>OY728132.1:852951949-857951949 GCA_963277665.1 Viscum album
GATATAGGTGTTATATTGTATGATTCTCATAAAAGTGAACATTTTACATTGATATCCATATTTTACAGGATGGTAGATTACTTTCCTACTTATGGAAATTTATCAAGATATAGAATTAAAGGAATGTTGTATTGTCCCATATTTTAATAAGGTGTACACTCAGTTAGGTTGAAACATTCCTCATAGGATGTGATTTTATGACATCACAAATTTTAAACAAATCACATAAATATCGATCATATACGACATCATTCAATGGAAATGAAAAAATGCACAAAATTTTTATAATGACCCTAATCTTGACATATATTAACATTACACAACTTTTTTGGAATACATAAAACATTATAAAAACAAACGCCAGAAGACCATACTATTCTAGTGCCTTTGGAAAAATGGAAACATAAACCCTAGTATATAATTGAGCTACATTATCTCCCAGTAGGTTATTCATGATGAGAACCCTTCTTAGACACATCAAATATAATACATATCTTCATAACCTAGTGAAGGAAACATAAAAATGGGTGATATCAAATGCTTAGTAAGGGTAAAAAAAGAAGACATGTAAGCATAATCATGAGCATAATGGTATGTTAACATAATCATGAAAAGAGAAGATCATACCCTTCATATCAAAGATCATATACATGAATCATGGCATAAATCTTGGTAGATCATAATATATTAATAATAAGGAAATAAAGAACATAATGCATGAAATCATAAAAAAGGAATGAAACATGGAAATTTGGCAGACACATAATCATATAATGATTTCTATAGTATCCAAGACATCACTTTCAAGACCATCTTGGTGGTGTGGGTTCACTCCCCATACTATATTGGTAGTCATGGTACACTTCCACGACCTTCTTAGTAGCATGATTTCACTCCCCATACCATCATAGTAGTCATGGTTCACTCCCATATCCATCTCAGTAGTCAAGGTTCGTTCCCAAGACTAACTTAGTCTATATCATGTGATATAAATCTTTACCCAATGCATTGGATGGAGATATAGGTCTCACCCATCTCATAATGAAATCATACATACATGTGCCACAAGATCATAAATAAACATATGATAACCCATGAAATGAAATGGTTATTATAATAATGTAATCATATCATAACCTATGTAAAGAGAAATTGATTATACTCATTCCATTATAAACATAACCTGTGAAAAGAAGCGTTTTTTAAATGCATATAACCTGTGAATGTGAAACGGGTTCCATAAACATCATGCCATCAAAATAGAATCAATTCAAAGAAATAATATGAATTGAAACATTGAATAAATTCCGCATAAATTAATGAGAAACACCAGTGGATGTTATCTTATATGGGAAATAATTTTGAAAGATCTTTTAAAAACATTTCTTAAGAAAAATATCCTTTCCATATTGAAGACGCTTTTTAAAACATAAAACCTTTTTGAAAATCTTTTTATTTGAAAATAGATTTGAAAACATTTAAAGGAATCATTTTAGAAAATAAATACTTTTTAAAATACTTTTTCCTTGAAAAAGGGCTTCAAATATCTTTTTAGAACATTTTGTAAAACGTTTTTGAAAATATTTTTGAGAACATGGTTTTGAATACAATATATTTCCAACCGGAGAGAGAGATGGATAGTTTTTACTTAAAAACATTATCTTAAGTACCAAATAATGTAAAAATAATATTAATATATGAGGATATCCTGAATAAATATAGGATAAAGAAACTCATGATTATTCTTGAGATATAGATCAAAATATTTGATCAAAGGAATCAGAAATGTAAACAACCTCGAAAAGCAATGAGATTGTCTCAATAAACTCTTATAACTTTGTAACTTGGGATCATAATATTTGTGTAAGAAAATTAAATTAAATGAAGCTTAAAATATCATTAAAATACTTATATTCATCATATAACATGTGAAATGGAATTATATATACCTTTAAAAAGAGTTTAAGAGCATAACAAAACATAAGTCCAAAAGAAGGAAAATTAAGACAAAACATCTTACCGATTTGGTAACTTTTGAAACATAAACTCCATAAATGAAAGTTTATAAAATGGATATTTTTATAACAATAAATTTAGGTATAATATATATAAAATAAAATCATGGGCATGACATACACCACACAAGAGTAAAAAGTGACAAACATAGCGTGTATCTCATGAAAATAAAAAGTGACAAGAAATCTCCTTACCTTGTGCCTTGACTCTCGTCGTACTCACTCAAACAACCTATATAATAAATATAAATTTAATATACACATTTTATAGAAATATATAATTATATCTAATACCGTATATTTTTTTATTATGTTCATATATTACCCACTTGTTAACGATCATATGTTAAGGTTTCACTTCGGGTAATATTCGCTTTGTTCTTCGCATGTGTCTTAATTTGTTATATTGTTGGTACTTATAGTTATATAAAGATTACAGAATGTGAATAATGATACAAATATAATTTATATACAGTATATTTATATTATAATAATCTATATAATATATATTTATGAAATAGAAAACAGCGTTCATAGAGATGGTAGGTCGTACATACACATGAATGTTATTTTCGTTTAATTGTCGTGTTGAGATAAAGAAAGTAAAAGACATATATTTATATATATTTATATCATTATTAAATTAGCTTTATGATATCATATATATCATATATGTTCACTAAAATCATTCTTAATAAAATCCATGTAGTGTATGAACGAGTCATATCACTTTGAGGGGGAGGTAGTCCACACTTCCTCAAACGAAATTATCTTATTTGCATAAGATGGAAAGAATAAAGGTGTGTTCTAAATAAAAAATACAGAAGATTAAATGCATTATAAATATAATATATGTCATATATAAATATATTTCCCATCATAACGTCAACCATGAGGGGTGGTAAGGAAAATTGAACAATCGTCGTTTAGGGAGGCATTAGTTCATCGTACACATAAACAGTATGTTTATTATCCATTAGATGGAGGTGTGTGTAATTTTAGGTTGAATATATAGTATAACAACATCCCAGAATATTTAGGATACTATTGTTGTTATAAAAGAATGTAAAAACAAAATTTCAGGGGGTGGATAAAGAAAATAATATAAAGGACTTGAGAGAAGACGTTACCTCTTGATTGGGTAACTCCGTTTGGTTTGTTCCCAAAGGCTTTATTGGATTTATTTATGCCCAAGGAAAGGATTATAAGAGGAATATATGGGTTTTCTGAAGTGAATTTGGTAGTTATTGGTCAAATTTAATAGGTTTTATAGGTTTGAGTAAGTGGCAGAGGTGGTGGCTTTTTATAGGGAAGGAAAAGGACTCACTTTGAATTTTTAGAAACAAGTTAGGTGTACACATGCTCTTACCTAAAAAAGTCATAAAAAATATAAAACTCAATAATGGAGGGTTTATGGACTATATATGGACATATAATGGGTTTTTTACAAGTTTCTAGGTCATTTGGGACCATAGTTTTAAGGTTTACTCCCTAAGTAAGCTTAATTTGGACTTAATTGTTGTGATTAATTTTAATCACTTTTACTAATCATTTTGGTCAAGAATTAAATTCAACTTATTAGACTCTAAATATTATACATAATATAATGGTGTATTTCAGTTTTTTTAAATTCAAATCATAGAATCATTGAAATTAATATTAATGTTAATCCCACAGATGGGACGAAATAATGGGTTTTTAAAGTAGAAAAATTTTCAAATGTTTTTTAATATTTTATATTCAATTTCAAATTGAAAATTATTCTATTGAATTAAATTGTATTAATAGATGTAATATTTATCTAATTTTACCTTAAAAAATATAATATCATTTAAAATTAATAATTAATTAAAAAAAGGCATTTTTTAACTAAAAATCATTATCTTTCACTATTCATCAAAAATTGAAGTTTCTCAGAAAAATCCAAAAAATTCACACTAAGCTAATTTCTTCATTATGAATTCAAAAATTAAGTTTATTTAATCAAATTCAATTTAAAATTTTTTTCAAAATTAACTTTATTATTAAAATCGGTTCATTCTAGAGAAAAAGTATTTTAAAACATAAAAGGATTTTACCAAAAATCATATATTTCATTATCAATGTGTTTTATTTATATAAGAAAATTATAAAAAACATTTGAAAATTAGTTATCACTTTTCATATTACTAATTTTAAATCCTAGGTTATAATTATCTCATTTAAATAATTATATCATTAAGGTGATATTTCGTAGAAACTATGTGTTATGCACACTAAGTTGGTGTTGCATGTAAAGTACGCCTAGTCAGTGTTGCGTGTAATGTACTCCAAGTTTGTTTTGTGTGTAACATATGCTGATTTTGTGCCATTTCAAAGGAATGTTTCACTTAATTCATTGCAATACACAAATGAATATTTAATTTATTCTAAAAAAAGTTCCCTAAAAACATTGGGTGCTCCATTTGACACCCCTTTAAATAAATTTAACCCTCCAAATTTATCACGTAGATAAAAAATGAGGATACTTCTGATTCATCATATTCTCAAGTTAACACATAGATTCCTCTAACTGGTTATTTTTTCACAAAACTTTAACCACGTGAGTGGTCTTGTTTCGTAGAACTTTCACTGATCAGTCCAAAATTTCAAATAGTTATTATTCATAATATAGATTCTACTCCAATAGTATAACCTTTGAGTTCAGTACATGGGAAGGGTCAGGTATATACTTCCTCAATAGAGATACATGAAACACATCATGGACTTGAAATAGATATTCAGGAAGTGTCATTCGATAGGTTATCGTCCTGATATGATAAAGAATCTCAAAGGGATCGATATACCTAGTGCTTAGTTTCATTTTCTTTCGGAATCTCATAAATTTCTTCCAGTGTGAGATTCATAGAAACACCTTTTCACTAACTTCAAATTCTAGATCACACTGACAGTTATCACCATAAATTTTCTGCTGACTTTGATTTTCCTTGATATGTTGTTGAATGGTTCTAAACTTCTCTACCATTTCTTCAGTGATCTCATGTCCCAATTGATTTCTTTCTCCAACTTCATCCCAGCATTTTGGATATATACACTTCTTCCCATAAATGTATTCTTAAGGTGTCATCTTAATGCTTGAGTGAAAGATATTATTTTATGAAAACTCAACTAGAGGAAGGTGTTGATCCCAACCACCCTTGAAATCCAGAGAACAATATCTCAACATGTCCTCTAGGATTTGAATCATTTTTTTAGACTGACCATCAGTTTGAGGATGATAAGGACTAATGAAACTCAATTCAGTATAAAGTTCTTGATAAATACTTCATTATAACATTGAGTTAAACTTCATATCCCAATATGATATAATGGAATGTGGTACTCCATGCAACTTTACCACTTCTTTAATGTATATCCTATCAAGCTGATCCATAGATAAGTTTTCTCTAATAGGGATAAAGTTTTTTTGTCTTAGTAAGGAGATTGACTACCACCCATATTGCATTAAACCCTTTAGAGGTTTTGGGTAGTTCAACGAAAAAGTTCATAGTGATGTTCTCCCATTTACATTCCAGTATGGGCAATGGATGCAACATCCCCTTTAACTTTTTTCTTTCAGCCTTAACTTGTTGGAATACCAAGCTTCGAGATAAAAACTCTATGATATATCTCTTCATTCCATCCCACCATAAGTATTATTCCAAGTCCCTATACATCCTTTTACTTCTTGGATGAATAGAAAATTAAGAATTATGATCTTCCTCTAACAGATCCTTCAAATCTGGTATGAAATGAACACATACACAGTTCCTAAACATTATCATTCCATGTTAATCATGTTTAAACTCAGGAACAAATCTGACTTTCATTTTCATTACTTCATCTTCCTTCTGTGCCTCCTTAATCTTTACTTGGATAGAGGGTTGAACATTCAATTGATAAAGATACAATTTTTCTGCTTCCATCAGGATTTCTAGATCCATCCATTTAAAATCAAAAAATATTGGATTTTTTTATCCTCATCATGGATATTCTTGCATGATCCTTCCAACTCAAAGTATGGACCACCTTGTTCACTTTTCCAGGGTGGTAATGTATTGAGTAGTCATAATACTTTATCAACTCTAACCATATTTTTCGGTTCATGTTCAACTCTTTCTATGTGAATATATATTTTATACTTTTATGATCTATATATATATATATCATACATTTCTCTATAAATATAATGCTTCCATATATTTAACGCAAAAACTACCGCTCCTAACTCCAAATCATGAGTTGGGTAATTATACTCAAGAATCTTCAACTATCATGAGGCATAGATTATAACCATGCTATTCTTCATGAGAACACATCACAACCTCTTCCTGGATGCATCACTGTAGATTTCAAACCCTTCTCCACTACATGGAAATGTAATCACTGGTGCACTGACCAACCTTCTCTTCATTTCCTTTAAATTTTCCTCACAATCATCTGTCCATAGGAACTTGACACCTTTCGAGTTAACTTGGTTATAGGATTAGATAGTCATGATAAATTCTCCACAAACCATCAATAATATCCATCTAAACCAAGAAACCTACGGATCTCAGTCACCATGGATGGTCTAGGCCAGCATTCAATAGCCTTTGTCTTTGATTGATCTACTATAATACTATCTCTTGATATTATGTGACCCAAAAATGAAAACTTTTGCAGCCAAAATTCACACACTTTAAAATTTTTATATAGCTTCTCTTTCCTTAGTATCTTTAGTATAATTCTAAATTGATCTTTATACTCTTCCTTTCTCTTTTAATAGATAAGAATATCATCTATAAATTCTACCACAAATATATTAAAGTAATATATAAATACTCTTTTCATTAAATCCATGAAGATGGTAGGGGAATTAGTAAGACAAAAAGGAATCACTATATATTCATAGTGTTCATACCTTGTATGTAATGTCATCTTGGATATATCCTCTTTCTTTAACCCCAATTAAGGATATCTATAATGAAAGTCAATCTTGTAAAAGTACAAAGCTTTGTGTAGTTGATCAAAAAAGTCATAAATATTGGTAGTTTGATACTTGTTATCGATTTTTATCTTATTCAACTACTAATAATAAATTCAGAGTCTCGTTGATTAATATTTATTTTTCACAAAAATAATTGGTGTACCCCAAGATGAAAAACTTCTCCAAATGAATCCCTTATCAAGGTTATCTTGGATTTTCTTCTTTAATTCCTGCAACTCAATCGGATCCATTCTATAATTAATCTTTGAAATTGGTGTGGAACCAGGTATGAGTTCTATTGAGAACTCAACTTTGTGTTTTGGTGGAATACTAGGAAATATTCTAGAAAGACATCCATAAAATCTCGAACAATAGGTATATCATCGACTTCAATTATCTCCCCAACCATTTGATATATAAAAAACCCTTTTAATGGGAATTAAGACCCATACACTGGATGTAATCCCTATAAGAAGTTCATACTTATCATTAATTTGATGGATGATCATAGGAGGGTTTGAAATATCAAACGTAACTTACCTTCTTCGACAATTGATGTGGAATTTAAGTAGGTAAATCCAATCCATTCCTAAGATGACATAAAATTCAACCAAAGGAAGAATGGAAAGATTTTCAGGAAGCACATTCCCACAAATTTCAACAAGATAGGAATCATAGACTTGATATGAAATCATCATACCAATAAGTGTTTTCACTACTAATTCCACATCTAATTTTTTTAGAGGAATATTAACACCCTTAAAAATTCTTCATATATAAAAGAGTAACCAGATCTAGAATCAAATATGACATTAGAAGTTCTAGAGTTGATGGTAAGTGTACCTTTTATTACATCATTATCACACCCCTCATCAAAAAAAGCAATTTCATGAGATTTCCCATTATCCATCGACATAAGAGGTTGCTGATGTCAATCATCATCACCAGCCATTAGTTTTGGGCAAAGGTTTGCATTATTCCAATTCTTCTTAAATTTGAAGCTTTGAATCCTAGGAGGTTCACTGTGTGACATTTTTTCCGCATTCACAACATTATAAAACTTCTTCCCATCACTTAGGAAATTAATTTTTTGGTGACCTTCCTTTCCACACTTAAAAAATTTATTATAAACCTTAAGTCAATTTCCTCCATGCTTCTTCCCATACTTATAGAATAAAGGAAATTTCATCTTCTTTTCTTCATGGTTTTTAGATTTTCCTTTAAAATCCATCTTCCTCTTCTTGTCAAAACCCTGAGATTGATATGTGACTCCAACCTCCATTTCAACTTTAATTTCACAATGCACAATATCTTCATAGCTACTAAGGTCTCTTATGGAAAATACCCTTCTCAGACTTGGATTTAAGCCACTAAAGTGTTAGAGTTGGTGTCCTAAGAACCAATTTTTTATACTTTTATTACATGAATGTGCACTTATTATATATTGTTCATTGTTCTTCATGACTATAATATAATAATGTCTTGAAATATTTGTTACATTAATAAGGTCATGGAATATCCCCGCTATGATGAGAACCTTGAAATTCTATAACAATATTCTTAAATAAATTTATAAAGTTGGATTACATACTATGATAGGACACATATTATACAGACCGTCATGTGCGAGTACTCGTAAGAAGATGAGACTCTCTCTCATGGAGTTTTCACTTGTTAATCTCCAAGATGGGAGATTATGAGAATAGACCCGTGAGAAGTAATTCTACATGTCTTGGTATCATCAGACATTTCTATCTATGAGTGTGTGGAATGGTCCTTAGACTGGAAGATTATCATTAACTCATGTCAAGACCGACGCACTTATATTTGCTGATGAAAATCGTCCCGAAGACAGTTGGCGGCAAGTAGGGTACGTTGGGTGCATCACGAATGACATATTTTTAATGGATAAGTTGAGGGATGATTTATCCCTTCCATATTTATGAAAGTAGATATCTCAGGCCCTTTGATTGAAATAGAACTATCGCCCAAATTCCATGTCCATTGTGTCACGATGAGTTTATTTCTGGAATTCAATGAATGAAGGATCAAGCATATAGGTTTATGACACTATCATTAAACTTACTTGATGGGATATTAAGACAAAGGGATTAAATTACACGGTAAGCGTTCATATGAGGTGACACATCAATGCGGCGTCAACTTCTTTATCTTGGGTTCCATGACCCATTTCTCAACAGTAATCTTGGACTTTAGGCAAGCCCGCCTAATGCCAACGAGAAAGAGGCCTAGAGGGTCACACACTAAGTGTATACAAGTATCTCAAGTATAATAAAGATTATTTTTGTATGTGGTTTAATAATTATTCAAGGAAGCCTAAATCATTTTAATGTTGGAGGAACAATAAAATGAAAACAAGATATACACATCATGTACATTGAATTTACATGTCGTGTAGTTTTTATTTTGGAAATGAAATGAAAAACGAGTACATGCCTTGTATTAATGATTACATGTCGTATAGTTTTTCCAGTCAGGATTTTGATGAAATAATATCATTTTATTAAATGATATTTATTATAATCTTCATGGGCACATTTCAAGGAATTAATGATTCGACATGGGGGTTTTAGATAAGAGTTAATGAAATAAATAAAACATGTAACTCATTTATTTATTATCATAACTCTATGACCTCAAACCCGATTATAAATATCCTTATAACCCCAACACTTTTCCCTAATCGTTGTGCACAACAATTCTAGAGAATTCTCTCAAGGCCAAAAGAAATCCTTCCTCATAGAATGTTCTTAAGACCGAGTGAGATCCTCCTTCATTGGATCAATGCGATCTAAGGTGGACAACACAAGAAAAGGCCTCTCCATGCTAGCAATCAGAGATTCCTTTGGCGAAGTCCAGAGATACGTGGTGCACGTGTAGATCACCACTAGAGGAAGTCTACACTTTGATTCTGTGATGCAATGACGAATCACATCAGAATGTGATCAGAAATATCAACGAAGAAATAACACCATAAAAGGTACTTCTTGTCAATTAATTAAATTAATTATAATAAACATGTGATGATCCTTCTTTATGGTTCTATGACTATTCTTATTCTTTGTCTATTTCTATGATTCGGTCAATGGATTCTGGCATTTATCGTCCTATTGATCCCAGATTGATCATTACTAATGAAAAAATGTCAAGTGGGCACATCAACCCACGAGCTTCCGTTGGGCCCGATACCTTCAAGTGGTATCAAAGCGGTCACAACATTGATTATAGTTATTTAATTTTCTTTGATAATTTACGCATTTATATTTGATTCAATTAAACATAAATCGTTCTATAAAACTGAATGAATGAGATCTATTCTTCCTCCTTTGTTTCTCGATTCACATTACATAAACGGCCTTTTAATTTTAATTTTGATTAAAATAAAAATGTGGAACTCATCTAGAGGAGCTTCTCATTCTGTCTGTACAACACAAGAATACACAGCATGTAGTGAAATCTACACACTATTTACTTAGGTTCAACGAACCAGTACTGGTCCTCCAAACCACGCCATGTGAATTGAGCATACCTAAGTTTTTTTTAATACATTATGTTGATTAGAACTGAACGGCGCATGGAAACCGGAATACACGGTGTGTATGTTGAATCAACACGTCCTGTAGTCCGATCAGGATCAGTGAAACTGTGTACAAGGAGAAGTCATGTAACCACGTACACGGGATTTCCAGGTCGGTAATCGCATAAAACGGAAGTACATGTCGTGTTAGATTAATCTACACACCGAGTACTCCAAAGTTTCCAAAGTACAGAAAACATGCCAAAGCCCCCGGTGTGTACTTTGGATAAAGGGTCAAAATAAATACACACCGTGTAATATATCCTACAAGTCGTGTACTTTCCAGAAATGGAATTTCACTAGGTTTCCTCCAAAGTACAAACACCTGTACAAGGAATATGGATGAGAAGAATCTCAAGGAAATTCAGAAAGGAATTTAAGATAAAGAATTGATTAATTATAAGATCATAATTAAATTAATTCAACCGCGACTTATATTGAATAAAAGAACGATTAAAAGAATTTGAATACTAAATACGTGTAAATGTCGTTTCATGCTACGGATGATTATGAGCTAGGACAAAGACCCTTTGTGAGTGTATGGTTTTATTTAAATTTATTTAATTTAAATTCATTGTCATGCGAGCCTTCTTCTAATAAAATGTAGGGCATGCGTGCCCATGGTTTCTTTAATGTAAACCCCATGTAATGGAGGATCTCCCAAGCCAGAGGAGACGGTTAAAAATTTGAATCTGAGGTGAAACCAACCCAAGAAGATACAAAGTTGGACAGGTGGGAGCTGTGAAACATAAACCATCAGGTTCAAGGTGTTTTTTCCTAGGTTGGGGTTAGCTTATCAAAACCACTAGATAATCTAACCAATAGAATCTCGTGATCATGCCATCTTATTTTATTTCTGTCTGATTTCATGGTTTATTTATTATTTATGAGTTTTCACAATCACATAGTTCAATAAATAAACAAGCATGCAAATATGGAATAAAATAAAAACCAAACTATGCGTAAACATTATCAGAACATGCTTAATCACTTAATCAATCATCACATAATATTAACAAGCATGTGATAATGTGAAACTATGCATAAAGGATTGAAATCCCTCAAATACCATATTAAGTCAGACCAAGCCTTTCATTACTTGATTAAGGGATAGAGTCAATAAAACTATGTGTTTGACCAACCCTAGTTGGGACACTTACTTTTATAAAGGATGCTCTTATGAAAGTTTCGGGTTGACTAAAACATTTTACATCAAGAGGAGTATCCCTTTCTAGATTTGTTGTAAAATAGAGGCAAGTGTTGAGGAAATTCAAGTCAGGATTTCAGGATTGGGTAGTCCACTCAACAGATCAAGGAACTATAAGCTCACAGTTGGCAAAGACCTGCCTACCTAAATACCTTTAAATAACTTGACCAACCCTTTTTGGGGTTATGAGAAGGGGAATATGGATCCTTGCCACTAGAATTTCATAGAAACTAGGCATTCCAAGTTCAATGGTTGGGGTTATTGAGACATGATAAAATGGTGGGAGAATTAATAAATTAATTTATTATTTTTCATAAAATTTAATCAAAAGGAACTGATAAACCAGCTCTTTTAATTTGTAGAATCAATAAGAAAAACTCGTCAACCAAATTTTCTCTGTGATCAATTATGGGTAAATACAATATCTTCACCGGTAGTAACTTTCGGGAATGGTTTAGGCACCTTCAGGTTATCCTGTGCCATGAATGAAAGTTTTACGTACTAGAGTCATCACTTCCTGATTTGCCTGCCCAAGGGGTGAGTGATGAATATTTCCTGGTCTATGATCAACATTTTAATGATATACCCGATGTTCAATTTTTGAGGTTGTCATCAATTTCTAGTGATATCATGAAGTCTCATGAAGACATGGATGCCTAGAGAATGATCAAGGACCTTTGTGGTCTATACCAGGAGAGATAAAGATAGGAAAGTTTTGAGATCTCCAAGTCTTTATTTTAGAGAAAACCTGGAGAGGGTGCCCAAGATGGGCCTCATGTAGTCAATATCATTAGCTACACTGAGCGTTTGCAGGTTCTAGGATTTAAACTCCCCAAAGAACTGGGTACCAATCTTTTTCTTACATCACTCCCCCAGAGCTTCTCTAACTTTGTTGTAAATTTCATCATGAACAGAATTGAGAAGTCTCTATCTAATCTTCCTATCCTCATTCGCCTTGTGGACAATTATATGAGGCGTGAAAATCCTTCTGTGCTTATGGTTAATAAAAGGAAAGGGAAGGAGAAGAGCTTTAAGCCCAAAGCTTCTTCAAGGAATTCCAAGAAAAGGAAGATCAAAGGAAAGACAAGAGAACAGGAGGTTGTTTGTTTCGCATGTGGCAAGAAGGGCCACTGGAAGAAAAACTGCACCCAACCAAGGAAGCAAGGGGAAGCTTTAGGTGAATTTGTTATCAAATGCAATCTATCTATTTCTACCAATTGGGTATTAGATACTACTTTTGGTGCTCACATCTATATCCAAATACAGGAACCAAGTAGATTCAGAAAGATTGACTAAGCTGAGGAGGATCTACGAGCATCCAACGGAGCCAGACTCACTGTTGTAGCTGTCGGAGACTACCACCTCACAGTGCTTAATGCGATGGTCTTGGTATTAAAATGATGTTATTATGTACCCTCTGTAACTAAAAACATTATTTTAGTATCCAGATTAGATACTGATGGATTCATCTTCAAGTTTAGAAATTAATGTTGCTACTTTTATAAATATAACATTTGTTTTGGTAGGGCACATTTATATAATAGCCTTTATGTGTTAGACTAAACAAACCAAGTAAAGGAAATTGATGACAAATTTAATTCACATGACTCATACCACACCCAACTTTGGCATCACTGTCTAGGTCATGTCAATGAGAAACATTTGAAAAAATTACATCAAGATGGGTATTTAGATTCTTTAGAACTAAAACCACTTTATGTATGTCATGCGTTTCTACAAGGCAAAATGACCAAATCCCCATTTAGTGGGAAAGGTGAAAGGGATAAAGAGATTCTAGAATTAGTTCACACATATGTGTGTGTACCATTTCCAGTTGAAGCAAGGGGTGGGTTATTGTACTTCATAACTTTTACTGATGATTTTATTAGACATGGATATATTTACTTAATGAGGTATAAGTCAGATTCTTTTGATTGGTTCAAAGAATACAAGAATGAAGTTGAGAACCAGCTTGGTAATAAGATTAGAAAATCCACTCAAATAGAGGAGGAGAATATCTTAATCAGGACTTCATTGATTTCTTATGGGATTTTGGGATTCTATCTCAAATCCCTCCTCCTTACATGCGTCAGTGGAATGGCGTAAGTGAAAGGAGGAACCGCACCCTGTTGGACATGGTGATATCAATGATGAGTCATGCGAGTCTTCCATTATCCTTTTGGGGATATGCATTACAAACAGCAACACATATACTAAACCAAGTACCAACTAAATCAATAAATGGTATTCCATATGAGTTATGGAGTGGACACAAAGCCATGTTATCCAATTTACAAGTGTGGGGTATCGAAGCATTTGTTAAGGCCTCTTCAGGTAACAAACTTGCACCCCGAGGCACAAAGTGTACCTTTAGAGTATATCCCAAGGAAACAAGGGGATATTACCTATACAACCCCTCATATAAAAAGGATACAGTGGAAAGACATGCCATATTCCTTGAGAGGGATCACAGCTCCAAAAGAGATACTGGGAGAGAGATAGACTTCGATGAAGTTTAGGCTCAAGATATATAGGAGTTGGTACAAGAACAGATTCCATAAAGCCCTGTGGAAGAACAATCTGTTCCAGAGACACAAGAACTGCATAGGAGAACGAGAGAGGTGATAAAACCAGAATGATATGGTTTTCTTATCACCAAGTATGGTGACTCATTATTGGTTGAAAATGATGATCCTCTTACCTATAAGGAATCATTTGAAGGCACAGACGTTGCCAAGTGGCAAGAAGATATGAATTTTGAAATGGATTCCATGTACCAAAACCAAGTCTAGATTTTGGTAGATCGTCCATTTGATGTAAACCCTATTAGTAATAAATGGGTATTCAACAAGAAACTGGACATGGATGGACAAGTCAGCACCTATAAAAAAAGACTGGTTGCAAAACGTTTTAGACAGTGTCAAGTAATTGACTATGATGAAACCTTTTCACTGGTTGTGATGCTGAAATCCATCAGAATCCTATTAGCCATTACCTCTTACCATGAATATGAAATTTTTAAAATAGATGTCAAAACATCATTCCTTAATGGGAACTTCCAGGAAGATGTCTACATGACACAACCTGAAGGGTTTGTGACTCCAAAGGATGCCAACAAGGTATGCAAGTTGCAGAAATCCATTTATGGATTAAAGAAAGCATCAAGGTCATGGAACATTCGTTTTGATGATGCCATAAAGGAATTTAGATTTGTTAAGAAAGAATGTCATCCTTGTGTCTACAAAAGGTTTAGAGGAAGTGCAGTAGTTTTCCTAATAGTATATGTTGATGACATATTACTTATTGGAAACAAAGTACCTTTCTTACAATCAGTTAAGGCATGGTTAGGTAAATGCTTCTCAATGAAATACTTGGGCGAGGTAGCATATATTCTTGGGATCAAGATCCATCATGATAGATCCAAGAGAATGTTGGGTCTAAGTCAAAGTACATATATTGACAAGATACTAAATAGATTCAGTATGGAATAGTCCAAGAGGGGATTGTTTCCAGTGCCACATGGCATTCATCTTTCTAAGAAAATGTGTCCTTAGACACATGAGGAAAGAAATAAAATGGCAAGGATCCCTTACGCATCCTCGATTGGGTCAGTCATGTATGATATTATATGTACAAGGCTAGATGTTGCTTACACATTAAGTGTGGTAGGCAGATATCAAGCTGATCTAGGAGACCGCCATTGGATGGAAGTCAAGACTATCCTTAAATATCTGAGGCATATAAAGTATATGTTCCTGGTTTATGGAGGATATGAGGAACTAGTCATTAGAGGACATGTAGATGCTAGTTTCCAGACTAATCAAGATGACATGAAGTCGTAGACTGGATATATATTCAGTTTGAATGGAGGTGTAGTGAGATGGAAGAGCTCAAATCAAGGTATGGTCGCAGATTCTATAGCAGATTTCGAGTATATCGTAGCTTATGAGGAATCTAAATAAGCATTATGGATGCAAAGCTTCATCCAAGAGCTGGATGTAGTACCTAGCAGTAAAGATCCTATCAAACTCTATTATGATAATACTACAGTGGTGACACTTTCAAAAGAGCCAAGGTCACATCAGTGGAAAAATCACATACTTTTGAAGTATCATCTCTGGAGGGATTTTTCTCAGAGAGGTGAAGTTGCATTAAGCAGTATTTCCACGGAAGACAACGTGGCAGACCCCTTGACTATAGCTTTGACTCGACAGAAACATGACCATCATGTGTGGTATAGCGGACTAAAAGTCGTAGGTAGTTGGCTCTAGTCCAAGTGGGAGTTTATTAGAGTTGGTGTCCTAAGAACCAATTGTTTATACTTTGATTACATGAATGTAAACTTATTATATATAGTTCGTTGTTCTGCATGACTATAATATAATAATGTCCTAGAATATTTCTTTCATTAATAAGGTCATGGCAGATCCCCGCTATGATTAGAACCTTGAAATGATATAACGATATTCTTAAATAAAGTTCTACAATTAGATGACATACTATGATAGGACACATAGTATACAGACCTTCATGTGTGAGTACTCGTAAGAAGACGAGACTCTCTCTCATGGAGTTCCCACCTGGTAATATCCAAGATGGGAGATTTTGATAACTGGCCCGCCAGTAGTAATTCTGCATGTCTTGGTGTCATCAGACATTTATATCTACGAGCATGTGTAATGGTCCTTAGATTGGAAGATTATCATTAACTCACGTACTTAGATTTGCTGACGAAAAACTTCATGAAGACAGTTGGCGGGAAGTATGGTATGTTGGATGCGTCACAAATGACATGTTGTTGATGGATAAGTCAAGGAAGGATTTATCCCTTCTATATTTATGGAAGTAGATATCTCAAGTCCTTTGATTGAAATAGAACTATTGCCAAAATTCCATGGCCATTGTGTCATGATAAGTTTATTTATGGAATTCAAAGAATGAAGGATAAAGCATATAGTTTTATGACACTTCCATGAAACTTACTTGATGAGATATTGAGACAAAGGGATTAAATTACACGGTAAGAGTTCATATGAGGTGACACATCAATGCGGTGTCAACTTCTTTCTCTTGGGTTCCTTGACCAGTTTCTCAACAGTAATCTTGGACTTTAGGAAAGCCCGCCTAATGCCAATGAGAAAGAGGCCTAGAGGGTCACACACTAAGTGTATCCAAGTATCTCAAGTATAATAAAGATTATTCTCGTATGTGGTTTAATAATTATTCAAGGAAGCCTAAATTGTTTTAATTTTGGAGGAATAATAAAATGAAAACAAGATATAAACGCCGTGTACATTGAATGTACACGCCGTGTAGTTTTCATTTTGGAAAGGAAATAAAAAACAAGTACACTTTGTGTATTAATGATTACACGCCATATAGTTTTTCCAGTCGGTATTTCGAGGAAATAATATTGTTTTATTAAATGATATTTATTATAATCAGCGTGGGTGCATGTCAAGGAATTAATGATTCGACATGGTGGTTTTCAATAAGATTTAATGAAATAAATAAAACGTGTAACACGTTTATTTATTATCATAACTCTATAACCTCTAACCCAATTATAAATATCCTAACAACCCCAACATTTTTCATTAATCGGTGTGGACAACAATTATGGAGAATTCTCTCAAGGTAGAAAGAACTCCTTCCTCTAAGAATTCTCTCAAGACTAAGAGAGATCATCCACCATCAAATCAAGGTGATCTAAGGTAGACAATGCAAGCAAAGGCATCTCCATGCTAGCACCTGGAGATTCCTTTGGCGATATCCAGAGATATGTGGTGCATGTGTGGATCACCACTAGAGGAATTCTACACTTGGATTCTATGATGCAATGACGAATCACATCAGAACGTGATTAGAAATATCAACAAAGAAAGAAGGCTATAAAAGGTACTTCTTGTCAATTAATTAAATTAATTATAATAAACCTGTGATGATCCACCTTTGTGGTTCTGGGACTATTCTTCTTCTTTTTCTATTTATGTGATTTCATCCATGGAGTCTGGCATTTATCATCGTATTGATCTCGGATTGATCATTGCTAATGAAAAAAAGTCAAGTGGGCACATCCACCCATGAGCTTCCGCTGCACCCGGGACCTTCATGAAGAACCTATCAAATTTACTTTTGGGTTGGAAGATAATTCATGAATCATACCTCACAAGTCTCGTGAAATTAGCCTCATAGCTACCAACATATTCATCATTCCTTTACTTCAACTCAAGGAACTATTTATCCATCTTGGTAAGAAGAATATGAGTAAAGTAATTATTGAAAAATAATTTCCTGAACTCATCTCATTACATGGATTCAATCTAATATTATTTCCTTGTATTCTTGATTAGATTCCACCACTAGTATGCATCTCCTTTTAACCGATAGGCATTAATAATGAATTTATCATGCTCTGAACACTAGAGAATAGATAATATCTTTTCAGCAGTGAAGATCCATTTTTTAGCAACAAGTGGATCAGAAGACCATTTGAAATAAGGTGGACTTTGCCTTATGAATGACTCAGTGGAATGTTGTTCCCGCCTTTGCTCATTTGGCAGTCCACCATGATCCATATATTGAGAAAGTTGTGTGAGCATAGCAACAAGGTTTTTCATTCCAAATCCTATATCATTCATTTACTCAGGATTACAATCATTTCATTTTCCATATCAATCACCATTAATATGTTTCCTTTGGGTTCTATCCATTAACTAAAACCAAAATCCTAGAGTAAGATACAGTTATCATAGTCAGGAACCACATAATCATGAAAAGTAACTTATGAGATGTCTAAATCATGACACCTTCCTTAATATTTCACACCTTAGGATTATCAAAGGTTATTCATAGAAAACTTATATTTAAATCCTTCTCGATGGTTTGTGAAGAGTTTGTGAATTTCCAAAGTATATCCCCTGGGAGTGTCAAACTAGGTGTGTAGCAAGGCTCGTTGTTGTGTACCAGATTAACCTAAGGCAGGCCCAGAAGATCTTGTTAGAGTAATTACCCATAAGAATATCTATGACAGATCCACATACACTTTTAGTATCAGACATAGATGTATTTCTAGGAAACCAATCACTCTATCCTTACCAAAATTCTAGGACATTTTCTTAAACATTGAATCATCCTTATAATTATCCTTAAACATGTCCTTACGGTTCTCACTAAGGTTTTATCATCCTAGTTTCCAAAGGTTAACAAAAAAAAATTCTCTAATGCTAACTATAAAAAACCTGATCTTGACATATATTAAATTACACAACTTTTGTATAATACATAAAACATTATACAAAGAGATGACTGAAGATCATACTAGTCTAGTGCTTTTGGAAACATAGTAAACTCTGGTATATAAGCGAGCTACATTATCTCCCTCTAGGTTATTCATTACTAACACCCATCTTAGAAACATCAAACATAATACATATCTTCATAACCTAGGTAAGGAAACAAAAAATGGGTGATCTCAAATGATCAGTAAGGGTAAACAAGGGAGACATGTAAGCATAATCATGAGCATAAGGGTATGATAACATGATCATGAAAAAAGAATATCATACCCTACATAACAAAGATCATATACATGAATCATGTCATAAAGCATGGTAGTTCATAAGACATGAATAATAAGGAAACAAATAACATAAACCATGAAGGCATAAAATATAAATTAAACATGGAATTTTGGCAGACACATAAGCATATGATGATTTCCATAGTAGAAAAGGAATCACTTCCAAGACCATCTAGGTAGTATGGGTTCACTTCCCATACCATCTTGGTAGTCATGGTCCACTCGCATGTCCATTTTAGTAGCAGTAGTTCACTCCTAATACCATCTTGATTGTCATGGTTCACTTACATGGCCATATTATTAATTAAGGTTCATTCCCAAGACCATTTTATTATATCTCATGAGATATAAATATTTACCCAATACATTTTAGGGAGATATAGGTCCCACCCGTCTCATAATGAAATAATATATAAATATGAAATAATATCATAAATAAACATGTCATAACCTAAGAAATGAAATGTGTATTATAAACATGTAATCATATCATAACTTATGTAAAGATATAGGTATCATAATCATTTCATCAAAATAATAACCCATGAAAAGAAGTGGGTTTCAAATTCAAATAACTTACGAATGTGAAACGGGTTCTATAAATATCATGCCATCAAAACATAATCCATTCATATAAATAATATGGATGTAAACATTGAATAAATTTCCCATAAATACATGAGTGACACCAATTTATGTTATCCTAATTGGGAAATAATTTTTAAAGACCTTTGAAAAACATTTTTTGAGGAAAATATCCTTTATCCATTGAAAATACTTTAAAAACCTTTTTAAAAACCTTTTTCTTTGAAAATAGCTTTGAAAACTTATAAAGGATGCTTTGAAAATAATAAAACATTTTTAAAATCCTTTATACTTTAAAATGGGCTTCAAATATCATTTAAAAACATTTGGGAAAACATTTTTGAAAACATGGTTTTTGAATACAATAAATTTCTGATCGGAGAGAGAGATAGTCAGTTTTACTTAAAAACATTATCTAAAGTACCAAACAGTGTAAAAATGGTACTAAAACATGATTATATCCTGAATAAATAGATTATAAGTATCTTCATTAGTATTCTTTATATATTGATCAAAATATTTCATCAAAGGAGCATAAATGTAAACAATCTCAAAAAGTGATGATTTTATCTCAATAAATTCTTATAACTTGGTAACTTGGGATCATACTCTCCATGTAAGAAATGAAAGTTTCATAAAGCTTAAAATATAATTAATAAAATTATATTAATTATAAAACATGTAAAATATAATTATATACACCTCGAAAAATATTTTAGGTGCATAACAAAACATGAGTCACAAATAAGGAAAATTGAGAGAAAACGTCTTACCGATTTTGTAAGTTTGGAAACATAAACCCCTTTAATTAAAGTTCATAAAATGGATATTTTGATACCCATAAATTTAGTTATAATATACATATAATAAAATCATGGGAATTACATACACCTCATAGGAGTAAAGAGTGGTGAAAAAATCATGTATCTCGCGAAAATAAAAAAGTGAGAAGAAGTCCCCAAACCTTGTGTCTTGACTCTCATCATACTCATTCAAACCACCTGTATAATAAATATAAATTTATTATACATATTTTACAGAACCATATCATTTTATCTAATACTTTATATTTTTTTATTATGACCATATATTACCTACTTTTCAATGGTATTATGTTAAGGTTTCACTTCAGGTAATATTCACTTTGTTCTTCGCATTTGTCATAATTTGGTATACCATTGGTCCTTATAATTGTATCATGATTAAATAATTTGAAAAATGATATAAATATAATTTATATAAATTATATGTATATTATAATATTCTATATAACATATAAGTATGAAACAGAAAACTTTGTTCATGGGGACGGTAGGTCAAACGTACGCATGAACGATATTTTCATTTAACTGTTGTGTTGAGAGAAATAAAGTAAAATACATATATGTATATATGTATATATATATATATTAGCTTTATGATTTCATATATATCATATATAGTCACTAAAACCATCCTTAATACAATCTGTGTAGTGTATGAATGAATCATATCGCTTTGAAGGGGAGGTAGTCCACACTTCCTCAAACGAAATTACCATATTTACATAAGATGGATAGCATAAAGGTATGTTGTAAATAAAAATTAAATAAGTTTAAAGAAATTAAAAATATTATATATATATATAATATAAATATATTTTTCCATCATAATGGTCACCATGAGAGGTGATAAGTAAAATTGAACAATCATCGTTTAGTGAGGCGGTAGTTCACCCGTACACATAAACACTATGTTCGTTATCCATTAGATGGAGGTTTTTATAAGTGTAGGTTGAATAATTAGAATAAAAAAATCCTATTATATTTACTATACTGGTTTTGTTATAAAATCATGTAAACAATAAATTTGAGGGGTCGAGAAAGAAAATAAAATAAAGTACTTGAGAGAAGGTGTTACCACTTGATCGGGTAACTCCTTTTGGTTTGTGCCAAACGACTTCCTTGGATTTCCTTCTTCCCAAGGGAAGGATTATAGGAATAATATAGAAGTTTTGGGAATTTTATTGGTCAGTTATGGGATAATATTGAAAGTTTTGAGATGTTTTAGGATGTGGGAGAGGTGGTGGCTTTTTATAGGGAAGGAAAATGACTCACTAGGAATTTTCAGAAACAAGTTAGTTATACACAAGACCTTACCTAAAAAAAGTTATACCAAACAAAAAAATATATAATGGTAAGTTTTGTACGAAATATTGATATAAAATGGGTTTGGGAGAAGTTCATATATCATTTGGGTCCTTAATTTTAATGTTTCGTCTCTAATTAAACTTAATTTGGCCTTAATCACAATGATTAATTTTAATCGCATTTACTAATAATTTTGCTCAAAAATTAACTTGGTCTTATTAGACTCTGAATATTATACTGAATAAAATGTGTATGTTAGTTTTTATAAATTCAAATCATATAAGCTTAAAAATTAATATTAATGTTAATCCCACAGAAAGGACGAAATAACGGGTTTTTAAAGTAGAAAAATGTTCAAAAGTTTATTAAACTTTTATATTAAATCTCAAATTGAAATTGATTCTAGTGAATTAAAATGTATTAATAGATGTAATATTTATCTAATTTGAGCTTGAAATAGATTTATAATATCATTTAACGTTGATAATTAATTAAACAAAAAGGTAGTTTTTAAGTAAAAGCGGTATTTTTAACTATTCATTAAAAAAAGTTTCTCAAAAAAATCCCAAAAATTCACCTTATTCTAATTTCAATGTTTTAAATTCAAAAATAAAGTTTATTTTATAAAAATAAATTTATAAATTTTTTCAAAATTAACTTTATTATTAAAAGTGTTTCATTCGAGAAAATGGTATTTAAAAACATAAAAGGACTTTACCAAAAATCATATCTTTCAATATCAATATGTTTTATTTATGTAAAAAAATTATAAAACATATTTGAAAAGTAGTTATTATTGTTAATATTACTAAGTTTAATGGATATTTTATAATTATCTCATTTAAATAATTATATCATTAAAACTATATTTTGTAGAAACTTTGTGTTATGTACGCTAATTCGGTGTTGTGTGTAACGTACGCCAAGCCAGTATTGCATGTAACGTATTCCAAGTTAGTGTTTCATGTAACATACTCTGATTTTTTGTCATGTGAAATGAATGTTTGACTTAATTCATTTCAAGACACAAATGAATGTTTAATTTATTCGGAAAAAAAGGTCCATAAAAACTCGGGGTGTTACAATTGTCTCCACTAACATGTAATAAACTATTCAAGAAAGTAAAAGATATTGACCAAAATTTTGATAAGACTTTTTTGAAAACCCTTAGAAAATCATGTTGTGAAAGGTGACCAATTTTCTTTAAATTGCCATACTGGAATTATTTTTACATCATAAATTTTCTTAATGACATTCAAGTAGAAAAATATATATGTGATAGTGTTATTGGCATGATAATAAATGTACCAAAAAAATATTGCATTAAGGCTAGGTTGGACATGATTTACATGGGTCTAAGGGAATATTTTGCACTGGTTAATGGTTAAAGATTGAATTTTTCCCCTCCAGCAACTTACACTCAATCCAAAAAAGAAATTTTACAATTTTATAACTTCCTTAATGGTGTAAAAGTTTCAGAGTGGTATTCATAAAATATCAATAATGTTGTGTTCATGACTAATTTAAAGTTACAAGTTCTAAAATCACACAAATATCATGTTTTGACGCAAGATTTAATGATTATAGATTTATTTTGCATTATACCTAAAAATATTATGACATACCTTAACCAGTCATTGACTCTTTTTCAAATCCATGTGAAGTAAATTTATAGACCTTGTGAAATTTTCAATCATGAATAAAAAAAATTAGTCTTATTATATGAATTGGAGATGTTCTACCCACCACCATTATTTGATATAATGGTCCACTTAATGGTTCACTTGGTTAAAGTGTCACGACCCCCTCCCCACAAAGTGTACCCCTCCTGGGCCAGCAATGAGAGAAGGGAGATAATGACCCCCGAGTCCCGCCTCCAGTAGGCCCCGGGTTGGAGACTATCACCGAGGGTATAATACACACACAAATGGGAGGCATTACCCTCTAAGAGAACACATGCAGAAGAGAGAGATAGAATAAACTCCAATAGACTCCAACTTAGAACTGAGATATAAAAGGAAACCAAGTACATATATGAAATGTCATGAAAAATTGCTACAACTGAAAGGGGAAACTAAAAGTACCCAAAAGAAACTAAAACGACAGCGACCACATGCCCGAACAGCTCCTCCTCCAACCGCAAGCTAGTAGTAACCAGCTTGATCTCCAACCTGCTCCAAGTGACCTGAAAAAAATAGTTTATATATACATAGGGTGAGTATAACAGTATACTCATTAGGATCCTCCTCAAGCCTCTCGTGCAAAAGTAAAGAAAGCATGCTAAAGCCCAGTGAACAACAAGTGAAACTAACCCGTTACCTAAACAGGTATACTAAGTTCCCAACCTCACCATGGCTACTCTCACCAAGTAACGCATACAAGAATATAGCATATAGTAAAGAATATCAAGGGTACCCCGCTACTACTTCCCCACTGGTTTGCTGCTTTTCCCCAATGACATACGTCATGTGCATCTCTCTCCAAGGCTTGCCCGCAGACACCTGGGCTAAGCTCCACAATCTGCACCTCGTGCACCACATAGGCTTGCCCGCAGACACCTGGGCGAAGCACCACACCATCCTCACAACCAAAAGTAACCAGGTAGTTTTCGAGAGCCACCACAGCTCGCATAACGTGTATCATACGTCGGGTATAATACCTCAAGCCATTACAGCCCATACTCTGAGTAAGGATCCTCAAGCCATTATAGCCTATACACGTTACACCTATAGTAGTCCATAGGATACTATATCCAGAATATATGTGTGTGAAATAACCACAAGCCATTATAGCCCTCTACACACATATATGGGTAAAACTAACCATTGTGCCTACCAGCACAAAGATCTACCAAGAGAAGAGAGCAGGGCCAAAGGGGGTAGTCAGCCATTCAACCTCCCATAAGAATGTTGGGGAAAACACCCCCCAAGGCTCAGAATCCCCGGGGTGTCGGTTTCCCTTACCGATAGGGTGGAGTAGCGTATAGAAACACAAAAGTACAGAATATTTATGACTCACAACCACACTATGGGCATTACCTAGTCATAGGCACAACTGCAGCTAACGTCTCTTAGACTCCAGGCTGCTACTTCTAAGACTAGGCATCCTATAAGCACACAACCATTTGAAGAGCTTTTTTAGATTACTCCATTCTCATTTTATCAGTTCCATTGTACGTTAATTAATTCTTTAAACATTAATTAACCATGAACAATTTACCACATTAAACTAAATTGGCATCACATTCAAAAACTGCTCCTTTTTAGGATTCACATCACTATTAAATTCCAGTTTCTCCATCCCCATGGATTATCACCATTTAAACAAACTTTCATTTCATAATTACTTTTCCATAATCTCAGGCATTCTAGAAAAACAACCTATGCTACTAAACACAAAGGGGCTCGACACGGCGAGTAGATATACTACCCGTCGATTCTTTGCTGCCTATAGCAAGAGAATAGACCCATCCTCCATCGAGAGGCTAAACACGGAAAGCACGTGGCATATCCCGCGTGTCTTTGCCTCCTTCGGAAAGAGGGTAAGCAATACCAGCTACTTTGAGAAGTGGGGAAAAGTAAAGCAGATAAACAACCAAACCAAACCACCAACATCAAACCATCACATTCATCTCATACCATCATCCTTGGTGTCCTCCCCGACACCCACATGCATAAACCGATGCATCTCGCCACACTAGGCGTCATTCGCCACAACCACAAGTCCCCATACCTCCACATATCACAACAGCCATCCAGGCTCACATCAAATCACAAGCAGCAGGAAATCAAAGATCACAAAATGGGCTCTCGGCCCTCTAACAAGGCATTCGGCCTTCATACAAAATGAGCACTCAGAGCTCCAAACCACAAGGCATTCAGCCTTACAAGAAAGCGGGTAACTCAGAACCCTTTTGAATTTATCGAACTAATAGTTCTTTAATCCATCTTGAATTAACAGATTCATTAACATGCCTCTTTATCTTTAGCCAATTATTTAACAAATAATTCCAGATTTACGTTCTTTATCAATTTCCATCATGAACGAACAACTAATTAAAGAAAAATCATAGATATCACTCTATCTAGGAAAACATGAGGCAAACCGTTATCACGGTACAAGGCAACAAGATGCGATCAACCAATTCTTTTAATCCGGTTCAAGTATTTAATTAGCTCAATTTCATTGTGATCCAAAGGACTAAATCGTGCTAATTCTACGATTGCACATACACAATTTGAGAAGCCATGAATCCCTTACCTCAAACAGTTCCTCACGTTCTTTATCCACACAACAGGTCACGATCCTCCCATCGCAACAACTGCATCCACCGGAGGATGCTGCTGTACGACAGTACCAACCAACCCCAAGAAAACCCATTAGAATCTTGGAAAATACATGGTATAATTATGGAAAGGAGGATAGGAGAAGATAAACCCCAAAAGAATGATGATACAACATAACTTATATGGAAGAATGATGGACACAGCTTGGTAGCATCAGACAGAGCGGAACTGATCCGAGTAACATTTGATTGTGAAACTCCCACGAGAAGGATTGAAAGGTTCTAGTGTCTTGCATATGAGAACCAGGAGGAAGAACAATGAAGAATGATATCTCGTTCCTTTTAAAAAAAATTAGAGAGGCGACGGTTTAAGATCCGATTTATTCTCCATTAAAAACGGATCGCATTAACCCACGCGGTTTGACCAAGTAAAAACATTCCGGCCTTAGGAATAATTAATATAGAATTTATGGCCTTTGAATCGGCCTTAAAGTCCTTAAAATAAGGTTTTAAAAATATTTTACGTCAAAGAAAACGTCAAATTTACGAAGCTGGAAACACTGTTCACGTACTCAAAATTTGGCAAAGTATGGAATCGGTAGCTCTCATGAAGTCTGAAAACACTGTTCATTCGTGAAATTTGGCAAAGTATGGAATCGGTAGCTCTTATGAACTCTGGAAACACTGTTCACTGAACCTCACCGATAGAAGTCCACCGATAGAAACACTGTTCACTGAACCTCACCAATAGAAGCACTGTTCACTGAACCTCACCGATAGAAGTCCACCGATAGAACCTCGCCGATAGAAACACTGTTCACTGAACCTCACCGATAGAAGTCCACCGATAGAACCTCACCGATAGAAACACTGTTCACTGAACCTCACCGATAGAAACACTGTTCACTGAACCTCACTGATAGAAGTCCACCGATAGAACCTCACCGATAGAAACACTGTTCACTGAACCTCATCGATAGAAGTCCACCGATAGAACCTCACCGATAGAAACACTGTTCACTGAACATCACCGATAGAAACACTGTTCACTGAACCTCACCGATAGAAGTCCACCAATAGAACCTCCCCGATAGAAACACTGTTCACTGAACCTCACCGATAGAAGTCCACCGATAGAACCTCACCGATAGAAACACTGTTCACTGAACCTCACCGATAGAAACACTGTTCATTGAACCTCACTGATAGAAGTCCACCGATAGAACCTCACCAATAGAAACACTGTTCACTGAACCTCACCGATAGAAGCACTGTTCACTGAACCTCACCGATAGAAGTCCACCGATAGAACCTCACCGATAGAAACACTGTTCACTGAACCTCACCGATAGAAGTCCACCGATAGAACCTCACCGATAGAAACACTGTTCACTGAACTGGAAATTTGGCAAAGTGTTAGCCGAGCTACTGCTAGACTGCGGCTACCAGTATGCCGAGCTATCAGTACGCCGCGGCTACCGGTAAACCCAGCTACTGGTAAGTGGTGGCTACCGGTAGGCAGCAGCTACCGGTAGACTGAGCTACCGGTAGGCAGCAGCTACCGGTAGATAGCAGCTACCGGTAGACCGAGCCACCGGTAGGCAGCAGCTACCGGTAGACCGAGCTACCGGTAGACAGCAGCTACCGGTAGACCGAGCTACTGGTAAGCGGCGGCTACCGGTAGGCAGCAGCTACCGGTAGACCGAGCTACCGGTAGGCAGCAGCTAGGGGATAAGTCACCTTGACCTCCCGGAACACCTCCAACACCACATTTTCAAAAAGTAATGGACCAGGGAGGTCCGGGCCATTACATTAGATACCTCTCAAAACATTCTCGACCTCGAGAATTAAAAACCAACTCAGAGGAACAGAGGGGTCCGAACAACCACCCCATAAGATACCTCTCAGGGGAAAACAACCATGAGTTGTTCAAAAGCTGGAACAAAGCTACGATATCCGAGAATATGGAAACAAACAATCCATATCCAAACAATTCAATCATAACATCACACACAGAAAAGTACATAAATAAAACATGAAAGGTCTAACCATAAAGGAAACGTCATTACATGAAAAGAGTTAAACATTAAACAACTCTGGGTACTGAGCACGTATCTGTGACTCATGCTCCTAGGTACTCTCCTCCATGCCACCATGTCGCCACAAGACATGAACTAAAGGAATAGAACGCCCACGCAACACATTCTCCTTGTGGTCTTGGATCTCCACAGGTCGCTCCTCGAAGGTTGCATCATCATCAATATCGATCTCTCCCCAATCGATAATATGAGATTCATCATGAAGATAACGACGGAGCTGTGATACATGGAAAACATCATGTATCCGACTCATCTGAGGGGGAAGTGCTACTCGATATGCCACAGCTCCAACATGATCCAACACCTCAAAAGGCCCAACAAACCGGGGAGAAAGCTTACTTCCACGACCAAACCTTCGCTGCCCACGGCGGGGAGTCACCTTCAGAAACACATGATCCCCAATATTAAACTCTAAGGGTCTCCTTCTTTGATCAGCATATGATTTCTGACGATCCTGTGCTGTCTTCATCCTCTCAAGAATCACCTGAACCATCTCTGTTGTATTCTGCACTAGTTCTGGTCTGAGAATAGCTGACTCTCCGACCCCAGTCTAGCACAACGGAGAACGGCATGGCCGGCCATACAAGGCTTAAAACGGCGCCATACCGATGGTAGAGTGGAAACTATTATTGTAAGCGAACTCTACCAAGGGTAAGTGCTTTGTCCATGAACCTCCAAAATCAAGAACACAAGAGCGCAACATGTCTTCAAGAGTCTGGATGGTTCGCTCTGTCTGACCATCTGTTTGAGGATGAAAAGCAGTGCTAAGGCACAGTTGAGAGCCAAAGGCATGCTGGAGACCTCTCCACACCCTGGAGGTAAAACGAGGATCTCGATCAGAAATGATCATCCTAGGTACTCCATGGAGTCTCACCACCTCCTCTAGATACTGCCTCGACAAAACTTCCACTGAGATCGACTCCTTGATCTCTATGAAGTGGGATGATTTTGTTAAACGATCCACTACCACCCATATAGCATCATGTACTCCCGGAGCTCGAGGTAAACCTGTAACAAAGTCCATTGAGATGTCCTCCCACTTCCACTGAGGAATCTCTAAGTGCTGGAGAAGACCACCAGGAACACGGTGTTCGGCCTTCACCTTCTGGCAGACTAAACATCGAGACACACATTCTGCAACTGTACGCTTCAGCCCAGGCCACCAAAACTGACTCCTCAAGGATCGGTACATCTTCGTCACACCAGGATGTACCGCCAAGGGTGAACTATGGAACTCTTGGAGAACCGTCTCGCGCATCGCCAAGGGAACAAAAAGCCTGCCATGATACAACACTCGGTGTTGTTCATCCTCCGACCAACCATCAGGGGCCTCACCACATACAACTCTGTCTCTCCAAACTTCCACCTCTAGATCACCCAACTGAGACTCTTCCACCTTCTGCATCAGGGATGACTGCACCGTCATCTGGAAAAGACAACCTCTACCCCCAACTTCTCCCATATCAAGATGCAAAGCTGATAGCTCTTCCATCACTCTCCAAGAATCACCAGATTCACGCAAAACATCATTACGTATCTTTCGGCTTAGTGCGTCAGCTACAACATTCCCTTTTCCAGGTGTATATGATATGTCAAAGTCGTATTCCTGCAAGAACTCCATCCACTGACGCTGCCTCAAGTTCAAGTCACGTTGGGAGAAAACATACCTCAAACTCTTATGATTGGTGAAAACCACAATGTGCTCACCAATGAGGTAATGTCTCCACAACTTTAGAGCAAACACCACGGCTACCAACTCAATATCATGGGTGGCATAGTTGCATTCATGGGGACGCAACTGCTGAGACCCATAAGAAACAACTGACCTCTGCTGCATGAGAACACAGCCTAGCCCCAGATGTGAAGCATCACAGAAAACATCAAACTGGACTCCCTCCGCTGGAAGAAAAAGGACTGCAGCACTTACCAACTTCTCCTTTAGAAACTCGAAAGTTGTCTAACACTGATCAGTCCATATTAACGCTTGATCCTTCCTGGTCAAAGCTGTCAGAGGAGTCACAACTTGGGAGAAATTAGCTACAAACCTCCTATAATAGCCTACGAGACCAAGGAAACTTCGCACCTCTGACACGGTCTTGGGGGCTGGCCAAGACACCACTGCTTCTATCTTCGAAGGATCCATAGCTACTCCCTATTGGGACACAACATGTCCCAAGAAACGAACTTCTCGAGCCCAGAACTCACACTTGGACAACTTCCCAAACAACTGATGTTGGCGAAGAACTCCCAAAACGGCTCGTAGATGCTCTGCATGCTCCTCTTCAGATGTGGAGTACACAAGGATGTCGTCGATGAAAACCAAAACAAACTTGTCCAAGAATTCACGGAACACAGCATTCATCAACCCCATGAAAACAGCTGGAGCATTCGTCACGCCGAATGGCATTACAACAAACTCATAATGCCCATGACAACAGCGGAAAGCAGTCTTCGGGATATCCTCATCCTTTACACGCATCTGATGATATCCTGACCGCAAGTCTATCTTTGAGAACCAACTTGCACCCTTCAGTTGATCGAATAGGTCATCAATCCGCGGGAGAGGATAGCGGTTCTTTATTGTCACTTTGTTTAACTGACGATAATCGACGCCCAACCGCAAACTGCCATCAGCCTTTTTCACAAACAAAATTGGTGCACCCCACGGTGACACACTTGGCCGAAAAAACCCACACTGCAACAGACCGTCGAGCTGAATACGTAGCTCTCGTAACTCAGAAGGGGCCATCCTATATGGATACATAGAGATAGGAGACGCTCCTGGCTGTAGCTCGATCCCAAAATCGATCTCTCGTTGAGGGGGTAAGGATACAACCTCTTCTGGAAAGACGTCAGGGTACTCCTCTAGGACCCTAGGAAACGCCAACTGTTGAACCTCTGAAGAACTCAGCATCATCCCAACCATCATGGATGATAAGGATGTAACTCTTCTATGACTCATCCGAGGATCTCTCTCACCAAAAAACACCACTTTCTCTCCATCTTCATCAAAGAAAACGACCTTCTTCCTGTAGCAATCCATAACAGCCCGCACCGAATACAACCAATCCATGCCAAGTATGACATCATATGGTTGTATTCGCAAACATAGGAAATCTCCCCAAGAGCGGTGTTGCCCCAACACTAGCTCACAATCTGTACATACTTCAAACAAGTCAGCTTGACCTCCAACTTCAACGCCAAGGGCACTGGAAGCCTCTCTACCTCAAGTCCCAAAGCATGGACAAGGGTAGGTGATATGAAGGAGTGTGTTGCTCCTGAATCAAACAAGGCATACACCAAGGTAGAAAATAAGCAAAGGGTACCTCGAACGACATCTGGCTCGCCTGGGGCTGGTAACGCTAGAGCATGAAGCTGACCACAACCTCCTCCACGGCCTCTCTGACCCTGATGACGACCACCACCACAGTCGCGCTCTGCTCTCTGAGGATGGGGAGCATCATGGGGATGTCCTCTGTCTGCTCCATCTACCCTTTGGTGATCTAAAACTTGTGCAACCTGTTGCTGCTGCCTCGGCTGGAACTTCCTCAACGGAGGAACCTGGAGTGGAGCGCCCGGTGCACGATGACTGCTCTGAAAAGTCGGGCACTCCCGCTGCTGATGACCATGACCACCACAATAAAAACAAGCGCATGATCCCTTGGCATAGGTCTGAGAGTTTCTGCCTCTGGAGAAACGAGATGGGAAGGGCTGGGACCTACCCCCAGGTGAACGGAAACTCTTCTGTCCAGAAAACCGGGAACCCCGGACCACAGCTCTGCTTTGTGAGGAATCATGACGATTCCGCTCTCGTGACGATCCAGTCGTGGCCAAAGTCCTCTCAACAACCTCTGCCCTCACCAGCACCTCAAGATATGTTTTCAGCATAAATGGGGTGACCTGGCACTGGATCTCTAGACGCAAAGCCTCCTCGAAATGCCTCGCCCTGGCCTCATCATCTGGTAATAGGTCTGAAGAATATCGTAGAAGGTTCCTGAAACGGATTCCAAACTCTCAAACACTGGCGCTCCCCTGTTGAAGGGTGAGAAGCTCCTGGCGACTGGACACCTTCGCAGTTGATGAAAGAAACTCGACTCTAAACCTGTCTCGAAACTCCTCCCATGAGATTGCTGACTCCTCACGATCACTGAGGAACAATAACCACCACTGCCTCGCTGCTCCACGCAGCATCGTCACAACCAATGACACCCAGTGTTCCTTCCGAGCACGAATCGAACTGAAGCCTATCTCGATCTCCTCCAACCAGTCTTCTGTGACTGCATCTGAAACGGATCCCTCGTACTTCTGTAGACTCTGGCGCTGAAACTCTCGAAGTGTCTTCCTCCAAGTGTCATCGTCATTAACCTCTACTCAGTGGCGATCATCTGGAACAACCTGATGGGCATCTTCTACACAAACCTGATGAGGATGTCGACCTGGAGCCATACCTGCAAAATAACAACGGTTAGAGCTCCTAAGCCTGGAATATGGAAGACTCAACATTAATTAATTAATTGTTTTGTTTTATTTATTTTAGGTTACCTATCCCAAGGTCTACCCATTCAAACACAAGCACAAAGAATAATGCTGCATGATCCTTTCCTAGGTCCCTACCCTGCAACCGGTATCACTTTGTTTAGTAGCCATCGTAAACTTAAAGGTCCGTGCAACAGATCATAGGGGCCCTAAACGCCTATGTCTCTGCCAGTCTCCAGTGTTTACCCCACTTTCTAAACATGAATGACATTGTTTCCCTACCATCCCATGCATCCTCACCTGTGCCTAACTCCAAACTCCATCCTATCCCTCAACCAGACCTCTGATACCACTCTGTCACGACCCCCTCCCCACAAAGTGTACCCCTCCTGGGCCGGCAATGAGAGAAGGGAGATAATGACCCCCGAGTCCCGCCTCTAGTAGGCCCCGGGTTAGCAACTAGCACCGAGGGTATAATACACACACAAATGGGAGGCATTACCCTCTAAGGGAACACATGCAGAAGAGAGAGATAGAATAAACTCCAATCGACTCCAACTTAGAACTGAGATATAAAAGGAAACCAAGTACATATATGAAATGTCATGCAAAAGTGCTACAACTGAAAGGGGAAACTAAAAGTACCCAAAAGAAAGTAAAACGATAGCGACCACAAGCCCGAACAGCTCCTCCTCCAACCGCAAGCTAGTAGTAACCAGCTTGATCTCCAACCTGCTCCAAGTGACCTGAAAAAAACAGTTTATATATACATAGGGTGAGTATAACAGTATACTCAGTAGGATCCTCCTCAAGCCTCTCGTTCAAAAGTAAAGAAAGCATGCTAAATCCCAGTGAACAACAAGTGAAACTAACTCGTTACCTAAACAGGTATACTAAGTTCCCAACCTCACCATGGCTACTCTCACCAAGTAACGCATACAAGAATATAGAATATAGTAAAGAATATAAAGGGTACCCCGCTACTACTTCCCCACTGGTTTGCCGCTTTGCCCCAACGACATACGTCCTGTGCATCTCTCTCCAAGGCTTGCCTGTAGACACCTGGGCTAAGCTCCACAATCTGCACCTCGTGCACCACATAGGCTTGCCCGCAGACACCTGGGCGAAGCACCACACCGTCCTCACAACCAAAAGTAACCAGGTAGTTTCTGAGATCCACCACAGCTCGCATAACGTGTATCATACGTCGGGTATAATACCTCAAGCCATTACAGCCCATACTCCGAGTAGGGATCCTCAAGCCATTATAGCCTATACATGTTACACCTATAGTAGTCCATAGGATACTATATCCAGAATATATGTGTGTGAAATAACCATAAGCCATTATAGCCCTCTACACACATATATGGGTAAAACTAACCACTGTGCCTACCAGCACAAAGATCTACCAAGAGATGAGAGCGGGGCAAAAGGGGGTAGTCAGCCATTCAACCTCCCATAAGAATGTTGGGGAAAACACCCCACAGGGCTCAGAATCCCCGGGGTGTCGGTTGCCCTTACCGACAGGGTGGAGTAGCGTATAGAAACACAAAAGTACAGAATATATATGACTCACAACCACACTATGGGCATTACCTAGTCATAGTCACAACTGCAGATAACGTCTCTCAGACTCCAGGCTACTACTTCGAAGACTAGGCATCCTATAAGCACACAACCATTTGAAGAGCTTTATTAGATTACTCCATTCTCATTTTATCAGTTCCATTGTACGTTAATTAATTCTTTAAACATTAATTAACCATGAACAATTTACCACATTAAACTAAATTGGCATCACATTCAAAAACTGCTCCTTTTTAGGATTCACATCACTATTAAATTCCAGTTTCTCCATCCCCATGGATTATCACCATTTAAACAAACTTTCATTTCAGAATTACTTTTCCATAATCTCAGGCATTCTAGAAAAACATCCTATGCTACTAAACACAAAGGGGCTCAACACGGCGAGTAGATATACTACTCGTCGAGTCTTTGCCACCTATAGCAAGAGCATAGACCCATCCTACATCGAGAGGCTAAACACGGAAAGCATGTGGCATACCCCGCGTGTCTTCACCTCCTTCGGAAAGAGGGTAAGCAATACCAGCTGCCTTGAGCAGTGGGGAAAAGTAAAGCATATAAACAACCAAACCAAACCACCAACATCAAACCATCACATTCATCTCATACCATCATCCTTGGTGTCCTCCCCGACACCCACATGCATAAACTGATGCATCTCGCCACACTAGGCGTCATCCGCCACAACCACAAGTCCCCATACCTCCACATATCAGAACAACCATCTAGGCTCACATCAAATCACAAGCAGCAGGAAATCAAAGATCACAAAATGGGCTCTCGGCCCTCTAACAAGGCATTCAGCCTTCATACAAAATGAGCACTCAGATCTCCAAACCACCAGGCATTCAGCCTTACAAGCAAGCGGGTAACTCAGAACCCTTTTGAATTTATCGAACTAATAGTTCTTTAATCCATCTTGAATTAACAGATTCATTAACATGCCTCTTTATCTTTAGCCAATTATTTAACAAATAATTCCGGATTTACATTCTTTATCAATTTCCATCATGAACGACCAACTAATTAAAGAAAAATCATAGATATCACTCTATCTAGGAAAAAATGAGGCAAACCGTTATCACGGTACAAGGCAACAACATGCGATCAACCAATTCTTTTAATCCGGTTCAAGTATTTAATTAGGTCAATTTCATTGTGATCCAAAGGACTAAATCGTGCTAATTCTACGATTGCACATACACAATTAGAGAAGCCATGAATCCCCTACCTCAAAAAGTTCCTCACGTTCTTTATCCACACAACAGGTCACGATCCTCCCCTCGCGACAACTGCATCCACCGGAGGATACTGCGGTACAACAGTACCAACCAACCCCAAGAAAACCCATTAGAATCTTGGAAATTACATGGTATAATTATGGAAAGGAGGATAGAAGAAGATAAACCCCAAAAGAATGATGATACAACATACCTTATATGGAAGAATGATGGACACAGCTTGGTAGCATCAAACAGAGCGGAACTGATCCGAGTAACGTTTGATTGTGAAACTCCTACGGGAAGGATTGAAAGGTTCTAGCGTCTTGCATATGAGAACCAGGAGGAAGAAAAATGAAGAATGATATCTCGTTCCTTTTAAAAAAAATTAGAGAGGCGACGGTTTAAGATCCGATTTATTCTCCATTAAAAACGGATCGCATTAACCCACGCAGTTTGACCAAGTAAAAACATTCCGGCCTTAGTAATAATTAATATAGAATTTATGGCCTTTGAATCGGCCTTAAAGTCCTTAAAATAAGGTTTTAAAAATATTTTACTTCAAAGAAAACGTCAAATTTACGAAGCTGGAAACACTGTTCACATACTCAAAATTTGGCAAAGTATGGAATCGGTAGCTCTCATGAAGTCTGGAAACACTGTTCATTCGTGAAATTTGGAAAAGTATGGAATCGGTAGCTCTTATGAACTCTGGAAACACTGTTCACTGAACCTCACCGATAGAAGTCCACCGATAGAACCTCACCGATAGAAACACTGTTCACTGAACCTCACTGATAGAAGCATTGTTCACTGAACCTCACCGATAGAAGTCCACAGATAGAACCTCACTGATAGAAACACTGTTCACTGAACCTCACCGATAGAAGTCCACTGATAGAACCTCACCGATAGAAACATTGTTTACTGAACCTCACTGATAGAAACATTGTTCACTGAACCTCACCGATAGAAGTCCACCGATAGAACCTCACCGATAGAAACACTGTTCACTGAACCTCACCGATAGAAGTCCACCGATAGAACCTCACCGATAGAAACACTGTTCACTGAACCTCAATGATAGAAACACTGTTCACTGAACCTCACCGATAGAAGTCCACCGATAGAACCTCACCGATAGGAACACTGTTCACTGAACCTCAACGATAGAAACACTGTTCACTGAACCTCACAGATAGAATCACTGTTCACTGAACCTCACCGATAGAAGTCCACCGATAGAACCTCACCGATAGAAACACTGTTCACTGAACCTCACCGATAGAAGTCCACCGATAGAACCTCACCGATAGAAACACTGTTCACTGAACTGGAAATTTGGCAAATTGTTAGCCGAGCTACTGCTAGACTGCGGCTACCAGTATACCGAGCTATCAGTACGCCGCGGCTACCGGTAAACCCAGCTATTGGTAAGCGGTGGCTACCGGTAGGCAGCAGCTACCGGTAAACCCAGCTACGGGTAAGAGGTGGCTACCGGTAGGCAGTAGCTACCGGTAGACCGAGCTACCGGTAGGCAGCAGCTACCGGTAGACCGGCTACCGGTAGGCAGTAGCTACCGGTAGACAGCAGCTACCGGTTGACCGAGCCACCGGTAGGCAGCAGCTACCGGTAGACTGAGCTACCGGTAGACAGCAGCTACCGGTAGACCGAGCTACTGGTAAGCGGCGGCTACCGGTAGGCAGCAGCTACCGGTAGACCGAGCTACCGGTAGGCAGCAGCTACAGGTAGACCGAGCTACCGGTGGGTAGCAGTTAGGGGATAAGTCACCTTGACCTCCCGGAACACCTCCAAAACCACATTTTCACAAAGTAATTGACCAGGGAGGTCCGGGCCATTACATAAAGAGATCAAACTATATAGTGTTTTTCATTATATATGCATGTACTCCATTGAATGGTATATAAATTTATCCAGAAGGTTGTATTGTAGAGTTATCAATTGTTACAGAAGTTATTGAATTATATACCAACTACCAATTAGATTTTGATGTAATTGGTCTCCCAAATCCCATCACAGTGAACACCTTATAAGAAAATTGATTTCTAGAAGAGATGATGTTACAATTACCATTATAGAGAGGGATAAGGATCACATTTACTTTTTACATAACAATGAAAAGGTTTCACCATATATTGAATCCTAAAAAGTAACTCTTATACATTTGAATCCATTAAGGACTAAAATATGGATATCAAATACACATAACCAATAGTTTATAAATGGTTTTGATATCATATTTACAAGTGGTTATCTACAATTTCAATTTCAATTTCTGAATGACTTAGTTGGCTAGACTAGGGAACAAATGTAAGTCTTATCTCATACAATGGATTTATAATTTATTGTTATATATTTTATACAAAGGAAAAAAAGATGAATGTAGTATGATTCAAAATAGTGGGGTTATTCTTATGGTGGAAGTGATTCACATATCAAGTTCCAAGGATAAAAATCCAATTTATGTTAATATTTCATACTTCAGCATCATCTAACAAATATTAAAGTTAGATTATACAACATTTCAAGTGCTGATTATCTACTGAAAATGGGTTGATAACAGAATTATAGATAAATTGTAACACCTCAATATTTTATGGTATGTTATCTTCAATATCTTTTGTTGCATGCAACATTCTCTTGGATTGCATTATATGCAATATTGAGTTTTTGTGAAACAACACTTTAGTGTTAAAATTATTTAAATGATATAATTATAACATATCCATTAAATATAGTGATATAAATAGTAATAAATAATTTTGAAATGTTATTTATAATGTTTTCACATAAATAAAACATATTTATAATGAAATTTATAAGTTCTGATAAAATAGTTATATGTTTAGAAATACTATTTTCTTAAACGAACTACTTTTTATGTCCTTTTGTGAACAATAATAAAATTAATTTTATAAACTTGTAGAAATTGAATTTGGTAAAGTAGACATCATTTTTGAATTCAGGGTATCAAAATTAACTTAGGGTGGATTATAGGTATTTTTATGAAAACTTTAAATTTTTGATGAATATTGAAAAAATACCGCATTGTTGTTAATAAAAGACTTTTTCCATTAAATAATTATTTTATATTAAATTTATTTTAATGTCACAATAGATAAATAATAAATATATTTATCCAATGCAGTTCATTGGAACTATTTTTATAATAAATTAGATGAAAAACTATTGAACTTTCGAATGTCTCATTTACCTACCTTCTAGCCACATTTACAGAACTAGCATTAAAAATAATTTTACCACTTCTATGAATTTAATTTGAAAAAAAAAGGATATACATAGTTGTAATTAGTATGAAAATTTTGGTTCAATAGGATCAAAATAATTTTTTATGAATAATAACTTTTGAATTTTATTTACCCCAATTAAAGGTAAATAGGGTAATTAAAGGTAAAAATAATATTATAATAATATAAAATTACACAAACACTTCTCCTAATTTCATTTGATAAGTTTTTTCGAAAAAAATAAACCATAGGTAAAATATATGATCCTTTTAAGCTGATTTTATTATATGAATACATTTATTATATTTTATTTAAAGAAGAGTTAAAAATATCATATTCAAATTTTAATAACTAAATCATTTTTAATATAGGATTATACATAAGATAAATTCTACTATAATTATTAATTTTAAATATAATAAATTTATATTCATAATGTTAATTTATTTTTAATTTTTTGAGAATAAATATCTTAATTAAATGCTTGTATAATAATGATACAGTAATTATTTAATTAATTGAGATATCAAATAAATGATATTAAAAATATTAAAATAAATATAATTTGACTTAATTAATGAGATAAATTAATTTTATAGATAACATAGAAGTATTATTAACATATTTTAAGTATTTTTTATAAGTTATAATGTTCTTTTAATATTTTTAAAAATAAAAATATTGAATAGTATCAAAATTGACATAAATGATACTTTAAAATAAATAATATTTTATTAAATGTTATAAAATTCAAAAAAAATGTAAGGTTTGGCAAAATAACTTTTATGGTGTTAAATATGTCTTAAATGATCCAATTTAGGTTCTTTTTTCTTTTTATAGTAACTATATTAACCCTATAGTGTAAAAGATACAAGTACACACGGTAAGAGTTAAACTGTTTAACTAATGGTTAAACATAAATGATAAGGTTAATTTTATGACCTAAACATGTCTAAAATTCATTGGTTGAGGATATTTATATCCATCCTCATATTATAATATAATAAAATCACTTTTTATCTATTTTTAATTGAAAATTAATTTATGCTAATTTAATATTTTAAGAGTTTTTTAAAGTGCCTCTCACCTCTCTTATAAAAGGGAACCTCTACTTCTCTATTATTCATATCTATAAATCCTTTTTTATTAGAAAAAACCTGCACATTTCCTCTCCCAACTTCCATAACATCATCCTATAGGCCATACTTTGGGTAGAAATCCAACCCAATAAGTCGTTTTTTGAAAATCAAAAGGAGATAATCGAAGAAGAGTTAATTGTTTTATCAATTCAATTAAATCTCTTTTCTTCTTATACTTACACTTCCTAAGTTTTTTATATAATAAAGTAATAAATACATAATATTATATATTATGATATGTTTTTATGATTATGGAATAGCCATATTCATCTTTTTACCCATCCTATGAAAAACAATATCACCGTGCTTGTGTACGTACGGCTATCCATCTCCATGCTGTGGTGTACATTCTTTTTCATGTATAAATTATTTATATGGGTATAATGATGAATATAAAGAATTTAAATAAAAAATGACTTGATATTATTTCTATATAATTAATATATCATACAATTCCATACCATTTAACCATTAAGTAAATGATATCATTGCTTATGCGTATGTACGGCTTACCGTCTCCATGACGAGAATAGATTCATCCTCCACATTAAGCATTCAAGAATAATTACAAATATATATATAATGAATAATTGTGAAATATGTGAAATGATAATTCTATTGTAAAAATATATATTTATATATATATATATATATATATATATGTTGAGTCAATAAGGTTTTCCTTATGACTTTTCCATTCCTTCTTGTTTTGAAAATCACAAACACCTTATCTTAAGAAAAATAGCTTTCTTAAGAAAAATTGCTTTCTTAAGGAAAATTGCTTTTATAAGGAAAATTGCTTTTATAAGCAAAATGGCTTTTATAAGAAAAATTATCCTTATCTTATTTTCATCCCTATTTTTCTTAAGTATGAGATTCGGATTCATTTTCTCAGAATCGTTGAAACTTTGATATAAGGCATTCTGTTTTAGGATTCAGATTCTAGATAAGAACTATAAGGAAGTTTCATTCCAAATTCCGGATATGAACTCTGACTAAGTTCTATTCCAGATTCAGGATACGAATTCTGAAGAAGAATTCTTATTACGAATTCCAATGAAGAATTCTCATTACGAATTCTAATGAAGAAATCTCATTCCGAATTCCCATTACGAATCCTAATGATGAATTCTCATTACGAATTCTGATAATGAATTCTCATTACGAATTTTGATAAAGAATTCTCATTACGAATTCCAATGAAGAATTCTCATTACGAATTCTGATAATGAATTCTCATTACGAATTCTGATAATGAATTCTCATTACGAATTTTGATAAAGAATTCTCATTACGAATTCCAATGAAGAATTCTCATTACGAATTCTGATAATGAATTCTCATTATGAATTTTGATAAAGAATTCTCATTACGAATTCCAATGAAGAATTCTCATTACGAATTCTGATAATGAATTCTCATTACGAATTCTGATAATGAATTCTCATTACGAATTCTGATAATGAATTCTCATTACGAATTCTGATAATGAATTCTCATTACGAATTTTGATGAAGAATTCTCATTACGAATCCTGATGATGAATTCTCATTACAATTTCTGATGACGAACTCCTATTCCGAATTTGCATTCCGAATTCACCTATTAAACAGAATCTGATTATCTTTGTTCTGTACACTCTGAATTAATTCAGACTCCGAAAAATATTTTGGTTAGACTCCGAACTTCTATATTACTTACACTTCTAAAATTTTCTCTACTCTTTACTATTATTCCTTACACTCCGAACTTTCACTCCGAAGTTTTCATTCCAAACTTTTATATTAGAGATTAAAACGATGTCGTACATTCTGTTACATTTTTTTTGTTATAAAACGATGTCGTCCGTTTTGTTATAAACTAACCGTTGTCTAAGTGACACGTGTACAGGTCCCTCCGATCTTTAAGGAAAATATGACCGTTGGAGAAGGAGCCGACCTTACCTATAAATAGGAGCTCATTTGAAAGATCTCAGCATATAACTGATGAAAGTGCTGAAAGGCTGACTAATTTGCTTGAAGTGATTTCTAGAGAGAGAGACTCTTATTAACTCTCAAAAGCTTTGTGCGACTCCGAATGTTGGTGATTACATTCGAGGGCTTCCGGGGATAGGAAGACAGAGGTGTCGACTACCTTGAAGTTCGAGGGCTTCCTTGATGAGGAAGACAGAGGTTGCCAACTACCTTGAAGTTGAGGGCTTGCGGGGATAGCAAGACAGATACTCTGATCTTCATATCGAGGGCTTACCTTCTTGTGGGTATGACAGACTTGCTTGAAAGTATAAATCAATGGACCTTTATCCAAGGTTGTTGGATACCCTTCTCTTTGGGTTAAAAGACTTATATCTTGTTACTAGTAGTTTTACTACATGTTTTTATTCCGCTGCATTTTGTAATATAAGGAAAGTATAACTTTCTTATACTTCCTTATTTGTACTCTGTTTCATTTAGATTCTATACGCTTTAAGGTAGAATCTCATATTGTAATCATTTGTTAAGATTCAATTTCCGGAACCATATTTCCGGAACCCTCATTCGGAATCTCTTTCCTAGTTTGCATTCGAGGTTAAGAGGTGTTGTGAATTTGCTTAGTTTAACTTTGTTAAACTTATCCTTTTCCTTTGCTTAAGGAAAACATAGTTATTCTTAACTAACTTTAAAGGTTCCAAAGGAATTTTTAAAGTATACAATTCACCCCCCCCCCCCCTCTTGTATATTGAGCATCTACATCACTATTTCGATCCTACAATTGGTATCAGAGGTTGGAAACCTCTTACTCTATACCAATCTTACATTTGGTATCAGAGGAGGTCTCTGAAATACTTGTACTCACATACATGTTTTTCTTGCTCACTTTTCTCATTCCGAACTTTTCCCATTCCGAACTTTGTTATTACGATTCTTTTCTACTAACAAGTTTGTGTGCAAAGTTATTTATAGTATGGCAGGAATTAATGTTGGTTCAATTGACAATCTAAATCCGACAAAACCACCTATATTTGATGGTAATGACTATGAATACTGGAGAGATCGTATGAAGACTTTTGTTATCAATACTGGAGTAGACAACTTTGTTATGCTTACTGGTGATTATAAAATTCCTGACAAGGAAGTCAGATCTTTTACTAACCAGGAAAAGCAAGAATATCAACTAAACTATAAGGTACGCAACACTTTACTATGTTCAATGACTAGAAATATATATAGCCAAATTTCTTCTTGTGAAGCAGCTAATTTTATATGGAAGAAGTTATAGGTTACACACTTTGGGACTTCTAAAGTGATTGAGACTAGAAGAGCTATGCTTAGAGCTAAATATCATGGCTTCAATTTTCCTTATGGAGAACCTATCTGTAAAGTTCAACAAAGATTTATGAACATTGTCAACAGTCTACAATCTATGGGTGAGAAAGGTTTAGATGATGAAGCTCTTGTGGACAAGATAATTGACATTATGACCAATGAGTGTGAATCCAAGAGAACAGCTATAGATGAGAACAGGAAGGTCACTCAAATTACTCTTGATGAATTATTTGGAACTCTTCTACAACATGAAACAAGAATGAAGAGAGATGCTGACAACATCAAGAAGAAGAATGGAAATGGTACTGTTGCTTTTACTACAACTTCAAATCAAATGAAAGCTAAGACTCCTGAGAGAGTTACCAGATCCGAATGTCTGCAGAGTTAGCATCTCAAGAAATGTCATCCACCAAGCCTATTTCTCAGTGGTTAGTTTACAGAGAAAGGTTAGTCCATCTGGATTTCTTCAACAACTATGATTCTCTTATCTCAAAGAACATTAAGTTGAATGGCTGGGAAGATGTTGCTGTATCCAAACCGGGGACTCAAGACAATGTTTTTACAGAGTTACTTGTTGAGTTCTATGAAACTGTCTCCTTCTTCCAGGAAGATAATAAGGAGAAGTTTTCTTTTAAGACTTATGGAAAGACCTACAAACTTTCTTATACCAAGGCAGCAAGCTTGGTAGGGTTGTCTTATGAAGGAGAAACCGAATTTATTTCGCATGTGTTTCCAGACTCGAAGGGAAGCTTCGATAGGAAAAAGCATTAGAAACTCTCGGACTGGCTGATGATAAGGCTCCGAAGATTGCAAGTCTATCCACAAACTTCCGGATTCTAGAGTTGTGGGTGCAAGGACTTATCGTACCGAGGAAAGGCGATAAAGACAGCTTGAAGAAGAGTGAGATCTATATCTTAGATTTTCTGATAAATCTAAGGAAGTTTAATTTCATGAGGCACATTCTTATAACCATTGAGAATCTTAAGAAAGGAAATCTCAGAGCTCAGATCGTAATGTACCCAGCAATATTATCAAAGTTGATAGTTCGGTGCCTAGAATCTTTCAAGGAAGCTTGCAGATCTAAGCCAAGGGTTTGTAAAATTTTGTTGGTTAGTGATGACACCCTTAAGAGGATGGATGTGGCTTTCAACAAGGAGATTGGTGAGTTCGTTGATTTGCCTAATCAAGAAGAAACGGTTCCGAAGGCTGATGAACCAGAATCATCCAAACCAGTAAAGAAAAGAAAGCTAAAGGAAGTTGCAGCTGAAGTCGAAGATCCTAAGTCTAAGGAAGTTCAAACCGCTCCTCCCAAACCAAAGAAGAAGAAGACCTATCCTGATGAGGTAGTTACAAAGTGGAGAGCTGATAAAGAAAAAAGGAAAGAAGGGGATCCGCAGTTCGGATTGGACCATGTGGAAGCTAAGGCATTAAAGGATAGAACTGCTGATGAGCTTGAAAAACAAGAAAAAGAAAAAAAGCTTAAGAAGAAGATGTCAGAAGCCGAGGCAGTCCAAGCATTGTTAAAGTTTAATGATTTAGTATCCGGAAGCATCCCAGTTCCGAGATCTTTCTCCCTGGAATCTATACCCGATACTCCAGGAAGAAACCTTGATTTTCCGGAAGAGACTACAGCTGAGCATGTTGAGCAAATTGAGAAGATTCAGCAAGTGGGAGAGGAAGAAGAGGTTGCTAAAGGAAGTGGTGAAACAGGAGATCTTTTGAAACAAGTGGATGATTATAAAGGATCACCTTCGGAACATCTATCGCTCCGAACTTCAGAGGCTGAATCCTCTAAGTTAGTAACTCCAGAGAAGAATAATAATGAGGAAGATGTTGTTCAGAAAGTTGTTGATAAGGTTGTTCAAGTGTCTACTGGGGAGCAGAAAACTCCTGATCAAGAATCAATTCCGAAAAAAGACAAGGGAATGCAACTCCTTGTTGAAACTCCGAAATCAGTGGCTAGCAAGAAAAGGGAATTTGGTGATTCTTCTAAAAGGAGGTTGGAGCTTATTGAAGAAGAAAACTCTCCAAGAAAGATTTCAGATTCAGAGTCATCCTCGTTGGGGCATGATTTTGTTTTTCAGTCTTTGAAGAAGTTGGTGGGAACCATTCCAACCTTCTCAAGTATTGATTCAAGATGCCAGATGCTCCAACATGCTTTGAATCAGAAAACTGACTCCGTATCTATGGTTATGGACAAGTGTGTTGAAATAGAGGCTCAGTTCAAAACGTTCTTTGTTGGTTACGAAGCTCATAGAACGTCTTGCAAGAGGATGACAAATTGGTCGAAGAAGACTGTGGAAGAGATGAGGTTGCTCGATGAGTTTCAAGACAACGTTAAAGATGCTTTTGAAACCAAGGACAAGAAGATAAATGAGTTAACTGCATCCTTTGAAGAGAAGTTGACAGAAGAGAAGAACTTCCGGATTCAAGAAGTGAGAGATCTGAATGGGAAGCTGAATTCCGTTTCTCAAAACTTGAAGTTTGAAAGGGATCATCGGATTGATTTTGAAGAAAGGATGAAGGCTTAGGAAGAGAAGATCAAAGCTCGGGAAGAAAAGCTGAAAGCCCAGGAAGAAAAAATTGAAGATCAATCCGAAAGAATAGTTGCCTTAGAGAAGCAAGCTGAAGAAGATCATAAAGACCTAAAGAAGATCAAGACTATTCTAAAGGGGCTCATGTCGAAGGAAAAAGATCCGAAATAACCAAATCCGATCTTTTTGTTGTATTCTTTTTGTTGCTGAGATTTCAAAATTAATGAAAGTTGTGCTTGTCGTTTCTATTGTTGTCATTACTAATTTTTCAGGTACTTTGTTATTTTTTTCCATTCCCTCCAATTCTTTTTGAAAATAACGAAGGGGGAGAAGGAAAAGATCCTTAAGAAAAAGAAGAACTCTAATAAGAGTTTATCAAAGGGGGAGAAGAAAAAGATCCTTAAGAAAAAGAAAAACTCTAATAAGAGTTTGTTTAAGGGGGAGCTTTTTCATTAAAGAAGACCTTCTTATCTATCACTCCGGAAATCTGAAATACGATCCTTAGAGTTTCAAAGCCTAAGGGGGAGTTAGTCGTATTCATAAATATCCTTAAAGCAAAGGGAGATAAGCCTTAATGTTTTTCTTTCTTCTTAGAATTTCATTTTCGTAAGGAGGTTTGTGCTTTCCAAAAAGGGGGAGATTATTGAGTCAATAAGGTTTTCCTTATGAATTTTCCATTCCTTCTTGTTTTGAAAATCACAAACACCTTATCTTAAGAAAAATAGATTTATTAAGAAAAATTGCTTTCTTAAGGAAAATTGCTTTTATAAGCAAAATGGCTTTTATAAGAAAAATTATCCTTATCTTATTTTCATCCATATTTTTCTTAAGTATGAGATTCGGGTTCATTTTCTCGGAATCGTTGAAACTTTAATATAAGGCATTCTGTTTTAGGATTCAGATTCTGGATAAGAACTATAAGGAAGTTTCATTCCGAATTCCGGATATGAACTCTGACTAAGTTCTATTCCAGATTCAGGATACGAATTCTGAAGAAGAATTCTCATTACGAATTCCAATGAAGAATTCTCATTACGAATTCTAATGAAGAAATCTCATTCCGAATTCCCATTACGAATCCTAATGATGAATTCTCATTACAAATTCTGATAATGAATTCTCATTATGAATTTTGATAAAGAATTCTCATTACGAATTCCAATGAAGAATTCTCATTACGAATTCTGATAATGAATTCTCATTACGAATTCTGATAATGAATTCTCATTACGAATTTTGATAAAGAATTCTCATTACAAATTACAATGAAGAATTCTCATTACAAATTCTGATAATGAATTCTCATTATGAATTTTGATAAAGAATTCTCATTAAGAATTCCAATGAAGAATTCTCATTACGAATTCTGATAATGAATTCTCATTACGAATTCTGATAATGAATTCTCATTACGAATTCTGATAATGAATTCTCATTACGAATTCTGATAATGAATTCTCATTACGAATTTTGATGAAGAATTCTCATTACGAATCCTGATGATGAATTCTCATTACGATTTCTGATGACGAACTCCTATTCCGAATTTGCATTCCGAATTCACCTATTAAACAGAATCTGATTATCTTTGTTCTATACACTCTGAATTAATTCAGACTCCGAAAAATATTTTGGTTAGACTCCGAACTTCTATATTACTTACACTTCTAAAATTTTGTCTACTCTTTACTATTATTCCTTACACTCCGAACTTTCACTCCGAAGTTTTCATTCCAAACTTTTATATTAGAGATTAAAATGATGTCGTACATTCTGTTACATTTGTTTTGTTATAAAACGATGTTGTCTGTTTTGTTATAAACTAACCGTTGTCTAAGTGACACGTGTACAGGTCCCTCCGATCTTTAAGGAAAATATGACCGTTGGAGAAGGAGCCGACCTTACCTATAAATAGGAGCTCATTTGAAAGAGCTCAGCATATAACTGATGAAAGTGCTGAAAGGCTGACTAATTTGCTTGAAGTGATTTCTAGAGAGAGAGACTCTTATTAACTCTCAAAAGCTTCATGCGACTCCGAATGTTGGTGATTACATTCGAGGGCTTCCGGGGATAGGAAGACAGAGGTGCCGACTACCTTGAAGTTTGAGGGCTTCCTTGCTGAGGAAGACAGAGGTTGCCAACTACCTTGAAGTTGAGGGCTTGCGGGGATAGCAAGACAGAGACTCCGATCTTCGTATCGAGGGCTTACCCTGGTGTGGGTAAGACAGACTTGCTTGAAAGTATAAATCAAGGGACCTTTATCCATGGTTGTTGGATACCCTTCTCTTTGGGTTAAAAGACTTATATCTTGTTACTAGTAGTTTTACTACTTGTTTTTATTCCGCTGCATTTTGTAATATAAGGAAAGTATAACTTTCTTATACTTCCTTATTTGTACTCTGTTTCATTTAGATTCTATACGCTTTAAGGTAGAATCTCATATTGTAATCATTTGTTAAGATTCAATTTCCAGAACCATATTTCCGGAACCCTCATTCGGAATCTCTTTCCTAGTTTGCATTTGAGGTTAAGAGGTGTCGTGAATTTTCTTAGTTTAACTTTGTTAAACTTAGCCTTTTCCTTTTCTTAAGGAAAACATAGTTATTCTTAACTAACTTTAAAGGTTCCAAAGGAATTTTTAAAGTATACAATTCACCCCCCCTCTTGTATATTGAGCATCTACATCACTATTTCGATCCTACAATTGGTATCAGAGGTTGGAAACCTCTTACTCTATACCAATCTTACAATATATACATATATTCCATTTACTTTCTTCCATTCAATACGATAAAAAAATGGAAACAGCGTTCATGCCAACGTACGACCTACTGTCTCCATGAATAGGGTATTCTATTTTATCTATCTATCTATTATATATATTTATATTAAGAATATTTATTATATATAAATTATTTTTTACATTCTAGAAGTAATTAAATCATTATCTAAGTAATATGATCAATAATATCAATGAAAAACACGTACGATAAACAAAGTGATTATTACCCAGAATGTTTCTTTAACTTAGAAATTATGAATAAATAAATAATATAAAGTCATAAATGAATGATTATTGATATCATAAATATTATTATGATTTTTCTAGAAGTTAATAATATTATTAAAACCATTATACAGAAATTTTGGACAGGTACAGAGAGTATCGGACATATAGTAAAGGAATTTCATCTCACATTTAATTTTTGTGAGATATAAGCCATGTCAGCCACCTGTTTCTTATGTGTGGTTTATATACTACCTCTATTATATTTTATATCATTAATACATTTATCTTCATGGTATTTAAATATTCATTTGAAGATATTGGACTTATTATTTAAATTTTGAATGTGGTATGGGACGCTTTGAAAGTTTAAAAAATTAATCCTTTCTCTATTACAATATTTTTGAAATTATCATACATATTTATTTATATGTTTATAAAGTATTATAAAGAAAATTTTGTGTCTATTTTTAATTTCATTCAAATTTTTTCAAAAGTTTTATTTTTAAGATTTTATTTAAGGGTTAATTTCGCAATCTCATAATTATCTGGGGTTGTTTATACGTAAGTATCTACTGGGGCATATTTATCATCTATGCCAATGTTTAGTAAAAATGTATTTTGAAATACTATTATTATTCCCTAAAAATTGTTTAAAGTTGTTTTTACCCATTTTTTAATTTTTAAAAAACATTTTTAAAGAAATATTTTCATAATTTTCTAAATGAGGTACTATATAACCGTTTCGAAAAATAAAGGAAAGAATATTTTTTAACTTATACAGCACGAGCAGCTATTTCCACCATCATGACACCCAAATGTTTCGAAGATTCTATTACAAGATTAAAAGGTTATTTTTAAAATAAATATTTTCTTTTATAATTTTGTAGGCTTTTAAATTATTTCAATGTAAGTAGGGATATTTCCTTCAAAGAGTATTAATGATTTTGTTGGATTATTTTCATCTAAGTCAACATCCATTGTTGGATTGTATGCTTAATTGTGGTTGATTTATTATGATACAATATTCCATATTGTATTGAAGAGTTTAAATTATATTCGGCTGTATATGTTCTATTTTGATACCATTCATGGTTTATAGTTAAAGTATTAAAATTTCATATGATCATTTTAATAAGAATTTTTATGTCGGTTATGTTTTACACTTTCCATATGAGTAATTCATTATATTTAGTAAGTAATGGTTTGGGGACTTGTTAATGAAAGACCTACAGGTTTGGGAACATTTAATTAAAGCCTTATTGGTTGGAGACTAGTTAATGAAATCCCTACGGGTTGGGTAAAAGTTAATGAAAGCGCCTCGAGGCATCGATAGTTCTCTTGAAACAAACTAATTTGGGTTTTGGCTAACATCTTACCAATATAGTTTTAGAATGAGGACTTAACGATATATCTTCTATTATGAATTTCCTCATTATGAGATTAGTTATTGATATTACATGTGATTATTCAACTAGTATAATATTCATATGAATGTTTAAATGGAATTATATGATTTATTATTTCCATATTATGATGAAGATTATGTTTCAGAGGCTTCTATTTCATTTTCATAACTTTCCTTAAAGTTTTATGCGTATTTATAAAAGATTTTATTGTATTGTTTAACCTTACTAATCATTTGAGATCATCCCTTTATTATTTCTTATTGTACCTGTATTCCAATATGTAAATTATGATTTACATTTCGGATTAATCTAGAAGAATAATGGCATTCTCAAAGGATTATCTATGTTGTATTTTATGTTCTGAATTGTAATATAAGAATCATGTATGTAATCTATTTTCCAAGAATACTAAATGGATTGGTCCTTCAGGATTTGATTTCTTGTAATCATACCAATTTATAAAAGTAATTCACCAGCACCAGGCTTTTGGGGTCGTAGAATTGCAATTTGTATCAAAGTAATTTTAGAAACAAAATTGGAAACTAGATTTAGAAAACTTATATTCAGCATCATAACCCTAAGATAAATCTTGAGGATAACTAAAAAGAAATATCATAAAATTTTGGTAATGTAGATATTATGCAGGAATTTCTAGAAAATACATCAATGTCTAGATACTACAAGTGGATGTGGTTCTGAAACAGATGTACCTAGGAGTAATAACTCTGACAAGGTGTTATGGGCTTGACTAAGGGTCACCTGGTACATGAAAATGGGCCTTATTTTGAACATAGTTTGACACTCTTGAGGGATATTCTTAGGATAATTCACATTTTATTTACCTACCATTACAAATAGTTTAAAAGTATCAATGCCCCCAAAGTAACCAAAGTTTATGATTCAAGGATTTAAGATGCATAAATTTATGTTATGTGATATACCATATTTAGAGTTATACAAAGTTCATAGGTTTATAATCTAATACAATATATGCCATATTATAGAAATGGTTACTAGCAAAAAAAATTAGAACTCCACCAATACACATGATCCAAAGAGTGAGAAGGATTATATATTTCATGGACTTAAGCCAATATTTCAAAGGGAAATACTCTCCCATTTATTCTCATCATATGAAGAAATAGTATCATGTGTTAATAAGATAAGTAAATAATTTTTATAGTCCTATGGCTTTGAAGGGAATAAAGAGAATAAGAGGATGGTAGAGAAAAAGATGGATAAATGTAAGAAGGGAAAGAAGGATTTTCCCACATGTGATAACTGTGGAAAGAACCACACTAGTAAATGCTTAAATGGAATAGGAGTTTGTTATGAGTGTGGAAAAAAGGACACCATGTTTATGTTTACAAGGGTAATAACAACGTTTCCAATGTATAATGTTTCATCCGTAAGGAGATGAGACACTATGCAAATCAATTTCCCAATCGTTAGAGAAGTATACACAAGATGATGTTATTGAATAATGATCAAGTTATGATACTACTATAGATAGAGAGGAATGATTAATATGTCTATTCAAGATTTATTTTATTTTAATGTTTTATTAGAAATGTACTAGTTATAATAATTATGGATCATATAAGGATTGTACTATAGTACCATTTCATTAAGGATTTGAGATTGTATGGTACCTAGTAAAATGATGCAGTTGCAAGTTAAACTTTTTGGAAACTATATGGTTGAGGGAAAGAAAACCCTTAATATATTTTTGATATTGAGATTATGATGTTAGAATAAAGAGATGATTGATTTGGATAAATTATATTGGATGTTATTGACTACCTTGGAACTATTAATGGTTTGATTATTCCATCATTGTTGGAGTTTACAGCATTTTTTAATTTAAGGTGTATATCCAATATTCTATGTTTTACATAAGAAATATATAAGCATGAATGTATACAAATAAGGTTTTATGGTAATTCAATATATTACAATTTTAAATAGAATGCATAATTAAGGTATTCACATGCTTGTTATGTGACAAAAAATATCTTCATTATGTTATGTGACCCTCTTTATAGATTTTTGGACTGTGAGCTTAGAAGTCTTTTGGATAATTCTAGAGGTTGGAATGGATTAACTTGGACTTTGGATAATATTTTTTAAGGTTAAAACACTTCTTAAGATTATTTTTTAAATGTTATAATAATATAGTTTTAAGAAAAGGACAACTCGCAGGTCGGGCGACAACCAACCGCATCAGACAAGGCTGTAGGAATCAAACCCACAATCGAAGTGCAATAAGGCATTATCACCTAACAATCACCTACACGATTTCTTGGTTTGTATAATGTAGTTTTTTTATTTAAATTTTCTGATAGATGAAGTATAAATTAATTTTCGGAACCCTATACGAGTAAGATAAATAGAATATTTTTTAATTTTATTATCTTTTAGAGGTAAAATGAGTTTGAGGTAGAAATTAGTTAAAGGATGTAACTCTACTTGTCAAGTATAATTTCTTTTGTTCTTATTCTATGAAGTAAATTAATTCTTAAACTCTAGGTAAAATATCTTAAAACCAAAAAAAAATCCTAGTACTTTCTTTTTCAAGGAATCAAATGGCCCCTTAAATCATCGTAGATTTATAGCTTTGTGGTTGTTCTCTTTTTCCTAAAAATATTCTCTATCACTCTCTATCAGAACTTGAGGGTTACATTTTCTTTCATTTCCATGTTTTCCTACATGAAACCCTAGAATGTGTTATCTCTGGTGACCTTCTTACTTCCTTTTATTTATTTTAAAATAGAGGTCTTATTAATACATTTTCTAATATGGGGTTTCAATAAAGATATTTTGAAACTTCCAGCCCATAGTTTTTTATTATGAGTTTAAATTGTGAGGATGTAATTTATTGAAGTAGGGGAGAATGTAACCCCAAAAATATTTCACGGTACGTTATCTTCAATAGATTTTGTTTCATGCAACACCAACTTGGCTTACGTTACATGCAAGATTGAGATTCTGTAAAACAACACTTTAGTGTCAAAATTATTTAAATGATATATTTATAAATTATACATTAAATATAGTATTATAAATAGTAATAAATTTTTTTAAAAAAATTATTCTTAATTTTTTTACATAAATAAAACATATTTATAATGAAATTTACAAGTTTTAGTAAAATATTTATATGTTTAGAAATATTATCTTCTTAAAGGAACTACTTTTTATGTCCTTTTGTGAACAACAATAAAAAAATTATTCACTAATAGAAATTTAATTTTGTAGAATATACATAATTTTTTAATTCAGGATATCAAAATCATCTTAGGGTGAATATTTTTTATTTTTATGAAAACTTTCAATTTTTGATGAATAGGGAAAAATATTGCATTGTTGTTAAAAACAGACTTTTTCATTTAAATAATTATTTTATTTTATATTTCTTTTAATGTCATAATAGATAAATAATACATATATTAATCCAATTAATCCATTGAAACTATTTTTATAATAAATTAGATATAAAAAATTATTGAACTTTTGAACATCTCTTTTACCTGCCTTCTAGCCACATTTACTGGATTAGCATTAAATATAATTTTACCGCTCCTGTGAATTGAATTTCAAAAAATAGACATACAGGTTTTTAATTAGTATGAAAAATGTGGTTCAATAGAATCAAAATAATTGTTGGTGAATAGTAACTTTTGAATTTTATTTACAATGATTAAAGGTAAATGGGGTAAGTAAAGGTAAAAATAATATTATAATAATATAGAATTACCCTAACACTTGTCCTAATTTCATTAGATAAGTGCGTTTAGACCAAAATCAACCTAATTTCAAATATATGATCCTTTTTAATCCACTTGTGTCAGATTAAGACATTTATTCTATTTTATTTAAAGAAGAGTTAAAAATGTTGTATTCAAATTTTAATAATTAAATCATTTTTAATATAGGGTTATATATAATATAAATTCGACTATAATTATTAATTTGGAAGATAACAAATTTATCTTCATCATGATATTTTTTTTAATTTTTAGAGAAGAAATATATTAATTAAAGGCTTGTATAATAATGATGTAGTAATTGTTTAATTAATTGAGATATCAAATAAATGATATTAAAAATATTAAAATAAATATAATTGAATTAATTATTGAAATCAATTAATTTTATAGATAACTTAAAAATTTTAGTAGCATATTTGAAGTATTTTTTTGAAGTTATCATATTATTTTTATATTTTTAAAAATACAAATATTGAATAGTATCAAAATTGACATAAATGATACTTTAAAATAAATAATATTTTATTAAATGTTGTAAAATTCATAAAAATATAAAGTTAGAAAAACTAACTTTTATATTGTTAAATATGTCATAAATTATCCAATTGGGTTCTTTTGGTATTTTATAGTAATAATATTAACCCTATGGTGTAAAAAATTCAAGTAGACACACTAAGAGTAAAACTGTTTAACTAAAGGTCAAACCCAAAAGATAAGGTCAATTTTATGACATAAACATATCTAAAATTCATTGGTTGAAGAGTTTTTAACCCATCATCATCTTATCCTAGAATAAAATCACTTTTTATCCATTTTTAATTGAAAATTAATTTATATTAATTTAATATTTTATGATTTTCCCAAAGTACCCCTCACCACTCTTATAAAAGGGAATCTCTCTCTATTATCCACACCTATAAATACCTTTGGCTCAGCCAAACCCTACCCATTTCCTCTCCCAACTTTCCACACTTCATCATGGAGGCTATACTGTGGGCATAAATCTAACCTAAGAAGTCCTTTTGTACAAATCAAAAGGAGATACTCAAAGAAGAGATAATTCTTTTATCAATTCAATTCAATTTCTTTTATTCTTATACTTAAACTTCCAAAGTTTTTTCCATAATAAATTAATAACTCCATCATATAATATATTATTATATTTTTTTATGATTGTGGGATAACCAAATTCCTCATTTTACCCATCCTACAAAAAACAATATCACCATGTGTGTGTGCGTACAGTTTTTTGTCTCCACGCCGTGGTGTAAAATGTTTTTCATGTATACATAGTTTATGTGGGTATAATTATGAATATAAAGGATTTAAATAAAAAATATGACATTATATTTTTTCTCTATAATTAATATACTATACAATTCCAAATTATTTAACCATTAAGGAAATGATATCATTGCTCGTGTGTATGTATGGCTTACCGTCTCCACGACACGGTGAGATTCATCCTTCACATTAACCATTCAAGAATGATTATAAAAATATATGTAATGAATAAGTATAAAATATATGACATAATAATTATACTTTAATAATATATATTTCTATATATACATATATTTCATTTACTTACTTCCATTCAATACTATAAAAAACAGAAACAGTGTTCATGCCTACGTACGACCTACCATCTCCTTGAAAAATGTATTTAATTTTATATATCTATCTATTATATAAATTTATATTTAAAATATTTATGATATATAAATCATGTTTTATATTTTGGAATTAATTAAATCATGATCTAACTAATATGATCAAGAATATCAAGTCAAAACATGTACTATAAACAAAGCAATTATTTCCCCGAATGTTTCTTTAACTTGTAAATTATTAATAAAAGAGAAAAATAAAGTCATAAAGTAATAATATATGATATCATAAATATTATTATTATTCTTTTAGAAGGTAATAACATGATAAAACCCATTATAAATGAGGTTTGGACAAGTATGGAGAGTATCGGACAAATGGTAAGGGAATTCCATCTCACATTTATTTTTCATGAGATATAATCCATGACCACCACCTGTTTCTTATGTGTGATGTATGTACTACATATATTATATTTTATATCATGATTGAAATTATATTCATGGGATTTTAATATTCATTTTAAGATATTGTGCTTATTATTTAAATTATCAAAGTGGTATGGGATCCTTTGAATGTTTAAAGAATTAATCCTTTCTCCATTTCAATATTCTTGATATTATCATACATATTTATTTACATGTATATATTGGATTATAAAGAAAGTTTTATGTATATTTTTAATTTCATTTTATTTTTTTCAAAAAGGAGTATTTTTAAGGTTTTATTTAAGGTTTAATTTCCCAATCTCATTATTATTCAATATTTTTTATACGTAAGTATCTACTGGGACATATTTATTATCCATGTCCATGTTTACTAAAAATATATTTCAGAATATTATTATTATTCCCCAAAAAAAATTTAAATTCATTTTTATACATGTTTTAATTTTTATTAAATTTTTTGAAAAAAATATTTCGATCATTTTCTAAACAAGGAACTTTATGACCTTTTCAATAAATTAAGGAAAGAATGTTTTTTTAACATATACGGAACTTGCAGATATTTCCACCATCATGAAGCCCTAACGTTTTGAAGCTTACCTGACAAGCTTACAAGGTTATTTTTAAAAGAAATATTTTATTTTATAATTGTGAAAGGTTTTTAATGATTTAAAATTAAGTTGGGATATTTCTTTAAAAGAGTATTAATGATTTTGTTATATTATTTTCATCTATGTCAAAATCCTCTATTGGATTGTATGCTTAATTGAGGTTGATTTTTTATGATACAATACTCCATATTTTATTGAAGATTTTATGTTATGTTTGACTATGGATGTGCTATTTTGATACCATTCATGGTTTATGGTTAAAGTATTAACATTTTTATGCTAGTTTTAATATGAATTTTTATGTTGGTTATGATTCACCCTTTTCATGTGAGGAATGCATTGGACTTATTAAGTAACGGGTTGGGGACCGGTTAATGAAAGCCTTACTGGTTGGGGACCAGTTAATGAAAGCCCCTCAATGCATCGATAGTTCTCATGAGACAAACAAATTTGGGTTTTGACTAACGTCTTACTTATATGGCCTTAGAATGAGACCTTTATGGTATGTCTAGAATTATGCATTCCCTCATTATGATATCAGTTATTAATGATACATATGATTATTCAAATAGTAAAATATCCATGTGACTGTTTAAATTGTGATATTTGATTTAATATTTCCATACTATGATGAATATTATGTTTAAAAGTCTTGTGTTTTAGTTTTATACCTTGGATTAAAATTTTATGCTTATCTATGAAATCTTCTGTAGTATTCTTTAACCTTACTAAGCATCTGATCTCACCCCTTTCTTATGTTTTATTTTCCCGGGATTCCATGGTGTAAATTATGATTTATTTGTAGGTTTAATCTAGTAGAATAATGGTATTCTCAAACGATTATCAATATCGTATTTTATGTTTTAAATTTTAATGTAAGGATCATGTATATAATCTATTTTCCAACATAACTAAACTAATTGGACCTTTGGGATTTGATTTCTTGTAATAATGAAAATTTAATAAAATAATGCACCAGATATAGGCTTTTGGGGTTGGGGAGTTACATAAGTTCTATGAATTGGGATTTTTGAAAGGGAATTTCTTTATGGAAGGGTATAAGGAAACCCCATTTATAATAGCATCACAAGTAGTGAAAGTATTTTATGTCCTTGATCCAGCAAATAGGAATTGTTCAATTAATCTATTGATGATTAAAATAGTTGCAGGGTTATATAAAAATTCAATTTAGGGTGACCCTTTCATTGGGAGAACACAATCATTTCATGATAGTCCCAATGTAGAGTTTTTTGCATGGTAGAGGGGGCCACAAGAAGGGTATTTGGATACTCAATAGAGGAGAAAAATCCCTTCAACCTTTAAATTGAAAAAAGGGATTTCAATGAACAGGTAAAAGTTTTTTTATAATATACTATTGTTTTCCTCATAATATTATGATTTATCTACTATATTTATATAATCTAAATTAAATTTTTATCTACTCATGTGGATAATAACTTCTTCACCTGCTGATGTTACCAATCTTCAGAAAGAATACATGATCAATGCTGAAACTATAGAATTATCATGGGATCAACAGTGTGTGGATGAAAAAAAATAGTTCCATAGCATCATCATGTTAACTAACTTTATCAAGGTAAGAAGAAAAGGAATAAAATTTGTGGTTGGATAGAATCAACACAGCTAACCTGTTGACCCCAACAAGTCAATGTTCATTAGTTATATTAGATTCAAAATGAGAATTCATGTGCTAATTGATATAGATATGTGGCACAATGTCATGCCTACATTCAATATATCCATGTAGGAATATATCAAGGTAATGTTAAAATATACATTCTCTATTTTACCAAAAAATTATACAATACAACATTAGTTTACTTTTCATTATCCCTTATAGAGATCATTTATTTAATATTATTTCCATAAGAAATTTGTCTTAATAGTCACTGGAAATGCTCATAGAGCCTTAAGGAAACTTTTGACAAAGCGTTATCTCAAAGATGTTGAGGAGAAAAAAACACCCTCCCACTAGCTATGTATGAACACATTATAAACTATGATACATAGAAACCTTTCATTAGTCATTGTGATGAGGAATCATATCAGGTGCATTGTAATCAATAATATTTTATTGGAAAATATTTATTTTATAATTTAAAGACCCATATTTTTTCATGTAATTTTTTTTAATTATATGGAATTATTATGAGTCTGCGAAAATTGATAGTGCATGATTCTGAGGCCCGGAGTTCCCAGAATGAATTTCTGAACCTTTTTTCGAGTATGTTCAGTAAATGCATGAGCGGCATTTTCTAACATTGGAAACATTGCTCGGATTAAAAATCTTAGGGCAACGTTGAATCCGAAGTGCCGAGATTTGTTTAGGGGAGGTTTTTCTTTGACTGCAGTAGGTCCGGAGAAAAGGTTAAGTTTTGTGACTTTTTAAAAATAAATGAAATAAAAAAATTTCTTTATTTTATTTCATATCCTCCAATGGACAAGTAAATGCGGTGGGGCCAGAAATGTGTCAATCCAATAAATGGTTTGACATGCCAACCCTAAGTAACGATGTTTTTGGGGAATTAGGAAGCTTCCTAATTGATGAGCCCCATTAAACTCTAAGATTTTTACTTACCCTCCCCCTCTCCTATATATATGGATCTTGGGGACGGGTATTGGCATAGCTTCGAAAAGCAACGAAGTTCTAGGGCGCCATAATGTCAGACCCTAAGAAGATAAATCCAACCCAATGGGAGGTGACGGACGACACCGAACCACGAACTGAAGGGTGACGTATGAGTGGCGTCGTCGGAAACTAGTTGCAGGAAGGAAGAACATTATCCACCTTCAATCGCGGGAATTTTCTCCAATGTTTCGAGATAGGGGGTTTTATTCATTTATATTTCCTTAAAATATTCCCTCTTCCCTGTTCTTGAAAATTATACAAAGAACACATGTCAATTGACTAACAGGATAATCCGTGAATCATTCGTTTTGTGGGAGGTTGTTACGGGGTATCCTTGTGGGGTTTTTTTTGTTGTTTAATACAAGAAATTGTTAAACCCATTTTATCCTCCCTTTTATCATGAGCTAACATGGAGGGCGTGGGCCTAATAAACCTGGCCTGAACCCTCTACAACTTTGTTACCCTTTCACCTTCCGTGGAAGACTGCTGGCACGGAGGCACCAACCAGCTACGAAGGAGTCGACGCACTAATGCACGTCACTGGAGGAGGTCGCGGCACGAATCCGCGGCAAACATCAGAGCAGATAGCATTGGTCGGCCACAGAGGAGGTGTGGCATTCTATCGTGTGCCTCCAGTGTGCAAAGGGGTCACGACTCATCAGTTGTGGAAGACGGATAAGATGGCCGGCTCGTCGGCCAGCCACGGAAGGGAAGGGCGGTGCGCCGTCACGCTCTGCCAGTGAGCAGAAGACTGCAGTCGAAGACGCGGTGGAGGAGGCGAAACCATAACCTCCAGAAGGTTCCATGGTGACTGGGTGGCACCCACATGGGGCCTCCACATCAAATCCCAAATGTCCTTTGGCCGTTCGGGATCCCGGGGGAGCGGCTCCCCCGAGCCGCCTGGCAGAAGCACCCCAGGTCGTGCCCTTCGCGACCGGACCGCCCTATAGCAGGCCTCCATCAGCAGGCCACCCCTTTTTGTGGGGAGAACAATACCTCAGCCCAGTGGGTTGATTCTTCAATGGACCAGCCCAGACCAGGTCGGTCCAGGTCAGTCTGACCGGGTGGGACCAGACCCGAGCCCAATGGGCTCAGAAACACTTAAAGGGCCTTATCTTAAGAACCGTATGTTCATTTGACAAACTCTTTTTGGATTTGGGATCCTTGGAGTGAGAATTTCTTTTTTACTTACTCTATGAGATTTTTGGAGAAACTTGAAGTACGTCTGGGTTAGATCACTCTGGAATCCAACCGGGCCCTTGGCACTGAAATGCCAATAACACACAGACCTGGCGTCCGGTTGACGCACTGTCTATTTCATTGAAACGCTTGTGACATGACAAATCATTGAGTTACTTATTTTTGAGACTTCGTGCTAGTTAAAATATGAAAGATGGCTTCGGTAGTGGTTCTCCCAAAAGCACTACGTATAGAACCCTGCGACTGGCTGAGACATGACGACTGCTGAGTTTTCGACTCGATGTGACTCAACGGCCACAATATGCAATGAGGAAGAGTACCTCGGTAGGACAGGGTGGGGAGAAGCCATAGTATGCGATGGGGTGGTGTATCTCAGCAGGCCACGGTGGGGGAGCGGCTCTATGTGACCCGGCAGACCCACGGTACGCAATGTGGAGAAGTACCTCAGTAGTTCAAGGTTAGTGGGAAGAGCCTCTGTGTGATGTGGTAGGCCCACTATATCCAATAAAGGAGGAGTTATCTAGAATATTAGGTGTTTGACATTGTGACTGGGAATGTTACTTGTTCCTAGGCCTAGAGAATTTGTGTCTGGCTATCAACATTGATAGCGATCCTTTGTGTGTCCGCATCAAATCATGTTTCTCTGAGTTGTATAACAAGTTTGAGCTGAGACTCTAATTGACCTGTGTTTATTACTTTGTGCTTTGTGATTGAGATCATGCCTTGTGGTTCTCCTTGTGAAATTATGAGATACCTTCAGGGGTCTCAGGTTCCCTACTGAGTATCGTTATACTCAGCCCTGCACGGGCTTCACCCGCACCTTGTTGTGTCTTGTGCAGACGACGAGCATCTAGGCTAAGGTTTGAGGGAGCCAGGACTAGGCAGTACACAGAGGAGGCAGGCAGACGTGGAGTTCTAAGGAGGCGATTTGTACCTAACCTTCAGGTTGGATCCTCAGAGGATGATTCAGTAGCTGTTTTCCCTTTTTCAGTTGTATTGTTCCTTTCAGTTGTATTTGTACTTTCAGCTGTACTTTTACTTTCAGTTGGTCTTTTATTCTGGATCCTTTTACTTTTAGCACTCCTTTTTACTACAGAAGTTTACTTCACAGTTTCTTATTCTTGTGGTCTCAAACCATGTTTTTTTATAGGTTTAAATCCAATACCTTTCTGTTTTAGGGAATATTCCATTCAGTGCTAGTCGCGAGCCCCTAGCCTATGGAAGGCGGGCTTAAGGTAGTCACGGCACGGGCCCTAGGGGATGGGTCGTGACATATCAACTTTGATTAAAAAAAATTAATTTATTAGATATAAAATGATCATTAAAAATAAGTAGTTTTAATCAAAACCAATGTACCCCAACCTTAAAGTAATGATGGGGTATGCTTCACTTGAAAAGAAAATGGCATGTATTTTAAATATACAATAAAACTTTTAGGTGATATGAAACAAAATATGTTCCTTTGTTTATATTCATATTAATTAATTAGAATCCAAATCCACTTCCATCCCACATCATGTCCTATGAAAGGAGTCTCTTATAAATAATGATGAAAACTCATAGATAAAAACACACAAGTAGTATGATAATCATGTGTAAGTATGAAATAATAGTAATTTCTTATGCTTTATAATAGTATTACATAAAAATATCTATTAATGTTTTTATGTTTTTTATATGGTTTATATATAAGAATAGGAATTGTATATACCTAAATAAAAAATACTTTCAGTATCATTGAAGTAGTCATAGCAATATGTCCACGTTAGATGTGCAGGTTTTAGAGTTTCACCTTAAAAATATTTCGAGAAGAAAAAGTTGTAAGGAGATATATATGAGATGATGGAAGGAATATTGACATAGATAGATGCTTTAAAAGATATTATTTTATAGTATATTTTAGTGGAACAGTATATATTAAGGATCAAATTAAACTAATAGTATAACAATGATCAATACATGAAGAGCCATATGACCCCACTAGATTTGTGGTTATCCATTCCCATCAACTTCCTAATTAATTTTTTCATAAATATATATACAAATTTTGAATCAAATAACATCCAATAACTCTAAATTAATAAAATTATATAGGGTTAAATTTTATGTGATTTATATCTATTAACACCCATGAATCACCGCGTTTTGAGAGGTATGGTGTACAATATCCTAAGAGAAATGGTACATGATAAACAACTCCAAAAGATCATGTGACAACGGGGAATAAAGTTCCTCATTATCTGAGTGTTGAGTTTCCTATTCTGGTTAATGGTTTGGATGTTACCATGGTTGATTATTCTATTGTTACTTTCATATCATTATTGTTAAATCTTATAAAGATACGTGATGTATGTACTTAACATTTTTTTTCAAATGAAAAATTGTTAATAGTTGATGAAAAAATGTCTGAAATGAGGTTTTGTATTATAAATGGACAAAAAAGGGTAAATGGAAGGTTCTATCAAAAAAATCATGTGCATCAACCAAGAAATCAAAAGACCATTTGAGAGTACCTTCACCCCACCAATTCTACTGTCGCATATATTAACATTACAAGTTCATGTGGATACAACATTCAAAGCTAAAAATATATCCTATATTGATATAAATAGGAAATATTTAGAGATATCATTATAGAAATGGTTGGTATAAAGATTATAAATGAAATTATCAAGTTTGAATGGTTGGGAGTCTCAGTTGTGAATACATACATGAGTTCATCAAGGTTGTCCGGCAAGGACCTCAGGGCAGGGGCATTGTGACGGTGTCCATTGGACTTTTTTTTATTTTTTCAGGCTTTTAGGCACCGGACTTTGATCACTTCAATCGTCCTAGAATTTTTTGAACTTTTAGTTATCTATCCTTCAGGCACGTAATGGCTTTTGGGCCTCTGTAATGGGTTTTGTACTATTTTGATCCCTCTGGCCTCACAAGCATGTAATGGGTTTTCCCTTACCAGTTTAAATGGGGGTTGTGCTGTATTTTTCTTTGTTTAATAATGGGTCTTGACCCTAATCCTTTGGTAAAGGGAAGTCCCTATTAATATAGATTTATACTCATTAATACATCTATTATTTATATGGAAAATAATAGTTTAAGAAAAAATAGGAACTAATCATGACATTTGAAAAGAAATTAACAAACGACAGACTCCACTTGATGTCTAAAATGTAGGGGTAAAACTCTAAAATCTAATCAAATAAAATATATTTTTCTTTTTTCATTAATTTTATTTATAAACAACTGGATTTTAATTACAATCAATATAGATATCCAAAAAATTTATTTTTTGGATCCAAATAATGAATTTCCAAAAAATCGACCACACGTGGTGTCCATTATGAATTTTTAATTCACTATTATCAATATTTGAGATATAAAATTAAAATTTTATGTTTTAGTTTTTGTTTCAATGATAATTTTGTTATGATAGGGAAATCTATAAACATAAACTAAATCATGGTATGAGTTCGATGACTTACACAAGAAGCCTAAGGATTTGTTCAAATGGAAATATATTAAGGTATATATTGTAATATTTAACTATTAAAAAAATTAAAACAATTTAATTATTATGGTCAATATTTATACACTATATGAAACAAAATAACTACAATGATTATGGATATTAAATTTTCAAATTTATGGAGGATATTATATAGCATTAGAAATATATCATCCCAAGATAGGTAATTTCTGAACATAATCACAGTTTTATTTAAAATATTTATCAATAATGTTTTTTCTATGTTTTATCAGTACTACCAGGACTTCCAATAGTCTATGCACTTAAATAAAGATGTAAATTTTTTTATAGATAAGTGGGAAGAATGTGTGGTTTTAGAATATTTGATGAAATCAAGCTAAGATGATTACTTATTATGTTTTTGATCTAGTATAGGACATGAACATAGAGATACATTTGGGATGTGAAGCATTAGTATCATAATGCCTAAATGTTATTTTTCTTAAATTAAAATTCATGTGGTATTGGAAATCTATTAGTTATATTTTTATTATAATCTTAAATTTTCAATTTCTATTCAAATATTTTTTTAGATTTGATCCTCCCATCATTCATAAGGAATTTGAACCCCACCATAGATTTTATACCCCTTTTGAATGAGATTGGTTGTGAATTTCTTTTCAACTATTCACTTATTTTCCTCATTTAGGGTTTAGGATGAGTTGGTAGAAACTGCAAAACACTTTGGTGATGAAGATAAAAATCAAGAAATATTTGATTTGTTTCTCAATGAGATGTATCATGGAGGGTTACACTCTATAGATTCTGGATGACCTAGTAACATTTCTAAATATTCTCATGCTCATGAGATATTGGACTTTGATCATGTAGCTGAGATAAAGGAAAAAGGGAAATGGGTCAAGGATCCTTCTACCCAAAAATCTTAATACATATTATTAACTATTGGGGAAGGTACTTATATTCTCCTAGCCTCCTCGTTTCCATTATTTTTAGTACTATATTTTAATGAGTTTTTTAAAATGTTTTGGGGCCTATTATAATCACTTCCACCTCCACGATGAAGAAGCAACATGAATTCATTTACTTTCGCATTTGATTCAACCAAATACCTGAGAATTAAAGATACTATAAATACTAATAGAGATTCCTTTTCCATATCCTGATCCAATAATCAAAGTAAGAATGAGGAATTAACTATGAAGGATGTTGAACCTAGGTTGGAAGTTAAAAACATTGAGAGGCATATTGATCTTTAAAAGGTAATTTATTTTTAAACATGTGTCACATTATCAAAATTGAGAAAACAAACTCATATTATTCTCAAAATTTAAAACATTGATCCATAATTCATTTTTTATATATAGAAATTTATCACATGTTAATAAAACTTATGATGTGGACAGTGTGACTCAAAGTGCATGTTTTCAATATAAAAGTTCCATTTTACATTAAAATGTGTGTTATATTGTCAAAACTGATTAAACGATATCAAATTATTTTCAAAAATTTAGGACAGTGGTCCATATTTAATTTTTTATGTGTAGGAATTTATCACAAATCAATCTAACACACAATGTGTTTGATGTTACTCAAAGTGCATGTTTTCAATATAAAAGAGTCATTTTAGTTTAAAATATGAATTTTATTATCAAAACTAAGAAAATTAGATCAGATTGTTTTCAAAATTTAGTAAAATGATCCATAATTCATTTTTATGTGTATTAATTGACTGTATAACAATCATACATTTGATGGGTCTAGTATGACTCAAAGGGTGTGTTTTCACATTAAAAATATCATTTTATACTAAAATACATGTCACATATACAAAACTAATTAAATAGTATTGTATTTCCTTGAAACTTTTGGAGAATGATCTATAATTCATTTTGGAAATATTGGAATTGACCACACACTAATTTGATACATGCTGTGACCAAAATGACTCCAAGTATGTGTTTTCAATATAAAGGTATCATTTTAGTTTAAAACGTGCATCACATTGTCAAAACTGAGAAAAAATGGTCATATTGTTTTCAAACTTTAGGAAAATGATCCATAATTCATTTATGACATATAGGAATTGAATGCGCATATCTCGATACATAATGTGGCCAATATGACTCAAAGTGCATGTTTTCACATTAAAAGTCTCATATAAAAATTGAGAAAATGAACTCATATTGTCTTGATCATTTAGAAAAATAATCTATAATTCAATTTTTGCATGTAGGAATGGATTTCATGTCAATTTGACACATGACATTACCAATATTACTCAAAGTGTGTGTTTCACATTAAAAGTGAAGTTTTAGTTTAAAACACATGTCATAAAACAAAAACAGAGAAAATGATCTTGGATTGTCTTTATATTTTAAGAAATCAATCCATATTTCTTGTGCGACATGTAAGAATCTAACACACATCAATATGACACATCATGTAGTCATTATGACTTGAAGTGTGTGTTTTTAATATAAAAATGTCATGTTAGTTTAAAATAAGCATTCCATAGACAAAACTGATAAAACAATATCATATTGTTTTAAAACATTAGGAAACTGATCTAAAATTCATTTTTGATATGTAAGAATCTACTGAAAATCAATTCAACGCATGGTGTGGCCGGTATGACTCAAAATGTGTATTTTTAGGTGTCATTTTAGTGTAAAATAAATATCACATAGCTGAAACTGAGTAATCAATCTTGTATTATCTTCAAACTTTAGGAAAATGATCCATTATTTATTTCTTCCATGTAATAATCGACCGCACATCAATCCGGCACATGATGTGGCTAGTATGACTCCAACTTCATGTTTTCAATATAAAAGTTTCATTTTAGTTTAAAACGCACGTCACATTGAAAAACCTGATAAAATGATCTCATATTGTTTTAAAATTTTAATAAAATAATCCATAATTCATTTGTGTTGTGTAGGAATTGACTTTATGTCAATCTAACATATGATGTGGTTAGTATGACTCAAAGAGTGTGTTTTCAGTATAAACGTGTCATTTTAGTTTAAAACATGCATCAGATATATAAATCCATATAAAAGAGCTTTTACTATTTCAATACATTAGTAAAATGATCCATAATTCATTTGTGATATATAGGAATCAATTGCACATCAATCTGACACGCGATATGTTTGGTGTTACTTAAAGTGTTTGTTTTCATTATAAAAGTATCATTTTAGTTTAGAACATGTGTCACAATGCCAAAACCAATAAAACAAGTTCATATTGTTTTTAAACTTCATTAAAATAATTTATAATTCATTTTTTATGTGTAGGAATTAATCGCACATTAATATGACTCGCGATGTGTCCCTTATGACCCAACATGCATGTTTTCAATATAAAAGTGCCATTTTATTTTAAAACATGTGTCACATATCCAAAACCGAAAAAACAAGGTTAAATTGTTTTCAAAATGTAGGAAAATGATCCATAATTCATTTGATATATATAGGAATTAACTTCATTTCAATCTGAAATGTGATGTCACTAGTGTAAAAAAGGGTTTTTCACGTAGTTTTTTATTTTTAACATCATTTACAATGTGACATTATTGGAGGAGATGTTGTAAATAATATTTTAACATCGATTAATAATAACAGGCATTATAAATACATTTTAGAGGATGCTTTTCATGACATTTTTTCACAACCGATATGAAAAATTCTATCATACATGGTTTTTCATGTTGGTTTTTATATAACCAATGTGAAAAATTCTATCATTCATGGTTTTTCACATTGGTTTTTATATATCCAATGTGAAAAACCTTTTATCAGGTTGGTTTTTTAGAAAAAATGACATGATAAATCTTGTTTTTAAATTTTTCACATCCCTTATTTAATAATTGATGTGAAAAATATTTTTTTAAAATAAAATTCAATTAATTAATCCTTCCAAACAGTTAAGTAGCATACCATAAAAACAATAGCATAAAAATATTCTAATAGAAAAACAACAGCAGCACAAACATTTATAATTTGAACTTTAACTTTACAATATATATTATAAATAAACTAAAATCCAATTAGACCAGTGAAATAATTCACACATTTACTTTATAATTGTTTTAACTCTTGTCCAGTATGAGTATAAGGGTCATAAAAAAGCTACAAATTATAAATAAATAATTTAACATGTATTCTGAACAAAAAAAATGAAAAATTAAAGGAAATATTTATGAAAAAATCTAACCTTTGAAACTTTATAACAGTTCCAATTAATAATTTTTTAAACATAAATCTAATAACATAGTATCCACATGCCTTAACTCCTTGTTGATGTCACTTCTATTTAAAAGGAAATTTTCAATTTAGAATAACATTTTAAGTACTTATAGCCAAAATTTATTAATTGTAAATGAAAATTAACCTTTGTTTTTACATATTTGATCATTACACTCTTCTTTCTTATTGTATCTATAAATTAATCAGATTTCCTATTTCAAAATAATATGTATGAAATAAATTTAAATTTAATTATAATATAAACAAGTATTAAAATATTCAGACTTACATGTTCAATACATTCTTAAAATTTTCTCGCACTTCTCCATGGATAAAGCATGGCGAGTGAAGTGTTTTCTATCTTGGAAAAAAACACCCAACATCCAATATCCACTAATATAAAAAATATATAATGTGAGTGTTTATTATGGTAAGAGATATATAACACTTTATGAGATATATGTTTCATACTCTTGAATATAAGGAAGCATACAATACTTAATTATGTCATTCTTTTGAAGTCTTTCGGCAATATAAACAGTTCTTTATACATCATTCATTGTCCTTGATATAGGTGAAATAAATTATGGGTCCATAATTCCATATAATTTTGTTGTATCATGTTGCATAAAAAATGTATGAAGATACCTAATAAAAAACAAACACTAGTATAAAATTTCAATAAATTAAAATAACTAAAAGATATATGTTAATCGACTTGCATGGAAAAGTCTTACATCTCGTTGATTCTCAACTCATCTCTAGTTACAAAATCCATGATATTTTTTTAACATCACAATCATTATAAACCCACAAATATTATATTCCATTGGAGTTTCATAAACTTCCAACAAAAATTAATATATATATCATACTAATTATTTTGATAAACTTGCCCATATTTGAACATTTGGGGGATTTCAAAATAATTCATTTTTAATAGAAATTTTAATTGGGTACTCAATTCACCACACCTCTTGAGATAATCACTTTGACCAAAATTTGGTATCAAAAGAGTTTTCTTTCTTTGTAATTAAAGTCTTCAAATTTGTTTTAACTGTGATTTTAGTTATGCATTAAAGATCTTAAATTTCTGTTAGTTCTAAATTTAGTTCTTTAACATGGATAATCATCAAGAAGGTTCTACTACCAACAGACCTCCTTTATTCAATGGTAAAAATTATACCTAATGGAAAATAAAGATGAAAATTTTCATAGAGAGCATGGGTTTTGATATTTGGTCCACAATAGAAGATAAATATGTAATACCTAATACTGCTAGAAGCACTTGGGATGATGCAACAAAATTAGCATACAATATTAATTTTAAAGCTATGAATTCCATGTATTATTCCCTTGGATATGTGAAATTTAATAGGATTTATCCTTATAAAACTGCTTTTGAAATTTGGGACACTTTTTATGTTTCCCATGAGGGAACTTCAAATGTTAAATAAATGAGGCTTAATACCTATACTATTAAATATGATAATTTTAAAATGAAACCTGATGAAACCATTTCTGATTTGTACCTTATGTTTAATGAGATTTTAAATACCATGATCTCGTGGGGAAATCTTGTATCTGACAAGGACTAGATAATTAGATTGTTGAGATTCCTACCTGAAAGATGGAGAGGTGCTTTAGTATCAATTAGTGAATCATGTGATATAAGTAAACTGCCTATGAAAGAGTTGATTGGAAGTATTATGATGTGAAAAGAGGAACTAAAATTCAATCATGAGGAAGATGAGGATCCCAAAACAAAGTTAGTAGCTTTCAAGACTACTAATTCCATACAACAAAAGTAAAAAAGAAAAAGAAAAATTCCAAGGTGTAGATTTGAGTTCTAGTGAATCTACTTCTAATAGTGATGAGGAAATGTATCACCTAGACATATGGTTTAAGAAGTTATATAGGAATAAAAAAATTCATAAAACCAAACTATAAAAGAAAATATGACAATAGAGAAAATTGGATGAAAATGGATGGTGATCCAAATAAAGTTTTCTGCCATTAATGCAAAAGGAATGGTAAAATAAAATCTAATTATCCTAAGATGGAATACAAAGAAAATAAGAAGATAAGGACAGAAGATACAATAAGGCCATGAAATCCACTTGGAGTGCATATGAGTACATCTCTAGTGGATTGGGTTCTTCCCGTAAATAAAAGTAGGACATACTAAATATGTGCTTTGTAACCAAAGTCAGTGAGGTATCTACTTTACCTATTCTTTTTGATATTCTACATATGCATGAGTCTGATGAATCTGATAAGTTTTACAATGAAAAAAATGATTATGATGATATTTCAAATGAATAATTTTATGACTACTTTAATATTATAGAATAAACCTTTAATAGGATAAATGATAAATACAAGGATTTGTAAATATATCATGCTCTAATTATAAACTATAAATATGAGTTCTCTATAAAAAAGGATAAAAATTCTCAACTGCTCAAAGAAAGCACTAAACATAAACTATAAAAAGAGAAATTGAAGAAAGATCTTGAAAATGTTACTAATGGTATAGAGACACTCACACAAATTTTGGGAAAACAAATTTCTCCCAAATATGTTACTAAAATAGGATATGAACTTGTATAGAGAAGAATATCTAAGAGTACCTTTGTTCCTAAATCCAAACCTGAAATCTATAGTACCAAATATTTTTCAAAGGGACCCAACAAAGTATTTATTTATAGAAGTTCTCAATATGTTTATAGGAAACCCATTAAACAAATGTGGGTTCCCAAATCCATTATTACTAAAATTTATAATCCCAAACAGATTTGGGTGCCAAAAATCATTTCTTGTTTAAAACTTGTTTTGTAGGAAAATTTCTTGAAGACCTCTAATAGAAGTCCATGGTACTTGTCTAGTGGTTGTTCAAGACATATGACAGAATATTTCTCTTGATTCAAGATCCTTATCAAGGATTATGGTGTCCATGTCGCCTTTGGTGACAATGAAAAAGGAAAAATCCTTGACCTAGGTCAGATTAGTAACAAAAATTCAGTTTTAATTTCTAAATGTTTATATGTTTATGGTTTAAAATATAATCTAATTATCATTTCTCAGTTATGTGATGATGGTTTTATCTTAAATTTGAGAATGATTCTTTCAATTTTTTTGATTCTAAAAATGATTTAATTTCAACTACTTTGATAAATGAAAATGTTTATTCTATAGATTTAAATTCTTTAGATTCTGAGAATGTTCATGCTTGAGTTCCTTACATAAGTAATCTTAGATTTGGAGTAGGAGACTAGGCCATTGAAACATTCACTCACTAAGGAAGCTAACTATAAAAGGTTCAGTTAGGGATCTACCTAAACTTGAGTTCCCAACTGATAAAGATTTTAACCCCTATCAAAAAGGTAAAAAAACATAAATTTTCTTTTAAACTAAAGAAGTAAGTGTCAACTTCTCAACCTCTCTAGTTGGTTCACATGGATTTGTTTGGACCTTCTAGAGTTTCAATTCTTAATGGGAAGCACTATGTTTATGTTCTTGTAGATGACTATTCTAGGAATACTTGGGTATATTTTCTAGCTCACAAAAGTGAAATTTAAACCTACTATACCAACTATACCAAAACTATATAAAATATTAGTGAACTTATGATTAAAATATTAATGAGTGATCACGGACATGAGTTTGAGAATCAAGATTTTGAATCAATCTACTCAAAAAATGGATGCACTCATAACTTATATACTCCTAGGACACCCCAATAGAATGGAGTTGTTGAAATAATAAATCAAAACTTAAAATAGATATCCCAGACCATGTTAAATGAGTATGTCCTACCTATCTATTTTTGGGAAGAATTTTTCAATACATCTTACTATATTATCAATAGAGTTTTTATCAGACCTGTCCTTAAGAAGACCCGTTATGAGTTGTGGAATAATAGGAAACCTATGTTTAATTAATTTAGATCTTTTGTTTACAAATTTTTTATTCCTAACACTAATGATAATTTGGAAATATTTTCTTCCAAAAGTGATGAAATAATTTTTCATGGTTATTCATTTTCTAGAAAATCCTATAGATTGTTCAATAAGAAGTAAAAAATTGAGGAAGAATTATCTCATGTAAAATTTTATGAAATTGATCCACATGAGCCTAATACCTCCTTATAAAACCATGAGGATGATTTATCTTCTCTAAAATTAAATTCCAAACCTCTAGATTTAGCTGTAAAACAAGCATAAAAATTGTCCAGTTCTGAAGAATTTCTAGAACTTCCAGAACCTGAACTTGAAAATAAAAAAGTGACTAGTACCTATTTATCTAGATTTTTTATAACTATTAATTTCCATCCTTCAGATGTTGTTGTAGGTGATCTAGATATAGTAAGTGAAACTAGAGATTCTGTTAGAAATCGGGTTGAACATCAAGATTTCTTATCTTAGCTTGTACCTAAGAACATCTAATGAGGATCATGGAACAAATGGGAATCAAGGGGTTAAAGGCAGTCTTGATGAGGAGGGAGGAAGGCACATGATTACACAAGACCCGCTGTTAGGAATCGGTGGCCCAATGACAAAGGAGCGGGCCAAGAGAATGAAGGAGGCCTTAAATGGGTTAATCATAGAATTCCAAGAGGAGGTCCAACACCCTTGCTTGGGGAAAGAATGTGGGCCTATAATTACATTAATTAAGTCCGAAAAATGATTTTAAAAATCCAAATCAAGTGGTTCTACAAATTTTGAAGGCCACCCCACCATATAATCTTCAAAGTCAAATGGTTGTGGGCTACTTGTCTTTACTTTTCCAAAAGGTTGTGCTAATGTCTCCTAAAGTCATGGTCAAGTTCCAAAGTTGTCAAAATCATTATTTGGGATTTTTTAATATCAAAAACTTGGAATTATACTAATTTAATGATCCACCCCATGTGTGATTCGAATTTCTAGTTTCTTTGTCTATAAATAGCCACCCCCTTGTACTTTTTGGACATCATTAATGAATGTAATGTTATTATGGTGAGTTTTTCTTGAAACCATTGTGTTCTTGATTAATTATTGACTTATAAAAGTATTGGTCATCATTTTTGGTGCCTTGTGGCTATATTTCTTAGAGACAAGTTCTCTTTGGGTTCTAACTTGACCATTTCCCCCTTCACTTTTTCGCTATCCGCACACAACATTCACTTTGTTTATTGTGGAGATTTGGGTGCTCAACGTGTGAACATTGTATAAGGTTCCTAGGACACTTCCGAGCCGGTCTTTCAATGCATATCATTTGGTATTAGAACCCACTTTCAAGAAATCAGATTCTTTCTTTCTTATCCCTTCTTCCATCTTCATTTCTCTTCGAATCGGGCCAACATCAGTTCTGGTCCATTTTCTTCTTCACCTACAGATGTCATTTCTTCATAATTTTGGACATATAGAATGTAATTTTTTTATTTGAGAAGCTCATCTTTCTTCTCTATCTGGAATCATCGAAATCAAATATATATATATATATATATATATATATCATGAGATACAGTGGGTTCAAATTTTGAAATGAATTCTAACCATGCAACTCACACTTTGATTCAATTTGATGATAAAAATTATTGCTTCTATTGCATTTAAATATTAAAAATTAATCTTGTTACTACTTAATTTATTCACACAAAAAAGAGACCAAAAATCAAAAAAAAATAAGGGCTTAAAAAAATGCAACATTTTGAATTGTATGTCCCATTTTCATTCTTATTAATCCATTTTCTTCCCCTTCCCACATTTTTCATATTGATTTCATTTTGAATTTTATCTTTGAATTCTAGATTGATATTTCTACATTTCAATGATCCTTTAAATTTTTTGAAATTGGGTAAGAATGCTATATGAAGCAAGTTGAGTGGTAAAAGGCAAGAGTGTTACAATTTGTAAAAAAATACAATTTGAGTGAAACATGAGCAAAAAAAATATTTTTGAGTGTAAACACGTGATGTAGTGTATGAGGTCCATTTTCCTTTATCTTCATTTTTTCTCACATGATTCCTAAATGGAAGATCCAAGTAACACCAAAGAATCGTACATTAAGTTGTTCATGAGGGTTGTACAAGAACAATTCTAATTGTTGAATGCGGGGATGGATGAATTGAAATCCCCTACCAATTATAGAGCACCACCAAGGAGGGGGGTTTTGAAGAAGAGGGGGAGTTTTCCAATTTTCATGAGTCACCAATTTTAAGAAATCAACCACCATGGAGGAAATCCAATAATCTTGGAGAAGTAAAATTGAGGATCCCTTCATTCCAAGGTAAGAATTACCCCGAAACATATTTGGAATGGGAAAGAAAGGTCAAACATTTTTTTGGTTGTTACACCTATTTAGAAGAAAAAAAAGTTAATTTGGAGGCTATATAGTTCACTGACTATGCTATTATTTGGTGGGACCAACTACATGTGAGTCGATGATGAAGTGGAGAAAGACTCATCCCCACTTGGTAGGAGATGAAAGTGGTAATGCGTAAGATGTTCATTTCTAGACACTATTATCGTGATTTGTTCCTCAATTTCTAGGGTTTGAAACAAGGTCCCATGAGTGTTGAGGAGTATCACAAAGATATGGATATCATCATGATTTGGGAAAATATTGATGAGGATTGAGAGGCCACCATGGAAAGGTTTGTGAACGACCTCAACCATGACATTTGGGATATAGTGGACATGCACCACCACTTGGACATAAAGGATCTACTTTACATGGATACCAAAGTGGAGAGGCAAGTAAATGAAAGAAGGATTATCCCTACATCCTATGGTAAGGATTAAAATTATTCTTTCAAGTTCAAATATTACAAAGCACAAGATAATGTAAGGGAATACAAAAAGGATTCAAAATAGGTGACCAAACCAAAACCATTCTTTCTAGAATCCAAAGGTAAAATGGAGGGTAAGGTTGTTTCCAAATCACATGATATAAAATGTTTTAAATGTTAATGATTTGGAAATATTTCTTAAAAATGACCAAAAAATAGTACAATGGTTATTTTGGATAACGGAGATGTTCTTAGTGCTAGATCAAGTGAATATGAAATGCCACCACTTGAGGATGATTCAGATGTGGAAGTAGAAATCCCCGTATATGGAGAAATGCTCGTGGAAAGGCGTGCTTTGAGTGCTCAACCTGAAGGAGAACATGATCAAGAGCAAAGGGAGAACATTTTTTATACTAGATGCCTCATTAAAGATAAGGTATGTAGTATGATTATTGATGGGGTATTTGTACAAATGTAGCAATTGGTTTCATGGTTAATAAATTGGTATTATCTATGACTAGACATCCTAGTCCTTATAAACTTTAATGGTTAAATACTATTGGGGATGTCAAAGTGACTAAGCAAGCACAAGTTCCAATTTCTATTGGTAATTATGATGACAAGGTGATGTGTGATGTTGTTTCTAATGAATTATAGTCACATTTTTTGGGAATACCTTGGTAATTTTCTTGGAGGGTCACACATGATGGATACACCAATCTCTATTCTTTTGAGTAAAATAAGAGGACGGTTATTCTTATAACATTGAGGCCTTTGCAATCTTATGAAGACCAAGTGAGTATTGAGAGAGATTGTGAGAAGAGAGAAAAGGAAAAGGGATAGAAAATAGAGAGAAAGAGAAGATTGTAAAAATCAAGAGTGAAAAAAGGAGTGATGAGTGAAATAAAAACAAATGAGGGAAAGAAAAGAGTTAAAAACAAGAGTAAAATAAGAGTGAAAACAAGAGTGTTGAGGGAAAAGTGAGTTTATTTTCTAGAAAAATAGAGATAGAGAGGAATTTAAAGGGGTAGGAAACTCTCATGCTTCTATTTAAGGGATAATGTTTTACCACTAACTCTCCTAACCCTTCAATGCCTTCTAGTGTTATGTCTCTTTTTTAGGAATTTGGTAACATATTTTTAGAGGAAATTCCCAATAGATTACCTCCCTTGCATGGTATCGAGCACCACATTGAATTCCTCCCAGGAGCAATGATTCCTAGTTGACTAGATTATCAGGCTAACATGGAGGAGACTCGAGAAATCCAATGACAAGTGGAAGAATTGCTAATGAAGGGATTTGTTCGAGAGAGCTTGAGTCCATGTGTTTTACTGATAATTCTTATCCCAAAAAAGATAGTAAGTGGAGAATTTGTGTTGATTGTTGAGCTATTAACAAAATCATGGTAAAGTATCGTTATCCCATACCTAGTTTGGATGATATACTTTATGAACTTCATGGTGCATGCTTGTTTATTAAAATTGACCTAAGGAGTGGATACCATCAAATTAGAATAAAAGAGGGAGATGAATGGAAACCCGCATTTAAAACTATGTTTGGATTGTATGAATGGATTGTTATGCCTTTTGGACTAACTAATGCCCCGAGTACATTTATGAACTTAATAAATCACATTTTCCATCTATTCATTGGAAAAAATTTTGTTGTGTATTTTGATGACATCCTTATTTCTTCTAAGTGCCTTGATGAACATCATGAACATTTGAAACATGTTTTTGAGACTCTTAGGAAAAATATGATGTTTGAAAACATGTAAAATTTTACATTTTGTTTAAATTAGGTTGTTTTCCTTGGTTTTGTGGTAGAAACTGATGGCATGAGGGTTGATAAATAGAAGTTTAAGGTGATTCGGGACTAGCCAATACCAAATAATGTCAACAAGGTGAGGAGCTTCCATGGACTTGCGAGTTTTTATCGAAGGTTCATGAGGGACTTTTCAACCATTGCAGAACCATTGAATGAGTTTGTTGAGAAAGGGGTGATATTTAAGTGGGTAAAAGATTAAGAATATGCCTTCTCCATACTCATAGGTAAGTTAACCAATTCACCTATCATAATTATCCATACTTTTTTAAAAATTTTGAGGTTGAGTGTGATGCCTCTGGAATAAGAATTGGGGTTATTTTAATGAAAGACTCTAAGATTATCTCCTACTTTAGTGAGAAGCTTAATGAGGTAGCATTGAACTACTCTACCTATGATAAGGAATTGTATGATCTCAAAAGAACTTTAGAAAATTGGAAACATTACTTTTGTCCAATGGAATTTTAGATTCATTCACATCACGAAAGCCTAAAATCTATTAACTCATAAGGAAATATGAATAGGCAACATGCAAGATGGCTCCAATTCGTTGAAACATTTCATTACATCATTAATAATAAACAAGGAAAAGAAAATTTAATCACTGATGCTTTGTCTAGGAGATACTCTCTTATCACTTCTATGCATGCTAAAATACTTGGTTTTAAAATGTTAAAAAGAATGTGTGAGAATGATGTGGATTTTTCTGAAATTTGGAAGTTTTGTGAAAAACATGGGAAAAGTGATTGTTACAAACATGATTCATTTCTTTTTCAGAAAAAATAAATTATTTGTTCCATATTGTTACATGTGTGAATTTATTGTTATAGAAACTCATGGTGGTGGATTAATGGGGCATTTTAGGGTTTATAAAACTTTTTCCTTATTGAGTGAACATTTTTATTGGCCTCACATGCATAGGGATGTGGTTAGTGTTTGTGGAAATTGTAATAGGTGTAAACATGCAATGTTGAAAGTACTTCCACATGGCTTATACACCCCTTTTCCCATTTCTTCTCATCATTGGTATAAGAACTCGGACCTTCTTTCCAGGTATGTTTTTCCTTTCTGGTCATTTTTGGGAGAAAAGTGGAATTTCTGGAAATTTTCTAAGTACACGCCATGTACTTAATGAGTACCCACCGTGTACTTTCTTGCAGCAGCAGGGTGTGTGTTGGATGTGTAGTAACCGCACACACGGTCATGTTCGGGTGACTAGATTCTACTTAAATCATAGTATGGAAAAGACAAGTAAACACCATGTACTCCAAAATTACATGTCATGTACTTTCTTTTTTTTCATTAAACGCACATGGGTAGCGTCTGACGGACAGAAACCAATCATTCTAGGTTTCGTTCATCTGAGAGTGCCAAGCATCTGTGGATCTTCGACGATCCCCCGATCCTCCTTCCATCCTCTGATTCGAACACCGTTTATTGCGTTGGAATAATATCATTGAGTTCTCTCTTCTTCTTAAGCCTTGTGTTCCAATTCCTCTTCTTTTCCAAGTTATCGTGGGTTGAATTTTTTGTAAGTTTTCTTATATATACAATGTTCCAAGGAGATTAAAGCTTCTTGGTTAAAGTATATTGTTCTCCTAACCCCGAGGTAGGTGGTTTGTGCCTTTCCGTTCGAAGTCTTTGAGTTTTATGTGCAAATTACACTAATACCCTTGAATGGGGTATTGTGTGTTACTGTTTTACCCCTTTTAATTTCCCGCCATTCGTGTACGCCTGTGTAGGGGTAATTTGGATATGAATTGGGTTGATTGATATGATTTGGATGTGTTTTTCCCATGCATTGTTCTGTTACGACCGTTTGGTCATGTTTAGCCTTGGCTACTTTGCATGTTTTCCATGCCTTTTGTTGTAGGATGGAGAGTTGTATTTTCTGACATGCTTGTTATGTTGTATACTGTTTAGCCAAGTAGTTTTGTAGTCGTACTTTGGATATATTACACTGCTATTCTCATTGACCTACATAGGGCCGTGAGAACCTAGTGTAGTAGGCTATAAGGGGGGATTGACCGAGTGAGCATCCTTAGAGAGCCTAGAACCACCCGGGACTATAAGGGTAATTGAACGAGTGATCTTTCTTAGAGAGTCCTTGATTAATTTAGACTATAGGGGGGATTGACTGCATGAGCTTCCTCAGAGAGTCTTTGTTTGAATTGAATGACCTGGGCTATAAGGGGAATTGACTGAATGAGCTTCCTCAGAGAGTCCTATACCTCGGGGCTATAAGGGGAATTGACATGTGATCTTCCTCATAGAGTCCCTGACTACCTTATATTATGAGGGGAATGGATCATGTGGGATTCCTCATAGAGTCTTTTTTTTCCTTTTAATATAAGGGGATATACTATGAGCACTTCCTTAGAAAGTCTTATTAAATTCCTATCCATAACCAGAGGGGTTAGACTGAGTGTGCTGCCCAGAGGGTTACTGGTACTCTTTAGGTAGGACCAGAGGGGATGGCTGTGAGAACTTCCCAGAGGGTTACCTACTTATGGTTAACTATTTGCCTCACTATTGCTTGATTGAACTGTGGATTGTTTACTATTGAGTATTGTCCTATTCAGCATGTTCTTGTTTACTGTTTACTGTACTTTTACCTACCATATAATCACTGACTGCTAGGCACAGATATTTGGGTGGTTGCCTACTGGGATTTAGTCTCACACCCTATTTGGGTCATGCTTTTGGGCCCAAATAGATTATATTGTTGCAGGTATAGATAATGGCAAGCTCCCTTCTACTTCCGGTACTTAACTTGTTGTGGATCTAGAGAGCATGGGACCAAGCTATGGCTTGCGATGCTGAGGAGATTATCTATTTATCTTTTTTTTTGTACTTAGGTTTATCACAGTTGTATTTCATCATTGTGACTTGTTTGGATGCTTTCCTAGACATATGTATCATGCATAATTTCATATATATATGTGCTCCGGCTATTTACTATTCTAGTCTTCCACTATTTACTGTTGTTGGATATTTACTGCTTCCGCTATTGTATGCGTTGTTCACTTCTGTTGTGTACTCTGCCAATGAGGGCATAGTTTCCCCACTATCACACCCAAGGCCCTCACTGCTAGTCGGAAGCCTCTGGCATTTGGGGAAATGTGCTTGAGGCCATGTGACCAACTGGGTACAAGGTGCATTTGGGTGGCTTCCAGAACCGGGACGTTACACTTGGGTTGACATTTCAATGGATTTTGTGCTTGGCGTTCCAAGATCAAAATCATGTAAGGATATCATATTTGAGGTGGTGGATAGGTTTAGTAAAATGGTTCATTTTATTGCTTGTTCTAAACCCAATTAATCAACTCATATCTCTGATTTGTTTTTCAGGTAAATTTTTAGGATTCACAACTTACCCAATAGCATTGTGAGTGATAGAGATTCCAAATTCCTTAGTCACTTCTAGAGGACATTCTGAAACAAACTTGGAACCAAACTTTTGTTCTCCACCACTGCACACCCACAAATAGATGGTCAAACTGAGGTGTTCAGTATAACACTTTCCACATTCTTGTGTTCTATCCTTAGAAAAAAATTGAAACATTGGGAAAGATTCTTTCCTCACATTTAATTCTCTTATAATCGAGTAGTTCACTCCACTAATAATGCTTCACCATTTGAAGTTGTATATGGTTTTAACCCATTAACTCCACTTGATATTTTAAATTTTCCTACTAATAAATTTTCTAATAATGAAGGTGAAAAAAAGGAAAAGTTTTTGTAGGAGCTTCATGAAAAGGTAAAGGCCAACATTGAGCAGAAGAATTAAAAAAGAGTGAAGAACACCAACAAAGGTCGGTGGAAATGGTGTTTCAACCTAGATATTGGGTGTGGGTACACTTGAGGAAGGAGAGGTTCTCAGAGTAATGAAAATCAAAAATTCAACCTCTAGGAGATGGTCCTTTCCAAGTCTTAGAGAAGATCAATGATAATGCCAAAAAGATTGAGTTACCCGATAGGTATGGGAATGTTAGTTCCACCTTTAATGTTGTTGATCTCTCTCCCTTTGAATATTTAGATTTTAGGATGAATTCTTTTGAGGAGGGAGGAGATGATGAGGATCATGTCATGAATGGGAATCAAGGGGTTTAAGGCTATCTTAATAAGGAGGGTGGAATGTGCATGATTACACAAGACCCACTGTGAGGAATTGGTGGCCCAATGACAAGGGAGCAGACCGAGAGAATAAAGGAGGCCATAAATGGGTTAATCATGGAATTACAAGAGGAGGCCCAACACCCTTACTTTGGGAAAGCATCTAGGCCTATAATTACATTAATTAATTCCCAATCATGATTTAAAAAATCCAACCCAAGTGGTGCTATGAATTTTCAAGCCCACCCCACCATGGAATATTCAATGTAAAAAGGTGGTGGGATACTTGTCTTTACTTTTCCAAAAGGGTGTGATACTTGTCTCCTAAGGTCATAGTCAAGTGCCAAAGTTGTCAAAATAATTCTTTACACTTTTTTACATTGGAAAACTAGGCATTATACTAATTTAAAGATCCAACCCATGTGTGATTCAAGTTTCTAGTTTCTTTGGCTATAAATAGCCACCCCCATATACTCTTCAGACATCATGAATGAAGGTAATGTTATTATAGTGATTTTTTCTTGAAAACTTTGTGTTCTTCCATAATTCTTGACTTATCAAAGGGTTGTTCATACTTTGTGACATCTTGTTGATAGAGTTCATAGAGAAAAGTTCTCTTTGGGTTTTACCATGACCATTTCCCCCTTCCTTCTCATTTTCACTATCTGCACACCACATTCACTTGTTTTTATTATGATGATTTCGGTACTCAATGTGAGAACATTGTATAAGGTTCCTAGGACACTTCCTAGCAAGTCTTGCAATGTGTATCAACATCAATGAAGCTATTAATGATGAATTATGGGTAATAGTTATGCAAGAATAATTGAATCAGTTTGAAAGAAACAAAGTGTGGGAACTTTTAGATAGTCCTAAGGACACCATGACTATTGGAACTAAATGGGTGTTAAGGAATAAAGTAGATGAGTTGTAAAATACAGTTATAAATAAAGATATACTAGTTACACATGGTTATAGTTAGAAAGAAGGGATTGTCTATGAGGAAGCATTTTTACCAATATCCAGACCTGAGTCAATAAGAATCATGTTTGCTTATGTAGCTTATCTAGATTTCAAGATTTATCAAATAGATGTAAAGAGTGAAATATTAAATGGTTTTATAATTGAGGATGTTTTTGTGGAACAACCCCCTAGTTTTTAAAATTACCACTTTCCAAATCAAGTTTTTAAATTAACTAAGGATTTATATGGTTTAAAATAATCTCCTAGAGCTTGGTATGATAGAATCAAAAATTTTATGATTTAAAATGTATTTTCAAGAGGAATATCTGATTCTAACCTTTTCATAAAAAAATTAAAAGATGTATTAGTATTAAAAATCAATTTTGATGTTATTATTTTCAGTTCTTCAAAAAATTCTTCATATTATAATTTTTCGAAAATGATTCAAAACAAATTTGAAATGGGTTTATTCAGTGAACTCAAATTTTTTATTAGATTTCAGATTTCTCAAAAAAAATTAAAATAAAATTAAATATAAAAAATATCTTTTAAATTTTTTTAATCTGGATAGAACTAAAAGTAGTGATACTCCTATGAGTACCACCAATAAATTGGATCTTGATGAAGCTGGGAAACTGGTAGATCAAACCAATTATAGAGGCATTATTGGAAGTCTTCTCTATTTGACTACTATTCAACCAGATATTATGTTTAGTGTGTGTATGTGTGATCATTTTCATGAAAACCCAAAAGAGTTTAATCTTGTTGTTGTTAAAATAATTTTCAAATACCTCAAATATACAACTAATTTAGGATTTTTTTACCCTATAAGAGAAGAATTTTGATTTAGTAAGTTATTCCGATGATGATTTTTGTGGATGTAAGTTAGATAGAAAAATCACCTCTATATCATGTCACTTTTTAGCCAAGTCTCTAGTTTCATGGTATACTAATAAACAAAATTTTATTTCATTGTCTACTACTGAAGATGAATATATAGCTACAGGTAGTTGTTATGCACAAATTTTGTGGATGAAACACACTCTACTAAACTATGGATATCAATTATTACATGTCTCTATAAACTATAACAATACAAGTGAAATAAACATATCTAAGAATATTATTTCTCATTCTAGAACAAAACATATTGATATAAGACATCACTTTTTGAGAGATTGTTTTTGGAAGGTAGATATTACTCTTAATTTTATTGGCACATAACATCAGTTAGTTGATATATTCACCAAGCCTTTGAATTCTGAGAGAATTAATTATATCAAACATGAATTAGGAATGATAAATTTCAGCTAAGTTTAATGACATACCGTTGTGTATGACATAACATTGTATCTAACATACTATTGTGGTGATATATCATTGGCTTGTCATGTTGTTGGTTTTTTGTGTTGTTGGCTTGTCATGTAATTGGCATGTCATGTCGTTGGATTGTCACACCATTGTTTTGTCATGTTGTTGGATTTTCATACTACTGGTTTGTCACATTGTTGATTTTCCATGTCATTTCCTATCATGACTTTGCAAAATTTTTATCTATTTCTCATTATTCCAAATCGTCAGTTTTTTCTTGGTTTATTCTATTTACTGAAACCCGATGTGTGTTTTTGTCTCGATCTTAAATTTGATTGCAAGAATAATTTCTATTTTATAATACTTAATATCCTAAATGATATCAAATTAACACATTTTTAATTAATAACATACCTTGATCCCCAGATGATACTCATGTATCTCTCTTGATCCTAGTGAAACCCTTTCATCTCTCATCACTCAAATTTTCTTCTAACCCTTGATCAATCATGTCAATCCAATCTGAATTCTGAGAATGAATAATGCTTTTGATCTTTATCATTCTAAGTCAAAATATTCTAAGAATCATAATAAGGAGTTGAGTTCACCTTCACTAGTTTTTTTAGTTAATCCATATCTTTTCAACTGAGTTGTTGTTGCAGAAAATGAGGTAGACTCGAAGTGGTTGTTATTGAGTAAATCTTTGGTACATAAGGTTCTTAAAAACCAAGGGTGGTTGGAATGGTTTTCATCAAATAAGAGGCATTTCTACCCGAAGCTGGTATATGAATTTTATCATAACATAGAGTTTATTTTTAATAAATATGGTTCATATTGGATTAAAAGTTATATCAAAGGACAGGTGTTTAGTTTTTCTTCAAGAAAATGGGCTAAGTGTTTAAATGTACCTAATGATGGATTATTTTACGATATCAAGTAAGTATTCCAGAATCTCATGATATGTTTATATATGAGGATTCATTTTCTATGCTAATAGGTGATGGTACAATAAGGAGGCATGTTTCCTCGGAGCTTTATGGAAAATGTAGGTGGTTTTTTAAGTTCTTACAACATATTCTATGTACAAGAAAAGGATATTTTACAACCCTAAGGTATCAAGATGCTTATCTCATATTTCTTACAACATAAGGTCACAAGATTAATCTTTATAGATATATAATGGTACATATGTGAGAGATGATCAAACCATCCTCCATATCATATTCATTGATCTACCCAAATATTATTTTGTCCATGTTAGAGGCCAAGGTCCTAGTTCATGATGATGATGAATCTTTTATAGACTGTTTTTGTTTCTGTCTAACTAGTTCCATGTGTTCAATAATGAATATAAGACTGAACCCATGGGAGAGACAATGGGTTGGTGATAGTGAGAAGTTTCATATTGAATATAATCTTGTTTATCATCCAACCATACCTAATTATGGAGTTGATCTAGGCTTGGACCCTAATGAATTTTTGGAATACTCAGATGATAAAGAATTTTTTAGTGAAGAAGTGGAAAAGGAACAATATATCGATATAGGGAGTGACCCTATACTTTTTACAAAATCCTCTCCCATAAAATTTGGAGCTCTTAGTCCACCTAAGTGTTTTCCAAAAAGATAGAAGTTAGTTAAGATTTGTGAAGAAGAGACTAAAGTCTCTAGAGAGGATCAATATAAAAGTTCCAAATCCAATGATTTTGATGATGATGATGAGGAAGAAGAAAACGAAGAAGATGATGATAATTGAAACATTAATAATGGTAATTAAAAAGATTTTGAAGATGATGGAAGTAATTATGAACCTGATGATGATAGAAGCTGAATCAAAAAGAAGGGTGTAGAAATTCCTCCAGAACTTAAGTATGCATTTTTTTGACGGGGGAATTCCCCATCAATGAATACTTTTCATAAATATATAGCTATTGATGATTTTGATTCTATTTCAATTGTCATAGGTCAAGATGTTTTATATTATACTGTGGCTGAATAGATGATAGTTATAGTTATTGTGGAATAGCATATTGCCGAACAAGAGAAGAACGAGCTCATTTAGGAGGAATCTATAAATGTATAGTTAGCTGTTTTAAATGTTCATAAGTATCCTATGGATGAGAATATATAAGTCGATTCTAATAATATTGATTCCCAAAAAGATTTTGAGATGCAAGATGAACCACTTGTTAGTACACAGTTGGAAGTCGAGACTATTAGTGTTGAATTCATAGTGGATACCCAAAGTTAATAAGGTCAAAGAAATCTAGATGTTTCAGTACCTCCAACTTCTGCATCTATCTTAATTTTTGTTTCATACTTTTGGGTGGACCCTATATAAGAGGAGTGGAAAATGTTCTTTAATGTTGTAAGTATCCCTCCAAAGTGTGATAAACTTGAAGTTAGTGTTGAAGGTGATCTTAAGGGATCCCTGATATCCCATGTTGATCTTGAAGGTTTTTTTGAAAATTTCAGTACTGTGAGACCTCTTGTACCTGAACCTTCTCTATATCCTCTAGTTGTTCCAATGGATGTGGTCACTCAGGGTGACTTAAACGTTTTTGGTGAAAAGCTAATGTTTAAGTTTCAAAATTGTGTAAGGAATCAATCCCATATTTTAAAAAATATCAGTTAAAATTATGCAAGGTACATATTTGAGTTTGTTATTCAGAATATCCAACCCAAGATGATGCATCAAATTTATGATATATAGATTTAGAATAATCATATAAGTGGTGAACTAGAATCTCTCGAGTCTTTGATTGAGGAAATGAAATATGAGTTTAAGGCTTCCTTGGCTGGTATCCTTAAAATTTTTGAATATACTTCTTCATATAATTCTATTAATATTGTACCACCTCTTAAAGTGTTTTATACTAATCAATTTAGATTATTTGTAAGAGATGATCTTATAGATGAATCTAATAGTGCTTTAGGTAGTGTCACATATCATCCCCAAGAGACTTTGAGAAGAGTTCGATATAATTCTAACCATGTTCTCAAGATGGGTTCCAACTATACCCATGATATGAATGCTGACAAGGAAACTATAACCAAATCTATCAATTTTTATCTCTCCTAGATCTATACCAAGCATGAAATAGATGCCAATTACAAATTCTTAGATGAGAATTTAAGAATTCCTCCTATGACACAAGCATTCAAATAGAAAGTAAGAAAGGTCAAGGAGATAACCCCAGTCTTGAACCATTTTATAGAATAGAAGGTTCATTTTTTTAGTGAAATGGAAAGGGGTGGCCAAATTATAATGGATTTCATCAATCTCATGGAGTCGTTTGTTCATGTCCATATCTAAGAAGTGGTTTCTAAAGAAGTTGTTCCTATTACTCCACAGTTGTCTCTCAAACCTGGAGTTGCTTAGGACCCTTTAGCACCTTTTCCTACTCATTTCCAGCCTTTCCCAGTGTCTCTTACTCAAACTTTGAGACACCTATGGCTAGTTCTTATTTTGGAATACCATCCTCGGATTATAGCTAGACTCTCCTATGGTTTTTTATCTCTTCTACCTTGGCCAGATCCTATTGCCTTGGAAATGGAGAAAGAGAAATCCAAGGCTAAAGGAAAAGAACTGATGGACCCCTCATCCAAACCATAACCTTTGCCTTTTTTTGGATTAGGATATACTTTCATTGAAAGGATATGTATTGTAATAACTTTGTGCTCATGATTTTGGATGTCAATTTTACCTCATATTCTTCATGTTTTACTTTTATCTTCCATTAAAATATTTTAATCTCTACCATTAGCATGCTTTTAATGTATTTATTTTCATATGCTTTACCTTTTTGATAATCTCAAAAGGGGGAGAATTTTTATGGAATATGTGTTTATAAGAATTCATGGAATAATGATTCTTTGTTATCTAAACATATTATCTTTGATACTATTTTTTAATGATACTTAACTTTGATACTTACTATTTTCTTATTATTTTCCTTCATGCCATCTACACATATTATGAATGATAAGTCTTGATTTATATTTGGATTTTATCTTGGGTATCATGTTTAAACTTTTTTAATACCTTTGATGACATGTCTTTACATTTATAATATTCTTTTGATTCCATGATTTTTTATCATCAAAAAGGGGGAGATTGTTGACCTCCTAGTTTTAATGATCACAAAATCAAGTTTTTAATAATACTGATGAATTTCATGTTTTCCTATAAGTAATCTATATTGTGAGAATAGGTGATAAATCTATCTTAGTATGAGACATTGTTGATACAGACACCATTGTCCATGACACACCATGAGCTTAAAAATATCTAAGTATGAGACACTGCCAGGATAAGACACCATCAGATGTCACAATGACAAACTCATACCACCAACATAGAAAAATTACCTAATTCTGAGACACTATCAGACCATACACTGCTAGTTGATACACCACCAGCATACTGAGAATTTGGAAAACTCTAAGATGTTATCAGTGTCAAACCTCAAGATCAATATTCTACTAGAGCAACATACTTCTAGAGAAACATACCACCATAGAAACATACCACCATAGCTTGACACCACCTGATCCTAAGATACCATCACTATTTTTATTACTTTACTTAATTTGAATTACATTACTCTAATAGTTGTATTCATATAATTTAATACCATTTACTATTTTAATTATTGTACTTAAAATTTCCAACATAAAGCATGTTAGAACGTGCAGTATGAGGAAGTATCTAATTTGGATGTTCCAGAAACTACTAATAAAAGTGGAGCACACTCCCTTGTGCAGATATAGAAAACAACATGAAGAAAATATATGAAAACATTATTGAGAAGAAAAGAGATTTGGAAAAAAGAGATCATGATTCACTGAATATTTGAGAGATGAAGAGCTTAACCTGATTGAAAACATGAAGATCTCACCTACTGTGAACATGCGACTGAGAAAGATAAAGCATAATTACATTCAGTGCTTTACTCCGGTTATAAAATAAGAGTTTGTGACACTCTATTTTTCCTAAATATTTTGAAAGAACCTGACTCAAGATTCATTGGTGATTCAACTCAAGTGTCACATTCTGTATTTAAATATACTGAGCACTTCTAAACTCTACACTCCTAGATTTCTCAATTTTATATATTCTTACTACATTTTTTATCAGTGTGTGTGTTTTCTCTTCTTTAGCACACACACACTGTCTCTAAAACTGGACTGTAAGACACTCTATATCTTCTCCAACACTTTTCATTTCTATTTTATCATAGATAAGAGTGGTAGAGGTCCTTTTTTGGAATGTTTAGTTTTTCTCCATTGAATAACTATGGAAGAGTTCATGCATGACCTAGATAGTTGTAAACTATTGTATAAACCCAATCCAGGTTGTGGATCATCTATTTTATTTTATATAAATTTCTTAGTGGTGGGTGATCAACAAGTGGAGAGAACTAAGTCTCAACTTGAGACCTAACCTATTTTATTCAATCTTTTAACTATTTGTTTTAATTTTGTTTTACTTTATTTATGTCTTAAAACTAAAAACTATTTTAACTGTAAAAAAAATTATATACTTTGATAGTTTATCTTAATTCATGTTCATATAGTATTTTGATCAAGTAAATAGATATCAAAGGATTCAATAATATTATATATATTATTCATTTGATACCTAATATGTATTTATAGATATATTTTTAAAGATTATGATATATGTCATACTACTTTTTTTGATAAACTTTCCCATATTTAAACATTTTGGGGATTTCAAAATAATCTATTTTTAACAAAAAAAATTATTGGGTACTCAATTCACCCCCCTCTTGAGATACTCACTCTGACCAACATATAAAAATACAACTATTACATTCAAAAGTAATTAAAAAATGAAAAATTATCAAACAAAAAGTAAACTAAATTAAACACATTTGTATTCATATTTTTTATAGTTGAGTAAAATTATAACAACAATAATGAGAAATGAAATGACATAAACGAATGGAAACAAATCCACAAATGTTTTTTGAATAACAAACAATTAGTAAACAAATATATAAATCAAACTATTACATATAAAATCAAATGAAAAATGAAAAATGATTCAAAATAATGAACTAGACTAAATGCATTTTTATTCATATTTGTTAATGTATTTAACTAAAATACTAACAACATTAATGACATGTGAGATGGCATAAAAGAATGAAAATAAATCCAAAAATGGTGTGTGTATATTAAAAATTATCTTTCATATTACACCATTTTTTACACCAAAAAGTATATTCTTTGAATATACTCTTTTATAAAATTTATTTATTTATTTTTATTATATTAGATTAAATTTATTTTTTCCCACAAAATCAACAAATAGATAAGTTAAGTAAGGGTAAACATGGTAAACTAAATAGAAAAAAACTAATATAAATTCAAAAACTTACTTATTAGTTATAATATGTCTTTTAATAAAGAAAAAAAAATAATATATCTAACATTCTATGAAATTTAAAAAAGTAAACAAGAAATAAATATATGTTACATGTAATATTAGGAAATTACTACAGAATTGTTTTCTCAAATTCCTTCCTCATGATTGTTCGGTATTCCAAAAACCATGTCTATGACATGCTCATCAATATTGTCTATTAATCTTTCCATGTAAGTAGATATCTCACATAAATTAGCATATTTGTTAAGTTTTTTATCACCAACATACTAGTTTTTTCCTTGTAAAATGATAGACCGCTTCATATCAAATTGATCAATAACATAGAAATTATATTTTTCATGTGTTTCCATTATAAAAGGATTAGTTTTGTATTATAATATATTCAGATTAACTAGTTTTATTTTGAATTCATCGTATCTGAAACTGTTGTTACTAATAACCCAATTGAATTTAAACACTAGAACTTGAAATTTAATGTAATAAACCTCCCATATTTCTTCAATGAATCCAAAATATAAACTTGATGTTGAGATTGGGTTTCTTTCTTTGGAACTCAAAAATGCATTGCTTCTGTGAACACCATTACACTATTATTATAAACTATAATTATTTTGTCATGATCTTTTGAATGAAATGTATAGCCATTAATATGATACCCAAACCATGTATCAAATTTAAACTTGGGCTACCCGTTAACAATCTCAATGTTTTTGAGGCATCGGATCTACCAAGCATGGTCTATTTAAACCATGTCAAGAAAGTTTTGTTATGATCATTCAAAATCCACATATATTTATTCTTTAGATAAAATTTCTTTAAAAGATTAAAATTCAATGTTATATACTATTTATCATAATCTATGTCATTAAAGATGTATAAATTTACCTTCTTTATTTGTTCACTTTTCAATTATTTTACTTTCAAGCCTCGAATCCCCTTTACAGTATAATTGAACCTCTCATGGCAAGATGTAGGCAAACTATTGTGCTCCACTGCATACAAGTAGCTTATACAAAACTTTCCAACCTCCTCAGAAATAAACTTCTCAAAAATGGAGGCTTTAGTTAGATATGTATTCTTAGCATACCACTTCAATATCTTCATATACCTTTCAAAAGAATACATCCAACATACATATGTAGGTTCACAAAGATTTATTTCTAGCACCAAATAAACCATTAATGTCACTATGATATAAAAAAGATGTAGGAAAATACATTTACAATTGAAAAAGTTTAGAAAATTTTTCATTCTACAAATTTTTTGAAGAATATAGATCAATCACCTTATTTCAAAATGAATTGAAAAAAAATAACCCACCTTCATGAAAGTAATTCTGACACAAATGGGAAATATTCCACGCAATGAAAGTGGTAGGAGATATTGCATCATGATGTGAAAATCGTGATGTTTCATACCTTCCAACTTCAAATATTTTAGTGACACAAAAAAAATTAAATTTGAAGGATAACCCTACAGAACATTGATACCATGGAGACACTGAAAAAATCTAATTTTCTCCCTCTTGGTTTATAACGACCCACACTTTACATACATTGTTAATACTTCAAAATTGAAGCACACTTATTACAACATATGACAAAACCACAAAGGACCGTATAGGTATAGTGTCTTTAGAAACTGGGAAACATAAACAACTGGTTCATAAATCTTCTACAATGTCTCCCATTTATTTCATCATATCTAGGGTCCCTTTTAGCATATTCTACTTAATATCCATCTTCCTGACCTGGGGAAAAGAAAACATAAAAGGGTGAGCTCAAATGCTCAGCAAGGGCAAATAAAGGAAATAAAAATCATATCATATCTTTATGAACATCAAAACCTGCAAAAGAGATCATAATATCTTAACATGGAATAAATCATAGAAGTGAAAATGAGATCCCCAAAATCATAACATAAAACTTGAAACTTTGTGGCATGCACACATAATCATGGAGATCATTTCTTGTTAGTCATGACTCATTGCCAAGACTATCTTAGTGGACAAAGTCCCTTTCTGAACCGAGTTCACTCCTCGTTTCAGTCCTGTATCACTGAACCGAAATAACCTTCCGTTCCAGCCATGTCTATCTCATGAGATATAAAATCTTTACCCAATGCATTGGAGGGAGATATAGGTCCCACCCATATTATAATGAATCCTTTCTTATGTGTGCCACATAATCATACATCATCGCATAACACATGTAACAAAAATGGGATTCTTGAAACATCATGACATCATAAATCAATTCATATATGATAAAGGAATTCATAAACATAATTCCATCACAACATAGTCAAACCAATGTAAAAATATGGATAGAAACAGAACCCTTTATTATCTTAGATGGAAAATAATTTTGATAAAACACTTGAATTGAATTCTTGAGGAAAATATCCTTTCTTCTTCAAAAACATTTTTCCTTTCATAACATGTCATACAACTTTAAAATAAAAGAAGTTGATTAAAAATAAACTTGAAAACTTGTAAAGGAAGCTTCTTTGAAGTAATGTTTTAAAAATCCATTCATGCCGTATAAGTTAAAAAAAACATTCTTCGTACTTTTGTCGGAAAAGTCAAAAAGTACCTCGTACGGAAAAACGATAAAAGATTCCTTTCATATTCTTTACTAAAAATTTACCTAAGGGTAAAATTGGGTTTTAACTATTGCAAGTGGATGGAAACAATATTACATATTTAGGGAACATGGATGTGGATGATAAAATACACCCCAGTAAATACTTACGAATAAACAATCTCGGATAAAAATGAGATTGTGATATTTCCCTTACCTTAGGTCCGATTTGCTTTGTTCGTGTCCGAAGATCCTGTATAATGGTTTAAATAATGTTATTGACTTATTCCAGAATCATACATATTTATATGAGATCATATATGGTCATATTATTAGCTTCTTGTTAGTAATATTTCATTGTTACTTGTTACTCGGGTCTTTATAACTTTTTGTTCTTATGCGTGTTTTGTCGAATAAATTATTATTCTTATCTTTAGGTTATAGATAATTCATTTCCAGAATGGTATTAGTGTATTATATACCATATTCATTCATTCAATTCATTTATACAATCATTATGAAATGAAGATCATGTAGAACGAGTCGCATCACATCGTGGAGACGGTATTCCGTACGTACGCACGAGTGATGATATCATTCCTATGATCGTGGAATTGTATTGGAGTATATATATATATTATTTCAGTATCAATATTACTTAATAATAATCATATATAGTTACTCATTACACCATTATACCCATCCTTGTAAGATGATGGTGGAAAATAGATTACACCACGGCGTGGAGACGGTATTCCGTACGTACGCACGCGCGGTGATTTCATTTTTCCGTAGGATGGATAGAAGGTGAATTAGGGTTGTTTCATATTTATAATAACATATCAGTATGTAATTAATACTGATGTTATTACTTTATCATGAAACAACTAAAGAAGAAGAAGTTGAAGAAGAAAGAAATTGAAAAGATCGGTAATGGATATTACCTCTTCTTTGGAACGCCTTTTTGAATCCTCCACTTAAGGAACTAAGATTGGTCTTTGGAGAAGACCAGGACCTCTAGGATTATTCTAGGGAAGTGGAGAATGGAAAATGGCAGGGGTTGGCCGAGCTTGAGTGCTCAAATTGGTGTGAGGAGGAGGGGGAGGAGGTGCCCTTTTATAAGGGAGGAGAGGGGCACCTTAGGAATATCTCAAAATATTATTTTATATTAAAGTCAAAATCGGTTTATAATGGTTCCAAAGGGTCTTATTTCGAATCTAAAGTGGGGATGGGTCGAAATCCTATCAACCAATAGAATTTAGACAAGTTTAGGATATTATTTTAACCTTATCAATTAAATTTAACTCTAAGTTAAATAATTTAACTTTTACCATGTCTTTTTGTTTTCTTTCACTATATGGTTAATACACTTACTATAACATGCCAAACGAACCCCAAATTGTTTATTATTAATATATATATCCTTATCTAAGTCATTTGGCCGAACCTTAGATTTTTAGGAATAAAATAACAATTAATAATATAATATTTGATTTAAAAACTATTTTGTGTCAATTTTGACACTATTTGATATATGATTTGTTTGAAAGTCATAACAGAATTATATGTTCAAACCAAGTTGATTAAATCAATACTAATATATCATAGTAACCTAGAAAATTAGTGTAATTCATAAAAAGTCTCAAATTATATTTATTTTGGTGTTTATAACATCAATTATGTCAATATTTCATTAATAAGATAATTACTGCATCATCATTATGTCATAAATAAATTAAATTATTTAATGTCTAAAAATTACAAATAAAATATCATCATGTAGGAAATCTTTTTAGCTTTCTAATGAATATTTACAATTGAATTTATCTTATGTATAACCCCATATTAAAAATGATTTACTTATTAAACTTTGATTTTAACTATTTTAACCCTTCTTTAAATAAATTAATAATAAATGTCCTAATCTAATCCAAGTGGGCCTAAATGGTCATATTTTATTCCTAAGTTTGTTTTTGGTCGAATTACACTTGTCCAATAGAATTAGGACATGTGTTAGGGTAATATTAATATCATATTTACCCTTAGTTACCCTATTTACTATTAACCGCGGTAAAATAGTAAAAAGTTACTATTCACCAAAAAATTATTTTCATCTCATTGAACCACATTTTAGTCCTTGATATTAACCGTGTCTCTCGGATTTTTGAAATTCCATTCACAGAAGCGGTAAAATTAAGTTTTATGCAAAATTCAGTTTTTAACCTACCACTTAGTGGTTTCACTATTCATCAAAAATTGAAAGTTTTCAGAAAAATACCAAAATTTCACCCTAGGCTAATTTCGATATTCTGAGTCTGAAAATGAAGTCCATTTTGAAAAATAAAATTTATAAAATTTCAAAAAGTGGTTATTACTATTCATAACGACTAGTTTTAATAGCATATTGTTGTTTAGTGAAACTCGGTATTGCGTACGACGCAAGCTATCGAGGAAGGTTGCGATTGCGTGTAAAGCAAGCCAAGCAAGTGTTGTGTAGAAAAAGATTCCTTTGATGATTTATATAACATAAAAGTCTCGGGTGTTACATTCTACCCCCCTTAAAAAGAATTTCGCCCTCGAAATTCGTCACTTTGCAACAAACAAATGAGGATACTTCTCCCTCATCATATCCTCAAGCTCCCATGTAGCTTCTTCAAGTTGGTGGTTTCTCCATAAAACTTTCACCAAGCGAGTGGTCTTGTTTCGTAGGACTTTTTCGCTACGATCCAGAATCTCTATCGGCTGTTCTTCATAAGAAAGATCTTGCTCCAGCGGTAAAACTTCTGAGCTGAGTACATGTGAAGGATCTGGTATGTACTTTCTCAGGAGAGATACATGGAACACATCGTGAACTTGAGAGAGATTCGGTGGAAGCGCCAATCGGTAAGCTACCTTCCCAACACGATCCAGTATTTCAAAAGGACCGATATATCTAGGGCTCAACTTCCCCTTCTTTCCAAATCTCATAACCCTCTTCCAGGGAGATATTCGTAAGAACACTTTATCACCCACTTCAAACTCTAGGTCTCTTCTTCGATTGTCGGCATAACTTTTCTGTCGACTCTGAGCTGCTCTTATGTGTTGTTGAATAGATCTGACCTTTTCTGCCATTTCATCAACGAGATCAGGTCCTAATAGCTTTCTTTCCCCAACTTCATCCCAGCAAGTTGGAGTCCTGCATTTCTTTCCATAGAGAGCTTCATAAGGAGCCATTTGAATACTGGAGTGAAAGCTATTATTATAAGAAAATTCTACCAAAGGTAGGTGTTGATCCCAACCTCCTTTGAAATCCATAGAGCAAGCTCTCAACATATCTTCTAGGGTTTGAATTGTTCTCTCAGACTGACCGTCTGTCTGGGGATGATAAGCAGTGCTGAAACTCAACTCTGTATCCAGAGTATGCTGAAGACTTCGCCAGAACTTCGAGGTAAATCTCGGATCCCGATCAGATATAATAGAAAGTGGTACTCCATGCAATCTTACCACTTCCTTTACATATATCCTGGCAAGCTGATCTAGAGAGAAATCCTCTCTAATAGCAATGAAGTGTGCAGACTTTGTAAGACGATCAACTATGACCCAGATAGAATTATTGCCTTTGGATGTTTTAGGAAGTCCTGTGACAAAGTCCATAGTGATGTTTTCCCATTTCCATTCGGGTATGGGTAATGGTTGTAACATCCCCTTAGACTTCTGTCTCTCAGCTTTAACTTGTTGACAAACCAAGCATCGAGAGACATATTCAGCAACATCTCTTTTCATGCCATCCCGCCAGAAGTACTCTTTCAGGTCCCTATACATCTTCGTGCTTCCAGGATGAATAGAGAATGAAGAACTATGAGCCTCATCCAGCAGCTCTTTCTTTAATTCGGGGATGGGAGGAACACAAACCCGATTCCTGAACTTTATTATCCCATCACAATCAAGGTTGAATTCAGGAACATTTCTCACCTTCTTTTGTAACTCGACATCTTCTTTCTATGCCTCTTTAATCTTCACATGTATAGATGGTTGAACATTCATTTGAGAAAGATAAGATTTTTCCCCTTCCATTATAATTCCAAGATCCATCCTTTGTAAATCCATAAATATTGGATCTTTTTTGATCCTCATCATGGATAAACTAGCATGGTCTTGTCGACTTAATGCATCTGCCACCTTGTTTGCTTTCCCAGGGTGGTAATGGATTGAGCAGTCATAATCCTTAATCAGCTCCAACCATCTTCTTTGGCGCATATTCAACTCCTTTTGTGTGAAAATATACTTTAAACTTTTATGATCAGTATAAATATCACACCTTTCAACATAAAGGTAATGCCTCCAAATCTTTAATGCAAAGATTACCGCAGCCAACTCCAAATCATGTGTTGGGTAATTTTGCTCATGGATTTTCAACTGTCGTGAGGCATAAGCTATCACCATATCATTTTGCATAAGAACACACCCCAATCCCTTCTTGGATGCATCACTGTAGATCACAAACCTTTCTCCACTACAAGGCAGTGTGAGCACAGGTGCACTGGATAACCTTCTTTTCAACTCCTTGAAATTCTCTTCACATTCCTCTGTCCAGACAAACTTAACTCCTTTCCGAGTCAACTTGGTGAGTGGATTAGATAATCGTGAAAAATCTTTTACAAAACGTCGATAATATCCAGCCAAACCAAGAAAACTTCAGATCTCAATTACTGTTGTTGGTCTTGACCATCTTTCGATAACCTCTGTTTTTGCTGGATCCACAGATATCCCCTCTTTTGAGATTATATGACCCAAAAATGCAACTTTTTGAAGCCAAAATTCACACTTGGTAAATTTGGCATAAAGCTTCTCTTTTCTCAGGGTCTTCAATATAATTCTCAAGTGATCTTCATGCTCTTCCTTGCTCTTTGAATAGACAAGAATATCGTCTATAAAGACTACCACAAATTGATCAAGATAGTCTCTAAAGACTCTATTCATTAGATCCATGAAGATAGCAGGGGCATTAGTAAGACCAAATGGCATCACTATAAATTCATAGTGTCCATACCTTGTACGGAAAGCCGTCTTTGGTATATCCTCCCTTTTGACCCTTAATTGATGATACCCTGAACGAAGATCAATCTTGGAAAAGTATTGAGCTCCGCGTAGTTGGTCAAATAAGTCATCAATGCGTGGGAGAGGATATTTGTTCTTGATAGTGATCTTGTTAAGTTCTCGATAATCAATGCAGAGTCTCATTGATCCATCTTTCTTCTTAACAAATAGAACAGGTGCTCCCCAAGGTGACGCACTAGGGCGTATGAATCCCTTATCAAGATTCTCTTGGAGTTGCTTCTTCAATTCCTGCAACTCAATTGGGGCCATTCTATAAGGTGTCTTTGAAATAGGCAAAGCACCCGGTACGAGTTCTATTGAAAACTCAACTTCACGATTTGGTGGAAGACCCGGCAATTCCTCCGGAAAGACATCATCAAACTCCCGTACAATGGGCATATTCTTAATCGTGAGTTTCTCACCAACCATTTGAGATAAATAACCTTCATTTAGTGGAATCAATACCCATAAGATGGAAGAAATTTCCACTGGAAGGTTATGTTCATCCTTGCATTGATAGACGATCGTAGATTGATCTGGAATATGAAATGTGACTTCCCTTCTTTGGCAATTGATATGAGCTCCATGTAGAGAAAGCCAATCCATGCCAAGAATCACATCAAATTCCACTAAAGGAAGGATCACAAGATTTGCAGGAAGCACTTTCCCACAAACTTCGATCGGAGAAGAATTATAAACTTTTGATGCGATTGATGTGCCATTAGGTGTTATCACGGCTAACTCAACATCTAATTGTTGAGGTAATACGGTGATACCCTTAGAAAAGTCTTCAGAAATAAAAGAGTGGGTGGATCCAGAATCAAATAAAACATTTGCTACTTTAGAATGGATGGTAAGTGTACCTTTCACCACATCGTTATCGTACTCCACATCGCTGATAGAAATTGCATGTGACTTTCCTTTGTCTTTAGCCTTAAGATTTTGTTGACGTCGACCATCATCATCAACCCTTGGATTTGGGCATTGATTGGCATAATGCCCCATCTCCTTGCACTTGAAACATTGAAGTGTAGCAGGTTCATTCTGTGTATCCCTTCCTTTGTTTGCATCATTAGACATCTTCTTCCCATTATCACGGCATTCAAATGCCCGATGACCTTCCTTTCCACATTTAAAACATTTACTTGTCCCTTTAAGACAACTCCCTCCATGTTTCTTTCCACACTTTGAGCATAAGGGAAAGTTCATCTTCTTTTCCGTGTGCTCTTTAGATTTTTCTTTGAATTCCATCTTCCTCTTCTTATCAAACCCATGTGACTGATGGGTTACTCCAATCTCCATCTCGACTTTGAGAGCACATCGAACGATTTCCTCGTAGCTATTGAAGTCCCTTATGGCTAACTCCCTTCGAAGACTTGGTTTTAAGCCACTAAAGAATCGATCGATCTTACTCTCAGGTTGGATAATAATACCAGAAGCGTACCTTGCAAGTCTTGTAAAATTTGCTTCATAGGTACTAACAGATTCATCATCCCTTTGCTTCAGTTCAAGGAACTCTTTCTCCATCTTTGTTCGGAGAATACGAGGGAAGTACTTATTGAAAAATAAGTTCTTGAACTCGTCCCATTCCATAGACTCAATTTCATCCCTTTGCCTCGTATTCTTAACAAGATTCCACCATTGATCCGCATCTCCTTCCAAACGATACACTGCTAGGATGACTTTATCATGCTCAGAACATTGAAGAACTGAAAATATCTTTTCAGTAGTACTAATCCATTGTTCAGCAACTAATGGATCAGTAGACCCGCTGAAAGATGGTGGACGCTGCCTCATGAAGGATTCAACAGAATGTTGCTCCCTCCTTTGTTCGTTTGGAAATCCTGCATGATTCATAGCTTGAGAAAGTTGCGTGAGCATGGCTACAAGATTTTGCATTCCAGCTCCCATATCGTTTGGTTGCTCAGGGGGACAATCATTGCATTGCCCATCGCATTCCGCATTAACACGGTTCCTTCGGGTTCCAGCCATTGACTAAAACCAAGAAGAATAGTGTGAGCAACACTAATTATAATAGGAAACCACATAATTCAAGAATAAAATTTTCATGCTTATGGTCTTATCCTAGGTTATTCATGGCCATTTCTAAGATTGTGTTCTATGCTTAGACTTATTCTTAGGGTTCTTACTAAGGCTTTCACATCCTAGTTTCCAAAGGTTGACTATACCTTTCCTCTGATACCAACTATAACGACCCACACTTTACATACATTGTTAATACTTCAAAATTGAAGCACACTTATTACAACATATGACAAAACCACAAAGGACCGTATAGGTATAGTGTCTTTAGAAACTGGGAAACATAAACAACTGGTTCATAAATCTTCTACAGTGTCTCCCATTTATTTCATCATATCTAGGGTCCCTTTTAGCATATTCTACTTAATATCCATCTTCCTGACCTGGGGAAAAGAAAACATAAAAGGGTGAGCTCAAATGCTCAGCAAGGGCAAATAAAGGAAATAAAAATCATATCATATCTTTATGAAAATCAAAACCTGCAAAAGAGATCATAATATCTTAACATGGAATAAATCATAGAAGTGAAAATGAGATCCCCAAAATCATAACATAAAACTTGAAACTTTGTGGCATGCACACATAATCATGGAGATCATTTCTTGTTAGTCATGACTCATTGCCAAGACTATCTTAGTGGACAAAGTCCCTTTCTGAACCGAGTTCACTCCTCGTTTCAGTCCTGTATCACTGAACCGAAATAACCTTCCGTTCCAGCCATGTCTATCTCATGAGATATAAAATCTTTACCCAATGCATTAGAGGGAGATATAGGTCCCACCCATCTTATAATGAATCCTTTCTTATGTGTGCCACATAATCATACATCATCGCATAACACATGTAACAAAAATGGGATTCTTGAAACATCATGACATCATAAATCAATTCATATATGATAAAGGAATTCATAAACATAATTCCATCACAACATAGTCAAACCAATGTAAAAATATGGATAGAAACAGAACCCTTTATTATCTTAGATGGAAAATAATTTTGATAAAACACTTGAATTGAATTCTTGAGGAAAATATCCTTTCTTCTTCAAAAACATTTTTCCTTTCATAACATGTCATACAACTTTAAAATAAAAGAAGTTGATTAAAAATAAACTTGAAAACTTGTAAAGGAAGCTTCTTTGAAGTAATGTTTTAAAAATCCATTCATGCCGTATAAGTTAAAAAAAACATTCTTCGTACTTGTGTCGGAAAAGTCAAAAAGTACCTCGTACGGAAAAACGATAAAAGATTCCTTTCATATTCTTTACTAAAAATTTACCTAAGGGTAAAATTGGGTTTTAACTATTGCAAGTGGATGGAAACAATATTACATATTTAGGGAACATGGATGTGGATGATAAAATACACCCCAGTAAATACTTACGAATAAACAATCTCGGATAAAAATGAGATTGTGATATTTCCCTTACCTTAGGTCTGATTTGCTTTGTTCGTGTCCGAAGATCCTGTATAATGGTTTAAATAATGTTATTGACTTATTCCAGAATCATACATATTGATATGAGATCATATATGGTCATATTATTAGCTTCTTGTTAGTAATATTTCATTGTTACTTGTTACTCGGGTCTTTATAACTTTTTGTTCTTATGCATGTTTTGTCGAATAAATTATTATTATTATCTTTAGGTTATAGATAATTCATTTCCAGAATGGTATTAGTGTAGTATATACCATATTCATTCATTCAATTCATTTATACAATCATTATGAAATGAAGATCATGTAGAACGAGTCGCATCACATCGTGGAGACGGTATTCCGTACGTACGCACGAGTGATGATATCGTTCCTATGATCGTGGAATTGTATTGGAGTATATATATATATTATTTCAGTATCAATATTACTTAATAATAATCATATATAGTTACTCATTACACCATTATACCCATCCTTGTAAGATGATGGTGGAAAATAGATTACACCACGGCGTGGAGACGGTATTCCGTACGTACGCACGCGCGGTGATTTCATTTTTCCGTAGGATGGATAGAAGGTGAATTAGGGTTGTTTCATATTTATAATAACATATCAGTATGTAAGTAAAACTGATGTTATTACTTTATCATGAAACAACTAAAGAAGAAGAAGTTGAAGAAGAAAGAAATTGAAAAGATCGGTAATGGATATTACCTCTTCTTTGGAACGCCTTTTTGAATCCTCCACTTAAGGAACTAAGATTGGTCTTTGGAGAAGACCAGGACCTCTAGGATTATTCTAGGGAAGTGGAGAATGGAAAATGGCAGGGGTTGGCCGAGCTTGAGTGCTCAAATTGGTGTGAGGAGGAGGGGGAGGAGGTGCCCTTTTATAAGGGAGGAGAGGGGCACCTTAGGAATATCTCAAAATATTATTTTATATTAAAGTCAAAATCGGTTTATAATGGTTCCAAAGGGTCTTATTTCGAAGCTAAAGTGGGGATGGGTCGAAATCCTATCAACCAATAGAATTTAGACAAGTTTAGGATATTATTTTAACCTTATCAATTAAATTTAACTCTAAGTTAAATAATTTAACTTTTACCATGTCTTTTTGTTTTCTTTCACTATATGGTTAATACACTTACTATAACATGCCAAACGAACCCCAAATTGTTTATTATTAATATATATATCCTTATCTAAGTCATTTGGCCGAACCATAGATTTTTAGGAATAAAATAACAATTAATAATATAATATTTGATTTAAAAACTATTTTGTGTCAATTTTGACACTATTTGATATATGATTTGTTTGAAAGTCATAACAGAATTATATGTTCGAACCAAGTTGATTAAATCAATACTAATATATCATAGTAACCTAGAAAATTAGTGTAATTCATAAAAAGTCTCAAATTATATTTATTTTGGTGTTTATAACATCAATTATGTCAATATTTCATTAATAAGATAATTACTGCATCATCATTATGTCATAAATAAATTAAATTATTTAATGTCTAAAAATTACAAATAAAATATAATCATGTAGGAAATCTTTTTAGCTTTCTAATGAATATTTACAATTGAATTTATCTTATGTATAACCCCATATTAAAAATGATTTACTTATTAAACTTTGATTTTAACTATTTTAACCCTTCTTTAAATAAATTAATAATAAATGTCCTAATCTAATCCAAGTGGGCCTAAATGGTCATATTTTATTCCTAAGTTTGTTTTTGGTCGAATTACACTTGTCCAATAGAATTAGGACATGTTTTAGGGTAATATTAATATCATATTTACCCTTAGTTACCCTATTTACTATTAACCGCGGTAAAATAGTAAAAAGTTACTATTCACCAAAAAATTATTTTCATCTCATTGAACCACATTTTAGTCCTTGATATTAACCGTGTCTCTCGGATTTTTTAAATTCCATTCACAGAAGCGGTAAAATTAAGTTTTATGCAAAATTCAGTTTTTAACCTACCACTTAGTGGTTTCACTATTCATCAAAAATTGAAAGTTTTCAGAAAAATACCAAAATTTCACCCTAGGCTAATTTCGATATTCTGAGTCCGAAAATGAAGTCCATTTTGAAAAATAAAATTTATAAAATTTCAAAAAGTGGTTATTACTATTCATAACGACTAGTTTTAATAGCATATTGTTGTTTAGTGAAACTCGGTATTGCGTACGACGCAAGCTATCGAGGAAGGTTGCGATTGCGTGTAAAGCAAGCCAAGCAAGTGTTGTGTAGAAAAAGATTCCTTTGATGATTTATATAACATAAAAGTCTCGGGTGTTACATGGTTAATGTATGAAAATCCATATACAGGTTTTTTTTCCTTCTATCAATAGTGGGAGCTAACTCCAAACACATTCCCATTAAGGGTAAGTCCATTATTGCATTCAACCCACTTTTATTATTTCCTTTAATATCAATAATGTTCCAATCAATCTATTATAGATATTCTTATCCATGTGCATGAAATAAATTTTATATTTGACCCCATGATATCTCTAATATGGTAGCTCAAAAAATATTGACCATTTATTACAAATATTTATATCATTACCAGATTTTTGTGTCTTTCCAAATGTCACATCAATGTTTTTCACCCTCTCAAAATATTGATTGGTGGAAAAAGTTTTTAGATGAATATTTAATTCTTAGGAACAATTTAATTCCTTTTTTAATATTTGATAAGATTGATCCATTGAGAAAAAACCTCTCATGGCCCATGTATACTATTTTTCTCACAAGTTTTAGTTGAAAATGTGAAGTTTGTTGTTCTTGAATTAGACAATTTAGGCCCCATAAAAATATATCTACAATAAATTTCATATATTAGGGAGTCATTTATAGTGAAAAAAAATCATTAAATTTAGTTTAAAATGTTATATTTTATAAGAATCATACACCCTAATACATTACTCCCATAAAATTTTCAAATAATCAATTAATGGTGAAAATAAAACATCAATATCATTTCTAGGAAATTTTGGTTCAGTGATCATTAAAATCAATATGAAATATTTTCACTTCATAAAAAATTCAAGATATCAGTTGTAAATGACCAATAAAATAGGTCATGAACTATGTGTGCTACTAAGGCTTCTATGCGGATTCATTATATCTATGCATAGTCCAAGTATGCGATTTCTTACTTCATTTCTGAATGTAATAAATTATTGATCAATTTTCTTCCATTATAGACAATCATCAAGATGACATAAGTTTAAATCACATATCTACTCATTTTAATGTCATATTAACCTTTTTATGTCATTTGAATTTGAAAATAAATGTTTCAAATGAGGAATTATATCACACGGTCATTGATACATGCATGAATTTTCTTATAACCCAAACTCATCGGGCATAATATTATCTTTTCTTTATAATGGGAATCTAGAAGATCACTATATTTAGGAATTATTTCTTTAAAACATTGTAGAAACTCTGTAAAACTCTTATCACTCCATCCATTTTTTTCCTTCATGTTAATTAATCTTAAAAATGTCGATAAAAATATAAATTCTTCACAAGACATATACAATGGTTTTTAAACATCACCATATAGATTCTAAATTGTCAGTTCTTTATCAATTACCGTATCCTAACCTGGCCAAATGGGGCCTAAACCATGACTACCCCAATCCCTCCTCCAATAGATTAGGGGCTGGTGACCAGCACTAAGTAGTAATGTCACACACATGGGATTCATTATCCTAATGTACCTATACATACACAGACACACATCTCTAAGCACATACAATTATGAAATGTAAAACAACTCAAACCAATGCATGCATAAATCTATAATCCCACAATAAGAGTACAATAATAAAATAGTAAAAGTGATAAAGGGGATAAATACAAGCCCAAACAAAACTATAGAGAGTCTAAAATACTCAAAAGGTGAGGAATACTATCAAATGTAACCACCTAGAAAACACCTCGGTCTGTCTAGATCAAGCTATGATCCACTAGCTCTTTTTCCTCCCAGTACATTGTCAAATGGGTTGTCATCTATATAAGATATGAAACGTTTGGGCATATCCCCAACATGGGTGAGTATAAAAATTCCTAGTCGAACACCCTGAAAACATTAAAAAAATAGAATCAATAACAGTCAACTCATAATAAGGATATGTCAATCAAATAAAATCCTAGTTATACTCAGATGGACACCACGCCTCTAGGTAGTCTCATCCAAACTGCTAGCCATAGGATTTTTCCTAAAGCATATAGGAAATGCTTGTTCCAGGAAAACCCACTCCATAATCCATGATATCAATGGAGACACTCATCCAAGAGGTCATGATCATTGTACCTCACCCAAGAAAACCCACTGGTCTTTAAAGACATCGATACTCAGATAGGGGATCACATTGAGGACCATTGGGGGACACTTCAAACCCAATATGTATCAACCTACTATGTAGGGGATTGTACACCAATGATACCATGAACACTATAGAAATGGAATAATTCATGGGGGATAAATTCTCCGTACATGGAGGTCACACTAATTCCAAGAACCCTGCCTAGGGTATAAGAATAAATGATAGAGGATCACACTCCGGTCTCAGAGAGGGACACCATAAACTCTATATGAGACTCATCCTCTTGATTGGTTCACAATACAGAGATGTGAACATAATTTTACACTTTACCCTCAAGGGGATGTACAAATGGAACACGCTTAACTGATATCGGTCTAATACTGAAGATTCGAAGGGCTACAAACACCCTCAAAGGGGGTACACAGCATGTACTAGGGGTACAGGATGTTTCTATGCAACCCCTGGTCTACCCATGTGGTTTTGACTCACACAGAATGAAAATATACATATACACGGTGTTTAAGTAATTATAAATGGTTTTTATAGGTTTTTTTACACCCTTCCCATGTTGTTTGTCCATGCACATGTACTGTTGGTCATGCATGTCAACACCTAGTTGTGCTCGTATACACCTGTTCATGTTTGTGTACCCCAACCTTTCCATAACTGTGTACCCTATGAGGTACACATCAATCCACTAGCATGGTTCACACATCATGTGATATTTTTCTATCTGTAATAACTCTAGCACCACAAAGAGGGTCACACATGGCGTGCATATTTAGATTACATGTCATGCAACCCAGGATTTTCCAGTACCCATGGTTTCTTCTCCCCATCACCATTCATACTTCCACCACTTCAAATATCACTAGAAAAAAAAAAGATCTAGGCTTAATTAACCCATTATATCACCAATATCTGGGATCTGGGCCTATATATGCTCAAAAACGCACCCTAAAGCCACACCATCACTATTATGTGTCAAACTAGGAATAATAGGTACTTTCAGTTCATCTGATCTACCTCTGATCATCCTCTTTCATCTCTGCACCTCAATCAAACCCTTAATCATGAACCGCAACGATGTTATTGATCATTTTTTCCAAAAAAAATGGTCATGCAATAATCATATACCCGGTATTCATCTAACAATAGGCCAAAGAAATTATCCACAATGAATGTGAAAAGAAAACGGGGAGAAGTCCATAAACCATAAGATTTGAGGGATGAATCTCGACCTTTTTTCATTTTCATCCTCGATGCTTTGTCTAATAATTAGATGAACAATGAGTTAAAATAACCAGTGAACAAATAAATCCACCATAAATAAATATACTATTGATGCCTGAATCAATCCTTGTTTGTGGAATTGATCAGTGTTTGGCTCGGACAAAATAACAGGATGTAATCACATGAATCAAATATCCTACCTGGAATTTGGATTGGTTAGTGTTTAATAATGGTCATGTATTTTCATCATTAACAAGATCCATGAAATATATTAGAGCATGATCCTATATCGGATCTCTATCTGGTGTCATCCTCCAAAATATCCTCCAATGCTCCTCTCCAATGAATCCCTTAAATTTATAGGGTTACGTTTATAACCCTAAAAATTTACCATTGAAGTTTATTTATAAGGAATCATTAGTTTTAGGCTTTAAATTAAATAATTAAATAAATATAATTAAATTTATTTAATTATTCTCCCACAAAGGTTCCCAATACCAACATCTGATGTTGATATAGATTCTATCACACCTAGGATAAAACCCATGATCTGGAATCAATGGAAGCCTTTGATTTCCAATCTGATCTTACATTCAAGAGTTATTCCACTTTTTTAGGAAAATTGCATACTTTTGATTTTAATATTTTTAATATTTTTCAAATATCAATTTTCAGTTCACTAAGACTCAAAATCTCATATCATCTTAGTGATTAGCTCCAAAAATAATCTATATAATATTATAAAGTAATACATGGAAAATCATATTCATTACATTCTTCTCTCCTTAGGTATTTTCATACCAAAAAGAAAAAAGCCTACAAAAAAATGATGAGGGTACTGAACTTGCATCTTGATCTCCCACTCTGAAGTTCTCTTCAAAAGATTTTCATGTTGCTACTGAACATGTATAGAAAAATCAATCACCCAAAAAAGATCATCTCATGTCATTCCTAGATCTCCATTGTGTACTCATTAAAGGTATCTTCATCCTCGATGTCCATCTCACCCAATTTGATAACATGTGATGGGTCATGCATGTACTACCTCAATTGTGACATATGAAAGAGGTCGTGTACCTAGTTTAATTATGGTTCTAGAGTTAAGAGGTATTCTATATCACCAACTCTAGGAAGTATCTATAAAGGGTCAATTAATCTTAGATATATCTTGTCTCTTTAGCCAAATCTTCATAATCCATGTCGAGGTGAGACTATCAAGAACACATACTCTCCCTCCTCGAAATCTAGAGGCATCTGTCATCAGTCCTCATAGGACTTATGATAGCACTGTGCAATCATCATCCTCTCCTAGATGATATGCACCTTCTCTATAATAGCTCACACCAACTCTAGGTCCATTAGTGATAAATATTCAAGATCATTTTAACAAAGTGGTGGACTATATGGTCACCCATACAAGGCCTCAAATAGTGTCATGATAATGGTGGAATGGTAGCGTTTTCTATTCACAAACTTCACCAAGTGTGGGTGATCCTCACAACTATATCCAAAATTCAACATGCAAGCCCACAACATGTCCTCCAAGACACTAAAAAATATTTCACTTTTTCCAACGGGGCATATATGTTGGTAAAAGTACATTTTCTATTGGTAAAACATTTTACCAACATATTTGTCTCTGTCACTAAACTATCGGTAAAAACTCTGTCGCTAAATGTTTTTTCGATAGAAAAAATAATTCTGTTACAATTATAAAAATACCAACATATAATATATATGTTAGTTAAAATGTTTACCAATAGGTTCTGATGAAAAAAGTTTTTGTTGGTAAAAATATTACCAACATATAATATCTGTTAAATTATAAAGTTTTATTTCTCATAACATTTCATATTATATTTATTAATTTATCATATATAATACATATGTTTTAATTATTAAAGAGAGTACGATTTTCACACATTTTCAAAATTTGAAAAAGAATAATTATATTAATAAATAATATATACAAAATTCATCCCCCAATAGGATCCATCACACACCCAACCAACCCACAATGCCCCCCCCCACCACCACCACCACAATGCCAATAGCATCTCATCCAAGTTGCACCAGGGACCAGTGAGCACTAGCAATCTGGGACCAGCGAGCCAGCAGCATCCCATCCATGCCACACAAGGGTCCAGCAGCATCCCATCCATGCCAGCGAGCCAGCAACATACCATTCATGCCACACCAAGGTCCAACAGTATCTCATCCATGCCAGTAAGCCAGCAACAACCCATCCATACTACACCTGGATCCAGCAGCACCTTATCCATGCCAGCAATAACTATCGGATAGCACTAATAACCCAGGACCAGTGAGCCAGCAACAATAGCCCATCCATGCCAGTGAGAAAGCTCCAGCTCAAATCAGTGAAAAATATCTACATGAATTGAAACCAAAATATAAATAAATGGAGATATAAAAAAATGATTTTCTTAGTGATAATTTTTCATTATCCCTGTTGAAATATCAAGAATATGGTAAGAGAAAGTATGCCCATTTCTCAGAGCCCCCTCCCACCATAACATTCTATTCATATACGATATCAAGTCCACCGGGCTAAACCTGTAACAACAAAAAAATCGCAATCACTCTACCTCTACAAATGAGTTGAAATAAGGTTGTTTTTTATTTTGGAAAATGTTTAACAGAGAAACACTTTGAAGAATCCATGAAATGGTCAATGGGCATGAACTTGGGGCAATGAGCAATGGGCATACCTGGGAAATTGATGTGAACTGGGAAATGGTTCATGGGAAATGTGAAATGGGCCATGGGTATACCTAGGCAATGGGAATGAATTGCGAAACTAGGAAATGTGAAATGGGTAATGGGCATAAACTGGTCAATGGGAATAACTGGGCAATGGTCATAAACTGGGCAATGGAAGTGGGCATACCTGGGCAATGGAAGTGGGCATACCTACTCTTACCAGAAACCGGATCTTTAATTAGTGGATAAATGTTGGAAACGTGGATGAAGTCACAAATCCATGAATATTTTGTAAATGGTTCACACCTATTAGTGTCAATTTACCAAAAAAATACCATTTATGGAAAAAGAGAGAAAAATAATCAATTAAACTTGAACCGAAAAAAACTAACCAGGTAACTTAAAATAATTTTTTTGTTCATAAAATGTTGAGCCATAAAAGTAGTGAAAATCATACCAGTAATGGTAGATTCCAACAAGTCCACGATTAAAAATACCACCCAGTGACCACAACAAGGGGATTATCTAACTAGTGGAAACAACTACCATAAGATAAAGAAAAATTAACAAACTTGTGATGTATACATTAATACATTTGAGTGAAACAAATATTTAATGAAACAAAGATATGTATATAAAACAAAGATTTGTATATAAAACAAAGATATGTATAAGAAATACAAATATTAAAACATAGGTGCATTAAGTAAATGGAGGAGACGACCATGATATATGTCCAACCATTGGATCTCAAGGCCTCCCATTACATTTGTAGTTAACTACCCACCAGGACTATTTTCAATATTATAAACCAAGAATAGTTTTGAGGATTACCTAATGAGGAACCCTCCATGCTTCTCTTTTTATTAAATCTATCAACCACACTTCACTAACACTGAGCCTCTACAACTCATCCACCATGTTGCAGCTTTAGCACCTATGTCAGTCCATCCATGCATCTCTCTAACATCAAACATGCCTTTCACCTCCTTGGATTTAGATCTAGCTTTATATACAAAAAAATCAATGCTGAAGCTACCTTCAAGGACCTTAAGCTTAAACATTGTAGCAAGATCCCACAATGTAGACATTTTCACACAACACCTGATTAAATACATTCAACATTGTAGAAATTTTCAATTCTCTTATTTGTAGATAGGCTAACATGTTTAATCATTTACAATCCCCCACCAAGGACCACAGAATATCCTCCACTTTAATGAAATGGCCATGGATAAGTAGTAATTTATATTTTTTTCAAAATAAATATCAACCTACTTGTTATGCATCAAATATCAAAACAACCCCATCCATAAACTTGTAGAATAAACTCCACACACACAATTTAACTTTCTATGACAAAGAGTAACTCTCTCTCATGAACATAGGTTGACACCAAACCTCAATAAGTTATGTCGGGAAGCATTATAATATATATTAAAAGTCAATTGGTACTTAAATATTTATTATTAAAAATTTCCAATATAGAAAGGAGTTCTGATAGCTCCTATATAAAAGATAGCACTTGCCAACATATGAAAATAAAAAGGGAATAAATTGCATTAAAAATTACAACAAACTCAATTAATCTGATCATAAAAGTCTAAGATTAAATACCAATCTGCACTGCCTCATGTTAACAGTAAGAACATGAAAACAACCAAAACTAGACCAGAATTACTAATGCCAACTATAAGAAAGTATGATAACAATCAAAACCAAACCAAAACTGAACCTGCATTACTAATACTAACTAGAATAAGGTATTATAACAACCAAAACTAAAACCTCATTTCTAATTCGGACTATAAGAATGAAATATAACCAAAATTGAATCAAAACTAAACATGAATTACTAATTAAAACTATAATAACAAAACTGAACCTGAATTAAACTCTCATTTATAATGCAAGAACAGACCAAAGTATGATAAAAAAATAGTGAAGAACCAGTATTACTAAATTAAAGAACAAAAAAACTCTATGGACATCAATTAATCCAAGCATGAATGTTTATGATTACATTCCAATCGGAAATGCCTCATGTTATCTGCAAGAGCATAAAAACTACCAAAACTAAACCACTTTGTAGGAAAAAAACAAAATTGAACTAGCATTACTAATTGCAACAATGTGAAAACCTAGATTACATACCAATCTGCACTACCCTTATTCTTTTGAGTAGTCCAAGCCAAAATACATTATTAATTACCCAACTTAATGATTTGAAAATGATTCCTAAAAATTAAACTAACAAAATCATTCTAAAGAAATTGAAACATCTCGGACTGTCTCTTTCTCATTAATATCCTAAAAAACCAAAAATCAATGTAAAGAATAGTGATATTGATAGAATTTCTCAAGTCCCATTGATATATTAGAAAAAAACCTGACTCTGTCACAAAATTGTTAAAATTTTATATTTGTATATGTGAAAAAGAATAGTATGAATGAATAAAATTCTCATCCCTCAAAAATTTATAATAAACCACTAAGATGCTGGAAAACATTATATGTGGTAAGGTATAAAAAACAATGAATTTCATCTCCCCACCAACCCCAAATATCTTTTAAATCATCAAATAATACTAAACAAAACATGTGATGAAGTAAATTTCTAAATTAAATAAGAATATAATACTAAAATTCCTACAGTGTTTCTAATAAGAATCAAAAAAATAACACCAGATTCAATATTTTAAGCCAGAATATCATTAGGATCGACAAAAGAATAAACATAACACAAAATAAAAACACAAAATATATAGAATGTATTGACTAGTATATGGATTACTATATGAATACAGACAATCTGATACCACATTGCAAAAAAATGATAAAAATAGTGAGTGAGAATGTTGTTTGGATCCTTGAAAAACAATAAATTAATTATGGAAATCATCATAAATATCCCATGAACAAGAAAACATAATAATTAAAGTAATAAAAATACAAGAAAAAGTGAAGAATAAAACCTTATGAATAAAGGAAAGGGGTTTGGAAATTTGGGACTCTTCACCCAACCATACCATATTTGATTGTTCAGATCAAATAGGAAAGTACAATTCATCAAAACCTGATCACCTTACGCACAATTGATGATGAAAATCTATCCACTGAGTAACACTTCCTAAATAGATTCTATGAGAACCAGAAGTTTTATATAAGGATTGGGTTTGAGTTTTACCTCAGCAATGCATCACAGGGGTAGGAAGGTTGTGGAAATGAGGTTAACTTGTAGGAGTTCTCGCGGCTAACAATGATGCACTAAGTATTCTTCAAATTTATCAGGAGTTTTCATATTTCGGGGTTTTTACTGAAAAATCCATGCAGATAATATCTTCATGAAGAAAAACGTTATCCAACAATTAAGATTGTGGAACAAATATTGTCCTGCTGAATCAACCATTAAAGGAAAAAATATTTAGCTATGAAAGGTCTGAAAACAAAATAGATATATAAAGGGTAAGAGAATACTAATAGCAGAGGAAGAGAATAAAAAATGAATAGGAAGAGGGAAATATGACATGGATACAGATACTTACTATTCATTATTCCATTTGCAGGGAGTGGGGTGGAGAAGAGGCAGGCATAGCCTTCGATTTCAAAAAATTGCTCAGAAAGGCTATCCTAAAATAGAATCATATGACTGCAGATCTATTGATTGAGAAGACAAAATAATAAACACTCAACTCTTACAAAAAAATTGAAACTTCAAAAGTAAACAGTGTAAGAGAGAAGAAACATTGTAGATTATCTACTTACAATCCATATCACATATTCACTTTAAAAAAATATGGGATCATTGTTCTATGTCTAAAAAATCACTTACACTTAAATTCCAAGAAAATAAAACTATTATAAGTAATAGAAAAACACTTTCAACAAGAAAACTAAAAACACATATGCAAATGAAGTTATCATAAGTTATTATAATTGCTAAAAGAAATTTTAAAAAAGTAGTTTTAATTTGGGTAAAATGTTGAATACCAAAGTGGAGAAAAGAAAAACAGTACATTTCAGAGTTTTAATTGGCTGGGAAATAGATCTACTTTTATTAATGCGATAGTAGCTATCAATGTCTCTACTATCCCTTCCTCCCAAAGTAAGTATGAAAGTGCATCCTTTAGTAAGTAGTTTTAAAACTGCATATAAGCAGTTTGAAAAAATAAGGGATGACCATTTTAACTATGAAATAACACATGCACTTAAATTTTAGATGAAAATCACATGAATATGTAACCTGTAAAGAAACTTTTCAATAACCGATAAGAAATCCTCAGCACTTTTCACTAATGAAAATTAGTCTTTAAAAAATTGGCTGCCTTCTGGGCATGAAGAACAAATAAAACATTGAAACTTGATAACATATTAGACAATAATAGACGTATCAAAAATAACAAGATTCATGCATCTTAACATCAACAGAAATTGGAATGATTCCAAAGGAAATAATTAGAATGGGCATGTTATTTTAAAAATTTGGTTCACCAAATTCCATATATGAATGGTTAACATAATGATAAAAAAACCAACACATTGATATTGGAAGATGTAAAGTCATGAAAAAATAGTGAAAATAATACAGGTTTGGAAAACAAAAAATAAAATTTCCTTTATAGAATGTGAAAATGATACATGTTTGGAAAATAATAAAGAATGTTTCTTTTCATGAATTATGAAAAAATGATACATACGTCACATTATTATTTTCTAATATAATATAATATGTTTTTTTATATAACAATTTTTTAAAAACAAACACAGCATTAATCTTCTCTTTTACATGAATCAAGAAGAAGAATCAATAGTACTAGAGAGATAGAGGACAATACAAAGAGCTACAACAACACCTGAGAGACTTGGAACCAAACACAAAAGGTTTGAATCTTCACAAAAAATTCTTATCTTGGTATGATCATTCTAACATATATATTTAACTTTCTAGAGATGATAAGTGTAAAATCACTCTGTACTGAAGTTATGATGAAAATAAATTGATGATGGTTGATAAAATAATCATTGTTGGATTAAATTCATTAATTGATGACTTCTACATCAATAATAAAGATCAAGTGATTTAGGTTGGATTGATAGTGCATTACTAGAATTTACTTCATATCATGATCAATTGAATTTGGGGTCTAAAACTTGTTTTGGATTCTCTTCAATAATTTATAATTTTATTTATTTTCAAATTGAGGATTAAATTTAGCAGTAGAGGATTAGTGTTCAATGAAGGGCTAATACCTTATCTGAAAATAGTTGATGAAAACTTCTTATGGTTCTTATCACTTATGGTAATTTGTTTTGTTTAAGTGCTTTTAGATTACTTGCTGAAAAGTATTTTACTGCCCCTTATTTAAGTGGTTTTATTCTATAATTTAAGATTACATTTGAAAACACTTTTTTTCAAACTGCTTATCATAAGCGATAAGATTTAGAATGTCTAATGAACCCCTACAACGCTTATCACTTATCATAAGTGATCACACATAAACATTTTTAGATTTCTTATTGAAAAAAATGTTTCCTGCCACTTGAGTGGTATTCTTTTAGTATTTTAGTATAGTAGTTTTGAAAAAATAGGGCACACAATGTATTTTTTTATTTATGATGTTTCATAAAAGTAATAATAGAACACACTATACAAATTTTTTTGAAACTGTTTTATCATAAATGATAAATGCTATAAGAAATTTCAATAAGCGGTATCAAACATACCCTACATGCAAGTTTTTTTTTCAAGAGCATAACAAACACAACATATTTTTCATTATGAGTACAATAAGTGATGAGTAAAATGAGCAGCTTCCAATAAGTGCTTCCAAAAAGACCCAAATTCTCATATTTGACACCCATATCAACCAAATTCCAAGTATTATAGCCCTAGCATGCATTAATTATCAACTGTTTCAACAAAGTTGGGTTTTCATTGGTTTTAAAATATAATGAATGCTCTGTTATCATTATTATTTCTAATTGGGAGTGATCAAAAATCATAAGTCTAAGATTCAGTGCTATTAATGGAATCAGCTCTATAAAGGAAAGAACACATAGTCCCTACCTACCTTTGTGTGGTAGTTATCAACCTGTCTTGGCAACCAGATGCATGCAAAATTTTCAAATATTGAAACTAAACAATCTCACTAAGAATAAAAAGTTATGGTCACCATTATTAATCAAAATCATTGTCATTAATACTGTATATATTTTTTAAAGAGAAATTTCTTCATCAAGAAGGGAAATAGGTAGCAAACATGGATACAAATTCACACGAAAATTCAAATTTAGATCTGATTTTTGGGCAGTTTAAATATAGAGCCTATAATAGAGATTCACATGTTCAGTACTTGAAGGGTTGAATAAATAACCAATCACATGACTAGAGAAAACTCACATCTAAATGAGAACATTCCAACATACTCGGCTTTTTCAACCTGCCATGTTTGATTATCAGCTTTAGATAAATAACATGCCACTCTCTAGTGGGAGTTCAATTTACTTGTAAAAAATCATTTTTTTAGTGATTGGGGTTTGGGAATTGAAACCAGATATGGACAATAGACAAAACATGACTTCAAAAAGTATTAATTGATTAGTGTAAAATTTAAGACCATTCAATGTTATTTTAGGGCAGAGAGCAAGGGTCGTGAAAGCATTTCAACGAACATGCTGCAGATCATACCCATACCAATTCCAATGATCATACCAATACCATTGTCACTGATTCTAGACCCACTAAGATCAAGAAATTCTAAAAAACTGTAACTTTAAGCAATGGAAACAATATATTCATCAATGATTTCTGATCCAAGAATCAATAGAAGCATCTGCAAACTTCTAAATTTAGTAGCAACTAGAGAAAGTTGAAAACCATGTGAGAGCTAGACAAAAGCAACATGTATGTTCATTAACGTTGGGAAACTCCTTCCCAGGTCATCAATATTACAATTTTATAAAATAAAAAAAATATAAAGAGTGTTCCCTCGAATTAGATCAGTTGATGGCTATCTTTGACAAGGAGTGAAGATTAAAAAGAAAGATCATAAAAAAGGCTAGAAGAACACAACATGAAACCAATGAGATTAACACACACTTACATCTTAAGTCATGACATACAATGTTTATCAGTAACAAAGCGGCCCAATTCATCCCTATTTATCCGATTGAAATTGAATGGCATGGTTCCATTAATGTTTTACGTAAAAAAACAATTGTTGACCCTTATGTTATTGGAAAAGAAAAATCTAGAGGAAAAAATTGAATAACATACCTGGTTTTATTGCTTCAAAAAAATATAAAGTTGAAATAGAACCACGCTAGGACACAGGGATGATGATCAGTAGAAGGGGTTGTAGAGGTGGATTTGCGAGAGGGACTTGTACGGACACTGTAACACGGGGGTAACACTGTGGGGATGATTTTGACCTAAGGTTGAGGAAGCTGGTAGGGGGATCAGGGAAGCAGGGGCTTCAGTGGATGTAGGCATGAATATCAGAGATGTGGGGTACATAGTGAAAATATGGGCAGGAAAAGGGGATACAGGGAAAACTTGGGAAAGAAGGAGGGGACGACAGGAGTAGTGGCAGTCGATCGGGGATGCATAGAGGCTGAGTGGTGGTGGAGGAGGTGGGTCGGATTAGTGGGGTGGACGAACGGGATGAAGGAGGGCTACGGGAGGTGGGTTGTTGGGCAAGCGGGATAACGGAGGCTTTGATCACTGGGCGGCGGGATGACAAAGGTGGTGGGGCGTCGGGTAGCTGGGCATCGGCGATGAAAGCAACGGGTGACTCGGGATGAGGTGAAACGGGCTATGGGAGGCGGGTCACTGGGCAGGGGATGATGGTGGCTATCTCTGTGCATCGGCGATGACAGCAGCGGGAGACTCGGGATGAAGTGGGATGACGGTGGCTTCTATGGCGATGGGGGTTTCCTCAAGCGGCGTTAGCATGCCTCTGCAGTGGGTCAGGAATGACGTAATGGTTTAGGGCTACCTTGTAGGTCAATATAATTAAATTTCATTCCTCATATAATTAATTGATATTGAATAATTTATTATAATGTGTATTTTTTATTGTAAAATATTTGTTGGTAAAAATACATAATGAAAATAAATTCATTTATATGTAAAATAATTATTGGTATTTGTATGTTAAAGTGATGTAATTAATTGTTAATAAAAAATTTAGGTATTGAACAATAAATATTAACAGATATAATTTTTGGTAAAATGATTTATTGTTACCTATAAAATATTTGTTGTTATTTAATAGGTTGTAACAATTTTTATTAATACCAATAGATTTGTTGGTAATAATTATTAATAATAATAGATTCATGTGTTTGTAAAAAAATGTCGGTATTAGTATGATAAAGCAACAGATATAAATGTTGGTAAAATATTCAAGTATTGAACCATCAATATCAAAAGATATATTTGATGGTAAAAAAAGTGTTGGTATTCAAAATTAATACCAATAAAACTTAATATATATTGAAATTACTCATTTTTACCAACAGATATAATGTTTGTCATTAAATTTCTGTTGGAAAAAGTCAAATATTTTGTAGTGAGACTTGAATGATCAGCTCATTCTGGTAGTCAGTTTGGGGTTTAAACATTGTGATCAAACACAATTAAGTCCCAAATACCTCCTAAAATTCTCTCTATAATCATGATGTGAAGCAAGGATCATAATCTGAAATGATCGTCTAGGGAAATCAATGGAGTCAAACTATCTTCTTTACATATAAGGGTCTCAATCTCTCTACCGAACTCTACTCTCTAATAGCTAGGAAATGGGTCGACTTGGTGAGTCTGTCTATGATCACCCAGGTAGAATCATGTACCCTAGAATTATGTGGTAACCCAATCATGAATTCCATGTATATATCATCCCACTTCCACCCTATCACCTCAAGGTGTTGAGATAAACCCACTGAAACCTAGTGATCAGGCTTCACTTGCTGAAAAGTGAGGCACCGAGAGCCAAACTATGTAACACATCCCTTCATGCATGGCTACCAAAACTAACGTCGAAGTTCCTAGTATATCTTTTCAACATCATGATGTACCACCAAATGGGATGTATTAAACTCCCTCATCACCTCCTCCCACCATGTAATTGGTACAATTGTTCATCCTCTTAAAAGGATAACATGCCCCCCACCTTTATAAAATCCATCAAGAGCACATCCAATAAATATATGAGTATATAAGGTCTCATAGTTGGTATCTCCATACTAAGATTCTCTGACACACTGTAAAAGTGGTGAGTTAAAAACCATTGACTGAATATATGAAGCATCATCCTTGTCTATTAAGGATAGTTTCATCGAGGCTAACGGTTATGACACCTCTTCCAATAACTTATAATAAGATATCCTATTGATAAATTCTGCTACCACCTTACCCTTCTAAAGAGTATATTCAATCTTGAAGTTATAGTCTTAGAGTAAATATATTCATCATCTCTATCTCAAGTTAATATTATTATAATAGAATATATATACTTGAGTCTCTTGTGGTTAGAGTAGATGATAAACCTCTTTCCCATCAAGTAGTGTCTCTACATCTTCAAGATAAAGACTACCACGACTAGCTCAATATCATGGTTCAAATAGTTCTACTCATGCGATCTCAACTGCCTAGACCCATAGGCAATCATTGTCTTCCTATTTATCAGATTACAACCAAGTTTGGTCCCTAAGGTATCATAGAACACTGCGTACTCAACACCCTCCTGTGGAAATCTTATTATGGGGGAGCTCTGTTAGAGTTGGTGTCCTAGAACCAACTAATTGTACTTTGATTACATGAATATTTGATATATTGAATATTAAATTCAACATTTTATTACATATTCTTCATTATTATGCATGAATTTAATTTAATAATGTCCTAGAGTATTTGTCGCATTGATAAGGTCATAGTAGTTCCCTGTTATGATGAGAACCTTGAAGTGATATGAAAATATTCCTAATATAGTTATGTGGTTGGATAACATACTATGATGGGAAACTCAGTATATAGACCATCTGGTGTGATTACTCATAAGAATATGAGACTTATTCTCATGAATTTTACACTTCATAATCTCCAAGATGGGAGATTCTGAGAAAAAACCCACTAGTAGGAATTCTTTAGGTTTTAGTGTCATCAGATATTTCTATCTAGGAGTATGTGTAATGGTCCTTAAACTTTAATATTACAATTAATGGATGTCATGACTCGCACACTTATACTTCCTGAAGAAAATTTCCACGCCATATATTGGCGAGAATTAGGGTATGTTAGGTGAATCACAAATGACATGTTATTAATGGATAAGTCAAGGAATGATTTTTCCCTTCCATCTTTATGAAAGATAATGTATCAGACCTTTGATTGAAATAGAACTGTCACCCTAAATTTTGTGGATATGGTGTAACAATAAGTTTATTTTATATAGTCAAAGAATTATGTATCAATCATATAGGTTGATGACACCATCATGCAACCTGCTTGATGAGATATTGTGACAAAGGGATTATATTACATAGTGATCATTCTTATATGGTTGTCATTGTTGTGACTTTATGTTCTTTCTCTTAGGTGCCTTGACCTGTTGTTAGATAGTAATCTTGGACTTTAGGCAATCCCACCTAATTCCAATGAGAAAGAATCTTATAGGGTCACACACTAAGTGTTTTTATTGGTTTTGATTAAATTCTATTTGAATTTAATTAATGGAATAAATATTATTCTCAAGACTGAGGAATAATTTTATTCAAGTTATATTGATCGCATGAATTAAATAAATATTTATTCATCGGATTGTGAATAAAGTTTATTTATATATTTTATTGAATATTTAATAAATATTTATTTTCTAGTTTTTGAATAAAATATTTATTTAAGAGAATAAAATATTTATTCAGGTGTTCAATAAATTTAAGAGGAGTTTGAACGGACCAAGACCATGTCTAGTGATAAAATAATTATTTACGAGCTGGTAAATATTATTTATCCATTATGCACAATTTGGCACACCAAAAATTATTATTATTATTATTATTATTATTATTATTATGTGGCATGGGATTTCATTAATGGTTATAATTATATTTAATGGATGTAATGAAATAAAATTTTGAAACTGAAATCCCAACTCTATAAATATACAGCTATGTCTATTGTGTAAAGAATTTGAAACCAATTCCAAGTTTGGGAGTAGAGAATTTTTGCACACAATGAATTCTCTCTCAAATCCTCCTCTCTCCCTCTCAATAATGAGAAATCCAAGAAATAATTTCTTCAAGACCAAAGAACAAGTGATCAAGAACGAACAATGCAAGACATTCGATTCGTCACTCTAGCACCCAGATAATGAGTGGTGTTTCTTAGAGAGTATTGGAGCATGTGTGGATCATCACAAGAGGGATTCTACCGTTGGATCCTCACAAGTGCAAAAAATAAAATCTAGAAGGGCCTTTTTAGACAATCAAAAATCATTAGTGAAGAAATTTCCTAAGACCGGGTATTTATTTCCTCAGATATTAAATAAATTAATTATAAATTTGACATGCAAGATCCTCACTCTTGGTTTTAGGAAATTATTATTAAAATAAATTTTAATATATCTCCCTCCAAAAAAATGCTTCTTTTCCACCCAGAACCAATATGTGATATCAGAGGTGTCATGTTTAAACTTATAATTATTTATTTGATTGTTGATATATGCATAATCATGGTTATATTTTCATTTCATGTTATTTATTCTTTAATCTAATTTTAATTAACTTGTTATAAACATGTTAATCAAGTTCGTTCAGTGTATTATTTTCTTAGATATTTAAGAACAAATGAATAATGACTAGAGATGCCATCGGGAAGTGACAAATATTTGGTCGGTAAAGTTGGGTTACACAACATGCGGTTGGAGCACAAGAAGTATACCCATGTGTGTTGTATCTAGATGTGTCGAGAAACTAAAAACATGTGGTGCTTTTATTACACACCACGTGTTGACAGGGCCAACCTAGCACACGGTAATCATATACAGGGTGTGTGGCTGGCATGTAAACTCCATGTAGTCTGGCCGAGTTAACACACTAAAGCCTCGGGTGTGTGACTTGGATATATAGAAACCAAGTTACATGGTGTGTAGCTATATTTAAACACCATTTAGTCTCCCATTAATGTAAAAAATAAAAAGTACATTAAATTTGAAAAATGACAGCATTAAAAGCTTATTTTAATGATTGGAACACCATTGTGTGTTTGAAAATTTAATAATGGTTTTAAATAATTTTAAATCTTCAAAAAATTTAGTATAATAAATATGTCACTAATGGTTCTTCCATTTATTTTCCAGGAATTCCAAATTTTTTGGTATCTCTAATTAAGTTTGGATGATCGTTAAGATGAAGGGGAATTAATTAATTAATTAATTAATTAATATAAGGGCGGTCATTTTAATAATAAAGAATGAATAGAGAAATGAATCTCATCCAGTTACTTTTTGCATATGCATTGCATGTATGATAGAACATGATCTTGACCAAGACCTATATATTTGTTGGCATTTATTTAATTAAATTTATTCCATGGTTTTGCAATTATTTAATATCAAATTAAAATATGGCATGTTAGTCATCCCTCCCTCCATTATTATAGAGGACCTATGTGTCCAAAGATATTTATATAATTCCATTTAACCAATCCTTTGATTCCCCTCACCTGTGTGTAAGTGATAAATATTTTTAATTAATGGAAAATCCCAAGGTACGTGGAGACGGTTCAAGATGGAACCATAATGGTGTCAACTCGATGATACATAGGTGGACATGTGGAATGTTGTAGCTCATTCCAAGTCTGGCATAAGGAGTTATTTCCCCTGGGTTATAGGTTGATTTAATTTTTTCTCATTAAATAAACCACTAGATAATATCATGATTGAATCATTTATTTATTTATTTATTTTCTATCTAATTCATGAAAATTATATTTATTGATGCAACACCATGAACACATAAATGAATTAAAATGCAAAGACAAAATTTAAGTAAAATTAATTATGCGTAAATGTTTTATCCAAACATGGTTAATTAATTAAGTAAACATCCACTTAAATATTAACAAAACATATAAAGGATAAAACAAGATAAAAATTTATGCATAATAAAATAAAATACCTAAATATAATATTAAGTTAGATAAATACTTTCATTACTTGATTAGGAATGAAACTCAAAAGAACTATGCGTTTGACCAACCCATTTTGGGACACTTACTTTTATAAGGGGAGTTCTTATAAAGGTTTTGGGTTGACTTAACCATTTTACATCAAGAGGGTTATCTAATTATAGACTTGGTGTAATTTGGAGGTAATTGTTTAGAAAATACAAGTTAGGATTTCTAGATTGGTGAGTCCACTCAACGGATTAAGGAGTTGCAAGCCTAAAGTAGGCAAAGACTTTCCTACCTAAATACCTTCAAAATATCTTGACCAACCCTTATTGGGGTTATGCAAAGGGAAATATGGATCCTTGCTACTAGAATGTCCTAGAAATTATAAATTCCAAGTTCAATGGTGAGGGATATTAGGACTTGATAAAATAGTGTGAGATTTAATAAAATCAATTAATTTTGTATTTCTCACAAAATTTGTAATCAAAAAAAGAACTAATAATCTACTCTTTTACTTGTATAATAAAATTACAAGATCTTCATACACAATATCCATATGATCAATATTTGATGAAGACAATATCCTCACTGGAAGTAAATTTCAAGACTGTTTAGACGCCATCATGTTACTATAAGACATGAACAGAAATATTACATGCTAGAATCCTCAATGTCTAATCTTCCTTATCAAGTGGAAAGTGATGAAGAGTTACTAGTTTATGAAAAACATATGAATGAAAGAGTTGATGTTAAATTTTTTATGCTTTCATATATTTCTAGTGAACTCATTAAGTCTCATGAAAACATGGATGTGTATAGCAAGCTTGATCACCTCCATAGTCTTTACCATGAGAGAGATAAATAAGAATGGTTTAAGATTTATAAGGTGATATTTGAAAATAATCTTGGAGTGGGTTCCCCAATTGTGAATCATGTAGTCAAGATCATTGGATACATTGAGTTCTTAGAGGTTCTAGGGTTTAAACTCCACGAAGAACTGTGTACTGATCTCATTCTAGCATCACTCCCTCAAAGCTTCTCCAGTTTTGTTTTGATTTTTAATATGAAAATCATTGAGAAGTCTTTGTTAGATATTCTTATCCTCCTTATCCAAGTATTTAAAGATATTAATTGTGAAAATAATTTTTCCCTTATGGTGAAAAAATGGAAAGGGAAATCAAATATCTTTAAGCCCAAAGCTTCTTCACACCATTACAAGAAGAAGTATATCAAAGGTAAAGCAAGAGAATAGGATATTTCCTATTTCGCATGTGGAAAGAAGGGCCACTAGAAGAAAACTGCACCCATCTAAAGAAGAAATTGTAATTTTGAGGTGTGTTTGTTATCGATTGAAATTTATCTATTTCCACAAATTGGGTATTGGATATATATTTTGGTGCTCATATATGTATTCAAATAGAAAAACCAAGTGGATTCATAAAAATTGAGCAAGGGGAGGTATATCTACAAGCAACCAACCGAGTTAAACCTCTTGTTGTAGCTATCGAGGACTACCACTTCATATTACCAACTATAATAATCTTTGTTTTAAAGGGTTTTTCTTATGTGCCTTCATTTACCAAAAACATTATTTCAATATCTAGACTCGATATGGATGGATTCATTTTTAAATTTGGAAATAAATTTTTTTTCTTTTATAAAGGTAGAATTTGTTGTGGTAAGGCACATTTACATAACAACCTTTATGTGTTGGATTAAATGAACCAAGTAATGGTAATTGATAATGAAGTTACTTCACATGACTCATACCACACCCAAATTTGGTATCACCAGCTAGGTCATTTAAATGAAAAACACTTAACAAAATTACATCAAGATGGATATTTATATTCTTCTAAATTAAAACTACTTGGTGTATGTCACGCCTGTTTACAAGGAAAAATGAACAAATACCTATTTAGTGGGAAAGGTGAAAGGACTAAAGAGATTCTTGAATTTGTTTAAACTGATGTGATTGGACCATTTCCTGTTGAATCAAGGGGTGGGTACTCAAACTTCATAACTTTTACTGATGATTTTAGTAGATATGGGTATATTTATATAATGAGTTATAACTAAAATTCTTTTGATAAATTCAAGGAATATAATAATGAAGTTGAGAACCATATTGGTTGGAATATTGAGAAACTCGACTCTGACCCTGGGGTATAATATCTTACTCAAGACTTCATTGATTTTTTACAGAAGTTTGGGATCATATCCCAAATCACTCATCCTTACACGCCTCAATAGAATAGTGTAAGAGAAAGAAGTAATTGTACCTTGTTGGACATGGTGAGATAAATGATGAGTCATGTGAGTATTTTATTATCCTTTTGGGGATATTTGTTACAAACAGTGGAACACATACTAAACCAAGTACCAACTAAATTAATAAATGGTATTCCATAAGAAATTTTGAGTGGAATAAAAACCATGTTATTGGATTTACATGTGTGGGGAAGTGAATATTTTTTTAATTCCTCTTTAGGTAAAAAACCTGCACCCTAAGACACAAAGTGTACTTTTATAGGATACCCCAAGGAAAGAAGGGAATATTACCTATATGACCCCTCAAACAAAAAGGTTATAGTGAAAATACTCCCTATATTCATTGAGATGGGGCACATATCCAAAATAGATGGTGGAAATGAGATAAAATTTGATGAAGTTGAGGCCCAAGGCACAAAAGAGTTGGTATAGTGTCAGATTTCACAAATCCCCATGGAAGAAGAAATTGTTTCAGAGACAAAAGTACTATGTAGGAGTACAAGAGAGATTAGAGAATAAAAATAGTATGGTTTTCAAGTTACCGAGGACAGTGACTCATTATTATTTTATAATAATTATCCTCTAACCTACAAGGAAGTATTAGTGGCACATATGTTTCCAAGTGTCAAGAAGCCATGAATTCTGAAATGGATTCCATATACCAAAACAAAATCTAGATTTTGGTAGATACTTCATTGGATGTAAATCCTGTTGGCTGCAAATGGGTATTCAAGAAGAAACTGGACGTGGAAGGAAAAGTCAGTACCTATAAGGAATGACTGGTTGCAAAAAGGGTTTAAATAGTGTCAAGGCATTAACTACAATGAAACCTTTTCACCAGTTGAAATTTTGAAATCTATAAGAATTCTAATTGCCATTGTGGGTTACCATGACTATGATATTTCAAAAATGGATGTCAAAATAGTATTCCCTAATAAGAACCTTTAGGAAGATGTCTATATGACATGTTGTGAAGGTTTTGTGACTCCAAAGGATGCCAATAAGATATTAAAGATGAAAAATTTTATTTATGGATTAAATAAAGCATCCAGGTCATAGAATATTCATTTTGATGAATCCATAACAAAATTGGAAATGAAATACTAGTCTTATAGTCCGTTAATGAATGGTTGAATAAATTCTTTTCTATAAAATACTTGGGTGATACAACACATATTATTGGGATCAAGATCCATTGTGATAGATCAAAGAGGTTTCTCGTCCTAAGTCAAAGTACATACATTGATAATATATTGAAGAGATTCAGTATAGAATAATCCAAGAGGGGATTGTTTCCAGCGTCACATGGCATCCATCTTTCCAAGAAAATGTGTCCTCAAACCCATGAGGAAATAAATAGAATGGAAAGGATTCTATATACATCAGTGATTGGGTAATTAGTGTGTTATTCTATGTACTAGGCTAGATTTTTTCTACGCATTAAGTGTTGTAGGAAGATATCAATATGATCTAGGGTAACACCATTGGATGGAAGTTAAGACAATCCTTAAGTATATAAAGCATACTATGGATATGTTACTGGTTTATGGAGGATATGAGAAACTAGTCATCAAAGGATTTGTAGATGCTAGTTTCTAAACAGATCAAGATGTCATGAAGTCGCAAACGGGACACATCTTCACTTTGAATGGAGGTGTTATGATCTGGAAAAGCTCAAAGTAGGTTGTGGTAACATATTATATAGCAGATTCTGAGTATATTATGGATTCTGAGGTAGCTAAATAATCAGTTTAGATGTGTAATTTTTTTCAAGATCTTGATGTGGTACTAGTAGTAAAGATCACATCACACTATATTGTGATCATACAGCAATGGTGGATCTCGCAAAAGAGCCAAGGTCACATCAGTGGATGAAGCACATACTTTAGAAGTAGCATCTCTTGAGGGATTTTTCTAAGAGAGGTGAGGTTGTAGTGAGTAGTATTTCCATGGAAGACAACATGGTGGACCCCTTGACTAAATCCTTGACTCAGTAAAAACATGATTATCATGTGAGGTCTAGAAAATTGAAAGTCATAGGCAGTCGGGTCTAGTCTAAGTGGGAGTTTGATAGATTTTGTGTCCTCAAACCAACTAATTTTACTTTTATTACAAGAATAATTGATGTATTAAATATTAAATTCAACAAATTATTACATATTGTTCATTGTTATGCATGAATTTAATGTAATAATTTCCTCAAGTATTTTTCGCATTGATAAGTTCATAAAAGTTCCCTGATATGATGAGAACCTTGAGGTACTATGATAGTATTATTAATATAGTTCTATAGTTGGATAACATAATATAATGGGATATATAGTATATATACTTTCAGGCGAGAGTATGTGTAAGAAGATGATACTTATTCTCATTAAGTTCTCACTTGTTAATCTCCAAGACAGGAGATTACAATAATAGAAACACCAGTAGGAATTCCACATGTTTTGGGGTCATCGGATATTCATATCTGTGGGCATGTGTAATGGTCCTTAAACTTTAATATTATCATCAATGCATGTCACGACTCATGCGATTAGATTTTCTAATGAAAACTATCATGCCATATGTTGGCAAGAAGTAGGGTATGTTGAGTGCATCATAAATGACATGTTATTAGTCGATAAGTCAAAGAAGGATTTTTCCCTTCTATATTTATGGAATTTGATGTCCCAACCCTTTAATTAAAATAGAACTGTCACCCTAAATTCTATATCCAGGGTGTAATGATGAATAAATTTCAGATAGTCAAAGAATTATGTATCGAGCATATAGGTTGATGACACCATCATGAAACCTTCTTGATGAGATATTATGAAAAAGAGATTATATTACACAGTGAGAATTCTTATGTGGTTTTCATCATTGCAACTTTAAGTTCTTTCTCTTTGGTGCCTTAACCCGTTACTAGATAGTAATCTTGGACTTTTGGAAAGCCCGCCTAATGCTAATGAGAAAGAGCCCAAGAGGGTCACACACTAAGTGTTTCTACTGGTATCGATTAAATTCTATTTGAATTTAATTAATGGAATAAATATTAATCTCAAGACTGAGGAATAATTTTATTTAAGTTATATTGATCACATTAATTAAATAAATATTTATTCACCAGATTGTGAATAAAATATATTTAATTATTTTATTAAATATTTAATAAATATTTATTTACTAGTTTGTGAATAAAATATTTATTTAAGAGAATAAAATATTTATTTAAGAGAATAAAATATTTATGTGGGTATTCAATAAATGAAATAAAAATTTGAACAGATCAACACTTTGTCTGGTGATAAAATAATTATTTACTAGATGGTGAATATTATTTATCCTTTTTCCACAAGTTGGAGCACCAAAAATTATTATTATTATTATTATTATTATTATTATTATTATTATGTGGAATGGGATTTAATTAATGGTTATAATTATATTTAATGGTTTTTATGTAATTAAATTTTGTAACCAAAATCTCAACTCTATAAATAGACAGCTATTTTTATTGTGTAAATCATTTGAAACCAATTCAATTTTAGGAATAGATAATTGTTGCACAAAATGAATTCTAACTCAACTCCTCCTCCTCTCTCTCTATCAATAATGATAAACCCAAGAGATAATTTCTTCAATACTGAATAATAAGTGATCAAGAACGAACAACTCAAGACATGTCATTCATCGTGCTAGCACTCAGGGAACGAGTAGTGTTTCTTGGAGACCATTAGAGAACGTGTGGATCACCACTAGAGGGATTATACCCTTGGATCCTCACAAGTAAAACAAAGGGAAAGCGGAAAGTTATTTTTGGTTGATCTACAATCATCAATGAAGAAAGTTCCTAATCCAAAGTATTTATTTTTTTAGATATTAAATAAATTAATTATAAATTTTATGTGTAAGATCCACTCTCTTGGTTTCATAAAAAAATTATTAAAATAAATTTTAATATATCTACCTCCAACGAAACACTTCCTCTAAACCTAAAACCAACAATCTCATCAATCTCTTTCTCAACTCCAAAAAACACTACTGGCCCCTTTTCACCCACATGCAAGGGTTCCCTTTTCAAGTCAAAACTATAAAGGGCGTTGCTGCTCCAGAGAAATCGGGTAAAAAACACTAATATTACCCCTCCAATACAAGGAAACTCTTCACCTAGGTAACACTATTGGGTGGATCCCATGCTAACACTTCCTTAAACTTCATTGGTTCCACTACCACTCATGCCTCTAAGATGACATGTCCTAGTAAGTTGACCTCTTTAATCCAAAACTAACACTTCAAGAGCTTCCCATAATGTTGTTTTTTTTTCAAAGTGTTTCTAGGGCCATGCTCAAGTGTCTTGTGTGCTCCTACTCATATATCGAGTACACTAGGATATCATCGATAAATTCCACCAAAAACCGATCTGAGAAAGGATGAAATATCCAATTCATGATTCCCATGAACACTTTTGGGGAATTATTCACAAAAAAAGGTATCTCTAAGTATTTATAATGACCATATAAATATCTAAATTACCTATTAAGTATATCCTCATCCTATACTCATAACTGGTAATATCCTGATTTGAGGTTAATCTTTGAGAACCATCGTGCCCTTATCAAATGATTGAAGAGATCTTTCATCCTCAATAGTGGATAATTATTCTTTATGGTCACCTATTTCAATAATTGGTAATCCACACATAACCTCAAGCTCTCATCCACCTTCTTAGAGAACAAAACTGTGGATTCCTGGGGAAAAAAACTGGGTCTCACGAATCCCTTCTCCCACAAGTCCTCTAACTGCACCCTCAGCTCATGAAGCTCTGTGGTAGCCATCTGATATGCTGGTGTAGATATCAGGGTCATCCAAGTGTGTAATTCAATGAACAATTCTATCTCTTAGTGTGGAGGTAAGCCTATAATGTCCTCAGGAAATATGTACTCATACTCTGGCACCACAATAGGGAACTGGTTTCCCATAGCATCCACCACTCCAATATTCATGCTAACCAACTAGTGAGTAATCGACTACACTCTCCTAAACCTAATCTTGTCTTGCTCTGCCAATGTTTTCTTTTCACAAAAAAAGTAAAACCTCATCCCATAACTGTGGACACACTACATTCTCCACCTAAAATAGTCAATCTAGGCACAAACTATGGATAGATATTTCATGACTAAGATGGTGTCATAAGGCATAATTTCTACAACAAAGAGATACTATATTAAGCTCTCACCTCTAAGCATCAAATCTCACTATTAGATGAAGTTTTTAATCACTTAGTCACATTAATTTAGAGTCTCCAAGCCTAAGGGTTGAGCTAAAGTCACAATTATAATCTCTAAGTCCTGAACTAGATAAGTGGAAAGAAAGTAATGGCTTCCACCTATGTCTATTAGTACAATATCTAAGGTATAAAATAAATAGATCATAACTTGTATAATCCATAGATCCTTGAGTTCATAGGCCTCCATAACCTGCATCAATCCTTGTCCCTGACCACCAGCTCCCTAAGCCTGGCGTAGACCACCTGGGGGAGGTGGTGGTAATAGGTTAAACATTTGACCACCTTCTGCCACTCTACCAGTGCCTCTTCCATGTCCCCCACCCTTCTACCTACTATTTCCCCTCTTCCTTATTATGAGTTGACTATTCTTGATTCTATATTTTTAGTGTTTTTGGGGTGTCCTGATGGGTATTTAAATCAAATAAAAACCTAGTTATACTCAGGAAGGACACTACACCTCTGTGCGGTCTCAACCAAACTGCTAGCCATAAGATTCTTCCTAAAGCTTCTAGGCATTGCTTGTTCCAAGATAACCCACTCCATGAGTTATTCTATCAATGGATACACTCATCCAAGAGGTTATAAAAATTGGTCCCCATCTAAGAAAACTCACTTGCCCCTGAATACCTCGATACTTAGAAAGGGGATCACACCCAAGACCATAGGGGGACACCACAAACCCAATATGGATCAACACTCCATATAGGGGGTCATATAATAATGATACCATGAACCCTAATAAAATGACCTGCTAGATGGAGTGTCAATTATCCATTCATGTTGGTCACACCGATTCCATGAATCCCACTTAGGGTATAGGAATAAATGATAGAGGATCACACTCTAGTCTCATAGAGGGATGCCACAAACTCTATTTGAGAATCATCCTCTAGAGGAGACCAAAATATAGATATGTGGATGTAATGTATCAATGTACCCTTGAGGGTATGGACCAAGGGAACACACTCAATCAATACCAGCCCAATAATGAATAATCAAAGGGCTCTAACCACCCTCAAAGCGAGTACACAGCATGTACTGGGGGTACATGGTGTTTCTAGCCAACCCCTAGTCTTCTTGTGTGGTGCTGCCTCACACAGCATGTAAATTTTCATATAAATGGTGTGTAATTAAGTATAAGTAGTGTGTAGAGAATTTTTGGCACCCTTCCCATGTCGTTTTTTTGTGACCATGTACTTCTAGTTATGTATGTGTACACCTGGTCGTGACCGTGTACACCTGGTCATGTCCATATACCCCATCTTTCCTATACCTGTGTACACTCCAAGGTACACTTCAATCTGCTAGTAAGGTTCACATGGCTTGTGACAGATGTCACATAGTATGTTATATTTTTCTCTCTGCAAAAACCCTATCACCATACAGAGGGTTTCACAAGGCATACATCTATGGATTACATGTTGTGTAACGTGATATTTTCCAGAACTCGTGGGTTCTTCTCCGCATCGCTATCCATGTCTCCACCGCAACAAATCTCACCAAAAAACAATGATATAGGGTCTTCAACCCATTTTGTCACTAGTCATTGAGATATGAGCTCAGATGTGCTTGGAAATGCACCCTTGAGCCACACCATCACCATTGCAAGTTGAACCGGGAAGAACAGGTATTGCTGGTCTATCTGATCTACCTCCAATCATCCTCTATCATCATTTCACATTAATCACACCCATGATCATAAACTTAACCCATGGTATTGATCTATTGTATCAAAGAATGATTTCGCAGTGATCATATACCCAGTATCCATCGAACTGTAGGCCAAAGAAATTTCCCACAATGAACGTATGAAGAAACAGGGGGGTCTATAAACCAAAAGATGTAAGGAACAAACCTCAGCCTTGATTTGTTTTCGGGCTCAATATATTTTTTTCAATTAGATGAATGAAGAAGGAAAATAACCAAAGAACAAATAAATCCACTGTAAATAAAGCTACTATTGATGTGAGAATCAATTTTTGTTCATGGAATTAATTTTCATTCGACCGGGATAAAATAACAAGTTGGAATCACATGGATCAAACATCCTATCTAGAGTTTGGATTAATCTCTAATGAATAAAATTCATGCATTTTATTCATTGTCAATATCCACGAACTTCGTTGGCACACGATCCTTGATATAATCTCGATCTGGTGTCATTCGCCAAGATCTCCTCTAGCACTCCTATACAACAGATCCTCTCAATTTTCATGGTTATGTGTTAACCCTACAAATTGAACACATAATCAAATTTATAAGGAATCATTATTTTTTGGATTTAAATTAAATAATTAAATAAATGTAATTAAATCTATTTAATTATTCTCCCATGAAGGCACTCAAGTCCAACGTCTGACGTTGACATAGATTATGTCACCCATAGAGTAAAACCCATGCTCTGAACTCAAAAGTGGCCTTATATTTCCTTTTTGAGCCTTTATTTAGGAGTTAGTCCATTTTTTTAGAAAAAAATTCCCATTTTATTTTAATATTTTTAATATTTTTCAAATACCAATTTCAGGCTCACCGGGCCTCAGAATCTCCCACTATTTTAGCGTATGTCTCTGAAAATAATCCATACAATATTCTAAAATAACACATGGAAAAATCAAAGTTGTTACATTCCTCTACATCAATATCACAAATCATTTCTTCAATTTTAGTAAACTTAATATCTTGTAAATCATTATCATCAATAGATCTAAAATTCTACTTAGTTTCACCATACCAAATTCAAGGGATGTAACTTTGATTAAAACCATGAAAAACTAAATTATCTTTGATATCTATTATTTTCAATTTCTTCATATTTAAAAATTCCAGACATGGATAGAAAAACATGTCATTGTTTGAAACTTTTTCTTTATGAAATTCCAAAAGAAACATTGACACCTTCCTCATATTCATCACTTGTTTGAAGTGAAGTAATCCAACTTCAACTCATTATTATCTACAAAAAAAAATATAAAAATTTGAAATAATTTATTATTATTTTTATATTTACTTTTATAAATAATAATAAAATATAATAAAATATTTTATAAAAAAAAATAAAACATATTTGATAAACAAAAAATATTACTTTGAATATATTAATTTATCATTCTTTAATAAAAAATCACAAAACTTAATTAGATTATCATTATTTAATAAAATTATCATTATTTAAAAAAATAAAACCTTAATAAAAAATCAATGATTCGTCAATTAAAAATATTTAAGATGTATGAATAATTGAAACTGAAAATATAAATAGAAAAGATAAAGTGATATAAATATAAAATTGAAACAAAAAATAAAATGAAAATACCTTAGATGCATGTAAAATCGAAATAATAAACACAAACCATAAATTGATATTTGAATCAGGATGATTGAGAAGGCAACACCACTAGGAAGAAGGTATAAGTGGGAGCTGATGATGGGTGATGGTGGACGATGATGGTGGATGAAAACTGAAAGATAAAGTGACATCAATGGAAAATTGGAACCAAAAATATAAATTAGAATACCTTAGATGCATGTAAAATCAATAATAAACAAAAATCGTAAATTTATATTGAAATTGAGATAATAGAGAAGTTGACACCAACATGAACAAGTCGCAAGAGGCGGCTGGTGATGAGTGATGATGGTGGGTTCCAACTCAAAGATAAAGTGATGTCAATATGAAATTGGAATCTAAAATATAAATACCTTGAATTCATAGAAAATGGAAATAATGAACATGCACTATAAATCGAAATCAGAACTAGGATAAGGGACACCAACAAGAAGAAGCGTGAGCGGCGGCCAATGACGGGTGGTGGTGGAAGGTGGTGGTGGAAACCAAATGAAAGATATTCAAAGCCATAAATTGAATAATGAAGATATTTGAGGACACAGATTGATGAATAAAGGGATTTGAAGCCAAAAAATAAAGATGTAGGGGTTAGGGTTTGCCATGTGTGAGAAAACAGAGGGTTATTGCATGAAATAATGAAACAAAAATTACTACTCTCGACCCTTGATTAAAATTATAAATATTTTCCACATCAGTTTTTTAATAACTGATGTGGAAAATATGGGTTTTCAAAATGGTTATTTAATAACATGTGAAAAAATTGTTTTTTCACATCGGTGATTTAGTAACCGATGTGAATTTTTTTGGACATTTATTTTCCACATCAGTTATTGAATAACTTATGTGGAAAATAAGAGAGTTTTCTTCACCATATCGATTATAATATAAATTAAATATTAAATCAATTTTTCACATTGGTTATGGATAATTGACATAAAAAAATGTGTCAGGGTAAATCATTTGTTTACTAATGTGTGGTTGATATGACTCAAAGTGTGAGTTTTCAATATAAAAATGTTATTTTAGTTTAAAATGTGCATTATATAGCTAAAACCAAGTAAATAAGCTCTAATTATTTTCAAACTTTACAAAAATGATCCTTAATTCATCTTTGATGTTTAATAATTTAATTCACATCAATCTGACACACAATATAGGCAGTATGACTCAAAGTGCATGTTTACAATATAAAAATGTAATTTTAGTTTAAAATGTGTTCTACATAGGCATAATCAAGCACACAACCTTATATTAATATAAAAATTTAGTATAACGATACATAATTCATTTGGCACATATAGGAATCGACCACACATAAATATGACACACGATATGGTCGGTATGAATCAAAGTGTGTGTTTTCAATATAAAGTTGTAATTTTACTTTAAAACGCACTAAAAATGTCAAAATAGGGTAAAAAGCTATAATTATTTTCAAACTTTAGGAAAATTACCCATAATTTATTTTTGATATATAAGAATCAACTTCATGTCAATCTGACATATGATGTGGCCGATATGACTCTAAGTTCATGTTTTCAATATAAAAGTGTCATTTTTGTTTAAAACAAGTTTCATGTTGTCAAAATATAGTAAATGACGTCATATTGTTTTCAAAATTTATAAAAACTATCCATAATTTAGTTGTGATGTTTATGAATTAATCATGTATCAATATGACACATGATGTGGCAGGTATGACTCAAAGAGTGTGTTTTCAATATAAAAAAGTTATTTTAGTTTCATGATATAATTATTAATATATCACAACCAGAAATCTTTCTTCTAAAATTAGGAAATAAAACATGTTATTTATTTCTTTATTAAAAACTAACTAAATAAAACACAGTATATTATATAACCGAGGATCTTTTCTGGTCTAGGTTTTGGAGAATTGGGAAAAGACCTTACATGATATTTGAGTTTACAAAAAAAATAATAAAATAAAGACTTGGATTCTCTTGAAATAACTCCTTATATGAACCTATCCATATTATAACATATAAAATACCTATGAAAAATATTTTAAAAACATATTGTGAGAATAAAATTTCCTAATATGAGTTTTTCAAACCAATGAAAAATAATTTTCTTTGAAATAGTATAAATCCTTTTAAAACTATTTTATCACATAAAACATTAGATTGAAACAAATACTTTATTAATAGAGTTTTTAAAACATATAAATTATTATTTCAAAATCCTTTTAATATACGTATTATTATAAAACCATTTAATTTGAAAATACTTTTTGAAATAGGCTTTGGATTTCTCCTTGAATATATTTTGAAAATAAAAATTATTTTATGGATTAAAATGGTACTTGGAAAATCTTATGAAAAATCATGTGTCCATTAGTAGTATAATTTATAGGATAGTTTCCCCTTGAGGTTAGGGGTTCACTCCCCATATCTTAACATCTCATTCGATAACCTAGTGCCGAATTTTTTGAAACTATTTTTATAATATCTTTCTTTCTCATTTGTAACCCATTAAAAACTTTAAAAAATATTACATAAATTATTTTCACAGAAAAAAATAATTTTATAACTTCTAATATTTGAATAATATAATTTTTTTGAAATTATTAAGTAGAAATCCATTAATTTATTATATTTAAAATATATGAACATAAACATATTAAATCTAATACATGTCTTAAAATGAATGAGATGTCAAGAAAAATTATAGAATATGGTCATATCTATAACATGTATGACATTCATGGACATACAAAATAATTTTATAAATAAAATGATAAATTTTATTATTAAAATAAATTATTATAAACTTATTTAATTTCAAAGAGTTAACTAAAATTTGTAATCTTTCTTTATAAGGTTTTCTGAAAATTATCACAGCATTAAAACTATGAAAATAGGAAACATATTTTTGATAAAATTAGTTTTTGAAAAGAATAATATTTATTAAAATAATATAATTTCTAAAATACTACATTTTAAAATAAATACTTCACCTAAAAAAATATAATTTTGAATAAATATAACAAGAAACATTGAAAATAAAACCCTTACCTCAAAAGGAACTAAGGTAGCCTACTGCTGGATGCTTGAACTCACTAGATGGAATAGTAGAAGAAGTTTGGTTTCTATTGAATGAAGGAAGTTCCCTTTTTATAGTATTTATAATTATAAATATTTACACTTTTTGCACTCAAAAAAATAGATGTAGTGATAATGTATATTCTATATTAAATTCTTTGTTTGATAAAAGGAGAAAGTTTAGGATACAAATTGGATTTGTGGTATTACCATGATACAATATATATATATATATCATATCATATCATGTTTGAAACTGAAACTTGGGTAATAAATAAAGAAGTTTTTCAAAAATGACAAAAAACTAAATTCAGTGTATGCAAAGAAGAAAAATACATGTCAATTTGATTTTGTTTCAAACTCTGGTCCAGATCCAAATCAAAAATCAGAAGATACATTGAATAACACCTAGAAAATATTCAGTATAAATAATTATATATACGACCGATGATGAACAGAGTATTATTTATTACGCTAGAAGAAGAAAAAATAGATGGATGATGAATAAGAACCCAATTGGATCGAGCTTCTTCAAGAAGCTTCGTTGAAACGATACAAATCCGACCAAAATTGTTGAAGAAATGATTCTATTTTAATACAAGTATTAACAATTAACATTGTGTCAAACATGGATATCAGGATAAAGAAAATCCAAAATGATGACAAACAAGGTATTAATAAACCAAAAACAATCCTTAAATTATGATTTCAAGAAGATTCAGACACCTAAAAAATAAACATACACCTACCACTAATAGATCTGCAAATTGCTTTTCTAGGTGTAGAAGATAATGGGATCTTATTTTCTAATATTTCGTGATTTATTTTTACCCCATCCGAGTTTTAAACCTCTCAGATTGCTAATAGATACAATAAAAAGTAGAACACGTACTCGACAGACTCCCCGAAGGCCTACACAATGCACAGCCTCCTTGTAGCCTCCAGATCCAGCATCCTGATCCTTATTGGTGCCCTTGTCTATGGTCGAACCTCCCATCTGTGCTTAGAGTTCCAAAGTTGAATCCCTAGCACAACTCCCCCTTATCCGATCAACACCCCTTTATTTTTTTCATTTTTTTATAAAATAAAATATATATTGATATATATCATATAATTTTTTTAATTAAAATTTTATATATAAACAAATAAATAATATTCATTTTTCAGAATTATCAAAATTTTGTTAATTTATAATTTCATATATTTTACAATAAATTGTATTACCTTTAATATTCATAATTTTATATTATATTTAATATTCAAGAAAAATGATTATTCATATTTCATTTATTTCAAATATTTTATAATGATAAAATTTTACTTATAGTTATTATCCTAAATTACAAATTAATTACTCAATATACATTTCATTATATATATATATATATTCTATTTATAATTTACAACCTCATAGTTATATTTTTTAAAAATTCATATCATAATTATTTTAATTTTTAAATAACCTTTTAATGTAAATAAATTTTGTTATTCAAATATTTATTTTTAAAGAAAAATTAAATAAATATATTTATATTAAAATATTCATTAAAAAATAATACCACAATTATAAAAAACAATATTTGTTTATAATTTTTCATATTAATTTACAAACAAATCTTATTTCTTAAAAATAATTTATTTAAAAATATTATAATATAAGATTTGAAAATTATAAATGTTTCATATTAACATAAAATAATAATAAGTACGGATCTTTTTCAATATATGAAAATATATATATTAACAATTTAATATATCATCATTTATATTATTCAATAAATGTTTTATTATTTAAAAAATAATATAAATTAATATTATTTCTAAGTTTTAATTTTAAAAATTTCACTTAACTTATAATCAAAGTTTTATTTTGATTAAATAAAATCACTTAATTTATGAAATATTTTCCTAACATAGTTTACTCAAATTATAAATCAAGTTATTTAAGAAGCACTTATAAAAATAAAAAATATTCTAAAATTTCTTGGATGCTACGTCCCCCCTAAATGAATTGCACCTGTCGCAATTTGTTCATTGCACCCAAAAAAATTCTGAATTTCCATCTTCAGAATTAAGAAAAACTAGAATAGATGATCTTTTATATTCTTGAGGGTATTTATCTACCTAGAAGTTCAAGAGAAAAAATTCTATCGCTTAGATATTTTTCTAAAATGAAAACTTCTAATATTTAAAGTATTCTAGACTGTGCCGTCTAATACCACTCTGACATCCCAAACCAGCTCTTCCAAAATTTGGTACTAAAAAATGCTATGTATTTTTTTATTAAAAATAACTAAAAGATAAATATTATATTATACAACAAAGTATCTTTTCAAATCTAGGTTTTGGAGGATTGGGGAAAGTCCTTATAAAATATCAAAGTTTATGAAAAAATTATAAAATAACTATTTTTCTCCTCTTACGCTAACCCCTTGAATGAATGTATCCATCCTAGAGCTTCTAAAAGACATGTGAAAAATATTCTAAAAACATGTGATAAGCATAAAATTTCCCAGTAAGGGTTTTTTAAACCAGTGAAAAATAATTTTCCTCAAAATACTATAAATCGTTTTGAAAACATTTCATCACATAAAACATTAGATTGAAATAAATACTTTCTTAATAGGGTTTTTAAAACATAGAAGTTATTATTTCAAAATCCTTTCAAAATAAATATTATTTGAAAACTATTTAATTTCAAAATACTTTTTAAAATATGATTTGGATTTCTCCTTGAAAATATTTTGAAAATAATAATTATTTTATGGATTAAAATGGTAATTAGAAAATCTTAATAAAAATCATATGGCCACTAGAAATATCACATATAGGACAAAATCCCATTAAGTTCATTGGTTCACTCTCCATACCTTATTATCTCATGTGATTCCCTAGTGTTGATTTTTATGAAAAATTATTAGAATATTTTTTCTCATTCACAACCCAATAAAAAATTCAAATTATTAAATAAATTATTTTCACTATAGAAAAATAATTTTACAACTTCTAATATTGTGAGAATATCATTTTTTGGAAAAGAGTAAGGAGAAATCCACTAATTTATTACTTTTAAAAGAGATGAACATAAACACATTAAATCAAATACTAGTATTAAAAAGCATGAGATATCAAGAACAATTATAGAATAAGGTCATATCTATTAACATGTATGATATTCATAGAAATAAAAAATAATTTTATAAGTAAAATTATAGCTTTGATAATTAAAATAAATTTTTATAAAGTTATTTAATTTGAAAGAGAGAATTAGAATTAATAAGCTTCCTTCATAAGGTTTTCTAAAAATTAACATAGCATCAAATCTATGAAAACAAGTAACATAATTTTGATAAAATTGATTTTTGAAAATAATAATAATTCTTTAAATAATATAATGTTGAAAATTTATCATTTTAAACAAATACTTCTCTTACAAAAATATAATTTTGAAAAAATATAACTATAAACTTTTAAAATAAAACCCTTACATAAAAAGGAACTAAGGAAGTCTACTGTCAGATGCTTGAACTCACTACATGGAATAGTGGAAGAAGTTGGGTTTCTACTGAATCAAAAAAGTTCCCTTTTATATTAGTTCTAATTATAAGTGTTTTCACTTTCCACACCCAAAAAAATAGATGTAGTGATACTGCGTGTCCTATATTAAATTCATTGTTTGAAAAATTTAAAGGTTAAGGATCTAAATAAGATTTTTGGTATTATCATGATACAAAATATATATATTTCATATCACGTTTGAAACTGAAACTTCAGTATCGAAGAAGGAAGTTTTCTAAAAATGAAAGAAAATAAAATCCAGTGTATGCAAATAAGAAGAATACTTATCAATTTTTTTCGGTTTCGACCGCTGGTTTACATCTAAACCAAAAATCATAAGATACATTGAATAAACCATTGAAAATATAAAATATAAATAATTATATATGTGAATGATGGTGAATAGAGTATTATTGATTATGCTATAAGAAGAAAAACTAGATCGAAGATAAGTAGGAACCTGGTAGGATCGATCTTCTTCACGAAGCTTCATTGAAACGAAACAAATCCGTCCAAAATTGTTGTCAAAAATGATTCTAATTTAATATAAGATTTAAAAATAAACACCATGTTAAACATGGTCATCGTGATGAATAAAATACAGAACAATGACAAATAGGGTATTAATAAACCGAAAAAGATTATAAAAATTGGCTTTCAAGAATATTTATACACCTAAAAAATACACAGAGGCCTACCTCTAATACATCTACAAATCACTTCATCATAGGTAGAAGATGATGGAATTTCCATCGCGCATCATCTATTCTTGATTTTTACACCATCCGTATTTGAAAACCTCTTTGATCGCTATCAGATCTAGTGAAAAGTAGAAAATGTACCTGACAGACATCTCTAAGGCTGACACAAAGCTCAGCATCCTTGTTGCCTTTGCATCCAGGATCCCAATCCTCGCTGATTCCCTTATCTATTTTCAAACCTCCCATCTACGCTAGGAGTTTTGAAGTCAATGCCCTCACTCAACTATCCCTTATCTAATTGACACCGCCTTATCTTTTTTCTTTATTTCTTTATAAAATAATATATATATTAAAATATATCATAAAATTTTCATAATTCAAATTTTATATATAAAAAAATTAATAATATTCATTTTTTAGAATTATCATAATTTTGTTAATTTATAATTTTATATATCTTATAATAAATTATATTACATTTAATATTCATGATTTTATATTATATTTAACATACAAAAAAATTGATTATTCATATTTCATTTATTTCAAATATTTTATAATGATAAAATTTTAATTCTAGTTATTATACTAAATTTCAAATTAAATAATTAATATACATTTTATTACATATATATGTAGATTCTATTTATAATTTACAACCTCAGAGTTATCTTTTTTTAAGTCATATCATAATTATTTTAATTTTCAAATAACCTTTTGATAGAAATACATTTTGTTATTCAAATATTTATTTTTCTAAAAATAATCAAATAAATATATTTATATTAAAATATTATTTCAAAGAAAATAATACCACATTTATAAAAAGTAATATTTGTTTATAATTTTGCATATTAATTTCTAAAAAAATATTATTTCATGAAAATAATTTATTTAAAAATAATATAACATAATATTTGAAAACTATAAATGTTTTATATTAACATAAAATAATAATAAGTTCATATATTTTTTAAAATATGAATATATATTTTAAAATTTTAATATTTCATCATTTACATTATTCTAAAAAGATATTATTCATTGAAGAATAATATAAAGTAATATTATTTCAAAGTATTATAATTTTAAATATTTTACTTAACTTATAATAACATTTTTATTTTGATTAAATATAATCACTTAGTTTTATAAAATATTTTCATTACATAGTATTATAAAATTATAAAACAATTCATTTAAGAAGAAATTATTAAAAGAAAAAATATTCTAAAATTTCTAGGATGTTACATTCTCCCCACCCCCTAAATGAATTGCGTACTCACAATTCATTCTTCGTACTCAAGAAAAATATTAATTTCCATCTTTATAATTAAGAAAAACTAGAATGGTTGAACTTATATATTCTTGGGGGTATTTATCTAGTGAGAAGTTTAAAAGACAAAAAATATATCGCTTATGTTTTTCTTAAAACGACAATGTCTAATCTCCAAAGTTGTCTAGACCGTGCACTAAGATACCACTGTGATAACCTGAACTTGCTCTTACAAAATTTGATACAAAAACATTTTATATATTTTTTAATAAAAAGTAACTAAAAATACACAATACATTATATAATCAAGGATCTTTTCCATTCTAGGTTTTAGAGTGCTTGAAAAAGGCCTTACAAAATATGAGAGTTTATGAAAAAATTATAAAATAACTACATGTTTTCTCTTGTGATAACTCCTTAAATAAATCTATTTATCTTAGAATTTCTAAAATACCTCTAAAAAATATTTCAAAAACCTGGGGTATGCATAAAATTGTCTAGTAAGGGTTTTTGAAACCAGTGAAAAATATTTTTTATTGAAATACTACAAATCCTTTTGAAAAAATTTATCACATGAAACATTAGATTAAAATAAATACTTTCTTAATAGGATTTTGAAAACATAGAATTCATTATTTCAAAGACCTTTTAAAATACATACTATTTGAAAACTATTTAATTTGTAAGAAAATTTTGAAATAGGATTTGGATTTCTCCTTTAAAATATTTTGAAAATAATAATTATTTTATGGATTAAAATTTCTCTTGAAAAATATTAATTAAAACCATTTGTCCACTAGCAGTATCACTTATAGGACAATGTCTCCTTTAGGGTATAGTTTCACTACCCATACCTTATTATCTCATTCTATACCCTAGTACTGAATTTTAGGAAAACGTTTTTAAAAGATATACCTTTATCATTCAAAACCCATTAAAAACTTTTCAAAATATTTCATAAATTATTTTTTTAGAATAGAGTAATTTTATAACTTCTTATCTTTCCATAATATAATTTTTCATAGAAGTGTTAAAAGAAATCCAATAATTTCTTACATTTAAAATTCATGACTATAAACACATCAAATCAAATACTTGTATTAAAATGAATGAGATATTGAGAACACTTATAGAATATGGCCATATCTACTAACATGTATAACATTCATGCACATAAAAAATCATTTTATTCATAAAATGATAACATTTATCATTAAAATAAATTATTAAAAACTTTTTTAATTTGAAAGAGATAATTAAAATTAATATGCTTCCTTCATAAGGTTTTCTAAAAATTATAACACCATCGAACTGTAAAAATATAAAGATAAATTTTTGATAAATTTTTTTTAAACAAAAAAAAATTCTATAAATAAATATAACATTTGAAAATAAATATTTTCCTTAAAAAAATATAATTTTGAAGAAATATAATTATAAACCTTAAAAATAAAACCCTTACCACAAAAAAACTAAAGCTGCCTATTGCCGGATGCTTGAACTCACTGGATGTAATAGGGGAAGATGTTGGGTTTCTATTGAATAAAGTCAGTTCCCTTTTTATATTAATTATAATTATAACTACTTAAACTTGTCACAACTAAAAAATAAAATTGCAGTAATACTGTGTATCCTATATTAAATTCATTGTATTAAAAAAGTGGTAAGCTGGGGATAAGAATTGGATGTGTGGTATTATCCTAATAGTATATATATATATATATATATAATATCACATTTAAAATTGTATGTTGAGTGCTGAAGAAGGAAGTTTTCTAAAAATGAAAAAAAACAAATCTAGTGTATGTGAAGAAGAAAAATACATATCAATTAGTTTCTGTTTCGAGCTCTGGTCCACATACAAACTGAAAATCAGAAGATACATTGAATAAATCATGGAAAATATATATTATAAATAATTATATATGCGTATAACAATGAATGGAGTATTATTGATCAAACTAGAAGAAGAAAAACCAAATCAATGATAAAGAGGAACTCGGTTAGATCGAGATTCTCCCTGAAGCTTTGTTGAAATGAGACAAATCTCACTGAAGTCATCAATAAAAATGATTTTGATTTAATACAAGAATTAAAAATCAAAATTATGTCAAACATAGACACTATGATAAAGAAAATCCTAAACGATGACAAATAGGGTATTAATAAACCAAAAAGGATCCTAAAAATCGGATTTCAAGAAGATTGAGACTCCTAAAAAATACGCATACACCTACCTTCGATGGATCCTCAAATCACTTTTTCATAGGTAAAAGATGATGAGATATCTGTCGCGCATTATCCATGCTTGATTTTTACCCCATTCATGTTTGAAACCCTCTCGGATCACTATTAGATCCGGTGAAAAGTAGAACACATGCCCAATGGACTCTCTCAAGGCTAATACAATGATCAGCCTCCTTGTCTCCTTTGCATCCAGCATCCTGATCCTCACTAGTGCCCTTATCTCTTTTTGAACATCCCATCTGTACCTGGAGTTCGGAATTCGAAGCCCTAGCTCGACTCTCCCTTATCTAATCGACACCCCTTTACCCGTCTTTTTCTTTTTTTTCTATAAAATAAAATATATATTAATAAATATCTAATAATGTTCGTAATTATAATTTTATATATAATTAAATTAATAATATTTATTTTTCATAATTATCATAATTTTTTAATTTATAATTTTATATATTTTAGAATAAATTATATTACCTTTAATATTCATAATTTTATATTATATTTAATATTCAAAAATTTTGATTATCCATATTTCATTTATTTCAAATATTTTATAATGAAAACATTTTAATTATAGTAAATATCCTAAATTTCAAATTAAATACTTAATATACATTTTATTATAAATATATGTATATTTTATTTATAATTTACAACCTCATGGTTATCTTTTCTTTAAAGTCATGTTATAATTATTTTTATTTTAAAATAAACTTTTTATATAAATAAACTTTATTATTCAAATATTTGTTTTTATAAAAAAAAATCTAATAAATATATTAATATAAAAATATTATTTTAAAAAAATACCACTTTTATAAAAAATAAATATTTGTTTATAATTTTTCATATTAATTTATAAAAAAATCTTATTTCTTGAAAATTATTTATTTAAAAATATTATAACATAAGATTTGAAAACTACAAATGTTTTATATTAATATAAAAGCATAATAAGTTCATATCATTTTCAAAATATGAATACATATATATATAATTTAATATGTAATCATTTATATTATTCAATAATGTGATTATTCTTTGAAAATAATATAAAGTAATATTTTTTCGAAGTATTATAATTCTAAATATTTTACTTTGCTTATAATCAAATTTTAATTTTGATTAAATAAAATCACTTAGTTTTATAAAAAAAATTCATAACTTAGTTTACTTAAATTATAAAAAAAAAGTTATTAAAGAATAAATTATTAAAAGAAAAAATATTCTAAAATTTTGGAGATGTTATATTCCCCCATCCAAATGAATTGTGCCCTTGAAATCCGTCCTCTATACCCAAGAAAATTCTTAATTTCCATCTTCATAACTAAAAAAATCTAGAAAATTTAAACTTATATATTATAGAGGGTATTTATCTACCTAGAGGTTCAAAATAAAAAATTATATCACTTAGATCTTTCCTAAAACGACAATGCATAATCCCAAAGGTTGTCTAGACCATGTGCTCTAATACCACTGTGACAACCCAGATCCACTCTTCTAGAATTCGGTATTAAAATATTCTATTTTTTATTAAAAATTAACTGAAGAATACACAGTACATTATAACTAAGGATTTTTCCGGCCTATGTTTTGGAGGATTAGGGGAAAACCTTAAATAATATCATAGTTTTTGAAATAATTATAAAATAACTACTTGAATTCACTTTTTCTAACTTCTTAAACATAGTTTTCAATCTTAAAAATTCTAAAATACCTCTGAAAAATATTTTAAAAACATTGGGTGAGCATAAAATTTCATATTAAGGGTTTTTAAAACCAATGAAAAATAATTTTCCTTTAAATACTATAAATCCTTTTGAAAACATTTCATCACATAAAACATTAGATTGAAATAAATACTTTCTTAATAGGGTTTTTAAAACATATAATTCATTATTTCAATGTCTTTTTAAAATATATATTATTTGAAAACCATTTAATTTCAAAATAATTTTTGAAATAGGATTTAGATTTCTCCTTAAAAATATTTTGAAAATAATAATTTTTTATAGATTAAAATGGTACTTGATAAATCTTAATAAAAACCATGTCTCCCCTAGTAGTATCACTTGTAGGACAGCATCCCCTTGAGGTCATGGGTTTACTCCCCATAATGTATCATCTCATTCAATAACCTAGTGCCGAATTTTAAGAAAACATTTTTATAATATCATCCTTTCACATTCATAACCCATTAAAAACTTTCCAAAATATTACATAAATTATTTTTATAGGAGAAAATAATTTTATATCTTCCAATCTTTCAAGGATCTTATTTTTCAAAAAAGATTTTGGAGAAATCCATTAATTTATTACATTTAAAATATATGAACATAAACGTATTAAATCAAATAGTTATAATAAAATGCATGAGATGTCGAGAATAATTATAGAATATGTTTATATCTATTAACATGTATGATATTCATGTACATAAAAAATAATTTTATATATAAAACGATTACTTTTATCATTAAAATGAATTATTAAAAACTTGTTTAATTTGATGGAGAAAATTAAAATTAATAATCTCCCTTCATAATGTTTTCTAAAAAATATAAAAGATTTGAAACTATGAAAATAGGAAAAATATTTTTGATAAAATCAGTTTTTTAAAATAACAATATTTCTTTAAATAATATAATTTTGGAAAAATAAAATTTTAAAATAAATAATTCCTTATAAAAATATAGTTTTTAAGAAATATGACTATAAACTTTTAAAATAAAACCCTTACCTCAAATGGAACTACGGAAGTCTATTGTCAGATACTTGAACTCACTGGATAGAATAGCAGAAGAAGTTAGGTTTCTACTGAATAAAGACAATTATCTTTTTATAGTAGTTCTAATTATAATTTTTTACATGTACCACACACACAAAAATAAATGCAGTGATACTGTGTATCCTATATTAAATTCATTGTTTGATAAAAGATGCAATTAGAGGATTCAAATTAGATTTTTAGTATTATCATGATAATATATATATATATATCATATCAATTTTGAAACAACAAATTGAGTGCTAAGGAAGTAAGTTTTTCAGAAATGACAGAAAGAAAAATCCAGTGTATGTGAAGAAGAAAAATACCTATCAATTTGTTTCTGTTTCGAGCTCCAATCCACATCCAAACCAAAAATCAGAAGATAATTTGAATAAAACATTAAAATATACAATATAAATAATTATATATTTGATAGATAATTAATTTAATAATTACTATAGAAGACAAAAAACTAGATTGAGGACAAACAGGAACCCGGTTGGATCGAGCTTCTTTGTGAAGCTTCATTGAAACAAGACAAATTTGGACAAAATTATTGACAAAAATGATTTTGATTTAGTATAATCATTAAAAATAAACTTTGTGTCAAATATGGACATAGAGATGAGGAAAATACAAAACAATGAAAAATGGGGTATTAATAAACTAAAAACAATCCTAAAAATAGGATTTTAAGAAGATTCTGATACCTAAAATAATACACATACACCAACCTTCAATAGATCTCCAAATCACTTCTACAGAGGTAGAAGATGATGGGATCTCCATCATGCATCATGATTGATTGATTTTTTCCCCATCCATGTTTGAAACCCTCTTAAATCACTATCAAATCAATATAAATGTAGAACATGTGCTTGATGGACTCCCCAAAAGCTAACATAAAGCTTAGCCTCCTTGCCGCCTCTATTGGGGATCAGAGCCCAAAGCAACAAGTGTGGATATTGATCTAGAAGATTCCCCATGAATTTGGTGTCCAGAAATATGAAGTCTTGGAACCCCACTCACCGCACTGAGTCATCCTTGTATCTGGTTTCGGTCCTCCCAACTTCATCATTCACGACAACAAACAAAAATTTACAACAAACAAACACGCATGTAAGCACAAAGTACAAAACAATTCCCAATAGGATTATGTGGTTCAGACTTTCATCCAACATCCATGGGACAACAACAGCATCACTTTCATTCAATGAGGATAAAAATCTAGTTTATAAAAATTTCCATATTCTAGAACTCTACCAATATCATCGGAAGATGTTCCACCAACATTGTTCGGTCATCGCAACTTTTAGGCCCCTCTTTCTGGTCTCCGCCCTTACAGGTCATGACCTTCACCTGTGGATTTTGTACCTTCAGCTCTTTGTGTGCGCCCAGGTTGGCTTCCCTGGAAGGTAATCCCCCTCCACTTCGGATAGGCCTTGTTTTATACTCGTCATTCATACTCAAAAATTGTCACCAAGTCCTCATTGGAACCCTTATTTAGAGTCAAACCTCTCATCTGTGCTCAGAGTTCCAAAGATAAAGCCTTGGATCGACTCTCCCTTATCAAATAAACACCTCTTTATCTGTTTTTTTCATTTCTTTATAAAATAAAACATATATAAAAATATATCATATAATTTTCGTAATTTTAATTTTAAACATAAAAAAAATAATAAAATTTATTTAATCGAATTATCATAATTTTTAAAAATTTGATTTCAAATATTTTATAATAAATTATATTGCCTTTAATATTCATAATTTTACATTATATTTAATATTCAAAAAAATGACTATTCATATTTCATTTATTTTAAATAACTTATAATGATAAAATTTTAATTATATTTATTATCCTAAATTTCAAATTAAATATTTAATATACATTTCATTACATATATATGTATATTCTATTTATAATTTACAACCTCATATTTATCTTTTGTCAAATTAATATCATAATTATTTACTTTTCAACCTTTTGATATAAATAAATTTTGTTATTCAAATCTCTATTTTTATAAAAATAATCAAATAAATATATTTATTTCGAAATATTATTTAAAAAATAATAATACGGCCTTTATAAAAAGAATTATTTGTTTATAATTTTGCATATTAATTTATAAACAAATATTATTTCTTGAAAACAATTTATTTAAAAATAATATAACATAATATTTGAAAACTATAAATGTTTAATATTAACATAAAAGAATTTTAAGTTTATATATTTTTCAAAATATGAATATATATATTAACAATTTAATATAACATCATTTATATTATTAAATAATGGTATTATTCCTTGAAAAATAATATAAGGTAAGATTATTTCTAAGTATTATAATTTTAAATATTTCACTTAACTTATAATCAAATTTTAATTATGATTAAATAAAATCACTTAGTTTTATAAAATATTTTCATAACTTAGTTTAATTATATTATAAAAAAAATCATTTAAGAATCACTTAATAAAATAAAAAATATTTTAAAATTTTCAGGATGTTACATTCTTTCCCCTAATTGAATTACACCTTCAAAATTCATTCGTCGTAGCCATGAAAATTCTGAATTTACATCTTTATAATTAATAAATATGAAAATGGATAAACTTATATATTATTTAGGTTATTTATTTACCAATAAGTTCGAAAGAAAAAAATATCACTAAGATTTTTTCTAAAATGACAGTGTCTAATCTCCAAAGTTTTCTAGATCAAGCACTCTGAAACCACTGTGACAGCTGGAAACCACTCTTCTAGAATTTGATATTAAAACTTGTTGTGTATTTTTTTTATTAAAAAGTAAATAAAAAATGCATAGTACATTATAAAACTTAGAATCCTTTCTAGTCTATGTTCTGGAAGATTGATAAAATACTTCACATAATATTTGAGTTTATCAAAAGATTATAAAATAACTACATGTATTCTCTTTCACTAACTTCTTAAATGAAGATACACATCTGAGAACTTCTAAAATACCTATGAAAAATATTTTAAAAACATGGGGTAAACATAAAATTTCCCTATGAGGTTTTTAAAACCAGTGAAAAATACTTTTCCTTATAATACTATAAATCCTTTTGAAAACATTTTATTACATGAAACATTAGATTGAGATAAATAATTTCTAAATAGGTTTTTCAAAAAATATAAGTCATTATTCCAAAGTATTTTTAAAATAAAAATTATTTTAAAACTATTTAATTTCAAAATAATTTTTGAAATAGGATTCAGATTTATCAGTGAAAATATTTTGAAAATAATAATTCTTTTTTTGGATTAAAATTATACTTGAAATAACTTAATAAAAACTATCTTGTCACTAGCAGTATCAATTGTTGGAGATTGTCCCCTTGAGGTCATGGGTTCACTCCCCATGATTTATCATCCAATTCAAAACCCTTGTGTCAAATTTTAAGAAAACATTTTTAGAAGATCTGTCTTTCTCATTAATAACCCATTAAAAATTTTCAAAATATTACCTAAATTATTTGCATTTAAGAAAATAATTTTATAAATTCAAATATTGGCCGAATATGATTTTTCAAAAAAAAATAGTTAGGAGGATTCCATTAATTTCTTACATTTAAATTACATGAACATAAATGAATTAAATCCAAAACTTGTATTAAAATACATGAGATATCGAGAAAAATTATAGAATATAGTCATATATACTAACATGTATAAAATTAATAGACATACAAAATAATTTTCTACATAAAATCATAAATTTCATCATTAAAAGAAATTATTAGAAACTTGTCTAATTTTAAAGATGTAATTAAAATTAATAAGACGTCGTCATAAGGTTTTCTAAAAATTGTCACAGTATCGAAAATGTGAAAATAGGAAACATAATTTTGATAAAATAATTTTTTTTAAATACTAAAATTTATTTAAATAATATAATTTTGAAAATATAACATTTGAAAAAAAATACTTCTATTACAAAAAAATAATTTTAAATAAATATAACTATAAACTTCGAAAATAAAACTCTTGCCTCCAAACAAACTAAGCCAGCCTATTGTGAGATGCTTGAACTCACTTGATGGAATAGTAGAATAAGTCGGGTTTATACTGAATAATGGTAGTTCCCTTTTTATAGCATTTCTAATTATAATTTTTTTCACTTGTCTCACCCAAAACAATAAATGCAGTGATACTTCATGTCTTATATTAAATTCGTTGTTTGAAAAAAGTGGAAATTTGAGGATCTGAATTGGATTTGTTGTATTATCATGATACAATATATATATATATATATGTATAGATATATAATATCACATTTAAAATTGTGACTCGAGAACCGAAGAAGGAAGTTTTCCGAAAATGACAGAAAACCAAATCTAGTGTATGAAAAGAATAAAAATACATGTCAGTTTGTTTCTGTTTCAAGCTCCAGTCCACATCCAAACTAAAAATCAGATGATATTTTGAATAATTCATGGAAACTATGCAATATAAATAATTATATATATGATCGATGATTAATAGAGTATAATTGATTATTCTATAAGAAGAAAAACTAGATCGAAAACGAATGGGAACTCGGTTGGATCGAGGTTCTTCATGAAGCTTCATTGAAATGATACATATCTGATCGAAATCATTGAAAATGATTCTGATTTAATATAATAATTAAAAACAAACATTGTTTCAAACATGTACATCAAGGTGAAGAAAATCCAGAACAATGATAGATAGGGTATTATTAATCCGAAAATGATCCTAAAAATAAGAGTTCAAGAAAATTATGACACTTAAAAAAATACACATACACCTACCACCAATATATCTAAAAATCGGTTTGATATACATAGAAGATGATTTGGTCTCCATCGTGCATTGTTCGTGCTTTATTTTTTCCCCATCCATGTTTGAAACCCTGTAGTATCACTATGAGATCCTATGAAAAGTAGAACTCATACCCGAAGATCCCCCAGAATGCTGACACAAAGATCAACCTCCTTAACACCTCCAAATCCAGTGTTTCGATCCTTGATGGTGCCCTTAACTGCGGTCGAACCTCCCATCTGAGCTCGGAGTTCCGAAGTCAAAGCCCTAGCTTGACTCTCCCTTATTTGTTTGACACCCCTTTATCTGTTTTTTTCATTTCTTATAAAATAAAATATATATCATATAATTTTTATAATTTTAATTTTATATATAAACAAATTAATAATATTCATTTTTCAGAATTATCATAGTTTTGTTAATTTATAATTTCATATATTTTATAATATAATATATTACCTTTAATATTCATAATTTTATATTATATTTAATATTCAAACAAATTGATTATTCATATTTCATTTATTTCAAATATTTAATAATTATAAAATTTTAATTGTTTTTATTATCCTAAATTTCAAATTAAATATTTTATATACATTTCATTACATATATATGTATATTCTATTTATAATTTACAACCTCATGGTTATCTTTTTTTAAGACATATTGTAATTATTTTACTTTTCAAATAACCTTTTGATATAAATAAATTTTGTTATTCAAGTCTCTATTTTTAAAAAAATGATCAAATTAATATATTTATATTAAAATATTCTTTTAAGAAAAATAATACCACGTTTATAAAATCAATATTTGTTTATTATTTTTCATATTAATTTATAAATAAATTTTTTTTCTTGAAAATAATTTATTTAAAAATATTATAACCTAAGATTTTAAAACAATAAATGTTTCATATTAACATAAAATCATAATAAGTAATTCTCTCCCATTGTTAGAGTGACCCTTCCTAGGTCATCCTAGGTTTTGGTGGTTCTTCAGTGATCTTACGGAGTTGAGGACACGCTGGTAAGCCTTGTTTCTTATATCGTCATCTGTGATGGTCCTCCCAGATCCTCCCCGATTTCTCCTCCCCAGTGGTATAGCTTGTTTCCTCGACCTTCTCCTCCACTCCAGCATAGTTATGCTCATCTTCGACAGTGTGTTCATGATCTGCGGCTTAAAGTTCCCGATCATGGCCTCTCCTCAACCATGACCTCTCTTCGATGGCATGTTTTCTATCTACAGCCTTTGATCCACCGTCTTCCACAAAGATCCACCGTCATCGGTGGAGATCCACTATGTTCTCCATCGACAACTTGTGATCCATAGTTATCTTCAGAGAGCCATAGTCATCTGTAGAGATCCACCATCATCTGTGGAAATCCACCGTCATCTACGAAGATCCACCATCCTCTAGGGAAATCCATTATCATCTACGTAGATCCACAGTCATCCATATTTTCTAAAAATCACCCATTATCCTAAAAAATCAACAATTTTCCATGCTTTTTGCAGATCCACCATCATTCTCTAAAGATTGATCATACCACGATTCACTGTGTCATTTTCACCCTTACACCATTGTATTAAACAGAATTTGTATTGTAAATTCCAAAAATAATAATAAATTTAATTCCATGTTTGAATAATTTATTTTTTTTTTATCGCTATTAAAATGTCCAATGTTACTTGTCTTGAAAATTTCATTGAAGGTGAAGGTGATTTGGAGGGCCCATGATGATGTCCAAGAAAAATGGGCCAAACAACGCAGGATCCAAGCACACTAGTGTATTAATCCGCATACTACTACTAGACCGTGCATCCAATTGGGCTGAAATTTCGTTTTCTGGTCCAAAAATCATTGGGATAAATTTCATATTAAGGAACCCAAGACTCATTCGTCCATCTGATGCCCTTGCCGACCTGATCTGTCCAGCACACCAAATCTGCACAGAGTCAAAAGTGGTGTTCTGTGATCTATCCATATCTCATGCTATAGGTGTCCAAATTATGCCAAAATTTCAGTGGAGACATCCAAAAGGTGGGGATACAACTTTTTTATTTTCTCAAAATATTGATAATGCTTTCTGGAGGTTGAAACACCTCTGACAAGTGGTTTTGAGAATTCTGTGTGCTCAAAACCACCTTCCCATTTTCCTATAGAATGGCACCTTGGGCTCCTCATTTGCAAGTTCGACCATGAGGAAAGGATCTGGTATTTTGGAGACCCAAAGGATTCCTCTCATCAACCAATGATCTCTTGAGGCCCCTATCCTTATAGGGGAAATAAGGATTAAGTCAAAGTTCCACCCGAGCCTCCTCCTCCTCTCGATGACGAGCTAAACGGTGGACGATCATTTTGAAGGAGCTACACATACTTGGGAGGGAGTTTTGGCACTTGATACTCAACTGGTTTTGTGTAGTTTGTGTGATGAATATTTTACTTATTTATTATGTTGACATTAATCTTCTATGATTTCATTTCTATTGTTAAAATTAAGTGAAACACTTTTTTATTTCAACACCGACTGGGTTGAGATTTCAAGTGGGAATCTTGGGTTTTTCTGATTACACAAGACAAGTGTCCTATTTATCTCACACATAAATAAGATTTTATTATGATTTGGTAGCCTTTATTCTCTATGCTTTATACCCAAACCTTGACAACATGATTGTTGTGTCAAGGGGTGGTTCTTTGAGCATCGTTTAAGAGGCAAGAGGGAAGTTGATATCTTGAAAACCCTCAACCAAAGAATTAAACAAAACCATGTAAAATATTCAAAACAATAAACTATACAAGATTTTTAGTGAAATTGAACTGATATTCTTCTCTCATAACTATTAAACCACCACCTTATTCTATCAACTATTAAGCTCTTTAAATCAAGTTATTTTCTTAAGCTATTTTTAAAATCACCCCCCTCTTTTGTTCCTCTTAATAAAAATTCATTCTCTAAACCTATCAACGATCCTTGAGAGATGACCTAGGGTCCTCCCTATACTATAAATCAACCTTAAAAGTATAATTAATTTGATGTGTCATGACAGCGTGGTCAAATTTTGGCACCGTTTCCGGGGAGCGCTTTGGTTTTTAGTCCCTGTTTTTGAAAATATTTTTGTAAAATTTTGTGAATATTTATCTATTTTATATTATACCTCTACCTATCTATTTGTATTCTGATCTATTTATTGTGTAGGTTTGGTGCATGACGCCTTCTAATCCGGGAGATTTACCTCCTTTTCAACCCGAACCGGAGAGGATCCTACGTCAGCAACCCCGAGACGCACAAGAGAACCCATCGAAGGAGGACACACAAAACATTGAAACTCTTCTTGATCCTTCTTCTTCTTCTTCAGGAAACCACATTAAAACTGAAATTAACATGAATAACATGGCTATAAATATTAGAAAACTAAAAGAACTAACCTCGCCTAATGTTGATATCCAACCCAGCTATATTCAATTACAAGGCGAGGAACCAAATTTTGAACTAAAATCTGTTTTAATTCATTTATTACCAAGATTCCATTGATTTACTAGAGAAGATCCACATAAACACTTAAAATAATTTCATAATATTTTTTCTACATTAAAACCTACTAATGTAGATGAGGAACAAGTAAATATTAGAGAATTCCCATTTTATTTAGAAGACACTGCGAAAGATTGGTTATACTATGTTAATTCACCAATAAGAGGTTGGGAAGACATGAAACGCCTTTTTATTGAAAAATATTTCCCAACCTCTCGAATTACAACAATAAGGAAACAAATTTGTGGGATAATACAATTTTAAGGGGAAGTATTACATGAATATTGGGAACGCTTTAAAAGGATATGTTCAAGTTTCCCACACCACCAAATAAGTGATCAACTTTTAATTCAATATTTTTATGAAGGCTTAATCCCTATTGATTGAAATATGATCGATGCTGATGCAGGTGGTGCATTGGTAGATAAGACCCCAATTGCTGTAAGGACCTTAATTGAGAACATGGCGCAAAACACACAACAATTTGGTTTGAGGTCCATTGTACCGATTTGAGGTGTCCATGACATACAAAGTAGTGAATTCGAGAAGAAGGTGGACACAAAGTTCGAAGAGGTAAGTACACTTCTTTGAAAACTTGATCTTTCCCAAGGGAAATCCCAATCTCCTCCTCCCATCCATTGTGGTATATGTTCTTCTGACACCCACTACTCTGACCAATGTCCTCAATTGAGGGAAACATCTGAGAGTTATGAGGCAATATTTCCAGGCCACCCCTATAACCAACCCTTTAGTAAATAACCTTATTATCCATCCAACCCTAGGTGGAAGGAGAACCAAGCCAATAGGCAAGGGGGGTATTCAAACCAACCTCAACAACAATGGAACCAACTAGGGCAGAGTAGTCAACCACCACCACCCAGAAAACCTCAACCATCCCAAAGGCCTTTCCAACAAACCCCTCAAAAACTTGAGTCTAACCTAGAAGATATGAAGAAACAAATGGATACCAACAATATCCAATTCCAACAAACCACTCAGGTATCCATACAAGACCTCAAAACCCAATTAGGCCAACTAGCTAACTCAGTAGGTGAAATTCAAAGTCACAGATCAGGTAAACTCCCATCTCAACCAGTAGTTAACCCTAAGGATAAAGGAAATGTTAGTTCCACATCCCTTAGGAGTGTAAAACAACTATAAAGTTAGATTAATCCTCAATTAGATTCATCTCCTCCTAAGGTAACCTCCATCCCAACCATTAAAAATTTTCCAAATGTTGAAGAACCTTGTCCTGAGAGAAGCCCTTCCAAAGGAAAGAGTGTGTACATTGATGAGTCACCTAGCCCAACCATTCCTCTTCTATTTCCTCAAAGGAATACCCAACCAATAAAACAAAAGGAAACTGAACTTTATAAGGAAATATTGGAAATTTTCAAGAAATTGCAGGTTAACATCCCATTGATTGATGCTGTGAAGAAAATTCCACGGTATGCTAAGTTTCTAAAGGATATGTATACACACCGAAGGTGACTTCGAGGTGATGAGAAAGTGAGCTTGGGAAGGAATGTTTCAGCCTAGATAGAGCCATCACTCCCCACCAAGTGCAATGATCCTGGAACATTCTCAATTCCATGCACCATAGGGGAGTATTCTTTTTCTAATGATATGCTTGATTTAAGTGTCTCTATAAATGTGATGCCTCACTCCATTTACTCTACATTGCAGGTCGGGGAACTGAAGCCCACTAAAATTATTGATCAACTAGCTAACCAGAGTACTGCACACCCCACTGGTGTGTTAGAGGATGTTCTTGTGAGGTTCTAAAATTTAATATTTCCTATTGACTTTTATGTGCTTAAAATGGAGGATGATAGGATGAATGGACATGCCCCGATTATATTGGGGAGACCCTTCTGTAAAACTGCCAAAACCATAATTAATGTCCACAATGGTACATTATCTATGGAATTTGGTGGTGACATAGTCCATTTCAATATCCTTGATGCCATGAAGCACCCCTCAGAAGAAAATTCCTCTCTCTCGGTTAATTCAATTGATGTACTCCCTACCCATAAAAAACAACTTTTATTTCCCCGATCCCCTTTCTGAGTTTTCTACATTGATAGAAATTCTAGGAAATGATTCATGCTTTGATTGTTGTAGTGGTCTAGAAAAGTGTCATGGATGTTCATGGATTGATGATTTCTAGAACACTGAGGATCCACTAACCATCGATGATAATTCTAAGCTTGTAAAATCTCATTCGTCATCCGAGGATGATATAATTGAGTATTTAAATGAGATTAGTGATCTATAACTTTCACACACACTCCCATCAATCCAAAATCCAACTGAATTGGAACTGAATAAGATGCCTCAAGATTTAAATTATTCATATCTTGAGAATGGAAACAAGTTTCCCATCATCATTTCAAGTTCACTCCCTCCTGAGCATGAATTGAGACTGCTTGAACTTTTGAGGTAGTATAAAGAAGCTTTAAGATAGACACTTGCTGACATTACTGGTATTAGCCCATCAATTTGTACACATCATATTTTGTTAAATGATGAGGCTAAACCAGTGAGGCAGCCACAACGTCGACTGAACCCAAACCTCCAAGAAGTTGTGAAAAATGAGGTAACAAAATTATTGGCTGCTGGAATAATTTACCCCATATCTGATAGCCAATGGTCCAGTCCCGTTCAAGTAGTTCCTAAAAAGACTGTCCTTACAGTAATTAAAAATGAAAATAATGAATTGGTTCCAACTCGTGTGCAGAATAGTTGGCGTGTCTGTATAGACTATTGCTGACTAAACCAACACACAAAGAAGGACCATTCCCCTTTGCCATTCATTGACCAAATGCTAGAGAGGCTAGCGGGTAAGTCCCACTACTTTTTCCTTGATGGGTATTCTGTATACTTTTAGATTCATATTTCCCCTGAGAATCAGGAAAATACAACCTTCACTTGCCCCTTTGGCACATTTGCCTATAGAAGGATGTCATTTGGTCTGTGCAACGCTTCAAGTACTTTCCAACGATTCATGGTTAGTATTTTTTCGGATTACCTAGAGAATTACCTAGAAGTATTCATGGATGATTTTATATTTTATGGCTCTTATTTTGATGAATGTTTGAGTAGTCTTGGTTCAGTCCAACATCACTGTATTGAAAAGATTCTTGTATTAAATTATGAGAAATGAAATTTCATGGTGCGACAAGGTATATTTTTGGGACATGTCATTTCTGGGGATGGAATCCAAGTAGATAAATCAAAAGTGGATGTCATTTATTCACTACCATTCCCTAAAAATGTATGAGATGTGCGATCTTTCCTAGGTCATGCTGGATTTTACCATAATTTCATTTGTGACTTTAGTAAAATTGCACTCCCCCACTCTCGATTACTTCAAAAAGAAAAATAATTTGTTTTTGATAAAGAATGTGAGGATGCTTTTAATAAGTTAAAATATAGTCTCACCTCACCCCCGGTAATCCAATCACCTTGGTGGGATTTACCATTTGAGCTCATGTGTGATGCCTCTAACTATGAAATTGGGGCAGCTTTGTCACAAAGAGTCGACCGAGATCTACATGTCATAGCCTATGCCTCGCATACTTTGGACCATGCCCAAGAAAACTACACCACAAATGAAAAATAATTCCTTGCAATTGTGTTTTACTTGGAAAAATTCAGGTCATACCTTTTGGGGTCCAAAGTCATTGTGTTCTCAGACCATGCAGCCCTCTGATACCCCCTTAAGAAACTGGAAGCCAAACCACATCTCATTCGTTGGATGCTCCTCCTTCAAGAATTTAATCTAGAAATTAGAGATAAAAAAGGAGCATAGAATGTGGTGGCTGATCATATCAATAGGATTCCACCATCCTCGGACATTGACTCATCCCCCTGTATTCTTATAAATGATATGTTTCATGATGATCAATTGTACCGATTTCAAGATGATATTCCTTGGTATGCTGAAATTGTAAATTATTTGGTAGCATCTTGCATTCCAATTGATTTCAATAAAACCCAAGATAGTCGTCTAAAACATGAGTCTCGTTGGTACATTTGGGATGACCCCTACCTCTGGCACACATGTAGTGATCAAGTCCTTAGGCGTTGTGTTCCCGATTGCAAGTTTCATTCTGTCCTTAGATTCTGTCACACTGTTGCTTGTGGGGGCCACTTTGGTCCCCAACGGACTTCCCGCAAGGTCCTTGATTCTGGTCTTTTTTGGCCAACACTTTTTTGGGATGCCCGTGATTTTTGAAAATCTTGTCCTCGTTGTCAAAGAATAGGGAATGTATCTAAAAGAAATGAAATTCCAAAACAACCATTTCTCTTTCATGACATTTTTTGATGTTTTGTGCATTGACTTTATGGGTCCATTTTCCAATTCCTTTGGCAACTTGTACATTCTTTTGGAATTTGATTACATGTCAAAATGGGTAGAGGAATGAACTACAAGGACTGATGATTATAAAGTAGTTATAAAATTATTGAGAACCCAAATATTCTGTAGGTTTGGCTTACCTAGGTTCATCATCAGTGACCAGGGTTCTCATTTCTGCAACCGAACAATGTAGTCACTTTTGCATCGGTATGGGGTCGGTCTTAGAGTGTCTAATGCATATCATCCACAAACCAATGGTCAAGCTGAGGTGTCAAATAGAGAGGTAAAATAGATTCTTGAAAAAATGGTTCAACCCAATAGAAAATATTGGAGTCTTCGACTTGATAATTCATTATGGGCCTACTGTATTGCTTTCAAAACTCCCATTAGAATGTCACTCTATCTTCTTGTGTTTGGAAAGAGTTGTCACCTCCCTGTTGAGATTGAGCATTGAGCCAACTAGGACATCAAAAAATGTAATTCTAATCATTATGGTGCCGGTTCTCAAAGGAATTTGCAGATTTAGGAGTTGGAGGAAATGAGAAGAGATGCATATGAAAACTCCAAAATTTATAAGGAGAGAACCAAGTCTTCCCACGACCGACTTATACATCATCATCAGTTCCACATTGGGTAGAAGGTCCTCCTTTATAATTCAAGGATGAAGTTGCATCCAGGTAAGCTTCATTCCCGCTAGTTTGGCCCATACACTGTTATTAATGTATCTCCATTCGGTGTTGTTCAGGTTCAAAATGAAGAAACCAAGCAAACCTTCACTGTCAATGGGAAGCGGCTGAAGCACTTCCAAGAAGCCCTTTCGGAGTTCCCAATGGAGTGACTCCATGTTAAAGAAGCAACATACCAATGAAATACACCAGGTTTTATCTTTCCTTATCACCCTCTCAATTATTACAGTGAGGACACTTCACATTCTAGGTGTGGGGGGATGGGTACATTCCTGGGTTAGATAAGAATTTTAATTTTTTTCTCTTTCTCTTTCTTCTTTCTTCTCTTTTTTGCCTTCTTTATGGTATTTTCATTTTTCCACCATCAGGGGGAAAGTAAAAATACCATAAAGAATGGTGAAAATTAATATTTGTATAAAGTTAACATTAGGAAGTGATTTTTAGTGAATTGGTTTTCTGTCAATGATATAAATGGTTGTATCACTATGAAACATTTGAGATTATTTATGCCTCTGGTGTGGGTAGTTTTGGGAAAACTGTGTCACTAATATCTCCATATATTTTTGCATCAAACCATGAAGTATGAATATTTCTTACTTAATATAAGGTAAATATGTGTCAAGTTAATATTTTTCAACTTTGAATGATATTTTCATAAGTTCGTTCTTTATCTGATCTGTTTCATTACTGTACCAGATTGACCTATGCGTGTCTACCTAATTTTTGACTGTTTTACACCCTCAAAAAAAATTTGTCTTGGGCAGGTCAAAAACCACTCCTCCTCAACCTTTGATCTTGTTATAACTATTGAAATTAGTGTCGTGAGGATATCAAACAAGGGTTGAGAGATGAGTGTGAGATTTGCTCCAAATGAAACTTCAAAAAATATATAATAAACGAGTGGAGTGATGAAATGTGCAACATATGGGGATATCTAGGTCAGGAGCTTATGGTTTGACTTCTGGGAATTCTTAAGTGAGTGGGTCTTAAAATATGATTGCAAAGTATGTAGGACGGGTTTGGTGTAAAATCATTTTAAAGCTAAATAATGTTAAAATAACCTATATTTATTTGATAGAAAGTGGAAATAATAGCATGGAATGGTTTTCACACACAAACATGGAGAGTTAGTGGAATGGTTGACTTTTTAATTCCTTGCTCATGTTGGTGTAATGAATCTCATTGAATTTTATTATGATATGACTTTTGAGACATCTTTTTCCATTTTCACTAGGAAGAAATCCTTGGTGTGGTTCGTGCATTGATCACATTACTTTAGTGAATTAAAATTTCCTCAAATGTTAAATCTTCATGATGTTGGAAATATATATATATATATATATATATATATATATATATGCATCATTTTATTTGGATATGTGACTTTTCCTAGGAGTGCAAATGGTTAGGTGTGGGGGCGTGATCGTACCAGGATTCACTGTGTCATTTTCACCCTTACACCATTGTATTAAACTGAATTTGTATTGTAAATTCTAAAAATAATAACAAATTTAATTCCATGTTTGAATCATTTATTTTGTTTTTATCACTATTAAAATGTTCAATGTAACTTTTCTTGAAAATTTCATTGAAGGTGAAGGTGATTTGGAGGGCCCATGATGATGTCCAAGAAAAATGGGTCAAACTGTGTAGGATCCAAGGACACTAGTGGAATAATCCGCACACTTCTACTAGACCGTGCATCCAATTGGGCTTAAATTTCGTGGGATGGTCCAAACTTCATTGGGATACATTTTATATGAAGGAACCCAAGACTTATTCAGCCATCTGTTAGCCTTTCTGACCTGATCTGTCCAGCACACCAAATCTACACGGAGTCAAAAGTGGTGTTATGTGATATGTCCATATCTCATTCTATGGGTGTCCAAATTATGCCAAACTTTCGGTGGAGACATCCAAGAGGTGGGGATACAAATTTTTATTTTTCTCCAAACTGAGATAATTCTTTCTAGAGGTCGAAACACCTGTGACAATTGGTTTTCATAATTCTATGTGCACAAAACCACCTTCTCATTTTTCTATAAAATGGAACCTTTGGATCCTCATTTGAAAGTTAGACCAAGAGGAAAAGATCTGGTATTTTGGAGACCCAAAGGATTCCTCTCATCAACCAAAGAGTTCTGGAGGCCCCTATCCTCATAGGGGAATCAAGTATGAAGTCGAAGTTCCACCCGAGCCTCCTCCTCCTCTTGATGGTGAGCTAAATGGTGGACAATCATTTCGAGAGAGCTACACATACTTGGGATGGAGTTATGGAACTTGATACTCTACTGGTTTTGTGTAGTTTGTGTGATAAATATTTCACTTATTTGTTATGTTTACATGAGTCTTCTATGATTTCATTTCTATTATTAAAATTAATTGAAACACTTTTTTATTTCAACACCGATTGGGTTGAGATTTCAAGTGGGAATCTTCGGTTGTTCCGATTGGACAAGACAAGCGTCCTATTTATATCACACATAAATGAGATTTTACTGTGCTTTGGTAGCCTTTATTCTCTATGATTTATACCCAAACCTTGACAACATGATTGTTGTGTCAAGGGGTGGTTCTTTGAGCATCGTTTAAGAGGCAAGAGGGAAGTTGAGATCTTGACAACCCTTAACCAAAGAATTAAACAAAACCATGTTAAATTTTCAGAACAATGAATGATCCAAGATGTGTAGTGAACTTGAAATTATCTTCTTCTCTCATAATTATTAAACCACCACCTTATTCTATCAACTATTAATCTCTTTAAATCAATTTATTTTCTTAAACTATTTTAAAAATCACCCCCCTATTTTGTTCCAATTAATAAAAATGCATAATCTAAACCTATCAACACTCCTTGATAGATGAACTAGGGTCTTCCCTAGACTATAAATCAACCTTAAAAATGTAATCAATTTGACGTGTCCTGACAGAGTGGTCAAATTTCGGCACCGTTTCCGGAGAGCGCTTTGGTTTTAAGTGTGTGTTTTTTTAAAATATTTTTGTAAAATTTTCTGAATATTTATCTATTTTATATTATACCTCTACCTATATTTTTGTATTCTAATCTATTTTTTGTGTAGGTTTGGTGCATGATGCGTTCTAATTCGGGAGATTTACCTCCTTTAGAACCCAAACCAGAGAGGATCTTATGTCAACGACCCCGAGACGCACAAGAGAACCCATCGAAGTAGGACACACACAAAATTAACTCTTCTTGATCCTTCTTCTTCTTCTTCAGAAACCCACATTAAAACTGAAATTAACGTGAATAACATGGCTGAAAACAGTAGAACACTAAAAGAACTAACCTCGCCTGATTTTGATATCCAACACACCTATATTCAATTACAAGGCGAGGCACCAAATTTTGAACTAAAATCTGGTTTAATTCATTTATTACCAAGATTCCATGGATTTCCTGGAGAAGATCCACATAAAAACTTAAAATAATTTCATACTATTTGTTCTACATTAAAACCTGCTAATGTGTATGAGGAACAAGTAAATCTTAGAGCACTCCCATTTTCTTTAGAAGACATTGCGAAAGATTGGTTGTACTATGTTAATTCACCAATAAGAGGTTGGGAAGACATGAAACGCCTTTTTCTTGAAAAATATTTCCAAGCCTCTCGAACTACAAAAATAAAGAAAGAAATTTTTCGGATAAGACAATCTCAAGGGGAAACATTACATGAATATTGATAATGCTTTAAAAGGTTATGTTCAAGTTTCCCACACCACCAAATAAGTGATCAACTTTTAATTCAATATTTTTATGAAGTCTTAATCCCTATTGGTCAAAATATGATTGATGTTGCTGCAGGTGGTGAGTTTGTAGATAAGACCCCAATTGTTGCAAGGACCTTAATTGAGAACATGGCGCAAAACACACAATAATTTGGTCTGAGGTCCAATGTACCAATTTGAGGTGTCCATGAGGTACAAAGTACTGAATTCGAGAAGAAGGTGGACACAAAGTTCGAAGTGGTAAGTACCCTTCTTTGAAAACTTGCTCTTTCCCAAGGGAAATCCCATTCTCATCCTCCCATCCATTGTGGTATATGTTCTTCTGACACCCACTACTCTGACCAATGTCCTCAATTGAGGGAATCATCTGAGAGTTTTCATGAAATATTTCCAGGTCTCCCCTATAACCAACCCTTTAGGCAAGAACCATATTATCCATCCAACCCTGGGTGGAAGGAGAACAAAGCCTATAGGCAAGGGGGTATTCAAACCAACCTCAACAACAATGGAACCAACCGGGGCAGAGTAGTCAACCACCACCACCCAGAAACCCTCAACCACCCCAAAGTCCCTTCCAACGAACCCCTCAAAAACCTGAGCCTAGCCTAGAAGTATGATGAAACAAATGGCTTCCAACAATATCCAATTCCAAAAAACCACTCAGGCAGCCATACAAGACCTCAAAACCCAATTAGACCAACTAACTAACTTAGTAGGTGAATTTCAAAGTCACGGATCAGGTAAACTCCCCTCTCAACCAGTAGTTAACCCTTGGGATAAGGTAAATGTTAGTTTCATATCCCTTAGGAGTGTAAAACAACTATAAAGTAAGATGAATCCTCCATTAGATTCATCCCCTCCTGAGAAAACCTCCATCCCAACCATTAAAAATGTTCCAAATGTTGAAGAACCTTGTCCTAAGAGAAGCCCTTCCAAAGGAAAGAGTGTGTACATTGATGAGTCACCCAGCCCAACCATTCCTCTTCCATTTCCTCAAAGGGCCACCCAACCAAGAAAACAAAAGGAAACTGAACTTGATAAGGAAATATCAGAAATTTTCAAGAAAGTGCATGTTAACATCCCATTGATTGATGCTGTGAAGAAAATTCCACAGTACGCTAAGTTTCTAAAGGAGATGTGTACACACTGAAGGCGACTTCGAGGTGATGAGAAAGTGAGCTTGGGAATGAATGTTTCAGAATTGATAGAGCCATCACTCCCCACCAAGTGAAATGATCCTAGAACATTCTCATTTCTATGCACCATAGGGGAGTATTATTTTTCTAATGTTATGCTTGATTTAAGTGCCTCTATAAATGTGATGCCTCACTCCATTTACTCTAAATTGCAGGTCAGGGAACAGAATCCCAATGGAATTGTTGTTCAACTAGCTAACCGAAGTACTTCACATCCCTCTGGTGTGTTAGAGGATGTTCTTGTGAGGGTCCAAAAATTAATCTTTCCTGTTGACTTTTATGTTCTTAAAATGGAGGATGATATGATGAATGGACATGCCCCAATTATATTGGGGAGACCCTTCTTTAAAACCACCAAAGATATAATTAATGTCCACAATGGTACATTATCTATGGAATTTAGTGGTGACATAGTCCATTTCAAAATCCTTGATTCCATGAATCACCCCTTAGAAGAACATTCCTCTCTCTCTGTTAATTAAATTAATGTACTCCCTACCCCTAAAAAAAACTTTTATTTCCACCGATCCCCTTTCTGATTTTTCTTCATTGATAGAAATGCTAGGAAATGATTCATGCATTGATTGTTTTGGTGGTCTAGAAAAGTGTCATGCATGTTCATTGATTGATGATTTCTTGAACACTGAGGATCCACTAACAATTGATGATACTACTAAGCTTGTAAAAACTCATTTTTCATACGAGGATGATACCATTGAGAGGTTAAATGAGATTAGTGATCTCTCACTTTCACACACACTCCCATAAATCCAAAATCCACCTAAATTGGAACTGAAACAACTACCGCAAGATTTAAAATATTCATATCTTGAGAATGGAAATAGGTTTCCTGTCATCATTGCTAGTTCACTCCCTCCAGATCATGAATTGAGACTGTTTAAACTTTTGAGGGAGTATAAACATGCTTTGGGATGGACACTTGCTAACATTCCTGGTATTAGCCCATAAATTTGTACACATCCTATTTTGTTAAATGATGAGGCTAAAACAGTGAGGAATCCACAATGTCGACTAAACCCAAACCTCCAAGTAGTTGTGAAAAATGAGGTAACAGAATTATTGGCTGCTGGAATCATTTATCCCATCTCTGATAGTCAATGGGTTAGTTCTGTTCAAGTAGTTCCTAAAAAGACTGGCCTTACAGTAATTAAAAATGAAAATAATTAATTGGTTCCAACTCGTGTGCAGAATAGTTGGCATGTCTGTATATACTATCGCTGACTAAACCAACACATGAGGAAAGACCATTTCCCTTTTCCATTCATTGACCAAATACTAGAGAGGCTAGCGGGTAAGTCCCACTATTGTTTCCTTGATGGGTATTCTGGATACTTTCATATTCATATTGCCCCTAAGAATCAGGGAAAGACAACCTTAACTTTCCCCTTTGGCACATTTTCCTATAGAAGGATTCCATTTGGTCTGTGCAATGCTCCGGGTACTTTCTAATGATGCATGGTTAGTATTTTTTCGGATTACCTAGAGAATTGCGTGGAAGTATTCATTAATGATTTCACTATTTATGGATCTTGTTTTAATGAATGTTTGAGTAGTCTTGGTTCAGTCCAACATCACTGTATTGAAAAGTGTCTTGTATTAAATTATGAGAGATTCTATTTCATAGTGAGATAAGGTATAGTTCTGGGAAATGTCATTTCTGGGGATGGAATCCAAGTAGATAAATCAAAAGTTGATGTCATTTATTCACTACCATTCCCCAAAAATGTACGGGATGTGCAATCTTTCCTAGGTCATGCTAGATTTTACCATCGTTTCATTTGTGACTTTAGTAAAATTGCACTCCCACTCTCCTGATTACTCTAAAAAGAAAAAGAATTTGTTTTTGATAAAGACTGTGAGGATGATTTTAATAAGTTAAAATGGAGTCTCACCTCCCCCCCGGTAATCCAACCACCTCGGTGGGATTTACCATTTGAGCTAATGTGTGACGCCTATAAATATGCAGTTGGGGCAGTTTTTTCACAAAGGGTTGACCAAGCTCTACATTTCATAGCATATGCCTCACAAACTTTGGACCCTGCCCAAGAAAACTACACCACAACTGAAAAATAATTCCTTGCCATTGTGTTTTCCTTGTACAAATTCAGGTCATACCTTTTGGGGTCTAAATCCATTGTGTTCTCAAACCATGTAGCCCTCTGATACCTCCTTAAAAACCAAAATCCAAACCATGTCTCATTCGTTGGATGCTCCTCCTTCAAGAATTTAATCTAGAAATTAGTGATAAAAAAGGAGCAGAGAATTCGGTGGCCGATCATATCAGTAGGATTACACCATCCTTGGACATTGACTCATCCCCCTGTATTCCCATAAATTATATGTTTCCTGATGATAAATTGTATTGAGTGCAAGATGTTATTCCTTGGTATTCTAAAATTGTAAATTATTTGGTAAAATCTTGCATTCCTATTGATTTCAATAAAAACCAAGATAGTCACCTAAAACATGAGTCTCGTTGGTACATTTGGGATGACCCCTACATCTGGAACACATGTAATGATCAAGTCCTTAGGCTTTATGTTCCCAATAGCGAGTTTCAGTTTGTCCTTAGATTCTGTCACACTCTTACTTGTGGGGGCCACTTTGGTCCCCAACGGACTACCCGCAAGGTCCTTGATTCTGTATTTTTTTGGCCAACACTTTTTCGGGATTCCAATGATTTTTTCAAATCTTGTCCTCATTGTCAAATAATGGGGAATGTATCTAAAAGAAATGAAATGCCACAACAACCATTTCTCTTTCATGACATTTTTTATGTTTGGGGCATTGAATTTATGGGTCCATTTTCCAATTCCTTTGGCAACTTGTACATTCTTCTGGTAGTTGATTACGTGTCAAAATGGGTAGAGGCATGAGCTACAAGGACAGATGATTCTAAGGTAGCTATAGAATTTTTGAGAACCCAAATATTATGTAGGTTTGGCTTACCTAGGTTCATCATCAGTGACCAGGGTTCTTATTTCTGAAGTCGAACAATGCAATCACTTTTGTATCGGTATGGGGTCGGTCATAGAGTGTCTACTGCATATCATCCACAAACCAATGGTCAAGACAAGGTGTCAAATAGAGAGGTAAAATATATTCTTGAAAAAACAGTTCAACCCAATATAAAATATTGGATTCATCGACTTGATGATTCATTATGGGCTTACCGTACTGCTTTCAAAACTCCCATTGGAATGTCACCCTATCATCTTGTGTTTGGAAAGAGTTGTCACCTCCCTATTGAGATTGAGCATCGAGCCTACTGGGTCATCAAGCAATGCAATTATAATCATTATGGTGTAGGTTCTCAAAGGAAGTTGCAGATTCAGGAGTTGGAGGAAATGAGAAGAGTTGCATATGAAAACTCCAGAATTTATAAGGAGAAAACCAAGGCTTCCCATGACCGTCTTATACTTCATCATCAGTTTCACATTGGGCAGAAGGTCCTCCTTTATAATGCAAGGCTGAAGTTGCATCCAGTTAATCTTTGTTCCCACTGGTTTGTCCCATACACTATTATTAATTTATCTCCATTTGGTGTTGTTCAGGTTCAAAATGAAGAAACCAAGCAAACCTTCACTATAAACGGGCAGCGGCTGAAGCACTTCCACGAAGCCCTTTCAGAGTTCCTAATGGAGGAACTCCATGTTCAAGAAGCATCATATCAATGAAATATTCCAGGTTTTATCTTTCCTTATCACCCTCTCAATTATTATAGTGAGTACACTGCACATTCTAGGTGTGGGGTATGGGTACATTCCTAGGTTAGATAGGAATTTTCATTTTTTTTCTCTTTCTCTTTCTTCTTTCTTCTATTTTTTTCCTTTATGGTATTTTCATTTTTCACCCATCAGGGGGAAAGTAAAAATACCATAAAGAATGGTGAAAAATAATATTTTTATGAAGTTAACATTAGGAAGTGATTTTTAGTGAATTGGTTTTCTGTCAATGATATAAATGGTTGTATCACTGTGAAACATTTGAGATGATTGATACCCCTTGTGTGAGTAGTTTTGGGAAAAATGTGTCACTAAAATCTCCATACATTTTTGCACCAAACCACAAAGTATGAATATTTATTACTTAATATAAGGTTAATATATGTTAGGTTAATATTTTTCATCTTTAAATGATATTTTCATATGTTTTTTCATTATCTAATATGTTTCATTACTGTACCAGATTGACCTAAGCACGTGTACCTAATTCCCGACTGTTGTACGCCCTCAAAAAAAATTGTGTCATGGGAAGTTCAAAAACCACTCCTTCTCAACCTTTGATCTTGTTATAAGTATTTCAATTAGTGTCGTGAGGAGATCAAACAAGGGTTGAGATATGATTGTGAGATTTGTTCCAAATGAAACTTCAAAAAATATATAATAAATGAGGGGAGTGATGAAATGTGCAACATATGGGGTATCTAGGTCAGGAGCTTATGGTTTGACTTCTAAGAATGCTTAAGTGAGTGGGTCTTGAAATATGATTGAAAAGGATATAGGATGGGTTTGGTGTAAAATCATTTAAAAGATAAATAATGTTAAAATAACCTATATTTATTTGATAGAAAGTGGAAAGAATAGCATGGAATGGTTTTCACACACACACATGGAGAGTTAGTGGAATGGTTGAATTTTTAATTCTTTGCTCACGTTGGTGTCATGAATCTCATTGAATTTTATTGTGATATGATTTTTGAGACATCTTTTTCCATTTTCACTAGGAAGAACTCCTTGGTGTGGTTTGTGCATTGATCACATTACTTTAGTGAATTAAAATTTCCTCAAATGTTAAATATTCATGATGTTGGAAATATATATATATATATATGTGTGTGTGTGTGTGTGTGTGTGTGCATCATTTTATTTGGATATGTGACTTTTCCCAGGAGTGCAAATGTTTAAGTGTGGGGGTGTGATCGTACCAGGATTCACTGTGTCATTTTCACCCTTACACCATTGTATTAAACTGAATTTGTATTGTAAATTCCAAAAATAATAACAAATTGAATTCCATGTTTGAATAATTTATTTTTGTTTCTATCTCTATTAAAATGTCCAATTTTACTTGTCTTGAAAATTTCATTGAAGGTGAAAGTGATTTGGAGGGCCCATGATGATGTCCAATAAAAATGGGCCAAACTGTGCAGGATCCAAGCACACTAGTGGATTAATCCTCACACTTATACAAGAACATTCATCCAATTGGGATGAAATTTCGTGGTCTAGTCCAAACTTCATTGGGATACATTTCATATTAAGGAACCCAAGACTCATTCGGCCAGCTGATATCCTTGACGACCTGATCTTTCTAGCACACCAAATCTACATGGAGTCAAAAGTGGTGTTCTGTGATCTGTCTATATCTCATTCTATAGGTGTCCAAATTATGCCAATATTTTTGTGGAGACATCCAAGAGGTGGTTCTATAACTTTTTTATTTTATCCAAATCGAGATAATGTTTTCTGTAGGTCGAAACACCTGTGACAAGTGGTTTTAAGAATTTTGTGTGCTCAAAACCACCTTCCCATTTTCTTATAAAATGGAACCTTGGGATCCTCATTTTCAAGTTCGACCAGGAGGAAAATATTTGGTATTTTGGAGACCCAAAGGAGTCCTCTCATCAACCAAGGAGTTTTGGTGGCCCCTATCTTCATAGGGAAATCAAGGATGAAGTTGAAGTTCCACTCGAGCCTCCTCCTCCTCTCGATGGAGAGCTAAACGGTGGACGATCATTTCGAGGGAGCTACACATACTTGTGAGGGAGTTACGGCACTTGATACTCTACTGGTTTTCTGTAGTTTGTGTGATAAATATTTCACTTATTTATTATGTTGACATTAATCTTCTATGACTGCATTTCTATTGTTAAAATTAAGTGAAACACTTTTTTATTTCAACATCGATTGGGTTGAGATTTCAAGTGGGAATCATCGGTTGTTCCGATTGGACAAGACAAGCATCCTATTTATATCACACATAAATAATATTTTTTTATGATTTGTTAGCCTTTATTCTCTATGATTTATACCCAATGATTGACAACATGATTTTTGTTTCAATGGGTGGTTCTTTGAGCATCGTTTTAGAGGCAAGAGTGAAGTTGAGATCTTGACAACCCTCAACCAAAGAATTAAAAAAAACCATGTTAAATTTTTAGAAAAATGAACTATCCAAGATGTGAAGTGAACTTGAAATTATCTTCTTCTCTCATAATTATTAAACCACTACCTTATTTTATCAACTATGAATCTCTTTAAATCAAGTTATTTTCTTAAACTATTTTCAAAATCACCCCCTCTTTTGTTTCTATTAATAAAAATGCAGACTCTAAACCTATCAACGCTCCTTGAGATACGACCTAGGGTCTTCCCTAGACTATAAATAAACCTTAAAAATATAATCAATTTGATGTGTCATGAAAACGTGGTCAGCGATCCACCATTGTATGATTTTCTTGAGGTTTTTGATAGTGAGGTTTCGCAGTCTATGCTCGTAGAGATATTGGATGGCCAAGGTATTTTCTCATGGTGGGACTTTCATCATGGAGATGTTGGGTCACATAAGTCACGTATCATGGAGGGCTTGGCTCGAACATATATTTTCTCACAAAGGTTTTGCTAATAGAATTCTTTTCTCATAGAGGCCTTTTCTCTTGGAGACCTGTTCTCGGGGAGGTCTAGGCTCGCACAACCCTTTTCCCACTAAGGTCATCTGTGTACCCATGAGGAAATAGAGAATTAATTGTTATCTCAATGGAAACACCTATCTCTTCTTGAAAAGGAAAAATTCCCTATCATAGAAATAAGTAATATAGACTCTTTTCTAGTTCACCGCATGAATATTATTACTATAGTCAAATTTATCTCAAATCAGCCCATTAATTTTCCTTCCCTGAAGAACACACTGAAATCAATATAGAATTTGGATGATGGAATCACCATAAGTAAGATTATTCAATTAAAAAGGAAAAAACAAGGTCCTTATCGGTAGGCCTTGGTTCTTTGACAACCAAGTAATCCTAATGGAGGAGCTATAAAATAATAAGGATGCACTAAAAGTTACCCTTTCTAAATCACCCTTATGGGTTCAGATTTTTTTCATCCTCTATAGGGCCAGATATGAGCTCATAATGAGAGAAATCAGATCACGTATCAGTGAATTCATGGAATGGGATCGATCAGACCCTATTCAATGGGGGCCTTTTACGAGAATAAGGGTCTCAATTGATGTTGTCTTCCCTCTCCTAAGGGGTACCTTTCATTCAATAGAGAATTCAAAAACTTGGATTTGGTTTGAGTATGAAAAGATTTTTGTCTTCTATTTCTTTTTTGGAAACATAGAACACATAGAGAAGGAGTGCACCTCAAAGACAATTGATGGAGAAGGTAATGTTGTCATCCACTATGGCCCCTAGCACCGAGCTAAAAATTCTGGGAAAACATTTGTTCCAGAATCCAAAAAACATAAGGATAGAGAGAAACTTTCCAAGTCCCTAATCAAGTACACCAACAAAGAATATGAAAGGACCATTTTACTAGGGCCACTATGATTTCCTACAGACTATGAAGATACAATTCACCCAAAGGAAGCCGAAAACCCAGCATCTCAAGATGACCCTTGAGCCTTTGAGAGCGCCATTGTCATCCGGAATATTGACCCCGTGGAAATGAAAATATTGCCTACATCTCTTCCTTGAGAGATGAAGAATACTCTTAAAATTACATCCAACCAAAAACACATCTACACAGACCCTCCAGATATGATTCCTCCCCCATTATTTGAACCACCAGACCCAGTTCCCCCCACAGGCATTGAACTTCCTAGACTCAAATCCCAAGTTGGGGATGAAATGCAAGGGTTGACATCGATTGATGAAAAAAACATAGTACATAGAAAATGATAAGTAGAGGGGACTCGGGATTTGAACCCCCTCCTACAGAACATTGTGGATACAAGAGAAGCACAGATTCACCCCTAGGAAGCAAGAATCTCCCAAAAAGATGGAAGCCTGCAGATAATGGATTGTTTGTTGAAATTTTAGAGGTGAAGGATGGTCTAACCCATCCCTACCTATTTAAATGGAAATAATATTCTAGAATTACCATGGGTTTGGTAACCCATGCACAGTTCATATGCTCCGGTGCAAGATCACTCTAAGTCACCCTAGTGTGATTTTTTTTTCTGAAATCATGCTTGAAAACAAGGACATGCACAACATATCCTCCAAACTAGGTTTTGAGGGATTCTTACATATCCTACAATATGGAAATATTGATGGCCTCTTCCTCTTATTTATGGAGGAAGTGGACATCTGACTTAAGATTTTTTCACCGAACCATATTGTTGCCTCTTTCTACCATCCTGACATTCTTGTTTGGACCTTTGTTGGTTTCTAGGGTTGGACCTCACAAAATGATAAACATAAGTCATGGGACCTCCTTAAAACAATTAGGAACGGAATACCATGACCTCTCCTCATGGGAAGATATTTTAACGATGTCATGTTCCAAAGTGAAAAGAGAGGGGTGCCAGTAGGACCTCGACCCATATTATAGACTTCTTATAGGATGATCAATGAAAAGACCTTGATGACTTGGGACATACGGGTAACCCCTTTACGTGGTAACATAACCGCTCAGAGAACACCCACATAGAGAAGAGACTTGACAGATTCTTGGAATCATCTGACTGACTCCCCATCTTCAACCTCTTTTTGGTCTCCCATATAAGTACTCAGACCTTCTTTTCAGGTATGTTGTTCATTTCTTTTTTTTTAGGAAAATAGGAGTTTCTAGAAATTTCAAGATTACACGCCGTGTACTTATAAGTACATGCCCTATACTCGGTTTCCATGGGTGACTGTGTACTAGTCGTGTAACGGCCGAGTACATGGCCATGTGGGGTTACCTAGAGACCGCCTAAAGAGGAGGTCGGTTAAGGCAAGTACACGTTGTGTAATTTTCTTTTTAATTGTTATATCAGACCAGGGTTGTGTCTAATTGGCAGAAACACCTTCTTTTGGCTTCATCTCATCCAGGAGCAACTGAAGATCGTCGATTATTCCTAGAGCCCCCGATCGAGCATCTGTTCTCCGATTTGACCATCATCGATTACGTTGGAATTGCCACGGTAAGCTCTTCCTTCTTCTAAAGCCTTATTTCCTAATTTCTCCTCTCTTGTGAAATATCCCCAGTTGTTCATTTTTTACATTTTTGTAGATCTATGTCTTTCTAGGATGATTAAAGGGCTGATGCTAGAGTATATCGATCATACATCGCCGTGGTGGGTGGTTTGTTCCTTTCCGTAGTTATTCTTTGAGTTATATGTTCAAAAGTGCCAATACCCTTGTTCAGGGTATTGCGTGTTTATGGTTTTTAGCCCTGTTAACGCCTTTTATGCCTTGTGTTACTGAGTATAGGCTGTTTGATTGTAAATAGGGATAATTTCCATGTTATGGATGTGTTTCCCATGCTTATTTTGATATTGATCATTTGGTTTAGCTTTGCCTCTTAGGCTGCTTACTTCCCATGCCTAGTGTTGTTAAGATGGAGTGATTTATCTGCTGCTATAATATTCTTATAGTTGTTTAGCCAAGTAGTTCTTACAAGTTATTATCCAAGTAGTTCTTAAGGTTTACATTGGTCATTGAACATTTTTGTGCACGATTGACTTACACAGGGATGTGGGAACCTGGTGTAGTAGACCATAGGGAGAATGGACGTTGAGGGCTTCTCCAGAGTGTCTTTTTACTTTTTACGTTGTGAGACCATAGGGGGGATGGACTTTGTGCTCTCTTATAGTGTCTTTAGTTTCCTCATTATGAGACCACAAGGAGAATTGGACGTTGAGTGCTTCCCCAGAGTGTTTATAGTTACTGATAAAAGACCACAGGGGGAATTAACGGTGAGTGCTTCCTCAGAGAGTCTTTGCTAAAGCTGAACCATAGGGTTTAAACTATGAGTACTTCCCATAGGGTTCCTTGTGTTTGCTGGTTAAACCAGAATGGATAGAATGTGAGTACTTCCCAAAGGGTTACTTGTTTTTTATTAGCTTCTTACTTGATATATGAAAATAAATTCAATTGAAACTGTAGGATTGTTTACTTTTTAGTACTTCTTTGTTTACTACTTCATTTTACTTATTTCATGTCATATATATTCACTGACTGTTAGGCACATATCTTTGGGTGTTTTCCTACTAGGATTTTTCTCTCACCCTATTTGGGTCATGATTTTGGGCCCAAACAGATTATATTGCTATAGGTATAGATAAGGGAAAGTTCCCTTCTCTATCAGGTACTTGACTGTTGTGGAGCTAGAGAGCATGGGACCAAGCTAAGGCTTACGATGTTGTTAGAGTTTATTTGTTTCCCTTGTACTTTGGTTTAGTATTGTATTCTTTCATTGTGACTTGTTTGGCTATTTTCCTAGACATGTGTATCATGAATCATTTATATATGTGTGCTTTAGTTGTTTATTTCTTTCAGTCTTCCACTGTTTACTTACTACGTGTTATTACTAGTTCTATTATTGTTATCTGTTTATTTCTGATGTGTTACTCTACAAATGAGGGCATAGTTTCCCCACTATCACACCCAATGCCCTCACTGCTAGTCGGTAGCCTCTAGAGTTTGGGGAAATGCACTTGAGGCCATGTGACCAACTAGGTACTGGGCAGCACTCAGAACTGGGACCTTAAAAGGTGGTATCAGAGGAATTCTTTTCTTATTGACTTACTGTTTGGAGCCTATAGTCAGGGATAGGATAGAATACATACTTGGTAATAAGTTGTGCCTAGGAGTAGCTAACCCGTGTATAGGGAAAAGCCAATTTACCTCGTTTACTATAATTTTTTCTAGTTTTGCATTAATTACAGTTTATTTGATTTCACCATTGGGTGATTCACGTGTTTTGTGCTATTATTGTAGTTATTATTGAGGTTCTATTTCTCTTACAACCCAATGAGTTGAGGGTGTGCCATCTCATGCATCATATAGTAACTTCTTATAGATCACATGTCATGCATTCTTACCATTCCATTTAGGATGCATTACTGATTGCATGTTGTTGTGATATATGTTGTGCTAGATATGAATGATGTTGTGATAGATACCTTGATATAATACCTACTATTTGGTAGGGTATTGCTAATATGTAAGGTTTCATTTGAAGGAACACCAAACTTTGGTTATTGAGGTGTTATGGGCCCTCATGGACTGGAATTTGGTGGATCATTGCTCCATTATGTTGTATATGACATGTAAAAGATGACAAGCTTTGATTCTTGGGGAGTATGGGCCCTCATATATCAGAATTTGGAACTTTAATGTTCATTTCAGTGTTTTATGGGTTCCGGAGTAGTTTTTGAGGCTTACTATCCGAAAAAAACCCAGAATACACGACGTTTAATGATAAATACATGCCATGTATCCTTCTGTTAGGGAAGGAAATGTTTTTCTTAATTATAGGCCGTGTACTGTATGTACACGTCGTGTAGTATCTGACCGTACCATGGTAGTGTGGGTAGAGACATAGGGTTGGGAAATATTTGGTGGAACATGCAGTGTACCGGACGTACATGCCGTGTGTATAAACCAGGTGTTTAGCTGTGTAACCAATTACATGGGTGGATTATGGGTAGTTATAACACACTGTGTCTAGCACAAAAAACGCCGTGTAGAGTTAGCTGTGTAACCAGCTGTGTGACTAACAACACAGGTCGGTGAAGTTATTTCTAGTACATGTTTTGTCTGGCACAAACACATTGTGTAGTCTTGCTCTAGGAGAACCGTGTTGGTTAGTCATGTAGAAGAACTTGGGTAGGGGAGCACAATTCAAGTACACACCATGTCTTGGGAGAACATGTTGTGTGTTTGGGGTGTTACATGACCAGGGTTGGCAGGAGTACAATCCCATGTGAAAGATTAAGGGAACATGTCATGCAGGAGTTATACACGCCGTGTATCCACCTTTTAGAATTATTGAATTCCTTCTTTCTCCTATTCCCTTCTTGCAATTATAAGTTCTAGTCCTTGATAATTTTGAACTAAGGTGTGTGTTTGACCTTTCAGAGTCATGCCACCAAGACATCCTCCAGTTTTGTGGTAGTTACAGGGCAGTTACCAGACACCGAACATGGAAAATCAGGAATTGCCAGAAGATCCTCCAGTTGTTCCATTCTTGGAACCATCCATTATCCAGGATTCAGGTACTGATGCATAGTTCTGAGAGGGCTTCATGAGGTTCAAGAAAACCTTCTGAGGTGTACCGCCTCCTACCCCATTTATGGCAGAGTTTACGCGGGTCTTTCAGCAGCAACATCCTCCCACTTTCTCAAGGGATAGAGGACCTTAGGATGTTGAGTCATGGTTAGAAGCCATGATATCTATTTTTGAGCATCTGGAGACTCCTCTAGAGAGTAGGGTGAAGCTTACTACTTATATGCTTTGGGATTCCTCCAAAAGATGGTGGGATGTGATCTCACAGGCGGGATGTCAGCAGGTTATGGTGTGGGATGAGTTCCAACATCCCTTCTATGACTACTTTTACCTAGATACTTTGAGGTTCGACCGAGCCCAAGAGATCATGAGTCTGGAGTAGGGTACTCTCTCAGTTATGGATTATTCTTCTCACTTCACATAGCTGTATCACTTTTCACCCATTCCGGGAGGTGATGAGTTATTTCTGGTGAGGAAGTTTGAGGATAGTCTTAGGCATGACATCTGATCTCTATTGAACATCCTTAGGTCGACTTCTATCACCTCTATAGTCAATCAGGCGCTGATCACGGAGCGCAATCTGAGGGATTCTGGAGCTCTGATCTAGGGTGGTTCGGCATCCAGAGTTGGTACCCCTCAAACTAACAGTAGGAAGTTTCGTAGTGATTCTACACATGGAGATCATAGTATAAAGAATATTTCTTCTAGTATCTAGGTGGTGTGCTACTAGTGTGGGAAGAGGGGTCATACGAGGACACATTGGCCAAGAGACCCAATCGAGTTCCGATCTTGTGGCAAGATGGGTCATCTTCAGTAGTTTTATCAGTTCTTCTCACCAGCAACTGGTGATAAGGGTTCTATTTTGACTCCTCGTACCAGAGCAGGACCACCAGTTTCTCATCAGTCTGAGAACTAGAGTACTTTAGGTCGTTCAGGATGAGGCGGTGGTCGTGGCCGCAGTGGTCTGATGTAGGGTTTCTGAAAACCACAGGGTAGATCAGTTTAGGGATCACAGGGCTGTAGTGTAGGGCAGCCTTTTGCAGTAGAGTAGACCTAGAAGGAGCAGGATCTCGAACCCTCTACAGTTCGAGGTATGATCCTAGTTTCCTCCGTTCTAGATTTTTCACTTTTCAATACAATTTCTTCCCATAGTTTCATATCTTTTTCTATTGTAGAGAGCCTTGGGCTCTGTATCTTTTCTTCCGATGATGTCCTAACACTGGACACTTCATTGGGGACAATAACGGCTAGTGTACGCAGTGCAAGGAGTTCCCTCTTGAGGTCGGTGGGTGTCACTTCTTATGGGACCTCTATGACCTAGAGATGATAGACTATGATGTCATTTTTAGGATGGACTGGTTAGTTCCCTTCCAGGTAGTCATAGACTATTATCGTTATAGGGTGAGTTTCACATCACCATAGGGGGGTTTACATAAGGGATAATGGGATGTCCAAATGAGTAGAGTAGGACCCAAGAATCATGGGTTGGGAGGAGTTACAACCCATATTTCTAGTCTATATCTGGATGACCAGGGGACTTCACAGATGGACTTTTCTCTAATGGTGGATCATTTCATTGATGTCTTTATAGAGTAATTTTCAGGTTTTCCTATGAAGAGAGAGGTAGACTTTTCTATTGAGCTTGTGCCAAGGGAGGCACCAGTGTCCATTATTCCTTATAGGATGGAGACATTAGAGTTATAGGAGCTCAAGAATAAGTTGTAGGAGTTGTAGGCAAAGGGTTTCATCTGACCCAGTACTTCTCCTTGGGGTTTTCCTATCCTATTTGTGAATAAGGCGGACGGTACCCTCAGACTTTGTGTGGATTATCAGAAGATGAACCAGTTGATGGTCAAGAACCAATATCCCTTGACGAGGATTGATGATCTCTTTTATCAGCTTCGAGGAGCCCAGGTGTTCTTGAAAATTGAATTGAGGTCCGGTTATCATCAGTTGCGCGTTAGACCGTATGATATACCTCTTATAGATTTTCAGAGCAGGTATGGTCTATATGAGTATGTGGTTATGCCATTCGGTCTCACGAATGCACCTACAGTTTTCATGGCTTTGATAAACTAAATATTCCATCCATACATGGATTCTTTCCTGGTAGTCTTCATGGATGAAATCTTGGTGTACTCTCACACTCGACACGGTCATGCCACACATCTTGAGATCATTTTGAGTACACAGAGAGAGCACCAGTTATATGATAAGATCAAAAAAAATCCACTTTTGGATGGACTATATTCACTTCTTGGGTCATGTTATCTTAGAGATAGGAGTATTAGTAGACCCAGAGAAAGTGAGAGCAGTAGTTTCTTGGGAGTATCTGAAGAACATCTTTGAGGTGCAGAGTTTTCTAGGGATGGCTGGATACTACAAACATTTCATACAGGACTCTTCATGATTAGCAGCGCCACTGGCGGGCCTAACTAAGAAGGGTGTGATGTACTTATGGTCAGATTCTTATGAGTCAGCCTTTTAGGAGTTTAAATGGAGGTTGAATTCAGCACAGATACTAGCATTTTCAGAACTGGGAAAGATATATACTATTTACTATGATGCATCAAGTATTGGTTTGGGAGTGGTACTTATGCAGGGGGAAGGAGTCATTGTGTATGGGTCTCGGCAGTTGAGGCCACATGAGAGGAATTACCTGACGCATGATCTTGAGTCGGATGTAGTTGTTCATGCTTTATGCTGTTGGAGACACTATCTTCTGGGAGAGAATTTTTTTGGTTTTCACCGATCACAAAAGTCTCAAATATATCTTTACTCAGGGAGATCTGAATTTGAGACAATGAAGGGGGGTTGAGTACCTTCAGTCTTTTGATTTTAAACTTACCTACATGCCTCGAAAAGGCAACGTAGTGGCTGATGCATTGAGCAGGAGGACTCAAATACAGGTAGTTCAGGAGATTAGCAGTGAGTGGCAGCTTATGGATATGTTCTCTGAGATGCATTTGAAGGTGCATGATAGACACGGGTAGACCTTTCTTTTTTCTATATATGTTACCTCTACTCTTATTGAACAAGTGAGAATGAGGAAGCTATCATATTCTAAAGGCCTAGCCCTATGGGAGAGTGTGTCAGGAGAGGACCCTATTCCTAGATAGACTGTGGGTGAGGATGAGATATTGCATTTTCATGGGTGCGTATGGGTGTCAGCAGATATATGCGAGGAGCTGATACAGGACTTTCATTCCTTGTTTTGGACAGTTCATCCTAGTGTCACCAAGATGTATCATGATCTACACCATCAGTATTGGTGTCCAGGTTTGAAGAGAGATTTTGTCAGTTTTTTCAGGAGGTGTTCCACCTGTTAGCAGGTGAAGGAGGAGTATCAGTGACCAGTAGGGCTTTTGCAGCAGTTACTCATTCCCAAGTGGAAGTGGAATGATGTCACGATGGACTTTGTGATAGGTTTACCGAGGTCACCTCGAGGGAATGATGCAGTTTGGGTTGTCATTGACAGACTCGTGAAGGTTGCTCACTTCTTTCCGATCAAGGATACCTTCAGTGTATATGATATGGGAAGGTTGTACATCTGGGAGATTTTTCATTTACATGGAGTTTCGCACTCCATTGTTTTAGATAGGGATTCACGTTTTACTTGTTGGGTCTGGTAGGTACTATAGAGGGCTTTGGGTACATAGGTACTTCTGAGTACATCTTACCACCCCCAGACTGATGGCCAATCCAAGCGTACAATTCAGGTGCTAGAGGACATTCTTCAAGCATGTGTCCCATATTTTTGAGGTTCTTGGAGGAAGCACATACCTCTTGTATAGTTTTCATACAATAATAGTTTTCAAGAAATTATTCATATGGAGCCTTAGGAGGATTTGTATGGTACGCCATGCCGATCACCCCTATGTTGGTTGGAGGTAGGAGGGGAAGCTATGTTGGGACCTCATCTTGTCAAGGAGACCACGGAGCAGATAGAGTTGATTCAGAATAGAATGTCTATTGTACAGTCATGACAGAAGTCTTATGTTGGTAGATGGAGATGACCTCTGGAGTTCGAGGTCGAAGATCGGGTTTTTCAATGTGTCAGGCTGAGGTTGGGACAGAGGAGGATTAGGAGATAGGGTAAGATTTCACTAAGATACATTGGGATGTTTGAGGTTTTGGAAAGGGTTAGGCTGGTTTCCTATTAGTTACAGTTACCTCAGAGGTATCAGGCTATGTACGACGTCTTCCACGTTTCTCACCTATGGAAATATTTCTTAGAACCATCTCATGTTTTTTAACCTGAAGAGGTTGAGTTGGAGGTTAATGCATCATTCAAGGAGCATCCTATCTGGATTGTTGATCGCAACGTGAAGGTTCTTCATGGCTGGTCTGTTCCTCTAGTACTGGTGTTATGGCAGCACGGGAAACTACAAGATGAGACTTGGGAGAGGGAGGTCAATGTACGATCGTAGTGGCTAGAGATGTTCGAGGTTTCTTCTTCTACGCCACATTCTTAGGAAAATTTGGGGACAAATTTCTTTAAGGGGAAGTTTTTAAGAACCCAGACCTTCTTTACAGGTATGTTTTTCATTTCTTGTTGTTTTTTAGGAAAAGAGTAGATTCTGGAAATTTTAGGGGAACACATCATGTACTTATAAGTACATGTCATATACCCAATTTCCATGGGTGACCATGTATTGGCCATTTAATGGCCGAATACATGGCCGTGTGCGGTGACCTGAAGACCGCCTAAAGCGGAGGCTGGTTAAGTCAAGTACATTCCATGTACTTTTAAAGAACATTTCATGTACTTTTATTTTTAATTGGGGTCATGTCTAATTAAAAGAAACGCCTTCTTTTGGCTTTGTCTCATCTAGGAGAGATTGAAGATCATCGATTCTTCTCAGAGCCCCCGATCGGGCATCCGTTTTTCGATTCTACCGTCGTCAATTGCATTGGAATTGTTACGTTAAGCTCTTCCTTATTCCAGATCCTCGTTTCCTGATTTCCTCTCTCTCATGAGATATCCTCAATTGATCATTTTTGATGTTTTGTAGATTTATGTCGTTCTAGGCCGATTCAAGGGCTGACGCTAGAGTATATTGATCGTACAACGCCGACGTAGGTGGTTTGTGCCTTTTCATAGTTAGTCTTTGAGTTATATATGAAAAAGTATCAATACCCTTGTTTGGGGTATTGTGTGTTTATGGTTTTTAGCCATGTTAATGCCTGTTATGCCTTGTGTACCTGATTAGAGGTTGTTTGATTGTGAATAGGGTTAATTTTCATGATATGGATGTTTTTCCCATGCTTATTTTGATATTGACCATTTGGTCTAGATTTTCCTATTAGGCTGCTTACTTCCCATGCCTAGTATTTTTAGGATGGAGTGAATTTATTTGCTACTGTTATACGTTTGTATTTGTTTATCCAAGTAGTTCTTAAAAGCTGTTAGCCAAGTAGTTCTTAAGGTTTACTTTGGTTTTTGAACATATTTTTGCATTATTGACTTGCACATGGTTGTGGGAACCTGGTCTAGTAGACCATAGGGAGAATGGATGTTGAGGGCTTCTCCAGAGTGTCTGTTTACTTTTTACATTGTGAGACCATAGGGGGGATGGAATTTTTGCTCCCTCGGAGTGTCTTTAGTTTCCTCATTACGAGACCATAGGGGTAATTTGATGTTGAGTGCTTCCCCAGAGTGTCTATAGTTACTGATACGAGACCACAGGGGGAATTGGCAGTGAGTTCTTCCTTAGAGAGTCTTTACAAAATCTGAACCAAAGGGGTTAGACTGTGAGTACTTCCCAGATGGTTCCTTGTGCTTGTTGGTTGAACCAAAGGGGATAGGATGTGAGTACTTCCCAGATGGTTACTTGTTTTTTATTAGATTCTTTCTTGATATATGAAAATGAATTCAATTGAAACTGTAGGATTGTATACTTTTGAGTACTTCCTTGTTTACTGCTTCATTTTACTTATTGCCTTCCATATATATTCACTGACTATTATGCACAAATCTTTGGGTGGTTTACTACTAATGGATTTGTCTCACAGCCTGTTTGGGTTATGCTTTTGGGCCCAAATAGATTATATTGTTGCAGGTATAGATAAGGGAAAGTGCCCTTCTACATCAGGTACTTGACTGCTGTGGAGTTGGAGAGAATGGGACCAAGCTGAGGCTTGCAATGCTGTTGGAGTTTATTTGTTTCCCTTGTACTTTTTTTTAGTACTGTATTATAGCATTGTGACCTGTTTAGATATTTTCTTAGACATATGTTCCATGCATCATTTATATATATGTGCTCTAGTTGTTTATTTCTTTCAGTCTTCCACTGTTTACTTACTGTATGTTATTACTACTTCCGCTATTGTTATCTATTTATTTCCACTGGGTTACTCTTCCAATGAGGGCGTAGTTTTTCCACTATCACACCCAAGGCCCTCGCTACTAGTCTGAAGCCTCTGGTGTTTGGGTAAATGATCTTGAGTCCACGTGACCAATCGGGTACGGGGTACCTCTAGGCGGCACCTAGAACTGGGATGTTACATCCACCCCAACCACGTCAGACCATTTTCTGATTCTCATTCATCATAATATTGTCCATGAAAATTCAAGGCATGAGAGCCATTTTAATTTTGAAAAATTATTGATGAGGGAAATGTGATATGAAGATGTAATTAAATCAGTATGGACTAAAAGTAGACCTAATATTCATGCTAAAATTCACCAAGTCGTGTATAACCTCAAAAAATGGAGTGGAAGGAGGTTCCACCAACTAAATTGGCAATGTGACACCATTGAAAAAAGACTCATCAAACTCCACTCTCTCCCACCTTCATCTGTAACCATTTCCAGTATTTCAACACTTGTGACTGAACTCAATGAAACTTTCAGAAGAAAAGAAATCTACTGGTCTATGCATTCTCATGGCATTTTTATCAAAGAAAGGGAGTTAGATACACATTACTTCCACCAGAAATCTTCTAAAAGTCATCACAAAAACATCATTTCATGTCTTACTTTACTTGAAGATACATGGCCTTGACCTTCATTTTTTTCAGGATCTTTACATGGCTGGTGATCCCTCCATCCCCACTAAGGTTACCTTATGTATTTTTTCCATTGTTACTAAGGCTATGAACAAAAATCTCACCTAGGATAATACTAATGAGGAAATCCTTTTCTCCCTCAAAAAAAATACACTCCACCCAAGACCCAGGCCTAAATGGATTCTACATCCTATTATTTAAAAAAAAATTCCACATTGTGGGGCCTGATGTGTCAAGACTAATAAGGGGCCTCTGACATGGGAAGGTTGACTTCACCTCCATCAACAAAACCCACATCAATATCATTCCTAAAACCCAAAAACCCTCTTAGGTCTCTAAGTTTTGACCCATTAGCCTATGTAATGTCACCTATAAAATTTTCTCTAAGCTTATGGTTAACCATATCTACTCATTTTTACCTTTAATTGTCTCATAAAATCAAAGTACCTTTTTCCCCAGTAGACTTATCTCAGACAATTTGATTATTTCCCATGAAACTTTTCACTCTATGAATACCCATAATGTGTTCAAATAAGGCATCATGTCTTGGAATCTCGACATGAATAAAGCTTTTAACATAGGAGAATGGTTGTTTATCTAGTTTTTTCTAAGAAAAATGTGCTTTTTTTCAAGATGGGTTGACATTATTATGAAATGTGTTACCTTCATTTCATTCAAGATCTACATTAATGGAGGACTTTTTTGGAGTTTCTCTCCCTCTGGGTGACTTTACCATGGATACCCCCTTTCCCCTTCCCTTTTCATTTTAATGGCTTGCATTTTCTTACATATCATTTAAGCATCAGCTTAGGATAAACTAGTTCATAGAGTGAAGGCCCATCATCAGGGGACTCTCATTTCCCATATCTTATTTGTTGATGATTGTCTCCTTTTTTCCAGGGCCTCATTGGAATAATTCAAGTGCATTTTCCTTCTTTTTCTTCCTATATGATAACACTTCAAGGAAATCTTTTAACCCCTCTAAATTAGAAATTTCTTTCAGCAAGGGCATGCCTGCGAATAGGAAGGTTGATCTCTAACAGATGTCTAGATTCCAAATGGTTGATAAACACCACAAGTACCTTGGGCTTCTTATGGTATTTGGTTTCTTGAAAAAATAATACTTCTCCATCATCTTAGAGAGTATGGATAAAAATATCAAGGTTGGAGTTATAAAAGAGTCTCCAAATTAAGTGAAAAAATTCTCATTAAATCAGTCACCCAATCCATCCCCTCCTATTTTATGATGATCTTCAAGCTCCTCGACTTCATCAATGATCATCTCCACTCATGTGTCACTATTTTTTTTGGTGGGGTATCAATGAAGGAAAACACAAGGCTCACTATATTACTTGGGATAAACTCTAAAACCCCAAGCCTCATGGGGGAATGGGGTTTAGGGACCTGCACCTCTTCAATGATGCAATTCATTCCAAAAAATGATAGAGTCTCATTCAATAACCTCATTCTCTCTGCGGGAAGGTTATCAAGGCCAAGTACTTCCCTTATGTTAATTTTTTCAGCACCCCATTAGGCCCCCACCCCATTTTCCTCTAGCTTAGCCTGTGGGGATCACACATGACCCTCCTGAGGGGACTTTACTGAAGAATTGGATATAGATCATCCATTTATATTTGGACAGACCCGTGGATGGTTGATGAATATAGGTGTAATACAACTTCCCCCGCCCCTGAAGGTTTTGAAGATGCAAAGGTTCTCTCATTTTTAATGAGGAAGGAAACGGATGGTGCATAGAAAAAATCTCAACCTGGTTCAATGAGAGGGATAGGGAAATTATTACTATTATCCCAGTATCTATAGATTTGGGTTCGGATCATTTATTATAGAGAGATGGAAACTATGGTACCTATATTGGTAAATTTGGGTATTCTCTTTCTACAATCCCTTCGACTCTAGAGGTGGAGGCTCTTTGGAAATCTATCTAGCGCCTATTAATTCCCCCTAAATATCGATATTTTTTGTGGCAAGTTTGAATCGATATCATTCCCTCTCCAGGGTTCCTTGACTCTTTCCATGATTTAGACAACCCAACGTGACCTATCTATGTATCCATGCCTGAATCTATCATGCACGCCATTTCCCATAGCCCCGGAGCAAGGAATGTATAGCACACCTTTAACCCTCATGCTGACAACCTCTTGGACATGTCTCCTCATCTCCCGACTCTTATAACACAAAGGCCTTTTCACATCACCACCAAGGAATAGGATTACCACTAGATAGTTTTTTGGATCATTTGGGTGAGAAAAAACAACATTTTCTTTAACCATCTCTCCAATCTATGCACCTTCTGGGTCAAGAATTCATCCCACTAGTTATCAGCATGGAACCACAGCGAGCATATGTTTATCGACCCTCTGATCAAGGATGATCCCTATACCTAGACCCCCCCCCCCCCCCCATTATTGGAACCTTGAAAATTAATGTTAATGCATCACCTTCTAACAAAATAATTACAGGTTTCAGTGCCGTCATCGGGGACGCTCATGGGCTGATCGTTGCGACTTTTCATTCTTCTTTCTTGGTGTTGCTCTTACCCACTGTCAAGGAAGTGAAATAAATTGATCTAGACATGTAATTTGATTTGGATCAAGGGTGGGATTCCATCACTTTGGAATTAGATTTCCTCACTATCATCTGTGTTATCTCTACTCCGGAGGTTGGCCTCCATCCTTTTGGCCTTTTGGTCTCAAAGATCTAGTCAATTCAGCTCCACTTTTTGACTTACTCCTCTTTTACCAAGAGGGGGGTAATATAGTGGTTCATAATTTAGCTACTCGAGGCCTCTCAAATGAACCACATGTCTGGTTGGATTTTTTTCTCAGTTGGTTTTCTTCTCTTGTTTTACCTGATCTTTGATCTCTTAATATATGAGTTACTCCATTTTCCTAAAAAAACATAATAAGTTCATATATTTTTTAAAATATGAATATATATAAATATTATCAATTTAATATAGCATCATTTATATTATTCAATAAAGGTATTTTTCTTTGAAAAATAATATAAAGTAATATTATTTCAAAGTATTATAATTTAAAATATTTCACTTAACTTACATTCAAATTTTTATTTTAATTAAATAAAATCACTTAGTTTTATAAAATATTTTTATAACTTAGTTTACTTAAATTATAAAATAAGTCATTTAAGAAGAACTTATTAAAGGAAAAAATATTCTAAAATTCATGGGATGTTACATCTCCCCCCCCCCACCTCCTTTAAATGAATTGTGCTCTCACAATTTTTTCATCATACCCAAAAAAGTCTAAATGTCCATATTCATAATTAAGATAAACTAGAATGGTTGAACTTATATATTCTTGAAGGTATTTATCTACCTATAAGTTCAAAAGAAAAAAAATTGATCACTTATATTTTTTCCTAAAATGAAAATATCTAATCTCCAAAGCTGTCTAGACCATGAGATATGATACCACTATGAAAGCTCAAACCTAGTCATCAAGAATTGGGTACTAAAACATGAAATTTTTTCTTATGAAAATGTAACTGAAAAATACATAGTACATTATACAACTGAAGATCTTTTCCAATCTAGTTTTTGAAGTACTCGGAAAAGACCTTACATAATATCAGAGTTAACAAAAAAAATTATAAAATAACTACTTGGATTTTGTTGTGTTAACTCCTTAAACAAAACTATTTATATTATAAATTCTAAAAGACACATGAAAAATATTTTCAAATATAGGGTGAGTGTAAAATTGTCCAATAAGAGTTTTTAAAACAAGTAAAAAAATTCCCTGAAATACTATAAATCCTTTTGAAAACATTTTATCACATAAAACATTTTATTGAAATAAATACTTTCTTAGTAGGGTTTTTAAAACATAGAAGTCATTATTTCAAAATCATTTTAAAATGTATATTATTTGAAAACCATTTAATTTCAAAATACTTTTTGAAGTAGGCATTGGATTTGTCCTACAAAAACTTTTGAAAATAAAAATTATTTTATTGATTAAAATGGCACCTGGAAAATCTGAAGAAGAAAAAAACATGTGACCACTAGCACTATCACTTGTAGGAAAACATCCCCTTGAGGTCATGGGTTCACTCCATATACCTTAACATCTCATTTGATACCCTAGTTCTGAATTTAAAGAAAAAAATTAGAATATATTTCTTTCTCATACATATCCCATTAAAAGCTTTTCAAAATCCTACATAAATTATTTTCATAGAAAAAAATAATTTTATAACTTCTAATCTTGGAAGAATCTGATTTTTTGGAAAACTGTTAGGAGAAATAAATTAATTTCTTACATTTAAAATACATGAAAATAAACGCATTATTAAAATGCATGATATGGAGAGAAAATTTATACAATATGGCCATATCTATAAACATGTATGAAATTCATCGACATACAAAATCATTTTATACATAAAATGATAAATTTTATCATTAAAATAAATTATTAAAAACTTTTTTAATTTGAAAGAGAGAAATAAAATTAATAAGATTCCTTTATAAGGTTTTCTGAAAATTATCATATCATTGAAACTGTTAAAATAAGAAACATAATTTTGATAAAATTGGTTTTTGAAAAAAAATTCTTTAAATAATATAATTTCGAAAATAAATACTTCCCTTACAAAAATATAATTTTGAAGAAATATAACTATAAACTCTAAAAATAAAACCATTACTTCAAAAGGAATTAAGGAATCATATTTCCATATGTTTGAACTCACTGGATGGAATAGTAGAAAAATTTGAGTTTTTACTAAATGAAGGTAGTTCCCTTTTATAGTAGTTCTAATTATTACTGGTTAAACATTCTACACCCAAAAAAATAAATGAAGTCATACAGTGTATCCTATATTAAATTCATTTTTTTGACAAATTTCATGAACCGAGTCGGGACGCCATCTAAACCAGCAACTAACTTGGTCCGCGGCCAGACCCAAAGGGCGTTCCTGATCCCCACGGGCTGGAACAAGTGCCTGGGTATCAAATAAAACATGTGCGAATTATTTACCTGAATTTACCATATTAAAATAACTCACACAAACAAGAAACATTCCCTTAACCATTTCCATAATTTAAGTTTAAAAACTAAGACAAAACCCAAAAAATACTATGAAAAAATGGAAAACTAAAACATCGCCCCAAACCTCTATGCAACAAGAAGAGCACCTCATCAAGCCTCCACCACCAAGATCCACTATAAATGCCACTAGAAACCTAACCTTTAAACATTAAATGTATTCCTTTAACCTGAAACAAATAGATAACAAGGTCTGCATACACCCAAAGTTGTATGTAGGGTGTGAGCCAATACCCAATAGGATGCCACTCGGATAAAAAGATTCCATGCTGAAACATTTTAAAGATAATCTAACATGATCATTTAAATTAATTCTTTTCAAACATTTCTAGGAAATAATTTGTTAGTAAACATTTTAAAGAAAATAAATCAATTACAAATAAAACTAATACATCCATTTTCTTAAAAGAAAAAGGGATTTCTAAAATTCCACACACACGCACACACATCAACACATAAGAGGTCCACCAAATTCCGATGGTTTGGACCCCGTCATATAAGGTAGAGCATCATGGTTAAATTCCTAGGGTCAAAATAGCTCAAGTGGGATTCTAGGAACCTCACATCTCGGTGAAAAGGTGATATAGAAACCACAAAACCCCAAATTCTCATGAAATATACACTAGTAGGGGAGATCCCCGTAACCCTAGTGGTCTCCAATCATCATCAATGTTCAGTTAGTGTTGTAATTGTCAATCCCGCTAAGTTAAACTGGGTCGTAGCCATTTCTGAATCACTAGAAAGTTATTCCTAGTCCATCCACCTATTTACTCAAGATTCCCTTTTTCCCAATTATGTTCCACATATCACACAATACATCTTAATTACACTTCTCAGGCCAAAAAATGTAACACTTGACTTACACCACCACTTGGTCAACCCAAAACCTCTTTTGAAACCAGGCGCACACCAAAGCTACCTCAAAACATGATTTTCACCACTTGTACAATTTAATAAACAATATTCATAATTTATAAAACACTTTCGAAATTCATCACAAGAGTTTACACTAGGAAATCACCCAATTCCTTTTTAGAAAAACCCTTTTTAATACTTAAACATAACAAAACCATTTCAAAAGGGGTTTCGCACCACCCACACAATTTATCAAATAAATTCAAGGCATATAACACAATGGTGTGTGTGTAACACACAAGGAATATAGCCCATTTTTTCAAATAATCCATTTTTCAACGCCAAAACAGTTTAAATATTTTCCAAACTCAACGTTTACCTTACAAACAACCCACAAGACCCTTTTTAATAAACCCCGCATTAAAATACACACACACAACATATCCATTTTCCTTTACAAAATCCAAACCCTTACAAAATATATTTTTCATCACTCACAAAAATTAATAAACCATTTACACAAACCAATTTCATGTCTAAAATAGGTTCTTCATTGTTTAAACTATTAATAACTCTTAAAAAAAGTGCACAACAATCCAAACATGTCATGATGACCCACTTTCCATTAGAAATATTTTTTCCAGCACACATGCACCTCAAGTGCCCATGAAAACGTATTGTGCATACCCCAAACAATTCATTAAACACTTCCAAGAATTTCCACAAAAAAATACATAAACAAAAAAGACTATTTTCTTTGGGAAATCCAATTTCATCAAAAAACTATGCCAAAAACATTATAAAACATAGTTCGTACCACACAATTAAAGCATAGAACATGTAAAAATTAACTAAAAAAACAAATTAAGTTATCTAAAAATTCTAGGGCATGGAACCACATACCTCTAACCAAGAGGCTTCTAGAAAATGGTGTGAAATCACCATCTCACCTCAACTGCACCACAAGAAACCCTAGAAAGGAAAAAAATTTACCCAAAACAACAAGATTAAATCCTAACTAACAAGATTAAACCCTAAATCATACACCCTACCCACTGGAAAACTAAAACCCCAAAGAACATGAACCAAAACCCTAGGAAAAGAGGTAAAGGGGATCATAGAAGGGAGGTGTGTGCGATGGAGGAGAGTGGGGCATCGGTATAAGGTCATTGGAAGGAAAGGGGGGTGCTGGCGGGTGGTCTCTTGAATAAAAGGGGGGTAGGGTTACGATCGTCGGAGGAAGGTCGTGCCGGAAAGGGGTCCAACCAATGAGGGGGGCAAGAGGAGGGCACCGGATGGGGAGGGTACCAGCTAGAGGTGTGTGCTGGAGAGGAGTCGTGGCTGGGTAGAGTTGGGAGCGTCGGCAGAAGGGGAAGGAGGCCACTAGAGGAGCAAAGTGGGGAGGTAGGGGGTCGTGTGACCGAATAAGGAAGGGGTGGGAGTGGGGTGCTTCGAAAGAAGGGTGAGGGGGGGAACCAAAACCCTGATAAAAATAATAATAATAATAATAAACTAAGTTAATATAGATAATAATAATAATAATAATACTAAACTTTAAAATTATAATATTATTATTATTCATAATAATAATACTAAACTTTAAAATAATAATATTATTATTATTCATAATAATAATAATATAATTATTTTTAAATCAATTTCTTTTTTTAAAATTTAATAAATTTTATTATTATAATTACTATTTTTTTAATTTAATAAATCTTAAAACTTAAAAAAGACTCAAATAAAAATAAAATAAATGCGACCGCGAGGTGCTGGGTCGGGGTGTGACAATTCTCCCCACCATTAATGCTTTCCACCCCCAGAAAGTCATTCCAAGGTTTAACTCAAAAGAAAAAATTGAATCCCCTTCAAATATCAAGGAGATTCCAAACAAACATCGAACGAGAAGAAGACTAGAACACTATAAATGGAGAAAGAAACTTACAAATCGAACTCAGGAGGCCAAAATGGTCTCTCTGCTATATATCACCCAAACACCTCCAGTTGATCAATCAAAGGGAAAGAATTGAATAATCCACCCCCTTAAACCAAAACACCTCAAACATTATCAAATAATCCCTCACCACTAACTTGGAACAAGAAAACAAGATCACCCATTTCCAAATTAGTATCAGAAACGTAACCGGGTTACCAACATGGGAGGCCCAAACGGACTCCCCACTATAAGAGATAGGCTAACACTGGTTCACTTTAGAGGAATTCCAGTGAGACCCACAGTGGGTCTCCCCACCATAAGAACTGATCTATCCGCCTAACTTACTCAGGCCATCATGGGGGCTCGACATGGGACTACTTGAGAACTTTCCACCGAATATCTCAATACAAGGGACCCAATTAACAAAACTCCAAACCAACTAGAAGACACTACATGGTTCACCACCCCCATAGAATTACCAAACTCAGATGAGCCTAAATCAAAACTGAAATCAAAACAGACTTCCAAGGCTGATCATACCTAAACAAACACACGAGAAGTCACATCCACAAGGGTACAAGCATAGAGTTTCAAGAGAATGAGACAACTACACCTCTTTCTAACCAGAGGGAATCCTTCCACCCACATGGGTCATGAAGTGGATACGAATTCCCTGTGTCTCTTTTCACTAAATAGAACCATTAAAACAGAGCTGCCACATCAAAACCTCAAACTTTCCCCACCTCCCATACTAGAGACATAAGTTTAACCAAGATCCTTTACACCCCTGGGGGTTCCTGACTACATGTCAGCTTCACTCTGGAACTGATGGCTAGATCTCTGATGGTTGAAGCATCTCCTACCTCACAGTCAGACACTAAACCCCCAAATATAACTTCTTCTTCTGGTTCCACAAGCAACTACACCGCAATCCAAATAGTACCACTAAACACAATAAATCTTACCACCTATTTTTCCTTAATATGGAATTTTAACGTGACAAGGACTTAGAGGATGCCCATGCATCATTCCATTCACCTCAAGCGAGTATATAACAAAACAAGAACATGTGAAACACGTTTCCATCATAACGAGGAAAAATTTAGAATTCTCGAGAGAGAACATGTTTCTATTAAAACATAAGCTCTCAAAAAAATTTCACGACACCCACCCTTGAACTTGAATGAAAAAGAGACATTGCAAATCATCACCGAATGTGAACACTACAACTTAACAGTATTTATAAGGAAAACTATTTTAAACCAAGTCTTAAACAACACACGACTCCTTCAAATGACCATAACATCCTCTTACGAATAGATTTGTCACATTGGTGTCCTAACATGAACCTTTTCTTAGAAGGAAATAAACGAAATATCCAAATACCTTTTTTAGACTGTGGCCAACACCAACAACCCAGACCGCTTTCTGCTTTCCCCCACTGGATTTCCCTTCACCCCTTCCAGGCGGGACCTTCAGAGTTATCGATTTCAAACTTCACCTTTGACCATCAAGCGACTCAAGGAAACCAAAACGTCCTTCAAGTCCTCCCACATCCACTCCCTCGCTATGATAGGATTATTTTATCTGAAGAAGAATAGGGGTAGACTCAATTATAAAACCCAAGAAGGAAGAGCTTACTTTGATCAGCTGGAGGGTCTTCCATCGGTGGATCACCCATGGTCATACTTCAAATATACATCAATTCTTTATTGGGGAATCCACTGGCCAACAAGGAAACTCCAAGGACCCAATAAAACTAGTCCATTGGCCAAAAAATACCACAAGAAACACCAAACGCACAAAAATGGAACTCGCTCAAAGGTGTCCCAAAACACCTTTCAGAACAAACCTCTAACCATTATCCCACAACTACCCACCAACAAGAACTCAAACTTGAAATATGAGTCGACTAAAATGGATTCTCATGCTCAAAATGACTCATAAACAACATTCCAAAAATACAAAAAGACACACCACACAATCACTAGTTATCAAAACACCCAACTTTCATTGAAAATCATTTGTAAAAATAAACAAGGTTGATAGGTTGCACATCCACCAATGGTATCCCATGGGCCTCGCACGTGCATGTTCTCCTGCCAACCAGGCACCAATTTCACCTCACATATATAACCCATGCATATGGTCACCCATGAAAATACCAAAGGTTAGAACAAAAAAATATTTCCATTTTTTATAATAAACATTCAACCCACATCCTCGACTTTCCCATTTCAAATTTCACAAAATCACTTCAAAACACATCTAGTTTCACAACAACCTCATTTTATCAATAACCATTTAATTAGAACTCATTTTTTCCCATTTAAAACAAGTTTCCAAAACCATTTTGAAACTAGTATCCCATTTTCCAATAACCAATTTTCCCATAAATCCCAAACATTGATTATGAAAATTCAATCTCATTGAAATCATTCTCATTTTTACTCACAAATCATTTCATGAAAGTCTGATTTTCTATGATCCACTTTAAAGTGATTCTGAAAACTCATTTTCCACCTTTCCAATGTCGAATCATCTTTACTTTAAAATTAAGTTTCCAAGATTCCAAAACAAATAGACCTGGTATGATACAAGGGAAAACTATTGTCGATGGGTGACTCAGACATGTGGTTGGAAGCCATACACTAGTCACACCATTGTCACGGAGATTGTTTTAAGACAATGTCTATGGCTTCACATGGCTTTTCAAGACCTGCGAGCTCACTCGGACCATTGAACCAACTCTTATTTCATTTCCTAAATGGAGAACAACCATAAGGAACAAAAGGCTCAGATGAAGCCCGACTTCCCCTGGTGACTTGAGTCTCGTCATGAGGTGTGTTGGTTCAGCATCGCACTCATAACCAGAATATAAGTTAAAAAATTAGAAAAAATAGAAAATTACACTTCCAATAAAATTGAAACCCCTGTAAAAAACACAATATATAATAATCAAAAAGTATTTATCATTCAATAAAAATCTATAACTTACATGATTTTATCTAGTTAATCAAAAAATTATCTACGCATTTGTATTATAAAGTAGAATTAAAATACACGTACCTACAATCAATGACTTCTTCAAGAAGTTTTATGACCTTTGAAAGTCCCATGACTCCAGAATTTACAGTTCTCGCACCACCCAACTATTCTTTGATACCAAAGACAATACATTTGAGTCATTGAAAAATTTACATGGATTCCAGTTAAAGATCAAAGCATTAATAAATCTTATAAAAATTAGACAAAGACATTGCATAGGAAATTGAGAGAACTCAATGAATTATAGTGTCGAATGTTGGAAGAATATGTTTTTGTAAGCAATGAGGCATCTGTAGTTAAGGCTAAATGGGATGTTTTGATGGTAAACTATGCTACAATGGTTTATTAGAGAAAGTAGGCTGAGAATGAGATGTTTAATGCATATACCATTTGGAATAAATTCATTTCTCATTTCAAATTAGTTATTTGGTTCCTTTTATGTGTGTGTTTATATCCCATGATGGCTGAGTGTATGTATATTTCTTATAATAGATGTATACTAGGATGTATGTTTAGGGTTTTTGTGATAGAATACCCAAATTACCATGTTTCCTCCAATGGCCCATAAATTACCATGTTTCCAATTTCATAGAAATATGTGATAGATAAAAAATAATCATGGAAGAAGTAGATAAATATCTTCTATTTCCTTTTTATTTAAGTGATAAGCTAAAAAAACTAGTTTAATATGATACCTCAACAATCTGTTACCACTTCGGGTGATCATATACATTGAAGGGAATGACGTGCATTCCATGCATGTTATTTTCTTTATAACCTCTAGTGGATTTGGAATATATCGAAATATATTTGTTTTTAATGTGTCCATGATTTTTATGTTTTTCACAGTGGTGTGTTTGTGTGTGTGTGTGTGTGTGTGTGGCCTAACTCAATACTCAATGCCTTAAGGATACCACATAATATGTTTAATGCACTTTTTGATGATTCTTGGTCACTTATAATGTCTTTTTTATCCTTTTGACATGGATTTGTAGCAGGTACGACATGGGTTCATGTCAGCTTCGATAGTACCTAGCCTCTCAGCACATGGTTTATTGATTATTTATTCTTTCATATACCAAGCATAAACAAAAAAACGATGCCCAAAGTTTAAAAAAAATTAGAATATTCAGAATATTACACTTTCAAAATAAACTAGAATTAAAATAAATGTACCTAAAATTTATGGCATGCTCATTTTTGGTTATTGTTGAAGCATTAATTTGATTATTAGTAAGTTCAAACACCTAATATATCAAAAAAGTTAGTTTTTTGAACCCATATGTAATATTATTTATAAATATTAGAATATACATACCTCAAATCCTAATCAGACTTAACAAATAGTTCGCAAAAATAGATTGAATATGGGTCATATAAGATTGGGAGTAAGACTGTGAATCATTAAATGCCTACAATAAAATTGAATGATATGAGATAAAAAAATAGAATAATATGGAAGAAAATATAAAAAAATTAATACAACTCACCTTATCAAATTCAGTAGTTTCCCCAGTTGTGATTATCTCATACATGAATCTCAGAATATAATAACCACATTCAACATGTCCTTTTTGATGATGAAACTAAAGTTATAAAACATTAAAATGTTAATAAAAATTAATGTATAACAAAAAATAAGAACAAATTATAATATAAAAACTAATTACATGTACTTACACATATTTGATTTTATTCGGTGTCTTTATCAACTTCTATTCCTTGTTAAATTTTTTTCCTGAATTGCATTTTCATATATAAGAACTAATAAAACATATCTAAACAATGGGAATAAAACATAATGAGCTTATAAAAAAACTTACCTTTCTAATAAGGTGGAAAATATTTTATGAACATTTCCTAATAAAGAGAAAAACCAATATAAGGTGCATTCACTTGGGCACAATACGCCTAACATCCAATGCCCCCTACAATACAAAAAGTTCAAAATTAATGACATTATAATGATCATTAGTTCATAATTATATTTCTATTCTTACTTATCAATAAATGGCACAAACCAGCACTGAATCTTCATATGTGATAATCTCTCACACATATATGCAACTCTATCAAGATTCTTCACATGTTTCACTTCTATGGAAATGAATTCTGGGTCGATAAAACTGTAAATGTCTGTACTTTAATTTTGTAGAAGAAGTGTGTGTAGATACCTAATTTAAAAAGAAAATATAGTTAGTCAATTTAAAACCATTTTTATTAAAGAAATAAAAATTCAAATGTCCGTTTACTTATATAGAAAACAACTGCACCACATTCAGGCTGAGCTCTTCAAAATTAACTAGATGCATGATATCTTCTTTTACTAATCTCAATGGATATTCTATTCTGCATATATTAGGTATCATCCAAAACTCATAGATATAATTCAATAAATAAGATGCCTGAGACAATATTTTTATCCCATAAGAAATATTTGAAGTATCTACAGTCAATTGTTCCTGAACATTTTGTTCCATTTGTGCATATTCTTTTACTTTTAGATAATCCTATATAGGTTAAATGTTAGAAAACATTATAATTAATTTTGAATCATTTGTAATTAATATTTAAAAAAACACATACCTCATATGAAATATAACGAAGCAAACCAATTGTCCAAAGTAAGAAATGACCCAGAAAATCTACAACTTTGGTGATATCTTCGTTATGAAATGGAGGTAGAGCATTAGGATCTATAATATCAAGTGCTGATACTCTAACCTGACCCATCTACATAGGCTGGTGATGTACATAATCCCCCAAAAATGTATGAGTTCTAATGAAACAATATGTATGTGAGGATCTTCAGCAAACAACTCACAATATACATTTTGGTCCGAGCGAGGTAGTGGAGAATCAAAGTAAGAAGATGGGGAAGGGTAGTCCGGGTGAGTAGGCTGGGAAGGGTGAAGATTGAAAAATTTATATTAGTGTTTATAATTTATAAAATAGAAAAATTGATGACAAATAAATAATATGCCTTGGAAGGATGCTCATACAGGGAAGGGTAGGCAGATGGGGCAAGGTAGTCTGGGTGAGCAGGTTGGGAAGGCGGAAAAATAAAAATGTTATATTAGTGTTTATAATTTATAAAATAGAAAAATTAATGACAAATAAATAATATACCTGGGAAGGATGCTCATACAGGATAGGGTAAGCAGATGGGACAAGTTAATCTAGGTGATCAGGCTGGGAAGGCTGAAAAATAAAGAAGTTATATTATTGTTTATAATTTATAAAATAGAAAAATTAATGAAAAATAAATAATATACCTGGGAAGGCTACGCAGACTATGATTGTCTTTCCAAGTGTTTTAAAAAATCCTTCTGCACTGCTGCTTGAATTTGATCACCCATAGACTATTTCATATCTTTCAGCTCTACTTTTAAGGATTCTATTTTTGGGTATCTTGATTACTTACTCTTACCAAAAACCTTTTGAATACTAACACCCGCCTGATATCCTCTAACACGGATGAGGTGTTCTGCCTTTCCCAAAGTAGTGGCTAGGATGTCCATCCTACCCTCAGGGATAAATATCCCTATGTCTCCTTCTCTTAAAGTTCATCATGAAATAAAAAATAAAAAAGTTATATTAGTGTTTATAATTTATAAAATACAAAAAATGATAAAAATAAATAAATAATATTTAATTACAATTTTATTAGCTACTTTCTTAGATTCCTCTGTAAGATACTGTTCATTTTTTTTCTTCTTTCTCATTTCCATTTTTCATGGTAAGTGGGAGGAGATGGAGGACCAAACTGGACCTCTTCTGAACCACTACTAGATCGAGCTATTAATGCTTCAAATTTTTCTTCAACCATTTTCTGATCCAAATACGAATACCCTTCATGTGATGAAGTATGAGGGTATACATTTCTCAATTGGATATCCTGATGAGATCTCTTTACAGCCTGTTATATAAAAATAAAATACTAAGTAATAAGAAAAATATATAATAAATTTTACAATATAAAATAATTATCATACCTGAAATTCTTGTTTAATATGACTGTCAAAAAATCACTTCCATGTATCTTCATCTATAAATGGATACTTGAGGCAGGGGTTTTCAAACCTTCTCTTTCCAAAAACATAATTTTTTGCCAGTTTTGTTTTAAAATCTCTTTATCGAACCACCACTAAATAGAGATGTATTTTCTTAATTTCATTTGTTTCCTCAAAATTGAATGTCATCTATAATTGAATAAATTAAATATGTCATTTAAAATATATAATATTCAAAAAATGAGATAAAAGAAATCAATTAAGATATTTTACCATTACGGCCTCCCAAAGCTGTTGCTTTGCCATCCTATCCACTGAATTCTAATCAGGATATAAAATACTAATCCTGCAACAGCTCTCCATCGCAATATAATTAACAAATTGAACTTCATTTGGGCCAGTTTCATTATTATCATCATCAAAATGGATGTGTAGTCTGTCATCATCATGATCATGTGATAGTTTTGGTAAATGTGTAATACCATGTTTACCAACTTGAAAATTTTATTTTTTAGTAGTACAAGAGAAGTCTCCTCCACCGAGGACGCATCAGTAGTACTGCAAAAAAAATTGTAAATTAAAATTTTTATTTCATTAAATAGGTATATTACTGAATATTTAATAATATGTAAAAATAGATATACCACGGTAACTTCTCCTCTCTATCTATATCTGAAATTGCTACTAGAAAGTGTAATGAAATTTTGTGTACCTGCATATCATTAGAAAAATGAATATTTAGAAACAAGAAAGACAAAAATAAGTAAGTAAAAAAAGAGGCATGCATTTTTAAGTTTCAAAAAAAGAAAAAAAATATAAATATTTACCAAAAAATAGGAGACTAATTTATTGTTTGCCCATATGCCTTCATCATGATCATTACGTGCTGCATGCACTATGTCTGCCTTATACTCATTGTAATCATCCTGAAACTGCGTAATAGATGAATAAGGCTTATGTAAATAACTAACATCATCAGCATCATCCTCATCACCCAAATGGTATCATTTTCCTTGAAAAAAAACTAACCACTGATCATTCTATGGATCAATGACATAAAATTCTTGCTTTTCATGTGTTACCATGATAAATGGTTCCTCGTTGTAATTAAATCTTTTCAAATCAACTAGTTTAAACCCATATTCATCATGTTTCACACCACTATTATTATCAACCCAATTAAACTTAAAAATAGTGACTTGAAATTTAATATAATCAATTTCCCATATGTATTCAATAAATCCAAGGTATGATGTTGACGAAGAAATTGGTTTTTTATCTTTGGCACTTGAAAAATGCATTGCTTCAGTGAAAACCATAACACCACTATTATGAATGGTACTCTTGTCATACAGGTTTTTTGTCTAAAGTGTGTAGTCATTGATATCAAAACCAGAACATGTTGAAAAAATAATTTAACATCTTTTGTCTTTCCTTTTATGTCTAACAAAGTTCCAATCAAACATTCACATATGTTTTTCTCAACATGCATAACATAGATGTTATGTTTTATATCTAAAAATCTCCAATTAGGTAGTTCAAAAAAATAGATTGCTTCTTCCAAATATTTATTTGAAGACCAGAACATTTTTTCTTTCCAAATTTCAAATCAATATCTTTCACCCTGTCATAATATTCTTCAGCTGATAATGGTCATGGGAGAAGGTTGTATTCTTGTAATATGTTAAATGCTTTTTTCAATCTACGATAAGGATGATCAATTCGCAATAATCTTTGATGTACCATGTACACTATATTTATTCTATTCTACAATTGATAATATGAAGTCTTCTCTTCACAAATTGGACATGCTTTATGTCCCTTAACACTATATCCAGATAAGTTTCCATATGCAGGAAAGTTATTTATAGTGAACATTATCATAGCATGCAGAAGAAAATACTCTTTCTTGAATGCATAAAAAACTTTAACACCTGCCTCCTATAGCAGTTTTAAATCATCAATCAATGGTGAAATATACACATCAATATCATTTCCTGGTTGTTTTGGTCCAGAAATCATCAAGATCATCATAACATATCTTTTCTTTATACATAGATATGGGGACAAGTTTTAAACTACCAAAAAAATATGCCATAAACTATATGAGCTACTGAGGTTCTGATATGGATTCATTCCATCAGTACAAAATCTCATTCTAATATTTCTAACTTCACTTCCTAAATCATGAAATTTTTTATCAAAACTCTTCCACTGTGGTGAATCGGAAGGGTGACATAAGTTACCATCAGAGATGTGCTCATCTGAATTTCATCTTAACCTTTTTATGTCAATTGAATTTGAAAATAGATGCTTCAAATGAGAAATTATTGGAAAGTGCCAAATTGATTTAGTAGGAGTTTTGATTATGGTACCTAAAAATGAATCACAATTGAATTATCAGAATTATGTACAAAAAATATTGGATGATATCATTAGAAAGTACAAAATTGATTTTTCATGACATTAGATGACATCACCTAAGAATGAATATGAGTTTACTTTCTCATCTATCTTATAGCATGATGTCCCGCATGTAGGACAACTTGATAAATATTCAATTTCTTTCCTAAAAAGTACACAATCATTAGGTAAAGCATGTATCTTTTTATACCTCAGTACCATTGGGCATAATATTTTCTTTGCCACATAATTAGAATCTGGAAGCCCATTGCCTTCTAGAAGTAGCTCTTTTAAAAACTCAAGTAATCTAGAGAAACTTTTATCACTCCACCCATTTTTTTATTTTAAGTTAACTAATATCAAAACTGCTAATAACACTATATATTTACTGCAACCTGGAAATAATGGTTTCTCATAATCTATGTACAATCATTCAACAGTTGCTATTTTTTTATGGTTTCAACACCTAAATCATGAATTAATTCTTCAATACAATACTTTTCCTAATTATGAATATTTTAATCAACATTGGATGTTGAATTTTTAGTTCTTTCACCATGCCAGATCCAACATGTATAATTAAGGCTAAAACTGTAACAAATGAGATGATCCTTGATTTCTATGGAGTTCAAATTTCTCATATTTAAACACTTCATACATATAAAAAAATCAAATTAATGTTTTGAAGATTTCGTTTAGCAAATTCCAATAATTTATCAACTCCTTTTTCATATTCACTAGTGGTTCTTTGTAAATGTATCCAATTAAGATCCATTCAATATCTGATATCACAAAATAATTGGTGAATATATTAAAACATATAAACATTTAAATATATATATATAGATAAATTGTAAATAGAAACACATTTAATAAAAACTATTGATAATCAGATAAAAAACATCAGATATGAAACACACTTACAAATAGTAAACATTTTATTATCATATTATATACATGTGTTATATTGATATTATAATTTAATTATAATATCAATATTATAAAATTTATTAGTTCATTTTACATAGTTTTTGTATTATTTTGATGTTTCATGTGTCAAAAGTATTGAATATTGCGTTAATTTAAAGGTATAAAATTAGTTATTATTAGTAATATGAAATAATAATTAGAGTAAATGTTCATATTATAAGTGAAATCGATCCTAATACTCCCAAAATTATGATAGATGAAATTAAATACATAACTAAATTGGTATATATTACAACACATTTGGGTGAGGGAATAATAGAATCATTTGAAGAATAATAAGTGGTTGTGGATCCATTGCATGTTCTAATGAGTATATACATAAATTATTCGGTGAAACTATACAAGAAAAAAGATCTATTAGTTGTGAGGAAGAATAAAGAGTTGGTGTGATTAAGCTGAGAGTTGTGAACTCACAAAGAATGAAATGAAGAAATTGAAGAGGAAGCCAATATAAGTTCTATTGGTTAGGATCACTACTGATGAAATTAGTGGATAAATACATAAATTGATTCATAAGAATTGGGAACTAATCAGAATATCATATTTCAATTTAAATATTTTTATTTCTTGATGATCTACAGGCATTCGAAGACATTGTGGTGATAAATAAGGCCTATTATTTGGATGTAGTGACAACCTTTATATTAGTGGTGAGTAACTTCAATAAGAAGTAGTTTTAGAAAGAACTAGTGGGATTCCAATACAAAGGTGTTGTGGGATGTAGTACTAAGTTTTCGTGGGTAATATTATGTATCTTCCTATGAATTATGGAAAATACAGAGTCAATATAATCCTTGGACACCCATTATAAATTATTAATATATTATAGTAGAGAATATATGTCTCAATGGGATTTGAAAAGGATAGTGAGTAGGTTTTCTAAATCTGGTCTAAAGCATGTAAAAATAACTCATTTAGATTTTCTATTTATATTTTATATTATATGTGGTTGTGGATTATTGAGTAAAAGATAAAAATATCTATTTATGTCCTAACTGACCATAGAGTTTTAATGGACCAAAGTAGTAGAAAAGCTTAAAAATAATTCAATTGGTTTTTTGTATAATTTATGTAGGCCTGATTCAATACCCACCCCCCACCCCTCTTAGGTATATTTCCTCAGTCCTATGAGGACTCACATTGAGTTATTCTAACATAAAAACCTGAAATCACACAACTCCAATCCATATCAAGAACATTGACTAATACAATTATACATAATGTCAGATAAAAATTCATAACCTAAAATCACAAAACTCTAATCCATATCAAGAACAATGACTAATCACTATTAGGTGTGTCTATTAACCATGTTCCAACACATTTAAAATAAACTATAAACTAATAATTGAAGAAAATCAAAATCAAAATTAAATTATAAATAATTTATCTTCAAAATTTAAAAAAAATACAAAATTCAGACGAAAATAGACCCCCAATCCAAACTTTTCTCCGTATAATACTTTGTAAAATTAAGCACAGCAAGATCTATACAAAAATTGATTATTCAAACAAAAAATAAAGATAAAAAACAAATTAAAATCAAACAATCGTTTAAAGTTTCCCAAAATAGGTTTCGGAAGAACAAATAAACCGTAGACGAAAAAACAAGAGAAGATAATGAACAACGCAGACCGAAAATCATGAAAATGGAAGAAAATTGTCAAAAATGGCCATTGGAGATCACAAATAAGGATTTGAATTCCTCATGAGTCGAGAGGAGCCACAGTGGGTTTTGATTTCAAAGATCCAATAACATGAGGGTTTCCTAATCGCGACAATTTTTAAATGGCTTTCGGGGTCGGTTTTGGTAAAAACCAACACCGAAAATATTCTATTTTTTATTTTTGGTGATGTTTTTTTGGAAAACCAACGCCAAAAATTACACATATGGCGTTGGTATTCTCCAAAATCGACACTGATAATTTTTTTTTTATTTTTGGCATCAGTTTTCACATAAACTGATGCCAAAAACCACTAATAAAACATTTTGGCATTGGTTTTACTAAAAACCGATGCCAAAAATTTCTCACACATATCATTGGCTTCGGTTTATAAAAAACTGATATTATTACTTCGACGTTAAATCTTGTATTTCTACTAGTTTGGATGATGATGGTGGATAAAAACCGAAAGATAAAGTGACGTCAATAGAAAATTGGAACCAAAAATACAATTGAGAATACCTTGGATGCATGGAAAATCAACAATAAAAAAACGTAAATTGATATTGAAATCGAGATAATTGAGAAGTTGACACCAATATGAAGAATTCACAAGAGGCGGCTGACGATGAGTGATGATGGTGGATTCCAACTCAAAGATAAAGTGATATCAATAGTAAATTGGAATCTAAAATATAAATACCTTGAATTCATAGAAAATGAAACAATAAACACACACCGTAAATTGAAATCAGAACTGGGATAAGCGACACCAACAAGAAGAAGCTTGAGCGGCGGCCTACGACGAGTGGTGGTGGAAGGTGGTGGTGGAAACCCAATGAAAGATATTCAAAGCCATAAATTGAATAATGAAGATATTTGAGGCCACATATCGATGAATGAAAGGATTTAAAGCCACAAAATGAATATGGAGGGGTTAGGGTTCGCCGCGTGAGAGAAAACAGAGGGGTATTGCAAGAAATAATGAAACAAAATGACTCCTCCTAGCCCTCGATTAAAATTATAAATATTTTCCACATCAGTTGTTTAATAACTGATGTGGAAAATATGGTTTTTCACAATGGTTATTTAATAAAAGGTGAAAAAACAGTATTTTCACATCGGTAATTTAGTAACCAATGTGAAATTTTTTGGAAATTTATTTTCCACATCAGTTATTGAATAACTGATGTGGAAAATAAGAGATTTTTATTCACCACATCGATTATTATATAAATTAAATGGTAAATAAATTTTTTCACATTGGTTATCGATAATTAACATGAAAAATGCGTCAGGGTAAATCAATTATGTACTAATGTGTGGTTGATATGACTCAAAGTGTGTGTTTTCAATATAAAAATGTTATTTTAGTTTAAAATTTTCATTACATAGCTAAAACCAAGTAAATGAGCTCGAATTATTTTTAAACTTTAGAAAAATGATCCATAATTCATCTTTGATGTGTAAGAATTGAATGCACATCAATCTGACACACAATATAGGCAGTATGAATCAAAATGCATGTTTTCAATATAAAAGTGTAATTTTAGTTTAAAATGTGTGATACATAGGCATAAACAACCTCATATTATTTTAAAACTTTATGATAATGATACATAATTCATTTTTTACATATAGTAATTGACCACACATAAATTTGATGCACAATATGGTCGGTACGGATCAAAGTGTTTGTTTTCAATATAAAGGTATTATTTTAATTTAAAATTCACATCAAATGTCAAAATAGGGTAAAAGAGCTATAATTATTTTCAAACTTTAGGAAAATGATCCATAATTTATTTTTGATATATAGGAATCAACTTCATGTCAATCTGATATACGATGTTGCCGATATGACTCTAAGTGCGTGTTTTCAATATAAAAATGTCATTTAAGTTTAAAACATGTGTCATATTGTCAAAACATAGTAAATGACATCATATTGTTTTCAAAATTTATATAAACTGTCCATAATTTAGTTGTGGCATTTATGAATTGACCGTGCATCAATATGACACACGATGTGGCCGGTATGACTCAAAGAGTGTGTTTTAAATATAAAAAAATTTATTTTAGTTTAATGATAAAGTTATTAACATGTGACACCCTGAACCCGCTCTTCTAAAATTCAGTAATAAAACATGTTGTTTATTTTTTTATTAAAAAGTAACTAAAAAAACATAGTATATTATATAACCGGGGATCTTTTTTGTCCTAGGTTTTGGACGATTAGGAAAAGACCATACATAATATTAGATTTTACAAAAAAAAATTATAAAATAACTACTTGTATTCTCTTGTGCTAACTCTTTATATAAACCTATCAATCTTAGAACTTATAAAATACCTATGAAAAATATTTTAAAAAAATGGGGTGAGCATAAAATTTCCCAATATGAGTTTCTAAAACCAATGAAAAGTAATTTTCCTTGAAATATTATAAATCCTTTTGATAGTATTTTATCACATAAAACATTTGATTGAAATAAATACTTTATTAATAGAGTTTTTAAAATATATAAATCATTATTTCAAAATCCTTTTAAAATACATATTATTTGAAAACCATTTAATTTCAAAATACTTTTTGAAATAGGATTTGGATTTATCCTTGAAAATATTTTGAAAATAAAAAATATTTTATGGATTAAAATGGTACTTGGAAAATCTTAAGAAAAATCATGTGGCCATTAGTAGTATCATTTATAGGACAGTTTCCCCTTGAGGTTAGGGGCTCACTCCCCATATCTTAATATCTCATTTGATAACATGGTTTCAAATTTTACGAAAATATTTTTAGAATATCTTTCTTTATCATTCATAACCCATTAAAAACTTTAAAAAAAATTACATAAATTATTTTCACTGAAGAAAATAATTTTATAACTTATAATCTTTGAATAATCTAATTTTTTGGAAAATAGTTAGAATAAATCCATTAATTTATTATATTTAAAACATATAAACATAAACGTATTAAATCAAATACTTGTATTAAAATGAATAAGATATCAAGAAAAATTATAGAATATGGTCATATCTACAACATGTATGACATTCATGGATATACAAAATAATTTTATACACAAAATTATAAATTTTATCATTAAAATAAATTATTATAAACTTGTTTAATTTGAAAATGTTAATTAAACTTTGTAATATTTCTTTATAAGATTTTCTGAAAATTATCACAGCATCAAAACAATGAAAATATGAAACATAATTTTAATAAAATAAGTTTTTGGAAATAATAATATTTATTAAAATAATATAATTTCTAAAATACAACATTTGAAAATAAATACTTCACTTAGAAAAATATAATTTTGAATAAATATAACAAGAAAATTTGAAAATAAAACCCTTACCTCAAAAGGAACTAAGGTATCCTACTGCTGGATGCTTGAACTCATTAGATAGAATAGCAGAAGAAGTTCAGTTTCTATTGAATGAAGGAAGTTTCCTTTTTATATTATCTTTAATTATAACTATTTACACTTTTTTGCACCCAAAAAAATAGATGTAGTGATACTACGTATCCTATATTAAATTCTTTGTTTGGTAAAAGGGGCAAGTTTAGGATCTAAATTGGATTTGTGGTATTACCATGATACAATATATATATATATATCATGTTTGAAACTGAAACTTGAGTACTGAAGAAGGATGTTTTTCAAAAATGACAAAAAACAAAATCCAATGTATGTGAAGAAGAAAAATACATGTCAATTTGAATTTGTTTCGAGCTCTGGTCCAGAGCCAAACTGAAAATCAAAAGATACATTGAATAAAACATGGAAAGTATTTAACATAAATAATTATATATGAGACCGATGATGAATAGAGTATTATTGGTTATGCTAGAAGAAGAAAAACTAGATCGATGATGAATAGGAACCCAGTTGGATCGAGCTTCTTAATGAAGCTTCGTTGAAATGATACAAATCCGACCAAAATTGTTGACAAAATGATTCTTTTTAAATACAAGAATTAAAAATCAACATTGTGTCAAACATGGATATCGGGATGAAGAAAATCCAAAATGATGACAAATAAGGTATTAATAAACCAAAAACGATCCCTAAATTACGATTTCAAGAAGATTCAGACACCTAAAAAATACACATACACCTACCACTAATAGATCTGCAAATCACTTTGCTAGGTGTAGAGGATAATGGGATCTCCGTTTCCCATAGTTAATGCTTGATTTTTACCCCATTCGAGTTTGAAACCCTCTCAGATTGCTAATAGATACAGTAAAAAGTAGAACATGTACTCGACAGACTCCCCGAAGGCCTACATAATGCACAGCCTCCTTGTAGCCTCCACATCCAGCATCCCGATCCTTGTTGGTGCCCTTTTCTACTGCCGAACCTCCTATTTATGGTCGGAGTTCCAAAGTCAAAGCCCTAGCTCGACTCCCCCTTATCTGATCGACACCCCTTTATTTTTTTTCATTTTTTTATAAAATAAAATATATATTAATATATATCATATAATTTTTGTAATTAAAATTTTATATATAAATAAATTAGTAATATTCATTTTTTAGAATTATCAGAATTTTCTTAATTTATAATTTCATATATTTTATAAGAAATTATATTACCTGTAATATTTATAATTTTATATTATATTTAATATTCAAAAAAATTGATTATTCATATTTCATTTATTTCAAATATTTTAAAATGATAAAATTTTACTTATAGTTATTATCCTAAATTTCAAATTAAATACTTTACATACATTTAGTTACATATATATATATATTCTATTTATAATTTACAACCTCATAGTTATATTTTTTTAAAATTCATATAATAATTATTTTAATTTTTAAATAACCTTTTAATATAAATAAATTTTGTTATTAGAATATTTATTTTTATAGAAAATTAAAATAAATATATTTATATTAAAATATTCATTAAAAAATAATACCACAATTATAAAAAACAATATTTTTTTATAATTTTTTATATTAATTTACAAACAAATCTTATTTCTTGAAAATAATTTATTTAAAAATATTATAACATAAGATTTGAAAACTATAAATGTTTCATATTAACATAAAAGAATAATAAGTACATATCTTTTTCAAAATATGAAAATATATATATTAATAATTCAATATATCATCATTTATATTATTCAATAAATGTATTATTCTTTGAAAAATAATATAAATTAATATTATTTCTAAGTTATAGTTTTAAATATTTCGCTTAAATTATAGTCAAATTTTTATTTTGATTAAATAAAATCACTTTTTTATGAAATATTTTCAGAACTTAGTTTACTTAAATTTTAAAACAAGTTATTTTATAAGAACTTATAAAAATAAAAAATATTCTAAAATTTCTCAGATGTTACATTCCCCCCTAAATGAATTTCACCCCTTGCAATTCATTTTCCGTACCCAAGAAAATTCTGAATTTTCATCTTCAAAATTAAGAAAAACTAAAACAGATGATCTTTTATATTTTTGAGGGTATTTATCTACCTATAAGTTCAAAGGAAAAAAAAATTTATCGCTTAGATTTTTTTTCTAAAATGACGACGTCTAATCTCTAAAGTTATCTAGATTGTGCCCGCTGATACAACTGTGACAGCCCAAACCAGCTCTTCCAAAATTTGGTACTAAAGCATACTGTGTATTTTTTTATTAAAAATAATTAAAAGATACATAGTATATTATACAACCAAGGATATTTTATAACCTTGGTTTTAGAGGATTGGGAAAAGTCCTTATATAATATCAAAGTTTATGAAAAAATTATAAAAAAAACTATTTTTCTTCTCTTACACTAACACCTGGAATGAATGTATCTGTCCTAGAGCTTCTAAAAGACCAGTGAAAAATATTTTAAAAATATGGGATAAGCATAAAATTTTCCAGTAAGGTTTTTTAAAACCAGTGAAAAATAATTTTCCTTGAAATACTATAAATTGTTTTGAAAACATTTCGGCACATAAAACATTAGATTGAAATAAATACTTTCTTAATAGGTTTTTTAAAACATAGAAGTCATTATTTAAAAATCCTTTCAAAATAAATATCATTTGAAAACTATTTAATTTTAAAATAATTTTTGAAATACGATTTGGATTTATCCTTTAAAATATTTTGAAAATAATAATTATTTTATGGATTAAAATGGAACTTAAAAAATTTTAATAAAAATCATGTGGTCACAAGAAATATCACAAGTAGTACAATATCCCCTTGAGTTCATTGGTTCAGTTTCCATACCTTATTATCTCATGTGATTCCCTTATGTCGAATTTTAAGAAAACAATATATTAGAACATTTTTCTTTCTCATTAATAACCCATTAATAAAACTCAAAATATTAAATAAATTATTTTCACAGTAGAAAATAATTTTATAACTTCTAATATTGGGAGAATATCATTTTTTGGAAAAGAATTAGGAGAAAACCATTAATTTGTTACTTTTAAAAGACATGAACATAAACACATTAAATCAAATACTAGTTTTAAAAATCTTGAGATGTCAAGAACAATTATAGAATATGGTCATATATATTAACATGTTTGACATTAATAGACATAAAAAATAATTTTATACATAAAATGATAGCTTTGATAATTAAAAGAAATTATTATAAACTTGTTTAATTTGAAAGAGAGAATTAAAATTAATAAGCTTCCTTCATAAGGTTTTCTGAAAATTAACACAACATCAAAAAAATGAAAATAAGAAACATAAATTTGATAAAATCGATTTTTGAGAATAATAATATTTATTTAAATAATATAATTTTGAAAATATAACATTTGAAAATAAATACTTCCCTTACAAAAATATAATTTTGAAGAAATATAAATATAAACTTTGAAAATAAAACCCTTACCTCAAAAGGAACTAAGGTAGCCTACTGTTGGATACTTGAACTCACTACATGGAATAGTGGAAGAAGTTGGGTTTCTACTAAATGAAGTGTCCTTTTATAGTAGTTCTAATTATAAGTGGTTTCACTTTCCCCACCCAAAAAATAGATGCAATGATACTGTGTCTCCTATATTAAATTCATTATTTGAAAAAGTTAAAGGTTGAGGATCTGAATCGGATTTTTGGTATTAACATGATACAAAAAATATATATATTTCATATCACATTTGAAACTAAAACTTGAGTATCAAAGAAGGAAGTTTTCTAAAAATGAAAGAAAACAAAATCCAGTGTATGCAAAGAAGAAAAATACTTATCAATTTGTTTCGATTTCGACCTCCGGTCTACATCTAAACCAAAAATCAGAAGATACATTGAATAAACCATGGAAAATATGAAATATAAATAATTATATATGTGAATGACGATGAATAAAGTATTATCGATTATGCTATAAGAAGAAAACCAGATCGACAATGAGTAGGAACCTGGTTGGATCGATCTTCTTCGTGAAGCTACATTGAAACGAGACAAATCCGACCAAAATCGTTGTCAAAGAAGATCCTAATTTAATATAAGCATTAAAAATAAACACCATGTTAAACATGGTCATCATGATGAAGAAAATTTAGAAAAGTGACAAATAGGGTATTAATAAACCAAAAATGATCATAAAAATAGGATTTCAAGAAGATTCATACACCTAAAAAATACACACATACCACTATGACAGCCCGAAACCACTCTTCTATAATTCGATATTAAAACATGTTGTGTATTTTTTTTATTAAAAAGTAACTAAAAAATACATAGTACATTATAAAATTGAGGACATTTTCTGATCTATGTTTTGGAGGATTGAGAAAAGACTTTACGTAATATTAGAGTTTATGGAAAAATTATAAAATAACTACTTGTATTCTCTTTCACTAACTACTTAAATGAAGCTACCCATCTTACAACTTCTAAAATACCTATGAAAAATATTTTAAAAACAAAGGGTGAATATAAAATTTCCCAATGAGGTTTTTAAAACTAGTGAAAAATACTTTTCCTTTGAATACTATAAATCCTTTTGAAAATAAAACATTAGATTGAAATAAATACTTTCTTAATAGGGTTTTTAAAACATATAAGTCATTATTTAAAATTTGTTTTAAAATAAAAATTTTTGAAAACCATTTAATTTCAAAATACTTTTTGAAATTGGATTCAGATTTCTCCTTGAAAATATTTTGAAAATAATAATTCTTTTATGGATTAAAATGGTACTTGACAAATCTTAATAAAAATCATCTGGTCACTAGCGGTATCACTTGTTGGAAATTGTCCCATTGAGGTCATAGGTTCACTCCCCATGCTTTATCATCTCATTCGAAACCCTTGTGTCAAATTTTAAGAAAAAATATTTAGAAGATCTGTCTTTCTCATTAATAACCCATTAAAAACTTCTCAAAACATTACATAAATTATTTTCATTTAAGAAAATAATTTTATAACTTCTAATATTGGCAGAATATGATTTTTTTTTAAAAGAGTTAGGAGAAGTCCATTAATTTCTTACATTTAAAAGACATGAACATAAACGAATAACATGAGATGTCGAGAACAATTATAGAATATGGTCATATCTACTAACATGTATAACATTAATGGACATACAAAATCATTTTGTAGATAAAATCATAACTTTCATCATTAAAAAAATTATTAGAAACTTTTCTAATTTGAAACAGGTAATTAAAATTAATAAGATACCGTCATAAGGTTTGTTGAAAATTGTCACATCATCGAAACTATGAAAGTAGGAAACATAATTTTGATAAAATCATATTTTTAAAATAATAAAATTTATTTAAATAATATAATTTTGAAAATATAACATTTGAAAAAAAAACATCTCTTATAAAAATATAATTTTGAATAAATATAACTATAAACTTTAAAAATAAAACTCTTACCTCAAAAGGAACTAAGGCACCCTAATGTCGGATGCTTGAAATCACTTGATGGAATATTAGAAGAAGTTGGGTTTCTACTGAATTATGGCAGTTCCCTTTTTATAGTAGTTCTAATTATAATTTTTTACACTTGTCGCACCCAAAACAATAAATGTAATGATACTGCATATCCTATATTAAATTCGTTGTTCGAAAAAAGTGGCAAGTTAAGGATCCAAATTGGATTTGTTGTATTATCATGATACAATATATATATATATATATATCATATCACATTTGAAACTGCAACTTGAGTACCGAAGAAGGAAGTTTTCCGAAAATGATAGAAAACCAAATCCAGTGTATGCAAAGAAGAAAAATACATGTCAATTTGTTTCTATTTCGAGCTCCAATCCACATCCAAACTAAAAATCAGATGATATGTTGAATAATCCATAGAAAATATGCAATATAAAAAATTATATATGTGACCGATGATTAATAGAGTATTATTGATTATTCTATAAGAAGAAAAACCATATCGACTACGAACGGGAACTCGATTGGATCAAGCTTCTTCATAAAGCTTTGTTGAAATGAGACAAATCCAATCGAAATCATTGAAAAACGATTCTGATTTAATATAATAATTAAAAATAAACATTGTGTCAAACATTTACATCGAGGTGAAGAAAATCCATAACAATGAAAAATAGGGTATTATTTAGCTGAAAACAATCCTAAAAATATGATTTCAAGAAAATTATGACACCTAAAAAAATACACATACACCTACCTCCAATATATCTACAAATCGCTTCGCAATAGGTAGAAGATGATGGGGTCTCCATCGTGCATTGTATGTGATTTATTTTTTCCCCATTCGTGTTTGAAACTATCTCGTATCACCATGAGATCCAGTGAAAAGTAGAACTCATACCCAACGAACTCCCAGAATGCCAACACAAAGATCAGCCTCCTTGACACCTCTATATCCAGTGTTTCGATCCTTGTCGGTGCCCTTATTTGTGGTCGAACCTCCCATCTGATCTCAAAGTTCCGCAGTCAAAGCCCTGGCTTAACTCTCCCTTATTCGTTCGACACCCCTTTATCTATTTTTCTTTCATTTTTTATAAAATAAAATATATATCATATAATTTTCATAATTCAAATTTTATATATAAACAAATTAATAATATTCATTTTTTAGAATTATTATAGTTTTGTTAATTTATAATTTCATATATTTTATAATAAATTATATTACCTTTAATATTCATAATTTTATATTATATTTAAAATTCAAAAAAATTGATTATTAATATTTTATTTATTTTAAATATTTTATAATTATAAAATTTTAATTGTAGTTATTATCCTAAATTTCAAATTAAATATTTTATATACATTTCATTACATACATTTGTATATTCTATTTATAATTTACAACCTCACAGTTAACTTTTTTTTAAGACATATCATAATTATTTTAATTTTTAAATAACCTTTTGATATAAATAAATTTTTTTATTCAAGTATTTATTTTTACAAAAATGATCAAATAAATATATTTACATTAAAATATTCTTTTAAGAAAAATAATTCCACATTTATAAAAGCAATATTTGTTTATTGTTTTTCATATTAATTTATAAATAAAAATTTTTCTTGAAAATAATTTATTTAAAAATATTATAACATCAGATCTGAAAATAATAAATGTTTCATATTAACATAAAAGTATAGTAAGTAATTCTCTCCCATTGTAAGAGCATCCCTTCCTAGGATGAGTCGAGGACACGCCGACAAGCCCTGTTTCTTGTATCGGCATCTGCGACGGTCCTCCCAGATCCTCCTCGATTTCTCCTCCCCAACATGCGATCCACCATCATCCACGGAGATCCACAATCGTCCATATAGATCCACCATCATCAGTGGAAATCCACCATCATCCGCAGAGATCCACCATCCTCCATGGAAATCCACTATCATCTGCGTAGATCAACAGTCATCCACATTTTCTACAAATCCACTGTCATCCTCAGAAATCCACAATTGCCCTTGTTTTCTGCAGATCCACCATCATTTTCTACAGATCCACTATTGTCCGATTTTCTTGAGGTTTCTGATGGTGAGGTTTTACATTCTTTGCTCGCCAAGCTATTTTCTCATGGTGGGACTTTTCTCATTGAGATCTTGGCTCGCAGAAGTCTCTTCTCACGTAGGGCTTGTCTCGCACACGTCTTTTCTCACAAAGGTTTTGCTAACGGAAGTCTTTGCTCATAGAGGACTTTGCTCTTGGAGACCTGTGCTCGCACAGCTCTTTACCAACTGAGGTCATCTGCAGACCCATGAGTCAATAGAGAATGAATTGGTATCTCTTCTGGAAAAGGAAAATTCCCCAATCATAGAAACAAGTAATATATACTACTTTTTGGTTCGCCGCATGAATCTTCTTGATATAGTCATGTTTATCTCAAATCGGCCCATCAATTTTCCTTCCCAAAAGAACACACTGCAATCAATATGGAATTCAGATGATGGAGTCACCATACGTAAGATTGGATATGGGCGTCTCATTTTCAAGTTCTTCAATAAAAAATACAAAAACAAGGTCCTTCTCGGTAGGCCTTGGTCCTTTGACAACCAACTAATCCTAATGGAGGAGCTACAAAATAATAAGAACGCACTAAAAGTGGACCTTTCTAAATCACCCTTATGGGTTCAGATTTTGTGAATCCCCTACAGGGCTAGATATGAGTGCATAATGAGAGAAATCAGATCGTGTATCGGTGACTTCATGGAATGGGATCGATCAGACCTTATTCTAAGGGGGGATTTCATGAGAATAAGGGTCTCAATTGATGTTGTCTTCCCTCTCCTAAGGGGTACCTTTCATTCAATAGAGAATTCAAAAACTTGGATTGGGTTTGAGTATGAAAAAATGTTGGTCTTCTATTTCTTTTGTGGACACTTTGAACACACAGAGAAGGAGTGCACCTCAAAAACAATTGATGGAGAAGGTAATGTTGGCATCCACTATGGCCCCTGGCCCCGAGCTAAAAATTCTAGGAAAACATTTGTTCCAGAATCCAAAAAATATAAGGATAGAGAGAAACTTTCCAAGGCCCTGATCAATCACACCACCTAAGACTATGAAAGGACCATTTTATTGAGGCCACTGTGATTTCCTACATACTATGACGATACAGCCCACCCAAAGGAAGTAAGAAACCTATCCCCTCAAGCTGACCCTTGAGCCTCTAGGAGCACCATTGTCGTCCTGAATAAAGACCCCGTGGAAATGAAAATATTGCCTACATCCCTTCCTCGAGAGACGAAGAATACTCTTAAAATTCCATCCAACCCAAAACACATATCCACAGACCCTCCAAACATGATTCCTCCCCCAGTCTTTGAACCACCAAACCCAGTTCCCCCTACAGGCATTGAACTTCCTAGACTCAACTCCCAGGTTGGAGATGAAATGAAAGGGTGGACATCGATTTATGAAAAAACATAGTACATAGAGAAGGATAAGTAGAGGGGACTCGGGATTTGACCCCCCCTCCTGCATAATATTGTGGATACAAGCGAAGTGCATATTCACCCCTAGGAAGCGAGAAGCTCCCAAAAAGATGGAAGCCTACAGAAAATGGATTGTTTGTTGAAATTTTAGAGGCGAAGGCTGGTCTAACCCATCCCTACCTATCTCAATAAAAATCATGTACTAGAATTACCATGGTCTTGGTAACCCATGCACAGTTCGTATGCTCTGGCGTAAGAGTGCTCTAAGTCACCCGTGTGTGATTTTTTTGTCTAAAACCATGATCGAAAATAAGGGCATGCACAACATAGCCTCCAAAGTAGGTTTTGAGGGATTCTTACCTATCCCACACTATGGACATGTTGACGGCCTCTACCTCCTATTTATGGAGGAAGTGGACATCTGACTTAAGAGTTTCTCACCAAACCATATTGTCGCCTCTTTCCACCAGTCTAACATGCTTGTTTGGTCCTTTGTTGGTTTCTATGGATGGCCCTCACAAAATGATAAACATAAGTCATGGGACCTCCTTAAAATAATTAGGAATGAAATCCCAGGACCTCTCCTCATGGGAGGATATTGTAACGATGTCATTTTCCAAAGTGAAAAGAGAGGGGGTTCCAGTAGGCCCTCATCCCTTATGATAGACTTCCAACAAGAAGATCAATGAACAGATCTTAATGACTTGGTTCATATGGGTAACCCCTTTACGTGGTAACATGGCCGCTCAAAAAAACCCACATAGATAAGAGACTTGAAAGATTCTTGGCATCATCCGACTGACTCACCATCTTCAACCTCTTTTTGGTCTCCCACCTCACCCCAGCCATGTCAGACCATTATCTGATTCTCATTCACCTTAAAATGGTCCATGAAAATTCAAGGCATGAGAGGCATTTTATTTTTGAAAGCTTCTTGATGAGGGAAAGGGGTTATGAAGATATAATTAAATCAAGATGGACTACAAGTGGACCTGACATTCATGAAAAAAATCACCAGGTCATGTATAACCTCAAAAAATGGAGTGGAAGGAGGTTCCACTAACCAGATCGCCAATGTGACACCATTGAAAAAAGACTCATCAAGCTCCACTCTCTCCCACCTTCATCCATGACCATTTCCAGTATTGAAACACTTGTGATTGAACTTAATGAAACCCTTAGAAGAAAATAAAGCTACTAGTCTATGCCTGCTCACGACATTTGTATCAAAGAAGGGGACTTAGATACACATTTCTTCCACCAGAAATCTTTTGGAAGGCGTCGTAAAAACCTTATTTCATGTCTTACTTCACTTGAAGATATATGGCCTTGACCTTCATTTTTTTCAGGATCTTTACATGGATGGTGATCCCTCCATCCCCATTGAGGTTACCTTCTATATTTTTTCCATTGTTATTGAGGCTATGAACAAAAATCTAACCTAGGATACTACGGATGATGAAATCCTTTTCTCCCTCAAAAAAAATACACTCCACCAAATCCCCAGGCCTATATGGATCCCACTTTCTCTTATTTAAAAACTTTTTCCACATTGTGGGGCCTGATGTGTCGAGCCTAATAAGGGGCCTATGACATAGTAAGGCTGACTTCATCTCCATCAACAAAACCCTCATCAATATCATTCTTAAAACCCAGAAACCCTCTTAGGTCTCTGATTTTTTACCCATTATCCTATGCAATGTCACCTATAAAATTTTCTCTAAGCTTATGGTTAACCATCTCTACTCCTTTTTACCTTCCATTGTCTCGGAAAACCAAAGTGCATTTGTCCCCAGTATACTTATCTCAAACAATGCGATTATTTCCCATAAAAATTTTCACTCTATGAATACCTATAATGTGTCCAAATGAGGAATCATGTCTTGGAATCTTGACATGACTAAAGCTTTTGATAGAGTGGAATGGTTGTTTATCTAGTTCATTCTGAGAAAAAATGGGCTTCTGCTCAAGATGGGTTGACATTATTATGAAATCTGTTACCTCCATCTCATTCAAGATTTGAATTAATGGAGAAATTTCACAGAGTTTATCTCCCTCTGGGTGACTTCACCATGGATACCCCCTTTCCCCTTCCCTATTCATTTTAATGGCTGATGTTTTCTCCAATCTCATTTCAATATCATCTAATGATAAATTAGTACATGGAGTGAAGGCCTGTCATCAGGGGCCTCTCGTTTCTCATCAATTATTTGTTGATGATTGTCTTCTTTTCTCCAGGGCCAAATTGGAATAATTCAAGTTCATTTTCCTTCTTTTTTTTCCTATATGAGAACGCTTCAAGGAAAGCTGTTAACCCCTCTAAATCAGAAATTTCCTTCAGTAAGGGCGTGCCCCAAAATAGGAAGGCTGAGCTCCAATAGACGTTTAGCTTCCAAATGGTTGATAAACATCACAATTACCTTGGGCTTCTTATAGTCTTTGGTTTCTCCAAAAAATAATTCTTCTCCAGGATCTTAGAGAGGGTGGATAAAAAAATCAAGGTTGTATTAACAAAAGAGTCTCCATATCAGGTAAATAAATTATAATTAAATCAGTCACCCAATCCATACCCTCTTTTTTTATGATTCTCTTCAAACTCCCCGGATTCATCAATGATCATCTCCACTCACATGTCGCTAATTTTTGGTGGGGTATCAATAAAGGAAAACACAAGGCTCACTAGATTACTTGGGATAAACTCTACAAACCTGAGCCTCGTGGGGGGATGTGGTTTGGGGACCTACACCTCTTTAATGATGCACTTCATTCCAAACAAGGATAGAGGTTCATTCAAAAACCTCATTCTCTCTGCGGGAAGGTTATCAAGGCCAAGTACTTCCCTTATGATAATTTTTGCAGCACCGCATTAGGCCCCCGCCCCAGTTTCCTCTGGCGTAGCCTGTGGGGATCACGCATGACCCTCCTGAGGGGACTTTACTGAAGAATTGGAAATAAATCCTCCATTTATATTTGGATGGACCCATGTATGGTTGATGAATATAGGTGTAATGAAACTTACCCCACCCTTGAAGGTATTGAAGATTAAAAGGTTCTCTCATTTTTAATGAGGAAGGAAATGGATGGTGCCTAGAGAAAATCTCTTCCTGGTTCAATAAGAGGGATAGGGAAATTATTCTTAGTATCCTGGTATCTAGATATTTGGTTCCTGGTCATTTATTCTAGAGTGAGGAAAACTTGGGTACCTATATTGGTAAATTTGGGTATGCTCTTGCTAAAACCTCTTCGACTCTAGAGGTGGAGGCTCTTTGGAAATCTATCTAGCGCCTATGAATTCCCTCTAAAGCTCACTATTTATGGTGGCAAGTCTGCATTGAGATCCTTCCTTCTTCAAGTTTCCTCAGCTCTTTCCATGCTTTGGAAAACCCAACATTACCTATCTATGTATCTATGCCTGAATATCTCATGCACTCCATTTCCCACTGCCTCGAAGTAAGGAATGTCTCGCTCACCTTTAACCCTCATGTTGAAAACATCTTGGACATGGCTCCCGATCTCCTAATTCTTCTCCCACAATGGCCTTTTCACATCACCACTAAGGACCTGGATTCCCACTGGACAGTGTCATGGATCATTTGGGAGAGGAAAACGAAATTATCTTTAACCATATCTTCAATCCATGCACCTTCTGGGTCAAGAATTCATCCCACTAGTTATCAGCATGGAACCACAATGAGCATATGTTTGACAACCCTCTGATCAAGGATGATCCCTGTACCTGGACCCCCCCCCCCCATTATTGGCACCTTGAAAATTAATGTTGATTCATAACCTTTTAACAAAAGAATAACAGGTTTTGGTGCCATCATCAAGGACTTTCAAGGGCTGATCATTACGATTTTTCATTCTTCTTTATTGGCGTTGCTCTTACCCACAATCACGGAAGCGCAAGAAATTGTTCTAGCCATGTAATTCGCTTTGGAGCAAGGGTGGGAGTCCATCACTTTGGAATCAAATTTCCTCACTATCATCTATGTTATCTCCACTCTGAAGTCTGGCCTCCATCATTTTGGCCTTTTGGTCTCAAAGATCCAGTCACTTCAGCTCCACTTTTTGACTTTCTCCTTCTCCTTTACCAAGAGGGGGGTGATATGGTGGCTCATCATTTAGCTACTCAAGGAATCTCAAATGACCCACATGTATGGTTGGATTTGTTCCTCAGTTGGTTTTATTCTCTTGTTTTACTTGATCTTTGATCTCTTAATATATGAGTTACTCCATTTTCCTAAAAAAAAATAAGTTCATATCTTTTTCAAAATATGAATATATATAAATATTATCAATTTAATATAGCATCATTTATATTATTCAATAAATGTATTATTATTTGAAAAATAATATAAAGTAATATTATTTCAAAGTATTATAATTTAAAATATTTCACTTAACTTACAATCAACTTTTTATTTTGATTAAATAAAATCACTTTTTTTATAAAATAATTTCATAACTTAGTTTACTTAAATTATAAAATAAGTCCTTTTAGAAGCACTTATTAAAAGAAAAAATATTCTAAAATTCATGGGATGTTACATCCCCCCCTACCTCCCTTAAATGAATTGTGATCTCGCAATTTGTTCGCCATACCCAAGAAAATTCTAAATGTCCATCTTCATAATTAAGAAAAACTAGAACTGTTGAACTTATATATTCTTTAGGGTGTTTATCTACCTAGAAGTTCAAAAGAAAAAATTTTATCACTTATATTTTTTCCTAAAATGAAAATATCTAATATCCAAAGCTGTCTAGACCATGCACTATGATACCACTGTGACAGCTCGAACCCGGTCGTCAAAAAGTAACTGAAAATACATAGTACATTATACAACTGAGGATCTTTTCCGATCTAGTTTTTGAAGTATTATGAAAAGACCTTACATAATATCAGAGTTTACGAAAAAATTATAAAATAACTACTTGGATTTTGTTGCGTTAACTCCTTAAATGAAACTATCCATATTATAACTTCTAAAAGACATGTGAAAAATATTCTAAAAATATGGGGTGAGTGTAAAATTTTCCAATAAGAGTTTTTAAAACAAGTGAAAAAAATTCCTTGAAATACTATAAATCCTTTTGAAAACATTTTATCACATAAAACATTGTATTCAAATAAATACTTTCTTAGTAAGGTTTTTAATACCTAGAAGTCATTATTTTAAAATCCTTTTAAAATGAATATTATTTGAAAATCATTTAATTTCAAAATACTTTTTTAAATAGGCATTGGATTTTTCCTTGAAAAACTTTTGAAAATAAAAATTCTTTTATTGATTAAAATAGCACTTAGAAAATCTCAAAAAAAACGTGTGAACACTAGCACTATCACTTGTAGTACAACATCCCCTTGAGGTCATGGGTTCGATCCCTATACCTTAACATCTCATTTGATACCCTAGTTCTGAATTTTAAGAAAAAAAATTAGAATATATTTCTTTCTCATACATAACCCATTAAAAACTTTTCAAAATCCTACATAAATTATTTTCAAAGAATAAAATAATTTTATAACTACTAATCTTGTAAGAATATCATTTTTCATAAAAGTGTTAGGAGAAATCTATTAATTTCTTACATTTGAAAGACATGAACATAAATACATTAAATTGAATACTTGTATTAAAATTCATGAGATGGAGAGAACAATTATACAATACGACCATATCTACAAACATGTATGAAATTCATGGACATACAAAATCATTTTATACAAAAAATGATAAATTTTATCATTAAAAGAAATTATTAGAAACTTGTTTAATTAGAAAGAGAGAAATAAAATTAATAAGATTCCTTCATAAGGTTTTCTGAAAATTATCACAGCATTGAAACTGTGAAAATAGGAAACATAATTTTGATAAAATAGGTTTTTGAAAGAAAAAAAAATTTCTTTAAATAATATAATTTTAAAAATAAATACTTCCCTTACAAAAATATAATTTTGAATAAATATAACTAAAAACTCTGAAAATAAAACCCCTGCCTCAAAAGAAACTAAGGCAGCCTATTGCCAGATGTTTGAACTCACTGGATGGAATAGCATAAAAAATTGAGTTTCTACTAAATGAAGGTAGTGCCCTTTTCCTGGAGATGTTGATGCGATGATGGGTTGATTGCGAATTAGGGTTGCGATTTAGAGAGAATGGATCAAGGCGGACCCAAGGTGACTTGTGTTTTTTGAATGATGTGTCCTGTTTTTTGAATTTGAAATTTGATGTTGAATTTTGAAGTTTTGAGGTGGAATTTGAAGCTTGAATGGGTTAATGTTTGGGGTGTTTTAAATTTGATATCAAGTATTATGAAGTTCCCACTAACCTTAAAGTGGTTTATTCAGAGAATGGAAAAAATGGATTTGGTCATGGTAGTGCCCTTTTATAGTAGTTCTAATTATTACTGTTTACACTTTCTGCACCCAAAAAATAAATGCAGTCATGTTGTGTATCCTATATTAAATTCATTTTTTTGAAAAATTTCACGAACCAAGTCAGGACGCCATCTAACCCGGCGACTGATCTGGTCCACAGCAAGCCCCAAAGGGTGTTCCCAATCCCCACGGGGTGGCACAAGTGCCTAGATATCAAATAAAACATGCAGAAACAATTTACCCAGATTTACCATATTAAAATAACCCACAAAAACACAAAACATGCCCTTAACCATTTCCAGAATTTAAGTTTACAAACTAAGACAAAACCCAAAAAAGACTACGATAAAAGGGAAAACTAAAACATCACCCCAAACCTCCGTGCAACAAGAGGATCACCACCTCAAGCCTCCACCACAAAGATCCGCTATAAGAGCCACTAAAAACCCAACCTGTCAACATTAAACATCTTGCCTTAACCTAAATCAAATAGAAAGCAAGGTCTGCATACAACCAAAGGTGTATGTTGGGTGTGAGCCAATGCCCAGTAGGATGCCACTCAGATAAAAATATTACATGCCAAAACGTTTTAAATATAATCTAACATGCTCTTTTAAATTAATGATTTTCAAACATTTCTAAGAAATCATTTGTGAGTAAACATTTTAAAAAAAATAAATCAATTAAAAAGAAAACCAATACAACCATTTTCTTAAAATAAAAAGGGATTTCTAAAAGTTCACACACACACACACCCACACACAAGAGGTCCATTGTATGCGGATGGTTTGCACCCTGTCATATAAGGTAGAGCATCATGGATAAATTCTTAAGGTCAAACTAGCTCAAGTGGGATTCTAGGATCCTCGCATATCAGTGAAAACGTGATATAGAAACCACAACAACCCACATTCTCGTGCATTAGCCACTGGTAGAAAATGTCCCCATAACCCTAGTGGTCTCCAATCATCATCAATGTTTAGTTAGTGTTGTAATCATCAATCTCGCTAAGTGAAACTGGGTCATAGCCACTTCTGAATCACTAGCAAGCTAGTCCTGGTTTGTCCACCCATTTACTCAAGATTCCCTTGTGCCCAATTATGTTCCACATATCACATAATACATCATCATTACACTTCTCGGGCCAAACAATGTAACACTCGACATACACCGCCACTTGGTCAACCCAAAACCTCTTTTGAAACCAGATGCACACCAAAGCTACCTCAAAACATGATCTGCACCACTTATAAAATTTAATAAACATGATTTATAATTTAGACTACACTTTTGACATTCACCACAAGAGTTTACACTAGGAAATTGCCCAATTCCTTTTTATAAAAAACCCTTTTTAAGTCATAAACATAACAAAACCATTTCAAAGGGGGTTTCGCACCACCCACGCATTTTATCAAATACATTCAAGGCATAAAATAGAAAGGCATGTGTGTAACACACAAGGAATATAACCCATTTTATCAAAGAATCCATTTTCAATGCCAAAACACTTTAAATCTTTTCCAAACTCAACTTGTACCTTACAAACAACACATAAGACCCTTTTTAAGAAACACCACATTAAAACACACACACACAACATAGAAATTTTCCGTTACAAAATCCAAACCCTTCAAAAAAATAAATTTTGCATCACTCACACAATTTAACAAACCATTTACACAAACCAATTTCATTTCTAAAATAGGTTCTTCATTATTTAAATATTCAAAACTAATAAAAAAAGTGCACAACAATCCAAACATTCCAAGATGACCCACTTTCCATTATAAATAATTTTTCAGCACACATGCACCACAAGTTCCCATGAAAACATATTGTACATACCTCAAAAAATTAATTAAACACTTACAAGAATTTCCACAACAACACACATAAACGACAAGACTATTTTCTTTAGGAAATCCAATTTCATCAAACAAGTATGCCAAAACATTCTAAAACATAGTTTGCACCACACAATTAAAGCATATAACATGATAAAAATAACTAAATAAACAAATTAAATCATCTAAAAATGATAGGGCATGGAACCACCTACCTCGAACCAAGAGGCTTCCTGAAAATGGTGTCGAACCGCCATCGTACCTCAACTGCACGATAAGAAACCCTAGCAAGGAAAAAATTTACCCAAAACAACAAGATTAAATCCTAAATAATAAGATTCAACCCTAAACCGGACACCCTACCCACTAGAAAACTAAAACCCCAAATAACATGAACGAAAACCCTAGGAAAATAGGGAGAGGGGGCTTATCGGAGGGAGGCGTGTGCACTGAAGGAGAGCGGGGCATCGGCAGAAGGTCATCAAAAGGAAAGGGGGGTGCTGGCGGGTGATCACTGGAAGAAAAGGGGGTAGGGTTGCGATCGTTGGAGGAAGGTCATGCCGGCAAGGTGTCTGACCAATGAGGGGGGGCAAGAGGAGGGTGTTAGATGGGGAGGGAACCAGCTGGAGGTGTGTGCTGGAGAGGAGTCGTGGCTGGGTGGAGGTGGGAGTGTTGGGAGGAGGGGAAGGAGGCCACCAGAGGAGCACTGGTAGAGAGGCGGGGGGTTGTGTGACCGAACAAGGAAGGGGGTGGGAGTGGGGTTCACCGTAAGAAGGGTGAGGGAGAAACCAAAACCCTAATAAAAATAATAATAATAATAATAAACTAAATTAATTTGAATAATAATAATTATTATTATTATAGTAATAATAATATTAAATTTTATAATAATATTATTATTATTATTCATAATAAGAATATTATCATTACTATTATTTTTAAATCATTTTCTTTTTTCTTTTATTTTTTTTTAAATTTAATAAATCTTATTATTATCATTACTATTATTTTTAATTTAATAGATCTTAAAACTTAAAAAAAAAACTCAAATATAAATAAAATAACTGCGACCACAATGTGTCAGGTCGGGGTGTGACAATTCTCCCCACCATTAACGCTTTTCGCCTCCGGAAAGTCGTTCCAAGGCTTAACTCAAAAGAAAAAACCGAATCTCCTTCACAGCTCAAGGAGATTCCAAACAAACATCAAACGAAAAGAAGACCAGAACACTATCAACAGAGAAAGCGACTTACAAATCGAACTCAGGAGGCCAAAATGGTCTCTCAGCTATGTATCACCCGCCCCCAAAAGTTTAAACACATCCAGTTGATCGATCAAAGGGAAAGAATTCACACAATGCATAATCCACCCCCTCAAACCAAAACACCTCAGACATTATCAATGAAGCACTCACCACTAGCTTGGAACAAGCAAACAAGATCACCCATTGCCAAATCAATATCATAAACATAACTGGGTTACCAACATTGGAGGACTGAATGGACTCTCCACCATAAGAGATAGGGTAACACTGATTCACTTTAAAGGAATTCCAACGAGACCCACGGTGGGTCTCCCCACCATAAGAACTGATCTATCTGCCTAACTTGCGCATGCCAGCATGGGGGCCTAACATCGGCCTACTTGAGAACTTCTTGATCATCGAATCTCTCACTACAAGGGACCCGATTAACAAAACTCCAAACCAACTAGAAGACACTACACGGTTCACCACCACCATGGTATTACCAATCTCGAATTAGCCCAAATCAAAACCGAAATCAAAACGGACTTCCAGGGCTGATCATACCTAGACAGCCACACGGGAAGTCACATCCACAAGGGTACAAGCATAGAGTTTTTAGAGAACGATACTACTACACCTCTTTATAACCAAAGGGAATCCTTACACCCGCACAGATCACGATGTGGAGACGAAGTCCCCGTGTCTCTTTTCACTAAATAGAACCATTAAAATGGAGCTGCCACATCGAAACCTCAAACTGTCTCCACCTATCATATCAGAGACAAAAGTTTAACCAAGATCCTTTACACCCCCGGGGGTTCCTGACTACGTGTTAGCTTCACTCTGGGACCTACGGCTAGAGCTCTTATGGTTGAAGCATCTCCTACCTCATAGTCTGATGCTAAACCCTCCAGCAGAACTTCTTCTTCTGGTGCCACAAGAAACCATGCTGCAATCCAAATAGCACCACTGAACACAACACATCCTGCCACCTATTTTTTCTTAACATGGCATTTTACCGCAACAAGGACATAGAGGATTCCCATGCATCATTCCATTCACCTCAAGCGAAGATATGACAAAACAAGAACACGCAAAACACGTTTCCATCCCAACGGGGAAAATTTTAGAATTCTCAAGAGAGAACATGTTTCTATTAAAACAGAAGCTCTTATAAAAATTTCATGACATCCACCCTTGCACTTGAATGAAAACGCGACGTTTCAAAACATCACCGAATGTGACCACTGCAACTTAAGAGGCTTTACAAGGAAAATGAGTTTAAACCGAGTATTGAACAACACACGACTCTTGAAAATGAACATAATGGCCTCTTATGACCAGATTTGCCACAATAGTGGCCTAACATGAACCTTTTCTTAGAAGGAAATCGATGAAAGATCCAAATACCTTTTTAGAACGGTGGCCAACACCAACAACCTAGACCGCTTTTTGCTTTTCCCCCACTGGATTTCCCTTCACCGCTTCCAAGGAGGACCTTCAGACTTATCAATGTCAAACTTTACCTTTGACCATCAAGTGACTCAAGGAAACCAAAATGCCCTTCAACTACTCTCGCATCCACTCCCCCGTTGTGAGAGGATTCTCTTTTCTGAAGAAGAAGAAGAAGAGGGGTAGACTCAATTATAAAACCCAATAAGGAAGACATTAATTTGATCAGTTGGAGGGTCTGCCATCGGTGGATCACCCATGGCCGCACTTTGAATATACATCAATTCATTATGGGGGCGTTCACTAGCCAGTAAGGAAAATCCAAGGACCCAATCAAACAAGTCCATTGGCCAAAACATACCACAAGTAACACCAAACGCACAAAAATGGAACCCACTTGAAGGCATCCAAAAAACACATTTCAGAACAAACCACTAACCATTATCCCACAACTAGCCACCAATAAGAACTCAAAATTGAAATATGAGTCGACCAGAAGGGATTCTCATGCTCAAAATGTCTGGCAAACAATATTCCAAAAATACAAAAAGACACACCGCACAATCACTGGCTATCAAAACACCCAATTTTCCTTGAAAATCATTTTTAAAAAAACAAGGTTGATGCATTGCACATCCACCAATGGTATCACATGGGCCTCACACATGCATGTTCTCATGTTAACCAAGCACTAATTTCACCTCGCACATATAACCCATGCATATGGTCACCGATGAAAATACCAAAGGTTAGAACCAAAAAAAATCTTTCCGTTTTTTAGAACAAACATTCAACCCACATCCTCAACTTTCCCATTTCAAATTTCAAAAAATCACTTCAAAACACATCCAGTTTCACAAAAACCACATCTTATCAATATCCATTTAATTAGAACTCATTTTTTCTCATTTAAAACAAGTTTCCAAAACCATTTTGAAACTAGTATCTCATTTTCCAATAACCAATTTTCCCATAAATCCCAAACTTTGATTATGAAAATTCAATCTCATTGAAATCGTTCTCATTTTTACACAAAAATAATTTCATGAAAGTCCACCTTTCTAAGATCCACTTTAAAGTGATTCTAAAAACTCATTTTACTCCTTTCTAATATCGAATCATCTTTACTTGAAAATTAAGTTTCCAAGATTCCAAAACAAGGAGACCTGGATGATACAAGAGGAAACTAGTGTCGATGGGTGACTCAGACTTATGGTTGGCGGCCATACACCAGTCGGAAACACCATCACAGAGAGTGTTTTAGGACAACGTCCCCGGCTCCACATGGATTATCAGGCCCTGCGATCTCCCTGAGATCGTTGACCCAACTCTTATTTCATTTCCCAAATGGTGAACAACCACAAGGAACAAAAGACTCAGATGAAGCCTGACTTTCCCTGGTGACTTGAGTCTCATCATGAGGTGTGCTGGTTAGACACCACACTCGCAACCAGAATGTCAAGTCTCTAAAATCCTATCTCTAGTCTACCCAGACTCTTCCTCAAGGAAACAGACTCAAAGGGGCATAACCTCCCTCCAATTCCATTTTTTCATGAACCAAGTCGGGACACCATCTAACTCGGCACCCAACCCAGTCCACAGTAAGGCTCGAAGGGCGTTCCTGACCCCCATAGGATGGAATAAGTGCCCTGGTATCAAATAAAACATGTGGGAACGATTTATCTGAATTTACCATATTAAAATAACCCACAAAAACCAATAAACCAGGTCTGAAAAAATTTAAACCAAACATGCCCTTAACCATTTCCAGAATTTAAGTGTACAAACTAAGAAAAAACCCAAAAAAGATTGTGACAAAAGGGAAAACTAGAACATCGCCCCAAACCTCCGTTCAATATGAGGAGCACCTCCTCAAGTCGCCACCACCAAGATCCACCACAAGAGCCACTATAAACCCAACCTTCCAATACTAAAGGTCTTTCATTAACCTGAAACGAATAGAAAAGATGGTCTACATACACCCAAAGGTGTATGTGGGGTGCGATCCAATGCCCAGTAGGATGCCACCAAGATAAAAATATTCCATGCCAAAACATTTTAAAGATAATCTAACATGCTCATTTAAATTAATGCTTTTAAAACATTTCTAGGAAATTATTTGTGAGTAAACATTTTAAAGAAAAGAAATCTCTTACAACGAAAAATAATACAACCATTTGCTTAAAAGAAAAAGGGATTTATAAAATTTCACACGCACACCGACACCCACACACAAGAGGTCCACCATATGGTGATGGTTTTCACCCCGTCATATGAGGTAGAGCATCATGGGTAAATCCCTAGGGTCAAACTAGCTCAAGTGGGATTCTAGGAACCTCGCAACTCGATGAAGTTGTGGTATATAAACCACGACAACTCGTGTTCTCATGCGCGAGCCACTAGTAGGGGACATCCACGTAACCCTAGTGGTCTCCAATCATCATCCATGTTTAGTTAGTGTTGTAATCGTCAATCCCGCAAAGTGAAATCGGGTCGTAGCCACTTCTGAATCACCAGCAAGCTAGTCCTAGTCCGTCCACCTAGTTACCCAGGATTCCCTTGTGCCCAATTATGTTCTACATATCACAAAATACATCATCATTACACTTCTCATGCCAAAAAATGTAACACTCGACATACACCACCACTTGGTCAACCCAAAACCTCTTTTGAAACCAGATGCACACCAAAGCTACCTCAAAACATGATCTGCACCACTTGTACAATTTATAAACATGATTCATAATTTAGAAAACACTTTTGACATTCACCACAAGAGTTTACACTAGGAATTTCCCAATTCCTTTTTAGAAAAACCCTTTTTAAGTCACAAACATAACAAAACCATTTCAAAGGGGGTTTCGCACCACCCACACATTTTATCAAATACATTCAAGGCATAAAACAGAAAGGCATGTGTGTAACACACAAGGAATAAGCCCATTTTCTCGAAGAATCCATTTTCAATGCCAAAACACTTTAAATATTTTCCAAACTCAACTTGTACCTTACAAACAACCCATAAGACCCTTTTTAAGAAACACCACATTAAAACACACACACACAACATAGCCATTTTCCGTTACAAAATCCAAACCCTTCAAAAATATATTTTGCATCATTCACACAATTTAACAAACCATTTACACAAACCAATTTCATTTCTAAAACAGGTTCTTCATTATTTAAACAATCACAACTCATAAAAAAAGTGCACAACAATCCAAACATTCCAAGATGACCCACTTTCCATTAGAAATATTTTTTCAGCACACATGCACCTCAAGTGCCCATGAAAACATATTGTGCATACCTCAAACAATTCATTAAACACTTCCAAGAATTTACACAACAACACACATAAACAACAAGAATATTTTCTTTAAGAAATCCAATTTCATAAAACAAGTATGCCAAAACATTCTAAAACATAGTTCGCACCACACAATTTAAGTATAGAACATGATAAAAATAACTAAACAAACAAATTAAATCATCTAAAAATTCTAAGGCATGGAACCACCTACCTCGAACCAAGAGGCTTTTGGAAAATGGTTCTAAACCACCATCACACCTCAACTGCACCACAAGAAACCCTAGCAAGGCAAAAATTTACCCAAAAAACAAGATTAAATCCTAACTAACAAGATTCAACCCTAAATCGTACACCCTACCCGCTGGAAAACTAAAACCCCAAAGAACATGAACCAAAACCCTAAGAAAATAGGGAAAGGGGGCTTATCAGAGGGAGGCACGTGTGCTGAAGGAGATTGGGGCATCGGTGAAAGGTCATCGGAAGGAAAGGGGGGTGCTGGCGGGTGATCGCTAGAAGAAAAGGGGGTAGGGTTGCGATCGTCCGAGGAAGGTCGTGCCGGCAGGGTGTCCGACCAACAAGGGGGGCAAGCGGAGGGCGCTAGATGGGGAGGGAACCGGATGGAGGTGTGTGCTGGAGAGGAGTCACGACTGGGTGGAGGTGGGAGTGTCGGGGGAAGGGGAAGAAGGCCACCAGAGGAGCACTGGTGGGGAGGCGGGGGGTTGTGTGACCGAACAAGGGGGTGGGAGTGGGGTGCACTACAAGAAGGGTGAGGGGGGAAACCAAAACCCTAATAAAAATAATAAAAATAATAAACTAAATTAATATGAATAATAATAATAATAGTAATAATAATATTAAATTTTATAATATTATTATTATTATTATTCATAATAATAATATTGTCATTACTATTATTTTTAACTCATTTTCTTTTTTCTTTTCTTTTTTCTTAAATTTAATGAATCTTGTTATTATCAATACTATTATTTTTAATTTAATAAATCTTAAAACTTAAAAAAAACTCAAATATAAATAAAATAATTGTGACCGTAATGTTTCGGGTCGGGGTGTGACAATTCTCCCCACCATTAATGCTTTTCGCCTATAGAAAGTCGTTCCAAGGTTTAACTCAAAAGAAAAAACTGAATCTCCTTCACAGCTCAAGGAGATTCCCAACAAACATCAAACGAAAAGAAGACCAGAACACTATCAATAGAGAAAGCGACTTACAAATCGAACTCAGGAGGCCAAAATGGTCTCTCAGCTATGTATCACCCACCCCCAAAATTTTAAACACCTCCAGTTAATTGATCAAAGGGAAATAATTCAAACAATGCATAATCCACCCCCTCAAACCAAAACACCTCATAAATTATCAACGAAGCCCTCACCACTAGCTTAGAACAAGCAAACAAGATCACCCATTGCCAAATCAATATCATAAACGTAACCTGGTTACCAACACAGGAGGCCTGAACAGACTCCCCACCATAAGAGATAGGGTAACACTGATTCAATTTAAAGGAATTCCAACGATACCCACGGTGGGTCTCCCCACCATAAGAATTGATCTATCCGCCTAACTTGTGCATGCCAGCATGGGGGCCTGACATGGGCCTACTTGAGAACTTCCTGATCATCGAATCTCTCACTACAAGGGACCCGATTAACAAAAATCCAAACCAACTAGAAGACACTACACGGTTCCCTACCCCCATGACATTACCAATCTAGGATGAGCCCAAATCAAAACCTAAATCAAAATAGACTTCCAAGGCTGATCATACCTAGACAGCCTCACAGGAAGTCACATCCACAAGGGTACAAGCATAGAGTTTTGAGAGAACGAGACTACTACACCTCTTTATAACCAGAGGGAATCCTTCCACCCACAGAGATCACGATGTGGCGACAAAGTCCCTGTGTCTCTTTTCACTAAACAGAACCATTAAAACGGAGCTGCCACATCGAAACCTCAAACTATCTCCACCTCTCATACCAGAGACAGAAGTTTAACCAAGATCCTTTACACCCCCAGGGTTCCTGACTATGTGTCAGCTTCACTCCGGGACCTACGGATGGAGATATTATGGTTGAAGCATCTCCTACCTCACAGTCAAACTCTAAACCCCTAAACAGAACTTCTCTTTCTAGTGCCACAAGCAACCATGCCGCAATCCAAATAGCACCACTGAACACAAAACATCTTGCCACCTATTTTTTCTCAACATGGAATTTTATCGCGACAAGGACTTAAAGGATTCCCATGCATCATTCCATTCACCTCGAGTGAAGATATGACAAAACAAGAACACGTAGAACACGTTTCCATCCCAACAGGGAAAATTTTAGAATTCTTGAGAGAGAACATGTTTCTATTAAAACAGAAGCTCTTAAAAAAATTTCATGACATCCACCCTTGCACTTGAATGAAAACAAGACGTTGCAAAACATCACCAAATGTGACCACTACAACTTAAGAGGCTTTACAAGGAAAAGGAGTTTAAATAGAGTATTGAACAACACCCGACTCTTGCAAATGAACATAACGACCTCTTATGACCAGATTTGCCGCATTAGTGTCCTAACATGAACCTTTTATTATAAGGAAATCGACGAAAGATCCAAATACCTTTTTAGAACTGTGGCCAACACCAACAACCCAGGCCGCTTTCCGCTTTTCCCCCATTGGATTTCCCTTCACCGATTCTAGGCAGGACCTTTAGACTTATCGATGTCAAACTTTACCTTTGACCATCAAGTGACTCAAGGAAACCAAAACGTCCTTCAACTCCTCCCGCATCTACTCCCCCGCTATGAGAGTATTCTCTTATCTGAAGAAGAAGAGGGGTAGACTCAATTATAAAACCCAAGAAGGAAGACCTTACTTTGATCAGTTGTAGGGTCTTCCATCAGTGGATCACCCATGGCCGCACTTTGAATATACATCAATTCTTTATGGGGGTGTGCACTAGCCAGTAAGGAAAAGCCAAGGACCCAATCAAACTATTCCATTGGCCAAAACATACCACAAGAAACACCAAACGCACAAAAAGGGAACCCACTTGAAGGCATCCCAAAACGCTTTTCAGAACAAACCACTAACCATTATCCCACAACGAGCCACAAACAAGAACTCAAACTTGAAATATGAGTTGACCAGAAGGGATTCTCATGCTCAAAATGCCTCACAAACAACATTCCAAAAATACAAAAAGACACACCACACAAACACTGGCTATCAAAACACCCAATTTTCCTTGAAAATCATTTGTAAAAAAAACAACGTTGATACGTTGCACATCCACTAATGGTATCTCATGGGCCTCACACATGCATGTTCTCGTGTCAACCAGGCACCAATTTCACATCGCACATATAACCCATGCATATGGTCACCAATGAAAATACCAAAGGTTAGAACCAAAAAAATCTTTCTGTTTTTCAGAACAAACATTCAACCCAAATCCTCAACTTCCCCTTTTCAAATTTCACAAAATCACTTCAAAACACATCCAGTTTCACAACAACCACGTTTTTTCAATAACCATTTAATTAAAACTCATTTGTTATCATTTAAAACAAGTTTCCAAAACCATTTTGAAAATAGTATCTCGCTTTCCAATAACCAATTTTCCCATAAATCCCAAACTTTGATTATAAAAATTCAATCTCATTGAAATCGTTCTCATTTTTACACAAAAATAATTTCATGAAAGTCCACTTTTCTAAGATCCACTTTAAAGTGATTTTGAAAACTCATTTTACACCTTTCCAATGTCAAATCATCTTTACTTTAAAATTAAGTTTCCAAGATTCCAAAACAAGGAGACCTGGGATGATACAAGAGGAAACTAGTGTCGATGGGTGACTCAGACATATGGTTGGCGGCCATACACCAGTCACACCACGATCACGTAGAGTGTTTCAGGACAACGTCCCCATCTCCACATGGCTTATGAGGCCCTGTGAGCTCCCTGAGATTGTTGAACCAATTCTTATTTCATTTCCCAAATGGAAAAAAACCACAAGGAAAAAAAGACTCAGATGAAGCCCGACTTCCCCTGGTGACTTGAGTCTTGTCATGAGGTGTGCTGGTTAGACACCACACTCGCAACCAGAATGTCAAATCCCGAGAATCCTAGCTCAATTCTATCCAGACTCTTCCTCAAGGAAACAGACTCAAAAGAGCATAACCTCCCTCAAATACCTTTTTTTCACAAACAAAGTCGGGACAACATCTAACCTGGCACCCAACCCAATCCACAGTAAGGCCCGAAGGGCGTTACCAACCCCCACGGGCTAGCACAAGTGCCCTGGTATCAAATAAAATATGTGGGAACGATTTATCTGAATTTACCATATTAAAATAACCCACAAAAACCAATAAACCAGATCTGAAAAAATTTAAACCAAACATGACCTTAACCATTTCCAGAATTTATGTTTACAAACTAAGACAAAACCTAAAAAAGACTGCAACAAAAGGGAAAATGAGAACATATCCCCAAACATCCATGAAATAAGAGGAGCACCTCCTCTAGCCACTACCACCAAGATCCACCACAAGAGCCACTAGAAACCCAACCTGCCAACACTAAATGTCTTGCCTTAACCTGAAACAAATAGAAATGAAGGTCTACATACACCCAAAGGTGTATGTAGGGTGTGAGCCAATGCCCAGTAGGATGCCACCAAGATAAAAAGATTCCATGCCAAAACATTTTAAAGATAATCTAATATGCTCGTTTAAATTAATGATTTTAAAACATTTCTAGGAAATCATATGTGGGTAAACATTTTAAACAAAAGAAATATCTTACAAAGAAAACTAATACAAGCATTTTCTTAAAAGAAAAATGGATTTCTAAAAGTTCACACACACACACACCCACACACAAGAGGTCCACCGTATAGTGATGGTTTTCACCCCGTCATATAAGGTAGATCATCATGGGTAAATCCCTAGGGTCAAACTATCTCAAGTGGGATTCTAGGAACCTCGCAACTTGATGAAAATGTGGTATATAAACCACGACAACCCGCACTCTCGTGCATGAACCACTAGTAGGGGACATCCACGTAACCCTAGTGGTCTCCAATCATCATCCATGTTTAGTTAGTGTTGTAATCGCCAATCCTGCTAAAGACTCAGGATGAAGCCCGACTTCCCCTTGTGACTTGAGTCTCATCATGAGGTGTGCTGGTTAGACACTGCACTTGCAACCAGAATGTCAAGTCCCGATAATCCTAGCTCAAGTCTACCCAGACTCTTCCTTAAGTAAACAGACTCAAAAGAGCATAACCTCCCTCCAATACCTTTTTTTCACGAACAAAGTCGGGACAACATCTAACCCGGCACCCAACCCAGTCCACAGTAAGGCCCGAAGGGCATTCCCGACCCCCACGGGCTGGCACAAGTGCCCTGGTATCAAATAAAACATGTGGGAACGATTTATCTGAATTTACCATATTAAAATAACCCACAAAAACCAATAAACCAGATCTAAAAATATTTAAACCAAACATGTCCTTAACCATTTCTAGAATTTATGTTTATAAACTAAGACAAAACCCAAAAAAGACTGCGACAAAAGGGAAAACGAGAACATCTCCCCAAACCTCCGTGCAATAAGAGGGGCACCTCCTCTAGCCACTACCACCAAGATCCACCACAAGAGCCACTAGAAACCCAACCTGCCAACACTAAATGTCTTGCCTTAACCTAAAACGAATAGAAAAGAAGGTCTACATACACCCAAAGGTGTATGTAGGGTGTGAGACAATGCCCAGTAGGATGCCACCAAGATAAAAAGATTCCATGCCAAAACATTTTAAAGATAATCTAGCATGCTCGTTTAAATTAATGCTTTTAAAAAATTTCTAGGGAATCATTTGTGAGTAAACATTTTAAAGAAAAGAAATCTCTTACAAAGAAAACTAATACAACCATTTGCTTAAAAGAAAAAGGGGATTTCTAAAATTTCACACACACACACACACCCACACACAAGAGGTCCACCGTATAGTGATGGTTTTCACTCTGTCATATAAGGTAGAGCATCATGGGTAAATCTCTAGGGTCAAACTAGCTCAAGTGGGATTCTATGAACCTCGCAACTCAATGAAAATGTGGTATATAAACCACGACAACCCACATTCTCATGCACGAACCACTAGTAGGGGACATCCACGTAACCCTAGTGGTCTCTAATCATCATCCATATTTAGTTAGTGTTGTAATCGTCAATCCCGCTAAGTGAAATTGGGTCGTAGCCACTTCTGAATCATTAGCAAGCTAGTCTTAGTTCGTCCACCTAGTTACCCGGGATTCCCTTGTGCTCAATTATGTTTTACATATCACACAATACATCATCATTACACTTCTCGATCCAAACAATGTAACACTCGACATACACCACCACTTGGTCAACCCACAACCTCTTTTGAAACTAGACACGCACCAAAGCTACTCAAAACATGATCTGCACCACTTGTACAATTTAATAAACATGATTCATAATTTAGAAAAATGCTTTTGACATTCACCACAAGAGTTTACACTAGGCAATCACCCAATTCCTTTTTAGAAAACCCCTTTTTAATCCATAAACATAACAAAACCATTTCAAAAGGGGTTTTTCACTACCCACACATTTTATCAAATACATTCAAGGCATAGAACACAAAGGCGTGTGTGTAACACACAAGGAATATAGCCCATTTTCTCAAAGAATCTATTTTTCAATGCCAAAACACTTTAAATATTTTCCAAACTCAACTCACACCTTACAAACAACTCATAAGACCCTTTTTAAGAAATACCGCATTAAAACACACATACAACATAGTCATTTTCCATTACAAAATCCAAACCCTTCAAAAATATATTTCACATCACTCACGCAATTTAACAAACCATTTACACAAACCAATTTCATGTCTAAAACGAGTTCTTCATCATTTAAACAATTCACAACTCATAAAAAAAGTGCACAGCAAGCCAAACATGCCAAGACAACCTACTTTCCATTAGAAATCTTTTTTCAGCACACATGCACCTCAAGTGCCCATGAAAACATATTTTGCATACCTCAAACAATTCATTAAACACTTCCAAGAATTTCCACAACACACATATAAACGACAAGACTTTTTTCTTTAGGAAATCCAATTTCATCAAACAAGTATGCCAAAACATTCTAAAACATAGTTCACACCACACAATTAAAGCATAGAACATGTTAAAATCAACTAAGCAAACAAATTAAATTATCTAAAAATGATAGGGCATGAAACCACCTACCTCGAACCAAGAGGATTCTGGAACATGGTGCGAGATTTCCCTCACACCTCAACCGCACCACAAGCAACCCTAGTAAGGCAAAAATTTACCAAAAAACAACAAGATTAAATCCTAACTAACAAGATTCAAACCCTAAATCGGACACACTGCCCATTGGAAAACTAAAACCCCAAAGAACATGAACCAAAACCCTAGGAAGAGGGAAAATGGGCTTACCATAGGGGGGCGTGTGTGCCAGAGGAGAGCGGGTGCTGGCGGAAGGTCGCTAGAAGGAAAGGGGGGTGCCGGCAGGTGGTCGCTAGAAGAAAAGGGGGGCGGGGTTGCGATCGCTGGAGGAAGGTCGCGCCAACAAGAGGTCTAGCCAACGGGGGGAGCGGAGGGCGCTGGCTAGAGGTGCACGCTAGAGAGGAGTCGTGACCGGCTGGAGGTGTGAGTGTCGGGGGAAGGGGAAGGAGGCTGCCAGAGGAGCACTGGCGGGGAGGCGGGGGGTCATGTGAGCAAACAGGGAAGGGGGTGGGAGTGGGGTGTGCCGCAAGAGGGGTGAGGGGGGGAACCAAAACCCTAATAAATAATAATAATAATAAACTAAATTAATATTAATAATAATGATAATAATACTAAACTTTATAGTAATAATATTATTATTCATAATAATAATATTACCATTACTATTATTTTTAAATCACTTTCTTTTTTCTTTTCTTTTTAAATTTAATAAATATTATTATGATCATTTATATTATTTTTAATTTAATAAATCTTAAACCTTAAAAAAGACTCAAATATAAATAAAATAACCGCGACCGCAATGTGTCGGGTCGGGGTGTGAGAAATGGTGACGAGGGGGGGGGGAAACCAAAACCCTAATAAAAAAATAATAATAAACCAAATTAATATGAATAATAATAATAATAAACTTTATAATAATAAACTTTATAATAATATTAATATTATTATTCATAATATTATTATTATTATTATTCATAATAACAATATTATCATTACTATTTTAAATCACTTTCTTTTTTATTTTTATTTTTTAATTTATTAAATCTTGTTATTATCATTACTATTATTTTTAATTTAATAAATCTTAAACCTTAAAAAGGACTCAAATATAAATAAAATAACTGCAACCCAAGGTGTCAGGTTGGGGTGTGACAATAAAAGTGGCAAGTTGAGGATCCAAATTAGTGTGTGTGTGTGTGTGTGTGTCGCACTTTACTTTAATGATTTTGTGACTTCTTTCCATGTTCAATGATCCACTGGCATGCTATTGTGAGGTTTCTCAAATTTTCTCAAAAGTGCTTTTGAAATAAAATTTTAATTTTCAATGTATGCAAAGAATACAAATACATGTCAATTTAAATATGTTTCGAGCTCCGGTCTACATCCAAACCGAAAATCAGAAGATACATTGAATAAACCATGGAAAATATGCTATATAAATAATAATATATGCGATCAGTGATGAATAGGGTATTATTGATTACGCTAGAAGAAGAAAAACCAAATCGATGTTGAAGAGGGACCTGATTGGATCGAGATTCTTCGTTGAAACGAGACAAATCTGATCGAAATCGTTGACAAAAACGATTTCGATTTGATACAAGCATTAAAAATCTGTAACGACCCAAAGTTTTTCAATGAGAATTCCCTTCTTAAAATTATGTCATAAAATCACATGAATGCACAACATAATGAACTACTAAGTGATAAGTAATCTTTTAACATAAGTTTGTCACTTCTGTGTTTGGAATTTTGAAAATCCGACATACACGGTTGTGTTCAAGATGATTTTTGGAGTCTGATAGAACAAACTTGTTTTTTTCGTGAATAGTAACATAACCTTATGAATAGTAAAATGAATAGTAATATGACCCTTATGAATAGTAAATAATAATATTATTTTATTTTCCTAAGGCAATAAGATAATGAGATCTTAATTAATTTTTCAATGAGAAATAAAACTAAGTGCACCTTTAAGATTGTTATTTTTCGAATTAACTATGACTTTATTTAAAAAATAAATTAATAATATTTAGAAAATTAATTTTGAAAAATGGAATTCATTTTTGAATTCTACACGTCGAAAAATGGTTAGGGTAATTTTTTGGTATTTTTCTGAAACACTCGAATTTTTGATGAATAGTGAAATACGGTAAAATACCGTATATACAATTTAACAGTTAAATACACTATTCATGACATCACAAGTGATGCAAGGCCACTTGGTTCAAACTCACATGAACTTATTACTATTAGGGGTCACATGAAAGAATACTATTGGTTGTCTTGAGAGAAATAATAAAATAATGAATTAAATATTCAAAATTTACCCCTCCCCTCCACTATAAAAACCACCCTTCACACCCTCATTTCTTCACACCTCTCAAGCTCCAAGCCTTCTCTAAAATCTGCTCAAACACCTTCCCTAGCCCCTCTCCCACGTCCAAGAGTTGTTGGTCTCATCAAAAGATCAAGCCTAGCTTCCTTAAGGAGGATCTCAAGAGGAAGATTCAAGAGGTAATTTCTCTCCCCCTTCTCCTTTAATTTCCTTTCAAGTTCAAATTCATTTCTTGATATCTCCCCACCTATCTTCATCCAAATGGTATTGTAACCCCAGTATTACACATATACTATAATTTTATGATTCTAATGGGATATTATATCATCCAACCCCCTTTCCCTCTTCCTTTTATTCTATTAAAGAGAACGTTGTTCGTGAGGTGTTAATTTATCACCTTCAAGAACGACATGCTTTCTTCTTCCATTTCTACCTTCAGATCTTGTCATGAAACCATTTTTATGGTTGAACCAGAATACGTTATATATATTATATCCTATTTCAAGTTCTGGAACTAACTTATGACCATATTTCTAGTGATAAAATAAAACAAATCCATTATGATCGAAAAATCACGCAAATTAACCCAAATAATCATCATTTAATTCTTATCTAATGATTCATCCACATGGATCTAATATAATTCATTATAATATCATTCAAACTCCTGTAATCTCATTAATAACATGTAATATCAGTTCTGGATGTTTACTCATGTTCTACCCGAACTTCAATTTATGAATACAAGTGAACCATCCAAGAAAAACCATAAAAACGAACATCCCCGAACAATGTTTTTAAACTCTACAAGTCATCCAAAGGAACATAATATGACATAATGAAACCAAAATGAACCCTATTAATGTACACATGGTTCTTGATTTCTAATTAATGAATATAATGTCATTATATAGGACATTAAAGAGAAGGAAGCATTCAGATACAAGGTAAGGGGAAATTCTCGAACCCAACTTTCATCCTTCGGGTTCTCCCTCTTTCACTCCATTTTTTATATGGTTACTCCTTAAAGATCATTTCTTCATATTTATCTTAACTTTTCTGGGATATACATGTTTTCTAATGAAGTTTATGTCAAGCCAAATGTTTTCCAAAAGAACTCTTCTTTTAAGAACTCAACTTTTACCTCTCATTCATGGTTGATGGTTCTTATATCAAGTATGTGGTTCCCTCTTTCTTTTGGGAACCCAAAGCTTATGAATGTATTCTTATGAGATGAAACGCATTCCTTTACATGGGTTAGTTATGCTCACTTTTGATATGTGTTATATGTGGCAATCATGATAATGATAATGTTATGATGTGACGGGTGCGCCCGGAATTATACAGCGCTCCAATGCATTGGGTAAAGTGATGAATCTCACGAGTAAATGTGAAATGATGTGTGAACAAGATTCTAGCTTGGTTCACAAGTATGTGTGGTAGTTAACCACTAAAACATGATGTTTCATTTTTATGCATTGCCACATTTCAAGTCTTTTATTTATGTTCCTCTCATGTTCATGATTTCTTTACCTATGTCATGATTATGCTCACCACATTCTATATTCTTCTTATCTATCCTCTTACTGGGCTTTTAGCTCACCCCTTTTAATGTATATTCTCAGGTGGCTACATATACTAAGGAGAGGACAAGTGACAATAAGAAGCTAGAGAAGAAGAAATTAAATAAATGTTTATGCTTGATATTGTAATTGTTATGTATGGTCCTAGTTTTCCCAAGACACTAAACCGTTGGATCCTCTATGTGTAATACTATTATGTTGTTTACCTTTAAAATGATGTATTAGTAATGTAAGAAAAGGTCGGGATGTTATCAAATCAACATCATGTAAAACATGGACATTGGGATGAAGAAAATTCAGAATGATAACAAACAGAGTATTAATAAATCGAAAATGATCCTAACAATAGGATTTCAAGAAGATTCAGACACCTAAAAAATACACATACATCGATTGATTTGCAAATCGCTTCGCCGGAGGTAGAAGATGATGGGATATCTGTCGCACATCGTCCGTGATTGATTTTTACCCCATCCATGTTCGAAACCCTCTCGGATTGTTATTAGATCCAGTGAAAAGTAGAACATGTACCCGACGAACTCCCCAAAAGCTGACACAAAAGCTCAACCTCCTTTTCACCTCTGCGTCCTGCGTCCCAATCCTTGGTGGTGCACTTAATTGCGGCCGAACCTCCCATCTGCCCTCGGAGTTCCGAAGTTGAATCCCTGGCTGGACTCTTCCTTATTTGATCAACACCCGTTTATTCGTTTTTTTCATTTTTTATAAAATAAAATATATATTAATATTTATCTTATAATTTTCGTAATTCAAATTTTATATATAAACAAATTAATAATATTCATTTTTCAGAATCATCATAATTTCGTTAATTTATAATTTCATTTATTTTATAATAAATTATATTACCTTTAATATTCATAATTTTATATTATATTTAATATTAATCAAAATTGATTATTCATATTTCATTTATTTCAAATATTTTATAATGATAGAATTTTAATCATAGTTATTATCCTAAATTTCAATTTAAATACTTAATATACATTTCCTTACATATATATGTATATTCTATCTATAATTTACAACTGCATAGTTAACTTTTTTTAAGACATATCATAATTATTTTACTTCTCAATTAACCTTTTGATATAAATAAATTTTGTTATTCAAATCTTTATTTTTACCAAAATAATCAAATAAATAAATTTATATTAAAATATTCTTTTAAACAAAATAATACCAAATTTATAAAAATCGATATTTGTTTATAATTTTGCATATTAATTTATAAACAAATCTTATTCCTTAAAAATAATTTATTTAAAAATATAATAATGTAAGATTTGAAAATTATAAATGTTTCATATTAACATAAAAGCATAACAAGTTCATATATTTTTCAAAATATGAATATATATATATATATATATATATTAACAATTTAATATATCATCATTTATATTATTCAATAAAGGTATTATTCTTTGAAAAAAATATAAAGTAATATTATTTTTAAGTATTATAATTTTAAACATTTCACTTAACTTATAATCAAATTTTTATTTTGATTATATAAAATCACTTAGTTTTATAAAAGATTTTTCATAACTTATTTTACTTAAATTATAAAACAAGTCCTTTAAGAAGCAATTACTAAAAGAAAAAATATTCTAAAATTTTGGGGATATTACATAACACCTATTTAAGTAATTAATATAATTAATAATTGATAATATCATTAATATATTCAATAATTAATAAATTAATTTATATATATTATTAATCAATAGTATAAATAATAATTAATATGAAATTAACAATATATTCATTAATAATATAATTAATAGTATAAATGGTAATATCATTAATATATCCAGTAATCAACAATATAATTTATCATATGCGAATTATTCAACATTAAAATTACAATTTGTTTTTTTAATGCATTGCTACTAAAATAAACATTGGTTTTATTGCATAGATAAGATTTTGTACTGAGGTTTGTCGTTAGAAAAAAGTTTGCTATAAGAGTTTTGATTTTGTATTTTGGACTGTATTTTTTTTTGATTAAATGTAAATACCACATAAATGTGAATATTTTGTATATAAATTTTGAATTGAAATGATTGTGCGATGCAATATTTGTATTTCAATCCAGTTTTCTGTAATATTTGTATTCCAATTTGATTACATGATCATAATCTAGATCTGTTATAGTGAGTGCATGTTTTGTAGCGGATGTCATGACCTTTATTAGTGCTAACAAATACGTTGATAAGGGCACTCAACATGTCAGTGTTTTTTAGCATTGAAAAAGCTCGTTTCTAACGCATTAATGTGTTTTTCGCCATAGTGAATACAATGGGAAGAACACTCACTTGGTGATATACATTGTGTTTTTTTCTTGTCTTCTATTTCATTTATTCCATTGTCATTGAATTAATTTTGTCACCGTCATTCCGGATATTAGACGTTGCTTATCGGTCGACATCGTTTTGCTTTCGATCGATATTTTCATACTGATTATGTAAATCTTCGTTGTTTCAATCGGCATTCAATATGTTTCACAACACATATATATAGATTTATATATAACTATTTTGTGCAATAAATATCCTACCAATTATATATGTTAATGTGCTAATATATATATATATAATATAAATTAAATGCACAAATAAAAAACATACCCCACACGCATACATATAATTACACAAATAAAATACCCCACACAATTTTTTTTTAAAGAGTTATAGGATAGTTTGCTAAAAATAGATTTATAGACAGTTTATTGCAAAAAAACATATATAGTAAAAATTGTGGAGGAAGTCGGGGTTTGGATAATTTTCTCTCTCTACTTTTTAATTTTTTTAGTATTAATATTGAAGCATTTGAAAGCGATTTTGCAAAAGTGAATTCACCAAACAAAATAATTTTCTCTCTCTACTTTATATTGCAAAAGTGGTCATCATCCATTATTATTTGGTTGAAAACGAGGCAAAACAACAGCAGACATTTTCGTGATTTATTTTCCCGCACGGAACCACCGCCGTCATCTGTCCCATCATTCATCATAAAATTACAAATTAAGAAAAAAAACAAATTAAAAGTCAATGATGTTCCAAGTGGATGAACCACGAGTTGGATATAGAGGCGATGTCGTTTTAGCGATTTTATATTTTATGTTTCATGTTATGGATTTATATCTATTCAAAAAATATTTATTTTAAAATGTATCTATGTTTATTTCACGTCACAAAAGATATTATATAATGAACTAGATTCTCATTATATGTTTTAAATTATTACGTTTATTTCATGACATAAAAGATATTTCTTTAAAGGTTAAATATATATTATTAACATGATTTCTTATTTTGATATATTTAAAGAAATATTAAATTATTAGATATTTTGTAAATGAATACTTATATTCATTTTTGGGATTTATATATATGTATTTAACATTATTAATTTTTTAGAAATATTATGACTAGGTATGGAATACGAATGTGGCTCTTCTTTCAAAAAGAAATATTTGTTAAAAAAATATAGTATTCAAATATGTTATGAGTATTTTTTTTAAATGTCATATTTAATAATTAGATATCGATTTTAATAAAATAAATTTTATATTTTGAATAATCATGTCAATATAGATGGAAAATATTTTGTAAAAAAATTAGAAAAGAATAAAATATGACATTAAATAGTAAATGTAATGTATAATCACGATCTTGATAAAAAATTATGATAAAAACTTATAAATGATTTTTTTATTTCAATTTATGTTTTTTTAAAGTCAATATTCAAATTCAATGAGGTTATATTTTGGGTGATATATTTGAATTCAAATTCTTTTTAAAAAACAATGTTCTAATTCACATTGAATTCTATTTCTTATTAATTTATAAATGTCTAGAATGTTTTATAAAAATTGAGATATTTATAGAATATGTTTGAATATTCTAGACATAAAACATTATATTAAAAAGTTCAATATTCAAATTCTATTTAATCAGAAGTTGAGCGAAGTAAAATTACTTTTAAGAAACATACATAATATGTTAAAATATTATGGTTGTGATTTCTAAAGCATCTATCGACAAACTTATATCATATTTTTTAGAGGTCTCCATTCTAGATGGGAGTTAAAGGGATGTCTTTGGGGTGTATGATGGGTTTTGGGTGACCATCAAATGATCTTGGCAGCGGAAGCAAACCCATGAAATGCCTAATCTATCATCAACTGAACCAACATGCATACAAACAACATAAAATACAAGAATATCTTTACTGCTAAATGCTCCATCTTTTACTCTTCGACGAAGTATGCTTGTTAAGGATCACCAAGCAACAGTAGTTTAAAGACTCTTACCTCGAAGGGAATTACACTAGCCTTGAACTGTTTCTTATGAAAAGAGGATTCCTATTATTCAATAGTGTGCTTGCACCTTCCTCGATGAAGATGAATGAACATCCAAGGTAAAAGGAAGCTTCAACTATGGAGTGTGACAGGCGCGTGTACCCAACATGAGAGATCTCATCCCATTATACATATTCCCTTCATTGAATGACGGGAGGAGCATTGGTTTCCATCTCATGATAGCTATCGTGCGTTACAACAACACACAACCTATTGCATTATTATCTTTTAAACATTTCAAACACTATCATTCCATGAATTAATCAATCCCATTGATTCACAAATGATGAAAACATGAGGGAGATGTGGCATGTGCCATGAACATGAAGCTGTAAGATCATTATATGTTAAGGGAAACACAATCTTAAGATATGCATCGTATGCATATTACATTACGTCGACAACAACGCAAAATCAAGCTCCTACATAAGGATACATTAGCAACAACATATCCTAAAGCCTGATATGCATCATTTTCATATCGCTAGATATGATATAGGGGATATCATACAATATGATATCCCCCTTTTAGTGCACATCCAACAATCTCCCACCTTCTCTAAAATATCACATGGACTTTATGATAATCTTCATAACTCCTTATGAATCCATCCAAAACTCTCTTGGATATGGTTTATAAAACTCTCTTAATTTTCGAACAAACAAATTGTTCAAAATTTAATCGTTATCCTAAGGCCTAATCACATGAACATAAGGATTTTTATAGCATTGAAAACAAATATGAAATCTTGATTTCCTAAATGTAAGCAAAGAGTGACCTCTAACAAAATATCACTACTACTTGAGCTATAAAGGGGTTTGGTGCGATATCTGTCAAACGTATTTATATCTCCATTTAAACACGTCCACCACAATATGTATCATATGCATCATATGTTTACCTATATAATCCCTTTGTCCATGACATCGAGTGACCAATAGACATGGAACATGTCAATTTAATATAGGCTATCTCATAATTTCATGATTCTATGAAAGATACTAACCAAGTCGATGAATACAAGGCATGCCATTTATCTATCTAATGCGCACATCACATATCCCTCATCTAAGTACCCAAACACACCACATATCACACAACTAAGCATGGACAAGCATTTCATGAGTCTAATTCAATCACATGTCATATGTCATTTCTTATCATACTAAGAAGATCTGATCAAATCATACATACATAATACATCATTTTTCATGATTATTCATAATATCTAAAAATAAAATAGACCCAAAACATAGAGGTTTAGTATCTTTGAGGACAAGATACATAATCAATTTATTTTACAATAATTATTCAACATATCCCACAAATATTTTTTCACACATAATACCCTTATAGACATATCATATGTAATACTCCTCTTCATAACCTGAGGAAAATGAAACATAAGAAAGCGTGACTTTAGATGCTCGGTAAGGGGTGAACATAATAGATATCAATCAAAGATTATAAGCGAGCATAAGATGAAACTGTGGGTATGAGAACATAATAAAGGTACATGAGCATAACATAAGGAAATCATACAAAATAAACCATGGATCATAAATCACGAGTCATAACATAAAGCATTGAGCACAAAAAAGGACACGAGTCATAGAGTGTGAAAACATGAGTCAATAATCATGAGCTATGTTATAAGAACCTGATTCTTATTTGAGGTATGGAATATTTTACGCATATCAATTCTCAGTTTAAATGTTTAAATATGACCTAATATGAATGTTCTTTGAGGTCGTGGAGGTAATGTGGGTGTCTGGGGTTGGTTCGGAGCCCGAAGTCCAGCTTTGGGGTAAAAAGGGCGCATGGTTAGAAGAAACTGTGTGGGGGCATGCCACACAGTTACTTCTAACCGTGCTAAGCTAGATAGTGGGAGGCTATAGGCCTTACAATTAGATAAACCATGTGAAATGGGGTACACGACCATGTCTGTAGTTTTTGACAGTGGTTGAGACATAGTTTTTTCACGGTTAGTCAAATCGTGTGAGCAAATTATGCGATGTGACCATTTCCTACAACAAAGGGTGCACGATTGACACATGGTTTAATCAATCGTGCGACCAAACCGTGCGACCCAGGGTTTTTGGTGAATCCACCAAATTTACCCCAATCAAACCTATTAAACCTATTTATTTTCTCATTCTTCACCCGCATAGAAAACCCACCATTTGGGAGCCCACTTTGGCGACTATCCTAGGAAGTGGGAGATCTTCTTCGCCAGAACATAGAATCGAGAGCCATTTGTCTCATTGGATCTGCATCAGTATGATTTCCATTACTTTTGTGTCATTCCTTATTTGGTTTGGTATCGGCTACACTATTTAAGTGCAAGCTAATATGCCCTATTTATATGGTTTTCACCTGTTCTTCAATTTTCTCATGATCTGAGTCGAACCAAGAGCTGATATTGGATGAGCTATCCACTACAGACCTACAGTAGGTGGTCTCTTACTTTTTATTTAAAGTCTAAGTGTTTATATACATGGTTTTGTGTTGTGCACCCAATTCTTAGAGTGATGCCCTTGAAATGGAATTTAATTCATGAATTGAATTGATAAGTGTAACCTATATAATTAATGAGGCATGTAAATAAATGTTTAATGGTTAAAGACCTTGAATTGGAACCACCCTTTGGGTGTGTTTTTTAATAAATGGGGCACCATGGGTGGCATATGTTTTGGATACCCTAGGGTGTGCCCTTTCCCCCTTTCCATGGGATGTTTAATATTGAATTGTCAATTGATGAATTGAGTTGTAGTATGAATTGTAAATTGAATTGATAGAGAAAAAGGGAATGTAATCCATGTCCATAGACTCTTTCCATGTATATTTTGATTAAGCATGAGACACCCTTATAATGAAATGACCATGTAAGTTAAATAGAGGTAAGTATTCTAAGCATAGCCATGACTTTACCCACCTTTTGAGGTGAGGTATAAATGGAATGTTCTTGGTGATGACCATGACATGTAAAATCATCTTGAATAAATGATATTTATTAAATGATATTGATTGAATGGTTATATTCCTTAGGTGACACATGGGTTCTTATACGAATGCCATGGATGGACTCATTTGGAATTGACCTTGCTTATGCCCGAGTGACACTTGGAATCCTTATATGGATTGCTAAGGAAAGACTCATGGGGGATGAATATTACATGCCAAGTGATACTTGGAATCCTTATGGATTTCGACGGAAAAAATCAGAGGATACTTGATCATATATGCCATAGGTGATACTTGGGCTACCTTAGTGGGCCACCAATGATGGAATCGAGTGGCAGTGTTATTACACCACATTTAGAGCGATACTAGGATTCTAATGAGGAATGCCTAGGATGGGATTATAGGGTGCTTGGTTCATGCTACACTTGGAGAAATACCTGGATTCCAAATGAGTAATTAAAAGGATGGGATCAGGTTCTAAATTGAATAATTAATGAAATGATTTAAATGACGTGTCTGCCAAGCCTAAGAACAATCTTAGATTCGGTTAGTGACTTACACCTTAGAGATGGTCTGATTAGGCATCCTTGATCATATTCTTATGAGGGATGCTGGGTTACATGCCAGGTCTTGATACTTATTAAATTAAATGAGATTGAATCATTAAATGAACTTGATTATAAAATGAGACAGGGTTGACTATTAATTCAGATACATTTCGGCTAGGCCGAAGTAGGTAACAGAGGACGATTGTCCATGGGAACCTGGCCCTATATAGTTATTTAATTCATTACTTCCTTTATATATTCTATTACTGCCTGCACACTACTATTTCTATATATATATATATATATTCAATGACTCGATGGAACTAGACCTCAGGTGGTTGCCTAATGAGATTATGTATCACACCCTGTTCGGGCCGCTGATGGTACCCGAATAGACTATATGATTATAGATATGGATAAGGACAAGAACCCTAATATAGGTTCTTAATTGCTGCTTAGAAGCAGGGGATCATGGGATCAGGATGAGGCTCACGATGATAGCTGAATTATTTTTTCCCCTTTTTGTACTTTTGTTCCATGTATTGTACTACTGCCATATATACATGTTTTGGCTGTTTTGTAGAGAAATATGAAATGTAATATCATCATCTATATATGAGATCACTTTTGGCATTATTTATATATTACTGTCTTGTTCATTTATCATTTTTATGATTGATTTACTACTTCCACTACTTATCTGATGTTTTATTTCCACTTTTCTATACTCTGGTGATGCGGGCATAGTCTCCTCATCAACACACCTAGGCCCTCACTGCTAGTCAGAAGCCTTTGGAATTTGGGGAGATGCGCTTGATTTCATGTGTTCAACTGGGCTCAGGCCACCTTTAGTGGTATCAAGGTTCGGGATGTTACAAAGTGGTATCAGAGCAGTCTTTTCTGGTTTTCTTTACTATTTGGTGATAATAGAAAGGGATATAAAGGAATAGTAATTTGGTAATGAGTTGTGCCTGTGTGTAGCTAACCCACATGTAGGAAAAAGCCAAATTGGCTCGAATGAAATTATTGTTTTGTATATTTTGACTATTACAGTTGATTTGATTCTACTGTTGGATGATGCACATGAATTGTGATGTTATTATTTATAGGACTGTGGGTTCTATTTTTTTCAACATGATAATATGGGGGTATTCCATCTCATGCATAATTTTAGGAACTTTACAGAAATCATATTCCATGCATTATGCCATGCCATATAGGATGTGTTACTGATTGCATGCTGTTGTGATATGTTCCATGATAGTTATACCTACTACTGTGATAACAATTTTGTAGTGGGTTACAATGTGGATTATGTGGATGCCATATTTTGGTTCTTGAGGTGTATGGGACCTTATGGATCAGAATTGGGTGGACCATTTGGTTAAAACTTTTAAAATGAATTGATATAAATGTAAATGACTATGAAAATGAAATCAAAACTTGAATTTCTTATAACAGAGAACTTAACCTAGAACTGACCTTAGTAGTGGATAGTAGGCAGTTTCTCTTGCTTATATATGATTTTTATGACACCCATACCTGAACCATAGAGCAAGAATAGGGATGTGTTCTTATATAGGAAGGCCTGCACCTATCCTATTTCAATATTTGTGGTTTGAGTTTTGAAATTTGATAACGTTCTTATCTAAGGTGTGTGTTTGGCATTATAGAAGCATTCCACCACCACGACCTTGAGTCGTATGCCAGGAAGGTGGTGACGACCACACTCTGGAGGTGGTGGTCCATAGGCTACCAATGTATCCTCCAGTTGTGCCAATTTTTTCACTAATAATTGTACCATACACAGGTGTTGAGGCATAGTTCCATGAAGGCTTTATGTGTTTCATGCAGACCATTAAGAGAACATCGTGACTTGCCTCGATTATAACAGAGTTGAAACATGAGTTTTAGTAGGAGCATCTGCCCATGTTTTCATGGTATGGAAGACCACTGTCCGTAGAGTCATAGATAAAGGCCATGCTATCTATCTTTGAGCATCTAGAGAATCCTCCTGAGAGGAGGGTAAATCTATCAACATATATACTGCGTGAATCCTCCAAGAGATGGTTGAATGTCATTACTCAGATGGACCATCATTAGAAGATGGATTGGAGGCATTTTCTTATGACCTTCTATGATTACTTCTATCCCGAGACATTGAGGGATGATAGAGTCCGAGATTTCATGCACTTGGAGTAGGACGCGTTATCAGTTATGGGCTATTCAACCTATTTTACAGAGATCTAGTGCTTTACACCTATTCTAATGGGTGATGAGTTATATAAATCCAGGAGATTCAAGGATGGTCTCAGGTATGACATCTGATCATAGGTGAATGTCTTTCAACTGAATACCGTTTATAAAATAGTGAATCAGACTCTTATCACAGTGCGTAACCCGAGAGAGGCTGGGGGTGCGAGCCAGGGTGGTTTCCCTCCATCTATATCTGGTATTACATCGATAGATAACAAGAAGCATCATCTAGAGCTTCCACGTAGTGACATTAGTAGATAGAGTACATACTCAAGTATCCAGGTGAGGTGTTACCAATGCGGTAGGTTAGGACATAAAAGGCCTTAGTGCATAAGAGACCCAATCGAGTGTCGATCCTGTGGTAAGATGAGTCATCTATTGTGATTTTGTAGAACTTTTCCTCCAAAAGTCAGTGAGAGAGGGTCTACACTGACTTCATGTGCAAGAGCATGGTCAATAGCTTCTTGTCAGGCAAGGATCTGGAGTACAGTCGGTTGATCAAGCTAAGGTGGTGGTCATGGATATAGTATTCCGACCCCAGTTTTATAGCGACAATAGATTGGATCTACTCAGGGTAGCTAGATTGTATCACAAGGATTCAGATCAAGCCATATATATACAGTGAAACTGATCCTTGAGGATCAGAATTTGAGGCCTTCTACTTCGAGAGATACTATTTTAGTATCCTCTACATTATCATATACTCTTCTTAATACATGGGATTCTCATAGCTTTATATCTATGCCCATTGGGGAGAGCTTTGGGATTAGTTTTCAAACTTTTGATGGTTTTATGACACCTTATACTCCGTTGGGGATTAGAAAAGAGGATGTACACCAGTACATATAGCGCCCCCTTGAGATTAGTGGGTGTCACTTCATATGGGATGTAACGCCCCGACCCTAGTTACCCAAAGTTGGTGTTTTATTACATAACATTGGCATTATACGAGGAATCATGTCCCGAAAGACTGATCAATTTAGTATTATTGGAAACAAGATACATACATTAGTTCAACATTACAACTTGAAAAGAAATACAACACTAATTTATTCCATTAGAAACATCCAAGCCTTCTAGATTATGCCTGTAAGTCACTCATAACTAACTTCTTCATATCCTGGGAAAATAAAACATAAGAAAGGGGTGAGCTCAAACACTCAGTAAGGGTAAGAAATACAACGAAAGATAACATAAACATTAGACATGATGAATAATTCAAAACACATTCCTTTACAAATAATAAACATGAACAATTTACAGAAGGAATATGAGCTGAGTAAATAATGCCATAATAAAACATAGTCATGGGTATTCTACTAGTCGAATAACCATATGAACCATCATCATTATTTTCATAATGAGGGAATGTATAATTCCGGACATTCTGAAACATTTTGTCAAGGCCTTGGCCAAGACGTCTAAAAATGATTAAGGCCTCGGCAAAAACCATATATCAAATTGGGAAAGGCCTCAGCCAATTCCACATCTAATTGTCTCATGAGACCTACCGATGCATTGAGGAGCTATAGCGGGCTCCACCCATCACATACTAAGTCCAATACATTCCTCATATGAAAAGGTTGAAACATAACATAAACATTTGTATTAAAACTAGCAAAAAATGTCAATACCTTAACCATAAATCATGAATGGTATAAAAATAACACATCCACAGTCAAAAATATCACAAAAACATCAATACAATATGAAAGATTTCTATCATAATAAATCAAATTCAAACAAGTTTAAAATCCATCAAAGGATGTTGACATAGATGGAATTAAAACTATTTGAAATAAATACCTCTTTCTATTTTGAAACCATTTAAGAGTGACATAATTATAAAAGAAAACATTTATTTTTAAAATATTCTTATAAGATTTTAATGGAATCTTTGATTATTTTATAATGGCAGAAAATATCCGCACCCATCGTATAAGTTAAAAAAACATTCTTACCTTAATTTTGTCAAAAAGGTCATAAAGTACCTTGTTTGGAAAACAACGGAAAGATTCCTTTCAAAACATATAAGTTCAAATAAGGTTATAAATGACTTTAACCCATAGTCTAGTAAATATTAATTTTTTTGAAATACATTTTTAAGAAAACATGGATGTGGATGATAAAGAGGTCCTAGTAGATACTTACGTAAAAACAACCTTGGATAATAAAGAGATTGTGAAATTAACCCTTACCTTGTACTTTTCCGTAGGTGATTGTATGTTAACCTCTTATATAATAGTTAAAACATTTTTATTAAATTATACAAGAACTATATACATAAATATGATATCATATATGATCTTATAATATTGCTTTGTTAAAAATATTTTAGTAGTATCATCGTTTTGGGTGTTAACTGATTCATTTTCCTTTATATGCTTGGTTACGTAAGCCATGTTTGTTATGGATAGGATGTATTTGATTCATATACAGAATTATATTATGTTAATAAACATTATTTTTAATAATAAAATGAAAATTATTCTTTAATGATTACGATGGGGAAATGAATATCATTGCGTTTGTGGAGACGGTAATCCGTATGTACGCACGAGCGACAATATCATTATAATGATGGTGAAATCATATGTAATTTGATGGTATATAATATATAAAAAATCAATAACATGTTTTATTTATTATTTAAATTAGTTATACCCATTATTATACCCATCCAAATAATTAAGTGTTTGAATAACAAACCACACCACGACGTGGAGATGGTAAGCCGTATGTACGCACATATGGTGACTTTGTCATTCATATGATGGATATAATAATGAATATAGTTGTACCATTTTTATAATAATGTCATAGTATATAGAAGATACTGGAGTTATTATTTTATAACGAAAACAACAAAGAAATAGGAAGTGGAAGAAGAAAATAACTTGAAAGAGGTGATGAAATATTTACCTCTTCTTCGGGTTCTTCCTTTTGATTTGATCAAAATGGCTCCTTAGGTTGGCTTTATGACCAAAGGAAGACCTCTAGGATGAAGGGAGGGAATTTGGGAGGATATTTTGGTAGGGGTTGGCCTATCCAAATGGCTTTGGTGGTGTGAAATCAAGAGAAGGGGAAGTGCCTTTTTATAAGAGAGGTGAGGGTCACTTTAGGAAAAGCTTGAAATATTATTTTATAATAAAATCATTTTTGGTTTCTAATGGCTCAAAAATGATTTATTTAGTGGATAAGGTGGGGATGGGTTGAAAACCTCTCAACCAATAGGTTTTAGACAGGTTTAGGTCAACATATTAACCTTATGTTTTAGATTTAACTCTTAGTTTAATAGTTTGACATTTACCATGTCTCTTTGTATTTTTATATTATATGGTTAATAAACTTACTATAAACTACCAAGAGAACCCAAAGTGGTTCATTATTAATATATATAACCTTATCTAAGTCCTTTTCCTGATCCTTATCTTTTTATGAATATTATATCAATTAATAATATGGTATTTGTTTTAAAAACTCAATTATGTCAATTTTGACACTATTTAGTATTTGATTTTTTTTGAAAGGCATTAAAACTTTATCACTTAGGATAAAATTTATTTAACCAACCATAACATGTCATATTAACCTAAAAAATTAGTGTAATTAATCAGAAGTCTCAATTTACATTTATTTGGATATTTATAATATCAATTATTTTAATATTTCATTAATAAGGTAATTACTGCATCATCATTGTGTCATAAATAAATTAATATATTTAATGTCTAAAAATTATAAATAAAAAACCATTATTTAGGAAATATTTTTATCTTTCTAAATAATATTTATAGTCAAATTTATATTGTGAGTAACCCTATATTAAAAATGGTTTAGTTATTAAAAGTTGAATTTAACTCTTTTAACTCTTCTTTAAATAAAATAATAATAAATGTCATAATCTAATACAAGTGGACCAAATGGGATCATATTTTATTCCTAAGGTTTTTTTGGTCGAATTACACTTATCCAATAGAATTACTACTTGTGTTAGGGTAATTATGATATCATTTTACCCTTAATTACCCTATTTACTTTTAACCGTGGTAAATAAAAGTCAAAAGTTACTATTCACCAAAAATTATTTTCATCTTATTGAACCACATTTTACTTACTGATATTAACTGTGTCTCTCAGATTTTTGAAATTCAACTCACAGAAGTGGTAAAATTAAGTTTTATGGAAATTTGCAACTGCTCCTAGGAGGTGGGTAAAAGACGGTAAAAAGTTCAATAAAATTTCTATACATCTAAACTTATTATAAAATGACTCCAATGAATTACATTGAACTTATATAGTATTATTTATCTATTTTGACCTAAAATAAATTTAAATAAAATAAAAAATTATTTAAATAAAAAGTTGGTTTTAACCAATAACGCAGTGTTTTTCACTATTTATCAAAAATTGAAAGTTTTCATAAAAATACTAAAAAACCACCCTAAGCTAATTTTGATATTCCAAATTCAAAAATGAAGTCCACTTTGAAAAATAAAATTTCAAAAAGTGTGTATTACTGTTCATAACAGCTAGTTTGATTGGTCGCGGTGTGTTAGAATCTCGAAGTTGCGTATAATGCAAACTATTGCATTATTCAAAGGGAAACGTACCGTGGAAGCTTGAGGTGTTACATGAGATCTCTTATTCCTCAAGATGATAGGTTCTAAAATCATTCTCAAGATGGACTGGTTAGTTTCCTTTCATGATTTTGTTGATTGTTATTACCGAAGTGAGACATTCACATCACCATAGGGCAGAGAGTTTATTCACAAGGGTGAGTGGGATGTCCAGGTGAGTTGAACTGGACCCAAGCATCATGGGTTGGGAGAAATGAAAACCTAGATTATGAGTTTATATCTGGATGATCAGGAAAAATGTCAAACAAATTTCCCTCTAGTGGTTGATCATTTTAGGGACATTTCTTGGACGACTTTTTTGGGATTACCTTGAGTGAGAGAGGTAGAGTTCTCTATCGAGTTAGTGTTGGGAACTACATCGATATCCATTACTCCTTATAGAATGGATACTACTGAGATATAAGATCTCAAGAGGTAGCCGGAGGATTTAGAGGGAAAAGGGTTTATCTGACCCAGTACTTCTACATGGGGTTCACAAGTTTTTTTTAAAAAGGCAGATGACACCCTTAGGCTATGTGTGGATTATCAGAAATTAAACCAGTTGACAGTTAATAATTGACATCCTCTAATACGGATATATGATCTCTTTGACCAGATCTGAGGATCTATGATTTTCTCAAATATTTTTTTTGAGATCCGGTATCATCAGGTGTGTGTTAGACTTTTAGAAATACCTTATACAACCTTTTATAGCATCTATGTTCTATATGAGTATTTGTTTATGCCATTTGGTCTCATGAATTCACGAATAGATTTTATGGAACCGATGAACCGAGTTTTCCATATTTATCTGGATTCATTTGTTGTGGTTTTCATGGATGATATCTTGGTGTATTATCACACTCAACATGACCATTCCAAACATCTTGAGATCATATTGGATACATCGAGAGATCATTAGTTATATGTTAATCTCACAAATTGAAACTTTTGGATGGATCATATTCACTTCCTGGGCCACATTATCTCAGAGATAGGAGTATCAGTTAACCTAGAGAAGGTGAGAGTGGTAGTTTCCTACTAGAATCTTATGAAATATTTGTGTTATGGAGTTTATTGGTGTTAGATGGATATTATATTAATTTCATACAGGACTTCTCACGTTTAGCAGTACCGTTGAAGATCTTGAATAAAAAGAGTGTGAAGTTTGTATGGTAAGATTCATGTGATTCAACCTTTTAGGAGCTGAAAATGAGTCTGAATTCATCACCGATATTGATTTTTCCAGAGGCAAACAAGAGTTACACTATTTACTGTGATGCATCAAGTATCGGGATAGGATTAGTTATTATGTAGGGTGATAGAGTCATGGTGTACAGGTCACAATAGTTGAGGCCACATGAGAGGAATTACCCAACGCACAATCTTGAGTTAGCTGTAGTTATTCATGCATTATGTTGTTGGAGAAATTACTTACTTGGAGAGCGTTTTTGGGTTTTCACATACCAAAAAATCCTCAAGAACATATTTATATAGTGCGATCTTAATATGAGGTAATGAAGGTGGGTTGAATACCTACAGTCTTTCAACTTCAAGTTTTCCTACATGCCTGGTAAAGGCAATGTAGTGGCTGATGCATTGAGCAGGAGGACTCAGGTATAAGATTTTCAACAGGACAATAGTGAATTAAAGCTTATGAATTTGTTATCTAAGATGAAATTGGAGGTGAAGGATGGTCAAGGGAAGATCTTTATATCAACCTTAGCTATTACCTATACCCTTTTGGATAGATTGAGTATCAAGCATTTATCAGATTCTGAGGGCCTAGTCCTATGGGAGAGTATGGTGGGTGAGGACCCTCCTCCTGGTTGGATTGTAGGTGAGGATGAGATTATATGCATACATGGTTATGTATGGGTTTCAGTAGATATACACGAGGAGCTGATGTGAGACTTTCATGCTTAAACTTGAGTTGCACACCTTGGTGTCACCAAGATGTATCGGGATTTACATCATCAATACTGGTGTTTGGGTCTGAAAATAGATGTAGCTAGTTTTGTTATGAGATGTTTCATCTGTCAGTAGATGAAGGCAGAAAACTAGTGACTAGCCAGACTTTTACAGTAGTTTCCCATTCCTAAGAAGAAATAGAATAACGTTGCGATGAATTTTGTGATCAGTTTACCAAGTTTGCTTTGAGGTAATTATGTTGTTTGGGTTATTATTGATAGGCTCACAAATGTTTATCATTTTCTAAATATCAAGGAGAACTTTTAAGTTGATGATATTGGGAGGTTGTATCTCAATGATATAGTATTACTTCATGGGGTCCCATATAATATCATTTTAGATAGGGATGCCTGATTTACTTTATGGCTCTGGAAAGGGATGCAAAGGGAGTTAGGTACACAGGTGCTTCTAAGAACAACATAACACCCTCAGACTGATGGCTAGTCAGAGCGCACAATACATGTGCTTAAGGATATGCTATGAGCATGCATCCTAGATTTTATGGGCTCTTGGGAGAGACATATACCCCCGGTTAAATTCGCTAATAATAATAGTTTTCAGGTTACTATTTAGATGACACCTTATGAAGATCTATACGGTAGGCCATGTTGATCACCCCTATGTTGGTTAGAGGTAGGATAAGTAGCTATGATTGGACCTTATCTTGTTCAAGAGACCATAGAGTAGGTTTAATTAATTCAGAAGTAGGTGGATACTACATAGTCTTAATAAAAATCTTATGCCAATTTCTGCAGATGACCTATAGAGTTTGAGGTTAGGGATTGGGTCTTTTTATGTGTTTCAATGAGGTTGATACACAGGAGGATCAGGATACAAGGTAAGATTTCTCCACGTTATGTTGGGTTGTTTGAGATTCTGGAGAGAGTCGGGTTGGTATCCCATTGGTTTCAATTACCTTAGAGGTACCAAACAATGCACAACGTCTTCCAAGTATCTCAACTATGTTGCTATCATTCATACCCTTCTAATTATTTTTAGACGAAGGAGGTTGAGTTACATGTAGATGCATCCTTTGAGGATCATTCTATACGTATTATGGATCATAGTACAATGTTTCATTGAGGCCAGTTAGTTCCTCTAGTACAGGTGCTATGGAAACATGACCATGTGCTGGACGAGACCTGGGAGTGGTAGGCCGATGTATGATAAAAGTGGCTGGATTTATTCTCTGGTGATTCTTGACCACCCTTGAGAGGGAAATTCGGGGAGGAATTTCTTTAAGGGGTGAATTTTGTAAGAACACGATTCTTATTTGTGGTACAAAATATTTTACTTCCATAAATTCTTAGTTTAAATGTTTAAACATAGACTGATATGATTTTCCTTTAAGTTCATGGAGGTAACGGGGGTGTTTGGGGTTAGTTTGGAGCCCATAGTCCAAATTTGGGGTGAAAAAGGCCAGGTACACAGTTAGAAGAAACCGTGCAGGGCAGACTACATGGTTACTTCTAACCGTGCTATGCTAGACAGTGGGAGGATATAGGCCTCACTGTTATATAAACCATGCGAAATGGGGCACACGACTGTGAAACTATCTTTGTAGTTTTTGATAGTGACTGAGACATAGTTTGGACACAGTTAGTCAAACCATGTGAGAAAACAATTCTAAGTTCCATTTTCCTATAGAAAAGGGTGCACAATTGGCACACAGTTTGGCCAACTGTGCTGTCAAACCATGAAACCTTGGGTTTTTGGTGAATTTACCAAATTTACCCTAATTAAATCTATTAAAACTTTTCTTTTCTCATTCTTCTCCCACACAAAAAACCCACCATTTGGGATCCCTATTTTGAAACTATCCTAAGAAGTGGGAGATCTTCTTCATCTGAGCTTGGAATCAAGAGCTGCTCATCTTGTTGGATCCAAATTAGTAAGTTATCCATTCTTTTTGTACCATTCCTTGTTTGTTTTTTTATAAGCTATGATATTTAAGTGCAAGATAATATTCCCTATTTATAGGTTCTTCATATTTTCTTTGATTTTATCTCAATCTGATTCGAATCAAGAGTTGATACTGGATGATCTATCTACTATTGACCTATGGTAGGTGGTATCGTCATTTTCCTTTAAAATCTAAGTGTTTATATATATGTTGTTGTGCCATGCACCCAATTCTTAGATCGATACCCTTGAAATGTAATTTAATCCATGAATTGAATTGATAGGTGTAACCTATATAACTAATGAGTACATCAATAAATGTTTAAAGGTTAAAGACCTTGAATTGGAACCAACCTTTGGGTGTGTTGTTTAATTAATGGACTGCCATGGGTGGCATATGTTTTGTATACCTTAGGGTGTTTCCTTTTCCCTTTTCAATGGGATGTTTAATATTGAATTTTCAATTAATGAATTGAATTGATGAATTGAGTTGTAATATGAATTGTAAATCGAATTGATAAAGAAAAAGGGAATGAAATACATGTACCTAGATTCTTGCACTGTATTGGTTGATTAAGCATGAGATTCCCTTATAATTAAATTCCCAAGTGAGTTAAATAGAGGCAAGCCTTCTAATATTATCCATGAATTTATCCACCTTTTGAGGTGAGGTATAAATGGAATGTTCTTGGTGATGACCTTGAAATGTTAAATCATCTTGAATAAATGCATTTGATTAAATGATATTGATTTAATGATTATATGCCTTAGGTGACACATGGATTCTTTTATGAATGCCATGGATGGACTCATTTGTATTTGACCTTGCTTATGCCCGAGTGACACTTGGACTCCTTATACGGATTGCCAAGGATAGACTCATGGGGGATGAATATTATATGCCAAGTGATACTTGGACTCCATATGGATTTACAAGGATTATATTAGATGGAAATTGATCTTATATTCAATGGTTGATACTTGGGATCCCTTAGTGGACCACCAAGGATGGACTCGAGTGATAGTGTTGTTACACCACACCTAGAGTGATACCAAGATTCCAATGAGGAATGCCTAGGATTGGCTTGTTGGATGCTTGGTTCACGCTACACCTGGAATGATACCTATATTCCAAATAAGGAATGCCCAGGATGGTCTCAAGTTATAAATTAAATAGTAAATGAAATGATTTAAATAATGTGTATGCAAAGCCAAAAAAAAAGCTTAGATTCAGTTAGCGACTTACACATTAGAGATGGCCTGGTTAGGAATCCTTGATCATATTCTTACGGGGGATATTGAGCTATATTCTAGGTCTGGATACTTATTAAATTAAATGAGATTGAATCATTAAATGAGATTGATTATAAAATGATATATGGATGGATATTAATTTAAATACATTATAGCTAGTCCAAAGCAGGTAGCAGAGGATGGGTGTCCATGGAAACCCAGTCCTTTATGGTCATTTACTTCAGTACTTTCTTTATATATTCTATTAATGCATACACACTACTGTCTCTATATATATATTCACTGACTTGATGGAACTAGACCTTGGGTGGTTTCCTACTAGGATTATGTCTCACACCCTGTTCGGGACACCGATGGTACCCGAATAGACTACATGATTGAAGACATGGATAAGGGAAAGTTCCCTACTACAGGTTCTTGATTGCTACATAGGAGTAGGGGAGAATGGGATTGAACTGAGGCTTTTGATGCTAGATGGATTATTTTTGGCATTTTTTTTTACTTTTGTTCCATGTATTGTATTGACACCATGTATACCTATTTTGGATGTTCTTTAGAGACATATGAAATATAAAACCATCATTTTTATATGAGATCAATTTTGGAACTATTTATATATTTCTATCTTGTTCATTTATCATTTTTTTGCTTGATTTACTGCTTTCGTCACTTATCTGATATTTTATTTCCACTATGCTACACTTTGGTGATGAGGGAATAGGATCCCCACTAACACACCTAGGTCCTCACTACTAGTCAATAGCCTATGGAATTTTGGGAGATGTACTTGAGGCCATGTGGTCAACCTGACTCGAGGCACCTTTAATGGAATCTAGGCCTGTGACTCACATATGAGAACATAACATATGTACATTTCATAACATAAGAATGTGGCACAAACATAAGCATAGAAATCATAAAATATTTCAAGGTTAACCACCAATTCATTCATATCATAATGAACCATACTAACCACCTATCCATAACATAAAAGAATTAGGCAAGCCACTCATGCCCTATAACATTTCAGTCTTGGGTCAACCACCCATGTCCCATCATGATATCAAAAGATATAAAACTTTACCCAATGCATTGAAGGGATATAAAATATCCACACATAACATAATGATAATCCATACATATGTGTTCCACATGAACATGAAAACATTTATAATCTCATTATATATTAATTAACACATGATAAATAAATGGGTTTCATGATGATTTCGATAAAACATGATTATAAGATATCCAAAGAAAGAAGGTGGATGTAATCATTTGAGAATATACCTAATGAAGTATAAGAAACATTAAAGTATATTGACATAGATAAAAAACTCTGTAAAAAAATTAAAAATTAATTTGAGGAAGAAAAATAAATACAATCTACATTTTTGATAAATTTTATTTTTAAAGAAAATAGATTATAAAAAACAGAATAGAAATTAATTTGGAAAACCATGAAAACTTGTATTGGAATAATAATAAATAAAACTAAAGTGTATGTAAAGAAAATTAATTCATTTGTAAGAAAATATAAAAAAATATTCCTTTCACATCATTATAGAGAAAGTTAAAGACAAAAGAAAATGACCCATACAGAACATGTTAAAAAGAAATTACTTTTATTATTTTGTAATTAAATACAAAGAAAATAGAAAATGAACATAATAAATCATATAAGTATAGATAAGAGAATTTATAAAAAAAAATACAAATATGAATATGGAGGAGAAATATTCCTAACTAAAAAGAAAAGATAAAGTCAACTCCACTTACAAGAATTATTTAGTTATATTGTAAACCAAAGAGAGGTGAAATGGTAAGAAGACATTTAAAAACAAAAATAAATATAGTAGAATAAAATAGATGGGTCTTTATAGGTAAATAACCAAAAAAAAATTCCCAACTTGGAATTCATACATAGACAACCTCGATTTGATTGTGAGATTGGAAGAGAAACCCTTACCTTACTCCCAATTTCCACAAAGGTGCTTTAAAATAATTTAAAATAAAGATAAAAATCTTAATAAATTATTTTATAACCTTATTAATATCTATTATATTTTATAATATTAAATTATAATAATTTATTACACATATATTAGTCAGAAATTATTTAATTTCATCATCATATGTTAGCAATTTTGATTGTTTCATACAAGTTTCATAATGGAGAAGTTGATTCCCATTCATTGATAAAAAGTTCATCATTACCAGATTATTCAAAGTAGTGTAATAATTTTTTTCTAATGATTTATTCAGTCCCATGTTCATTTTATGTAAATTATGGGTATGGTTCACATGAATGGAATCTTTGATGAGCATGTTTTAGATAATTTACCAATAACAATAAGTTATTTTATAATGACCATTCATTTTTTCAAAATTCCAAAACCATATTATTGAAATAAATTACTCATTAATATCATATTTTACTAGAATTAATTTCTTGAAACTAATTAATGATGAAAATTATTATGTTGGTATAACATCATTCATGTAGTTGGTCGAACGACCCAAACAAGAACATGCTATACTGGTGAATGTATAGGATTTTAGAGTTATATAATAGTCATATCACTTTCATATAAGTATAATTATATTAATAAAACATAAATATACTATATAATTACATTTATAAATATTTTAGAATAGAAGGAAATTGAAAAAATTAGTGAAGAACATAGATACATGCTTTAATGAATTCACTCCTTTTCAACATGGATTCCTTTGGAAATGAAGAATTTAAGATTCCTTCTTGGGAACATAGGCTACCAAATGTATAATAAGTTTTTATGATAGGATAATTGGGAAGATATTAAAGATATAAACTAATGGGTTGATTGGCTTGTAAGGGGTGGTGCAGAGGTCCTTTTATAGGTGAGTTTTGTGTGGCATTTTCATAAATACTCATTCTCTAAGGTTATGGTTGTCATTTTTCATGGAAAGTAGATCCAAATAGGAAAAATAATGGATATGGGTCATGAATCTCCTTATCCACATGATTTATAGACAAGGTTATAGATGTTTTAGATCTTTACACTTAGTTAAACTCATTGACCTCATTTTACCTTTATCATGTTAACTTAGTTTTTACCTCAATAACTTATTTTTTACCTAAAAATTAAATTGAAATTACTACCTAATTTTAACACGTTGATTAAAAAATTTGACTAAATATAATCTAATTCAATTTCTAAATATAATAAATTTAACTTTTAAATGAAAAATAAAATATATTGAAAAAACCATTTTTGTAGAAAAATGCATTTTTAAACTTTAAGTGTTCTTAGTACTATTTCACATCAATTACTAATTAAATGAGTGTTAATATATATTTTTAAATTGAAAAATTTTATTATAATAATTCATTAAAATTGATCACTTTAATTTATTAAGATAATAATATAGAATACATTAAAAAATTCTTTAGCAAGAAATATCCTTAGAATTAAATGATTTTAATCACATCCCATTAAAATTCATTATTCACCCTCTAAATATTCAATTCCAATCAATCCATCGGTATTATAATATATCTTTAAATTTTATAAACTCATCAAATCATCATTTTTTAAAGATAAATAATAATAATAAAAATAACAATAATAATATATAATGAATAAAAATAATAAAATATTTTATTTAAATATTATTTTTTATTTAATTCCAAAATTATTTATTATTTTTGATTTTTTACTAACAATTAATCAAATTAAATGCACCTATTGGATACTAATAAATACAATGACCATATATCCAATGGTCATATATCCAACGATCATATATCAAATGACCATATATCAAACCACCATATGTCCAATGACCATATACACAATAACCATATTACACTCCTATATATAACCTTATATATATCTCAACAATTATTCATCCTATTCATTTAATCCATTCTAAAAATTTATATTATATTTATAATGTTTTTCCTTCTTTCCATAGTTATAATTGGAGGTATAATCTTCAATAAAAACATTGAGGACAATGATTTTATGCTTTTGGTATTTTCATTTACTCACAATTTATTTCTATTGTAGTTTTATTAATGTTACTTCATATTGGATTTTCATAATGTATTAATTTTTATATTGAATTGAAATATCTTCTCTTAATAAAATATACCACGGTTTATTTTAGTTAGGTGTTTGATGTATTACAATCTATCAAACACACAATATTTATTTAAAGTAAAATACATACTAAAATCTTAGGTTGTTACATTCTACCCCCCATAAAATAATTTCTCCTTATAAATTTCATTACTCAGATGAAAAAAATTAGGGTACTTATTCCTAATTATATCTTTAGTTTCCCATAAAACTTCCTCAAACTTATGATTACTTTATAAAACTTTATCTAGGTGACTGTTCTTGTTTCATAGTAATTTTTATCTACAATATAAGATTTATACCTATTATTCCTTATAAGAGAGATCATGTTCTAGTTGTACTAATTTTGAGTTTAGTATATGTGAAGGGTAAGGTATGTACTTTCTCAAAAGTGATACAAGGAACACATCTCACACTTAGGATAGGTTTAGTGTATGTGAAATATGTTAAGATACCATCCCACATTGATCAATGATTTCAAAGGGTATAATATATATAGGGATCACCTTTCCCCTCACCTTGAATATCTCAACCCTCTTCTATGGTGAGATTAAAATAAATACCTTACCTTTATCAATTTTTTACAGTTATAATGTGTCAATGAATAGTTTGAATCTTATCTAACATTTCCTAAGAACGATCAACTCCCATCAACTTACACTATCCAACATCATCCCAACATGTTGGCATTCTACACCTCTTCCCATATAGATCCTCATATGGTTCCATTTGAATGAAATAATGGGAATTGTTGTTATATGAGAACTACAATAGGGGAAGGTGATGAGCATAAAATCTTATTAAATCCATTGATAAATATTTCAATATGTATTTCAGACTTTGAGTAGTCCTATTATATTTACTATTATTCTGAGGATAACAAGTAGTGTTAAAGCATAACACTGTATCCAATGCTTGTTTAAGACTTCTCCATTTCAAGGTAAACCACATATCTCAAACATATACAATTGAGATAAGTACTCCATTCAACCTTACCACTTCCTTTATATATATACTGGCAAGTTGATCAAGTGGGAAATAGTCTCGAATAACAATAAAATACACAGAATTTTTAAGGTGATTGACTACAAACCAAATAAAATTATTACTATTATAGGTCTTAGGAGAGCTATAATGAAAATGATGGTGATATTATCCTATTTCAATATAGGTATGGGTAATTCTTGCATCATACCCTTATAATTTTAATATTTATATTTAACTTGTTGGAAAACCAAGCATCATGATGTATACTATGCAATCTTCCTCTTCATTTTGTCCCACTAAAAATGATTCTTGAGATCTCTATATATCTATGTGTTTCTAGGATCTATAGAGAATGATGAGCTATGTGCATATTCCAATAGACCATTATTTAATTCTAGTATCTATGGAACACATAATCATTTACCAAAACATATAACTCTATTGTTATCAAAGTTAAACTTTGGAATATTTTATACCTTCTTCTATAGAACCATATCTTCCTCTTGCGTATCCTTGATCTTCACATAGATGAATGATTGAGCAGCCATTTGGGAAAGATACGATTTCTCCCATTACCTTATAATTTTTATGTCTATCCATTTAAAACTAATATTTATTGTGTCACTTTCAATACTCATCACGAATAAGGTATGATGTCCCTTTCTAGTTAAAGCATCATCTATCTTGTTCACCTTCAAAAGGTGGTAATGTATTGAGTATTTATAGTCTATAATAAAGTCTAAAAATCTCCTTTGGTGCATGTTCAACCCCTTTTATGTAAATATATACTTTATTCTCTTGTAATTAGTATATATTTCACACTTTTAACTATATAGATTATGCCTCTATATCTTTAATGTAAATATTACCGCTTTTATCTCCAAATCATGCATCGAGTAAATTTTATAATAAATCATTAATTAATGAGAGGAATAAGCTACCATTATGTAATTTTTAATGAGGTAACATATTAAACCCTTCATTGATTCATCACTATGTATCATAAAAACTTATCCACTACAGGGTAGTGTGAGTACAAGTCTTATGACCAACCTTATTCCAAGATCCTTAAATTTTTATTCAAATTCATAATCCTAAACTAACTTTAATCCATTTTAAGTTAACTTTGTTAGTGTATTTGAAAATCATGATAAATTTCTCATAAAGAATTGATAATATCCATACAATCTATAACACCCTTGGTTCTAGGCATGTGATTTTCATTATTGGTTTTTATGTGTTATATTGGTCCCTTTTGGATTTGAGAAGCATTGTATGGATAGAGGGTTAATGGATGCGGTGTTTTGGATTTCTGATTTTCACCACACCATGGGACCAATCATAGTAAATTTAATTATTTTGAGTATTTTAGCCCACTGGGTTTGGGATTTTTATAGGACATAGGGACATAACCATGTCCTAGCAACTACCATTTTAGTTGGGGTGGTGGCTGGGAGGATCACTTATGGGAAATAGTAGACAAAAATGCACATTGGATGGGCATGGTGGCTATACAGGGATAGTCATGCATAAGAACCATCCAAAACATCTTTTTAAAATTAATTCATTGTGGTCCTTGGTTTGGTACTGGACGATGTTGGTCACAAGTGAATTGCCCAAAATAGTTTGGGTGAATACACCACGTCATGGTCTAGGGTGTGGTGTCAGTCATTGAGGTATTTGAAATGGAGAGTTATATTTTTGGGGTTATTAATTTTTTTTTCAAACTATCTCACCCCTAAATAATAATTATTCTCCATCTCTATGATTGGGATCTTTATCTAGGCATTCTATGAGGTGATTTCGGTAATGTTCCCCTTTGCAGATGAAGATCTTCCTCTTGGCCTTTGTTGTTCATTTGTGTCAGAGGTATGTAGGTTCTATAGAACTATAATTTTATATATAACTCAAAGTATTTAGTTTTGTAAAATTTATACTTATGATTGTTGATGAAACATCTTGAATTAAACCTCTCAGATCTCTTATGAAGCATGCATTGTTTTTCAAGGAAAAATGGTTTTCTAAAAATTCATAGTAAATATAGAATTTTATCACTACTGGAAATATAATCTATACCAACGGTTTTGGGAAAACCGTTGGTATAGGTCACTTATTTGGACCTATAGCAACGATTTTTCCCTATACCAACGGTTTGGCCAAACCGTTGTTATAAGTACCCTCTATACCAACGGTTTGTCCAAAACCATTGGTATAGGTCTATACCAATGGTTTTGAGAACTGTTGGTATAAGTACATGTATTTTTAATGTAATCTTCTTACAAAGGACTTTAAATAAATCAAAATTTAAAATACTTATGATAATACACATATATATATTTATGAAATTATGTTCACAAAAGTAAGTTATGTTAGTGGTTATGTTGTTCAAATACAAATGGGAGGTACTGGGATCAAAACCAAACAAATGATTTTTTTTGAATTACATATACCAATGGTTTTATGGAACCGTTGGTTTAGATTTTCATATTACTTATACCAACTATTTTCAAAACTGTTTGTATATACCTATCCTCATGGATTACTTGGAAACAGTGCTCTAAACCGTTGGTATAGGCTATACCAACAGTTTGGAGGCCTATACCAATGGTTCCAAACCATTGGTATAGGGTATTTTTCCAGTAGTTTATGATAAATGGTTTTAAATGTGGATAAATAATTTTTCATGGTGTGGTTTAAGTTAATATTTTTTTATGGAAAGGGACTCATTAGGTTAGACTTGGTTATTATTCCAATTATGGGCACAAGCTGTTTTTACCGCCAAATGACCACTTGGGTCTAGAAGGACAAGTTTTTTTCACAACTATTGGATGTTCAGTGGGACTAATTGAAAGAAGATTAATTGGGTATGTGAAATGGTATAACTTCATGTTTTGTATTACTTCCATTCCTTATACTTTGTAACCTATCTTGTGGTTTTGATAACCTCTTTGTTATAAAAATTTTATTATCATGAGCTATCTTTTTATTATCTTAGTGATGTGTATGGGAAGTATTAGGTATTTCCTATTGGGCCATATAATCACCCCTATATATTCAACTTTGTTTGTATATAATTTTTTTACCATTATATTGGTAAGGTAAGGTTTCATACTTTTCTAATAGAGCATCCTGCTGCTGTAATATGTTCTTCAGGAGTTGGAGCTTGGAGATGGGATTATAATGGAGTCTCTATGTTACCACACCAATACCTTTGAGTATTTATTATCTTAGGATATTTTATAATTTCTATTGTTTATTTTTATGTTGTTTTTATAACTCTGTTCTTATTTAGTCATTATAATTTTGGTTGTTTTTTATATCATGCATCATGTTGACTTTTTTTTTTGTGTTTTTTCTATTGAAGGTTGTGCATGTAAGATAAAATATCCCCCCATTAATTAGTAGTGACCTTGAAATTTATTTCTATCCTTTGGTGTTTGAGGATATCACCTAAGGTTAGTATCATCTCATTCCTTCCCAAGAAAATGGGTTGAGGTTGAGATGTTACAAATGGTATCATTTTGGTATGGTCCATTAATCAAGAATGGTAGGTGTGGAGACAAGATGTGTCATAACATGAAACTTAGAGCATAAAATGGATTAGTTAACCTATTTATAATGAAATTCAAGTTACCAAGGTGGGTTAGGTTTGAAGACTATTATAAACCACTTTTAGGTTTGTTGTTATCTCATTATCATGGGTTTAGTCAATGGGAGTTCAATATCATACATTAGTAAAGATACTTCCCACTAGGACTACATCATTAATAATATATTTTATGATTATTTATGTTATGTTTTGTTATATGGTAAGAGACATGTGATTGAAGTGTTTTATTTCATTTGAGTAAAGGTTTTTATATGGATATATGAAGATGTCGCCTATCTAGAGACTTAGAAAGCTGTAAGAGTGTGCTACCGAGAATGTGATTCCCCCTAAAGCATAAGTGAATCAATAGATTTTCAGAAGCATCATGAAAGTTTTCTAGGCTATTTTAAAAGGAAATTGACCAGATTAATCATATCATATAGATCACTCACTAGAATTCTAAAGGCATTACACACTATTATTTTCATGCCAGAGGAACGGAGCAAGAATAAGTATAGCTTGATAGAATGAATAGAATATTTATTTTCATGGGAACCCCATAAAAATTAAAGTGTATATTTCTATGTATATTCTTGAGGAACTAGCATGAAAATGGTGGGAACTAGTTCTTCAAGATAAATTCAACCAAGGTCTCACTTGGGATAGATTTAAAGAGTTTTTAATAAAAAAATTATACCTATATTCCTTATGAGTATCATGAATAATGGATTTCTTCTAACTTAATCAATGAAAACTCTTGGTTATAGAATATGGATCTTGATTAGTATACCTTCTATGTTTTTAAAAATAAGTGTCCACTAGTGAATCACTTAGGTCATGGATATTCAAATCAGGTCTATGATCAGACATTTGTTTTAGAGTGGCGTTGTTCTACATTGAGAATTACATAGTCATAGTGAACAATGTAATGGTGATAGAAAAATATATCATTGAGAATATTAGAGGAGGGAAAAATTTTTCCCCCCAGACATAGGTGGGAACTCCATCATAGAGAATAACCACAAAAGGGACAACTACTCCTATGGTACAAGATCACCAATGAATCAACTTACTAAATTAATTTCTTTTCCCTCACATCATAGTAACAAAATCAGTTTTTTTCAAATGTGTTTCATTAGAGAACATAAAGAAGTAATTCAAAACACCTCCTAGAAATTATCATAACTATGGTTGAAAATGGAATCTTATGTTCTGTTTTACAAATCTCATGATGTCAGCTAGTGGTGATAGTTTTAGCATGTTGTTTCAATCTGAAACATGCGACACGAGTTTCCCAATGCTTGATTATGAAGGGTTGGGTGTGGCTAAAAAATATTCACATCAAGTCACTATTCTCATTTCAGATGGATTCCAATGGGGGTTATTCATAGAACCAAAAACACCCGATGGTTCCCACATCCATGAAAAGCTATAAACCTTATTTCTAAAGGTATATGGTCATTGGATGTTTCTTACTAATGTTTCTTAAGAACTCACATTGGTTAAGAGGATAGGAGATTGAGGTTATCACACCATGTTGGGGTGGGGGTGGGGGTGGGGGGGGGGTTTATTATTTCCTACTTCGGTACACTCTAATATATTTATGTAATGTTCATAAATCTTTCATAAATCCCAATACAGGACTGGTCACCCCATATTAATAATCAATTATTAGCATATTTCAAGGTGAATGTATATGTATCATAGGTATCCCATTAATGTGAACAAATATATGTATAAGAGGTTCTACATTAATGAAACCATATGCATGTATAAAAGGTAATCTATTTTTATCTTAATGTTACTTAATGAAACCAATTTATAGGTTGCTATGGTTTAAATCCACACAACCAGGTGTTCTAGAGTTTAACATGGTCCATGAAGGTGGTAGATGTTTGTGGTGTCAGGATCAAGCACATGGAATGGAATTCTTATGTATATTTATGAAATGAATAAAATCACATATAATTATGTGTCACTTAATGGGGAATATCACACCTTTTAAGGTTTTGTGAAAATGAAATATCCATGTAGTTTAGCATCATACAATAAGGATGACTAGGAGAAAGATTCCCAGTAATAGTTGATGCAAGACTTACACCTAAGTGAAACTTTCTAGTTGAACTTGAAGAAAATATGTCCTAGTGAATATGGGTTGATCTTATAAGGAATATATCCCTATGAATATTGGTATCACTAGGAATATGGACCAGTGAGAATAATGTAATCATACCCAAAGTGAATATGGTCCTATGGGTGGGGTAATTCTTTTATTAGAAATATTCATAGATAGAGGGATGATATACAGTGAATATGACTTAATTTTAGGTGGTGGGAAGATTTATGATGTTGGTTTTGAACCTCATAGAGGCATCCTACATATCCCATTTAAATAGGAATCAAAACCTACATTGTTTTGATGACACAATTTAAGGTCATGTGATAAGACCATACCATACAGTTTAACATCACAAAATAAGGACATTTTTTGTGTAGTTTAACATAATGTAGCTAGGATGTTGGTAATGCAGTTTAACATCATGCTATGGGGATATTATGCTATGTATTTTATCATCATATAGCTTTTATATTGGTTAAAAATTTTAACATTGTGTTGTGAGGATGTGCACTATGCAATTTGAAGTAATGTAGCTAGGACTTTAATGTCATTCCTACGATGCATCTCAATTATGTTAATTTAAATATAAAATAATGTAAGACCATGTGAGTCATACTCAGTGTGATAAATAAGATATAGAAGACCAGTCTTATTGTATTGGACACACAACAAGGGACTGGATTGGGCTTACACATTAGTGTTGTCCTAGTATGATTCCTATATCATAAAAGGGGAGACAATAGGAGACCGAATGGGAATTATATGTGAGATCCCCTTAGATAACCTACCTAGTGAATGAGTTAGGTGAAGGTATGTTTAGATATTATACCTAGGATGGGGCCCATGTGATAAGATAACTTTGGGACATACTCTTAATAGGAGGCCCAATTGGAGGCATTTTAATTATGCTAATGAAACGATTGACTTAAATCTCCAAGAATGTATGAGTCATGCTTGGTTTGAGAAACAAGATATAAAATAAGATTGAGTGAATTGTATGAAAGTACATAGTTAAATTTGAATGGAACTTATGCACTGAGGCTACCTATGAGTGAAGATCCTTCTCATGATTGTGAAATGAGGCATCACATTTTTGTTACATAGGAAATCCAATGCTCGTTACATTGTGTAATATTTTAGTTTTATAAATGATGATGATGATGTTGGCTATGTAGTTTAACATCATGATGTGAGAATTTTATGCTTTGAAGCTTATCATCATGCATCTCGGATGTTATATTATGTGGTTTATCATCTTGCAGCTTAGAAAATGGACACATAGTTCAATATCGTGTTTTAGGGATGTTATGCTATATGGTTTATCATCATGCAGATCGAATATACTTGTTATAAAAGGGATAAAACTAGAGGGTATATAAGGGATTACAAATAGGATATCCTTTTGAGGTAGTGTTACCAAGAATAATTCCCTTTGAAAGGTCATGATCATTTGAGATAGTTACCACAGAGGTCATTTGTATTGATGTAAACCTTGTGGGGAAAATTATTTTCATATATTATAGATTAATGAAATAAACATAGTAAATCCATATGATTTTCAAGATGAGAGCATGAAAGAGTGGGTAAGGAACACCTTTATATCTACCCATTTCACATAGTATAAGTTGCTATGTGAAGTGGGCATGACTCGCAAAGGAGGGAATAAACGCTTCATGAAGCAGTCTTCATGAAGGGTCATCCGTGAAGCACCGCTATGAAGCATCTATCGTGAAGGAGGTTATTTAACAGGGGATATGCTTCATGGATGCTTTGAGTAGGTGTTATTTGGGATGATATAGAGTTCTTTCTTTCATTCTCTCTATCTCTAAGTTTTCTTGTCCTTCTAAAATGGAAAGGCTTCCTATACCTTGTTCTGGGTTTCTTCATCTACATGAATGTATCCTCTAGGTCTCCATTTTTGTATGTTTCTCATATCTATTTTTCTATTTTGGGAAAGAGTGAATTATTTATAGAGGGTGATGAGTAAACTATTTCCTATAAAAGGGGGCCATGTGGTGATCCATAAAGGAGGTTTTCGGCCACACAAAATTACCATTTGGATACTATAAATGAATTTGGACTCATGAAAGGAATTGGGGTCACATAGGGGTGAGCCTTTTCACTGCAAAAGAGGATTATTCACAATGTAGGTGATTTTTTGAGGAAAAATTTTCAATCACACAGTGCTCTACCTCGACTTCACAGATGGAATTTTTCCATCAGAAAGTTCTATTTTTTTAGAGAATTAGCTAATTCACATAGTATTTAAGTCATATTGCATAGTTCCTCCCATTTCTATGAAAAATTCCACCCTTTTCTAATTCCGGTGACAAAACATCGTATATGGGAGGGCCCTAAATTACACCTTCAGACCTAAAATTATAGGCATGTGCTATGTGATCGCATATTTTTCTTTCTTACCTCCGAAAATGATTAAAATCAGCTCTGTGAATGCAATATTATTTCCCTTGAAGGAGATAATGTGTTTCATAAATACTAAGTGCTTCATAAAGAAAAGTTTCTTTGAGGAATATATTTACTTTTTGATCAAGGATGGATTATTTATGGTAATATTTCATTTTTAAATTTTTTATTCCATTTTCATCCATCTTGGGTTCTCTTCTCCTTTGAAGATGTTTTGGGATTTTGTGGGTCTCAACAAATGCCCCCTAGGAATTGGGTCTGATCAGCACAAAAAAGAACCTATTATAAGGAAGAAAGGGTAGCCCACAAATTTCTCTACAATCCATTGGGGAGAGGTCCTCCCCTATATAAATAGATCCCGAGAACCTCATTCTTCATTTTGATCAAAGGGTTATTCACAGTCATGAGATCTTGCAATTTGAGCTTCCTCTCACATAAGACCAGTGCTTTATGATTTATTTTATTTTTGTAGGGAGTTTTATTTATGCAGGACATCATCTGTAAAACATCAAATCCTTTGTCCATATAGTGGTGACTCACACAATATATTCTTCAAAAACTCATCTTATCTACATAATAATGATATTTGACTCACATTGTACTATACGAGATTTTAGACTTGTAAAATTCATGTGTTTTTCTTATTTTTATTGAGTTTTGAAAACATCCACATCATTTCTATTTATAAAGACAATGGATTATGTGCAAATTAACATATCTAATTTGATGACTATGACTGAAAGGAGAGTTTTCATCATCATAGATATTGAGGTTGACCCTGATACCAGTACTATTCATTAGTATAAGACCTTGAAGAATATTATTATGTATGATTTTCATAATTACACATCATATGATATAATTCCTATATAAAAATTTTGGTTGCAAGATGATGTTATGATTTCGATGGCTAGTCAAAACATTATATCTTCTTGGTTTGAGATTTCCTCAAATTTCATTTAGGTGAACATATTCCCCATGGGTTTGATAGTCCTAGAGTCATGTAAAAGAAAAAATATTCATCTTAAATGTATCTTCATATACTCAATATATCCATAACGCACCCTAAAATCTGATCACTCTAGATCACCCATCCATGTTCAACCTTTCAAAAGATAATTTCAATAGAGGATAGAGTTCAAAGCGGGACTTATAGTCTAGTAGAAAATTCTAAAATGAATGGGCCTGGGATTTTTGGGTGCATCAAAGCTACACATAGTTCCATGAGTAGTAGGAGGTAGTTTACTTATACCAACTAGTATGTACTTCTCAATTTATTATGTATCCACCAGTTGAGATTATACCTGAATTGATCAATCCTTAGTGTTCAAATACTAACAAATTCCATTTAACACATGGCGAATTTGAGATTAGTTTTTGGGATATTTATCAACTAGAAGGAATCCAAATAATTAGGGAGTTATATAATGAGTTCCTCCCCATAGATAACATTTGGATGAATACATATAAAATCCCTTCTTTTAGAGAGGGACTTTTTGATCATGAAAGTGAGATCATTGGAAAAAACTCTTTATACTCATTCAATAATTGCATTTAGTGACTCAATGATTTTTTACAACATAATGGTTCAGGGATAAATGTATTATTCATAAGTACCCACCCTACTCGATAGTCTTGATATATCCATCTGTCATACTGGGATACCCTAGAAATAGGCCAGTACACCACATGGGGTTACATGGTCTGACCAGACATGACTTTAGATATTTGTCTAGTGGGATTTTTCACCATTTTTCTGAGTAGATGGATTTTCCTATCCCATTATTCTAATTCAGATGTTAGGATCAACACTCTAATGATGGAGACTACATTGGCATAAGTACAACCCATTAACTTGGAAATTGTAACACCCCAACCCCTCTAGGATGGAGCCGGTGAATTACTTGTGATATTGGCATGGTTAGATGGAATGAAAATCCCAAAGGAATGATCATTTTATTAGTCTTGAAGAAACTAGATACATAGATTTTACTCAAATTACATTGGAAAAGTTTACAAAATACAATACATAACGAAAACTAAAATCTGTATCCACAAGAACTCAATAAATGATCTCCTCTTTGTCACCTGTTGAAAGTAAACAATGAAAGGGGTGATCTAAAATGCTCAGTAAGGTTTACATATAGCGGAATCATGAATACGATAATAAGTGATTCATAATTAATATGACATAATCAATATGGCATGGTGAATTAATGAAAAACTGACACCATTAATAAACTGAGAATGAAACTGCATCCATAGATTTTGTCATAGTGAAAACCTCATGTATAGTAATAAATGATAATGAATAATGAAAATTCTTATTATTTGGACATCATGTATCTGGCACATGAAACCATAATACCGTTAAAATGGTTTAGTTCTATGGGTAGAAACCCGTCTGATTTTTGGAAATAACTTGAAGGATTTTTCGCCAAACTGATTTGTCTCATAAGACCTACCGATGCATCGAGGGGATATAGTGGGACCCACCCACCACTTCATGTCCAAATAATTATTTATAAATTGATTCAATACAAGAGCAATATTCCTTTTCAATATCCGTATAGAGTAGAGTATATATATTCATCAATATTTCCATAATTAAAATAATTTTCCAAATAAACACCATATGTAAAATGATATACGGTTTAGACAAAAAACATATACATGATATGAGATTATGAATATTTAATATAAATATAATTTCAAATGAAAATTTATCTAAATTGGGAAGTAGGTACACCACATAAGGATTATTAGGTGCACAATACAAAGTTAGTAACAACAAAAAAGTAGTTGAGACAAAGTCTCTTACCACAACGTAATTTGTCGAATCATATGACCAGAACATAATAAACCTCAAATTAATCATTTAATAACATGAATATAAAGATAATCATGTTATTATATATCGAATTTCAGTACACATATACCCCATACAAGAAATAAGTGGCAAACAATGAAAATATCACAGAAATGAAAGTGAGATGAGAAACCCCTTACAAACATATCAGCATGGTAACGAGTGTTATTGTGAGGGATTAATGAGAGGTAAAAGGGTATTAAATTATTTATATGTCACAGGGGAGGTATGGGGGAGGTTCTAAAACATACCCCATCATTAGGAATTAAAAATAAAAGGGCACAACATAGGGGAGATTCTTGAACAAAAATGGGAGAGATGATCCCTTACCTTATGCTCGAAGGTGTTCTTGATTGTTCTTAACAACCAGAATAATCAAATTTATCTTCATTAATTAATAATTATATAACCTCATAAACATATAATTGATATTTTATGACCTTATTAGGTTTATTAATGGCTTTTTTGATGGTTTACGAAATTAAATTTTATTGTTTTGGTAGCATTTTCTTCTTTGGTTTTCATAGTCCGTTTACTTGTATTCATGAATTGATGTTTGTTTGAAATATGGTTAAACATAAAGAATTTTTAATATACATTATTAGTGACATTAATGATATATAAATTATCTTATAATGATTCTGGTTATATACCATGAGGATGAATCATTCGATGAGTGAAAACAAATGCTTGGATTTGGCTTGGCGGTTTTGTGCACAATAAACTTGTTTTGTATTATTATTCCATATTATGAATGTGTAAAGATTACAGAACATTAATAAAGATAAAATACATATATCATGACCTGTTTAAACCATTAAAAAGGTTTCATGACCAGTATTTAAGATAGTAATGCAAATTGAAAACCCGTCTTCCTTGAGTGTGATAAATTTACACATCTCGGACGGTGTTTGCATTTATTGTATAAACGGAGGGGAAAAAGAGAGATTATGATGAAATATTACATTATCACAATGAAAATATAGTACATGTATGGTACTGAAATTATCATATCATTTGGATTAGGGGAGGTGAGAAGGGAGAACAAATGAATGGAATATTGTAAAAGAAATTGAAAGAAAAGAGAAAGAAGGTTCACCTCTTGAGTACTCCTCCTTGAGAATACCCTTAAAGCCTTTGTTTTTGGACTTTTGCTGATACCAGAAGGTCTTGAACGTGGGGAGAGGGCTTGGGAAGAGTATTTGGCATAATTTAGGCAATTATTAAAGCTTGAGTGGTGTGGGAGAAAGAGGGGGTGAGGGGTGGTTTATATAGTGGAGGGGAGATGAGTTTTCTTAATATTATAATCCTTAATTTATTATTTCCTCTCAAGATAACCAATAGTGAGTATTCCATGACCAAGAACAGTAATATATTAATTTTAATTCTAACCAATTGTGCTTACATCAGTATATCATCATCAATGACTCAATAAATTCTTCATTTAGCATTTATCGTAAATTATCGCATTTTACTATTTATAAAAAATTTAAGTATTTCAGAAAAATCCCAAGAATTCACCCTAACCATTTTTCGACATGTAGAATCTAAAAATTATGTCCATTTTTCAAAAATAATTTTCTCAATATGATTAATTAAATATTTAATTAAAATAACTATTTAATCGAAAAATATAAACACTTGAAACATTCATCTTCATTTTTAAGGTGCCTAAATTCATTTATAAATTCAAGGGATTGGATACCATTCATAAGAGTCATATTAATATTCATAAGGGTAAGTTACTATTCATGAGGGTAGGTTACTATTCATAAGGGTAGGTTACTATTCACCGAAAATTAAGTTAATTTTATCACTCTAAATATTATCTTGAACCCAACCGTGTATATGAAATTTTTAAAATTCAAATCACAGTGTTGGAAAATTTAAGTTTAATGGATAGGTTATGGATATCTCCTATAAGTAAACATGTTTTGTTCCATATAGGCTCAGTGATTCATGAAATATAGGCTATAACTAGAATGTATTTAAGAGAAACATACCCTGAAGTGTTTGGGGTGCCACATTATTCCCTCCTTTGGAAATTTCATCCTCGAAATTTTATGTATGAAACTCACCAAAAATATGTGGGTGATTCTTTTTCATAACATCCTCAGGTTCCCATGTTGCTTCCATTATATTATGATTTCTCTAAAAAACCTTTACTAGACGAGTTGTCCGATTTCTCAATACCTGCTCCCTTGTGTCAAGAATCCCGATATGCTTTTCACAGTATGACAAATCAGGTTCTAATTCAATTTATTCATATGTGAGTACATGCGTTGGGTCTGGCATGTATTTCTTTAACAATGACACGTGGAACACATCATGAACTTTGGAGAGATTTAGCGGCATCGCTAAACGGTAAGCTATAGCTCCGATTATTTCTAGAATTTCAAATGGTCCGATGTACATGGGGCTCAGTTTCCCTTTCTTAGCGAACCTTAAGACACCATTCCATGGAGATACTTTCAGAAATACATGATCTCCCACTTGGAATTCCATTTCCTTTCTTCGGTTTTCAGCATAAATCTTATGCCTACTTTGGGATGCTTTAATATGGGCTTGTATCTTCTTCACATTTTTCATGGTCTCTTTAATAAGTTCTGGGCCTATAAGTTTCCTCTCACCAACTTCGTCCCAACAATTTGGAGTTCAACATCTCTTTACATATAATGCTTCATATGGAGCCATTTGAATACTAGAATGGAAACTATTGTTGTATGAAAATTCCACCAAAGGAAAGTATTGATCCCACATACCTTGGAAGTCAAGAGAACATGACCTCAACATGTCTTATAAAGTTTGAATAGTTATTTCTGACTGTCTATCAGTTTGGGGGTGATAAGCAGTGCTCATGCGAAGCTTAGTATTCAAAGATTTTTACATACTTTTCCAGAATTTTGATGCAAACTGGGGATCTTGATCAGATATAATTGATATAGTTGCACCATGAAGTCTTACAACTTCATTAATATAAAGTCTTTCCAAGCACTCAAGTGGAAAATCCTCTCTTATAGGAAGTAAATGTGATGATTTTGTGAGACAATAAATAATTAACCATATTGCATCATTCCTTCTAGGTTTCCTTGGTAGTCCGGTAAAAAAATCCATTGTAATGTTATCCCACTTCCACATATAAATAGGTAGAGGTTGCATCACTCCTTTGGGATGTTGTCTCTCTGCCTTCACTTGTTGAAAAAATAGACATCTTGACATGTAGTCAGTAATTTCCCGCTTCATATTATCCTACAAAAAATATTCCTTTAGATCTCTATACATATTGGTGCTACCCGGGTGTATTGAGAAATTTGAGCTATGAGCATCGTCTAATATTTCCCATTTTAGCTCAGGCACTGATGAAACACATAACCTCTTCCCAAATTTCAGAACTCCTTCATACACGAAGTCATCCAGTCTCCCATCCTTAACAATATTAATTTTCTTATGCAGATTGTCATCATCAGATTGAGAGCTTTTTATCTTCTCTAATAAAGATGGTTTAGCAATCATTTGAAAGAGGTTCCATGTTTCCCCTTCCTTAACAATTCTCATATCCATCTTTAGTAGATCCATGAATATAGGATCTCTTTCAATCCTCATTTGAGTCAGAAGTCCATGATCTTTCCTGCTTAATGTATCTGCCACCTTATTCACCTTTCCTGGGTGGTAGTGTATTGAACAATCATAATCTTTGAGTAACTTGATCTTCTTTGCCTCATGTTGAGTTTTTTTTGTGTGAAAATGTATTTCAAACTCTTGTGGTCCATATAAATCTTACATCTCTCTTTGTAGAGATAATGCCTCCATATTTTCAGAGAAAAAATTACGGCTGCTAACTCAAGATCATGAGTTACATAATTTTTCTCATGAGTCTTCAACTATCTTGATGCATAAGTAAAAACTTTATCGTTTTTCATAAGGATGCAACCTAGTCCATTCTTTGATGCATCGCTGTATATTACAAATCCATCACTTACAGATGGAAGAGTCAAAATTGGAGCATTGACCAATATTCTTTTCAATTATTCGAAGAATTCTATACATTATTTTTTCCACACAAACTTAACTCCTTTACACGTGAGCTTGGTTAGCAGGTTAGCCAGTTGGGCAAAATTCTGAATGAAATGCTGATAGTAACCTACTAAGCCAATAAAAATGCGTACCTCCGTTATGTTTGTTGGAATGGTACATTCTTGGATTGCATTTTTTTTGCATGATCAACTAGGATTACATCCTTAGAAACAATATGGCCTATAAAAGAAACTTATTGAAGCTAGAATTCACACTTGCTAAACTTCCTATATAATTTGTTGCTTCTAAGAGTTTATAGAATAACCAGTAAGTGGTTCTCATGGTCTTCATAAATTTTTGAGTACACGAGGATATCATCAATGAATACCACAAAAATTTATCAAGATATTCCTTGAAAACTCTATTCATTAAATCCATGAAAACAGATGATGAATTCATCAGCCCAAAAGGCATCACTGTAAACTCGTAATGCCCATACCTGGTTCGAAATGCTGTCTTCAGAATATCTTCCTTCCTCACACACAGTTGATGATATCCAGATTGAGGTGAATCTTCAAAAAGTATTTATCTCCATGAAGATGATCAAATAAATCATCAATCCAGGGCAGAGGATACTTATTATTTATTGTAATAACATTTATTTCCCTGTAATCAATGCAAATCCTCATGGATCCATCATTCTTCTTGACAAAGAGGACATGAGCTCCCCATAGAGAAACACTAGGTTGAATAAATACCTTTTCACTCAAATCCTCTATTTGTTTCTTTAGCACTACTAATTCCACAATGGCTATTCTATAGGGAGTCATTGATATAGGTCTTGAATCAGGAATTAAATCAATAGAGAACTCAACTTCCCGCACTAGAGGATGTCTAGGTAAATCCTCTGGAAATACATCAATGTACTCTTGAACTATGTGCAGATATTCAATTTTATGATTTCTTTCATCACCCATAGATATTGGTTTATCTTCCTCTCCAAGTATTGCATTCAGTAGAGCTACTAGGGGTGGTTCTAGATAAGAATCACGTGGTGAAGTTTCTTCCCTAAAGATAAGGGATTCTACACCATTTTCAAAAATTGCAACTTCCTTCTTCTTATAATAAATCTTCACATCATAATTTGACATCCAATCCATACCGAGAATTATATCAAATTCAGTAATTGGTATAATGATAAGGTTAGAAACTAAATCACACTTTGGTGTCTGGAGGGGGACTAGTTTACATTACTTTGTTGCAATGATACATACCCTGGGAGTTTTGACTGAAAACTCCTTTATTAAATCAAATTGGACATATTTAATTTTCTTGGGAAACTGAGAAGATATAAATGAATGTGATGATCCAGAATCAAATAAAGTGTTGGCTAAGTTTGAGGAAACAATTAAAGTACCTTCCACCATGTCAGTAGGAATTTCAACCTCCACGGTTGTAATCACATAGTCTCTCCCTTGTTCTCCTGTCTTTTTATGAGGCATGTTTCCTTGGTGCTTAGGACAATCATTTGCAGAGTGTCCCATCTCTCTACAATTGTAGCATTGAATATCATTGAATTGTTTCTTCCCCTTGAATTCATCAGATCGACGACCCTTTTCTCCACAGTTATAGCAGACTCCCATGCCTTTCAAGCATTTCCTGAGATGATTCTTTCCATAGTTCTCACATAATGGGAATAGCTTTGTTCCCTTACTCTTCTTTGGTGCTTCTCCTTTTCCTTTGTTATTAGAGTACCACTTCTTATTTTGGTTTCATTTGAAAAGATTTGATCTAGAAAACTTCTTCTCTGTTTTGATGACACTTGATACAATTTTATCATATGATGAAAATGATTGAGAAGCTAGTTCCCTTCAAAGACTTGGCTTAAGACCTTCAAAGAAATGATCAATCTTGTCTGTAGAGTCACGTATGTAATCTACGACATACCTGACCAGCCTTGTCAAAGTAGCCTCATACTCTGCAACATTGTCTTCTTCCCTTTGTTTTAAGCTAAGGAATTAATTTCAGTTTGTTTCTCACGAGGGAAATATTTTTTGAAGAATATTTCCTTAAAATTCCTCTATTACATATCCTCTATTTCTTCTTCCTCCATGGTATTCTGAATCAAGGACCACCATTGATCAGTGCCGTCCTTGAGACAATATACTGCAAGCACTACCTTTTCATTTTCATTGCATCTTAATGCCATGAATATCTTTTCAAGTGACTTGATCCATTGCTTATAAACCATTGGGTTAGTAGTCCCACTAAAAGATGGGGGCATCTGCTGCATGAAACGATCCAACAAGGTGTGGAAATGTTATTCGTTACAACCTAAGTAAGTTGTCCCAATATGGTCATGATCTGATCTTCCCCAACATTGACTGTGTTGACTTGATCAGTAGAGAGATCCCTGCCTTTCCCACAAGTATTGATTCCCCTTCTTCCGTTAGATTCCATTTATAAATAATGGGATACACTAGATTAGTTTATGAATCTCAAATAGAAAAGCACTCAACATAGATTGAAATTCTATGCATATCTAATCTTATAAACATGGTTTCTCTGAGGAAAAATTTACATTAAACTCCTTCATAATGGCTTGTAAAATAATGTAAATTATCCTAAGCATATACCCCAAGAGTGTTGTAACCAAAAGTGCAGCAAGACCCATTGTCGTGCACCAGTTCCCGTTCGAGTCTAGCACAAAGTGGTGTTTTCGGGTTTTACCCCTAGATACATTTGTGCCAGAGCTTCCTCTACCTACTCATATCTAGATAGGGACATATTTCTTAAAAGATCCACATAATATATTCCTTACCAAAAACTAGGACTTTCTTGTACGTTTATCCTCAAATACCACCTTAGGGATTTGTTCCCTACTATACATTTCCTACTCTAGTTTCTAAGTTTTCTACTAAACTTCCTCTCATACCAACTATAACACCCCGACCCTTCTAGGCTGGAGTCGGTGCATTACCTGTGATATTGGAATGGTAAAAAGGAATGAAAATCCCAACGAAATGATCAGTTTATTATACTTGAAGAAACTAGATACATATATGTTACTCAAATTACATTGTAAAAGTTTACAAAATACAATACATAACGAAAACTAAAAACTACATCCACAAGAACTCAATAAATAATCTCCTCTTTGTCACCTGTTGAAAGTAAAAAATGAAAGAGGTGAGCTCAAATGATCAATAAGGGTTAAAAATAGCAGAAGAATGAATACAATAATAAGTGAATCATAATCAATCTTACATAATCAATATAGCATGGTGAATAAATGAAAAATTAATGCCATTAATAAACTAAGAATGAAACTGCATCCATAGATTTTTTCATAGTGAAAAACTCATGGATAATAATAACTGATAATGAATAAAGAAAATCCTTATTATTTGGATGTCATGAATCTGGCACATGAAACCATAATACCGTTAAAACGGTTTAGTTTTATGGGTAGAAACCTGTTTGATTTTTGGAAACAAACTCGAAGGATTTGTCGCCAAACTGATTTGTCTCATGAGATATACCGATGCATCGAGGGGCTATAGAGGGACCCACCCACTACTTCATGTCCAAATAATTATTTATGCATAGATTAATTACAAGATAAATATGAATTTTCAATATCCATATAGAGTAGAGTATACATATTAATCAATATTTCCATAATTAAAATAACTTTCTAAATAAACACTGTATGTAAAATGGTATACGGTTTAGACAAAAAAAATATCCATGAAATGAGATTATGTATATTTAATATAAATATAATTTCAAATGAAAATTGATCTCAAATGGGAATTTGGTACACCACATAAGGATTATTAGGTGCACAATACAAAGTTAGTCACAGCAAAATAGTAGTTGAGACAAAGTCTCTTACCACAATGTAATTGGTTGAATCATATGACCAGAACATAATAACCCTCAAATGAATAATTTAATAACATTAATATAAAGAGAATAATTTTATTATATATCAAATGTCAGTACAAATATACCACATACAAGAAATAAGTGGTAAACAATGAAAATCTCACAAAAATGAAAGTGAGATGAGAAACCCCTTACAAACATATCAGCATGGTAACGAGTGTTATTGCGAGGGATTAATGAAAGGTAAAAGGGTATTACATTATTTAAATTTTACAAGGGAGGTATGGGGGAGGTTCAAAAACATACCCCATCATTAGGAATTAAAAATAAAAGGGCATAACATAAGGGAGATTCTTGAACAAAAATGAGAGAGAGGATCCCTTACCTTATGCTCGAAGGTGTTCTTGATTGTTCTTAATGACCTAAATAATCAAATTTAGCTTCATTAATTAATAATTACAGAACCTATTCAACATATAATTGATATGTTATGACCTTATTAGGTTCATTAATGTCTTTTTTGATGGTTTAAGAGATTAACTTTTATTGTTTTGGTATCATTTTCTTCTTTGGTTTTCATGATCCGTTTACTTGTATTCATGAATGGATGTTTGTTTGAAATATGGTTAAACATACAGAATTGTTAATATAAATTCTTAGTGAAATTAATGATATATAAATGATCTTATAATTATTCTGGTTATATACCATGAGGATGACTCATTCGATGATTGAAAATAAACACTTGGATTTGGCTTGGCGGTTTTGTGCACAATAAACTTGTTTTGTATTATTATTCCATATTATGAATGTGTAAATATTCCAGAACATTAATCAAGATAAAATACATATATTATGACCAGGTTAAACCATTTAAAATGTCTTATGACCAGTATTGAAGATAGTAATGCAAATTGAAAACCCGTCTTCCTTGAGTGTGATAAATTTACACATCTCGGACGGTGTTTGCATTTATTATATAAAAGGAGGGGAAAAAGAGAGAATATGATGAAATATTCCATTAGCACAATAAAAATTCAGTACATGTAAGGTACTGTAATTATCATGGAATTTGAATGAGGGGAGGTGAGAAGGGAGAAAAAAATAATGTAACTTTGTAAAAGAAATTGAAAGAAAAGAGAAGGAAGGTTCACCTCTTGAGTACTCCTCCTTGAGAATCTCCTTAAGGCCTTTGTTTTTGGCCTTTTGGTAAGACCAGAAGGTCTTGGACGTGGGTAGAGGACTTGGGAAGAGTATTTGGTACAATTTAGGCAAGGATTGATGCTTTAGTGGTGTGGGAGAAAGAGGGGGTGAGGGGTGGTTTATATAATGGAGAGGAGAGGAGTTTTCTTAATATTATAATCCTTAATTTATTATTTCCTCTCAAGACAACAAATAGTGAGTATTCCATGACCAAGAACAGTAATATATTCATGTGACCTCGAAACAATTGAGATTACAACAGCATATCATCATCAATGACTCGATAAATTCTTTATGTAGCATTTATTGTAAATTATCGCATTTTACTATTCACAAAAAATTTAAGTATTTCAGAAAAATACCAAAAATTCACCCTAACAATTTTTCAACATGTATAATCCAAAATTGAAGTCCAATTTTCAAAAATAATTTTATAAATATGATTAATTAAATATTTAATTAAAATAATTATTTAATCGAAAAATATAAACACTTAAAATATTCATCTTCATTTTTAAGGTGCCTAAATTCATTTATACATTTAAGGGCTTGGATACCATTCATAAGAGTCATATTACTATTCATAAGGGTAAGTTACTATTCATGAGGGTAGGTTACTATTCATAAGGGTTGGTTACTATTCACCAAAAATTAAGTTAATTCTATCAGACTCTAAATATCATATTGAACACAACCGTGTATGTCAAATTTTTAAAATTCAAATCACAGAGTTTAGAAATTTATGTCTAATGGAGAGATTATGGATATCTCCTATAAGTAATCATGTTTTTTTCCATATAGGTTCAGTGATTCATGAAATATAGGCTATAACTAGAATGTATTTAAGAGAAACATACCATGAAGTGTTTGGGGTGCTACCGAAATACTCACCCTTGCTCAAGTTTATCACTTTATTGGATACATACAAGAAGGAAGGTTACCACATCATTTTATTGGATCATTCCAATTTCTATATGGATGGATGATAAAACCCTTACAATGTTATGAGTATCAAAATGTCCTAAAAATCCCCCATCCTACTTCTTTCCAGATGTTTGTCGACATTTCTATTGATCATATAATATCATTGGGTATAGATAATGCTATTGAAATGCTATGGAATCCCATTTACTTTGTCTTTATTCCTTATATTACACCTTATGTAATAGTAACATACAATAGTGGAGGCACCCAATAATAACATTCTTATACCATCTCATTTTGATATGGGTTTTTGAGATCTTGAACACATGGAGTGACTATTTGTGAACCTTACAACCCTTATAGGTTTTCATGAAAGTTTGGGTGCCTACAACCATAAATGTAATTACCTATTAGTAGGATTAGAAAATAAATATATCCAACCATCCTTTTTTAGCCTTGGTTGATACTAACACTAGAAGATACAAGTTATAAAATTACATTTCAATACATTATTTCTCCAACCAATCTATCATAGGAATTCTCCTAGGAATGGGTGGAGCATTATCTAGGTGGCATATTGAGAGAACCGATGCGACATGTAAGTAAGGCATTGGATTCCCAAATTCCCCCAATTTCCATCATTTCAGAACTGATTTCAAATATGGATAATCCTATTGTCAAACATTCTAAACATTATAGGGAATCTTTATTTCTAGGTTCCCTTCATATTAGTAGTGATATGGATCTGGTGTTGTTGACCATGGTTGTTGATTGTGTTACTAACATTTCTATTTCTAAGAAATGTTGATAATTCCATTGGTGGGGGGTTTACCCCATCAAATCAACCTTAGAATTAAACTCGTAAGCAATGACAGGGGATACATATCTTACAAACTAAATCAAAACCCTCCATAGTGAACCTAATTCTAGGTTGTATAACTATAATAGAAATTAAATAGAGTATGAATCCCAATATTACTATCAAAAACTAGGCTATGAGAAAATTGTTTTCATACTAAGTTTTTGCTATCATCATAGGGACTCCTTTAGAGAATACTATTGATAAATTGGAGATCCTTCACCAACTCTTCTATGGATTGGGTGCAGTTAGGTTTATTTATTGGTATTTACATTCTCTTATCTATCAAGTTCTTACATCTCAAGAGGAACCAATGTCATGAGAATTTCACCTCCACCAAATTGATCTTATTAAACATCATGTAGAAGTTCTAGAGAGTTCCACTATAGAGCTTCATCAGTGTGTTATTGAGAAATCACACCTTCATGATTAGATAGTTGTGTAGATTCTAGTGATATGGGAATACAGGTCTCCCATGGAAATGGTGAATTCATTGTTATTATCAATAAACTTTGAGCTTAAGGCTATTGGATAAAGGAGATGAGAGTTAATTGCTTATGTCAATTAACACGTCTATTGTTTGAATCGTAAACTTTATAATTCATGATCCTTTATCCATCCATTAACACTTCTCACTGGGAATTGATCAATTTTTTTATATAGGACTAATAGATGTCTATTTTATTTCATTTATATTTACTTATAACATCAAGATGAGGCTCTAGATTATGGATGCACCTCCATTATTTTGATCAATTAATGGAGACTCATTTTTTTACTTGATTATTTTCCCCTTACTTCACTTTTGTTATTGTTTCATAATAATTTGTAAAACCCTAGATGGCAATATCAAAGATAACTTGAAAACATTTGAAATTTGAATATAGAGATAAATAAAGTATATTAAAACTCTTAAATACTTAAGCTAAATTGAATTTCTCCTGGGAGTAGCTCATAGATAGGTATAGGCATAACTACCATCACCTCAACACAAGATTTGGTCCATTTGGATGAACGAGTTCCTCCAAGGTATAGCTCATGGATGGATATTGGAATAACTTTAATCATTATAACAATATATTTGGTTCATTTATATAGAATATTCCCTCATGGTCATGGATCATAGATGGGTATAAGTATAAATACCATCACTATAACACTAGAGTTGGTTCATTTAGATAAAAGAGTTACTCCTAGGTGTGGCTCATGTATGAGTATAGGAATAACTAACCTAACCATAACACTAGAGTTGGTCTTTTTAGATGAAAGAGTTCCTCATGGTCATGTAACATAAATGGGTATAGACATAAATAATATCACTATAAAACCAGATTTAATCCATTAAAATGAAATACTTGAATCAATGTGATAGGGATCAAGAAGATAGAATTTGAAATGTGGATTACATTATTCAAAAGGGACTGAGAACCTTGATGTTATGTCTTTCCACATTTCATGTGGATCCTCTAAACTGATAAACCAAGTATGAGAGAATGAGTTAATGATATAAATTTTTCCTAGGATAAGGGGACTAGTGGGCATATGATAACTTTTACTAGAGAAATATTATATAATCCATAAGCTCTGAGTCTCTCATTTTATCAACATAAATTTTATTTAAGGCTCATATTGGGGAGTCCTAGTGGGAAAGGAATTGGTTTTACTAAGGTTTACCTTTATGGGTTTTCATCCAAACAAGTTTTATGAATTTTCTACTACAAACACTCAATTTTTCACAAATAACATGAGGTACTTGTTCAGAATGAAGTGACTCAACGTTTTCCTAACTTTCCCATTTATGGGTTCTAAACCTGCAATGTTTTTTTGTCTCTTTATGTTGATGCTTTTAGGTCCTACAATTTGGACCAATGTGGCTGGTGTTTTAGTTCTAAAATCTTTGACCATGTATTTCTACAGTTTAAGGTCATATAGCTTTGACCAAAGGCTGTTGTAGTTTAAGGCCATATAGATTTGACTCGAGTGTAAACAGTCCAAGTCCATGGTGTGTGGAACATATATTGTTGTAGTTTAAGGTTGTATAGATTTGACCAAATACATGGGACAATTCCCATAGTAAGGGAAAGGAAAAACTCATTGTGAATATAGATCCATTTTCTAAAGTAGACTGCACTAGAAAATAGGGCATTCAGTTTATGGTCATGAAGCTCATACAAATGTTTCATATGGTTTAAAGTCTCATGGTGAGGACCACTTAAAATTTTGAGGTTGATATGTTATATTCCCACCTCAGAAAATGAGTTCAATGAAAATTTACAAAACATCGAGGGTATCAAATCTACTTGAATAATTGGATTATCGATTGTTTAAGTCATAATCAAAAGATTTGGAATCGATAGTGATGATATAAGAAACATCTATGGGGGATGACTGTGGATCATATTTGAAAGATGGGTTCAATTGGAATGGTGTTAGAGAATATAGAAATTAAAGGATTCTCTTCTTCAAGAAAAGGATTCCTCTAGTTGACAGGCCATATCAAGGGTGATTATGTAGAGCCATATCGGGGAGTAATATGCATAATAAAGGGGAAGTGTACTTTTAAGTTTAATGTTCTCATTACCAATACCCAGGGAAAGGTTTTCACAAATTCAAACACTTGTGAAATGAGGCAGGTTTATAGAAGAAAAGAATATTTAAGATGATTTTTTTCACCCTAAAATTTAAACCAATATATACATACTACACGATCAGGTAGAGGTATATGATATGTCACCACTATAACATCTTCCATAACCAGTGGGTCTAGTGATCACAAATAAATTTTTGATAGGTCCATAAAGAGGCACCTATGAACATTATGCTTCTTTTTTTCATGCTCTAATTTTCACCTAATCCCTAAAAGTGAAAGGCTTAGTGAGAAAAGACTCAACTTTTTCATAGGATCATCCTTAAAAGTTTTCATCCTAACAAGTTTTGTGTCTTTTTCACTCACAATTTAAGGTATTTTGGTTGGGAACATAAAGGGTATACTGTTTATAGTCGTAAAAATTTGACCAATAAATGATGAGTTTAAGGTCATGAATATATGAACACATGCGAAATTGGGTAACCTATATGACAACAAAAAGGTAAAAACATGATTTGAATGGAGATTCTAATTCCAAAGTAGTCAATTCCATAGAGGTGGTGCAAAAAGTTTAAGGTTGTAGTGCCTAGACCAAAAGGGGGAGGAGATAACTTATTTAGTGGAAAATGGGAAAGTTGTATGAACATGAATAGAGGGCCCAATTCTACTATAGATAGTCTCAAAGGGTGGGTGTACACAATTTATGGGCCTGATTCATTGACCCAGTGAATGAGAATAAAAACAAATGGGGCCCAAAGGCTAAGAATGACTTATTAAATTTTGAACAGGAAGTGATGGCATCGTAAACAACAACTTATGGTTCTTGGATTAAGAATAGTGATGTAGAGCTGGTGTTGATTCCGTAATATGTGCATCATGGATGAGGTCGAGGAAGGCATGGTTGGTCCTAGGTGAATTCAAGCCCAAACAACCCCAAAATCCCCCTAATGGGTTTATTTCATGAATCTTAGCTTCTTTGTGAATGCTCGGAGCTCAAGAAGATCTCTAGACTAAAAGATCCTTCATGACCACATGAAGGCTTGATGGTAACCTCCATGAAATGATATCTCAAAGTCACAAAGTGCTTTGCAAATGCATAAAGGGTTAATGAAAATCCTCACAAACAAAACTCTCAGACTCATGGAGCCATGTCCCTTCACTAAGTGCATAGATATTCATGAGTGCCTCCAGTATTTGAAAAACCCATACCTTATAAATACACCCTTCAGTCCAACATTTTAGGGATGAAAAATTACCTTTAAAATTCCGAAATCACTCTATTTTTTTGAACCCCTTGAGCATTGTGAACAAGGTCGAAAATAGATCACCCAAGGTATCCAAGATTCATAAAACCATCTCCCTTGTATTCTTGAAGGCCTCCACATAAATTAGAGATGAATTTTGATAAGTCCCAATACCTTCATGGAAAAATAATTCCCTCTGAGGCACTTGAGGTTTCTCGAAGCATTCAACTTTCATGAATCACTCCTCTTATGAATTAGGCCTTCACTCTATGGAAGGGTCACCCTGTTTCACAAATAATAATCCTTTGCGAATCCCATAACCTTTGAGAGGACCCCAAGCATTGAAAAATCCTCCTTTGTGAACTTAAAATCTTCACAAATCATCTCTCCTAGGCCTCTGTATGGTGAATCCATTCTGCTGAAACCCCTTCATGAAGGATGAGTGCTTAGGACCCCCACACCAATGCAGAACCTAGATGCACCTATAGTTCCCATGTGACCAATGCCACCCAATTTTGTGTCCACCCACTTCACCCCAAGTGTGGATTGAGCCTCCCAAATATCTATTTCTTCTAATAATAGGTACCATAACCCCTTTTTCTTCTAATCATAGGGACCATAACATGGACCTCGTGATTGAACACTCCTCCATGACAATACCAATTCTATACCCTACAGAAAGGTGCATGATTGGTGGTCACGAAATCCCAAGGGGTGAGGAGTGAGTCATCCCACGTCCAAGATTCATGACGTAAAACTTCCAAGCTCCACATTCTAGATGCACGATGTTAAACTATAAAATAAATTCCTTAGAAAATTACATAAAACTACAGTCTTACCTTGTGTGATAATCATAGGATGACCCATGTATGATCATCATGGATTCCAAATTCTCTCTCATCATGGGATATAATACACTTACAAAGGGATGATACCATGCATAAGCCCCAATCACATCATCACTAATCCTAGCAGTTCCCCAGGGTAGCTCCCATGAATAATCCCCACACCTTCTCTCGCACCATGGGATACGAGTCACCCGTAGAGGGAATATCCCACGAATAATCCCCACACCATCCCTCATCGATGATCCCTTCACAACATGAGAATCCTTACCACATGATTTTAAATTACATGGATCGGTCTTGTCACATGAACTCAAACTACGACATCAAACTACATGGGTTTTTATCCCTATCATCTAAGAAGGGTACATAGGATGCCTCTCTGAGGTTCAATCTTGACAATGGTAAACTCTAGTGTAACATATTCCATACTAGGAAAAAACCCTATGAATCCTGTTCACTAAGCATTTGATCCACAATGGTCAAATTAGGGGTGAAATCTTCCCTCCTAGGGACACACCTTCTGGATCCTCCTTATAGTGAATTTGATCCTAAAAAATGGTAAACTACCCAAGTGTTTCCTTTAGGGACACACCTCCCAGATCTGACTCCATGGGGAATTATGATCCATAATCCCATATCTACTTCCATGGGGAATTATGATATATTGGTAAACCTTCTAGGTGTGACATCTTACCTCCTAGGGATGCACTTTCTTGATTCACCTCCACATGGAATTTTGATCAACCAATCATGTCTCCACAAGACATTATACTCATGCCCTGATCCATCTTGACCAGACGTTCTGATCCATCTCTATAGGATGTAAAACCTATGACCTGACCCAAAATACCTACCTCATGAAAAACATGGTATGAATGAGGTAAAAAGACTTCAAATAATTACTCCCCTACTATTAATTACCTCGTGATCAATACAAGATACCTTGGGTTTGTGATTAAGATGCCTTATATGAGATTCCCTCCAAAGAGGAATAATTATAGGAAACCAATGCACCCAATGTCCAGACCTTCCCAATGTGACTATTCTCCTAACCAATGGTTTCTTCCCTATTAAGATAGAAGCAGTGTGATTAACTAGTGTCCACAAAGAGAAGGCACTAGGAATGAGTTCCATGAACATGACTCAAATCTATGAGGGAGACCCAAACTAGGAAATGAGCTCCATGTAGGAATATATATAATGAGGAACTAACATCCCATCAACCTGTTTTGATATAGGAGAATACATCATTTATTAAACTGATGAAATTTTACCACCTTTGGAAAGTAGGAACACGGGGAAACAGAATGCCAGTAAATATTAACACACAGGCGGACCCTGGTGAAATCTCTAGAAACAAAAATAGTGAACTCGACATGAAAATCTTCTCCTAAATCATGGGGACTAGTTGTGTTCAATAAATTAGTGTATTATCATCTCAACAGATTTAAAAATACAACACTAGGTCCCACCATGAAAATGGCGGACTCAGCATAGAACTCACCAGATAATTAGGGCAGTTAGCACTAAGAATTCTTGGTATGTGACATTTTTATCATGGATCCACGTCTTTCTTTAGAATATTGGATGATGTTGGGTCATTAGGAATCTATTTTATTGTACCTATATTGATGGATGAAATTAATTTTCTTACAAGACCCCAACTATGGGAAATCATTAACCCAACACACATAAGACCTGGGGGAGGAGATGTAATGACGTGAAAATCATGTATAACCATTATTCTACTAGAAATTTGACTATAAGGTGGACACGTACTATATCACCCTCTGAGATCATCCAAAGGAGGGTGATCGATGCCCTTGTATGCTGGTATAAACAAGAGGGGGTCATTCACACAAGAGGCATATCCCACCAGGACCTGGAGCCATCAATGCCTCGCTAACACCACCACCCCTGAGGGCCAAGTAGGGGGAAACCAACCCACATTTCAAAAATTAAAAACATTAAGAGCCTCTCCCCATATTGTTCCAATGAATCACCACCCTATGTCGAGGAGGTTGGGGATCATCGAGTCACCCTGACTACATCTACTTCCCAGTAGTTTCCAAGGCGGGATCCCACTCAGCCCCATCAATGCCGACAATGACTGGTCCCTCAGGCTGAAGGACATGTGGTCCTCACCCCTGCTCCACTAATCCTGATCCAAAGCACGTGACACCAAAATCGGGGGAAGGATCAGGATAATGCCTGAAAAGATCCATCTTCTACATCTACAGTGGCCCCTTCCACCACTAGTTCATACCTATAGAGACCTGAAACATATGAACAAGGATCTATCTTTACTCTATTGGGATCAAGATCCTAGTCGTCTCATAGGCAGGCCGAGTTGACCCTTTCAATATATGGTGCCACCAACAACCACTATAGGCCTACCTGTAATAAGGAGACTTAGTACAGAGACCCTCCCCACACCATCATCAACCAAAGCAGAGGTCCTCCCCTATCTTCCAAGATTTAGTATGGAGGTTTTCCTTGTGATATCACCAGTCAAAGAAGAGGTCCTCCCCACTCTAGAAACAACCTAAGTGGAGGTCCTCCTCTATTCATCGATAAGAAGAATGGAGGTCCTACTCTCTATTTTGAAAACTATTACAGAGGCCCTCCCTGTACTCCTACACCTCAACATATATGTCCTACCTGTGTCATCACCAAAAAAGAGTATAGGTCCTCCCCACTCCTTCACTAGTCCAAGAGGAAGTCCTCCCCGATCCGACAATAGCTAATATGGTGGCCCTCCCCATGTCTTGAATAACCAAAGAGGATGTCCTCCCTACATTACAACCCACCAACATAGATTTCCTACATTTTTTTAAAGAAGTTACCTACCCTGAAGAACTATATTAGGGAATAAGAGAGAACACTTGTCATCGAAGGTGAAATCCTAGAAATTTACAATTTGTCATCGACCTCGTGGACCTTTCATATTTTGAGGGGATGGATGACTCTATGATAGAACCTTCACCCCATTCACTAGAGGCTGTGTTAGGATACTAACATTTGAAGTTCTCTATATCAGAATATGAGATCCATAGGATCTCCAGATCCCTCCATAGGTACTTTTAGGTGGAGGAAGTTCTGACCCCCTTTCATGGGATCACAATGTATCCATCCCTATCACCATAGATCTCCATCCTCTCTACCTATACACAATACATGGGGGAGATGTTAGGGTATAATAAGAATCTTTTAGATAGTGATCACCCTACTTAGCCACATATGAGTGCTAATACCCTCGCACATGAGGCTGTGATGAACATACCCTCCCTCAAAGACATGATGGTGCAGTTGGTACCACCCCCAAAATATGTCCCAATGTGTAGTGAATAGGTGACTTGCATATTGAATACTCTACTGGTCAACCAACCATAGAACCAATCCACATTGGAATCATAAACCATCTCTTGGCTAGTGCTAATTGAATCTTGGACTGACCAAGAGCAGGACCCTCCCTCAGTGAAAGAGGTCCCATGAGAGGTTCTAGCCACCAACCAACTTTCAATGGTGTTCTAGACACCTGCAACTCCAAACATCGACATATTAAAGTACCTTACCAAGGGAAAGATCATGTGTTTCCAATATATCATCTAGGTTACATTTCAATTCCTTCATGATCATCAGTTGTCTTATCTAGGAAGTTATAAGCATCTCAAATCCATCAAACAATAGCATTGAAGGGTTGAGTTGGCAAGAATCCCAATGGATCAGCACCCCGAGTCATCCATCTACCACCAGACACTCCAACAAAGATACGTCAAGAGCCTCATAGTTCTCTTCCAGACCATGGAAGAGGCATCTCCACATGTTCAGATCAGGGGTTGGGGACAACACACTACTCTCCACTTCACCCCTATCTTGTAACAGCTTGGCCTACCCACTGGAGATGAGGGTTCCTATTTGGGTAATATTGTGTTAAACATTATTTTTACTGATATACCTAAGAATAGGGGTTCTGAAATAGGGTTTTATAGGGAAAACCCACCTTAAGGGGTGGCACAGTACCAGACAAAGCCTCAGATAGATGTCCTTACTCATTAGTAGAGATAGGAACATGGCCTCAGGGATCCCTCTAATGAGACATTACCTCCCTGGAGACCTCATGATAAGGGTAAGGAACATATCATTCCCTCCATTAAATATTAGGTTGCAATAAAATATAGGTATATCACACTATATCCTTCTTTCTTTAGTAACTAAAATAGAAGAAACTGGTCATCGATGAGATCATTGCTGATCAACACTCAAATTACGACACTGCCTAATGGGATCCCATTTCTCCTCTAGTAGGGAAACAAATCATTCTTGTCCATATGACCCCAATATATCTTATTAATCCTACACATATATATAGAGCATAGGTAGGAGTGTATTACATGCATCCAAAGTATAATTCACCAAACTCACTCGAGCAGCATAATTAGCCTCATCAGGTTTTAGGTCATATCACTCCACAAGATACTGAGCCTTCTTACTGAATTGATGAGACTATCAATACATTGGTGTCCATGAATATTCATCAATATAGGGACCCTTGATAAGATGACTTGATATCCCCTCTCACCACTCTCATTGAGGCCCTAAAAACACAAAAGGTGGTGATCTTGCCTGATGGAAATCCATACCTAGAATGGGTGGATGATATCTGAGCACCCCTAGAGTTTTGAAACCCTAGATTTTCCTGGTTTAATGGGATGGGAGACCCACTACAGCACTTGTCTCACTTCATCTCAAAATTTCGATCCATGTTGGGAACCCCAGAAAAGTAGGAGGCTGCAAGCTTCAGTGTTTTGTTCAGATATTGGAAGGACCTATGTTCTTTTGGTATGACCAGATGCCTATAGGGTCTATTGATGGTTAGGAAGACCTTCACAGATAGTTTCTTTACTAGTTCAGCTCAACCATGTACAGGAAAATTATTCTCGACCTCTTCAAAATGTAAGAAAATTCCTGATGAGCGATTCAATGATTTTTTCGCCTAGTGTAAAGGCCTCATGTACTCACTCGACATTATGCTGACTCAAAATAATATTCTAACGATGTTCATGGGTAATTTAAAGACTAAGCTAGTCCCTACCCTCATCACCCAGAACTTCCCAGGTGGGTTCTTTTAGTTTTCTAATAAGGCCCAATGTTTGGAGGAAGCCTTTCAGTAAGCTAAATAGACATGACAATTGCCTCCACTATATCTGGTGAGAAGACCTTACAAAGTGGAAACTACCACTTTTTTACCACTATAGTCCCCCCAATATAGTATATTTTTTGGACCCTTTTCTAGAGTATACTTGATGAGTGCATCCTTATCAAGAACAACCTTTACCAGTACGTAACTGTCTAGAAATTCCCTGCAATGTGCATCCACTTAGATGAGAAAACGAAGCTCCAACCCCTCATCAAGGATAGACTCCCAAAGTACCCTTTCCAGATATAAGGAACTAGATATATTCCTTCAAGGATGCATAGGTCCTCAAATATTTCATCTATTCCCTAGAGAAGGTAGTTTTGATGCTTCTAGAATACATATGGCCCTAGGAGTTCAGATGTACTGATCACCCATACCATTTACCGTACCGCATGATCCTTGAACATACCATTAAAGAATTCAATGTTTTCAAGGATTGGATCCAAGACCAAGTGGATCATATTTAGGCCAAGTTGGGTGATGTCCCAACATAAGTACACATATTTATGATGACCTTGGTAGTAACAATGAAGGCTTAGGTGCAAGGAAGAATGTTTCTAGACATGGGATGAGGAAGTATGATGACCGGTTGGCTCGCAAAGTAGTTTCTTATGCCCATGGTTTCATTCGTTCTTATTTAGGTAGGCTAGAACATCCTGTGGCTATTACATATTCTTTGGACATTTCCTTTATATCCATGTAATAGATCTTCAAATCTTATAATATTAAGCACTAACAGTGCAAGGGGAAATAGTGTCCCCCGCCGGTGCTGAAACCATCTCACACTCTCAATGATTTCATGACTATTGAGTTGGGAATTGCCCCTAGGTCCTACATAGAATTGTAAGGCCCTTCTAATGATGAGTAGAAGTGTGCCTCCATAAATAGCATTGAGTTAGTGGATCCCTTCATGGCGCCTGATGATGAGGAATACTAGGAAAACCCCCCAGGTTCATTTGGTCAACTCCATCAAAGGAAAGGTCAAGGACATGAGAACCACCAGAATACTCCGGCCGTCATCTTGATCTAATACATGTATGCTATTGAGACCAAGAAGAGGGTTTTTCATAGGGATTAGTAGGAATTGTACTCCTAGCCCACTCCATCAGATACACTTCCACAACCGACTGTGTTAACTAATCAAGAAGATCATCCATGAACGCATCATGATTGGCTGTGTCCATCTAAATCTAGGCCTCATCTTGATGAAATTCAGCCAAAAGTGGTTTAGAGAAGGTCATCTAGTTAGTAGAAAGATATTTCCAGCACCAACTATAACCTGGTGGTATATCTTGCATCATACATTGCGCCTCCTTCCAAGGTGCACCCTCATACGGGAAAACATTATTTTATCATGAAAATACGATGTGTTGAAGAACCTCGCTAGAATACCTATATGGATATCGATCCTCAAGGATATACTATTTTCAAAATAAGTGCATGAGGATTTTATGAAAGCCTTGAAAATCCCCCTCTAGTTCAAATATGTGGTAACTACCATAGGGGCCTACAATACAGAGGAGGTCAAGCAAGGGGAGTTCCAAACCATTATATCATTATCTATGGAAGTTGAAAGCACCCTCATGCAAGGGAACATATGATCATTTTACATTATAAGACAATTTAATGGCCTGGAGATCTGTCACTGTCTAGTGGAAATAGGTTCTAGGATCAGCCTCATCCCAACCGGGACACTTCATAACCTGGGACTAACCAAAGTATATCTGACTCTCTCTGACCTAAAAATCCAAGGATATTATAGGAGCGAGCAAAAACCATGTGGTAAGGTCCAGTTGAAGACCTAGTTTGGTGGCTTGATAGTAAGCACCAAATTTATGGTAGTCCTACATCATACCACCTCCAATGTGATGCTGGGTAGGACCTAGATTTTCCCTCATGCAATAGTCCCCTCATCATTTCACCAGGGCCTCAAGTACTCCATCGATGGCTGAGTAGGGGTACTCCGAGGTGATGAATCACCCTTCAACTCTTATGAATATTGTTATATAAACACTAACTACTACAAGAGATATGGAAAGATGGTTTAGATATACAAGGTTGAGTGCACCAATGATCTGACAAGCACTACGGAAAATATATGGATAAACTTAGATAATGCTTTCATTATCCCAATTTATCATCTAGACCCCACAATTCTAGACCTAGGAGGTTTATTTTTTGTATCTAAGAAAAAGGGTTTTGGTATCCCTAAAAATATGGAGCATTCTCAAATTACCACATACTCTTACATAGGACATGACCGAGTGATACCAAAATCCCCCACACCTATAAAGTACCGAGAGGTTATCCCTATGTCCACCATTTCATGAAATTCCTACATGTTCGACAATGTGGTATTGTATTGATGAAAACCGACTTAATACCACTACTTTCACATCAATAATGGGCCTCATGGTAGAAGGATGTATGGAATCAGTTTGATAGCCTCTGTCACCATAGTCTCAAAAGAGTAAGAAATCCTCAGTGGAGATTCTGTGTCCACCTAATTAGGCACTAGTTCTCCCCCCAAATCAGTTATCTTGGATGAACCATTTCATCCAACTGAATCTCCTGCCTTATATGATAAAGAGGATTTGGAATACGCCCCTCCTAAATTTGAAGAGGGTGTCTCCACCACCATCGATGAGTTGGTTTAGGTGAACCTTGGTAATGAGGGAGACCAGATTTGATGCTGATCAGTGAAGCCATGATTCAAAAGGAGTAGTAGAAGTATGCAACCTTCCTAAAGTAGCATCATGATGTATTATCATGGAGTAATGATGAGATGCTAGGAATATACCCCTAGGTTTACTTCCACCATCTTGACCTCCTAGTGAGTCACTGTAGGTTCAAGAATCCTCCCATAAAGATGAACCCCTCTCATGGTTCCATGGATGAGGATGAGATTGATAAGATTATCAAATACAAATTTTTTAGGGAAGTCCAGTACCCCAATTATATAGCCAACATCATTACATTCAGGAATAAGAATGGGTATATCGAAGTCTTTATCGACTTCCAGGACCTAAACCACTATTTTTTAAAGGATGATTTTCCCCTTTCAATGATGAATTTTTTGATCAATACTAAACTTGGGATCCATGCCCTATATTTATGCATGGATACTCTTGGTACAACCAAATCTGGATAGACCATGAGGATGAAGAGTCTACCACCTTCAGGGTACCTCAAGGGACCTTCTGCTATCAGGTGATTCCCTTTTTCTGGAAGAATGTAGGAGCTACTTATCAACGGGTGATGCACCACATCTTCAAACCTATTATTGGGATGTTGGTGGAATTATATGTGAAAAAATTGGTGGTCAAATCCTACTAGTGTCAGGACCATCTCAGAGACCATGAGAAAGTGTGAGAATTCCTCCACTCCTAATATTTGAAGATGAAATTCTTGAAGTGTGCATTTAGGTTTACCTATGGGAAGTTTCGTTTCTTCTTCATTAGATATAGAGGCATCTAGATCAACCATTAGAAGATCAAGTCCATCATCTAAATGCCTCCCCCATGAAACTTTTGGGAGTTGCGAGGCCTCCAAGGACACTTATCCTATATATGCTAATTTATCATAAATCTGGTAGGCAAGTGTATGCCCCTTTTTGAGGCTCATAAATAAAGGTGTCATCTACTAGTGGGATGAGGAGTGATAGAATTCCTTTGAAGAAATCAAGCTGTATTTACTACAACCTTTGGTTCTGATACCACCTATCTCTAGAAATCCTATGGTCCTCTATGTGACCACCCTAGAATGGTACCTCGATATTATTATTTCCTAAAAGAATAACGAGGGCTGAGAAAATAGTTTATACTACCTCATTTGTAGGATTCTAGACCCAGAGACCAGATACTATCCTATCAAGAAGAGCTACCTTGTGCTGATTTTCATAGTATAGAAATTGCAGCACTATTTGTAGCATCATGAGATATAGATAGTGTCGCAAGTGGACCCATTGAAGTATATCCTAAGTCAAACCATATTGATGGGATGGTTGAAACATTGGAAAATGATCCTACTATAGTCCTATATCAGGTTCATTCTATAGAAGAAATTCAAGGGTCAGGTGTTGGTAGATTTCCTAGACGCACATCCAAACCTTGAGGAGCTACCCCTGAATATTGATTTCCCAAACAAGGCCATCCTCTCTATGGACCAAGCTATGTCATGTTGGTAGATGAATTTAAATGGTTACTCTCAGAGCCTAATTTGTATAAGGATTAGTTATACCAAGCTCAATAGAGAAGGCCTAGGTATTTTCTTCATCACCTCGACACATGCCATTTTTCTGTATTCGTTACTACTATCATAAGACTATACCAATAATGAGGTAGAGTATCAGTCTCTCATTACTAGTCTTGAACTAGAACTTGATATTGATGTAACTCGTTTTCATGTGAAGGGAGACTTTAATTTGGTCATCAAACATATTAATGGTGGCTATATCATTATAAAGAAAGAGATCATTCCCCTACTGGAACACACTCAATATTTTATGGCATAGTTCCCTTCTCAGTAGAAAGCGAATCATGTCCCTCAATTGTAGAATGGTCAAACCAATAATTTGGTTAGTCTGTATACATCCCTTTTAGAGCCTGATCAGGGAGACCTATTCATTCATGAGACACATCAGAGGGTCATTACTCTCATCATTTTAGATGATGTTGATAGGAAACAGGTAAACTATCTAGCCTCCAATGGTTTTATGTTAGGTCCCTTAGGTTCCCCCGTAATAGAGGGAATTACTGATTAAAAAATTCCTTTCACTGAGTATCTCCATCATGGAATTCTCCCACCAGACTAAGACGATCAAGAGAAAATCCATTGGTTCATAGCACATTTCACACACCATTATAGGCCTAACCTTGAATCAACTATCTATAGACGTGGGTTTGATAGAATTCTACTCCATTGAATACAAGGAGATGAGATTCGACAAGTTTTATAGGAAGTCCATGTCAGGTCCTATAGAGCCCACTAGGTAAGATTGAATCTCTCCCACCAGATTTGGAAGCTAGGATACTTCTAGCCCACCATGGTCCATGACTACATTGAGCATGCCAAGAGGGTTCATGCATGTCAGATCCATTATAACTTTGAGCATCAACCACCAGATCTCCTTCACACCACCAAGAATCCTTGTCACTTTTTAGTATGGGTACTCAATGTCGTTGGTCTATACCCACTAGAAACAACTCACTAGTTTCATTTTGATTAAGATATATTTCTTCTCTAAGTGGGTATAAGTGATTTCCCTCAAGGAATTCAAGTTACAATCTATGATTGAGTTCCCACATCATCCACTAATTTGGAGCCACTCATGCCATTATCATCGATAATGAAATCAATTTTCGGGCCGCTGAGCTAAATAGGTTGTACACCAAATACAAAATTTTCTCCAACCACACTTCCCACTACCATTCACATGACAATAAATAGATCGAGGCATTCAAAAAAACCCTCTATAAAATTCTATAGAAGATGGTGGTCCAGAACAAGAAGAGTTTTACAAATAAGCTTTCCAATTCGCTCTGGGCCTATTATACAATGACTTGAAATTCCACCCAGGTGTCCTCATACTCCCTAGTGTCTATAAAAGAGGTAGTCCTGCCCATTTAGGTTTAGTTTCCATTACTTCAAACAGCTATCTATGACCAAAATATGGCATAAAAAATGGAAGAATTATATCTAACTGATCTAGAAGCCCTCAAAGAGAACAGGCTATAGGACTTACACAATCTTGAGAGGAACCATAATAGGATAGTGAGAGCATTAAACAAGAAGGTTTTCCTCTGTTCCATTCTCTAGGGTGACACAGAACTGGACCACAGAATGAAAATGTTACCTGGAAATAAGCCACCAAACTTGGAGCCCAAGGGGGAAGGACCATACATCATTCATAATTTCTATTCTAATGAATCATAATCTTTATAAACCATAGATGGATGGAGTATCACACCTCCTACCAATGCTAAGTTTATCAAGAAGTACTTCACAAGAGGAGGCCAAGGTCCAAACTCTATGACCATAAACTAAGATCCCATGTCCAAGAACCAAGACTTTAAACTATGTATGGGTCTTCCATAGGAATGTATTTCATTGAATAAGGGGCCTCCTAGGCCCCTCATTCACATCAGGTTGTTCCTATCACACCATCCATATCCTTTTGGGATAAAAACCCATATGATCCAAACTCTATGACCTTAAACTAGGATTCTAAGTACAAACATCATGAATCTAAACTATTTGTGAATCTACCTAGGAATGTGTTGTGTAGTTATGGGACCCTTTGTACCTCCATTCATGTCGGGTTTGTCACTCCACTGAAGTACACATCTATTTGAGGTAACACTTAACCTAGGTTCAAGAATTATGACCTTAAACTATTTGAATCCCCTAGTTTGAGTTGTATAACCTTAAAATAAAAATCCTGACATCCTCAACACACAATGTTAAACAATGGTTTTACCCTATACAAGATTAGGATGCCTCTTAATAAAAGATTATTTTTACCCCATTTGAAATCGGGATGCCTCATACATTGATTATGAGATGGTAAACAAACATTACACTATGCTCTAAAAATGGGATACCCCATGAAAATTTTGGGATGCCTTAATTCCATCACCAGAGAGGATTTACCCTACATGCATCGATCTCTCACTGCACCATGTTCCAAAACTATGTCTGGCTTGATTACTGTTCTCATGGGATATATAGCGACACCCAGACTTCTCATATCTGGTCCCATCTTCAAATTTACCAACCTTTTGGCCTCTTTCCCCCAGTTACAGTCCCAACACCATGACCCTAAACTGCATTTCGTTTTGATTCTAATACTTGTGTAGTATGTGAGTCTCCTTTGGATCCATTCTTGTTGGGTTTTACCTCTTCACATGAAATGAATATCCTCATTGAAAACACTTATACAGTCTATTCATCACAACTTTAAACTGATTTCCCATAGTCCAAGAAGCATGAATCTAAACTATTTTCCTTGGTCTAGACTATATGAACTTAAAATGTATTCATTCAACTTTAGAACTATGTGTTACTTGATTCCCATCCTCATGAGATATATAGTTATGCCTAAACTCTATGTCTCTGGGACTAGCTATAGATTCACCACAAAACCATCCATTACCTGTGGTGTTATCACCCTAAAATGTCCCATTGGCCTCATTCTAGGTATAAACTCTATTAAAAATCCTTAACACATGACTCTAAACTATGATCTTACCTTGTATCAAACCAAGACTCCCTATATGAAAAATAAAGAATAAAAAAACACTAACATTCTCATTACACGACATTAAACTATAGCTTTACCCTATTCAAATTTAGGATGCCTCATATCCAAGTATGGGAAGATTCAGTACCCTCATCTGAGAAGGTAGCCCCCTACCAGTGTTTTTCATCAACCATTCCACATTCTAGAACTATGTATGGCATGATTACCATCATCATGAGATACATAGGGATGATCATATATTTCATCTTGGGTCCAGCCCCTTCACTACTTGCCAAAAGGCCTCTTCCTCCCTAGTTTCATGATGTTGACACCGAGGTTACAAGTCTTCTCAAGGATGTGTTTTGTGGCAATGGGCCATCTTGTCCCTCCTTTCACATTCAATTTTTCCCTCTTCCACACTTCATGTATCCAATTGATATTCTTAACATCACGACTCAATCTTTATGGCCTTAAAATAGAATCCATGGTCTTAGTAGCAAACCTTAAACTAATTACGATCCACCCCTTATGTTTTGTGTGATGCATGAGCCTCCCTTGGCCCTCAATCTACAATGGGTTACTACCATTTTGTGCCACTTAAAAAACTTCAGGGTGCTCATAGGTCCAATATTTATGAACTTAAACTGAAAGAAACCATCCAAACACCATGAACTTAAATTTGGTGTGATTTTTCTCATGGGAGTTTTGTGTGGAATCATGTGGCCTTCTAGACCCCTCTATTCACATCAGGTAACTTTATCCCAATGATGTGTACATTCCTTCAAGAAACCACATTTTTTCAATCATTATGACCATAAACTATTTGCATTGGGTCTATGATTTATGACCTTAGAATGAAATACATGGTCCAAACATAATGAACTTAACATGATGAGAACACAAGATGTCTCCATAATATTTCATGTGGTAGGGCCTCCTAGGTTCCCCATTCATGCCAGTTAACACATCCTTCCACATGACATTAAACTATAACCTTACCCCGTGAAATGGACATAGGAGGCCCTCTTGACCTGATATGAGGGAGAAGTGTTGGGTGGATTAGTGCACAAGCCCCACACACTGCATCCTAATCACATAATGGTAAACTACACGAAGCATCCTGATCACACGATATTAAAACTATGTGATACAATGTCATCACTGTATGAAATTAAACTGCATGTCCAACATCCTCACTATACAATGTTAAAAACATGTATTTATCATCCCTATTACAAAACATAAAGTAGAAAGTCATATTAGTATCTTTACTAAGAGTCCCTTTCCTTCAGTCCTAGTCATCCACTGCATCATTCATGTTCTTCGATAGTCATTAAACATTCGAGATGATGCTCCCATTGGAAGATGAGTTTGAATTTCATTTAGATCGATATTCCTACCCAATGTGCTTTAAGTAGTAGTGGAATAATTCAAGGAGTGTTGGAATCCATTCTAACATTCCATCACTTCATTTCTACAATTCACGTGCCCCTTATTTGGATCCTCATCTTCCTCCACATTTGAAAGGACCCCCTAATGACATGGTGTCTAGACACACTAGTTCACATACCATCCCGATCCAATTCCCTTGAGTACATTTGATGATATTTTAAGATAGGTATTGTGTTTTCAAATATGTTTGGTGTTCAACCCTCCGTTTTTTATCCCCATTTTCAGATAATTAGTACAAATAATGTGTGTTAAACATGGTCAAAAATTATCCTATATCACCACATCACTCCCCTTATGTTCCATATTTTGGGCATTGTGATTCACTATTTCCATTACCCATTTTTTAGGTAGAATTCAACACCCATATAATTATCCCATTCATCCACTATCACACAATGTAAAATCAATTCATCTATTCAGAGATCCCCGTTCTCCAGCCATGGAACCTCTTGGTCCGAACACCCTTGGTGATCGGCCAACAATAGCAGACCCTAAGTGTTCGATGATTGTATTCCACTATCATATTATAGATCAATCACATGGTCTTTATTTTTTTTCTCACATAGAGTATGGATCATGTGATCTTAGGGATTGGTTGGTGGTGATCTTATGAATATGATTGGAGTGTGATAATTAAATGAAGAAACATGTTCAATCATGAGGAAGTTTAAAACAAGAAAATCAATGTTCCAAAGGGTTATCCACATTGTTGACACCCACAAAATGATCATAAAAAATACAAAAAGGAAGAAATAACAAAATATGGTATTATTTTACCCATAAATAAAAGTAAGAAAAAGGTAGATGGATGGTGTAGATCGCATAAGACACCAAATGAATCATGATTGTGAGACCTTTAGAAGGTCACATGAAGGAGTCATGCGCACTGCATAACCTATGGTAGATCCCACAGATCCCATTTTAAAATCCCTTTTTCTCTTATAAATGCATCATAGACAATAAACGATCATGCATAAGCTTCCAGATGAGAAACCCTAGGTCACACGAATTGTCAGGCGACAGGTTCCTGACAAACCATCCAAAAATACTTGTAAAATAAGGAGAAAAATATCCAAAATGTGGGAGTCTCTTAAGGTTGTAAAACTCATGAAATGCACCCATGTAGATCAAAATACACCACAAAATCCCCAAAGACACGTCCACCTGGTTGCGCAAGTTCCCTCTAACATGTCACCCCTGCCACATGAAGGGCTTCAGGCATGTCTAGGTAGTCTCACACTCCCCCTTTGGCTCAAAAAATGACAAGAAGGGGTTTTACATGATAATTCTCATGCATCACCATAAGACCTTTTTTTGTCACACATACATCATTTATGAGGAGAATGATTTTCCTCAATGAAACACAAGAAAACTCATGAGACCCCAAGCACTTTTAAAATAAACAAGGAAATAAAAAGGGGAAAAGGCGAGAGGCTCTTGCAGTTATAAATATTATGCACCATGCCTTGGAAATTTTCAACACCATAAACCCCCAAAGGCATGTCCGCCTCATCTCATGAAATCCCGCTGACATGTCACCCTCACCATGTGAAGGGATTTAGACATGTCCTAGCAGTTCTGTGCTCCCCCTTTAGCTCTATAAAGAAAACCAAAGGGTTTGTCCATGAAATTATCACGCATCACCACATTATCCTTTGTTGGTAATGTGATGCATCACTAATGGGGATAGTGATTATTTTTGAAAACACTCATGCAAACTTGAAAGATCCCAAAGCCTTTGACCAATATAATAAGGAAATAAAAGAGAAAAGGAAGGAGCCTCTTGTGGTCATAAACTTCATGCGATGCACTCATGTGCTCTGCAAGACCTTGAAAAAATCCATTCGGCATGATGACATGATATCATGAAGGAACCCCTGGCAAGGCATCCTTGTCTCATGAAAGATCCCAAAAAATTCGCCTAAGATCATGAGAAGGAATTTCAATAGGCACCCTGATCTCTCAAAGGCCCTTGGTCATAGTGTCCTGCCCATGTGAAAGTCCCTTGGAATTCCCACATGATTAGAAAATACCCCATTAATTGGATAAAATACAATAAGAGGGGAATTGATGGGATGATCTCATGGTCACTGAAAATTACGCGGCACCCTAAAAATGGCCTACAGAAGGATCTCATGAAACAAATGACATCAAAGCCCTCCACTAACTGAAGTCTGGATTTGCGCAATACACGACTCACAAAGAAGTTAATAATATAGGTGGAGAGGACTATATATCCACCACCACAACATCAAAAAATTCATCCTTGGATCATCACACCAGCGCACCCAAGCTTCAATGAAAATTTATTAGAGCATCCAATCTCAAAATCACAAGGGTTTTCTACTAGGTATAATCAGGGGAATAAATTAAGTGATCAATAGGTATGCATGAACACATTGTGTGATCATTTAAGATCATACAAAGAGATTTTGACAGTTCATGTGATGAACATCCTGCATATTTGCTGCATCACGTGAAACCCAAACAAGATAACACTGAATAAATCTATGGAATATACAATAAAAATCCAGAACCAAGACTAAAACAATAAGATACTTATGATAAGAACATAGACGTTGATCATCATGTTCTTCGCATGAACTTCCTAGGTCATGTGACAACACCAGGACATGTTGCCCAGATCACGCGATGCTCCTTTAGTTTACTATTTGGGTCATGTGATGTCCCCTATACATGTCAAAGAGAGTCACGTGGAGTCCCCCAGGCATGTCACACAAGTCTTGCAAAACCCTCTTAGATCACCATCCAGACCTTGAGATGTCCTTCAGACATGTCACCCATATCATATGACAACACCAATACATGTCAGCTAAGTCTTGTGATGGAACTAGGTCATGTCAACTGGCTCTCGTGACATCCTCTGGAAAATCCATCCAGATCATACAATGCCCTTCAAGATTGTTAGTTGTCTCTTGCGACATCCCCCAAGCATGTCATCCATCTTTCGCGATGACACTCATACAAGTCAGTCAGGACATGAAGCACCCTCCAAACATGTTACATTGACTCTCGTGACACCCCAAGCATGTAATTTTTCTTTCATAAAGATATTTAGGAAATTTATCTAGATCATGTGATTCCCTCCAAGTATGTTAGATGAGATCATGTGATGGATTCTAAGGATTAGCTAGCCAGGTCTTATGATGTCCTCCAGAAAAGTCAGCCTTGGTCATGCGATGGTCTTTAGACATGCCATCCAGATTATGAAACATCCCTTGGAAAAGTTAAATGGGTCATGCGATAGTATTTGGACATGTCAAGTAAATATTATTTGACATGTCAAGCAAATAATCAAGGCATGTCAAGAATAAAATCAACACATGTCAGGAAGACTAGTAGACTAGGCCAAGCAGGCATCCCAAGACATGATAACCTTGTCCAGCCTATATATAAGGGTGGCCTTAGTATGTAAGATTCGAATTAATGAAGCATGAGAACTAGGATTACTACCATAACCATGATATAAAGGATTCCTTCCTAAGGCTCATTCTCTATATCAAATATCTAAAGGGATACCTCGGTGCATAAGTCTCACACCTATAACACTGACCATAGATCATGTTGGATTAGGGATTTGCAATGATCATATCATTCATGTCATAACCCTCTATCAATAAAACAGAAACCTCAGTGTGTAATCCTTGATCAGTGACATAATATAATATGTTCTTCATATAAGGGAAACCTCAGTGTGTAAGCCCTGACCAAATAAACTATGATCACTCTAATTCCTACTATAACCAGGATGCATAGGACACCTTCTTAAGGCCTGATATCCATAATAAACATCTAAAGGGATGTACCAGCACATAATTCCTATATCCATAAGTAGTGAGAGACTAGTCATTTTCCATTCCTTGTTCCCCACATCGAGCATAGCTCACACGGGATTAGGAAATTACAATGATCGTATTATTAAAAAAGGGAAGCCTTAAGGTGTAAGACCTGACCCAATGAGAAATGATGAATTTGATTCCTTCCATAACCAAGATATGTAAGATGCCTTCCTCAAGACTGAGCTCAAATAGGAATCCACTTCGGTGTAAGTCTCTCCATGTCTCTGATATTCCATCCATCGAGACTCAATCTCTCCCATGGGATAATGATTCTTCATCATACACCAATGAATTGAGAAATAAATAAACTATGATGACTCTGATTTTTTCTATAACCAAGATACATAGGAAACCTTTCTAAGGCCCAATCTTAAATGGTAATTCAGTTTGGTGTAAGTCCCACGATATCTTTGACATTCTGAACATTGGGAATCAATTTGTCACATGGGTTGATGATCCATCATCATACACCAATAGATTGAGAAATCACTAAACTATGATGAATTTGATTCCTTCCATAACTAGGATACATAAGACACCTTCCTAAGGCCATAGATCTATATTAAGTAACCAATGGGATTCCCCATCATGTAATCCCAACACCCATATACAATGAAGATAATTATTTACTATCCCTTGTTTCTCACACCAAGCACAGATTACATGAGCTTAGGGAGTTAAAATGATCACATAATTGGAATCATTAATCTCCACCAACTAGGGAATCCTTAGTCTCTAAGCCTCGATTAGTGGCATGATATAAATACCCACTATACAAGGGAATCTACCTTGGGTAATGTACCAAGGGTATGATCAAACTATGATAAATATGATTCCTACCATAACCAGGATACATAAGATTCCTACTCGAGGTCCGAGATCAAATACTTGGTGTCTAAGTACCCACATATTTTTACTTTATATATGAAATTAAACTGCATGAGTTTAAATAACTATGTGATTTTTGATCCCTATTATAAAATAGGATACACAAGACACCTTATAATGGCTCAAACCTATCCTCAAAATATTAACTGCCTACCTAGATAACTAAAAACTATGGAGTGACTGTTTATACAGATTCAACATATAATATTCCACCCACTAAAGAGAAATGGATTAATAACATTAGAACAATACAAATACATTCACTAATAAGATCCCCTTCTTTTTCTCATAAAAGGTTTTAACCTACGATCATTTTGTTAGGGTAACCTGTCCCATATTGGGATTAGGAATACATTCTTAAACATTTCTTAAATATATAAGAGAGTCCTATAATAAGAAAAAATTCCCATCAAATTGGTGTGATGAGCCTGACCTCCCACACTCTCGACTATAGGATTAGTGAAAATGTATATAATTTTTTTAGCACAATCTTAATGGAGTTTTCTAATAAATATATCTATGCTTTTATGTAATAATCGACCACCTTTATCACAAATTCATGGGTTTTAAAAATAGAATTAGAGTTGGATGAAAAATAATTATAAAATTTAACATATATTATTATTTAATAGTATTTTATATTCATGGAAAGGCATTGGTTATGGTGATATGTTAATGTAAGTATGAGTAAGGACCCATATGAAGACATAATGTTCCAATAATCATAGAACAATTATATTTTTATCTATTTTATATCAATGATAATATGACACTGAATATTATATAGATATTCACTAATAAATTTTATATCTGTGTTTTATACTAATTCCCATTATTAAATATTATCCTTTCTTTTCTATTGATTTCACATGATTCAAGTCCATATTTAGGAGTTCATATCATTTAAAAACATACATTGGCCTATAGTTTCTCATACATGATACCATTTTGATGTATTTTCTATTTATTTATTATTTAGAATTTTCTTGAGTTTTTTCCTTTATTTTATGGGGAAAATGGACATTTTTGGTAAATAAGAGGTGGTGCATGGATGACACACGGTTTAGAAAATCATGTTCCCTTGGTCAGGTAACTGTGTTGCTAAGTAGTCTTTTTTGGTTATAGAAAATAAAATTATTATCACATGGTTTGTAAACTGTGTGGGATACCCATGTGACATGTACTTCATGAATATTATGGGGCACATGGTTCCTGAACTATTTGGAAAACCATGTGAGAAACACATGATACTTTTCCATATCATTAAATTTATTACAAAACTGAATATTTTCTCTCATTATTTTACTCTAAAACACACATTTTCTTCCCCAATAAAAATTTATACCCTATGAACCTCACCCTCTACCTATTACACCCTTGAAGATACATTTTGGTGGTGGAATATGAGTTATTTTACCAAGAAATATTCAATTAAGCGGTTCCCATATTCAATCCACCTATTATCTAAGGATTACCTCCTTCTTCTTTGTGGGGTTTATTTTGAAGCGGGTAAGAAGACATATTTAGGTTTGGATACAATTATTTAGGGATCAATAATTATGTTTTTGGTTTGATCATACCATAATATGATTATATTTAGGGTCATTTTTGGTTTTTCACCATTTTCAAAAGTTTCTTCACTTGAGGTAGGTGGTTCATTTCCTAAACATTATTTGGTGACATTAATATTCTTTATTTACATCTTTTACATGTTCCTTGTATGGTGATTGGAGTGCGAAGTGTGTTTTTAAAATTATTCAAGGTTTTCTGGTGTTGAAATATAGTTTTCCCCTGAAAATGTGCAATGTTCAATGTGTGTTTCATAACCACGTCATTGTTTTGTGTTTTCAAGGTTTTTGATAAAATGTGTAGATGGTACGAAGAATATTTTGAAGTATATTTGGAGTGTGTGTGGTTGATAATTATGTTTTGGATGATAAAATGGTGCACTATCATGTTAAATTTGGAGTTTGGATTATATATATGTAAAAGTGATGTTGTATGTGATATGTGAAATGAAAACTAAGAATCAAGGGAAACCTAGGTGTCTAGGAGGGTGGACAAGGAGTAGTATGATAGTTGAATAAAAAGGGGTCTAGCCCAGATTCATTAATCCAGGTTGATGATTACAACACTATCAAGAAATATGATGAAGATTAGAGACCACTAGGCCCATGGGATGTTCCCTCCTAGTGTATCCTCCATGAGAACGATATTGGATGTTTTTTCTATACCATGGTTCACCACACTACGATGTACCTAGTTTTCCATTTTATCTTTTTCATATTGGAAGTTCCCATGATTCTATTGTATTTTGTTATATTTTTCTTTTCATCAATATATCATGCACTTGATTGGTTATTTCAAAACTAAATCTGGTTTCCATTAAAATATTTTCTATTTTTTAATATTTTTAGAAAACCTCTAGGTTTTTTTACATATAATTTTTTTTTCGTAGAATCTATTATATTGGGTGGAATCCTACTAAGGTTTTTCTCCCATCCAACTTAAATCATTGGGTGAAAGTTTACTTGGTTATGTTTGACATAGTTTGAGGCAATATGTTTGGAGATAGTGGCTCAGGATGCTATTGGTATTCCCATACTAGTGTTATTTTGGTGACATGATGATGATACTCATCATGATGCACAATGGTTTTTGGGAGAGTGTTGTTATTCTATATTCATCATAGAATTTTTTATCTATTGTTAATGTTGTAAACATTGAATCTAAAAATTGTTATTCCTTATTTGGTTCTGTTTATTCAATTACATATTGTTTACTTTTATTGTTATTTATTCGTATGAAAATGGGAGAAATAATTCCTATAATGTATTTTTGATACCAAGTAACTCATTTCCATCTCATGGGTATAGAGAATCACATTTGAATCATGCTACATAATGTCTGGGTGTTGGGTTTGATGGCACCCCAACATGGTTCTTGACAATATGGAATGATGGGTGGTCACACTCTTTTGGGTCATGTTATTTCAATATGATTTTGGATATTTATGATCTTTTCTTGTCGGCGCTTGATGTTCAAGTTGTGAGTGGAGTCCCTGTCAAATGCACATTCTAATTATAATTGAGTCGCCATGGTATGTGGGGAATTTATTATACTTCTACTCTAGGTGAGATGCACATGAAGATGACTGTATGTTGACATTTGGTGGGGGTTTAGTGGTTTGCTTTGTTTTACTTTTTATTATTGTGTATTGGATTATGTTTAGATTTCAGAAGTGTTTGAGATTTTTTTTTATTGAATCAAATTTTTATAATGGTGGTATTTATAGTTTTTCTTGTTCTATATTCTTCTTCTAGAAAAATTACTCCCAATAGAATTCATGTGATACCATGAGAAGAGGTCAAAGAGATTTTTCCCTCACCAATTGATTAAATATTAGTGGAAGTTGTTGTCGAGGATATTCGAGCTTTGGAATATGGAGTGGTTCCTTTTCATTCCCTAGTTAGAGAAGATGAATTAGGTCCTAGTAAAGAAAAAAAATAAGGATTTCCATATGATTAAGACTCTTGATTTTTGAGGTAGTACAATGACTCAGAAAGAAGGAAAGTGGAATGAGAAGATATAGGGGATGTTTGAGTTTCTTTATACTCATGATTCATTCTAGGTGAAATGTACTTCATTCATGATAGAAGTTCCTAGTTGGAGGTGGTGGGATTTAGTTATGAAAGATGGGAAGAATGCAGAGATGAGTTGGATAGATTTCAAGATTGTTTTGAACTTGAAATAATATCCTAATGTCTTGGCGTATTTGATATCCCAAGAGTATATAGATACCATACAGATAGAACATAACATGATAGAGAATGCCAGCTGTATTGTTTTTTTATTTCGGTAATCACCCAAGCTCATTTCCATGAAAAAATGAAGGCTCATTTGTTTGATAGGGGGTTGAATCTAGAGATATATTCCTAGGTATTTTTTGTTTATGTAAAAAGCCTATAGTGAGGTGGTTGATCAAGTTTTTATGGAATAGATAGATCAGAAATGGATACTGGGATTCTATAGATCATTTTATGCTATGGGAATTGGTAGCTCATTAGAAAAGAAGTGAAAGAGGGATGAGCATGGGAAGAGGGGAGGTGGTAGTTTAGGCCATCCATCTAGTCAACCTTCGTATGTAGCTTCCGATTCAGGGTTTTTGTGTGTGCCATTAATGAGGGAAGGTAAGTCACATATGATCAATATGCACATATCCTCCCCAAAAATGTTATTTATGTGGTGTGATGGGGAGTTTGTAATGATTCTATAGTGATGTGACCTCTTATCTGAGTGGAGTAGGATCTGTGACTTCTAGGGGGATGTTTTCTTAGACAGAGCTATCTAGGATAATGGGACCTTGGTTTTATTATCATGCTAGAAGGAATTGTTCATCTTCAATTAAGAGTTAGTTCAGGGAAGAGCGACATGCTAGTGGTTGTTCTAATTCTATGATGAGGCATCATTTAGATTATGGATCAGGAACCAATGGGGTCAGAGGTGGGACCTATGAAATTCTGAGTTACATTTTTTATTACATCCTCCACTTAAATTATTGTTTTTAATACTACTACTTTTGTTTCATTTATTACTTCCTATCTTGTGGATTTATTAGCTTTACAGACATTGCATATTCTGTATATGATAATTTTAGTACAGTCAATGGGTATGAAAAAGGATCATGGTATTAGGTGTCCTTATTATTCACTCACCATGTTAGGGGTCAAGATGAAATTTAATTACCTAGTCTTAGATATGTAAATTTTGACTTAATTGGTTGCAAGGATTAGATGGTTTACTTTGGAGCACAAATCAATTGCTCTAGGAAGCAAGTGAGTTTTATAAATCCTAATAGAAGTTCCCATGATTCATTTGGACAATTTGATCCACATTCATGTTTTTTTGGTCCTCCACTCTCAAAATAAAGAAATATATTTTTCCAATTACTATTTATTATATTGAAGGATGGTGGTTGTTCTCCTAAGGGTGGATTAACTCCTGTGGCAGATGAATTCTTATAGGTTTTCCCAGAGGATTTTTTTAGATTTTCCTCTAGAGTAGGATGTGGTTTTCTATATAGGCATGGAACTAAGAACAAAACTATTATATTATCCCACATATCGTATTTCCCACATTGAGTTGAGGAGATTAAAGGTACAAATTGATAATTTTGAATCCAAAGGATTCATTAACCTGAGTGTCTCGCCTTGGTCCCCCTAACCATATTGGTGAAAAAGGTTGATGGGGGTATCTTACATTATGCAATGATTAACAAAAGTTGAATAAGGTGACCATAAAGAACTATAACCCCTTGCCCTGTAATGATGAATTTATTGATAATATTAAATGAGAAATCTGGTTCCCTAAGATTGAATTTTTTTCTGGTTATCACCAAATCAGAGTTAGAATGGTTGATGTCCAAAAAACTACTTTCCGAAGCATGTACAACCATTGTGTGCATTTTATCATTCATTTCTGGTTGTTCAATGCTCTAGAATTATTCATGGAACTTATGAATTGGATGTTCCACAACTACTTTGATTCTATATTTTTGGCATCCATGGTTGATATCCTTGTATATTCTATATTTTATGAGGAGCATGAGTGTAATTTGTGAATTGTTTTGGGAACTCATATGGATCATCGTCTTTCTAACACGTTTTCTAAATTCTCCTTTGAGATTATGGAGGTGATGTTTTTGGTCCTTGTGATCTTGGGATGAGGAATTTCAATCTACACAAGGATGGTCATTACAATGACTCCATGGGAACAATTGAAGAATGTTTTTGGGATCATAAGCTTTTTGGGCCTAATAGGTTTTTACAAGTGGGTTTTTTCTATATTTCTCACAGTTTGATTTTCCCATGACAGTAATCACTTAGAACCAGGTGATGATTGAATTGAGTTTTTAATGCCAATATTCCATTGAGGATCATAGGTGGTGGTGGACCACCAAAACTATTTTAATATTTCCAGAATCTGGAATGGGTTATGTGGTTTAATGTGATTCCTCGGGTACGGTTCTTGGGTTTTTATATTTGTAGAATGATCATGTGTGGAAAAATTGTTCCCACTAACTCTAAAAACATAATAATACATACCAAATTCATGAAGTGGAGCTAGAAAAATTGATACATTCTCTGAAGATGTGGTGCCACTATCATTTTGAAGATAAATCTGTTGTTTATTCCGATCATAAATTCATGGTCTATTTTTTTCTCAAAAAAATATGAATCTATGGAAGTGTCTCTTGGTTGAGTACCTACAATGGTTTGATTTTTATAACATGTATACATCAGGAAAATGGAATGATGTGGCAGATGATCTGAGGAGAAGAGTGATAGTGCATGAATTGAATGAATTTAGTGATGATTGGATGTTGATGGGTCTTTTTTTGAGTTTTACTTAGAGACTGATGAGAACAGCAGAGGCATGTTCATGGATAGCGTTTAGATAAATCCTTCTCTTTTGGATTTTATTTGGAAAAAAAATCCTAATGATGAGTTCTAAAAATTGTCCATGAAGTCTCCCTATGATGGGGAGACACCTTGAAATTGGTCTATGTCTCATGAAAAAGTTTTCTGTTGCAAGGGTCACATTGAAGTTTGTTTAGCATTTAGAAAGGTGGTAATGTATGATATTCACCATCCATAATTGTCAGTTCATCTTGGTGATATGAAGATGTATTATGATGGATGTCTGTAGTTTTGGTGGCCATGTATGAGGTGATATATAGATAACATTTTATTGAGGTGTTATACGTGATAGAAGGTCAGAGTAGAGCATCAAAGGCAATATGGTTTGCTTCATCCACAACTCATTACTACCTTGATGTGGGATGAGATTAATATGGGATTAATTATCATATAAAGTCATACACCACAATGATGAAATTACATTTGGGTGTGGATTGGTCATCTGGACTAATTAGTACACTTCATTCTAATCAGAGATTCAGAAAAGATGGATGAGTTGGGCTGGATTTATGTTCAGGAATTTGCGAGGCTTTAGGGAGTGTCGTTTGTGATTGTTCCAGGCAAGAATCCCCATTTTACCTCCCAAATTTTGGAATTCTTTCAATAGGCCTTTGGGTAGAAAATAAAATTGACCATGACATACCATCCTTAAATGGATTGTCAGACAGTGTGGGTGAATCATATTTTGTATGACATGCTCCAAGAATATGTCTTGGATTTTAGAGGCTCAGGGGATAACCATTTAGGATTGTTTGAGATTTCATGTAATAATAGTTACTAGTAATCAATTTTAATGGACTATTTTTAGGATCTCTATGTTCGGCCATGTCAGTATCCATTATGTTTTGATGAGGTTAGTGATACATTATTGTTAGGGCTGTTGTAAGAGACATCTAAGAATATCAAACTGATTAGGAATAAGTTTTTTATAAAACATATTCTCCTAAAATATTATTCTGATTAGAGACACTGTGATCATGAGTTTTTTGTTGGTGACAAGGTGTTCTTGAATGTGGCAGCTCGTAAGGGTCATTAATGTTGGGGAAATAAAATGATGCTAATGCAAAGGTTTGTCAGTCCTTTTGAGATCCCTAAGAGGGTGGTAAGGTGGCATATAGTATAGCCTTTCATTCATAGTAGACATCATTTAATGGTTTCTTTCATGTATCCCAGTTTAAGAATTATAACAAACATCCATATATTGTGTTGAATTGGGGATATTTGGAAATAGATCCTTGTTTTTTTGGTATGTGAGCTGCTAGTGAGGATTATTGATTCCCTGGAGAATGTTCTTCATGGGAAGTTTATTCCTATACTCTAGGTACTTTGGAATAAATGTGATGATTTGTATGCGATTGAGGGGAAGAATTCATGAGTTGATGAATAGTATCTACTTATATTCTCAGATCAAGCATTTGAGTTACATTCTAGGGACATAAAGACTTCATGATGGAGAGAATTATCACACCTCCAATTTAACATTGATATATTTTATGTATAGTTTTGTTCTAGAATTGTTCCTATTGGCATTCCTTTATGTTTTGGTGAAAATATTGATACTTTGGGTATGTATTAGGTGTCACTAGAATATAGTTTAGAAAATTGTTCACCATTTCCCTTATAACTGTGCGACCAAGTTGTGTTTTTGGGTAGTGGATAATCACACAGTTAGTGAAAAATTTAAAAATGAGGAAGGATAATTGTGTGGAATGTCCTTCATGGATTGTAAGGGGTGTAAGGTTTCCACATGGATTGGGAAAACAAGATAGAAAATTGACTAATTAATATAGTTCATTGAAATATTTAAATATAGGATATGTCCTCTCATGATTTAACATTAAAAAATCCATTTCCATAACCACTTGAGGATTCCTTCCATATACACCTCAGCCTCCCTATCTTCCTCCCATTAAGATTAATTTTTGAGTTGAAATTGGAGTGATTTCTCGCACAAATCTTTAAGTAAGATGTTCTCCAATTAAAATTTTCTTCATTTCAAGTATTTAAATCCATCTTCATTGGGGGTTTTGTTACCCAATAGGTTTTTTGACTTATTTAGTATTTGGTCATGCTATTTTGTTATCAATGTTGATATTTTTTATTCATCCATTTATTTACTGGGTTTTATTGAGGTGTAGTTGTGTTTTTTCACAATTTTTCGGATGTTTGTTCGCTTAAGGTATGTGGTTCCATACCTAATCATTATTTATTTACTTTAATATGATTTCATTACTTATTATTTATTTTAAATGTATTCTTATTGAGGTTATAATTGTTTTCTTAAAATGATTCATGGTGCTTCGGTGTTAAAAATGGGTTTTGAAAGGAAAGGTATTGTGTTCGATGATTATTTCATATGTGCTTCCTCATTTTCTATCATGAAGACATTTTTTAATATGTGTATATGGGTCAAAGGATATTTTGAAATGGAATTTATGTTTTTTTATTTTAAAATTTTGTTATGGATGAGGAAATATTGGTTTATCATGTGTAGTATATTGTTTTCATTATGTATATGTCCAAGTGATGTTGTATATGATTTTTGTAATGAACATTGAGCATGATGGTAAACATAAGTATCTAGGTGGGCTGTCAAGGGCTGGTATGATTGTTGACTCAGAAGTTTCCTATCCATAATTCATCTACCCAGATTGATGATTACAACAGTAAACAAAACAATGATGATATTTAGAGAACCCTAGGCTCGTGGGATGCTCTATCCTAGTCGTTCATGCATGAGAATGATGTTTGTTTTAGTTTCTATACCACATTTCATCGAGATACAATGTACTTACTGTGTATGATTTTAGCTAATACATATATGGTGTTTCCATGACTGAGTTCTATTTTGTTATATTGTTTTACTTTTGGTATACGGTGCACTTAGATGGTTTTTGAAAAAGAAAAGTAGGCTCTCCATAAAAAAATTCTCTATAAATACTTTTAGTCACTTTTGTTAAAAATTTATCTTAAATTGTCTTATAATGGTTTTATCATGTATTCTCTTTTTTGGGGTGTGATCATACTAGAAATTAGCACGCACACTACTTATACCTTTGGGTGTAACTATACTCGGTTATGTATGAAACATGTTGAGGAAATATGATTGGAGATAGTTGTTTGGGATTCTAGTGGTCATACCATGCAGGTGTTGTGGTGGGGTCTTGAGGATGATCATCCTCTTATTGAACGATGTTTTTTGGTATAGTGTTGTTGTTCCACTTTCATTGTACCATGTTTGGTCTTTAGTTAAAGTTGTAAACATTGAATCTGAAATTTGTTAAGTCATGTTGAGTTATGGTTATTCAATTACATATTGTTTATTTTTTGGTTATTTATTATTATTAAAATGGGTTAAAATTTTTCCATGAGGTATTAATGATTCATAGACACTTATTTCTATCCTGTGGAGATCGGGATTGCCTTTGGCGTCAAGCCATAGACAAGGCCATGGGTCTAGTTAAAGGTCACATAGGCTCTGCTAATGAAACATAAAGAACCCTATGTGGTTATAGAATTTAGACTTATTTATTTCCAAAAGTTATTTTTTGAATGTAATTATTTTATGATTTATTATACAAAGGATTGTGATATGAGTTCCCAAATTGTTTTGAAATTTAAATATGTTTTAGTTTCCTTAATTGTAAGTAGATGAATTAATTTTATTATAAATAAATTCCAATTTTATTTCCAATGATGTGGATAATTTATTTATTCATGATATTGACCTCATGGAATGATATTTATCATATATATTTTTATCAAGGTGTTATAATTGTTAATGAAATATCCGAGTCTTAAACTTATACACCATTTGATAATATATTTATGAATTATAAAATATATTTAATGATTTTATTTTTTAACGATATTTTTTATTAAATGAAGTATTCATTTTCTAATATATAATATATATTATTGAGGGTCTATCTAGTGTTTATGGAATTCATGAACACCTGGACAATCCTTCATTAAAAATGTAGGTCCTTAAAATAGAGCTAATTGTTTTATTTTTATACACTCTAGTAGAATATAAAATTCCCAAATATTGATTATTTTATTATTCACTGAACTATATATGTTCTTCCAAACCATTGAATATTAAATAATATAAATCCTAATAATTTACAAATTTTATTTTATTGATATTACCATGAGAGGAAAGAACTCATTGGTTGTTAATATATAATAAATATCTACTTGATGACATAAATATCACTTAATATAAGGTATTATATATATTATGTTCTCTATGATTTCTTAATTCTATTCAACAATTGACCATATATATTTTCATATATTTCAAAAATTATTATACGGGTAAAATTTCATTAAAACAAATCACGGACATCCTTGGATCCTCTTATGACAAATGTTTTCTATAGTTACTTAAAATATTTATCCTACAATTGAAAAATATATTTATTTTCAGGAAAAAATATATTTCCTCATAAAAACTACCCCTAACATTGAAATAAAATCCCAAATTTCTTTTAATATCATCTAAAAAATTCTAATTATTTTAAATTTTGTGCCTTCCAAAAATAATGGAATCAACAAACTAATTAATAATTATTAAATGTTCATAAATCATTAATATATATATATATATATTCATATCTACCTTTTTATTAATGAGATACTAAAACTGTAAATTTTTATGCATCTTTCAATATCATTCCCTTATAGACTTATTTAATTAATTATCTATTTTTTAGCTAATACATTGTTATGTCATCATCATTAAGATTAATTTTATCAAGATCTTTTTTAAACAATATTTTATAAAAATATTATTCTAGAATTAAAATTTGATATCTATTAGATACAACTAGTATTTTATTTATGATGTTATCTAAACATATAATCTTTTGGAACCTAATATTTTACTTGAGGAAATTTATTCAAAAAAATTGACATGAGAAAACCCATTGCATTAAAATCGGTTATTATTTCTAGTAATATTACGTTTTTCCTATCACATATTTTTAAAATCTCAGTTAGTTTTAATAATAATATTTCATTTTGGTCTTGGTAGAATATCTGAATTGTTTTCCCCCACAATAAAAAATATTTCTTTATTAATTTTATTTATCCATTATTATTTTCTAACTAATTAATCAACTAATTTTGGATCAACAAGAGATAAAAAAATATTATGAATTATGAATTTCAATTTTATTATTCTTTACAATGAGTCATTTTAATCTCCAGCAGCTTTTTGTCCTTTCATGTATTTCTATAACCATTATTAATATTATTTATATTATTTATTATTACTATATTCATCAATTTTTTAAGGAATGTCAAAATATTATTTAATGTACTCAACATATAAATCTATTTATGATATATTTTTTGAAATATTATTATTTTCTAATTATTAGTCTTCATAAATTATATAATTACACTTATTCACTATAGGATTGGATTCAATAATGTTAGAATCTTAGTAATCAAAATTTTTTAGCATTTTTCCACATCATTAGAACCCTATTTTATTAAATAAAGGACTAGGAAAAAATTTATCACTATATATTCCATATAGAATATTAATATATGGATTCATAATTTTCATCCTGAAATGACAGAAAAAAAATTACTCAAATAAATCAAATTTCTTATACCTTAGATAAAATTTTGAATCATAATTTTTCTTAATGATAATTTTTTTGAATTTTCATAGGAGTGGGTACAACCTATCACTAAAAAAGATGAATGATTTTTGACAAAGGCATCATTATTTTAACTATTTTAATGAAAAATATATTTTTATCTTAGAATTTTAATTTTTTAGTAGGTTTAAAAAAATTTACTATTTTTTGATCCTAATTTCATGATTTAAATTTTATAATATATATTAAATGATTTTTAATTTTTATTTTAAAATATTATGATTTTTACATACTTCTTTAACTAATTATATGGATCCCTTATAAATATTTTTATCATCTCTAAAGTCTTTAATTTATACATCATAAATAACATATTTTTAATTACATTAGGAAACATATGTCATGATTGAATAATAAATTTCAAAAGATTCATATCTTATTGTAAGAGAAAATACAATATGATATGATTCCAATGGACATTTTAATTGAATATTGACCATCTAATTAATTTTTTGAATAATATACTTCTTTTTTAAAATATTAATTTAATTTTTTTTCTAAGAAGGTGTTGTATATGTTCTGAATTTTTAAAATTTTATAAATCATTTTACTGTGTAACTTTGTATTTTATAATATACATTAATTTATATTTTGGAAATTATATTCCAATTATTATTTCTACCACCCACATGAAATATATATACATTGGTTCTGTATCAATTAATGAAATTATTTAAATTTATTATGATTAGGGTGATAAATCCATAATTCTAAATGATATCATTATTTACATTATAGAAAATTTAGTTAATAATCATGATATTGTAATTTATTCCATTAAATAGTGGAATTTATATTCACATTAATTTTTCATATTTAACTTCATTAATAACATTTCTTAAGTATTAAATGAAATTATCATTTCAAATTTTAACTAATAAATTATTGTGATATTAAATCTGCATAATCAATTTTTCCTAAATATATTATAAAAGGTGAAATAACTTATAACGATCCAATATCCCCTTACATATATATCAATAACTACTCATTAATCCATATCTAAAATCTAAATGAATTCATATTCCTCTCCATTTTTCATTATGGTAGAATTATTATCTAATATTATGTGATATCTCACGTATCCATTATCTTATTTAATTTTATTCACCTCCCCTAATCTTTTGTTGACCTTCTCAACCATGTCTATAAAATCTATGAATTTTTTTGACTCAAATTTTTGGGAGCATTACAAATTATAGTTTTAAAACATTATATCAAATTATTATCATTTCCTCATCATGAATAATTATGTTTTCCTCACTCAATTTACAATTATTTATTAACATGGGAACATTGATGTTATTTAAGAAATGAACCATGAGTTATTTATATCCTTTCTTCCTTATTTAGGTAAAACAAAATGTTATAATATTTACTAATTTAAAATATTTAATTACCTAAATGTTTCCCTAAATATTGTTAAAATATAATATTTTTTTTTTCAATAAAATACCAAAACATGTTTTGATACAAATTGTACATATCAGGTGTTCAATATAATAATAATTATGTTTTTTTGATAATTTAGATGATTTTTATTTTATGAAATAATATATATTTATTTATGATGAATTTAGAATAATTTTTATCATGGTTATATAAGAATTAAACAATGCATGGAAACCTTAAGAAATTATGTTTACATTATAAATGAATTATAATCTCATGTCATGGTCTTTTTCTAAATTGTGTTGGTTGGGTTTCAAATAGAATGTTTGATTACATTTATATTGTTTCAATTCTAGTGACTTATGTTTAATTTTTTTCAAAAACGGAGTAATATTTGGTTTAATATATATTTAGTTAAGGGTATGGACCATATATTTGAATAATTAAAATGCTAATTTCTATTTTTTAACTGTCATGCCAATGACTATGGATATCATCATATATTTTTTGTTATTATAAATGATATGCTTCTACGAAGGTTTTTTGGAGGTTGGGTGAGTTTTTGTTATTATTAATACTTTCTAATTTGGTATGTGATTTATTTCATTTACTCAAAATCATTTATATTACACGGAAAACCTTGGGTATTTTGGTATGAGTTATTAGGATGAGTACTATATGAGTGTATGATAACAATTAGTTTACTACTAATATGTTTATACATAGGTTTATTAAAGGGATTTTACTCTTAGTTAGGTCAGGTAGGATTGAACCAAGTTTAACATAGTTTCATTATCTTTCCTTCCAACTATATGATTTGATTTATCATGTTTTTTGTTTCCTACAATGATATTAGGTTTTCCCATGATGATTATATTCATTATTGTTAGTGCTGGATCCATTTTTTAATATGTTTTTACTATTAATTTCCATTTTCAAAGTCTCATAAAATAATAATTTATATCAAAAATTAATTGTTTCATCGTATTATTTAAATTAATTTTTTTGACTACCTATGTTAGTTAATTAATTTGAATGTAAATTACTCATTCAAAATTCCTATGTCCCTACTTTGGATATTTTATCACTTAAAAATATAGACTTTCCTTTAATATGTTATATATATTTTCATTTTAGTAATTTTTGTGTCCCATAAAGACATAAGAGATTATGAAGATTTTATAAATAATTTATTAATTAGGGTTTCCTTAGTGAATTTAATTTTTTTCCATTAATTACTTGTTATAAAAAACATTAATAATCTAATTTTTATTTTTTTAAATTATAATAATGTATAGCTCAATGAAAATACATGTTATATTTTTCATTCAAAAGGAAAAGAATATGTTCAAATTATTTTTTTCATATTGGAATTTTTTGATTTATTTTTTAATGATATTCATGGTAGTTAGGATGAAACATAGTTGCAATTTATTACTCAAAACTATTGTACTTTTCAGTTCGATACTTGAACAGATTGGAAGTAATAGATTATAATTATATCTTTTTTGGGTATTTTGGGAGGTAAAATGTGAAAAAACATTTATTGTGAAACAAATTTGTCATCTCTAGTTCCTTTTAGTTTACTTATTGTTATCATCATTCACTATGAATCATTAACCACTCATTCAGTCTTTATCATATTATTTTTTATACTTGTTTGTTTTATACTATGGAAAATTTCTGTTATTGAGTTTTTCTTATGCATTTATGAATTTTTATAATTCATTTTATTATAAACAAATTATTTGATATATGTTATTATCTAACTTTTAGAATTTTCATGTAAAATGATTTCATGGGGTTTTATTATTAATTTATAATTTTATCAAGATAATCATTCCCAATGATGTATGCACTAGTGGATCAGCTTGAGTTTCCAACCCTCAGTAATCATGAATGTGAATTTTTTATTGTCATGGGCCACGTGAGGTGACATGAAATGTTGAAACAAGACTATCTATAACAACATGGAATTACAGACTTGTTTTTATTATAATATTTTTAGATTTGATGTACACACAAGATATGATTTTTGGAACTCAAGAGGTATGGATGATGAAAATTATGGAAATACATTTTGTTTAGAACATTGAGCTATAATGGGATATAAAAAAGAATAATTTCAATTTTGGATTGATTTATCCTCCATTTTAGTGTTAAATTTGAACAATTAAAGTATTTATGTTGGAATCTAGCCAATTTACTTTGTAGTTTGTACATGATGTAGATAGTCCACATTAGTCATGCATCATTGGAAGGTGTGGGTTGGTGGTGTTTTCCTTTTTTAATGATTATTACTAATTTTAATTAATATTATACATCCTTTATGAATTTAATTGATTTTTTTATTTGGAATTATTTTTATTAATATATATAATTTTAATTTATAATAGAATATTTTGATATAATGGTTAATTTTTTTTATTTCATCTCATTTCATATATTGTAACTATATAATTCTTTATAACATTATATTATTCTTGTTGTTGGGTTTTATTTATGGGTAATATACTAGGTTTATTTTTACAATCAGGACTTATTCAAAATCATTTAATGTGTTATTTTAATAATATCATGAAAATTATCTTTAAAATAGACTGATAATGTTATTTTTATTTGTAATAATTCTTAGGTGGTGTTTTAATGTTAGTTTTTGTGATAATATAAAGAAATTAAATAATATTGTTTGTTTGTAGATTTCAATTGGGGATTGATTTTTTATGTGTCACAATATAAGTTAAAAAATGTAATAAAACACAATTTCATGAAAAGAAATTTATTTATCTTATGTCATGAATTTTAGAAATAAAAAAATAGAGTTTACTTGTTTTAAATAAGAGTTTTATATTATTAAGTTTCTTGAAATTTATATTTAAGTAAATATCTGATGAAAATTACTGTTAAATGGAAATATTATAGGGTATTTTCTTGTCTCATTTTTATGTAACTTTTTATAATCATGATCCATAATGTGAATTTGGATTATTTTTTAAATTTTAGGTGACAATAAAATCATTTCTCTGAAATAAGTCCCAAAATATTATCAACGTAAAACCACGGACGATCAACCCTTGACGAGTCTTCTAGTTGATAAAAGTCTTTTAGGGTCCTCTATGTCTCTTCATAATGTAATTATACTCAGTATGTTTTTTCCCCAGTTAAACATGATGATTGTGTTCTAGTTTATCAAAATTCAAATCTTCGTATCCATTATAAAAAACATGGTTCTGAAAAAGAATAATTGTGACTTATGATATTGGTTGTGATATTAACTATTTGTGGAATTCAAAAAAATCATAAGATCATGATCAATATAACAATACATTGTGGTCTATGATTGAATTTTTTTGATGTCCATTATTTAGAATATACCATTGAAAAATGATCCATGGGATATTTCAAACTGTTATTTAATTATTTAATATAGTTAGAAAATGGGCAAATTGTTAATCGAAATAAAAAAATATTTCCCTAGTAAGAATGATATATATATTTTAAATAATGCACCTCATTTTACTACGTAAACCGTTATCCTACCTTAGATAGTATTGCATGATTATATAAAATAAATATATTTCATATGGGTTATTCACCCTTTTTTAAGCGGGGTGTCTCTTTTAGACATGAACTCTTTTATAGACATTGTCTAATAGGATATGAGACCTGATTTAGTCAAGATCTATGGACCCGATTCAATAAATTCACCCTCCCTACCTAGATCCTATGTTAGAAATTCTTTTGCAAACATGAGGACTATGTTGTGAACTATTTATCTAGAAGGTAATATTAATTGAGAATATTTTCTCTTCAATTAAAATTCATCACAGAGGATATATTTAGTGAGCCACCAGTTTTTTAATTTTATTTTAATATACCATTTTGTCTACACATGTAGTGACATGTAATAATTGTGGTCTGTTTGGTCTTCTATGAGTATTCTATTAAGGATAGTCATGTCAAAAAGTCATAACTAGTTATAACCTCCCTTAGGGTCCTCGCATTTATCTTCTAAAACATGATGCTAATTTAGACTCCTTATGATATATATATTCTTGCCTATAAAATTTTCATAACATTTTTATGATTTTTTCTATAACACCCATATCGTTTTTGAAAAATTTATTTCAATTAAATTTAATCATTTTTATAATTTGTGTTAGAAGAAACATTGAGAATAGATTATGTTACACGCAACACTATGTTTATCATACATTATACACATCACTGAGTTTAGCATATGTTACATGCAACTCAGATTTTATATTCCATTACACAGAAAACCATGTTTAGCTTGTGTTATATAAAACACTATGTTTATCCATAATTACTAGCGACACCATGTACAAACAAACATGATAAGACATTAAAATGTTATTATTTAAAGTGAAAGTTATAAACTAATAATTGGAATGGTGGTTAGAAATATGATTAAAGAAATAATGAAAAGTATTTGGACTAATCATGAATATAAAAGGAATTCCTTACTACCCAATTAATTATAATTGAATATTAATTCTATTTGAGAAGGAATGATATCATTATCTAAAAAAATTACAATTTTTATAAAAACTGACATGTTTTTTACTTTTTAAAATAATTTAATTAAATTTATCTAATTAATTATAAGAAATTAAAAAATATATATATAGTAAAAATTTTACCAGTCATTTTATGTGTTTTGTAGACAAAAGATAAAAATAAATCAAATTTTATGCTTAAAATTTTATTTTTTAAAAGTTTTTTCACATTATGCATACATATTCTAAAATAAAAAATTTCACTATTTGAAAATTTATTTGAAAAAATGAACATATTTCTTTAAATAAAAATATAAAAAATATCTTTGGATGAATTTTCTATAATTTTATGAGATGTTAAAATTGATGATGAATTGTTAAAAATAGTAGTTTTTATTATGATTTGTAATTTCTATTGAATAATTTTAAAATTACTAAATCAGTTTAATATGGTTTAAAATGTGAAATTATTAAATTAATATAAATATTAATAAAATTATTTTCATTCGAATAAATTTCATTTTTAATTTTTAAATTAAAACATTCTCCACTTATGAAATTTTTCCCAAGGAAACCTCACTTTCTCATCGCATTTGGGGGTTTAATTGTAATTAAAATCATTCAATACAATGAGTTTAATTTGGAAAAATCGATTACATATTTTGGAATAAAAATATTTTGTATAATATAATTAGGTAAAATTAAATTTATTCTAAATTGAAAAGTAAAAATAATGAAAATATTATTTAAGGTAAAAATTGGTTTCTTAGGGGTTAATCCAAAAAGATAAGTGTTATAAATGAACAAAAAGATTCCCAAAAGTGATTTTATGCACTTATTTAGACATTAATATTATAGGTTTCATAATTGACATTTTTTTGGGCATTTTTCATGTTAAAAATGCAGTTACACCATTTTCTTTTCAGAAATAACATGTGTGTCGAACACATTTGACATTTAATAGGCCACCCCACCCCTCTCCTATTAACACTTCCCAAACCCATTTTATGAGCCAATAACAACTCAAATGACATCAAAAAATCACTCCTATCATATGAAAATCATTATTTTTTCATAAAGTGAACCTTAGAATACTTTAAGTGAAAATTAGAGGAAGTTGTATAAAGAAGAGGTAACATCCCTATCCGAGCATTTTATAATATTTCTTCCACCACATCCTTAAATTCTAACTAAACCATGATTATATAATAACCTAATTATATACCATATAATTATACATTATTATTTTAATTTTACAACATAAACCTGTCTCATCTTTCCATCAAATATGTTATGAAATCATTATTTGTGTGTATGGTTGACTAGCACCTTGCAAACTGATGTTATTTATTTTCGATCACCACCTATCAAGTCTGGATATCATGATAGATTATGTTTATATATACATTATATTTCGAATTTTATTATAATTTTGGAATTATTATATCACATATAATTTGTACATTCTATTTTGTGGGAATACCATAACCTCGTTTGTGTGTACGGTGGACAATCACCTCTTGATGCAATGTTATTCAGTCATGATTTACGTGGAATTTATTGAAGATGATTTTAATAAAAATATTATATATATATATATATAAATTAAAAATAATTCATGCATGGTAATAAATTATAAAATTTTCATTCTTTTTATCCCTTGAGAAAATGGAAACAATGCTCATGTATACATTCGGTCTACCGTCTCCATGAACGAAATATTTTAATTTGCATATGAATATTTTATTGATTACTATTATTACGTATTTACTGAAAATATATTTCATGTTTAATTTTTTTATATTATGTAACCATTTTAAATGTATGATTATTGGAAAAAATAGAAAAGCACATGAAAAACGTAGTGATAATTATCCAAAACGTGAGTTTAACAATGAATTCATAATAAATGAGAAATAAAAGTTCATAAGTAAGTAATATATCATATGATATATCTATTTATTGTTACATAAGATATGTATAATAAAAAAACGATTATTATAAATGGGGTTTTCAAATGTACAAAATAATTATAGACTAATGGTATGAGACTTTCATCTCACATTTTACATCAATGAGGAACATTTAATATTCACCAACTTTTATATTTATGTGGTGTATATACTTCCCAGGAATGTATTTTATTATTTATATACTAAAAATTATGGGGATATATATATCCATTTTAGGATCTCCCTTTTTGGGTTTTTACAGCTCAAAAGTTATGAAATCAGTTTGGGATTTTTATCTCAATTTCCCTTCATTGTGATATATGATGGGTTATTCCCTAATCATCATTTATGTGGTGTATATATAGACCAGTTGACATGTAATATCATGAATTTATTTATTCTAATGAAATATTATATTTTATGTAATTTTATTCTTTCATGTGCATTATTATTTCATTTTACCAACGTGGTAAGTGTTTTATGACACAATCTCATCGTTTATGGACATAGTATATGAATATGTTTAAAAATTTGTAATATTGTAATATAAATCACAATAATCTCATGAATATTATTATCAACTATTATGGACATTAGAATAAAATGTTTACCTTAATATTACTCTATATATGTTCTCAACAATCTTGAATAATTTTATTAATAAACAACACTATTATTTTTCTCTTCCGTAGAAAAAACCTTTTACATATGAATACATGTTTTTTTGAAAATGTACTAGAAATTTTTTTTATCCAATATAAAATGATTTATTAAAAAAAATTTTAACCATGGTTGAATTTTTAATAAAATCTGAATGAAATATTCATGTGATTTTCCAAAAAAAAAACATTTATGGATATTAGCAATATTGTGAAACGAATCTTATTTTATCATGTATGGAATGCACAAAATTTCCATCCACCATTACCATTATTTACATTTATGATTCCTTTATGATTTCTAAATGTTTATTTTCAATGAAATTAATTTTTAATTTTATTTATGATTAAAATGTTTCTTTCAAAGTGAAATGATATTTTCTTAGAGAAATGATTTAAATGATATTAACACATCCTTTATATGATTTGAAGGATATTTAAAAAAATGTATTTTTTAAAATGAATTTTGTTCTAAAAAATGTTTTGAAATGTAGAATGTATATTTATTTAATAATGGTTTTAATTTTTTTAATTCTTTCATTACAAGGTTACAATGTTATTTTCAGTTAAAATTATTTTAAAAATCTCACATGTTTGAAATAGTTTTTTTCAAGTTGAATGGATATATTATTGAATAAATGTTACAAGCAATCTATCAAAATTATTTTCTATATAATATAACATCCTTTGACATATCATATAATTTTCCCCATATATGATCAAAGTAATCAAATAATATTCATTATCTGAATGGTTTATATTTATGATGAAATTTAATTTATGAAACATGTTTTCTCACCAAATGATAAACCGTGATCAAATACTTATTAAACTTAATTCCTTTTCCACGGGAAATTTTATGATGAAGTGATGAAATGATTATGAATAATGTTTCTTTTATACATGATATTCTATGAGTAAATGTTTATTAACCCCATTTCTATTCACGGGTTCTAATATGATGACTATTTTATAAAGACCATTTCATTTCACAGGTTCTAGTATTATAAATTTTATATGATGTTATGGCACATGTTTGTATGATTTTCATTATGTGATCTGTGGTAAATATATCTCCCTCTAATGAATTGGGTAATGAATAATTTTATTATATATCAAGTGGTCAATGGAGGGTTATCCATAGCGCGAAAGAGTGTACACAAGAGGTTATCCAAAGCCTAACATAGTATACCTGGGATGTTAACCCAAAACCAAAAGATGGAACACTGGAGGTTATCCCAAGCCCGATGTAGGAAAATAGGTGATTATCCTAATTCTGTCTTGTTATGAATGTATTTGTGGGTACCTGTGACACAATATTTTCTATGATTATTGATATTCCACTAATCTATGTATTATGGTAAGGGTATGTGCAAATTACTAATTATCTTTTATTCCACTATGATTGATGTCTTATGATCACATAATGTTTATGAAATGAATTAGGTTTATGATCTATGATATGTAGGGAGTGTTTTGGTTGTGTTATTATCATCTTCTCAAATAAAAATTCTCATGTTATAATGAAATATTCTTTTTTACCCTAACTTAGAATTATATCTCACCCTTTATATGGAATTATTTATTAGGTTATGAATTATAAAATTATGTGTGATATCCCTAAATATGGTTTATGTTGTGAATAATGTATTGGGAGATAACTTATATCACTTATGATCTATTTTTTTTGGTGTACATGTAACCAAAGGTACTAGACATAAAACTATGCTAGCCTAGATCTTTATGTTATGTAATTTATAATCATTAATTTAGATGTAATATTTATGTATGTGGGGATTTATTCTTTAAAATTAGAATCAAATAATGATTTATTTATCCTTCAGAAATTAGGAAGAGAAAACTTTAGTGATTTCACTATATACATATCTAAGGATTTGTCAAGTGATTTATTTATGGGCGAGTCTGTGTAATATTCAACCCATAGGAAAAACACAATTAATTTTTTTGAAGGATAGAGTGATTGGATTCCATGAATATAAAATCTTGTCTTCATACTACATTTTTACATGGATTTTTCATAGAGGTTACTATGGGTAATAACATAAAAAGGGTGCATTTTTTAGGCTCGTTCTTCACTTGTTGCATGAAAAAATCCTCACTACACACCTATTTTGACACTTATGAGTGATATACATTCAAAATTCAAAAAAAAAATATCATGATGGATTTAAATAATAACCATGAATGACCTATGTGAATACTAGTGTCAAATATTTAAAAGAATGTTTCATGATGAATGCATTCTATACGTAATTTTTAATGGTTGTGTAATCACCCACTACGATTATTTTTACCTAAACTATGTCTTTTGTTATCATTAAATGGTTATGACATGAATAAATCTTGTTAATATTGGATTCCTTGAAAAGACGATGATTTTCATCATGATAAACAAGACGTTATTGGATCATAAATGGAAAATTTCATTTCTATGATCACATAACATTCTCGATCTAGTAATAATGATGAACTTCTAAATGAGAAAAATAAGGAACCATTTTATGTTGATTCATTCCCCATTCAACAACAACCTTATTTTAGTGGTTTTTTGGATCATTTAGTTTATGAAAAATGGTTCAGTAATATTGAAAATATATTTTTCATTCTCAACTGTTAGGAAAATGAAAAATTGATTTTAAATGTTTACTGTTTGGATGGAGAAGTGGATAAATGGGGTTCTCTCATCAATAATACAAGGAAACACGTTGAAATTAACTACATGGAATGCGGTGATATTACAATTTTTTTCCATTTAGTACATTCCTTATATTTTCATATAAAAATGGAAATGAAATTCATTAAGCTAAAAAATGATGATGAACCAGTTGGTATCTATGATGTCAATTTTACAAGATTTATGAGGTACACTTCTTGTATTTTAATCCAACAGAAATGTAAATTTTATTGATTCATTACTGTCTTAAAACCTGGTATCTGAATTTTGTTATCCATAATTTAATTTGACATCTATGAATACTTTTTTCCTACTATCATTATGGAAATAGATATTTGAGTGACCTATCAATCACATGGTTTCGATAAGAAAATAAAAATGGAATTCAAGGGAATCTCTAAAAATATTGGGGAGAAGAAGATAACAGCTCCTTCATGGTCAATGTGTTAATGAAAGCATGGAGTAAATTATATAAATGGTGTTAGTAATTATTTTATGTTGAAAATAATTTCAATGAGAGAATGATTACAGAAGTAATTGAAAGAAGTTATATATTGATGAAAAAGTAGATAAATCTCTATACAATGCACAACACATACTCTATTCCTTCAATTGAAAGGAGCTTGGGAAATATTAGAATTAATTCCCCAATTAAAGAGGTAATGTGGATGATAATTATAGAGACCCGAATTTTCTTGCATGATTATTTCATCATTTTACTAGTAAAAACAAAATAGAGATACAAAACTAGGATATGGAGGTTTAGTGTCCTGTGAAAATTAGGTCCAAAAATAAAATTTAAATAATAAAAAATAAAAATTATTTATTTAAATATAATATAGATTCTTATTGTCCCTCATGTACTCCTTATTATAATTAGTAACCTCATGATATATATGAATAAAGGGGTGAGCTAAAAGCCTAATAAGAGGATATATAAGAGCATGAATCAATATAACAGGGGTGATCATTGTCATAACCACAATAAAATAAGGATGAGATCATCATCATAATCAGGATTGAAAGCATTAGGTAAATACATGGAATTTTGAATTTTATAAAAATGAAACATCATTCTATAGTTGTCAAATAGAAAACATAGTTGTGAACAATGCTATCATCATGTCAATGCATAACATATGTTTTACCCAATGGGTTGGAGCATTATAAATTTCCGGAGGCACCTCTCTCATCATAAAATTTACATAATCAGGAATGCCACAATTTACGTATATCAATCATATACATAAAATTGTATGTGAGAAATATTAAAATAAAATCTATAATATAATTTTTCATGTAAGCGGAATATCCTAAAGAATGGAAATTATGTCTGAGAACCCTCTTAACTTATGTCTGAATTCCTTCTTCAATTTATTTTCATAGATAGTAAAATTAGATTCATTAATTGAAAAATAAATAACAACTTATACAAGTATTTAATTCATTATATTTTTATAATGTTATTTTTATGGAGATTATAAATAGTATAGAGTTCAATTAAACCATTTAGAAGTGTTTATTTTCTTGATTCACACGATTGGATCACTTGTATACATATTTGGAAGATCGTGCACACTGGGGGTAATTATCAAAAAATAAAATTACATGTTACTAATGAACGTAAAAAAATTTAATTGGTCGTATGTAATTTTTTTTAATTATATGGGGATAATAATTAGATAAAATTTAAATGAAAATCGTTTTGATTAATTTTTTAATTTTTCGATCTCAACAATCTTAATTTTTTTAATATTTAATATTATGTATATATTTTAGTTCCAAATCATAAAAAAGTTTATAAAAAACATTATATAATCTGTTTAAACCGATATAATTTTTTATGACCAGCCATGAAGGTGGTAAAGGAAAACGAAAACATGTCATCCTTGAAGGTGATAAATTAAGATAACAAGGGAAATGTTTACATTTAAAAAAACTGTAGAGGAGAAAAGGTTCAATGATAGATTATTCCATTAAAAAATAAAATTATAATGAATATAAGATAATGGGGTTGTCATTCCTATTTAATAATTTCATGTGAGGAGAGAATAAGAAAAGCAAGGATCTGGATAATAGATTTAAAAGAAAATGGAAGAGGATTTTATCGCTTGAAATCATATCCTTTAGAACCTGCATTGGTAAATTAGATTAGGTCATTTATGGTTACCGAAGGATTATTTACAAGGGGAAGGGGAATTTTAAGAGTATTTTGCATAAATTGGAGATGATTTAAGGATTTTTGGATGTGAGGAGAAGGGGTGGTATTCGTAGTGGGAGGCGAGGACTATTTTTTGTCATATTATTCATCTGTTTATTATTTTGGCTCATGAATATGAATAATTATCATTCCTATGATGAAAAAAAGTAATGGTATAAGGAATTTTCAAGATTATGGTCTCAAATAAGCCATAAATCATTTATTAATGATGAATTAATTTATTTTCTAAATACTATAAATTATCATATTTCATTATTGACAAAAAATTCAACTATTTTTGAAAAGTCCCAAAAATTCACCATAACAATTATTGAACATGTGGAATTAAAAAATGATATCAATTTTATGAAAATTATTATCTATATATGATAAATTTAATGTTATTTAAAATCATTATTTATTCACAAATAATAATTTTTAAATTATAATCGAATTTTTGACACATTAAAATTTTTATTAAGGTCTCATAAAGTTATCTTATAAACATAATACAACTAAAAGTTAATTTTTGAATATAATTTATGAAAATACATTTTATATCAAATCATCATATTACTTTTAAATTTATATATAAAAGTTTATGTTTTATAATGCACCAACACTTAATTAAAATATTCTTAAATATTAATTTACTTATACTATGATATTATTATGTCATATTATCATTTATAATGGGCCTAAATTTTATTTATACATTAATATATGAGATTACTATTCTATGGGATGAATTTTTATTCCTAATGGTTCTCCCTTAATGATACTTCTTCAATCACGAACTCACATTTACTGTGTATTTCATAATTTTTCTCCCTTTTCAATGTCTTTAAAACATTATTAAAAGGAAAATCATGTTAAATATTTCTCATGGAGTATATCATAATATAATCCATAATTAATACCCAAAATATTTCAATATAATATCTCAAGACATAGTTCATAAATTCTCTGAATATTGTTGGTGCATTTGTGAGTTCGAAAGGCATCACTATGAACTCATAGCGTCCATACCTCACTCAAAAGGTTTTCTAAGAAATATTATACTTCGTAACATTTAATTTGTGATATGTTGAATGAATGTCCACGATATAAAAATAATTGGCCCCACATAGCCCATCAAACAAGTCTTGTATATATGGATGGTGATACTTGTCCATTATCATAAATTTTATGAGCTGAAAATAATCAATGCATAGGCGCATCGATCAATCCTTTTTTAGAAGTAGTGGATTGGTGCACCCCATGGTGCATCACTCGGGCATACAATTTTATTTTCAGATTCTATTGTAACTTCATCATCAATTATTAGAACTCAGAAGTGGCCATTATATATGGGTTATTTGATATATACATAGATCCAGTAATATGTTCAATTGATAACACAACCTCTCTGTCATGAAGAAAACCATGAAATTCTTCTGGGAACACATCAACATAGACCCTTAAAATTGGAATTTCCTCAAACATTATTCTATAATTTTTCCTATCATTTTAGCTTGAAATTATTTATCATAATAAATAATATTAACAATTGAGATGTTGATTCTGAAGGATATTCATCATCATCATTACACTTATACATAATTGGAGGATGCCTCAAGTTGTGAATAATGATAATTATTTATTGACAGATTAGGTTAGATTTGTATAAATATATACAAACCATGCCCAATATTACATCAAACTCAACCAAATATGTCAGACAATATTTTATGCGAGGTTTAGTCCAAAAACATTAATAAGGGAGGAGTAATATAATTTGGATACAATAATGTCCCCATTTTATATTCTCATTGATTACTCAACCTCCATATTATGAGTGGTGTTTCAATTGTTTTACTGAACATACATGATATAAAACAATGGGTAATACCAGAATCAAATAGTATGTTAAATATTATTGAATGAATATCCAACATAACCATCACAACATCATTTTTAGGATCCACCTTTGTAGTAGTTATGTCATAATATTTCCCTTACTCCATTGGATTTGGTGGCTACTAATACTGATTACCCTTAAGGACCTGAGGACTAGTACAATGGGTTACATTGTTCCCTTTCTTCATACAATTGAAGAATTTTACCATGTGTATTTATCTATGTCCCTCCACCACATTTTATTGCTTCCCTGTGTCTTTTTCAAATTCATGAGCTTGTTGGCTTTATCTCCCATAATTGCTTCATTTCCCCTTCCCTTTGAGGAAATTTCCCAATGAAATTTCTTCCCACATTTTTGACATGTTAGTGGTTGAGTTTTCTTTCCTACTTTTTCATTAGATCACCCATAATGAAACTCTTTATTTTATTTCTTATCTCTATAGCTATTGGACCATTTTCCAAACACCATTTCCACTTTGAGAGAACATCAAACAACTTCTTCAAAACTCTCAATGTCTCTAATTTCTAGATACTTTTTAATATGTGGATTTAAACCACTATATAATCTATGTATTTCCAAATAATTATTTATTACAAAAAATTAGGTGTAACTTGAAAGACTTGCAAAATATTCTTCGTGTTCTTTGATATATTCCCCCTTTTTCCTTCTACTCTATGAGTAATATCTACATTATTGTTTGAAGATTTTGAGGGAAATACTTATTAAAAAATGTTTTGTTAATGCCTTCCCACTTCATCCATTCAATTAAATTAATCATCATGGTGTTCTTAATCAATATCCACCTTTTCTTGGTCTTTTCATCTAAATGAAAAATGGCTAGAGACACTTTATCCATCTTAGAACATTGCAGAACATAAATGGCATTCTCTTTTGAGTTGACCCACTGATCCCTGACTAGTGGATCAAAATATCCACTAAAAATCATTGGTTAATGCCACATAAAAGGTTTGATATCTAGGTAATCCATCTTATGGGAAAGAGTAAGTTCAAAATTATTCATGTGAATATTCAAAGACTAAGACATCTGGGTAAGTATCACCATGAAATTTTGAACACCACGATGCATGACATTGGATATGTCATTTTAAAAATCACTAAATTTTCCATTACATAAGTTGCTGGCATTGTTTTTCTTGGATCCATAAATTTTATGAAATATAAAATGTTTTAACAAAATAAAATTGAACATGCCATTAATAAATAATTTATTCCATTGTGAAATTACCACTAAATACATATCATGGTTTTAACTAATTTTTTTTATAATCCTAATTCCTAAATTTTCTAAAATGTTCTCTGATACCATATATAGAGACCCTAGTTTTCTTACACGATTTCTACATCATTTTAATGGTAAAAGTTCACGAGAGTTACGAAACTAGGAGCTGATGGTTTAGTATCTAGGAAAAATTATGACAAAACATAATATTTACATAATAAATCAGAAAAATTATTTAATTAATCCTTCTATAGATTATTATTGGACCTCACATACTACATAGTATAAGTAGTCACATTAGTGTATATATTAACTAATGGGGTGATCTAAAATGTCAGTAAGAGGATAAATGATAATGTGAGTCAATATGACATGGGTGAGATAATCATTATCATAAAAACAAAATTATGGGACAATCATCATAATAATGACAGGAATAATTTAATAATTTCAGGGAAAGTGTCAATGAATAAAAATGAAACCTCATTTCTTTGTGGTCAAATGCGACACATAGTTGTGAAAATGATAGCATTATGTGCACACATAAAAAATGTTTTTAAAAAATCATCTTTGTGAAAAAATATAGCATAATTTTCATGCATTTTCACATTACATAAATATATAAATCAAATTACCAAATTCATTGGAATTATATAAATTTATGGATGCACCATTCATATTATAATATTTTCATAAACATGAATTAAAAAAACAAAATATCATAGACATAAAATAACCCATGGAAATGAAATGGGTATAATTAGAATTTCAAAAAGTATAAATTCAATAATAGCCCATGTGGTTCCAAAAATAATATTGGAATTAAATTCTTTGTTTATAAATCATAAATATTGAGTGAAGAACAAATGATGCCCATAGAATTAAAACCTAGGTTTAAAAAAAAAAGGTTTTTTTGGAAAAATCATTTCATTTTTCATAACATCATATTAGAAGCATGAGTATCCCAATAATGAAAATGGAAGAATGATAAAATTAAATTTTAGAAATTTTAAAAGAATATCCATACTGATATTTGGCACGAAAGATGAATAACCCAAAGAATATAAATTGAGTATTATTATCCCCTAAAATTATGTCTTAATAATATATTCACTTTAATATAATATATAATAAAATTAGATTAGTTAATTTAAGAAAATATAACCTTTACTACATGTCTCTAATGCATTTTAATTTTAGTATTTTCTTTTTTATTTCCATTATGATGAGTTATAGTTTCTAGTTTCATCATTTGTGGGGTGTTCATTTTTTGGATTTTCATGATCAGTTAACTGGTATACATGCATGGAAAATCAGGTAGAATGGGGTTTATTATCATGAAAATAAATTATATTACATTAATTAACATTCATTAGTTTAATTGGTATTATACATTATTTTTTTCTAGGTATGTGATGATTTATTATATAAAATGTTAATGATAATCATTTAGATTAATTTGGGAAATTTTAAATCCCAATGATCTCATTTCATTTTAATAAATAATATACTGTGTATATTTTAGTACCATAAAATAAAAAATGTTATAAAATAAATTTTAAAATCTTTTAAGTTTTTATAATGATTTTATGACCATATTTAAGATGGTAAATGAAAATAGAAACTTGTCATCCTTAAAGGTGATATATTAACACCTCAGAGACGATGTTTTAATTTTTAGAATAAATGTGAAGTGATAATTGATTTGATGATAGATGATTAAATTAAAATTTTAGAAATATAGTATATAAAAGTTACTAGATTTATAATTCCTCTTAGATCATGGGAGGTGAGGAAATTGTAATAATAGAAAATAACATGAAAATAAATTAAAAGAAAGCAAAAGAGGAATTTACCTCTTGAATTCTTCTCCTTGAGAACCACCTTAGTGAAATTGGATTTAGTATTTTGTTGAGAAAAAAAAGTTATTGGAAGTATTTAAGGGTATTTTTAAATGGATTGGTAGAAAATTGGACAAAATTCAATTATTTTTAGGTGTGATGAAAAGGGGTCGTGAGGGATTGTATTTATACTGGTAGGAGAGGAGTGTTTTTTATTATATTATTCAATAGTTTATTATTTTTGTTCCAAAATATGAATAGTTTTATTTCCCATGACTAATTATAGTAAATGATGAATAATTTTTCTTTATTATGAGCTTACATCATCCATACATAATATATGACTCAAAAAATGATGTATTTTCTAAAGAATATATTTTTTTTTCAAATTTCATGTTTCAAAAAAAAGTCAACAATTTTTGAAAAATACAAAAAAAAAATCTCCATACCAATTTTTAGTCTTCTAGAATTTAAAAATAAACTCTATTTTTATGAAACTGATTTTCAAAATGTGATAAGTTTTATTTTTAATTAAAATCATCATTTATTACAAAAAATAGCAATTTTAAAAATAAAACAATTTTATAACACCATGAAAATTTAATTAAGGTCTCCTAAAATTATATTTTAATCCTAAAATAAAAAAATGCTAATTTAAGAATCAATTTTATGAAAGTAAATTTTATTTTAAATCATTATCTTAAATTTATTATAGTAAAAAAATATTTATGATTTATAGAAAAACCAACACTTAAATAATAATTTCTAAGATATTTATTTACTTATACCGTGATATAATTATATAATTTAATCATCTATAGGATTCCTAAATTTTATTTATACTTTCATAGATAATATTACTATTCTATTGGATGAATTACAATTCACAATGGTCATTTTACTATTACAATGGTTAGGTTACTATTATATCAGAATATTTTCTTTAATTTCATTAATTGACGCATATTTTATTCTTAATTTATGAGAATTATGTTTTTATGGGTTTCTCTATTCTATGCATGTATTTATACTCTCTATAATAATTACTATAAGGGATAATATTCCATTGAATGAAATATTTTTCATTATAATATTCTACATAATCCTCTACAAATAAATTAAAAAGAGAACTCTTATCAAATCATAATGGATAGTGTTTATCATGATAATTTGGGAACACATATCCTCACAACCATACTTTTTAATTTCATGTTTTATTTTTTATGAATGAGACATATTAAAATATTATTGTATATACTTTAGTGAAATTTCATGGGATTATTTCCATCTACATGGATTTTAGAATAAAAAAACTACATATGATATTATTTATCAAAAAGGATGAAGCCAATATTCAAATGATTTTTTTTATAAGATAAGTTCATATATAAATAATTAATGGTGAATTAAATTTTGGTTATATATATGTATCCATTAACATAAGAGTTGTGAATACCATAATGGTTATATGAGTTTAATGTTGATTATGAGATTAAATTAATTAAAACCTAATTGGGGTTTTCTGTGATTGATTATTATTAAGATTAAGGATATTTTATGATATAATTATGGAAATACAAACCTTTGAATTTCTATATGTTTTAGTGAAAAAGTTATTTGAGGAATATTTCTTTCACACTTTTTGGACATATAATTAATTGTATTGGTAACATTTATGGTTTAACTTATTTTTTTATTTTTTTGTTTATATGGGTTGTAGTTAATCACATTATATTGTAAAAACACATTGTTTCTCTTAGGGAAAATTTCAATCTAAATTATAATTCCATAAAATACATTAGGAAAATTGTAAGATTGTAGGAATACAAAATTCAGTTCTATTTGATCATGATCATAATTTTACCTTGGTATTTTGGAAAAGTTTACATCATGATCATGATATGTATTATAGGTTAAAAAATATATTCATTACTCATATAGATGATCATTATAAAAGAAAAAATCAACCCTTATAGGATATTCTATGATATTATTTAACGAATTTAAAAGGGGGTCAATAACAACAAACCCCACTAGTTCAGTTTTCATGGAAGATCATTTTTCACAAAAGCATTCAGATGGATCCTCATGAATCCCTTTTAGAAAGATGTGTATAAATCCAATGTACATGAATGAAGTTTTATAAGTAAATATATTAAGACATAAGCATGCTTATGAAATAAAAGATAAAGATAGAGTTGTTTGATAACTTGTAATCTTATATGAATTTTGGAAGAAATTATATTCTGTTAATCATGGGCATAATCTAGAATATGATGTTTTTGAGAATGTTTTTATAAACATTCCACCATATTGGTACGAAAGGAAAACAACGATATAGATATATCAGTACTTTGAAATTTGCGATCTTATCGAGACCATAACTTGTCACGTTGTGTTTCAACTGAACCTCACCTGGGTTCTTGATGTGTTCAATGAGTCTCTTTTGAGGAAGTACATACCTAACACATCACATATACTAAGCATAGATGTACAACTAATGAAGCATAAATATTATTATAAGGAACTACTTTTTAAGATTCTACATTGTATATATATATTTGGTAAAAAAGTTCACTCACCTAGTCAATGTTATTGGGAGAGTCCACCACCTTGAGGAAGTTACATGGGAACCAGGGGATTAAATAAAGTATAATTATCCTTGGTTTTTTTCATTTAAAATGTTGAATTTATTGGTTGAAATTCATTTTAAAGGGGTAGAATGTAATCCACTAATATTTTGTGAAATAATTATAACAATTAAATTTATAAATTGTTATATTTTGTTACACACATCACTGAGATTAGCATGTCATTAAAGAAATACATAGTTTAAGAATAATGAAGTGAAACATTGAGTTTAGATTGTGTTACATGAAATGCTCAATTTAGAATGTGTCACACACAACACCATGATTATATTGTGTTACGTGAAATACTAATTTTAATTTGTATCACACCCAACATTAAGTTTAAATGAACACAGACAAACTATTAATATATTATTATGTAATTTTATTAATACCCATGAGTTGTTGGAATGATGGGTATGAATATGATTAAATATATAAGGAAAATATATAGTTTACAAATTTATATAAACTTAATTCTGTGGTGACTAATTACATTGAAGTGAAAATAAATAATATTTGAAAATAAATGCCATATTTATATGAAATACAATTTTTTGTGCACAATCATTTTTTACCTCAATAAATTAAATAAATCACTTTTAGTTATTGATTTTAATAAAAATCATATATTATATAATAAATAAAATGTTCAACATTCATCATATTTTATTTTTCATGATAAGAGATAATAATATATAATATATTATGCTTTAAAACAATATTTTTCCCAAAATAGTTTTGCCACATTTTTAGCACCTATATTAAGATTATTTTCCACTTTTAAAAAATTTATTTAGGAAAATAATCTGTTATTAAATCTAAATGCAAAAAATTATATTAAGGAGTCTTTTTGATAATTTGATGAAAATTTAAATTTTTGGATTAATATTGAAAATTTTATGTTTATTCATTATTTTCTTTTCATTGGAAAAATTTAAGAACATCCAAATTGATTTAAAAGGGAATTTAAATTAATATTAATTTAACTAAAAAATTAGGATTAATTAAAAATTTCAACCCATGTGAAGGGTTAATTTTAAATTAAATTCACCCACATAACTGATTTGAATTTTGAAATATATGTTCCATATTTTAACAACTACATAGGTTATATTATCTATAAAGTTAAACAATTTTTTATTATAATGATAATTATGAATAGTAAAAATTATTTATCATGGTTAAGGTAAAAGTATGGTTTACAAGGAGGTTAAATTAATCATATAAGGGTAAAAAATGACCATATATTTTCCCAACACAAATTGGATGGAAATATATCAACCTTATATAATCCAGGATATATAATTTCCCTTTTTATATACTATTGGGTTTTATGAAATGTGGTAAAACCTTTTTTTTCAAAAAATTAACTTGTTCCACTCACCTCACATAAAAATGGCCTACCCCTCTCCTGAACTCATCACATATCCAAATATAGTTTTGTATAAATTAATTGACTAAATCAATACCTTACATCCCCCATATTATATTCAAATACTTATTTTGTTTATAAATCCATTCAAGGATTCTATTCGCTGAAAGCCAAAAGATGTTTTCTGAAAAGGATTTCTCATCCTTAACCACAAGTTTAATTAATTGTTTCCTCCACCTCCATTAATTATTTATAAAGGCAAATTATATAATAATATTAGTATAATAAATATTTTAATATTTTAAAATTTTCATATAATAACCTAGGTCCTTCTCCACTAATGTCAAATAATATTTGATATCATTATTCGTGTGTACGGATGACTACCACCTCACAAACTATTGTTGTTATTTATCCTCAACCAACTATCCCAGATAGATAAAATGACTAATTAAATAATTTTATACTAAATTTATGATATTATTATACTTATTTAATTATTATATCACATATACTTGCTCACATCCCATTCTGTGAGAATACGACAATGGTGCATGTGTGTACGAAAGACTACCACTATATGAATAGATGAGATTAATTCATGTTTTACATGGAATGTAATAATGAGGAAATTAATATGAATATTTGGAATATATTAAAAAAATATAATTCTATAATGGTCTTTTATTATTTCCTATTCATTCTCTCAATCTGTTAAGAAAATTGCAACAATGTTCATGGGCACATACGACCAACTGTCTCCATGAATGATGTATTTCATTTTTGACCTGTAACTTTTTTGGATAACTATATATATATATATATTGAATATATATTATATTTATTTCATTTAATACATTAAAAATATGATCTAACCATGATCAAAGTTTGATAACCAAAAATAGAAAATAAAATCACTTCTCAAAAACAAAGAAATTATTTTCTGAAATGTGATTTTATCAAATAATTTTAAATAAATGATAAATTAATGATAATAAGTTAATCATATAAGTTATCATATATGTAATTATGGTTAAATAATATATTTATAAAAATATAATTTTTTTATTAAAAAATATTTTATAACATGTATAAATGAATTTGAGGCTTGTGGTCAAGGATTCTCGTATCATTTCTCACATATGTGAGACATAAAACATATTCACGACATATTAATTTTTTATGGCATAAATTTATGTATCTAATGAATGTGTACTATTTAAAATGTTTCTAAAAATTATGAGTATTTTTATATTATTTTTTGGATCTTGCTTTCATAGGGTTTACGGTAAAATATTTACTAAAGCGATCATCGAATTTTGTCTCAATTTTCCTTCTTCGAGGCATATGTTGTGTTATGGTTTATCCTATTTTATGATTAAAATATAAAAAACCATTGAAATTTAATATCATTAATTTCTTTATTCCCATTATATTTTATATTTTATTTTATGTTATTATTTCTTGGGGAATATATTCCATTCTACAAATATGGAATATATTTCATGATAAAATCTCATTGTTTATCAGGATTGTTTGAGATTATATTTACAACGATAGGATTTAATTTCAAAATATCAAAAGAAACTCATGTTTTTTTGGTTATTTTATGATAATGCATTCCCCCATTTTCCTCCCTTTATATAGTTAAGAGTTCAAAATATTTTGGAAATGAAAAATCTTCTTTATTATCTATTCAGTAAAAAGACATATTTTTCATCCAAACCCATATTTTTGAAAAATATTTTCCAAAATGTTTCTAAAATTTTGAAAATTATTTTTCAATGAATTTTTTTTAAGAATTGTTTTCAATATAATATTCAACTAATTTTAAAAATAATTCATGTTTTTCCTTTACAAAATGTGTGAATGGAATATGTGTTTCAGTGCATATGGAATGAAAAACATTTCATGTCATAATGACCATTATTTTCTAGGAATCCTTCTTTATAAATCATGAAAGGTTATTTTTGAAGAATATTATTTATGAAATGTTTTATTTTGAAAGTAAAATGTATATGAGGAATGTATATATTCCTCATGATATGTTTTATATGAATTTAATGATTCATTTATATGATTAAATTGATATTTTCAAAGATAATGATTTTTATTATGAATTATTATTTTAAAAAATAAAATTATAATGGATATTTTCATTAATAATTGACTTAAACGGTCATTATATATTCTTTTATAACCATCCATGGTTATTTTCAAAGAATATGACTTTCAAAGAGTTATAATTTTAATAAAGTGTTTTCTAATAATGAAAATAGATTTTCAAAAATAATTTTCTATGTAATATTTAAATATCATTTTCCATATATGATAAAATCCTTTTTTGTAAAATATTCATTTCTAGGGATATTACCTAAGGACACAATTAATATTAATTCTTTTAATGGTTTGTATTATAATGAATAGAATTTTATAAAAAGAGTTTATCTTCTATGGGTTATACCATGATTAAATTCTTATGAAACCCACTTCCTTTTCCATGGGTTATGCAATGATGAAATAATTAAATTATTATGAAACCTATATCATTTCCATATGATATAATATAATGAAATGTTTTTGAAATTAATTTCACTCCATTAGTTATAATATGATAAATTTTTATGGCTTATATTTAATTTAATTGGTTATGATATAATCTTGTGGAATAAGAAAGTTTAATTTTCATTGTGTGATGAGTGGGACCAATATCTCCTTCCAATGCACTAGAAATGATTAATGTTTTATGATTTCAAATGGTACTTGGGAGTCTATACCAAGCTTAAAACAATGTACATAGGTGGTTTTCCAAATACTAAATGATACAATTTGGGATAATATCCAAATCCCAATAGAGGGTAAATAGGAATTTATCCTAAGATCAAATCTTGTATATGGGTGGTTATATCAAGCGTAACATGTTATAAATGTATTATTGGGGATCCATGAGATAATATGTTTACGAATATGAACATTGAACAATTATATTTATTATGGTAATGTAATTTTCAAAATTCATATCTTCATAGATTCCATTAGGATTCTTGTCTTATGAATTGGACTAATCTATGCTATGACTCATATTTATCATATGTGAACTTTTATTGTATTGTTTTAAAATTCTATTCCCATTTTATCAGAGCTTTAAACTCACATTATATTGATATATAATTTTTCTACCCTTACTAAAAATCATTTAACCTATTATTATGATTCCTTTACCAAAGATATTAATAATGGTTTTATGAATGTAATGTCTATGAAGGGTTATGGTTATGTATATCATAGTGGTAGATGACCTATCTCACATATAGAGCAATATTTTATGTTTCCATGTTTGTAAGGGCTCTAGAACTAAAAATATTTGAGTGGGGATATTTATCTTATGTAAGTATTATTTCATTATATTGATGAAATATTTATGTAGGAGAAGTTGGTTTATTTGCATGTTTATTCTTGTTGTACACATATTTAAATATAATTTACATAAATTTATTTCGTTAATCATAGATTCGATTTATAAGAGTAAAATTTAATGAAATATCTAGAACTATCACTTCATACTCTATCCTAGTATTTCTAATGCATTATTAAAATAGTTTCCCATATAGTTTTTATAAAAACCTCTTAAATGTCTATAATTTTCGAACCATTATATATGATTTGGAGTCATGTAAAATGAAAACCTTTTTGTAAAAAAAGTTTTATATAATTTGAAATAACTATGGTGGGGGAACACCAAAGTAAAATCTATGTGGTCTATTAGGGGTACCAATAAAAGGGTTTCATTACCATTTTATCCCTTCCAAGAGTGTAAATAAATGTATTAATAAAAAATAAAATGATTTCCTAGTCTCCTTATGGATTTTGTTTCATTGGTAGTAATCTTGTTCAGTGATTTCAAATTTCATCTTGGACTATAGTTGTAAACTTTTGTTGTATTACCACAATATCCATACCCATTAAGGAATTAAAACTTTATATGTTTATACAATATATATTTTGAATCAAACTCATTGATTTAGTATTCTTCCCAGTAATATGTTCGTAATGTATTTCTATGGGTCAGTTTTGATTTTAAATATTATCATGAAAATTAGAGCTATTAATCATCCTTATATATATAAGGCATTCACATAGAGAATTTATAAGTGAAGAAGGATATAAGGGGGTATAATTTCCATACCCACAACATCATTTTATGGTATATAATGTCTTTTATTGATTGATTTTGGATTACAGTATGATTTCAAATAATTTTATTGAAATTTTGTAATTATTTTCGAGGGGTTTAAAATTTTTCATTTGTAATAAGGCTTGTTTCCATACACATTCTCCCCACTAACTCATAACTATATTTTTTAAAATTTTATTCACTTAAATGGGTCATTTACATGTAATAATCCTAATGTTCCTCCCCTATTTACAAAACAATTCAGCCATCCATTCCCGACATCAACCCTCTTTTATATCTATCTCCACTTGGATTGAAGGTGTATTTTTCTTCTATTGTTGAAGCATAACTCAAGAATGTAATAATTATCTTCTTAATTAATCATCTCTTATAGTATTATTTCAGTTACCATCTCATCTATTTCTATAGTGGTTTAGGATTCATTGTTGATCGATATTATTTGGGATTTTCTTATCATTGTTTTCAAACTAGAAATATATAGAATCTGTATGCCACTCCTTGATGATTTTTTTCTACACTTTATTTACATCAATTATAGTAGCTATCACCATCCATTTCACATTAAACATTTAAAATTGGGTGACCACTTTATTTTAACCATTTTTTACTAAAATATATTTTATCATATTTATTAATTTGATATATATAATTTATTATTTTTTTCTTGATATTTACTTGAAATAAAATGGTGTACTATTTGTTAAATTCCTAAAACTATCCTTCCCAATTAGTGTGCACACCATGCGATTGATAAAATTCCATTAATTGGATTATTTATTTAATTTTTTTTAATTTTAAAATAATGCTTTAATATTTTGAAGTATTTAATAATCATATTAATTCATGTTTTTATAAATGTTGAACTATGATTCTATAAATTTAACTGTATTTTTTTCATTAGTAATTAACTACATTTTTTTTTCTTTTTATAATCTATTTTGGTTTTTTAAAATAATAGTTTATTTAAAATTAATATTTTTAAAGGTAGTGAGTTATATTTTTTAGTTTTTCTAACAAAGGTATTAATATTTAGTTTTATATGTATGACCATGAGGATATATAATTGAAACGTTTATTATTATTCTTAAATGGATTGATAATTTCAAATTTAAATCATCATGTTTTCTATGTTATTATACAAGTTAACACTTTTATAATGGGTGATTGGAGGTGATGGTGAGTTATGATTATTTTTTACAATTAATTATTTTACGAGTTACAAATTTTCATTACTCCCTAATTTTTTTAATGGGAATCATTTGGTGGATATATAGGATTTATGTGGACTAGTTCTATAATAATGTATCATCACGTTGTATTGTAACCACATGTCAAGGAATTTCCCAACATATGTTATCTTTCCTCTTAATCAACCTAAGTAAGTTGAAACTAAGTATTTGGTATTTTGATAATAATGAATACCATTTAGATGACTTATATTATTATGTAAACATTGATTAAATATAGGGATACTATGAATTCCCATTATTTGTAAATAGATTACTTTTAGAGTTATATTAATATTCATTACTATTCTTAATCACTCTTTAAAAAGATTCATTAATATATAATAAATTTTATGTAATCAATGTTATATTTTCACCCTTAAATGGAATTTTTTACTTATTATCAATTTTAATTTCATTTTTAGTAAATTAATCATTTAATTTATAATATCCTTAATTAAAACATAGTTTATTATAAAAATCATGACTACACATTTCTATATTATACCTATTTTAATTTTAATATTTTTAATGTTTCTAAAATCATGAAGAGATAAATGGGGGTTCATTGAATGATGTTTAAATCAATATTTCCATAATTAGTTCTATTTTTTTCCATAATGTTAATATATTCAAAATTTTGATTTATATGGTCTGGTTCAATTTTTTATATTTAACATATATTATACATATTGAAAATATATTTATTTTCATTCATCAAAAATGGAAAATTTATTTTCAAATTGTTATATTCAAACATCAATATCTGGGATTAATCATTATGGAAAATGTGTGGAGTGCATGGGATATATATTCGATCCATTTTTTCTCAAACCTATTATCCATTTCATGATAAAATTGAGAACAACTATGATTTATTTGATGATTTTTATCTCTCTAATTTGGTATATTTTGAGGTGATAGTTGATGAATATTTTTTCACATGGAGTTTGTGCTTCAGAATCTTTTTAGTCTATATAAGGTTCTCAATGTGTGTTTTTCCACTTTGTCAACCCATTACCTTTTTATCATATAATTTATTCATATTTAATCTATAATGTGTATTATCATTCATGTTTATTATTTATATTTCTATATTTATCCCCAGATTGATTTCAATTATATCTAAATATCATTTTTTATTTGTTTGATCCATTGTCTTATGAAATGGTCATATTAGACTTATGGGTTTGATTCCTTTGTTTCATTTTTCATTAGATGTGTAATCATTCCCAAATAGAAATTTGTTGATGTCCTTAGATTTGATTTCAACCTACATATGATGATAATGTTTCATGGGCCATGCCATAGAAAAGATCAAGTTACATGATTGTTTGGCCCATATTGGTCTATGTCACAGTTTATCATCCTTTTTTCTATATAAATTTTCATAATTTCGTTCTTTTAAATTTATTCTAATAATAATAACATTTTTTAAAAATTTAATTATTTTAAATTATGTTTTAATAACTTTATTCTTCTGATTTTATCAATACACATAATTAGAGTTGCTAAATATAGACATGAACAAAAAAAGTGGACTATAAAAAATAAAAGATACTCATCCATGATTTCAAAATTTGGAACATTTATTTTAGTAGTTTTGATAATTTATCATTGAAATCAAAAAAATTATCAGTATTATTTTTTCTTCATTATGGTCATATTTACCAAATGATTCTTATATTTGACTAATATTAAATCATTTTGTTTAACAGTGACATCATCATCACTTTATTTTATAATTTTAGCTTATTAAACAACAAAAAAATTTATAATTTATAATTACCCATTGATTTTAACTTCCTTTTCAAATAACGTGATCTAATTTTTCATATCATTTTAATGACCTTAATAATACTCTTAATATGATCAAATTACTATAAATATTTTATATATACATTTTTATGAAATTGTAATGGTAGAGATATTCAGAGATATTCTCTAAATCCTCGTTTTCATAAGTTATATCGTGTCTTATATCATATCAAATGATATGGATATTTCATAATGACTGAGCTTCACATAATTAAGGAATATTTTATGCAATGATGGTCAATATATTATTGTAAAATATAGTTATATAGCATAACTACCTTAAACCATATCAAAGGGTACATTATTGTTGGGTTTCATGGATTATAATAAGTTTCAATGATATATTATGATTAATAACATGAGATATCCAATAATAAAAGTCAATATTCAAATCTATTCCATGTATTTTTAATATTAAACCTATGTGAGAATCAAATAAATTTATTTATGTGTTAAATTTAGGAAATACCAAGGGGAATATTTGGTTTTTAACATCATGTAATTATAAGAGAATTATATCAATTACATTAAGAAGAATAGAATGATCAATATTCATCCAAGAGACTAATTAATATGAGATTAAAACCTTGAATTGGGGTTCTGTGATCCCAATTGATTCACTCCAACCAAACCACTCAATTGCTTCTTCTATTTCACACATGGTACTTTACTTTAGTGTTTGAATTAAGAATCCAACCCATAAACTAAATGATTTGTTTCCTTAAGGATATCATATGAGGAATAAGTTATTTTATTATTCTGAATGATCTTCCTCAATAATTTGATTAAATTTTGGAGGAAAATAATCTTCAGTTTTTGTTATGCACATAATTTTTGTTTATTCAGGGATTTAATGTCAATAAAATAGATTATAATAGAATTCATTTCATTGAATTTTCCTAATGGAATAAATTAATTTATGTACTATTAAACATGTAACACCTAAACATAATATAGTGGGTTCATATAGGATCTTCACAATATCTCATGTGTTCCTTGTCATACACAAGAGGATACAAACTAGTAGAGGGTGTTTGGATACCAAATTTTGGGATTCTATCCCCTTCTATATAATATCCATAAAAATAATATTTATATAAGAATATAGGTTAATCGTGTTGGAAGATGATTTCTTCATAATTTAGTAATGCATAGAACACATTTAATAAAAATAAATATATCAGGCTAGAAAAAAGGTCAGAAATACACGAGTACATATGATGCATGTAAATATAAAGAAAAATATTGGAATCATCTATATTCCATCTGGATAAGGATACTTGGTCTATTCTGTATTTCTCATCTGTGTTCCATGGGCATTGTGACCTTACATAAATCCTTATACTTGAAATATGTACACCCATCGATATTTATATGTAGTTATTAATAATGAAACACAACAGGCCACCAGAAATTTAACTATAATATATGTTCAAAAGGGTAATAGGTGCATTCCAAAATAAAAATTAATGTGAATGATATAATAACACACATATAATTTGTATTCACATGTCATCTATGACACTACAAGTCTCAATAATTTATATACCAGCTCTAGGTAAGAAGTATAATATATATATGAATGATGATATTAAGAAAAAATCACATGGTTGGTGAACATATAACATAGTATCTTTAAAGAAATGAGTCTCATTTCAAGAATATGGACAAGTAGGGTACATGTACCTAGTAACCTCAAGGCATCATGCTACAACATATTATTTTGTATACATAATTCATCAAGTGTTTGGATTGGATTCAAGGCTCTAATTCTCCTACCATATATATGGGTCCATGATCACCATCGAAATAGGTTGTGTGCACTTCCCATTTAAGGGGTTTCCATGATATGAAAGGTCTCGTATTTCAAGTACAATGAAAATGACTATATGGAATTGTAAAAAATAAAAACATGTAATATCATAATTAGTCTAAAATTTTACACATCATAATGAAAATATATTAGTAACTTATAATAACATTTTATCAACATCATTCATAGAAATAATATGTAAAATAAATAATGATGGATTCAAGCATCATGTATGGGTCTCATAGGCTACCAAAAAACATATATGAAAGCAAAATTGATCTTTGTCAGCAACCTCTTCCATTAAAACATGAAAAGTGGAAAAGTGTATAAAATGGAATCAATGTATATTGAATATACCACCTCAATCTCCTCGATGAAATATTCCAATATTTAACAATGGATCATATCCTGAATCATGTTTCACACTATTGGAAAACTAGTTCTCATGTCAAAGATACCAATCTCTATTTCTTATTAATCAAATTATAGGATTATAAAAGATACCCATGGAAATTAAAAGACATGCAGGGTTGTTCTAGAATCACATACCTCATATTTTTTTTTCCAATGTATGTACTTTAGGGATATCTTGAAAAATAGGACTCGAGTTAAACAAATACCTTATCTATACAAAAATATATAATAAATTCTACATCAAATCATGGTTTCAACCTCTAGTATATTTAAAAACATTCATCATCCACTAATACTTCATTTTATTATAGGTATAATATGATATTAATGATTTATGATGTATTTGGATGATAGATCTATGATATAATACCTATAAACATCCACTAGTTAGGAGAAATATTACATTGTTCGAAGGGGATGTTGTTAAAAAATTTAATCCACTGTTAATGATCATAATTTTGATCAATTAATTAAAGTTCTATGATAATTTATCCAATAATAAAAGGACTAAGAAGAAAATCTAGAAAAACATAACATTGGAAATGAGTAGTCGGTGGTTGATTTCAATCCAGTCATGGGACATCATTAATATTAAATATCTTTGACTTATCATTGATGGAGGGAGGAAAATGTCATCAAATCAAAATAGAAACCATATATCCATCATAGATCCATACATATCTCTCAAATATATGTTGGAATTTTGTGTAGATCAAGAGATAACATACTGTTATAATATAACCAGATTGAACCAATGATCAAAATCCAATGTAGAAGAGTGGGAGAGATAAGAATTCAATATTGTAGGTATCTAATATGATATAGTGGAGAAATTCATATTTTTTAATTAAATTTTCTAAAATGAGTGGATAAAAAAGTTCATTGAGTGAATTTAATGAACTCATTGCTTCGCTCTTACAGATGGCTAGTGAAACCACTTGTTAGATGGTGTGCATGGATGCACAAAATTTGTTCTTCCAATGCCACTAGCTATATATGGTGTCTCTAGGTTCAAAATGTTTTATTGTTACACTACTTTCTGGACACAAAATCCATTGTAAAACTTGTGATATTTTACTACCATAAGAAGGCCAAAAATAAACCCAACTCTCTGACCCTCAAATCAAGTACCCTTTCAATATAGTTCCAACCTTTAAATAACCCTTAATTTAATAAAAGGTATATTAATGTTGAATTTTATAAACATTAAGCATCTCATACAACAAATTATGTGATAATGTTAAATTCCCACCAACCCCATGATGATTTCTCATCACTAAGAAGAACCATAAATGGTTCTACTCAAGAAACACTGGTCATTGAGGGTAAAAATCTACCCACCACTCCCTAGTCTGCTAAATAATCTTTTCATGAGACCATATATCCCAGAAAAGTGATACAATATTCCATCATGGGATATTCTCACTATTATTACACTACTTCCTTCCAATTTAAATTTTTATAAAAGAGATCACATTGAGGGAAAGTGATAAAACCCACAAGATTATAATCCAACCTCATATCAAACCTCATAAAAGGTCACCAAACTATTCCAAAAAGCATTAAATGTTTTGAATTAAACACCTTATGTATGCTATATGAGTTAAAAGTTACCTTTGCATCCGGGTCGTCTTTGATGAGATCCTCAATGTGGTCGGCCATCCTGTCCCAAGTCTGAATGTATTAATCCAGGTTGATTTTCATCTCATTGATTCCACGAGCCAAGATCCGGTCATATTTGTCGATCCAATAAGCTTGCTCTTCATTATGGTGAACTGGCAATAATCTAGCGTACATTTTATCTACTTTTGACTTTGGAACATTTAATGTAAAATGATTATACATTATCTCTTCCTCCAAATGTAGGAGAAGCTATAGGTATGCGCCCTCCTTCATTGCCTTCTTCTGGACATCCTTTGATGACACCACATTCATCGACTGGTTTGGATCATCAAGCTTATCACCTTTAGAATCCTCATCCTTGTCACGAAAGGGAGGTTGGATGTTCTCCCAAAACTTTATACCATTTCCAGATGATTGGGTAATCATCGGTTACAGAAGGTATGAGTAATATCATTGAGTCTTGGTCTTCCTCCCAGTATAAACTAATAGTCCCCAACATCAATGAGATTTAGCTTCCCTTTTGACATCCAAAAATGTGAGATCCTCTAGAGTTAATCATCTTTTTCAGACTCCGGGGGAGGTTGAGTGGTCTCATATAAGGCCACTTATTTACCTGAAGGATGGTAAGAAATAGATGGACTCTGATTCTTGGCCTTCTTGTGAGTCACCTAGGACCATTCCCCTGGATCCATGGCCCCATCTGCACCATGAGTCAGCTGTAAGATAGAACATCCTCCTAACCTCAGAGAAATTGATCAATGAATATCCACATTGGACCCCAAGGGTCCACTCTCATGCACTGAGAACAAGATGGGGTGGCCACTATTAGCAACAACCATCTCCACAAAGCAACATAAGTTGGGTGATAATGCAGCCACATAGTATTTCAAATAAGAAGTATCCATTTCCCCATATTTACTAACTATACGTGTGGTATCACCTCTTTTCCCACACCTTCAAGCTAGTTAGTGTTGAACCAGATGGCCAAAGTAGTGACAAAAATCGATCCAATAATAAAAACTAACCCTATATTTGATCTGGTACTCATTCTTATTCTCAATCGACAAAAAATCGACTGGTGGTTTAGAAACATCGACCTCCACGTAGACCCGTAGAGAAATTGTATGGTAGAGGGATCGTGATCAGCCATCAAAAAATAAGAACCTACCAACCATATTACCAAGAATCGAAATGATAGAGGGGTTTTGGAACGAAAGTGAAAGACAACATAAGCTTACCCTTATTGGATCCGTCATAGGATCACACCTCAAATAGAAATTGAAGGACCATCAGAAAAGGAATAAGTGAGGTCCGCTTCAAGAAAGTTTATTGTCTGTCTAGGTGGTGATAAGGTTGTCTTCATTTGAAAAGTTAATAAGAAGGTATCGAGGGTCTAAATTCCCATCAATAGCATGGTGATTTAAACCCCTTGAATCGGAGATGAAGTAGTTGAATGCATCGGTGGAGGGATGATTCCAACCAAATAGGGCCACCAAAGAGTTCCTATTGAGGTCCACTACATCAGAGAACTCCTTAACCATTACCAAAATCTTTGAGAATGCCTCGACCAATGAGTGGACTTTGGGGGTGAATTTGATAATATGGAATGTCGAGAGCTTCACCAGACATGTGAGAGGAGAAAATAAATTGGGGGAAAGAAATATCGAGCAACCCCTACCCCTCTCTATAGGGGGAGAAAATGGGTTTATGACCATGACCGTTAGTCCATGAGGACCCTATGTGGCGGTAGGAGCTCCAAAAGCATTACCTTCACCATTATCGACACTCCACATTGATAATTCCTTGTCAGTAAAATTAGAATCTAGGTCATAATCCTCATAGTTGATGACATATATAGAATCAATAATTTCCCTCCTGGTCTAAGACACATGAAACAAATCATTCATAATGTGGTAGTGTGAATGGATATTTATAGGGTACCCCATAATTCCAATCCACTCAATAATACAACGTCGTCCATTATAATCTATTTCTAGTATCCCATTCTATCTAAAACATCCTTGGTTTATATGCAGAGTCACTCTTACAAAAATATGATTTATTTAGTAAAATATAAATGTATCTTTTTGTAGATTGTATATGAATTATTCCTTATCAAATCTATGATCAACCTCTTCTAAATAAGGTGAATTCTCTAAAATTTATCATATACCATATTGGGTCCCGTAATATTTCCTCACTATACTTATGTAAAAAATGTCTTGAAAGATATGGACAACCATAAAGAGCCTCATAATGTTCCATCTTAATCAATTTCTATTAACTATTGTGGTAGGAGAACTAAATGATGTTTCGGAGATCATCCTGATCTCTTCTTGAATCCAAAATATATATAGAATACATGTGCTCATATATCTAAATCATCTTCTCTAACATTATATCCGTATATGTCTTCTATGAGGTGTTCAATATCATCTAACATCCTATGGGCTTCTCTAATACCCATAAAAACAATGAAATAAATTTTTTCTTTGTCAGATTAAATGCTCAGGGTATCGATATTTATGTTTATAGTCCCACAAACATTCATATTTCACAACTCATCTACTATGTGTGTCTCACTAGTCAATAATAAATGAAAACATTCATTTACTAACCAAAAATAACCCAGATAGAATAATAGATCCATAGGGCCCTACATAAATCCATCAAAAAGACTATCATGAATTTTTCCAACATAATTCTATCTATAAGATGTTTTTGGAGAAATCCACTAGATTTATTTTGGTCATGATTTATCCTCATCATGTAAGTAATCACAAAATGAATTATGTAATTTCCCTCATCATCCTAGGAAACCAAAACAACCTCTTAATTTCATGCTACAACTTTTTTTATCTTTTATGGACCACCCACTTAGAGGGATTAAATTGACTCAACATATCATCCATATTAGAAAAAGGGACTGCAACTCCCCCTTGTACATAGAAAACATCATTCTCATTCAAAGACTATCTACATATCGGACACATCCATCTAGTTGTTCTTAAATCACCACACACTCATTATTAGATTAATAAATTTCCCCCAATCAATCTATTTAGAACATTGTGATAACAATAGGTGAATATTCAATTGACCCCAGTTCCTTATAATCATCAATATGCTAGTCCACCAATATGATCATTAAGAACCATTTTTCCTACAAAGTACATTCAATAGACACCTGATATTCTTAAAATTCTGTGAGAATAGTATCTTTAATGAAATTCCCTTACTGGTTGCACATTCCATCTAACAATAAAATATTTGTAGTTACCCTACCCAATACCTCTGCCTAAAATTCTTATCCAATTTTGAGAAGATATAGTGGAGGATCATATAGTCCTAATTGATGAAAACCCAATCATCAAAGAGATAGTGTCACTATCACATCATAGTTTGTACCACATAATCTAACTCTTAAACTCAGGTATGATATTTTTTATCATGGGGTTATGGATGATGTGATATATAAGCTACTACCCACTCTCTCTATATTGAAACTAATCCTAAACAGAATCATGATGCATAATATTAAAAAATTATCATATCTAAGTATTCTGAATAATTAATACTTGTTCAATAATAATCATTATATTTTATTCATGAAAACATTCCCATATTTGATTAACCACTATAAATAAACATGATTTTCTAGGGAAATCATGGCTATTGATTAATTAGGGAAATCCTCAATAAATCACTGATTGTATCCTAAAAAACCATGAATTTCCATGATCTCAAACATGTATTGGGAACATTTATAGGATATAAATTCATTCAATTTCTTCTAGAAAACTTATATACAAGTCCCAAAACCAAATTCCCCAAGAATTTCATCTTCTAAATCCAAAAGTTACACTTTAATGAGTTTTCCTAAATTCAATATTCTTGAAGTGTATTTTAGAATAACTCATGATGTCTAGAATGATTCTATATGTTCGATGGAGAAATTATGATGGCATTAAAAACACCTTGATGGGAGAGTTAATGTATGAGTGGATGATGTTTATAATGAGATCCATGAAAAATTTCAAAATATTCAAGAGTCTAAACTGCATCACCATGTACTTATACAACTAAAATCCTATACTAAATATCATCCGTTGGATGTTAAACTATCTAATTAAATTCTACAAATAAATCGATAAATTTTCAGTTTTGGAGAACCACTGGGATCTTCATGACTGGTGAAATAGATCATTCATCCTAGGAAAAGGGTTTATATTCATCACTATCATCTAATTTAGTTTTTGTTAATCTATATAGAGTCGATGAATATAATATTCATTCTTAAATTGAAAAATAGGTGTACCCCACATCAATGTACAAGGGAAAATAAAATAACATCCTTACATGTAAACAATTTTTACTGTGAAATCTATTAAATCAACATATTCCATGAGATAAGGGGTCATCAAATTGGGCTGCTCACCTGGCATGAGTTCTATCTTATACATAGCTCCAATAATATGGGGAGTACTTGTGAAGTAATTTGGAAAAACATCATGAAAGATATCTAAAATATGATAAAAAAAGATAGGTTTATATATCTAGTCTTATATAAAAACACAAACCTATAACCTAATAAATAATCATCCAATCATGGATCAGGTATTTACACAAACTAACTTCTACCAACTCTTACTCAATGTTTTTTGTGAACATATCCCCCTAAGGTGATGGAAACTAAACCTATTTAATATATTTTTTGATTTGGACTCTATAACATGTCATCTAATACTGGATAAAAAAAATAAAAAGCTCATCATCTCTATAATCATGATCTCGTATATCTGTCCAAAACTATGAAATAGTCTAGTAAAATCTTGGTATCACTAATGATGGTACAATTTCATTACCAATAGTTTATCATGTTAAAGAATATAAAAAATTAACTTCACCAATAAATCAAGTCCATTCACTACTTATGAAAATTTAAAGGAATTGGAATAACATGTGTTGAACAAGCCATTAGACAACATAGAACTGATTATGACCCAATCACAAACAATAAACAGTACCTCCCAACAACATGTTGAAGTATGACCCATTAAATATACTAAAATTTCCTAATATCCATGCATAAGGACCTAATATGCATGAAATAGCCAACTAACCATCAATTGATCCTTCTATAGAGGACACCAGCCATAACACCAGTTCATATCTCATTTCCATCCTGAACCACTAAAGAAACTCAACCTTTTTAATGACCCGATATGTTATAAATGAAAATTTTCTTTTGATTTAATTAAATTTATTATGGATATAAAAATCACATTCTCTCATATTTATTGTATCCAATTGGATTTACAATGACAATTAATTTTTAATACTGTTGATCGTATAGTTGCTAAACAGTGATCACATAACAAGTATAAATATAGGGTTTTATCAAATCTGTTTGACACATAAAAAGGAATTGAGGGCCCCAACCAAACATATCATTCACTATGAATACAATTTATTGAATATTATGATGGAGATATCATTTTTGGGAATTTCCCTAGACCAATACCAATCCAATATCAAACAAAATAATCATGAGAAAAACCATTTATAGATGAACTTCATGCTCATTAAGATCATGGATCAAACCATGTTCACCAAAAAACCCCATGAATGCCCCATTATCGCACACCTTACTCTTAGGGAATATGCTATTGTAATAAAGGTATATGGATCATGACCTTAGCACTATGATTATGAACATTATATTTTTATATAATAACAAATATACATTCATGTTACATTGTAATTGATTTTTAAAGAATAAATAATGTTTTTGGTTTATAATAAAATTCAATTAAGAACTAATTTTTTGTAAATTAATGAAGTTTTTGAAGAAAATAATATTATAATAAATATTATCAATAAATTATTTTTATTAAATATTAATGATCATATGAGTTTTATAAATCCAAAAGTATTCTTTATAATGGTTTGAAAATTGTTTTTTTCAAAACCTGTGAATTTTCAATAAATGCCGGTTATCATTTTAAAAGGGAAAATAAATATATTCTGAAAAATATATAGACAAAATGAATACGATTTTTTTAATTAGGATGTTGAAATTATCCAAAGGTGAATATTTAATAATTTTTAGAGACAATGGAATATTTGGGTAAAAATTAAATATCATATAAATAAAACACATGTTTTATGACATCATAATGACCCCAAAATGATCTAATAAATAATATATTGTGTTTTCTAGGCCCAATATATGTTTTACAATTGAAATAATGTGATTTTGGATTTGTTTTACTTATTTTATAATGCCTTAGTGAATCATCCAAAATGTATAATATATTATATGATTTGAAATTCATTTCTTTAATAATGTGAGTCTCCTCCACATAAGAAAGGATACTATTTTAATATTTCCGGCCATTGGACTCATAAAATAATGTTTTTCCCTCCTTTTTTTAAACATTATGGACAAAATCCATTGTAAGGTTCATGGTTTTGAATATTTAATTATATATATTCCAATCCAATGTTAGTGAAATATTAAATAATTCTGCTCTAATTTTTAATATAATCCCTCCCAAGAAACCATTAATCATCACCAAAAATCCTTGAAGCACATCCAAACTCTTATATATACTTCATAGATCCCACCCAAGGTTCCCCAAGCTCCCAGGAATCCTCCCAAATCCTTTGGGATCACACATCCAAGTAAAGGTTTCGTCCTTTCCCTTTTATATATAAGATTATTTATATTGTTACAACTGTTTATTTTAAATTAAAAATTATGGGGTATGTTTTATAACCACCCCCATAATTCCCTTAATATATTTGAATATTGTGAATCCCCTTTATCTCTCATTAATCCCTTCCATTTTCACTTGTTACCATGCCAAAATTCCGCAATAAATTATTCCATTCATCCTCTTTCTTCAAGTTTCATTATTAAGTTATGCCATATAATTTCAAATTACATATGTGGATACATTTATTTATATGAACCTAATTCTATACAATTTATTTATTTTTGACTAGATACCACTTTCTCTCTCATCACCCCATTTTATGAATTTTTATGTCATGACATTAGGCTATCGAAATTGCATTGTGAGTTTCGATTCCAAAACAATTGTGTACTAAATACCGTACTCGTTCTCTATCAAGGGTGTAAAATTTTATGAACATATACAATTTTATTTTCTAACTACATTCATTTATTCCACACTCATTGATATTGAAATAAATTATGGTTATGATTGAATCAATGATATATGAACTAATCATTATATTGAAATGTTTATAAAGGGTGAGGCCAGATAGAGCTCTAATGCATTGGGTTATGTTTTGTTTCATGACTCCTAATTTCGGTATTAGGGTTTACCTATTTACTTAGGGAGATTTTCCCACTATTATGTCATGAAATTTTATCCATGACATATGATGTAGTGTTTTATATTTCATCCACATTTCCTTGTTATGATTATCATGCTATATCATTCCTTTAGGTTCATGTTTCTTTTGAGCTCCATTGATATTCCTATTGAATAAAATGTATTTTTATTACTCATGTTATTCCATGTATAATCCCTTACTAGTATTTATAGATCACTGCTTTTATTATGTATGTCCTTTGGTTATCCTATGTAGTGTTAAGTACATAGGAATATTTTGGTCATGGAAATGAAGTTTTCAATAATGATGTTGTATTTTATGTTTTAAGTTGTTATTAAATGTACCTAATTACCAAATACACTATACTTCTCAATATTTCAGATTGTATTAAGTTTAGTTATATGTAATTTAATCATGTATGAATGTAATAAGAAGATAAGGGTTGTTATAGTTTTTAACAAATGAATCGTTTTTTATATTTGGGATTAGGGTTATAAAACTCTACTAATATCCCTAGGGATAAGAGTGAATAGAAGAAGATAATCCCTAAATTTTGGTGAGTGTAGGGTAACTGGTGTATTGAGAAAATAAATCCCATTTTTCATATGAACAAGTTGTGGCGGCTCTATCACGAATGTATATTGTGTTAAAACCGAAAAACACCACTATGTGCTAGACTCAAATGGACACTAGTTCGCGAAAATGGTCCTTATTTCAGTCATGGTTCAAAACTCCTGAGGGATATGATTTTATAAATTCAGAATCTTAGTATGATCCATTTTTATGGGAAAAAACCCCTAACAAAATAAGGTATTATGTAAATCATATATAACATCGATCAAAGTCTATAAATTTGAAATTTTAGGGGATAAATATAATTTCTAATTTAACCCTTTATTTTCATTGGATTCAACATTATGTGTTTAAGTGTGTAAAATAGGTACACATTATTTTTTTCTAGCTAATGTCCGATAACAGGAGGAATCAGGCTAACAACCGATGTGAAGATCATTGTGAGGACTACCATAATGAGATTCCCAATATAATAGGAGTGGGACTCATAAACATTATTACTATACATTCTCAGTTAAGAATTTTTTTTAATAAAAATATGGGTCAAGAGGATCGTCCAATCCACTGTAATAAAGAACATGCCACAATTGATATCATTATGAGACAAATTCCTCCTACTTTAAATGGTTAATTATGATCCCTCAATCAAAGAACTATGGATCATCTCCATTTAGAAGATCTTCTCCATCCATCGATGTTCTGAATAAGAGAAGGTTATTTTGGATACTTATCATGTGGAGGGATAATCTGATCAATGGTGGACACTGAAAAAAATATGAACCCTAAGGAAGACATCGTGGTGTTGGAATGGATGGTTTTTTGGAAATGTTTTTTTATATATATTTTCCTCAAACCGTCTGAAATAAGATGGAAAGGGACATCCATTACCTAAGGAAAAACACTATGAATCCATCAGATTGTATGAGTAAAACATCACAAGGCTTGCACGACACACCTCTGGAATTGTCACAACCCCCAAATGCATGGTTGACCACTTCTTTGGTGGGATAAAACCTAGCCTACAGAAATCCCTAACAATCTGTGACATTGATAGCTATGAATAAATTGTATGATGTGATCTTAAATATGAAATGTAAATAGGATAATAAAGTAGGTATCACATGGATAAGAAGAAGAAAGTGGACTTTAATTTTGGTAGTTCAGTGGATAAATCCGATGGTGCTATGAAATTACAGCACCCCACTTTACAATGGTGCGGAAAGAAGCACCTTGGAAATTTCTGGATGGGGATGAGGAAATTATCTAGGGGTGGAATATAAGGGAACCAGTCCAAAGATTCCCAATAGGAGAAACCCGACCATGTGATAGGGGAAAAGAAAACCCCAGTAGACCCTCAAGATGTTGTTCATTGCTAAAAATACATGGAAATTGGGAACATTAAAAATTAGTTCCCTAATCCAAGTGTAATTAGAGGCATCCAACAACCACCAATGAAGCAAGGGGAAGAGTTTTCTCACACTACTATTGAATTCAACACAGAAAAAGAAGTGGTGATGTGTATGCTAGATATGTTTTCAAGAATATAGAAAATAATTTCTTATTATACTTCTATGAATTCATTTTTATCCCAAAGGATTCGTAGAAGAATCCAAACAACACCACAAAGTATGGACATAGAAATATCAGTGAAAATAGAAAATTGGGAAATTATTGAATCCAATCAATACTACTCCTCCTATATCACAATTTTTCTATTGAAATTCATGGAGAACCTAATAATACTCCCTATAGTGGAATTTGATTCAATTCTGGGCATGGATTGAATCTCCATTTATAGAGCCAACATAAATTTCCATGAGAGGGAAATAACTCTCCATATGGAGAATTGACCTACAATTTGATACATGTGCAAGGATGATGATGAATCTCCCTCAGCACCATCATTTTAAGAATAGATATTAAGTCACTATGAGAACACATATCTTACATAAATGATTGATTCTAAGGAAACAACCATCCCTGAATACATTCCTATTGTGAGGTAATTCACTGATCTGTTTCTTGAATAATTACAGGGTCTTCCTTCTAGAAGAAATGTTGAATTCTTGATCGATCATACACCTATGGTGTTCTAAATATCCAAGACTCCATATAAAATGGTTTTTGTGGAGTTGGAAGAGCTAAAGAAACAATTATAGGAGAATTTTGATAAAGGGTTTATACACCCAAGTTTTTCACCCTGGTGCGCACAAGTCCACATTATCATGAATAACGATGGGTCAATGTGCCTTTGTATTTATTATCATGAGAAAAAAATCCTAATAATGAAAAATTATCCTCTTCCATTAATTGATTACTTTTTTGATCAACTACGTGGAGAATAATACTTCTCCATGGTGGATATGCTCTCAGGATATTACGATGTTAGGGGGAAGAAAAGGGATATCCCAAAACTGCTTTTGGTACAAGGTACATGAATTTGGAGTTCACAGTAATGCCACTTACACACACTAATGCTTCATCAATATTCATGGACATTATGTATAGATTCTTTAGAGACTATCTCAACACAGTTATGGTAGTATTATAGATGATATTATAATATACACTAAAAGTTATAAGGATCATGAGGATCATTTAAGTACTACTCTATAGACTTGGTAAAACGAAAATCATTATGCCAATTATAGATAATGTGAGTTCCATTTGAAGGAATTATCATTCTTGGGACTTATCTTCCCAATAAATGGGATATATATCAATCCATCCAAGAGAAATTCCATTGAGGTATGTCCAAGGCCAACATCTTGGACAGATATCTGAAACATCCATGGGTTAGCTAGATATTATCACAAATTTTTGAGAAATTTCTCATGATTGAAAAAACCGGCTTACCAAGATAACTCATAAGGGTGTAAATATTTCAGGGAATGATGAATGTGACTAGGGATTCATGGTGTTGAAAAGTAGGCATATCACTATGCCTGTACTCGTACTACCCACAAATGAAGAACTTTTTGTGGTATTTAATGATGCTTCAATGATATGAATTCCATGTGTGTTGATGAAAAATGAAAAATCCATTGCCTGTTCTTCAATGAAATTGAATTTTCATTCGTTTAACTATAAAACACATGATCTATAGTTGGCTGTAGTGAACTAAACTTTTGAAATTTGGTGACATTATGTAACACCCCACCCATAGACATTTCATAATCTTGAATTATGTTAATAATTCACTTTGATGATATTTTTAGGTTTAAATATTTAGAGAATTAGGTCATAACATATAAATAACATCTTGATTATTACATGTAGACTCTTATACTCACTATATATTTTTTCATAAAAAAACTCCTAAAAAAAATGTTTAGGTCCATGTTTTAGAAAACATGACATTTACCTGATCCCATCCTTTTCACTATTCATCTTTATGTCCTGTGAGAAATATTTCAAAACATGGGATGGGAATAAAAATCTTATTATGGGATTCATAAAGAAATAAAACTATTAGTTTTTCAAAGCAACATGTAAACCATGAATACTTTATCTTAATGTAATATATTTCACCTTAAATAAATAGAAAAACACATCACTAAATATAAGCTCATTTCATACCCTTTTTGTTAAAAATAAATTACTATAATTCCCATATAATACAATGTATATCATATAAAGGTTACTTGGGACATAAACATACAAAAATGAAATAACCATACGGTCGACATCCTCACATATCACTAAATTGAATAGACTTAGGGCTGACTTCCATGCCCAATGTATTAGAGGTTATAACTTCAACACATTTCCTTAGTTTTTCATATAACCACCCATCATTTGTTTTATAACGTAACCACACTTCATTGGTCAATCACATAACCACCCATCGAATGCCTATGTACCTTTATATAAACATAAAACATAAAATATTGAAAATAACAATATTTTACGAATAGCATTTCAATTTTAATAACAAGAAATAATTTCCAGATGTTGAAATAATCAATCCTTTTAATAACCATTTTCAATACAAAAAACAAAAAAATATAATAAAGGATTTATTTTTCTCAAAAAAAATTAAGTCTTGTAGAGGAAGCCAAATAACAATTATGGCAGCAGAGAGGTAATTGTCACCGCCAAAGTTAAGAAAATTTCATTTGTCATTTAGTAAAACACTTAGTATATAAATGATTTCATTTGAAATAATGTAAAAGTCAATTGGGTTGATTATACAATGTGTGGAAGGAGGTGTATATTATCAAAATATGCCTCATTGAAAAGATATTGAGAGAATGCCTCTTACCTCATGTCCGACTATACTCGTTCATTATTTAATTTCACTAATAATAAGATTAAGTTAATATCTAATTGATTCATAACCTTTTAAAGTTTATATTTACATTTATATCACTTATTAACACGTTATAAAAATTAGATAATTATTTATGTTAATATCGATCATTTTGTCAATATTGGGTACTTGAGTTGAAAATGATCTTTTTATAATTATAATTTATCTAGGTGGTAAAAATTCCATTATCACCAGAATATTATTCATATATATATATATCTTATTTTTCCATTATAAAGGTATTTATAATATTCCATAACTTTTTGAGATAAAAAATGAAATGCACCGTTCATGGATACGGTAAGCGGTAGATACGCATGAACACTACTTTCATTTATATTTCATGTTTAAGGGAATGAAAACGTAATGATACATAATTATATTATAATTATAGTATATTTTAATATTTTATATATGTTATATAATTTCATTAATGACATATTTTATTCGTTCCACATGTTATATGAACGAGTCATATCACATTGAGGGGGTGGTAGTTTGCACTTCCTCCTATGAAGTTAACTTGTTTAATAATCAGAAAATGAATAAAGGTATGATGTAAAAAAATTATATAAGCATAAAAAAATATTTATACATAATATATATCATATAAATACAGATACATCGTAATGGACACCATGAGAGGTGGTAGGAGATAATTGAACAATCATCGTATCATTAGGCAGAAGTTTGTCATCCACAGAAACAGTATGATGTAAATCCATTAGATGGAGGTGTGTGTACGTGTATTTCAAATAATTACCATAAAAAATCCTAGGATATTTAGGATACTATTTTTTTCATGTAATCAAATAATAATAATTGAATAGGGAGTTAATAAGTAGAACATTGGAAAATAACTTTAGAGAAGATGCTACCTCTTAAAATGGGTAAATCCCTTTGATTTGAGTAAAAAGGATTTCTTAAAATGCCTTATGCCTATGGTAAATATTATAGTAGGAAGAGAGGGATGTTGGGAGATTATTTTATTAGATGTTGGATGATCTAAGTGGCTTCAGAGGTGTGTGTAAGGAGATAGAGGTGGTGGCCTTTTATAAGAGGGAGGATGGGTACGTTTGGAATGTCATGAATGATTATTTCATTATAAATTGATTTTCAAATTATAATAACACCAAAGTGATATATTTATAATATAAGATGAATATGGGTCTAAATCCTCTCATCCAATTGGTTTTATATAGGTTTGGATCATAAAATTGACCTTATCTTTTAGCATTTACCCTTAGTTAACTAATTTAACTATTACCATGTCTTTTGTGTATATTCATACTACATGGTTAATGTAGTTACCATAATATTAAAATAGAACCACAAGTGTTTCATTAATGACATTTACAAAATTATCTATGTAATTTTTCCAGATATTATATTTTGAGGACTATTATATCATTTAATAAAATTGAATATTATTTAAAAACTCATTGATGTCAATTTTTATTCTATCCATATCATCACTTTTTGAAAGATCAATGACAACTTGATTATTTAAATAAAAAACTCATAAATTAATATATAACATGCCATACTAATCTTCAAAACTTGTGAACAACATAAAAATTTTCAAAATAAATTTGTTTTAAAATTTATAATCTCATTTATTTAAATGCTTTATTAATAAGGTAATCACTACATCATTATTTTTTCATAAATATATTTATTTATTTGATGTCTAAAATTTATAAATAAAATATAATGATATTTGAAATATTTTTATTTTTATAATGACTATATATAGTTAAAAATATAACTTATAGAACGCCATTTATTTTTTTTACTAAAAGATACATGTTTATGTTATATATTCCTTTACATTAAATTAAATGTAATTAAACGTCATTTTCACACACAAGTAGCTACATGGGGTCCTGAAATTGACCCAAGGATGAATATTGTCAGAAATATATCATTAAATATGGTTTTGATTTGTGTTATAGTAATTCTATATTATTATAATATTGGGTTTTAACCTTATTTACCAGATTTACGCTTTAAAAATGGTAAATAAAATATTTACTAAAGTTTCTACTCATTATTTCTAAAAAAATTTAACTATTTAAAAATTTTGGACCTCCTTATTAAATGTATTGAATCAATTTTTCCAAATTCAAAACACAGAAGTTGCAGAAATTAATTTGAATGTAAAATCTATTGTCAAAACCAAAAAGCGTGTTTTTAAGAAGTGAAAACTAAGAAAAGATTGACATGCGTTTATGTCCTATTTCTAAGTTAAATTACATAAAATGACAAAAAATGGATTAAATGATAAAAATATAATCAAATTACACTTTAAATCTAATTAAAAGTAAAACCAAACTATATAAATAAATTAAATTAAAAGCTTGTTTGGAATTAAAATGCAGTTTTTCACTACTCATTAAAAAATGAACATTAACTGAAAAATACCAAAATTTCATCCAAAGTATATTTTGATGTTTTCATTTTATATAATAAGTTTATTTTCTCAAATGAAACATATAATGGTGTCAAAAACATTATTTAAAAAGGTATCTCCATCAAAAAGGCTGTAAAACTGCATTATTAGAAAAATACTTCTTTTTTCCAAAAAATGAATTTATTCTTAAATCATATCTAGAAAACCTATGAGATGAATTTAAAATATTACATTGAATATATATCATATATTTTTCATTAAATAAAAATCCATAATGGGTGATATGAAAACACAATTATTATCTTTTAAATAGGATTTCATAAAAAACTCATCCATTATATTCAATTGGTTTTTATTTCAATTTCTAATAAATTTTTTAATCAATAAACAATAATTTAAACTTGTGAAAACCATATTTAAAATTTCAGTTGATACTATTCATTCCGTTCATTCCAACGTCTAAGTATTAACTACCATTTAAAATAATAAAAATATGATTGTATTGTTTTTCATTATAACTCAATGTTTTGTGCAATGTAAGATTTTGGAGAAGCTCACTGTTGCGTGTCAATTATGCTATTAGAAATAGATTCCCCTTTTACATAACATTAATATTCTATTCATAAGTATTAATAGATATCAAAAATTATTATTCTATAAATACATGGGTCATTACAACCTTCCCCACTTTTGGAAATTGCATCCTCACAGTATTAAAATTGGGCTCAGAAACTTCATTGAAAGTCCCACATTAGAAAAAAGAGTCAATAAAATAGTCACTTTAAAAGAAATAAAGAGATTTAAAAAGGTTACCTGAGATTGCACATACTATGATTCCATGAATACATGGATATAAAAGTGAAAAATAACTTTCAAGTTCTCCTAGAGAGTGATAGAAAACATGATCAAGAGAATGTTAACCACCAGAAAACCACAAACTAGTGATATATTAAATGGTATTTGATTCTGCAATAGGAAATGTAAACGGATAATGTTTTTTGTTTTAAGTTCCCTTTCATAATTTTGGATAATATATTTATGATATTGTCAAAAAATATAAGGAAATATATTACTTTTCATGTAGAGTTTCATTCTTTAACAATTTTCTTTCAAAAACTCATCTTTTCTCCAATCGATGAGTATTCATGATGACATGGTCACACCTGATGTGCTAGAATCCAGTTCTAGAGAATTAAATTATCCAAAAAAGATGAACCATATGATTTCCCTATTTTTATAAATTAACTAAAACCAAAATGGCTAGTACAAGATAAGATAACTTCCAAAAGGATTATATTTTATAAAAATAAATATTATTTCAAATCTCCAAAATTGAACAAAAAATACCCAAAGGTCAAAGAAGAGCATTAAAAACACAGTTGTAGTTAAATATATTAAAATTAATCAAAACTAAGATTGAAACCAAAATTCAGAATGATTTGATCACATTTCCCTCCACATAAATCATAAAATTTATCTCCAAATAACATCAGCTACTCTTAAAGTATCATACAGAAAAGTAATTTACCTAATAAAATTTTCTCTGTGATAGTTTAATAATTTCCCCAAATAACCCAAATCAATATAATTCCACAATAAAAACATCAATTCATCCAAATTAAAGTTCTACAATTACATCTTAAATAAAATCCCATAGTATTTTATTTTCCTTAGTATTATAGTGTTCCCAAAATAGAAAACATCTTCCAAAATAACCATTATCACTTAATACCCAAATAATCTTCTTATACTAAGGATATCCATTTGATAAATCATAAGTTCCCAAATTCAATATATTCTTTATAAATAAAATCATTTAACTTAAACGAATTGGTAATACTAAACAAGGTCTTCACGTTGCCCTGTGGTTGGCGATAAATCTCAATTGCACTTTGGTTGTTTGTTCAATTCCCATGGCCTTTCCAAACGCGATGAGTTTTCAGCCATCCTAAGATTTTCCCTTTTTCCAAAACTATATTATTCTTATATCATTCTCATAAATAACAAAATTTCTTAAAAAATAACCATAACCAATTTTATTCTATATGGTCATCTAATACCTTTAATTATGCATCCAAAAATGTAATATCCATTTATCACCTCAAAAACAAATGATCATATAAACCCATAAGGTTATCCATTATTCCAGCATAAGAAAATATAATTCTTTCTTGAAAAAAATTTTCACCGATCAAACATCAGGGTTACAAAAACTAGAAAAATACTTCCAAAGTAATCTCATTATCAAAATAGCCTTAATACTTTTAAGCATTTCACCATTCTAAAATCTTCCATAACTCTAGAATCCCTTATATATAGACTTATTAATCATTCAAAATTTTTCATGATCCATTAACCATTATTTTCCAACTTATTCAACAATACTTCTTTCCGAAAAACAAAATCATGAATCATATCCTAAGATTCAATAATGTCAAAATATCAGATAAGAAATAATCCATACCCTCATATGTCATTGTCAGTTTCCTCATACTCAATTGAAATGATATTAGGTATTGGTAATCATATATTTGTATGGTCCTACTGATCCAATTTTTGAAACATCTTTATAAGACATCTATTTGTATAATGACAACACACACCACATTTAAAACATTAAAATGATCCATCGGAAAGAACTTATTTACCTTTCATGGAGTCAATTGTATGCATACTTTTTCCATGGTAGGTTCTTGCTTTATGAGCTTAATTAAAACATCAATAATATCTTCTTGTCCCTTTGAATCATTTTCCTAGTTGTTTCTTTCCACCTCCTCGACACATAGGTTTTTTAATATACTTACCTGTATGATTATTAGCTGAACACCTATAGGGGTTTTTTTCTCCCATATATGATGCCTTATAATAGTCATCAATGTTCAGGTGTCCCATCATGAATCTAGATAATTGGTTTATAATAACCACAAGAGTTATCATTACAGCTCTGTTTCCCTCGGAATTCGGGGATGACCTCCTTGATTGAAGGTTCAAACATTCCAATCGGTTTCTAACAGGTTTGTTCGTAGAACCGGAAACATCCAATGATTCGATATCCATTTGGACCTACTTTCAAAAGGTAGGAACTCATTAGTTTGTGGAATGATGAGGCTTAGTAATTTGCATTGGTCAAGAGGATTGGAGGTCGGACTCATCACACCTTTTTGAGGGGAATTATTTTCTACTCTAGGACTCTCTTTATAGATTTTAGTTATGTTCGTGAATACTTATTACATTACCAAGTATAAAATGAGCTTTCCTTTAGATCTGAAAATCAATGATCGATATGTAGGAAATTTATAGAATCTTTTATATGTATTCGAGGTTCTTCATTGATAGAGAATCATCTGTATTTGTTAGAGATTCTTAGTCAATGGTATCCTTTGATACGTAAAAAGTCTCTTGGTCATTATGATGACCATGCTGGTTTTAATGACACTCAGTGGGGCACTTGAAGTATATTTTCATTCATAAGGACATGGATTATTTCAGAGTTGGGATCGAACCCGTAGATGGGCTACCTACATATCCTTTGTTTAGAAAAGGAATCAGAACCCACGTAGTTCGAGTATAGGAGTATGATGTTTATGATTGATGGCTCAAAGAAGGATGTCATAATTACTTTTACACTCTAAGATCACGTGAGTGATGCTCGGTGTGAGAAAAAATAGGTTTTGGTAAAGATCAGACAATTGTTCCATGAAAGATGCAATCATAAGAAATAGTGTGGGACTTATGTATGTATGACTGTCAAGATAAGTGAAGATTAAGATTTACTTCAGGGAAGAAATCCAGGAATAGAGTCTATAAAGGTATATGTACTTCATGGAGATTTGAATACTCTAACTTGGGGCTTACTCCTGAAAAGGAGACCCAAATTAGAAGAGGACTTATGATTGGGTTTTACTCTTGAGAAGGAATCCCAGATCAAAGGTAAATTAGGACTGGTAAAGAGAAATTAATATTTGGGCTTACTCATGAAGAGGATGCCCATATTTGAGACTAGGGATTATTCCTGAAAAGGAGGCCCAGGTTAATGAGGACTTGGGGCTTACTCCTAATGAGGATGCCCAAATTTGGGGACGGGGGATTACTCCTGAAATGGAGGCCCAGGTTAAGAGAATTATGGTTGGGGCTTACTCCTGAGGGTGATGCCCAAATTAATGAGGACTTGGGGCTTACTCCTAAGGAGGATGCCCATATTTGAAATTTATGACTGGGGATTATTCCTGAAAAAGGAGGCTCAGGTTAATGATTATGACTGGGGCTTATTCCTAAAAAGGAGGCCCAGGTTAATGAAATTATGGTTGGGGATTACTTCTGAAAAGGATTCCCAAATTAGGGGACTGGGGCTTACTCTTGAAAAGGAGGCCCAGGTTAAGAGAATTATGGTTGGGACTTACTCCTAAAAAAAAGGGCCAAATTAATGAGGACTTGGGGCTTACTCTTAAGTAGGATGCCCAAATTTGGGGACTGGGGCTTACTCCTGAAAAGAGGCCCTGGTTAAGAGAATTTATGGTTGGGGCTTTCTCCTGAGGAGGATTCCCAGGTTAATGAGTTCTCTTATCTTAAAGGATGAGGTTGAATGAATGAAATCTCAATCTTTAGTGACATAAAGGTGTGTACATCACTAGGTTTTGAGAGATATTCCACATAATTCCTTTTAGATAAGGAATTCAGATCAAGAAATCATGCCATAAATGGCATTGAAGAGTGTCTTGAAGACTGAATCTTGAATAGGAGAGGTGGAATGGCTTAAGAGGGGTGAAATGGGTAAGAAGGGCACCCAAAAAGGTAGGGGCACGCAAGTCCTGGAAGGAGCACAGGTACTGCGTGGGCGTGCAGGTATACCTGTGCGACACATGGGAACCTACGCGATGGTTAACCAGTAGGGTAATACTTGAGCGACTCTTGGTTAAAGTCTTTAGAATCATATTGAGGTTCTTCCAAAAGAGTGGCACGCAAGTTCTATTGAAGGAGTTAAGCGGCGCGCAAGTGTGGCCATTTCCCTTAAGGGTTGGCCACTCATGCATGCAAGTGTTGATGAGTTTCAACACTTAGGCCTTCCTCCTCCTCTTAAGGTCTTCCGTTCTAGGTAAGAAATTACCTTAGAAGTGTTTCAGAAGCTTTGAGAAGAGACAAGGGTGTCGGGAGCTCAAATCCATGTTTCTGAAAAAAATTCCTCCTCTAATGGGGGGCCCACATGGTCTATTTATAGGCTGATGAAGACCCCGGGCGGTTATCACTTAGGGCGCGCAAGTGTACTTGCGCGATTATTTGCGGTGCGCAAGTGTACTTGCGCGACCATCGTAGAACTTGCGCGACCCTTTTGCAACATTCTTCTTATTCCTTCCTTTGTCAATTTTTGATATTTGTCCAAAGGTTGAATCACTTTATGATAAGATAATCCCCTTTTTACAATCTTTATACTCTGTGATGAAAGGAGTGTCAACAAAAGTCCCCCCTCGGAGTTGGATCTGGAGAGAAAAGAGCATTTGACTCTGAGGAAATCGTGAATCAAAAGGAAATTGGGGCGCACAGGGTAGGGCGCACAAATGATATTTGGGCACGCAATGCCTAGCGCGCAGGGATATGGCCCTTGATCGCACAGGGTACGGCGTGCAGGGTCCTAGCCGCATCTATAAATAGAGGGCCTCACTTCCGTACAAGGCATATGGATTTGAAACTTTTGATCTCTCACTGCGCAAGTTGCATTTTCCGTGCGAGTTACTCTGTTTCCCACTTTTTATTTGATGTCGCAATGCTGTAGAGGTATCTGGAATTGCGCAGTGATACTTGCACGCCAAATACTTGCGCGACACCTCCATACTTGTGCGCCAAGTTTAGACTTGCGCGCCTTAATGCCTTTTCCATTTTTTTCAAATTCTTTCAAAAATTTTATGAAAAATCCACTTACTTAACAGTTAATTATTCATCCTTTGTGCAGATTCAATGGCTCCCAATAGAATCAAAACGGCTGATGAACTGGCTAGCAAGCGGATTAATGACATGATGAACATCATTGGCCATGATTACTATGATATCTGCGACAGCACTCTCCCAGATTTGGCTAAGTACTTGAGGAAATATCATCTTAATTTCCCACAGAGCATCTACCTGCCACTATATGGTCATGGTCATCTGCAAGGAGTCAATGTTCCAGATGCAAAGAACTATACACCTGAAATGAAGCTGCACTGCTACTCCTCTATTTCGATTATGCTGTGCATTAAGTGCAACAAAAATGGTGTGAACTTTCAAATTTTCCTTCCATGCCATTCCCTTGCAGATATGAAAATGGAAAACCCATGGGCTGAAATGGTTTCCACTGACAGTTGGTGGAGAGAAGAAAAACATGGAATTAGAGCAATATCTGAAAAGATTACTCTCCCCAAATGGCTCTTTACTTCCAATGCTTCATTCTCAAATCCATGTATCCATCTTCTAAGTCTCATGGACAGAAACAGAGTCACTATTTGATCAGTAGAAAATTTTCTCAAACCACACTCAAGAACATTCTTTTACAATTGTTCCAAGAAGAGCTGGTATCACTGCATCTCTTATGGTATCTAGTTGAATGAATGAATTCCAGGTGGCTGCTGATGAAGCTCGGGGTGCCGTAAATCAAATGAAGAGTTACGTTAAAAGTCTTTTTTAATTCCTGAAAAAAGAGAAGAGACTCCAGTCTGTGGATGTCTTTCTAACTCATGTGCATCAATAAAAAACACGTTCACCTTTAATAATTTGTACCTGCATTCTCTTTTGCTATCTACTTTAAATTAACCTAATTCAATGGGCCTAGTAAGAATGGATTGCTTTTTACTAGGATTAATGTAAATAAACCTACAAACTTTGAACCTTTTAATTGCTCAATATTACCTAAATCATACAAAATGTATGTTTAGTGAGCTGGAACTTGACTTTTATTCAGAGTTACTTTGTCTTTTGTGGGCAGTTTAAAGTCATGCACATTGGACATAAAAAGGCTAATGTTTAAGGTCGAAATAGCTTTGACCGAATGAATTAGAATTGACTCAATTCCTTGACAACTCATCTGAAAACATAGTGCCATACTCAAGTATGAGGGAAAATATGTAAACTATATCTTAAGAATATTTGAATCTGAGGAATGATATGAAAAAGAGATAAAAGGCATTAGAAGAAGTAGTTTCCAAGAATGAAGTTACCATTATTTAACAAACTCGTTAGGGGGTTGAATTATGCAGGGCCACCTAAGGGCATTGGCTGCATAATCAAATAAATAGTATCTTTTGGCTAACATGTCTGTTATGTATACTATTTATGAAAGGCCGCCTATGGGAACGTGCTGCATAGTCAGGCAAAAGAACCCTCAGAAATTTACTTTACTAGTGCTAAAAGCCAGTGAAAGTTTATGGAGATTCAAATTTTCCAAAGTATAGAGTTTATTGTTTGGAAATAGGTACTTGAATATAGAGTGGATATTTCCAAACAAGACAATCAAAGAACTGGACGGATGTTACTCCTACGAAGGTCTAACCCAAACGTAGGGATGGAGAATATAAACCATAGACTTGAATACTTTCAGATCATGAAAAAGGATATGGGACAAATATGTTAAGGATGGCTATTTTTTTCGGATCCCTATATACTGTCATTTAAGACCAATAAGGACAAAAGAGGCTTTATTCCCAAGAATGAAGTTACCATTATTTAACAAACCTGTTAGGGGGTTGAATTATGTAGGGCCACCTAAGGGCATTGACTGCATAGTCAAATAATAATATCTTTTGTCTGACAATTCTGTTATGTAGACTGTTTATACAAGGCTGCCTAAGGGCACGTGTTGCATAGTCAGGCAAAAGAACTCTCAGAAGTTTGACATTTTTGTGACTAGAAGTCAAGAAAAGGGATATGAAGATCTGAAAATATTTAAGTTTAGGATTATGACACATAAAGATGGGTATTGTCCCATGTATACAGATATACACAAATCAATTCTAACCATAATCATGTTGTGGCTGGGTCCTGAATGTAAATGTTGGACTTCACTACGTATCCCATAAGGATGGGAATCAAGCCATACGTAGTTCTTAAACTAGAGTTTAACGTCGTGCGGGACAAAAGGATTAGAGATATTAGTTTAGGGTCATAGAGCTTGGACCATTGTAAGAAATACACAGTGTGTGTTTTCATGGGGACTTTTCAGCCAAGGGACTAAAAGTGGAATTTGGGGTTAGGCCCAAAGACTTGGGGCTGGATTCGAGGGACACTCGAACGTTCCTACATATCCCATAAGGATGGGAATCAAGCCCATGTAGTTCTAGAAATACCCTTTGTACAAATTTGGTTCATACATGTGAAGGGTGAAAGGGGACTTTAGTACAATGATGGTTTAACCCAAGATAAAAGGTTTAGGAATTCCCATGTATGCACGTAGTCTTTGAAATGAAATATGATTGAAAAATCAATGTAAATAATGGTTCCCTCTTAGGTGAGGGAATCAAAGAATATTGTAGTTTATTGTCATACTGGACAAAAGTGTTGTATAGTTTAACATTGTATAACAAGGAAAAAAGTGAACCAATGTAAAGATATTGATTCTAGGGGCGGTTTCACGAATCAACATCGTATGAGATGGAGGTGAACCGATGTGAAGAGATTGATTTTGGGCTTGAACCTTGGGAGGTTGCCTACGTACCCAGCCTGGAAGGCAAGGATCAAAGTCCGCGTAGTTCAATTAAAGAATTAATTAATGATCAAGTTGTTCTTTGGGACAACGGCCTAAAAAAATGATGTTGTTGGGACTTACACATGGTTAGTATCCTAGAGAGAGTGTTATGGTTGAGGTTTTCTCTAAGATCACGTGAGTCATAGTCGATGTGAGAAACAAGAGGTAACAACAACCTTAACGATGCATAGTTTAATGTCATGTGGGACATATAAATGGACTATGAAGTTTAAAGTCTTGCAGTTAGGACTATTGGTGATACACAGTTTAATGTCATGTAGCAGGGACAAAGTACAGTTTAATGTCATGTAGGACATATCAAGGACTTTCTGTACAGTTTAGCATCATGTAGTTAGGACGATGGGCACAATATAGTTTAACGTCATGTTGGAAGAAAGGGGGACTGTGCAGTTTAATGTCATGTAGTGAGGACAAAAGAGTACACCATTTAACGTCATGTTGGACGTATTAGGGACTTTTTCACAGTTTAATGTCATGTTGGATGAAAAAGGGATGATACAGTTTAGAGTCATGTTGGACGAAAGTGCGAATAGTTTAAGGTCATACAAGATCTTTGATGATTATGTAGTTTAACGTCTTTCCGGGCGTAAGGGACTTCTGTACAGTTTAGCATCATATAGTTAGGACATCACAATTTAACGTCATGTGAGACGAAATGAATACAAATAGTTTAGGGTCATATGTATGGACCATTAATGAAGCATTTTAACGTCTTTCTGGACGTAAGTGACTTGCAAATAGTTTAGGTTCATAAGTAAGGACCATTGATGATGCAGTTTAAGGTCATACAGGACCTAGTTGCAGCTTAAGGCCATACTGGACCATTGATGATATATTTTGTTTTTATACAAAATACTTCTTCAAAAATATGGCATTGGTTGGAGTAGTGATGAGTTCTCCATCCAACGAGATTAATGAATAAGCTCCATTGGAGTAGACCCTATGTATTGAGAAAGGTCCATCCCATTTTGGCTCAAGCTTGGGAGTTTTATTTCCTGGTATCATTGGAGTTTTGAGAAGTAATACCAATTCTCCCTGAGTGAATGAACGAAGACGAAATTTTTTGTTAAAAGCTCATGCTATTCGATTCTGATAGACTTCCAAGTGGTGCAAAGTGCACAATCTTTTCTCATCTAACTGTTCCAATTCATTCAATCGCTTTTGAGATTGTTCATCTGTAGATGATTGATCACAAATGGAAACTCTGAGCGAGGGTAGTTGAACTTCAATGGGAAAGACTGCTTCCGTTCCATATACCAATGAATATGGAGTTGACCGAGTTGCAGTATGGGTGGTAGTCCGATAAGACCATAAAGCATGAAAGAGTTTATCAGGTCATGACTTCTTATCTTTATCCACCAACTTTTGCAGTATATTTGAAAGAGAACTGTTGAAGGCTTCTATCTGGCCATTGGCCACTGCATGATACCGAGATGAATGGTTGGATTTGATGTTGTATTCTTGATACAAATTCTTTACATCGGATGAATAGAAGTTGGTGCCATTGTCCGTCAATATGGTATGAGGGAAACCAAATATGGTAATGATGTTATACTTGATAAAGCTAACAACACATTTAGAACTGACTTCCTTGAGAGGTATTGCCTCTGCCCATTTGGAAAAGAAGTCAGTAGCAGTGAGAATGTACTTAAATTGCTTGGCCGTAGCTGAAGGGTAAGGTCCCACCACATACATTCCCCATGTGGCAAATGGCCATGAGTATTTAGCTGTATGAAGCAAATCTGGAGGTTGATGAAAGAAGTTGGCATGTACTTGGCATGAATGACACTTCATTGTGAAATCAACACAATCTTGTTTCATTGAAGTCCAAAAGCATCCAAGCCTTCGAATCTGATCAGACAGTCTATGTCCAGACTTGTGGGCACCACAGACTCCCACATGCACTTCTTTCATGACAGCCATTGTCTCTTCAGCATCAATGCATCTGAAGAGAACTCCATCAAAACCACTTTTGTATAGAATTTTCTCTAGGTGATCCGGGCTATCATATAGAGTAAAATTAACCACACGTCACCAGATTTGTTCTTTTTCGGTTCTATGAGGTGGAAGTGTTCCATTTTGAAGGTATTCCTTGATAGGAGACAACCATCCTATAGTATGACCATACGGTTCAGAAATGGGACTACTTTAATTAATTTCCTCTGTTCTGATTCGAACATAAGGTGAAATTGAACGATAGTGGGCAATACTGATGGTTGTCTCATACCGTTTTGGATCAGCCAGAGATGTGGCTATATTAGCCAGTGCATCAGCTTGAGCATTTTGTGATCTGGGGACGTAAGAAAATGTCAGTTCCGAAGGGAATTCTGCCATTAACTCTCTGACGTAACCATACAAAGGTATTAGTTCTTCTTTTCTGATGGCATAATCCCCCATTGACTTGTTTGATTACCAGGTATGAATCACCTTTCACCTTTAAGTGATTCCCTTGTTCTTGAAGCGCTAATTCCAATCCTGTGATGAGAGCTTGGTATTCTGCTTCATTATTGGTACCACCTTCCCACAATAAGAAGGAATAAGGTAACACCGCCTTTTCTGGAGAAATGAGCACAATTCCTAAGCCAAATTTTTTGAATTTAGGATTTTCCATTTTCCTCCCTGTTGGACTTATGAAAGCACCATAAAAATAAATTTCCCATGCTTGAGGACTTTCTTGAATAGAGAAGACTTCGTCATCAGAGAGTTCAATATCTAAAGATGTGTCTTCCACTGAAGGGTGTTCAGCCAGGAAATCAGCTAAATCTTGGCCCTTTATCGCCTTTTGAGACACATACTGAATGTCGAATTGCTGAAAAATAACTACCCACCTTGCCAGAAGTCCTGTAAGCATTGGACGACTAAGGATGAATTTGAGAGGGTTATTGCGAGATACCAATTGGACCTCGTGATGTTGCAGGTACTGTCTCAACTTCTGAACTACAAAGATTAATGCCAGGCATCACTTCTCAATACTTGAATACCGGGTTTCTGATTCAAGCATAGTTTGAATGAGATAGTAGAGGCTGTTTTCATTCCCAGCATCATTATTTTGAGCAAGAAAGGCACCCAATGATCACTCTAGAGCTGTCACGTAGAGGATAAGTGGCCTTCCTTCAACAGGTGGCATAAGTTTTGGTGGACTCAAGAGGTATTTCTTGAGAATATCGAATGCTTCATGACATTCTTCAGTCCACTGGTAAGTGACTCCCTTCTTCATCAATTTGGTGAAGGGTAAACTTTTTCCTGCCAAATTGGCGATGAAACGCCGAATATAGGCTAAGTGTCCTTGAAGTCCTCTTAATTCTTTTAAATTTTGAGGAGGTGACATACCAAGGATTGACTTGGTATTCTCAGGATTGAATTCAATACCATGATGGAGTACAACAAAGCTGAGAAATTTTCCTGAGGTTACCTCAAAAGCACATTTTAAGGGGTTCATCTTCAAATTATGTTGTCGAAGCTTGTGGAATATGACTTCCAAATCAGCCAAGTTATTAGAACGTTGTTTGGATTTAACCACTAAATCCTCTACATAGAATTCAAAAAACTTCCCTAATAAGGGTTTGAAGATACGATGCATGGCACGCTGATATGTTGCACCTACATTCTTTAAGCCAAATGGCATTACCCGGTAGCAAAACACACCCTGAGGGGCTCTGAAGGCTGTGGATTCCTCATCTTCTGGGGCCATTTGGATCTGATTATATTCGGAATATCCATCCATGAAGGAAAGTGCTTCATAGCCAGTTGTTGCATCAATTAAAAGTTCTGTAATAGGAACTGGGAAATCATCCTTAGGACAATGCCAATTAGGATCTCTGAAATCGATGCAAACTCTAATTTGTCCGTTCTACTTCTTTACAGAGACAATATTATCCAACCACTTGGGATACTGGACTTCTCTGACGATGTTATCTTTGATAAGATTATCCACTTCAGCTTCAATTTTGGAAGCATAAGTTGGGTGTGTTCTTCTCGTGGCGTGCTTAAATCCTCGATGTTCTTCTGGTAAACCCAAATGATGAGTAGCAACATCAGGATCAAGCCTGGGAATTTCTGTATAGTTCCAAGCAAATATATCTCTATTTTGCTTTGGAAAATAAATATACATCTCTTGCTATTTAAGAGTCATGGCCACACTGATTAAAGTGGGGCGTGGATCTTATTTTGTACCCAAATTTATTTCTCTGAGTTCATCCATAGTGGTAGAGATACCCTCTTCAAATGCTGGAGGAGCATCTCTGAGATCTTACTCTTCTTCTTCATCATGTGTTATTTATTCCATTTCTACTTGCATAGTAGATGATAAAGTATAATTTTCATGATCATAAGAGATGTAAAAATTTGCATATCCTGAAGAAGAAGCTTCCATTTCCGACCCGATTGATGATAAAGGGTCTTCTTTGGGTAATAAAGAGGAGATGGTGGATTAAGAATCGACATCATTGTTCACCTCCAATGTTGCTATAACATCTTCTGGCCTAATTGGCAAAGTATAGACTTTTTGGTTTTCAGCAGATGAAATGAAGATGTCACCATTTGTGCTTTCATTACTGCTTGGTGGGTTACCAATTTCTCCCATGTTGTCTGGCTCGATTGCCGTAATTGACATTATGGATCTTTCCATAAGAGTATTTTAATTTGGGTCTATCTTGTCAATTTGAATGATAGGAAACACATAATCTGTACTCACATTGGTAAATGGATTTACTGGAATATTCTCTAAACCATATGGAGCATTAACTTTGGTAATCTTATTTGTTGTGGATTTCTCCCCTCCCTTCATGTGATAGAATTCCGCCTCAATGTATTGAGACTCACATGTCTTGAACGGGTCCTTATCACCATACAATATCCCATCTTGACCATCGAAACAATATTTGAGACATTGATGGTATGATGAAGGGATAACCGCATGTTGATGTAGCCAGGGTATTCCAAGAAAGATGTTGAAGGATGAGTCTTGATCAACAACCATGAAATATGAATTGGATAAAAGATCTCCAAACTGAGTTCTGAGTGTAACTTCGCCCAGTGGTTCTTGTTCATTTTTATCATATCCTTGTAACATCATGGTAGAAGGAGATAAATCAGATTCTGTGAGGCCCAATCGATGAAGTGTACGAATGGGCATGGGGTTGACTCCTGAACCATTATCAATGAAAGCTCTTCGGACGTCTACGCCATTGACATTTCCAGATAAGTACAAAGGTCTAATATTCCCATGCACAACATAATCTTCATCTTCATCAGTAAAAGATATTACTGCATGGAATTTTGTAGGATTATTCTCTATGTGATAGACTTCAGCTTCAACAATTTCAGTTTCAAACTCCTGAGGACTCGACAAAGCCCCGATGAGTGATTCCCGAAGATCTTTTGATAGATTCAGAGCATCCAGAATTGATAACTTGGATGGTACTTGGGCCAAGTGTTTCAATACATCATCCTTTTGATCCAAAGGTCTACGTTTCCCAATAGGAATATGTGGTTTAGCAGGTACCTTGGAAGCAGATGCTTTGGAAGTTGTTGCATCTTGTATTGACATAGGTGCTGACAATATTCCTGGTTTTGGAAGATCAGAACGATTAGATCTATTTACTTGATGAGAGGAAGAAGATGGAACCTTCAACCAGTCTTCTAAAATAACTGTGCCAGGACTGAATTTGCTATTGGTAGAAGAACTTGCTTGTTCTTTCTGAGCTCACTGAAGGGCTCTACCATGAGTTTCTGCTGCGTACACAGTTCTAGAAGGGGTAGAATTGGAATAGTGGCTTCTGAAAGATCCACGTCTTCCCATGTATCCTGAGCCTTTGGAACTTCTTCCGATTCCCTTGTTTGATACAGGGAATTCAGGCTCATTGAAATCGAAACTGTGACTGGCATATGGATCCGTTAACTGAATCATATTAACAGAACCGATGATTAACTCTTCGTTTGATGAAGACTCTGCCTGATTAGCCTATTTAGGCTGTGCCGTTTGGTGGGACAGTGCCTGTGGCTTTGAAGTAGATGGCATGAAGTCTGCCAGAGTCAAAGACAATTTTGGCTTTGACACATACTCATCTTCTTCTGATTATTTTTCTTTCTTTGAATCATGTCGTTTATTTGAGGACTTTCGCTCTGACAAAGAGGGTTTTGCCGCAACCTTCATGGCAAAAGACACAATCGGTTTCTTTAATTGTGTTCGCAAAAGAGCATGAGTTTGGTTGATTGTCTTTCTAACCATCCAATCATCATAATTCTGTGCATTTTTTCTTTTGACTTCTTGACATTTGCCTTCATCTTCTGGAACTGTAGCAGTAACACATGCTACCTGAGCTGAAGAACCTTTCAGTTTGACTTGTCCCGAGTCAACCATCTTTTATAGGAGGTTATTGAAGACAAAACACTCAGGGATGGGATGCCCCAACATTTGATGAAAGGGGCAATAATTGGGATGGTATTTATCTCCTTTCTTGTTTGGCCTCTTGGGAATTGGCAATTGAACCCGATTATTTTCTAGAGCCGAAATGAAGTAACCAGGAACTTGTTCATTTTAGAAAGAGTATATTTTGCTCTTCAGATCCTAAAATTGTTTTCTTCTTTGATCTCTTTGATCATTTGGACAAAACATCCTTTTTTGTTGGTGCTCTGGAGGTGGAGCCCTTCGAGAAGATGAAGGTTTTGAAGTAGAAATAGGTACAGGTGCTTGTTTAAGCATAACTATAGTAGTTTCTGCTTTACCCATTCTCCTTCCTGCAGCTGATGGAATTACATGAGATTTAGCCTTAGCCTGTATAAGGGAATCTTCAATCTGTTGAGAGATTGAAGTAAGGTCCCGAAACCCTCCTGTATATTTCACAGGGATTAACAACATGAATAACTTTTCACACAAATTTTCCATACATATTGGAAACAATTCTTCTTGAGGGAGTACTAATCTTAGGGAATATGTTAATCCCTTCCAGCGAGCAATGAAATCTGAGACCCTTTAATTCTCCCTTTTCTTACAGTTTGTAAGATCAAAAACTGTTGTCTTTGGAAAAGTTGAGCTGAACTGAAGAAGGAATTGTTGATGGAGATCTTCCCATCTAGTAATTGACCAGGATTGAAATCTTGTATACCAGACAAAGGATGGTCCTTGCAAGGTCCATATGAAGCATCTGAGTTTTACTACTTCTTGCTACTCTGGAGTTCCCATCATAGGATCAAAACAAGACACATAATGCATCAAATTCTTTTCAGGGTCGCTTGATCCATTGAAAATAGGGAATACAGGGTTTCCAAAACTGGATGGAAGAGAGATTGAATCTACCCATTCAGGGTAAACTTTCTTTCCTAGTTGAACCTGTGCACGTTTCTCTTCCATAGTTTTTAACCGAGCTGTTAATGACTCACTAGTAGTTATTAACTTTTGAGAAACATCCGGTTGAACTTGGACTTGGGTAGGTGCAATTACTGGAGCTTGGACAGATGTGGTAGTTGGTGCTGCAACTGATGGTAGCACTGCCAACTGTTGTTGCACTTGACCCGTAGGATTAGACCTGTGAGGGTGTACTGATAGAGGAGGATATTATTGATCCACCTCAGTAGCTGCAAAAAATTCCTTTGGCTGACTGATTCCAACACACTTAAGACGAAGACTACTCTGAAGTAGTTCTGCATTCAACCTCCTTAATTCCTTCATTTCTTCCTCCTGTTGTGCAAAACATTGCTCTAGTGAGAGCGATTGGCCTTCTCCAGAGGAAGTATATGTAAACTGATTCTTTCCCCTCCCTTTGTTGGATCCTTTTCGGAGAGGGGGAAGTGGGTTACTCGAAGGATTTCCTAGGTTCCGAGTAACCCTTTGATTTCGTGTACACACACCTTCTTCATTTGTGTCGGTGTGTGCATCTTCTTGAGCAGGAACCTCTTCATCTGAGTCCCCTGAGTGAGCCTCATCTGGTGGATCAACAACAACTACATTGATGAAATTGATTGATACATAATGCATCACATCCCTTCTATTAGAATTTCTGTGATATTTTCTTCGTCCATGTCTTTGATGAGTCATTGCCTTTTGTTGATTTGATCCCTCAGGAACTTCTTGACGAACCGTAATTTGGAGGGAATCTCCTTATAATTTGGATCTTCTTTCCTCTTGAGGCTTCTTCCCCAATCGAGAAAGGACCGAATTTCTCTGAGGATGGGATTGATTATTTGAAAAAGTCTCTAGTCCGGTGGACTGGGGCTGTTCCTGCTGTTCCCGCTCAACTCCTAGAATCCTATTTGTTGATTCCGAGGGTTGGTTTAAAAGATTCCCCAGTATGGCGAGCTGGGGTGGCTCTTGAGATGCTATGTCTGAGACTTTCTTAAAATCTATCCTAATCTTGCGAACCTTAGTTTGGAAATTATCTAGATGCATTAATCTGTATCCACATTTATCACCAGGTTCAAAAGACCGTTGGATGATTTCCGACACTTCTGTCACTTGATGATGTGCTTGCTCCAGACGAGAGGCCTGTTCAATATTCTCGTTTGCTTGATGCATGATTAATTCAACAACTTGTTCTATGTATTCTTGATTTTGAGAGGAACTAGTTGAGCCCTGTTCTTGGGAAAGCTTTTGATTACAAACAAAGCCCATTGACTGTAGCCGGCCATGGGCAATAACATTGCATGAGACCATTTTCGGCGGGCTTTGCTGACTGGAGAGCACCGTGAAATGCAGTGCTCCATGACCACCCCATCCTCTAACATGAATACAAGATGGGGCATTGGAAATTAACTGACAAAATCTTATTAGTGTGCCAAGGAATGAACGTTGAAGGACTCTCTGCTGCTTTTCAGCCTTCGGATATCGATATACTGATAGAGATGCCAAATCAATCTGACATTGTAACCCTTATATTATCTTAAGATGATTTTTATATTCATCATAAGATAATACTTTCTTTTTCAACTGACAAAGTGTTTTCCATATGTTGAGACAAATATCATGAATTCCATCTTCTGTCAACATTTCTGGAATGTCATACTAAGAGTCAGCCAGAGGCCAAAACATGACTGGCACTTCACCTTTCGTCAGTTGTTTTCTCATGTTCAGCATTTCCTCTTTATCATTTGATGAATATTCTTCTACCTGATTTGACTAGAGTTGATGTTTCCTTGTTGCATCATCAGATTCAACAATATTGGTGGAGAAATCATTGATCAAACTAGAAGATTCATGACTTAGGGGTGGTTCGGAGAATGACCTACACCCCGGGCTATCTTCTGATTGAGAAAGTATTTCACCTACTAGCGATGATGCATCAGAAATGACTGGTTTCCCATTTGTAAGTGCCTCAAGATAAGAGGGCTTTCTCGGCACTACATTTTCCACTGGAGAATTTTCCGGGCAATGTCCATCACTACTGTGGATAGGACTTTCTCAGCGAAATTCATCATTATGGGGAGGACCACCTAAATGGGTTACAGCAAAAGATGAGATCTCTTGATCCTTGGTCTTCTGACCACACAGAGGGTTCCTGTGGCACTCATATGAAGATGAAACTTCGAGATCAACCAAATTGTCATGAAGCATAATTTCATGAGGAAGTGTTTATTGAACACCTTCGGAATTAATGTGCCCACTATTGGGAAATGAGGGAGTAGAATCTTGAATTTCAACAGATAATTGTCTGAGGGCTTCAAGAACTCCAACATCGAGCAAGGCCTTGTTACAGATTGGCTCTTGATCTCCTGACTATGCTGGGCGGGTCTTTTTCTTAGACGCCTTATTACTCGCCTTAGAAACCACTTGTGGACAAAAGTGGCTGCTCTGAGAAGGTGTTTGTGCCTGATCATGAAATATGGCCAGGTTAGCCTGATGATCTCCACTCAAATCAGGTGTATATGCCTGACTTGGTTGTCTGTATGATATGGGGGAGTATGCCCCACAACCCTCTTGGACTGGAACATATGTGTGTGTCTTTTCCGGAGTGAATTGTTGATGTGTCACTCCACTGGTAGGGATATATTTATGTGTCTTTCCCTGAGATGATGCTGAAGATGTTATAATATCCTGGCAAGCATCCAGAATATGAGTAGGGATTTGCTTCTACTATTTCACCATTGATAAAATATGCTTGGTGACTTCAGCTGCCGAAATGGGGATATACGTCCATTACGTGATTAGAGTAGGTGTATGTGCCTGCTCTTGTCCTCCTTTTCTTGTCAGTGAATCCTGACAGTACTCATGTGTGGGGGCAGAGAGTTGAGTCTGCCTTCTATTTGTCACCGGAGCTTTCCGACTGACTTCTCTAAATGCTACCAAGCGAGACTGTTGGTAGGCTTGATTAATACTAGCAGGTGTATGTGCCTGCTGATTTCACTTCGTCGAATGTGGTTGACGAGATAAATCCTATGTAGTCTGATGAGCCTGCTGACTAGATGATGATGTATAAATAGGTGTATGTTCCTGCCTATAGTACTCCGCTGGAATTTCCTGAAGGGATTGGCGTGCTACTACGAGACGAGTCTGCTGGACAATGGAATTAATACGGGTAGGTGTGTGTGCCCACTCATTGCTTGCCACCAAGTTAGGTTGGTGGACTTCTTTGGAGATGGCAGAGATGAGAACCTGCTCACTGTTAACCGGATTCCACCTCTAGCAGTTCGTCTTGCTTGCTCGAGTTTGAGGAACCTGAGCCGAACGCCTGGAGTTGGTACCCTCATCATGTTGATGGCACACTGCCGCACGAGTCTAGCGGTGATTGTTGGTGGGAGCCCTCGGGAAGGACTCCTGTCTACTTGAATTAAGGCCCTGAGGGACCTTCACATTCACCTCCTCAGAATAAGGGAGCGATTGGTGATTGCGTTCCGGGGATAATGACCTGAAACGGTTGGAGACGGTAGTCAGCACCGCCTGCTTCTTGATCACTGGTCGTCGTTGTTCGGACGACCGGTTTGAGTTGTTCACTTGGAGGGCTTGTCAGGCAGCCTCCAGAGTTGGGATGGTACCATGTTGACGATACTACTTAACCAGCGCATTTGATACCCAGAGTTGAAGATGCTGAGTAGGTGATATCATCCTCAGAGTGGACGATGATCCAGCAGGAGTAGCAGCAGTGGAATTCGCAACAGCAGTATACACATGTATGAACTTGAGAGCAGCCATTTCTTAGAATGCATAAAATCTTGGAAAAAGAGTGCATGTTTTATATAACAGACGTAATCAAGATAAATTCATCCACTACATCATTTGGATGAGCACATATGTCAATGATTGTTTTTGTTGGCCCTCTCATTGAGTTTTAAATAGGGTCCTAACAAATAGTTAAAACATCATTTTAACTTGGTTAAGGATTCACGTCGGGTTCACCATTTTTTGTTTCCCTTGGAATTCGGGGATGACCTCCTTGATTGAATGTTCAAACATTCCAATTGGTTTCTAACGGGTTTGTTCGTATAACCGGAAACATCCAATGATTCCATATCCATTTGGACCTACTATCCAAAGGTAGGTTCTCATTAGTTTGTGGAATGATGAGGCTTAGGAATTTGCATTGGTCGAGAGGATGGGAGGTCGGACTCATCCCACATTTTTGAGGGGAATTATTGTCTACTCCGGGACTCTCTTTATAGATTTAAGTTATGTCCGTGAATCCTTATTACATTACCAAGTATAAAATAAGCTTTACTTTAGATCTGACAATCAATGATCGATATGTAGGAAATTTAGAGAATCTTTTATATGTATTTTAGGTTCTTCATTGATAGAGAATCATCTGTATTTGTTAGAGATTCTTAGTCAATAGTATCCTTTGATACGTAAAAAGTCTCTTGGTCATTATGATGACCATGCTGGTTTTAAAGACACTCAGTGGGACACTTGAAGTTTATTGTCATTCAGAATGACATGGATTATTTCAGAGTTGGGATCGAACCTGCAGATGGCCTGCCTACATATCCTTTTTTTATAATTATAATCAGAACCCACGTAGTTCGAGTAAGGGAGTACGGTGTTTATGATTGATGGCTCAAAGAAGGATGTCATAATTAATTTTACACTCTAATCTCAAATGAGTCATGATCGGTGTGAGAAACAGGAGGTATTGGTAAAGATCAGACAATTGTGCCATGAAAGATGCCATCATAAGAAATAGTGTGGGACTTATGTATGTATGATTGTTCAGATAAGTGAAGATTAGGATTTACTTCAGGGAAGAAATCCAAGAACAGGGTCCATAAAGTTATATGTACTTCATGGAGATTTGAATACTCAAACCTGGGGATTACTCCTAAAAAGGAGGCCCAAATTAGGAGAGGACTTATGATTGGGTTTTACTCTTGAGAAGAAATCCCAGATCCAAGGTAATTTAGGACTGGTTAAGAGAAATTAAGATTGGGGCTTACTCCTGAAGAGGATACCCATATTTGAGACTGGGGATTATTCATGAAAAGGAGGCCCAGGTTAACGAGGACTTGGGGCTTACTCCTAAGGAGGTTGTCCAAATTTGGGGACTGGGGCTTACTCCTGAAAAGGAGGCCCAGGTTAAGAGAATTATGGTCGGGGCTTACTCCTAAAGAGGATGCCCAAATTAATGAGGACATGGGGCTTACTCCTAAGGAGGATGCCCATATTTGAAATTTATGACTGGGGCTTATTCCTGAAAAAGGGCCCAGGTTAATGATTATGACTGGGGATTATTCGTGAAAAGGAGGCCCTGGTTAATGAAATTATGGCTGGGGATTACTCCTGAGGAGGATGCCCAAATAAGGGGACTGAGGCTTACTCCTGAAAAGGAGGCACATGTTAAGAGAATTATGGTTGGGACTTACTCCTGAAAAGGAGGCCCAAATTAATGAGCACTTGGGGATTACTCCTAAGGAGGATGCCCAAATTTGGGGACTGGGGATTACTACTGAAAAGGAGGACCAGGTTAAGAAAATTTATGGTTGGGGATTACTCCTGAGGAGGATTCCCAGGTTAATGAGTTCTCTCATCTTGAAGGATGAGGTTTAATGAATGAAATCTCAATCTTTAGTGACATAAAGATGTGTACATCACTAGGTTATAAGAGATATTCCATAGAATTCCTTTCAGATAAGGAAGTCAAATCAAGAAATCATGCCATAAATGGCATTGAAGAGTGTCTTGAAGACTGAATCTTGAATAGGAGAGGTGGAATCGCTTAAGAGTGGTGAAATGGGTTAGAAGGGAACCCAAAAAGGCAGGGGCACACAAGTCCTATCAGGTGCACTGGTACTGCGTGGGCGCGCATGTCCTTGTCACACAGGTATACCTATGCGACACATGGGTACTTGCGCAACAGTTAACCAGTAGGGTAATACTTGAGCGAATCTTGGTTAAAGCCTTTAGAATCATCTTGAGGTTCTTCCAGAAGAGTGGAACACAAGTTCTATTGAAGGAGTTAGGCGGCATGCAAGTGTGGCCATTTCCCATAAGGGTTGACCACTTAGGCGTGCAAGTGTTGATGAGTTTCAACACTTAGTCCTTCCTCCTCCTCTTTAGATCATCCGTTCTAGGTAAGAAATTACCTTAGAAGTGTTTCGGAAGCTTTGATAAGAGACTAGGGCACCGGGAGCTCAAATCTGAGTTTCTGAAAAAAAATTCATCCTCTAATGGGGGGCCCACAGGGTCTATTTATAGGCTGAAGAAGACCCCGAGCGGTTATCACTTAGGGCGTGCAAGTGTACTTGCGTGATTATTTGCGGTGCGCAAGTGTACTTGCGTGACCATCGTTGAACTTGCGTGATCCTTATGCAACATTCTTCTTATTCCTTCCTTTGTCAATTTTTGATATTTTTCCAAAGGTTGAATCACTTTGAGTTAAGATAATCCCCTTTTTCCAATCTTTAGACTCTGTGATAAAAGGAGTGTCAACATGCTCCAATTTCATTCGATTTCTTATTCATAAATCTATCCTATTTTTCTTCACATTCATGGTTACTTCGGTGCCTGCTAGTTCCAGCAATTTACTAAAACAAAAAATGTTAGTGTGAATATATTAGTAAAATATTCATTTAATATTCTATGAGGAAGGAAAATACTAATATATACTTATTCATGTTTTCTTAAACAAATTAAACTTATCTAAAATAACTACGACTCATTCAAATATGTTAACCATTATGGTTTTGTAACTTATGCTTAAACAACACCCAAACCTCTAAAGTAATATAAACTGACCTCTGATACCAGTTGTAAGCCCTCAGACATAAACATTTTATATTCTTGAATTAAGTTAATAATTAATATTGAGGATATTTTTAGGTTTAGAGCATTAGAGAATTAGGTTATATCTTATACATAACAACTTGAATATTACAAGAAGACACTTATACTCACTATCCATTTTTTTCAGAAACAAATACTCTTAAAAAAAGAAACATGTTTATCTCTTTGTTTTAAAAAGCATGACTTTTCCTTGACCCTATCCTTGACCCTATTCATCATTTAGTCTTGAAAAAAACATTTAAATAAATGGGATGAGCATAAAAATGTTAGTTATAGATACATAAAGAAGGAATACTATTATTTTTTCAAAACAACATGTAAACTATGAATAAATTATCATAAATTAATACATTCACCTTAGAGAAGTATCAAAAACACATTAATTAATATAAGCTAATTGCTTACGCTTTTTTAAACCAAAAAGATTATCATAAATCCCATAGCAAATAACATATAACAAATAATTGTAACTTGGGACATAAACATGTTGAAATGGAATAAAAATACATCGACTTCCACACATATCACTTAATGGAATATCCATACGACCGACTTCCATACCCAATTCATTGGAGGTTATAAATTAAACATCCATCCGTGGTTTATCACGCAACCACCCATCACTTTATTTGTCACGTAACCACCCATCATCTGTTTTTCACAAAACCTCCTACCAAATGTCCAAGTACCGTTATATAATCATAATTTCGATAATATCAATATTTTACTAATAACATTTAATTTGATATCATTGGAAATCATTTCAATATATTTATATAATCAATCCATTTAAAAAAATTCAATACAAAAACACCCAAAAAGGGGATAAGGTATTTTGTTTTCTTTTAAAAACATTAAGGCTTATAGAGGAATCCAAATATTGATTACTGCGGTGGAGAGGTCATTGTCGCCGCAAATATTAATGACATTATTTTTTTCATTAAGTAAAAAACTATTTAGATAAATGATTCCGATTGAATAAACGGAAATGTAAAAGGGGATTATTATACACTGTGTAAAAGAAGGAGGTTTATGTTATCAAAATATGACTCAATGAAAGGAAAATTGGGATGATGTCCCTTACCTCATGCCCGACATGAAAATTTCATTATTGAATTTCTGAAATAATAAAATTATGTTAGTTTCTACTTTCTTCAAGACAATTTTTAAATTTTATTATTACTTTAATATCAATTTATACAACTTTATAAAAATTACATAATTATTTAATTTAATATCTGTTATTTTGTCGATATGGGTACTTGAGTCGATAATGATCTTGTTAAAATTAAAATTTGTAAATGCAGTCAAAAGTCCATTATCTCCAGAATATTATTCATATATATATCATATATATCCATTATATTTGTATTTATAATATTCAATAACATTTGGATATATTAAATTATATACATGGTTCATGGAGACGGTAAGCCGTACGTACGAATGAATGCTACTTTTATTTCTATTTCATTTTTAATGGAATGAAAACATACTGATACAAAGGTATATTATAATTAATATATATTATAATATTTTATATATGTTATAAAGGTTCATTAATTGGATCCTTTATACATTCCATGTATGGTATGAATGAGTCATATCACTTTGAGGGGGCGATAGTCATCGCTTCCTCATATGAAATTTTCGTGTCAACACATCATTAAAAGAATAAAAGTACGATGTAAATAAAAATAAAATAATCATAAATAAAATATAAAAATAATATATTTCATATAAATATAGTTCCATCACAATGGCCTCTATGATAGGCGGAAGAAGATAATTGGACAATCATTGTTTCGTGAGGTAGTAGTTCGCTTTCAACATAAACAATATGTTCTAAATCCATTAGATGGAGGTCTGTATAGGTGTAGTTGGATATTTCTCATAAAAAAATCCCATTATACTGAGGATATTGGTGTTTTCATGTAATTAAATAATAATATTTGTATAGGGAGTGAAGAAGTTGAATACAGGAAAGGAACTTTAGAGAATATGCAACCAATTAAAATCGATAACACCCTTTGATTTGTGCCAAAAGGATTTCTTGAATTGCCTTTTTCCTAAGGTAAGGATTGATGGAGGAAGAGAAGGATGATTGGATCTTACTGGATCAATGATCTAATGATCCAAGGGCCTTGATAGGGGTTTGTATGGGGTTAGAGGTGGTGTCCTTTTATAAGAGGGAGGAGGGTTACTATGGGAATGTCTTGAATGATTATTGTATTAATTGATTTTAAAATTATAATAACAAAAAAGTGATATATTTCTATTATAAGATGATTATAGGTATAAATCCTATTAGAAAATTGGTTTTAGAATGGTTTAGGTCATAAAATTAACCTTATCTTTTAGCTTTAACCCTTAGTTAACTAATTTATCTATTACCATCTGTTCTTGTATATTCACACTATATGGTTAATATAGTTACCATAAAATTATAATAGAACCTCTAGTGGTTCATTAATGACAATTAAAACACAATATAAGTAATTTAGATGAACATTATATTTCTAAGACTATTATATCATTTAATAAAATAGAATTTGTTTTATAAACTCATTTATGTCAATTTCTATACTATTCATATAATGACTTTTTAAAAATATATAACAACATGATTATTTCAAAGAAACCACATAAATTAAATGATAGAAAACCGTAATAATCCATAAAATTGGTAGTTGGTAAAAAAATTTAAAAATAAATTTATTTTAATATTTATAATCTCATTTATTTAAATCATTCATTACTAAAGTAATCACTAAATCATCATTGTGTCATAAATATATATATTTATTTGAGGTATAAAAACATCAAATAAAATACCATGTTGCATTAAATCTTTTTATAATTCTAATGAAAATTTATAGTTGAAAGGATATCTTATATAACCCCATATAACATTTTTTAACAAAAAGATACATGTTTAGGTTATATGTTCCTTAACATTAAATTAAAAGTAATTAAATATCATTTTCACACACAGGAGGCTCCATGGGGCCGAAAAATTGACCCAAGGATTCCCATGGTAATATTTAACTCATTAAATAGGGTTATGAAATGTGTTAGGGTTAATTAATATTATTATACTTTTATTTGTTACCCTTATTTTCCTGATTTACCCTTTAACCATAGTAAATAAAATATTTACTGAACTTAATATTCAAAATGTCTAAAAATAAAATATAACTATTCACAAAATTTAGACCTCATGATTTAAAATAATTAATAAAATTTTCCAAAATACAAAACACATAATTCAAATAAATTAATTTAAAATTAATTGTCTGTTGTCAAAACCAAAAAGTGTGTTTTTAAGAAGTAAAAACTACGAAAATATTGACATGCATTTATGTCCAAGTTCAAATTAAAATTCATTTCAATGAAAAAAATTGGATTAAATGATAAAACAATAATACAATTACAATTTAAGAATAATGAAAATTTTAATGTAACTATACATATAAGTTATATGAAAAGGTAGTATTAAATTAAAATGTCGTATTTTCAATATTCATTAAAAAATTAACATTAGCAGAAAAATACCAAAATTTAATCCAAAGTAAATTTTTATGTTACGATTCTAAAGAAAAAGTTTATTTTGTAAAATAAATCATATAAAGGTTTCAAAAACTATATTTGAAATGGGTTCTCCAATAAAAGGCGGTAAAACTACATTTTTAGAAAAATACTTCTTTTATCTGAAAATATGAATTTATTCTAAAATAATATGCAAAAATAACAAAATATGAATTTAAAACATTATATTGAATATATATAATTTATTTTTAATTAAATATAAATACTTAATGGGTGATATGAAAACACAATAATTCTCTTTTAAATAGGTTTTCATAAAAAACATTTATTATATTCAACTGGTTTTTATTTATATTTCTAATAAATTTGGTAATCAATGAATCTTAATTTAAACATGTTTAAAATATATTTCAAAATTCAGTTGATACTATACATTCACCCCAGTCCAACGTCTGGGCATTAACATCCATTTAATATAATAACAATATAATTGTGTAATTTTCAGTATAACTCAATGTTGTGTGCTATTTAAGATTTCAGAGAATCCCGTTGTTGCGTGTCTAGTAAGATATCAGAAAAAAGTCCCCTTTAAAATAGAATTAACATATTATTCATATGTATTAATAGAAATAAAAATGTATTATTCTATAAATACAAGGGTCGTTACACATTACCTCTTTGGGGAGAAGTGTGAAATATTTAGAAATCACAAAATACTTAAGTATATATTCACACTGAAAGATATGAATATACCCCAAGGAAGATGGTTAGATATGATCAACGATTATGTCTACTAAATTCACCACCATCTAAGGAATGTTAATAATATTGAAGACACATTACATAGAAATGATCCAACAACTCCTTCATTGATAAGAATTGATGAGTATCCAATAATATTCGACGTGAATCGTATGGTCATAGGAATCATAATGGAAGGAACATAATTAATCCTTTCACAAATGATTTCCCAACTATCTCTTCTGGAGAGGTTACAGAACCATAAAATAGATTTTTTGGTAATTATGAAGAAAGTGGAAACTATTAGAAGAGGTAAATCCTCATAGTTCAATGTTATTGAAGAAGGTGTTGTCGGATATTAGTCAACACTATGTGTGCCACCAAATCATGACTTAAAGACGGAGTTTTTGGATGATGCACATTGATACACCTTCTCTATCCACCGATCATGAACAAATATGTTACATGTTCTTCGTGAACACTATTACTGGGATAACATGAATAAGTATATCACTGAATGTGCATCAATGAGTTTGGTATGTCATCAAGTGAATGTCGAGAGGCAGGAGTCTAAGGGGATGATGAAACCATTACCCATACAGACATAGAATTGGGAAAAGATCACCATTGACATTGTCACCAGACTTTTGAAGACATCCAATGGAGTCGATATTATCTATACTTTTGTGGATCATCGTAAAAATACTGCAAACTTCATTGCGATTCAAGAGGATTTCTTGTTAAATCAACTTGCACAGATATATATCAGGGATGTGGCGAGGCAACATGGTGTACCACAATAGATCGTATCCGATCGAGATCCATGATCCAACTCTATGTTTTGGAAAAGTCTACAGAATCCTATAAACACTAAGCTAATCATTAGTGTGTATTATTATCATAACAATGATGGAAAATATGAGAAAACTATCTAAACACTTCAAGATAAGTTGAGAGCATTCTCAATAGACATCAAAGGCAGATGAGACCGATATCTTTCTTTTGTGGAGTTCTCTGACAACAGTTATTTCCACTCAAGGATAAAAAATATCTCCATATAAATCCCTTTATGGGAAGAGGTGTAGAACACCTACATGTTGGGATGATGTTGGGGAATGGAATCATATAGGTGCATAAATAGTCAATGAAATGGTAGAGAAGGTTAAGACCATCCAACATCACAAAAAAGATTCTCAGAGTCAACATAATAACTATGATGACTATATTCATCGTGAAGTAGAGTTTCATGTGGGAGACATAGTATTCCTCTTCATATCTCTATGAAATAGTGTGATGATATTATTGAAGAAGGGAGAGCTTAGTCGGAGGTACATCGTCCCTTTTGTGATCTATTATCACATCAGTGGAGTGGCCTATCTACTGGCACTCCCACCATAACTATCTAAAGTACATGATGTGTTCCATGTATCCCACTTGATAATATACATAAAAAACCCTATAAAGTAATCAATATAGTGGTATTTACTTTGGAAAAGGATCTCTCCTATGAGGATAAGATGATGAAGATCTTTTATCTTAGAGAAAATATTCTATGAAATAATATGAAGCCCCTTGTCATGGTGTAGTAGAAATAACACATGTTTGAAGAAGCGACATAGCAACCGATGGAGAAAACGAAACACAGTTACCATCATTTATTTTAAGGAGATAAATGACAATTTTGAGGGATTTGTTTTAATGGGGGAATATTGGAACTACTTGAACAATTATAAATTAAACTTCACTTTTGGTTTAAATGAATGTCATATGGATATAGAAAACACATGAACTATTTTTATTCTATCCAATTGGATATAAAATTAACGTTAAGTATCATTACCATTTATAATATAGTCATTGAATAGTGATCACATGTCCAGAATAAATATTAGGTTTTATCAAATCCATTTGAAAAAGAAAAAGGAACTGATGGCCTCAAGCAGGAAGATCATTCCTTATAATGATCATTTAATAGAGCTTATGAGGGATATATTATTTTTGGGGTTTTCCCAAGACCAAGGAAAATCCGAGATAAAAAAACTTATGCATGAGTGAAACCGTTTATGGGAGAAGTTATTGCTCATTGGGATCATATCCCAAACCATATTCACTGAATCTCCCCATGAAAACCCCACCGTCACACAACATACTCTTAGGGAATATGCTGGTGTAATAAAGGGATATATATCAAGACCCCATAACTATGATTATATTATTTAATTTTTTATAGAATAATGAATATACATTCATGGTACATTACAAATGATTTTATTGCATTAATAGTGTTTTTGGTTAATAATAAAATTCAATTAACAAATCTATTTTAGTAAATTAATGCAGGTTTTGAAATAAATACTATTTTAATAAAATATTAACATTAAATTGAATTTATTAAATATAAATGATCATATAAGTTTTATGAAGTCAAATGTAATCATTATTATAGTTTCAAAAGTTTTTTTTTCAAAAGCATTAAATTTTAAATAAATTCTAGTTTTAATTTTAAAATTGAAAATTCAATTATTAAAAAAATTATTTAGATAAAATGAATATTATTTTTGGAACCAGGATGTTGAAATTATCCAATGGTGAATTTTTTATAATTTTCTGAGATAGTTGAATTTTTGTGTAAAAATTAAATACCGTATAAATAAAATGTGTTTTATGACATCACAACGACCCCAAAATGATTTAATTAATAATATAATTGTTATTATCATCCCAATATTTGTTTTACCATTAAAATAATTATATTTTTCATTTGTTTTTCTTATTTTATATATCATTAGTGAATCCTCCAAAATGAATTATATATTATATGATTTTAAATTCATTTCATTAATAATGTGACTCAACTCTACAAAAGCAAGGAGAATATTTTAATATGTTTGGAAATTGGACTTATAAAATAATTTTTTAAAATAATCTTTAGAAAAATATATGTTCATAAACCATGGTATGGTTTTTGGTGTTTTATATTTAATTATATAGATTCCAAAACCCATGTTTGTGTAATATTAAATAATTTCCCTCTCATTTACTATATAAACCCATCACAAGAACCCATTACACATCACTAAAACTTCATAAATATCATCCAAAAACTCCAATATAGTCCCTATATTCCTCTCAAGGTTCCCCAAGTTCCTAAAAAGCTGCTCACAAGCCTTTGGGAAAACACATTCAAGTTCAGGTTCCTTTCTTCCTCATTTTTATCCAAGTTTCATTATTTCAATACACCATTTTATATTTAATTATTAATTATTGGATGTGTATTAAAATATCCCCCATATATCCCTTATTATGTTTTTGACAATGATATACACCTTTATCTCTAATTAATCCCTTCCATGTACACCCGTTAAGATGCCGAATTTCGCAAGAATTATTCCAATCATCCTCTTTCTTCACGTTTCCTTATTATGGTACACCATCTATTTCCAAATTACATATGTGGGTATATTAATTTATATAAACAAAATACTTTAAATATAATTTATATATGATTATAGTCCCCTTTTACTCTCATCACCCCTTTTTATGAATATCTATGTCACGTAGTTACGCTGTCGAAATTACACCATGAGTTTCCATTCCAAATGATTATGTAGTGAATACCTTAACCATTCCCTATCAATAGTGTTCAGTTTTACAAATATATTCCTTTTTTTTGAGGAATTACAAGTATATATTCCACACTCCATGATAGTTTAATAAATTATAGTGATGAATGAATGCATGTTATATGATCTATGTGTCACACTTAAGCAAGAGAGTGAAATGTTTATGAAGGGTGCACCCTGATAGCACTCCAATGCCTTAAGTAATGTTTAGTATCATGATACATCATGTTGTGATAGGGGTTTACCGGATTCCTTTATGGAACTATTCTCAGTATGATGTCTTGGAAGTTTAGACTTGACCAATGATGCAGTGTTTTATGTTGTTGCCACATTTCTATGCTATGATTATCATGTTATATCAGGCCTTTATGTTCATGTTTCTTTTGGGCTCAGTTGATATGTATATTGACTAACATGTATTTTCTTACTCATGTTATTCCATTTTTAATCCCTTAATATGCTTTGTATCTCACCCCTTTTATTATGAATTTCTGTAGGTTATCCGATGAAGTGTTATGTACGATGGAATGTTATGGTCATGTAAAGGATGTTTTAAGTGACGATGTTTTATTTTATGTTTTAAGTTGTTATGTAATGTACCTAATTCAAAAATACACTATACATCATGATATTTCGTGTTTTATTAAGTGTAATATTATGTAATTGAATTCTATATTAATGTGATAAAATAAACAGGGTTATTGTAACCTTGATGCTATGGAGAAGAGATGTTGGTGATTCTCTATATTTTACCTCTGTGTACACTTACTCTAAGTATTTTTATAGAACATTCAATAATTTAAAACTATTCCATAGTTGTATTATAATGGAAATCACCTAGAGGGGGATAATTAATCAACAACCTTCTCAAACAAGTTTTCACTACACTTATTCACATCATCAGTTTTCATATATCTTCTATTATAAGAGACACTCATCACGAATGTTAGTGGTCCACCCACTTGTTTATTGAAGGGTGGAAGAATAAAAATTTTTACATCCTCCTCTAGATCTATATAAATATTTAATTCATTGTGTATAACCTATATTAATGTCATTATGATGAAACTCTTAAAAGGTATTGTGATGTATTTGTGAATACTTTTCTCGATCATTTTTACTTTATTTGCCTTTCTTATAGAAATGAGAGGATAAAAATAATATAGTTCATTGAAATCATGGGAGTACAAAGAAACCATCATGGAACCCCATTATATCTCTACGAACTAATGTTATTGGTATATATTAATCAAATTGGAAATAAATTCTTGAAAAAGTGGTCTTTGAGGCCTCTATATTAAAACCCACAAGTATTTTATACATTCATATCATGTCCCATCATCTATAGGAAGGTCCATGTTGAAAACTTTCTTGAAGAATCACCTTCTTATCCCCATGTTTCTCAAAAAATTAAGTACTCCCATGATGAAATCTATATATTCATCTATATTTTGTGACACATAGTGTATAGATAGGCTGATTGATACTAGAGAAACAATAATCCAGTATACATTACCATGGAACTCAGTGCCCCAACCCTATGAAGTCACAAGTGGATGGAATCCTAGATGATGTAGACCGAAATCATTTTTCATCAGAGCATATGTTGGAGAATGCTCTATTTAACCCTCATAGATAGTAGGATATGGAACAAGGGTGTCCTCAAGAAAATGAGAATCCAAATTGGGATAGTTGGTTTCCCCATTATTCTATTTCAAATTGACATCTTCTAGAATGTGAAAGATCCAGTTAGAAAAATAGAAGTCTTTAAGTTGAATTCAAATAATTATATGGGATCAATCAAATATTCACATAGTGGGATACCCATAATGCATGTAACATTCCTCCAAGAATATTTCATGGTTCTTCATCCCATCACATTATTCATGGAAATTTACATATATATAATATAATATCATTCCCATGTCAAACTAATTAGTTTTAATACATATATAATAATAGTAAGGAAAACATATATCACTAAATAATTAATAAAATATTAGCCTTAATATATATAACATCACAGAATGGAATTATTTAACTAGTATTTATCACAAAAAAGAAATATATATGGCATGTGACACTAGGTTATTACACACAATTCATGAATTCATGAAAAATCATATAAAATCATAATTGCAATCCATTCATTGGTAATACAATGGGTTATTACACATTAGATGTCAATACACCTGGAAGCATCCCAACATGAGTTCCAAAAATCCTATATCCTCTCTACCATGTCCAAGGTCAGTTAAGAAAATAAGGAAACCCAAGTTCTTATAATAATTTGGGACACCCCGAGATGAAACAATGGGTCTACGCTAGAGTGCCACAGGTCCTCATGTGTGACTGCCAATATAAAAGTAGTTTTTGAAATATAGTGAGGGTATGTACAATACCATTGTGGAAAATATACCCTTGGTGTAATATCCACATACCAATAATATAAATAATATATAAAACAACTGATGGTAATCAATTTTGGATATAATGTAGCATCATGTGATAATAGATGGAATTTATTTTGTACAAATAAATTAACTATGATCCCAATGTGGAATGAAAAAACACATTATATTTGCAGAATGTAAATAAATAAACATTTTTCAATCGTCCAGAGTCCATCATGGTACTACTACAAGCTCTATGCTCTAATACTTAGCTATATTCAATGGGACCCCTTCCCTTATCTGGATCCATATACATAATTTCTTCACACAGATAAATATTTTCATGTAGTGTGTGAGTAATTAAACCCATAAGGACACAAAAAATACATCCTTAACATGTGTCAAAAATTCTGACCACTGTATTCTATGATAATAAAAAATTCCTATTCATGAATAAAACATATATGTTTATCATTTTATTGCTAACCAAACCATAATGATCCATGTTTATATATATTTTGGCTTCATCATTGAAGGATTATAAATTTATGTAAGAAGTGATCAAGAAATATCTATAAGGATGGTGAACATGTTACCTGATTACTTCATAATATTGATTATTGAGTGTTTCCCAAAGTATGACTAGAATCCTTGAAATCATTATCCTAAAGGCATCTAGTTCATAAATGTATTGAGATATTCATAATGAATCCATATTTGGACTGGGAAATAAGGTTTTAATACTCCAACCCAATGTAAGGGTCCACCATCTTCATACCCACATGTCATGAACCCATTCCATCCTAATGGTAACTATGAAATGATGGATATCATGTTATATGTATAATGAATATACCATCAATTCATTGTCAAAAATACCAAAAAAAAGAGAATACTAAGTCATATCATAGAACCTCATGATGAGAATATCGTAGAAACAACTAAAAACATGAAATCAACATCAAGCATGGTAACTAGGTATAGTAGGAATAATCAAGGAATAAATAATCATATATGTGTCAAATGTACTATACATAGAACCACAACAAATCACTCTCATGCATGATCATTAGGGTTTTTCCTAATAATATTAAAATAAGGTCAAAAGTATATACAAGGTCACTAAATGTAAGGATTGTATGACATCCACCATGTTGATCATGTAATCTAATACTCATTAATGGATCCAATATAAAATAATGTTATGCACCCATAAAAAAATTTTCACCTCAAGGATGCCTATATTGGGTTTCGGTTCATGAAAGAAGTGGTTTAGGATGTAGATCCATGGAAATTACGAACCAATAATGGTTGTTATTAACACAAATACCTCAAGGATTTGATCAATGGAAATTGTAATGATATATGTCAAAAAGTGGATATCAATTAACTGAATCCTTTTTTGATTCATAACATATCTTGAAATTCTTGTAAACATAATGTGAACATTTGGTCTTGTCAATGGAAATCAATCTAAAACTAAAACATCATTATAGTAGTTTTCCACACAAATATTCAAGATGAATAAGGTCTCATGTAGATCAATCAATGATAACAGATGGTCCACAATTTATGAGAAATACTTCTCCAGTCAAGAGGAAGGTCATTGACATGTCAAATACACCTCTATTTTAAAAAATTGACATCAAAATATTATTTTTCTCTAATAAATCCACCTTTATCAATAGGATAGGGAATATTATCCATAAACACATACCCATAATATGATTGTACTTATTGGTATATATTGATCTGATTGAGAGATAACATTTATTCTCAATATATTTCATTGATCTATGAAGGGTGGAAGAAAAATTCATCAGATTAGAATATAAATTATTGATTCAAATTTATCCTTACACATCTCTCAATGTGGAAGACGAGTTTTGTGTAAAAAAAATGGGAGAACCAATATGATCCAAGGTTGAAAAATGAAGGATATATAAAATGGAGAACTAAAATTTGAAAAGTGGTGGTTTCTATTTCAAAATATGGGATAGGTTATGATTTGTATGTTAAATGAGGTAAAACTTTAGGGGAATAAAAAGGTATGGTTAAATATATTACACACCTTATCAAGATTCATCGAACATTTAGTGAGACTCCTCAGTTGGCCGGTGATAGGCCCCTAGTGGGTCGGTGGGGTATTTAGTTTCCAGTAGACCAACAAAAACCCCACCGAGTATTGGGAGGACTATAGAATCTGTTAGGTGGAAATATGATTCCAAAATAATCCCAAGTATCAATTGAGATCTCCATACATCAATTCATGGACACATTTCACATAGAACATTCCTCTAAAATTACTATAACATTTATGAACCAATAGAGGAATGGAGAATTATATGAACATAAAGAATATCATACATCAAATTAATTATGGTTTCACAAAACCCATCAATGGGTTGGTATCCATGCCTTGTTTTAATTGATTTTTGATATCATGGTTTAAATGAGAAAAATGAATCCATATTCATAATAAAAATAATAGGATAAATATTTTTTTATGTAATTTTTATGATATGGAATTTTGTAAGTTCATATAAGATCGAACCATATTGTATAAGAAACTATTTCTTATGAAATTTTGTAAAACCATTAGTTTCAACATTTAAAAATATGTTATATGGGGATTTCATAAGATATGGTGTAGATTTTTTTTATTTAATCACATGAAATTATTCTAATCATGATGTAAAATAATGTGATTTTTTTTCACATTAAATAAATTTGAGCATCATATCATCTGTATGAAATAAATTATATTATAGGCCATAATAGATAGTGTTAAAGCATGAGTTTTCATATTATGGATTATATTTTATTAAATATGACATATGTTTTACGTTATTTCTTATTTTATTACATAGTATAAAAGTAAAAATTAAATATGTTAGATTCATATTTTTTTTTTCAAATTTCAAAAAAGGATTGAATTTGAAAACTTGTAAATAATTTATAATTTAAAAATTTTCACATTGTGATATTTATTAAATTTATAATTTATTTATAAATTAATTAAATTTATGGTGAATATAATTGACTATTATATGTGTATAAGACAATTAATAAATCCATATCTCTAATATTAATTGTCAATATTGAATCCCATCATTCTATATTTAAGCATTTATAATGATTATATGATGTATTTATAGGGAACTTTTAAGGTAATTTATAATAAGTTTATAAATTATAATATAATTATAATATTTGTATGTTTATATTAAACTATGTATTATTTATAATTAATGATTGGAAAATATCCAATTAAAGCAATCATTTGAGAATTTTTTTGAGAAATCTTAAATAATGTTTTAGAAATTGATACAATATATATATATATATATATATATGAATATTTTATATTATGATTGTATAGAATTATTATACAATATATTATTTGTTCATATGAAATACTAATTTTTCATATTTACATTTACCTTAATATGTATAATAAATTAAAAATAAATTATATTGAAAATGATTTCATGTTATAAATAAATATTAATTTTTAATATTCACTTATTTATAGAATTTACAAAGAGATTATTTATTCATAACATGTTTATAGTTTTCCTTGTTTATGAATTATTTATAAAAAATTTTCACATTTGTAAATTTATGATTTTTTTACTTATTTATTCAATTATCTATTTTATTCATTGATATAGATTCTTAATATTTTGTTGAATAAATAATTTGGTTTAAATGTGTTTCGAATAATTTAATAAATTATTATATATAAAATTACTAAGCTAAATTCTATGAATGATAACTGATTTATTTTTATTATACCTTGGATTTTTATTCTTTATGTGTTATTAAATGGATACTAATAATTATATATTATTTACAAATTATTTTTCATAATTAAAAGGGGTAGTTTTTCGCTCTTGAGTACATAACCATGACTGATGGGAAATTAACTTATAACATTAAAAAAATCTAGAAGCTTAGGCTCTATTTTCATAAATGGGGGTTCTCTACATATCCATCCAAACATACTCTTATAGGGATTTTACCTTTTATTTTTTTAACCCATTAAATATTTAATAGAAATTATGAATCTGATGCATTCAAATACATATTTATATATTTTTCATTTAATTTGGGTTAATAACACAACTTATGAGTTTTTTTAAAGAGTTATGAATCAATATTGTATAGACTTACAAGTTTTGTGTAAGGAATAAGTATTCAAAAATAATTCATTACAATATTTCATATGTGTAAAGGGAATGCATGAGATATGATAGTGAGATAATCTTTTACAATGTCAATTATAATATTTCTTCTAATAAGAACACATTTCAATACCTAGATTATCCAACAATACAATATATTACAAAGAATCTTTCCCCTTATAAATATTTTATGTGAAAGAGTGGGAAATTCATTAACTAATGTTTTATGGAACCATATCCCAATATAAATATTTTAACTCTTAGTTGGGAAATATGAAGTGTTTCTATTAGTATAGGAATAATTTTCATCAAATCCATATGATATACCAGGATAATGTGATATAAAATCGACAATCTATGAGTCATAAGATATAAATTTTAGCTTCTTGTTTCTGGTTCACTACTAATAAAACGAATCTGGTTAGCCATATGGCCTCAAGAGTGCCTCTCCGTATGTTAGATGTTGTCGACTATGAGTAATAACCTATTATTTTTATTTATGGATACTATTCTCTCAGGTTAGAGTGGCCCACAAAACTGAATAAAAGATAAAATAAATTGAATAAGAAGTAAATAAACCAAATAAATATTAGATGATTCATATATACAAGGATTATCATGTCATGTTACTATACAAAAAGGGAAATACAAAACATACAAATAAACATCTATAAAGAACATACTATTAATATAAATAATAAATGGAACTTGCATTCTGCAATATAATTAAAATCATAAAAACAATCCATTACTCTCATACTCTATCATAGTATAGATAGACATGTATGCATAGTTAGACCATGACCTTTTTCCTAACATACAACCAAGAAGTATGTTTGGGTACCAATCAATGGACTGGTCATTGTGTGAGATATGATGAGTACGCCACCACCAAAATTCTCAAGTATGATCCTTCTAGGGAATATAATATATAATCATTTGGAAATTATAATGTAATGATAAAATATAAACTACATCCATGCCAACTATGTTTCCTCGAGGACACCTACCTGACTATACGTACTTCATCCAAAGTTAAGATACCTCTAATCTTATGTACCCATATATATATATATATATAAGTATATATGTGTGTGAATATATTATAGGATACATATTTATGTATCTATTTTTATAAATATAAAAATAATACTAGAATGGACATTGGGTATACCAAAGGCATCCATGAAAAATCATTAGAGTCTTAGGATTTAGGTATGGGAATTGGCCAATGAATTCCATCAGGGATATAGATGTAATCATATAAATCCACCCAATTAGTGAAGTGAAACTTCATGTACCCCAACCTTCTAGAATTTGAAATAATGCATTCAACATTAAACAAAGGATGTGAGATCTCATGCCCATTATCAAATGTCGAGGGAGCATAAAGCATAAATTCCAACACAAACCATCACTTTTCCTGAACATTCATTATAAATCATTGAAAAATACTAATAATAATAATTCACAATTAATGTAATTCCTTAATTTTATCAAGGAGAGGGTTTCTAACCATTTACCATTTAATTATCAAAGGTCATAATCAACAATGTATATAATGGCACATGACATGGTCGTACCATTCACATTAAATTATTTAAATAATATAATATCAATTTAACTATTAGGAAAACACCATAAATTCTATTGGATAGTCACATAATAAGATTATAAGGTCAAAAAAATTATAATCACATGTTAAAGGGATGAACTATCTAAAAGTAATGTGCTTCAATGGAAATATGTGTGTATGGGGAATTTCTATCAGGTATAACAATTTACATTAACGAAATTCATAGCTTTATAGATTTTCATGGAAGCCCTAATGCTTCTTAAATTTTCTGGATTATATGAAAAAATGAATCTTTAGGGATAAAAACTAGACAATCTTCATTGTGGTGGGAGATGAATCTTCATCCAAATCAACTTCGTATTTTACCTATAATGGACGAAATTTGAAAAATAGGAAATAATCCATTAAAAGTATTGAATGTTTGCTATCATAGAAATAACATTTATGAGGATGACATAAATCTGTAAAGGAAGGAATATTATTGAATATCGTGTTGTTATATATTTAACATAATGTAAAAAAATTATTTTAATGTCAAATGATGGCAGATGATCAAGGCCCTGGTGGTGGCCAGGGGGTAATCCAACAATTTAGGACAGGTGATGTGAAATTTGGGTAAGATAAATGGCCGATAGTCTTAATTGAAGGATGGTAAAGTTGACATTTAACCCATTTTAAAGGGTTAGTGGTTTGGCATCATTGTTTTCTAAACTGAGTTCCATTCTATCCAAGATCACTTCCCATGGGGCACACAACATTCAGTCTATGTGCAAGGTTTTGAATAACCGTGATCAACATGTGTAGTCCCTCTATAACCCACCTACACCATTTCACATGGTTATTTAGCCTGTAGTACAATATTTGGAAAAATATATGGCTATACATACCAATGATTTTAAAACATAAATTTAACATATAGTTAGATAAATATTAAATAAATTTAATAACTACACACCCGAGTATCATATATGTTTAGTGAATTTTAAGACTATTTTCACAAAAATCTTATTTCATGTAATATTTCAACAATATCCTATAAATATATTGGTTTTTAATAATCATAATTTACATGTTGTACTTAATAATTTATTAATAACCTAGGGAAATGAAACATAAGAATTTATGAGCTTAGATTATCAATAAGGATTAATAAGGAAGATATAAATCGATGATTATATGAAAGTATAAGATAATCATATGTCTATGAGGTCATGAAGATAACATAAAAATTTCATACCCATTCTATCATTGTTCATATACATGAACAATTGAATAAAAAATTATCATTTCAAAAGATACTATCCGTATGTTGGATAAATCATCTTAAATCAATCTTGAACCATAATTTTGGGTCAAATAAGTCTGGAACCATGAGAAGTAGAGAAACCATTTAAAATGTCAAGATTAAAATTTGAGGTCATTAAATGATAAATAAGGAATCAATAAATGTATCCCATTTCATACTGGATTAGGAATCATCACCTATTTCCCGTAGTTGATAAGGCACATTGACCAGTTTCCTATAGTGGATCATGTGCATCGACATGATTCCCATCATTATCTCATGAGATATAATACCTTTCCAAATTAATTTAAGGGATATATTTTTCCCACCCATCACATAATTAATATCATAAATATATGTGTCACATGATTATTAATCATTCATCAAATCATACTCATGAATTGAAGAGGTATATAAGAACATTCCATCATAGTAAAATACAAATCTGTATAATGGGACTCAAAATCATCTAATTTATACACTATATCATTGTCGTGGAAAATTTATAGGTTTTTTAAAAAATAAATCCTAAAAATAATGAACCATATAGTGGAGGAATAAGGATTATATTGTTTGAATGATATAACTTATCGAACTTATGTAACATCAAATTATTTCACCTTAGAGTGTAAATTTTTTTGAATGATCGCTTGAAACATTTTTGAGAGAAATAATCCATTCACATTGAAAACATTATTTGAAATATCGTAATAGTAAAATATTATGTGATATATTTTTCATTAAAAACAGACTTGTAAAATTGAAAAGGAAACATTATATCATTGATTTTTTATAATGGTGGAAAATAATCTTCATTTCGTGCAAGTTGAAATGAATATCCAATTCCTATTTTTGGTAAAAAGAAAAAAGACCATTGTTCAGAATTTGAATAGAAAATTAATATTAAACAATTTTAAAAAAATTATACCATCGGTAACAATTTCCTTCATAAATCAATGTTGAATCATGAAAAAAATATTTAATAAATTTCAATAAATTTTATTCAAGGAAGAATATTGTTTTTTGACAAAAGATTGAATGAAATACAGTTTTCCCTAAAAAATTATTTTGGAATATTCTATAAATAAAAAGTCAAGAATGGATGTAAAAATTTTCTTCACCATAAATAACAATTTTAGAATCAAAATCATGATTTTAATGAGTGGATGTTCTTAAAATATCATTATTGCTAGCTTATCATAATCAATCTCGATAAATAATGAGATAGTTACAATAATCCATTACCACATTGGAAACTTTTGAATCTTATGTCCCATGAAAGAATGATCATTATATCAATAAGTATATCCTATAATTATCATGATAAATATATTATAATATATTCTTTGTTAGTAAATACACCACAAAAAAAAACAAGTGGCATATGGGGAATATATCCCAACAAAATAATAGTGAGATGAAAATCAATTACATGCCTTGGTCGCTTTAGATTAATAAGACCCATGAAAGAATAGTTTTAAATGAAAAACGAAATATAAATATAATAAATAAATCAGGATATAAAATTTCAAAGGGTTTTTATGTACACCTCACAAAATTATATTGGTTTATAACATAACATATGATTCGAAGAACATAATTTAAGGGAAAAATAATAACCTGAAGTATAGAATTCCATCATACACCTCAATTACTCATATATAATGATTACATGTTAACTATTAATATTTTATAGAACCATATACATATTTATTATACTATATATAATTTAATTATGACTGTTTATTACCAAATTATTCACAATTTTCAGTTAAAATCATATTTCGTGTAATAACTGTTTTTTTTCGGGTATGTTTTAGTTGGTTATTTTTTGTAAATTTAAATTGATCATGGTTACATAATATTCATATTTTTTACTAATATTTTAATATTATATAAATTTAATACATATTTATTTTTATTAATCAATTGATGTTTGGGATAGAAAAAGAATTACCCCCTTCATGGATATAGTAAGTCATATGTACACATGTGTGTTGTTTCCATTTTGTTGTAGAAATAAAAAATGAAAGGAAAATAATATATTGAAAATAAATAATAAATTTTATCTCATATATATCACATATTTTCATTAAAACTTTCATTATTACCTTTGATATAAAGCATATGTGAAGAATGAATCACATCTCTTCATGTGGAGGTAGTCCACCGTACAAACGAGCAATGTGATCATATTCTAACAAAATATAAGAATGAAGACATATGTTGTGTTATAATTCATAAATTATAATTTTTTCCTAAATATAATATAAAGATTTTTAATCCATCATTATATCCGTCAATGAGAGGTGGGGATGGAAAATGAACAACATTTTCTCGCGAGGTGCTAGTCTGTTGTACACATATCAATAGTTTTACTTCTGAATTGGTGGATGATTATTTTTATGATTTAGGGGATAAAATATAAATAAAATGAATGGTTAAATACTATACCACTTCTTTAATGAACCCCTTTATGTTTTTACATAAGTATTTCATCTTAGGGTTTAATAATACAAATATGGATACTATTATGTGGGAATTGAATTATTTAATGTATTTGGTTTGGGCCTGGACCAACAAAATGATTATTTATGTGTAAAGAAGAGATGAGATGTGCTAGAATTTTATAACTTGGGGGAGATTACAACAAGGATTTTTAGAAAAGGAAATGGTGAACCCAAAATTTATACTGGAAATAAAGGATCCAAAATTTCTCAATATCAATAATTATACGATATATTGTTCAAATATCAACATATAACAACGATTGGAATTTTTTTCTCATTTTACACATTATAAAATTAGTTGAACCACCAGGTAAACCCGTTTTAAATTTATCCACTGTAATTAATTTTTAATGTTTTTATTATTTTTTTAGATAAAAAATATTATTTAACTAATTATATAATATTAATTATATAGATATATTTTTTAATTCTAATAACATATTTAGAAAAATTAAATTTCAAATTAGACTCACAGATGTGATGTAAAAGTGGGGTTTCAAAGAGAAAATTTTTGTAATTATTAGATGTTTTAATATATAAATTCTATCTAAATTTGATTAAAATAAAAGAAATTTTATCATACAACATATAATTGATCTTACTATACATTTAATACATTTTTAACATTATTTAACATTTCTAATGATTTAATGAAAAAGATAGTTTAAAATAAATATAAATATTTTCAATTATTCAATGAAAATGTATGTATTTTAAGTACATTGTCAAAAACTGTCCCCAATATAATTTTGAATTTGTTATTCAATAAAATAAATATAATTCTCTCAAACAACATTTTTAAATGTTTCAATAAATATTTATAATCTATCCATTGAAATAATTAAAAATAATTTTTTAAAATGTTATTTTTGGACCGTGTAACGACTACTATAAATTAAGTACTCATCTATTAATATATTATATTTATCTAAAACCAATTATACATAAGTTTCAAAATGTTTTTTTCCTATTTGTTCATCAAAATTTAGAGTCAAGGTTATAACATTCATGTTTTATTTATAATATTAATAATATATTTTGGTTTTACAAAACTCTTTGTTGTTTGTAACACAACCTATCAATGAAATTAATTTTAGTGGAACAAAACATTTCATAATCATGATGTGTGTAAAATTATATACCACTTAAAGTTAACTTCCCCTTTAAAATTTTGTCACATTGGTAATAAAATTGAGGATATTTATACCTAATTACAACTTCAGGTTCCCATATAGCTTCATCATGGTGGTGGTGTCACTAAAAAACATTGAAAAGTTGAGTGGTCTTGTTTCATAGAACTATCTCTCTACTACCCAAAATATATTCTTCCCTTTTCCTCATATGAATAATCATGCTTTTGTGGTATGACCATTCAACTCAGTATATGTGATGCATCTATAATGTATATCCTTATGAGAGATACATGGAACACAACAGGGATGTGAAAGAGGTTCGGTGGAAGCAATAATGATAAGATATTGTCCTAATGCGATCGATAATTTCAAAGGGAATGATATACCTAGGGATAAATTTCTTTTATTTACATTTCTCATTAGCCTTTTCCCTTGAGAAGTTCATATAAGAACCTTATGAACAACATAAAATTCCCGGTCAGACGAATGATTTTAATCATAACTTATCTACCAGATTTTGGATTACCTTATGTTTTTTTGAATTTTTCTAACCATATATTAAATTTATTCAACTAGATCAAGTTATAATGTATTTTATTCTCCAATATCATGGAAGAAAATTGGAGTTCTACATACCATATCAACTATAACGACATAAAGGTCCATCTAAATGATCGATTGAAATCTATTGTTTTCAGAAATATGTGCTAGAGGAAGGTTATCATTCCAACCACTTTTAAATACATATAATGTGATATCAAAATATCCTATAGGGTTTTAATTTTTCTATTTGAATTACTATATGTCTAAGGATAATGCATAGTGATAACACACTTTTATGTTTCTATATCCTAATTTGTTTTTCAGAACACTAACTTAAACCTCAAATACCAATCAGATATAATTGAATGTGGGACTCTATGAAACCATATAAATTCATTAATTTATATCTTAAAAACATATTCAATGTATAAGTATTCCATAATAGATATGATGTGTGCTTATTATATATGTAAACAGACTAAAACCCAAATATTATTATTCCATTGGGATATTTGGGTGTGTCCTATGAAAAAATCCCTGGTGATGTTTTCTAATTTTCATTTTCGTGTGGATAATGGTTTTCACATCCCCTGAATATTATTTTAATCATCCATAACATGGTAACATACAATGAAATGATATTTTATGTCTTGAATATATCTCTAAGTTCCATCCCCCTAGAAATAATCTTTGAATCATTATGCATATTTTTATATCCAATATTTATATCGAATGATGGATATTGAGCTTCTACTAACAACACTTTGTTGAAATTTGTTAATGATGAAACATAAAAAAATTTCTATATCCTTATAATTCAATAATAAACATGGTTAAACTAAAGAATATTTTTCACCATATTCTCAAGCAATACATCTTTCTTCTACTCATCAATATTCATTACATGGAGAAAAAGTTGAACATTTATTTGAGAAAGCTATGATTTGTCTCTTACCGTAAGGGTTTACATATCCATCCAATTAAAATACATAAATATTAGATATCATGTGTTCCACATCATAGATAATGTCTCCTTATCCTTTCAACTCAATATGGAGGAAACCTTATTTGCATTCCCCGGGTGTAATGTATTGAGATGTCATAATCTTTAATCAACTCTAACGATCTTCTCTGGAATATGTTAAAATCCTTCTATATGAATTTATACATTAATATTTTATGATCAATATATATATATATCTCTATTTTCCCTATAAATACAACTCATTCATGTCATTTTTTTGAAAAATAATCTCATTTAATAAAAAATCAAGAGTTTGGTAATTTTTCTCAAGATCGTGAAATAGTAATCATGAAAAATTTATATCAATATCACTTTTATATCCCATGGTTATCTTTTAAATAAATGATATATTCCATAAACCAACTGAATCATTAAGTGTCACATATTTTATTCTAGCCATGAAATCACATTGGCCTTTGGTATCTATTTTGACCTTATCTCCCATTAGATTTGGGTACAGAATTCATGTCCTTTCCGGATGTGAAAGGGTGTCTTTTTTTACAAATAATTATTAATAAAATGTATATGACATCCTTAGAGATGAAATAAAGATGCATAAAAATATCCAAAATCCTCAATGGTCTTATTAACCATAAATTTTTTAGACAGCATTAAATTTATTAAAATATCATTCTTTTTCCAATAATATTTCATGTTGAACCTAAGAGTTACATATACATTATTCCTATAAAATTTCCCTGAAATGTAATTAATTTCATTACAACCACATCACATAGAACCTAAAAATTGAAGTGTACGACTTTTAAAATATGATGAACCATCAAAATATAAACCTATGATGGAATCCATAACACTTAACATAATAAAAAATAAAGACATATATGCTTCCAAAATTAATACAATCTATAGATGTTTTATTATTCTTATAACTGAAATAACATTTTTAAATATTCCTAGAACATAATTCGTGATTCCAAATACATAAATTCTAAAACCCTTTTAATTCAAATATTTTTTTATAAAAATTTTCCTTTGTTTTAACAATTGCTATTAATTTATTTAGGACCTTGATTTTGGATAATTCCATGTTTCTTAAATATAAGGTATCGAATTAGTTTGAAATTTGTGGCAATATAACATTAATTTCCACATAGAAACAATCTTCTCATCCAATTAAGATATTATTTTAGCTTCTTCATCCCACATTTGTTATATGATAATGTAAAATATTATTTCCTCTATGTTCGTTTCCACTAAAAAATTCATAAAATTACATCTTCTCTTTATTTGAAATGATTGGAATATCACTAAAGATCACAATTTTTAATCGTATATATTGAAACCTGGTTAAGAATAATCCAAATATATTTCACTGTAGAATTCATCCATATTTTTGTCTCATAATCACCAAATTTTAAATCATTTTTAGTGTTAACATGATCCCTCCTAGTAAAATCCTTTAAGTAAAACAAAAAATCATTGTGTGAGAAAAATAATCATTATGGCAAATGACATAAAAATTAAAATTATTTTATATTATGTCGTAAATTATAAAACATATCAATCTATAACACAATTTTTTTAACCAAGGTAATTTATGTTAATCATTTGTTCAAATCCATCATGACGTCTTATAAATATTTTGTGCATTTTCCAAATCATATCCCCTAGGAGATTCAAACTAGGGACGCAATAAGGCATGTTGTCATGAAACAGGTGATTATTGAGTCCAAATTAATACACCATTTTCTATGTTATAACCCATAGGTATAACTATTAAAGAGTCACATTCAAATGAATTATCTATATAGAGATATAATTTCTTGGAACCCACTCACTCAATCTTCACCAAAATTAAAGGATATTTTTCTATTATTAGACATCTGATTAGACATATCCATAGGGGTCTCATTATATTTTTCTCATCTTAATATATAATGGTTAAGTAAGAACATTATTTAATACCAACTATATAAAACTACATTTTTTATAAATAAATATACATATTTTCTGTGAATATTTAAAAAATTAAAAATACATGTGTAAGCGCACTATACGCCAGTGAATTACTCGTGGGCCCCTCTACCCCGTGTGGAACTGGCCTGAAAGCCTGGGTGCCGTTACACCTGGACCTACGGCTGGGGGAGTACATAGAGGCGTGTGGTGGTGGGAGACGGCCCACCTATACCGGGTAACCCCTTGGGCCTGAAAACCCAGTGTACTTTTAATAAATTGAGGCTTCGGCCCCAACCTTTACAAAAAAAATTATAAAGGTTTAGATTTTATCTAAACTAGTTACATAATTCTATTATACCCTAAAAGAGCATCAACATCTCCATCTGAGATCTATCCATTTTTTTCTTTATATAGACACAACCAATATAATATGTTCTTTATAACATTGTAATAAGAAACATATGAAATGGTGAAATCAAGTACTTGTTAAAGATAAACATGGAAGATATCAATCAATGAATATATAAAGGAATAAGATACTCATAAGTATATGATATTATGAATACAATTTAAAAATTTCTACCCATTCTATCATTGATCGTAAATAGGATGTATAAAATAAAATATTATCTTTTCAGAAGAAATGAACCATAAGAGTGAAAAATGATTATAAATTAATCATGAACCATATTTTCATATCATATAATTATGGAACCATTATATTTATAGAAACCAGTTCATATGTATAGTATAACATATGGGACCCTAAAATCATGATGACTTTGGAATCAACACCGTTTTTCAACTGTATAATTGTTAATGACTCATCACCTATTATTATTGTGGATTATCCCATTGTACTATATCCCTATGTGAATCAAGAACACTAACCTATATCTCATCATTATCACATGGGAAATAATACATTAACAAATTCATTGGAATGATATATATGCCCAAAATTTTACTCAATAAAAATCATAAACATGTGTTCCCAACATTCATAATACATTAATCGAATCATTACCCATGAAAAAATGTGGTTACATAAACAATCTTGTACAATATTAAAAATATTAGAAAACCGGGCCTCATTATCATCTTATCAATTCATCAATGAATAACCCCTACAAAAGAAAAAGGATTATTAATCATCTTTTCATCATAATAACAAACCATATAGAAAGAGGGTAAGTATTGTACAGTTGGATCTTATCCATAGTAAAACATATCTAACATAAAATTATTTCTTCTTATAGTTAAAATAATTTTGAATAATCACTTGAAAAAATTCTTGAGGAAAAAACCCATTTGACAATGAAATAATTAATTTAAATCTAAAAACATTAAAAAATTTCAATGATTTTTTTTATAAAATCCTTAGATACTTGTAAAGGAAAATTTAAATAATTTATCTATCCAAATGGATTAAAATATTATGCATTTTTTTCATTTTAAGAGGAATATTTCTCTCAAATTTTTGGTAAAATTTCCAAAGATCCTTGTTTATAATATGTTATATATATTCCTTTTATTCATTATTGTAAAAATTCAAACATGTGTAAACTTTTCATTTATAATTTAATGTTTAATTGATATTCCATTGCTTAGAACATTTCTAGAAAATATAACAATGAAAAAATTGGTTTCCAACCGAAGACGATAGTTTTTTTGTTAAAAAGAATATTTTGATATAGGGAGTATATTAGGAGGGGAAAATAATATGAAAAAATTTATTCACTAGAATAACCAATGGAGATAAAAATACATGATTTTTTATAGGTTTATCCTATGATCTCATCATTTGAATCGTAACATAAATATTCTTGATAAATAATGAGAGTTCAAAATTATGCCATTAACACATTTTTAAATATTGAATCATAAGTCCAGTGATGGAAATACCATTATAATAATTTTAAAATAGCATAATAGACATGGTAATCATCCAAAAAATAAATTCATGAGAATTATATACACCACAAAAATTAATCTTTTGGATTAATGGTCACATGGCCCCATCAAGATAATATGAGAAAAAATTACTTACCTTAAGTCTCGAATTCAATCATACATATTTGGACCTCCTATATAAAGAATTCGAGAAAATTATAAATCTATTATAGAATAATTGTATTGCTAATAATACTATATATTATTTACTTATCACCTTTTATTACCTTTTTATAAACAAATACATGTTAAAATTACTTTTCATGTAATGACTTCTCTGTATCTTATGTATGTTTTGGATCAGTTTTTTGTCCTTTTACACTGATCATAGTTCTATAATATAAAAATTATTAAAAATGATATAAATATAATATAAATTCAGTATAATTTTATTTAGAGTAATCCATTAATGTTAGATATATAAAATAAATAACACCGTTTATGGATACAGTATGTCATATATACACATGAAAATTGTTTCCATTTTATCGATATATACCAAAAAATAATGGTAAATAAAATATTATCTTTCCAAAATATTACTTATTTAATATATATTATATAAATTCATTAATAACGTCAATATTAATTTCTATTTAAATTGTAAATGAATAGCGAATCACATCACCTAACTAGGGGGCACATGGTCATAAACATGTTAGACATTATTATATTCTACTTGAATGGAATGTAAGAAGTTATATTTGGTACTATAACTAAGAAGTTATAATTATATAATAAATATATTTTTAATATTTTAAATTAATAATTATATCCTTTTGTGATATGTGGTGATGTAAAATGAACTATTTTAATTCGTTATGTGGTTGTTTATCAGACACAAGATCAACGGTTCTGTTTCCCACATGATGGAATCATAGATGCATATAGAATATGACTTTAACATAATTAAATATCAGTATATGGTATATACATAATTTATAGTATCATCATTGTACAATAATATTTTACAGATTTATAGGAATTATAAAATGAAAAATCATATCCATGGATTAGACCTCTTTTTTGAAAACCACCTTTAGGTTTACGCATAATGTCTTCATAAGTCATGTTACTTAATAAATAAGCACTCTATGATGCATGGAGTGAATTAATAAATCGATTTGTGTAGTTATTGAATGATCCAAAGGATGTTTGAAGTTATTAGTGGATATAAGAGGGGTGGCCAATTATAAGTGGTGGAGAGGATATACATGGAATTTGTGAAAAGAAAAAGGTGTTCCCATGTTGTAATCATTCCACAAGGATCCAAAATGTAATGTTATAAATCTCTATATGATATAATGGGGAAAATTTTCCATAAAAAGTTATTTGGATATGATTATAGGTAATTTTATCCCTATAGTAAACTTGTTATGACATAATCCGCTGTAATTAATTTTTTTTGTTTTTACTATTAAATTTGAAAAAAAATAAATAAGAACATATTATATAATATTAATAATAGTGATTAAAAATATGGAATAATTTTTTTAAAATTATATCCATATAAGTGTGAAATTTTATTATAAAATTGGTCCTTCAAATGTGACGAAGAATCAATTATCCATAACGAAAATTTTTATCAGTATAAAAAGTTATATTATCATAACTAAATACAATTAAATACTCTAATGAACTAAATTTAAATAGTAAATATATAATTTAAAAAACTTGATAGTGATTTTTTTTAATATGATGGAACTTTAAAATTATTTAAACAATTTGGTAGTATTTTTAAAAAATTAATATTTTTCACTATTCCCCAAAAAAATATTCATTGTTGAAAATCTGTAACAATTTTCCTTAAACTAATTTTTAAATGTGGAATATAAAAAGGATGTTAATTTTGATTTTTTTTTGAAAACATCCAAAATTGTAATTTTTTATTTTTTCCCAAAAATGTACAAAAACCATTTTTAATTAAAATGGATTTTGAAATCATATAAATACTTTAATAAAAATTAATTACTAATATTTAAGTATATTTTATTTATAAAAGAATTTTATATATAACTATCAAAATGAAGTTATTACTATTCATTTTTCCTAATTTGGCATCTTGGTAATAACGATCATGTTTTAATAATAATATTAATTGAATATTATTGTTCATTAAAACTCTATGTTGCATGTTATACAAGATTTTGAAGAAATTAAATTTATTAGAAAGAATTTATTTCATAAAATATCAGTGTGTTACAATAACACCCTATAGGCCCCTAATGGTTTGGGTGTGTGGATAGAACTAACCATCTGGAAACAATGTACCTCAACTCTTTCTCCCACAAATCATGGCTCTTAGTTCTGAAAAATCCCCTAGAAAACTCAAACACTTCTATACCATTTTAGGCATAGTAATAATAAAAAATAATTAGTTTAAAATTGAATAATAAATAATTCATACGTCTCTAAAAATATGATAAGTTACAAACTCCACTAAATAAAACAACACATCCCCATGTTTCCCTTCAAATATTGGTAATTTTTTTTTGATAAAAGTTCCATCCACTGGGCATGTATGGAGGCCTCTCTCTTCCATCTCTAATCCTGTACATAGTTGTGTTTCCATAGAACCCTAACATGAGTAACTGACCTACCATGTAGAGCCTTCATTCTCTAATCGATGTTACGAATATGATGATCATCAAATCAAGAATCAGCCTCTATCTCAATATTCACTTGATCAAATGAATGAGATGTGTTTGAATAATAATTGTGAAGATGATATACATGGATAATGTTGGTCACAACCTGGTACCAATAAGTTAAGGAGAAATGATAGCCTATTTGAAAAATTCCCTTTAAGATCGTGAAATGGTCAACAAAATGATGTGATAGATTTACCTCTTTCTGAATCTATATATGACATATCCTACGAAAAATGCCAAAGAATACATGATGTCCATCCTCAATCTCTAGAGGCTGGTGGTGATGATCAATATAAGACTTATACCTAGATAGATATGTATCCATTTTCTTCTAGTTATTATCTACCTACCTTGTTGTCTCCTAAATGAGATGGGGTTCTAGTTTCATGACCACAAATTACTCTATCCACCATAGGGGATGAACAACGTGAACAACAATATAAGGCCTAATAAGGATCCATTTGAATAGTTCCCCAAAATAATTTATTATAAGAAAATTTAGAAAGAGAAAACTGCATATCCAAAGAAAAACTATAGTTAAGGAAACATAATCTATAAATATCTTCCAACTACTATATCATAGGCTTGGATTTCCCATTGATTAAATACTAATTTTTTATAATTAAGAGAACCTATAAAGACATTGAATTTTCCAGCCCCTACAAATACCTTGATATAAAATGAGAATCCTTGTCTAATATGATCAAATGGAGAACACTATTAAGTAATATAGTCTCCCACACACACATTCTCCAATGATAAACCACTAGAAATGTCTCCCTGATATGTATAAAGTGAGTTACCTTGGTCATCATTTTGATTTTATCCCATAATGCATCACTCCCTCAAGGGGATCTCAAAAATACCATAAAAAAATTCATAGTGGTGTCATCTCATTTCCACTCGAAAATGGATAGAGGTTATAAAAGCCCTTCTGGTAACTAGTTTAATTTCATTACATATGGATCTGTGGAACACCATATATTAAATTTTTTAATATTCATCTTCCTATATTTCCACCAATATAGGAAATTTACATCACATTAAATCTTAGTATGTCCATGATGTAATTCCAATGTAGATGCATGATACTCCCATATCAATTACTCCCACCTGTTTATGGATACACATACTATCCCACAAATGTATAGATTCTCATCCTCATAAATAACCAAAATAGGTGGTTGTTTTTCATATGAGGAACTATCCATTATGAATAATACCAATTAATTATAAATATTTATCATTTATACACTCTCCATAAGAGAATATTTTTTCTTAAGCATGCTAAAACAGTTTACCGGTGATACTCCTTAACCTCCAAATTCATCTTAGAAAAATATTCATAAATAATTTTTACAATAAGCCTATGGAAATACATGGGTATGATACTTCTATTTCATAACATCAGACACTAAATTACCAATCCTAGATATAAAAGTCTGACCAGAGTAAAAATATTTTAGGTATTCTACTCATGTATGATTTATGAAATTCAAGTGACACACATTGGAAATGCCTATAATAATTATTAGTCTGTGTAAATATGAATCATCCTCCAAGTAAATAATACCTCTTATATTATAAGGAATGAATAAAAGGTGACATCTTAAGGTCATGTGATGGGTAGTTATGCTCTTGAGGTCTTTACTGATATGACACATATGACACAACTTCCTCTTCTATTATCTGAACTAATTCTTTCGTGATTCTTGATGGAATAGAATACACCATATAACCTCATCCAGTCTAAAGAAGATTCGGGATCCATTTTTATTTTAGTCTCCACCTCTGCACTGGGAAGGATTTCACACCAAATTCAAAGAGTATAAAATTAACCCCGTTTGTTATCCATCATGTACGAGTTGATACAAGGCATGAATAATCATGAATTTTGAAAAAGGAATATAAATAAATCCATAAGAAACTATGTATGTTAGATATTGTCATGGGTTTATCCCATTAATCCATGGATCTCACCTTCTCGATTTTAATAGACACTCCCATTTCTATGATAGCATTCCCCAAGAAGTAAAAATTAACTATGAAAAAATTACTATTGGTGGGATTAGAATATATTTTATTCCCTATTTTGTTATTTCATTTTGATCACAGGATGTTTGGATTGATCCTGATGAGAGTTATAATAAAATACTATTTCATTCATGACTACCACCATAGTGAACTGATACACATATGATAGAAATGATTTATCAAGACCACGAAAACTACGTGAACATTTTTAAAACCATAAAAAATTACTATCAAATCATAAAGGTCATACCTTTTAAAAATATCATACCTAGTATATCTATATACTTGAATCAGAACTGATAATTTCATGACTATTTATCTTTATTCACTAAAAAATCACCCCATGGATAATTTTAATGAGTTCATATTTGCAGAGTAGATGAAATAGATTTTTGACCATAAACTGATTTTGATGATGGTATTCTACACAGAGCCTAAGGTTCTCATCTTCCTTTATAGTGAATAGAACATGTGAACCACAAATAGAATTACCAGGTAATATAAAACCCTTATCTTCCAATATATCCAATAATATGTTGAACTCCTATGACCCTATAGGATCTATCAAATAGTAAACAATAAACACTAGTTTTGTTCTTAGAATTAAATAAATAGTGAATTATACCATACTATCAAGAAAAATTCTAGAAAAATAATCAATTAATAAAAAAAATAAATGATCCACTATTAGAGGGAAATAATCATTCAACACACTTTGGTCACTCATAAGGAGACCAAAAATATGGGGTATCACACAGACCAACCCAAGAAGTGCGGGTCTAGCTCAGGATACATAGATATCCCATTATCCCATATTCAATTAATTACAAACTAGGGTGATTATTGGAAAAAATAACTCAAGTTGTCCCCTTAGTATTTTTATGGCATGATTGTGTTTGCTGACAAATCTAAATGATTTCAAATAAGTATGGTTAGTGTTTTCTAATGATATGATTTTAATGTGGTACATTTTCCAAGTCTTTTCCAAAGTATTGGGGTTCAAAATAGAGAGTTTGATGTTAGAAGAGTAAATATTTCATCATTGGAGAGAAAAATATGCAGAACATTGACGAAAATTGGAAATTATTGAGAATTGACTACCACAATTCATGGACCACATACCATGTTCTCGGAACAGTACGCAGAGTGGCGAGAATGGTACACTAGAGTGGTTCACAAAACCAAAAATTGATCACCGTGATAGATTGCAGCAATGGGTGTACTATATGTGGAAAGATATATGTCTGGAGGATGTATTTTCATTTGTGAAGGAGATAGACCACATAGGAGAACAGGTTGTATGCGGACGATGTGTAAAAACAGTGTGCGAAATGGGTGTTGTTCACAGCAAAAGGAGGATCAGTATGCGGTTGAGGCTGTACCGAACCAATGATTTGGTAAATCATGGATTGGTGGAAATTATATATATATTTTCTTTTATAAGAATTTTCAATCCTGACTATTAGAATATATACCAAATATCATTACTGAGCCTCTCATTGCTCCGGGAATTCGGCAAAGTCTGAAAGTGGTTGGCCTAGAAGTAATTCTGCCGATGTTGTTTTCGGGATTCTTAACCCGTAACGAAATACTTGGTACATGGAGGGGGAATCATTGATACACGTGAGGGAGAATTACTTATGTGTTACATGAAGGGGGTGATCTGGTATGTAGAATCAACGACAATCCGTGAATAGAGAACAGTTCACAAACAGATGGCAGCTCGTCAAGGTGGAACGAAGGCAGCAGTACATGGAGGCGATAACAGATTGTGAAAGGCAGTATCTGTACATAGAGAGGCATCCCACATGCCACCCCCCTAAAATTTATGAGCATGATCAAGGTGATTTTTGGGTTGCTCAAGGAATTATGAAAAACTTTAATTCAGTTTACGAATGTATTTTCTGGTACCTCGCCGTACCAGGGAAGGAGTATTACATTTACGTGTGAAAAAGGGACATCAACATAAGAAACTACCTATATTTGAGGATCAGTAATTCATGAAAATTAAGGGACCTACATGTCTGTAAACTATTATTGAACTACATGTATATAAATTGTGAGTGGATTCCTTTATAAGAGCAGTGACCATAGGAAGATGAAGATGGTGACCCATTCCACCAGCATTGATCCATAGAAATAGGCATAGGAAGTGACCCATGGAAATTTAGTGAGCAGAACCTAAACATTGTAAAGCCAGTGAGTAATTTCATTGATGATCTATCCCAAATATTTTACTCATTATAGGCTATGAGCCATAGTGAATTTTGTACATTGACACATTGTTGTCTTATGCTCTTTGGACGTAGCCCGGTTTGGGTGAACCAAGTAAAAATTGATGTGTCATATGTATTATTTCATATCTAGTCATAGATTTCTATTGGAGGAAGTGAAAATTGTGTTTTGTATAATAATTAAACAAGATCTAAAAGAGAGAAATTGTTAATCATTCATACCCTAACTCACTCCACCCCCTCTCAGGGTATTTGACCTGGTGGACTTAACAATTTTTAACATAGGGAAAGAATAACTGTTAGTGGTGATCTCTCAAGAAAATGATTTGGAGGTGTTCAATCATTAATTAATTACGATCTTTAATGGAAATAATTTTCAACTTTAGTAAAATTGGATTTAGTACCACTTCTGATCAGTATGAATGGATGTCTTCATAGCATCTCTGCAAGAAATATCATCTTACATGAATATTTGTTCTATATCAGAAGTTGAAAGATGAGAATTGGATATTGATGCTAAAGGGATCAATGATTTAGGTGGATCACTATCAAAAATAATATATACGAAGGTGATTACATTTAAAATATCACATACAATGTGGGAATATTTTTTTTATCATTTATGAGGATGACATAGAAGTCTATGAAGAAAAGTTGACAGTTCTATGGAACAAGTATGAGAATCTCATAATGAATCCCAATGAGAATTATGAGGCATTCTATGATAAGAAAAATATTATAGTTGAAGACATGAAGGGTCATGGGGAAGTCATTTAATAAATAATGATTGTGAAATGTATCTTGTTGAAACTTCCACCACAGTTCTATTTAAAAATTTTATTTTTGGAAAACAAGTACTCAAATGATCTCACACTAGATAACCTACACAATACCCTTGTATCATATGAAATGTGAAACGATGATAATGATGCTGTGGAAAAGGAGAAGTCTTAGGAAGTCACATTCAAGGTCCTGAATAATCTCTCTATTGAAGATTATTTTTATGAGGACAATATGGATGATGTCTTGTCTTTTCTTTACTACAGTCTACAATGGGTAATAGGGAAGTTCAAAGGTAAACTTTTAATTGAATAATTTCTACGTGGAGAGATTGGGAATTTTGAAGCAAAGTTTCCTAAGATGTTTTTTGATGAAAATTAATAAAATGAAGAAATTCCACAAAATAAGTATTTAACAAATGTGAAATGGAGGAGAAGTGAAAAGTGAAATTTCATCAAAAAGATGAATATGCTTTTATAGAGGATAAGTGTTCAGAATAATCTGAGGCAAATTATTTGGAGGACTGCAAGGATCATAAAATAGATGCTTGGGGGATGTTGTTAGAAATTCATTAACAATAGAAGAAAGTGGCAATGATGAAGGTGAAAGTGAAGTTAGATTTGATCATCATGATGAATTAGAGGATTCCTTGAAGTGTTCGAAATATTGAGATAAAAAAAAGAAATCTAATGACGTTATTCGTGATGCAAAACTCTATATGTAGTAGTAGGAAGAAGATAATTCCGAGCTAAATATAGAAATTGAAATACTATGTTCTTCAATGCCAGAAAGCTTAGAAAAGGTGGTTGAGTAAATAATGATAATTAAAGAATGGAAAATTGAAATACAATGTTCGACTAAAATAGGAAAATATAAAATCAATTGTATCAAATAATAAGATAATTAATTCATCAGTCTATGATGAAAAGTTAATGATATTGATAAACTATTAACTCCAAGTTCGACATTTGGAATGTAGATCATACATGATACAAAGAAGATGAGATTTTAGTAGAGTGGTCCAGAAGAATAGAATCTATAATCAACTCGAAATGATAAGGGTGGTACAGATATTGATCAAAAACAGAAAGCAGTTATTATTCTTGTCAGACCACAATCATCCACCCCAAGATTGAAGATTGATTTCGGTTCCAAGAATAATAATAAAATACAAAGAACACAAGGCCAACTAGTGGTGCATCATTGACACACAAGAATGTACCTCACATAATATTCTATTGTTGTGGTATGATGGGACACTATCAAAATGTATGTTCTAATGAAAAGCAGTACCAAAGTGAAACACCCAACAGAGGTGGTTATACAGAGCTAGAAATACCAAGTCATCATTTCATGGTCATTGTTTCTTTTGTAAAGGACCTGAACATATGGAATGATATTTCACCTAAAAAATTCAGAGTAATGTGCCAAGTCAGATTGAATTGTTTCATAAAAATTAGCCGTGTGTATCATAAAGAGAGGTAAAAATTCAAAATCAATTTTCATATCTGTAAGTTGAAGCAGGTCCTTCATATGGTGAGGAAGATCAATATTATCATCCATTTTGAGTATGAAGTCAAAGACATGGGTCATAAATAAATGGGATGACAATGAAGTAGTTGTAGAAATTATATTCAAGGCATCAAATAGCACTGGGATATGGATTATTAATAGTGGATGCACTTTCCATATGATGGGAAATAAGGATCTAGTGCTCAGGGTCAAGTAACATAAATAAGGTATATTAACATTTAGTAATGATGAGGGCTTGAAAATTTTTTGTTTTGGAAAATAATCATTTGTAGAAAAAGATGATACAAGCATATGTGTTGAATTTTGAGGGGATTGGTAACAACTTTCATAGTGTTAGTCAATTGTGTGACCCAATACATGAAATAGGTTTTTCAACTAAATAATATATCATCAAAGAAAGCGATGGTGTTGTTGTGTTGCAAGGATAGAGTACAAAAGGGAATCTCTACCTCATGGGTAGAGATGAATATATGTGCCTTCTATCCAAGGAAGAATAAAACAAGTTATGGCCTAAGCGTCTTGGACATAACAGTCCAAAAATCATTTAAGGATATTCTAATGGATGTCAAGTTAGCATTTACGAATGGAGTTTTGTAAGAATATGTTTACAATGAGAAATCAGATGGTTTTCTCATCCATGAAGATGAGAACAGGGCGTTTCGGCTGAAGAAATAATTATATGGTTTGATGAAAGCAACAAGATCATGGTATTCAAGGCTTGATCAATTTATAATGAAGCTTGGTTTTCTGCTTGGTGGAGTTGATTACGATCTGTATTTCAATAATGGAAATAAAAAAGGATGATGGTGTTGGTTTATGTTGATGACACAATCTTTGGTGGATTTGATGAAGTACATAGCAGATGGTTTTCTATATTCATGAAAAGTAAGTTCTAAATGTCGATGATTGGTGAGCTATCATTTTTCCATGGCTTACAAGTGACACAAGGAGGAAATAGTACTTTTATCTCTCAATCTAAATATTCTAATAAAGTTTTGAGAAGGTTTGTAATGGATAATACAAAGGATACAAAATATATTTTTGCTACCTGGTTGAATCTATCATTAGATGATGAAGTCAAGCCAGTTAATGTCACAAAATACAAGAAAACCATTGGAATTCTGATGTATCTGATAGTGACAAGGCCTGATATTGTATTTTCTACATCCCAATAAGTGAGCTATCAAAGCAATCCCAAGGATACCTACATGATTTAATTAGAAATAATTCTTCTATATATCAAAGGCATAGGGGATTGGGGTCTAATGTATAATGAAATATCTCAATCAGAATTATTGGGATATACAGATGAGGATTCAGCCAGTACAACAGATGATAGGAAATCAACATCAGGAGGTGCCTTTTATCTAGGAGGGTTGTGTATTTCTTGGGTAAGAAATAAGCCACATTTCATTTCACTTAGCATCATAGAATCTAAATACATTGTGGCTACCCAAGCTTACATGTTGCTGTTCTGGATGAAGCATCATCTTGAAGATATAGGAATTGAATTGAAATCGCTGATCAAAATATATAGTGATAATTTAAGTGCTATAAATCCTACCAAAAATCCAATTCATCAATCTTGGAAAAATAAAATTGAAATCAAATATCATTTTATCAAGAATATGGTGGATCATGGTCTTGTTAAGTTGGAGTATGTTTCTATAGAAAACTCAGTTGCAGACATTCTAACAATGGACTTACCCAAAAAAGCATTTGAAAGACACTAAATTGATATTGGAGATCAATCAACGTCGAGCACTTCAAAAAGAGTGGATGTGGGTCTCCTTCTCCCCGATATGTGCTTTGTTTTTCCCTAATGTTCTTATATGCGTTCTTTAACTTGTTTCAATAAATCTTGACATGCGCTTCAGGTTATTTGACAAAGGGGGGGAAAGTGTGGCTATTCTATGGGGAGAAAATATAGGGGGAGAAACTATTTAGTGGAGCAACGAGATAGGGGAGTTGGAGCTAATCTGAATCTAGTTATATGAGCTATAACATAGGGAGGCTTTAAATATGATGATTATTTAATAGTTCAATCAAAGATTACATACCACAAACATTGAGGTTCTTGAAGGATGTAGTTATTTTTTATAAGTGTTATTTCAACAATTAGTGTCACAGATGAAGTGATTCATTGATTAACTTTTCATTATACTATTATTTATAATGCTGATAATGGATAATGTGGGATTAAATTATGTGTTGAGTAAATCCTTGATTGCTATTTTAATTGCATGAAGATCAGTCAAAGATTAGATTTTACAAAAGTTGAGGTTTGTGATGAAAGAAACTTATTGGTATCAATGTGGTTTCAACAATTGGTGTCAGAGATGAAGTGATTCATTGATGAAAATTTCAGTATACACATTTTTCTCATGACAATCCTAGATCATGTGGTCTTATATTATGTTTTGAGTAGATCCTTGATCGCTATTTAAATCACTTGAATCAAATAGTTGTTGAAGATGGAAAGATCTTTAACGAGATATCAATATAAAAAAATTGTTTTGGGAGGAGTTGTCAAGAAACCCAAATAGGGATATTATTGGTAAAAAATCTTCAAGATTCCCTATTAATATATTTTGGGTGTGATTTTTTTATTGACAATGCCAGATGATCGTGTATAAAAATCATTGGTGTCTTCCAAATAATAGTTTTTTTGGTGGTGTAGTTTCCTAATGTTTTCCAATTTTTTGGGCTTTAAAATCAGGAGTTTCATGTTTGAAAAATAAGGATTCACTCATAGGAGTGAATAACATGAATAATGTTGAAGAATATTGGAAATTTATAAGAACAACATACCATAATTCATGGATTGTGTGTCATGTTTTGGGAATAGTACGTGGAGTGGCAGGAATGGTTTACCAAAGCGGTTCACGAAACTGGAAATGGTTCACAGTGATGGTTTGCAGAAAAGGGAATGTGGTTTGCAGAAGGATAGAGGTCAACATGATGTCGTTTCATTGGAATAGGAGATCTACCATGTATGAAAAAAAAGTAATTACATAGATGACATGGAAGAACAGTACGCAGAATGGGTGTGGTTCGCGGCGGTAGGAGGATCGGTTTGCGGTGGAGGCTGTAATGAATCTAAGATATGGAAAATCATAGATTAGAGGATACTTAAGGTATCAGTACCTATATAAGAATCTTTAATCCCACTAATTATAAGAGATAATGAATATCATTATCAATCATTTTTTTGTTCTGGGAATTCAGCAAAGTCCATAAGTGGTTTGCAAAGATGTAATTCTGCAGAAGGTGTTCGTAGGGATTCTTAACCTGCAAAGGAAGACTTTTAACATAGAAGATGAATATCTATTATGAAAGAGAGAGAATATCTCAAGAGGTATGTGGAGGGGGGGGGGTCTCTAGTACATGGATGTAAGGATATTCCACGAATATATAATAGTTCACAGACAGATGGTAATTCGCAGAGGTGGAACGAAGGCAGCGGTACGAGGAAGCGATAGCAGTTTACAAAAGGCAGAAGTAGTACACCGAGATGCATTTTGTGCACCAAAACCTCTACATAGTACACATAGGAACATGTTGGTTCATATTTTCCTCATGGAATCTTAAAATTTCTTGAAATCATTTTGAGAATGTATTTTCCAGCACCTTGGATACCCGAGAAGATGGATTTCACCTCCTAGTGAAAAAGGAACTTCAACAAAGCATCTACCTATAGTTGAGGATGCAAGAATTCACGAAAAAGTTGGGACCTACATGTCCATAAACTATTTTTGAAATAAAAGTCTATAATGTATGAGTAGATTCTTTTTAAAGAGCATTAAGCGCAAGAAGAGCAAGATGATGACCCTTTCCACCTGTAGTGAGCCAGATAAAGAGGCATAGAGAGTGACCCTTAAGAATATAGTGAGAAAACCCTAAACATTGTAGATGAAGTGAGTTTGGGAATAGAAGTTCTAGCCCAAACACTGTACTCATTATTAGATGTGAGCCTTAGTGAGTTTAGTACATCGACACATCACCGTTGTATGCTCCTTGGACGTAGCTCAGTTTGGGTAAACGAAGTAAATATTGTTTTACCCAATGCCTGATTTCATATAAGGTCATATATTAATATGGTATTTACATAGATTTGGGTTTTTTTCTTATAAAAAATCAAGATCCAAAAGGGAGAATATTTTAATCTGTCATACCTAGATTCAACCACCTAAAGGTAATCGACCCAGTGGACCAAACAGTGATGATAATGTCACCCACCATTGATAAAAATCAATAATGTCCTAAAAAATGTCTTACAAGTCCATTCCAAAAATAATGTATAATCCATTCTTCTCTAAAACAAAGAGTATCCATTCGAAATAGATTCCACCAACCTCTAGAGGAAAATAATTTCATTGATATATACTATCCCATCATATTCTAAATGGTGTATCCAGAGTCATCATCCCAAAAAAGTACTCAATTTACTTCCCCAAACATTCCATAATTTATATAGAGATAATTTAATGTAATGATCTTCTGTCAATTTGTGTAGACACTAATGTAGGGGATAAAATATCATTCCTCATACTCTAGATGTCCGAAAACTATTCTATTATAGTATAATCTATTCTTAATGAAGCTGAATAGTACTATAACCCTTAACCATATCGTAGTTATACTATGTATGACCTATATACTATATTGTCATCTCATAAGACAAGGTCCCATGACTACACCCACCTCCTCTGCATGATCATATGATAATAGTTTAGTTTCCTGTTTTATGTGAAGCTGTCGGTCCTCCTACCAAATATAAAGTCAGTGTAGAACCCCCTCACTATGTAATGCGGTAAACATTATATAAAAAAAATTAGATGAACCATTTTTCAATATACTCATAATTAAAGTAGGTATTTGTTTTTTTAATCTATTTGATCAGGATTCCCACACTAGTGGCATATCATTTAATTATCAATATGTTCCATATGACTCACACTGCCACCATATGAATACCCAAGGAACTACATTGAGACTCTTTATGTGACACTTCCCAAACTTAGTGCTCAATCTCTCTACCCCACTCCATCACTTTCCCTCATGTTCCTCTTAGTGGTGTGGTATTTTATTATCATCACTAAAATGGTATACACTATAATGATATTATCTTAGGATCATATGGTGTATTCTAACTGATCCTCAAATGGCCTTACTGTCATTATCTCATCATCTTCTTGAGTCGATGTAAAACATTGGAGCTCCATGAATTGATAATAATATTCAATAATATTCTTAGAACCCTGATGAAGGTGAATAGATTCCCCCTACCACTAAAATACTTGTTTATATTAGAAATGTAATCATAAGATGCCATCAGAAAATCTATACAGAACATATCTTAATGTTGAAAACCTTAGTGGACAACATCCCACCTTTAGATGGTAATATCTTGTGTCATGAAAGTTTCGCGTGTGGCCAACCTCTATAGAGACATCTCCATGTGATAGAATATATATAGCATGTCCTCCAACCATGAATCAGTGGCTTGGTGTCCACCACCCCCTACAACATAGTTGGATGCTAGTGTTCGAACTTTCATATAATCTCTTCTATAAAATTTGAAGGTCTTTGATATCCCAATATATACAACATATATCATAGAAACCCCACTTTAAATAATACATCACTTCATTTATTAGGAATAGTAATAGGTTCTACAAGTGGAACCACATGGGTTACTATTAGTCACTCAATTATCACTACCTCAAGACCATGGTCATTGACACATTCATAGAACATGACTGAAGGAAATCTTGTTGTAATGATTAAAAAAATTTAAAATGGATGACTCATAATAGGATTTGATAACAGAAAAGAACAAAGATAATGAAATAGGGTGGAAAGAATTCATTCATATACAATATTCAACTCCCATCGTCCATCTCCAAAATCTAGGACTAGGTTATTTTAAAATAATGTTAGTTTCACAAGAGACACTCACTATTTCCTACTACTAAGGTTGGTTCAATGTCAAGGTTCTGTATCATATAAAAAGAAAACCATGTATGGAGCATTATTTTCCTGGTATAGTGGAAAATGGCACTATTATTGTAATTAGAATCCTCAATTAAGGCTTACCATTATTTAAGAGCTTATAATTCTTTTGATTCATTTAAATAAATAAATATATATATATATCCGACTATAGTTAGATTCTTAATCCATTTCAATTTTATAATGTAATATTTTTTACAGTATGAAACATAACACTTCATGTAACTACCACCATCATTATAATTTTTTTAATTATTTGAATCACTATTCAAAATTTGTATAGCCCCTAAACATTATAAATTCCAATTTACATCCATTAAATTAATACCACTAACATTTCATCCCACATGACCAAAACTCCATGGTTCAATATTCCATAATAGGTTACGTAGAGTACCACCATCATGCTCTATGTGGAAAAAATTGGTATTATGAAAACACATTAAATAACTAATTAATTATGTCCCTTAAAAAAATTCAATTTGAACATAAATATCTTGTAACTCACAATGACGAAATGAAATAAAATCAAAGAAATAAAATTTCTATGACTACATGGCACACCATAACACATGAAATTTGAATCAATACATTCATATAATGATGGATATATATTAATTCCATGCATTACCAGGACAAGGGTAAATTTGAATTAGTAAATTTCATATCATAAAACTGGTGCATTACACAATACAAAATTTAATATAACTGTAAATCAAATATCAAACAAAAAATCATATCCTAATTTTTTTTTATTTTCATTATATGTGTGTTAGATTCTCTTAAGAAACAGACCAAAACTAAATTCAAACAAACACTAATCTCTTGTCTAACCATTCCCATTCAGTAACAAAAATTGTAAAAAGTTCTCTAATACCACATTGTAGAATCCTATATCTAGTTCAATCCTATATAATTGAACTAGGATGGCCTTTTGGTCTTAAATGCACCTCCCCATATGCAAGTGGCTGTAGACTAGTAGTAATGGCCTAATAGTGTTCCTGAGGAGAGACTATTCCCCCTATTTTAAGTAGAAAATAAAAATGACTAATAGAGAAAACCCAAGGAATCTGAGGTATTTCATCTAGATAAAGATAAATAGTTTCGTATAATAATTTATGATCATGTAATGTTACTGTACAAAAAAGGAGTACAAACATGACATAGTGAAAAAGGCCTAAACACAGTTATATACAAAATTACAATTGATGGCCCATGCTCTCTCCAATAGTATAGTGACATTAAAAACATTATTTTAATCTTTTCTTCCATCCTTGTATAAAAAATCTAGAATCCATACTTGGTCCCATTCCTTTTTCCCTACATTCTTCTAAGGAGAATTTTCATGTACCAATTGCCAGCCAAAAAAGGGTGTAAGATACACTTAGTAGGACACCACAAAAATTTTATAGTATGATCCTTCCAAGAATTTAAAATAGAAGGGTCATGATATCATAATTTAAACTAGAAATTTATGTATTATGTAGGTCAACACAGGTTCCTTGAGGATGATCACCCAATTGTAAATTCATTGTGCTATTTTGGGATACCTCGTATCAAATGGAACCATATATATATATATGTATATATTAGTATAATTATATAATAGAATAATTACTTAAATATATGTACAAACAGATTTAAATATATATATATACATATTCATAATACTACCCATGACCCATGGTGTACCCCTGGTGACCAAGAAAAATAATAAAATTCGCATACTATATATATGGGAAATGAACATACAATTCGATAATGGTTACATATTTCTTTACATCATCCTACTAAACGAGATAAGTGAAAAGTAATGTCTATAAACATATGGAGATGTGAATGATCATGTATAACGATCTATAAACAATTTCAAACATCACACCCAACATCACACTTTAATGGAACATAATGAATCATATTGCACAAAAAACCATAATCATGTCTCAAAATCCATTATAAATGGGTGAGGAATAATCATTACAATATTTCATGCTTTTAATTCCTTGTGCTTATCTAAGGGAGTGTTTCCATAAATTTAATATTCATTTATCCATGATCAAAATCCAATATATATAAAAATTCATGTCAAATGGTCAATCGATTAACATCTATTGAATTAAATTATGTAATTTCAATTTAATTATCATACCAACCGCACTTTTAAGGTGGTTAGGTCACATATAAAATATCCAATGCCAAAATAATTCCATAATCACACCTCAAGGAGTGGAACTATCCAAATGGAATGTTCTCCAAAAATAACATGTGTGTAAGGGGTATTTATAGCATGTCTTCCAATTAAGAGTAATGGAATCTATATTTTTAGGAAAACACATTGATGATATGGAATTAATATATTATGGACATTGAATATTGTAGTGTAACATTATGGATAAATACTAGACCTCTTACATTATGGTGGTAGATGACTCATCATCATGCTTTGTCTTTGAATTCGAGATAGAATGTAAGAGAGTATGAAAATAGAAAAATAACTAGATATTAAGGAATATTTTCTCACATGAAAATATAATTCATGAGGGAGAGGTAAATAAGAAATAAAAGTTAGGGGATTGAAGATCATCCCATTAGCTACCTAATGAAACTTACTATGAGAAATTCTGAAAAATTATGAGGGAGGAGGCTCAATGCCTATATGATATCAATTGGAGAGATTCTAATGGAGGAGGAGAGGTGAAGTGAGTTATTAGGTGGGAAATGATGATTATTTTTTTAGTATTAAGAGGGGATATTTGATATCTAATTAATTTTAAAAGGGTTTACTATTTGGCTATAATGTTTTAAAAATTGTGCTCCTGACTGTGCGGGCTCATCATAATTGTGGAACACACCAAGTGGGCATGGAGAATGGTTTTGAGAAACCATTAAAAACCAATGTGGTGTCTAAACAACCTACTGATACCATTTCACATATGCATGGGGCATGCGATGCATAGTCTACAAAACTATGTTATGACCTCTAGGGTATGCATTATTAATGGGAATAGTTAGCACTAATCATTATCTAATGAAGAACCTAACCTTTTTTCCAAAAACATTGGGCTTCATGCTTCAGTCAAGTCCTAGAGACACCTAAAATATTCCATTGACTTTTAAGAGCCTTCATAAGAATAAATCATGTGGTTTAAACTAAAATGTTAGAATTTCATTCCTCTATAAAAATATGGAACATTACATGATTGACCTAATGATATATGTAAATAGTTATATGTTGAGGGGATATCTAATGATGAATCATTATATTGTGAAATATGGTTATGGTATCATTAATGTTTATAATATAATTATAATGGGTTATAATATTCTACAAAACCTACCGAGGGACCAAATCCAAGAGTCCTTATATAGAGAAACTTATCATAGTAGCTCAGAGCCAGTTTTTAATTTATTAAACATGAAAATTGATATAATAAATCACATCCTTTACTGTGAAATAGTTTTTTATTATTTTTAAACTAGATACATACTTGATTCAGAAATTAATTTTGATTTTTTTTGGAAATTAATTTTTTTTCCAAGAATAACAATAGTCTCTCAACAATATGTTTTAATATTAATAAATTTACCTTTCATAAGATCCTAGGGAAAGGACAAATAATAAGGGTGAGATAAAATTCTCATTAAGGGTTATGTAAAGTGGAATGAATCATGAGTAAATGAGTGTAATCAACATTGAAAGGTAAATAACTGAGCACTTGTACTATTTGAATTATTTATCTACTATAATAAAAATGGAAAGGTAAAAACCATAAGACACATTCAATTATATAAGTAACATGAGAATAGTAACTGGGTAAGGCATAATCAATCTGGAAATGTAATTATAAATTAAAAGATATCATTTTATCAATAAATTCAGAATAAAATTCAAATAGAGAAAATATCACAGAAAAACTATCATTGATAATAATTGTTGAATTACTAATGAATTAATTAATAAATTGTGGGATTTCATGTTTCCCAGGGACCTGATACATTTACCATAAATATTATCCTCAAATCTATTTAAAACTGATAGGTAAATGTCCATTAATGTAAGGCTATCCGACTAGTTCGTCCCATAAGAATGATGATTCATTGAGGGAAAATATAGAATTGGGATCAACTCATGTATTTCTTGTCTCAATAATTCTTTATATATCAAATAACTGAATTTAATGATACAAAATGTTCATTATCTTCATATATCTATATTGATTAATGAATAATAATTTTATTAAATTTTCCCAATATAAATTAATAAATTTCAATGTATATCACTGAATGTAGAAATGATATAATATTTAAGAAAGAATCATATCCCTGATTTAAAATATAGTTATGTAAGGAAAATTTAAGGTCCCTTGATCATAGTAATGTGAAGATTTGTATGGAAACTTATTGAATATAAAAATAAATTGACGAATTGAATGACATTATTATTCTTCATTAAAATAATAAAAATCCTTACAGATGTGTAATAAGTGTAGCATAAATATGAAATATCACCAATGTAGTATCTGTGGAGTGATGTGTTTTTTACATTTAATAATAACAACAACACAATATAGGATTTTTTTAAAAAATCATCATAAAATATCCTTTTCATTTAATTAGTAATCATTTAGGAATAAAATTGCACAAAACATTTTGAAAATATGTTTTATTATCAATACCCTTTTAAATATACAAATTAATCATTGAAAAATTTGAGTAGCCTAACTGCGTGAAATTCCTTTCATGTCGTACACATTAAAAAAGACTCCTCACACTTTTTTAGTAAAAGAAAAATATGCATTGTTTTGAAAATGATATAGAGATTTATTTCAATAAAATTGAAAAGTTTAAATTTCCATAATAAGTTATTTAATAAATTAGTTTTAAATGGTTAAAATAATTAAAAAAAATTATAGATAGCATGGCTTTGAAGAAAAAAATTTTCTAGCCACTGAGGGAAATGATGATATATTTTCATAAAAAATATCAGTCATTATAAGTACTAAAGAGTGGATAAATTTTATTATTACATTAAAATATCATGAATATCCAATTATTAATTAAATTAATTGGTTTTATTTTGAAATGTTCATAAGATATTATTAAACTGAAATTCATGAATAGAGAACGTCTATTAAAATGAGATTGTGAAATAAACTCTAGTAATGATCATAACATTGAAGTGATGAATAATAAATTGATCAATTAAATGTATCATATATGAACCCACATAAATAAAGTGTATATACTGAATAAGATAATAAAAAATCTATTCATGTTTAATCTTAAATTAGCAATATCCATAGCAAATTAATATAACAAAATGAATAAAAACTTATTAATGAAATTCTCACCCAGAAGTTAATTTATAAAACAAGTACCCTTAGATTAAATAGTTCAAATTGAAACCTAAATTACCCTAACAAATTAATTATTAATGATACTAAATTTCATAGTGATAGTATATACACCATATAAAATAAATTTGGTATATAAAATTACCATATGCCTCAATGAAGAGAAATTAAGAAAATGTCCATTACTTCATGCTTACTTTTTTGATAATCATTCGTTAAACACCTGAATAGTTGTTATAAACATGTTATAATATTATAACGGAACATTATTAATGTTTATAATATCACATATTATCATTTTATAATATCTTATCACCCATTTGTTGTTAATATTTTATTATTTTCATTGTTTCATGTGTTAATTTCTCGGTTTTCTCATGAAGGTTTTCCCATGAATGTTATAGTCCCTAAATTTTTTTATTAGTTCCATAATATCTATAAGAAAAATAATGAAATATTTATCATCATTTTAAAAAAATATTACCTTTCAAATCAATATTTAATGATTATTACCAAAATGAAGTATACTATGATCATGTCGATGGTATGACATATAGACACGTGAGTAATTATTCAAATTTTCAATGATTATTATGGAAAGGTGGTGGGTAATATTTTATCAGTAATGAATAATTTAAATGTCATAAATACCATATTATATTATTAAATATAATTATGTATATCATACTCATGCATTGGTGATGAAAAGAGAGTCATATCCTTTTGTGAAGGCCATTGTCCACACATGCATGAACGATGTTTTCATGTTTCACTATATGGATATAAATTACATATTACATTTTAGAAATGATAAATATATATTTAATATTATAGTTACATCATGTATATCACATTTATTCATTAATTTTATCATTATTACATTCCGTGTAATGTGTCATTGAATGATAAATCATATCCCTTTGTGGGGTTGTATTTCATTGTATACATGAGAGATGTTATTGTATCCAATAAGTATTAGAATGTAAAACATGTATATATGATATAATGACTACGTTGGTATAATGTTTTCATAAATATCATATATATACCTTATATCCATAATTACAACCAACCACGAGATGTGGTAATCGAAAAACATATGACACTGGATCTTGTCGTGATAGTCCATTATACCCACAAATAATGATTTTGTAATACATTTGATTGAAGTGGAGATGGTGGTAGTCCATGATCTTATATTAAAAAAATATAATTATATATAAAAAAATGAGTTCAATAAATATTTTGGTTTAATAATATTTGAGTGGGGTGGAGGGAGATAAAAAAAATAATCATTGAAAAACATTACCTCTAATTTGGTTTTGTTCCTTAGGTTATAACTGAAGTCCTTCCTAATTTATATTTCATCCACAAATATGTAATCTATGATCATAAGAGATAATTTTGGAAAGGATTTGGGAGGGTAATGGACGAACTAAAATATTATGGGCTGGATAAGAGAGGATAGTGTGTGGCCTTTTATAGGAGAGGTGAGTAGTACACTTTTAATTTATAAAAAGAACAAATCATACCCATGTTTTTTAATCCCAAAAGCCTCTAAAATGAACCATTATATAAACTAGAAGATATATTGTCAAAATATAGAAAATAATGTGGGTTGAATGGTATGTTATTCAATTTTTATCAATATAATATTTGTTTAACTGCTTGCAAATCGATTTTTACCTGAACTATTGTAATTATGTTTTACTATTTTCACAATTAATTTTTTTTTTCAAAAATTATATTAAAAATATAAGAAATTATAAAATATTATAATTCTATATAGGGAATATATATTTTTTTTAACAAATTTATAATAAATAATTAAAAAATTTTAATTTAAAATTAGTCTCACGGATGTGATGCGAAAGTGTCTTTCTATGGGGAAAATGTCAAAACTTTTATGAGGATTTTAATTTAGAAATTCAATTTTAAAGTTAGATAAAGGAGATAAACATGATTAATTGGTAAAAAATTGAACTTATAATAGATTAAAACAAATTCAAAATATAATCTAACATTATAAATTATTTAAATTAAAATGAAATTGTCAATGAAATTTCTTTATTTTCACTATTCATAGAAAAATGAAATATTTTTCAAAAATAAAAAAAATCTACATAAAATAATTTTTATATTATGATTTAATAAATGAATTTCATTTTAATAAATTAATTTTAAAAACCTCATTAAAATTACCTTAAATTTTGTTTTTAAATCATGACTAAAGTGTTTTTTTGAAAAAACAGTTTTTTCAATAAAATGCTATTTTTATTTTAAATGATTATAATTTTTTTATAATATATATATATAAACATAATTATCGTAATTAAATTAATAATATTAAAACCCTAATATTTAATGGATAGGATATAATGGTATAAAATTTTAGGATTCATTTAGATGTGGTGTTCTGTGGTTCGTAAGCAATCGAAGAGATTAATTTGAAATTAATATATTTCTTGGGTTTCTTAAGAATGGAGTTTCATGTCACATAATATACATAATACAATTTTTTAAATATTTAATTTCAGGGGTTTACATTCGTTGTAACACCCCGAGATTTTTTGAGAAATTTTATTTTTAATTTCATTGATGTCTTGTGTTGTACGCTACACCAAGATTATATTGTGCTATACGCAACATAGTATTATCTTGTAGTATATGCAACACAATTCATGTCTTGTGTTACACACAAGAGAAACCTTCCTCGATAGATTGCGTTGTACGCAATATCGAGTCTCACTAAACAACGATATGTTATTAAAATATTATATAAACTAGCCGTTATAAATAGTAATACCCACTTTTTGAAATTTAATAAATTTTATCTTTCAAAATGGACTTCATTTTTGAATTCTGAATATCAAAATTATCCTAGTTTAAATTTTTGGTATTTTTCTAAAAACTTTCATTTTTTGATGAATAGTGAAAACACTGAGTTATTGGATAAAACTGACTTTTTATTTAAATAATAATTTATTTTATTTAAATAAATTTTAGGTCAAAATAGACAAATAATACCTATAAATGTTAAATTTAATTGATTAGAGTCATTTTATAATAATTTTAGATATATAAAAATTTTATTGAACTTTTTACCGTCTTTTACCCACCTCCTAGGAGCATTTGAAAATTTACAAAAAACTTAATTTGACCGTCTCTTTGAGTTGAATTTCAAAAATATGAGAGACATGGTTGATATCAGTAAGTAAAATTTGGTTCAATGAGATGAAAATAATTTTGGGTGAATAGTAACTTTTAACTTTTATTTACCACGGTTAAAAGTAAATAGGGTAATTAAGGGTAAAAATGATATTATTATTACCCTAACACCTGTATTAATTTTATTGGATAAGTGTAATTCGACCAATAAACAACATTATGATAAAATATGACCCTTTAGGTCCACTTGGATAAGATAAGGTCATTTATTATTATTTTATTTAAAGGAGAATTAAAATAGTTAAAATCAAAGTTTAATAACTAAAACTTTTTTAATATAGGGTAACACAAAAGATAAATTAGAATATAAATATTCATTATAAAGATAAAAATATTTCCTACATAATGGTATTTTATTTATTATTTTTAGACAATAAATAATTTAATTTATTTATGACACAATGATGATGCAGTAATTACCTTATTAATGAAATATTGACATAATTGGTATTATAAATACCCAAATAAATGTAATTTGGGACTTTTTATGAATTAAACTAATTTTACAGTTTAATATAACATATTAGGGTTGGGTAGATGAAATTTTTTTGAAGTAATAATGCTGTTATGAATTTAGAAAAAAACAAAAAACAAAATAGTGTCAAAATTAACATAAAAGAGTTTTTAAAACAAATATTACATTAATTATTGATATAATGGTCCTAAAAATCTTAGGTTTGGTAAAAATACTTATGTAGTAATAAATATGACATTAATGACCAAATTGGGGATCGATAGGTAGTTTATAGTAAGTTTATTAACCATATAGTGTAAGAATACAAGAAGACACAGAAAAAGTTAAATTATTTAACTTAGAGTTAAATCTAAACGATAAGGTTAAAATGGTAACCTAAACTTGTATAAAACCTATTGGTTGATAGGATTTCGACCCATACCTACCCTATCCTCTAAATAAGTTACTTTTGAGCCATTATAAATTGAATATTAATTTTATATAAAATAACATTTTATGTTTTTCCTAAGGTGCCCCTCACCCCTCTTATAAAAGGGAACTCCCCCTTCTCTCTAATTCACACTTCCAAAGCCATTTTTATCAGCCAAACCCTACCCAAATACCCTCTAAACTGTCCTAAATCCATCCTAGAGTCCTTCCTTTTGTCGGAAGGCCATCCTAAGGGGCCCTTTTGATCGAATCAAAAGGAAGAACCCGAAGAAGAGGTAAATATCTCACCACTAATTTCAAGTTCCTATCTTCTTCCACTTCCTCCTTATTTGTTGTTTCCATTATAAAATAATAATTACAGTATCTTATATATACTGTGATTTTATTATAAAAATTTTACAACCATATTTTTTATTCTATCCATCCTATGAATGAAAAACTCACCACACGTGCGTACGTACGGCTTACCGTCTCCACGTCGTGGTGTAGTTTGTTATTAAAACATTTCATCATTTGGATGGGTATAATAATGAGTTTAAATGATATAAATAAAAAATAAAAAATTATGATGATTCTTTATATATGATATACCATCCAATTATATATGATTTTAATATCAAAAGAATGATATTGTCACTCGTGTATACGTACAGACCATAGTCTCCACGAAGGCGATGAGATTCATTTTCTTTGCTTAACCATTAAAGTATGATTATAAAGTATATATAATAAATAATAATGAAATATATTACATAATAATAATAATACTGGATTTATGTACATATATGTTTCATTTACATAATTCCATTCAATTCAATGAGGAAACGAAAACAGCGTTCATGCGTACGTACGACCTACTGTCTCCATGAACGGTGTATTTCATTTCATTTATCGATCTATCATATATATTTACATTATGAATATATATTATATATAAATAATTTTCTACATTCTGGAATTAATTAAATCAGGATATAAGTAATAATATCAAGAACAACAAGTCGAAACACGTACCATAAATGAAACGATTTTACCCAAAACGCTGATTTTACATAGAATTTACAAAAGAACGGGTAATATAAAGTCATAAGTGAATCATATATGATATAATAAATATTATTATGGTTATTTTACAAGTTAATAATATGTTTAAACCCACTATACAAGAGTTATTGACACATACAGAAGAAATCGGACCTAAGGTAAGGGATAATTCTGCAAATCTCATTTTTATCCGAGATTGCTTATACATATGTATTTACTGGGGTTATATTTTTCATCCATGTCCATAAAATGTTTTTCATAAAGTGTTGAATTTTCCTACATGTATGATTAAATTCATTTTCACACCTTTTTGATTTTTACTATGATGAATGGAAGGAATCTTTCTATTTTTACCATACGATGCACTTTTTGACTTTTCTAGCAAAAGTATGAGGAGAATGTTTTTTTAACTTATACAGCATGAATGGATTTTAACAGTTTCCTAACACCTTATTTTCATTAATCTTCATCTACAAGATTTTATTATTTTTTTCAATAAAATACTTTTCTTTTAAAATTACATGACATTTTGTGAAAAGAAAATGATTTTGAAGAAATAAGGATATTTTCCTCAAGAATTCATTTTAAGTGTTTTATCAAAAATATTTTCCTTCTAAGATGACATTATTTAATATGGATATGTTTCATGTATAATGTCCCTATTATTTAAATGGTTTTATTTTGATTATGATGAAATTATATCCATTGTTTTATATGGATTATGTTATGATGGGATGATGTATATGAAACCCATTTTATTTATCGGGTTATAATGAATGATTTATGTTTATTTTGTGGCACACGAAATAATTATTTCATTATAAGATGGTTGGGACCTATATCTCCCTAAAATTCATTGGGTAAATATTTATATCTCATGAGATAGACATGGCTGGAATGAAAATTTAATCCGGTTTAGTGAAATAGGACTTGAATGAGGAGTGAACTCGATTTAGTAAGGTACTTTGTCCACTATGATGGTCTTAGAGGCAATGCATTGGCTACTATAGAAATCATATCATTTGGTTAATGGTTTTCCATAATTACATGTTTTATTCCAATGCAATTTTATCTTGGTTAATGTTCCATTATGATCTATTCCTTATGTACTGCCAAGATTTATGTCATTGCTCAAGATTTTGATGTTTTATGTTTTTAAGTTCAAATGTTTATGGATTGTTTTTAAGTTCTCCATGTTTACCGTTACTGAGCATTTGAGCTCACCCTTTTTAAGTTTTCTTTTACCCAGGATATAAAGAAAAGTTTTATGTAAGAAAACCAAAGGGGAAGATCTTTTTGGGAGATGTTGAAGATCTTTCACCATGATTAGAAGATTATGTTTCGAGTTTCCAAAGACACTAAACTAATAAGGTATTTGAGAATCAATTTTTGACATGTATTAAGTATTCCTAAAAAGTAATGTATTGTCCATGTACGTCATGCTTTGGGTCTCTACAGTTGGAATGAGAGAAATGGTTTAGTTAACCTTTGAAAACTAGGATGCGAAAACTTTAGTGAGATCCCTAGAGATATTTCTATGATATGTCTAGGGATGTCCCTAAGGTTTAGTATAACTATAGGTTACAGTCCTAGAATTATGTTAACAATCATGAATAACCTAAGGAGAACCTAAGGTGTCATGGATTAAAGAATGTGTTATAAGTTAGACTTTTTATGATTATGTGGTTCCTCTTTATTTAAACTGTTTCTTACACCATGGTTTTTGGTTTTAGTCAATGGAGTGAACGATAAGGAATTGGTTCAACATTGAATCCAATGGAAAAATTGGTGACTATGGGAAACGAAATTGCATAATGCCTAGAAAGAATGATATTTTGATTTTTCCAAATCAGTCATCGCAATATATGATTAACAAGGTGAACTTTAGTGGTATTCCTAATTCATCAAATAAGAGGAAGATGAACTTTTATGCATGTTCGCATGATGAGGTGCATAGAGAAAGGTTGATTGAGATTTCTAAAAAAGGGAAGAAGAACCTTGATGAATACATCAAATGGAGGGGATGATGTTATATGTGTGGGGAGAAGGTTCATAGAGTGACAGACTATTATGGAGTTCAATGTCTTATCTGTGGAGAACATGGGCTTTACCCAACTCAATGCCCTGACCTAAGAGGTTACTTCTAAATCAAGTAAGGACTGATTCCACGACAATCATTGAAGAAGATGGTTTGAAGTGTTTAGGTATTGTCATTCATGAATAATTTTTTTGAGGTACTTTTATGGTATATTGGAATATCTATGTATTGGTCCATTGTGGTTTTCCATAAGAATATTGTACCGGTAACCATGAAAAGTGATTGAAATATCTTTGGAAAGCAGATGATATGTGCATAACGAAGGGATAAGGAGAAAATAATATGTTTGATAGTATTAATGATCCCAGAACTGATATAAGGACAAAGTGACATCATTGTTTAAGTATATAGAAATTTTGGGATTTTGGTATGTGGGAAGAGATAACTTTGGTAGCATTCATGTTTTCACTAAGGTTCTATGGTAACTCATGTTTAAAAAGAATACATGATTAAGGTATTCACATGTTTGAAATGTGACCAAAAACAAGATATATCTTATGATATATGGGGGGACAAATGATGGAATTCACATGCTCGGTAGATGGAATTTCTAGTAATCGGACAGAAGTACTTTCGATAAGCCTAAAGGTTGGAATAGATTAATTTAGACATCATATATTATTGATTAAGGATATAAATTTTTTATTTTATTTCTGAAATGTTATAACAGTATAGTTTTAGAAAAAGGACAACCCGCAGGACGGGAGACAATCTGTCGCATCGGACAAGGATGTAGGAATCGAACCCACAAACAAGGTGAGACAAGCCTTTTTCACCTACCACTGGCCTATAGGAAGTCCTTGGTTAGTATAAATTAGTTTTATTTTATTAAGTGATATGATATATGAAGTATAAGTCCATTTTAGGAACCATATATTATTAATCTCACCATAGATGGACTTATGTATATTTAATAACCTTTTCAAAACTTTTGTTTGAGAGAGATAGAATGACCTATCATTCTATCTCTTGATCTTCGAACACTTAACAAATAAAAAATTCAACTTCATTTATTTAAGAGATGATGTGGAAATTGTTCAAGGAACAACCAATGGTGAGATTAACCAAAATAAATTAAGTATTTCTTCTAATTCCAATTATTTCATCATTAGGAAATGATCTTGAAAACCAAAAACGTTGTCCTAGATGGTACCTTAGACCATCACAAATTTATGCATGTGTGATTGTTGGCTTTTTCATATCCATGTTCTCTACTACTCTCCATCAGAACTTGATGGTTAGATTTCTCTTCCATATCCATATTTTCACCTATGTTCTTCTATGTGGAAACCCGGTGATGAGTTAATTTGGGTAACTATTACATTTCTTTTTAAAAATTAAGTTTTAGTATTCCTTTTTACAATGTGGGTTTCTATGAATGAAACATTCAAGTAGTAAACTATTTATAACCCTGATGAATTTTGAGGGTGAAATTCATTTTAAGGGGAGTAGAATGTAACACCTCGAGATTTTATGAGAAATATAATTTTTAATTTCTCTGATGTCTTGTGTTGTACGCTACACCAAGATTATCTTGCACTATACAAACTCTGTATTAGATTTTAGTATACTCAACACTATTCTAGGCTTGCATTACATGCAAGAGCAACCTTCATCGATAGCTTTCATTATACGCAATACCGAGTTTTACTAAACAACGATATGTTATTAAAATATTATATAAACTAGCCGTTATGAATAGTAATAGCCATGTTTTGAAATTTTATAAATTTTATCCTTCAAAATGAAATTCATTTTTGAATTCGGAATTTCGAAATTAGCCTAGGGTGAAATGTTTTGTATTTTTCTGAAAACTTTCAATTTTTGATGAATAGTGAAAACACTAAGTTATTGGTTAAAACAAAGCTTTTATTTCAATAATAATTTAATTTATTTAAATTTATTTTAGGTCAAAATAGATACATAGTACCTATATAAGTTCAATGTAATCCATTGGATTCATTTCATAATAATTTTAGATATATAAAATTTATTGAACTTTTTACCGTCTTTTACCCACCTCCTAGGAGCATTTGCAAATTTACATAAAACATAATTTTAACACTTCTGTGAGTTGAATTTAAAAAAAATTAGAGAAATAATTTATATCAGTAAGTAAAATGTGTCTTAATGAGATGAAAATAATTTTTGGTGAATAGTAACATTTAAATTTTATTTAATATGGTTAAAAGTAAATAGGGTAATTAAGAGAAAAAATGATATTATTATTACCCTAACATATGTCCTAATTCTATTGGATAAGTTTAATTCAACCAAAAACAACCATAGGAATACAATATGACCCTTTAGGTCCACTTGGAATAGATTAGGACATTTATTATTATTTTATTTAAAGAAGAGTTAAAATAGTAAAAATAGAAGTTTAATAACTAAAACATTTTTAATATAGAGTTATAAATAAGATAAATTAGAATATAAATATTCATTAGAAAGATAAAATGATTTAATACATAATGGTATTTTATTTATGATTTTTAGACATCAAATAATTTAATTTATTAATGACACAACGATGATGTAGTAATTACCTTATTAATAAAATATTTACATAATTAATATTACAAATACCCAAATAAATGTAATTTGATAATTTTTATAATTAAAATAATTTTATAGGTTAATATAACATATTAGTGTTGGTTAGATGAATTTTTTTTTGAATTAATAATTCTGTTATGAATTTAGAAAAAAAACAAAATACCAAATAGTGTCAAAATTGACATGAAAGAGTTTTTAAAACAAATATTTTATTATTAATTGATATAACGGTTGTAAAAATATAAGGGTCAGCCAAAATAATTATATAATAATATATATGATATTATTGAACCAATTGGGGATCGATTGATAGTTTATAGTAAGTGTATTAACCATATAGTGTAAGAATACAAGAAGACACAGTAAAAGTTAAAATATTTAACTTAGAGTTAAATCTAAATGATAAGGTTAAAATTGTAACCTAAACTTGTATAAAACCTATTTAATGAGAGTATTTCTACCCTTACCTACCCTAGCCTCTAAATAAGTCACTTTGGAGCCATTATAAACCGAATATTATTTTATTATAAAATAATATTTTAATTTTTTCCTAAGGTGCCCCTCACCCCTCTTATAAAAGGGAACTCCCCCTTCTCTTTAAGTATCAACTCCAAAGCCATTTGGATCGGCCAAACCCTTCCCAAATACCCTCTAAACTATCCTCCCTTTATCCTAGAAGCCTTCCTTTAGTAAAAAATTCAACCTATGGAGCCCTTTTGATCAAATCAAAAGGAAGAACCCGAAGAAGAGGTAAATATCTCACCACCTATTTCAAGTTCCATTCTTCTTCCACTTCATCCTTCATTTTTGTTTCCATTGTAAAATAATAACTCTATTATCTTCTATATAATGTGATGTTATTATAAAAATTTTATAACCATATTAGTTATTTTATACATCCTATGAATGAAAAAGTCACCACACATGCATACGTACGACTTACAGTCTCCACGTCGTGGTGTAGTTTTTTATTCAAACATTTAATCATTTGGATGGGTATAATAATGAGTATAAATGATATAAATAATATAAATAACATTATTATGATTCTGTATATATGATATAATATCCAATTATATATGATTTTAATATCAAAAGAATGGTATTGTCGCTCGTGCGTACTTACAGACTACCGTCTCCACGAACGCGATGAGATTCATTTTCTATGATTAACCATTCAAGTATGATTATAAAGTATATATAATAAATAATAATGAAAGATATTACATAATAATCATACTGTATTTATATACATATATGTTTCATATACATGATTTCATTCAATTCAATAAGGAAACGAAAACAATGTTCATGCGTACGTACGACCTACCATCTCCATGAACGGTGTATTTCATATCATTTATCGATCTATCATATATATTTATATTCTGAATATATATTAAATATAAATCATGTTTTACATTTTGGAATTAATTAAGTCAGGATATAAGTAATAATACCAGGAACAAAAAGTCGAAACACATACGATAAATGAAACGATTTTACCCAAAACACTGCTTTAACATAGAATTTACAAAAGAACGGGTAAAATAAAGTTATAAGTGAATCATATATGATATCATAAATATTATTATGGTTTTGTTACAAATTAATAATATTTTTAAACCCACTATATAGGATTTTCTAACACATACGGAAGAAATCGGACCTAAGGTAAGGGATAATTTTTCAAATCTCATTTTTATCCGAGATTGCTTATACATAAGTATTTACTGGGGTTATATTTTTAATCCATATCGATAAAATGTTTTTCATAAAGTGTATAATATTATTACTTGTATGGTTAAAGTCATTTTTACCCCTTTTTAATTTTACTACGATGAATGGAAGGAATCTTTCTTTTTTTTACCATACGATGTACTTTTTGACTTTTCTGGCAAAATTATGAGGAGAATGTTTTTTAACTTATACGACATGAAAGGATTTTTACAGTTTCCTAATGCCTTATTTTTATGAAACCTCTTCTATAATATTTTATGATTATTTTCAATAAAATATTTTTGTTTTAAAATTGTATGACATTTTGTGAAAAAAAAATTATTTTGAAGAAGAAAGGATATTTTCCTCAAGAATTCATTTTAAGTGTTTTATCAAAACTATTTTCCATCTAAGATGAAATTATTTAATATATATATGTTTCATGTATAATGTCTATATTATTTACATGGTTTTATTTTGATTATGATGAAATTATATCCATTTTTTTATGGAATATGTTATGATGGTATGATGTATATGAATCCCATTTTATTCATTGGGCTATGATGAATGATTTATGTTTATTTTGTAGAACAAGAAAGAATAATTTCATTATGAGATGGGTGGGACCTATATCTCCCTCCAATGCATTGGGTAAAAATTTACATCTCATGAGATAGACATGGATGGAATGACAAGTTAATCTGGTTTAGTGATACAGGACTGGAACGAGGAGTGAACTCGATTCAGTAAGGGACTTTGTCCACTATGATGGTCTTGGAAGCAATGCCTTGGATACTATAGAAATCATATCACGTGGTTAATGGTTTTCCACAATTACATGTTTTATTCCCATGATATTTTATCATGGTTAATGTTCCTTTATGATCTATGCCTTATGTACTACCAGGATTAATGTCATTGCTCAAGATTTTGATGTTTTATGTTCAAATGTTTATGGATTGTTTTTAAGTTCTACATGTTTACCCTTAATAAGAATTTGAGTTCACCCTTTTTATGTTTTCTTTTCCCCAGGATATAAAGAAAGGTTTTAGGTAATAAAACCATAGGGGAAGATCTGTATGGGAGATGTTGAAGATCTTTCACCATGATTAGAATATTATGTTTCGAGTTTCCAAAGACATTAAATTAATATGGTCTTTGGGCATCTTTTTTTGTCATGTATTAAGTATTCCGCAAAAGTAATTTAATTTCCATGTACGTCAAGCTTTGGGTCTCTACATTCATCCCACCTAAAATAATTTGCATCCTTGTAATTTAAACATGATCATGGAAATAAATCCTTTGAAATTTGAATATACTATTTTTTAAATTTAAAATTATTAGAAGACTTAAAAAATAACCTCTTTTTAAAATAAAAATGGAAGGTCAAAGGTCATATGGAATAAAAAAACATGATTTATATTTTGGAAAAAACTGGTGGATTTTAATTAAACGAACATGGAAGAATTGTGTAAATAAAAATATGGAGTTATTGATTTCATGGATCAAAAGCATGCGACTGCTCAAAAAAACATAAGGCAATCAAAATGATAAGTAAGTGATGATTTAAAATACCATATGATTTATCATATATGAATGTAATAAGATGAATTTTTTAATTCAATATCCTTTTTCCTATTATTGAGGAATTATTTTACTGTTAATGAATATAAGGAAGTATATTTACTTGTTATATTTACATTACATAAACATAATTCCATCCTTTGGTTATTCTTTAGATCAATTTCAAATTCATCCCTTACACCATGAAAATTATATCCAAAAATTAATTTTTCATTACTATTGCACATCCCATTTAATGGATCGTATGATCCTTTAAAGAGTTCCTTGTCTTTCAATCATTCTCTAGATATTTAAAAAATTAAATATGGTTACCACCATTTATGAAATATATTAATCTCTAAACATCCTAGGTAACACCAATGGTTCATATTAAATACTAATTTTACAAATCATTTACCTAAAAATAATGAAATCTAAACCGAGACATTTTCTGGGCTAGTAGTAGGATCAAAACCCTTATCATCTTTTAGTCAGCGGTTCATGACCCCAAACCTTTCTAGACGCATTATGCTATTTTCCAGCATGTTAGTTTTCATTTTTTAACTACATTAATTTAATTCTTATAACATTTCAAAAAAATATTATAGAAATCCTTTAAATATAATTAATCACTATGTAAAATTTTTACTAAGTATTTAATTACAATTTATTATTTTACAAAAAAGTATAATAATATTATTTATCAATTATTAAAATTAAATTAATGATCCTAAATGATATAAATAAATTTAAAATTATTTATATAAAATTTAATGGTGTAATTTCAAAAATAATGACTTCTTAATAATATGTACATTCCAATGAGTTGAATTTTGATAAATTTACCCCAAAATATCATTAATTTTTGTACACTCTCACCACTTAAAGCATAAAAAATCGGTGTTTAAGAAATTGAAAATATTATCCATCATAAACTAATACACCATTAATGGTATCTATAACTATTATGTTAATGAATAAACATGTTATTTTAAATTTAACACTATCCATAGATGTTTCCTTATTCAAATAAAATACATTATTAAAATACACCTACTCTTTATTTATTAAATCACAATAGGAAAATAATTTATCCATTTTATCTTAAAATTGTTCATTCCATGGTCTGGTCAGTGTCCTTTAGAAGAGGTAATTGTATAAATTTTTTCCATTGATATCCAAATTTAGAAAAGCAATCTATTTATTGATCCTGGGGAGGATATTTATTTCCCTCTTTCATAATCTTGTTTAATCCATGTAAATTATTTCTTGTCGGCCCTTCCATTCCACACATAAAACATATTCCAATTCAATTGAGACACATTATATAGGAATATCCTTTGAAATTTATTACATGGTGTGAATTAATTTTTCTTTCCTCCTTGTCATCCATCACTCAAAATTAAAAAAAACATCATTCACTTCATTAGAGAGTTTGAGAATTGGTTATGTTTTATATTGGTAATCATATTTTGGGAAAACTGTTTAGTCATAATCAAAATAACATTCACTAAATTCATATTCACATTTAGTTTCTCATAGTCACTATTGTGTGCATCATATTCAATGTTAACATGATCCATTTGAGTTATAACCTTTTCCAAAAAGCAAAAAACAAAGTGTGAGAAACCATAATCGTACTGGTAAAACCATATAATCATTTAGAGGAATTTTAATTCATGAAACCATTTTTAATAAAATATTCTATAATTTTAACTCTTGTCATTAAATTTTGTCATTTATTCAATCCTTTATAGTGGCTTAAAATTAAAATTTTAATTTTTATAATGATATATAAAGATAGGGACAAACCAGGTTCATAGTAAGGCATGTTGTCATATACTATGTGATGATCATGTTAATCACACTATACCTTTTTTGAATTATTAAATCTTGGTACATCTCTTCTAGAACTATTCCCACTTATATATATTCAATGTAGGGATGTTATTCCAAGAAAATACACATAATCTATAACTAACAAAAACATTAGAATGTTCTTCAATATATTTCTTGAATGTCTATACTTGGGTTATGATTCGATAGTATATATTCTACTTAATCTAATTACAAAGGGTTTTACTAAACTTCATCAGATACCAAAATTAGAGACCTTGATCCTAGTAGACTAGAGTTGGTGTATGATTTATTGTATTGGCATAAGATATATGAAATCCCATCCTAGAGGACAAAATAGTTTAGTAGTCCTGGTAAACAAAATACAAAATTGACTCCTGAATTATATTTGATAACAAAAATTAAAAAATAATTTTTTTTGAGAATATAATTATTCAATCTACAATATCCTTCTATATTAATAATTGTATACTTAATGGAATCATGTATAAGTGAAAAAGATAATGGTGATGTCAAATGATCAGTAAGGGTGAAGTTCAATGGAATCTATCATGAATCAATTAGAAAAATCATCATGGAATGGTAAGTAGCCAAAAACTAATTCCATTTAGATAATTTGTACAAAATAATCGATATGTAATTGTAAATAACCAAAAAAATTACATTTAATAAATATTAAAACTATCATAATTGAAAAAGGTATTTTCAGTTTGGAAATGTAAATAATCGATAACACATTTGATTTAATCAATAAACTAAGAATGAAATGCACCCAAATATAATATCATATAGATAATGTCATGGAAATTAATAATTTAATTCTTAATAAAGTAAATAAAATTTTATTAGTCTTAATGTATCCCACAAACATGATACCTCAAATATAATGATCGATCGATAAGATATATTAAAAATGATGGATATAAACCCATTTTACCAAGGTTATCCAACTGATTCATATCATGAGACAATCGATGAATCATGGGACTATCTTAAAATGGGAAGTAATCATTTAATTCATGTCAAAATCATTTTTCAGGTAATTAATAATTGACTTCATTAAAAAATGATCATTGTCATCAAATATCTGTACAGACTAATGAATAATGATTTATCAATATTTCACTAGATAAAAAATTCCATTAAATATCGAACACCATATTTAGAATTTATATATTTTTTATGAACTAAACATATCGATGATAAATATATATAAATTTAGGGTAAGTTAACTTTTAATTGATCATAGGTAAGTAAACATCTTAATTGAATGTTATTGGCTACAAAAATGAATCATGGAAGTGAATGTCAAAAAAAATTGTTGGTCATAATAATCCTAAACAATCAAGAAGAATAATATGGATGGTATCAATAAAATATATCTTTTTCTTAGTATTTGTAAAATGAAGGATTATTTTTCTTTATGAATGGAAATTTTATAAAATAACATTAAAGACATTTTTGGGAAAAAAACCTTTCCATTTCAAAAATAAAATTTTAAACAAAAAATTTAAGAAAAAAATTTAAAAATAAATAATATTGAAAAAAAATTAAAAATATAATATGAATTTAAAATATTTTATTTTTAATGATGTCTGTAGATTCCATTGTTTCTGTACATGTTAAGATAAATATTCCTCTCACTTTTCTTGTAAATTCAAAATAGGCATTATTTTGAAAATCGTATAATGATTTTGCTAAAAAAATTATAAAAATTAAAAAATTAATAAAAATGACATTAAAAAATCATATTAAAATGATTATGATCATTAATGATATCTTTTTTAGAAAAAATTCTTTTTGAAAGAAATAATTTTTTGACCGAAGAGATAAATGATGTCATATTTTTATAAAAATATGCTAATTTTTTATGTATTAATGAGTAAAAAAATAATATTATTACTTGATCATATCACGAATAATCATATCAAAGAAAAATTAAATGGATTTATTAGGAAATGTTCATTCCATTTCCTTCAACTGGAATTAATGAATTAACAATCACAATTAGAATGAGATTTGGAAATAAACCCTTACAATGACCATAACATTGATGTGAGAATTAATAAATGAATATATTATGAATATAAACAATAAATCCAAATAATTAAAGCATAAATAAAACATAGAATTTCAAAAACTCATTTCACACATAATTTTAGATATCAATGATTATGAAGAAGTAATATAACCGAGTGAAAAGAAATTGGTTTGTAAAATTCATTACCACTTGTTAATTTTGAGGTCATACAACATTGTATGAAATATTTCATATTAAAACATGAAATACAATTAATAATGATGTATTAATTATATTAAATGTTAATGGGATATTATATAGAGAATATAAAAAAAATTAGTGTCATAAAATTACAATATTCATTAATGAAGGGAAATTGAGATGAAGTCCCTTACCTCACATATCCTTTTGGTTGAAGGTTATTTAACCACATTAATAGTATTTTTAATCTTGTTAATAACTTAAAAAAACCATATTAATATTTATAAAATCATATATGATCCTATAAGGACATATTATCCCTTTTTCTTTATTAACCTTTCCTTATTTTCATTGTTTCGTGTGATAATTACCTTCTTCTCTAATGCATGTTTTGACCTAAAGGTTTTGGTTCTTTTGAATATTATATATTCTCATATTCTCCATAATAATGATAATTACATAATTATCAATTTAATAGATAAATTTTAATTTTAAAACAAATCATGAATGATGGTTTTGAAAAATTAAATATGTTGTGGTAGTGGAGATTGTAGATCGTGTGTATACAGAAGTAACATTTCCATTTTTCAATGATCATTATGAAAGTTGTTATGTAATATCTTTTAATTCTAGAATGGAAATAAAATGAAAAATAAAATAATATATCTTTAATTAAACACACATATATATCATCTATGTGGTGTCCTATTGAAAAGGGAGTATCTTCATTTTGTGAAGGTCGTAGTCCACACATACACAAATGATATAATCATATTTATGTGTAAGAATTAAAATGATACATTATAAATTCATAATGACAAATGATTTATGAATATAATAATTATGTTATTTATATTACATATATTTATTATGTTTATCCTTATCACCTTCCATGTAAAATGTTAGTGAAAGACAAATTACATCACTTCATGAGGCGTTAGTATGTCGTACACCTGAATGATATTATCACATCGCTTATAGAATGGAATGTAAAAATGGTATATATGATATAATTATTATGTAGGTATAATAATTTAACCAATATATATATATATATATACTTTTTTCCACCATTTTAACCAAACATTATAGGTGGTGATGGAAAAAGAAATTACATCAGTTCGCGAGGTATTAGTCCACTATAAATAAAAATAATGATTTCATAACCCATTAGATAAAAAAAGATATGGTTGTTGGTGATTAAATTATTTTAAAGACATATTATTATATCGATGTTAATTATGTTATTATATCATCGTGCGTTAATAATAATGGCATTTGTAGGAAGAAGAAATAAAATAAAGATTCTTGTGGATGAATGTTACCTCTTCTGCATGTATCCTCCTTTGGTAATTGTCCAAGGCCTTCTAATGTTGGATTTATACCAAAAATAAGGCATATAAGATAATAGTTTGGATGTTTTTAAGTTATTTTGTTAGGTAATGTATGATCTAATAGGATTTGAAGTTATGAATATGACAAGGGAGTGGGAGGCCTTTTATATGTGAGGTGAGTGGCACACATATTTTTATCATATTCAATTATACACCCATTTCTATCAAGAAAGAATCATCCAAAAAGCTAAATTATAGTATCTAGATAATACAAGTGAGATTTAGGATAGAATTTGGTTTTTTAAATGTTGGTATATAACTTGTAACAATTATCATCTTAGTTTAACCCCCATGAAAATTCATTTTTAATTACACCATTATAACAAAATTTTACTATTTCACTATTCAATTATGTCAAAAAAATTGGCCTTATTTATAATTATAAAATATTATTATTAAAAAAATGGAATCCATTTTTAGAAATTAAATATACAAAATTGTGAAATTTTATTTTAAAATTAATCCCGCAGATGTGATGAGAATGTGTGTTTTTTAAATAGAAAATGCCTAAAAGTTTACAATTTCATTATTTTAAAAATCAATAGGAAAATTAATCCATTGACATAAACTGGATAAATTTATACAAATTTAATTAATATTACATAAATTTCAATGGAAAATATAATTAATCATTAGAAATTATTTAAATAAAAATGAAAATGAAAATGAAAATTCTGTATTTTTCAGAGTTCATCGAAAAATGATTTATCTTAGAAAAATCCTAAAAATGAAACCAAATAATATTATTGATTTTATTTTTTCAAAAATTATATTCATTTCATCAAATAAATTCAATAAAAGTGATAAAATTACTTTTTAAATTAGATGCGAACATCTTGAAAAAACACACTTTTAAATAAAATACAGTTTTCAGGAGATAATTCATTTTTATTTAAATGATTTTTATTTTACTTCTAATACATATATAACTATGATATTCATATTTCATTAATTACTATTCATATCAATGATTTTTATGGGTAATATATAAAATTATACTGTATTATTCTTCATTTAGACTCATGGTTGCGTGTTCTGTAATCTATTGAAGATATTGATTTTTTTAAAATATTTCTTCTATTTTTCGTGATCTCAATTGCATATACCATACTATATCTAATATAATGGTCTTTTTTTTGGGAATTTTGGAGTTATAAACCTTCACATGAATATCATATATCATCATGAATGTTCCCCTTGTCACTATATTCATGAAACTATTTTTTTGGATTAATGGAGCATTTCGAAATTATATTTTCCCAAAATAAGAAAAACGTGAGAATTAATGCATGTAAATTTATAAAACATTAAAAAATTGAAATTAATATTAGAAAAAGTTATTTTACAACATCCACTTTTAAATTAAAAAATTTCATTCTGACTAAAAGTAAATTAATATAGTTAATTCCAAAGAATCTAACTCCTCCAATCACGTCTCTATAGTTGAACTACAACACTATAGTAGAAAAATATAAAAAAATGATGGGGATAAGATGATAATGTAATGAACTAATAGGTAGAATAAATCCCATGAAATTATTAATCTATCGAAATTAGTATAAATTTATTAAAATATGAATAAAATAATTCAATCATAAATGTAATGAATTAGCCTCAATAATTATTCCTTAATATAGTAAACATGTTATGGATATTCAAGGATGTAGTCAAAAAACTCTTAGATCGAATGGAATTGCACAATTAGTCGGATCATCAATAAAAATGAGAGGATTGATGTCCTTTAAATGTGTGATATAACATTCAATAACAATTAATAATGAACCATGATATGAAGGGAGAATTTAAATAAGGAATAAAATATTCGAATACCATAAATGAGAGTTATATTACCACATTTAATGATTCTCTTAACTAAAATAAGGTTTTAATGCATTGGAGGACTAGTTACCATATCATTCTTCTATCACATGTTAAGGAGAGTTATTCTTTTCAATAAAACTATTGGAAATTCCTATATAGTTTGGGTATGTAGGGACCTAGGATACATATACACTCTATGATTAACCATGGATGTGTAGCTCCATTCTCCTTCTTTAAAAAATCATTCGACAGCATCAATGTTTAGTTATTATTGTAACACAATGCTTCTTTATAGGGAAGGTAATTCCTAGTATACATTTTATAGTATTTATACATAGGTACCCACCATTCCCTTTGGAATTACCCCCTAATCAAACCATAAAATGTTCCTTTTTCCAAATCCAATTTATCCCATTCCATTAATAACATTTTTAACCATTTCAAGAGTAGAAAAAAATGTCAATGGAATAATCACACTAACATTATCGAATCACCAGTTTTTATACATAAAAATTTTAGAACACATTTAATAAAGGAAAAGATCATTTAAATGGTAAATTAATATAAAACATTGACCCACCCACCCATTCCCTTTAAACCACCCAAATCCATTTAAAAATTTTCTGCCATGATGAGTGGATATTTTAGAAAATAATGAAAACCAAATAATATAAATATCGAATCCATAAAATTTGGATTCAACCCACTCTATGCCAATAATTCAATCAGAGAGAAGGAAACTAAAAAATGATGGGTGATATGCCTAGAAAATAATAGTGGAGAAACATACATGGAGATTCTTGGAGCATCCATAATGAAAATACCCAATGATTGAACTCAATATGGTGGTGAAGTAGAGAGTAATACCACATAAATAAGAGAGGGTCAAATTTAAAAAATGAGAGGGAGAAATGGGTTAAATATAGGATGAGAGTTTTTGTAAAAAAAATATTTACCAAATTAATGCCCCAGGGTTTGGCCTTAGTGTTTTACAAACAATGCGCCAACTATATAGGTTCCTTTTTCAACACAAATGGGGGAGGCATGGTTTTAAAAACTATTTTCCTAGGTGTACGAGAACTCTAGTCCCACTATCTAGGTTGTACAATTTTCTTGGACAGGAATCATAGATTCTATTTAACGTGTTCAAACCATGTTCCACCCTATATATTCCGAATACAAAAAAAATTTATTCAAAAAACACACCAAAAATGTACATAAAAAAATTCCAAGACAAAATGAAAAATTATTTAGAATTACACTACTAATATTAAAATTATCTATACCATAAAACATTAATCCCTCATAAATCCATCACATTTTCTAATCAAATAACACGTGATTATATTATTCCACTACCCAACACTTCCATTCCCTCATCTCGTGATAAAAATTACCACGAAACCACATTACTGAAAGTAATAAAATTGATTTTTCAGAAATCACATTCACCATGTAATCCACATTTCTAATTGGATACTTGACAACTAATATATTGACTTAAAACTCAATATCTTCCCAAATTAGAATATGAAAATGGGGTAGGTAATAATTTTTCAACTAGGAGTTATGGAATTTTTTTTGAAGGAATGAAAAATGGGGAGTTTATTAAATGAAATACATTTCCAAAATGATTCTTTTGGTAATCAAAAAAGGATTGAAACACCTTAGTGTAAGCTTGCCCTACATCTCATGATGGAGATAACACAAGAAAGGCTTTTCTATTAGAAAAACATATTATCGCACTACTAATTCTAAATCAAATAATTAAGGATCATTATAGGACATATAATGACTTTGTGCTATTTTAAAACACTCAGGGTACATCTAAATCATTTACATTGACTCATGCATGATTCATAGTCCCCTTATGTATGTTTCAAACAATTCAATATAGTATATAAGAGACCATCATATTCAATAATAAAAATTGTACATGTGATCCAACCTAATTGATTATTGAAAACTATTATTAATTTACAATTCCACCAATCCATGACGGTTATTCCATGATCCACCAATTTCTAACTTGTTGGTATGAAGCTTGTATTCCCATAGATTTTTCTTCTACTCTGATTTTCCATCCCTCGGATGATAGAATATCATATTGGTCCTAATCTGTGACACTATTTTCTTTTATACACCTTTATATAAATGAATTTTTAAATGGGGTCCCTTATTGTAAATGATATAAAATGGGACACCATGTATCCCTAAAATTATTTGGAATGTATATATTCTAAAAAATTACACAATGATGTCACCCTTGATCTGTATAAAATGGGAGACGTTGTCTAATCAATTGATGACCACGAAAATCATTTTCCTTCTCTATAGTTTACTGTTTAACCTAATAATGTAATCTATGGCTACCTCAATGCACTTCTATGTAGGAATAAGAAAAGATTATTTCCAGCATTATGGTATCTAGTTCTCATCTATAACCTCTTGATAGGTGTAACATCTAAATACAATGTTTTCTATATCAGCTCTCATATGTGTCTAACAGAACTAGAATCATTCTTCATAAAAACTATTAGTGGAACCTGGATTAATGAACCACTAAGACAGATGTCAGTCATACATCACAACCATTTATAGAGACAACGATGCAGCCACAAGGTATATGATGAAATTAATCACTTTATGTTATACAGAGCATTCATTTATAACCACCCCGCCATTTTAAGAATTGCTAGATCCCATCACGACCGATCATTTGGGTGATTTTTCTGATTCATATCTAAAAGGGATAGTTTCAAAAAAAATATAGAAATGAAAAGAAAAAATATATACTCCATGTACTTTGGGATCATTCATATGAAAAATCCCATCATTTCCCACCTATCAAAGGACTTCTTGAGACATTTGAATGGTATCATGTTGCTTAAGTCATCAACGACTACATTACCCATTTTTGTAATATAGATAATATTACAGTCAAAAACATAAAAATTTACCTGATATATCATCACTAAAAAATTCAAATACATCTCGCATATGATATAAATAAATATTATATGGCTTATCCCAAAATAATCTTCTTTTCTGAACAGACAGTGAAGCATGGATTTAAGGGAATGCATCACCGCCAAAATATCAATATATTGGTTTGGGTAATCCTTATCATATGATCATGGATGGAAAGTGAAATACAACAAAACAAATTTAACATAATTATTTTCCAAAATTAAAACATATTATTGGTATCATATGTGACATGCAACACTGAGCTTATGGAAACCATTAAATATATTTCATTAATCTTAACCTCTTCGATAGCTCATATAATAAGAAACCCCACATAAAAATGAATTATAAAATAGTATATTATTATAACATATTGTTTTAATTTTTGAATGTTAATATTAATTATTTAATAATACAAAATATGTAATGCTATTCGTTAGACATAAAATAATAATCATTTAAATTTAAAAAAATTTCCTCTGAAAACAATATTTTTCCAAAATACTATTTATTCATACTTTCCAAAAATAATTTTAAATAAATTTGTACCACTATTTAAATTTCATATTATAAAAATAAAATTAATTCTTAAAATTATAATACAAAAATTATCTTAGCTTGATATTATTGGATTTTTTTCTGAAACATTTCATTTTTTAAGAAATAGTTCAAATAATGAATTCTAATTAAAACCATTATTTATATTTAAATTATTTACATAGATAAATTATATTTATATTCAGTTTAATTGTTAAATTAATTACAATTTATATAAATTTATACCATTTTGGTCATTTTAATCATTTTCATATTTAATTTTGGTAAAAAAACTTGTAAACTTTTGAGTATTTTCCCTCTGAAAACCCCCTTCTCATCACTTATGTGGGACTAATTTTAAATTAAAAATATCCAATTATATGAATTGTATTTGGAAAAATGGATTACATAATTGGAATAATTTTAATTTAAAATTTCTAATAATTCTAACATAAGTTTTACCTAAAAGTAATGGCAAAAACTGTAAAAATTTATTACTACGGTTTTGGAAAAAGGAATTTAAAAGTGGTTAAACTAAGAAGATAAACGTAAATATTTCTTATAATCTTATAAAAAACCATTGGATAAAATATATTTCATAATTAGAACATTTATTTATATATAATATAATATTCTAAAAGTTCTTGATATAATAGAAATATCAGTATTACTGAATATTTTAAAAAAAATAATATTGCACCGCTCACTCACTAATAATAGGACACCCTCTCTTCTCTATTCTTCACACCATAATCCAATTTTTTATTGGTCAATACCAACCCAAAAAACATCCTATAATCCTTCTTCTTCTCATAAATGAATTATTTTTGTAATAATACCACCTCAAGATGATTTTGGTTCAATCCTAATGAGTATACCAAAAGAAGAGTTAACATTCTTAAATGTGTGTTTTTAATTTTATTTCGTCCCCCGCCTCCTTCAGTTCTTATTAAAATATAATTAGGTAACATACTAAGTATATTTAAATTTATGAAATTTTGTAATTATATGGTAATGTCCTACAAAAATACTGTAAAGACCCGTAAAATTAAAGGAATTTTTTTCTTAAATTCTTTGGGATTTTACGAGTACGTAGTTTCTGACGACGCCTGATTCCGAGGCCCGGAGTGCCCAGAATCAATTTACGAAGATTATCTAGGGTATGTTCAGTGAACGAACGAGTGAGTTTTTCTATCTTTGGAACCGATGCTCAGAATTGAAATCCGAGGCCACGGATGGAACCGCAGTGCCGATAATTTTTTAAGAGAACCTTTTCTAAAGATGCGTTTTCTCGGGAGGAGTTGCTAAAAATTGAGGATTAAATTTGAAGTAAATAAAATTGTGGTACAATTTTATTTTCTATATCTAAGTGGTGATATCCTAAGTGTGGGAGTTGGGGTGGTACCCACTAGTTCCAAACTACCCATGAGAGAATTAAAGGTGAGGTGGGGCCCACTAGAGCCCAACTCTTCATATTCCCTAACTCCCTAACCCCCCCTTAATGTGAGTAACTCCTCTCTCTCTCCCTCATTAATCTTGCCAACATAACAATCAATCAATTAGACAACTCAAGTTTAATTAATTAAGTGTTTTTGTTTTTGAATTTTGGAATTTGAAATGCATTCCATGCTTTAATAAAATAATAGGAGTCTTATTTTATTTGGGGTTGGCGCGTTGTGTTGAGGATTGGTGGAGAAAGCTCAAGTTCCTTTGGAAGAACTTCTTCCTCCTGTGAAGAATGACGCCCTTCGACAAAGAATTCCATCACCACAAGGAGAGACAATGTGTCGTTCCTGCTTCTCTCCGCAGCTAGTGTGAGACACCATTCCCTCCTTAGACACACGCCAACGCCGTCCTCGAAATCTCACCCCGCGACAATATGTTTCGCGTCGTCGGCAAACGACATCGTTAAATCGGGGTAGGTGTTATTTACGTTCATGATTAATTTAACGTTCTTTGTTAAATAATTTGTCCGCTTGTTATCAACATAACACGAGGAGATCGGACCGCACAAACACGACTGATCCTACTCCGCTTTTATTTGTTGATCCTCATTGAACTTTGCGGCGAAGGGGGCACGGTGTCGTTGCACCATGCGGAAACGAAAAGGTCCGCTTTCGAAGCGAGCCGCGGCAATGGTGTGCGGTGCCGTCGCGCCGCGCTGGTTAGGCCGAAGGAGGCTGCGGCCAGGATCGGGCTGCGGCATAGCGGTGCAGCGCCGTCATGTCGTGCCGAAGGCTCAAGGGGGGCCACGACCGGGGCGGAGGGGAGCGGCGCCGTCTTGCCGCACCGGTTGGATAGGAGCCGCGGCCAAGGGCCGCGGCGGTCTTCAAGGGGTGGCTGGCTGAGCTGGCCACCAGAGCCACCTGGAGGTGGGACCCCCTCGGGTCCCGCGGTTACAAAAGGCCGACATTAATGGCTGGCCGTTTCGGAAACAGGGGGGCGACGCCCCCCTTCGCACCCCGCTCGGCTGCAAGCCGAGCCACGTCCGGCCTTTGAGCCATGCCATGCCCAAATGGGCCGGACCCGGACCCGGGTTAGGTCGACCCGGTTCGGGCCGACCCATGGGGTATCAGAACGGGTTGGACCGGACCCGAACTCCCTATTTTCAGACAAATTCATTCAAATGCCCATATCATGGACTACAGACCTCCTATCGATGCACCGTCAGTTGCGTTGGAATCCTTGGATTGAGACGGTCGTTTTGTTATATTAAACTCAAGATTTCGGTAATGTTTGGGTATGGTCGGGTTGGTTTGAACTCGAAACCAACCAGACCCTTGGAGCGGAAATGCTTATAACTTAACGACCAGACGTCCGAATGATGTTCCGTCGATTACATTGAATTCATCTTAGTGATACGGTTATTTTGGATTAATATTCTTGAAGTTTGGACATAGCTGGAGTACGGTTGGGTTGGTTTCATCTCGGAATCCAACCGGGCCTCTAGGACAAAAAAGCCAATAACTCTCAGACCGGGCGTCCGATTGACGCACCGTCTGTCGGATTGAGTTCCTATTGACAAGACGAAAAATTGTGATACATCATCTCTGGACTTCGTGACAGTTGGTGTATCGACCCCTTGGCTCGTGGAGTGGACCCTCCCGAAATCGAGTGTGCTGTGTGCAGGAACCCTAGAGCTCGCTGTGACTGCGACGACGATGGAGACTGTACTTGGATCCTACATGGGTTCGGCACCGAGGATGACTGTACTTAGATCCTACGTGGGATCGGCAGCGATGATGATTGTACTTGGATCCTACGTGGGTTTGGAAGCGATGGTTATTGTACTTGGATCCTATGTGGGTTCGGCAGCGATGACTTCTGTACTTGGATCCTACGTGGGTTCGGCAGAGAAGATGATTCAGAGGATACATATAGTCATCTCCACCCCTCTTCGTGATTAGTATACCTGTGTGAGCTGAGTCTTGACTTTCAATCATTATCTTCGATATGATTGACTTTCTATCCTATGTGGATTGGGTTGTACTTTCCTGTGTGGACTGGGTTGAACATGGGCTCGTGAGTTAGAGCAGAACTGGTATTGATGACTTTGGTATATGTATGGGAATATACCTAAGTAGAGTTGGTTGATACTTCGTGATTGTATCTTTCCTTTTTGGTTTATCCTTTGTGGATTCTGGGAGACCTTAGGGAGTCTCAGGGTCCCTACTGAGTATCGTATACTCACCCTTGCATGGGCTATGCCCGCAAAACGTTATGTTGGATGCAGACGACGGAGAGCGCTGATCGTGGTTAAGGCTTGTGGAGCGGGATGGTACCCGGAGGTGGAAAATCAGGCGGGACGTACACGGTGTGGACGACCAGATTCGGGGATCCGACGAGACAATCGGTACTCACCCTTTAGGTGGGAGTTCTAGACGACGTTTTGGTGGTCGCTGCTCTACTTTTCAACTGTTGTACTTTGTTTTCTCAGTTGTACTGTACTTTCAGTTGGGTTTGTATACTGGCCCATTTACTTTCAAGCACTTACTTTTGTACTTAGTTTACTTAGTGTTTACTTCAGCTTGTGTACTCTGTAGTGTTTGTTTTCTTATATAAAGGCAATTCCTTCCATTTTATCGGGATTTTTGCCTTTGGTGCTAGTCTCCAGCCCCTGGCCTATGGAAGGCGGGCTTGGGGTAGTCATGGCACGGGCCCTAATGATGGGTCCTGACAAATTGGTATCAGAGGAGTCGGTTCTACCGCAGAACTCAGGACTCTAATAATTTCTTCTAAGTGAAGCAATAGTTTTAAGTGTATTGGGGGTGGTTATCAGTCTAGGGAGTCCAGTGTTGGTCCGGTGGCCGACGTATCCATACACCAGGACCCTGACTTCTGATTTCCAACTCAGTGCACAAAAACATTGATTGCATGTGTGTTTAAAAGTTTTCTTTGTGATTACTTTATGTCAGCTCACCATGTATAATGTATTAACCGCGGCGCACCTATTTCTTTTCAGGATGTCCCCACGACAGCAGCCATCTAGGGTTCCGATCATTGTGCGAGACGGAAACCCACCGAGTGATGTGGCCACTGTGCAGTGCCCATTACAGCGGAGGCACCAGCGGTACCTCTACCCACCGAGCCACCGATGACACCAGCCCTAGCAGCTGAGAGTGCAGATCGTCTGAGTGCGCTGCACGAGTTTCAGCGTCAGAGACTACCCAAGTTCTATGGGGAGATGGACCCTCAGGCAGCCGAGGATTGGCTGGAGGCTGTTGTTCGTTTATTCAGATTAGTAGGGACACCAGCTAACCTCATGGTGATCTTTGCGGAGAGTCTCCTGCATATAGCAGCAGGTAGATGGTGAAGCCTGATGCTCCAGGTGCATGAGGAGGCATCATTACTTTGGTCAGACTTCGAGATCCTCTTCCACTAAGAGTTCATTCCATCCACCCTTCATGCGGTGTGGATTTAGGAGCTACTACAGCTGTGCCAGGACAGCATGATAGTAGCCTAGTACTCGGCGAGATTTACCGACTTCTCGCTCTATTCCACTGACATGGTACAAGTCCCATTCTTCTTGTCCCAGACCTTCGAGAAGGGAATGAGGCATGAGATCAGGGCTTCAAGGATCTCCCTCAGCATTCCGACGCAGGCAGGAGTACTGGAGCGAGCCCTTCTTGTAGAGATCTTTCTTGTTGAGCCTACACCAGCAGCGAGACCTACCGTAGGGATGCACGTAGCGGAGTCTTTTGCAGCTGGCAGTCGACGAACGTCACAAGGGTCCAAGCGGACTAGACCATCAGGTGAACGACCTCAGGATACTGGTTCGGACGTGTGGGGCACACGCAGCCGAGCCTGTCATTTGAGAGGCAGACAATGCTATGCATGCGGCGGGTAGGGACACATGGCTTGTGACTGCCCGACCCGCCATGAAGAAGAGAAGTAGACGGTTGAGGGACCACCTAGGCAGAGGCAGAGGTCCGACCATGGTGGTACGCAGGGAGCAGGCAGATGAGGTAGAGGAGCTGGCTGAGCAGTAGGTGGTGGATGAAACTTTGAGGGTCTACCACCACCACCACCAGGAGGTCCATCCTGACCACAGGGAGATGGTAGAGAGAGGAAGGGCCAACTCCAGGAAGTGGAGGCTTATGACCACGGTAGACCTGAGTATGATTCGAGGTACTATCTGTTTCTACTCCACCTTTCTGCTGCTCTTATAGACACATGAGCGAGTCATTCTTTCATTGCCGCTGCCCTTGTTTGAAGATTTAAATATTCCGACGAAGCTGTTGGCTTGATCCTTATGGATAAAGACTCTTATGGGAGCAGACTCGACGATTACACACTGGTGCCGGCAGTGTGAGCTTACTCTAGGAGGCGAGAGCTTAGGCAGGCATCTTCTTGTAGCGGCGTCGAGGCCTTACAAAGTCATCTTGAGCATGGATTGGTTATCTACGGTCCATGCTCAAATCGACTGTATTAGGCGTAAGGTGCGATTTGTCTGCACCGATGGGAGCAGGTTCACCTTCACTGGTGAGAAGGGAGTCTTTGAAGTGCAGGATGGATTCATGCAGAGGAGAGGACAACCGATCACCCAACAGTTGGATAGTCTCATCCTAGGAGAACTTGATGTGTGGAGTCCGAGTTTTCCTGTTGTGGTGGATCAGTATGCGGACGTTTTTTTTGATGACATTCTAGGAATACCTCCTCGTAGAGAGGTAGAATTTTATATTGACCTATACCTCGGGACAACCCTGATATCTACTCCAACATATCGGATGGCTCCCACTGATCTTCGAGAGGTACGAGTACAGCTGGAGGACTTTCAGGGCAAGGGATTCATCCGACCCAGTGTTTCACCCTGGGCTTCCCCTATTTTGTTTGCCAAGAAGGCGAACAGGAGCTTACGACTGTGTGTCGACTACCGTCTCCTGAATCAGGTGACTGTAAAGAACAGGTATCCACTTCCAAGGATTGAAGACCTCTTCGATCAGCTCAAGGGAGCATGATGGTTCCTAAAGATAGACCTCAGGTCAGGCTATCATCAGCTCAGAGTTCGAGACAAGGATGTGCAGAAGATGGCCTTCAGGTGTTGGTATGACCACTATGAGTTCTTGGTTATGCCTTTCGGCGTAACCAACACTCCAACAGTTTTCATGAGTCTCATGAATGGGATCTTCCATCCTTACCTAGATTGATTTGTCATAGTCTTCATCAACGACATATTGATTTACTTGACTACTGAGGAGGAGCACGCCTACCACTTGCGGGTTGTACTTGACACACTCTAATTGCACCAGCTTTATGGTAATTTCTCTAAGTGTCAGTTCTGGATTCGAGAGGTCCACTTCATAGGGCACGTCATCTCTGAGGTGGGAGTAGTGGTGGATCCTTCGAAGATCGAGGAATTACTAGCTTAGGAGCCACCCAGGAGCGTGATAGAGGTGCGGAGTTTCCTAGGTCTGGCTGGGTACTATCAGAGATTTGTTTCAGACTTCTCCAGAGTTGCAGCACCATTCTCATCTTTGATGAAGAAGGGAAAAACCTTGATGTGGTCGGATAGATGTCAGCAGATCTTGCCGGAGCTGAGATAGAGACTGACCAGTGCACCCATATTGAGGCTACCGGAGGAGGGCTTAGGGTACGTAGTTTACTACGATGCATCAGAGACTGGACTCGGGTGTGTCCTGATGCACGAGTGGGCAGTGATCTCTTACGGATCATGAAATTTGAGGCAACATGATTATAACTTTGCTACCCATGACCTAGAGTTAACAATAGTGGTCTTCGCCTTGAAGATATGGTAGAACTATCTGATGGGAGAGCGCTTTATAGTCTACTCTGACCACAAGAGTCTCTGGTACATCTTCTCGCATAAGGACCTGAACCTGAGAGAGTGGTGATGGCTCGAGTTCCTCCAGGACTACGAATTTGAGATAGTATATACTTCTGGGAAGGGGAATGTAGTAGGTGATGTTCTCAGCAGGAGGTCGGGCATCCAACTACTTGGAGAGGCGACGGAGCAGTTAGTCACGTTGCAGATATCCTTCATTGATATAGATGGGGAAGCCTTTCTACAGTCGCTCACATTCACTCCACTACTTCAGCGGGTCAGAAAGGCACAGTGTGGGGACGTTGACTATGAGACGCAACGTGCATAAATATTCTCAGAAACAGCACCTGATGGATTATCTATAGGAGGATGGCACATTTTCCTTTTCAGAGGACGTACCATGGTACCAGTTCCATTACAGGAGGAGGTGCTGAGAGAGTTTCACACTTCCCCATTGGTGGTACATCTTGGAGTTGCGAAGATATACCAGGATCTTAGACGATAGCACTGGTGGCCAGGTATGAAGAAGGTTGTGGCAGATTTTTTTTCACGGAACCTCACCTGCTAGCATGTGAAGGCAGATAACCATGTACCAACATGATTGGTACAACACTTGGAGGTCCCGGAGTGGAAGTGGGGCGGGATATCTATGGATTTCGGGACTGGCCTTCCACGTACTTCCAGAGGACACGACTCCATCTGGGTGATCGTCGACCGACTCACCAAGGCAGCCCACTTCTTACCCATCAGAGAGCAGGGCTCAGTGGAGAGCTTTGGACACCTCTATGTTCAAGAGATCGTACAACTTCATGGTGTGCCAATGTCGATCGTCTCTGATCAAGATGCTTGTATTAATTCCCATCTTTAGAAGGAGATGTAGGAGGAATTTGGGACGCAGCTACGCCTGAGCACTACCTTTCACCCAGAGACGGATGGTCAGACGAAGAAGACCATTCAGACTCTCGAGGACAGGCTCCGTGAATGTGTCCTCAACTTTGGTCACAGCTGGGAGGATCATCTTCCTTTGGTGGAGTTTGCGTACAACAACAGCTACCACTCCACCATCGTGATGGAACCATACGAGGCATTGTAAGACCGACCTTGCAGATCACCTATGTGCTGGATAGACCCTAGGGAGTCAGCACTTGTAGGACCAGAGATGGTCCAGGCCACGACGGAGAAGGTACAGATCATCCATGAGCAGATGAGGACTGCTCAGAGTTGACCTAAGTCCTATGACGATAGGAGGCAGAGACCACTAGAATTAGAGGATGGCGACCACGTTTTCTTATGGGTCACACCTCGACATGGATTACATAGATTTGGCCGGGGCGACAAGTTATCTCTGTGCTTCGTCGGACAATTCCAGGTTCTCAGTAGGATAGGCGAGGCGACTTATCGTCTGGCTCTTCCACCTCAGTTGCACCGGGTGCACGATATCTTCCACGTATCTCAGCTGAGGAGATACGTGCACAACCCAACGCATATCATTGATCACGGGGAGCTGGACATCGATGATGAGGATACTTTTGCGAAGGTCCTGGTGGAGACCAAGGATTGATAGGAGCGGGTCCTATGTGGATGGACGATTCCTCTAGTGCGCATCAGGTGGCAGCACATGAACCTTTAGGAGAGCACATGGGAGCGGGAGGCTCAGATGCGTGCAGAGTACCCTCATTTGTTTCCCTTGTTTATGATGTAGCTTTACGAGGATGAAAAGCCCTGAGGTGGGAGTAATTTAAAGACCTGTAAATTTCAAGGAATTTTTTTTCAAATTTTTTTCTTGATTTTACAAGTACACAGTTTCTAACGGAACCTGATTCCGAGGCTCAGAGGTCCTGGAATCAATTTCCGAAGTTTATCTCGGGTAGTTTCAGTGAACGAACAAGTGGGGTTTTCTATCTTTTGAACCGGTGCTTGGAATTGAAATTAAAGGGCACCAATGGAACCGTAGTGCGGGTAACTGCTTAAGAGAACCTTTTTTGAAGGTGTGTTTTCTCGGGAGGAGTCGCTAAAAATTGAGGATTAAATGTGAAGTAAATAAAATTGTGGTACAATCTTATTTTCTATATCTAAGTGGTGATATCCTAAGTGTGGGAGTTGGGGTGGGTCCCACTAGTTCCTAACTACCCATTAAGGGATTAAAGGTGAGGTGGGCCCACATGAGCCCAACTCTTCATATTCCCTAAATCTTTAACTCCCCCCTTAATGTGAGTAACTCCTCTCTCCCTCCCTCATTAATCTTGAAAACATAACACCCAATTAATTAGACAACTCAAGTTTAAATAATTAATTGTTTTTGTTTTTGAATTTTGGAATTTGAAATGCATGCCGTGCTTTAATAAAATAAGAGGAGTCTTATTTTATTTGGGGTTGGATCGTTGTGTTGAGGATTGGTAGAGAAATCTCAAGTTCCTTTGGAAAAACTTCTTCCTCCTGCGAAGAACGACGCCCTTCGATGAAGAAATCTGTCACCACAAGGAGAGACGATGTGTCGTTCCTTCTTATCTCCACAGCTAGTGTGAGACGTTGTTCCCTCCTTAGATGCACTTCAACACCGTCCTCGAAATCTCACCCCGTGACGCCATCTTTCGCATCGTAGGAAAACGACATCATTAAATAGAGGTAGGGGTTATTTATGTTCATGATTAATTTAATGTTATTCGTTAATTTATTTGGCCGCTTATTATCAACATAACGGGAGGAGATCAGACCGCACAAACACGGCTGATCCTCCTCCCCTTTTATTTGTTGATCCTCATTGAACATTGTGGCGAAGGCAGCGCCGTGCCGTTGCACCGCGCGGAAACGAAACGGGCCATGGCCGAAGAGAGCCGCAGTGACGGTGCGCGGCGCTGTCGCGTCATGCCGGTGAGGCCGAAGGAGGATGTGGCTAGGAGCAGGCCGCAGCGGAGGGGCGCAGCACCGTCGCGCCGTGCTGGAGACTCAAGTGGGGCCGCGGTCGGGGCGGGCCGCGGCGGAGGGGAGCGGCGCCATCGCGCCGTGCTGGTCGGACAGGAGCCGCGGCCAGGGGCCGCGACAGTCTTCAAGGGGCGGCCGGCTGAGCCGTCCGCCAGCGCCACCTGGAGGCAGGACGCCCCCGAGTCCCGCGGTTACAGAAGGCCGGCCTTAATGGCTGGCTGTTTCGGAAACAGGGGAGCAACGCCCCGTTCACACCCCGCTCGACCGCGAGCCGAGCCGCGACTGGCCTCCGAGCCGGGCCGTAGGCCGCGACTCGCTGTGGGCTAGGCCGGACCCGGACCCGGGTCGGGTCGACACGGTTCGGGCCGACCCAGGGGGTATCGGGCCAGGTCGGACCGGGCCCGAACTCCCTATTTTCGGATAGATTCGTTCAAACGCCCATATCATGGGCTACAGACCTCCAATCGACGCACTGTCAGTTGTGTTGGAATCCTTGGATTGAGATGGTTGTTTAGGTATATTAAAATCAATATTTCGTTAAATTTTGGGTATATACGGGTTGGTTTGATCCCGAAACCAACCGGGCCCTTGGAGAGGATACACTTATAACTTAACGACCTGACGTCTGAATGACGTACCGTCAATTACGTTGAATTCCTATTAGTGATAAGGTTCTTTTGGCTTAATCCGCATGAGTTTTGGATGCATATAGAGTATGGTCGGGTTGGTTGCAGCTCAGAAACCAACTAGGCCCCTGGGATGAAAAAGCCAATAACTCTCAGACCGGGCGTCCGATTGACGCACCGTCTATCGCGTTGAGTTCCTATTGATGTGATGAAACTTTGTGATACATAAAATCTGGAATTCGTGATAGTTGATGTATCAATGCCTTGGCTCGTGGAGCGGACCCACCTAGAATCGAGCGTGCTATGTGCGGGAACCCTAGAGCTGGCTGCGAGTACGACGACGATGGCTACTGTGCTTTGATCCTATGTGGGTTCGGCTGTGAGGATGACTGTACATGGATCCTACATGGGTTTGGAAACGATGATGACTGTACTTGGATCCTACGTGGGTTATACAGTGATGGCTACTGTACTTGGATCCTACGTGGGTTTGGCAGTGACGAATTCTGTACTTGGATCCTACGTGGTTTCGGCAAAGAAGATGATTCAGAGGCTACATCTAATCATCTCCACCCCTCTTCGTGAGTAGTATACCTATGTGAGCTGTGTCTTGACTTTCAATCATTATCTTCGATATGATTGACTTGCTATCCTGTGTGGATTGGGTTGTACTTTCCTGTGTGGACTGGGTTGAACATGGGCTCGTGAGTTGGAGCAGAACTGGTATTGATGACTTAGGTATATGTGTGGGAATATACCTAAGTAGAGTTTTTTGATACTTTGTGATTGTATCTTTCCTTTGTGGTTTATCCTTCTTGTATTCTGGGAGACCTTCGAGAGTCTCGAGGTCCCTACTGAGTATCGCATACTCACCCCTGCATGGGATATGCCCGCACTACATTGTGTTAGATGCAGACGACGGACAACACTGATTGTGGTTGAGGCTTGTGGAGAGGGACGGTACCCGGAGGTGGACTATCAGGTGGGACGTACACAGTCTGGACGGTCAGACTCGGGGAGCCGACGAGACTATCTGTACTCACCCTTCAGGTGGGAGTTTCGGAGGACGTGTTGGTGGTCACTACTCTTCTTTTCAGCTAGTGTACTTTCTTCTCTCAATTGTATTGTACTTTTAGTTGGGTTTGTATACTGGCCCATTTACTTTCCAACACTTACTTTTGTACTCATTTTACTTAGTGTTTACTTCAGCTAGTGTACTCTATGGTGTTTGTTTTCTTATATAAATGCAATGCTTTCCCTTTTATCGGGATTTTCGCCTTTGGTGCTAGTCACCAGCCCCTTGGCTACGAAAGGCGAGCTTGGGGTAGTCACCTCACAGGCCCCGAGGACGGGTCATGAAAAATACACTCTTCCATCAAATAGATTATGAAATCATCTTTCGTTTATACTATGGACTTCTGCCTCATGAACCGATGTCAGTTGTTTTTGCATTACCACATTTCACAGTTGGGTATGATGATGGATAAAATATATAAATATATAACATTTAAAAATTTATTTTACCACTATATAAATTAGATAATATATAATTTTTTACATTCCATTCTGTAGGAAATATGATAATGTCATTCATGTGAACAACAGACTACAACCTTGTGACTCTAAGAGATTCGTTTTTCACTCCAACTTTACATGGTATGTGACAAGAATACCTGAAATGATTACAACTTATATACCAAAAATAATTATTATATTACTAAGGTATTAATTATTATTAAAATATAATATATATTATTTTCATTCTTATATTTTCACTCAAGGAAATATTATAACGTTGTTCATGTACGTGTGGATTGTCGGATTCATGAAATGATGAGACTCAATTCTCATCACCAAATGAAATAGATGATATATACCAATATATTTAAATAATTAGTATGGTTTTAATTATATTACAATGATTTTAGAATGTAAAAAATTTGATACCTCCTTTATACAACGATCTTTTAAAAATGGACTCATTACTCATGTGTGTGCACGACCTTTCATCTCTATTTTTTTAGACAAGGTGAGATATGAGTTGTTCCACAAATGACATCCCTGCAGAATTTATTAATAAGAAAAGAGTTACATGGAAATCTCAAGGTGTAAAGAGATTACACCAGCATGAAATGAAAGAAGATACAATCTCAACGAAAAACAAATTCAAAGATGAAAAATGAAAAGAAAGGTAAAGTTAATCTTCAAGAAATTCCGTCCTTCAGCCTTTAGAGATCCAAAATTTGAAAACATCAAAATCAGATCAAAGAGAAGTTGAAAACCTATCTTTCAATGGGATATGACCCTTCTTTCCAGCAACATAAGAGGTTGAGGTATCGACTAAAGATAATGATAGAGTCTTCTCAAAATTATCTACATAGGAAGCCAAACAAATTACATCCATTATACAAAGAAACTTCAAAAAAGCAAAAAGTGCAGATTTGGTGATTTTCTAAATAACTTCGATCCCACTACAAATCTGAGGCATTGCATTAGAATCATGTCTTGTAGTATGAAAATCTCCACTATAACGTCCCAACATGCAGCAGGTATACAAAAAATAGAAGTATAAAGAGATGAAAACCCTTAAAAAAAGCTATCCATGCACAGAAATAATGATTATGGAGTACAGTCATCCATGAAAATCCTCATAGAGAAAAGAAGCACTCCGACAAGACTCATTTGAAAGCCTCAGATGCACTAGAGAGGCAGAAACCATAAGAATACATCACACTGAACAAAGACTGGGGAAAATATATAGAGAATATGAAGCTATATAATTTGTGCAAGAACATATCTTTCGCAATGAAACACGTATGAGAAAGCAAGACAACAAAAACCTAAATAATGAGAATAATTTATTATTATTAATTTAAGAGTAATAATATTTCATTGAAGGGTCATATTTGATATCATAAATTTTAATGTGGTATTGGAATAATTAAATAACTTCTTTTAAAAAACAATACTAGATTTTAAAACATGTTCACCCAAAATGAAGTGTGAGGTAAGTGACATCATATCAATTTCACTTCATTGAGGCATATTTTATTGATGTGCACCTAATTTATTATACATGGTGTGTGTTATAAACCTTTAACACGTAATATAATGATTCAATAATAATTCCTGGTATTTTTTTCCAATTTCTATTATTTTTACCAAGAGTATTTAACATGAAAATTACCAAGTGGTATTAAATTTCAGTACTCAATTTCTTTTCATTGGGATAGAAAAATTATTCATTTTAATTGATATTATTAGATTATGTGTTCAATGAATTTGAATAATATTATGTTTTATTAAAAAAATGGTTTTGGATTTAAATTTAAAACTCATAATTTTTTCATCAACTAATTGTAACATGAAGGTTATGGTCGTTGTAAAGGATTTTTTCATAAATATATTCTAATCAGGGTTTTTTATGCTTGAATATACATTGATGGAGATAATTTTTTTAATTGGATAACAGGAGGATTTAATATTATTATCCTTTAGTTATTTGTGATATATTAATGTAATAGTAAATTATTTTTTAAATTATTTTTTTAGAAAATATTTTTAAATAAATTTGTCCATGTTTCTCTCTTCGAGCAGAAATATGTTTTCTTACAAATTCATTGTTTTAAAAAAACTATTTTTAAATATTTTAAACCTTTATAAAATGAATTATTAAGTATATATTTAAAAAATTTTACAATTGAAACAGTATCTATGGAATCATAATTTCATATACAAAATAATGACCATTTTTCTATTGCTAAAAAATGTGAAAGAAATGTTTTATCACCATATTAGGAAAGTACAAAATCTCTATCCATGATAACCACTAAATTTTTTTAAAGAACTTATTTTAAGTTTCAAATATTGTTTTCAAACAAAATTATTGTCCAAATTTTAAGTAAATTTTTATATTGGAAATTTTATTTTTAAAATTTAAATGATATTTTCTTCATAAATGTTTATAAATATATTATATGATATTTCTATTCATCCAAGGAAACAGTCATTCATTTATACAATAATTCCCTAGGTGTATGTGGTAATTATACAAATATTATTCTCCATCAGAATGTTTTTTTAATATTTTGACTTAGGATAGTATTGGAACTTACTTCCTTTATTTATTTTTTTATTTAATAATATTCCATTGAAAAGTTCATTTTCATATGATAATTATGCATGAAATTTCCCCTAAATATCAATATTATTTATCATTAATAGTTTTATTTCAAATACCATATTTCATTTTTACATATGGTGTTCTAAATTGAATGTCATTTGTTTATATTGGAAAATATTGATTTATCTAAATTCATTACTCAATAATGATATTTTATTATAAGGTATTTTTTTTGAATTAAAATTATTATTTTATATATGAGGAATCTATCAGAGAATTATGACATTAGTGGGGCCTTATTATATATAGTAACTTGATACATCAGTAGTCTCATGGGGTCAATCGGTTGACTATATATAGTTAAATGTTTTCTTAGAATACCATTTTAAACTATCTTGAGGATAAATCTCAATGGTATAGTAATAATGTGACTAGGAAACATGACACTCAATAATTAAGTATTTGATAAATTAAGAATTCCTTTATTATTATCTATGAGGTTTTTCCTTTGATATTATATATAGAAGAATTTAATTATCAGTTTATTAATTAAATGGAATGTTGTTTCAGTTATTTAAATTTACATATTAACTATTCCGTTTTGATTTATAATTATAAAGTTATTTAGGAAATGGATTGTTTTCTCTGTTATCTACTATTATATATCGATTACTCTAGTCAAATGTTTTTTTTGGAATATTAATTCAGTTATTTAACATTTTATATTGATTATTATCGTGGGGTATTATTTTAGTTATTTTACATTACATGTTGATTATGCTCATTGACTCATGATAGCTTCTGTTGTACTTAACCCTAAATATGAATTTGGGATCAGCCTATTTTTTCCCTTTCTATGGAATAAATGTTGTTTTCTATAAAATATCTTCAAGAATATATAAGAGGGAATACATATATTCTCAAAAAAATATTAGTAATATTGGTATTCGTATTTATAATGGGAATCATGTAAGTATCTAGTTTAATAAGGTAGCTAAACTATTTTTTTTCTTTAGGAAGTGATTCCTTGTATATAATTCCAATGTATTAAATAAGGATCAAGCTCTAGGATATTGGGCTTGGGGACACTACAATTGGTATTATAAGAAGTATAATAATAACACTAGGTACTAGATTAAGGAAAAATAGATTATAGAGCATAAAATTATGATATATTTTTAAAATACATATTTAAGAGCATTACAATGTTTTGTTAAGGTAGAGATAATGTGAATTTTCATTGAAATATGTCTCTATATGATTATTAAAAGTGGATGAGGTTCTAGAACATATTTAACTGGGGAATATAAATATAAAAATGGTGCATCATGCATGACCTAATTTCAACCTTCTGTATAATAATTTTACTTACTACGCACCTTATATGACACTAATATAAGATAATCCTTGGTTAATTCACATTTTTATTTCAAGAATTATAAATTATTAGAATATATGATGAAAATGAATGACCTAGTATATACCTAAGGCCTCTTAGTTTGAAAAAAAGGAGTTAGAAATGAATTCAAATATGTTTTATCCATGGAAAATAAGTGCCCAGTGTGATTATTTTCTATGGAGAAATGAAGAGTAGTATGGAAGGGAATAAATCTCATCCTAGTTATCCATTTATAATTCATTGAATTCAATATGGGGAACATGAAAACTATCTGAGTAAATTCCCAATTCTAAAAGTTAACCCCTAGACCAAGGAATGACCATTAATGAAATACTATTATTGATGTGTTTTTTTATTTTGATTGAATAATGATATTTAAAATGTATTTTTACCATTGCATTATTAGTGATAGGAATTATAGAATATCCAAAGAATATATTAAATACTACAATCATATATGTCTTTATTAAAATAAGAATTATTGATTCCGAAATGGGTTTAATATATTATGATTGATCATATGTTAAATATCTTAAACACCCCTTTCTTAGGATTTATGTGATGGGAGTATGCAAGGAGTGAGAAATTTTTTTATAAATTTATTGATGTATATGTTTTTATTTGAAATTTCATTTGAGGAATAAAGCCACTACATATTATAAAAATATGTTTTGTGGTATTTATATCATTTTTGACTAATATGAACATTAATTACATTATGGTAATTGAAAAATAAAATTATTATACTATATTTGAAAAATAATTTGTGTTGAAAACCATAATAGAAAAGAATATTTAATAATAAATTTTATTTCAAAAATGTCCATCATATTTGTTTTATGAGATGCATCATTCACTTCCACCTCCCCACTCCTATAAATCCCCATAGGTTCAACCAATGTCAGCCCAATTAACTTCCCATAATACTTCAATAGTATCCTAAATCCTCTCATTGAGCAGAAATAAATCAATGTATGCCTTTTGGCTCTAACCAATAGGAGTTACCCAATCAAGAGGTAACACCCTACCTCAAACAAAATTTATTTTATTTCCATTATTCACTCCCTAAAATAATTTCATTACATGATAATATAATATATTTTAGGACATTATTTTTTAATTATTCTATAACACGCATCTTTATACTATTCATTTTGTGTTGGTATGATTATTTCGTTTGAGGAAGTGCAGGCTACTGCCCCTCAAAGTAATTAACATAATTCATACACTACATAGAATGTATTATAGATATATGTATAAATATGTATGATATAATAATTATATTTTAATAATTATTAATATATATACATATATACATATATATGTCTTTTAAATGTTTTTTCATTCAACGCGTCAATCAAACGGAAATAAAGTTCTTGCATACGTAAAACATACCATCTCTATGAACGATGTATTATTTTTGATATGTCTATATTATATGGATTACAAAAATAAAAATATAATTTATATACATTATATTTATTTCATTTTTTTCATTTGATAATCATGATTTATGTACAAGGACAAACGATTTAAAAAATTTAGACACATGCAACGAACAACGAAAATGTTATCTCAGGTGAACCTTTATCATATAGACGTTAAAAAATATGTAATATAAGTTCATTATAAATCCATTTATGTGATTAGATATACTAGTAGGTTTTGTTAAAATATTTATAATGAATTTATTTTTATTATAAATGTGGTTTTAATTAGTACAACAAGAGACAATCTCAATGTAAGGGGGTTTCATCTCACTTTTTATTGATGTGAGATACAAGATATGTTCACAAATTTTTACAATTTGTGTGGTGTATATACAACTCATTATTGCATTCAATTATTATTATTCATAAATTTATGGTTATTTACATATCCATTTTAAGATATTTTATTCATCACTTTTATGTTTCAAAAGATACCAAATCCGTAAAATAGTTTTGTCTCAATTTGTCTTCAATGAAACTCAGTTTTTTGAATGACTGTAAATTATATTTCAAGGTTTATATACTTCAATTTTATATGATATATCATTAATATATACGTTTATATATTAATGGTATTTTAATCTTTACTTAATTTTCATTGCTTACCTGGAGAATATGATCCCATGTCACTATGTTATAAGAGTTTATTGAGACAATCTTATCGTTTTTAGAGGTTGTTTATGTTTATGTTTCTTTTGAGGAAATCCTATGATACATATATTAAGACGACTCATTAGTTTCCTTATCCTCTGTATATAAAATATATCCACTTGTTTTAGTTCTATTTTTTCACTATTTGGTACATAATATAATGTTTTAAGTAAAACTTGATCGTCTATCTCTTCGATCTGAAATCCTTTCTATTGAAAAACATTTTTTTAAAATATTCTCAAAGGTTCATTAATGATAATTTCAAGGAAAATGTATTTAAAAAAGTTTAATTATATTCAAAATTTCCATTATAATTTTTTGACTCTTTTTTCAAAGTAAAAGGTTTTCATAAGGTTTAATGTTATAAAAAATCAATGAGGGATGGGTACATTCATCCAAAAATGTTTTTAAAAGATATATAAAAATTATTTCCTATATATATAAAATAAATTGGTGTTTCTCAATCCATTATGGAGAAATTAATGAAATTTTCTAGTCATATTATTTCTTTTAATGGGTTATGTTTTGATGGCATGATGTTTATGAATCTTATTTCTCTTTTACGGGTTATAATCATTTGTAACCCACTTCTTTTCATGTGTTATTTTTATGATTAAATGATTATGAAACCTATCTCTTTCCAGTGGTTAGGATATTATTACAAGATTATTAAACCCATTTCTTTTAATGGGGTTACTATATGAGTATTTTTGACCTAGTAGCAGAAGAATGCATGGTTTCACTATGACATAGGTGGGAACAATATCTCTGTAAAATGACTTGGGTAATGATTTATATCTCATGATATAGACATGTATGGAATGGGAAATGAACTTGTTTCAATAATACAGGGATGGAATGCGGGTTTACCTAGTTGACTAATACAGGAATCAAACACGGGTTTACATAGTTCAATAATAAAAGTCTAGAATGTAGGTGTACCCAATTCAGTAAGGGACATTGTCCACTAAGATGTTATTGGAAGCGATGCCTTTGATTATATGTAAAATCACATTATGTTATTGAGTGTTTTTAAAGTTTCCATGATTTATTCCTATGTTATAATTTCATGGATTTTTTCTTTTATTTACATATGATTCATGTCTAATGAATCGTGATTATTTACTAAATGATTGTTTTTTATAAACGTTGATATATGGGGGATGATATTTTATTTTTATTACCTGATTCTTATACAATATTATCTTGTTTATACTTATATGTTTCCTTTATTTACACTTAATGAGAATTTTATCTAACCCATTTTTTTGTTTACTTCCTATATTTATATATATTTGTATAATGTTTGATGTGTGTAAGAAGGGTGATAGTCAAGAAGATCCTAGGGAGAGATGATGTTTCCCTTTTATATACCTGTTCTTATGTTTTAATGTTTCCAAATATACTACACTAGTATGGTCTTTGGGTGTTTGTTTTTATTAGTTTTTATATATATTTTAAAAGTAATTTAATTCAAATGTATTTAAATATTCATATTATTCAAGTTGTTATCATATTAAAAGATTAGATGAACATTGAAATCTAGGGTAAGAGAACCTTAGTGAGATCCACAGGTATGTTTCTATGGATATGTATGGGGATGTGTCTAACAATATGTATGAGGATGAGTTAAAATTTTGGGAAATGTCATGGAATTTTGGAAAAGAATAGAGTGAGTGGTATGCTAAAAATAAATCCATGTCTATATACTACAAGTGGATGTGGCTCTCGCATCGATGTACCTATGGGTAGAAACTCTAACATGTTGTTTCGGGCCTAACTGAGGGTAATATGGATCACGAAAATGGGCCATATTACACACCTAGTTTGACAGTCCCATATGATATTCCTTAGAAATTCCCAAAAACATCATTAAACATTATGAATGATTTAAAAAGAATATGACTATAAATTTTCTTGGATAAACCAAAGGTGTTGTCTATTAAAAGGTAAGCGTCATGATTTAGACATCCTATAAGTAACATTTTAGGATTATTTTCATTTCTTCTAAGATATGTGTTTTTTACCGCATTATTTTTGGTTTTAGTTAATGGAGAAAGACATAAGGAAATTGGTAAACATTGAGTTAGAAGGATAATATAGTGATTTTGTGAAATTATATTGGATAATTACTAAAGAGAAATATATTGTGATTATAGAGAATCAGCTATCAAGAATTCTGATTAACAGTGTGAAATTCATTGATATTCCTAACACATTGCATAAGAGGAATATGTAATTTTAAAAATGCTCAAATTATAAGGGGCATAGAATGAATAATACTGTTTTCCTTACATTTCACGATGAAGGGATGATGAACCATGAGGAATACCTCAAATAGAGGGGATGAGGTTATCTCTATGGGAAAAAGGGTCATAGAGTGTTGAATTATCATAGATTTCAATGTATCCTCTTGGGATAACATGGACATTACCCAACTCAATGGGAATACATAAGAATCTACTTCTAAACTAGGGAATGATATATTCCTTGCTAACCATTAAAGAGGAATAATTGATGTATTTATGTATTTTTACCCAAGAATTATGAATGGTGAATTACAAACAGATATTCAGTTTTGGTTTTCCACTAAGGATTTTCAATAATATGTTGAATAGTTATAATGGATAATAAATGTGATTTATTATGGAGGTGATATTATTATGATGAAAAAGATTATTGGAATGAGAAACCATGATGTTTTTCTAATGGTAAGATAATTATTTTTGGATAAGGGGCATGTTGGATATAAATAAATGAATTAGACGATACTAATTTTCCTATATCATATTATTGATGTGTTGAAAAAGTGTATATTATCATCATGGAAGATGTTTTGAACATCGTTGATATAAAAAATATATCCATTAAACATTGGAATAAGGTATCAATTTTTTTTTCCAAAATTCTTCATGGTAATTAATGTTATTAACACGTTTCAAGATAATATACAATGAAGGTGTTCACATGTTTTAAACGTGACAAATAAGAGATATTTTTTAATATACATAGGATCTATGTAAATTTGATTTTGTAAACTAATTTATGTTGTTTTGGAATTTTATATTTCAAAAGGATCATAAGGTTAAAATTTTATGTAACGATTAAGCTAAAGTTCAATCAAAATTAGTAATATTAATGTGTTATCTCTCGGGATCATGATTTATGCCTATTGGGTAGCCTATTCAAGGTAATTTTTATTGATGATAACTCATGAAAATTGTGATTCATATCATAGATATCATGATCAGTTAGTACGCTATGAAAGAGAAAGTCACTTTCCTTTTTTATGAATGAAGTGAATTCGATCAATGAACTTGAAAGGGTAACATAGTCCAGAAGTCATTAAAGTATAACTTTTCATGAAAATTCTTAAACATTAGGAAAAAAGTTCTAGAAACAAAAAATGTTGTTTTATACATAGATTTCGGACGAATCAGTTTGTTCCTTAGGTCATCATAGATTTATGAATTTTTAATTGTTAATGTTCTCGTAATCCGGTTCTCTATCACTCTCCATCAAAACATGATGGTTATATTTCTCTTCCATATCCATGTTTTCATTTCCCAAATGTGTTCTTGTATTTTGGAATTTCATTATGAGTTACATAAGGTAACCATTTTTTTTGCCAACATTCATTTTTAAAAGGAAGTTTTAGAGTTAATTTTTATGATGTGGGTTTATATGAATGGAAATATCAAGTGTTAAACCGTTATAACACAAACAAAATTGGATGGATAGATTCATTTTAAAGTGGTACAATGTAACTCCCTAAGATTTTTGGTATTTTTTTGAATTAATTTATACTTTTTGATATTTTTCATTTAACACAACACTTAAAATAATCTATTTAATATTAAAAACTATGTTTCGATAATGTGATTTACAAACATTATAATGTATAACATTCTTTATAAAGAAAACTAAGGTTAGCATGCTTTATATTCAATATTGACTTTCCTCGATGACTTGCATATCATGAATGAACGGGTGCTACCGAAAAATAATATATTGTAAAAATATGTATAATAATATATAAATTGTATGTTAAATTAGAATTTATGAATATTATTAAATAAATTATATAAATATATAGATTTCATAAAATAAAAATTTAATGAATTATCGAGAAATGAATATGTGTTCCAAATAGAATATAAAGGGAGTATTTTTATAGAAAATTATTATTATGCTCAAAAAAATGTGTTAATCCAATTTAATTAAATTAATTAAATTTATTAATTGATTTAGTTGTAATATAAATCATACATATTCAATAAAGTATTTTTGATAATCATCCAATATATTTTTTTAAAAATAATATAAGATCAAACCCAATTTTATTCTTAGAAACATCTATATTTTTTAAATGTAGTTTTACCAACATTTAATGGAAAACGAATTTTAAATTTATTTTTTTGAAATTTTATATATTTAAAATATCCAAATAATATTAATTTTTTAATATAAACATTAAAATTATATTAGGAAATTTTTTTTGGGATTTTTCTGTATGGATTTATTTTTTAATGAGTTGTCAAAAATACTAGATTTTAGTTCAATACTAGTTTATCATCTCAATAATATATAAGGATATATTATATTTTTAATTATTTTGAATTTTTAATTATGTAATATTTATATCCATCAATTCAATTTAGTTCATTAGAATTAATTTCATTGTGAAATTGACTATGAAGTCATAGAATAATTTAATGTTTTTACTTTAAAAATTCTGCTTGTCGACCCAACTATAGGATTATATATAATTTAATTTCTACAAATTCTGTTGTTGGAATTTTGAAAAATGGATTCAGTATTATGAATTATAATAATTTTTTATTTTTAATATGGTCAAAAAAAAATTTAACCAAAACATTAGCGAAATATTTAAAATTGATTACAACAATTATGGTTAAAAGAAGTTTACTATTGAACTAAACCATAACATTTAGGACGACAACGACCTATAAACATGTCCTAAATCCAATTGATGTTTATATATGTTTCCTATCCAGAAATTGATCTACATTCTACTCTTATTAAACCATTTTAAAATTAAAATCATTGGTGGGGTTCCTTTCCTTTACAATACTTCAAGATTGCCACCCCTCCATTATAAAAAACCATCTTCAATTATAATTTCTCACACCTATAAAGACACTTAGGTTCAAACAAACTCTGAAAAAACAACTTCCTAAAATACCTCCCTTCAACCTTGAATCCTACCATTGGGTGAAAATCTATCTAAGGAATCCTTTTGGCACAAATCAAATGGAGTTACCCGATCAAGAGGTAACACCCACCCCCAAATTCCATTATTTTATATCTTTTATCCAATCCCTAAAATCACCACATTCCATTATAATATAGAAAAAATTATCATAAATATAGTTTTATTTTTTATGTTATTATTTTTTACCTCCACATAAACACACATCCCTCTAATCGGTAACAAGCATATTGTTTACGTGTAGGAAGACTACAACATTACTAAACATTGATTGTTTAATTTTTCATTACCACCACTCATGGTGGCCATTTTTATAGACATTATTTTTATATATTTTATATAAAATATTTTTTATTTCTTCAATATTCATTAATTATATTAAAACTCAAATCTTTAAACAATCCATTTTGTGTAAATACGATTATTTCATTTCAGGAAGTACAGACTACCACCCTCTTAAAGCGATGTGATTCATTCATACACTACATGGAATATATAATTGATGGATGTTATAATTATATAATATATGTATGATATATTCAATGTAATGTAATAATTATATATATGTGTGTGTGTGTGTGTGTTTTACTTTCATTCTTCCAACAATAAAATTAAACGAAAAGAGAATTCATGCATATGTACGACTTACCGTCACCATGAATTGTGTATTTTGTTTTATACATAGATATTTGATGGATTATTATAATACACATAAAATTGATATAAATTATATTTATATCATTTTTTAAATTTTGTAATCATAATGTAAGTGTAAGGATCAATGATATAAAAAATTAACACACATGCAACGAACTAAGAAAATGTTATCCGAAGTGAAACCCCAACATATTATGGCTAAAAAAGAGTAATTTAAAGTCGTAATAAAGAAATATATTGTATTACACATAACTAAATGGTTCTATAAATTAATTATAATAATTTTATATTTATTATACTGGTGGTTTTAACGAATACAATGAAACTCAATACTCAAGGAATGGGGGATTTCATCACACTTTTTATTTATATGAGATATAAACTATGTTCGCCAATCATTAAATTTTTTGTGGTGTATATATTTCCCATGAATGTATTAAATTATTCTTATAATTAAATTAATTGGTATTTACATATCCATTTTATTATCATTCATTAATGTTTTTTATGGATCAAATGTTACTAAGTCGGTAAAATAGTTTTGTCTTCTTAAAGAATCATGTTTTTATGGACCTAAATTATTTTTCGAGGTTTATATACTCCCATTTTATATGATATATCAGGAATATAATTATTTTCATGGTATTTTAATAATTAAATAATTTTTTTTCTTAAATGTATAGTATGATCCCAAGTTACGTAGTTATTCATGTTTATCGGGACAATATCATCATTTTTGGAGGTTGTTTGTGTTTATTCTTCCATTGATGAAATGTTATAATCCATATATCTAGAACACTCATGAGTTTCGTCAACCAATGTATACTCATGATACCCTCATGTTTTTGTACCATTTTTTCGCTTTTTTTCATAGGATAATGTTTTAATGTAAAATTTGATCATCTCTCTCTTCAGTCAAAAATGTAAATACCCTGAAATTTCAAGGAATTTTTTTTCTTAAATTCTGTGGAATTTTACAAGTCCTTAGTTTCTTGACGGCGCCTGATTCCGATGCCCGGTGTGCCCGGAATCAATTTCTGATGTTTGTTCGGGTACGTTCAGTAAACATACGTGCGAGTTTTTCTATCTTTTTAAACGGTGCTCGGAATGAAAATCCGAGGACACCAATGAACTCGAAACGCTGGTATTCTTTTAAGGGGACCTTTACCGCAGTTGCGTTTTATGCGGGTTGGAAGTTAATTTTGGGGATTTAGAAAAAAATAATTAAAATTTTTGAGCACAATTTTATTTAAGTAGGGTGGTTATTTTCTCCCAAGGGGAGTTAGTGGTGGGGACCACACCCACATAACCTCCCTTGGGAGGATATTTGTGAGGTGGGCCCCCCACGATTTCCCAACCTTTCATCTCCCCCATAACTCCTCCCAACTCACTTGAACATCCCTTCTTTAATTTTTTGACAACTCCTCCTCTTTAATATGAGGAGCCTCTCCACCTCCCCCTCTCCCATTAATGTTTGCCTACACATTTACTTAATGGACTGATTCTTTGAATTAATTTGAATTTTTTGGCATTTATTTAAAGTGGGAAAAGTTTTTATTTAATATTTTCATAGAAAATATTTTTGGTGGGGGAACCTCTGGAGATTTTTAAGAGCTACATTTTTCAACGAAGAACGCCTCTGACGAAGAACGACTTTCTCTCTCAATGAAGAATGCTCCACGACCCGAAGGACATGAAGAAACTTCTTCAATCTTATTCTTCCTCTATGTCAAGGGAGGAGGCACCGCCATGGGGAACATCGCCAATGATGACGACTCTTCCTCTGACGTCAATGGAATAGACACTGTTCTTCCACGACACCCGACCACTGCGACGTTCATCCTCCGCAATTCGACGACGTGCGATGTCTTTTCGAGGTAGGGTGTTAGTATAATTTATTTTGAATAAATTATTCCCTTGTCGTTTATGAAAGAAAGTGTTTGTTTATGGCCAATTTATAACGCCTAATGTGGAGGGTGTGGGCCGAACAAACATGGCCCGACGACCCTCCGCAGGTTGTTCGTCTGTGCGCAGATTGACGGGCGATGATGAAACGGGACCACAATGGCGATTTGCTGCTTTCACAGTGGAGTTCGGGTACCGAGATGACCATAGGCGCAGACGGTGGGTGAATCGGACCACTGGAGCGCGTCTGGTGGTCTGCAGAAGGCGGAAGAAGCACACCTTCGGAGCATACTGTCGGGGTTGAGCCACAGTGATAGGTGGAATAAGAATGACAGGGTCGTTCCAGAATTGAAGAGGCACGACATTAAGCCGTGCCAGCTGACCAAGGGGGAAGCCCCCCCCCCCCCAGTGCTCGGCCAACCTGGCCGTGCCATAGTCGGCCGCAGGCCGGACTGGGCCGCGCCCAGCCATGCCAGACCCGGACCCTGGTCGGGTCATCCCGGTTCGGGCTGACCCAGGGTGGGTTGGGCCGGTTCAGACCGGGCCCAGACCCCCACTTTTCAGACCGTTTTCGGTTAAACGCCCATAACATGAGAAACAGACCTCCGATCGACACATGGTCAGTTGCGTAGGAGTCCTTGGATCGAGAGGGTCGTTTCGGTATATTAAACTAAAGGTTTTGGAAAAGTTTGGGTATGTCCGGGTTGGTTCCAACCCGAAACCAACCGGGCCCTCGAAGTGGAAACACTTATAACTTAAGGACCGGACGTCCGATTGATGTGCTGTCAATTAAGTTTGATTCCTTATGATGAGACGGTTCTTTTGGAATAATCCACTTGATGTTTGGACGTACTTGGAGTATGGTTGGGTTGGTTTCGCTTAGAAACCAACCGAGCCCCTGGAACAGAAAATCCAATAACTCTCAGACCATACGTCCGTTTGATGAACCATCAACGACATTGGTAACCTCGTTTAGAAACTGTTCCTCTAAGTATACCCCATGCGAGTTCAGGGTATAGTTAAGATACAGTCGGGTTGGTTCGTACAAGAAACCAACCAGGCCCCGGGACAAAAAGGCTAATAACACACAGACCAAGTGTCCGATCGACGCGTCGTCTGTTGCATTGAGACCCTTTTGAAGAGGCGTTCTATTGTGATACTTTTACGTGCGACTTATTGATACTTGGAGTATTGACCAGTAGATCATGGAGCAGATCCTCCCTAAGATGAGCATACGGAGTACGGAGACCTAGTAGCTGTAGATCTGACTACTGCTTGACCAATTCAACTCGGAGTGATTCCACTAGACCAATGGACAGAGCGCCCAGTTTGGTGGCAGACCCACAGTAGAAAGAGCGCCTGGTTTGGCAGCAGACTCGCGGTACTCGACAAGAGGAGTACCTCTAATGGCTATTAGGTGGAGCGCCCGGTTTGGCGGCAGACCCACAGCGGAGGAGTGCCCGGTTTGGCAAAAGACCCATGGTACTCGACAGGAGGAGTGCCTAAGTAGTCTAAGGTTAGTGAGTAGCGCCTTAGAGTCGTGACAGGTCCATTGTACTCAACAGAGGAGGAGTTCTCCAGCAATTTTGGTTTCGATAATATAAATCCTGGTTTGAGCTGATTCAATGACCTTTGTGTTTTCCTCATGATTGAGATGGGTTACGTGATAACATAGGTATATGTATGGGAATATACCTAAGTAAAGGTTATATGTTGAGATATTTCTTTGTGGTTTATACTTGTTGGATTTTGTGAGACCTTCAGGGTCCCTATTGAGTACCGTTATACTCACCCCTGCATGGGATATGGTTGCACCTCGTTGTGTTGGATGCAGACGACGTACAATGCTAACCGAGGAAGAGTATACGAGGAATGGACGGTACCTAGAGGAGGACACTCGGAGTGATGGCACACGAAGCATACCGATATACGCGGAGTGCTAAGGTGGACATCTATTCCGACCCTTCAATTAGGATCCCAGAGGATGATCCAGGAGCTGCTTCACCTTTCAGCTATTTGTCTTTTTAGTTGTACTTTCTTTCAGTTGTAGCTGTACCTTTCCATTGGGCTTGTATTTCTGGACCCTTTTTACTTTCAACACACTTGTTACTAATTTACTTAGAGTTTTATTCCGCTTGTACTCTGGTTGTGTGTGTTTACGTTTTATAAAGGAAATGCCTTCCTAGTTTTTAGGGAGTTACGCCTTTGGTGCTAGTCATCAGCCCCTAGCATATGAAAGGCGGGCTTGGGGTAGTCACGATACGGGCCCCATGGGATGGGTCGTGACAAATTAGTATCAGAGGAGTTAGTTCTACTGCAGAACTTAGGACTCTGATATTTTTTTCTTTTCTTTGAAACAATAGAGTTAACTATACTGAGTGTGGTTTTCAGTTTAGGGAGTCTAGTGTTGGTGTGGTGGCCGACGTATCCATACACCAGGACCCTGACTTGTGATTTCCGACTCAGTGCACGAAAACACTGATTGGGTGTGTGTTTTTAAAAGTTTTCTTTAAGTCATCTCAAACTAGGTCAGCTCACCAGGTATAGTCATTTGACCATGTCGCATCTATTCAGGATGCCACCACGCAGACAGTCAGTTGGAGTTCCAAGTGAGTACCCAGTGATGGCCCATAGAACGATGAAGCTCCGGTGTAGGGCCCTCTTGCTATGATGGCACATTCCTGTGGTGTACAAGCAGCACCACCACCGGTTGGGCAGCCGATGACACCAGCCGTACTAGCAGATGGTGCATGCTGACAGAGCGTGTTGAACGAGATCCAGCAGCAGAGGCCTCCGAGGTTACGAGGCGAGACATATTCCCAGGCAGCAATGGACTATCTGGAGGCGATTGCTAGAGTTCTACACATAGTTTAGACACTATTAGAGCAGTTGGTGATCTTAGTTACTAGGGTTTCCTAGTGAGTGACCATGAGGTTGGTCCGCATTGTGATGAGGCTTTGGTACAAGGACCGATGCCTGAGATAGTACCTTTGGGTGGTGTGCTAGATATATCACTACCTGTTGGTCAGTAGTTACAAACGGCAGTACTGTCAGATGACACATGTAGGCGTGTCACCTTACACATGTTTCAGCACCAGTTATCCCTCATGTTCCGAGGTGATCCCGACTTATTGGCGGCTGAAAACTGGCTTGAGAAGGTGGCTGAGAGTTTTCTAGAGATTATACAACTTCGGCAGGATGACATGTCAGTAGCTGAGTATTCATCGAGGCATACTGATTGTTCCTGGTGCATGATGACTACGATACGATCAGTGCTTTAGAGCTTGGTCCTCAGAGCGAGGTGTGTTTAAGGATATCTGATCCAACACTTTTCCTCTATGCATTCCTACTTATGCTAGGGTGCTAGAGATAACCTTTGTGGTTGAACATTCTTTGGATGAATGGATACAACTAGAGAATGTTAGCCGTGGGAATGAAGGGAACTGGAACTAGTCTCAGAGACTTGGGTATGTAAAATATTTCTCGAAGATGAAGTCTTAAGGATAGATGAATATGCAGAGCAACAGACGTGGAAGCAGAGCTAGGTGAGTAGAATGTGGCGGTGTACATTTCGACATGTTACAACCACCCTCCTTTGTTATCCCCTCCAGGCTCAGGGAGCTGGGGGGCAGGGGAAGAGAATAGTTTCATGAAGTCAAGAAGTGTGACCCAGGGGATCTAGGAATGATTCGAGGTACAGTGTGTGTCTTCTACGAGCTTCCGTATCAATAAACATAGGTACCAATCATTCTTTCCTTCCATGAATCCGGTCCCAAACCTAGAGTTTCTGGTTAAAACTTTTGAATTGACCATCACATTTGTAGATACCTTTGGGAGGAGACTCGATAATCACACTTACACCGATGATGTGATCTGACCCTTGAGGCAAGAGTTTCGGTTTGGACCTCTTGGTGGCAGCGTCGAGGCCTTACGACCTTAGTTTGGGTATGAAATGGGCAACCACAATTCATACACAGATTGACTTTATTAGGAAAAAAGGTTGTGGTTTATCTACAATGTTGGGATGAGATTTTTCCTTGGACAGAAAAAAGGGAATCCCAGGCAGAACAGGATAAAATAATGCTTAGGAGGGTGCGGCTGATCACTCTTGAGTTGGCCAGCCTTACCCTCATGACAGTAGGATTTTTGAGTATTCAGTTCGTCCAGGACTATGACATCGAGATAGTCTATACTCCTGCGAAGGGGAACGTTGTTGCGGATGTGCTCAGCAGGAGGACTAGTATTCAGCTACTAGGAGAGGCGACAGAGCAGCTGGCTGCCTTAAATATATCCTTTATGGATAGAGATGGTGCAGCCTAAATTTAGTCTCTTACCGTCACTCCTCCACTTCATTAGCAGATTAGGCGAGGTGGCTTACCGCATGGCCCTTCCACCTCAGTTGCACCGGGTGCACGACGTCATCCATGTATCTCAGCTAAGGAGATGCGTTCACGACCTATTCCATATCATCGACCATGGGAAGATGGACATCGATGATGGGGAAACCTTCATGGAGGTTCCAGAGGAGATTGAGGATCGACAAGAGTGGGTCCTGCGTGGACGGTCGATTCCTCTTGTGCGTGTTCAATGGCAGCACAAGAACCTCCAGGAGAGCACATGGGTGCGGGAGGCTCAGATGCATGCTCAGTACCCCCTTTTGTTTTCCTAGTATGTGTTGTAGCTTTACAGGGATGTAAATCCCTGAGGTGGGAGTAATGTAAAGACCCAGAAATTTTAAGGAATTTTTTTATTAAATTATTTAGAATTTTACGAGTCCGCAGTTTCTGATGGCGCCTGATTCTGAGGTCCGGTGTGCCCAGAATCAATTTCTGAAGTTTTGTTTGTGTACGTTCAGTAAACGTATGTGCGAGTTTTTCTATCTTTTGAACCAGTGCACGGAATTGAAATACGAGGACACCGATGAACTCGCAGCGCTGGTATTCGCTGAAGGGGTCCTTTACCACAGTTTCGTTTTATGCAGGTTGGAAGTTAATTTTGGGGATTTAGAATAAAATAAATAAAATTGTGTAGCACAATTTCATTTAAGTTGGTGGTTATTTTCTCCCAAGGGGAGTTAGTTGTGGGGCCCACACCCAGATAACCTCCCATGGGAGGATATTTGTGAGGTGGGTCCCAAACTATTTCCCAACCTTTCATCTCCCCCATAACTCCTCCCAACTACCTTGAACTTCCCTTCTTTTTTGACAACTCCTCCTCTTTAATATGAGGAGCCTCTCCACCTCCCTCTCTCCCATTAATGTTTGCCTACACATTTAATTAATGGAATGATTCTTTGAATTAATTTGAATTGGTTTGAATTTATTTAATATGGAAGAAGTTTTTATTTAATATTTGCATAGAAATTTTTTTGGTGGGGGAACCTCTGGAGATTTTGAAGAGCTACGTTCTTCAATGAAGAACACCTCCGACGAAGAACGACTTTCTCTATCAATGAAGAACGCTCCACGACCTGAAGGATTTTAAGCAACTTCTTCAATATTCTTCTTCCTCCGCGTCAAGGGATGAGGCACCGCCGTGGGGAACATCGCCAATGACGATGGATCTTCCTCCAACATCAATGGAATCGACACTATTCTTCTGCGACGTCCGAACACCGCGACATTCATCTTCTGCGATTCAACGACGTCTGACGTCTTTTAGAAGTAGGGTGTTAGTATAATTTATTTTGAATAAATTATACCCTTTTCTTTGATGAAATAAAGTATTTTTTATGTCCAATTGATAACGCCTAACGCGGAGGGCGCAGGCCGAACAACCACGGCCCGACGAAACTCCGCAGGTTGTTCGTTTGTGCGCAGATTGATAGGAAATGATGAAATGGGACCACACCGGTGATTTGGAGCTTTCACAGTGGAGTTCGGTTCCCGAGATGACCATAGGCGCAGACAGTGGGTGAAACGGACCACCGGAGCGCGTCCGGTGGTCCGCGGAAGGCGGAAGCGGCGTGCCATGCCGGTGTGGAGGCGCCGACGTCCAGCGGCGGCAGCGTGCCGCCAGAGCAGATTGTCGTGACTGAACTATGATGGTGGGTGGAACCAGAACGACAGAGCCATTCCAAAATTGAAGAGGCGTGACATTAAGCCCCGCCAGCTGACCAATGCCCCCCCGATCGGCCAGCCTAGCTAAGCCACGGGCGGCCGTGGGCTGGGCTGCGCTGGCCAAGCTAGGCCGGACCTAGATCCGGGTTGGGTCGACCCGGTTCGGGCCGACACAGGGTGGGTTGGGCTGGGCCCAGACCCCCCTTTTCAGACCATTTTCGGTTAACTGCCCATAACATGAGCTACAAAACTCCAATCGACGCACTGTCAGTTGCGTAGGAATACTTGGTTCGAGATGGTCGTTTCGGTATATTACAATCAAGGTCTTGGAGAAGTTTGGGTATGGGCTGGTTGGTTCGAACCCCAAACCAACCGGGCCCTCGAAGCAGAAACGCTTATAACTTAAGGACCGGACATCCGATTGATGTGCCGTAAATTGATTTGGATTCCTTATGTTGATATAGTTCTTTTGGAATACTCTAATTGAGGTTTGGATGAAGTTGGAGTATGGTCGGGTTGGTTTAGTTTAGAAACCAACCGGACCCCTAGAACAGAAAAGCCAATAACTCTCAGTCCGGACATCCGTTTGACGAACCATCAATGACATTGATAATCTCGTTGAGAAATTGTTTCTTTGAGTATAACCAATGGGATTTCGGGGTACAGTTGAGATATGGTCGGGTTGGTTTGTACACGAAACCAACCGGGCCCTTGGGACAGAAAGGCTAATAACTCACAGACCGGGCGTCCGATCGACGCACCGTCTGTTGTGTTGAGACCCCTATGACGAGGCGGTCCTTTCTGATACTTCTATTCGAGACTTCGTGATACATCAAGTATCGACCATTAGCTCGTGGAGCAGATCCTCCTAGAGATGAGCATACGGAGTACATAGACCTAGTAGCTGTAGACCTGACGACTACTTTAACGATTCGACTCGGAGTGATTCAACTAGACCAGTGGACGAAACACCCAGTTTGGCGGCAGAACCACGGTGGACAGAGTGCGTGGTTTGGCAGCAGACCCACATTACTCAAAAGGAAGAGTACCTCTGACGGCTATTAGGGGGAGCACCCGGTTTGGTGGCAGACCCATAGCGAAGGAGCGCCCGGTTTGGCCGCAGACCCGCGGTACATGACAGGAGGAGTACCTCAGCAGTCTAAGGTTAGTGAGTAGTCTCTCAGAGTCATGACAGGGCCACTGTACTCAACAGAGGAGGAGTTCTCCAGCAGTTGTGGTTTCGATAATGAAAATCCTAGTTTGAGCTGAGTCAATGACTTTTGTGTTTTCCTCATGATTGAGATGGGTTACTTGAAAACTTAGGTATATGTATGGGAATATACCTAAGTAAAGGTTATATGTTTAGATAATTCTTTGTGGTTTATTCTAATTGGATTTTGTGAGACCTTGACAGTCCCGGGGTCCCTACTGAGTATTGTTATACTCACCCCTGCACGGGCTATTCCCACACCTCATTGTGTTGGATGCAGACAACAGACAACAGTGACCGAGGAAGAGTATATGAGGAATGGACGGTATCCGAAGGTGGACACTTGGTGTGATGGAACACGGAGCGGACTGATAGAAGCGGAGTGCTAAGGTGGATATTCGTACCTACCCTTCAGTTAGGAACTTGAAGGATGATCCAAGAGCTACTTCACCTTTCAGCCATTTGTCTTTTCAGTTGTACTTTCTTTCAGTTGTAGCAATACCTTTCCATTGGTCTTGTATTTCCGGCCCCTTTGTACTTTACACACACTTGTTACTGATTTACATATAGTTTGCATCTGGTTGTACTCAGGTTGTGTGTGTTTACATTTTGTAAAGGAAAATCCTTCCGAGTTTTTAGGGAGTTACGCCTTTGGTACTAGTTTCCAACCCCTGGGCTATGGAAGGCGGGCTTGGGGTAGTCATGGTACGGGAACTAAGGGACGGGTCGTGACAAAAAATCCATTCTATTCAAGAACCATGCTTTCATAATTTTTTTCAAAGGATCCAAAAAAATAATTTTCATGGAAAAAATAATTTAAAATTGTTTTATTGATTTTAAATCATCTTTTATATGTTATCAATGCTATTTTAAAAGTAAATGGTCTTTTCAAGTTATTACGTTATCAAAAATATTTTTCCATGAAGAAGGTATTTTTTCATCATGAAATATTTTAAAAAGTTAATTCAAAATTATTTTTCATATATTGAAACATCAATTGGGGTGACTCATTCGTTTATGGGGAAATTATTGAATGTTTCTATTCAAATTATTTCTTTTAATGGAATATGTTTTGAAGTCATGATTTTTATGAAACCATTTTTTCATTGGGGGGTTATTTGATTTTAAAACCCACTTCTGTTAATAGGTTATGTTTTTGTTGAAGAATAATAAAACCTACCACTTTACACAAGTTATGATATGATTACATTTTTATAATACCAACTTCATTTTATGGTTTCTGATTTCATTATTTGTGATGTTGTGGAACATGTATTTACGACTTCACTATGTGATGAGTGGGACCTATATCTCCCTCCAATGTATTGGGTAAAGATTTATATAACATGAGATAAACATGGATAGAATGAGAATTGAATTTGGTTCAGTAATATAGGGCTCAAAAGGTGGTTTACCGGGTTCAGTAATATAGGGATTGAATGAGGGTTTTCCCAGTTCTATAATTCAGGGCTGGAACGGGGGTGCACCCATTTCAGTAAAGGACCTTTTCCACTAATATGGTATTAGAAGTGATTCCTTGGCTTCTATAGTAAAACATATTCTTGGTTTATGTGTTTTCACTTTTCCATGATTTATCCCTATGTAATTCTTTCATGGATTATGTCCTTTATTTAATTATGATTCATATCATATGAACCACTAATATTTATATCATGATTCCTATTTATGAACATTGATATGAAGGGGATGATCGTTTATTTTCATGACAACATTCTTAAACACTATGATCTTTTTTATTCATACATGTCTCCTTTTTTCCTCTTAGTAAGCATTTAGTCTCACCCCACTTTTATGCTTCCTTTTCCAGGTTATGAAGATTAGTAAACATTTTTATGTGTAAATATTCTAATAGTCTGAATGATCGTAGTGGGAGATGATGTAACCCTTTTTTGTACATTTGTTTATATTTCCATATTTCCAATGGTAGTATAATATTATGGTATTGAGGTGTCTATTTGTATTACATTTTATGTATTTTTGAAAAGTGATGTAATACTTATATATGTAAACATTCAGTTGATTATAGTCAAAACTTTCATATGTGGTGTCCTGGTTAATTTGCTATTATTTTTAGTTAAAATATTTAAAAAATAAATATTAATGTTGAATGAGTGGGGATACATTTGTGGTTTAGAGATTAATTTATTACATTTTGTAACTTATGCTAACCATATTTTTTTGAAAAATATTTAGAGAAATTCAGATAGAATTATCACTCTCTTATATATCATATGATCCATTAAAAGTAAATTTTAGTTATTTGGGAATAAAAAATAAATTTTTTGATATTCATTTTAATAAAAATGTGGTGAATTGGAAATTCCATGATGCACAACCATTGGATAAAATTGTGTATAAGAAATGGGAACATATCAAGTAATTATATTTCATTATTTTCATATATAGTAAAATAATTTATCAACATTAGGAATGGTATTGTAAAAAAAAACTTAATCCCATGATAGTCATATATGATGAATCATATGGTATTTTAAAGAATAATGAATTTATGGTTTTCTGGAACTTAACCTTCCACTGATCAGTCACATTATTGTGATCATTGACCTCAACAAATATTGGAAATTATTTGCACATTAATTTCATAACTATATATTCTCTTTCCACCAATTTTATCTAACATAGAAACTAAATTATGAGTTCTCCCATTTGAACTTATTGATTCCATTTATCTCTAATCCGGAGGTTTTTTTATCAACCTTTATCATGATGTGGTATTTGTATTATGGTATTTACAAATGTCAAAATACATGGTTACTAAGATCTTTTATAAATAACAATAAAGGAATTTATTTAAGGTGGAGATAATGTTCCACTAAAAAATTCCAAAATAAGAACATTTTATTCAATAACATATGATATAACAAACACCGAGATTAACCACCCCATAAAATATATTTCATTAAATTTAATCCCACTAATAGATTGAGGGACATGAAACATTGAGCCTAACACACACAAAATATAGTATATCATTATAATATAGCCATCTAATTAGAAGTTAGGAATAGTAATAAATATATTATGAAAATTATGATTTTTCTATTGATTAAACATTAAATAATAATCGTTTAATATTTTTTTAAAAAAATAGTATTTTTCTAAAAGATCATTTAGTCATGCTTCATACAGATTATTTATAAATAAATTATACCAATTGTAGTGAATTTATTTTTCCAAATAAAGGTAATTATTGATATTATAATATCTAAATATTCTTAAAGACATTTTGTTTTATTTTTCTATAGTGTTTCATTTATCGTTGGATAGTGATAATTACTACATTTTAATGGAAAACAAAATTTTAATTTAAATAATTTGTAAATTAAAATAATTTCTTGTAGAGTTTTTAAATAAAACTTATTTAAATTATATATAATTATCCAATTTGGTTTATTGGAATAATTTTAAAATTTCATTTTGATATAAAACCTTTCAAAAAATCTGAACATTTTCTATTTCAAAACCTGCTTTGTAAAGACCCGTAAATTTCAAAGAATTTTTTATTTAATTCTTTGAGATTTTACGAGTACGTAGTTTCTGACGGCGCTTGATTTTGAGGCCCGGTGTGCCTGGATTCAATTTTTAATGTTTAGCTCAGGTACGTTCAGTGAATGAACGAGCGGGTTTTTCTAACTTCTAAACTGGTGCTCGGAATTAAAATTTGAGGGCACCGATGAAATCGCAATGCCAAGATTCGCTTAGGAGAAGATTAACTTCGATCATCAAGGGCTGAGAGAAAAAGTTATTTTCCAGACCTTTTGAGAAAAATGATAAAATAATTTAAATGAATTATTTTATTTTTTTCCTTCTCCCTTTTTGGGTGGCGGGGCGGCGACTGGGCGGTGACGATGCACATCAATGAGGCTCATTAATGGATCATTAAACTCATAGCGTAACGACACTTTAATGACACCATTATGGAAATGCTGTGACGTGCTCCTTTATATATTTTGGCACATCATGAATATATGAAGAAAAGAAATTGGAGGATTCTCTGGCGAACCTCTGACAGACTTCCGCCTTAGAGAAGAACAAAGAACGCCGAAAAATCCTCTTCTTCTTCGACACCTTTCGAATATCGGAGCAGGAAAGCGACACCGACGCCTTAACCCCCTTGAGGACGAATGTGCGACAACGAACCCCTAAGAGGTAGGGGTTTATTTTGAGAATGTTAATATTCCCATGTTCATTTTCTCTAAAACAAGAACGCGGCTCAACTCATTATTAAGTTGATCCACGGATGTTATTATTTGAGGGTTGGGGAATATTTAATTTTTTTTGCGGGGAAATTGTTGGGAATTAAATTCAATCCTAACTAATTTTTTGTGCCTCATTTTTCATTGAACAATATTGTTGTTTGACCCTTTTCTTATCAACTAACACGGAGGGCGCGGGCCGAAAAAACACGGTCGGCGACCCTCCAAAGTTTGTTTTTCTATGTGTGTGTTGACGGGAAATAATGGAATGGGACCGAAATCAATGTGTGGAAGCCGTCACAGTGAAGAATGGGTCCCGGGAGAGCTGCAGGTGCAGACGGAGAACAAATCGGACCACCGGAGCGCATCTGGTGATCTGTGGAAGGTGCTGCCAGATATCGCGGCTGCGTGGGATCTGGAGGAGGGCGTGGTGCCTGCCGCATCCGTTGAGCACAAAGGAGGGGAGACCGTGTCCCCCCCTGCTCGGTCCACTGGCTGAGCCAGCGCACCCCCGCGGCCGGGCCGGCGCGGGTCGCGCGGACCGGGCCGGGCCGCACCCAGCCGGGTCGGGGCGACCCAGTTCGGGCTGACGCATGGGGGGTGGGGCCGGGCCGGGCCGGGCCCAGACCCCCCACTTCTGACTGTTTTCAGTCTTTTTCCCATAACTTGGGATGCAGACCTCCGATTGACACAACGTCTATTGCGTTGGGATCCTTGGATCCAGACGTTCGTTTAGATATATTACACTCAAGGTTTCAGAGAAACTTGGGTACAACCAGGTTGGTTCGAACTCGAAACCAACCGGGCCCTCGGAGCGGAAACGCTTATAACTCGAGCTCTGGATGTCCGATTGACATGCCATCGACTTTGTTGGTTTCCTCTTTATGAGACGGTTCTTTTGGATTACTCCGATCGATGTTTGGATGCAGCTGGAGTACGTTTGGGTTGGTTTTATCTTAAAAACCAACAGGGCCCCTGGGACGGAAAATCCAATATCTCTCAGACCGGGCGTTCGATTGACGCGCCGTCTGTCGCGTTGAGTTCTTATTGACAAGACATAACTTTTTGATACATCAACTCTGGACTTCGTGACAGTTGATGTATCAACCCCTTGGCTCATGGAGCGGACCCTCCCGGAATTGAGCATGATGTGTGCAGGAACCTTAGAGGTGGCTGCGACTACGATGATGACGACTGCACTTGGATCCTCCGTGGGTTCAGTAGCAAGGACGACGATAATTGGATCCTCCGTGGATTCGGCAGTGATGAAGACCATACTGGGATCCTCCGTGGGTTCGACGACGATGACTACTGTTCTTGTATCCTATGTGGGTTCAGCAGTATTTGACTCTGTACTTGTATCCTATGTGGGTCCGACAAAGTAGTTGGTCTTGTATCCTTTGTGGGTCTGACAGCTTAGCTAGTCTTGTATCCTATGTGGGTGCAACAGCTTAGATGAATCAGCGGCTATATCTGATCATCTCTATCGCCTTATGAAGTGTATACCTGGGTGAGCTGAGTCTTGATTCTCAATCATTATCATTGATGTGGTTGACTTGCTTTTCCTGTGTGGATTGGGTTGTGCTTTCTTATGTGGACTGGGTTGTGCTTGGGATCGGGAGCTGGAGCCAAACTATAACTGATGACTTAAGTATATGTATGGGTATATACCAAAATAGTGTTATTGATACTTCGTGATTTTATCTTTCCTTCGTGGTTTATCCTTTGTGGTTTATCCTTCGTGGATTCTGAGAGACCTTTGGGGGTCTCGGGGTCCCTACTGAGTATCGTATACTCACCCCTGCATGGGCTATACCGGCACTACATTGTGTTGGATGTAGACGACGGACAACACTAATCGAGGTGGAGGCTTGTGGAGATGGACGGTACTCGGAGGTGGACCACTTGGCGGGACGTACACGGAGCGAACGACTAGAACGAGGAGATGAGGAAACTATCTGTACCCACCCTTCAGGTGGGATTTCCGGAGGATGACTCGGAGTTGCTGTTTTACTTTCTGTTACTCTACTTTCTTTTCAGTTGTACTTTACTTTCAGTTGGGTTTGTATTTTGGCCCATTTACATTCCAGCACTTACTTTTGTACTCAGTTTACTTAGTATTCACTTCGGCTTGTGTACTCTGTGGTGTTTGTTTTATTATATAAAGGCAATGAATTTGCTTTTATCAGGATTTATGCCTTTGGTGCTAGTCACCAGCCCCTGGCCTATGGAAGGTGGGCTTGGGATAGTCATGGCAGGGGCCCCAAAGACGGGTCGTGACATGCTTCTCTTCTTGTCTAGAGATTAAATAAAAATTATATTTTTTGACATCTGTTAATAGAATTTGGAAAAATGGATTCCATTTTTTTAATTTTTATAATTTATAATATATATTAAGTTCAAAAAAATTAACAAAAAATAATATTGAAAACAATAAAAATTAATTACGTGGGTGGGGGATAAACTAAAAAGATATTTTTAAATATTGCATAAAAACTCATCCAAAATCCATTGAATGGAAATATTTAAACCTTATATTATTTTTGATTGATAATTTATCATTTTTTAGGATTATTTATTGATAATAACATAGGTGTAATTGTATATTTAAACACATTTATAGGTGTTCTAGTCACCTCACTTATAAATGGCTACCCTCTCTCCTCTCTTCATAAAAACGTAAAAAACATTTTCTTCAGCCAATACAAACCCAAATAACTTTCCAAAATCCCTAGTACCAATTAAAAAGACTTATTTTCAAAATATATCTAACTATTGAGGCTTTTTGTATGATCTTATGTACAATAATTATAGATGTGGTAATGTTCTTTAACAAACGTAGTTATATTATTTCTTCCCTTTTAACATAAATTTTTAGAAATCCTTGATTATATGTTAAAATAATTATATTACATATAAATATCTATTTTTTGTTATTTTCATAACATAAAACCATCCACTCTTCCATGAAATTGGTTTTAAAATCATCAATCATATGTACAGTGGACTACCGCCTCGCGAGCAGATAACATTCGTTTTTCCATTACCACATTCATAATTTTTTTTATAATGATTGATATAATATATATATATATGTCATATTTTTAAATTAATTATTCCTCGAGATTTATTATATCATATATTAAAGTAAATTCCACATTGCATGAGATACGATAATTTCACCCGTGTGTATGACATACTACTACCTCACAAAGCGATGCTATTCATTTTTCACTAAAGATTTGTATAGAAAGTGATAAGTATAAATTTAATAATTATATGTGACTTATATGAAATATTTATGATATTCAGGAAATATTATTCCATCTGAAATGATATTATATATCATTTTCATTCTTACATTTTGACTCAATGAATAATGATAACGTTTTTTGTGTACGGGTGGAATACTGCCTTCACGAACCAATATGGATCTTTTTTCACCACCACACCACATAGATGATATATATATGTATATATAAATAAATAATATATCATTTATGATATTATTAACATTATTTAATGAAAATATATTTTTCCCCCTTTTATTAATGATCTTTGAAAAATGTAAACGTTAGTCATGCGTATGTACAACCTATCGTATCTATGTTTGTAATATAATTCATATTTTAAAAAATTAATATTTTATCAAAAGATTAATAAATTACCATAAATATTATAATTATTTCATTAATACTATTATTGATATTATTGGATTATTTAATATTCTTAAGAACTAGATCTTTCACAATGAGACACACTTGTTAAAATAGACCATTACCACCCAAAACAATAAAAATATAGATAGATTATGAATTTATGTCTGATAAGATGTTATAAAATCATAATACATGATATTATAAATATTAAAATGGCTCTATTAAAATTTAATAATAGGTTAAATAAACTATGGTCGAGGTTAAATCATATTGTATCAGAAGGAAGCCTAAGGTAAAGGACGTCATCTCAATTTTCCTTTATTAAGATTATTTTGTTGTTGGGAACCTAATTTTTTATATATAGATTACATAATGACCCTATGAAATTTAATATATTGATTAATTAAAAAATAATTTTATTTTTTTTCAATTTGAAATATTTCCTCAAAGGGTATTTGCATTAAAAATTAATAAATGTTATTGAATTTCATAAATAAATTCCTTTTCAGTTGGTTATATTACTTATTCATTTTCATTGATATTCTCTAAAAATGTGTGTATTTAATTTTAATTTACTTAGATTTTCTAGTCAAATTTTTATGGGGATTTAAATTTGACAAACATTGTTGGTTCATTTACTAATTATCCCGTCAATGAAAAGCTCATTATATTAGTTTATTACACAATCTCATTCAAATAGGGGTTATTTTTTTTATTAAATATCAATTGAAGAAAATAATTTATTCATTAGTTAAACAGTGCATTTCATTTTCTTATCCTCTTGTCAATAATTATATTTTAATGTAATAGTATTATTATCCAATTTTTTGGTAAATAAATTTTTTGATATAATGTTTTTATGAATTACTAACTTCACATCTCTCTTTCGTTGGAAATATTCATTCTTCCAAAACCATTTACAAATTAACATAAATGTTTTAAAATTTTAAAATAGATTTATTAAATAATTTTTTATTAATAATTAAATTTTTATAATAATTGATTATAATCCTCATGTCACTTTGAAACAGTGACTTTTTGAAATTTACAGAAAATGTTAATTGAATCGTTGTTTTCACATTCTCATTGTGTATAGAATGTCCAATAATCATGAACACTCAATTTTTTTAAGGAAACCCTTATATGTTTCATTGTCTATTTTTAAACAAAATTATTTTGAAATTTTTTTGATAATTCTTTTTATTAAATTTATATATTAAAAAAGAATAAGATATTTTCCTGAAAAATGTTTTGAAATGTTTTTTGTTGCATTTGTGTTCCTAAAAAATGACAACCCTTCATTTTACATATACTAACCCAGGGATATAATTTATTGATACCATCATTGTTCTCTATATATTTGGTTTATGATTATTTTGACCACGAATTGTATTGTAATTAAATTCCTTGATTCATTTTCATATGCATTGACATTCCATTTAAATTTTCACTTTCATTTGATCATTTGATATTAAATTTCCACTAATTATCCATATTATTTAACATAGATAATTTTAATTCAAAATTTATATATCATTTCCACATTGAAATTCAATTTTTTTTATTGGGAAATATTTATAAATAAATATTATTTTCTCATTGCACATATTGGAAGATAAGGAATATTATTTATGAATTAAATTGATTATTTGATATTTGAGGAATGTTTTGGACATGAATGACACAGGTGGGTCCCATTTATAGATAGTAATTAGATGTAATGAGAGTCTCATTAGATAAAATAGTATTCTGTCATATGTTAAATGGGTTTCTACTTATCAATTTAAAAATTTCTTACAAATAGATCTCGATAGTAGAGGTATCATGTTCCATGGAAACTTGAAATCCCAAAATTAAATATTTCCTTCATTATGAATTTAATAAATATTTACCATGTGTATTTCTCAATGATATTATCTTTGGATGAATTTCATTATCATTATATTTATTAAATGGAACGTGTTTTCATTTATTTGAATTTCTATATTGATTACTCCTTATACAATTATGATATTAATGTTACTGATTAGAGGGAATGTTTTTTCAATAACTTATTATTCAATATTGATTATACTGGTAATTTTTTTCAAATAGAAAGTGTGTTCAATTATTTACCATTCTATATTGAGTATTCTAGTGAATTTTGTATTTAGTTATATACCTTTACATGTTATTATGCCCATTGATTCATGATATTTTCGAAATTACATAAATGTTATTATGCAATTAATCTCACCCTTATTCTATTTATTTTCTCAAGATCCGTTAAGAGTATAATGAATGATATAAATGAATTTGTTTGAGTTAATAGTGATATTATACTGAAAAAATTCATATAGTAATTTTTTATTCAAATATAATATTAGAATCGTGTATGTAACTATTTTATAAAGATTACTAAACTATTTGGACCATTACGAAGTGATTCCCTATATCATATTCTAATTTATTAATGTAGGAACCAACTATAGGAAACTAGGATTTAGGTCACTAAAAACATGGTAACCTTATTTAAGAACATACCCCAAACATATATTTGAATCATCATAATTTCAAGAAAAACCCAGTCTAGCATTGTGTATGGTCAATATAATATAGGTGTGGTGGTCGACTACCACTTAATTCTCCAAATCATGCTTGGAAATATCAAAACTAAGTGAAATTTACCCTTTTTAGGTGAGAGATGTCACAATTGAATAATTAAGGTTGAAATCTATAACGAGACACTTATATTACATTTCCATGCTTTGAAAAAAATATAATTTCAATTGTATTCCTCAACTCCACCTCTGACATCACTACATTGAGCTTATCCTGGTAAACAGAAACCCCATGATCCAATATCATCTGTCCTATAAACATTACATCCTAGATAAATAATATATTCTTTGATAATTTATAAAAAAACATCATTCTCACAACATTCATATGAAAATAATCAATCGATTATCATACTTTGATTCCAAACATGAATAGACCAAAATGTCATCCACAAACACCACATTATAGGTGTTGATGTATCTATAGAAGAAATAGTTTATAAGAACCATAATGGAGATTGAATTAGTATTTAAATGGAATATAATTTTAAAAAATACTCAAAATGGTTATTCAAACATTGGAATGTGGTTTTGGGATCATCTACTTCTCTCACCAAGAACTGGTGACCCCATTATTGGATTTTAACCATGGAGAACTATATTTATCCTTTTATAAGTCAAAGAGATTATCAATATATTGAAGGGGATTTTTTATTATCACCTAATTCAAAACATGATAGTAAATTCACAAGAAATATTTTCTAATGTATTTATTAACGAAATGAACTAGAGTGGCCCAATGGGATGGAATAGGGTGAATAAACCCATTGGAATCCAAATTGTTTATATATATCTTTAAATCTCTAAAATTGATACATAGAATGTGATATTAGGGAATATATATAATATTTATCCCTAGTTATAAAAAATGGTGAACACTATATCAGATTCAAGAGGTAAACCCGATAAATCATATGGGATTACAATGGGGAAATAATTGACCATGGAAGGAAATACACTTTCCCATCCTACCCATCATCCTTTAGGAGGAAAAAGGACACCTAGAATGAAATCCAAACAATATCCATATCATGAGGTGCATTTCATCCTTCCCATACATCCCACAATCCCTAGAAAATTTAAGTGCTCCCATTTTGTTCAATAGAAGTCACCCACCAATGAAACTATCCAATGTGGGCCTTGAATTGGGTCAACTAGTTCATACCACAGATATAATAAAAGGGTTACATCTCTATTATAATGATATCTCATTTTATATCGACCTATGACAAGTAAATGACATGATATGGGCATCAAAACCCCAGCTTCTTCCTTATTTCAATATGTATAATAAACTCCATGGTATATGATATAATCATGGTAAAAGTTTATAAAAATCCATAAGGCCAAGAGAAATTAAAGAGTGACATGAACTAGTATTGAAAAAATAAATTATAATCAATGTTTAAATAATAAAATTTACAAGAACTAGTATAGGGCCAACATTATATTACCCTAATGTAGAGTCGATAGCATGTACGTGCTTTTTCGTAGTCTATTCCTATTGTAAACTATAAACCTTTAGCTCCACCATAATATAACTCTATGAATGTGAAGATCCATACATGCCACCACATACACCAGAATGATACCCCATAAATTTGGATGCAAAAATGGAATATTTATCTCCCCTATAAGTCTTCATACTGACACTACTATAAAAATGGAGGTGGAAATTATAAAACAGTTGAATATGGTCCATGCACCCACAAAGGTGGAATACCCCGGGTCGAATAGAGAATATTGAAAGAATGTTACCAAACATCCCACACTGAGTAAACTATATAGTTCCACCACATAAAATTGATGAAGACTGAAGATGGGATGGATATATGGTCCTACTACAAACCTTATTCCCTTTATACTTATTTTTTTTTCTTTCATATATTCCACAACTACTTTAGACCAGTGGTGGAAGCATCCAAGGAAAATAAAAGAGATATTCATGGCCAGTCATCACAATCAAACTTTGGTAAAAAAACATGTAATAAGGCATGAAATGAAATGATAATTCATAATATGGAATTCCTAGATCAAATCCAATTTCAAGTTATTGTTATTTCATCATGTCTTTTATATAAAATTTGGGAGGAATTTATACATAATCTATTAAGTGGTTTCCTTACTCCACCAATAAATACATTCCATCATACAAATCTATAAAATCACTAGAATTAATGAGGGACAATGTATCAGGGTATAACTAATTTTTAAATACAACCATGTAATCCATCCAACTAATCTATACATTTTTACCTTCTATGAGCACTCCCTACCAACTCCTATAACATGGGACTTCAAGAAAAGACATATCACACATTACCATAATGACAATAGATATCCTACGGTACTCAAATATCTAATCAAATTTATTATTGAAATCATTTATGTCATAAGGGAAATTTATTCTAAAAAATATTGGATTCTTATGATGTTGAAACTCAGATGCCTGATCCATTTTTTGTACTTATTCACCATCCTTAGCCCAAGCAGGATCAGACCCTGCTCCCAAGTCAAATACTCAGATAGCACAAATCACAACCTCTACTAATCTACAATCTTCCCGAGATTTAGGATTATCTCAATTCTCCTCCCAAAGTTGTATAAGATTACTCTAAGGAGGCATGATACAATGAAAGTCAAGACTACACAACTAAGAAACCATCAATGCACAAACCCTCAAAGAAAAAATTAAACCGAATAATGAAATCAAAAAAATTATAAGAAAACCAAAAAAACATATTCAATAATTAAAACCACTCCATACTAAATATATGACCATTACATGTCAATATACAATCCATTACACCATATGGAGAATATAAACCAAATTACTTATATCCTATGGTAACCTATGGCCTATTAGGATGTGTGTTGGGAACACACCCCACTCATAAACAGAACCTCAATCCCCGAAAGATTTAATTATTGTTTATCCTGAATTTCCCAAATAACTAGAACAAAATGGGGTAAAAACTCATTTAGTACCATTTTTTATGCACTAATTTGGGTCGGCACCTAAACTATATGGTGCATTGCCCAAATGATGTTCCTGATTCCCATGTGTTTGAAAATAGTGCATAAGAATCTATGAAAATCTATGGTGACCATTTTCTGATGATAATATTAATAAATATAAATATCAAAAAATCTTCTCACATTTCCACAAACCATCAAAAACATCATCCATTTTAACTATTAAGAATGAATGTAACAATGTGTACCAAATTTATGTTTACATTTATAAGAAAAACCACACATTTTAAAATGGGACATGCCACATAGTTTTCTACATAGTATTCAAATTAATGTTGCAATTGTGTGGGTTCCTGTATCACAAATGATGTATGACAGAAGGTTTGGTAGAAAATTTTTAACAAACCACACACTTGATAATATGGGATATTGAGTGTTGCTATATAGACCACATGATTTTTGGGGTGTTAGGGCCCTGCTTCAACTAATCGTTTACCAAATATATGAAACCCTATATCAACTATATAAAACCAATTTCCTTTGAAAAATAATAATAATTATTTGAAATCAAAAAAATTATATTAATAATTTAAAACATTCTAAAAATAACAATGTGTGGGACATTACTTTTCCCCATGGAATAATTCATTGTGAGATAAGAAATTGGATTCATGGATCACTATTGTGGAATCATATTTGTGAATTACATCATGAAGAAAAGATTATTGATGGAAAAATATATCTATAAAAGGATTATGTTTAATATTTTATTGATATAATAAGTGAATTCAACAGAAAAATGTAGTGAAGTTATGATTTTTTCAATAAGGAATATGAATTATGGTTATTAGGATAGCTTAATTCACTATTAGCATGATTCATGGGTATTTCACTTATGAATGTTGTAAATGTGGTTCTAGATGTAAAACTCATGGAGGAATTGTATATTCTATATAATAATCACTTATATGATATGTAGTCCAAGTGAACAGACAAGGTGTATCTCATTGATGTAATGTTAGTGTTTCTAACTTTGTAAAATATCCAATTTTCATGTAGTTGATCCCCCATGTTTGTGACCCAAGATGGACATCTAAGAATATATAGGGTGAACATTCCCATTGATCCTAGGTTCCTAATATTCCATGAATTTATATTCTACACCATTATCACCATATTGTGGAACATGACTATGGAAGTGAGACACTTGCCTTTTTCTGAATTCAGACTGACCTGTGATCTGATAGGTTTCATATGCCATATAGTTGGTCCATTTCACAAAATTTTGTGTGGTACATCCTAGAATGGATTTCTATGTGGGATGACTATTCATTTAACCCATTATATTTTTTAACATTATTTTTTCTTAGTTTAGGACATTTTAGTGGTATCTTATGAGATAGTTCTTAGACAAGTTATGATTATTGAGTCCCTAATCAACATAGATTGGTTCTGTTTTCCACCCAAATACTCATTTAATGTGATCAAATATCTAGAGGGTGATCATGGATAGATTAAAGTATCACCCCATATTGACCTGGGTTGTTATCATCTATTATTTTTCCTTATGTAGGGCCACTTATCCAATAACCTTATTCTGAGGAATATTATCCCTTCCAATATGATTGTATTGATAGATTCAGGTATCCCCCTATGAGCTAGGGTGTGATCGTCTCTCTATTAGTTGACTTCCTTTATCTATGGTAACTTCCAGTATGTTGTTCCTTTCTCTTAATAGATTCCTAACATGCCTCATTAACTTAATTTTGATAGTATTACCTTTATGTAATTATATGATGAATACCGATCATTTGACTAGATGTGATGTAAAAGAAAATTATATATTTCTTATATCCTTATATGTTCATACATGTGATATCCTATCTTTATCCTATAGTTATAAAGACACAACCTTAAACATTACTTAATATTGAGTTATATCAAGAATTCACATTGTGGATCTTTTTAGGTTTAGTGTTTTTGAATATTACACCATAGCAATTCCATTACATCTCAAAAAATAGAAAAGTAAAAACTTCTAATCTGTTTCCAATTTTTTCATGAAATAAAAAGTCATAAAAAAATATGTCTAGATCCATGTTTTATACAACATGACTTTTCAATGATACCATCCTTGACCCTATTCATTTTTATGTCCTGTGAAAGAAATTTCAAAAATTTGGATGATCATAAAAATATCATAAAGTGTTATAAAACAAGGAAAGAAAACATTAGTCTATCAATACAAACATAACAATAAAATAATTCTTTTCAATGTTAAACATACCACATAACATCATATTTTTTATGAATAACACATGGAAATCATAAATCATAACGGTAGCATATGGAATACATAACATACTTACATTTTAGCTTTCATAGATACATTGGGACATATGTTTGGAATAACCATCACTATATATTCCCTAAATAACATTTTAGAAACATTATCATTTACCTCTGTCATGTTACCAAATGCATTGGAGAGCTATCTCTAGCTCACCCATCCTTGGTTTATCACGGAACCACCCATATACCTATACAATGCCCAAAAACCATAATATAATCATAACACCAAACATAAGCATAATAGAAAGATAACATTCCCACATTGCAATCTCAATATACCATTTAAATATATTGGAATAATCAATTATTTACCAAACCATATTCAAAACCATTTAAATCATTTAATAATGAAATTTTTAAATAAAAGTGTCTCATACCACACTGAAGCTTTTGAAAGTAATTTTAGTTTAAAAAGATTAATGTCCATATGAATAAATCCTCAATACGGTTTTTAAAACATGGACATTAATGGGAAATATTCATAAGAATAAATCATTAAAATATTTAAAATGATATTTTAGAAAAAGAGTTCCTAACCAAATAAGAGATGCTTGAATGCAAAAAATTGAGGAATAACATTAATCAAATATAATAATATCATGATAATAAAGAGATTCATATATAATATTTACCAGGACAATATATAAACCATATAAAAGTGAATAGGTGCATAACAACAAAAAAGTCTCACTGGAATGCAAATTGAGACAAAGTCCCTTGAATGAACAGATCCTTAGATTAAGGAAAATCAATGAAATAATTAAATGTGAAAAATATGAATACAAACAATATAAGGGGATATTGTGTGTAAAAAAACCATAGTTCATTCACACATATTTAAAGCACAACATAATCATGAGGTAAAATTTTAACCCAAAGAATGAAAATTGGGTTATGATGTTCCATTACAGATTTGGTAACTTACTAGACATACACCCCATGAAAGAAGGATCATAAAATTAAGATGTAAATAATGATTAATTAATTCATATTACACAAAGAATACAATCATGGTCAGTAAATACAGCAAACATAATGAAATAGTGGAAAATACAACATGAATCTCTCTGGAATAAAAAGTGATAAGAAACCCCCTTACCTCGGGTCCGACATGACTCATTTTTTCATTAACCTCGTGAATAATAAACTAAAGTTGCTTTAAAATCTCTTTAAAACCTTTTTAAGGATTATTATTCCTTTTATATCACTTATTACCACATTATAAATGTTATATAATCATTTATGTTAATAATAATCATTTTGCTGATATATGTTACATGAGTCAAAAATGAACATTTTATAATTAAAAGTTGTCCACATGGTAAAAATTCCATTATCTCATTAATGGTATTATATATTTATCTATTATATATATAATATATATCCAGTATATATGTGTATTTATAATATTACATAACATTTGGAGATAAGAAATGAAATTCACCGTTCATGGAGACAGTAAGTCGTACGTACGCATGAACACTACATTCATTTCTATTTCATATTTTAATTTAATTAAAACATAATGATACATAAGTGTATTATAATTAAAATATAATATCATATATAATTTCATTAAATACATCCTTTATACATGTCACGTACAGAATGAACTAGTAATATCACATTGAGGTGGAGGTAGTCCGCACTTCCTCAAATTAAATTATCGTATTTACCCATTATGGAAACCATAAAGGTATTATATAGATGTAAAATAAAGAAGAATACTGAAAATAGAAACATAATATATATGATATATAAATAATGTTCCATCATAATGGCAACCATAATAGGCGTTTGGATATATTTGAACAATCATAGTTTTGTGAGGCATTAGTTCATCGTCCAAAGAAATAGTATCTTCGTATCCATTAGATATAGGTGTGTGTATGTTTAGTTCAAATGATTCTCATAAAAACAATCTAGTATATTTAGGATACTGGTTTGGTTATAAAAAAATTAATAAAGATATTATAGGGGGTTGGATAAGTAAAATAAAAGAAAAGATCTTAATAGATGACGTTAGCTTTAAATCGTGTATCTACCTTTGGTTTGAACACGACGATTTACATGAATTGCCTTCTGCCTAAGGGAAGGCTTCTAGAAGGAAGATAGGGATTTAGGGAGGTTATTTTTTCATAGGTTGGATGTTCCAAGGGGATTTGGTGGTGTGAGTAATGGGTTAGTTGTGATGGATTTTTAAAAGGGGGAGGAGGGTCTCTTTAGGATGGTTTGAAAATATTATTTTATTATAAACTTATTTTATTCTTCTAAAGGACCTAATCTCATTAAATTAGAATATTAGACGACTATTTTTTGGAATTAAACCATTCAATAAGAATTGGACAGGTTTTGGATTTTTTTTATTTTTTATAATGTCATTTATATAAATAATTTATTAATAAGGTAATCACTCCATCATCATTGTTTCATAAATAATTTTAGTTATCTGATGTTTAAAAATTATAAATAAAATATCAATATATAGGTAATAATTTTATATTTCAAATTAATGTTTTTAGTTAAATATATAACTTATATAACCCCATGTAAAAATTGATTAACTAAAAGATATATCTTTATGTCATTTTTGCCTTTACTGTAAATTAATTAATATAAAGTGTTATTACCACTCTTAAGTGGATCCATGGGGTCCTAAAATCAACATAAGGATGCCCATGGTCGGACAGGTATCGAAAAATTTGATTATGACACATGTTATGTAATTTAATATTTTTATAATAATATTTGTCTACCCTTATTTACCAGATTTACCTTTTAACCATGGTAAATAATATATTTACTGAAGTAAATATTCTTAATGTATAAAAATAAAAGTTACCTATTTACACAATTTGGACCTAATTATTCCAAATATAGAACTCATTTTTTTAAATTCAAAACTCAAACTTGGTTGTAATTAATTTGAAATTAATTCTAGTTGTCAAAACAAAAGGCATGTTTTTAAGAAATAATAACTTTCAAAATATTGACACCTGTTTATGTCCAATTTAAAATTGTAATTTCTTCCAATGACCAAAACTGGATAAAATGGTAAAAATATATTCTAATTAAACATAAAATCCATTTAGAAAGACAATCTATCCATATAAAAAATTAAATTAAAAGGTAGTTTTGAATTAAAATACTGTATTTTTCAGTATTCATAACAAAATAAACATTATCAGAAAAATACCATAATATCATCCAAAGTAAATTTTGATGCCCTAATTCTAATGAAGAATTTTATTTGGTAAAATAGAACATATAAAAGTTACAAAAACTAGATTTAAAAAGAGTTTTCCATCAAAGGGCGGTAAAACGACCTTTTAAAAATATTAGAGTATTTATGCTTAAAATTGGAATCATTCAAATTGTATACATCTAACAGTCATTAGATAAATGTAAAAACATTTAACAAACATGTTTAATTATATTTTAGTTAGTTATGTTCATTCCCACCAATAATAAAGCTATGAATTATCTACCATTTAAAATAATAATATTATATTATTATTTTAGTAGAACTTCACGTTGTGTGCACCAAAAGATTTCAAAAAACTAATTATTGTGTTTTGAGTACGGTATCAAAAATAGAATCCCCATTAAATTAAAATAAATATTTAACAAAAAAATATTATTAAATAATAAAATTTCACATTCTTTATTTACCGTGGATGTTACATCCTACCCCCCCTTTTGGAAATTGCGTCGTTGCAATTTTCAAATTGGGCCCAAAAACATCATTAAAAGTCCCACATCGGAAAAGAGTCAATAAACCCATCACTTTAAAATAAAGAAAGTCAAGTAAAATGGTCACTCTAGATAACATATACTAGAATTACATGTATTAAAACATAGATATAGTTGAGAAACTAATCATCAAGTTCTAACAGAGAGTGATAGAAAACATGATTAGGAGAATGTTAACCAAAAGAAAATCACATACTTAGGATGGGTTAAACAATATGCGATTCCCAATTAGAAAAAGTCAATGGAAAATATTTTTGTTTTAAGTTACTTTTCATAATGATGTGTAATTTATTAATCATCTTAACTATAATCATAAGGAAACATACTTACATGTCATGTGTACTGTTATCCATTACTAAATTTTTACCACAATGTCCTCTTTTCTCCAAACAATGAGTATTCACGAAGACATGGTAACACTAGAAGCGCTAGAATAAACTTTTAGGAAAAAACATATTCCACAAAAGAATAACTATATATTTCCAATGTACTTAGACATATAAAAAAACCAAAAAGGTTAGTATAAGATTAGATAATCCCCAAAAAGGACAATCTATTATAAAAAAAGAAATACTACTCTTGATCTCAAAAATTGTACAAACAATACCTAAAGTTTAAAAATGACCATTCAATAAACAATTGTCCTTAAATACCATCAATATAATCTAAACTAAGATTGAAACCCAAAATTTTGAAGTATTTGACCAAACAGTCTACCAAAAAAATGTTAATATTTATCTCTAAATAACATCGACTTCTTTTAAAGTCTCATACTGAAGGGTAATTAACCTAATCTAATATTATATATGAAAGGTTAACCATTTCCATAAATAATCCAAATCACCATATGTCCACAATAAAATCATATATTCTTCTAAAAAAATTCCCCCATTATACCCCAAATAAAATCTCATAGTATTCTATTTTCCTTAGACATATTGTGTTCTCAAAAGTGAAAACGTTATCTAAAATAACATTTATCACTTAATCACCAAATCTTTTTACTATATTAAGGATATAAATTTTATAAAACATAATTTCCAAAAATCAACTTATTCTTGATCCATATAATCATTTAACTATAATGAATAAGTCATACTAACTAGGGAATTCACATAGGCCAACGGTATAAGATACGTCCCAATCATACTTTGGTTGTGTCTTTAATTCCTACATCTTTGTCTGACGCGACAGGTTGTCACACGGTTTGTGTGCGTTCTGTTTTTTAAAACACAAAAATAACCCTAACATGTATTAACCTTAAAGGCTTTCTTATAAATTTAATTTTCTTCCCAACACATTAAGACCCCAACATCTTAATTCATGAAGACTTATATATATTTTCGTTTTTTTATTTCACCTCCATATGATGAATTAAAAATATTCCTAATATAAAGAACATCATACCTTCATCATGGTGTCCAAATGGTTTCATCATCAGCTTGTTCATGTAAGTATAAGGTCCATGCATTGTAACAATGATTTAGAGATCCTTTAAAATCATTTTCTTCATTTTTTTCAAATAAACCTTGTACAACTTGGGTCATATGGGTGTTCACATGAAAAATGATTTCCAAAAATAATAATGGATGACATATAATTTCCAATAATCTGATAAAACATGACTTTTATAAAAAAATCAGATCGAGTTTGAGTTGAAACATTCAATAAATGGTCCTTTTAAAATACTATAAGTATGTGCGGAGAGACTATATTGTAAAAGAAAATATAAATAGGTTATTCAAGGGTCTCTTTATTAACAACCACTTTCAAAACTATAATATGCTTCAAAATCTTGTGATAATGTAAAATATTTAAAAATGGATTTATAATATTATCCATTCTTGAAAATATGATAATATTATGAAAATTATATTTGATTAAAAACTACCCCCAATCCATGATGATATCAACATATAGTAGAGGTGTTTGATATCTCAAACAACTACATGCAAGTGAGAAGTACGATAGAAATATTTTCACAATCATCTGAATAAGACATTGCAATAATTATTACAAGCATATCATTAGGAAGTGATTTGAATTTTGTTTGAGATCATCTTCATTAAATTTGTAACCAAATTTCCATGATCTGAAAAAGTTATAAAACAATTATTTAACTGAAATAATAGGCAGAGGGACTAACCATGTGTTTAATGAAAACTCTTAATCCCTTAAGTTGCCTAAAATAACCTTTGATTCCATCTATAAGGACCAGCATTAAACATTACATAATATGGAGTTAAATAAAGAATTAAAATTGAGGATCTTTTCAGGTTTATAAATTTAAAGAATTAATCCATAAAAATTATATTACATATCAAAAAATTACAATTTATACACATTGCTCAGTTTTAGTTTTTTTTTCATAAAATAAAAACTCTTAAAAAATAAACATGTCTAGTTCATTGTTTTAGACAACATAACTTTTCCTGGATCACATCCTTACAAAATTCATATTTAAGTCATATGAAAAACAATTAAAAACTTTTTATGAGAATGAAAATCATAGTAAGGGTTATAAAATAGGGAAAGAAAACATTAGTCCATCAATACATAAAAATTCATGAAATCATACTTTTCAATCTATAACATACCACACAAAATCATAAGTATTATGAATAACACGTGGAAATCATAAATCATAAAGGAAACTTCTTGCATGCATAACATATATACATTTTTTCTTTCATAGCTATATAGATATCTATGTTTGGAATAACCATCACAGTATATTCCCAAAATCCTTTAGGAGAAACATTAATGTTTACCTCCATCACATTACCCAATGCATTGGAGATCATTCTCAGGCTAACCTGTCCTAGGTTTATCATAGAACCACCCGTATATGTAAACAATGCCCAATAACCATAAATAATCAAAACACATAACATATTCATGAAGGACATATAAAATTACAACATTGTAATCAAAATATAAAATTTCATGATATTGACATAATCAATGCTTTATCAAACCATTTTCAATACCATTTATGACATTTAATAATGTTATTTTTTAAATGAAAGTGTCCCATACCACATTGAATCTTTTCAAAGAAAATTTAATTTCCAAACATTCATGTCCATATTAATAAATCCCTAATTTTTTTTAAAACATGTACATTAATGATAAAGATTTAGAATAATAAATCATTAAAATATTTTTAAAAAATATTTTTGTTAAAGAGTTCCTAACCAAATGAGAGACGCTTGAATACAAATAATTAATGAATAACATTAATAAAAGCTTATAATATCCCAGGAATAAGTATATTCATGATATAATATGTCAAAGGTCACTATATAAACAATATAAAAGTGAATTGCTGTATAAAAACAAAAAAGTATCAATGAAATGTAAATTGAGACAAAGTCCCTTGAAAAGATCATATGCTTATATTAAAGGCAAATAATTGACATAATTATGTGGGAAAAATAATAATACACCCAATATAAGTGGATATTACATGTAAAAAAATTATATGTAATTCACACATTTTCACTTCACAATATAATCCAGTAATGGAAGTTTAACCTAACGAATGGAAATTGGGTTATGAAGTTCCCTTACCGATTTGGTAACTTACAAAACATTCACCACATGAAAGAAAGACAATAAAATAAAGATGTAAATACCCATTAATTAAATTCTATAACAAAATTAATACAATCATGGATAGTACATACACCATAAAAAATAAAATAGTGGCAAATAAAGCATGAATCTCAAGGGAATAAAAAGTGATATGAAAACCCCTTACCACGTGTACGACATGACTCACTCATTCTTTTCCATCCTGAATAATAAACTAAAGATAATTTATACATTATTTTGAAACTTTTTAAGGTTTATTATTCCTTTTATTTCACTTATTTCCACTTTATTAACATTAGACAGTCATTTAAGTTAATAACGGTTGTTTTGTTGATATTTGGTACTTGAGTCAAATGTGAACTTCTTATAATTACAAGTTGTCCTTGTGGTTAAATTTACATTATATCCAGAATGATATTAATGATTTATATATTATTTATATCATATATATATCCTTTATACATATAAATATATATTTATAATAGTATATAACATTTGGAGATAAGAAATGAACTGCACAGTTCATGGGGATGGTAAGTCATACGTACGCAAGAACGCTACTTTCATTTATATCTCATATATTAATGGAATTAAAACATAATGATACATAGTTATATAATAATTCTAGTTTAATATCATATATAATTTCACTATCTTCATTCGTTATATATCCCACGTATGGCCTGAACATGTCATATCACTTTGAGGGGGCGGTAGTCCGCACTTCCGCAAATTAAATTATCATATTTACCCATTATGGAAACCATAATTGTATGCTATAAATGAAAAATATAGAATCATAGGAAAAAAATAAACATAATATATATCATATATAAATAAAATTCCATCATAATGGCGACCATGAGAGGTGGTTTGAGAAATTTCAACAATCATCGTTTTGTGAGGCAGAAGTTCGCCGTCCACAGAAACTGTAAGTTCATTTCCATTAGATGAAGGTGTGCATAAGTTTAGATCAAATGAATATCATAAAAACAACCTATTTTATATAGGACACTAGTTTAGTTATAAAATTATGCAATAAAGGTATTTTTAGAGGTTTTAGAAGTCAAATAATAGAAAAGAACTTAAGATAATACATTACATTTAAATCAGTTATCTCTCTTTGGTTTTAACCAAATGGTTTACTTGAATTTCCTTTTGTCTAGAGGAATGATTCTATAAGGAAGAGAAGGATTTTAGGATGTTAATTAAGAAGAGTATGGGAAAGAAAATTGTCTTTAGAGGTGTGTGTAATGGGTTATAAGTGATGGCTTTTTATAAGGGGGAGGAGGGGCATTTTTGGAATGTTTGAAACTATGATTTTATAGTAAACTTATTTTTGGTTTCAAAAGATACAAAACACATTAATTTAGAATATAAGATTACTATTTTTAGAAATAAAACAATACAATACGAATTGGACTGGTTTTCGATTTTTATATAATTTTTAAAATCTCATTTATTTAAATCATTCATTAATAAGGTATTCACTGCATCATCATTGTGGCATAAATAATTTTATATATTTGATGTATAAAAATTTTAAATAAAATACCATGATGTATGAAAAAAAATTATTTCAAATTAATATTTATTTTATAAGATATATCTTATATAACCCCATGTAAAAATTGATTTACAAAAATATATATGTTAATGTCATTTTTTTCCATTACAGTAAATTAATTAATATAAATTTTCATTATCACTCATAAGTGGCTCCATGGGGTCACAAAATCGACCCAAGGATTCCCATGGACGTCCATGTATCAAAAAATTGGATTTGGACACATGAAAGGATAATTTAATATTATAATAATAATATATTTTTACCCTTATTTACCAGATTTACCATCTAACCATGGTAAATAAAATACTTATTGATGTTAGTATTCATAATGTATAAAAATAAAAGATTCCTTTTTACACAATTTGGAACTCCTGATTCCAAATATAGAATCCATTTTTTCAAATTCCAAACATTGAAGTGGAAGAAATTAATTTAAATTTAATTCCCATTATCAAAAGAGAAAGCATGTTTTTAATAAATAATTAATGTAAAAATATTGACACTTATTTATTTCAAATTTAAATGTGAAATTACTTAAAATTACCAATATTGGATTAAATGGTTAAAATATAAAATAATTACACATTAAAACCTTTTAAAAAGATAATATAACCATATAAATAAATTATATTAATAACCAGTTTAGAATTAAAATATAGTATTTTTCACTATTCATAACAAAATCGACATTATCAGAAAAATAACAAAATTTCCTTCAAAGAAAATTGTGATTCCTCGATAATAAAGAAGAATTTTTTTGTCTAATATAACATATAAAATTGAAAAAAACTATATTTAAAAAGGGGCCAACATCAAAAGTAGGTAAAACATCATTTTAATGAATTTTAGAGTATTTATGCTTAAAATTGGATTTTTTCACATTTTAAGCATCCAAAACTCATTGATAAATATAAAAAAATTTGAAAAATTTTGTGATCATATTTTAGTTAGTTTTGTTCATTACCTCCAATACAACAACTATGAGTTAGCTACCATATATAATAATAATATTATATTATTAATTTTTAGTATAACTCAACTTTGTGTGCAATGTAAGATTTCAAAGAAAACCTTTTTTGCATGTTGAGTAAGCTATCAAACACAGATTCCCCATTAATGTTAAGTTAATATTTAATTAACGAATATTATTAAATAAGAAAATGTCATATTCCTTATTTACCTGGGATGTTACACTGGTTTTTAGTTTCAATGTGATTCTCCTTTATTCATTTCTTCTTAGTTATTTTGGGTTGTCTGACTATTTATGTATATAGTCACACGTCTTGGAGAAAGATCACATGTATTGAGTATCATATGGAAGATTGGTTGTCTGAAATAGGTCAAGGAGGACCTAGTGAAGTTAGATAATAATGATAATTTGAAACTATCATAGCATGTTCTTTGTCAGTCTTAGGAGGTTCCATGTTGGGATGATTCATTTCATTATTTTTCTTATTGGGACTACGTTTTGTATTTTAAAATATATATTTTTATCTTTTACTTCATCTATCTTCTAATGAACTTTATTGTGGTATATTAGAGGGTTTTCTTTCATTTATTATTTTATTTGAATACATTTCAACACTAATCTAGTTACGGTAGTTATATGTCAGTGTGTATTCAAATACATTAGTCTAAGGGCTCTAATCTCTATGATAGTCATACTAGGTTCTATACATGGTAGCTTGGCCTATTGATGGATGTATGGTTTTGGAGTAATGTACTTAACGATTGCTCATTGGCCCCAAATTTTCTGGTCATGTCCACATGATAGTGGAAAGTCAGAATCAGTGTACCTCTAACAAAGGATACCATTCTCAAGATATAATTTAATTATGAATAAGTCATAAACATTTTTTATTAATAAAATGAAATAGCTATGTTCATTCTTATAACATTAATTACATAATGAAGTCAATGAATATGAACCCTAAATAATATGTTATCAAACCATGAATATAATATCTAGATTAACAATTTGAGAAGAAGTATATTATTATATAAATTAAAGAATTCAATATATTCATATTTCATAAGTAATTTAAAAATAAAAATATTCTAAAGGATTAATAAATAAATAAACTCTCTATTTTTAAATAAATGAAAATAAAATAAAATCATCTAATAACCCAAAAAATATAAATGAATAACATTTTATTCAATTGTGTATATGACATGAAAATTTGTGTTTATCTTGTGGTACACACAACACCGAGTTATATTTTTCTACTTGTAAGAATGAGTTTTAATGAATTAAAATATACACTTAATATTATTATTTAAAATTATAATTATCACCTAGTTATTTTAATATAAGATATGAATGGGATTAGATATATTATTTAAACATATATTTTTACACACTATTATTGTTTATCTATTTATTATAAATAAATTAGTGATCATTTCGATGAAAAAGATATGTTTTCATAAAAACAGTTTTTTTTCTAAATAGGCGACAAAATCGTGTGTGGAGAACATATTTTTTTTATAAATTATATAAAATTTATATGAATAATTAGAATTATTTTTTAAAATTGGTGTACCAAAATTAAATTTTGTTGACATTATTTTATTTTTCTTAAATTATTTTTTTATGGAATAGTGAAGAATACAGATTTTTAATTGAAATCAACATTTTCTTTTAAATAAATTATAATATTAAATTATATTTTAAATTTATTTTTAATTTAAAATGAGATTATATTTATATCATTTGACATAATTTATTTCATTCAAATCATTTTATATGGATTTTTTATATAAAAAACGTTTCTAAATTTTGAACATTTTCACTCAAAAACGTTTTTTCTAGTTAGGTCTTGGAGATTAATTTTAAATTTAATTATAGAAATTATATGAGTTTAATTTTTAAAAATAGACTCAATATCTTGAAGAATAATAATATATTATTTTTAATGAGGAAAACTTAATTTTTTTCCATTGTGATTAGTGAAAATAGTAAATAATAAATATAATTATTTAGGTAAAAACAAGTTTACATATCGGTTAAATATTGAATATAATGTGTAAAATGACTTATGAATTTTTCCAACACCCATTTTATGGAAATATTAATATGAATACCACATTTGGAACGATTTTTATGTGTTAGTTGGCTATTATTCCCTAAACGAGACATATATAATTTTTTTGTAATGAAAATGTCAAAAAAGGATACTTCTTGGCATTTAATATTTGTAAATATTTTGGATAAAGAAAAAACCAACATGTTTTCTTTTATAAAACTTATTATTATATATAAATTTTTTTCTCTATAATTATAATTTATTATTACTTTTTAAATATTAATTAGTTAATTAAACTCATTAATAAACCCCAAAGCGTAATTATCTAGTTAATAATTTACTAAAATAAATTTTAGGGAAAATATTTATTGTGAGGTAAATAGAATTAATTAGTGCCTTCCATTAAATTTGTAGACAAATATATCATGTTACACATGTATGAACCTAATATATTCATATTAAATCATTGTTATGTTATTTTGAAATTTTAAATTAATTAAATAAATTCATAGTTGGCATTAATGTTATATTATAATAATTGATATTTTATTAAATGAATTAAAAATAAAAAAATCATATCATATTGAAGGTGATTTTAATATTTTAATACATATAAAATATACACAATTTATCAAGCAATTTAACTTTTATAATAAGCATATTTTCCCATAAATAGTAAACAAAGTGTTAATGTTGTTAGTGTTAATGTAGTGTTTTTAGGCGTTACTTGCAATTAATTTAAAATTGATATCTAACACAGAAGAGATTTATATTTTATAAACCAAACACAATATTTATAATAATTATGTATAAATTATCTTATATTAATCAATTTAATTTATACTTAATGAATAAATTATCTATGTTAGAAAATTTGTTACCTCAAAAAAACAAAAACGGTAAACGTAGGGAATCATAAAATATAAGGAACAACATCTTAAAAATTAAAATTATTTTTTGTGGTGGAGGTGTTAATAGAAAAAATAAACCTTACCCTCTATTATGTTTTATATTTGGATCCACATGTGGAAAGGGAGACCTCTCAATAGTGGATATTTTTCAGTATTAACAAAAATGTCACTCCTCTTCAACTATAAAAGGGAACTCACTATCCTCCATTCTTCCCACATCTAATGAAATTTGGGTTCACCAAACCCTACCATAATCACATAAAAACATACATATCCTCATCTTAAAAGCCTCAATTTGATATGAAATCAATTATTTGATGTTTTTAGTGCAAACGTCACGAGGATACCTGGAGAAGAAGTAATGTTTATCTAAATGAGTTTTAATTTTATTTCGTTCTCCACATCCATAAATTTATATTATGTAATTATTAAATAATAACCTCATTTTATTCTTATAATTAGATTATTTGTTTTAAGGTAACTATATTACCCTGAATTGTTTATGATTTTTTTGTTTAAATTAATATTTTTGATATTTTTCACTTGATGCGACACTGATTATTATTTTTTTACCTAAAAGCATGAAGATTATCTTATTCTATAGGGAACAAGAAGTTAATAATTAAATAATCCCAGCATTATTTTTATCTTTCTCTATATGTAAAACCATGGTTAGAAAAATATTCATGCTATACTGGCTTTCTTGATTGTTTTTCTAACATGCGAGACTGAGTTTTACCGAATAATAATATATTACTAAAAATATTATTACATAACATAAAAATATATAACATATCTATTATGTTATATGATATTAATAGTATTAACTAATTTATTAATATTCAAATTTTATTTAATTATTTACAAATTAATTATAAATGAATATATTAATCAATTGAATATAAAGGGAGTGTTTTTATAAAAGCTACTTTTATGCTAACAAAATAATTTCATCCTAATAAATTAAATTAATTAATATTGGTTAATGAAATTAAATAAATATATACTTTATATATATAATCAAATACATTTTACATTCATAAAATATTGTTTATTGGATTAATATAGGAACAAAACCAATATTACTCAAAAAACCCAATATTTTTATAAAAGTAGTTTTAAATACTTTTAATAGAGAGCAAATTTTAAATCTAAATTTTTAAAATTGAATAAATTTAATATTTCAATATTAAATATTTTTTTCTAAATAGAAACATAAATATTATGTTTGGTTGGTGTTTTGTTATTTTACATTGAATTTTCATTTTTTGATAAATTGTAAAAAATAATGAATTTTAAATCAAAAATTCTTTTTCATATAATTTACTTATAAGGATAAATTATATTTATTATTCGTATTAAATTATAATTATATATATTATAATTCATTTAATACAATTTTTTTGGGTTCAATTTAATATTGAAATTATAAAGAAATACTTAAAAAATTTAAACATTTTTTCTTGGAAACCCTTCAATGTCATCCAGCCTGTGGGATTAATTTTAAATTAATTTATTCCACATTAGTGACTAGAATTTAAAAATGGAAATTCCATATTTTGAATTAAAAAATTTATAATCTATAATAATGTCAAATTAATTTTTAATAATAATTTTTAGTGATGGTTATTAAAAATGATTACAACATTTAATAGAAAACTTAAATTAATAGGGGAGTAAACCATAAATATAAGGGAAATAATGACCTATAAAGTTGTCGAGAATCCATTTTATGTTCTTATTTTGATACTATCCTCCATTTTCTAAGACCCATTCTTCTATTGGAACAACATTATATCTGAAAAACATTAGTTGCAACTGGTTCACTGATTAAGTTATGTACCTGAAATCAGGCCCCTGTATCAACTTATGGACATTCATCCAGATTCATACTTAACACTGTGAATGTCTAATTAGGTACACACATAACCTTATGGACATGAAACTTGGTTAATTCGTAACACTGTGAATAACTAATTAGGTTCATGCATAATAATGTGAACATGTAATCAGGTTCACACATAAACATATAGACATACAACCAGGCCCATAAATAACACATATAATACATAATAAGGATTACTAATAAAATTTTGAAAAATTAATTATATTCATGATTAAACTTATGGACATGCAACCAGTCCCATGAATAACATTGTGAATAGATAATAAGTTTCACTCATAAAATTGTGAACATGTAGATGGGTTCATACATAAATTTATAGACATAAAACCAGGTCCATGCATAACATTGTGAAAATGTAATAAGGTTAACTAATAACATTCTTAACATGAACTCAAGTTCATTAATAACATATATACATATGATTATTCCATCATTACCCAATCCATTTAAGGGATATAAATATACATCCCAAGACAAAACAAAATCCTACATATGAGTTCCACAAGATTATAAAAATTATTCATATCGTAGCCCGTGAAATGAGATAGGAATCATTAAAAATTTAATTATATCATCACCTACAGAAAAGAGGTATCTCTCAAAAATTCCCAGACATGAAAATAAGAGTGTTTCAAAATCATATAATAGGTGATAGAGAAACAGGTTTCATTCACATCATACTATCAAAACAATAACCATTATTGGAATCAATATAAAATGAATCATTGAAAATTTTCCATAGAATATCCTAAGTAACATGAACGGATTTCAACTTTGATGAGAATTAATTTCTAATGATCCTTGATGAAAACTTCTGGGGGATAACTTTTTCAACATATACATGTTTATTAATTGATTGACTATAAAAGGAATCATTGAAATGTTTCCCTATAATATCATAAGTTAATTTTTCATTTATGTAAATCATAAAACATATAAATAAACCATTGAAATAATTTTTTATTCCTTATTCTTTAAAAAAATTTAAATAATTCTTCAAAATGTTTAAAACATTTATGAAACACAAAACATTCTTGAAACCATTTTCTTGGAAATAGCTTTGAAATAATTTAAAGGAAGCATTGAAAGACCATAAAACATTTTTTAAATCATTTTTAATTGAAAAAATATATAAAAACAATAAATTTATAGTATATTAAAAAAATCCATTAAATTAATGTTGTTAATATACAAGAGAATATTTATAGAAACAATGGTCACAACGATGGTATGTATAGACATTCGGAACATTAATTTTTTTACCTAAAAGATTTTGAAATGTTCCATCGTTGGAAAATCCAAAAATATTACATAAAATAATATTGAAGTTAAAACATGGATAAAATTTTCCTTTAACAAAATATAATAAAAGTAAAATATTTTAGAAATTTTTTTTATAAATCATTGTTTTGAACAAATAGAAAGTTCTAACCGAAAGGCGAAGTAAAGTCATATTTTCATTTAAACGTTTTCTCAGTTATCCAAATTACAAAATAGATGAAAAAATGGTACTAACACATGAATATATCTTTTAAAATTATAGGAGAATATATTTCCTTGGTGTTCATGAAATATTTACCATGATATGTCATCAATTTAAGCATAATCATAAATATTCTTGATAAATGTTGAGGTTGTTTCAATAGATTCATAAAATGTTGTAACAAATACTCATACACACCAATTATGAAAATAAAATTTCATGAACTATATAATATCATTAAAAGAACATGATTCATGATATTATATTTCAAAGGGTAGTCTACATGCCACACAATAAAAGTGAGTGGTGAATAAGGTATGTACCAGACCGTAATAAATGGTGAGATGAAATTCATGTACCTTTACCTTTATTTTTGTGTGTGGTATTTATAATACTGTATATTGGTTTTAAATGTGTAACTAACTTGTTAAAAACCAAATTCATGTTTATATTATTATATATTATCCTCTTATAACATATTATTACCCGTTCGTTAACAATCATTCATTATTTTCACTATTTTTTATATTAATTACTTTGTTTTCTCATGTATGTTTACACATGTTATTTGATTCTCCTATTACATATATCATGATTTATTCATCTCAATAATTTAAACCATGAATAAATTATAATATATATTTAGTAAATTTGAATTTATAATAATCTATAAGGTTTAGAGATAACAAATGAAATGTACCATTCATGGAGATGGTCGCCCATACATATAGATGAATACTACTTTCATTTCACTATTGTATTAAAATAATTGAAAGTAAATTACATATGTGTATTATAATTATATTATTATATCTATTTTATATATGTTACATATATTTATTAATACCATCATTTTTAAATTCCATGTATAGCATAAAGGAGTTACATCTCTTTGAGGGGTCTCTAGTCCACACTTCCTCAAATGAAATTATAATATTTAAATAAGATGGTAATCATAATGGAATGATATAAATAAAAATTAAGTAATTTTAAATTTATAAATATATCATATATATCATATATAAATATAGTTTCCATCTTAATTCCCACTATGATAGGAGGTAACCTAAATATGATCAATCATTATTTCGCGAGGTAATAGTTCACTGTACTAAGAAACAATATGTTAGTTACCCATTAAATGGAGCTGTGTGTATGTGTAAATATGAATAATAACATAAAAAAATCCTAATATATTTATGATACTATTTTTTATTTAAAAATTGAATAACAATATTATAGGTAGTGTAGATTAAAATTAATGAAAAGAGACCGTTGGAAAACATTACATTAATGTCATGTAACTCCATTTTGTTTATTCCAAAGGGATTCCTTGTAAGTGTCTATTCCAAAATAAAGGATTGAAGGTATAGGGGGCTGATTTGTGGATGATATTTGTGTAGATCATGGCCAAACCTAAGTGGCATGAACTATGTGAGGGATTGGGAGAAGTGGTGGTCTTTTATAGTGGAGTAGGGGTGGAACTATTGTATTTTTGTGACAATGGAACTTCATAAACACTTTTTTTTAATGTATCTCCAATAATGGAACCAATTAAAATAATGATAGTATAGGGTCGAAATAGGTCCATCCAATAGGTCATGGAAATGTTTTTTGGATGTTTTGAGCCATAAGGTTATGTTTTACTACCTTATTATGCTTAATTTATCCATAATCTTTGAAATTAATTGTAATAAATTTCAATTAAAATTTTCAGAAAAAATATTTGGTCCTAAAAGAAATTGTAAATTTTTATGATTACAAACATGGAATTTATTTTCCCAAATTCCAGTAACAAATGTGGAAGAAATTTATCTAAAATTCATCCCGCCAGCAGGATGACTCTACTAGTTTTTAAAGTAAAAATGTCCAATATTTTCTATGTTTTTATAGTCAATATCAAATTGAAATAGAATAAAATTACCTAAATTTGATTAAATCATAATAATATTATCTAATTAAACTATAAAACCAATATAAAACAAAATTAATCAATTTAAATAAAATAGATGAAGAAGCATTTTTAACCAAAATTTAGTATTTTTCATTATTCATTAAAAAAATCTAAACAGAAAAATACCAAAAATTAAACCTAAAATATTATTTATGTTTTCATACAAATATGAGGTTTATTTTAACATAACAAATTTATTAAAGGGACAAATTTTGTATTTAAAATTGTCTCTCTAATAAAAGGCTATAAATTTTCTTTTACAATAATATATGTTTTATGTGTGAAATTGGGTTTGTCCTTATCTTATACCTATAAAAACTAGTAGATGAATATCAAATATATTCTATTGAATTTTTAACATATATATTTAATTAAAATAAACCTATAATTGTGATTATTTTATTTTATAAAGGCAAAACTCCTTTGGAAGTATGAAAATAACAATAATATTCCTTTTTATATTCATTTGGTTCTTAGATTCTTTTATAAATAATTGGTAACCTTTGAATTTATTATATATATGTTAGAGTTTTTCCCAAAAACAAATTTTTTTACTTTTATTCCATGAATATTTAATAATAAACAACTTATTATATATTGTTCATTTTTCTGGATGAGTATGATGTAATAATGTCATATAGTATCTATGGCATTGACAAGGTCATAACAGTTTCTCGTGATGATGAGAATATTGAAATGATATGAAAATATTTTTAAATATAGTTCAATGGTTGGATTACATACTGTGATGGGACATATTGTATACATATCGTTAGGCGTGAGTACACGTAAGAAGATGATAATTCTCCTCATGAATATCCAACTTGGAACTCTCCATGAAAGGTGGTTATGAGAACAGACTCGCCTATAAAAATTCGAAATTTATTGTTGTCATTAGATATTATAATCTGTGAGCATGTGTAATGGTCCATATACTTAAATATTATCATATATGCATGTCCTGACTCACTAGTTTGATTTACTGACGAAAAATGTCACACCATATGTTGGTGGGAAGTAGAGTGTATGGGGTGGATCATGAGTGACATGTTATTAACGTATAAGTCTTGGAAAGGGAAAGAAAAGACCTTTAATCCAAAATCTTCTTCATGCCCTTCTAAGAAGAGGAATATCATGGGGGGTGGGGGGAAGGGAACATGAAGTTGATTGTTTCGCATATGGAAAGAAGGTACACTGTAAAAAAAATACACCAAGCAAATGTAGAAAGGGTAAGATTTTAGTGCATTTGTTATTGAGTTCTATTTATCTTTTTCTACAAATTGGGTATTGGATATAGCTTTTGGTTCTAACATATGTATTCAATCACAAGAAACTAGTAAATTCAGGAAGATTGACCAAGGGGAGGTAAATATATGGGTAGCAAATGGAGCCAAACTTGTTGTTGTAGCTTTTGGGGACTACCACCTCACGTTACCGACTGGGATGATCTTAGTGTTAAAGGGTTGTAATTATGTTCTTTTGATGAAAGAACATCATTTATATATCTGTACTAGATACAGATGGATTTTTTATCATGTTCGTAAATGAATGTATCTTCCTTAACAAAGATAGAATTTTTTTGTAGGGAAAATTTATACAATGGTTTTGACGTGTTGGATTACTCAAACCAAGTAATTGAAATTGATAACAATGATACTTCACATGAATCATACAACACCCAACATTTTCATCACCGGCTATGTCATGTAAACGTGAAACGCCTGAAAGGTGACATAAATATGGAAATTTAGATTCCTTCAAACTAAAACCACTTATTGTATGTCACACATGTTTACAAGGAAAAATGACCAAATCCATATTTAGTGGGAAAGCTGAAAGGGCCAAATAGCTTCTAGAATTTGTTAATACCAATTTGTATAAACCATTTCCAGATGAAGAAAGGGGTGGGAACTCATAGTTCATAACATTTACATATGATTTTAGTATATTTGGAAATATATACTTAATGAGGTATAAGTCAAGTTATTTTTGATATATTCATGGAATACAAGAATGATGTTGAGAACCACATTGGTAAAAATATTAAGAAACTCTACTCAGACCGAGGTGAAGAGTATCTTAACAAAGACTTAATTGATTACATATAAGATTTTGGGATCCTATCCCAACTCACTCCTCCTTACATGCCTCAGTGGGATGATTTAAATTAAAGGAGGAATCATACCTAATTGGACACGGTGAGATAAATGATGAGTCATGAAAGTCCTCCATTATCCTTTTTGGGATATGCATTACAAACACAGACATGCATACACAACCAAGTACCAATTAAATCAATAAATGGGTTTCCATATGATCTTTATAGTGGAATAAAATCCATGTTATCTAATTTTCATGTGTGAGGTAATGATGATTTTTTTTCTGAATATTCAGGTAAAAAACATGCACCCCAAGGCACAAGGAATAAATGTATAATATTCTACTAGGAAACAAGGAGATATTATTTATATGATCCCTCAGAGAAAACTTTACAAAGGAATGAAAAATCATATTCCTTGAGAGAGAGGAAATCTCAAAATGAGAAAATGGGAGTGAGATATACTTTGATGAAGTCGAGGTTCAAGGTACACAAGAGTAGGTACATGATCATATTCCACAATTCCACGAAGAATAAATATATGTTCTAGAGACACAATTACTATATAAGAGTATATTAGATGATATATAACCAGAATGGTAGGGTTTTATAGTCATTGATGATAGTGACTCATTGTTAGTTGGTAATAATGATCACATAACCTATAATGAAGCAGTATGTGGCACATATGTTTCAAGGTGGCAAGAAGCCAAGATTTATGAAATGGATTCCATGAATCAAAACTAGGTCTAGATATTGGTAGATCCTCTAGTTGATGTAAATTGAATTTGTTTCAAATTGGTATTAAAAAATAAACTAGACATAGAAGTAAAATTCATTCACTATAAGGCACGAATGATTTCAAAGGGGTTCAAATAGTATCAAGGTATTGAGTATGAAGAATATTTTTCAATATTTATGAAGCTAAAATCGATCAGAATTCAATTGTCCATTGCTACATAGCAAGACTATGAGATTTTGAAAATGGATTTCAAAATATGATTCTTTAATAGGAACATTTAGGAAGATGTCAACATGACACAACCTGAAGGGTTTCTATCTCCAAAGGATGCTAATAAGATATACATGTTTTAGAAATCCCTTTTTAGATTAAAGAATGTGTGCATGTCATGGAACATTTATTTTGATGTATCCATTAAGGAATTTGTATTTATAATGAAAAAATGTGAATCTTGTTTCTACAAATGGATTAGTAGGAGTGCAGTTGTTTTCCAAATAGTTTATTTTGATGATATATTACATATTTGAAACAAGATACCATTCTTACGGTCTCTTATGTTATGGTTTAATCAATGATTCTACATAAAGGAATTAGGGGAGGAAACATATATTCTTGGGAACAAGATACATCAAGATAGATCCAAGAGATAGAAAATATCAAGTCAAAGTACATACTTGAAAATATACTAAAGTGATTCAATATAGAACAATTAAGGGGGGATTATTTCCAACATCACATGGAATTCATATTTTGAAGAAAATGTTTCCTCAGATGGATGATGATAGAGAGATAATGGTAGGAACTCTATATGCAACAACAGTTGGATCATTCATGTATGACATGTTATGTACTAGGCTAGATTTCTCCTACAAATTATGTGTGGTAGGAAGATATCAAGATTACCCATGTGATCACCATAGGGTCGAAGTCAATACTATATTTATTTATCACAGGCGTACTAAGGATGTGTTCCTAGTTTTTGAGGATATGAGGAAAAAATCATCACTGGATATGTAGATGCTAGTTTCTAGACTGATTAGGATGATATGAAGTCACCGATAGGATTCATCTTCACATTTAATGGAGGTCATGTGAGATGGAAGAGTTTAAAGCATAGTGTTGTCGTAGATTCTAAAATAGAGTCTGAGTATATTGCATCTTCTGAGGCAGCTAAGGAAGTTGTCTGGATGTGATGATTCATCCAAGAGATAGATGTGTTACCTAGTAGTAAGGATACCATCAAACTCAATTGTGATAATAATGTTGTGATGGATCTTGAAAAATAGCCAAAGTCACATCAGTGGAAAAAGTAAATACATCATAAGTATCATCACATGATGGATTTCTCTTAGATAGGTGAAGTTGTAGTGAGAAGCATTTCCATGATAGACAATGTGGAAGACCCTTTGAATAATGCTCTGACACAGCATAAAGATGATCATCATTTGAGGAATATCAAAGAAAAAGGTGTAGGATGTTGGCTCTAGTACATGGGGGAGTTTGTTAGAGTTTGTGTCCTAGAACAAACTATTTTTACATTGATTACATGAATATTTAATATTAAACATCTTATTTTATATTGTTTATTGTTTTGTAAAACTATTATGTAATAATGTCCAAGAGTATTTGTCACATTGATAGGGTTATATCAGTTCCCTACTATGATGATAGACATTAAGTTCTATGAAAATATACATAAATTTAGTTATGTGGTTGGATGCCATATTATGTTTGGACACATAGTATACATACAATTATTTGCGTGTACTCATAAGATGTTGAGACCTTTTCTTATGAAATTCATACATGGTAATCTCCATTATGGGAGGTTATGTGAACATAACACATATAGAAATTTTGCATATTTTCATGTCCGTGGATATTACTATGTACAAGAAGTTTTAATTGTTCAATGATATTAAGAACATCATTAATGCGTGTAACGACTATAAAAAATTTATTTACTAACGAAAACTATCGCGCCATATGTTGGCGTGAAATATATACATTTGGTGTATCATGAGTGACATGTTATGAATGTATAAGATGATGAAGTATTTTTCCCTTACATTTATCTAAGTTGAAATCTTAGCCCGTTGATTGAAATAGAACTGTCTCCCCAAATTACATTTCTATGGTGTAACAATGAGTTTATATAAGGGTGTCAAAAAAAGATGTATCAAGGAAACCTGACGATGAAACTATCAAGTAACATGCTTGATGAGTTATTAAGAAAAATGGATTATATTACATAATGAGAATTCATATGTTTATCTCATTATAGTGACATTATGATATTTATCTTGGGTTCCTTGATCCGTTTCTAGATATTACTCTTGGAAATTAGGCAATCCCGCCTAATTGCAATGAGAAATAGTCCCTAGAGGGACACACAATAAGGGTATCTTATGATCTTAATTAAATTCTGGCTGATTTTAATTAATGGAATAAATACTATTATCAAGTCCATGAAATAATTTTAATCATGTTAAAAAAATATCATAAAATAAATAAAATATATTTATTTATTTTATTGAGAATTTAATAAATATATATTCATTAGTTGGTAAATAAAATTTATATTTAAGATATAAATATGTTATTTATTTATTTATTTGGGTGTTCATAAAATGAATGTGGAGTTTATGAAACCAAGTCTGGTCTGGTAGTAAAATAATTATTTCCAATATAGTAATTAATTATTTTACAAGTTGGAACAAGACATAATAATAATAACTCAATTATTATTATATGGAAAGGTATTTTATTTATGATTCCATTTTGCGCATGTTGTCGCAACACAAATAATGGAGCTATAATGGTTATTAGGAATCATGGGTTTTATCTAAGGTAAGGAATGTATTTAATTTATATTATTCAATTAATATTGTAACTGAAACCCCCTATTGTTAAATAGGAAAATACGCCTATTGTTCTATTACCCTTAGTGAACCGAATTGCTGGTGGTGAGAGAATTGGTGTGGAAAAACTATTTCTCCCCCGAATCCACTCCTCTCCACGCTCAAGATAAAGAGAAATTATTCAAGGAAAAAGAAGATGCAGTCAAGAACGACCAACACAAGACACTCACCTCACCATGATATCATCCAGAAATAAAGTGGTGTCGATTGGAGGCCATTAGAACACATCGGGGTCACCGCTAGAGGGATTCTTGTTTGGATCCTAGTAATTGTAGTGAGACAATTTAGAAGGGTCATTCCACAAAATCAACATCATTAATAAAGAATGTAATGAAGATATAGGTATTTAATTTGTTACGAAATTATTTAAATTAACTGTAAACATTATGTGCAAGATCCTCTCCCAAGGATCTTGCACCCTTTTCTTCTTTTTTCTAAATCATTGATATTAATCTATGAATAATATAATATCTCATCATATTGACCCCAAATTGGTCATCGATTATGGCAAAGGCAGAGCTGGGCCCTCCCAACCACCATACATTCACTACGTTCGGATCCTTCAAGTCGTATCTGAGCGGGGTTCATCATCATTTATAGTTAAATAAATAATTAGTTGATGATTTAAGAATTAATAATTTAGTTTTCCAATTCAAAGTTAATAATTCATGTAATCTATATTTCGAGATCTGTTATTCCTCTTCCATTTCTCTTAGATCTAACATAAATGAATATTTTTTGATTAAAATTAATGCAAGGAACATATCTAGAGGCACCGATGATTCTGTACATGTGACACGAAAGTACACACCATGTGTTCAGATTTTTACATCTTGTTCTCTTCTGTACACACAATGTAATCTGGACTACACACCACGTAGTCATGTTTAGTAATTCGGGAGTAATTCAGATATTATTAAAGTTATGTGCATTTAATAGAAGCAGTGTAGTAAATTTTACATCATGTGTTGACTAGGACAGATAGGCACACACTTACCAAATTACACATTGTGTGTCCCACTAAACATAGCATGTAGTCCCTTTAGGTATGGGGCCAACCCATGAATTCCATACATCTATTGAGCCAACTGTTAACCATGTAACTCACAGGAGACACGATTTTTGGCCCACTGTACATGTCGTGCACTTCAATATATCTAAAGTAAGTCTCACATGCCATATCCCAATGCATGTACTTTGGGAAGGAAGATAAAGGTAGTAGACACTGTGTAGTTGGAAATACATATCGTGTAATTTACCAATTTACACTATGATAAAACATTAAGGTTTGAGTAATGTTTAGAACTACTTATAATGTAAAAAACTTTAATATAGGTTGTTACTCTATGTATTGAAATATCATGGATTCCACAAGTATTAAGAGTAAAAAAGTATACGAATATAATACATGTTGGGTAGATTTGAACAAGTAATCACCAGGTTAACTCGAAGGTGTATTTAGGTACATCGATGAGAATCTCAAGGGAATTTAGAAAAAAATTAAGATAAAAGGAATGACTAACTAAAGTTAATAAATAATCTAGTTGATTTCAACTTATCTTAGTAATAATGATTAATGAATTGAATTATTGTTTTTTTAATTATATAACTTTTTGAATGTATGTGGATGATCATGAGCTAGATCAGACCTTTGTATGTGATTGGTATGCCTTTTAATTTGTTTATTAAATTAAATTTTTACCCTATGATCCATCATCTTAATTAATATTTAGGGCATGTGTTATCATGGTATTGTTAATGTAAACCAACTTTTTACCCCTCACCTGCATGGGAGATTAAAAGCATATGTATTGGATGGAGCTCCCAAGCTAGTGGAGGTGGGTCATGCATTAGCCGAGACGAAACCCATCACCAGAGATAAAAATGTGGATGGGTGGAAAGCCTTAAATGTGAACCCAAAAGTTTTAAGGTGTTTCTCCCCTTGGTCTGGGTTAGTTTACCAATAGCTAGTTAAACTAAACATTAGAAAAACACATGATCATGCCCTTTACTTCACTTTATTTCTTCCAGTTTCATGGTTTATCATTATGGATGTGTTTTCGTGGTTATATAATTAATGAATTAAAAAAAGAATTCAAGATGGAACTAAAACAAACATTGATTATGAGTAAATATTTTCAAGACATAGTTAATCAATTATGAAATTTATGCATAATATTAACAAGAATTTGTTAAAGATAATAAGAAATTTATGAATAAGAGATAAAAATCCCTCAATAAAATATTAAGTCATACTATACCTTTAGTTACATGATTTAGGGAAAGATTCATTAAAAATATGTCTTTGAATGACCTATTTTAGGACACATAATTTTATACAGGAGTCCCTTATGAAGGTTTCAAGTTGACTTAACCATATTGCATCCAGAGGAGTATCCCTTTCTAGACATGGTGTAATATTGGAGGAAAGTGATTAAGAAATAAATGTAAGGATTTCAGTATTGGGTAGTTCACTCAATGGATCATGAAGTTTCAAGACTATAGATGATAAATACCTACGTACCTAAATACGTTCAAATAGCCTCACCATCCCCAGTTGATGTTATGAGAAAGGAAATATGGATCTTTACCACTATAATGTCCATGAAACTATAAATTCTAAGGACAATGGAGAGGGACATTGTGAATTCATAAAATATTGTGAGAAATCATAAAATTAATTTATTAATTCTCATAAAATGTAATCAATAATGTACTAATAATCTACACTTTTAATTCTATAATAAAATGAAAACTTCAACCACACTATCTATGTGATCAATTTTTGATAAATACAACATACTCATTGGTAGAAACTTCCTAGAACTGTTTAGACACCTTCGGGTTCTTCTACTCCATGAATGTATGTCTTACATGATGAGGTCATCATTAACTTATCTTCCTACCAAAGAGGTGAGTGATGAGGATTTCCTAGTCGATGAGATATATATGAATGACATGGTTGACATTCAATTCTTGATGCTTCCATCAATGTCAAGTGAACTCATGGGGTCTCATGAAAACATGACTGTGGAAAGAATGATTGAGAACTTATGTGGTATTTACTGAGAGAGATAAAGACATGAAAGTGTTGAGATATCTAGGGAAATCTTTCATAGTAATCTTGGATAGGGAGCCCATCTAGGACTCATGTAGTCATGATCATTTTAAACATTGAGCTTCTAGATTTGCTTGGCTTTAAACTCCCCAGTGAACTGGGTCTATATCTCATTATCACAAGAATACCTTGGATCTTCTTCAATTTTGTTGTTAATTTCAAAATGAACAACATTGGGAATTCTCTATCTGATCATCATATCCTCATTCTCAAAGTGGACAAGGATATGAAGCATGACAAGACATTCATCCTTATGATGAATATTAGGAAAGGGAAGGCTAATATAATTACGACCAAATATTCTTCATGCACATCCAAGAAAAGGATGGTCATGGGGGAAGGATGGGAACATGAAGATATTTGTTTTACATGTGGAAAAAAGGGACACTGAAAGAAAAACTACACCCATCCAAAGAAGTAAGGGAAAGTTTCAAGTGCATTTAATATCGAGTGAAATTTATCTTTTTCTACAAATTGGGTATTGGAAATAGCATGTGGTTCCAAAATATGTATTAAAATATAGGAACCATGTAGATTAGGTAAAATTGACAAAGGTAAGGTAGATCTACAAGCATCCAGTATATCCTGACATTTTGTTGTATATGTCAAGGACTACCACCTCAAGTTACTGACTCGAATGATCTTAGTTTAAAAGGGTTGTTATTATATTCCTAAGCTACCAAAAACATTATTTTATTTCCAAACAAGATATATTTGGATTATTTTTCATGTTAGATAATGAATTTTTATTCTTCTACTGTGATTGGTTTTTTTTGGTTTGGCACACTTATACAATTGTCTTTACATATTGGATTACACAAACCAAATAATGGAAATCAATAAAAAATGTACATTACATAACTCATACCACAACTATATTTGGAATCACCTAAACACTCAGGTAAATGAGAAATGCCTAACAGTGTAACAACAAGAAGGGTATTTAGATTCATTTGAACTGAAACCACATGGCCAATGTGACACAAGTTTACAAGAAGCATGACCAATCCCCATTTATATTAATAGGTGAAAGGTCTAAATATCCTGTTAAATTGTTTTATACCGATGATTATAGACAATTTCTAGTTGAAGTAAGGGGTTGATACTAATACTTCACAACTTTTACTGATGATTTTTGTAGATATGGATATTTCAACATAATGAAGAGTAATTTAGATTCTTCTAAAAAGATCTAGAAATACAACAATGAATTTGACAACCATCTAGGTAAGAATATTAAGAATCTATGATCGAAAAAATATGGTGAGTATCTTAATCATGACTTCATTGATAACTTATAGGTGTTTGGGATCCTATCCCAACTCTCTCCTCCTTACACGCCTTAGTTGAATGGTGTATGAAAAAGGAGGAACTAAACCTTGTTAGAAATTGTGACATCAATGATGAGTCATGTATGTATTCCATTATCCTTTTTGGGATATTAATTACAAACAAAGAAACTCATAATAAACCATGTACCAACTAAATCGATAAATGGTTTTCCATATGAGATTTGGACATAAATAAAACCCATGTTATCAAATGTTCATATTTAGGGTGGAGAAGTGTTTGTTAAGGCCTATTCACACAACAAACTTTCACCCCAAGGAATAAAGTATACCTTTATGGGATTCCTGAAGGAAACAAGGGGATATTACATATATGACACCTCAGAAAAAGGTTATTGTTGCAAGACACACCATATTCCTTGACGGGGATCACATCTCTAAAAGAGAAAGTGGGGGTGAGATAGACATATATGAAGTCGAGGCTCAAAGTGCACAATAGTTGGTACAAGAGAGTAGTCAACTAATCCTAATTGAATAAATATCTATTATGAAGATATAAGTACAACGTAGCAGAAAAAGAGAGGTTAGAGAACTGAAATGGTATGATTTTCTACTTACTGAGGATGATGTCTCATTATTAGTTGATAATAATGATCCTTTATCCTAAAGGTTGTATTAAGTGGCATAGATGATTCGAATTGTCAAGAATTCATGAATTTTGGAATATATTCCATGCACCAAATGCCAATCTTGATTTTAATAGATCCTCTTCTTGTTGTTAAGCCGATTGGTTTCAAATGGGTATTCATAAAGAAACAAGGCATGGAAGGACATTTCAGTACCTATAAGGCATGACTAGTTTCCAGAGGGATCAAACATCATCAAGATATTAACTATGATGAAACCTTTTCACCAGTTGAGATGATAAAATACAATAGAATTATATTTTACATTACAGCTTACCATGAGTATGAGATTTGTAAAATGGAAGCCAAAATAGCCTTCCTTTACCAGAGCCTTCATGAAGATGTATACATGAAACTACCTAAAGGTTTTGGGACTCAAAATCATTCCAATAAGATATGAAAGTTTCAAAAACCAATTTATAGGTTAATGAAACCATACCTGTCATTGAAATTTCGTTTTGATGAATCCATAAAGGAATGTGGTTTTACAGGAGAATGAATTTGGACCTTGTGCCTACATATGGTTTAGTTGGAGTGTAGTAATTTTTATAATGGTATATGTTTATGGAATATTACATACTGCAAATGAGATACCATTATTATAGTCTGTTAAGGCATGTTGGAATCAATGCTTCTCTATAAATAGCGTAGTCCCGGAAGAATATATTCTTGGGATCTAGATCCATAGTGATACATCTATGAGATTTATGGGCCTATGTTAAAGTACATACAATAACAAGACCCCGATGAGATTCAATATGGAATAATATAATATGGGTTTTTTGATAATGTCACATATCATTCATCCTTCCTTGAAAATGCTTCCTAAGATCCATGATGAAAGAGAGATAATGGCAAGAAATCCACAAACATCAAGGATTGGTTTAGTAAAGTAGGTAATGCTATGTACTAGGTTAGATCTCGCCTACACATTATGTGTGGCCTGTAAATATCATGTTGACCTAGGTGACTACCATTAGATGGAAGTCAAGAATATCATTAGGTATCTAATAAGAAATAAGAATATTTTATTGGATTATGGAGGTTATGAGGAATTAGTTATTGGAGGATATTAAGATTATAGTTCCCAAACTAATTGGGATGAAATGAAGTCACAAAAATTATACATATTCACCTTGAATGGAGGTGTTGTGAGCTGGAAGGGATCAATTAGGGTGTGGTCACACATTCTACTGTAGAGTTTGTGTATATCACACCTTTAGAGGTAGAGAAGGAACTATTTCGGATGTGAAGATTAATCTAAAAGATAGATGTGGTACCTAGCAGTAATGATCACATCACAATCTATTCTGATAATACTGCAGTGGTGGATCTCACAAAAGAGAAAATGTCACATCAGTGGAAAAAGCACATTTTTTGAAAGTTTCATCTCTTGAGGGATTTTTCTCAAAGTAAGGATGTTATAGTTAGAATCATTTCCATGGAATAAAACATTGAAGACCCTTTTACTAAACCTTAACTGACCAGAAACATGATTATCATTTGATCTATAGCGTACTGAAAGTCGTAGGTATATTGCTCCAGTTAAAGTGGGACTTTTTTAGAGTTGGTGTCCTTGAACCAACTATTTTTACTTTGATTAGATTAATAATTAATATTAATCACCTTATTACAGATTTTTCATTATTCTTCATGACTATGATGTAATAATGTCTTATATTTTTTGTCACATTGAGAAAGTCATAATTGTTCCTCTCTATGATGAGAACCGTGAAGTGATATGAAAATATTATTAAATATTGTTATGGGGTTTTATGACACAATATGAAGGGAAACATTATATGCTGACAATTAGGTGCAAGTATTCATAAGCATATGATACTTCTTCTATTGAAGTTCACAAAAGGTAATCTCCAGGATGAGAGTTTATAAGAAAAGACTCGACTGTAGGAATTCTTCATATTTTGGTGTCATCCAATATTCATATTTGTGTGTATTTGTAATGCGCTTTTTCATTAAAATTATAATTAATTCATGTCATGAATCACACACTTTGATTTATTGATGAAATTTGTCACACCATATGTTGGCGGGAAATAGGGTATGTTTGGTGTGTCATGAGTAACATGTTATTAGTGGATATGTCGAGGAAATATTGGTCCGTTTCATTTATGGAAGTTGATATATCGACCATTTGATTGAAATACAACCGTTTCCCTAAATTCTGTAGACTTTGTATAATAAAAAGTTTATTTTAGGGGGTGAAACAAAGACATATCAAGTAAACAGGTTGATGACACTCCAATGAAAACATTTGGATGTGATATTGAGACCAATAGATTATATTACATAGTATGTGTTTGCATGTGGATTTAATTTTTGTGAAATTAAGTTCAATCTCTTGGGTGCCTTGACCCATTTGATAGAATGTACTCATGGACTTTAGAAAATCCATCCTAATGGCAATGATAATGAATCCTCGAGGGTCACACAAAAAGTGTTTCTTGTGGTTTCAATTAAATTATATGTGAATAATTTTTTTTCTCATGACAATGGAATAATTTTATTCATGTATAAATGATTGAATAAATTAAATAGGATATATTGATTTATTTTATTGCATATTAAGTAATTATTTACTCACAAGTTTTTAAATAAAATATGCATTTAAGGGAATAAATTATTTATTTATTTATTCGGTTGTTCAATAATTGGATGTGGAGTTTGAGTGAACCAAGGTCGGTCTGGTAATAAAATATTTATTTACAAGATGGTAAATAATTATTTCACTAGTTGACACAAGACAAAGTAATAATAACATTGTTATCATTATGTGGCATGATATTTCATTTATGATTCTGTTTTGAGCATGTTGGATCACCACAAATGATGGTGTAGTTATTGTTATTATGTTGCATGGGTTTTCTCTGTGGTTATGAATGTATTTAATTTCTTTTATGCAATTAAATACTATAATCAAAACCCCATGTCAGTAAATAGATAGGTACTTATATTATTCCATTTTTCCCAATGAACCATATTGCTAGTGGTGAGAGATATGTTGATACAAAAAAATTTCACTCTCAAATCCACCCCTCTCCCCTCCCAATAATGAAAGACATTCATCAGGACTGAAGAATAGGCGATCAAGAACAATTGATGAAAGAAACTCACCTCACTGCAGAATCACCCAAAGAATGAGTGGTGCTGATTAGGGGCCATCAGAACACATTGGGATCACTGCTAGAGGGATTATAGTGGGATCATAACAAGTATAAAAAGAAAATCCAGAATGGTCATTCTAGATGATCAACATCAACAACCAATAAAGTACCGAAGATACATATATTTAATTTCGTTATAAATTATTTAAATTAATTATAAAGATGTTGTGAAAGATCATCTACTTAGGAACTGGCACCCTTTCTTTATTTAGTCTAGATCATTGATCTTAATCTATGGATACAAGTGTTTTTCATCATATTTATCCCTGATTGGTCATTGATTACGGTAATGGAACAGATGGGCCCCCAACCTCTAGGCTTCCACTACATTCAGATCCATCAATATTAATATAAATGAAAATAATTCATATGTCAGTTAACACTATACATAAAAACTAATTAATTGTATATGTTATATCTTATTATATTAAATAGTAATTTTTAATAATATATCATTTTCTTTTATTACTCAGTCTTGTGAATTGTGTAATCTATCAATGAAAGTCACTCTTGCATGTAACACTTGTTAAGTAGGTGCAGATTTTATTAAAATACATAGAATATATTATATTTATTTAAGATAGTAAATATATTATGTTGTTTTGGGTTATAATATTCTCTTTTACTTTAGGTATCGTGAGAAACAGACACCAAGTTAGTGTTGCATGTAACACAATCCAAGTTGCTGTCGTGTAGTGCATGCTATGTTTGTGTCATGTGAATGGAATAATAAACACAGTGTAATAAAATACCTCAACCAAAATTAATTTATTCAATTTTTTTTAAAAAAATGGTTGTTACAATAAAGACAACCAAGGAATCCTTTTGGTTCAAACCATAAGTAGTTACAAAAAGAAGATGTGAAGTCATTCCAAAAGCTCCTTGGTTTTGTTTTCATTCCCCACCACCTCAATAATTATTATAACATTCATATATAAAAAAACTATATACTCAATATAATATGATTTTATTACTCTTCTGGTTTGACCAGTAGAAACACAAACTTCCATATAATGGGTAACGAACTTACTATTATTATGTATGGAGAACTACCACTTCACAAAACTATGTTGTTATTTTTTTATTTAGAACCTATAAAGGTTGGGAATTATGACTGAAACTGAACTTTTATATTTTATATTTGATATTTATGATCTATTTATGATTATGTAATTATTAGATAACACATACCATCATACTTTTCATTTTGTGTATGTACGATAATTTCATATGGGGAAGTGTAGCCTACCGACTCTTTAAACCAATTAGATTCATTCACATATTACATTGAATTTACTAAGGACATGTTTAGTGAAATCAAATGATATATATGAAATAATAAATATAGTGGAATTATAATACATACACAAACACATATATATTTCATTTACTTTCTTTCAACATGATAGTAGAACATAAATAGTGTTCATACGTACATACGACCTGCCGTATCCATGAATGGTGTATTCCATTTCATTCTTTTATCTTGTATATATTATTCTAAATAAATATATATGTTATTTTTACAATGTTTTACATTATTTATATATATAAATCATGATATATGTAAGATGATCATGAAAAAATATCATAACATATATGGAAATTAAAGCGTATATTACCAGAATCTTATCATAAATATGGTGTTATTAATAAACGGGTAATAAAATCCATAACTAAATAATTTATGGTATTATATATAAAAATATGTTTTTTTCAAAAATTTGAAATAAAAATATATTTATTCTTCAATAGTTTTGAATGTGTATGAATAATGTCAATACATAATGTTGGGGAATTTAATCTCACATTTTATTTTTGTTAGATACATACCTAATTAACCACTCATTTATTTTTTGTAGTGTGTATACTACGCATTGATGAATTATAATATTTTTATACATAAATTGTTCGGTATTTAAATATCATTTTTTATTATTTTTATTTCACGGGGTTTATATTTCCAAAGTTACCAAATCGATAATGTAATTTCGACTCAATTTACCTTTTTTGAGACACATGTCCTATTATGTGACAATATTCTTGTATAATGTTTATTTGATTCCATTGAAATATTATATCATGAATCTCATTCGGTTCATGATAATTTACGATTATTGTAATTTTATTTTTTCCATTGTATTATGATTCGCTGTTACCAATGATGTAGTGGTTTATAGATACAATCTCATTATTTATTGGGATTTTTTAGGATTATGTTTCCATTGTTGATGTATTATAATCCATATATTAACAACACTCATGAATATTTTTACCCAATGGTTATTCATATAAAATAAAAGAAATTTCCCCTTTTCCACTCATTAGTACTAAAGATAATTATGTAATTTTTTTTGAAAATACGACTATATTTTTCTCTTTGGTTAGAAATCTATTTCATTCCAAAGGAATGTTTTCAAAATTGTTTTAATTTTTTTTTCGAAGATGATATTTTAAGATAATTTAAATGAAAAATTTATTTTAAATTTGTTATTGTTTTCAATGTATAATTTATGTGTTTTTAAAGTCTTTTCAATGAATGTTTTTTAAATGTTTTCATTATTTATTTATAAGTTTTTAATGTTTATTCAAAGAAATGGTTTTAAAAACTATTTTAAAAGTTCTTTATGATATTTCAATATTGTTTCAAAGAAATAATTTTAAAATAATTATCTTGATTCATTTATATTTTTTCATTGGAATTTTTTTTCAAATGGATTTATTATTTTAAAAATTGGGTTTTCAAATAACTGAAGGTATTTTCTTCAATAATTTGTTTTATAGGATCATTAAAAATTATTTTCCATTTATGATGTCATTAGTTGGTCTCATTCATCAATTTAAAGAATATTATCCAAAGATTCCAGTTATATTATTTATCTTAATGGTTTATTATTTCATTATATGAGGTTTATAAATCCTATTTCTCGTTCAAATATTTTAGTATTTTGAAACCCATTTCCCTTTCATGGGTTATATGCTTTTAAAACTCATTTATAATTAGTTTGTATTTGATAATATGATTATGAGACCTATAATTTTACATAGGTTTCGATGAGATGAAATTCAAATAGTATCCATTTTATTTCATATGTCATCATATGAAGAATGTTTTGTAATATTGTGGAACATGAATGTATGATTTTATTTTATTTAACATGTTTGACCTATATCTCCCTCTAATTTATTAGGTAATGTTAACTGTTTTATGTTCCCAATGGGGGAAATGTGAGGGAATATGAATCCATAATTAAGAGGGTAAATGGGAGGGTATCCCAATCCCTAAAGAAGATGGTATAGGTAATAAAATCACAAGAAAAAAACAAGAGGGTACATGGGAGGGAACACAATATCGAATTAAGAGAGTACATGGGAGGGAATCCTAAGGCCAAATACAGATTATACACAAGAGGTCATCCCAGTACTCAAAAAAGAGTGTACATGGGAGGGAATCCCCAGCCTGATGCACGTACATGAGTACTTAGACCAAGATTAAAATATAATTATGGTCTTTGTTGGTATCCTTGACATATTATTTTAAATGTTTTTGTGCTTCCCGAAAATTATATGTGTAGTTTTTATTTTATATTTTCATGCATTGGGATCTTGTTTTCCATAGGATTAATTCCTTATGAACTACTAATATTTATTACATGACTCATGTATATGATCATAAACATGTTCGGTATAATCTTCATATGTTATTACAAAACACTTATTTTCTTATTCTATTTATCTATATCATTATTTATCTCTTACTGAGCATCTGAGATCTTTTTAGAAATTTTTCCTTATCCCCAGGTTTTTAAGAATGGTTTTTGTTAGGTGTACTATATTGGGTGATCATTATATAAATAATTTAATATCTTTAACCAATTTAGAAGATTGTTTACCATGTTTTCAAAGACAATAATCTATTATTGACCTTAGGTATGTATTTATATAATGTTTTGAATATTAATCTACATTTATAAAATATCCATTTTTGTTATGACTTTGAAACTATATTTGGTAAGAAGTTAATAAATTAGTAAACCTTTGGAAAATTTAATGAAGAAACATTAGTGATATGCCCAGGATATTTATAAGGATATGCCTTTGTATGTCTGTAAGGATTAGTATAAGGATGAGTTAATGATATTGAAAATGTCTTGAAATTTTGGTAATGGATAGCGTGAGTGGTTTCCTATAAATACATCCATGTCTAAATACTATAAATGAATGTGGTTCTATCATAAATGTACCTAGGAGTATAAAATATGAAAAGGTTTGACATGAATAACTCAAGATGAACCCAATTCACAAAAATGGTCCTTACTACACATAAGTTTTGGACACTCTCAGAGGATATACATTGGGAATTAAAAAACTCTTTACCAACCATCATTAAGGAATTTTAAAAAATATGACTGTGAATAACGTAAGATGATCTAATGGTTTCGTAGAATGAACATGTATGAACCATGATTTATAAACCCTTCAAGTAGTTATTATTTATTTTTTGTTTCCCCACTATGATTATTATTTCAAACTCCACACTTTTTGATTTTCATCAATTGATTTTAACTAGAATGAACCATGTCAATGGGAAATGTAGTGAAAAAAGAAATGGTTTTCATGATGTAAAACTGAATGTTATGTTAAAGGAATGAAAAAACTCATTTATATGATCACAAAAAATTCTCAATGTATGAATCATGTGGATATTCCTATTGATAAAATAAGGGAATAATGTCCTATTAAGTCAGTCATGGGTAAAATTCAACCTTCATTCAGCATGTATTCTAATACATTTGAGGCATAATAATAGATCAGTTCTATTAAAATGATATCGTTCATTATTTATTGTTGGGAACATTAACAAATCTTTGTTGTTGTTTATCATTTAGAAGGTAAAGATGACCAGTGGTGGAACATAATCAAGAATATAATGAAAAAAGATGATATTTAATCCTTGAGCATGGATGAGTTGAATAATTTTCTCTTCAATAAGTAATTTACTAATGTTCATCATACGAAGTTAGAAAAGGAATTCATAGAGGATAACCATATGGATGATAGATCAGTTGGTGGCTATGTAGAAAATTTTACAAGGCTTTTGAGGTACTCTTTGAATATTATCATCCAATGTGACTGAAAAAATTGATTGAATTTATAGTGGTATAAAACCTAGTACTTGAAATGTCTTGCTAATAAGAGTCTCTAGAATCTATGAAGAAGTTGTTTGATATGATATCATGGAATAAATGGAGGATCGAATTGAATATTAGTCTTATATTTTTGATGAGGAAAGGAATCTGGAGTTCGATGGAAAATATAAAATTCATAGAGAAAAGAATAATATCCATCCATTATGTACAATGTGTCAGATGAAACATGGGGGGAATTGTATTAAAGTGTCTGCTATCTTTTTAATCTATGTAAGGATAGATCGTTGAGGGGTTGAATTTCCATGTAATTGGATGAAGTTATATAATGGCTCCAATAATGAGAGTGACCTAGTGAATGAACCTCATATGATTCAGTGTTTTTGTTGCATAGAGTATGGCCATTATTCTAAAAAGGTTACTAATCTAAGGAAGAATGTGGCTTATAATACTTAATAGCCATATAGGAAAAAATAAAAAGGGAATGATTATTCAATAACTATGGATGAAGTTAATCATGATAATTAGGGCACACTTATCCTCCCCACCTTATTTAGGAATTTCATTTTTGTTTTTTTTATGATTATTCCCTATTAAAATATTATTTTCCGTATTTTAATGAAGTTTCATATTATTATCTCCTTCTACATGGATTCTAGATTAAAAACCAGATTGTATATTATATTAGTATAAATATGGACCCATGTTTCTAGTGATATCTTTTTACAATATATGATATTATTTATGGAATAAAGGGTGAATTGTAGTATGTAAGTGTTACAAGGATGATTATTTATGGAATGGTTTATGCTAAAAGTTGAATGATGTTTTAGAGATTATTGTTTTATCTCACCAAATAAGGATTTATGAATATTAGATAACATGTACTAACCATTTTTTTTGTTACAAACAGAAGGAATAAACTTCCATTCTATTAATGGACCTCAGTATCTTTTAATGCTTCAAGAATAAAAAATTCACCTTCATTTCTTAGAATGATAGGTCAAGTGGATGTTAATCAAAGAACAAAAAAGGTTATGATATTACTGAAATCATGTATGTATATATTTTCATGGAAATTCTTCAACTATAGGATAAAAGGATCTTCATATCAGAAAAATATTCATAGAAAATTCATTTTTGATTAATTAAATGACGACATAGATCATCATGGGTTTATAGATATCTTATTGTTAAATTTCTCCTAACCATGTTTTAAATAACTCTCCATTAGACCATTATAGTTATGTTTCACTTCCATGACCATATTTTAACTTCCCACCAATGATCATATATGTGGAAACCCATTTATGTGTTACTTTGGGTAACTATTATGTTTCAATCTTTCCCATTTTATTGGATGTTTTGGTATTCAATTTTATTATGTTGTTTTATATGAAAGTAACATTCATGTATTAATCCTTTGATAAAAAGGATGAATCTTAAGGGTTAAATTCATTTTAATGGTGGATGAATGTAACTTCCCCTAGATCTGTGTATTTTTTATAAATTAATTAATTTTTTTTTGATTTTTTTCTCTTCACGCAAGACATAATATAATTTTTTCTGAAAAAGTAATAATATCGGATAAAATTATATGAAAATCCACGGTAATAACTAAGTACACAGAACATAATGTTTGGATTTATATATGTGGTAAACTAGGATTAACTTAATTTTCATATAAGACTAATTTTCCTCAATGGCGTGTGTAACAAGAAAGACTGAGTTTTACCGAACAATAATATATTATAAAAAATATTCATATTTAATATAATAATATATAATAATTCAATTAAGTTGGATTTTATGAATAATATTATCCAATTTATGAATATATATGGTTGAATCCATGGGTAGAAATTAATTATAAGTTAATATAAAAACCAATTGAATATAAGGGGAATGTATTTATAAAAACTACTTTTTTGTTAAAAAAGTGATTTTATAAAAATAAAATAAAATAATTACTATTTTTGAATGACGTGAATGAAATATATATTTTATTTATTCAATAAAATATTTTTTACATTCATCGAATATATTTTATAGACATAATATAAAAACCACCCCAATATTACATTTAAACACATATATTTTTATAAAAAGAATATTTATCGCCTTTTAAAGGGGGAAAACATTAAAAATAAATGTTAAAACTTGTATAATTTTTTAGGTAAAAATAATGATAATTTTTAAAATATATTTATAATTTATATATTTGGATGAGTTTTAATTATTTATCTGTGATGATTTATTTCTTGATGAACAAAGAAAAATACTGAATTTTAATTCAATATTAATTTTTTTCTTATTTATTTATACATATAAACTATATTAATAATTAGTTTAAAAGAATTATTATATCAATTATACATAAATTAATAAAATATATTTTATTAAATTAATTTCGCTTTGAAATTAGATATAAAAACTTGGAAAACTTTTGAGCATTTTTACAATAAAAACCCACATTTTTATCCCTCATATGGGATTAATTTTAAAATAAATTTTACAACCACTATGACTGAAAATTTTAAAAAATGATTCCAATTTTAGAATAAGAATAATTTATAATTTATAATAAGGTTAATATGTTTTTGAAAAATAATATTAGTGAATGTAATCAATTTTAATTACAATGATTATGAGGAAAATTAGATTAGCAGGGACTAAACATTAATCTTAAGGGAAAAATGATGTAGAAACTTGTCAAAAATCCATTTCTTGTTCATGTATGGACCCAATAATAACATGTTTCTGATTTATATTATTATTTTATCCACTTTAGTTGGTAAAATAATTGGTGTAGTTCTCTTTTCTAAAAGATAAAATAATGATACTACTCCACCACTATAAAAAGGAAGTCACTGTCGACATTATTCACACTTCCAAATCCCTCATCCATGCCCAAAAAATGCTCAAATAAGATAAAAAATTTATATATTCCTTATATAATCCTCCCTTTGTTATTAATTTCAAAAAATTAATCCCTTTTATGAAATCAAAAACGAGTTACCAAAAGAAGAGGTAACATCCTTCCTTAAGATCCTTTGTTTTATTTTCCATATCTGCAACCCCAATTCATATTTTTCATTTCTTATATAAAAAATAATAATAAATAGACTTATATGTAGTTATTATTTGGTTTTTACATTCATGAACATACATGTCCATCTAATAGGGAATGAACTTATTGTTCCTGTGTACGGAGAACTACCATGTCACAAGACAATGTTGTACATTTTTACATTACCACATATTATGGTTTGGAATTATGATGAAAAATGTATTTTAATATGTTATATATGATATATATTTTGTATATATTCTTATATAATTATTATATAATAGCAAACCACATGCTTTCCATTGTGTGTAGGAACAATAATTTTATTTGGGGTATTGTGGACTACAGCCTCCTCAAAGAGACGTGATACATTTACATCATAGATGGAATGAATTAAGGATGATTTTAGTTAAAATATATAATATATATGAGATGAAAATTATACAATACTTATAATATATATATATATCCATATACGTCATTTATTTTATTTCTTTAATTATGAAAATAAAGTGGAAACTTTATTCATGTGTATGTACAATGTACCATCTCCATGAACAATGTATTCAACATCATACCTCAATATTTTATGGATTATTATAAATTAATATTAAATGAATATAAATTATATTCATACCATGATTTACATTATATAAATAATTAAATCATGATATATGTAATATTATTAATAATTACAAATCAAAACACATACAAAACCTAAAATGGATATTACCTGAAATGTAATGTAAAAAAGAGTTTTTAATAAATGGGTAATATAAAATCATAAAGTAATAATACATGATATTAGATATAGTAATATTTTTTCATTTTATATTTATAATAAACTAATATTTATTATTAATTTGGTTTCAAGGTATATAAATAAATTATCAACTTAAGGTATGGGAATTGCATCACACTTTTTATTTCTGTGAGGTACATGGCTTATTCAACACTCATTTCTTTTGTGTGAAGTGTATACATCCCATGGATGTATACTATGATTTACAATATTATATTTATGGGTATTTACATATATATTGTATTATCTTTATTTCCCTTTTTGATTCAATATTTACCAAATAGTTAATGTAATATTGTCTCAATTTTCCTTCTTTTAGACACATTCAATGTTATGAACCAATATTTTACTATGATGATTATATACATCCTTTTACATGTTACATCATGGATATACATACTTTATTTATTTTTCAAGACTCATATAATTATATTCATTACATTTTATTATGATTTAATGTTACCAAAGTGGTAATTCTTTATATATATAGACTCATTGTTAATGAAAATTATTTAGGATTATTCATTCATTGAAGAAATGTTATGATCTATATAATGATAACTTTCATGAAATTTTTTACCCTATGTTTATTCATGTTATATTCAAGAAATTTTACTATTTTCCCAGTTATTTTTACTTAATATAATTATGAAATGTTTTTATAAAAATCTAACATTATTTCTCATTTAATTCATAAATCATTGTTAATTGAAAAAAATGTAATTACAAATATATTTAAAGTTGATATTTTTAGATCATTTTCAAATAAAAAGGATTATAATTTATTTTTTATTTTTCAAAGAGTCATTTAAAAAATTTCATACTGTTTTAAAAAAAATCTTTTCAAAATGATTTTATTTTTTTATAGGTTTTGATTGTGTTTTCAAGGATACGTGTTGGAAAAAAAATTACGTTTTGGTTAGAAGATTTTTTAGTTTTTTTAAAGAAATTTTTTAAAAAACATGCTTTATTGATATGTGTTTAAATGAAAATGGTTTTAAAATTCCTTATCATTTGGAAATAGTTTTCAAAATAATTGATATTTAAAACTAGAAATTTTTTTAAAGATTATTTCTATATTATTTTCCATGTAATTTGACATTAGTTTTAGTCACTCATGCATTTATATAAAATTATAAAAATGTTCAATACATATACATTCTCTGAATGGTTTATGTTTTGATTAATACATATTTATGAAACACGTATTTCTTTTATTGGAAAAATATTTTGGATACATGTTTCACATTCACAGGTTATAAGATTTTGAAACTAGATTCTTTTCATCGGTTTTACATTGATGAAATGAAAATGAACCAATCCCTTTTACATAGTTTATGATGTGGTGAAATGTTAATGTTGCTCATTTCATTTCATGGGTCATGATTTGATGAATATTTTTTATCATATGGAAAAATAATGAATGAGTTCATTGTGTGATGGGTGGGACCTATATCTCCCTCTAAATTACTGGGAAATGAAAACGTTATATGAGCTCAAGGGGGTAAATGTGGGGGAACCCCAAGTATAAAAAAGAGGGTGCATAAGAGGGAATCCCAATATGGAACCAAGAGAATGAATAGGATGGTATCCATTGTCAGAAATTAGAGAGTCCACAGAAGGACATCCCTTGTCTGGAACAATAGGGTACATAGAAGGGAATGGAAATATCAAAATATGATGGTAAATGGGATGTTATCCCAACCTAAATAAATAGGATAAATAAGATGGAATCCATTCCCTGAAGTAGGTACATGAGTTATTATCCCAATCCTAATATTTAATGATGGTCTTTCTAGGTATCCTTGATAAAGGAGTTTCCATTCATATGTGTACATGAAAAATTACATTTCTTATTCCTATTTAAGGTTTTATTGGATTATTCCAATTTTCTCTTATTATTGATGTCTTTGTAACTTCCAATATTTATGCACTGACACAAGCCTGTGATCTTTGATAAGAAGGGTATGCTCTCCAAATGATATTCTCATACCCTTATTACCATGTAATGATTATGTATCTCTATTATTTACCCTATCTATTCTTCAGAACTCACCTTTTTATTAGGATTCTATTCCCTCGGTTATGAATAAATGTTTTAGGTATTAATAATATAGGAGAAGATATATCCTGTAATCAATGAAGATACATCCCTGAGATTGACTATTTTTTCCCTGTTTCTAAAGACACTAAAATATTAAATCCTCCAAGAATAATTTATATAATGTTATGAATATTCATATAAAATGAGGTAACATCCATTTATTTTTATCCTCTTTATCTATTAGTATGATCAATGACTCCATACACTTCAAAAAAATGGGTTATGAAAAAAGTATTCGTGTGTATGGATGACTACCACCCCATGAACGAACACAATTTGTTTCCACTACCAATGTTCATGGATAAAAATAATGATGGATTTATATTTTATATATAATATATATAATATATAATATTTTATATTTCTTATGGAATTTTTATATCCCATATACCTTCATGCTTCTTATTCTGTGATAACATGATATCATCACTCATGTGCACGATGGACTACCATCTCACGAAGCGATGTGATTCATTATTGCATTATAAGGATTGAATTATGGATGGGTTTAATAGCCATATGTTATATATATGACATATATATGATAATTTAATGATAATATATATATCATATAATTTTATATCTTTCAATTTGATAATAAAATGGAAATATCATTTGTGTGTACGTATGACCTACCATCTACAAGAACAATGTAATTCTTTTCCTATCACTAAATTTTATGTTTTACATTAAATAAATTTAAACTATACTAATATGATATTTAAATCCAGGATTACATCCTTAATATGCATAAATAATTTTCTATGTAAGATGAATCAGAATGAAAAGTCAAAACATCCTTGAAAAAAATGATATTAAGACCTAAAAAAAATAAATATTGAAATATTATTAACAAATGGGTGATAAGATTTCATAAAAGGATCATATATGATATCATAAATATTAATATGGTTTGGAAAAAATATAATTACCTGATTAAAATATCCATACAGATGGTTAGGTCACATTCAACTCAAAGTAATCATATGGTATGAGATTTCATCTTAATTTAATTTTAGTTTTCTATATTGTAATGTTATGTACATAATTAATTTTACATGTTTTATATACATACAATTGACCATAAATATAATTAATAATTAATTCATAATTTTATTTTATCAACCTATTTGAATTATTTCATCATAGATTATTTAAATTAAAATCTACAATGTGGTAATGAATTTCATATGTCAATTCATTTTCATTGGGTTTTATTACATCATCAGTGTCATTTATATTATATGATTATGTGTATAATAAAATTCTTCTACCTATTTATGTATTCCTAGTTTTTTTTATTTTGATTTATAATTGATACACATAATTGATACACATATTAAATCTCAATTTAATATTATGTTCATTTTAATTTCTTATTTCACAATATCATTCTAACCAAGATTGATTATAAATGAATATAAATTAAAAAAAATCATATGATCCCTATTTAATAAAAACATTAATTTTGTTATCCTTTAGTTATTATTGAAGGTTTTTATATGATATTAAAATGTTTCTACTCTCTGGGACTTAAATTTATGGAGAAAATGTCCTAATGAAATCATACTCCATTTCTCTCTTTGGTCGGAAATAAATTTTCATTCAACACCACGTTTTCAAATAAAATTAATTTTTTTCATTTATCCTTTTATAAATTATATATTAAAAGAAATTTTTGGAAATTTTTGGAATATATTTTTTCAAAATAATCATCTAGTTTGTTTTTAAATAAGGGAATTTTATATCCTTTTTACAGTGAAAAATGAATTTTATTTACAACATGTAATAAAACTACTTATAAATAAGAACAATATTTTATTGAAGATTCCATGAATGTTTAATAGGTCATTATAAGGAAATTATTTTAAAAAGATATTTTTGAAGAAATGTTTTCTACAAAATCTTTCACAAAATGAAAATAAAATTTTCCTGAATAATTTTTTTTGATTTATTTTCATTGTATTTATATTCATCATAAAAAACCATTATCCCAAATCTAGTTATTATATATTGAAATGATATAATTATTATTATTTCCTTATTTGGATAATGATCTATTTGAAGTAGAATGTACTATTTTGATACCATTCAATTTACTCTATTTAGTCAATTATTGTGTTTATTGATTATAGAAAGTATTTAAGCTACATATGTTAGTTTTATTACGAATGTTTTTGTTCATTGTGTTTCAACCCTTTCATATGTGGAATTAATTGGATTCAATATCTTATAAGATGGGCCCTCTATAGATCCTTTATGAATTAGTATATTTCCTGATACAAACAAGATATGGTTTCAACCAAATCCTTACACATTTAATAGTTGTCTTGAAAAGTAGCCTCAATTGTATTTTATGTCTTGGAATGAAACCTAAATAGTATTATATTTCTTGGAATGTATACTCAATAGTACATTCTAGATATCAAGAATTTTAAATTCCATCATTATGAATTAATTTATTGATATTTAATGTGATTATTTTATTAATAATAATATCTGTAGTTAATTTTCATGTTCATGTGATTATTTATTTATAATTATTTCATCACCTTTTATTCCTTCAATATTATGATAAATCATTAATTTATTTTATTTTGTTTCATTTATTTATCATTCTATTTTTATTACACCTTGTTTATATATGGATTTCGATGTCCATGTACCCATAAAAATAATTTGAGATCTCCCTTATTTGGTTTCCATTGCAAATGATTCCACCATGATTACTTTGACTGATATATAGGGATATTCAAAATGGGAAAATATTTTTTCTTGGAAAAAATTTTGTTGTAAATTTTTTATTGAATTATAATTCAACCCATTTATATTTTTATATTATACCAATCGAACTAACCTATTTAGTTCTTTGGTAATAAATTTCATTGTTTTTTATTAGGATTAAATTATAGAGGTAATCGACACTACGCTACTAGGGTCGAGGTAGATACAAGTTATATTAGATCTTGTTTAACAGAAATCTTGGAAACATGATTTAAGAAGACACATACAGAGGAACGAACCCTATTATATTATTTTATGATATATATAGAATAACATCTCAATTATACCATGTTTATGATTATGAGGTTTTCTACACATAAAATATTCATTTTATTTGATGTGTTTGAATAATTATAGGATTATAAAATTTTATTGATAATTATATTATCAAATATATTGTATGTTGTTGTTAAGAAGTAGCACCTAACCAAAGTAATGTATACCACACCAATTCACATTATCCCAATAGTAATAATTTTCATGTATTTTCTATTATTAAGATAATCATTTGAAGGTAAATAGTATCCCAATAATTTTATTGTATTGGGGAATAATATTATATAATATAAAGAAAGTGAAAATTTTAACTATGATTTATGGCTTCGGAGGAAAAAATGAGAAGTATAGGACAATTTGAAAAAAAGATATATAAAGGGATGAATGGAAAGAAGGATTTTTTCAATATGTGGTAACTATAGAAAGAATCACTTTGAAAAATAATTGAAAGGATTGGTAGGTTGTTATAAGTGTGTAAAAAACAGTCCCCATAAAAAAATATTTAAAAGTGGAGAACAAAAACACTACTATTAAGTGTTTCAATAGTAAGGTGATGGGTCACTATGAAAATGAATTCCCCAAGAATCAATGAAATGTACCTTAATATAATCTAATGGTTTATAGTTAGGATTATTCTATTATCACTGTTAATGCTTGACATTAGAGCATTAATAAATCCATTGGAGACCAAATAACTTAATATGCATATTATTTTACACACAAATAAATGTAAAAAGAAGGTTTCCAAAACTCATGGATCATGTATTACTCTAAGAGATCGTAATTCATGAGACCGTTAAAATGTCATGCGGAGGAGCCTTGTGAAGCGCATAACCTGTGGAATTCCCCATGAGGCCCATTTAGAAGTCTTTATTCTATTTTAATAGTGTAAAAGATAATCACTTGTCTTGTGGTAGCTTTTAGATGAGCACCCTAGAGTCACAGAACATGTTAATCAATATAAGATTGAAAAAATAATATAAATCCTTGGAAAAAAGTAGGAAAATAACAAATGGAGTAATCGTTTCTCTATTGTAAACATCTGCTAAAGTTCCTAGTTGGTTTAAAAATCATCCTGAAAGAGACTACATAATTTCTACCCTCAATAAAAGAAGGGATTAGGACATGTACATGTTGTCTTTAACCCCCCATTTAGATCTATAATATGAAAAGAAGAATTTACATGAAATGACCAGGCATCATTATAAGACTCTACGTTTTTCATGGGACACATCAGCGACATGGAGAGATATTTTCATTGATAACTCTGAAGTAATCTCACAAGACTGTAGGACCTTGTATTATAACATGGAAATAATAATGGAAAATGCAAGCTCCAATATCAATTAAAAACAACTTGTGAAATACTTGTTGTCTACATAAGACCTTGAAATAGCCTTTCAACATGACAATATGATCTCATGAATACCCCTTGTCAAGACACATTTTCCACAAGATATAACCTTGAAAAATAATTTTGGATCCAATAAAATCCTTTCAATAGGAATCCTAGTCCTCTAAATGTCACCGGAAATGGTATAATTACCCTGAAAAATCCCATATGAATGACACCATGATTAGGAAAGAAACCATTAATTTTCTATAATTTAATAATGGGGTGTTAATAGGATGGTCCTATGATAACTGAAAATCATGTAGCACACCCTGATATTACCTTTGACAAGACCTCAAAAATTTCTTGAAACTTATTCCCTCCCCTAACCTCATCCTAGGTTTTCATGATATGTGTTGGGAAAAGTGTAAAATAATCAGGGTGGAGAGGCATGAAAATCCCCCACCCCATAATGAAATTAATAAATCATTGGATTCTAAAACAAATCAACCCATGAACCATATCATATTTCATTGTGTAGAAAATCACATGATATTAATTTTTTTTGTAAGGTAAAATACGGGGAACCAACTAAGAATGTCTTGCGACATCCTTATGAACTTCACATGATCACTCATAGATCATGAAAAAGATTTTGTGTGTGTTATGTGAAGGACATCATGTATTTTTTTAGTAATGTCAGACTTAAAAAATCTAACACTATAAAAATATAAGGAATATTCTATAAAATTATGGAAAAAGACTAAAAATATTGGATACATATGAAAAAGAACATATCTGTTGATCTTCACGAACTCTACATGAACAACCCAAGACATGGAACAACACGAAAACAAGTCACCCAGATCACGTGATACTCTGTTGGTATACTATTTGGAACATTAATCATCCCCAGGACATGTCACAGTACATCACATGTTTCCCCTTGTTATGCCACATAAATCTCACAAAAACATATGGGATTTCCATTTAGGCCTACGGATTCACTCTGGACATGTCAAAAAAATCATATGGTGACACCTGTTTCTATTAGCTAAAAAATCATGATGCTATCAGGACATGTGAACTCGAACTTTAGACGTCCTCCAAAAAAGCAATCCAGTTCTTCAGACATCATCAGGAACTGTCATCCAACTTTCATGATGACACGTGGACAAGTCAGCCAAGACATGAAACATCATCCATACATGTCACACTATCTATCATGAAATACTCTAAGCATGTGAGTCATATTTTGAGATGACACCTGGGATAGTCATTTGGATAATGTGATTCCCTCCAAGCATGCCATCTGATATCATGTGATGACATCTTGGACCAGTCATCCAGGTCTCATAACATCTTTATAGAAGTCATCCTTGGAAGTGTGATGGCCTTCAGACATTCCATGTAGATTATTTCACCCCTCAAACAAGTCAATTGGAAAATTTGATTTTTTTCCGAAATGTCTCTTATACATCCTCCAGGATGTTAGGTAGATCTTCAGGGAATGTCATATAGAGAGTCAACACATGTTAAGAAGTCAATAATTCCATGTGATGTAGGAATCCTATACTTGATAGCCTTTCCCATCATTCACTATAGGGAAACCTCAGTGTCTAATCATTGATCTACTAAACTATGATAACACTGATTTATGCTATAACCAAGATACATAGAACACCTTTCCAAGGATTGGGGACAATATTAAACGTCCTAAGGGTTGTACCAGCACTAAATTCTAGAATCTATATATAGTTAGGTTGTTTATCATTTATCCCTTATTTCTCACACTAAGGATGGATCACGTGGGACTATATAGTTTCCATAATCATATCAATAAATTTAGGAGTATGTACTATCTTGGGAAACCTCGGTTTATTATCTTCTATTAGTGGCATGATGTAAATTATTTCAAATTAAGGAATCCTCAGGGTGTAAACCCATTATCAAATGACTTGTGGGAACTATAAATCCTATAATATCCAAGATACATATAACAACACTATAATGATTGATCTCACATAGACAACCATTTTTCTTCATGCTTCCCCTAAGTCTCCAACACTTCAATGATATAGACCCAATATCTCTATTGTGTTAACCATTCACCCTCATCCACCAGCAGTCTGAGTATTAAATTTAACTTTGACGACTCTAATTCCTGATGAAACCATAATATGTAAGAAGAATCTTCGGCATTCAAATTCATATTTCTAGTGCCTATGTGCCCTCACATGTGTACATTTTGCATGATGTTAATCTACATGGGTTTAAAGAATGATATAGGTTTTGATTCCTATTATAAAAGAGGATATGTAGGATGCCTCATAGTTACTGAACCCCATCCTCAAAATATTAATTTTATGCCTCTATAGTTATAAATTCCAACATTCCTAGTCATTTGAGTTGAAAATATAAGCATCTAATCATTAATGTGAAATGGACGATGAATGGCGGTTAACTACTAAAAGATTAACTAACAATAACCCCTTTTATTTCATAGATTAACTGGATTGACCTATGATCAATATTTTTGGGTAACCTATCCCAAAATAGGTTTCAGAAGAGATTCTCAAACATATTTTAATTTTTCAAGAGAATCTCAGAGAAAGTGAAAATTCTCCCTCATAAGGGTGTGATGACCCCAACCTTTTATCATCCGAAACAATGTGAGTACTTATGAAAATTTTGTTCTAAAACCTAAAAATGACCACCAGAAATAAGAAATTTGGTCCATCCTAATTTATGGACGTGGGAACAGTTGAGAGTTATTGTAATGAAATATATTGGAAAACCTAATGTGTATGAATGTATATGATATGTACCCCCCCATAATAATCCATTTAGGAAAATCAGATGCACCACATTTTTCTCTTTTTCAATGAAAAAACATGGTGTACTAGACATGAAATATTAATACCACACCATCTTGTTCAAATGATAAAATAGGATACACTACCCTGTTCACATTAGACCATTTTCTTCCATTCAAAAGGGTTCTAAATGGGTTGTGTCTTTTCCATAGAAATAGAAATTGTGAACCTGATTTGAATCTCCCTAATAAAAATGATCGACTTATTATATGTCGTTCTGTTTTTCTTGTAGTATTTTACAGAAACGAAAATTTAGAACCTGAAATGAATTCCAAAAATAGTATATTGATTGGTTTAATATATGTCAGGAAACATTGATTATATATCCTATACAATCAAAACTGAAAATGTAAAATAATTCTTATGTAATGTCCTATGTAGTTGTGGTTCTTAGAATATACGTCCATATTCACTTTGAAAAGTCCATGTGAGTAAAATAGATTGACCATGGATAGAATGAAAATTGGGTTACACATTCATATATGATTGAGAAAACATGATGCCTAGGATATTGTACCAATCAGTGGACTTGTTACTTTTTTATATAGGATAGCTTAATCTTCTCTCATCAACAACACCCTGATATAAGATACTGACATCATCTAGAGACTGTTCAGGATAATCATCAATAACCAAAACCCATGTGATTATAATAATTATCTCATATGGCCATCATATTTAATGTATTGTGGAAAATGGAATGACCAATTAATACAATCTACAAGGAATGATTCAAACCATTGAAGCTGCAAGAGAGTGTCTCCAAGAAATGAAACTGATGAGTATGCACCAAATGAAGAAATCTTTTATAAATCTAGTGGAAATCATCGACATATCCTGCCAAATCAGGATCTTATTTTTGGAGCATAACCATAACTGTCTACATTAACTTATGAATACAGACAATGGAGTCCACTGAATCCCCCTTCTAATTTGGGAACCACTAAATAGAGAATCTATAATCTATCATCTCCAGAGATATCCTACTAGTACCCTTTACATTCGTGATAAGGGGCCCACTCGACACACAACCAACTTTGATACCCATGTTGTGACAACAAGGAAGATAGGTTATGAATGGAAGGCTATTGATAAATAAGAACGGGCTCATAACCCCATTTAATTTGAAAATTCCCAGTAGTATATTCTAGATGTTGCCAATGAAAAGGCTCATATCCTCTCTCACTCGTAACAAGTATATAAAAATATTCCTACAGTAAGGATGGGGGTGTGGGTGAATATCTATACCCCAATACACAATGTCCATTAAAATATTTATCTACCATAAGAATGATAAAAGTGGTCGCATATCCCCACTTCAATTGAATATGTCTTCCAGTATATAATCGAGACAGAAAAAGAGTAGGCCAATATTCATTCCAAAACAATACTAAGGTGTCATCCAATATTAAAAATAGGTAAATAATTCCTCCTTCATCTTCAGGAAATGGAATTGATAAATAAAACGGCACATATTCTTATCCCTATATCTAGGGAAACCAAATACTCAGATCATTACGAATATGTGGTTGATCTATAGAGAGAATTCATTCTTTCTCGCATCAAGGTGGACTATCAGCATATTCTAGTAATGGAAGAGGAAAAAATGGGGCTCATATTCACGTCCCAAAAGGGGATCACTAGGTTTTATTGAATACATAATTAGAAGAGGGTCAAATACCTATAAAAAATGACTAGTGGAATATATCAATGACAAAATATTGGGCTCATATTTCTATTTTGGTGTGGGTAACCATGAGAGAGGGGAAAATACCTTGGGATTGGATCATATTACAATTGAAGAACATGAGTGACACAATCCAAAGGCCCAATATTTGGATCATATCCCCGTTTTTGTTGGTTCCAACAAGTTAGTGTGGAACATGCCTTGAGACAGAATCATATTCCTATTAGTGAATCTTCCAGACATATTCTATTAGATCAGAAATGCTAGTTTTATATTCCAACTTCCACCAATGAAATATTGCACCAACATCATTCATAGGATATAATATAGTATGATCATATACCTTATCCCATTACGTACATCCATCAGTAATTTCTTATATGAAATGAATATTTGGACTAGGCACATATTCATGATCCAATCAAGTCTCACCATGTGAGAGAGGCACTTTCCTCGAGGCAGTTAAATATCCCCATTATGATAAAGGCACAATAAGTGTGACAAGAACATTATTTCAGGTTTTCTTATATTCCTCATAATAATAAATATTTTCATTGTAATATTCTAGTAGCTTCTCGGTAGTTGGTTCATACTCACAAAACACTAGATGATTATTAACATTTTTTGAAAACTACCATACCACATGCCCATATCCCTGTACGGACAAAAAATTTAGGTAAAAATATTATATACATGATACTGAATATGGATCATATCCCAAATATTGTTAACTCCAATGTCCTTGAGATTGTTTTAGACACATTATCAACACCACTAGGGCCATTAGTCTCTTAAACTGATGAAAAAGGAAGTCATTAACCAGAAATTCTTCATCAAGGTAATGTAGAGATTGATCGAGGGACTCTAATACCATCATATATCATCTTAAACCTACAAATGGTTATATCTCCCAAAAATTAGGAAATTCTCCATCTTCTTAGATGAATTTATTTTGAGCGGTGTTCAAAACAAGGACACCTTCATATAGAGTTGTTCTGAAAACATTGGGGCTAACCTTATATGGATCCATATAAACTCCCAATAGCACTCCACTATGATTGGTTGGAAACCTCCAAAAGAACCTTCTATTTTAGGATTATATATAATATTCTTTGTTAATTTGAGTCCAAGAATACATCGATATATAGAGATAGCTATCTAGAAAAAACCTCTCCACTATGTTATGGCATCTTTATATTTCTCACTATGAGACCCAAGATGAGCTAGAAATGAATTTAATGCCATATCAAGGTCAAAATATGGGGTAAAATTAACAATGATTGAAGTAAAGTCACCACCCCTATATAAGATATGAGGGCCACCATCAGACCATTAGTATACTATGTTGTCAGCTAGAACTTGGTACTATATCAATGGACTAGGATCCAAATCTGGAGAAGCATCATACTAATCAGCAACATGATTTCTACCATTTCATCATGACTCATTTCAAGAAGATCCCCAAATCCACATCATAGATTCTTATTCTAGTATAGGTGATGAATGGAGTGTTACACTTGACCATACCCATGGAACATTGGAACCACTAATATTCTACAACATGTATTGTTATTTCCTTGAGTGAAAATAGTGGATAATTTAACAATAATGGTATTTCCCAATAGAAATAAAATTTCATAGTTCAATGTTTCCAAGAAATCATGAATAGAGGAAGAGGTTAGATCACCCATCTTTGAAATAGGTCAATAAATATAGTAGAAATTCATTTCAGATTGGGAATCTGAAGTTGTGACAAACTTATCATCTTCCCTCAATGAATGACTCCCATAATGGGATTCCATTACTCCCAGAACGATCATGATTAGAGTTGTATACCATAAAAAGGTTGTAGTAGCAGTTGAAATGAGATCTATATAATACTGAACCCATCCTAGTTGGCTTGAGGAATAACTACCACTACGTATGCATATCAGACAATCAATTCTCGTAAGGATTTGGGATATATCAGCAGATTCTACAAAAAAAACACTATCTCACTGGGCTAGGGGGAATTTATATCTCAATTTCCATCACTAGGTTCATCATTCCCTAATAGTTTCATAGGGGAATCAATGTATGTTCCAGATAAACATAAGCATGCTGGGATGAAGGCATGTATTTCGGAATTTCCATCCATGGAGTCATCAATTCTTACATGGGAATCATTTGATCATCAGAACAATATCATTCAATGAGATATATGGCCTTAGATAGTCCATAGCTTGTTGAATTTGTGGAATTTTCATCATCACCATCACCAAAGAGGTCATCATACTTGTCTATTTTGTGTAGTAAACATCGATGGTAGGAATATCATCTATTTATACTGCTACTAGACAAACCTCTACAACTCACGTCTCATTCGAAAATCACAACTAAAAAATCCCTCAAGGTCACCACGCACAAGACAAGATGGGTGGAGTTTTTGGTAATGGAAATCAACCCCCATTAGATTCGTAATATGAATGTGTAAAATATGAATAAGGTTTGAAGAAATGTCCCTAACAAAAACTGCAGGGAATCATCAAGATGCAATGAATGTAATGGAAAATTTACAATTTCTAAATACACCATTATAAATTTTTTCACCTTAGACCCAATATATAATATGGAGGAATATGTAGGTCATGAGATATGACAAGGCAAAATTAAATTGAGATGAGGGGGATCTGGATGTACAAACTGAGTCTATTTACACTCAAAACTAGAGGAGGCTCCCAAATTTGGAACCTCTAAATATATAGTTTCTACATATATAGAAGAACAACTCAAATTATTATGTGAAAAATGTCGCTACAACCCAGTCATCTTGTAGAAGAATCTATATTCCTTCCAAAGAGGAACCGTTTTTATAATACAATAATTAGATACAAACTATCAAAAAAATGATTAAGGAGTTAATTATGGGAAATATTCCCAATGAATATATTCTTTTGGATGAGAATATTATTCATCATCCTAGATCCAATCCTCCTTATAAAGTTGTATCTATGTGTGAGAATGGATACATATCTAGGGAGACGATATACATAAATGGGGAAGTTGAAAATGATCATCACTTAAATCAATTTTGTTGAAAGCATCTCCTTATACATTCCACTCATTTATTCATTATTTAAATTTATAATTAATGGGAGTTGAAAATAAAACCACTAAATTAGTCCCCACACACTCCCTATATATAGAAGGCGACTCCAATAATAGTACCTTTAGAACTACCTATTTTTATCGAGTGCCTAGCTACTTGAATAGAATACATGTATGAGAGACATTCAACTATGTATCCTGAGAGGAAGCCATATTCAAAATGTGCGGATGATACAATGCCCCCGACCAATAACAGAAATCCTACCTTCTCTAATTTTTATGGCACCTGATACCCTGAATATCCTCTCACACACTTCGTATACTGATTTTACCCAATGATGATCCATTGAGACATATAGAAGGAAACCGATATAATAACTTTCATATAAACTCTGACAGGGATAGACTTTATCTGGTATAATAGCCTTCAATCAGAATCAGTTGTAGTATGGGAAGAGATTCATCATCAATTTCATTACCAATTTAGCATACAGTTGAGGAAAATAACCATTTTAGACATAAATAATAGTACAAAAAATATGAATGATAGGGTGGATGACTTAATAGCCATATGGAATGGTCTATCCTATCAACTCACGATCCTTCTTTTGTTGGATCTGTTTCTGGACCACTATGAAAAAAACCTCTAGGATGAGTTTGTTACACGTTTTTTTACCAATGAACAATCTTGGTGGGTTCCATGAGTTCACATAAATAGAAAAATATATAGTTGACACCATTCATAAGACACAATTAAAAACTCAAATCATTCCCACAACATAAGCGAAAAGGATTAGTAATGCATAAGATGTAAATATTACCGTCAAACTAGAAATAGTGCCCATTCAAGAACCTAGGTAGGTCCAGAATTGCCAGAAACCACATGTTAAGCTACAAGAGACGAAAAGTTACCCTAAGTAGTAAGAATATTGAAATTAGGGTCATTTGGTATTTGAAGAATTGATGAATAAATCATATTCCGTCTAGAATTAATAAGTACCTGGTAATTTTCTTATAGTCATGGATGATGTCCTCTTCATGTTTTCATATCCAAAGAAGCCCTATGAGTTCTACTTCACTTATTATCTAAAATAATTCCATTTTCATAGAAGGATGTGTTATAAAATCCAAGACTGCTTTGTCTTATAGGCTGTACTTTAGATCCTGCTTGATTCTAGACAGGTATTGTTGGATAATTACCTCGAGTTGGTGGCCTTTAAAACAATATCCTAGTCTGAAGAAGTAGGTGATTTGACGAATGATCTAGCCAGACATGAGTGGATTCTTGACAACTTGTTTACTCAATTAACTATTGAACAGTCTCATTCCTTCTTGAGAGAATAGTTGTGCATGCCGAAAATAGTTCCACCAACAAGAGAGGTGACATTACATATGCCTCCCGATTGTGGATGTGACTAGTGTATGTAATAGGAATCAAAATAGAAAGAGTCATATTATTCTATAATTCAAACCCTAACTCGTAGAAATTTATTCCCTACAAATAAAAATCATGGGAACTTCCCCACCCAATATAACCTTTATCGAATTAATATCTCATCATTGGTTCTAAAAATGCGATATGCTTGGAAGTCCACTTCTCTAATAATGATTATACTTCTGAATATGAGTTCCTTGCACCTAACTTTGGAACAAGAGTCCTCACGCAAAAGCACCAAGGATATATGGTATTGAAGGGATTTTTACAGATCCAACATTACAGACATGTTCCCACAAAGGGTTTATATTTTGTTGAGATACACAGACATGCACTCTAGTAGGCCCAACAGAAATACAATGGTGTTCTTAAACCATCTAGAAGTCATCATCTCCCAATCATCTTGCATGAACGATTAGTTGGGGTGATATCAACTGATATTCTTATAAAATGAGGAATACTAGTACGACTTATTCCATAACAAGATGATAAACCCTCAACCACATTATAAGAACTATTCCAATATTCCTAAACCCTCTTTGTTTTCGAGCCACGTAATAATGATAAACCCAACATTTAGAGGAACCCGACATTTTCACATAATTAAAACATTCTAATAAGGTTGGTTTTCTCATCCATGATCTCCACAATGGATGAGATCTATCTTTGAAATGAATATGGTTAGTCACATGTTGAATCATTCAAGAGATCGTTGAAGTTTATGACATAAGATGTTGTATCCGATGTCTACAAAGTGGATACTATGTTTTTAGAATGCAATGTCCTCATCTCTTTCACAGAGTCAGATAATGAGAAGGTCATATATGGGCACATTAGTCCCCTATATGTTTTAGTAAGAATCGAAAATGTCATCATTCTAGGGGATATAATTGAAAATGGCCTAACTTTCACCCTCATCCATGTTCTAACCCTTAGATCATTTGGATATTGTGGAGTGGACTTATCTCCCACAACGATGACCATTAATGTGTATTAAATTTGTGAGAAGACACCTATAGAGAATATCATTCTTAAATATTATTTTGGGGATATCACATCTGATGTTTAGTTTACGGTAACCTAGTAATAGACCACATGCAATGCCCTTCTTGGAAGGCCCTTGCAACACCCCGAGTATTTATGACGTTTCTTTTCAAGTAATTTTTTTCATTAATTTAATAAATTTCACTATGCTAGTAATTATTTATACATGGAACTCGCATGGTATTTTCAACACACAACACTAACATGGTGTACATGTTACGCAACATTGAGTTTCTATGAAACATCATTTTATTGTTATAATTATTTAAATGATATTGTTATAACGTAGCCTCTAACCATAGAAATATTAATAATAAAAATTTATTTTCAAATTTTTTTATAATGGTTATATATAAATAAAACATATTGATAATGATAAATATAATTTTTTATTAATGTACTTATATGTTTAAAAATAATATTTTCTTAAATGAACTATTTTTATAGCCCTTCTAGGAAAAGTAATAATTTTTTTACACATTTATAAAATTAAATATATAAAATATTTTTCATTTTTTATATAATATTTTTTAAATTATCATTTGGTGAATTTTTTCGATTTTTCGGAGTAAATTCATTTTGGATGAATAATGAAAAATAATGAATTTTAATTCAGAACTACTTTTTCATAAAATTTATTTTATAGATACGTTATATTTAATTTTGGGTTTAAGGTATAATTACTTAAAATATACATCAATTAATTCAATTTAGGTCATTGGAACAAATTTCACATTCAAATTGGATATAATTTCTTAGAAAAATTTTGTTCATTCATACTTTAAAAACCTAAACATACAGTCCAAATGATAACAAATTTGTTACAAACATGTATTGGATGGAATCCTTATTACATGCATAGTATAAAGAGAGATTCTCTCAATCACGTGAAATGTCTATATAGGCTCTGAAAATGCTCATCATTTTGGAACCAGGCCCCGCACCAAATCAGGTGTTTGGGTTACTACTAAAATAACATGATACATGATTGTGTGTAGTTCACTAGGAAATTTCATGCCATCTATATCCATTGAAACATCATCCATCAAACTTCATAATTGATGGATATGGAAAAATTAGTAATGTTTTTTTATATATTGGGAATGGATGTTGTGGGGCCATATACATCATCCATTACTAAGTAGTTCAATTATGTCCTTACTAAAACCATGTTCTTTTCCAAATGGGATGAGTTAATACTTTCAAGGAATTAATCACAAAGAACATAATTATCTTCGTAATGTCCCATATAGTCCCTTGGTTTGGAATCACTCCCGCAATATTGATGGGAAACATCATAAAATAATAATCAATGGAGTTTAGAATCTATAACAAGCATAAAACATTGAGTCTATTCACTCATCCCACTTCTATGATTTGAAAAATTGATAGATATCATCCTCTAATATGACTCTATATAATGTACTAAAAAAGATATTGAGTATGGAAAAAATTTCATGCCCAGACATGATCCTCTATGCATTATGAGCATACCATACATCAAATTATATTACTACACAATCAATACTGTATTCATTGGTACATGGGTTTGAGGTTGTATATCCAACAGATTTACAATTTCATTAAAATTGAATAACCATTTGAGGAAAAATATTGGATTATGAAAAAACACAAAATATACTTGATGAGATGTAATGGATCAAGTAGAAAAGGTTTCATACATTACATAAATTTAAGTTAGTTATATTCAATTCACATGGGAATTCATTAAAAAGTCTCGACAATCTAAATTCCTTCATGGATAACTGTTGTTGGCACTTATAACCCTAATGATTCAACGAAATAATCATCCAAACTGGATCCAAAATTCATAGGAGCTTATATCACACACATGGTCTATGATAATGAAGCCTACTCATTGGACACAATGGATGGAGGAATGTGTCACACCCCCGCCAATGTGAGGTATATTAAGAAATACTTTTAATAGTTATTATCAATTGCCTTTATCCTAGTAGTAGGACTCTAAACTATAATGTTACTCACATAATTACCACATGACGTTAAAATGTATGGATATAATCTTGATCACATAGAATTAAATTATTGGATGTAGTTTTATATAGCAAGATGTTGTATTGCACAACATAATAGAACCGTACTGCATGAATTTAAACTGCATGAAAGATGACCTCACCGCATGTTATTAAACATCATGGGAATATTTTTCTCACTAATGATTCATCTCACATGATGAAGATATATGAAAAAAAATGATAAAATTATCCATCCCTATGTGATAATTAGATCTACATTGGGAATCTCTTTTTCTATGAACTACATGTGACTTGATTCCAACAATCACTAGATATGTTGTGATGCCCAAACCCCTTGCCTTTGTCCCTACTGACATATTCATTTTATTTCACATCAGAGTGATCCTCATACATAATGCATGATATTAATCTACCTGAAATATTTCCTCATTGCAGGATCTTGAATTATAGAGAAATCATTCTTTCACCCAAAATTCATCTCACCCTAGCTTGATCTATGAAAAAGAAGGATGAAAACCCCCTTTATCAGGGTGAAATTTATCTCCACATTGGAAATATCATCAAATAAGAACTATACATGGCTATTTTTACTTCCATAAAAGGATACATAAAATTAATATAACATTATGTATTGGACCTATATGCACTATTCCATTCCATTCACATTGGGTGACCATATTCCTAACATCATAATGTTAAACTACATTGAAGTTATACTAACTCTTAATGTTAATATATGTGAGAATAATCAAATCTTTAATGATTCATAACACATGAGATAGATCTATGAAACAGAAGGATAAAATACCCTCATACACATGGGAGAGTTATCTCAATGTAGAAAATATCTTCATCTAATAACTAAATGCGGAATGATTCTTTCCATAACATGATATATCATGATGCTAGAACCTTTAGTCTCAGGCCCAACACTAATATTCATTTTCATTCATGTTGGGTGATCCTCGTATGAATTGTATGATTTCAAAATACATAGTAGATGTCCTCTCCACATGATGGAAAACTACAATGATCCAAAAAAAATCATTTCGTTCACATTTAGTCACCCATGTCCTTACCACACAGTGTTAAAATGCACATGGTATGTCCTTGTTATATGACACTATATTGAACTAGTTTCAGGAACTATGTATGAATTTATTATCATTCCACTGAGATATTTAGGGATTCCTTAGTACTTTGTATTTTTTCAGCCACCACATGATACAAAATTCCTTTCTCAAATACTTAATCATCTCTTCATGGTGAGAGGAAACCTCAAAATATCTTTTTTCTCACACTTCACATATCTCATGTGATCTTATGAATTTTTTCATGGGTTCGAGGCATGAAAAAATTATATCAACTCATGAAATGGTTATTATGGTCATAGTTTCAAGACCATAAAATAGACAACATGGGGCTGTACAACATGACCATAAACAACATGGTTTATGTCTCCAATAAGACATAAAACTGCACATTTCTCAAGGACCCACCAAAGAGGGCCACCACCCATGGTGTTGGTTTCCCACCACACCTCTATTAATGAACATCACATTGATTTATTCATGTCATCATAGGATATGTAATGATGTCTAGATCTCCATTCTCAGGCCTTGAAAAAATATTCAATAGGAACAAGTCCCCCTCTACAAATGGTCCAAAGATGAATAGGGTGTTACCAATTTAATAAGTATGCATGAATTAATTCATTTTACTAAAGGATCTATATTGACGCTTGGATCTTCAACCCCATTTCAAGTCACAAAAAAATAAGTATAGAAGTTCCCCCACCTTGTTTATGGGTAAAAACACTATGGGGATATATTATTCAATAACTACATGTGGCTTGATTTCTTTCATCATAGGATACATAGGGACACCCAAATCTCAATTCTTGTGTCCAGATGGAATGTTATAATTACTACATTTGGTAGACCACATCCTTACCACGTGATGCTAAACCACATGGTTTGTCATGATCTACATGGAGAGTGATTCCAATCATCCCAGAATACATATTGAGATCTAAATATCCAATCTAGGGTCCATCTACTAAAACCCACAAAAACAATGCACCTTAATTGAATATGGACAAGGAGATACAAGATTATTTTTAGCTACACATACGTTAGATCTGCCAATGGCTTTATGGCATGAGAAATAAATTATTCACTATTTTTCACATCGGTTACCATTCCCTTATATCATGAAATTAAACTGAATGAGAAAAAATAATTTCCTTACCATTTGTAATTAAACTGTCAGGAAAATAAAATTTCCATGCAAATTCAAAATTTAATGAAAAATACATCCCCACTACATGATTTTAAAATTTGGAGACCATCACCCATTATCATCCCCAATCGAAGGACCTCAGGATTGTTACTAAGGTCATCCCGTGTATGGGGTGATTTCATCGTATTATAAGCCATGAATCCATAAATCACATTTTTTTGTCTTGGGTTCTTCATTTTACTACAAACCATTCATGTCCTTGGAAAAAGTTACATGTCATTAGAGGACCCATTATTTGACTATTCATGCTTGACTATGGCTCCGACATATGTGCCAGTGGTAGTCAGCTAAATGTTTCATTTTTCAAAAATGGATTCTTGATCCTTGCCATCCTTGACATCACCATGGAATAACGATGAACCTTAGTGCGTAATAGGACATTCACAATAGTGCTTTCATACATCATTACTGTAAACATGAGAACATGAAGCCATGATTTATAAAATTTTTATCTCCCTCTATGAAGGGTTTTGGATTACTCTTACCACTAGGAATCCTAATTACGATCTTTAATAAATTTACATTTATATTATGTCAACGTGCCTTATGAATTCACACATCCTACACTTCAGTCAAAGTGAATCAACCATAAAATATAATATTGTGGAAAAAAATTATATGACCTTAACATGGAAATGAAAGAGACACCACACTTTTTAGGATGAAATCCCAAAATGTTTTTCCTATGTAAAATTCACGTCTTCTCTCACCATCCTTTTTTTCTCCCTAGTTTAGGAATAATTTTGGGAATAAATAAATGAGTCATTGAATCATAGGGACCACATTTTAGACCTAATAAAAGAAAATTTATGCCCTCTAGACCCCCTCATTTAGGAAAAATTTAGAGTATTGGTTAATTTGATTCTCACTCTATGAGAACATGTTCACTAAGAGGCGGAACAACATTTAAGGTCCTCAAAACGTTCTTGAATATTACCATTTCCCAAATCAAAAATCACGAATTTAGTGCCTCGGATTTCGACAACAATCCATAAACCATTGAAAATGATACCAGAATTATTATGATCATGTGCTTAACAAATCATGAATTCCAATGGCTCTCCCATATGCTCTAATTTTCTTGAACAAAATATGTTGTTTTTCCAAAAGGACATTCAAATCCTCATCAGCCCTATAATTAATGGAGAAGAAATCCGTAACTCACGGTGTTTTGGGATATTCCTTGTTTGATTTTACCTCACCATCCTCATGATCTAATAAATTTGGATCATTATTTAAAATTAATACAACCTGACTATCCAAGTTGATTAGAAATATTTGATGTTATGAAACCATGTTTTATACCCTTTATCAATGTATGGATTCAAAAAACAATTCCAGAACCATTTTATGGCTCACACCTCATGATTCCAAACCATATGGTGCAGGGGTTGAGTTTCATAATATAAGAGAAAAATTTCATTATTGTTATAGAACCCTAATTGGATAGATTATCCTTCACTCCCAACATTATCATTCAGATGATTTAGAATCCTTGATTTTTTTTATGGCACTTGGTAAAGGGTGGGGAGTCCTCTTTCTAACATTGATATCGATGCAGAAGGAAATTAAACTACCAACCAATGGAATCCCCTCCTTGTAGGAAAGGAAACAACGTCCTTCTCAACCCAGGTAGCACCATGGTTGAACCCAGTACCTCTTGGTATTAGGGTCCATTCCCGACATGTCTTCTCCAAAGAATCTCACTGTCTCAAAATTTCAGGTTTTAAATTGTATAAAAATAATCAAACCCTCTAGGTGGGCATAAAATCCCCAATATTTCTCCCTCAACTGATAATGCCTCTATAAATATTCTACGATTCTTGTAAATGAGTGGAGACACTACTTTTTGACAATGAAACCGACAGATAAGGCCTTTGAACTACCAACCAAACACATATCATCCTTACAAGAAAGCATATATTATCCTCGTTAGCCTAGGAAACACCACGACAGAACTGACCACTCCCTTGGGGTGTTTTTGGTCATCTGTGGCATGCCTTCCCCATATTCTATATCCATCAATCATGTCATGTAGTAAGAATTAAAACTACATAGTATTAGACGGTCAATGTGAAAGTCTTGAAACTATATTGAAAAGTGGTCCACACGAAAAGAATCTGAACTATAGTTATATATGGTTCGAGATAAAACACCCTAATATACACCAATATAAGACACGAGATTAAATACCCTAAACTATACAAATAGAATATCTTTGATAGAATACCTAAAATATCCCACAAATTTTTTTATTCTTCTTAGATAAAAAGAGATACAAATATTGTAATAGCCACCATTTGCTCTTGAAAAAAATCCATCTATGCTCTCTAAGTCCACTAAACAATGAAAAGAGAGGGTATTTTGTAGAATACATAATGTTTCCAGGAAAGACAAGAATTCCCCAAGAAAATTATTGAGGGCTTCACCAATACATAGGTGGGAAATTACATTCCTTCCAACATATCCCTTGTCCCCAGGGATAAAGATGCTTAGGGTGAATTTTTTAACATCCACAAAATGGGAATCGGAAAATCCTAGAGGGGTAAAATACATAAATATGGGTTTTATTTTTCATGTAAGGAAATGGAATATTAATATAGCCATAACTAATTTATCATAAAGGACTCCATGAGATGTGTGATCATGGAACCTTCATAAGGTCATGTGAGGGATCCATTTATAGTTTATAACCTACTGATGAACCCAAAAATCACTGTTTGGAATGTTTTTTTTCATTTATAATGCATCAATGACAACCATGGATCATACAACAACAACTAGATGAGTACACTGGAGTGACACGAGATTTCAATCGGTAGAATCCTAAAATACAGCCCAAAATTCGTTGGAAAATAATGAGGAAAATATCCAAAAGGGGGGACCTTTTAATGGTCATAAGCATCACACGATGTGCCTGGCCAGTTAACAGTAAAAATTGTATGATCCAATGGACCTTATACCATTGATACATGAAATGGGTTGGACATGTTAAAGAGGTCCTATAATCTTCCTTTGGATCCATAAAATAACGTAAGGGGTTTTCATGAATTATTATGCATCTCTATAAGAAGTTTTTTGGGTCATGCGAAACATGATCGATGGGGAGAGTATTTGACTTCGAAAACACTGTAAAAAATCGTGAAATCCTAGGCACATATAAAAAAAATAGAAATATAAAAGTGAAAAGGATGGAGCCTCTTAGGTGAATAAACCTCCTTATATGTGCTTGTTAACTCAGCAATACATTTTAAAATCCCTTCGGCATAATAGATTTATTTCCTGAAGGCCCCCAAATAAGCAACTTTGTTCTTGAAAAATGACCCAGACAAGGCATCAAGGATCAAATGAAAGCATTTTAGAAGGAATCATGATCATGCAAAGGTAACTAGACATGTCATTAGACCTTTAAAAATCCACTTATAATGTATCCATGATTAGGAAACAACTCATTAATTGGACAAAGTCGAATAAATGGGGTGTTAATGGGATGTACTTATGATCACTAAAAATAATGGGATGCCCCCATGATTACTGATGAAAGGGCCTAACAAAACATGTGATGCCTAATTCCTCCACCAACTATATCTTGAATTTTATCATGACCGGTCACCCAGGGCCCGTGTCATGACTACCCCAAGCCCAACTTCTATAGGCTAAGGGCTGGTGACTAGCATTGGAATGGCATATCCCAAAAAGGAAAGGCATTTCCTTTAAACCTGAGGTACACACATGTCCAAACACATCCCGACACACTGAATGGGGGAAACAAGTATACCACTAAAAAAGGCTTAGTGCATATACATGTGAATGTAAGTGTACCAATATATAAACCCAATAAGGAGCTGAAAACAGTAAAGTACAAAAGGAAACTTTGATGGCCATCTGCCGAAAAGCAAACCTAATCTTGAGATTACTGAAGCTAATGGAAGCCTATGTAGTATTTCCTACTTATCCAGTCATACTAAGCCACACCAGGTCCCAAACCACCATGTCCACTGTCATAGCATCCATCAGTCCCGTCCCCCTAAGCCCATCTATTGAAACATCGATCGTCTGCAGTAGACAGAACATGTGTGGGCAATGCCCGTGCAAGGATAAGTATAAAAATACTCAGTAGGGATGCCAAGACCCTCGAAGGGCCTTCAGTAATCCATGAAGGGTAAACACCAGAAATCAAAAAAACCCCAGAGGTAAAACCACCATGCAAGACCACAACCACATAGCATAAAGTAAAAGACGTAGCTCACACCAGGTATATAACATAATGAACAGAAATAATGATTATTAGTCATAAAGATAAATCTTGTTATTTCATTGAGAAGTTCCACTGGTGAACCAAAAATAGGTCATTCTATTTCTGATCCACATTGGGTCATAGGGAACTCTTACACACATGGTCATAAGTCAACAATCCGCAAAGGGTTGTAAGCTGTTGATCCACAACGGGCCACACTAAGGCTGCTCCTCATCGGGTCACACTACTACTAATCCACATAGGTTGGTTAGTCAACAATCCATACTGGGTCATAAGACATTGATCCATGATGAGCCTATCTATGGATGGTCCTTATCTGGTTGCGCTACTACTGATCCACACAGGGCCGTAAGTCATTGATCCACATAGGGTCGTAAGTTATCGATCCACATAGGGTCGTAAGTCATCTATCCACACAGGGTTGTAAGTCATTAATTCATGAATGGCCACTTTAAGTCTAGTCTACCTCGGGTCATGATACTGCTGATCCACACATGGTCGTATGTCATCAATCCACAGAGTGTCATAAGTCACAGATCCTTGATGGGCCTCTATAAAGATGGTCCTCGTTGGGTTGCGCTACTACTGATTCACACCAGTTATTATGTCATTTATCTACGTAGGGTCATTAGTCATCAATTTACATAGGGTCTCTCTGATGCTGATCCCCATAGGGTTGTTTTTCACCTGATAGTCGCCCACATGATTCACACACATGTTTCGCTTGAGTTCTATAGATTCTTATTCTCTATCCATAAGTATTACCCCTACTTCAACAATGTCTCATGAATATGTAAACTGAAGGATATCGTTTTCATAAGGTTTCCAACATGATTGACGTCATTTCAATCAGATGTGCGGTTTGTAAGATATAGGCAACAAGGTATATAGTGCTCGGTTGTATTCAAGTATGATCCAACTCAGTCGCACTCCAACTTCGACCCAAACTTATGTGGAGTATCTCAAAAGGCCAGCCTCACCACGCAGCTCCTCATGCAGTAAACGACGCATCAATAAGACACATAATTATGACAAACGCCTAGAATAGAGAAATGGGACCGGTAGAGTCTGGGTCTGGCATGGGTCCAGTTTGGCATGATTGGCCGGTCCGACCTGGTTGGCCGACCCGGCCAAGCTGGTGGGTCGGACCCGGCTTGTGGTTCCTCCCAGATTGATGGGTTGAGCCTTCCAACAATCCCAGCCCACGTAGATACGTGCTGGTAGTAGGATAAACCAACTGGATATAGGGCGTCTGGTTCGGCCAACTAGCAGTAGGGCGCCAACCCTACTTCTGAAACGGATGGATGGAGCCGGCCATTGGTCCAGCCGAGTGGTCTGAGTGAGCTGCTCCTCTCCCAAAGTGGCATGACTATGGAATACCATTCCACCCATCGTGTCCAGGCAATCCATGGCTCCGGTCGACACAATGCCTGCCGGCGCTATCATGCTGGTGGTACAACACCAGTTGTTGCTCAGTGGGCCACTGGAGATGCTCCGGTGGTCTGTTTACTTTCCTTTATAAACCCATGGGCCTCCTAGGTCATTTCCTTTTCTAGGAGGCCCTTAGTTTCATCTTTCCACCACGTTTCGCAGTTGGTCACAAAGAATGTTCATAAACAAAGAATGGAGGAGGATCTGTGCATCGTTCAGATTTTTCTGTACCCTCCACGTTTACAATTAAATATGGGGATGAATAATAATTATGAAAACCCCACAATGTTACCCCACATCAACCTCCCACAATAAAGAACAATATTCGGATCAACCCATTGGTTGGTTGAACTGCATTCTTCATATTACACTAGAATGGGGAATGAGGGATATTAAACACTTAAATCAAATAATCCCCCTAACTGTAAATGGAATTGCAGTCGAAGGAAAAGATTCATGTTTGTATAAATTCCACGATTGTTGGTGCTCATCATCGCCTTGTTTGATTACTCCAATGATAGTCACTCGATAACCATTATTCATTGGAGATGAATATCGTCAGCCTCATGAATGAGGTTTCTCCTACAACGGACAAAAATATTTCCAATAGTTTAATTAAATAAATCAAACCACGTCACTGAGTCACTTAAAGGGGTTCATTAATGAAACGTAATTAAGGATCCATTAATCCCCTGGGGATTGTGGTTAATCAATGAGAGTACTAAGTCATTATGTTACCCTCATTTATTGAACAACATTACAATACGGTTCTGCCAACAACTGCTAAATGGTGGATAAAAAAGAATAAAATAACATATTTTTATTTTATTATTTTTTTTCGAAATTCTGAAAATTAACATTTTTGTTCTACCCTTTCCAGTCGATGTTAAGCTTCTCCTAAGTGAATCCCGGTGTTTTGAATTCAATGGTAACCTCTCATTTTCAATCTGAGCAGTAGTTCAAAATATATAACTCCCTGCTCGCATGTTTATTGAACATAACTTAAAAAAGTTCAAAAAAATATAACAGTCAACCTCAACCCACGCTGGTCGAGGTTAGGATCCACCAAAGGGGAACACACTATCGCGAGCTCAATGACCCTCTTATATTTTCAATATGGGTTATTTTTTTGGAGTTATAAGTACTTGACAATAAAATAATCATTACTTAATTATTTTATTTGTGGCAAAAAACTATCATTCAATGTTGGCATGTGCCGGCCAATGTTCGAACCTTCTTAAGGAATGCATATCGTCTTGAGTTTAGTGGTGGTCTTGGGTTTTTAGTCTGATTCTCCATTCATGAGTTAGAAGAATTTGAAAGACAAAATTATTTTATTTAATTATTTTATTTACTGTTATGCCATTATCGGGTTTTATTATTTGAGGTGTGCGCTAGTTAAACAGAAGTCGTGCCTAGAGTAAAACCTCTATCATGAATGCAACTGTGCCCACATATTTCTGATCTAAGAACCCATTTATGAGTTATTCCACTTTTTCAAGAAAACCTCTCAAGAGTGATATTTGAAGTTTAACATTTTTTGATTGATCGTTCCGGGAAATCTGGGCCCTGAAATCACGTTTCGATAAATTATGGTGTCACGAAATAATTCCATATAAATAATTACAAAAATTATATTGAATATCTGGGTCTTTACATTCTTTCCACCTTAGGGATTTACGTCCATAAAATCCTAAACAATGGAGAATAATAAAAGTGGGGGTAGTGAGCATGAATCTAAGACTCCTGCTCCCTTGTGCTCTTTTGGAAATTCTTGTGCTACCACCGAATGTACGCCAGAAGAATTTACTATCCATGAGGGTCCCACTCGCATAAATTAACTATATATAATGGGTTCTCTACAAACATCACCCCATCACCAATGTCCATCCTGCCATAATCAATGATGTGTGATGGATCATGCACATACCTCCTCAGTTGTGACAAAAGGAAAACAGTATGCACCTGGTGCATTTGTAGGGGAAGGGCTAGGTGCTACACCACCTCATCAATTCAGGTGATAATTGGAAAATGTACGATGAACCTCAGAGGTAGCATTCTACCCCTTTCAAAACTCTGTAATCCTCATTGTGGTGAGAACCATATGAAAACATGGGAAACCACCTAGAACTCCAAGGGTCTCTATCCCCTATCAGCATAAGGCATTTGTTTACTCTGTGCAGTCCCCATCTGCTCTTGGATGTTTCACACCTTCTTAGTGGTAGCTCATACCAACTATGGACCCATGAGTGCTGACTACCTTAGGTCTGTCTAGCATAGTGGTAATCCAAATGGCCTTCTATACAAGGCATCAAATGGTGCCATAACAATGGTGGAGTGATATATATTGATGTGCGAAAACTCTATTAGTGGTGGGTGGTCCTCCAAACTCTGAAAAAAAACCAGGACAAAAGTACGGATCATGTCCTATAATGTATGTACGGTCCGCTCTGCCTGACCATCTATTTGGGGGTAAAAGCTTTGCTCAAGCATGCTAGAACCTGATTATCAGCTTTCACTTGCTGACAAGTGAGGCATCCTGAATCAAACTCTACCACCACTTTCTTCATCCCATCAAACCAATATTGATGTTGGGGGTTCTAGTACATCTTCACCACACCTAAATGTACCTCCAAATGGGATGTAAGGAATTCCCTCAATACCTCCTCACATAACGTCACTGGATCCATGGGGTAACCTCTTAAAAGGATTACATGCTCCCCACCTATTGAAAATCCATTAGGTGCCTATCCTGAAGATATCTGAGCACATTGGGCCACACAGTCAACATCCATAAGATATTACTCTATAACTCATTAAACGAATGGGGGAGTCATAGTCATATATGGGAGGTAAGATTCTATATCATCATCCTTGATGGATATTGGCATCATGACTAGCTGCTCTATTGCCTCACTCAGTAGCTGTAAACTAGACCTCTTGCTGAGCATGCCTACCACCGTGTCCCTCTTCCCAGGAGTATATACTTTCTCAGGGTCGACTTCCTGGAGGAATCCCAACCATTTCCACTATCTCAACTGTTTAAAATCCTATAGGCTCCTTTCCATCAATGTGAAAGGCTACCTCCTTTAACTAATTGATGTTCCCATCGACCATTTAGTAGTCGGTACTCTCTCTCCATAGCCACATGGTTAATGTGCTGGTATTCCACACATAACCTCAAACACTGGGTCATACTAATCCCTTTCTATGTAAGTCCCCCATCTACGCCCCCAGCTTGAAAGGCTCTAAGAAAGTCCTCTGATATACTGATACAGATATTGGTGCCATCTCAGGTTAGATAATGATATAGATGTCTTCCCCATATGGGGAGGTAATCCTTGAAATATATTTTGAAAGGATGTTCCCACACTAAACCACTATTGTTGTGAACTAAATACTCAAAATATCCACTTCTATGTGGGTATGTCTGGCTGACTTTAGATTGATCAGCTTCACCCCCCTTTGAATGAGTATATATCATGATTCCTGGTTTTCCTTTTTAGCCGACCAAGGAAAAACCCCCTTCCAACGCTGCGGATATACTACATCCATTCTTCCTAAAACAATCAGTATGAGCATGAAAAGTGGATGACCATTCCAGACCCAAACTATAATCGCAAGTCCTCGATGCTTCCACCAAGGGGATCCAACTAAAATACTCGCCTTAAGGTCCAAATTACAGTGTCAGCATAAGGGAGATTATCAAGTCACATCCCATAGGTATCTCCATAAGTAAGGGTCAAGTAACTAGTTTTATAAAAAAATAGGTCTTGAACAAGATTTTTGACAAGAAGGAATGATTTTTACATATTTCTATTAATATGAAAACTATTAGTAGACACCAACAATACGAAGAATCTTTCTTGGATCCCTTGGGTCATAATCCTTGACCGGATGCAGCTAATATCTTCATATATCCTCCATCTTCCTGATCCTAGTAGGGACCACATTAGGGTTCTGGTTGTAACATGTCAAAAGGTATACCACAACTTGCTGCGCTCTTAGATCCCTTTCTGTGTCTGATGCCATGCAGATTCATCTTTCATTCACACTTCCACTTCTCGAAACAATTTACACATCCTTGTCTCTAGGACTGACGTCATTTTCTTTCTTTCCTAGAGCTGACATTCATTTGCTGAATCTACTCATCTAAAGAACATTCTACCATAATGTTTCTCTCTAGAACCCTAACATAATTATGAATTCACAAAGGAATAGTGTGAGCTCGGATGTCCCTAAACACCTCTTTCTTGGAGGTCCGAGCCCTGATGCTCTAGTCCTATCATATTCATCGTGTACCTGGAATGGTAGGTACACCTCAACAAATACTCATCTTCTGACATGTTGCCCCCCGAAGCTATAGATGGTATTAGGAACACTTACCTCTTCAGATTATTATTGAATGAGACCCCTTATTTGAGAAAGGTTCTCAAGCTCTGTCCATAGAAAAGTCACCTCATTGCAAGATAGGGGTAATAAAAACCCTGACATCACTCTACTGATCCTCATAGAATAGTCACTTCAAAGACCAATAACTGATCTAATGGCGCCCTAGCTAGATGGAATCACTCTATCCACCTGAATCCTATATTAAGCCACCTGTGAGTCGGGCTCACCTCGAAACATGAGGGGTATCTATCACTGAAACTCTTGTACGGAATTGATCCTACATGTGTCCTCTACCTGTAGCACTGACAGTAATTGCTGACCAACGGGTAGTGGTATCGCTAGGACACCGCCTGATGGTACCAAATTAGGCCACATACCTGGTACTAAAGCCTCATCACTCTGTGGCCATCCTCACAGTCATTCATTGGAATCCTAGTAGGATATCTACGTGGATGCATCATGAAAGAGAATCAAGATGAACCACAATCAATATGTTATGCCCAGTGAGCTGACTCAAAAGAGATCAAGTGAAATTTTTTTTCAAAACACATGAAACTATTGTTTTCATGTATCAAGTCCGAAAAAATAATTTTGGGTTATAGTGTATGGATACAACGACTAGTGCACCAACACTAGACTCTTTAGACTGAATTCTGAACTCATGGCACATAATACTATTGACGCCATTAAAAAATACAGACTCTTTGTTCTTCTAGTAGTACCGACCTCCATTTGAAACCACATTGTCATGACCTATCCCCTGAGGTTCATTCCCTGACTACCCAAAGCCCTCCTTCCATAGGCTAGGGGCTACTGACTAGCACCAGAAAGGCATATTTCAAAAGGGAATACATTGACATAAAACTCAAATACACACATGCCCAACCACATCCCAACACACTAAAAGGGGGAAACAATTATACAACTAAAACAAGGCTGAGTTCATGTACAAGTGAATGTTTGTGGGACAGAATATAAACCCAAAAAGGAACTGAAAAAACCAAGTTAAAAAAGGATGCTCTGATGGCCATCCATAAAAAACACAAACTAATCATGATAATAGTGATGCTAGTCGAAGACAAAGTAGTATTTCTAACCCACTCAGAACAATTGGGACCCACCAGGTCCTAGGCCACAAAATCCACCAGCATTGCATCCGTTAGTCCCATCCCCCTAAGAACCTATATCAAAATTTCAATCATCTTTATTATAAACAACACATATGGGTGAACACTATGAAGTGTTGAGTATAAAAATACTCAGTAGGGAACCCTAGACCACAAATGGTCTCTCGGTAATACACGAAGCAGAAACAATACAAAGAAAAAATACCCCGAAGGTAAAACCAACACAAAGACCTAAACCACATAATATAAATTAAAAGACATAGATTTCACAAGGTATATAATATTAAAAAAGGAATAACAATAATTAGTCGTAAAGATAAATAATTTTACTCCGTTGAGATGTTACACTGCTGAACTAAGAAGAAGTCCTTTTATTTCTGATCCACATAGGGTTGTAAGTCACCGTTACACGCATGTTCATTGGTAATTGATCCACATAGGGTCTTAAGTCACTGATCTATGATGGGCCTCTCTAAGGATGGTTATCGTCGGTCACATTATTATTATTCAAGATTGGGTTGTATGTCATTGATTCACACGTGGTAGTAACTCGCTCATCAACGATGGGCCTCTCTAAGGCTGGGCATCATCGGGTTGCGCAACTGCTGATCCTCACAGGGTTGTAAGTCATTGATCCACAAAGGGTTGTATGTTATCGATCCACATATGGTTATTAGTCCCTAATCCATGATGTGCCACTAACAGGTTGGTCCTTGTTTGGATGCACTACTGTTGATCCACACAGGGTTATAAGTTATCGATCCACACATGGTCATAAGTCATTGATCCATAATGGGCCACTCTTAGGATGGTCTTCATCTGGTCTCAGTACCGCTGATCCACATAAAATCATAATTTGTCGATCCATACATGTTCATAAGTCATTGATCAAGACAGGGTCCCTCTGATATCAACCCCGAAAGGGTCTCTCTTCACCTGAGAGACATCCATAGGATTCCCTAACTCTGTGCACTTGAGTCCCATAGATTCAACAATAAACCCATCATTCAAACCCCAACTACCACTATGTCTCATGAAGAAGTAACCTGAAAGACCGCCTAGTCATAGGTGTTCCAACATGACAGACTGTGCGTCCATTGGATTCCCGGTCTGTTATATATAAGGAAAAAAGGTATATAGGGCCCGTTTGGATTCAAGACTCATCAAACCCAGCCACACTACATATTCTACCAAAAATCATGTAGAGTATCTCAAAAGACCTACCCCATCACGACGGTCCTCACGCCGCTAACTATGCATCAATCAGATGCTTGGTTATGAGATTCTCCTAAAATTGAGAAACTTGCCCAGGTCCGATAGGGGTCTGACTCTCCCGGAAACCCAGACCGTGTATATGTAGGTCAGTTTCTGCATGCACCAACCGAACACGGTGTGTTCAGTTCAGCCATTTAGTGGCGGTAGTAGGGAGTCGCCCCTCCTTCTGAAATGATCGGCTAGAGTGGGTCATTAGTCTGGGGGAGCAGTCTGAGCAGGCCTCTCCTCTCCCCATGTGGCATGACTGCACCACACCATTCCAACTATCATGACCCAGAAATCTGCGGTGCCTGCAGTCGCTGCTCCTCAATGCAGTCGGCTCATCCGGCCACCACCGCGCTGGAGGTTTCTTTCACGGACCACCAAAGATACTCTGGTGGTCAGTTTTATTTCTCTTCTATGCCTATGGGCCTCCCAAGTGATCGCCTTCTCTGCAAGTACCTTTGTTTTATTCAATCACCATGTTACCCAATCTCTCACAAAGAACGCAAATAAATCAATAACAACGGAGGGTTAGGGCCTTGTTCCGATTGGACGGTGCCCTCTGCGTTATCGCTTAATTATGGGGAAAAATAATAATCATTAAAACCTCATAATGAAGTCCCTGATCAACATCCCATAATAAAGAATGGAACCAACATAAAAAAGTTGGTCATTTGATTCATATTATCCATATTACTCTAAAATGGGGAAAGCGGGATATTAAACACCTATATCAAATAAAACCCCTACCCGGAATCAGTGTTGCAAACGAAGGAGAAGATTCACGTTCGTAGAACTTCCATGTTCACTGGTTCTCGTCATCATCCAGTTTGATTTCTCCAACCATCATTGATCGATCACCATTCTTTATTGGAGAGGAAATTCATTAGGATCATGATAGAGGCTTCTATTGCGGTTGTCAAAAATCATGCCAACGATTTGATAAAATAAAACAAAACTCTATATTGAGTTCATTAATTGGGTTTATTAATGAATCTTAATTAATGATCCATTAATACCATGAGCATTGTGATTACACAACTAGATGATCTATTCATTAAATAACCCTCATTTGTTGACTGTTGTTACACTGCGGTACCGCTAACAAACTCTCATCGGTGGAAAAAAAGAAAAAAATAACTGATAGTTATTTTATTATTATTTTTCAAAAGTCCAAAAATTAATTTGGTCATTCGACCCACTTTGGTCAAAGTTATGCATTACCTAAGGGAATATTGGCACTACGAATTCAACAGTGCCCTTGAATTTTGAATCTGAGCTGCGGTTCAAAAGATATAGAAATCCCAGCTCACACATTTACTAAATGTACCTTAAAAAATGTTCAAAAAATTATTAATAGTCACCCTTAACTCGTACCGGTAGAGGTTTGGCTCCACATAAGGGGAACATTCCCTCACAAGCACCACTATATTGTTGTATTTTCAATTAGAGTTACCATTTAAGAGTTATAAGGATTTTACAATAAAATATATATTACTTAATTATTTTATTTACGGCCAAAAACTAACATCCATAGTTGGCCCATGTGGGACAATGTTAGGATCTACATAAGGAAATAATAACATCATGAGTTCATTAATTTAATAGGATTTTTAATCTGAGTCTCTATTCTTGAGTTATAATCATTTGAAAAATAAATAAATTTTGTTTAATGATTTTATTTACAGTGTTTCTTTTTTTAGGTTTCCTCACTGGAGGCCTGAGCCGACAAAACAAAAGTAGTGCCTAGGTTAAACCTGCCATCTAGAACACAACAATGCCCTTATATTTCTGAAATGGGAACCCATTTAAGAGGTATACCACTTTTTCAGGAAAACCCCCCATGCAAGCTATTTAAAGAATAACATTTTTTGATGGATCATTCTGGGCACTCCTGGCCTCAGAATCACATACCCTGAAATTTCTCAACCTTGAAATAATTCCATATATTTAATTAAAAATTATATGTAATTTAGGTGTCTTTATAGATTTTCATGTTACACACCACATAAATGGTTGAATAATTGGGGTTGGAAGGCCTAAACAACCCATACCCCAATAGGAGAAAATGAATTATTGTACCCCCACAGCAATGATCCTAGGAACCAATGAATATTTCTTAAAGGAGATAATCTCACAATCAGAAATTATTTTCCATCATATAAGATATAGGAAAAAACCTCAGAAGATTATAAGGCACGCATTGATACTTTGCACGATCACTCACATATCACACAAAGGACATTGGGATAATTATACAAAGAATATCCTACATTCCTAATTATTTAAGAGAGTCATAAACAATCTAAAACTAAAATATTATAATTCATAGGAAATAAAAGGATACAACAATGAATAAAAAGATGTGAGATGCATTATAATGACATATAATTTGGTCCTCATGTGCTTCGTATGAACCACCAAGATTACATGATAGAACCAGGACACCACACTCAGACCATATGGGATTCCTTTTTTATACTATTTTGATAATGTGTAGTTTCCTAGACGTGTAAAATAATGTCACATCAATCCCCTCTATTATTCCACCCTAGACTCATGAATCCCCTTGTGCCCCATTTAAACATTGTGATTTTCTCTAGATATATCTCATATGTCTTAAGGTAGTACTGGTGCATACGAACTAAAATATCATGTTGCTATCTGGACATATAAACTAGCTCTCGCAATGTCCTGAAGACAAGAAAAGGTATCATGTGATGTCATCAAGACATGTAGAACGTCTTTTTTGATGACACCAAGACATGATAGATAGGAAAGGGAAAACCCTCTAAACACATGACAATGACTCTTCTGACACCATCCAAACATGCCATCTAGCTTTTATAGTGAAAACATGGAAAGTATGCTAGATCATGTGATGTCCCCATACAATATTGTTGAGTTCATATAATGGATTCTAGGATTTTTTTACCTAAGTCTCACATTTTCCTCTTGATTATTCAGCTTTGGTCATTTGATGACCATTATACTTGCCATCAATTATATTAGACATACATTAGAAAAGTAAATGAGACTGTATCATTTTATATTGACATTTCATGAATATTAACTATAACATGTCAATTATATAATCATGGAATTTAAAGAAGATAGTCAACACATGATACGTAGATAAGAGGGCCAGGTCAAGAAGGAATCCAATGGATTTATATGCCTATCCAATATTGACACCAACAAATCATCAATGTGTAACACCCAACATAATAAACATCAAGATATATGATTCCATATTTCACTAGGATACATAGGATGCATTCCTGAGATGCAAGATCAATATCAAACATCACAAGGGTTGTCCCATCACATAAGTCCCACATCCATATGCAATGATACAGATTATTTACTATCCATTATTTCTCACACCATTCATCCCTCGTGTGGGGGTAGTTAGTTTCAATAATAATTTCATTCCCTTCACAAGTCTCTTTCATCTACATAAACTTCAGCGCATAATTATTGATCATTGTCATGATTTTATTACCTCCATATTATGGTGATAGAGTATGTAATCCCCAGATCAAATGGAATTTGAGAACTCAGATTCCGTCCATAACTGGTGTATATAGGACTCCTTTATAAGTGCTGATCACACATAAACAACAAATCTGGAACATGCTTCCATAATGTCACCTACATTTCAACCATTGGGTCCTAATTTCTCCCATGGATTAACCATTATCCCTCGTATACCAGTTGAATAAGAAGAAAACTAAACTATTATTACATTGATTCATAACATATATATGACATGTATGATGCATCCTTGAAGACTGAGCTCAAAATATTTGGTATCAATGTACCATCACATATATCATTTTCACAGCATAGTAAACTACATAGGATGAATAAAATATTTAGGTCTATGTTCATGTTATAACAAAATATTTGTAAGACACCAAAAAAATATCCCAATCCCATCCTTGACATATTAATCGCCTCTCTACATGGTATTGAATTTTATTGTTCCTGGTTATACATATTTAACATATACGAAACTAATCATTAATGTGGAGTGGATAAAGAACCTCAGATACATATATAAATATTAAATAATTGGATCCCATTATTTTGAAAATATAAAATCATTTACAGTATGATAATTTTTTTGATATCGATTCATAAATCGGGATTAAGAAGAGATTATCAAAAATATCTTAAATCTATAAGAAATTCATGAAGTATGCAAAAATTCCCCTTAAATGGTTGTGATGATCGCAACCTCAGATACTATGGACCAATGTCAGTTCAAAAGAGTAATTAGTTCTAAACCCCCAAAGGACTAACTACCTTTGGAAAAAGGCAAGTACTCAGTTATTTATTTGGGAACCATTGGGAGTTTTCAATTATAACTATATTAGCAATACTAACATGTTTGATTGTATATGACATTGAACACCCCCATAATAAACCATTGCACAAACCCAAATACACCTCAGTTATCTCTTAGTCGATGTAATAAAGAAGGTGAACTAGAAATGAAATGATCACACCATTAAGCCTCCATCGAAAGATAACATAGTTTAAACTAACCAGTTCTCATCAGAAAATTTTGTTCCTTTCATGAGGGTGCCCATGGGGTTGTTTATTTTCTGTCAAAAAAATCACAAAGGAAGAGGAATATTTTTTGTTATCATGTTTGGTTTCAAAAATTATATCAACTTATTATTTTATCAATTATTTATTGGTTATAAGTATGATGAATTATATAAGGATTTTATGTTAGTACATTTTCATTATGAATTTCAGAGCACATGTTGTATGATACAAAGGAAATTGATCGAGTAGAAAATAAATCATTTCATAAAACACATGATTAATGGAAAGATAACCCTTAATATGTTCCTAATATTGAGGTGATGATGGTTAAGTAATGTGATTATTGATATGGACCATGTAAATTGGATACTATTAACTACCTTGTAACTAATTAACGATAAGGTCATTTTGAAAATTCAGTGACCTTTTTTTGATGTTTTGGATTGTAATATTTTCGATGGGCCATATTTTTAAACATGTATGAAATGGTTTATGGTAAAATTTTGTTAATGTTTTATATATTATTATATTAATTCACAATATGTAGATTTATGAATGACATGTGATAACCATATTAGTTTTGAAAAATAATTAAAAATGGAAAGAAATAATTTTCACTCGTTTATTGATCGTACGATATATTAAAAGTGATTTTTAGTGCTTCAGGCATAAAAAATATTTCACATATATTCTTTTAATCAAATAAACTATGAATTGTATAATGATTAAAGTTAAACGAAGGAGGATTTTTTTAAAAAAAAATTGAAATGTATTAGTAACGTATATTTCCCAATATTTTAAGATAATTAAATAATTCCTCATATTTAGGATAAGTATCTTGAAATAAGAACAATTTTCCCATTAAATTCATTTTTAATGAACATATATTCTTATTGACCATCACATATTTAGGTTTTGATCCCATTGTCAATCCATTGATCATTTTCTTCATTATAATGAATGAAATCAATAACACTCTATAAATAATTTTGTCTCCCCTCATCTTGAATATAATGAATTCTAAAAAAATTATACTTAATATAAACATAGTAATGATTTATTCCATATGATATTTTTTAATATACTTTATCTCTTATTGTGAGGCTAATTTATTAACTCTGTTTGCGATGTGATTTATTCAATAATAATATTTCTAAATTCTAAGCCCTTAATTATTGATATCAAGTTTAAATTGTGAGGACATGGTTTATTTCATGTTGGGAGAATCTAACAACCCTAAAATTATAAAATAATAAAATTTTATTCAATATCTAATGAAATAATCACCATTTAGTTTGGATTTCGGTACATGAAACACCCAGTTAGCTTTTGTAGTAGGCAAGACTGAGTTTTACAGAACCAAAATATAATATTTATGTTGTTTTTTAAAATGAGACTTACCACCTAGAAATGGGAATGAAGGGTATGAATATAAATAAAAAAAGATGAAAATATATACTTTACACAAATTTATTATTAATCTATTGATTATAACTAAAATAGGGATCCATTCATTGAAAAAGAAATATTTTCAGAGAATATTTTCTTCTTCTAAAATATTGGTTAAATCACAGTTCTTACATATAATTTAAAAGTAATATTCACCACTATTAAAATCATTATATGAAAAATAAAAAATTACTATTTAAATTCAAATACCAAAATTATCCTAGGGTTAATTTTGAATATTTTTATTAGAACATTCATTTTTTGATGAATGGAAATAAATACCAAATTATAATTGAGAAATTTAATTTCAGTTAAATAATTTATATGTTTAAATTACAATTTTAATTTTTTATAAAGTAAAATTAGAAAACAAATTACATCAGTGAATAATATTTATTTCATCGAAATCATTTTCATAATTAATTTAGTTATAAAAACATTTCGAAACTTTGAATAGTTTGACTTTAAAAAGATTCTTTATCATCACATCTGCAAGATTAAATTTAAATTAAATTCTAGTAAATACGTGATGTGGATTTGGATAAATTGATTCCATATTTTAAATCATAATTTTTATAATATTTAATAAGGAAAAAATATTTTTTTACCCATGTGATTAGTGAAAAAAGTTAAAATTAATTACAGTAAATAAAGTAAAAATGATGTTACTTATTGGTTAAACATAAACTATAATGAGATAAATGGCCTACCAAGACATAAAAATACCATTTTATAGACATATATTCATCCTTGAAACCATAGAATATATTTTTATGGGTTTTGGGGTAATTATTCCCTGAATGTAACCTATAAAATTTGTTTATTAAGGAAAAAGGGAAAAATGATCTTTCATTCCCATCTATTTTTATAATGATTTGGGATTGGTACTAAACCAACATGGATTTGGTTATAAATAATATATTGAAATATAAATTCTTTTTCTTATCAAATAAATTTTTCATTAATTTTTTGAGATGATATATTTACTTAAAAAGAATGTGAAATGCAATAGAGTCATTATTTAGTTAATAATTAAATTATTAAATATGAATTATTATCTTCAATTAATTTATTAGCTTATTATATCTCACTACATTGGTTTTAACTTCATATATTCAAATTTAATCATTTATATGATATTTTTACATTCAAATTAAATGAATAATGTCTAAATCGACATTAATGACATTTTATAAAAAAATTTAATTTTATTAAATGATTCACAATTACTAAAAAAAATTATTTTTCTAAGCGATTTTAAATGTATAAAAATAAAATATATTTTACTTTATTTAACAATTTATCTCTTATAATGTATATATTGACCCCTAAATAGTAAAAACAATGTTATCACAATGAGGGTTAAAGTAGTTTTTTTATTTACTTGAATTTCTCTGAAAATTAACTTCCACAACACAAGGGATTTGTATTTTACAAATTAAAAATAATATTTAGAATCATTGGGTTTTGTATTATCAATAAATTCTAAATTTAATTTATTCTTCATGAATAAATTACCAAGGATTGAAAATTAGTAACCTTAAAACCGAAAATGGTAAAAGATGGGAAACATAGAGGTTATGGAAATAAAATTTTAAAAATTCACTACTTATTGGTTTATGGATGCGTTTATAGAAAAAATAAACCCTCCCCTCCATTATTATTATTATTTTGAGTAATATTAGGTAATGCATACATCCCAATAGTGAATACATTAGATTATTTAACAGAATCCCACTCTCCACAGCTATAAAAGCACACTCACTCTCCCCTGTTCTTCAAACCAACAAAGTCATTTTTCATGAAAATATCCTCTGAAAATAACTTCTCAAATTATATCCCTTGTTCAATAATCTTTATTTTTACTGTATTAATCAAACATTTCAATGTTTTATTTAAATCCTAATAAGGACACCCTATGAAGAGGTAGTGTTAATACAAAAGTATTTTTATTTGATTTCCTCCTATGAATCCATAAATTTATATTATACCATAATTATTTAATAATCTAAGTATCTCTTATATAATGATATTTTTTTCTTTTAATTTTAAAAACTAAATATTCAAATACATTCATTCAATGGGTTATGAAATCATCGTTCGTGTGTATGGCGGGCTAAATCCTCGTAAACTGATGTTGTTATTTTTTTCATTACTACACTTCATGGTTGAGAATAATAATGGATTAATAGTTAATATTATTTGTATATTTATATATATAATATTTATGATGTTATTATTCTTATAGAATTAGTATATCAAACATAACTTCATGCATTTCAATTTGTGAGAATAAGATATCATCGCTTAGGTGTACACCATACTACCACCTCACAAAGTGATGTGATTATTTGAAGCTTTATAGGGAATGTATTATGGACGGTTTTAACTGAAATATTTCATATATATGAAATAAAATTTATACGATAATGAAAATATATATTATTTATTTTTATGACATTAAATACAAACAAAAATGGAAGCATTATTCATGCATATGTGTAGTATACCATCACAATGAATGGTGTATTAAATTTCATAAAAAATCTTATATTACAATAAATACAAATAAAATTAATATATTTTATAATTAAATAATGGTTTATAGTATTTATATTATGAAATAATGATCAATATAAGAGGGACAACAATATAATAAGTCAAAACATACTCGAAAAACAATGAAATTAATACATGAAATAACTAAAAAATGAAATATTATTTACTAATGAAAAATAAGATGTTATAAAAGGATCATGTAAAATATCATAAATATTAATATTTTTCATGAATAAGTTAATAAATTATTAAAATAACTATTCAAGGGGAAAAAATTTTTAAACAAAAATAAAGTCTGAAGTAAGGGATTTCAACTCAATTTCATTTCATTGAGGTATATCTTAATGTTATGAATCTAATAAATTTAATTAGGTTTACATAATACACCTTGAAATTTAATATCATGAATAAATAATTATTCATGTTTTATTAAGATTCAATTTTATTTATTTCATCTAAGGGGATATGAATTAAAAATTACTGTTTGGTAAAGAATTGCATAACTAAATTCATTTTCATTGTTCAATATTACATCCTCATTGTCATTGATATTATATGATTATGTGTATAATGAATTTGGACCATTATTTTTTATTTACACTTGGTTTAATTATATTTATATTTTATAAATGTAATTGGATCATTTATTGATTCTCACATCTTTATTATGATAATTTTAAGGAGTTATTTCACAATTTTGATGTAAAATGAAATTTTTTAGTATTGAATTTACATTTGAAGAAATTATATGATCTTTTTTAACCATTTAATAGTATTATCCATTTGTACATCATGAAAAGTTTCAATTGATATTACCATTTTCTCAGTCTTTAGTTGCTAAAATTATTGAGAAAATATTTTTTTTAAATATGACATCATTTCAATAATCGATTAGAAATAAATTTTATTAAAAGACTATGTTTTTTAAAAATAATTATGAAAAATTATCACAAATTTGAAAAATGATTTATTAAAATTCATTTTTACTCTTTTTTCATTTTTACAAAAAACAGGGAAAAGAAATATATTATCACATTTTTTGGAAGGATCTATTCTTACATTTTTACAATAAAAAAGTAATGTTATTAACATCACATAAAAAATTATATTCCATGTTGACCTTTATTTAATTGAATCCTCATTTTTATATTTATGAAGTTATTAATAAAAAAATTAATGGTTATTTTAAATGAAGAAGAATTTTCAAAAATAAAAAAATTAAAACATATATTTTTATCAATAATATTTCTGAAAGATACATACACGATATTTGTATTCAGAAACTATAATAGAACCTTAACCTTAATCCAATTAATATATATTGTAATGTTGTCATCCTTAATATCTTTTCCATATTTTTTTGACAAATTTTACTTGGGACGTACAATTTTGATTCCATTCAATTTACCTTCAATGGTCTACGATTATTATTAATGCTTAAGGAATGTATTTAAAATTAATATATATGTTTTAATATGAATGATTATATTGATTATGTATCAACCATTCTATATGAATAATGAAGTGAAATTCCTATTTGATTGGTGGGTCCTGTTATATCCTCTCAATGCATCAATAGGTTTCATGAGACAACAAATATTTGGTTTTGGCTAAGTCATTACCCCTTTATTAGATTTTGTGGCATGGAGAATCAATATTATTAGATGTCTTGGAATGAATCCTTGACTATATTAGATTTCAAAGAACAAATCCTCTATGATATTTTTTAGATAACCATCATTATCCATTCCATTATTATGAATTCTTTTATTGACATTCCTTGTGAATATTTTATTATATAGAATATCCAGGGTTAGGGTTCATTCTCATGTGATTATTTATATGGAATTTTGTATCACCTTTTATTCCTACAATATTATTAAAATGTTATTAATTTAATGAAATAATATTTAGTTATTTAACATTCCATTTTGATAATTCCTTTTTTATTTATTGATTCTGATGTACACTAATCCTTACTGAGAATATGAGATCACAATCATTTTTATTCATTTCCCTAGGATTCCATGACATTTACTATGATAGAAATTTTGGGATATTTTAGATGGAATAAAAAAAATAAGTTGTGAATTGTGTACACAATTTTAATTCAATACTCACATATTTATTTTTATTAACAAGACTAAACTATTTGGTCCATTGGGTTGTGATTTCCTTTTATATTATGAAAATGAAATGGTAGAAGGAACTGGCATCAGGATATTGGGGTTAGGGTCGGTACATATTTTATAGTTAAATATGGTTTTAAAATTTTCATTTATCAGTTCATACCACTTATTATGTATAACCATTTAATGAAGAATCAATTATTTAAAAAAATTAATAAATTTTCTATATTTTTTTGACACAATATATTTAATAATTAGCAGTATAAATTTTACATTGTAAAATATGTTTGATAAAAAACCTATAATAGATTATATTGTAATGATTTAGCCATATTTTTCTAAAATATCATATATCAACAATATGACCAGATTACTTATTTTATGAAATTTGAAAATATGTTCTATCATATGATATCATGTATTATATCATATGAAATAGAATAAAATCATGGGTTTTCAATACATCAAGCCCAAGGATATCTAACTATCATATATTATTTTTAACACATATTGATTAAAAACCTATGTATTTTATGTTATGATATGGGATCAAAAACATAATGATGGGAATGGTCTTCTAATAAAAAGACAAAAAAGATCTTGCTCTATTGAAGATAATATATTCAATACCACCAATGGGATTATAAATATTATCTGATGAAAATTTTAATATATTAAAAACCTAGAAATTATCATTATTTGATGACGACTATAAATAGGTATAAATATAGAGAACATAAATCAATAATATATATAAAATTGTATCCTCATTCTTGATTCATAAATATATTATTTTTGATAGGAATTACTGGATAAAAATAAATAAATTACTCATTCTATTGAAAGGATTACACTGTCTTTTGTATTATCATTCATAAAATGAGGATTAATGTCTTTTATATGAATTATGAAATCTTTTATAATGAAGAATTAATATCATGGATGTAAATAGAGATTCATCTTATGAAATGAAAGAAACCTTCAACCCCAATGAGAGTGATGATATCCATTTTACAAACTCACTTTATTAAATTATGTTAGTTAAACCATGGTATCATTGGTCTCGATATCATGGTTGAAATCATACATTATAACCCATTAGTATTTTATTGATTCATTGGAAATTATTACATAAAATTTTCATGCATAAATACATATTAATAAATAAATTTTATTGATTTATAACTAATGTTAAACTGATGACATATGTGGTTGTGATTATTTCATGGGATATTATATATATAATGCTTATAATACATTAAGATAATATGTATCAATTGTGAATGAGATTGGAGAAAACATTCCAATATTGGATGTTATGATTTAGAGATATCATAATTTATTATATCTTTATCTTTGTGGATCTCCAAAAACCATAACATTACATGAATCGTGATAAATAATGTATTCATTCCTACTAAATTGACCATCTAGGGTGAATTATGAATTCATTATGATCCTAAAGAATCAAATATATATACATTCATTATAATATTCAATAAATTTAGTGTTATCAAACCATTTTAAATCAAAACAATATAATCCAAAACATTGATTTATCAAAATTATTTTAAATGAATGATGTTAACTATATGATATTAAAACCATTATTATAAATCCAATATTTAATTAAAAAAACACAAAACTAAATCAAAAATTTAAATTCCATTAAAAAATTACTTTTATATTGAATTTTTTTTTCAATACATCCAATTATCCCAAAATACATTTATATCAATTCTTATTAGAATCTCTAAAAACACCCAACATTCTAAAAAACAATTATTTGAAAGGTATAAAATAATAGACAAATTATTATTAGATATTTTATTTCTATATTTATGTTACTAAAATGACACATCACAAGTCTAGTATTTCTTGTCCAAAAACTCAACTTCACCATGATAGATGCTTATTTTTCACCTTTTTTACGTCACTTGATTTAAAAAATTCTCTCTATATTTGTTTCTTTAGCATGGTATAGTCTTCTATGTTATAAATTTTAGTATCACTAAAAGAATGTTCACCCATAGTCTAACATGATATGATAGTATCAAGGAAATTATATTTTAATCATTTAAAAAAGTAATTCCCTTGATGTTTTCTAAAATTAATATTTCATAAATTCAAATGAAATATAAATCAAATTTTTTTTCTAAGAAAAACATTGTTAAAAATATATTTAATCATCATAATTAAAACCAAAATTATAAATTTAATTTCTATATAATAAAATGTGTTTAATACTCTTAAAAAGATGAGAAATCCGATATTCTCTAGAAAACTCAAATTTATGATTATTTTTTGAAAACCCAACATGTGTTATCATAATAATACTTCATAATTTACAATTTCCCAATAACAGGTTATATTTTATAATTCCTAGAGAATTAATAATGGAATTTTCCATATAAGACTTATCACATTCAACTCTATATTTAATAGTGAATGTACCTTCTTCCATTTTGGAATTTACCAATATAACTCCCTTGTTATAAAGTATATAAGGATTAAAATTAGAAGGGAAATGTTATAATGAGTTGCACGACCCCTGTTCCAACATGGAGAAACTCAGGTTGATTTTTGTATAATCCATCATATTTTTTTTCCTATAATATCGTAAATGGTAGTTTCATAAAACCTATATTAATTTTGGAATTTTTGTAGACAAAAAATATATATGAAATAATAACTTATACCAAAATTAATTTTCCAAACTGATCCTTTAACTCGATATCACCTTCAGTCAACATAGCCTTCAAAATTAAACCATTATCTCAATCAAATAATATTCATGTTATATTTGTAAAATGATTCTCAGCTTATTATTTGTAGAGTCTATCATCATTCTCTCAAATAAACATCCATGGATAATCATATTTAATGAGAAAATTAGCCTCTCATTTATTTTTCATCACTCAATATTTAAAATCCAATGTCCACCTCATCTAAATTCATCCAATAAACTATTATTAAATACATAATTTTCTAATTAGCTTAACTTATAATTCACTCATTTTAAAATTTAAAATTTTTAAAATCCCCCCTCTTATGATAATATTTAGTGGATTGGTATATAAATAGGACTCAAAAGGGATTGTATTAGTACATAAAACAAAAATCATTTAACAAAGTAACTTCTCTCAATTCTCCAATTACACTTAATTGGAAATTTTAAAATAAAATTCTCATGTCCAAAACATTTTACTTCTTAATTTTATAATATTAGTTATTCAACCACACATAATAATATCATTGATACAATGATAAAATATATATCCTCTTGATTAACATCCACTAATTAATCATTCTAATTTTTTTAACAATCCTCATAATAATTATTCTTTATTTACATTTAATAATTTAAAAAAATGTATTGACTAGAATTGTTTCCTAAATAAACAAGGATTATGTTGAATAATATTTACATTCACCACTACCCAATAATTTTCCTAATTATTTTTTGATCAAGATAATAAAATAATTAGTTCAAGGGAAATATATTCCCATTATAATAGCTCTAAACGCACACTCCCAGATTTTTTGATCAAATCCATAACCTTATATTTATGGATTCAATAAAGATAATTGTGGCAAAAAAATTTCAACCAAACATAAAATCATCAAAAGGATAAAATGGACCACACACAACTTCAAGAACAATTATGGTTTATTGTATTATATTATTATCATATTATCTTGGAAAAAATATCATTCAACTTGGACTCAATAAGGGTTAAAATTTGCATTAACAATTGAGTTCAGTTAATTAAATTGAAAATACATAAGTCTACAAGGACATAATCAATGTACATGATAGAATCCTAAATAAACACTACCCTTCAAAACATGGACTATTAAACGTGAATAACATAGAATAGGATGTAGTCACCAAGATCAGTAATCATGAGCCATGTGTATCATTCTTGATCGTTAGAAACATTATAATCAAATAGAATGAATAAATAAACACATAAATCTCTCTTGGGACAATAATATACATTTCACTCATAAAAAAGGGAGAAGTATGTGGTCGAATTCCCTATATATCACTCTTATAAGTGGAATATCCACATAGTTGACTTCTATACATAATGAATTTAAGGGATATCACAACCCCCCATCATTTGTTTATCATGAAACCACCCATCACGGGGTTATCAAGAATCCACTATTAAAATTTCCATGTACAATTTCAAACACATAATACATAAAATCTCTTATAAACTCTTTAGAGCAATAAATAACCCTTTGATAAACATGTGGAAATGAAATATGTCTTATAAAAATCTATTTAAAATGGGAAAAACCCATAAAAAGGAATTGGATTCCATAAAAATCTATTTGAAACATGATTAATACATGGGAAATAAACAGGTACAATACAAATCTCTTTGAATCATGATTGACACATGGAAATTAAATGGGTTACATAAAATTCACATTGATTCAGGAATAACACATGGAATGGAAATGGGTTCCAATAATAATCTCTTTGAGACATGAATAACACATCTTGAAGAAATGGGTTTCATAATCAGCCTTTTGGGATAATAATCATCCCATTAAGTAGAAATTGGATAAAAAATATATTGGAAACATTATTAACCCATGTAAAGGAAATGGGCTCAAGAATAATATCAATAAAAATTACGAACCCATTGAAATGAAATGGGTTCAATAACATTATCATCAAAAAATTATAATCCACACAATGAAATTATTTGGTTGGTATAAGTAAAAAATATCCCCATTGGAGGAAATGTAACAATAATATTTTTTACATTTGCTAATAGAAATTCCCTTTAAATAACACTAATAACATTCATGGGGAAACCGGTCTTCTAACAAATCCAAAGCATAACATACCACTTTTAAACATTTGAATCATATCACCCATATAAGAATAACATTATGAGAATAATATAAAATCATGAAATAAATGAAACACATCATATAACATGTTATTGGGAAGTAGATATACTATATAAATGTAACAAGGTTGATAATAACTAATACGTATCATCAAAATGTAAATGAAGATGAGACCCTTTATAACTATAATGCCATCTGAATGTGAAACCCAGAAAGTAAGAATGGAAAACTGAAACATTTAGATACTCTGAATATAAGTTAATTCATGATATAATATATAAAATATGGTATTTTATACAGAACACAAAATAAACAAGTGGTGATTATGATGTATACCTCCCAAAAGCAAAAGTGAGAAAACAATCCATTTACTTTGGCCAGATTCAATATGAATGACCACTATCATCCTAAATAATAAAATTTTATAAAATAACACATCCACAATCAAAGATATCACAAAACCATCAATACAATATGGAATATTTGTATCGTAATAAATAAATGTCAAAAAAGTTTAAAATCTATCAAAGGATGTTGACATAGATGAAAATGATTTGTAAAACTCCTTGAGATAAATATCCCTTTTTCATGAAAACATTTAAAAGTAAAACTATTTGTAAAGGAATACATTTAAAGAAATTTTTGAATCAAAGTTTCCCAAACATCATTGAAAATTTTTTAGGAAATTAAAATTTTAATCCATTCATGTTGATATAAATAGATCCTGAGAAATCCATTTTGAAAACATAGACATTAATGAGAATGAATTATAAGAATAAATATTTTAAAAAATTAAAATGATGTTTTAATAAAAGAGTCCATTAAAAAGTGTACCTTTAAAAACTATTTTATGAAACATGTACATGGATAATAAATATGTCACAGTAAAAAAATACCCCAAAAAAATCTCGAATAATATTGAGATTGAGGAATTAACCCTTACCTTGCACTTTCCTTTGGTTGAGGGTATGTTTAACCTCCTCTTCTTCGGGTGTTTCCTTTTGAGTTGATCAAAATGTATCCATAGGTTGAATTTTTAACAAAATTAAGGACTCAAGGTTGATGTTAGGGATTTTTGAAGGATATTGGGGTAGGGTATAGCTGAGCATAATGGATTTGGAGGTGTCATTTTGAGAGAAGGGGAAGTGCCCTTTTATAAGAGGGGTGAGGGTCACTTTAGGAAATGATTAAAATATTAATTATTATACAATAATATTCTGTTAATAATGGCTCAAAATGAATTTCTCTAGAGACTTGTGTGGTTATGGGTCTAAATCCTCTTAACCAGTAGGTTTTAGACATGTTTAGTATACCATTTTAAACTTATCTTTTATATTTAACTCTAAGTTAAATAGTTTAACTTTTACTATGTCTCCATGTATTCTTACACTATTTGGTTTATATAATTACTATAAACTTCTAAGAGAACCTCATGTGGTTCATTAATGACTTATATAATATTATTTAAGACCATTGGACGAACCTTAGATTTTTAAGAATATTATATCGACAAATTATATAGTATTTGTTTTAAAAACTAATTTATGTTAATTTTGACACTATTTGGTATTTTTTTGTGTGAAAGTCAAAAAAAACCTTATAACATAGAAACAATTTTATCTAATCAACCATAACAAGACATATTAACCTATAAAAGTAGTGGAATTCATCAGAAGTCTCAATTTATATTTTTTCGGATATTTATAATATCAATTATTTTAATATTTCATTATTAATGTAATTACTTCATCATCATTGTGTCATAAATAAATTTAATTATTTAATTTCAAAATTTTTTATATAAAATATAAATATTTATTAAATCTATTTATATTTCTAATGAATATTTATAGTCAAATTTATATTGTGTGTAACGCTATATAAAAAATGGTTTAGTTATTAAACATTGAATTTATCACTTTTAACTCTTCTTTAAATAAAATAATAATAAATGTCTTAATCTAATCCAAGTGGACCAAATAGGATCATATTTTATTTATAAGGTTGTTTTTAGTCTAATTACACATATCCAATAGAATTGGGACATTTTTAGAATAATTATAATATCATTTTTATGCACAATTACCCTATTTAATTTTAACTGCGATAAAGAAGCCAAAAATTACTATTCACCAAAAATTATTTTCATATTATTAAAAAAAAATTTACTTACTGATATCAACCATGACTCTTGGATTTTTTAAATTCAACTCACAGAAGTATTAAAATTATGTTTTATGCAAATTTTCAAAAGCTTCTAGAAGGTGGGTAAAAAACGTTAAAAAATCAATAAAATTTTATACATCTAGTTTTATTTTAAAATGACTCCAATTAATTACAGTAAACAAATATAGGTATTAGATAAATATTTTTTTTAAATAATTTTATTTAAAAGAAATAATTAGTTATTTAAAAAGTCAGTTTTAAAAAAGAACGCAGTGATTTTCACTATTCATCAAAAATTGAATGTTTTCAGAAAAATTACAAAAATATAACCTAAGATAATTTTGATATTCCAAATTCTAAAATGAAGTCCATTTTACTAAATTCATTACATAGAAGTTTCATTTATTTATTTAAAATTATTTCCCATTGTCAAAACCAAAAAGCGTGGTTTAAAAAAAGTAAAAACTAACAAAAGAATGACATGCGTTTATGTCAAATTTAAATGTGAAATTACTTATAATTACCTAAATTGTATTAAATGATAAATTTATAATCTAATTATAATTAAATACCATTAAATGCATAATTTAACACTACAAATTTTTTTGATTAAAAAAGTTGTTTTCAATTAAAACATAGTATTTTCACTATTCCTCATAATATGAATGTAATTAGAAAAGTACCAAAAATTTGTCAAAAACTAAATTTTTATGTCCCTATTTTAAATAAGATGTTTGGTTTGTCAAATTTAATATAAATGTTTCAGATATTACATTTAAAATAAATTCACCATTAGTAGGTGGTAAAATTGCATTTTTCAAAAACACTTCCTTTATCTGAAAAATTGAATTTGTTCTTATATTATGACTACGAAACACATAATATTGTTGTTAAAATTATATATTGTATATATGATTCAAAATGCGATTAATACTATTCATAACTGCTTTTTAAATGACTTGTTTGGTCAGTTGTGGTGTGTTCGAACTCGGTGTTGCGTGTAGCGCAAGCTATTGAATTACTTTAATGAGATAACTTATTACAAAATCAGGGGGTGTAACATTCTCACATCCTTCAATAAATTTCTTCCTCACAATTTCAAATTTTTCTTCAAAAATAAATTGTTAAAAATTGAAAAATACCTTTTTTAAAACCCGCATCAGACATTGGGTTAATAAAATTAATCTTAATTAGAGGGAAAAAGAAATGAAAAAGTCACAACCAAATTATGATCTTGATTAGGAGAACATTGGTGGAAATTAGAGACACATAATTGGGGAAAAAACATAAATATTTATAGGATGTGATTGAGGTCATTAGTAAAAAAAATTGTAAAATTGAGGGCCTGAAAGTCATCAATATAAGATGATGTAAAATATCATCAGTTCAATAAAACATATGGTATTAGGGTAACACATTTTAGGTTTTAATATCCCTTCCCTAAATTTTAAGAATTAATTTATTCATATAATTAGATTAAATATATATATATATATCTTCGATAAGTAGAGTTTCACACTTCAAATAATTTCTACCACATACTCATCATTGACCCCAAAAGATAATATAAATAAAAAATATTCTATTTATCATAATCACATAGGGTTCCAAAAATAATTAATTTATAATTAATTAGCCAGAATATTTAAAAAAACTAAATTTTACAAAACAAAACATTAAGTAGGCCAGTGGTAGGTGATTCACCCTTGTCACCCTTCGATTACGGGTTCAAGTCTCATGGCCTTGCTGGTTGTCGGCTAACGTCCGGGTTGTCCATTTTATAAAAATCAAAAAATAATCATAAAAAATTGTTTAATCTTAACAATAGTATCCAATGTCAAACATAATGAATTCCACCCTTTAGAAATATCCAAAATAATTTTGTCCAAACTCACAGTCCAAAATTTATAAGGATGGTAAACACATTGAAGATCCTTTTTCCACGTAATAACATGTGTATACCTTCATCATGTATTCTTTTAAAACATGGTAACACCCCAAATTACCATAAAACCATAATGATTAAATTCATGATCACTTATTCCTTATTGAATATTGGATATACCTCTTCTGTTACATCCTAACCCATTCCATTTGCTTGAGAGGGTGGGGGAATGTTACTTGTCCTTAAAGTGACGTTCCCAAGGTGCTAATGGCTAGCAATAAATGCCGAGGGCTTTGAGAACAAATTGATGAACGATTTTCACTTATGAAAAACCAAACCAAACCATCCTCTAACAACCACTATATGATGCATGCCAATAAAACATTCAAGCATGTATTCCCAAAATACAACCAAGTTGTTCTGCAATACAACCCAAAACCAATACAATCCAACAGGATATCAGAGTACTATGCAGAAGACAAAACAAGAGACCCAAAGTAATCCTATTCACACTCCACGACTCCTCCCCAATCTTCATGCTCCAGGAACCACCACATATTTTATGTATCAACACGAACCACTAGCAATGAGATTCCTTACCTTTACCTATGTCTTAGAATACGACATTCCCAAAAACACCAATGTGAAAAAGTAGGTGGTGAGTACTAATACTCAGTAATATTTCCCCAACTGACTTCCCTAAACACACCACTATGATAAATCCGTTAGAACATTTATATGAAACATTTTATATAAAGTAATACCAAGATACCAATTGTTTATAATCCAAACATTCCATAAGCCAAACATGCACCACAAGGAAGCCAAATCAACCATGACACATAAGGAAGCCAATTCAACCATGCCAAAATCTCTTTACCATTTTCACATTTCACTCACAAGCCCCATCTACAAACATCACCAACAACGCACACAACAAATCAAGGTGGCACTTACCATCCAACCCATTCGTTTCCAATCCACTCAAGTGGTACTTCCGCACACATTCTATTGATGGTGGCCCTTTTGTCCACTATACATTCATTACCAATCCACTCAAGTGTTACTTACCACCCACTTTCTATTGATGGTGGCCCTTTCGTCCACTATGCATTCATTACAAATCCACACAAGTGGTACTTCCCGCCCACTTTCTATTGATGGTGGCCCTTTCGTCCACTATCCATTCATTTCCAATCCACCCAAGCGGTACTTCTCGCCCACTTGTTATTGATGGTGGCCCTTCCATCCACTATCCATCCCATTTTTATAGTGGCACTCCTTAATACACTCCACACAACCAACACAATCAATAACACTCAATAAAACAACAAACAGAAAGCACTAAGTCCACAAAAATATGCAATTTCCCATTTCCAACACATGTTAATCCACTTCAAAATATCACCCATTTATTGAAATCACTCATTTATCATTTCCCTCGCCAAAACCCTGATTCAATAAAACAACCTCTATATTGAAAAACATTTCCATATAACATTTATTTATCCCAAGCCAAGCACAACTTTAAAATCTACATTTTAAAATATAACAACATGAACATTCAACCGTATGACCCCTTATTCCCCAAAATCCTCAAAAATATGACCAAAGGGATTCTAACCAAATTTGAACATCAAAATCAACATTAATTTCAATATAAAAAAATTAATTGTAACCAAAATAACTAGTTCTAACCAAGTGGAGTTGAGAGAGAATCAACCTACCTTTAGGGTTCTAGCGAAATTGACCCACAAGCCACCACACCCCAATCTGGGCGAATGCTTCATAAAAAACACTCTATATCTCCTTCCCTATCATCCACAAGACTTACAATAAACACCCAAGGAAACCCCAACCATATATCTACATGAAACAGATGAATATCTAGAAAATAAAGAGAGAGAGAGGGAGATGAAGATCTAGAATAAACCACAAAGAAACCAAGAGGATAGACTTACTCTAGAGAAACTGCCTTCAAAACAAAAAGAAACCCCTTTGAATTGCTTCCAAAATGAGTGGGAGAGCACCTTCATCCTTTAAGAACCCAAAATCCTAAGTGTGTCTTGAGTGACAAAAAATTGGGAGTGAAATAGGTCAATCCTGAAAGAGCTCAAATTTAAAAACCCTTCCTTTATGTGGTCGCATGGTTAGTCTGCACAGTTTGAAAAATCTTTCACTATCCATGCGCACACCACAGTCTCTAGAGGAGGGATCCACAATGTTGCCTCACATAGTTTGGTAAACTCTACGCATGCCGAGTGAAGCCTACTTCCTCCCCCTGAACGGTTTCATGGAGAACCCGCATGGTTTCCCCTAACCGTGCTCAAATCGCGCTCCAAATGAAAAGCTTCCAAACTTATTCAAAACCACTACAAAATCTCCCAACCTATTCCCAACTCATTCCATGCACTTTAAAAACATAAAAAATCATAAATAATGGCTTGATACCTCAAACTGGGGGTACTAAATTCTCCCAACCATTGGAATCTCCATCCTCAAAAATTAGTGAACCAACCATTTGCCAAAAGAGCTTGGGCCATTGCTCGACCATCCCTTTCTCCTGCTCCCAAGTATCCTCTTGGATCTGACCATGCTGCTACAAAACCCATTCTAGATCGATGCTTTTACCCCGAAAGGCTTTCTCTTTCCTATTCACAACCCGCATTGGCATGTGCACCAACAAACCATCTGGCTCTAGATCAACATGATCCCATCGAATAAAATGGCCCAGATATGGCTGATACTTTTTCAACTGTGACACATGAAACACATTGTGCACCACACTGAACCTATGTGGCAATTCCAAATGATAAGACACCTCACCAACCCTCTCAGGAATCTCAAATAGTCCAATATACATCAGAGAAAACTTTCCCTTCTTACCAAACCAACAATGTCCCAACCTAGGAGAGATCCTCAAGAAAACATGATCACTCACCTCGAACAACAACAGCCATTGAAGATGATTCACAAATGATATCTGATGACTTTGAGCCATATCCATTATCTTTCTAATTAACATGATCTTCTCCAGGGTCTCCTAGACAAGGCTTAGTCCAACCATTGAGGACTCACCCATTTTCACCCAACATAGTGGAGAATGACACGACCTCCCATACAATGCTTCAAACTGATCCATATGTATGGATGAATGATTACTTTTATTGTACGAGAATTCAACCAATGAAAAGTGCTAATTCCATGAGCCACCAAAGTTTATGACCAAGGCCTGTGACATATCCTCCAAAGTTTGTATCGTCCTCTCAGATTGAGCATCTATTTAAGGGTGATATGCCGTCCTCATAGTCAACTGTGTCCCAAGGGATTTCTGCAAGGATTTATTGAAACAAGATGTAAACCTCAAATATCTATTGGATACGATCGAAACTAGAACACCATTCCCTTTTACCACCTCTCAAATGTAGATTTTAGATAGATCCTCCACCGTATGAGATCCAGGAATTGGAATGAAATGGACCGACTTCGTTAGCCGATCCACTATCACCCAAATGGCATCATGATTTCTGACCATTCTTGGGAGACATATGACAAAATCCATCACTATTTTCTCCCACTTCCAAACAGGTATTGGTAAAGACTGCTAGATTCTCGCTGGCCTCTGATTCTCTACCTTGACCTACTGACAAGTCAAGCATCTCGAAACAAACTCAGCCACTATTCTTTTCATACCTACCCACCAGAACAATGATTTCAATTCATTATACATTTTCTAAATTATAGGATGAACATCCCACCTGGAATGATGATACACCCTAAGTAGATCCTCCTGACAAGAAACTGGTACAACCATTCGATTCTGAAAACACAAAACATGATCTCCATTCAGTTACCAACCATAAATGGTCTCTCCACCATTGAGATTCGAGCTCACAGTCACACACTCATAATATGATATTGGTGCCTCTTTAACTAGGCCAACCATGTTCAGAATCAACAGAACCAGAATGAAGACTTCTCTATCGCCCTGGTCCTCACATTCCAACCACTTGTCAGCTATAACCGACATCAACTGCCACTGGTACGATGTTTGTTTCACCACCTAAGCATAGATTTTCTAATTAATGCATCCACCACCATGTTTCCCTTGCACGGTGTGAACATCAAGTCAAAATCAAACATCTGGAGATATTCCATCTATCTCCTTTGCCTCAAGTTCAAACCCCTTTGTGAGAAATGTTCTTTATTCTCTTATGATCTGTATATACCATGAATTTCTTACCAAATAGATAATGATGCCCCACATTCAAAAAATAGACCACTACTGCCAATTCTGATTCATGATTTGGGTAGATCTTGTCATGTACCCTCAACATCCATGAGATATACACAACCACATGATTCCCTTGCATGAGAATGCACCCCAACCATAATCTCAATGCATAGCAATACACCACATACCATTTTCCTGGTTATGGAAAAACCAAGATTCGTGCTAATGTAAGGATACCCATTAGCTCTTCAGAACACTATTGAAACTATTCATTCAACTAGAATGGACCATTATTTCTTTTCAAAGCTGTCATCAGTGAAGAAAAATGTAAAAAATCATGAACAAAACACCGATAATTCCCAGGTAGACTGAGTAAACTCAATACCTCAAACACATTCTTTGGAGTTTTCCATGAGATAATAGACTCTATCTCCTCCAGATCCACGGAAAAACCCCTTTCAGAAATCACATGGCCATGAAAATGGACTTCCTGTATCCAAAAGTCACATATTGACAATTTTGCATACAACTGATGATCCCTCAAGATCCCTAGAATTATTTCCAAGTGATGCTCATGCTCCACCCTTATCTTTGAATACATCAGAATATTATCAACAAACATCAACACAAATGAATCCAGATATCTCTGAAATATCTGATTAATCAATTCCATGAACACTGTTAGAGCATTCGTTAGAACAACGAGCATAACCACATATTAATAATGGCAATATCTAGTTCTGAAAGTTGTTCTAGGAATATCATCTTTCCTCACATGCAATTGATGATATCACGACCTCATGTAAATCTTGGAGAACCATTGGGCTCCCCTAAACTGGTAGAAAAAATCATCAATTTATGGAAGTGGATATCTGTTCTTTATCATAACTTGGTTAAGTTTATGATAATCATCATAGAGCCTCAATGTTCTATCTGCCTTTCTCACAAACAACACCGGTACTGCCCATGGAGACATGATAGTCTGAATAAACCCTTTGTTTTTCAACTCATCCTACTGAAATTTAGATTCCCATAATTCAGTAGGTGCCATTCGGTAAGATGGAAGTGATATAGGTCTTCACCCTAGAAAGAGATCAATTGTAAACTCTATATATATTACTAGAGGTAACCTATAGAATTATTCAGAAAAAACATCCATGTACTGATCCACCACTGCCGAAAGAACACTCTGCTCAACACCCTCTACCGATTCCAATGACAACACCGCCAACTGATACGATAATGTGCCCACTGCTTGTGCCAACAAACCCATGGCACCCTTCCTTTCATGCCTCTTTCCTCTAATGATATGCCTAACGCCATCGTGTGTCGTGAAATTTACTGTTCACACATTACAGTCGATGTGGGCCTTAAATGCCACCAGCCAATCTATTCTGAGGATTACATCATACCCATCCATATCAAGCACTGATAAATTCCATAGTAGATCAACCTCACCCACAATGATACATCATGCTCAATAAAAGAAGGCTCAACACTCTCTTCGACCCAGAGGAGTTTGATGTTTCAAAACAAAAGGCATCACTTCTACCCTTAAACCCAACAACTCAATCACACATGCATCAATAAAAAAGCTTTGAAGCACCTGTATGAAACATCACATGCATCAAGGTAGAATTTAAATGAATAGTACCTCGCATCGTGGATGGTCCTGACTGATCATCGAGCACAACATTATCAGCTTCGAACAACGCCTTGGTTGCCACACTCTACTCTTTATTGCCCTGATAAGGAGTTGTGGTGTTCAAAAAATCACAATGACTAACATTGCTCTATTGATGAGGGGTATGATTCTATCCTCCTCCCATCGAAGCATACGATGTATGCGATCCCTGAGGAGTGTCACACAGACCCGACCTCAGATCATTCCTTAAATATCACTGAAGATGCCCCATCTTCTTGCAATTGTGACAAGATCAAGGTTGTGTTGTACAGTCCCGCTTGATGTGTGCCGTAGAGCCACACTAAAAACATCCGTGTTTGCTCTGGGGCATCAGAGGAAGGTTTACCAATATTTCCATTGGATTATGTTCCATACTCCTGCCCTGAGAATAAGTTTCCCTCCTCCACTTAAACCCAACATTAGAGTTACCACTATCCCCATGGGTACCACCATGCTTTGTCTTCCCGGAGCTCCCAATAGATCCTGATCAGCCACCGATACTCGATTCAAACATCCCACAGCTTAGAAAGCTTGCACTATGCTCTGGACTAATTGCTAGTTCACCTAGGGCTTAGGTGCAACCACATTCTCATCGGCCACCTCCGCTTGGTCTCTACAACGGCTACTTGGTGCCATTTGAATAAATAGAAAACAAACAGCCATAAGTCTCACTTCTGTAGACATCAAGTATTCCCCTTTAAAATCGCATTACACAACACTATTACAATGAAGCTTTCCACCTTTCCACATTTTCCAGGTTTTACAATTTTTGAAAATCAAACCATTTCCAAAATACCAATTTTATTCACATTACAAATTCACACATTTGAATAACCATTTCTCAATTCAGCCCATAAATCATTATGGCCAATGAAATATGCATCCTAGAGGGAAGTCATTTCTACCATAAATTCCATGCACATCTCATTGGCTAGACCGATGACAATGAGATTTCCAATGCCTATAAGTGTCTCCAAAACACTTATGTACCAAACTCCCTGGTAACTTGAAGTTTAGCATAAAAAAGTTAGCTATGTTCTTTTATGCTATACATTCCATGTTCCAACAATCATACATCTTTCCACCATCCCAACTCAAGGAATAGGCCAAGAAAGAATGTCAAGAGCAAGAAAAATGATCAACACCAAGGATCAAACAACTCCTCTCACATGAAATATAAGGACAAAAAAATGATACCACTTGTAACATCCCACCTTATCCCATTGGCTTGAGACAGCGGGGGAATGTTACTTGGACTTAAGCGATGTTACCAAGGCACCAAAGGCAGGAAATAAATGCCGAGGGATTTGAGAACAAATTGGGGAACAATTTTACCTTAAGAAAAACCCAACCAAACCGTCCACTAACATCCACTATATGATGCATGCCAATAAAACATTCAAGCATGTATTCTCAAAAGAAAGATATGTTGTTCCACAATACAACACAAAAACAATACAATCCAACACGATATCAGAGTACTATGAAGAAGAATAAACAAGAGACCCAAATTAAACCAAGACGCACTCCACGACTCCACCCCTAGATCCATCCTCCAAGCACCACCACATCTCCTAGGAATCACCATGAACCTCTAGCAATGATATTCCTCATCTTTTCCTGTGTCTTGGAATACGACATCTGTAAAAACACCAAAGTGCCAAAGCTGGGGTTGATTATTAATACTTAGTTGGATTTCCCCAACTGACTTCCCTACACACGTGACTAGAATAAAACTGTTAGAAAATTTATATAAAACATTTTATATAATGAAAAACCATGCTACCAATTGTTTATAATCCAAACAATCCAAAAGCCAAACATGCACCACAAGGAATACAAATCAACAATGCCACCTAAGGAATCCAATTCAACAATTCCCCAAGCTGTTTACCAATTTCATATTTCACTCACAAGCCCCATCTACAAACATCACCAAGAAAGCACACAACAAATCATGGTGTTACTTCCAGTCCAACCCATTCGTTTCCAATCCCCTAAAGTGGTACTTCCCGCACACTTTCTATTGATGGTGGCCCTTCCGTCCACTATCCATTCATTAACAATCCACTTATGTGGTACTTCCCACCCACTTTCTATTCATGGTGTCCCTTCCATCCACTATCCATTCATTACCAATCCAATCAAGTGGTACTTCTTTCCCACTTGCTATTGATGGTGGTCCTTCCGTCCACTATCCTTTCATTACCAATCCACTCAAGTGGTACTTCCCGCCCACTTGCTATTTATGGTGGCCCTTCCATCCACTATCCATCTCCTTTTTAGAGTGTCACTTCATCGTCCACTCCACACAACCAACACAAGCCATAACACTCAATTAAACAACAAGAACAATGCACTAAGGAGGCATCAATATGAAATTTCCCATTTCCAACACATGTTAATCCACATAAATAAATCACCCATTAATTGAAATCACTCATTTATCATTTTCCATTCCAAAACCCGGATTCAATAAAAAACCTCTTTTTTTAAAAAACATTTTCATAAAACATTTCCTTAACCCAATCCAATCACAACTTTAAAATCTACATTTTAAACTTTAATAACAAGAACATTCAACCATAAGACCCCTTTTCCCCAAAAAACCCCAAAACATGACCAAAGGAATTTCTATCCAATTTCGCACATCAAAATTAGAATTAATTTCAATACAAAAAAATTAATCGCAACTAAAATCACTAATTCTATCCAAGTGGAGTCGAGAGATAAGCCACTTACCTTTAGGGTTGCAGCGAAATCGACCCACAAGCAACCGCACCCAAATCCAGGAAAACACGTCACAAAAACTACTCTAGAGATCATTCCCTATCATACCAAAGAATTATAATCAACACCCTAGGAAACCCCAACACTATATCTACATATAACACATGTATATATAGAAAACATAGAGAGACAGGGGGGAGATGGAGATCTAGAGGAAACCACAAAGAAACCAAGAGGATTGACTTACCTGGGAGAAACCACCTTCAAAACACCTAGAAACCCCTTTGAATCTCTTATAAAACGAGTGAGATAGTAGTTTGAACCTCTAAGAACCCAAAATAACGAGTGAGCCTAGAGTGGGAGAAAATTGGGAGTGAAATAGGTCATTCTCGATGGAGCCCGAATTTAAAAACCCTTCTTTTATGTGGTCACATGGTTAGTCTATACAGTTTGAGAAACTGTTTGCTAACTGTGTGCATGCCACTGTCTTAAGAGGAGGGGTCTGTATTGTTGCCTCACATGGTTTGGAAAACTATGCGCAGGCCATTTATGGCCTACTTCCTCCCCCTATATGGTTTCCTAGGGAACCTTAACGGTTTATCCCAACTGTGATAAAACCGTTATCCCAAAAAAAAGCCTCCAAACTTATTCAAAACCATTCCAAACTCTCCCAACCACTTCTGAACTCATTACATGCACTTTAAACACATAAAAAGGCAAAAATAAAGGCTATATACCTCATACCGGGGGTTCTACACCTTCTATCCAAAAATACTGTAAACTATAACAATGATGGAATATACAAATCATTAATCAGTTTCAAGGTAGTCAAGATTAGCCAATATAATTTATCTATATAAATCGTATTTTATTCCAAAATAACAAACTCAATATCAGAACCAAATTATGGTTCATCTTTCTCTCAACCATATATTTTCCAAAAAAAAGTTACCCGCTATTGAGTCACTATTCTTGGTTCCACACTATCTCATGTCCTTAATCAAATAGTACTGCTGTACAATCCTTATATACTCTATAATTATTATAATATTTACCTCATTAATACAATACTCAAATCACAAAATAATATAATAACAACATAATAACTCTAATCATTTCTATTCATCTTCGATAGTATCATAATATGATTATTATCCAATAGCAGTATTTGGGGTATACTCTGATGATTTGGACATTGATTCACATAGTGTCCCAACTCCTTGTAGATGAAGAATTGTAAATTTGATACCTTTTTCATACCCTTGAAATCACATACTTGGTGGCCTTTTTCTCCTCACTTTTCACAAATACACATTCCCTTCAAGCATTTACCAAGGTGATTATTTCCACAATTATCACATATGGGAAAATCCTTCTTTCCCCTCTTCCCTTTATCTATCTTTCTCTCTTATATCTTTTTCTTCTCTTGCTTCCCTTCAAAGACATAGGAATTAGTGAATTATTTACTTATCTTATTAACACTTGATACTATTTCTTAATAAGATTAGAATATGTGGGTGACAATTTCCCTTTTAAATTTTGGCTTAATACCATGAAAGAAATTATCATTCTAAATCTTTCGATCATGCATATTGCTGGAATTATCATTCCTTCTAATATGAACCACTTCTAAACAATGTCATACACTGGGTTATTTTATGAATCACGATGCCTAATTCCAAACATGTAAAATACATAACGTTAGTTGAAATGATTATGCATATAATCTATAATAATTAAATGTTTCCAATGAGGAAATATTTCCTAATGAATCCTTCATAATGGTTTGTAATGAAAATGTGAATTATCCTCAGCGTATCCCCCAGGAGTGTCATAACCAAGAGCGCAGTAATGCCCATTGTCATTTACCAAGATACCTCATGTCAAGCCTGAAACTCCATGTCAGTGTTTTCACTCCTAGGTATATCTATGCCAGATCAGCCTCTACCTGCTCATAAATTTACAGGGATGTAATTCTTAGAAAATAAACAAAATTTTTACATGACCCAAATTCTAGGAATTTCTTCTATACCAATCCTCAAAATCAATCTTAGGGTAATGTTATCTAATCTGTGATTTTATAAATCTAGATTTCAATGTTATTTCTAAAAATTCTCTGATACTAACTTTAATGCCCTAACCCCCATTACCAAGAGTTAGTACATTATTTTAATACATTGTCTTGATTACAAGGAATCATGTTCTAAAGGACTGATCAGTTTAGTAGTTTTTGATAATATACTACATACATGAACATTACATTACATTATAAATTGAAAAAACATAACAACATTTTATTCATTGACCAAAATCATATCCTTTATGTTATCCCTGTAGGTCAGTCATAATATAATTCTTCACACCCCAAGAAAAATAAAACATAGAAAAGGGTGAGCTCAGATGCTCAGTAAGGATAACAATATAGCAGAAACTTTCATAAATATGTATAAACATTTAAGTCAATGTATAAAACTAAAAAAAAGCCTTTTAAACTTAAATTTCAGCATAATATGGTAAATATAAATAAAATTATTCCATTTACTTATTCACATGGATATTCTACTAGTAGAATAATCACATGTAATATCAATAACCAATTTTATAATGATGGAATGCATAATTCCAGGATTCATAACCACATAGTCAAGGCCTTGTGCTAAGACTAAAAATAATATTTCTTCATGGACTTGTGTGAAGACAAAAGTTAGTATCATGATACCTATCGGTGCATCAAGGAGCTATAGCGAGCTCCACCAGTCACTTACTAAGTCCAATGCATTCTTCATATGAAAATGTTTAAACACAAAATGAACATTTGTATTAAAACTATCATACAAAATGTCAATACATTATCCATAAACCATGAATGGAATAAAAATAACACATCCACAGTCCAATATATCACAAAACCTTCAACGAAATACGGAAGATTTGTATCACAATAATTAAACTTGAAAAAGTTGGAAATCCATCAAAAGATGTTGAAATAGATGAAAATGACTTGTAAAACACTTTGAGATAAAAATCCATTTTTCATGAATACATTTAAAAGTCACACAATTTAGAAAGGAAGACATCTAAAGACATTTTTGAATCAAAGTGTCCCATACCACTTTGAAACTTTTTAATTTGATTAACATTTTAAAAACATTCGTGTCCATATAAATAAATCCTTAAAAACCATTTTGAAAACATGGATATTAATGAGACTGAATTAGAAGAATAAATATTTAAAAAATTTTAAATGATGTTTTAATAAAAGATTCCCTTAAAAATAATCCCTTTAAAAACTCTATTATGAACCATAGACATGGATAATAAATATTCCCCAGTAAAAATTTACCCATAAACTATATCTAATAATAATGGGATTGAGGAATTATCCCTTACTATGCACTTTCCTTTGTTCGAGGGTATGTTTAACATCCTCTTCTTCAGGCCTTTCCTTTTGAGTTGATCAAAAGGACTTTTTAGGTTGGATTTATGATCAAATTAAGGGAAATAAGTTGATGTGAGGGATTTAGGAAGGATATTTGGTCTGGGTTTGGCCAATCCAAATGGCTTTGGTGGGGTGATTTTGATAGAAGGGGAAGTGCCCTTTTATAAGAGGGGTGATGGTCACTTTAGAAAAAGATTAAAACATTAATTTATTATACAATCATATTAGGTTTATAATGGCTCAAAATGAATTTATTTTGATCTATAGGTGGTTATGTGTCGAAATCATATCAACCAATAGGTTTTAGATATGTTTAGGATACCATTTTAACCTTATCTTTTATATTTAACTCTTAGTTAAATAGTTTAACTTTTACCGCGTCTTCTAGCATTCCTACATTATTTGGTTAATAAGCATACTCTTAACGTACAAGAGAACCTCAAGTGGTTCATTAATGAAATATATAATTCTATATAAGACATTTGGTAGATCTTAAGATTTTTAGGAATATTATATCAACCAATAATATAGTATTTGTTTTAAAAACTAATTTATTTCAGTTTTGAGAGTTTTTTGTATTTTTTTTTTGTAAAAGTCATATCAAACTTATCACATTGAAATAAATTTATCTAATAAATCATAAAAAGTCATATTAACCTATAAAATTAGTTGAATTCATCAGAAGACTCAATTTAAATTTATTTGTATATTTATAATATCAATTATTTTAATATTTCATTAATAATGTAATTAATGCATCATCATTGTGTCAGAAATAACATAAATTATATAATATCTAAAAATTATAAATAAAATACCATTATATAGTAAATAGTTTTAGATTTCTAATGAATAATTATTGTCGAATTTTTATTTTGTGTAACTCTATATAAAAAATGGTTTAGTTATTAAACTTTGAATTTAACACACTTAACTCTTCTTCAAATAAATAATAATAAATGTCTTAATCTAATCCCAGTGGACCAATGAAGATCATGTTTTATTCATATGGTTTTTTAGTCGAATTAAACTTATCCAATATAATTAGGACTAGTGTTTGGGTAATTATAATTTCATTTTTCCCTCAATTACCCAATTTACTTTCAACCGTGGTAAAAAAATTCAAAAGTTACTATTCACCAAAAATTATTTTATTTTATTGAACCAAATTTTTCTTATTGATGTCAACCGTGTCTCTTAGATGTTTGAAATTCAACTCATAGAAGCTGTAAAATTATGTTTTTTGCAAATTTTCAAATGCTCCTAGAAGGTGGGTAAAAAATGTTAAAAAGGTCAATAAAAATTTATACATCAAATTTTTTTATAAAATTACTCCAATAACTCAAAATAAACTTATATAGGTATTATATATATATTTATACTTAAAATAAATTTAAATAAAATACAAATTATTTAGATAAAAAGTCAGTTTCCCAAAATAACTTAATATTTTTCACTATTCATAAAAAATTGAATGTTTTCAGAAAAATTCTAAAAGTTTACCCAAAGATAATTTTGATTTTACGAATTAAAAAATTAATTCCATTTTAAAGAATTAAAAACATAGATGTTTCATTTATTAATTTAAAAATTAATCTCATTGTTAAAACCAAAAAGCAAGATTTTAAAAAAGTAAAAATTATCAAAATATTGACATGTGTGTATGTAAAATTTAAATTTTAAATTGCATATAAGGACATAAATTTTATTAAATGATGAAAATATAATCTAATTATACTTCAAAACCATTAAAATGCATAATTTAATAATATAAATCATTTCTATTTAAATGTTTTTTTCAATTAAAACATTGTATTTTTCAATATTCATCAAAATATGAAGGTTATAAAAAAAGTACCAAAAGTTTGTCAAAACAAAATTTTTATTTCCCACTTCTAAATAAGATGTTTATTTAGTCAAATTTAATATAAAGTATTCAGATATTTCATTTAAAAAACACCATTAATAAGCGGTAAAATTGAATTTTTGAAAAAATACTTCCTTTATCTGAAAATTTGAATTTGATCTTATATTATGTCTAAGAAACACATAATATGGGTGTTAAAATCATATATAGTATATATGATTCAAAATTCAGTCAATACTATTCATAACTGCTTTTTTAATGGCTAGTTTGGTAAGTTTTGGTGTGTTCGAACTCGGTGTTGTGTGTAGCGCAAGATATTAAATTACTTAAAGGAGATGACATACTATAAAATCTTGGGGTGTTACAAATATGATGTAGGAAATATTTTTATCTTTCAAATTATTATTTATAGTCAAATTTAACATATGTACAACCCTATATTAAAAATTATATAGTTATTAAACATTGAAATTAAGACTTTTAACTATTTTTTAAATAAAATATAAAAAATATCATTATCTAACCCTAGTGAATAAAGGAGGATAATATTTTTTTCCTAAGTTTTATTTTGGTCTAAAATTTTTTATCCAATAGAATTTCAAAATGTGTAGGGGTAATTTTATACTATTATAAAACTATTTTTACCTTTAATTACACTATTTACTTGTAACCGTGGTAAATAAAATTCAAAGAAAATGTGCACCAAAAATTATTTTCATCATTTTGAACTACATTTTACATACCTATGTCAAATGTAACTCTCTGATTTTTGAATTTACATTCACAGAAGCGGTAAAATTACGTTTTATTATAATTTGCAAACATGCCTAGAAGGTGGGTAAAAAACATTAAAAAGTTTAAATAAAAAATTATATATCTAATCTTATTATAAAATGATTCTAATGAATTACACTGGATAGATATAGGTATTACATATCTAATTTTAAATAAAATTAAAATTAAATTAATAATAATTACTTAAATAAAAATGTCGGTTTTTATGTACTATGCGGTATTTTTTACTATTCATAAAAAATTGACTGTTTTCAGAAAAATACCAAAAAATTCAGCATAAGATAATTTTGATAATAAGAATTCTAAAATGAAGTTTGTTTAACCAAATTAATTTTTTATGAGGGTCCAAAATTAATTTTATTATAAATCATAAAAGGACATAAAATGTAGTTCTTTTAAAAAATAGTTTTTCAAAATATATAAATATTTTAACAAAATATATTCATTTCATTATAAATATGTTATATTTTAGTGAAGTCGTTATAAATAACATTAATTTTTTTTCTATTCATATTACAATATTATTATAATAATGATGTCTTATTTCGGGGAAACTCAATCTTGCATATAACACATGCCAAGTCAATGTTGCATGCAATATAAGATATTTAATTAAATTAAAGAGATAAAATAATATGAAATATTTTTGTGTTACATGTTTTAAGGTCAGTTTCCTTATTTAATGTCCAAGATCTAAAATTGATATGACGTTTTTTTCCTACTACTTGTGTTGTGATGTGATTATGGATGGTCGTTGGGATATGTGGGGGCTTGGAGGCCTAATGGTTGTGGCATCAGTTGACTCCAAGAGTGGCTAGATGCCATAGATTATGCACTTGGGAGTCAGGAAGGACATCAGAGATGATGAAATGGGTTGTATTTGAATGATTTTATGCTTTCTAAATCTTATTGTTTATTTATCTGCTTTAGTTTCTCCAGTTCTGAAGGTAGAAGGTCATGCATACCCTCATTCGAAAAAGGAGTGAAGACATATATGGTACGGCCCATGCCTTCCTTGTTTAACTTCTTAAGGGAGGATGGGTGTGTCATTTTTCCATAGGTTGAAAAGACTCGATAGGTTGTTCACTTAATCATCATGTTTATCCACATTTTCCTGATAACATAGAATATTTTCTATAATTATTTGGAATATGGGAAAATTATAATGTTACTAATAAATGATTCAATAAATGATGTTAACCCATAGGGTTGGAGCTTGCTGGGATGCAATGTTGAGGTTTAAATTTAAAGGAACAATGGACACATGGTGTGATGATAATGAAATATAATGTGTAATTGATAATGGTTAAGTAATGATTAAAGACATAGTTAATATATTGTTAAATTAATTAAAAGGGATAAAGTAATCTATTGTAGATCATTAAATGGTTGCATGCATATAGGATACTTAGTAATATTAGTGGAACCTTGGAGTCCAAGAGAAGTTATTTTTAGTTGAGTCTATGAATAGGTTATTCCCAAAGTGTGCTTTTGAGGTATAATATATTTTTTACTTTTCATGTTTCTATATGATCCTCCATCCTATTAGTTAGGGAAACAGAAACCCCAGGGATTTTGATCACTAGTGGGTGTTTTCACCAACATTCATGGGGGAGGATGTATAGCTAACTACCCCTTTGGCCCCACCCTCGTCTCTTGGTAGTTACGTTTTATTTTAGAAAAAACGGTTAGTTTCCCCCATATACATCTATAGAGGATTGTAATGGAATTTGGTTATTCACACGTATGTATTCTGGATAAAGTTCCCATTAGAATACTATAGGTGTAACATCTATAAGATGTGATGTCTCAATGATCCTTACTCGGTGTATGGGAATTAATGGATTGATGTATAATGCCCGGCATATGATATACTTTATACGAGATTTGGTGGATTGCAGAAACTACCTTGTTACTTTGGTTATTTAGTTGTAGTGGTTTTGTTGCATGAGGATCATGTTGTGGTGATTTTCCTAGGTGACTTTGAGAAATCCTTTTTGGAGAAGTATTCTTATGATATGTGACATTGGGGAAAAGTGGTAAACCAATAAGGAAGTGGTTTCTAGGTACCCATAATATTATTTAATATATTATATAGTATCATAGAAAATACTTAGTTAGAGAAGCTATAGTGTTGTTGGAAACATAGAATATATATTTAGGTTAGAAGTTAGTTTCAGTTTTGGTTCACTATGCTTTAGCAAGCTTTATTTTTTTCACGACACGATCCAGGGAGGATCCTAATATGTATACTGTTATACTCACCCTATGTATATATCAACTATTTTTTAGGTCACTCAAAGAAATATGGAGATTAGGATGGTTACTGTTAGCTTGGTATTATTGGATCTGTTCGGGCTTTGTGGTCCCTAGAAAATTTACATTATTTTTGTACATGTAATTTCCCCATTGAGCTGTAATAGTTCTTGTATGATATTAAATATATGTACATTGGTTTCCTTTTAAATTGAGCTTTGAGTTAGAGTTTTTTGGTGTCTATCTTATCTCCCTCTTCTTCATGTGTTCCCTTAGAGGGTATTGACTCCCATTTGTGTGTTTACTATACCCTTGGTTCTTGTTGCCAACCGAGGACCGACAGGTGGCGGGACTTAGGGGATCACTATCTCCCTTTTCTCATTGTATGCGTGGGATGGGTACACCTTTTGGTGATGGGGTCATGACACCCATAGAAAATTAGTCAGTTGAGGCGTCACAAGTGTGGTAGAATTATTCACACGAGATGTTAGTGCATGAGAGAACCAATCAAGATCCCATATTGGGGAAAGAATGTGCATCTATAGTTATTTTACAGAACTTTTCCTCTGAACGCTAGGGAGAGAGGGTCTGCACAAACATCCCATGCTGGATAAGGTTCAACAACCTTTTGTAAGGAATGAAGTTGGTATACAACTGGTCAATTAAGGACAGTCATTTGTGGTTGTCCTGGAAGATGTACCATATATTTTAAATGATATTAGAATAAATATGGTTAGTGTAGTGAGTCGGTATCACAATTCCATAGATCAAGACTGATATAAATAGTGAAACTAGAACTTGAGGAGAAAATATCAGGCCTTTTATTATGATAGAAACTATTATTGTAGGATCTGTATTATCATATTCTATTTTAGATACAATGGAATCTCATAGAATTAATTTAATTCCCATTTGTGGAGAGACATAGGCTCAACATTCTGTTTTTTATGGAGGTATACTGATAGATAATCCATTTGGAATTCATATAAAGGATATATGTTATTGTATGGAGTTCCCCCTTGATATTGGAGGGTCACACATCCTATGATACCACTTTCTACTTGAGATGACCCATTCAGTCATCATTATGGGGATGGAATTATTTGTTCTCATTAATGATTTTGTTGATTTTTTCAGCATAGGGTGACTCTCACATCACCCATGATAATTGTTTATAATCACAAGGGTGAATGGGATGTCTAGGAGATCCAAGATGGACCATATAATTATGGGCTAGGAAGTATGAAAACCCAAATTTCAAATTTATATCATGTAGATAAGGGAAAACATGAGGAATATTTCCCTCCAGTGGTTGATTATTTTAGGGATTTTTAAGGATGAATTTTAAGGATCACCTCTAGTGAAGTGGGTGTAGATCACTATCAAGATAGTTTTAGTAGATCTACCATTATCCATTCCTCCTTATAGGATGAGTAATATTGACATGCAGGAGATCAATAGGCCTTAAGAGGATCTAGATGCAATGTCATTCATCCAATCTAGCACTTCTTCAAAGGGTTTTGTGGTCGTTTTAAAAAAAGGAAGGATAATACCCTCATTATATCAGTGAATTACTAGAAATTTAACCACATGATGATTAACAAGTAGTGTCCTCTACCACATAAAGGTAATCTCTTCGACCAGCTTCAAGGAGCTTGGGTGTTCTCAAAGATTGATATTAAATCTGTTTATCATTATATGAATGTTAGGCCATCAGATATACATTTCAAAACCTTTAATTGTATGCGAGGTCATATATATATCTGTTAATGTTTTTTAGTATCATGAATGGTCCCATGGTTTTCATGTAAATTATGAACCATGTTTTTTATCCTAATATTCAATTTTTATCATGGAATTCAAGGATGATAACTTGATGTATTATCATACATGAAATATCCACGCCAAAAATCACGAGTTCATATTGGATACATTATGAGTTCACTTGTTTATTGATACGATCATAATGTTCCACTTATAGATATATTATATTCCATTCCAATAAAATGTTATGTCATAGAAAAAAGTATCAGTTAACCAAGGGAAGTTGAGAGCTGTAGTTTCAAAAGTGTAGCCCAATATAGTCTTTTATAAACAGATTTTCTTGGGGAAATCTAGATACTACAATATTTTCATATAGTAATTCTCTTGCATGGATAAACTAATCATGGGAATAACTAAGATGGGTGTGATGTTTTTATTGTTAGATGCATGGGATTCATCCTTCTAGGGGCTAAAAGAGAGATTGGATTTAGCATTGAAACCAATTATTCGAAAACCAGGTAGGAGTTACAATATTTACTATGATTCATGAAGTATTAGGGTAAGATAAGTTATTAATTTTTGGCATAAAATCATTGAGTATGGTTCTTGATAGTTGATTGCATGATAAGGAAATCTCCAAACAAATTATCTTGAGATAGCTTTATTTTTTCTCGCATTTCACTATTGGAAACACTACATAGTGAGAGTGTATTTTTTAGTGTACATGGAGCACACAACCCTCAAGTTTATATTTGTGTACCGTGATATGAATCTTAGGTATTGATGGATGATTGAGTACCTACTGTATTTTGAATTTTATCTTGCCTATATGTATTGTAATGGAAATGAAGTGGCTGAAGCATTGAGCATGATGACTCAGATATGTGTAGTTCAGCAAGCTAGTAGTGGGTGGTAGATTATGGATTGGTTCATTAAGATGAAATTAGAGAGGAATTATAGTTAATAAAAGTATTTTATTTTATCATAATCTATGAATTTTACACTTCTAGATATAGTGAGGATGATGCATCGATCAAATTTTGAGGGCTTAGTTCGGTGGGAGAGTGTCCTTGATGAGAACCCTCCTCTTAAGTAGGGTATTGAAAAGGATGAGATTATGTGTATACATGGTTGTGTATAAGATTTAATGTACATTATCAAGGAGATAATGCAAGACTATCCTGGTTCATCTTGGTTATTGTACCATGGAACCATCAATATGTATTAGGATTTACAACACCAATACTAGTGTTCAGGCATGAAAATAAATGCAGCTGGTTTTTCCCTAAGACTATCCACATGTCATTAGGTGAGGGTAGAAAACCATAACCAAACAAACATATATAATAATTTCCCATTCCCATTTGAAAATTAGATTATGTTGTGATTAATTTACAGATCGGGTCACTAATGTCCCTATGAGGAAATGATTCTTTTTGGGTTATTGTTGACAGGTTCACAAAGGATTCTCATTTCATACATATTAAGTAGACATTTTCAGTGGATGAGCATGGGAGGTTATATAGCTATGATATAGTATGATTTCACATATTCCCTCATACTATCATTTTGTATAAGGACTCATAGTTTAATTCTTAGTTTTTTAGAGGGTTGTAGAGGGAACTATGTACAAGATTTATTCTGAGCACAACATACCACCCATAGACCGATGGTCAGTCTGATCACACAATATAGGTTCCAGAGGCCATTCTGTGAGCCTGTGTCTTTCATTTCACGGGCACAATGGGGGAGGAATATACCCCTAGATTAATTCTTCTACAATATTAGATTTTATGATAACATTCATATGACACATTATGTCTCTATGTATGATAGGGCATTACGATCAGCCTTGTTTTGGTTAGAGGAAGGGGAGGCAACAATACCAGGACCTCATATCAAATATGAGAATACATTGAAAGTATGTTGAATGGATTATAATGTTTATTGTACTTTATTAATAGAAATGTTATGTTTATTACCATTGATGACATCTATAGTTCATGGTTGAGGATTATGTCATTTTATGTTTCTTAATAAAGTTGGGACAAAGAAAAATTAGAAGACAGTGTAAGATTTCATTGTGAGATGTCGGGCCACTAAAGATTATGGGAAGAGTTATGTCAATATATAATAGGTTTAAGTTACCACATAGGTATAAAGAAATGTGTGAAATGTTTTGTGTATTATAGTCATTCCACTATCATTCAGACCCATGTCATGATTTTAAGCCTAAGGGGGTTGAGTTATAGGTAGATGCGTCCTTTGAGAAGAATGTTTCTCATATTGTGTATCGTAGAGTGAAGAATCTGTGAAGCTGGTCAGTTCCTAAAGTATAGGTGGTATGGGAGAATGACCAAGTACAAGTTAATACCTTGTAGTGGGAGACCGTTTTATGAGAATTGTGTCTAGAGATGTCTGAAGATGAAGCTTTACCACCCTTGGAAGTGTTATTCGTTGAATAATTACTATAAGGGGTATGTTTGTATGAACTAGGTTATTTATTGTGGTAAATAATATTTCTATTTCAATCAATTTTTAATTTAAATGCTTCAAAATGACCAAATATGACTTCCCTTTGAGGTAAAATGTGTTTTGGGGAGAGTTAATGGATGTTTTGTAGCCCATAGACCATATTATTGGATGAAATAGTCAAGATGAATGATTAGAAGAAACAATATTTAGAATGTTTTATTTTTACATCAAATAGTGAATAGATGGGTAATGGGGTGTTTCAGGTCACATGGATTGAGGAATCTATTCAAATAGAGGTCCACATTGATCCGAAAACTGCAGACATTTTGATAGTGGTGTTTTTCATAGTTTCACATAGTTAGTCAAACCATGCACATTATCCATGTGAGTTTCCCCTCCATACAATAGTGAGAGCATGTTTGGAACAGTGATTTCCAAACCATGTAGGATAACTATAAGGCCCTTGCCTTAAACACTACTTAATCTTGAGTTACTTCAGGAATAAACTTTGAGGATCTTTTCAGGTTTAGAGTTTTAGAGAATTAGATCATAAAACATGCATTACATTCCACATTTAAACAAAGTGGTTACATAAAAGATAGAACTCATTTTCCCATAAACGGAAACATATTTAAAATAAAACATGGATTCTTTCATTACACTTCCTTGACAGTATCATCACATCATGTACCTTTCCCTTAACCTGTGAAAACATTTCAAAAACTTGGGATGAGCATAAAAAGATCAGTAAGGGATATATAAATATAGAAATGAAACATGAGTACATGTATACATAAGAATCAATGAAATCATACTTTACTCATAAAACATAAGCATACCTCATCAAATAATGAATAAATCCTAGAAATCATAAGACATAAAGGTAACTTGAGGAATTTATAACATTCTTACGTAGGGAGTAACCCTCATGGTTACGTTTGGAATACCCATTATAGTATATTCCCTAAACCGCTTCGGAGAAACCTTAACCTTTAACTTCTTTGCGTTACCCAATGCATTGGAGAGCTATATCAGGCTCACCCACCCTTAGTTTATCACTAAACAACCCGTCTTCATAACAATGCCCAAGAACCATAACATAATCATATCACATAAAACATGCATAAAGGAAACATAAAATTTCTACCTTTCAATCACAAGATATCAATACCACATATTGATATAATAAAAACATTATGAAAACCATTATCAATACCAAAATAAATGAAAAGAAAAACATGGTATTTATTTTTCATTTTTAAAAAAAAGTTATGGCTTGTAGAGGAAGTCAAAACTCAAATAATGGTCACGACGGAGAAGAAGTCGTTGTCGCCGCATACGTACGGCAAAAAAATTCCCTTTTTTTATTTAGTAAAATGGTTCATATAAAAAAGATTCCTTTTGAATAAATGTAAAAGTCAAAGGGGTTTATACACCGTATAAAATAATGTTGTGTATAAAACAAAATATGGATCAATGAAAGGAGATTGAGACGAAGTCCCATACCAAGATCATTTTGTAAATAAAATAGATAAATTATGTTTATTCACTATAATTACTCATAAATAAAGTATAAATAAAATATATGATATCAAAATTCATATCACACATAATCATATCATAAAATAAACAAGAAGTAGAAGATCAACCCAAAGAAACGAATTTGGGTTAAGAAGTTCCCTTAACTCGGATCCGACTTGACTCGATCGTTCTTTAATCTCCTAAATAATAAACTTGATTTAATTTCAACTTTATTAAGAACCATTTTCAGGTTCATTATTCCTTTTATATAACTTATTACCATGTCATGAACACTATGTAATTATTTAAGTTATTAACGGTCGTTTTAACGATCATTGGTACTTGAGTCAAAAATAAACTCTTTATAATTACAAGTTTGTTCATGGGGTAAAATATCCATTAAATCCAGAATTATATTCATTATGTAGATATCATATATATCATATATATCCATTATATACATGCATTTATAATATTACATAACATTTAGAGGTAATAAATGAAATGCATCGTTCATGGAGACGGTAAGCCGTACATACGCATGAACCCTACTTCCATTTCTATTTCATATTTAATGGAATTAAAACATAATGATACATAATTGTATTATAACTTCAGTATGGTATCATATATAATATCATTAAATATATCCTTTATACGTACTACATATGGTATTAACGAATCAAATCAATATGAGGGGGTGGTAGTCCGTACTTCCTAAAATGAAAATATCACGTTTACCCATAATGGAAACCATGAAGGTATTCCATAAATGAAAAATACAAAAGATTTATGAAAATATAAACATATCATATATCATATATAAATATAGTGACATCTTAATGGCCACCTTGGAAGGTGTTAAAAGAATATTGAACAATCATTGTTTTGAGAGGCAGAAATTCACCATCCACAGAAACAGTATGTTCTATAACCATTAGATGTAGGTGTGTGTAAGTGTAGCTAGAATCCTTCTTATAAAAACATACTAGTATATTTAACATACTGTAGTTGTTACAAATTAAATGAATAAAAAGAGTTTAGGGGGTTGGAGAAGCAAAATAAAACAAAAGAACACAAGTGAAGATATTACCTTAAAATCGGCTAACTCCCTTTGGTTTGAACCAAAAGGGTTTTTGAAGAGCTTCCTACCTAAGGTAAGGATTCGAGGATTAGTATAGGGACCTGGAGAGACAAAATGATCAGAGCTTGGCCGAGACAAAGGCTTGAGAGGTGTGGGTAAGGAGGTAGAGGTGGGGGACTTTTATAAGAGGAGAGGAGGGACACTCTTGGAAAGGTATAAAATGTTACTTTATTTTCAAATTCATTTCGGATTTTAATGGTCCCAAATTGATTTATTTCGAGGATAAGGTGATAAGAGTTCTAAATCCACCCATAAAATAGGTTTTTTACATGTTTAGGTCTTAGATTTTAAATTATATTTTCATTTTATTTAAATCGTTCATTAATGAGTTAATCGCTGCATCATCATGATGTCATAAATAATTTAATTTATTTAATATCTAAAAATTATAAAAAAACTACTATGATGTTGGAAATCTTTTTATCTTTCCAATGACTTCTTATAGTCAAAAATCGGATTTTCATAACCCCATGTAAAAATTGTTTTAGTAAAACAATACATGTTTGTGTCATTTTTTACTTTTACTTTAAATAAAAGGCATTAATGTCATTATCTTACCCAAGTGGCTCCATGGGGTCCCAAAAATAGACCCATGGGTTGTCTTTCCCGGACATGACTCATCCAATATGGTTAGGACAAGTGTCAAGATATTTTTATTTTATTATAATATCATTTTTACCTTAAATCACACTAATTACCTTTAATCACGATTAATAAAACTTAAAAGTTACTTTTCATCAATAATTATTTTCATCCCACTGAACCAAATTTTACTTAATAATGAAAATAATTTATATTGGATTTTTGAAATTCAAATCACAAAATTGGTAAAGTTCCATTTAAATGAAAAATCAGTTTTTGTAACTACCACTTTGTGGTTTCACTATTGATCAAAAATTAAGGTTTTTCAGAAAAATACCCAAAAATCACCCCAAGATATATTTGATATTATGAATTCAAAAATGAAGTATATTTTACCAAATTATAAACATAGAAGTTTCATTAATTAATTTTATAATTAAATCCCGCTGTCAAAACAAATAGCGTGTTTTTAAGAAAACAATATCTATCAAAAGATTGACACTCGTTTATATCCAATCTCAAAGTGATATTAATTCCAATGACCACCATTAGATTAAATGGTAAAAATATATTTTAATTTCACTTTAAAACCAATTGAAAAGATAATATAACTATATAAATAAATTATTTTAAAAAGAGGTTTTGAATTAAAATACAACACTTTTCACTATTCATTAAAAATTGAACATTATCAGAATAATACCAGAAATTTATCCAAAGTAAATTTAAATGTCCCAATCATAAAGAATAAGTTTATTTTGACAAATATAGATTATAAAATTGTCAAAATTTAGATTTAAAAATGGTCCGCCATCAAAAGGCGGTAAAACAATCTTTTAAAAATATTAGGGTATTCCATGCTTAAGATTGGATTTATTCTATTTTAAGCCTCTAAAACACTATCTAATTCATAAATAGACATAGAGAAGAATATATATTATTCATTACTTACTTGGGATGTTACATCCTTCCCCCCTTTAGAAAATTGAAACCCCACAATTAATTTACTTATCGAATAAGTGGGGGTATTTATCCCTCATTGCATTTTCAGATTCCCATGTTGCCACTTCACTCATTTGGTTCTTACAAAAAACCTTTACATGACGAATCACCTTATTCCACAACACTTGCTCCTTGTGATCAAGAATTTGAACCGGTTGTTCCTCATAAGATATATTCTCTTCCAACTGAACTACCTCTGGACTCAAAACATGAGATGGATCTGGCATGTACTTCCTTAACATTGAAACCTGAAAAACATTGTGTACCTGAGATAAACTCAAAGGTAAAGCCACTCGGTATGAAACTGATCCAACTCTCTCCATAATTTGATATGGTCTAATGAACCTTGGAATCAACTTTCCTTTCTTACCAAACTGCATCACACTTTTCCATGGTGATACTTTGAGAAAAACATGATCTCCTACCTCAAAAGAGAGATCCTTCCTCCTGTTGTCCGCATAAATCTTCTGCCAGCTCTGAGCCATTCTCATGTGTCTCTATATCATCTGAACTTTTTATGCCAACTCTTCTACCAATTTTGGTCCCATCAAATTTCTTTCACCCACTTTATCCTAGTCGAGAGCATCAATCTCATCAGCGTCCCTGATATTTTTAACCATCGACCACCACTGATCTACTTCACCCCCCAAACGGTAAATAGAAAGACTAACCTTTTGAATGTCTGAACACCCCATGACATCGAAAATATTCTCCAGTGCTTTAATCCACCCTTTATCTAGCACAGGGTCAGATGATCCTCTGAATGATGGGGGATATTGCCTCATGAAATGTTCCCCCACTAACATGTTCCTCTGTGGTTGATCTGACTGATCTCGTGCATGGATACCACCAACATTTATCGCTTGAGTCAACTGTGCCATTACTGCAACAAACTGTTTAGTTCCAATTCCGACCATCTCAGGATGCTGATTTGGAAGGTCATTTACTTCTGTATGCCTTCCTAGCACTGCTTCCCAATTTCTTATGCGGAAAACCATCCTGAACAAACATGTCTTAGATGAAGAAACGTGGTAATCTTCAAATACTATATCATTTCAATTTGACCATGAAAAAATATTTTTGGATAATCATTTAATATAATTCTAACTCCTAAAGTTATCTAAACCGACCTCTGATACCAACTATAAGGCCCCAACCTTAAACATTACTTAATCTTGATTTACTTCAAGAATAGACGTTGAGGATCTTTTCAGGTTTAGAGTTTTAGATAATTAGATCATAAAACATGCATTACATTCCACATTTAAACAAAGTGGTTACATAAAAGATAGTACCCATTTTTCCATCAATGGAAACATATTTAAAATAAAAGATGGATTCTTTCTTGACACTTCCTTAACACTATCATCACATCATATACCTTTCCCTTGACCTGTGAAAACATTTCAAAAACATGGGATGAGCTTAAAAAGCTCAGTAAGGGATATAAAAATATGGAAAGGAAACATGATTACATGTATACATAAGAATCCATGAAATCATACTTTAGTCATAAAACATACGCATACCTCATCAAATCATGAATAAATCCTAGAAATCATAAGACATAAAGGTAACTTGAGGCATTCATAACATTCTTACGTAGGGAGTAACCCTCATGGTTACGTTTGGAATACCCATCATAGAATATTCCCTAAATCTCTTCGGAGAAACCTTAACATTTAACTACTTCGCGTTACCCAATGCATTGGAGTGGTATATCGAGCTCACCTGCCCTTAGTTTATCACAGAGCCACCCATCTTCATAACAATGTCCAAGAACCATAACATAATCGTATCATATATAACATGCATAAAAGAAACATAACATTTCCACCTTTCAATCACAAGATATCAATACCACTCATTGATATAATAAAAACATAATGAAAAAAATTTTTAATACCAAAATAAAAGAAAAGTAAAACATGGTATTTATTTTTCATTTTAAAAAAAAAGTTATGGCTTGTAGAGGAAGCCGAAACTCAAATAATGTTCACTGTTGGAAAGAAGTCATTGTCGCCGCATACGTACGACAAAAACATTCCCTTTTTTGTTTAGTAAAACGATTCATATAAAAAATATTCCTTTTGAATAAAAGTAAAAGTGAAAGGGGTTTATACACCGTATAATATAAAGTTGTGTATAAAACAAAATATGCCTCAATGAAAGGAGATTGAGACGAAGTCCCATACCAAGATCATTTTGTGAATAAAATAGATCAATTATGCGTATTAACAATATGTACACATAAATAAAGTATAAATAAAGTATAGGATATCAAATTCATTTCTCACATAATCATATCATGAAATAAACAAGAAGTAGAAGATCAACCCAATGAAAGGAATTTGGGTTAAGAAGTCCCTTACCTCGGGTCCGACTTGACTCGACCATTCTTTAATCTCCTGAATAATAAACTTGAGTTAATTTCAACTTTCTTAAGAAAGTTTTTCAAGTTCATTATTCCTTTTATATCACTTATTACCATGTCATGAACACTATGTAATTGTTTAAGTTAATAACGGTCGTTTTGACGATCATTGGTACTTGAGTCAAAAATAAACTCTTTATAATTACATGTTTGTTCATGGGGTAAAATTTCCATTATATCCAGAATTATATTCATTATGTAGATATCATATATATCATATATATCCATTATATACATGAATTTATAATATTACATAGGATTTAGAGGTAAGAAATGAAATGCACCGTTCATGGAGACGGTAAGTCATACGTACGCATGAACGCTACTTACATTTCTATTTCATATTTAATGGAATTAAAACATACTGATACATAATTGTATTATAACTTAAGTATGGTATCATATATATTATCATTAAATCTATCATTTATACGTACCACATATGGTATTAAGGAATCAAATCACTTTGAGGGGGCGGTAGTCCGCACTTCCTAAAATGATGATATCGCGTTTACCCATAATGGAAACCATAAAGGCAAGCCATAATTGGAAAATACAAGTGCTTAAGAAAAAAACCATATTATATATCATATATAAATATAGTGACATCTTAATTGCCACCTTTGAAGGTGTTAAAAGAATATTGAACAATCATCATTTCGCGAGGCAGAAATTCACCATCCACAGAAACAGTATGATCTTTAACCATTACATGTAGGTGTGTGTAAGTGTAGATAGAATCATTATTATAACAACATAATATTATATTGAATATTCTGTAGTTGTTACAAAAGAAATGAATAAAAAGAGTTTAGGTGGTTGGAGAAGCAAAATAAAACAAAAGAACACAAGGGAAGATATTACCTTAAAACTGGGTTACTCCATTTGGTCTGAACCAAAAGGGTTTCTTGAAGAGATTACTGCCTAAGTTAAGGCTTCTAGGATGAGGATAGAGATGTTGAGAGACAAAATTATCAGATATTGTCTGATCCAAAGGCTTGAGAGGTGTGGGTAAGGAAGTAGATGTGGGGGCCTTTTATAAGAGGAGAGGAGGGGCACTCTTGGAAAGGTATAACATGATACATTATTTTCAAATGAGTTTCAGATTTTAAAGGCCCGACATTGATTTATTTAGAGTATAAGGTGATAAGTGTTCTAAATCCACCCATCCAATAGGTTTTTTACTTGTTTAGGTCTTATATTTTACATTATCTTTTCATTTTATTTAAATCGTTCATTAATGAGGTAATCACTACATCATCATAATGTCATTAATAATTTAATTTATTTAATGTTTAAAAATTAGAAAACAAATACTATGATGTAGGAAATATTTTTAGCTTTCCAATGACTCTTTATAGTCAAAATTCTGACTTGTATAACCCATATAAAAATTGTTTTAGTAAAACAATATATGTTTGTGTCATTTTTACTTTTACTTTAAATAAAAGGCATTAATGTCATTATCTTACCCAAGTGGCTCCATGGGGTCCCAAAAATTGACCCATGGGTTGTCTTGGTCGACCATGACTCATCCAATAGGGTTAGTAAAAGTGTCAAGATACTTTCATTTTATTATAATATCATTTTTACCTTAAATCACACTAATTACCTTTAATCGCGATTAATAAAACTTAAAAGTTACTTTTCATAAAAAAATATTTTCATCCCATTGAACCACATTTTACATAATAATTAAAATAATTTATATTTTATTTTTGAAATTCAAATCACAGAATTGGTAAAGTTCCATTTAAACGAAAAATCAGTTTTTGTTACTACCACTTTGTGGTTTCACTATTCATCAAAAATTAAGGTTTTTCAAAAAAATACTAAAAATTCACCCTAAGATATATTTGATATTCCAAATTCAAAAATGATGTCTATTTTACCAAATTCATAACATAGAAGTTGAATTAATTAATTTTATAATTAAATCCCGCTGTCAAAACAAATAGCGTGTTTTTAAGAAACAATATCTATCAAAAGATTGAAAGTCGTTTATGTCCAATCTCAATGTGATATTAATTCCAATGACCACCATTGGATTAAATGTTAAAAATATATTCTAATTTCACTTTAAAAACAATTAAAAATATAATCTAACTATATTAATAAATTTGATGAAAAAGGGGTTTTGAATTAAAATACAACACTTTTCACTATTTATTAAAAAATGAGCATTTTCAGAAAAATACCAGAAATTTATCCAAAGTAAATTTAAATGTCCCAATAATAAAGAATAAGTTTATTTTGACAAATATAGCTTATAAAATTGTCAAATGTTAGATTTAAAAATGGTTCTCCATCAAAAGGCGGTAAAACATTATTGAAAAAATATTAGAGTATTCCATGCTTAAGATTGGATTTATTCTCATTTTAAGCCTCTAAAACACTATCTAATTCATAAATAGACATCGATAAGAATATCTATTATTCATTACTTACTTGGGATGTTACATCCTTCCCCCTTTAGAAAATTTAATCCCCGTAATTTATTTACTTATCGAATAAGTGGGGGTATTTATCCCTTATTGCATTTTCAGATTCCCATGTTGCCTCTTCACTCATGTGGTTCTTACACAAAACCTTTACTTGATGAATAACCTCATTCTGAAAAAATTGCTCCCTGTGATCAAGAATCTGAACTAGTTGTTCCTCATAAGATAGATTCTCTTCCATCTGAACTACCTCTGGACTCAAAACATGATTTGGATCTGGCATGTACTTCCTTAACATTGAAACATGAAAAACATTGTGTACCTGAGATAAACTCAGAGGTAAACCCACTGGGTATGCAACTGATCCAACTCTCTCCAGAATTTCATATGGTCTAATGAACCTTGGAATCAGCTTTCCTTTCTTACCAAATCGGATCACACTTTTCCATGGTGATACTTTGAGAAAAACATGATCACCTACCTCAAAAGAGAGATCCTCCCTCCTGTTGTCCGCATAACTATTCTGCCTGCTCTGATCCGTTCTCATGTGTCTCTGTATCATCTGAAATTTTTCTGCCAACTCTTCTACCAATTCCGGTCCCATCAACTTTCTTTCACCAACTTCATCCCAGTCGAGATCATCAATCTAATCAGCGTCCCTGATATTTTTAACCATCGACCACCACTGATCTGATTCACCCTCTAAACGGTAAATAGAAAGAATAACCTTTTGATTGTCTGAACACCCCATGACACTGAAAATCTTTTCATGTGCTTTAATCCACCCTTCAACTAGAACATGGTCAGATGATCCTCTGAATGATGGGGGATGTTGCCTCGTGAAATGTTCAACCACTGACATGTTCCTCTGCGGTTGAACTGACTGATCTCGTGCATGGATACCACCACCATTTATCACTTGAGTCAACTGCACCATTACTGCAACAAATTGTTCAGTTCCAATTCCAACCATCTCAGGATGCTGATTTGGAAGGTCATTTCCTTCTGTATGCCTTCCTAGAACTGCTTCCCTATTTCCTCTGTAGAAAACCATTCTGAACAAACATGTCTTAGATGAGGAAACAAGGTAATCTTCAAATGATATATCATTTCAATTTGACCATAAAAAATTATTTTTGGATAATAATTTAATATAATTATAACTCCTAAAGTTATCTAAACCAACCTATGATACCAACTATAAGGCCCCAGCCATAAACATTACTTAATCTTGAGTTACTTCAAGAATACACGTTGAAGATCTTTTCAGGTTTAGAGTTTTAGTAAATTAGATCATAAAACATGCATTACATTCCACATTTAAACAAAGTGGTTACATAAAATATCGTACTCATTTTTCCCATCAATGGAAACATATTTAAAATAAAACATGGATTCTTTCTTGACACTTCCTTGACACTATCATCACATCATGTACCTTTCCATTGACCTGTGAAAACATTTCAAAAACATGAGATGAGCATAAAAAGCTCAGTAAGGGAGATAAAAATATGGAAAGGAAATATGAGTACATGTATACATAAGAATCAATGAAATCATACATTACTCATAAAAAATAAGCATACCTCATCAAATCATGAATAAATCCTAGAAATCATAAGACATAAAGGTAACTAGAGGCATTTATAACATTCTTATGTAGGGAGTAACCCTCATGATAACGTTTAGAATACCCATCACAGTATATTCCCTAAATCTCTTCAGATAAACCTTAACGTTTAACTTCTTCGCATTACCAAATGCATTGGAGAGCTATATCGGGCTCACCCTCCCTTAGTTTATCACGGAACCACCCGTCTTCATAACAATGCCCAAGAACCATAACATAATCGTATCACATAAAACATGCATAAAGGAAACATAACATTTCCACCTTTCAGTCACAAGATATCAATACCACACATTGATATAATAAAAAAATTATGAAAACCATTTTCAATACCAAAATAAAAGAAAAGTAAAACATGGTATTTATTTTTCATTTAAACAAAAAGTTATGGCTTAGAGAGGAAGCCAAAACTCAAATAATGGTCACGGCGGTGGAGAATTCGTTGTCGCCGCATACGTACGACAAAAAAATTCCCTTTTTTCATTTACTAAAACGATTCATATAAAAAATATTCCTTTTTAATAAACGTAATAGTCAAAGGGGTTTATACACCGTATAAAATATTGTGTATGAAACAAAATATGCCTCAATCAAAGGAGATTGAGACGAAGTCCCATACCAAGATCATTTTGTAAATAAAATAGATCAATTATGTGTATTCACTATATGTAAACATATAGAAAGTATGAATAAAATATAGGATATCAAAATTCATTTCTCACATAATCATATCATGAAATAAACAAGAAGTATAAGATCAACCCAAAGAAAGGAATTTGGGTTAAGAAGTTCCCTTACTCGGGTCCGACTTGACTCGATCATTATTTAATCTCCTAAATAATAAACTTGAGTTAATTTATACTTGCTTAAGACCATTTTTCATGTTCAATATTCCTTTTATATAACTTATTACCATGTCATGAAAACTATGTAATTATTTAAGTTAATAACGGTCATTTTAACGATCATTGGTACTTGAGTCAGAAATAAACTCTTTATAATTACAAGTTTGTTCTTGGGGTAAAATATCCATTATATACAGTATTATATTTATCAGGTAGATATCATATATATCATATATATCCATTATATACATGCATTTATAATATTACATAACATTTAGAAGTAAGAAATGAAATACACAGTTCATTGAGATGGTAAGCTGTATGTACACATGAATGCTACTTCCATTTATATTTCATATTTAATGTAATTAAAACATAATGATACATAATTGTATTATTACTTCAGTATGGTATCATATATAATATCATAAAATATTTCCTTTATATGTACAACATATGGTATTAACGAATCAAATCACTTTGAGAGGGCGGTAGTCCGTACTTTCTAAAATGAAGATATCACGTTTACCCATAACGGAAAGCATAAAGGTATGCCATAAATGAAAAATACAGAAGCTTAAGGAAAACATAACCATATTATATATCATATATAAATATAGTGACATCTTAATGGCCACCATGGAAGGTGTTAAAAGAATATTGAACAATCATCGTTTCGTGAGGTAGAAATTCAACATCCACAGAAACAGTATGTTCTTTAACCATTAGATGTAGGTGTGTGTAAGTGTAGATCGAATCCTTCTTATAAAAACATACTATTATATTTAATATTCTGGAGTTGTTACAAAAGCAATTAATAAAAAGAGTTTAGGGGGTTGGAGAAGAAAAATAAAACAAAAGAACACAAGTGAGGATATTACCTTAAAATCGGGTAACTCCCTTTGGTTTGAACCAAAAGGGTTTCTTGAATATCTTTATACCTAAGGTAAGGCTTCGAGGATGAGGATCAGGATGTGGAGAGACAAAATGATCAGATCTTGGTCGAGCCAAAGTCTTGAGAGGTGTGGGAAAGGAGGTAGAGGTGGGGGCCTTTTATAAGAGGAGAGGAGGGCCACTCTTTGAAAGGTATAAAAGGTTACTTTATTTTCAAATGATTTTCGGATATTAAAGGTCCCAAATTTATGTATTTCAAGGATAAGGCGATAAGAGTTCGAAATACACCCCTAAAAAAGGTTTTTGACATGTTTAGGTTTTATATTATACATTATTATTTCATTTTATTTAAATCATTCATTAATGAGGTAATCGATGCATCATCATGATATCATAAATAATTTAATTTATTTTATGTATAAAAATTATAAAAAAATACTATGATGTAGGAAATATTTTTATCTTTACAATGACTATTTATAGTAAAAAATATAACTTGTATAACCCCATGTAAAAATTGTCTAGTAAAATAATACATGTTTGTATCATTTTTACTTTTACTTTAAATAAAAGGCATTAATGTCAATATCTTACCAAAGTGGCTCCATGGGGTCCCAAAAATCGACCCATGGGTTGTATTGGTCGGAAATGAATCATTCAATAGGGGTAGGAAAAGTGTCAAGGTATTTTCACTTTATTATAATATCATTTTTACCTTAAATCACACTAAATACCTTTAATCGCTATTAATAAAACTTAAAAGTTACTTTCCATCAAAAATTATTTTCATCCCATTGAAACAAATTTTACATAATAATGAAAATAATTTATATTGGATTTTTGAAATTCAAATCACAGAAGTGGTAAAGTTCCATTTAAACGAAAAATCAGTTTTTGTAACTACCACTTTGTGGTTTCACAATTGATCAAAAATTAAGGTTTTTCAGAAAAATACCAAAAATTCACCCTAAGATATATTTGATATTAAGAATTCAAAAATGAAGTCTATTTTACCAAATTCATAACATAGAAGTTGCATTAATTAATTTTATACTTAAATCCCGCTGTCAAAACAAATAGCGTGTTTTTAAGAAACAATATCTATCAAAAGATTTACAATGGTTTATGTCCAATCTCAAAGTGATATTAATTCCAATGACCACCATTGGATTAAATGGTAAAAATATATTCTAATTTCACTTTAAATCCAATTAAAAATATAATTTAACTATATAAATAAATTATATTAAAAAGAGGTTTTGAATTAAAATACAACACTTTTCACTATTCATTAAAAAATGAACATTATCAGAAAAATACCAGAAATTTATCCAAAGTAAATTTAAATGTCCCAATAATAAAGAATAATTTTATTTTGACAAATTTAGCTTATAAAATTGTCAAAAGTTAGATTTAAAAATGGTTCGCCATCAAAATGCGGTAAAACAATCTTTTAAAAATATTAGAGTATTCCATGCTTAAGATTGGATTTATTCTCATTTTAAGCCTCTAAAACACTATATAATTCCTAAATAGACAATGATAAGAATATATATTATTCATTACATACTTGGGATGTTACAATAACCATGCAACCTATCATTTTGGGGCCAAATAACCTCTGTTCTATAAATTCATCTTATGACACATTTCTTTCCTCCATTGTCCTCTTTTTGGAAAAACCTCATGTGGGGAGAAATCCAGGAGCCATATTGTAGGATTTTTTTACCATTTCATCATTTCATCTCATAATCTAGAGTCATTCATCTAGTCGGATCCATGTTGGTGATCACTCAATTTCATTTTTCCATACATGGTCCGTCTTGGCATCAGGTTTTCTGTTTATGTTCATGAAAATGTGCATTATTTTTTAGGTTTTCATATGATCTTTTTTTGTACCGATCTATGTCAAATCAAAATATGATACAGGAATAGCACACTAAAAATGACTAACAACAGGTTTCATAATTCATTCCTTCAAAATGGAGAGGTTTTTACATATTTCGTTGTTTTATACACCATATTTTCTAAGCAATGTCATCGAAATGGAAATTATCCCATGATCAAAATGGATAGGTATGAAAATTTTAATAAACGAGACCAACTAATAAATGAATAAATTTTATTAGACATATTTTCTAACCACCAATTTTGTACATTTCTTAATTAATTGGGACACTATAGGTGACATTTGAATGGATCATTTTTATGTGTTCCTTTAGCCCCATTACATGGGATGTTACATGATCAATTGAATTGTTAATTGTAATAATAATTTTTATTCATTAAATAAATATAATTGAAGGCCATATCTCAAGGCTATGGCTACATAATTGATTTCTTAATAATGAGATTATAATTATAATGAATTTCCTATGTGAGATAATTAAGAGACTAAAAATTCAAATCTTATATGTTTCCATGATACACATTCATAGGTGATGTATAAATGAAATAATTACTATAATGAAATTGAAATAATTTAATGATATTGAATTACTGTTTATAATATGCCTTGGGTGACCCATGGGTTATCATAAAATGGCCATGGATGGAATGATTTGGATTCTTCTTTGCATTCACATGAGTGACGCATAGACTCCTTAGTGGACTACCAAGGATAGACTCGTGGAGTATGAATTTTATTGACTAAAGTGACACAATGAATCCTTATGGATTACCATGGATGGAAATAGAGGGAATATGATTACATATGAAATGTTTGACACTAGGCCTCCCTTAGTTGAATGCTGAGGATTAAATTAGAGAGATAAAATGATATACAACACCAAGAGAGATTATTTGGTTCAGATGAGGATCACCAAGGATGATCCTGTAAGTTGTTTGGTTAATGTTACACGTGTAGAGATACCTAGATTCTTAATTAGGAATTACTTGGATGGGCACCATTTATTAATTGTATAATTATGCAATGGATAATATAATGCATCTCAAATAACCAAGAACACTCTTGGATTCAGATGGTGTTTAATACTATATTAATGGTCGGGTTAGGTAACTCTTGATCACATATCCCCACGAGGGGTGTTGGGATACGTGCTTGTTCCCGAGTCTTATTTAAAAATGAGACTTACTACTAAAATGAATTTGATTATATATTGATATTGGAATGATTTTTGAACCAGTGATATTCAAACTAGGGCTAAAGTATATTTCAGAGGATGTGTGTATATGAGGACCGAGACCATTATGGGTTGTTTATATTCAATACTTCCATTAAATATTCTATAACATCATTTGCAAAGTAATTATTTGATATCCACTCAACATATTTCTTTAGATGTCATTAGTGGTTTCTTACGGGGATTTTATCTCACACCCTAATCAAAATTCCATTTGTACATGAGATAATTATATTTCTAGAGCGATGGATAAGAGATAACACCCTACTAAAGGCTTTTGAATTCTTCTTAGGAGCATGGGAACATAGGGATGATTTGAGGGTCCTGATTCTATATTGTATAGTTTTTTGTCTTTTTTTTATTTTATTACATATATACTATGCCTCCCATGAATACTTATTTCAGTTTTTTTCTAGAGATATGACATATATCATCATCATATATATATATATAAGATTGCATTTAGAGTTAGTTATATATTCATGTCTGGATTATTCATTATCAATATTTTTTATTTAATACATCCTACATTGATTGCATGTTTTCTACCGTTGTGTTACACTCAAACAAGAGGGAATAGAATCTCCACACAGTCACCCAAGGCTCTCGCTTCTAGTCTGCTACTATTTACATTTTGGGAGATACTCTTACGACTCTATAGAAAAATCGTATCAGGGCACCATTCAATGGAATTCATGTCCGAGACGATATAATTGGACTCATAATCAACATTAATAACATTTATAATGATATTAGGAAAAATTTAAATGAATAAATTTACTAAACGTGTACATTAAATATCTTTATCATTCAAAAAAAGGACTGAATATGCAAGGAGTTAAAGAAATTTCTTTATTGTTAAATTTTTTTTCTATTATTGAATAAAAATATACATTTGTAATGTAATGAATGTTATAATTTAGAATATGTTACAAAAAATGTTTTTTATAAATAAATTTCAAAGGAACTATATACAAAGCTATTATAATCAATATGATTAGGCATTCAGTGACATAGAGAAACTATAAGTCTCTATTTTGGCTTCAACTAGCTATTAAATGAATTATAAAAACCTAGATGAATGGTTTTGAATAATATAAAAAATTTAGTAAAACTCAATCAAGTGTTGTAAATATGATGAGTATATGGTACGAGATATTCATGATCATGTACTATATAAATAGAGAATAATGGTAAAGTGTTTATGTAGAAGGACAACATGTATTTTTAAATACATCTATGTCGTCATAGAATCAATAGAAAAGTGCTACTAATTATATGATACATTCCTATAAGAGATGAAATTATCCAAAACACATGAATTGGTTTTAAACATCCATGTAGAGTCCAAGTTATAAATTAATCATGTAGAAATTGAAACTGAAATTTTAAGGATAAATTATAAAAGATATTTATTTTATAAATGTACAAAATATTTATGAGGTCAAAATTTAACAAAGGTTTTTTTAAGAATATCGATTTTATTCAAGTGATAATAAAAAATGTAGATAAATCATAATTCTTGATGACTTATAATATTTCTTTGGTAATTCCATAAGGAGAAAAATGTGTTTTCTTCAAGTTCTCATCTAATAATTGAATTTGTTATAACTATTGTTGTTATAAATAATTAAAATGATGATTTTTACATATAATATTATGTGTTTTCATGTTATATACTTTTTATAAAAATATATAAGAATAATATATTTTATCGATGATATATAATTTACATATATTATTTTATAAAATAAATTTGTAATTGATCTAATGACCTTCAATGGAAAATTTTAATGGGAAAAATATTATTTTTAAATTATTACTCCTAACATATAAATACCATAAATGGTTCAGTATTTAATGTCTTCATTTAAATATAAATATTCTGAATGAAATGAATAATATTTTCTAACATAAATATGTTTTTCTATCACCTTCGAATAGATTATGGAATATATAATTTTTTTGATGATAATTAGAATGTGAATTTATGTAGTGAAGATGAAATTATAAAACAATTAAATGATTATCCCAATTTAAATCAATTTAAATGTTAAATTACATCCCAAAATGTCTTTAGAGTGTTGTTATTGATATATAATATAAAGAGTTACATTTTTTCAAAAAAACTCTGAAATAAATTATTGAGTTGAAACTATCAGAGAGACTTGATGATGATATAAATAGAAAATTTTATATATAGAAATAAATAAACATTAAAATAACATCATTTGATAATGTGATGTAATATTATTGATTAATTTTTGAATAGTTCAACATTAAAAAATGATTCATAATGACTCTATTAATCAAATACAAATTATTTATAAGATGCCACTCAAAAAAAGAGTGTAGTAAAATGTTTTAATATATAGTCACATTGAAATATGGTAGGAATTTAATATTAATATGACAGGTTTAACATATCTCTTCTTGTGTAGGAGTCATAAGGCATCTCAAGTAGTCTATCTTATTTTACAGGATTACACGGGTTCTTATATAAGATTTTTTAGTATTCATAATGAATTTTCTGAATATAAAATAAATCAGTTTATAGAAAGTCATCCAACCCTTTATCACTCATTCTTGTTGGGTTCATATACTCATTAACTAAAATAATAAATATTCTCTTAGTTCACAAAATTGATTTATCCATAACCGATGATTATCATTGATGTTTATTGGTTTTGAAGATATTTTGTTGTATAATGAGTAGAATATCATATAAGTATATGAAATATTATTGTGAGATATAAAACATGTTTTTTGTTCCATATGGTATGTCATGAATACAAAAAATGACTGTAATATACTATTAATTTGGTGTTTTATGTGTTTCTTTATCATATTGAATATAGGTACCTAAGTTAGGCAAGGTACATAGTGTGATAAATTTCTTTGATATATTTGAACACAAAACTTAAGGGTGAGATAATGAAGGTGTTGTTGGGTTTTTTGTTGATGATACTATATATTATGGTATGAAAAAGATGGTATTATTAATGTTATGTGACTAGTATTAAATATGTTCCATTGATTGAGATAGAATAATTTAGTGTACGTTTAAACCAAGGTATGTGAATTGTGATATCCTAATTTTTTGGGAGAAGGGTATGTGATATTCTCATACATCAAATTAAATTTCATCTGATCACTTCATTCATTTGGTCATACAATACATTGAGAATCTAGAATGATTGACTGCTTATATGGGATTGGAATACTCTATGGGTCATTGTAACTCAATTTCATAAAAAAATAATTTTTTACTTATTAATACATTTATATGTTATAAATGGTTGATATAGGTATAGTGTTGCACTAGTTTGATGAAGATCTTGACAGATAGTTTTGTATCTTTAGTTTCACTAATATATTGTTAGCGGCCACAAATTGATTATATTTATTGATTGGAGAATTCATATTTTTCAACACTAAAATTGAACAGGAGGTCATACTCATTTGTTAACTTAATATGGTTTATGTTTTATGAAATATAGATGTTCTCTCTAATTTTTTTGATCTTATTATGAATAATTTTTGGATATTCACAAGTTATTTCATATGATGTGATGCATGTAATTTTTTTTGATTTACAATAGATATTTCCAAATATCTAGAAGGTGTTTTGGATATGGATTCAAAGTTTATTATATAAGATAAAATATAAGGTGAAATGGAATAATGTATATAATGATTTAGTGTAAATAAATTATTGAAAGATATATTCCCTAAAGCCTCCTACATAAAGTATATATTTTTTATTATATCATTTTGATTGATATGATTGGTTTTTACTATATATAATATTAGAAACCAACTAATATCATATGAATTATAATGTCATACCACATGGTGCGATATAGTGATTCCCATTAGTTCTTTTAACCATATTATAATGTATGATATGGTCGTATCACAAATGTTGTGAAATTTAATAAATATATTATTTTAATTGATAATATAGGGAATTGAATGCAAATATCAATGATTGTATTTATATAATGTAATTATATTATTAAACATATGGAATAATAAAATAGATGAAATTAATAGTTAAATGTTGAATTCTTTAGTAGGATGCCTAATACAGGACAAACACTTACCCCACTGCATTATTCAATTCTCGAGGGTACACAACTTGCACTATACATCTCTCTATAATTGTGTGTAATAATTTAATATAATGGGATGTTATTCTATAGAATGACATAGTTCCTTATATTAATTTTTCTAAGTAATATATCTATTGGGATTTCTTTAAACTAGTCAACTTGAGAACATTTCATAATCGAATAAAAGTATTAATGGTATAATGAATCTATAAATTAATGAATACAATACATAAATAAAGATAAAAATGTAAACATACTATTAAGAACATATGTAACAATACATATTCAACAAAACTTATAGAAAATAATCATAAATTAATATTGATGTAATAAATCTAGAAACTCTATACTCAACAAACTAATTTGACACCAATGACCAGCTATGCCACATACATAATTTTGTTTACCTAAAACCTGTCTAAGGAAAAAATTTAATAATTGGGACTTTATGCCCACCAAGGATTCCATGTAGGGTAAGTGGATAATTCGTATGTAATTCACCACTATGGTTTTTAAAACACAATAGTGAATAAATGAAAATCAAGTATGAACATGTCAACTCATTTATATTTAAATGATTAAAGAGTGTTTTTGAAAAACATTTGAACATGGAAATAAAATACTTATAATATTATACTAAACAATGTTGAGTAAAATAATTAAATATATATACATGTAGGTTCCACGCCTCCATAAAAATTCTTTAATACTTTTCATGGAATCTTTAATGACCTACTCAAGGAACCCTTAACCTATATCCATTTGAATATACGACAATGCAGTCATGAAATAATACATATCCTATGGGATTGTAGATGATGTGTACTATGGTCTGTGAATTATTAGTCAATCCTATGGGAAAATGGAAAGGGGAATACTCTATAATTGAATTATAACATCACCGTCAACTTATACAATCTATGATAATCAATAAAAATATAAAATGAAGCATAATAAATCATTACATTAAATTTATTATGATCGATATGACAAAACATTAATATGATTGACATATTAATTTACTATTCATGCATAAATACCACATCAATGAGAGTTACCACTATAATAAATGAAATAAATGATTGAAATACATCATTATATTGATTTATATTTCATATCAACCTACCTTAGATCAATTAAATATATAAGAATGAAGTATGACATAATAATTTATTTAGTATAATATTATTATATCTATAAAAGTATAGATGACAACCGAAAAATTTGGAAAAAATAGGGGAATAATGTATTCTTTGTGAATTTCTAGTACCTTGAATTATCGAACATAAGATATAATTTAGAAAATAGTCAAAGGATTATTATTTCTCATCCAATTAGGGCACACGAATGCTAAGGACAAAAACAAGTATCTTCTAGTATTTATTTCGGTCAGCTATATAATATTTCATTGGTCCTACCTAATTAATATTTATAGAACCCATCATATATAAAAATAATATTATTAATCCATTTTTATAAACTATTTATTTGGGATGTTATTATCATATTTATCTTTAGTTTATTAAAACATATTATTATAAAAATTCCACCCTCTTAACTAAATTATTAATAATAAATAAAATGGTTCTATAAATTAACCCCTTACTACATAATATATTAATATTACATTTACATTGAAAAAATGTATATATTTAATATAAAAAATAATAATATTTTATTGAACATTTATTATTAAAAAATAACTGACCATGAAAAAAATTATAAATTGATTAATCTATGTAAATAAATATATTTTTGGAAAATTAGATCTATACATACATTTTTATAAACAGTCACCAATTATTGTAAAAAATGTAAACTATTTTTTTTAAAAAAAAATATTAAATTCCAAATAATAAATCCTCCACCACCACACCATTGAAAAACAAGTGGTTACTTTACCATCGATCCAACAACATACCAAAGATTATACAATGATCATAATTCATTTTTCACATCATATGGAGAAATTATCTCATCTTTAAAATATATTATAAACTCAGTAATGTATATGAATATATTGAGAAGAAAACTGGGATTTCCTATTTGATAATAGAGAGTCATGATATTTGTTTATTACAATACCAACAGAGATATCAAAATATTTTCATTGTACCTCCTCTATTGATAAAATTTAGAAACTACTCATGTAATCATATTTGAAATTATAATAAATAATCATCAAATACAAAAAATCAATGGGTATTTTTATCAAAAATAAGTCAATTTAGACTCTAATATGAATGGATAAGAACTCATATAGAATCAAAATTATAGAAAATATGTGTAATTTTTTCCTAAGGAGGAAAGGATATATAAATATTAACACATAGTAAAAGTAAAACATTATCGAGATATGCAAACATATTATTCTAAAATTCACAATTAAAAAATCATTTATTTTTCTAAAATATGGTATAATAAATAATAATTAATTTATGGAAAATGAGTATCATAAATTACCCAATAATATCCTAGAAAGTAACAAATGTTTATTGATCATATACCATAATGTTTTTGAGCTTCATCACCACTAATAATCACAAATATACCCCATAAATCATTTAAACAGGATTCCATAATTATGAAATCCATAATATACATCCACCATAATCAATATCTTTGTAATAACAAGTTAAACCAAATATTGATAACTCTGATTATTCATATAAAAACATTTCCACCTAGGGGGAATATTTATTAGATGAAAAAATTCATTTATTTGACCACTAATAATAAAATAACTATTTTAATTGACACAATCATCAGTTTATAGTAAAATTGCACCAAACAATTGGTATCTCACTATAAAGACTTGTATACAATGAAAGTGGAATACTGATTATCATATGTGATATCATCATTTCATGGTGAAATCAAAATTTAAAATCTGTAACCCATAGAGGTTACAATATAATATAAGTATAATAAAAGGATAATCATTTTAAGGGGATGTTTTTATATAAATTTTTGTTGAATTAACACCTTAGTTCACATCAAAATAAAGTAGTAAGATGGGAGGAAACATGAGACTCATTGGAGATCAGATAGGTATCATTAATAAATAAAATAAATGAAATTAAAATAAATAAATGAAATTGTTATAAGGGTTTAATTTAAAATGAAAAACATCAGGTGAGACTATTGGGTACACATTATAGGGCCACCATGAACACAGTTACACCAACTACAAGAAATAGTATATATAAAAATATTTTTAGGAAACAATTTTTCTTAGTTTTCTTATTCAAAGGGATTAGAATAATTGTTCGTATATTTTTTTTATGGTAAGGATACACCAATGGTTTCTTTAAACCATTTTTATAGTATAATTTTTATGAATGTTTTAAAAAAATTGGTATTAACTAAAGGTATACCAATAATTTTATGAATCTACTAGTGTTTCATAAAATATATATCCTTTCCATCATGCCTCCCCTCCTCCCATCTAACATCCATCTAGAATCCACCCTTCGATCAATTATCCATTTTATTCCACATCATCAATGTTCTCTCCTATGTTTTTTATTCTATTTGATCACTTAATTGGTGAGATACAAATCCATTTTTACTTCTACTAAGCATCACTATCAATTTTTATTTGTATGGAACACCAAAATTGATTATTTTATATCATTACTATTCCTAATTCACTGAATGAGTGTTAATTTTGAAAATATGTTTTCTTATATTTCATAATAAATCAGATTAGAGGTGATGTTTTTTACAAAATTTAGTTACTCGGTACTAAAATATAAATATAATATAAACCCATTATTTTGTGTGATAAATTACATAAATCTATAACTACTTATTATTGTATGTCATTGTTTTATGAATTTATTATAGGCATAGGGAAATATACATTTCAATATATAATTTTAATAATTGAAATTATTTATTTCATTTAATAAAAATGTATGTATTTTAAGTGTAATATATGGTCTAAATATATATATTTTTCTTGTGTTCATAAATGGTTGAGAATGTATTTTGTTTTTCTGATACATGAACTATATTATTAAATTATGTTAAATATGTGAACAATGTATTTTTATAAAGTATAATTTACTTTATTTTGATATTTCTACAAGGATTATTTTGTTATGTATTATTCTATGGGTGGGTTTTTTTGATTAAGTGATTTTTATGACAAATTTCATACTAAATACTTACCTAGTTTGTTACTAATATCATATATTTATTAAACAAACTTAGATAATAACATGTTTTTCTTTTAATGAGTGAGATTTATACCATTATATATTTCATGGTTCATGTTTTATATAAAATGTGGCCTTTTTCTATTTCAATTCTCATATGGATTAGTTTTTCAATTATTCCATACCTATTCTTTTTTATATGATATTATGTATATTTATTACAAGTTTATGTATTTTATTTTAATACTATTGATTAATATTTACTATATTATGGCATCCAATAGGATTATGTAATAAAATTAATGATATGTGTGATAAATTTATTATTTTAATTGTTTATAAATAGCCTTTTATTTTATAAAATTGAATTTTTTTATTGCCCATTTTTTTTGTAATGATGTATTAACACATGTTAAAATTGATATTTATTCACAAAAATGGTGAGTGATTCAAAATAGATTACATATCAAACTATTTCAATGTTTATAAAAATGATAGTAATAAAGTGAAAAAATCTCATTTTTAAAACTATAATTTCTATTTGGATTCAATTATATTTAAATGTTTTTGGACATTCTATAAATTATTTTTTTGTTTATAGAACTTAGAGAAGATTACAATATGATATTGATCTGAACTCAATTTATATTCAGATCAATATAGAGAGGTTTTTTTTTGATTTTTTATTTAGTAACACTTCATATAGTGGTCATATACACATAGGATGTTATAATTTTGTTTTAATACATTGTTTAAGTTATGAATAATTTATCATCCCTAAACTAAATTTTGGTTTTGAAAAAAAATATTATGTTTCTCTCATAGTAGGGTGAAAATATAGTCTCAAAATATTCATAATGCAAATGGGAGGACTTAATTAGAGAATTTATTATATGAGAGGTTTCCTTTCATTCATCTTGATGAAGAATAAAAAATTCCAAGGAATTTTGATAATGATTTCAGTACACATGTTGAATGTAATGAAATGGTGGTGTTGAAAAAATGAAAAAAAAATTAAAATGATGTTTCCCTGACTCTAGTATAACCAAAATTTGGTAATATGAAAGATCTGGAATTCCTAATTTTAATGTTATTATGGAATAACATATATGTAAATTAAAATAATACTATTTATTATATTCATATCTTTTTAGAGGATATAATTCTAGATTATTAATATATTCCCTCAAAGCATTACATGGAATAGAAGTTAATTGAATAACCAGGATTATCTAAAAAGAAAATTCCTACTTTGAAAAAATATTTTATATTATTCACTAAAAAATTTCAGGACTAAATGATTTTATACAATGTGGTAAATCACTATGGGGGAAAATATTTTTGGAACACCATCCCTTATACAACACAAATAATGTTGAAATTTCTATTGATTTCCAAGAAATTTAAAATTATCATTTCTGATGAAAGATAACTTTATATTTGATGAAGTGATATTAAGAGAAATAATAATAAGGATGTTGTTATTCATTTTTCTGATGGATTGACACCGGTTGATATTGTATTCATGATATCCTAATTTTTCTCCTTATTTGTATAATGTGTCGGTGGGTATATCATGTGATGGTTTTAGTCTTTTTTTCTCAAATTCTTACTTTTCCTAGCACAAGGACAGACTTCATAAACATTTATAAGCTTAAATTATTTAAGAGTATAAAATTCCCATTCACATTTTGAATTTGATCATATCACAACCTTATGATCCATGAAATGGTATTGATATATAATTTAAACCCTTATAAAATAGTTGATGCATCTTCAGAATGTGGTTGAGTACAAATATGATTCTTATTCAAAACGTATATTTCAAATACACTATGTTCATATATGAATAGAAAAATAATTAATTTTATTATGTAATGATGGTTGTCTCGAGTATGAATGGAAACCATTGATCTGATATTTTTTATGAATAATAAAAGATTTATTAAGTTTAAATATCCTCATAGTTTATATTTTTAGGGCATCTATGATTCCCTCCATTAGATCATCCATATATAACAAATCATAATAGGTATAAAGATTTAATTGGGGGATAACAATAACAATGTTTATATTTATAACAAATGTTCTTAATTAATTGAATGTTGTTAGCTTCTTATTTGAGAAACATCAAATGTAGTCTACAAAGAGGATAATTTTATCCCCTGAATCCAATTACAATTTGAAGAAGAAAAGTATATTTTTTGAGTTTACTTATTAGAAAAAAAATTTATATCATTTTTAGACATAATGATTATTGAGAAAAAAATATGTGAAATGTTTATTTAAATTCATATAAATATCAATGGGAGGACAAATGATGATTTATGATCATTGTATGACTTTGTTAATTGAATTATCAGAGCATAATTGCATCATGTGTGTATCAATGAAAATATATGTAATGTTCCATGTAATATTATGTGATTAATCCATTAGGTAAAAAATAAATATCTTGAATTACTAGATAAAATAAATGTTCTTATTTCATATTCAATTAATATTTCAAAAAAAGGTCATCTTAATAGAGTTGGTGTTGAAATTTCATTGGGCACATAATAATCAAATCATTCTTCATGAGTTTATTTCAATATAAATATATCATCTTTTTCCAATAATATAATTTTATAAGTGATAATAATATCCCATTTTTATAGATATGCTTTAAAAACAATTCTGTCATTCTTGAAATAAAAAAGGGGGACCCTTAATTTTGTGTGAGTTATAAAGTATTATATCAAACATTTTTCACATTCATTATGCCTCTAACTATCCATGGTATAACTAAAATACATCTTAGAGGGACTATTTGTTTTTATTAGGTGTATCAAATTAAAATAAATTGGTAAATTTGGAGTTTTTGTATTTAGAACAAGAGTCATCCTGAAAGATCATTTGTTTGAGGTTACATGGCCCAAAAATATATGAATTTCTATTAAATTTATTTGTTTGATGTGACCACGAGACTTACCTATCCAATCGGAAATAAATAAAAGTAGTATGAGAATGTTGAACCCAATTTTCAATTAGTTCCTGAAATAGGAGCAATTTTTAGATCATATACATTGACTATATTATTTTTTGAGGAGTGAGAGATGGTATATCACATAGTCCTATTTAACTTTTATTATATTGACGAAAACATCATGTATGTAAATTGAGAATGGATATATTATATCAACCCATGTTATTATACAAATTTTTTAAACTATTTTTATCTTTTTTATGTAGGTTATGTATAAAATTATAAATAGAAATCATAAATTATTAAAATTTAGTTGTAGAAAAACTTTCAACAGAAATTTGGATCCATAATGGTTGAAATCAAAGGCAGAATTATTATTCTAACAAAATAAAAAAATATATTTATTTAATTTTTATTTTTATTTTAATGTCACGTTTTGAGTTTACCTATAAAAAATATTTATAGAGAAATAAGATTATTTCGTTTCAATTGTAATTATAATGTTCATGAAGGAAAATTAGTTATGATCAATGGGTATAAATTTATTATCATTATTAAAGGAGTGAAAATGTGTAAAAACATGATAGCTTTATTCTAACTACAACAATAGATTATTATTCTTGTGCATTTAATTATTAGGATTCATATTATAATGTATCTTGTTATGGATATAGTGAGAAATAAAAATATTTTATTATAACTATGTTATTTAATTCAGTAGGATTAAATTCATGTAGTTTGGTTAAATAACTAGAAACAAATCATTTATTGATGACCATGGATTTAAGGTAATTTAAATGACTATTGTTATTCATATTTATGTGCCTCATACTTTCGAATTATTTTTTAAATAATTTTTTATGTGAAGGATCATCAGATAGATGAATATAGAGTCATTATTGGATTAATACCAATATATATATTTCTTGAATATGGGGATGAAATTTACACCATCGAAACCCCCATTTGCCTCAATCAATTTATTACTTAAGATTACATAAATTGTCCAAATGTTTTAATTTATTTTTTTTGGAAGATGTGGTGGGTAATATATACAATCATCCTTATGAGCTCTATATTATTTTGTATATCTCAACATGGTATTTTTTCATATGGTACTATTATAATTTGTATAATTTTAGTTTCCAATAATTTTTATCATCCTTATACGTCGCATGAATTTTAAATATAATGTTGTTTTTATTTTATCAATGTAAAAAATTTATATATTGAATCAAACTATATTTGAACATTACAAAAAAGATAATTAATATTGTTTAAAAAATATTAATTGATCAAAAACATATGAAAATAATGATTAAGGAAATGTAAAACCAAGAAATGAATGAACAAACCCAAAAAATATCTGAATTACCTAACCCACAATATAATCCAAATGAACTTACGTAAAAAATATCCAAATGAAATAATCAAATTATAAAAATGAACCAAATGACCTATCTAAATTTTAATTGGATAAAATTAAAAATATAATGATCAAACCATATCATATGCATTTTTCACATGCTAATCTAACTGTTTTGATTTTTTAGGAATCATTTTTTATGTTTTCATATTCATTCTATATTATATGATATAATTATATAATGTAATTACCTATCCAATCTTTGTCTTGAAAATTTATTTTTCATAATTATGTCACAGAACCACTTTTTTTTGTGACTTGATCATTGATAATTGATTTCAAATTAATGGAATATTTCATTTCTAAAACATGAAATGAAAAAAATTAGAGACTTAGGAATGAAGACAATTTCTGATAATAATTATCACATAAGAGATATAGGAATTTTTCTTAAGGTGTTGTTGTGAGTATACTCTTTAGAATATATATTCCAATATAATATAATGTTATCTCACTAATTTATTTTATTATTTTTATCATGAACAATCATTTGGAAGAAAAAAATTTCTAACCAGCCCATTGGAAGTTCTTCTCAACCAAAGGATTCATGGGGGAAAGTACTAGAGTTACTTAGAACACTTTTCATAACTAATTAAAAAAATTTCATCATTAAATGTTTAATCTAGTGTAATTTATTATCCCAAAATAACATTAAAGGAATCAGATATATTTAGACTTCTAATAAAACCACAACTACTTTAATCTGCTCTTCCTCATATGTCCTTAACTTATTAGATGATCACTCCCATTCCATATTCATATTTTTTCTATTCATATACATCTATGGTATATCTATTTTACAAAACATCATTCTATCTATATTTATATATTCATTCACCTTCATCTTCTTTTTTGGAATATTATAATCCTCCTGATGATACTGATCACCATGAGTAGAGAGTGGACCCCACTAGTATAATATAGGATGATGATTCGTTACAACCTAGGGATATAATAGTATTCCCTGATCATCATTCCTCATGTATATTACCTGAATGGCCCGAAGGCCTTATTTTTATTTTATTATAGATAATACCCTTTTTAATGGTTGAAGGGAACCCGTACATGACCCATATGCCCAAGGCTCAGTGCCCGACTGACCCGCAATACATGACTTGAAGGCCTAGAGAAATATCATTCCCTTAACATGAACCAAATGCCCACCCACTAGAAATGCCCATCCCCAGCTTCTACGTCATTGATCACCTAGCTCCACATCTTACATTTCTAATCGGATAGCATTTACCCATAGAAAGCAGCACGGTGCCCGGTCCCGATAGCGGCTACCATACCCTCTCATTATTCCAATCCGGTTAGCTCTACTTATGGTGGATACTACTCTTGTTGGTATGATCCTCTTCTGGGGCATGTTCAGTGTGAATAGGGAATCTTTATGGTCTTTGTAGCCCGAAGGACCTGTGACCCGAAGGCCTAGTGACCCGAAGACATTTGATGACCCAAAGGCCCTTGAGACGCGTAGGCCCAAACATGTGGCCCGAAGGCGCAAATCGGGATCAAATCGTTATAGGAAAATTAAAATGATATAATGTTATATTTTTATAGTATTTCTATAATTTGATATTTTGTTTTTAGTCACATTATAATTTTACAAATGGTGCTGCTACAAGAACAACATGGAAAATATAATTAGGTAACCTATGGAGAGTATACAAGAATGAGTTATAAATTTGATGGGTTAGTATAAGGGAATGTATTTAGAGTTAATGAAATCCTGAATGGGTTTTGAGAAAAATTGTATTAGGAAGTAACTTCTCATTGGAATAGTGATGAGTTTAAGGTATTAACTAAAGTTTAGGTGCTCGATTTGTCGTGATAACGACTTGAATTAATAACATATTTGTTCTTTTGGAATATACTTTCATAGGAATCATCAAAATGAAATAAATAACAATGAAAATTTTGAGGTATATCCACAATTCATATTGGATAAATATATATTAACAAGATAGTAATCAATTATTTTTTATCAACACATGCATTTATCTATGTGCCAAAATAATTCAAAACTAGCTCATACCTCAATCCAAAATTGAAAATATCAAGAAATGATCAAAATAAGTTTTTAAACATTGAAGGTAATAGATTCATGTTAAAAGGACATAATACTAGTTACAAGATATAAATTTATACTATATTTACATTAATACCCTAAACATTAGTACCATATACATGGTTTTAAACAAAAATAACATAGAATCATTTAAATATGGTAAATTAATATGAACATAAATACTTTTCAACCATAAAATTTGAATAATGTGGTGATAATATAATGAATTGAAATATAATTGAAATTATTTTTCTATACCATCAAAATCCAAATGAAATATAATAAAAAAAATAAATCAAAAAGGAATAATCTTAACCTAAAATACATGAACCAGTCAGATAGAAATAATATGAAATAGAAAAAACTATATTCAATCAATTTTAAAATGTAAAAAATTATAATATCATATATTAAGGTTGTCTAGATCATATATATTTTTAAATGGGACTAGAACTAAAATATGAGTTGAACAATACTGAAATGATTAAAATTGACCTAGAAAAACAATAATTGACAAGTAAAAATTTATCTAAACCTACCTTTGGTAATTAAAAATAAATCATATTGAACCAAACTAATCCATGTTTATATGATTTATTAATCACTAAACCAAAAATATATGGGAAATGTATGTTTTGAATTAACCTAAAAATTTCCCTGTAAAACAAAATTCTTCCATAATTTGGTGAAAAAAATAATATTTAGTTGGCCAAATATAATAAAAAACAAATCTGAATATAGATTCAACAAAACAACCCCATTTTTTAAAATTTTATTGATTATATTTTTTTCATAATTGTGGACAATAGAATTCATTTTTTGGGAAATTTAATTCAATTTTTTGGTCATTATTATCAAAATACTGGTTATAATTTAATTTTGTTCAAAAATACTGAATTTTTGAATTATGGGTTTCAAAATTAAATTTTATTATAAAGGGTGATATTTAAGAATGAAGGTATTTTTTCTTAAAAAAATTAATTTCCTTATAAATAAATAAGAAAGATAGAAATCTTGTAAATAACAAGATACAACAACTCTTTGTATGTTTTACATTTATTCGTTCAAAAATAAATATCTGTTTTTTAATTAAATTGTTCATTTATATTTTAAAAAAATTCTCCTTGATGCCCTTGAAGAGGATAATATTTAAAAAACTAGTCGATATGATCACTTACATCAGATTTTATGATCTAAGAATTAGGGTATATTATGCTATCGCCCATGGGTGATTATTTTTCTCTACAAGATGTTTTTGCAATTTAGAAATATCTAAACGTCAAAGTATCATTACGATGGAAACAATTCATTTATAGAATGATGTGGAAAAAAATATCCATGAACTAGCATGAATAAAGTCAAAAAGAAACATATCAATTTATAAATATTATAAAGAAATTATGTCCATAACTTACACTTGTTATAATTTTGGTTTTTTATATAATCTTGTAGATTATAAATTCATTATATGGGGATCATGATGATGGAAATGATAGAAATTGGGGTTTTTGGGATAATTGCATTCCTTGTGATAGTAATGGTGATATGGATGGATATTTTTCTAGTAATGATGGTGATGAATATGGTGATTATGATGGTGAGATGTTTGTCGGTGATAATAGTGAAGATAATGATGTTCATTAGAAATAAATTGTTCCCCTACATTTGTATCTGATATTTATGAAACATTATGTCAGATTACTAAACATGATTTCATATTTTTGTTTTTGGGTTTTTATTTTTCAACATATCAAATATTAAATAATCAATATATATATATATATATTTAAATGTGTATTTTGAAATTCTCAATGCATTAATATGTTTCTTGATTTTTCTATATTGGTTTCCCATAGTTTGGTGCGAGGGTGTTGGGGTTTGGGGTGTGTGTTGGTTCTATTTCATGTTAGGAGGTGTTGTTGGCCTATAGTGAGGAGGAAGGAAATGGAAACAATTTATATAATCACTTTTATAGAATATATACATGTGGTATTACAAATCTATTGGAAAAGGGAAAATCTCGTTGATTTTTATGAATGGTTTCAAATAAACCATTTCTTTAGAGCTATCCCAATTTCTTTTATGCCCATGGTTTTGGTAACCATTACACTATACCATGCCAATGGTTTCATATTTAATAAAAATGGTTTAAAACTAATGGTATACATTATGTCTCCATTAGTGACCCCTAGAATCACATCCCACAACCTTGCACATAAGTAACCCTTCTCCTCCTACTATGTGCCCAGTGTCAGTAATGGATTTATATTGTTGGTTACACCAACTATCATCCTCAATGAAACAATGAAACCTCTACAAAATATTCAATAAAAATTCAAAAACCCCTAAAAATGAATAGATAAACATAAAAATTAATTTTTAAGTACCCAAAGGAAAAATCACCTCTCATATAAATCAAACATTGAAAAAATAATTTTTTTTTGAATCATTAAATTATCATGGGAAAACATTTCCTTCAAATTAGATCATCATTTTCATATGAAATTACATTAAATGTAAATATCATCGAGCATAAAAAAACATTTTAATATCATGTCTCCAATTTAAGTATTTATAATTTCTATGTAAATACATGTACATCTCTAGTATCACCCCTATCTATTATAATTAAGGAAAAAAACCAATAGAATTAGGTGTGGGATCCCCTAAATTCTCATTACTATATATATCCACTCCAATTACCTTTTTATCCAAGGTACAAGTATTCCAAATTCAAAAGGATAAAAATAAAAAATAGTTGGGTGATTCATAGCTAGTCGATTCACTAGGAGGTTGTATTCCATTGTATGTCTTCAATTATATTCATCATGTGTGTAGTATAATAAATTTTTTTTTGTCATCTTTAGTGCATGGTACACACATAATTTTAGTGTATAAATGGTTTCACTTACAATAGCATGGATAATATTCATATTGATTTCATTATCATTTTATACTAATATATGCGTTGTTTGATCCTATGATTCCCCTTTATATAGATGCATATTCATTGATAAAATTATTTTTTTTGAAAATTTTATTCATATTAAAATAATAAAAAAAATAGTTATTATTTTAAGAGTTCATTATAAAATTTGATTAAAAAATCATAATTCTTTTTGGACATAGGAAAACATAGAGATATAAACCAATTAAAGGTTTATTAAATATCCAATTAATTATAGGTATAATAAAAATGAAATAGAGTCATAAAAAATATTAGCTCATGGATTATAATAATTAACATTATCATATCAAAAGAATTGTATTCTAATCAAAGGCTAATGGAACCATATAAATAATAAATGTAATATGGCTCATGAATAATAATTAAAAATCCAAATACTAAGTATATTAATACATTATATATACTATATGATAGAAACCCAATATAACCATTATTTCTACACATAATATTGTAAAAAAAGATATCAAAATCATGTCCAAGTATAATGATATCACGATAAATAATTATTTATCCTATTCAACAAAAGGATTTTAAAATACAGTCACATTCCTCAAATAATTTCTTGTTCAAAATAGTGAAAACCAAAAATAAATTAAATTAAGAAATATATTTTTATAAACCGATAATCATAAAATGAATAAAAAATGATCAAAATTGAATTTAGATATATTATAAGCTCATATATCCAGTCATATAATCAAATATTATCAAATAATTATAATGTTTCATAAATAGTATTTAGAGTAACAAAAATTCATCTAGATATAATAAAAATAGATACATATTCAATTACAAGCACAAAATAAAAAATTCCATTAATGTGGTGAACACCCACAATATTTTCAATTATAATGTCATATAAGTTTAATTAAAAAGAGTTACTATTATAAAATTAATAAAATGTGATAGGAAAAGATATAAATATGAGGAAGAGAGTGAATAAACATAAAATATAAATTTTTTTTTAATTATAATGAATTATGATATTTTTGTTGGAAATTGTAATAATTGTTTCAAACTTAGATTAATACAAAAAAGTTTCATATATATTAAGAAAAAATGATTTCCTATAATGTTACAGTAAAAAATAGTGAATATGGAAAATAAATTATATCTTAATAAATCATCAAGGAAGGAATAATATTTTATTATATAGTTTTTAAGTTTCAAATTATGATTTATTAATATGTGATAAATGAATCCCAAGCAGGAGAAAATTTTTATTCGAAAACCCCAAACAAAATGTTTCCCCGTAATTGTAAGATAATGATTGGGTTAATTGATGTTGGTATCAAAATAAAAAATATATAATCTTTATGAAATTTGATAATAAGATTATGGATATGTTTCTAATATATCAAAATAACCACTATTATAAAAACATAATAAATTATATTTTTATGATAAAACGTTAAAAAATAAAACAATGATTCCCTAAAAAATAAAAATAAAATTTATTTAAATTTATTAGTGGAGCTCCAGATAAAATATTAAAAACACCATAATCAATTTTATTTAATGGATAAAATAGTTTTAATCCACAAAACTCTTTTTTATGATTCAAGTTACCAGGAATATAAATATCCACATTAAAATGGCTATAGGATTTAGAAAGAAAACATCAAAAATAAAATGATTAGAAACATAAGATTTTTAATCAGATATTCACAAATATTTTCAACATTAAGTCATATCATTAAAATTATTTAAAACTGATTGAAACAAGGAATAACATATCCAAGAGCTAATCATCAATTAAAATATTTCAAATGTTCATAAGAATTATTTCTTCTCCCAAAAAACATTAATTTAAAATATGAAAAAGAAAAATGGTAACAATTAAAAACATATATATTTTATAATTAAAGACTCCCAATAAAAATCTCTAAATCACATTAAAGAAACATAATGAAAATATATGCCATTAAGATTGTGAAAAAGTCATGAATTATGTTTTATCTAATACACATTCAACAACCAGTCCTAATTTCCTCATCCCCAATTAATTGATTAAGGTAATAAAAATCATTTAATAGATTTTCCAAGAACATTATGTAATTTTATGATTCTAACAAACTCAGATATATCATGATGATTAAATAACTCATTTTTTAAAATAAAATCTTCATTTTACTTTTCAATTCTTTTGAATTTTCATGTTTCAGAATCAAAAAATTTCTATGTGGATAATTAAAAAGATAAAACTAAAAATACTAAAATTATTTATCAATTGAATGAAAGTAAAAAATAGATTATGTCTAATGATTAAGTAGAATGAAGGATACGTACAATTTAATTTTAGAAAAATATCTCAGCTTTATCACCCTTAATAAAAAAAGGTAGAAAATAAATTTGAAATGAAGTTAAATCAACAAAAAATAAATATGGCACTTTTATAAAACTCAATCTTACTCCCACAAGTTAAATTACATGAATTTTGGGAAAATATATCCACATATTTAAAATAATATAAATAAAAATCATAATATAATTCCACTAATAAATATCCATTATCCCCTCAATTAACATTTACTTTACACTTAAACAATACTATATTCTTCCCCCTTTTTAGTAAACATTCTCTCCATTAGTTTTTCAAGAATAACCCAAGGAATGATACAACAAGAATAAATTAGATTAAAAAAAGGTATATAATTTAATTAAAAAGCTAAAATAATATAATATAAATTAAATAAAAATTATCATTAAATTTAACCAATCGACATAAACATATAAGATAATTTACCTTGTTAAAGATAACATTGGACATGGTTTTAATGTAACAAAGATATGAATGGGGGATATCATAAGATATACATGAAACATTATTAATGTAGGCTTAATGAAAATATAAAATATATATCTAACCAGAATAAGAGTAAGAACAATTCTATATCAAAGAATTTCCACTACCATTCAATAAATATTTTTCAACGATATGATCATAACAGCAATAAAAAAGATAATTTATATTTAATAAAGATCATACATATAGTTTGTTAATATATTTTAATATTTTATAATATTATTGTTAAGAAAATAAATTTTAAATATTTTTTGAACATGATAATAATATCCCTTTATTAAATGTGATCCAAAATAATTTTGAATCTTATATGTATAGGTTTCACTCATGAATGATGTGATAGATTCTTAGTTAATGAAATGGTAATATTTTTATTAAAAAGAATTGGGGTTATAATAGAACTCATTCTAAAATATTAATGTATGTGTTCCATCTATAAAAATGGGTCCCAAAAACTTCTAGGAACTACATATTCACCTTTAATAGAGGAAATTTTAGTTGAATAATAACTTTTTCACGACCATGACGATAAATATTCACCAATGTAATGACATGTTTAAAATATACAAGGTTGATATTTAGATAACGTAGTTTCAGAAAAAAAACACGAAAATAAATCACCAGGATAATAAAATAAATATATAAAGTGTATTTGTTATTCATCATAACAATGTATCTTGAAGATGTTATTTTAGTCAAACAACTCATCAAAAAGATGGTGAAATTTTTTACGGTTTTAGTCATGGTCCAATAATATTTATATTATTTAAACCACCAATAGCTAAGAGAAAACATAATATGATACATTAATATGATTATTAATTAAATAAATAAAAAATTACTTATTAATAATAAATAACATAATTAAAAATGTTATCTTATAATAGGAATCCCCAAAACAATATTCCTATTTTTCTTGTTTTAACATAACCAAACTATATCAAAATGTTAATTGAAGCATTATTATAGATGTATATTGCCTTATCCAAGTCTATTAGTTCAATTTAATTCAATTAAAACTTATTCATTAAAACTTATTCATTATTGATTAAAATGCGTTAAAACATTTTTTTTCCAAGTTATTATTTTTTCATTAAAATATCACTGTATTCATCATTGTAATTGTTCTATTTATTAACATCAATAGCTTCTCTATGTGGGTTTGTAATATTTTATATTATCTACACTAAACATCCATAAAGTTAATGATAAATGATGAAAGATAATGTCACTTTTCAAGTATGAATTGATCATATATATATGCATCAAGGCCAGATAGAGATAATATATATATATATAATAATATTTTATATAAATAATTGTGTAGTAAAATATCATTTATGTGGTGTTTTTATATTGATTAATAAATTTATTTAATTTTCTAAAAACGAAATTAAATTAAAATGAAATAATACAAAATAAAAATAAAATTAGAATAAATGATCAATACATTGTCATTGAAGATCATAAAATTTTTAGGGGCCTAATTCCTTGACATCTTATAGTAGGGTGAGACCAAATATCTATAAACTGATTAGTAGGATTATTAAGAGAGATATGACAATACCATTACCAATGAGATGAATTTTTAATTTAATATTTGATAGTGGTGGGAGGGGTAATTTATTCTTATAGTGGATGGGAGGGGATATTTATAAAAAATTTATATATATATATTTGATTAGTATAAAAACATTTCATAGTGGTATTATATATTTTAATGTTTAGTGTTATTCACCCATTTTTAAGAAATTATATATATTTTACAAGACATGTGTTTTTACGTGATGATTCCATCAAGAAATCATTATTGCCTCATATCTACTAATTTATTTATTAATTTTATTAATTTTTTGTATAAATTTATGGAAAAATAATGTTAAAACCCAAATATTCGACAAATCACTTTTGTTTGAATAATGTAACAACTTTTATTGTACGCAACATCAAGTTCAAGAACACCACGACCAATAAAACATGCCGTTTAAAATATAATTTATTAATTTGAATAACCACTTTTTGAAATTTTATAAATTATATTTTTTATAATGTCCTTCATTTTTGGAATCAGAATATAAAAATTAACATAGGGTGCATTTTTGGTATTTTTTTGAAAACATTCAATTTTTTATGAATAGCAAAAAACAATACATTATTGTTTGAAAAATGACTTTTATTTAATTAATTATTATTTTAATTTAAATTTTTCTAATGAAAAAATGGATACATAATACCTATATTAGTCTAATGTAATTTATTGGAGTAACTTTATAATAATATTAGATATAAAACTTTTATTGGACTTTTTAACAACTTTTACCCACATTCTATGCACATTTACAAAATTGCATAAAACATAATTTTACCACATCAGAGAATTGAATTTCAAAAATCCAAGAGATACAGTTGACATTATTATGTAAAATTTTATTCAATGAGATGAAAATAGTTTTTGGTGAATAATAACTATTGAATTTTATTTACCACGATTAAAAGTAAATGGGTTAATTAACGATAAAAAAAGATATTATAGTTACCCCAACAGATGAACTAATTCAATTAGATAACTGAATTTCTACCAAAATCAACCTTTAGAATAAAATATGAACATTTTTGGTCCACTTGGATTAAATTAGGTCATTTATTAATATTTTATTTAAGGAAGAGTTAAATGTGTTAAATTCAAATTTTAATAACTAATCCATTTCTAATAAAGGTTTATACATAAGATAAATTCTAAAATAAATATTTATTTGAAGTCAAAAAATATTTCCGACATCATGGTATTTTATTTATAATTTTTAGAAATTAAATAATTAAATTTATTTATGACAGAATGATGATTCAATAATTACCTTATTAATGAAGGACTAAAATAATTGATATTATAAATATCAAAATAAATGTACATTGAAGCTTTTGATGAATTTAAAAAAAATAAAAATTTAATATGAAATGTTAGGGTTTATGTGGTGTATTTTTTTGAAGTAATCTATTTTTTTTTACTTTCATAAAACCCAAATACTAATCAGTGTCATAATTGACATAAATGATTTTTTTAAAAATACTACATTATTAAATGAAATAATATTCCTAAAAATAAAAATATCAGCCAAAGGACTTATATAATGGTAAATATGTCATTAATATACCACTTGGTGTTCTCTTGTAATTTTATAGTATGTTTATTAACCATGTAATATAAAAATACAAGAAGACATTGCAAAAGTTAAACAATTTTTCTAAGAGTTAATTCTAAATGATAATGTTAATATGGTGATATAAACATCTCTAAATCCTATTGGTTGAAAGTCTGTAGACCAATCCCCACCTATTCCTAGAAATAAATCCATTTTGAGAAATTATTAATAGAAAATTATTTCATTATAAAATAATATTTCCAGCTTTTCCTAACATGACCTTCACCTCTCTTATAAATGGGTACTACGCCTTCTCTCAAAATCACACCGCCAATTCCATTTAAATCAGCCAAACCCTTCTCAAATATCTTTACACCTACCCTTAAATCATCCTAGATTACTTATATTGATCATAAATCCAACCTATGGTGCCCTTTTGATCAAATCAAAAGGAAGAACCTGAAGAAGAGGTCATAATTTCATCACATCTATCAATGTTATTTCTTTTTTCCACTTTCACTTTCTTTGCTGTTACCATTCCAAAATAATACCTCCAGTACCTTCTAAATACTGTGATGTTATTATAAATATGGTAAAACCATATTCATTATTTTATCCAACCTATTAATTACAACATCATCATAAATGCGTACATACGGCTTACCATCTCCACATTGTGGTGAAGTTTGTTATTCAACACTTCATTATTTGGATTTGTATAATAATGAGTATAATTGATGAAAATAAAAAATATAGCATGTTAATTATTCTGTATATATAATATATATTCCAAATTATAAATGATTTCACTATCAATAAAATGATATTTTCGCTCTTGTGTACGTTTGGACTACCGTCTCCAGAAACGCGATGAGATTCATTTACCATCGAAACCATTCAAGAATAATTTTCATTTAATGATTAAGAACATAATATAATTCCATATATGAATCAAATACTTCCTATCCATGACAAACATGACTTACGTAACAAACTATATAATGCAAAATGTATCTTTTAACACCAGAAATAATGATACTACTGAAATATTATTAACAAAGCTATATAAGAATATCATTTTTGATATCATATTTTTGTATGTGGTACTTGTATAATTTAATAACAATTATTTAATTATTATATATTAGGTTAACATACCCTCAACTAAGGAACAATAAAAGGTAAGGGTTAATTTTATAATCACTTTATTATCTGAGGTTGTTTAAACATAAGAACCTACTGGGAATTATTTATCATCCTCATATGTGTTTCTTAAAAATGTATTTCAAAACATTTTTACAATTTCCTAGAATATGGGTAAAATTCATTTATACCCTAGTTTTAATTTTTATAAATTGTTTCAAAAGTATTATTTCCATCGTACTTTATAACCTTTTTGAGAAATTTTGTTTAAAATGTTTTTTAACATATACGACGAGTGTATCTTTTTTCTACAATAATAAACCATCAATGATTCCCTTAAAATTTTATAAGAATATTTTAAAAATAAATGAATTCTTTTATAATTATATGAATTTTAAATTATTTCAAAATAGAAGCAGATATTTCTCCCAAATAGTTTAGATTTCATCTATGTCAGCATACATTGATTGATTTAACACTCGTTTTAATTTGATTTATTATGATAAAATGATACATATTTTATTGAAAGTTTTGTGATATGTTTGACTGTGGATGTGTTATTTTTATACCAGTCATGATTTAAGGTTAATTAATTAACATTTTTTATGTTAGTTTTAATACGAATGTTTATGTTATGTTTTATCCTTTTCATATGAGGAATACATTGGACTTCGTAAGTGATGGGTGGAGTCCGTTATAGCTCTTCAATGCATCGGTATGTCTCATGATAAAAACAAGTGTCTTGGCATAAGGCCTTGAAAAAATATTATTTGTATTCTTGTCACGAGACCTTGACAATGTTGTTATGATGTTCAACATTATGAATTCAATGATTATGAAATTAGCTATTAATATTACATGTGATTATTCAATTAGAAGAATTTTCATATGAATAAGTAAATGGAATTTTTTTTATATTTACAATATAATAATTATTTTTACGTTTAAATGGATTATGTTTTAGTCTTATAAACTTCCTTAAATGTTTATTCTCATTTATGATTGATAATCCTATATTGTTATCCTTACGGAGCATCTGAGCTCACCTATTTCATATGTTTTATTTTTCCTAGGATTTGAAGAAGTATATTATGATTGACCTGCATGGATAGGCTATGGGATATGAGTGCATTCAAAGTGGACACAATGTTGTTGTTATTCCATTTCATAATGTAATGTAAAACATATGTATGTATCTAGTACTTACATGGCTATTAAACTAATCAGTCCTTCGGGACATGATCTATTGTGATCATGGAAATGTTATGTAATATTGCACTGACTCTGGGTAACTTGGGTTAGGGCATTAAAATTGGTATCAGAGTACGTTTAGTACAAACCTTGGAAACTAGATTTAGAAAAAAATTGATTAGGGAGGAATACCCAAAGATACACTTTGAGGATTAGGATAGAAGAACATACTAAAATATTTGTAATGTACATATTTTTTCGAATTTTCCAAGCAATACTCACTGTCTGGATAAGAGAAGTTAGAGGCAGCTCTGGAAGAGATGTACCTAGGAGTAAAATCTCCAAAAATGTATTTCTAAGATAACCCGTGGTATCCTGGTACACGACAATGGGACTTTATGCACTCTTGGTCATGAAACTTAAGAAGGAAATTCTTAGGATAATTCACATATTCTTTATTGGCCATTATAAAGGATTTAGGAGTAAATACTTCGTAAAAAAAACAAATTTTTACGAGTATGGATTATATTCCTAAACGGTTCTATTTATGTTAGGTATTTTAGTAGTTTGGATTATATATTACAATTCATAATCTAATCTAGTGTATGAAATTGTTTAGAAATAGCGCATAGTGGAAAGAATGTAAACCATATCAAAGCATGTAATCCATATATGTATTTCCCAGAAACTCTAAATAATCATAGTGGAGTTGGTGGTGCAACTGGTGATGAAAAAATGATAACCACATTGGGACAAATCACTCAGATTATGAATAATATCCTTTCCAGAATGGAGCACCCTGATCCACAATGTGTAGGATCAATGTTAGACCACTTTTTGAGAAAACAACCACCACCATTAAATGGGACTACAAATCGATTTGTAGTTGAGAAATTCATAAGTTCCTTATAGAAAATATTTCATTCTTTGCGGAGTAGCGAAAGGGATAAAGATGTTATGGAAGTTTATCACCTCAAAGGAGATTCAGATCAATGATGATATAATTCAAAATAAAAAGGAGGATGAATAATTATAAAATAAGTAATTGATGGAGTTGAAAGAGCTTTTTTTATAAAATTAATTTTATCCTGAACATCCTACGCATATGGAAAGGATATTTCTGAGTCTAAAGAAAAAGGAGGATGAGAATGCCGTAACGTTTGAGGCTAACTTTACAAGGTTAGAAATACATGTCATGGATTATATAAAAAACCGAAGGAGTAAGTTTGATCAAATCTTTGATCGGATAAATCCATTTCTCCATCAAGCATTAGTCCCGCAATCCTTATCATTGTACGAAGATATTGTATCATTTCCTATCAAGATAGAATAGGAATTATTTAGGTCGTACGAATTTAATGTAAAGAAAATGAAGAAGAGACCTGATAAACACTCTATAAATGAAAATAAGGGGAAGAAGATAAAAGTTGAATATGCATCCTGTGGTAAATGTGGGAACAAACACCCTGGTACATTCCTAAAAGGGGTGAGAGTTTGTTACAAGTGTGAAGAAAAAGGCCACCAAACTCATGATTCCAAGGGAAAGAAAGTGGATGTCAATGTTAAATGCTAAAATAATAGGGAAATGGGGAATTATGAAAATTAATATCCTTAGATCCATGGTACCATACCTTATAAAATTCAAAGGGAGAAAATCCAAGCTTTTTCAATCAATACTGTTGAGGTTGAAGATCCTAATGACTTGCGGGGAGGTACATTAATGGTTTCCTCAAATTTAGCCAATGCATTATTTTATTCTGGATCATCGCATTGTTTCAAATCATCACAGTTTTCTATGAAAATTAGACATTTCAAATTTCATTTAAAAAAAGGATTTATCAGTCAAAAATATTCAGGGATTCATCAATTCAACAATGTTTTGTGAATTAGTTCCCATTAGGGCATATAAACATGTTTTATCAACTGATATCATCATCATACCTATGATTGAATTCGATATAATCGTTGTTATGGATTGGCATTCATACAATGATGCGAAAATTTTTTGTTAGAAGAATTAGGTTACATTTTTTGATGAATGTGAGGAATACCTTATCTTTAGAGTAGAAACACCACCATCTAATTCTCATCTAGATCCACCTAGAATAACTCTACTAATTTTAATTATTGTGGGGGGGGGGAGATAGTGAAATAACTATGGTAGAGGAATAGAATGAAAAATTAGAGGACATAACTATTCTGCAATATTATGATGATTTGTTTCCATAGGATTTACCTAGACATCCTCCAGAACGAGAAATTGATTTTTCCATGGATTGAATTCCTAGTTCAAGGCCCATATCAAAGACCCCTTATAGAATGGCCAGTGTGGAATTAGTGGAAGTAAAGAAAAAACTAGAAAAATTTTGTAATAAAGGATTTATTCTCCCTCGTGTTTCTCTATGGGTATCCCTTGAAATTTTTGATAATAAAAACTATGGTTCTATGAGGTTGTGCATTGATTACAGGGTGATCAATGCTATAACAATAAATAACATGTATCCACAACCTCACATTGATGATTTATTCGATCAAATTCATCGAGCTAAATATTTTTCAATGATTGATGTTCGATCTAGATAACTTTAGTTTTTCATAAGGAAGGAAGACATTCTGGAGACAACATTTCGTAACAGGTATGGGAATTATGAGTTTACAATAATGCCTTTTGAACTGACTAATGCACTATCTATTTTCATTGATCTAATGAATAGAGTTTTCAAGGAATATCTTGATGACTATTGTAGTTGTATCTGTTGACGATATCTTGCTATACACTAAATTATACGATGATAAAGAAAGTTATTTGCTCCCCATTATAAATACAATTTGAAGAAATGAATTATATGGGAGGTTTACCATGTGTGAATTCTAGCTTCAAGAGATTTTGTTTTATGGCCATATTATCTCTATGGAGGAAATCTCTATTGATCCTTCAAATATAAAGGCAATCCAATAATGTCCAGCATCGATGAGTATAACTGAGGTACATGATTTTCATGGTATAGCAGGTCATTATCAGCGTTTCGTACAAAAGTTTTCCTAATTGGAAATGCCATTAACCAAGATCACATGAAAAGAAGTAACATTTGTTTGAAAAGAAGAGTGTGAATAATGTTTTGAAGAAATGAATAAAATATTATTCAATGATCCTATATTGATTCTATCGTCGGGGAATAATGGGTTTTTTATTAATAATGATACTTCAATGAAAGGAATTGGTTGAGTCCTTATGTAGAATGATATAGTTTTTTCTTATGCATGATGACAACTAAATATTCATGAATAAAACAATCATACTCATGATCATAAGTTATAATCTAAAATCATTGCTCTGAATATATGGATAGACTATCTATAAAGTGACAAAATGAGATATATACTGTTCACAAGAGTTTGAAGTCTATTTTCTCAAATAAGAAACTAAACATGAGGCAAAGACGATGGCTTTAACTACTCAAGGATTATGATTTCACTATACACTACTTCATAGGGATGAAAAATAAGGTGGCCTATACTTTGATAAGGAAGGATAATGGTGTTTTAAACAAGATGATAGATTAATGAGATCCTATGTTCATTGATCTAATAAAGATGGATATGGGAATAATCATAGAACGTGAAACATCTATACTTTTTCTAATGGTTTACAATCCATATTTACTAGAATGGATAAAAAGTTATCATACTGATGATGAGGAGTTTCAAAAGAAAACTAAAGATGTGAATTATGGGATATTGGACGACTTCGTATATGAAGATAGAATTTTTGAAATTTGGGAAGAGGCATTATGTTCCTGAGATACCTGATCGAAAAAGGGAATTATTGGATGACGTTCATAGCTCCAATTTCTCTCTACAACCCAGTAGAACAAAGATGTATAGATATTTTAAGGAACATTTTTGGTGGGACAACATGTAAATGTAGATTTATAATTCTATGCCAAGATATGTAGTTTTTCAATAGGTAAATCCTAGAAGACAACATCCTGGAAGAGTCATGAATCTTCTTCCCATACCTGAGTGGAAATGGGATGATATTATGATTAAATTTTTCATGGGGCTACCAAGGACTCCTAGAAGGAATGATGAAATATGGGACATTGTTGATCGTCTTACCAAGTCAGCACATTATTCTTACTATTACAGAAAATTTACCAGTTTAATGTTTAGAAAGACAATATATTAATGAAATTGTAAGACTTCATGGAGTTAAACTATCAATTGATTCTGATAGTGATCTCTATTTTACATCAAGATTCTGGAAAAATCGTTAGAAATCCCTAGACACTGAACTTCATTTGAGCACTGCCTACCATCCTCAAACTAATGGAAAATCAGAAAGGACTATTGAAACCTTATAAGACATGTTGAGATCTCATTCACATGACATTCAAGGTATGTGGGATTAGTATTTACATATGTTATAATATTACTAAAACAATATATTCCATTCAAGTATTAAGATGGAACCATATGAAGCATTATGTAGAATGAGATGTCTCCCACCAACTTGTTGGGATGATGTTGGTGAATGGAAACTTGTAGGCCCATAACGTGTTGAGGAAACAATGGAAAAGGTGAAGATTATCCAAACCCATATCAAAGAAGCTCAATGTAGGCAAGAGATATATACTGATAACCGAAGGAAAGATTTGGAATATTAAGTTAGAGAGTATGTTTTCATGATGGTATCTCCAAGTAAGGGTGTTTTATGATTCAGTAAGAAGGGTAAATTGAGTCCAAGGTACATCAGACCATTCAAAATTCTAGAATGAATTTGAGTTGTAGTTTACCATTTGGCAATGCCGACTAGTCTCTCCAAAGTTCATCATGTGTTATACGTATCACTATTTCGGAAATACATGACTGACCCAATGTATGTAGTTACCGATGTGGAAAAATAACTAGAACCCAATCTGTCTTATTGTGAAGAGCCTATCAAGATTGTTGATAACATAGAAAAGGTGTTGAAACCAGTTGACTTGTTTGGTAAATGTTCTATGTAGAAACCATATGATGGATGTGGAAACATGGGTACGAGAGGAACTTATGTTGATGAACCACCCAAATCTTTTTTTTGCAGTAAATTCTAAAAATTTTAGGGATGAAATTATTTGAAGGAGGGAATAATGTAACATCCCATGTTTTCATGATACAATTCTCTTTGAATAATACAGTATCTTGCGTTGTACGCAACATCGAGTTCTAGCACACCATGACCAATAAAATTAATATTTTAAAAATACGTTATGAATAGGAATACAATTTTTTTAAATTTGTTATTTTATTTTTTAAAATGGACTTCATTTCTGGATTTTGAATATCAATATTAGATAATGGTGAATTTTTGGTATTTTTCTGAAAACATTCAATTTTTGATGAACAGTGAAAAACAATACGTTATTGTTTAAAAAATGAATTTTATTTAAATTATTATTATTAATATTTAAAATTTATTTTATATTAAATATAGATATATAATACCTATATTAGTCTAATTTAATTCATTGTAGTCATTTTATTCAACAATTAGATTTATAAAATTTTATTGACCTTTTAAACAGCGTTTACCCAACTTCTAGACACATTTAAAATTATTTATAAACTATAATTTAACTTCTTCTGTGAATTGAATTTCAAAAATATGAGAGACATGGTTGACATATTTACGTAAAAATTTGTTCAATGGGATGAAAATAATTTTTGGTGAATATTAACTTTTGATTTTTATTTACCATGGTCAAAAGTAAATAGGGAAATTAAATGAAAAAATGATATTATAATTACCCCCAAACATGTCCTAATTCTATTGGATAAGTTTATTTCGTCGTAAATCAACCATAGAAATAAAATATTATCATTTTTGATACATATGGGTAAGATTAGGAAATTTATTTTTATTTTATTTAAAGAAGATTTAAAATTGTTACCTTAAAATTTTAATAACTAAACCATTTTTAATATAAGGATATACATAATAAACATTCAACTATAAATATTTTTTATAAAGATAAAAATATTTCTGACATCTTGGAATTTAATTTATAATTTTTACACTTTAAATAATTAAATTTATTTTTGACATAATGATGATTCAGTAATAACCTTATTAATGAATGATTAAAATAATTGATATTATAAATAACAAAATAAATGTAAATTTTGACTTTTGATGCATTCCAAGAATTTTATCGGTTAATAAGACAAGTTAGGGTTGATTTAATGTATTTTTTTATGTAATCAAGTTTTATTGACTTTCACAAAAACGAATTACTAAATATTTTTAAAAATGGCATAAATGATTTTTTAAAACAAATACTATATTATTAAATGATATAATATTCCTAAAAATATATTGTTCCTCAAAAAGACTTATATAATGATAGATATGTCATTTATGAACCAGTTTTCCTTCGCTTGAAATTTTATAGTATGTTTACTAACCATGTAATATAAAAATAAAAGAAGAAATTGTAAAAGTTATACTATTTATCCAAGAGTTAAATATAAAAGATATGGTTAATATAGTGACCTAATCTTTTGTAAAACATATTGGTTGAACAGATTTCGAGCCATCCCACCTTATCCTAGAAATAAATCAATTTTATTCATTATTAACCGAAAATGATTTTATAATAAAATAATATACAAAATTTTTCCTAAACTGACCCTCACCTCTCTGATAAACAGGTACTACCCCATATATAAAAAACACATCTCCATAGCCATTTTTCAGGGCCAAACCCTTGATCAATTATCTTCCACAAAACCCTCAGTTACACCTAAAGGCCTTACATTGATCCAAAATCCATCCTAGGGATCCCTTTTGATCATATCAAAAGGAAGCACCCGATGAAGAGGAATAATTTCATCACCTCTTTCAAAGTTCATTTATTTTTATACTTCCCATTTCATTGTTGTTTCCATACCAAAATAATACCTCTAGTAACTTCTACATATTGTGATGTTATTATAAATATGGTACAACCATATTCATTATTCTATTCATCCTATGAATGATAACGACAACATACGTCTGTATGTACGGCTTACCATCCCCACATCATGGTGACGTTTCTTATTCCACAATTCATTATTTTGATGGGTATAATTATAAGGACCCAGCCATAAACCTTACTTAATCTTGAGTTATTACAAGATTAAACATTGAGGATCTTTTCAGGTTTAGAGTTTTAGAGAATTAGATCATGAAACTTGCATTACATTCCACATGTAAACAAAGTCGTTACATAAAAGACAGTATTCATTCTTCCCATCAATGGAAACATATTTAAAATATAACATGGATTCTTTCTTGAAACATCCTTGACACTATCATCACATCATGTACCTTTCCCTTGACCAGTGAAAAAACATTTCAAAAACTTGGGATGAGCATAAAAAGCTCAGTAAGAGTTATAAAAAAATGGAAAGGAAACATGAGTTCATATATACATTAGAATGAAATCACACTTTACCCATAAAACGTAGGCATATAAAATCATGAATAAATCATAGAAAACATAAGACATAAAGGTAAATTGAGGCATTCATAACATTCTTACGTAGGGAGTAACCCTCTTGGTTACGTTTGGAATACCCTTCACAGTATATTCCCTAAATCTCTTCGGAGAAACCTTAACGTTTCACTCCTTCACGTTACCCAATGCATTGGAGAGCTATATCGGGCTCACCCGCCCTTAGTTTATCACGGAACCACCCGTTTTCATAACAATGCCCAAGAACCGTAACATAAATGTATCACATAAAACATGCATAAAGGAAACAAAACATTTCCACATTTCAATCACAATATAACATTTTAGTATATTGAAATAATGAATCCATTCAAAAAGAAACCATTTCCAAAACCATTTAAAACATTTAATAAAGAGATTTTTGAATCAAAGTGTCCCATACCACCTTGAAGCTTAAAATTTTAAACCATTAATATCCATATAAATAAATCCTTAAAAACATTTTGAAAACATGGATATTAATAAGAACAAATAATTAAAACATTTAAAACGATATTTTGGTTAAAGGGGTTTTACCAAAATTAGAGACACTTGAATACAATAATTGAGGAATGACATTTAGTCAGAACTTTATAATATCATGAGAAAAAATGGATTCATGATATAATACTCCAAAGGATAGTATATACACCATATAGGAGTGAATTGGTGCATAACAACAATGAACCCTCAATAGAAATGTCAAATGTGATGAAATCCCTTATAAAGAAGGTATCCTTAAATTAAGGACAAATCAATCTCAAAAATATGTGTGACAAATATAAATACACCCAATATAAGTGGATATTAAGTGTAAAACAATAAAGGTTCATTCACACATATTCAAAGGATGAAATATTCAATAACAACATGTTGAACCCAAAGAAATCGAAATTGGGTTAAAAAGTTCCCTGGGTAAAATTCGACAGCCTAACGGCGTCACATCAAAAATTCAGAAAATGATTTGATGAGAGATAAAAAGGGAATCTAATAACTTGCACATAAAATTTACATCAATCAGGATATAGAGGAACATATCCCAACATAATAGTATGTGAATTAAAAGACATAACAAATGAAGTCTTTTAAAAAGAGGAGGGTGAAAGGTTCCCTTACCGACTTGGGTAACTTTCGAAAAGTACACCCCATTTAAGAAGTGTCATACAATGAATATGTAAATACCCATAAATGGAATTATATTACAAAAGGAGTTTAATAATGGGAAGTACATAAACCACTCAAAGGAAATTGTGGCAAATGTAGCATAAATCTCACGGGGATAAAAGTGAGATGAAAAATCTCTTACGAAAACTCGGCAGCCTAACGACGCCACTTAAAATGTCCAAAATGGATTGATGAGAGAGAATAGGGTCTCTCATCATATAAAAATTATAGTAAGAGTAATATAAAAGAACATCCCAATAACAATAAAGTTGATCTTTAAAAGGAATGACATAAAAGAGCGTACTTAAAAATAAGAGAGGAGTAGGATCCCTTACCTGCGGTCCGACTTGACTCGATCATTCTTTAATCTCCTGAATAATAAACGTGAGTTAATTTCTACTTCCTTAAGAACCTTTTACAAGTTCATTATTCCTTTTATATCACTTATTACCATGTCATAAACATTATGTAATCATTTAAGTTAATAATATTTTTTTCCCGATATTTGGTTCTTAAGTCGAAAGTGGACTTCTTACAATTACATGTTGTTCGTGTGGCCAAATGTTTATTATATCCAGAATTGTATTCATGATTTAGATATCATATATTTCATATATATCCAGTACATTCATGCATTTATAAAATTACATAATCATTTAGTGGTAAGAAATGAAATGCACCGTTCATGGAGACGGTAAGCCGTACGTACGCATGAACACTACTTACATTTCTATTTCGTATTTTATAGAATGGAATAATAATGATATAAAGGTATATTATAATTCCAGTATAATATCATATATAATATCATAGTTCCATCCTTTATAAGTCCCACATATGGTATTTAACGAATCAAATCACTTTGAGGGGGCGGTAGTCCGCACTTCCTTAAATGAAGATATCGCGTTTACCCATAATGGAAACCATAAAAGTATTCCCAAAATGAAAAAAACAGAAGCTTAAGGAAAACATAAACATATTATATATCATATATAAAAATAGTTACATCATAATGGCCACCTTTGAAGGTGTTAAATGAGTATTGAACAATCATCGTTTCGGGAGGCAGAATTTCGCCATCCCTGGAAACCGTATGTTCTTTAACCATTTGATGTAGTTGTGTGAGAGTGTAGCTCGAATAAATCTTATAAAAAAATTCTAGTATATTTAAGATACTGGTGTTGTTACAAAAGAAGTAAATAAAAAGATTTTAGGGGGTTGGAGAAGCAAAATAAAGCAAATGAACACGAGAGAATGAATTACCTTTAAAAGTGTAACTCCTTTTGATTTGAGCCTAAAGGCTTCCTTTGAAAGGATTCTGCCCAAAGGGAATCCTCTAGGATGAGGAGAGGGATGTGGAGAGAGTAAATGAGCGGGGTTTGGCCGAGACAAAGGCTTGAGGAGTGTGTGAAATGAGGTAGAGGTGGGGGCCTTTTATAAGAGGAGAGGAGGGGCACTTTTGGAAAGTAAGAAATATTACTTTATTTGAAAATGTGTTTCGGTTTTAAAAGGTCCCACATGGATATAATTCGTGGATAAGGTGATAAGGGTTCTCAATACACCCATCCAATAAGTTTTGGACATGTGTAGGTCATAGAGTTTACATTATCTTCTCATTTTATTTAAATCGTCAGATAATGATTTCATCGCTGCATCATTATGATGTCATAAATAATTTAATTTATTTAATGTCTAAAAATTATAAAAAAATTACTATGATGTAGGAAATATTTTTAGGTTTCCAATGACTATTTATAATAAAAAATATGATTTGTATAACCCTACTTAAAAATTGTTTTAGTAAAACATATCATGTTTGTGTCATTTTTACTTTTACATTAAATAAAAAGTTATTTATGTCATTTCCCAACAAAAGTGGCTCCATGGAGTCCCCAAGTTGACCCATGGCTTGTATTGGTCGGCCATTACACATCCAATGGGGTTAGGACATGTTTCAAGTTCATTTCATATTATTAAAACATTATTTTTACCTTAAACTATACTAGTTACCTCTAATCGCGATTAAAAACTTAATAAGTTACTATTCACCAAAAAATTATTTTTATCCCATTGAACCACATTTTACTTCTTAATGAAAACCATGTATGTCGGATTTTTGAAATTCAAAACACAAAGATGGAAAAATTTCATTTAAACGGAAAAATCAGTTTTTATAAGTACAACTTAGTGGTGTCACTATTCATCAAAAATTGATGTTTTTCAGAAAAATCCCAAAAATTCACCCTAAGATATATTTGATATTACGAATTCAAAAATGAAGTCTATTTTACAAAATTCAAAACATATAAGTCACATTAATTAATTTAATAATTAATTCCCACTGTCAGAGCAAATAGCGTGTTTTTATGAAACAATAAGTATCAAAAGATTGACACTGGTTTAAGTCTGATTTCAAAGTGAAATTAATTCCAACGACCAATATTGGATTTAATGGTAAAAATATATTCTAATTTCACTTTAAAATAAATTCAAAAGATAATATAATCATATAAATAAATCAGATTAAAAAGAGGTTTTGAATTAAAATACAACATTTTACACTATTCATTAAAAAAATGAACTTTATCTGAAAGATACCAAAAATTTACACAAAGTAAAATTTTGATGTCCCGATTCTTAATAAGAGTTTTATTTGGTCCAAAAGAATGTTTAAGAGTGAACAAAACTATATTTAATGATGGTTCAACATCAAAAGGTGATAAGTGAACCTTTAGTGAAAACTAGGGCATATATGCCTAAAATTGAATTCTTTCCGTATTTTAAGCCTCTATCCTTTATTGGATAATTGTAAAAACATTTAAAAACATATATAATCATATTTTAGTTATTTCTATCCATTCCCGCCATTACAACGGCTACATGTTAACTACCATTTAAAATAATATTATTTTATTATTAGAGTGCACCAAAAGATTCCCAAGAAACTTATTGTTGCATGTTTGGTACGCCATCGAGCATAGCGTCCCCTTTAAAGTCATATCAATATTTTATTCACAAATATGGATAAATATGAAAATTTCATATTCTTTATTTACCTGGGGTGTTACATCCTTCCCCCCTTTTGGGAATTGCATCCTCACAATTATTAAAATTGAGCTTGGAAACATCCTTGAATGTCCCACATCGAAACAAGAGTCGGTAAAACAATCACTTTAAAATAAAGAAAGATAAGCACAGAGGTCACCTGAGTTAACCCATACTAGGATTCCAAATATGAAAATATGGACATGGAGGAAAAAACAAAGGGTCATGTTCTGATGGAGAGTGATAGAAAACATGTTTAGGAGAAAGTTAACCACAAGAAAATCACAAACTTGTGATGGGTTAAACGGTATTCGATTCCCCAGTAGGAAAAGTTAATAGACAACATTTTTGTTTTAAGTTACTTTTTATTGAGGAATTTATTCATAAGGAAACATAATCACTTATCATGTTGACTTTCATCTTTTACTAGATTCCTTAATCAAACTCATATTTTTCCAAAAGACGAGTATTTAGGGAGACTTGTTCGCATTAAGAGTACTATAATAAACTTATAGAGAATCATCTACTCCACAAAGGAGAACTATATACATCCCATGTATTTAGGCTTTAACCAAAACCAAAACGAAAAAGGTTAGTACAAGGTCAGATAATCCAGAAAAGGATAACCCATTAAAAATAAAATCCATGCTTAATCTCCAAAATTTGTCCAACAAAACCCAAAGTTCAACGAGGACCATCCAATAAACAATTTGTCCATAAAATTCTTCAAAGTAAACCAATATAAGATTGAAACCCAAATATTTGAAGGATTTAGTCACATAGTCTTCCAAGTTAAATCGTAACATTTATATCCAAACAACATCAGTTTCTCCTAAAGTCTCGTATTGAAAAGTAATTAACCTAATCACATATCCTCTATGATAGGTTAATCATTATCATAAATAACCCAAAATCAACTTACTCTTAAAAAAAAGAATCAGTCTAACTAACCAGGGACTTCACGTAGTCCAATGGTAGGTGATAAATACCAGTTGCACTTTGATTGTGGGTTCGATTCCCGCAGCTTTGTCCGACACGACGGGTAGTCACACGGTCTACATGTTGTCCTTTTTACAAAACTATATAATTATCAAATCATTCCCAAAAAGGGATAAAATCATCAAAAATAACCATAACATAATTTAACCTCAATTTTATCTCATGCCTTTCACATCAATCACAACATATAGTAACCCATAATTACCTCAAAAGTAAGGACCATATAAACCCAAATAGTTCTTTATAACTATGTCCACAAAAGAAAAGATAACTATTACTTGAATAAAATTTGCCTATATTAAACATCAGGGTTACACATAATATAAAAAGTCTTCTAATGTAACCCCATCATAAAAAGAGACTTAATACTCTTAAGAATTTCACCATAACTCTTGAAGCCCTTATATGTTGACATCTTACTCATTCGACATTCTTCATGATCCATTATCCATTCCTTTCCAACTTATTCCGAAATACCTCTTTCCTACAAACAAAATCATGAATCATATCCTAAGATTCCAAAATAGGAAAACAATAGTCATGAAATAGTACATACCTTTTATTGGTCATTGTCAGTTTCTTCATCCTCAATCGGAATGGCATTAGGTATTGGTAAACGAATATTGGTACGCTCTTGGTGACCCCATTCACGAAACTTCTTCATAGGACATGTGTCTGCATAATGACCATGCACACCACATTTAAAACATTCAATTGATCCCTCACAAAGAACTTCTTTCCCTTTCCTCGAGTCAACTGGATGCTTCCTTTTTCCATGGCAGGTTCTTGCTTTATGACCTTAATTTCCACATCTATAGCATATTTCTGTCCCCTTGAAACATTTTCCTAGGTGTTTCTTTCCACATCTTTGACACATAGGTTTTTGAACACACTTACCTTTATGATTATTACCTGTACTTCCGTAGGGATTTGTTTCTTGCATATATGATGCCTTAGAGAAATCTCCAATGTTTAGGTGGTCAATCATGACTCCAGATAGTTGGTTGAGGATAATCACAAGAGTTCTCATTGAAGCTCCCATATCATTCAGTTGCTTGCTCAAAAAACTGTCACAGTTTCCTTCACATCCACTGTTACTTTGGTGCCTGCTAGATCCAGCCATTTACTAAAACCAAAAAGGTCAGTGTGAGTATATCAACAAAACCATCATGTACTAATGAGTAAGATAAACACTAAGATGTACTTACTCATTCACTTTATCTAAAACTAGGACTCTTTCTGAAATCCTAACCATTATGGTAATGTCACTTATGCTTAAAGAATACCCTAACCTCTAAAGTTATCTAAACCGAACTTTGATACCAACTATAAGGCCCCAGCCTTAAACCTTACTTAATCTTGAGTTATTAAAAGATTACACATTGAGGATCTTTTCAGGTTTAGAGTTTTAGAGAATTAGATCATGAAACTTTCATTACATTCCACATTTAAACAAAGTGGTTACATAAAAGACAGTATTCATTCTTCCCATCAACGGAAACATATTTAAAATATAACACAGATTCTTTCTTGAAACATCCTTGACACTATCATCACAACATGTACCTTTCCCTTGACCTGTGAAAAACATTTCAAAAACTTGGGATGAGCATAAAAAGCTCAGTAAGAGTTATAAAAATATGTAAAGGAAACATGAGTTCATATATACATTAGAATGAAATCACACTTTACCCATAAAACATAGGCATATCAGATCATGAATAAATCATAGAAAACATAATACATAAAGGTAACTTGAGGAATTCATAAAATTCTTACATAGGGAGTAACCCTCTTGGTTACGTTTACAATACCCATCACAGTATATTCTCTAAATCTCTTCGGAGAAACCTTAATGTTTCACTCCTTCGCGTTACCCAATGCATTGGAGAGCTATATCGGGCTCACCCGCCCTTAGTTTATCACAGAACCACCCGTTTTCATAACAATGCCCAAGAACCGTAACATAAATGTATCACATAAAACATGCATAAAGGAAACATAACATTTCCACATTTCAATCACAATATATCATTTTAGTATATTTAAATAATGAATCCATTCAAAAAGAAACCATTTCCAAAACCATTTAAAACATTTAATAAAGAGATTTTTGATTCAAAGTGTCCCATACCACCTTGATGCTTATAATTTTAAACCATTAATATCCATATAAATAAATCCTTAAAACCATTTTGAAAACATGGATATTAATAAGAACAAATAATTAAAACATTTAAAACGATATTTTGGTTAAAGGGGTTTTACCAAAATTAGAGACACTTGAATACAATAATTGAGGAATAAAATTTAGTCAGAACTTTATAATATCATGAGAATAAATGGATTCATGATATAATACTCAAAAGGACAGTATATACACCATATAAGAGTGAATTGGTGCATAACAACAATGAACCCTCAATAGAAATGTCAAATGTGATGAAATCCCTTATAAAGAAGGTATCCTTAAATTAAGGACAAATCAATATCCAAAATATGTGTGACAAATATAAATACACCCAATATAAGTGGATATTAAGTGTAAAACAATAAAGGTTCATTCACACATATTCAAAGGATGAAATATTCAATAACAACATGTTGAACCCAAAGAAATCGAAATTGGGTTAAAAAGTTCCCTGGGTAAAATTCGACAGCCTAACGGCGTCACATCAAAAATTCAGAAAATGAGTTGATGATAGATAAAAAGGGAATCCTATAACTTGGACATTAAATTTACATCAATCAGGATATAGAAGAACATATCCCAACATAATAGTATGTGAATTAAAAGACATAACAAACGAAGTCTTTTAAAAAGAGGAGGGTGAAAGGTTCCCTTACCGACTTGGGTAACTTTCGAAAAGTACACCCCATTGAAGAAGTTTCATACATTGAATATGTAAATACCCATAAATGGAATTATATTACAAAAGGAGTGTAATAATGTGCAGTACATAAACCACTCAAAGGAAATTGTGGCAAACGTAGCATAAATCTCACGGGAATAAAAGTGAGATGAAAAATCTCTTACGAAAACTCGGCAGCCTAACGGCGCCACTTAAAACTTCCAAAATGGATTGATGAGAGATAATAGGGTCTCTTATCATATAAAAATTACAGTAAGAGTAATATAAAAGAACATCCCAATAACAATAATGTTGAGATTTAAAAGGAATGACATAAAAGAGCGTACTTAAAAAAAAGAGAGGAGTAGGATCCCTTACCTCGGGTCCGACTTGACTCGATCGTTCTTTAGTCTCCTGAATAATAAACATGAGTTAATTTATACTTACTTAAGAACCTTTTTCAAGTTAATTATTCCTTTTATATCACTTATTACCATTTCATAAACATTATATAATCATTTAAGTTAATAATATTTTTTTGCCGATACTTGGTTCTTAAGTCGAAAGTGGACTTCTTACAATTACATGTTGTTCGTGTGGCCAAATGTTTATTATATCCAGAATTGTATTCATGATTTAGATATCATATATGTCATATATATCCAGTACATTCATGCATTTATAACATTACATAATCATTTAGAGGTAAGAAATGAAATGCACCGTTCATGGAGACGGTAAGCTGTACGTACGCATGAACGCTACTTTCATTTCTATTTCGTATTTTATAGAATGGAATAATAATGATATAAAGGTATATTATAATTCCAGTATAATATCATATATAATATCATAGTTCCATCCTTTATACGTCCCACATATGGTATTTAATGAATCAAATCACTTTGAGGGGGAGGTAGTCCGCACTTCCTTAAATGAAGATATCGCGTTTACCCATAATGGAAACCATAAAGGTATGCCAAAAATGAAAAAAACATAAGATTAAGGAAAACATAAACATATTATATATCATATATAAAAATAGTGACATCATAATGTCCACCTTTGAAGGTGTTAAATGAGTATTGAACAATCATCGTTTCGGGAGGCAGAATTTCGCCATCCACAGAAACCGTATGTTCTTTAACCATTTGATGTAGTTGTGTGAGAGTGTAGCTCGTATAAATCCTATAACAACATACTACTATATTGACGATACTGTTGTTTTTACAAAAGAAGTAAATAAAACGATTTTAGGGGGTTGGAGAAGCAAAATAAAACAAATGAACATGAGAGAATGAATTACCTTTAAAAGTGTAACTCTTTTTGATTTGAGCCTAAAGGCTTCCTTTGAAAGGATTCTGACCAAAGGGAATCCTCTAGGATGAGGATAGGGATGTGGAGAGAGTAAATGGGCAGGGGATGGCCTAGCCAAAGGCTTGAGGAGTGTGTGAAATGAGGTAGAGGTGGGGGCCTTTTATAAGAGGAGAGGAGGGGCAATTTTGGAAAGTAAGAAATATTACTTTATTTGAAAATGTGTTTCGGTTTTAAAAGGTCCCGAATTGATATAATTCGTGGATAAGGTGATAAGAGTTATAAATACACCCATAAAATAAGTTTTGGACATGTGTAGGTCATAGAGTTTACATTATCTTCTCATTTTATTTAAATCGTCAGATAATGATGTCATCGCTGCATCATTATGATGTCATAAATATATTAATCTATTTAATGTCTAAAAATTCTAAACAAATTACTATGATGTAGGAAATCTTTTTAGATTTCCAATGACTATTTATAATAAAATATCTGACTTGTATAACCCCACTTAAAAATTGTTCTAGTAAAACATATCATGTTTGTGCCATTTTTACTTTTACATTAAATAAAAAGTTATTTATGTCATTTCCCAACCAAAGTGGCTCCATGGGGTCCCCAAGTTGACCCATGGCTTGTATTGGTCGTTCTTTACACATCCAATGAGGTTAGGACATGTGTCAAGTTCATTTCATATTATTAAAATATTATTTTTACCTTAAACTACAGTAATTACCTCTAACCGCGATTAAAAACTTAATAAGTTACTATTCAACAAAAAATTATTTTTATCCCATTTAACCACATTTTACTTCTTAATGAAAACCATGTATGTCAGATTTGTGAAATTCAAAACACAAAGATGGCAAAATTTCATTTAAACGGAAAAATCAGTTTTTATAAGTACCACTTAGTGGTGTCACTATTCATCAAAAATTGATGTTTTTCAGAAAAATCCCAAAAATTCACCCTAAGCTATATTTGATATTCCGAATTCAAAAATGAAGTCTATTTTAAAAAATTAAAAACATATAGGTCACATTAATTAATTTAATAATTAATTCCCGCTGTCAGAGCAAATAGCGTGTTTTTATGAAATAATAAGTATCAAAAGATTAACACTGGTTTAAGTCTGATTTCAAAGTGAAATTAATTCCGATGACCACTATTGGATTTAATGGTAAAAATATATTCTAATTTAACTTTAAAACCAATTCAAATGATAATCTAATCATATAAATAAATTAGATTAAAAAGAGGTTTTGAATTATAATACAACATTTACACTATTCATTAAAAAAATGAACTTTATCGGAAACATACAAAAAATTTACACAAAGAAAATTTTGATGTCCCGATTCCTAATAAGAGTTTTATTTGGTCCAAAAGAATGTTTAATAGTGAAAAAAACTATATTTAATGATGGTTCGACATCAAAAGGTGATAAGTGAACCTTTAGTGAAAACTAGGGCATATACGCCTAAAATTGAATTCTTTCCGTATTTTAAGCCTCTATCCTTTATTGGATAAATGTAAAAACATTTAAAAACATATATAATCATATTTTAGTTATTTCTATCCATTCCCGCCATTACAATGACTACATGTTAACTACCGTTTAAAATAATATTATTTTATTATTAGAGTGCACCGTAAGATTCCCAAGAAACTCGTTGTTGCGTGTTGGATACGCCATCGAGCATAGCGTCCCCTTTAAAGTCATATCAATATTTTATTCACAAATATGGATAAATATGAAAATGTCATATTCTTTATTTACCTGGGGTGTTACAATAATAATGAGTATAATTAATGTAAATAATAAATATAACATGTGAATTATTATTTATATATAACATTCCATCAAATTAAATACTATTTATCCATCCGTAGAATGATATTGTTGCTTTTGCGTATGTATGGATTACCATCTCCACAAATGCGATGAGATTCATTCCCCATCATAACCATTCAAGAATAATTTTCATTTCATGATTAAAAATGATTTTTAAGAACTTAATATCATTCATGATATGAATCAAATAAATCTTATCCATAATAATCATGACTTACACAACAAACCATATAAATGAAAACAAATCAACTAACACATGAAACAATGATACTACTAAAATATATTTAACAATGCAATATTAGGAGATCCAATATGATATCATATTTATGAATTTGGTTCATGTATTATTTAATAAAAAATATTTTACTATTATAAATGAGGTTAATGTACCCTCGACTTTGTAAAAGTACAATGTAAGGATTAATTTTAAAATCTCTTTATTATCTAAGGCTGTTTATACATAAGAATATTCTGGGAATTCTTTATCATCATCATCATCTGTGCTACATAAAATTGTAATTCAATTTTTTTACTATTTCCTATAATACAGGTTAATATCATTTATAATTTTTTTTGAATTTATATTTTTTTTAAAAGAATAATTTCGTCATACTTTATGAGCTTTTCGAGAAATTATAGTAAATTTTTTTAACATATACCACGGGTGCGGCTATTTTGCATCGTTATAACATGTTTAAAGAAAAACTTAAAAGCTTATAAGAATATTTTTAAACTAAATGTTTTCTTTTAAAATTAAGGGTCTTTAAAATTATTTCAATATACAAAGATATATTTCTCTCAAATAGTTTTTATTTCAACTATTTCAGCATCCTTTGATGGATTTTACATTTCTTTGAAGTTGATTTATAATTATACAATCTTCCTTATTGTATTGAAGGTTTTGTAATATGTTTGGATGTGGGTGTGTTATTTTTATATCATTCAGGAATAATGGTTAACTTATTAAAATCTCATATACTATTTTTAATACGAATGTTTATGTTATGCTGGAACTATTTCGTATGAGGAATGCATTGGACTTTGTATGTGACGGGTGGAGCCCGCTATAGCTCCTTGATGCATCGGTAGGTCTCCTAAGACAAACTAATGTCTTGGCACAAGGCCTTGGAAAAATCATATTTTTAGTCTTTTCATGAGGCCTTGACTATTTGGTTATGATGTCTGGCATTATGCATTCCATCATTATGAAATTAGCTATTGATATTACGTGTGATTATTTCACTAGTAGAATATCCATGTGAATAAGTAAATGGAAATTTTTGATAGATATTTTCCATATTATAATTCTGTTAATTTTTTAAAGTGTTTTGTTTTATTCTTATACATTTCCTTAAATGTTTATTCTCATTTATTATATTTTCAACAATATTGTTATCCCTACTGAACATATGAGTTCCACCATTTATTATATTTTATTTTTCCTAGGATGCAAAGAAGTATATTATTATTTTCATGAAGGGATAGGCTATAAGATATGAGTGTGTTAAATGGGGACACAATTTTGGGGTTTTTTCATTTCATAAAGTAATGTAAATCTTATGTATGTATCTAGTAATTCCAAAGATACTAATCTAATCAGCTTTTCAGGACATGATATCTTGTGATCATTCCAATGTTATTTAATAATGCACTGACTCTAGGTAAATGGGGTATGGACATTACAATAACCATAAACCTATGAAATAATTTTAATTCAAAAAATGGACTATATTTTATAAAATAAATTCATATCTATGAAAATATAAATTCCTAAAAAATCTCTTAAAATTATTAGAATCCAATATGCATTGTATAAAAATATTTCACCAGCTCATAGAAATATTCCTCTAGGATATGTAAATTTATTTACAGATTTTATAGACTAAATATAAAATTTTCATGTAACTTATTTAAAAAATAGATCCAAATTTTATTTTTTCAGAAAATTTTATTAAAAATATTGGATTTTATATATCATTATTCTCCCAAAAAATTAAACTATTTCAGAAAATTATAAAAAATTCAGTAATAACAAATTATTACTTAATGATTCTATATTTATAATAAATTATTTCAAAAAAATTAAAAAAATTATAAATTTAATGTTTATGTATATTTTTGAGTAATAATTATTTATTACTTTGGAATAATGAAAATAAAAATAATTAGAGATTTTTTATTTGATGAATCTCAAAATATAGATAAATTTTTATGATGTTATAGTGATCTAAAATTTGTAATATAATTAAATTTATTAGTTTACATTTCTGATAGTTAGTTTTCTATTCATTCATTAATGGTCATATTACCATTTACAACACTTCATGTATCCCATAAATCATACGTGTTTAATACAAAATGTTTATCCCAACCTTCTCTATTTTTAACTAATAAAATATATTCCTTATTTATAATAGGTTTTTATTATTTTAGTTTTATTTTAATCAATTATATATATGAATGTAAACATACTGATGGATTTTCAAATTCTTTTCATGTTGTTTACATTCTTTTAATGTCCCATTGTCTTTATTTAAATTTCATGAAATGTATTTTTCCATTACATGTATTGTTCTCTAATAATGAAATAAAATTGTTATTATTTTTTATTTTATTAATGATATTTATTTGTACTATACCTATATCACATGGAATTATAATGTTCATATTACATTTTGACAAATATATTTGCATTCCATCATTTGGGTGCAACACAACTAGAGAGATACATTCAGTATAATCAATCAGACATATAATGTAGAACATTAATATTTTCATATAAATACACTATAAAATAGAAATTAATATAACATTAAAATAAACACATACAATTATCATATCATGATTTGGATATTTTGGGGTGGCCTATCATCTAGATTTATCATATATACCGACAACACTATTAAAGGGGAAAATTATTTGTAGTAAAATCATAATTTGGTAAATGAAATGTGAGTTATAATTAGAAAATTGAGTGAATTAATATTGGGTTTAATTGATTGTATATATGGTGGTTTAATGATTATCTTCTTTTATGAATAGTAAATAATATTTAGAAATAAATGATCATTTAAATAATTATCTGACTATTAAAGAATAAAGGAAGGGCCTTGAAAGAAATAGTTTGGGTGAGTCTTTGATAGTATCCTTAATTCATCAAGGAAGTTTGAAGGGAGTTATATACTAAAATTGAATTCTAGGAGTTTTCCTTCTTCCCAGAAACCATATTGATGTATATGGTGCATTAGGTTTGATATATAAATATATATATATGGGTAAATTTTTAACTCCTCAAACATATTGGTAATCATGGAAAATTTATGTTGTGTATGGTTTCTACCTTGTATCATAGGAAGCCCCATATGATATATTATCTGAGAATGGTCGATAAAATTTTGGTGTATTGTATGTGAACCTTTCATATAACACCTGATTCATATGATTATATGGTGAGACTAATATGGAAAAAGTATTAGCTATTTCCTTGGGCTCAACATCATTTAGAAGGTTTCAGACATCTATAATGTTGATAAAGAAGGTACTCCCACATAGGTGGAAGGTGGGGGTTATCCATGCAGTGTAGTAACATGTGAAAGGTAAAAATTGAGGTGTTGTATGACCAATATCGGGAAGTATTTTTTACTCTCATCCATCAATCATGTCCTTGAGAAAGTAAGAGGTATTTCATTTTGGTTAGTAAATCCCTTATCTAATTTATTCACTCCAATGAGTCATGTGTCCCTTGTAATGATTGTGGAATGGTGGCATGATGATAGGGGTATTTGAGAAGCATTTATTGTTTAGGTTCATAGGTATTACAGATAAATAGGGTTCTATGGGATCACCTTTGGTCAGAAACATTGGTAGAGTTTAGCTTTTTTTGCTGGGATAAACCTTTCTAGTTGTAAGAACCCTGTTTTTTATGAGGTATGAATCCTTTTTTTAATTAAAATTTTAATTATAACCTAATTTGAATAACCATTGAGGTCATGGGTGTATCTTGGGAGTCTGAGGATATTTCGTCGATCAGATCCTAACTTTCTGGAAGGAATGGATTCACACATAGTTAGTAGAAATATTCTGGTGCATTTTACATTATCACATACAACCATGCGAGGCTAGACAATGGGATGGAGGAGCCCGCACAATTTGTTAAACTTTTAAACTAAAGTTTCACTCTAATACAAGAGCTCTGAAGTTTTTGAGATATCATATTATAAATTTTTTCTCATGGTTACTCAAATCAAGAAAAAAAATTATGTTAGGAGCTACTTATTATAGAAGAGGGTGCCTGGTTGGTGCATAATTTGTATAATCGTGTGGGAAAACTATGTGACCCAATATTTTTGGTGAAATTATGAAATTTTATACAAATTATGTTTTATTTCAACATAATTATTTCATTATTCTTCCATGTTGGACAACAATTTTGTTGGGAGACCTCATTTGACACATAATGTATGACTTAATCCATATTCCTCATATGATAATGGAATCATGTACCATTAGTCTTATTAGATCTATATAGATGTGTTATCAATTTCATAAGTGTAGTTAATCATTTTAATTCATTTCAAAAATTTATTCCTATGGAAGATAATTTTTCATATTTGTAAGACTTTTTCTATTATTAGTTTTTCTCCAGATGTGATTCAAATGAGGAGTTGATAATGGATGAACACTCTTCTACCAAACTACGGTATGTGGTTTATACATTTCCAAATATGTTTAGTGCTTTACTGATATATTTTCAATGAAGTTGCACATCATACATTTCGATGAGGCCACAAAATTGAATTGATTAATTGAATTAAATGAAATGGAACTTGTAGGAGATTCCCTTTAGAAACATGGAGTTTGTTTGAGGTTGTTTCACCATCCATGGACATCCATGGGGTGTTCCATTTTTCTTTTCCACTTGTTAAGCCACCAAAGGGGTTTGTTTAATTCTTCCCTAGTTAAATGAGGCTTGTTAATAAATAAATTTATCTTCATTGATTAATTAAGAGATATATAAACTCATATTATATTTTTTGAAATGTTGTGACATACATAATTGATGAAATTTATTATATGGAAATGTAATTACTGGCTATAATCATTGATTGAATTTCATGTGAATTGATGGATTCAATGAATTCAAAATTGAAATGGAAGTGGATGCCATGATTAATATACCATGGATCTTGATACCATTTAAATTACATAATTTCTTCACCGATAGGACCATTTTATGGTAGAAGATTCCTTAGATCAATATTAACCGTGGATCTTGATTCTGTAGGATGTCAATGGAATTTCATCCAATTGTATCCGGCTTCCTAGACACACATTGGAAATACTATGTTCAGATGATCATTGGACTCCACCAGTGCCATTACCGAGTTTCCATCGAGATGCTTCTGGGACTTGACAAGGATTCCTTGGTATTCAATACCTTCGATTGGTCCATGTGGGGACTAACACTTGATTATATCACATAGTGGTTAAAAATGTGACATATGAGATTTTACAGCTCGATTGTGGTTTCTCTAACACATTTTATTACCTAGAAGGAAGTGATTTATATTATATTTATAGATGTATAAAGACGTTTTGTGAGTTGTTCGTGAATTTTTTATACCTACATTATTATGGGATCTTGATCATGGTTTTCAAGTATTTTTATAGGGCTACATGTTATAACTTGTCTTGAGCCATGGGAACTTCATTGTTTAGAACTATTTAACAATTTTACTTTTCACTCTACAAAACCTGTTATATTGAACAACTGTGACATTTAATAGACAATGGGTGATAACATATAGGGATTGTATCTCACATCTTGTTTTGGACACCGTTGGGTACCTAGACACACATTATATACATAGGTTGGGACTTGGGAAATCACCCATAGTTTGATGCTTAAAATTGTTACATTCATAAAAGTAGCGGAGAATGGGACCGAGCTAGGTTTCAAGATGTTTTCCGTATACATCACTATTTCATGTTATGGTATTTTTTCATGTATTATATTGTATTTCTATATACATATTTTGGCTACATTATTTAATCATTAAATATAAGATCATCTTTTGTATAATAGATTCATTTGGAATGGTTTATATATTCCATCTATGTTTATTTATTATTTTTCTAATTGTTACATTACCTATGCTATTGGAGGTAATTATTACTCCTCTATGATACACTTTTGTAATGAGGGAATATTCTCCACATGGATACACACTTGGCCATAATTTCTATCAAGAAAAATCTTGTATTTGGGGAGATAAACATGAGGCTATGTGGACAACAGGGCTTGGGGTACTATTGAGTAGCATCTGATTATGGGATGTTACAATGTGGTATCAGAGCCTTTTCATTTTCATGTTTATTATTTAGAGACAATAGACATGTAAAATAAAAAATAGGAATTTTGATATGTGTTTTGACTAGGAATAGCTATCCCATGAATAGGAAATATCCACGTTTCCTTGAATGGATTTTTTTTTGGATTTTGATTACTAAAGTTGATTTGATTACATTGTTTGGAGATTCACTTGAATATGGATGTTATTATTGATATGATTTTCATTTTTATTTTTCTTTATCCCAATTATATGAGGGTATAACATCTGAACTATCATTTTTGGAACCTACTAGAAATCACATGGAATGAATTATTTCATGAAATATAGTGTGAAAATCATGTTTGAATGATTTTTTGATAGCACCCATGATTGATATACCGTCTGCTGTGATAGATATTGTGTTATGTAAATTGAGAGACACGATTGGTGCTCAGAGTTCCTACAATAACCTATATAGTGTTTTCTTGATTTGAATATAATAAACACCATGAGTAGCGAAATTTGGCATGTTGATTTATGGAACATGAGTCTCGCAGAGTAGAATGTGTCATGTTATGGATTAGGTGGGTGCCATATTTGAATTCATGAGGATTATGGTACCTTAGTGATCAGAACTAACACACTAATTGGTTAAACTATTTAAAATGTAATGAGTAATGAAAATGAATTTCAATTTGAAAATTTTAATGTGAAATAGAGAACTTGACCTAGACTGTGATTTTGAGTGTGTAAGAGGTTGTGTCTCTAGTGAATTTTGTGACAATTTATATTTACATTCTTGGAATTAGGAGTCGGTTGTGTATTATAACCTATTTATTGGAATATCTTGAAATTTACTATGCTTTTGAGCTATAAATTATGATAGAGAATCTTCAAGAGGTGATATTTGGACTTATGGAGAAATGCCACCATGATGAACACCATTCATTTATCTAGGAGGGTGGTGAAGACCACACTCCTAAGGTGGTGGCCATGGGATACTAGTGGATCTCTAATTAGTATTAATTGAGGAAATAACTAATTTAAAGGATACATGTGTTGAGGCATAATTATATGAGGCGTTTTACCTCGTTAAGAAGACTTTTTAGGGAGCACTGCATCTTACCTTATCTATGGCCTAGCTAATGAAGTGTTCTAGAAGTGACATACACCTGTGTTTTTTGGGGAATGGTAATTCACAGGCTACAGAGCTATTTCTTAAGAATAATTCATTGAAATTTACCATCTAGTTATACCTTTTGATAGGATATTTATTCTCACTACATATATGATATAGGGTGTAGAAAATAATTGGGTATATGTTTTGAACTATGATGATGTGTTGTGTGATACAATTTAGAGGGAATTCTAAACATGTTGTGTGATTTAATTTTCTAAATGCAGTAAGGGAAGACTGGTATAGTGTGTTCATGCATTTGGATTAGGGAATGATTAATGTTATGGTGTACTTGAAAAACATTATAGAGCTATAGTGGTGTGTGCCGATGTAACTTGCTTATGAGTTATTGAGGCCGTGACACTTTGAAGACGGTCTCTATAATGTCGCTTGATCTCAGGTCAATGAGTTCATATTGAACGCTATTACTAATATTATAAATTAGGTGATAATTTCATATTATAAGTTTATGGAAGATAGTGGAGGAGATCAGTTAAGTGCAGTCTCTCAAACTAGTGGTTAAGTATATTTAGGAAGGAATATCAACTTTGAGGATTCATATGAGACGAGTACTAGGCAGCCTATGTGTGCTAGTCAGTCAGTGTTCTTTCATGAGTATGAAGAGCGAGGACACATGGGGTATTAGTGTGATTGAGATCCAATTGAGTGTTGAGTATGAGGAATGATGGGCCACTAAATTTTTTTTTGTAGGACCTTCACTCCTGTTGTGAGTTGTTGGGGGTAAAAATTGACACAAGGCTTAGGAGTCATTTTCTCATCTCCTCGTTATGAAGGGTGTTATAGCAGAACATGACAAATAGGATGAGTGTTGGTGATCATTTCTGAGGCATCCAGATACTAGTTACATTGATACATTATTGTGGGCCTACTCCAGGTAGTGAGTTTGTGTAACATAACCATGGTTTTGGCCATATTTATTCTATACAGCCTACCCCTAGGATTAGGTGTTGGACTGTCTATTGTAAGAGGAATGATTTTAGAACTGTTACACCCTGAAAATTATAAAACAGTATCTTTTTTTGATATTGTATAACTTATTGATACATTATAGTATATTTAATATTATAAATTGATTTAAAATATACTATATATTGAAAGGAATAAAATGCAAATTAATCTTTTATCACATACAATATAGAGTTTCTTCGATAGTGTATGTTACATGCAAGACTATGTTTTACTGAACAATAATATATTATTAAAATATTGTTTTTTAATATAATATGATATAACCAAGCACTTAAATTAGAGGTTATGAATAGTATTAAAGAATATATGATAATATAACTAATATATATCCATAAATACTTGTTGACATTAACCAAATATGTTTTGTGTTTATAAGATAAGAACAGTCCCAATATTATGCATAAAACTACCTTTATAATTGTAGTTTCAAATCTTCTAAATGGAACACCTATTTCATAACTGAATTTTGAAACTTTTATAAATGTGATATTTTAAAATATACTTATTTTATGGAATAATAACATCAAAATTAGGCTAGGGATAAATGTATATATTTTATGACATATTTTATTTTTTTATAAATAGTCAAAAATATAGAATTTTAATTCAAAAATGATTTTCCATCTAATTTATTTATAGTGATAAATAATATTATTACTGTTTTTAAAGTCAAATTTGATAAATATTTTCTCTATAATCCAATTTAAGAAATTAAAATAAAGTACACATAGAAATTGGATATTAAAAATTGGTGAAACTTAAAACCTTTTAACATTAGAAACATACATTTTTATCAAATATGTGTGATAAAAGTTTATTTAATGATGGCCACTATTGTGATTAAAATTTGGAAAAATGGATTCCCTACTTCAAAAAAGAATAATTTATAATTTATTGTAAGTAAAACTTTTTTTCTACTAAAACTGTTATTGGAGAAATTAAAATTCATTACAATGATTAAGATAAATTTAAGCATAACAAGGGATGAAACATTAAACTCAAGTCCCAAAATAACATATAAAAACGTCTAAAATCAATTTTTAGCAATATTAAGACACTATAATCCATTTTATCGAATCTAGTTAATTATTTAATGCAATTTTAATGGAAAAGTGTGGGTTCAATTCCATTTTAAAAAATTTATAATAATGTCACTCATCCTACACTGTAAAAAGGAACTCACCCCTCCCACTTATGAATATCTCTAAATCCTTTTTTCTCATAAAAAATCGGCTCAAATAAGCTCCCAAAATCCCTTCCCTCAGACTAGAATCCTAAATTTGGGATGAAATAAAACCAATAAATTTTATTGTTATAAAATAAAAGGAGTGACTCAATTTTTTGGGTGACGTTCTTCAACAATCACTTTTGTTTCATTTACTTCTCCACCCATTATTTTTTTATATCTATATTATACAATAAACATGGTATCTTCAATATAGTTTGATTTTTTTATTCTAATATTTTTACTTACCATTACACACACATCCCTTAAAAAGGGATACACAATCATCATTCATGTGTATGGCGAACAACCACCTCACGAACTAATGTAATTAGTTATTTTATTTTCCACCTTTCAACATTATAATAATGATATTTATTTAGATTATATATGATATATATACTATTTAATAAATATTTATAATTTGTTAACTTTTTATATAACCACACCTTCATGCCTTCCATTTTTTGTTAATATGATAACATCGCTTCAAGATGTATGGATTACTACCTCCTCATTGTGATGTGATTCCTTCACAGTTTAAAATGAATGTATTAAGAATGGTATGATTAAACATATGTGACATATATGACAAAAATGTGATACAATAATTATAATATACTTATACATAATTTACATTTCAATCATTTATATATTACAAGGAAATCGGAGTAGCATTCCTGTGTACGTACAACATACTTTCATCGTGAATGGTCAGTGTTATTTCCAATCAAGAAATTATAAAGATTATTATAAATACATATTTACTGAATATATATATATATATGATAATTTCATCATGGATTACATAATAAATATTATAAAATCCCACTTTATCTAAGAAAAACAAAAAATGACTATTCAAACCACACTTGGAAAACAAGTCAATTAACACCTGAAATAGGGAAGATAATGAATGATTGTTAAAAATGGGAAATTTTTTATAATATGATAATATATGGTAATATAAATATTTTTATGGTTATTTTATAGGTTATTAACATGTTTAAGACCCTTATACATGAGGTAATAGTACATTCACCAAAATGGAAATGAATGGTATAAGTCTCACTTTTTTCCATGTGGCATACACCATTTCCCCCCTTATTTCTTTTGTTTACTGTATCTACTACCCATTTTGATGTTTTAAATTATGAATTATTTCATATTAATTTATTCTAATGTTTTTTATGACAATTAGTTTGGGGGTTTTTAATTCAAATATAACTATAATTGTACGGGACTTCGTTTCAATTTCCATTGTTTGGGGAATAATTAATATTTATCCACCTAGTATTATATATATAGTGTAAATACATACAATTTGATATGTAATATCATGAATACTTCACTATTGTTGGAATTTTTAGTTTATATTTCAATTATTTTATAAAAGGTATTGTAACATAATTTTACCAAGTGGTAAGGAAATTTCATAACTCAATTCAAATCTCATTATGTTATATTACATCATCATTGTTGTTAATATAATATGATTATATTAATTATTAAGTTGAATAAACAATATGTTTTTTAAAATTAATATATGTGGATTCACAGTTGATGCACATTATCAATTCATTGATTAAATCTCACTTCAATGTTATGATCATTTATGGGTTTATTTCACATTCTCATTCTTGTTAATACTAATTATTAATAAAATTGTATTAAAGGAATGTATATGATATTTTTTCAATAAAACCATTAATTTTAATATCCTTTATTTATTCATGAGATTTTCAATTAACGGTACCATTTTTAAACTCTATGTTACTCAAAATGTTTTGGAATTTTTTTTGAGAAAAATTTACATCATTTCCCCCTTTAGTCAGAGAATCTATTCTCATCCAAATACCCTATATTCTAAAAAGAACTTCCAAAATATTTTTATCCTTTAGTAAATGATTTATTAGATTCAATTTACACTATTTTTATTTAAACAATGTTTCAATGGAATCATTTATCCTCTTTCCAAACAAGGCACTTTTCTTACCATTTCACCATGTAAAATGAATGTTCCCTACACCATGTTGACATGAACTAAATTACCCCCAAATATTTATTTAATGATTCAATTATATGTTTAAAATACTAAAATTTAACTATTTATTTCTAATTTAATTTTAAATAATAGAATTTTAAAAAATTGATATGGAAATAAAATATTCCTTGTGGTTTTTAAAATTTCTTTTTATAGTATTTATATTCATCAACAAAAAATTATTTTTTTCACCAATTTCAATATGTTTTATTGATACCATTATGATTTTCCCTCTATATGTGTTATGATTTCATTGATTAATAAATTTATTATCATTCACTTAATTTCTTCCTTTTAGTACCCTTGAAATATAAAATTTCTTATGATCATTAGACATTAAATTTTCCCTAATTATCAATATTATTTATCAAGGATATTATTATTTCATAAACCATATACCATTTTTACATATGATGTTTACATGGAAATTTAATTTATTATCTAGTGAAATATTGATAAATAGTTATTGTTTATTCAGTACATATATTTTATGAGGCATATTTATTAATAATTAAATCAAAAACATGATATGAGGAAATCTTTGGACAGACAGTGTGGGGTGGGCCCAGGAATTATATAGCCACATGATTTATTGAATGGTTCCCATGTGAAAATTTATATGTGAAAATTAAATCATTTTCAACCTTTAGTTTTAAACCGTTTTGTGAAATGTCCTGAAATTATAGATTTTCTAGTTCCATAATAATGAAAGCCAATAATTATGCATTTCCTTCATTTGGAATTCATTAAATATTATTATTTACACATGATATCTTCTCATTTTAATTATTAATTGATGAATTTCATTATTATATTATTCTTTAAATGGATCGTGCTTCAGTTATTTACCTTTTTATATTGATTACGTCTTATTTATATTTTAAATGCATGCGTTTTGAATTATTTACCTTTCCATATTATTTACTAACTTCCTTCTTATATATTGATTACATAAGACATGGTATTTGTTGTTTACCTTTCCATATTTATTATTCATTTTGTTTTTATTTAAATGTAATGTGTTTTTTGTTATTTTTCTTTCCATTTTTTTATTTCCATCATTCATTGTTTATTTATTTAATGGAAAGTGTTTTTAGTTATTGACCATTACATAATAATTATTCTCATTAATATATTATTTCATTGACCATACATAACCTTTATTGAGAATTTGAACACCCCCTTATTTCGTTTCTATTCCATTAGATTTCCTAAAGTGAGATAATAATGATGTTAAAGGATATAATATATGGAATGCAATTTTTATCTAAAAAATCTATGTTATAATTTTTTAATTCATCTATAATACAAGAATCGTGTATGTATCAATTTTAACAAGAATAATAAATAGTTTGGTCCTTTGGGACATGATTTACTTGTATCATATTACAATTGAATGGTAACATGACACTAGCATGGATTTTTCTCTGGTCAGTATCATAGAATGTATAGAATATTTCATATAAAATAGATTTTGGGAAAAATATATTAGATAATATAACTCTAAGATATAATTAGAGGATAATAATTGAATAACATCTTAAAATTTCCATTAAAACTAGATTATGTGGTTTTCCTAGTAATAAATCATTGTTTGTATACTACAATTTGATGTAGTTCTGGAAAGGATGTACCTAGGGGTAACAACTCCAAAAAGGGGCATCCGGATTAATTCTTGCGTAACCTAGTAGATGATAAAGGGACTTGTGTGGCATTTTCATTGAAACTCTTGGGGATATTATTTAGATAATTCTAATTTTTTTACAAACTATTACAATGTATATGAATATATGATATAAATGAATAACATAGGTTAATCCTATGTTGTTTTAGATTGAAAATATGGGTTCATGATTTAGACATCCTATCAATGGATATATGTTTTTCTTATTATAAATATTGTTAATCACAATACACTTTTAGTTTTATTCAAGGTATAGAACCTGAAAGAGTCATGTGAACATTGAAAATGAAGGAAAAAGTGGTGGAAATGAAAACAATGTGATATTGAAAGGAGTTGATGTTATCTTGTTCATTCCTAATCATGTTTCTGTAAATATTATTAATAAAATACACTTTGAAATAGTCCCGAAATAAAGAAATAGAGATGGATCCATGTTTCTAGACCTCATGTAGTGGAGACCATGGAGATAAAATGTATTAATTTATATCATGTATGAAATGTGGAAAGAGACACCCTGGATAGTGTCTCAATGGAATAAAGAAATTATTTGTGTGTTTTAAAGAAAAAAATAATGAAAAGAATTGATGAGTTGAAATTAAGGATATGATAGAAGGAAATAAAACACATCCCAATGATCCAGTTTTAGATCATTAACTTAAATGTAGGGAACCTGAGCATTACTAGATTAAATCACTTCTTCTAAAGGATAAACTATATGACACGAAATAATGTATATCGAAATAAATAGGTGAATTATTCATGTATTGTGTTGCATTGAAATTATTATTTAAAAACCTATATAATGAATAAATATCTAGGATTTAAATCAAATTTATTTTGGAAATTATTTTAATATGGTTGTATAATAGGACAACCTACTTATCGGGTGACAACCCAATAATTTTGGCAAGGCTTAGAGAATTCAACCCATGACCAAAGGATGATAAAGTTTTAATGCCAACCACTAAACTATGAAATGTCCTAGTTAGTATTTTATTGTTTTTATTTAAAAAATTTGATGAATAAATATTATTGATGAACTTGTAGTGTTACTTTTTTGTTTTATAGATTAATGTATTAACCATGATGGATTTATAGAACAGTTAATGACAAATTTAAATACACTTTGATTGTTTATGGGTCTTTCAACCCATTAAAATTGTATTTTAGTGATCGAGGAATCAAACATATCTTTTGGATATCCATTTCATAATGTAAGGGATAAATTAGAAATGAGTCAAAGATCAAATATTAATATGAGTGTATTTATTATGAAATAGATTTTTTAAAGAAGTATATTTTCTAATATTCATAGGTAGTAAACTAATTAATCAATATTAAATAAATGATCGATTTTTTTATTAAAATACGTATTATTTTTGAATTAATGGTTTTTAAAATCATCAAATATTTATATATTTTTGGTCCAAAACATTCCATTGATAATTAACTTGTTTTTATCATTGTCTTCAATCACACCATATTAATATTTAGGCTTTTCCTCAATGTCTATATTTTCACCTTTCACTAATTTTCCCCTGCGTAGAAACCTATTTATATGTTATTCATTATGAACTCTGTATATCCCATTATCAATAATTAAGAGGATATATTTTTAACTCATCTTATAATGTGGGACTTCAATAAAATAATTTTTAAATATCAGTTAATTTTTTACCAAGTTCAACTATAAATTGAATTAGTGCAATTTCATTACGGTGGGGATAATGTAAAACTCTGAATATTCTCACAAAGTTATTTTTATGTGAAATAATAAACTATCTTGAAAAATTATTGAATTCATAATATTTTAAATAAATTTAATAGTTTATATATCTTTGAATTAACTCAATACCAAGTTAACTATCATTACAATAAACAACGATTTTCTTTGATAGCTAGCGTAAAACACATTTTTGGTTTTTACCGAACAATGAAATATTATTTATGTATTAATATTTAATATAATAAAATATAACCTAGATCTAAAATTAATGGTCATGAATAGGATTATATTAATTATTATAATATATATAATATATATACAATTATTTCTTTTAACATTCTTCCAACACATTTTGTAGTTACAATATAAGAACAAACCCAATATTATGGCGGAAAACTATATTTTTATAAAGACAGTTTTGCTGCCATTAAATGGTCATCATATTATTATATTGATTTAGGAAAATTCTGTATACATTATGATTGAAAATAATTTAATTTTTATATAATAAGATATTTAAAATTAGCTTTGGTTGAATTTCGTGTATATTTATGATAATATTCATTTTTTATGAAAACTGAAAAATATTGAATTTTAAATCAAAACTTCTTTTTGAACTAATTTATTTATAATGTTTATTTTATGTTAAACTCGTATTAAATTCCAATTAGTTAATATTAAAATCAATTAAACCAATTTAGGTTATTGGTATGAATTTTACAATGAAAATGTAAATAGAAACTTAGCAAACTTTTGAACATTTTTACTTTCCAAACTAGATTTTATGTCCACATGACATGAAAAAATGTGGGTTGAATTATATATTAATAAATTTACATGAATTCCACTCCACCACCACTATAAAAAGTCATAAATCCCTCCCACTTGTACGCACTAGTTAATACATTCAGATTTGGCAAAATGCACCTCAAGAAGCTCCAAGTATCCATCCTATAATAAATTGACATGAATTCTACTCCACCACCACTATAAAAAGACACAAATCCCTCCCACATGTACACACCAGTTAATACATTCATATTTTCCATAATGCTCCCCAAGAAGCTCCAAGTATCCATCTTATAATCCATGAATCCACACTATGCTGAAAGAAAACCGTATTATTCTTTTGGCAGAAACCAAAATGAGTTATTCGAATTAGGGGTAACATTATTCACCAATCACTTTTGTTTAATTTAATTCTCCAATAACTCAATTATTTTTATTTCTTGATAATATAATAACCTAAATATCATAAATATAATTATATTAATATATTATAAGTGTTATACCAATAATTTCACACACATCCATGAAAATGGGTTACAAAATCAACGTTCATGTGTACAGAGGACTACCTCCTCATAAACCAATCGTGCTCATTCATCCATTTAAAAATTTTTAATGTAGGAATAATGACGTAATTATAGTTTATATATGATATAAATATTATTTTAAATTTATTTTTTCATTTATAAAATCTTATATAACCATATCTTCATGACCTCCATTTTTTGGGAATACAATAACATCATCTGAGGATATATAGACTACCACCTTTTCAATGAAACGGGATTCATTCAAAATTACATAGAATGTATTAGGAATGTTTTTAATAAAAATATGTGAAATATATGTCATAAATGTTATAATTTAATTATTCTATACATATAGAACATTTATTTTTAATTCTTTGTAAATATGATAAGGAAATGGAAGTAGCGTTCATGTGTACCTACAACCTTCTGTCTCCATGAACGACACATTCCATTTTCAATATCAAAATATTATGTATTATTATAAATATATATATATAGAATTTATTTATTATAAATAAATCATTTTATACATTCTATACATTATGAAATCATTATCTACGTAAGAATAAAAAAAGTAAAAATATACTAGAAATTCTAGGAAATTAACACAAAAAATAATGAAGATAATGAAAAATTATTTTCATATGGGAAATAAGATACTATAATAAGATAATATATGATATTATAAATATGATTATGAATATGTTATATGATATTAGAATATTTAAAACCATTATAAATGATGTTAAAGGACGTTCACCCAAAAGGAAACACAACGTAAGCGATTCGTGTCTCTCTTTTTCTTTCGTGAGGCATACACCATTTTCACCACTTATTTCATTTGAATATTGTATCTATTAAATATTTTGATATATAATACAATGAATTATTTTATATTCATGTTTTTAAATGTTTTATATGATTACTATTATATTTGTGGTTTCTAATTCAAATGTTAACACAATTGTAAGGCACTTCATCTCAATTTACAATCTTTGAGGTATAATTTATCGTCGTGATGTACATAAATCCACATTAGAATGTAATATAATGAATAAATAATTATTAACTTTATTAATAGTCTTAATTTTATTTATTTCATCTACTAGATTTGATCTTAACGTTTCCAAGTGGTAAAGAAACTTCATATTTCATTTCCTTTCACAATAGGTTATATTACTAACTCTTTTCCATTAATATTTTTTGAAAATTTTAAAAATTACATTGACTATCCTTGGGATTATTTCAATTTATTATATTTATATTTATATTTTATACACTTAATCAAATTATCTATTAATTCCCACATCAATATTTTTGAACAATTTATGTTTTAATTTCACAATTCATTTCAATCAATATTTCTTATGCATAAAATTCCATTAACAGTATTTAAATGATAATTATTAAAAAATATATTTAATTTTTTTTCTAATATGTTTATTCTAGACCATTTTATTTAATAGTAATATTTTTACCACTTCTCACTCAAAATGATTAGGAATATGTCTTTAATAAAATCCCACTTCATTTCTCTCTTGATTCGGAGAACATATTCTCTTCTAAAAACATAGTTTTGTAAAAAACAATTCAAAAATGTGTTTAACCATTAAAAAATGATTTATTAAATTAATTTTTAAACATAATTCCTTTTAAAATTGGTTTCAATTGATTATTCCTTTCAATTTCAGAACAAGGCACATTTATACGCTTTTTACCATAAAAGGGAATGTTCTTTTCACCTTCTATGGCATGTTTGAAATTACGCTCCATTATTTCATTGAAGATTCTGTTGAATGTTAAAAAAGTTTATTTTAAAAGAAAAAGTTTCTCATTGTTATTTTATAAGAAAAGGATGTAATTATTTTTCAAAATCAAATGGTTATTTTCCTTATGGATGATTTAAAAATATCTTTTTACAGATTTCACAATCATCAATGACAACAACCCTTGACTTTTACTCCACATGGGATATGTTCTGTTGATACCATCATTGTTCTTTCTTTGGATGGTTGATGATATATTTTAGAAATGATTGTATTGATATTCACTTCATTTATTCTATTTGTTACATTCAAAATATTAAATTTTAGATGATCATATTTCATTAAATTTCTCCTAATTATCCATATAACATATCATGAATATTATTATTTCCTAAACCATAAAAAATATGTACATAAAGTGCAACTCCCCAACCCGAGTTACTTACAGTCAGTGAATTATTATATAACATTGGCATGATACAAGAAATGATGTCCCAAAAGACAGATAAGCTTAGTAGTCTTGGAAGTACTAGATAAACTATTAAGTTTTACATTACATCAAGAAATAAAAACATCCAAAACATTTTTCCCCTTTTTATAAACACATATATCCTTAGCCTATCCCAATAGGTCAATCATAAAATAATTATTCACATCCTGGGAAAAATAAAACATAGAAGGGGGTGAGCTCATATGCTCAGTAAGGATAACAATATAGTGGAAACATTCATAAATAAGAAAAACAATTTAAGGAAATATATAAGAGTAAACAAATTCATTTTAAACATAAACTTCAGCATAATATGGTAAAGATAAAATAAAATAATTCCATTTAATAATTCACAATTTTAATAGTCGAATAATCACATGCAATATCAATAGCTACTTTCATAATGATGAAATTCCAAATGCCAGACTTCATAATGACATAGTCTAGGCCTTGTACCAATACTACAAATAAGATTCTATCAAGGCCTTGTGCCATGAAACTAGTTTTTATCATGATAACTACTGATGCATCAAGGAGATATATAAAGCTCCTCCCATAACATACTATGTTCAATGCATTACTCATATGAAAGGGTGAACCTTAATCTAAACATTCATATTAAAACTAGCCTACGAAATGACAATACTTTAACAATAAACCATGAATGGTATAAAAACAGCACATCCATAGTAAAACATAACTCTTTCAATACAATATTAATGATTATATTATAATAAATTAACCTCAATAGATAATAATGAAGGATATTGACATAGATGAAAAAATCATCAAAACTATTTGAGAGAAATATCCCCCATTTGTTGAAAAATTTAAAAGTATCATTACTTATCAACAAACCATTTCAAATAGATTTTTGAATAAAGGTGTCCCATAACACTTTGAAACTTTTAAAAGGAATTTTAATTTTAAAACATTAATTTCCATATAAATAAATCCATAAAACCATTTTTGAAACATGTAAATTAATGAGAAAGATTTAGAAGAATAAATTTTTAAAACATTTAAAATGATATTTTAGTTAGAGTTCCAAACCAAATGAGAGAGGAATGAATAAAAATAATTGAGTTAATAAAAACTTAGTAATATCATGGGAATAAAGGGATTCAAGATATATTATGTCAAATTACAGTATATAGACCAAATAAAAGTAAATTGGTGCATAACAACAAAGAAGTCTAACTGGAATTTAAGTTTAGATTAAATCCCTTATAAAGAACGTATCATTAGGTTAAGGATAAATCAATGAAAAAAATATGTTTGAAAAATATAAATACACTAAATATTACTGGATATTTAGTGTAAACCAATAATAGGACATTCACTCATATTATTGTAAAAGCAACACCCATGACTTGGATGACTAACTCAATGAATGAAAATTGAGTTAATATTAATATTATCAAATCCATATAGATGACTTGAGAATTTATAAATCGAGTGATTATGTGTATCAAAAGAATAACCACACAATGGGGAGAGGAAATTACTACATAAATAAATAAATAGTTATTCCACACATAATGTTGGTGTAAAATAACCAATGATGTTTGCATAAAACCCAATGAGTGAAAATCAAAATTAGAAATTCCCTTACAGATTTGGTGACTTAAGAAAGATACACCCCAAGAAAGAAGGATCATACAATGATTATATAAGTACCCGTGAATTAATTTATATTACACCAATAATACAATCATGTGAAGTACATACACCACACAAAATGGAATAGTGGCCAATATAGCATTAATCTCAGATGAATAACATGTGAGATGAAAACCCCTTACCATGTACTTTTCCTTGACCGAGGGTATGTTAACCTCCTTTATAATAGTAAAATCATTGTTATTAAATTATACAAGAACTATATACATAAATATTATATCATATATGATCCTCTAATATTACTTTGTTAATAATTTTTTAGTAGTATCACCGTTTTGGTTGTTAACTGATCTGTTTTCCATTATATACTCGGTTACGTAAGCCATATTTTATATGGATTGGATGTTTTTTATTCATATTCTTAATGATATTAAGCTCATAAAAATTATTTTTAATCATGAAATTCAAATTATTATTGAATGATTACGATGTGGAATTAATCTCATTGCGTTCGTGGAGACGATAATGCGTACGTATGCATGAGCAATAATATCATTATATTGATGGTGAAATCGTATGTAATTGGATGGTATATCATATATATACAGAATCATTAACATTTTATATTTTTTATTTACATCAGTTATACTCATTATTATACCTTTCTAAATAATGAAGTGTTTGAATTACAAACTACACCACGACGTGGATATGGTAATCCGTACGTACACACATATGGTGACTTTGTCATTTATAGGACTGATAAAATAATGAATATGGTGGTACCATTTTTATAATAACATCACAATATATATAATATAATAGAGTTAATATTTTATAATGGAAAAAACACAGAAAAAGGAAGTGGAAGAAGAAAAGAACTTGAAAGAGGTGATGAAATATTTATCTCTTTATCGGGTTCTTCTTTTTATTTGATCAAAAGTGCTCCTTAGGCTTGATTTCTGTCCAAAGGAAGGCCTCTAGGATGATGGGTGGACTGTTGGGATGATATTTGGGCGGGGTTTGGCTGAGTAAAAATTCTTTGGAGGTGTGAAATTAAGATAATGGGAAGTGCCCTTTTATAAGAGAGGTGAGGGTCACTTTAGGAAAAGTTTGAAATATCATTTTATAATAAAATAACTTTGATTTTATAATGGCTCTGAAACAAATTATTTAAAGGTTATATTGGGGGTGGGTTAAAAAACACTCACCCAATAGGTTTTAGACATTTTCACGTCTTCATATTAACATTATCTTTTAGATTTATCTCTTAGTTAAATAGTTTTCCATTTACCATGCCTCTTTGTATTTTTATATTATTTGGTTAATAAACACACTATAACAAGCCAAGAGAAGCCCATGTGGTTCATTATTAATATATATAACTTTATCTAAGTCCTTTTTCTTATCCTTATATTTTTCGGAATATTATATCAATTAATAATATAATATTTGTTTTAAAAATTCAATTATGTCAATTTTGACACTATTTAGTATTTTTTTTGAAAGCCATAGAAACATTATAACTTCTAATAAAATTTATTATACTAACCTTAATATGTCATATTAATCTTGAAAATTAGATTAATTCATTTTAAGTCTCAATTTACATTTATTTGGATACTTATAATATCAATAATTTTAATATTTCATTAATAAGGTAATTAATGCATCATCATTGTGTCATTAATAAATTAAATTATTTAATTTCTAAAAATTATAAATAAAATACAATTATGTAAGAAATCTATTAATATTTATCATTAATATTTATAGTTTAATATATTTTGTGTGTAACCCTATATTAAAAATGGTTTAGTTACTATGCATTGAATTTAAATCTTTTAACTCTTCTTTAAAAAAATAATTATAAATGTCCTTATCTAATATAATTGGACCAAAAAGGATCATATTTTATTTCTAAGGTTGTTTTTTGTCGAATTTTACTTATACAATAGAATTATAAACTGTTTTACGGTAATTATGATATCATTTGTATCCTTAATTACCCTATTTACTATTAACCTTGGTAAATAAAAGTCAATAGTTACTATTCACCGAATATTATTTTCTTATTAATGAACCACACTGTACTCACTGATATTAACTATGTATTTTGGATTTTTTAAATTCAACTCACATAAGCGGTAAAATTATGTTTTATGCAAATTTGTAAATGTTCCTAGAAGGTGGGTAAAGATGGTAAAAAGTTCAATAAAATTTTATACATCTAATTTTGTTATAAAATAATTCCAATGAATTAATTTAAAATTATATTTGTATTATTTATCTATTTTGAATTAAAAGAAATTAAATTAAAATAAATAATTATTTAAATAAAATGTTGGTTTTAAACTATAAAGCATTGTTTTTCACTATTCCTATAAAATTGAATGTTTTTAGAAAAATACCAAAAGTTTACCCTAAGATATTTTTGATATTCTGAATTCAAAAATGATTTCAATTTTACCAAATTAAAAACATATAAGTTTCAATGATTATTTTAAAATGATTTCCCGTTGTCAAAACCGAGAAGCAGGTTTTTAAAAAGTAAAAAATATCAAAAGATTGACATATGTTTATGTAAAATTTAAATGTAAAATTACCTATAATGAGATACATTGTATTAAATGAAAAAATATAATATAATTATAATTTCAAACCATTTAAATACATAATTTAACACTAGATATTATTTCTATTAAAAAACTTGTTTTCAATTAAAATTTAGTATTTTTCTATACTCATCAAAATATGAAAGATATCAGAAAAGTACCAAAAATTTATCCAAAATAAATTTTTATGTCCTGATTCGAAAGAAGAATTTTATTAATTTAAATTGAATATATAAAAGTTTCTAATATTGTTTTTAAATATGGTTTTCCATTAAAAGGTGGTAAATTTACATTTTTTAAAAAATACTTCTTTTATATGAAAAAATTAATTTGTTCTTTTATTATGTCTAAAAAACACACAATATGGTTTATAAAATTATATAGAGTATATAAAATTCAAAATTTAGTTAATACTATTCGTAACAACTTTTGAACGACTAGTTTGGTAAGTCGTGGTGCGCTCGAACTCGGTGTTACTTGTTGCACAATCTATTGAATTACATGAAAGAAAATAACTTAATATGAAATCTTGGGGTGTTACATTCTTCCCCCCTTTTGGAAATTGCTTTCTCGCAATTTTAAAATTAGAATTGGGAACACCATTGAAATATTTACATTGGAAAAATAGTCAATAAAAATATCTAATTAAAATAAAGAAATAGAAGTACAAAGGTCACCCGAGATAACCCATACTAGGATTTCATGAAGGAAAACATGGATATGTAAGATAATCTAAATGTCATGTTCTGGTGAAGAGTGATAGAAAACATGATCAAGAGAATATTAACAACAAGAAAACCACAAGAATGTGATGGGATAAATGGTAATTAGTTTCCTAGTAGGAAAAGTAAATAGAAAGATTTTTTATTTAAATATCTATTTCATAAAGTGGAGAAATTATTTTATGAGATTGACTAAGAACATAAAGAGAAATACTTACTTTTTAAGTAGAGTTTCATCCTTTAATAAATTTCTACCATTAACTCATCTTTTATTTTCAAATGATGAGTATTCAAGATGACTTGGTCACACATAAAGCTCTAGAATCAACTTCTTGAGATTCACATAATCGACAAAGGATGAACTATATGTATTTACCTTGACTTTAGAGATTAACCAGAACCAAAATGGTTAGTACAATATCATATGATCTTAAAAAAGGATAATACATTAGAGAAAAAAAATACTAATCTTAATTAAAAAAACTAAACCAACAATACTCAAAGTTCAATAAATACCATTCAATAAACAATTGTCCATAAAATCCTTCAATATAATCCAAAACTAACACTGAAACCCAAAACATAGAAGAATTTGAGTACACAGTCTTCCACGTAAAATTTTATTTCCAAATAATATTGATTAATTTTATTGTCACATCCATAAATGTAATTAACCCAATCACATATTCTCTATTATAGGTTAATCATTATCATAAATAACTCAAATTTCTATAAATCGAGAAAAAAAAATAGATAAAATCTATCATTACTCTTCAAAAGAAACCCATAGTATTCTATTTTCCATAAGAATTTATTATTCCCAACAGAGCGAACGTATTCCAAAATAAAATTTTTTACTTAATCACCAAATCATTTTACTATACTAAGGATATCCGTTGGATAAGACATAAGATCCCAAATCAACTTATTATTGATCAATAAAATAATTTATCTTAAAATAATTAGTCACACTAACCAGGGACTTCACGTAGTCTAATGGTAGGTGATAAATCCCAATCACACTATGCTTGTGGGTTAGATTAACACAACTTTATCCGATGTGATGGGTTGTCACATAGTCTGCATGTTTTCTTTTTTCAAAAACTATATTTTATAACGTTCCCAAAATGAGTTAAATTCTTCCAAATGACTATAACATAATTTGACGACAAATGTTATTTCATACCTTGAATTTTCATCCCAAAATTTAATAACATGTAATTGCCCCAAATTGAAGGATCATATAAACCCAAATGTTTTTTTATAACTACATCAACAATAGAAAATAAAATTCTTCCTAAAATAGAATTTTCACATAACAAACTGCACAGTTACACATAAAAGAGAAAATTCTTCCAAAGTAATCGCCTCAACAAAGAGCATGAATACTTTTAAACATTTCATCATCCATTTATTCCCACATACGTTCTTCCTTGACCATGAGGATATCCTATATAACAGGGAATTCACTCGGGTAATGCCCTGGTCCCCTACATTTACGACAAATGACTATAAATGGATTCTTGGGATCATTTTTATTTTCTTCCATACTACTCTTCATTTTTCCTCAGCATTTCAATACTTCATGTATTTCTTTCCAATACATAAAGCATTTCTTTTTTCCATTAAGACACCTCCCTAGGTGTCTCCTTCCACATTTCATGCATGATAGAAATTGAGGTTTCTTTTCTCTATGGTCTCCACTACTAGAGCTCTTATCAATCACCTCCTTTCCCATATTTGTTGAGTTTGGGAGTTGGTTAATATATATGTTGTTAATCATTTTTTTGGAAAGCTGATTTGGCAAGAACACAATAGCTTTTACACCTATCAAAAACTCATTTCGTTACTCATTTACACCATTGTTCCCACCTTGTACATCACGTTTAATGTTACTATGACTTCCTTGCATCTAGGCATTGACTAACACAAGAAAGCATAATGTGATTCAGAAAATAATTTAGAGAATATCATAACACCTTATTTTCAATTAAAACACCATATGATTAACCAATGTTTTTTATTATTATCTTATATTAAAATCCTTCTAATCAGTTTGTAAAGAAAACTTGAATTATATTAACAATATACCCTGGGAGTGTCGTAACCAAGAGGGCATTAAGGTCCCTTGTCATGTACCATGATACCCCGGTTTAAGCCCAAAACTCTTTGTCAGAGTATTTATTCCAAGGTACATCTGTGCTAGAGTCACCTCTACCTGCTCGTATCCAGAAAAGGATGTATTGTTTGAAAAAACCTCATATTATTTAAATTACCAAAATTTATGGATGTTCTTTTATACTAATCCTCAAAGTCTATCTAAGGTTAGTGTTTTCTAATCAGTGTATTTCAAATTATAGATTCCAAGGTTTTTACAAAACTTACTCTGATAGCAACTGAAATTCCCCGACCCCAGTTACCTAAAGTCAGTTCATTTTTACATAAAATTGGAATGATACAAGGAATCATGTCCCAAAAGGTCGATTAGTTTGGTAGCCTTGGATGTACTAGATATACTCATAAATTTTACATTACATCATGAAATAAAAATATCAACAAAATTTCCCCCCTTGTTAAACACACTTATATCCATAGCCTATCCCGTTAGGTCAACCATAAAATACATCTTCACATCTTTCAAAAAATAAAACATAGAAAGGGGAAAGATCAGATCCTCAGTAAGGATAACAATACTGCGGAAACATTCTTAAATAATCATCAACATTTAAGGTAATGTATAAGAATAAAACCAAATCCTTTTAAACATAAACTTCAACATAATATGGAAAAGATAAAATCAAATAATCCCATTTATGTATTCAAATGGATATTCAACTTGTCAAATAATATCATGGAATACCAATTGCTAAATTCATAATGATGGAATGCATAATGCCAGATTTCATAACCACATAGGCAAGGCCTTATGCCTAGACTACAAATAAGATTTTGTTAAGGCCTTCTACTAAGACACTAGTTTGTCTAATGAGACCTACCGATTCATCGAGGAGCTATAGTAGGCTCCACCCATCACTTATTATGCCCAATTCATTCCTCAAATGAAAGGGTCAAACAGAATCTAATCATTAATATTAAAACTAGCATACGAAATGACAATACATTAACCGTAAACCATGAATGGTATAAAAATAGGACATCCACAGTCAAACATAACTCATTCGATATAATATGGAAGATTTTACAATAATAAATTGACATCAATCGAGAATAATAAAGGATATTGACATAGATGAAAATAATCATCAAAACTATTGGAGAGAAATATCCCCCTTTTTATTGAAAACATTTAAAAGTATCATTATTTATCAAAAGATATTTCAAGTATATTTTTGAATCAAAGTGTCCCATACCACATTGAAACTTTTAAAAATAATTTAAATTTTAAAATATTAATGTACATATATATAAATCTTTAAAACAATTTTTAAAACATGGACATTAATAGGAAAGATTAATAAGATTTAATTTTTAAAATATTTAAAATGATATTTTAATTAGAGTTTCTAACCAAATGAAAGACACATGAATAAAAATAATTGAGGTAATAATAAAATTAAAATATCTTCAGAATAAATATATTCATGATATATTAGGTCAATTTATAGTATATACACAAAATAAAAGTTAATTGGTGTATAACAAAAAATAAGTATCAATGGAATATAAGTTGAGATGGAATCACTTATAAAGACTGTATCATTAGTTTAAGGATAAATCAATGATATAATTATGTTTGAAAAAAATAAATACACTAAATAATATTCTATATTCAGTGTAAAACAATTATAAGTCATTCACACATATTCTTGTTACAACAACACCAATAACTTGGATGTTTAACTCAATGAATGAAAATTGAGTGAAGATTACTCTTATCAACTTCATATCGATGACTTGATAATTTATCAATGCAGTGATTATGTGTATCAAAAGAATAAAAAAACAATGGAGTGTGGAAATTAATACATAAATAAATAAATTCTTATTTAAAACAAAATCTTGGAGTAAAATAATTAATGAAGTTTGCGTAAAACCCAATGAGTGGAAATCCAAATAAGAAACTCCCTTACCGATTTGGTGACTTGCGAAACATACACCCCATGATAGAAGAATCATAAAATGAAGATTTAAATACCCATTAATTATATTATATTACACCAATAATACAATCATGGGTAGTACATATACCACACAAAAGGGAATAGTGGCCAATATAACATTAATCTCACAGGAATAAAAAGTGAGATGAAAACCACTTATGTTGAACTTTTCCTTTGTTAAGGGTATGTTAACCTCTTGTATAATAGTTAAATAATTGTTATTAAATTATAAAAGAACTGTATACATAAATATTATATCATATATGTTCCTCTAATATTTCTTTGTTAACAATATTTTAGTAGTATTATTGTTTCGGGTGTTAACTGATCTTTTTTCCATTATATACTCGGTTACGTAAGAAATGATTGTTATGAATAGGATGTATTTTATTAATATAAATAATGATATTAAGTTCATTAAAATTATTTTTAATCATAAAATGAAAATTATTCTTGAATTATTACGATGGGTTATGAATCAAATCTCGTTTGTGGAGACGGTAATCCGTATGTTTGCACGAGCGACAATATCATTATACTAATGGTGAAATTGCATGTAATTGGATGTTATATCATATATACAGAATAATTAACATGTTATATTTATTATTATCATCAGTTATACTCATTATTATAACCATCAAAATAATGAAGTGTTTGAATAACAAACAGTACCATGACGTGGAGACGGTAATCCATACGTACACATGTATGGTGACTTTTTCATTTATAGGATGGATAGAATAAGGAATATGGTTGTAAAATTTTTATAATAATATAAAATTATATAAAAGATACTGGAGTTATTATTTTATAATGGAAACAACCAAGAAAGAGGAAGTGGAAAAAGAATAGAACTTGAAAGAGGTGATGAAATATTTACTTCTTCTTCGTGTTATTCCTTTTGATTTGATCAAAAAGGATCTGTAGGTTAAATTTATGACAAAACAGGCCTCTAGGATGAAGGAAAGAATGTTGCCCTTTTATAAGTGAGGTGAGGGTCGCTTTGGGAAATACTTGAAATATTATTTTATTATAAACTCATTTTCGGTTTCTAATGAATCCAAAATGAATTATTTATAGGTAATAGTGGGGGTGGGTCAAAAACCATTCATCCAATAGGTTTTAGATAGGTTTTGGTCATCATATTAACCTTATCTTTTATATTTATGCCTTTGTTAAATATCTAGACATTTACCATGCCTCTTTGTATGTTTATATTATATGGTTAATAAACATACTATAACAAGACAAGTGAAAACCATGTGGTTCATTATTAATATATATAACCTTATAGAAGTCCTTTGACTGATCCATATATTTTTAAGAATATTATATATATAAATAATATAATATTATTTTTAAAAACTCAATTATGTCAATTTTCACACTATTTAGTATTTGATTTTTTTGATAGTCACAAAAACATTATCACGTCGAATTAAATATATTAAACTGACCTTAACATGTCATATTAATCTACAAAATTAGTCTAATTCATCAAAAGTCTCAATTTATATTTATTTGGATATTTATAATTTCATTTTTTTTAATATTTATTTAATAATGTAATTACTGCATCATCATTGTATCATCAATAAATTAAATTATGTAATATATAAAAATTATAAATAAAATACCATTATGTAGGAAATATATTTAGATTTCTAATTAATATTTATAGTAAAACTTATATTATGTGTAACCCTATATTAAAAATGGTTTAGTTATTAAACAATGGATTTAACTCTTTTAACTATTCTTTAAATAAAATAATAATAAATGTCCTAATCTAATCCAAGTGGACCAATAAAGTTACTATTTTATTCGTAAGGTTTTTTGGTCGAATTATACTTATCCAATAGAATTAGGACATGTGTTTGGGTAACTATGATATCATTTTTACACTTAAGAACCCTATTTACTTTTAACCATGGTAAATAAAAGTCAAAAGTTAATATTAACCAAAAATTAATTTTATCTTATTGACCCACAATTTACTTAATTATATTAACTATGTCTCTCAGATTTTTTAAATTCAACTCACAAAATCGGTAAAATTATGGTTTACGCAAATTTGAAAATGATCCTAGGAGGTGTGTAAAGACGGTAAAAAGTTAAATAAAATTTTGTACATCTAATTTTCTTATAAAATTACTCTAATTAATTACCTTGAACTTATATAGGAATTATATATCTATTTTTACTTAAAATAAATTTATATAAAATAAATAATTATTAAAAAAAATAGTCAGTTTTAAACTATAACACAATGTTTCCACTGTTCATCAAAAATTGAATGTTTTCAGAAAAATACCAAAAATTTACCCTATGATAATTTGGATATTAAAAATTCGAAAATAAATTCTATTTTACCAAATTCAAAACATAGTAGTTGAATTAATTAATTTAAAATTAATTCCCGCAGTCAAAACCGAAAAGTGCGTTTAAAAAAAATTAAAACTATCAAAAGGTTGACATGTGTTTATGTCAAATTTAAAGGTAAAATTACTTATAATGACAAATATTGTATTAAATAAAAAAATATAATCTAATTATACCTCCAAACCATTCAAATAAATAATTTTACACTATAAATTATTTCGATTAAAAAGTTGTTTTTAATTAAAAATTACTTTTTTTCAGTGTTAATCAATATATGAAAGTTATTTGAAAAGTACCAAAAATTTATCCAAAATAAATTTTTATGTCCCTATTCTAGAGAGGAATTTAATTTCATTAAATTTATTATATATAAGTGTCCAATATTGGTTTTAGAAAGGGGTTTCCATTAAATGGTGGTAAAATTGTATTTTTTGAAAATTAATTCTTCTATCAGAAAATATGAATTTGTTCTTTGATTATGTCCAAGAAACACATAAAATGGATTATAAAATTATATGGAGTATATAAAATTCAAAATTCAGTTAATACTATTCATAACCACTTTTGAACGACTAGTTTGGTAAGCTGTGGTGTACACGAACTCAATATAGCAGGTAGCGCAAGCTATTGAATTACTTTAAAAAATTAACTTTCTATGAAATATTGTGGTGTTACATAAAGTGTTTAATTTGAAAATTAATTGATTATATATATAAGTATTGAAAAATCTATATTCTTTTTTCAATATGGATATTTTATCAGTCATTTTACATATTATTTAAATAGATTACTCGATATGGCGAATGCTTTGGTCAAGTAGTGATGGGTGGGGCCCAAACATTTTATTTCTGCTTGAGGCATCAACAAGTTATCATGAAAAAAATAACATGATAAAATTAAATAGGATTCCACCTATATTGTTAGACATCTTCTGAATCCTCATGATAGTGTAAATTTTCATGTGGGTAAGGAAATATATCCAATAATTAATCATTTCCTTTATTCAAGATTTTAGTTATTATTATTATTTTTATTTATCCATGATATATTCATCTAAACAATATCTTTGGTTGGATTTAATTATTAGTTTTTTTAATAATGGAATGTTATTCTTTTATTTACCATCCCACAATGATAATGTCTTATCATGTAATTTAAATTTTAGGGTTTTTAAGTTATTTAGCTTTCTATATTATTTACTCAATTCGATATAATTTAATGATTACAAGGAATATTTTCTCAGTTATTTTCCAATCCAAATTGATTATTCCAAATCCATATATTTGAATAGTATGTTTTTTAGTTATTTACCTTTCTATATTGTTTGTGTACTTTCTTACCAGTTTTCTGATTACATGGAATGTGTTTTCATTTATTTTTCATTCCATATTTATTATTCAAATTGATTTGTTATTTCATTATCTATACATAACCATTACAAAGAATTGGTGCTCTCCATTATGTTTTTCCATTCTATAGGATTCTATGATGTGTCCTTATAAATATAAGAAATAAAATGATAAATGGAATAATGTTATTATTGAAAAAAATTATGTTGTAATGTGTTTAATCATTTAAAATAAAAGACACATATATGTATCTAGTTTACCAAGACTTCTTTATAGTTTGGTCCTCTAAGAAATTATTTACTTATATTTTATGCCAATGTAATGGTAGCATGATAGTGACTTCAATCATTTTTAGGGTTGGGTCACCATCTGTAACCTTTAATCATGTATCTTATCTCTCTAATATAGGTTCATCTCATAGATTTATATATGTTCCTATGGTGGAAGGACATTATATTATGGTTATGTTTTCTAAAGAAATTATGAAATTTTTTAGTAAATTGTGAATCATAATTGAGGATGTACATATATATAGGGAGTACCCCATTGTTTTTGGTGGGTGTCAATTTATCTAGAATAATTACTTCCTCGAGATGACCGGGTTTCACATCACCAAAGGATAAAGTTTATACCCACAATGTTGGATGGTATGTAGAGTCGAGCAGAGAAAGACTAGTTGGTTCTACGGGATGACAACAAAGATTACTAGTTTGTATCTGGATGATCAATGATGGAATAAGGAGGACATTATTCAAGTGTTTGATCATTCTAGGGATGAGTTCTTGAATAAATTTTCTAGTTTTATTCCTTAGATTGATGTTAAGTTCATCATCAACCAAGTTCTTGGATATTCAATGTATCCATTCTACCCCACATGAAAGATATTATGTAGATACAAGGTCATAATAGAAATCTATCAGATTTAGAGCCAAATGGGTGTATACGAACCAATACCTCTCTGTGGTGGGTTCTAATTAGTTTTCTCAAAAGGAGGATGGTACCCTTTGGCTCGGAAGGGATTATCAAAAATAAACCAAGTGACGGTTAAGATCCGGTATCCCATGCCATAGATAGATGACCTATTTGATCATCTTTGAGGATCTTGTGTAAAACCCAGAGATTTTGTGATATTTTTTCAAATTAATATAACCATTGAAATATTTTTCATTTCGTGAAAAACTAAAAATTGTTTATTTTGTATTAAAGAACAATGTTTGGGATGTATTGTATGAAACACCAAGTTAATCATGCATTACATAATTATTTTTAGCATTCTCTATACAGAACCCTGAGGTTAGCTTCCTACATAGATTATGTTGCACACAACACCAAATAAGTGTACATAACACACATCACCACCTTCTCCTATGTTACATGCAATACTGAGGTTCTATGAAATTTCATTTTATTCTTATAATTATTTAAATGATATCGTTATAAGATATCCATTTAACTTTGTAATATTAATAGTGACAATTACGTTAAAATATTTTTTATAACTTATATATATATATAAAATATATTGATATTGAATTTTATAACTATTTGTAAAGTCCTTATGTGTTGAACAATACTATTTTCTCAAATAAACTACATTTCATGTCCTCCTGTGACAAAAATAACATTTTTTTAATCATTTAAAAATTTAATTTGATAAAATTAACAATATTTTTTAATTTATAATTTTAGAATTATGTTATGGTGATATTTGGTGATTTTTTATGAAAATTTATTTTTGGGTGAATAGTTAAAACTAACATATTTTAATTAAAAAATGCTTTTAACCTAATATATTAATAGCGATAAATTAAATTTTATTATTTTTATTTTAAATTATATAATTTTTTATCAATTATTGCAATTTATTTTACTGTGATAAATTTCACTTTGAACATGGGTATAAAAATGATGCAAACATTTGGTTTTTTTACCTTAAAACCCCACAATTGTCGACCCGATAATGGGATCATTTTTTAATTTATTTCTACATCATCTATGATAAGAATTTGTAAATACTTATTCAATATTTTTAAATATAATAATTTTTAATTTACAATAATGTCAAAATAGTTTTTGAGCAAAAAATTATTGAATGTGAGACAAATTAATTACACTAATTAGGGGAAATATTATGTTACAAATTATTAAACCATAAACATAAAACAGAATAAGAACTACTAACATGTAAAAAATAAATTGAATGTACATTACTTAGAAATAAAACATTTACTCTATAGTTTTTTTGGTATTTCTTTTTTTTATAAAACACTAGGGTAAACCTAACATGTTTTTAAAAATGACAACCGTGTACTTTTCCTTCTCTATAAAGGTACAACACATCTCCTTCTTATTACTACCTCTAGAAAATGTTGTTCTAGCCAAGATATACCAAATAGAAATCCCAAAATCCCTACCTTCAACATAGTGGAATCCCCTTGATCAAAAAGTAGTCCAGATAATCCTTTTGGCACAATTTAAAACGAGTTACTATATTAAGAGGTAACATCTTCTCTCAATATCCTTTCATTTATTTACAGTATCCACCCCCTCCGATCTCATTATTTAATGTTTTCATAAAAACACTATAATAATAAATATAATAATATTTTTTTTCTAACGGTTTCACAAACACTTACACAGACCTCCATCTAAAGGGTAACAAGCATAATATTTACGTGTATGACGAACTACCGCCACACGAAATGATGATTATTCATTTTTCCTTTCTGGACTAACGCAGTGGACATTACGATGGAAACTATATTTATATATGATATATATATATATACATATCTATTATGTCATTAATATTTTTAAATCCTTTAAATAAAATTCATTTAATTCACCAAATGGTGTAAATTTGATAATTTTGTTTGAGGAAGTGTAGACTATCACCCCCTCAAAGTGATGTCATTCGGTCTCTCACTACATTGAATTTATCATGGATGAGGTTAGTGAAATTATTTTATATATATGATATAATATTGATTTTTATATTGATATATATATATCCATATAAATAAAATTATTTAATTTACCTTCTCTCTTTCAATACGACAACAAAAATGAAACATGCTTTCATGTGTGCATATGGCTTACCATCTCCATGAATGGTGCATTCCATTTGATAATTCTATATTATATTGATTATTATTCTAAAATATACTGAATATATATGATATTTATATCAATTTTTATATTCTAAAATCATGATATAAGTATAAGGACCAAGTATATGTCAAATTAAGATGAATGTGAAGAAGAAAGCAGATATTACCAGAGGTGAAACCGAAACAAATAATTTTTATCAAGAGGGTAAAATAATGTCATGATAAAACATATGTGATATTATATATAATAATATAGATCTTTAAAATATTTATAATAAATTTATATTTATTTTGTAGTCTTTTTGAATGAGTATGATGAGAGTCAAGACATTTGGTAAGAGTATTTCATAACAGTTTTTACTTCCATGTGATACATGCATTTTTCACCACCCATTCCTTTTTTGTGGTGTGTATACTCTCATGTATATATTTAATGATTATAATACATGAATTTATGGTTTTTTCAATAAAGATTTTATAACAATTATTTAATGGGGTTTATGTTCCATAAGTTACCAAATTAGAAAGATAGTTTTGTCTCAGTTTTCCTTCTTTGAGACAGAAGTCATATTATACACCTATATATTCATATGAGGCATACATACTTAATTTTAAATGGTATATCTTAAATATAAATCCTTAAATTATATTTTATTCTTCATTTAATTTCAATTTCTTACATGGGGAGTATGTTTCAATGTTTGAATGTGGTGATTGTTTTTTGAAACAATCTCATCATTTTTCGAGATTCTTTCTGTTTATGATTCCATTAATGAAATATTATGATATATCTCACAATATAACTGATTAATTTTCTTCTCCATTGGTTATTTTAGATATATTACTGTATTTTTACCATTATTACACTCTCTGTTACATAATATTGTTAAGAAATTGTTTTTAAGAAAACCTAACAATACCCTATCTTTGTTTTGAAATCTATGTTTCTTCAAAACATGATTTCAAAAAAAAAATATTAAAAAATAATCTAATATTATCGTATGATATTTAAAAGAAATTTATAAACATGTTTTACATTTCAAAAAATTGGTTATAAAAAAAGAAATATTTTTTCATTTTCTGGTCGAGGAACTTTTTAAACCTTCTTATAGTGCAAAAGGAGTGTTTGGCATGTATGGATTTTACCCTCCATCATGTTCAAAATTCCCATAAAGATTCTTTTTAAATATTAAAAATTATTAATTTAGGAAATAAAATTATTTCCTAATATTCAATAAATTAATTTGTTTTTAACATGTTTTTCATTTAAAATTGATTTAAATATTCTTGGTTATCAATGCTTCCTTTAAAGGTTGTCAAAAATTATTATAAATAAAATGGTTTTAAAAAATTATTTTATATCTTAAAAAGTATTTTAAACTTTTATAATATTTATTTTAATTTTTTCCAAGGAAATTTGTTATCAAAATTTATTCAAAATTATTTTATATGTTTCCATGGAAAATTTATTCAAATTGTTTTCAAGAATCCTTTTTTATGTTTTCAAAGGAAATTGTTTTAAAAATAATTTTAGAGCCATGTTTCTATGATTTAAAAGTATGTTTAATGAAAATCATTTCCAAAAGGTTATATATGTTAAAAATAGTTTTTCAATGAATAAATGTTGTTTTCATCAATAAAATTTTTTGAAATATATTTCAAAAATTACTCTCCATCTAATATGATAGTCACTGATGTTACTCATGCCTTTCTAGGAAATCGTTAAATGGTGAAATTCCTATTATTTGCCAAATTGGGTTATTCTTGTAACGCCCCGACCCCAGCTACCCAGAGTCGGTGCATTATTACATAACATTGGCATGATCACAAGAAAGATCAAATCTCGAAAGACCGATTGGTTTAGTAGCCTTGGAAACACTAGATATATTCATAAGTTTTACATTACATCATAAAATGAAAAACTACTACAACAACATAATGTCTCCATAATCCACACTACTATCCCCTCATAATATCCCTGCAGGTCATTCATAATTTACTTATTCACATCCTGGGGAAAAATAAAACATAGAAAAGGGGTGAGCTCAAATGCCCAGTAAGGATAACAATATAGCGGAAACTTTCGTAAATAAGAATAAACATTTAAGGCAATGCATTACTAAAACAAAAGCCTTTTAAAATTGAACTTCAACATGGTATGGCAAAAGTAAAATGAAATAATGCCATTTACTTATTCACATGGATATTCTACTAATCGAATAATCACATGCAAAAATCAATAACCACTTTCATAATGTTGGAATGCATAATGCCAGACTATCATAGCCACATAGCCAAGGCCTCGTGCCAAGGCTACAAATAAGATTTTGTCAAGGCCTTGTGCCAAGACACTAGTTTGTCTCATGAGACCTACCGATGCATCGAGGAGCTATAGCGGGCTCCACCCGTCACTTATTAAGTCCAATGCATTCCCATATGAAAAGGTTTAAACATAACATAAACATTCGTATTAAAACTAGCATACGAAATGTAAATACTTTCACAATAAACTATGAATGGTATAAAAATAGCACATCCACAGTCAAACATATCACAAAACCTTCAATACAATATAGAAGTTTTGTATCATAATAAATCAACTTCAAATAATCTTAAAATCCATCAAAGGATGTTGACATAGATGAAATCAAAATTCTTTTAAAAGAAATATCTCCTTTTATTTTGAAATCATTTAAGATCCATATAAAATAAAACATTTTCTTTGAAAATATTCTTATAAGCTTGTATGGGAAGCTTCGACGATTTTATAACGGCGGAAAATAACCGCACCCGCCGTATAAGTTAAAAAAAACATTCTTACCTCAATTCTGTCGAAAAGGTTAAAAAGGACCTTGTTTTGAAAACGACGGAAAGATTCCTTTATAAACCTCTTATAAAAAGTCAAACAAGGGTATAAATGACTTTAACCCATATTCTTGTAAATAGTAAAAATGTTTTGAAATACATTTCGAAGAAACATGGATGTGGATGATAAAGAGATCCCAGTAGATTATTACGTATAATACAACCTCGGATAATGAAGAGATTGTGAAATAACCCTTACCTTGTACTTTTCCTTGGTTGTGGTAGGTTAACCTCCTGTATAATGGTGAAATAATTGTTATTAAATTATACAAGAATCATATACATTAATATGATATCATATATGATCTTTTAATATTGATTTGATAATAATATCTTAGTATTATCGTTGTTTCGGGTGTTAACTTACTTGTTTTCTTTCATATGTTTTGTTACGTAAGACATGTTTGTAAAGGATAGGTTGTATATTATTCATATCCAGAATGATATCAAGTCCTTAAACATCATTTTTAAATCATAAAATGATAATTACGCTTTAATGGTTACGATGGAGAATGAATCTCATCGCGTTCGTGGAGACGGTAGTCCGTACGTACGCACGAGCGAAAATATCATTCTTTTGATATTAAAATAATATATAAATGGATGGTATATCATATATACAGAATCATTAACATGTTATATTTATTATTTACATGAGTTACACATCATTATTATACCCATCCAAATAATATTATATTGAATAACAATTACACCACGACGTGGAGACGGTAAGCCGTACGTACGCACGTATGGTGACATGTTATTCAAAGGGTGGATAGAATACTGAATATGATTGTACCATATTTATAATAACATCACAGTATATGTGAGATACTGGAGTTATTATTTCAGAATGGTAAGAACAAAGGAAGAAGAAGTGGAAGAAGAAATGAACTTAGAAAAGGGTGGTGAAATCATTACCTCTTCTTCGGGTTCTTCCTTTTGATTTGATCAAAAGGGCTCCTTAGGTTGGCTTTCTGATCAAACTAAGGCCTATAGGTTGTATTGAGGGATGTTGGTAGAGTATGTGGGCAGATTTTGGCCGAACCAAAAGGCTTTGAAGGTGTGAAGAAATGAGAAGGAGGAGTGCCCTTTTATAAGAGGGGTGAGGGGCACCTTTGGAAAAGCTAGAAATATTAATTTATAATAAATTCATATTCGGTTTCTAAAGGCTCCAAAGTTGAATATTAAAATGATGAGGTGGGGATAGGTCGAAATCAACTCATCCAATAGAATTTAGACAGGTTTGGGTACTTATATTAACCTTATCTTTAAGTATTAACTCTAAGTTAATTAGTTTCACTTTTACAATGTCTCTTTGTATTTTATATATTATGGTTAATAAACTTACTATATACATCCAAGAGACCCCCAAGTGATCCATTAATGATTAAACTATCATGATATAAGTCTCTTGGCCGAACCTTAGATTTTTAGGAATTTAATATCAATTAATAATATAATATTTGTTTTAAGAATTCTTTTATGTCAATTTTGACACTATTCATTAGTTGATTTTTGTGAAACTCATAACAGATTTATTACTTCGAACAAAGTCAATTAAATCAATCCTAATATATCATATTATCCTAGAAAATTAGTTTAATTCATTAAAAGTTTCATATTATATTTATTTGGGTATTTATAATATCACTTATTTTAATTTTTCACTATTATAGTAATTACTGCATCATCATTGTGTCATAAATAAAATAAATTATTTAATGTCTAAAAATTATAAGTAAAATATCATTATGTAGGAAATCTTTTTAGCTTTCTAATGAATATTTATAATCGAAAATCCAACATGTATAACCCTATGTAAAAATTGTTCTTCTAAAAGATGTAAGCTTATGCCATTTTTATTTTTATTTTAACTTTATTAATATAAAGTGTCCCTACCACATACAAGTGGCTCCAAGGGGTCCCCAAATTGACCCAAGGATGCCCATGGTCGGGTATGTGTCCACCAATAAGGTTAGGACACGTTTTAGGGTAATTTTGTATTATTATAATATTATTTTTTTAACCCTTATTTACCGGATTTACCCTTTAACCATGGTAAATAAAATATTTACCACAGTAACTATTCAAAATGTCTAAAAATAAATGTTACCTATTTACACAATTTGAACATCCTGATTCCAAATATGGAATCCATTTTCCTAAAATCAAAACACAGAAGTGGCAGAAATTAATTTAAAATTAATTCCCTCTGTTAAAACAAAAAGCGTGTTTTTAAGAGATAATAACTATCAAAAGATTGACACTTATTTATGTTCGGTTTAATTGTAAAATTATGTCCAATGACCAAAATTATATTAAATGGTAAAAATATATTCTAAATATACTTTAAAACCACTCAAATTCATAATTTATCACTAGTAATTAATTTGATTAAAAAAGTTGTTTTTAATTAAAATTTAGTAATTTTCACTATTCATCAAAATATGAAAGTTATCCGAAATGTACCAAAATTTCACCCTAGGCTAAATTCGATATTCCGAATCCAAAAATGAAGTCCATTTTAAAATATAAAATATATATAATTTCAAAAAGTAGGTATTACTATTCATAACGGCTAGTTTGATTAGTTATGGTGTGTTAGAACTCGGTGTTGCGTACAACACACGCTATCACATTATTCAAAGAGAAGCGTACCATAGAAGCTTGGGGTGTTACATTCTCCCCTCCTTCAAATAATTGCGTCCTCGCAATTTCTAGGGTATTACTGCATAAAAAGACTCGGGTGGTTCTTCATCATAAGTTCCTCGGGTTCCCACGTTGCCTCTTCCATCTTATGATTCCTCCACAAAACTTTTACCAGACGCGTCGTCCGGTTTCTCAGTACTTGTTCTCTTGTATCAAGAATCCTGACGGGCTCTTCACAATAAGACAGATCCGGTTCCAGTTCTAATTCCTCATAGGTGAGTACATGCGTTGGGTCAGGCATGTATTTTCTCAACAGAGATACGTGGAACACATCGTGGACTTTGGAGAGACTTGGCGGCATTGCCAATCGGTAAGCTACAGCCCCAATTCGTTCTAGAATTTCGAAAGGTCCGATGTACCTGGGACTCAATTTACCTTTCTTACCAAAACGTATGACTCCCTTCCACGGAGATACCTTCAGGAAAACATGATCACCGACTTGAAATTCCAAATCCTTCCTTCGATTATCGGCATAGCTCTTCTGCCTACTTTGAGCTGCTTTAATGTGATTTTGGATTACCTTCATCTTTTCCACCGTTTCCTCCACCAGTTCTGGGCCTACAAGTTTTCTTTCACCAACGTCATCCCAACAGGTTGGTGTACGACATCTCTTTCCGTATAACGCTTCATATGGTGCCATCTGAATACTCGAATGGAAGCTATTGTTATAGGAAAATTCTACTAGTGGTAAATATTGATCCCACATACCCTGAAAATCAAGTGAGCAAGATCTCAACATGTCTTCTAAGGTCTGAATAGTCCGTTCTGATTGTCCGTCTGTCTGAGGGTGGTAAGAAGTGCTCAAATGAAGTTCAGTGTCCAGGGATTTCTGAAGACTTTTCCAAAATCTTGAAGTAAAACGGGGATCACGATCAGAAACAATCGATAGGGGTACTCCATGAAGTCTCACAACTTCATTAATGTATAATCTTGCTAGACGTTCCAGGGGTAGATCTTCTCTTATAGCAAGAAAATGTGCTGACTTGGTAAGACGATCAACAATAACCCATATTGCATCGTTCCTTCTAGGAGTCTTTGGTAGCCCCATGACAAAGTCCATTGTAATATTGTCCCATTTCCACTCCGGTATGGGAAGAGGTTGCATGACTCCTCCAGGCTGTTGCCTTCCAGCTTTCACTTGTTGACAAACCATACATCTTGACACAAAATCAGCAATCTCCCTCTTCATGTTGTCCCACCAAAAATGTTCCTTCAAATCTCTATACATTTTGGTGCTCCCAGGGTGTATATAGAAATTGGAACTATGAGCATCATCCAGCAATTCCCTTTTTAGATCAGGTAAATCGGGAACACAAAGTCTCTTCCTGAATTTCAAAATTCCATCTTCATACACAAAGTCTCTCAATCTCCCATCATTCACAGCTTTAATCTTCTTCTGAAATTCTTCATCATTGGTCTGAGAACTCTTAATCCTTTCTAGTAAAGATGGTTTGGCAACCATTTGAAAAAGCATTGATGTTTCACCTTCCCTGGTTATTCCCATGTCCATCTTCACTAGATCCATGAAAATTGGATCCCTTTCAATTCTCATATTGTTCAAAACTCCATGGTCTTTTCTACTCAAAGCATCTGCCACCTTGTTTGCCTTCCCCGGGTGGTAGTGTATCATACAATCATAATCCTTGAGTAATTCAAGCCATCTCCTTTGCCTCATGTTGAGTTATTTTTGTGAGAAAATATACTTCAAACTCTTGTGATCAGTATAAATCTCACATTTTTCACCATAGAGGTAGTGCCTCCATATCTTCAAAGCAAATATTACAGCTGCTAACTCGAGATCATGAGTAGGATAGTTTTGTTCATGAATTTTCAACTGTCGTGATGCATAGGCAATAACTCTATCATTCTGCATAAGGACAAAACCAAGTCCTTTCTTCGATGCATCACTATAAATAACGAACCCATCATTCCCCGATGGTAGAGTTAATATAGGAGCATTGACTAATCTTCTCTTCAGTTCTTCGAAACATTCTTTACACTCTTTTGTCCAAACAAATTTAACCCCTTTACGTGTGAGCTTCGTTAATGGGTTAGCCAATCGGGCAAAATTCTGGACGAAACGTCGATAATAACCTGCCAAGCCAATAAAACTACGTACCTCAGTTATACTCGTAGGTGCTGGCCATTCTTGGATTGCTTTGGTCTTAGAAGGATCAACAAAGATTCCATCTTTAGAGACAATATGGCCAAGAAAAGAAATCTCCTGAAGCCAGAATTCACACTTGCTAAACTTTCCATATAATTCATGCCTCCTCAGAGTCTTCAAGATAATGCGCAAGTGATTTTCATGATCTTCGTAGGTTTTGGAGTATACCAAGATATCATCAATAAATACCACCACAAATTCATCGAGATACTCCTTGAAAACTCTATTCATCAGATCCATGAATACAGAGGGTGCATTAGTCAATCCAAACAGCATTACAGTAAACTCGTAATGCCCGTACCTGGTTCGAAAAGCTGTCTTCGGAATGTCTTCCTTCTTCACACACAACTGATGGTATCCAGATCGAAGGTCAATCTTTGAAAATTATTGAGCTCCATGTAGTTGGTCAAATAAATCATCAATACGAGGCAGGGGATACTTGTTCTTTATCGTTATAGCATTGATCTCCCTGTAGTCGATACATAACCTCATAGATCCATCTTTCTTTTTAACAAAAAGAACAGGGGCTCCCCATGGAGAAACACTAGGGCGAATAAATCCCTTATTACTCAATTCCTCTAGTTGTTTCTTTAATTTGACTAACTCTACAGTGGCCATTCTATAAGGGGTCTTCGATATAGGCCTTGATCCAGGAATCAAATCAATGGAAAACTCAACTTCTCGTTCTGGAGGATGTCCAGGTAAATCTTCCGGAAATACATCTACAAATTATTTCACAATAGGTACATCCTCTATTTGAACATTCCTTTCCTCACCGACAGTTATTTCATTCTCTTCCTCCCCAATAATTGAATTAAGTTGAGCTACTGGGGGTGGATCTAAATAAGAATTAGGTGGTGACGATTCTGCTCTAAAAATAAGGTGCTCCTTATCATTATCATCAAGAATCGTAACCTCTTTCTTCTTACAATAAATCTTCGCATCATAGTCCGAAAGCCAGTCCATACCGAGGATTATATCAAACTCGATCATAGGTATGACGATGAGATCAGCAGATAAAGAAAATTTATGTGCTCTAATGGGGATTGATTCACAAAACTTTGTTGCAACGATACTTCCCTTAGGAGTTTTAACTGACAACTCCCTTATTAAATCAAATTCGAAATATCTAATTTTCTTAGCAAACTGGGAAGATATGAAACAATGCGATGATCCAGAATCAAATAATGCATTTGCTAAACTTGAGGAAACCATTAAATTACCTGCCACCACGTCTTTCGGAGCTTCTACCTCAACAGTAGTGATAGCATAAGCCTGGCCTTGATCCCTTGGCCTTTTCTGAGGTAAGTTCTCCTGACGCTTAGGACATGCATTTGCATAATGCCCCATCTCCCTGCAATTGTAGCACTGAACGTTGGTAGCTTCCTTCTTCCCCTTGCAATCATGAGCTTGGTGGCCTTTTTCACCACACTTGTAACAGACTCCCATTCCCTTCAGGCAAGCACCGGGGTGTTTCTTCCCGCACTTACCACAAGATGGATATTCAACCTTTCCCTTCTTCCCCTTATTTCCATTCCCAGATTGATCAGCAGGTCTCTTCTTCTCTTGCTTTGCTTTAAAGTCATAAGACTTAGAGAATTCCTTTTCGGTCTTGATAGCACATGAGACAATGTCTTCATACGATGAAAAGGATTGTGAGACTAATGCTCGACGGAGAAATGGTTTTAACCCATCAAAGAAACGATCAATCTTACTTCTTGGGTTGCGAATATAATCACCAGCGTACCTCGCTAACCTTGTAAAGTTAGCCTCATACTTTGTGACATTCTCATCCTCCTTTTGTCTCAGACTCAGAAATTGTCTTTCCATATCTGCTCGATGGTCGCGAGGAAAGTATTTTTCTAAAAACAGATCTTTGAACTCCCTCCATTCCATGTTTGATACTTCATCATCTTCCTTCATGTTTTGAATCAATGACCACCATTGATCAGCATCTCCAGTGAGGCGGTAAACTGCCATGGTAACTTTTTCCCTTTCACTACTCCCCAAAGCCTGAAATATTTTCTCTAGGGAAAATATCCATTGCTCAGCTACTAAGGGATTTGTACTCCCATTGAACGTTGGTGGTTGTTGTCTCATGAATCGATCTAACATTGATCCTCCACGCTGCGGATCAGGGTGCTCCATACGGGTAAGGTTATTATTCATAACCTGAGTAAGTTGTCCCAGTATGGTGATTAGCTGATCGGCACCAGTTGCATCACCAGCCCCACTATAATTATCTTGAGCAGGAGGGCAATCCCTACATGGAGTGCGCGCATTGATACGGTTTCCATTTCTTCCACTAGGCGCCATTTCTAAACAATGGCATAAACTAGATCAGTTTATGAATCAAAATACATAATCCCATACTTATAAAACACTTAACATAAATTGAACTATTTATGGATATAATCCATAATCATAAAAATGTTTTTCTTTGAGGAAGTATATACTCATAAACCCTTCATAATGATTTGTAAAGATAATGAGAGTTATCCTAAGCATATCCCCCGGGAGTGTCGTAACCAAGAGTGCAGCAAGGCCCGTTGTCGTGCACCAGTTCCCGTTCGAGTCTAGCTCAAAGCGGTGTTTTCGGGTTTTACCCCTAGGTACATCTGTGCCAGAGCCGCCTCTACCTGCTCGTATCCAGACAGGGATGTATTGCTCGGAAAACTCACAAAATCTCTACAATACCAAATTTCTAGGAAGTTCTTCTATACTAATCCTCAAAGTTCATCTTAGGTCTACGTGCTCTAATCAGAGTTTATCTAAATCTAGCTTCCAAGGTTTGTACTAAACTTCCTCTGATACCAACTGTAACGCCCCGACCCCAGCTACCCAGAGTCGGTGCATTATTACATAACATTGGCATGATCACAAGAAAGATCAAATCTCGAAAGACCGATTGGTTTAGTAGCCTTGGAAACACTAGATATATTCATAAGTTTTACATTACATCATAAAATGAAAAACTACTACAACAACATAATGTCTCCATAATCCACACTACTATCCACTCATAATATCCCTGCAGGTCATTCATAATTTACTTCTTCACATCCTGGGGAAAAATAAAACATAGAAAAGGGGTGAGCTCAAATGCCCAGTAAGGATAACAATATAGCGGAAACTTTCATAAATAAGAATAAACATTTAAGGGAATGCATTACTAAAACAAAAGCCTTTTAAAATTGAACTTCAACATGGTATGGCAAATGTAAAATGAAATAATGCCATTTACTTATTCACATGGATATTCTACTAATCGAATAATCACATGCAAAAATCAATAACCACTTTCATAATGTTGGAATGCATAATGCCAGACTATCATAGCCACATAGCCAAGGCCTCGTGCCAAGGCTACAAATAAGATTTTGTCAAGGCCTTGTGCCAAGACACTAGTTTGTCTCATGAGACCTACCGATGCATCGAGGAGCTATAGCGGGCTCCACCCGTCACTTATTTAGTCCAATGCATTCCCATATGAAAAGGTTTAAACATAACATAAACATTCGTATTAAAACTAGCATACGAAATGTAAATACTTTCACAATAAACTATGAATGGTATAAAAATAGCACATCCACAGTCAAACATATCACAAAACCTTCAATACAATATAGAAGTTTTGTATCATAATAAATCAACTTCAAATAATCTTAAAATCCATCAAAGGATGTTGACATAGATGAAATCAAAATTCTTTTAAAAGAAATATCTCCTTTTATTTTGAAATCATTTAAGATCCATATAAAATAAAACATTTTCTTTGAAAATATTCTTATAAGCTTGTATGGGAAGCTTCGACGATTTTATAACGGCGGAAAATAACCGCACCCGCCGTATAAGTTAAAAAAAACATTCTTACCTCAATTCTGTCGAAAAGGTTAAAAAGGACCTTGTTTTGAAAACGACGGAAATATTCCTTTATAAACCTCTTATAAAAAGTCAAACAAGGGTATAAATTACTTTAACCCATATTCTTGTAAATAGTAAAAATGTTTTGAAATACATTTCGAAGAAACATGGATGTGGATGATAAAGAGATCCCAGTAGATTATTACGTATAATACAACCTCGGATAATGAAGAGATTGTGAAATAACCCTTACCTTGTACTTTTCCTTGGTTGTGGTAGGTTAACCTCCTGTATAATGGTGAAATAATTGTTATTAAATTATACAAGAATCATATACATTAATATGATATCATATATGATCTTTTAATATTGATTTGATAATAATATCTTAGTATTATCGTTGTTTCGGGTGTTAACTTACTTGTTTTCTTTCATATGTTTTGTTACGTAAGAAATGTTTGTAAAGGATAGGTTGTATATTATTCATATCCAGAATGATATCAAGTCCTTAAACATCATTTTTAAATCATAAAATGATAATTACGCTTTAATGGTTACGATGGAGAATGAATCTCATCGCGTTCGTGGAGACGGTAGTCCGTACGTACGCACGAGCGACAATATCATTCTTTTGATATTAAAATAATATATAAATGGATGCTATATCATATATACAGAATCATTAACATGTTATATTTATTATTTACATGAGTTACACATCATTATTATACCCATCCAAATAATATTATATTGAATAACAATTACACCACGATGTGGAGACGGTAAGCCGTACGTACGCACGTATGGTGACATGTTATTCAAAGGGTGGATAGAATACTGAATATGATTGTACCATATTTATAATAACATCACAGTATATGTGAGATACTGGAGTTATTATTTCAGAATGGTAAGAACAAAGGAAGAAGAAGTGGAGGAAGAAATGAACTTAGAAAGGGGTGGTGAAATCATTACCTCTTCTTCGGGTTCTTCCTTTTGATTTGATCAAAAGGGCTCCTTAGGTTGGCTTTATGATCAAACTAAGGCCTCTAGGTTGTATTGAGGGATGTTGGGAGAGTATTTGGGCAGAGTTTGGCCGAACCAAAAGGCTTTGAAGGTGTGAAGAAATGAGAAGGAGGAGTGCCCTTTTATAAGAGGGGTGAGGGGCACCTTTGGAAAAGCTAGAAATATTAATTTATAATAAATTCATATTCGGTTTCTAAAGGCTCCAAAGTTGAATATTCAAATGATGAGGTGGGGATAGGTCGAAATCAACTCATCCAATAGAATTTAGACAGGTTTGGGTACTTATATTAACCTTATCTTTAAGTATTAACTCTAAGTTAATTAGTTTCACTTTTACAATGTCTCTTTGTATTTTATATATTATGGTTAATAAACTTACTATATACATCCAAGAGACCCCCAAGTGGTCCATTAATGATTAACCTATCATGATATAAGTCTCTTGGCCGAACCTTAGATTTTTAGGAATTTAATATCAATTAATAATATAATATTTGTTTTAAGAATTCTTTTATGTCAATTTTGACACTATTCATTAGTTGATTTTTGTGAAACTCATAACAGATTTATTACTTCGAAAAAAGTCAATTAAATCAATCCTAATATATCATATTATCCTAGAAAATTAGTTTAATTCATTAAAAGTTTCATATTATATTTATTTGGGTATTTATAATATCACTTATTTTAATTTTTCACTATTATAGTAATTACTGCATCATCATTGTGTCATAAATAAAATAAATTATTTAATGTCTAAAAATTATAAGTAAAATATCATTATGTAGGAAATCTTTTTAGCTTTCTAATGAATATTTATAATCGAAAATCCAACATGTATAACCCTATGTAAAAATTGTTCTTCTAAAAGATGTAAGCTTATGCCATTTTTATTTTTATTTTAACTTTATTAATATAAAGTGTCCCTACCACATACAAGTGGCTCCAAGGGGTCCCCAAATTGACCCAAGGATGACCATGGTCGGGTATGTGTCCACCAATAAGGTTAGGACACGTTTTAGGGTAATTTTGTATTATTATAATATTATTTTTTTAACCCTTATTTACCGGATTTACCCTTTAACCATGGTAAATAAAATATTTACCACAGTAACTATTCAAAATGTCTAAAAATAAAAGTTACCTATTTACACAATTTGAACATCCTGATTCCAAATATGGAATCCATTTTCCTAAAATCAAAACACAAAAGTGGCAGAAATTAATTTAAAATTAATTCCCGCTGTTAAAACAAAAAGCGTGTTTTTAAGAGATAATAACTATCAAAAGATTGACACTTGTTTATGTTCGGTTTAATTGTAAAATTATGTCCAATGACCAAAATTATATTAAATGGTAAAAATATATTCTAAATATACTTTAAAACCACTCAAATTCATAATTTATCACTAGTAATTAATTTGATTAAAAAAGTTGTTTTTAATTAAAATTTAGTAATTTTCACTATTCATCAAAATATGAAAGTTATCCGAAATGTACCAAAATTTCACCCTAGGCTAAATTCGATATTCCGAATCCAAAAATGAAGTCCATTTTCAAATATAAAATATATATAATTTCAAAAAGTAGGTATTACTATTCATAACGGCTAGTTTGATTAGTTATGGTGTGTTAGAACTCGGTGTTGCGTACAACACACGCTATCACATTATTCAAAGAGAAGCGTACCATAGAAGCTTGGGGTGTTACAATTCTTGATGCCATGGTTTTTATAAAACGTTCTTTTTTTCATGAGTTATATATTTGTGAAATCCATTTTAGTTTCACTGGGTACGCTTTTAAAGAGATGATTATATAATTTGTATCTCTTTCCATGGGATATGATATGATTACATGTTTAAGGTACCCATTTAATTCAATGGGTTAATATATGATTGTTTTTTGATTTTGTTGCACATGTATGTATGATTTCACTATGAGATGGGTGGAAGCTATATATCCCTCCCAAAAGTTGGATAAAGAATTATATATCAGGAGATAGACTAAGATGGTATAGGGAGTAAACCTTGACTACAAAGATGGCCATGGGAGTAAACCATGACTACCATGATGTTATGAGGTGTGAACTGAGGCCGCTAATATTTCCAAGGGATCTAACCAGGACTACCAAGATGGTATGGGGAGAAACCCATACCAGTAAGTTGGTTTTCGAAGGTATTGTTTGGATACTATATAAATCATATTATATTGTTATGTATTTTCAAAAATTCCATGTTTTATTCTGATGTTATTATTCCATTGATTATGTTCATTATATCATTATAAATCTTGTATTATGAACTATAATTATTTATGTCATGATTCATGTATATTATATTTGATATGAAGGGTACGATCTACTATTTTTATGATCAATTTAGCAAACCCTTATTCTCATCATTATGATTACATTTCTCCCACGTTTACCCACATATAGAATTTTATCTCACCCATTTTTATGTTTCATTCCACGTGTTATGAAGATATGTATTAGGTTTGAATTTTCTAAGAAGGTTTCTAGTAAAGAGGATGATAACATAATATAATGAATCTGTCATATCTATTAATGTTTATGTTTCCATTTTTCTATATTGACTAGACTAGTTCGGTCATTGGGAATCTGTTTTTATAATGATTCAAGTATTCTGAAAATGATATTTATTGTTAGTATATGAGATGATAGGGCCACTATAGTTGGTATCAGAGAAAATATTTAGCTATAATTTAGTAGATAGGATGATAAAACACTAGTGATAACCCTATGAATATTTCTTAGGATGTATATAGTGTTGGCTCTTTAGATAAGTATAGGGGTGAGTTAACTTTTATTAACATGTCATCGAATTTTGGTAAAGGATATAGTGAGTGGTATCCTTTAAATTCACCCCTTTTAGAAAAAAACCGATATGGATTTGGAACATATATACCTTGGGTAACAACTCTAATATGATGTTCTAGGCCGGACATGTGGTAATATGGTAAAAGAAAATGGGCCTTGCTGCACACCTAGATTGACACTCCTGGGGAATTTTCTTTTGGGAATTCATATACACTTCACGAACCATCATTAATGATTTCAATATATGTTGGTTATGAATAACGTAAAATGAACCTATTGTAATATATATTAAGGAATATGTCATGATTTAGACAACCTATGAGTAATTATTTTCATTGCTATGTGGATTTTTCTATGATAAGTTGAATTTTTGATGAGATGTAATGTGGGATGATCACATGAGTGAAATATGTTTTGATCATTCCTAATCAGTGCTCACAGAACTTGATTAACTATGTATTCCATCACCAAATATCAGGCTCCCCAAGGATGGGAAAGAAGGATTACCCTAAGAGTCTGGGTAATGGAGATCATGGAGGAAAGAAGATTTGGTTAATGTTGGGTTAATAATGTGGAAAGAATCACCTACATGATTTCCTTTATGAAAAAATGAGTTGTATTGATTGGGGAAAATAATGAATCAAAGTAAGAGACTACAAAGTAAAAAATAAATACTTTGGCTAATGAAATGGATTAGAATATTGGCATCCCTAATTCCTAATATAAGGTTGTGTTATTTATGTTTTGATTAAATGATCATTATGAAACACATTGTCCCAACAGGAAATATCCTAAAGAGAACCATCATGGTTGTACGAGAAATAGTTACATTGTAGATGATGAAGAGAGTAAATAAGTAATATATAAGGAAATAGGTATTGTGGAATATGATATGGTATCCTTGAAAGGATAAAATAGATAAAGTGGAATAATTATTTATTTTTTGTATTTAGATTGAATAATTATGTTATATAAACGGTGAAATATATATAAATTGTTTATTTTAAGATTTTCTCTACAGATTAACAAGAACACATGGAATGGTTCCAATAGAATAGAAAAAGTGATATAATGGAAATGTTTAGTCTATAGGAAATACAACTTAAAGGGAAAGATAGCCCTTAGTTTGTTACTTATGTTAAGATATTTTTGTTTGGATAATGATATGTGGGATACGAATAATAAAACTGGATGGTATTGATTACCATGGAACTATTTAAGGACTTATCAATATGTTGTTCATGCAATCATGGTTGAAGATTACAAATTCTTAGATTTATGGAGCATATCTAATAATCTATATAATAAGGATGAATTCATGTTTTCCAAAACTATTTATGGTCATTTAGATTTTTCCCATGTTCCATGAGAATTTTCCTTTAGGATATTAACATGTTCGGAATGTGACATCTAAGTGCTTTGTTGTGATTTATGGGCGATTAATGTCAAGCTGATTTATGGGCATTCATTCTTATTTTTTGGATTATCATTTTAAGAGGGTTTATAAGGTTAGACATTCATGAGATGTTTTTGTTAAACCTCATATTATGTAATTATGATAAGTAGGTTGAATTCATGAAACCAGGCATTCTTTGTCACGACCCGACACAACGGGGCTCGAGCCGTGACTCCCCAAGCCCGCCTCCAATAGGCCAGGGGATGGCGTCCAGCGACGAGTAGGCTATCACACACATGGGAGGCATTAACCTAAGGTACATGTACACACGCACCCACAACACCTCCATTAAACAGTGTAGAGATTTAAAAACTGAAAATTAAAGGCATGCATACAATCTATCCCACAACCAGAGTACAACAGAAGTACAAAAGGGGAAAACAGGGCCCACCAAAAGAAAACTACAAAGCACGTCCAACCTGCTCTGAAGAAGGGGAACATTGCCACAAACACTCGTCGGAAAGCCCCCTCGGCACCGCACCGGTACACACCTCGGTCAGTCTCGCACACTCAGCTCCACCTACTCTGGATCCTCGTGGGAATTCGTCGAAAGGCCTGTATTCTACACAAGACACAAACATGTGCGGGCAAAGCCCATGCATGGGTGAGTATAAACATACTCAGTAGGCACCCCAAAAACCCAAAACCAAAGAGAGCAACTGAAAGGAAACAGTCAGCTCATTCTAGCCAAAGGGAACCCAGAAGAGAGAGAAACTCAATCTCGTGACCATCCTCGGCTAAACACAACTAGTCAGCTCAGCTCAGGTGTATGCCCATACATACAACTTGAACAATCCAGATATACTCCACTCATGCAACAAGCCACCTTAGGTACCGACCTCAACACCAGCAATGGTTCACAACCAGGAGAGCACACTCCACGATCACTGTCATACCAGATGACACGTGCCTGAGAGATACACTCCGTCAGGACCCAAGCAAACATCTTAGATGTTCACCCGAGAGACCACGCTTGTCAGATTCCGTCACTGAGGAAAACCTCACTGAAACAACAGAACCACCAAACTCCTCGTATAGGGAATCACTCCTAGGGTCCGCAAGGGGATACCAGAACCCACTCTGAAATACGAAGATCACAGATAGGGGATCACTCCCAGGGTCCGCTGGGGGATACCACTACCCAATCTGGCATACATAGTTCTCACAGATAGGGGATCACACCTAGGATCTGCTGGGGGATACCACAACCCTATCTGACACTCGACAGAAGCACATCACTCAGATAGAGGATTATATCCCATATAAAGTTGGACAGGACGATACCAGAACCCTATATGGTATAACTCGCGATGTAAGGGATCAAACTGATGTTACCGCAATCCTACCGAAACCACGCGCTGAGTAGAAGATCGCATAACCAACGATACTGCAACCCTACTATAACATGATGCTGAGCAGGGGATCATATACCTGACTATGCCACAACCCTACTGAGCACGAACCACTGCATAGGGGATCATATTCCCGATGATGCCACAAACTCTACGGGGTTAACCTACTAGATAGGGGATCACTGCCCGTGAATAAGCGATCACATTGATACCAAGAACCCTATCTTGGGAAAAGATGTTAGAGGATCCCGCTATGGGCCCACCGGAGGGATGCCACAACTCTAATAGTTTAAACATCCCATCGAGAGGATCACAAACCTATACGAAGGTTGTGATGCCACCCGAACCCTCGTGGGAACGATCCAAGGGAGTACCCTCAATGACTGCTGGTCCAAAACATCGCTAACCCGAGTGACCCACAAAAACGCCACACTACGCACCTCCAAGGCCAATACCGAGTCCACCATCGTGATCTACGCGGGAAAACACGCAGGATAGGCCACTTCCTCACCCGAAACGGACTACCGGTGAAAAAAACTATTCACCGTAGCCAGCCCATGTGGGGCCCACACAACGCTCCCGAAACACATCAAGCAGGCCATACCACGGAGATCCCCTCGAAAAAACAAGCGGAATCGACTACCCGCTCGTCTGAAATGGACACTCGGTGAAAAAGGTACTATTCACTGAATCCTGATCGGGTGGGGCCCATGCCTCGATTTCAAATCTCACCGAATGGATCACACCATTGCGATCCTCTCAGAAAAAGACATAGGATCAACTAATCATCCGCCAAAATCGGACTCCGGTTGTGAAAGCTGCATTTCTCCGCAAATGCCAAAACTCGGCCTCGTGGGGCCCACACCCCGTTCTCAGTCCCAACACTCGGAAACCATCTCAAAAGGTGAATCATACCATCAGGGTCACAACACCATTGACCTCATGTCAAACGAACATTCCAGGAAAAAGTTACGGCCGGTCAATGTCGAATAATAATTAAAATATTATTACTATTCGACGTTTCGTGACCCCGGGTCACGGACCCAGCCCGAAAAAAACCCGAACCTATCCCAATAGGTTCGTCTCAGTCCCAGGGTCACATCTCCACAGACGGCGCGCGAATCGGACCTTTGGATTACAAAAAAACGGGGGTTTTTAGAACCCCCGTTCAAAAATTGGACCAGACCGGCCCGAATCGGCCCACCCCGGCCGGTACGGCCGCCGCCTCTGCCGGCCCGTGCTAGCCGGTGACCCTCTTCCGCACCGCGGCCCGCGCCGCTGTGGGACCACCGCGCCGCCGCGCTGGGCGGTGCACCGCTGCACACCAGGTGGCGGTGGCCGCCTTACCGGGCCGACCCGCTGTGGCCGGCCGCACTCCGCCAGTGCCGGCGCCGCCGTGCCGGAACCGCACCGGCGGAACTTCCGCTATGACAACCCTGCTCTTTATTACAACTTATGCATGCTTTATTACATAAAACTTCACTTGATACAACAAAGAAGATCGAGAGGTTTAGTGTCTTTGGGGCTTAGGATCATTACATAAAAACTTTAAACTTGAAATACAACATCTTTATTGAAAACTTCCTTTACATGACCACTACATTCCTTCGTACTTAGCATTGCATGGGATAACCTGAGGACATGCATAAGAAAAAGGTGAGCTATAAAGCCCAGTAAGGGAGTACACAATGAATAACATGAGGAGTACAATACATTTTAGGCAATAGGAACATCAATAGAGCATAAGAGTAACATGAACATAAAGGCATGATAAAGCATGATAATCATAACATGGAAATGTGGCAACAACACTTAACATTGAATTAGCATGAGCCAAGGCTCATTGCACATGGAGCATGAGTAAACCCTCATTGCACTTGAAGCACGAGTAAACCCTCGTTGCACTTGAATTAGCATGAGTCAACACTCATTGCATATGACGTATCATGATACTATACTTTACCCAATGCATTGGAGCGCTATAAAGGGCGCACCCTTCTTAAACATTTCATTTCATGCATAAGTGTGCCACATGGATCATAAAACATGGATTCATAAAACATAATAATTTATTCCATGATAAAGGAATGTGGAATTCATAATGAAACATTATAATCAATAATTAAATGTGCGTAAAGGTGAATACCCTTGATGGAGAAATGAGCATGGTATTCACTACACAATGATATTGGCTTAGAAAATCAGTGTGATTTCGGCTGCGTAACAGCGTGACATAAGAATTCATAAAAAAGGTTGATGAGAGAGAAAGGGGTTCCTCATCATATTTAAATGTAATGGACAGTAAAGAGGTCATATAGATACATGTCCGAACAATTTAAAAGGAATTTAGATTCATGATACAAAAGTATTTATTGAATATAAAAGAGGAGAAAAAGGTTTCTTTCGGAATTTCAGCATAGTAACGGGTGTACATGGGAGGCAATTAATGAGAGAGAAAGGGTTCTACCATTATTCAAACAATAAGAGGGTAGTATGGGGGAGGTGCGAAACCATACCCCAACATTCATAATTGAAATTAAAAGGGCAATACAACTTAAAGAAAATTGACAAAAATGAGAAAGGAAGAAAAAAACCCTTACTTGGAAGTGTGCTTCTAAAGGCTAGAGAGAGGCTTGTGAGAGGCTTCTTGGGAGCTTGGGGCACCTTGGGAGGATTCTAGAGATAGTAGGGTAGAGGTTGGACGAACTCCAAGGGATTTTAGTGAGGAGGAAGTGGGATCTTGGGTGGGTTTATATAGGAAAGGTGAGAGAATTCTTTATTAATTAGGTTTGGGACCCCTTATATTAAAATAATCCAAACCACAAACCATCCCATGGTATTTGCCCATGGTTTCTGGAAAAGGAAACAGGAATACAATATTTTACAAGGCCAAGGTCCGAACTTATTAAAAAATTAGGGTTGCTTATGTGGAGGTGAGTCACCCTCCCATGGAAATTAATTTAAAAAGGCAAAGTGTTGAATAAGTCTTGAGGGCTCCATTAATGCTTTGAAAATTAAGTCAAACAAACCCAAAACCTAATTATTTTAATTATAAACCACATATTGGTCTAACATAAGGATTATGGTATTTTATTACATCACCATTGGGTCATTATGATGTCATAAAACACATTATATATTTAAATGGTATTTAATTTTTACCCAAAAATTTGACTGTCTCAGAAAATTATGAAAAAATCACCGTTGGATAATTTCAACATCCTGATTCCAAAAATAATATTTATTTTATCTAAATAATTTTCTAAATATGTGAATTTTCACTTTTAAAATAAAAACTGACATTTATAAAAAAATTCACGGGTTTTGACAGAAATGGCTTTCAAACCTTAATAAAAATTTTAATTGCATTCATAATATTATAAGATCATTTATACTTAATAAAAAAATAGTTTAATATTAATAATAATATTTTTTTAAAATATTATTTAATTGAAAAATCCTTTAATTTAATAAAATATAATTCTTAATTAAATAATAACTAAAAAAACCATTTGTACTTTAAAAACTAATTACAATGTATCAAAAATGACTAGAAATTATACTCATTATTATATAAAAAAAATAATGTACATGAACATGGTGCTACTTATTTGTTACATAACCCCTTAAAATATCCGCATAAGGCCTAAGGGTAAGGTGTGCGATGGTGACAGACTCTTGGGGTGGCTCGGATAACATCGCTCGAGTGGTAATTTCAATCAACTTCCACTTTTCCCGTAGACAATCACGTTCGAGCTTGACTTGATGAAGATCAGCTTGGGCTTGGTCAAGGGCAAAGCCCAAAGACGCCACCTCTTTTCCGAGCTCTGACAAATGGGCTTCGTAAGGGGCAATTATACTGGATGAGGCCATTGCTTCCTTTGTCTGAGTAGAAATGGGTTCGTTAAAGCCTTATATTTATACTACTCAGATGATCACTGTTCAACGGCTAAAAAAGTAACGGTCACAAATCTTAAAGTAAAACTAAAAAAGTTGATATCTTATAAAAAAATTTTTCATAAAGAAACATTTAACTGGATCAAGAGGGATTTTCCATTAATGAAACTTTGGGTCGTTACAACATTCCCCCCTTAAGAAATTTCGCCCTCGAAATTTTCCTTTTCCCACACTAAAACAAATGTGGGTAACTTAGCTTCATCATATCCTCCGACTCCCAAGTTGCTTCTTCAAACTTGTGGTTTCTCCACAACACCTTGACGACGGGCATTGTCTTATTTCGTAGAACTTTTTCTCTACGATCTAAGATCTTCACTGGTTGCTCCTCATAAGAAAGATCGTATTTTAATTGTACCACCTCGGAAGAGAGCACATGTGAAGGGTCTGGTATGTACTTCCTTAAGAGGGATACATGGAAGACATCGTGCACCTTGGCCATAGTAGGTGGAAGTGCTAGTCGATAGGCCACAGCCCCAACACGATCAAGAATCTCGAAGGGGCCGATGTACCTTGGACTTAACTTCCCTTTCTTTCCAAACCTCATGACCTTCTTCCACGGAGATATGCGTAAAAACACCATGTCTCCGACTTTAAACTCAAGGTCTCGTTGAAGATTATCTGCATAACTCTTCTGTCGACTCTGGGCTGCCTTGATATGCTGCTGAATGGTTTTCACCTTCTCCACCATTTCTTCGACCATTTCTGGTCCAAGCAGCTTACGTTCACCGACCTCATCCCAATATGCCAGTGTTCTACACCTTTTCCCATACATGGATTCATATGGTGCCATTTGGATGCTCGAGTGGAAACTATTATTATAAGAGAACTCAACTAGAGGAAGATGTTGATCTCATCCTCCTTTAAAGTCCATTGAGCACGCTCTCAACATATCCTCAAGTGTTTGGATAGTCCGCTCGGATTGGCCATCAGTTTGAGGATGATAGGCCGTACTGAAGTTCAGTTCAGTATTCAGAGCATGTTGAAGACTCTTCCAAAACTTAGAGGTAAATCTTGGATCTCGATCAGACACAATAGATAGTGGTACTCCATGCAACCGTACCACTTCCCTGATATATATCCGTGCCAGTTGATCCAAAGAGAAATCCTCTCGAATAACAATGAAGTGTGCAGTCTTTGTAAGACGATCCAAAACAACCCAGATTGCATTGTTGCCTTTGGATGTCCTTGGAAGTCCAGTGACGAAGTACATGGTGATGTTCTCCCATTTCCATTCTGGTATGGGAAATGGTTGCATCATCCCCTTAGACTTCTGCCTCTCTGCCTTCACTTGCTGACACACCAGGCACTTTGATGTATATTCCGCGATCTTCTTCTTCATATTATCCCACCAAAAGTTTTCTCGGAGATCTCGATACATCTTTGTGCTCCCTAGGTGAATAGAGAAATTTGAATTATGTGCATCATCCAAAAGTTCCTTCTTCAGCTCCGAACTTGATGGACCACATAGTCTTTTCCCAAACCGCACAATTCCTTCTTCATTAACATTAAACTCTAAGGATTTTCCCTTTTTGATAGCTTCCAATTTTTCTTGGATTCCTGCATCATCCTTTTGAGCATCCTTTATCCTTTCCAAAAGAGATGGTTAAGCAATCATTTGTGAAAGGATTGATGATGTTCCCTTCTTTATGATTCCCACATCCATCTTCATCAAGTCTAAGAAGATTGGATCCTTCTCAATTCTCATCATTGATAGAATAGCTGGATCCTTTCTACTTAGGGCATCCGCCACCTTGTTCGCTTTCCCAGGATGGTAATGTATTGAACAGTCATAATCCTTGATGAGTTCTATCCATCTTCTCTGGCACATATTAAGCTCTTTCTGTGTGAATATATATTTAAGACTCTTGTGGTCAGTATATATCTCACATTTCTCTCCATAGAGATAATGCCGCCAGATTTTCAAGGCAAAGATCACCGCCGCCAACTCCAGATCATGCGTTTGATAGTTTCGCTCATGGATTTTCAACTGCCTTGAGGCATAGGATATCACTTTATCATTCTGCATCAGCACACATCCTAAGCCCTTCTTCGAAGCATCACTGAATACCACAAAAAGCTCCCCACTTGTGGGTAAAGTGAGCACGGGCGCAGTGATAAGCCTCCTTTTCAACTCCTTGAAGCTTTCTTCGCATTCATCACTCCAAGAAAACTTTACTCCCTTTTGAGTTAGCTTGGTAAGAGGGTTGGACAATCGTGAGAAATTTCTCATAAATCGTCGATAATATCCAGCTAACCCCAAGAAGCTACGGGTATCAGTTACCGATGTTGGCCTCGGCGATCCCTCAATTGCATCTGTTTTGGAGGGGTCCACAGATATCCCATTGCTTGTGATGATATGGCCCAAGAATTAGACCTCCTTCAACCAGAACTCACACTTTCTGTACTTGGCATAGAGCTTCTCCTTGCGCAAAGTCTCCAGTACAGTTCTTAAATGCTCCTCATGGTCCTCCTTGGTTTTGGAGTATATTATAATATCATCTATAAAGACTACCAAAAATTTGTCTAGGTAATCTCTAAAGACTCTATTCATCAAGTCCCTGAATATTCCTGGAGCATTTGTGAGTCCGAAAGGCATTACTATGAATTCATAGTGCCCGTACCTTGTACGAAAAGCAGTCTTGGGGATATCTTCCTTCTTCACCCTTACTTGATAATATCCCGACCACAAGTCCACCTTGGAGAAGTATTGTGCCCCACGCAGCTGATCAAAAAAGTCATCAATTCTTGGGAGAGGATACTTGTTCTTTATCGTGATTTTGTTAAGTTCACAATAATCGATGCAAAGCCGCATTGACCCATCCTTCTTCTTGACGAAGAGGACTGGTGCACCCCATGGTGATGCACTTGGGCGTATAAACCCTTTATCCAGATTCTCCTGTAGTTGTTTCTTCAACTCTTCAAGATCAACAACATCCATTCTATATGGAGTCTTGGATATTGGTAGCGCCCCAGGTATAAGTTCAATTGAGAACTCAACATCTCTTCTTGGAGGAAGACCAGGAAGTTCCTCGGGAAATACTTCAGCGAATTCCCTCACAATAGGCATTTCTTCAAGGGTGGTTTCTTCCTTGGACTCAATCATCTGAGCCAGATATGCTTGCTCATAAGGCAGTAATATCCATGCTTGAGATGATGGAGCTAAAGGAGATTCATCTTCCTCCTGACACTTGTAAAGAATCGGGGGTCGATTCTCCATATGGAGTGTGATTTCCTTCTCCCGACAATTTATGTTGGCTCTATATAAGGAAAGCCAATCCATGCCAAGAATTGCATCAAATTCCACCAAAGGGAGTATGACAAGGTTTGCCAGGAAATTCAATCCACAGATTATAACAGGGGAGGACTTATACTCATTGGATGCAATGATTGCCCCATTTTCCGTACTCACCGACATCTTTACTTCCATGATTTGTGGTGGTGCAGGGATTGTTCTACTAAACTTTTGAGATATAAAAGAATGCGTAGAACCTGAATCAAAAAGTATGTTCGCTATTCTTGAATGAATAACCAGCATACCTGTCACCACTTCATTGTCGGGGATCACTTCGGCAGAAGTGATGGCAAAAGTTCTTCCTTGCTGTCTTGGAGGTTGCTGGTTGCCTCCGATAACCCTTGGATTAGGGCACTGATTTTCAAAATGACCCGGTTCTTTGCATTTGTAGCATTGAACAACGCGTTGAGGTTCGAACGGAGCGTTCCTCTCCTCTGTCGTAGCCGCGGGTCCTTCTTACTGACAGTTAACAGCTAGGTGCCCTTCTCTTCCACACTTGAAGCATTTTCTTGTCCCCCTAAGGCAATTTCCAGGGTGCTTCTTTCCACACTTTTGGCAAGTGGGGTGCTGGAATTTCTTAGCGCCGTTGGATTTATCCATCGGACCACCAGCATTGAAGTCCACCTTCCACTTCTTGTCCCCATGATACCCCTGTGATTCTTCGATCTCCATTTTAACCTTGAGGGCACATCGGACAATTTCCTCATAGCTGTCGAAGTCACGGATCACTAATGCTTTCCGCAAGCTAGGCTTCAGCCCACCAAAGAAGCGGTCAACCTTGCATTCGGGGGTAACGACAAAGCCAGAAGCGTATCGTGCAATCCTTGTGAAGTTTGCCTCGTACGCTCCCACATATTCCTCATCTTTCTGATTGAGGGAAAGGAAGTCCCTTTCCATCTTAAGACGGAGGGTGCGCGGAAAATATTTATCGAAAAACATCTTCCGGAATTCCTTCCATTCCAAAGCCTCTATCTCCTCCTCAGGCTTCGTATTTTTGATCAACGTCCACCATTGATCAGCTTCACCCTCCATACGATAAGCCACCAGGAGAACCTTCTCTTTTTCAGAGCATTGGAGGATGAAGAATATCTTTTCAATGGAGTTGATCCATTGTTCAGCGATCGTGGGATCGGATGATCCACTAAAAGTAGGAGGCCTTTGTCTCATGAAGCTTTCAATAGCAACTTGTTCTTTCTTAGGGGGGGTTGAACGTTCCTATTGACCAGTGTTTCTATTCAAAACTTGAGTTAGCTGAGAGAGAAGCGTGACAAAGTTCTCGATTCCCGCTCCCATTGGATTAGGCATCTCATAAGTACAATCATCACACTGATCTTCACAACGGTTGTTAGCCCGAGTTCTCCTATTACCGACCATTGGCTGGAATAAAATAAAAGTTAGGGGTAACACATAAAGGGTAATCCAAAGACAAAAGTTGATGACTTATAAAAAAACTTTAATCTCTTTAACTCATGAGTCTATCGGATTCAATCCAGGCTTTTCATGATCTTCCTTCTAAAATATATTCTTAGGGGAATTTTTCCCTTAATAAGGGTTCATACTAAGATTGTGAATTTATCAAAACATATCCCCCAGGAGTGTCGTAACCAAGAGTGCAGCAAGGCCCGTTGTCGTGCACCAGTTCCCGTTCGAGTCTAACTCAAAGTGGTGTTTTCGGGTTTTACCCCTAGGATACATCTGTGCCAGAGCCGCCTCTACCTGCTCGTATCCAGACAAGGATGTATTTGTTTCATAAAACACTTACTTAGTATTTACCAAAACATAGGGATGTTTTTAATATGCTTAGTCTTGTATCTAAGGCTTTACTAGGGTTTCCTAATCCCAAAAATAACTAAACCTATCCTTTGATACCAACTATGACAACCCTGCTTTTTTATTACAACTTAAGCATGCTTTATTACATAAAACTTCACTTGATACAACAAAGAAGATCGAGAGGTTTAGTGTCTTTGGAGCTTAGGATCATTACATAAAAACTTTAAACTTGAAATACAACATCTTTATTGAAAACTTTCTTTACATGACCACTACATTCCTTCGTACTTAGCATTGCATGGGATAAACTGAGGACATGCATAAGAAAAGGGTGAGCTATAAATCCCAGTAAGGGAGTACACAATGAATAACATGAGGAGTACAATACATTTTAGGCAATAGGAACATCAATAGAGCATAAGAGTAACATGAACATAAAGGCATGATAAAGCATGATAATCATAACATGGAAATGTGGCAACAACACTTAACATTGAATTAGCATGAGCCAAGGCTCATTGCATATGGAGCATGAGTAAAACCTCATTGCACTTGAAGCACGAGTAAACCCTCGTTGAACTTGAATTAGCATGAGTCAACACTCATTTCACATGACGTATCATGATACTATACTTTACCCAATGCATTGGAGCGCTATAAAGGGCGCACCCTTCTTAAACATTTCATTTCATGCATAAGTGTGCCACATGGATCATAAAAAATGGATTCATAAAACATAATAATTTATTCCACGATAAAGGAATGCAGAATTCATACATGAAACATTATAATCAATAATTAAATGTGCGTAAAGGTGAATACCCTTGATGGAGAAATGAGCATGGTATTCACTACACAATGATATTGGCTTAGAAAATCAGTGTGATTTCGGCTGCGTAACAGCGTGACATAAGAATTCATAAAAAAGGTTGATGAGAGAGAAAGGGGTTCCTCATCATATTTAAATGTAATGGACAGTAAAGAGGTCATATAGATACATGTCCAAACAATTTAAAAGGAATTTAGATTCATGATACAAAAGTATTTATTGAATATAAAAGAGGAGAAAAAGGTTTCTTTTGGAATTTCGGCATAGTAACGGGTGTACATGGGAGGCAATTAATGAGAGAGAAAGGGTTCTACCATTATTCAAACAATAAGAGGGAAGTATGGGGGAGGTGAGAAACCATACCCCCACATTCATAATTGAAATTAAAAGGGCAATACAACTTAAATAAAATTGACAAAAATGAGAAAGGAAGAAAAAAACCCTGACTTGGAAGTGTGCTTCCAAAGGCTAGAGAGAGGCTTGTGAGAGGCTTCTTGGGAGCTTGGGACACCTTGGGAGGATTCTAGAGAGAGTAGGGCAGAGGTTGGACGAACTCCAAGGGATTTTAGTGAGGAAGAAGTGGGATCTTGGGTGGGTTTATATAGGAAAGGTGAGATAATTCTTTGTTATTTAGGTTTGGGACCCCTTATATTAAAATAATCAAAACCACAAACCATCCCATGGTATTTGCCCTTGGTTTCTGGAAAAGGAAACAGGAAAAAAATATTTTACAAGGCCAAGGTCCGAACTTATTAAAAAATTAGGGTTGCTTATGTGGAGGTGAGTCACCCTCCAATGGAAATTAATTTAAAAAGGCAAAGTGTTGAATAAGTCTTCAGGGCTCCATTAATGCTTTGAAAAGTAAGTCAAACAAACCCAAAACCTCATTATTTTAATGATAAAACACATATTGGCCGAACATAAGGATTATGGTATTTTATTACATCACCATTGGGTCATTATGATGTCATAAAACACATTATATATTTAAATGGTATTTAATTTTTACCCAAAAATTTGACTGTCTCAGAAAATTATGAAAAAATCACCGTTGGATAATTTCGACATCCTGATTCCAAAAATAATATTTATTTTATCTAAATAATTTTCTAAATATGTGAATTTTTACTTTTAAAATAAAAACCGTCATTTATAAAAAAATTCACGGGTTTTGACAGAAATGGATTTCAAACCTTAATAAAAATTTTAATTGCATTCATAAAATTATAAGATCATTTATACTTAATAAAAAAATAATTTCATATTAATAATAATATTTTATTAAAATATTATTTAATTAAAAAATCCTTTAATTTAATTAAATATAATTTTTAATTAAATAATAACTAAAAACACCATTTGTACTTTTAAAACTAATTACAATGTATCAAAAATGACTAGAAATTATACTCATTATTATATAAAAAAAATAATGTACATGAACATGGTGCTACTTATTTGTTACATAACCCCTTAAAATAGCCGCATAAGACCTAAGGGTAAGGTGTGCGATGGTGACAGACTCTTGGGGTGGCTCGGATAACATCGCTCGAGTGGTAATTTCAATCAACTTCCACTTTTCCCGTAGACGATCACGTTCAAGCTTGACTTGATGAAGCTCAGCTTGGGCTTGGTCAAGGGAAAAGCCCAAAGACGCCACCTCTTTTCCGAGCTCTGACAAATGGGCTTCGTAAGGGGCAATTCTACTGGATGAGGCCATCGCTTCCTTTGTCTGAGTAGAAATGGGTTCGTTAAAGCCTTATATTTATACTACTCAGATGATCACTGTTCAACGACTAAAAAAGTAACGGTCACAAATCTTAAAGTAAAACTAAAAAAGTTGATATCTTATAAAAACATTTTACATAAAGAAACATTTAACTGGATCAAGAGGGATTTTCCATTAATGAAACTTTGGGTCGTTACATCCGCGGACCGCCGGGAGCTCCCCGGTGGTCCGTTTTGCGATCCGGAGGCGTCTGTGTGACCCTCGGGACCCGATCTACTCTGATATAACTTTAATTTTCAAGAAAATGCAGCAAAAACGGGATCGGGGGTCAAAACTCAAATCTGCCTACTTCGCGGGCGAAACGCCGACGTTCAGGCTTAGATCTGCGCTCCAGAGCTTCCGCTGCGCGCTCCTGGAATGTCCGCCGTCGAATTCCGAGCTCGTGGGCGCTTCATATGCTCGATTTGGTGGTGAATAATGGCGAAGAACGCAGAGAGGAATGAAGGGGGGGGGTGCTGATATTTATATCAGCCACCCGCTGGCGCCAAACCAGCCTCGGACCCGACGCCTGATGCGAACAAAGGTAAGGTCACCAATAAGGTAAACGCGTCGTTCTGAACGCAACAGAGGACTCATATTTTCAATCCGAGACTCCGTTCAGAAGTTATTCGAGCTGACGCTTGCACACGAACGTCTCCATTTAATTATGAAAATGCCCCTAGTGGCGTTTCTAACCGCAGGCCCGCGTCAGGAATGTTTTCACCTCACCTAGGGTAAACGGCATGTTCCGGACGCAACCGTGCCCACGGATTCCTGATCCGAGCTACCTTTTAGGAGATATCACACCCCCTCCATGTCCATAGTATAAAAATACTTAATATTTTTATAAAATTAATTTCGGGCACACCGGGCATCAGAATCGCACGCCGTCTTCGTGACTAGATCCGGAATGATTCATAGAAATATCCCAAAGCCTGACAGCGACAAAAAACCCCAGTCACTCTGGAACGTCAGCCGTCGAATTCCGAGCTCATGGGCACTTCGTTTTCTCGATTCAGCGGATCGGCGACGAAGAATGCTGAAAGGAATGAAGGGGGGGGGGTGCTGATATATATATCGGCCACCCGCCGGCGCCAAACTCGCCTCGAACCCGACGCCCGATGCGAACAAAGGTAAGGTCACCCCTAGGGTAAATGCGCCATTCTGAACGCAACGACGAACTCATATTTTCAATCCGAGACTCCGTTCAGAAGTTATTTGAGCCGACACTCGCACACGAGCTTCTCCATTTAATTACGAAAACACCCCTGGTGGCTTTTCTCACCGCAGGCCCGCGCTAGCAATGTTTACACCTCACCTAGGGTAAACGACACGTTCTGGACCCAACCGTTCCCTCGTATTCCCGATCTGAGCTACTATTTAGGAGATATCACACCCCCACTACATTCATAGTATAAAAATACTTTATATTTTTATAAAATTTATTCCGAGCACACCGGGCCTCGGAATCGCATGTCGTCTTCGCGACTAGCTCCAGACTGATTAATAGAAATATCCCAAAGCCTGATAGAGCCAAAAAACCGAGTCGCAACATTCTCGATCCGATGGTTTGATGCAGCCGATGAGTTTTTTCTACTTAATTCTACATTTAATGATGATTTAATCCATTTCTTGGTTGGTTCTATAAATATTTTTTATGATTTTTTTTGAAGAACACTAGTATATTCCTACAACTTTATTTATTTTTAAATATTTTACAACTTTTTGGTGAGGTTAATTATTTTGGACATGAATGTTTAGACCCATGTTGGTAAGGTTTAAAAAAAGTCTCTTTGGCGACATTCGAAAAAGTTGGAACAATACAGATAATATTATCATTTTTACCACATTGCGGTTCTTGTTTTTTGGACAATGGTCTCCCAATATCCCTTAAATTGGCTTTATAATAAAAATTTATATTTCAATTAAAACCTTGGTTAAAATACTGTTTAATGATTAACCTTATTTCAAGGGTGTCAATAATTTTTTGAAAATATATTTTAATGGATTTAAAAAAAAATCATGTGTGTTAGGTGACCACTAATAAATTCTAGAATGTTCGAGGGTCATGAACCCATAATCAAAGGATGCTAGGGGTTTCATGCCAACCACTAGCCAAAGTTGTATCCTGGTCAATGTATAATTATTTTTTATGAATAATTATTTATGATGAAACAATATTGTTACATTTTATGTTCAGATATTAATTTATTTACCATATTTATTTTTAACAATAGTTTTAGAGAAATAGTTACACATTTAATTATTTTATGGGACTTAATATCTGCTAAAAGGGTATTTTAGTGCTTCAGGCGTCAATGTTAATTTGTGGGCATTTATTTTATATGGTAATGGATGAGTTAGTAATAAGTAAAAGCAAAACCAATGATTGATGTTTTGTTTTCAGAAATATATCAATGAAGTTTATTTACTTATATTATTGGACAATAAAATAAATACTCAATGATCTGATAATGATCAAATTTTTTTCCAACTATGTTAATTTTTTTTTCGAATCGATGGCCTTATAATATATCATTGATTTATGACATTGAGTTCCTCAACTTTTCTTTTATGATTCACCTGTTTAAGATTGATGACATCAATCACTAACTATATATATATATATATATATTTATGCTTCTCTTCCATGTCCGATATTCACTTCAACCAATGTTCTCATATGTTGTAAACTAGATATATTTTTCTTTTGGTAATCATTATGTTTCCAACATTACATTTTGTAAATATATTCTAGTATCCATTTTTACTATGTGGGTATCTATGAATTAATCTTTTATGAATTAATCCTATGATAACCCAAATGAATTTGAAGGGAGAAATTTGTTTTAAGGGGTGTATAATGTCAAGCCCCAAATTTTTTTGAATTATTATTTTTTAAAATAATTAATCCATTGTTATATTCTTTAGTTTACATAACACTAAAAATATTTTATTTTATATTAAATCATTAAATTGAGCATGAATTATATAAAACACTATATTAATCGCACACTAAATAGAAAATACCTTTTAGTGTTCCCCATATATAATGGTTATGTTATATTGAATATTGGTGCTTTTTACACACAACAACGACGTGGAATATGAAACAGGAAACACCAACATGGAATACATTACATGAAACACGACGTTTCTATGAAATTTCATTTTATTGTGATAATTATTTCAATGATATAATTATAATATAGTACTTTAACATAGTAACATGTATAGTGATAACTAAATTTTAAATATTTTTTTAATGTTTATATATAAATAAACCATATTGACAATGAATGATATAATTTTTGGTAATTTCCTTATATATTTAAAAATAATATTTTCACAAATAAACTAATTTTCATGTCCTTCTACCAAAATATCAATAAAAGAAATTTTAGACACTTTTAGAAACATAATATGCTAAAATTAAGTTCAATTTTTAATTTAAAATTTGACAATTATCTTATGCTGAATTTTTGGTATTTTTCTGACAAAATGCCATTTTTTGATGAGTAATGAAGAATAACAAATTTTAATTCATAAATGATTTTCAATCGAATTTATTTATAAGGATAAATTTAATATTAAATTGGTTTAAAATATTAATTGTATAATTTTTATGTCAATTAATAAAAGGTAGTTCATTTAGATAGATTTAACATTAAGTAAGAGTATAAAAATATAGCAAGAATTTGAATGTTTTTACTTCAAAAACACGGATTATTTGCCGAGCTTTAGGATTAATGTTAAATAATTATCTATGAATTTTGTTATTAGAATTTTTTCAAAATGGATTAAATATTTAGAATCAGAATGATTTATAATTTCTAATAACATAAACTTATTTTTTTCTGAAAATATTAATCACCTAACATTCTAGTATTATGAGAGTAAGGACACAATGTAAAGGTATTTTATCTCACATTTTATTTTTGGGAGATATAAGTTTTATTCAACACCCATTCTTCCTCTGTGGTGTGTATAATGACAGTTGGCATACACAATGATCCATAATTGAAAATTTATGGGTGTTTAAATATCCATTTTATGGTCTATCATTCATGGGTTTTATGAAATAATTTTAACAAATTGGTGTGATAGTTTAGTCTAAGTTTACCTTCTTGGAGACACAATCCATGTTATGCCCTACTAATTTTATATTAGGTATACATACTACCATAAACATGTAATATCATGAATCTTATTAAATTAATTATATTTTAAGCTTGATGTAATTTCACCTTCTTACCTGGGGAGTATGGATCGGATTTACCAAGTTGTATTAGTTTATTGAAACAATCTCAACACTTTTTGAGATTGATTATGTTTATAAATTATATTATAAAATTTTATTTTCCACCCCTCAAGAGAAATCATGAATTTTTTCACCTCATCTTCTTCATGATTTATACATGTATTGGTACCATATTTCTATTTATTGATATATAAGATAGTTAAGAATGATTTTTTAAGAAATCCTTACTTTACCGTATCATTGGTCTGAAATCTGTATTCCTCCCAACAATGTTTTCCATGAATAAAAGTCTCCAAAAATATTATAAACTATCTTACGTTCATTGAAATACATTTATACCCATGTTTTATCGTTTAAAAAATGAGTTCTTAAAAATGGATCTTCTTTTTTTTTTTCTGGTCGATGCAGTTTTATAACCTTTTTAAGGTAAAAAGGACTATTTGGAATGTACGGATTTTAGCCATAGTCATGAAATTTTTTTTCCCGATTCCTAATTTTCATGTTCATAATGTTATTCATTTTATGAGTAAATGTTTACCTCATATTCTAGAAATTATTTTTTTGATGTCGTTTTAAATTTTTTATGGTTATCAATTATTTTCTAAAATGTTTTCAAAACAATTTTTAATGAAATGTGTTTTAAAATAATATTTAATAATTTTAAAACTATTTTAAATGATTATAATTTTCATTTTATAACTTTTAATGGGTAATGGTTTAAAAAAAATTCCATGATTATTTTATATCCTTTCATGGAAAAAGGTTTAAAAAAAATTTCATGAATTTTTTTGATGTTTTCAATGAAGAAAGATTTAAAAAAGATTTTAAATCCTTATTATTATTTTTTAAAAGGATTTTTAATGAATATTGATTTCAAAAGATTTTATGATTTATAAAGCCCATTTTAATGTGGAAGGTATATTTTCCTCAAGATTTGTTATTGAAAGATATTTCCAATCGTTTCTCTAACTATGGTGACATTCGTTGATGATACTATTCCTTTCTATGAAATGATGTAAAGTTTCAATTCAAATTATTTCTATAAAAATTACATGATTGGTGTCATGTTTTTTATGAAATCCATTTATTTTCATGGGTTATATATTTATGTAATACATTTATATTTTATGAGTTATGATTTTAATGAGATGATTATAAAACAACTATATCTTTCCATAAGTTATAATATGATTGCATGTTCATGATACCAGTTTCATTTCATGGGATAAGATATCGTTGTTTATGATTTTGTGGAACATGTTTGTATGATTACACTATGGGATAGGTGGGACCTATATCTTTTTCAAATTCATTGCATAATGATTTATACCTCATTAGATATACTAATATGGCCTTGGGAATAAACCTTGACTATTAAGATGGCCCTGAAATTGAACAACGACTACCAAGATGGTATGAGGAATGAACTAGTTCTAATAACATGGCCATGGGCGTGAAATATGACTACCTTGATGGTATTCAGAGTGAATCCATTATATTAAGATGGTCTTGGTACTGATTCCCAGAATAATATTAGAATCATATTATCTTTTGGTATGTTTTTATAATTCCATGTTTTTTCTTATGTTATGAATTCATGGATTATGTTATTTATTTCATTATGACTCATGTCTTATGAACGACCCTCCTTTATTCGACGATTCATGTATATGATTTTCAATATGCATTGTATGATCTTCTATTTTCATGAACATGTTCTCATAACATTATGCTCTTGATTATGCTTAAACATCTCCCTTGTTAACCCTTATTGAGCATTTGATCTCACCGATTTTTATGTTTCATTACCCATGTTATGAAGATATATATTATGTTTCATGTGTCTATGAATGGAGATAGTCATGAGGAACATAGTGGGAGATAATCCTTCTCACTAATTTCTCAGTTATTATGTTTCCATGTTTCCAAAGGCACTATACTAGTACAATATATGGGCATCTGTTTGTATAATGCTTTAAGTATTACATATATGGTATATAATGTTAATGTATGAAACAAAATGGCCATTATGGCATAGGGGTTTTCAAAATTCTATTTGATGTTACGGTATTACAATGTACTAGTTTGGAAAATAAATATATTTGAAACAAAATCTCATAGAATGTATCATCTATTTGAGTATCTGGTTATGATGTTCAGTCTCATGAATGTGATAATATTTTTCATAGTGCTAACGAACTAAAATTTACATCCTTATTGGGATTTGTTTTTTTCTTTCTATATTTCATGTATGAAATCATTTTGTATTCACACAATCAATACCATTATTCCATTTTTTATAATGTTGGATACACTTAGAGTGCATCAGTTATTTTCTATGCCCCTAATGCTCTACTTCAAGATAGATAAAATTCTCATCCTAGGTTATATTATTGCGTATACATGAGTATGAGTTGATCTATATGAGTTGAGATCTATAAATTCTTAAGAGAATCCTAAGAACTTATTTGAAATATGTATTTGATTGGGGCTAGCTACATATTATATGAATTTCATATAGGACTACTCAATCCTAGAAGTTTCACTTACATGATTGAATAAAAGGGAGTGAGGTTTAAATGGATAAATACCTTGGGGGAAACCACTAAAGAGGTTAAGGAGATATTGAATTCATAACTGAGCCATATAATTCTATAGAAGTGAATGAGTTACACGATGTATTATGATGCATCATTTCATAGTCTTGAGTAGTTTAAATGTATGAGGTAGAGTTTTGGCATATGGGTCTTAGTATAAATGGGAACATGTGAGAAATTAGTCGACCATGATCTCAGATTATACATAGTGTTCCATGAATTTTGTAGTTGGGGACCTCATTTATTAGGATAGTTTTTTGTGGTGTACACTGAACACAAAATATTATAGTACATATTAATAAAAATAATGATTTGAATATGTGGTAGTGAAGGTGAGTTGATTAACTATAGTAATTTTAGATATATCTTTCCAACATTTTAGTATAGGGAAATGATGTTTCCGATGCACTATGTAGGAGGGAATAGACATAGAAAATTAAGCAGGGCATTAGTGAGATGTAGATAATGGATTTTCTCTCTGAGATACACTTGTAAGTGAAAGCCGTTCATGGGAAGACTTATTATTAATACTTAACTTTGACCTATACCATACAGGATCAAATGTGGATGAGGGATCAACTAGATTCATTGGGGAAAGTTTTATGAGAAAGTGTTGTAGGTGAGTACCCACCTCCTTATTAGAACATAACTAAATATGAGATTCTACAAATCCATGGTCGTGTTTGGGTTCTAATGGACATACATGAGAAGATAATGTTGGAGTTTCATGCATCAATTTGGGAAGTGCTTGCCAGTGTCACCAAGATGTACCATAACATACACCATCAGTATTGGTGGCTGGGTATGAAGTAGGATGTTGCAATTTTGGTTACGAGATGTTCCAACTATCAGTAGGTGAAGGCATAACACTGGTGTCCATCCAGAATATTACCAAAGTTTCCAATTCGTATTTGGAAATGAAATGATGTCATTATGAATTTCAATAACGGTTTACTAAGGCTGCATTAGGGTAGACAAACAATGTGGGTTTTTATGGGTTGAATCACTAAGGATGCTCATTTCCTACCTATAAAGGAATATTCAGTGTTAATGATGTTGGGAATTTGTATATCTGTGAGAATGTATGATTTCATGAGGTCTTGTACAACATTTTTCAGATAGGTATTCTTGGTTTAGGATTAATTTGTGGAAGAGCTCGTAGAAGGTTCTAAGTGTACAATTCCTCTTGAGAACAAGATAATACCCTCATTATGATGTCCATTTAGATTGTATGATACAGTTTATTGAGGATATGATGTAATCACGTGTCGATGCTTTTGGGGCCTCTTGGGAGAGGAATATTCCCCTAGCTGAGTTTCCAAAACAATAGATATCATGAAATGTTACGTATAGAACCTTATGTGGCATTATAAGGTAGGCCATGATGATCTCCCATGTGTTGGTTACAGGTAGGAGATGCATCTTTGCTGAGACCTCATAACATGAAGAAGAATAATGAGTAGGTTTAGTTGATTTAGAAGATGACAGATACTTTACAGTCTCAAGAGAAATCATATATTGATCACCAAAAAATTCCTCTAGATCTCTATGTGAGGGATTAATTATTTTTAAATATTTCACCGAGTCTAGATATAGACACATAAGGAGTCAGTTTATTCTTTCACTATAGTATGTCATTCCATTTGGAATTATGGGTAGATTTTCGATGGTATCCTATCAGTTAATGTTACCTCAGAGATACTAAGCTATGAATTAAATATTCCATGTACTTGAGCTATCATGTTACCAATCAGACCCATAAAATGTTTTTCAATATGAGGATGCTGAGTTACATTTATATTAATACTTTGAAGATAATCTAATTCATATCATTGACATGTGTAAAAATGTTCTTTGAGGCCGGTCAGTTCCTCTATATGGGTGTTGTAGAATCACAACCATTTATAGAAATATAAATGGGAGGGGGATGATTTTGTATGTTCTTAGTGGATAGATTTAATCTTAGAATCATCTTGATGACCATTGAAATGGTAATTAATTGAAGAATCTATTTAAAAGTGGAATATTGTATGAAATTGGGATTTCTTATAATTTACATATCCTTTTATCTTTACATTAAGTACATAATTATGGATTAATGTGAATACCCTTTGAGATAATAGCTATATTGGCTGTGTTTGGGGATTTATGACAACTTAGAGAATAGCTTTTAGGAAGGAATATATAGGCCACACTATTACTAGAAACAATGTGGGGCATGCCTCACTATTACTTCTCACCCTGTGAGGCAAGAAAGTAGGAAGGATAATCCCATGTGGTTTGATAAAACATTTGGTTTGTTGTTCACTCCCTTGCATGTGATTTTCAATATTTGATAGAGAATATTTTCTCATGTTGTGCATGGTTAGTCAATTTGTGCATACAAACCATGTTAGGTGCCCCATATTATAACATAGGGTGCATGGTTAGCACATGATTTGGCTAACCATGCAGCCAAATCGTGAGACCTAGTAATGTTTTTTGAAATTATTAAAATTCCCCTAGTTAATTCTTATTTCAAACTATTTTTTATTTCTTCTTTCACATTTGACTTAAAATTCATTAGTATAGATAATTTGACAATTAATGAAGGATTTTATCAACACTCCACGTCAAATAAAGGTTTCAAGTATTATCATTCCCATTGGATCTTCATAAGATTGTTCTCAATTATTTTTGTGTCTTCTTTCATTTATCTTCTGATCGATAATGTTATTTAAGAGAAACCTAATTTTTTATGTTTCCAAATTTTTCATATGTTCCAATAATTCCTCGGATCTGAGTTGTATTAAGAGTTGATACTAGATGATCACTATACAACTGACATATGGTAGGTGGTCTCTACATTTCCTATTTGGTATTGTGATTTTTAATACAATTGTCATGATGTTACACACAAAACATTATAATGTGTCCATAAAATTGAATTTATTAATTGAATTATGTGAAATAATACTTTTTAGGGATTCAATTTGGATACATTGAGTTAGTTGGAGGTTTTTTCCCCAACTAAGGCCACTTTTGGGGTGTTCCCTTTTCCTTTTCCACTTTTTAAGCCACCCAAGGGTTGGGTCTTATGATTACATAGTGAAAGGAGTCCCATTGATAAATAAATTGAACTATGATGTTTATTTAAGAGATTTGTTGCCAATTTTTACATGTATTTACAAGTTTTCATTGAAAAATTGATGAAATACATTATATTCTAATATAATGATTCAGTATAATCATTAATTGAATTTAATGTGAATTTATGGATAAAATGAGTTGTGAATTAAAATTATTTTGGATGCCTCTATTGATATACCAGGGATCTTGATTCTATTTATATTCAATTATACCTTAACCTAGGGATCATGTTTTATTGTAGAATAGTCCATGGAAATGTATGATCCTTGGATCCTAATTCTTTAAGATTCCAATTTAATTTCTTCCCCTTGGATCTGGCCTGCTGGAATCACATTGGGAAGGATCTGTTATGAAGATCCCTAGACACCACTAGTGTCTTTATCAAGTATCCATAACGATTTTACAAGGACTAAAATTGGAAACCATGATCTTCCTTAACATGGATCTGACCGTGAGGGGTCTGACACTTGATAATATAACACATACATTGGAAATGATACATGTGTGATTACACAGCCCGAAAGTGGACACTCTAACACTTCTATTTATATAGAAATGTCATGGTTAACATAATATGTATGGATCCAAGATTATGCTGCATTATTTATTTATTTATTTATTATAGCTTATTTTTATAGGAGATTTACAATTTTTTCCAGGGGACTGTGTTGGGTTACATAGTATCACATTAATTTTTCCATAGGGACATTATTGTTTTCTATTTGTTAACTTTTTTTACTTTTCAATCTTATATGAATGTTACATTACACAACTAGGACTTCTTATTGTCCAATGGGTGGTTAACTATTGGGATTGTACATCACACCATGTTCGGGCAACCATTGTGTTCCCAGACAGACTTTATGGATATAGGTAGGGACCAAGGAATCACCAATAGTTGGATGCCGAACTTTGTCAAATTCATAGAATCAGGGAAGAATGATACTGATTTGAGCCTCTTGATACTATCAAGTGATATAGTATTTTTGACTTTTGTAATTATTTAATGTGTAGTGTATTGTAGTACTATTTACCTATTTTGGTTTCTTTGTAAACACATGACATGTATCACCATACATTGTATATGAGACTCCATCAGAAATGGTTTATATATTCTTGTGAAATTTATTTATATTATTTGTGTTTCTTATATTAAATCATCTATTGAAGTAAATTATTATTCCACTGTGTTACAAGATTTTCAAGAGGTCATTATCTCCCCACACAAACACCATAGGCCCTTGCTGTTAGTCAATAGCCACTGTAATTTGGGGAGATATGCCTGAGGTAATGTTTCCAACTGGGCTCAGGGAATTGTTGAGTAGCATATGGGTCTAGGATGTTATACTAGTTCTTTCTCCCCCCCTTAGAGAACATATGAAAAAAATACATCATTTTCATTCATTGATATATTGACTCATGTATTCTCTTCTATTGAAAAAATTATATCGTTTTGTTTCTACATTATTATGTTATATTGTAAAAGTAAATTTTATCAGTGTATTTTCACTTCTCATTTTTTGAAACCATTATTTCATTTCAAGTAAATTTTTTTGGAACTCATTATAAAAATGTTTTCAAAAGTCTTCCATTTCCTTTCTGAAAAACTATTTAAAATTTTTTAGACTTTAGTTTTTTAAAATGGATTGTTGAAATCTATGGATGTTGCGGCATGGCATTAGCCAAAGAGGCTGAAATGATGGGTGTCATCCATGCCATCTCTTTTTCCAACCAATTAGACTGGAGAAACATTTGGATAGAAAGTGACTTGACTAATATTGTGAAATCCATCTAGAGATGTGTTACTCACCTTGAGTGGTCCATCAACCCCAGATGGATGGACTACCTGCACTCTCTCAGAATCCTCAATGTCATTGACACACACACCTATCGTTAATCCAACAAGTTCGCTGAGGGTCTTTCCCACAAGGGAGTTCCTCATGATGTCATCTGGAGGGATGAACTCCCTCCTAATCTTCTCCCCTTTTTTATTAGAGATACCAAAAAACATACTTCTTTTCATACTATGTAATCTTGCTATGTAATCTTTCTTGATTTCATAAATTTCAGTGTTCTGGTATTTTACCAGAACACAACCATTAAAAAAACTAATCTAGTGTAATGAAGAAAATAATAAGGTAAAATGATGATATGAGTGAATTCAAGTTTATAAGAATATGAAAGATGATTATTCAAGTTTTTTTTTTATCATTTTAGCCTTTATAATGAGGTTTTCAAAACATGTCATACAGACTTATAGGATATTGAGCTTCCAAGTCAAACTATTTCGTAGTATCTAATCTTGAAATTATATGAAAAATGTTTATTCATGGGGGAAGATAAAAATTTTCATACATTTATGTGGTTAAAATAAATAAATATTGATCAAAAGAGAATAAAAGATGATCTAATGGAAGTTTCATCCACGGTTCGTTGATCTATTCACTATCAAAGATTCATGTAAAATCTTTCTCATCATACTATCAAGCCAATAAAACTTACTAATGGTGTCAATGAATTAAAATTGAGGATGTACGTTATTTATAAGTTCTATACTAAATAACATTTATAATGCATGAATACAGGTAGATATAGTAGATAGGAATTCAATGGATGGTTAATGATTATTGAAATGAATTGTTAATTATGAATAAAATGCACAAAAATAATGAAGAACTCCCAATTCAATGGGTGTATTTAAATATGGAGTTATGGAAGAATATTTTTTGATGATATAACTATGTTAATATTTCATTAAAAAATACCATTATATTTGTATCTTGATTCATGCATCATTGATGGAGAATAATTCTAGATAATTTTACAAGAAATAAGTAATATAATTAATGAATAGTTAATTCATCATTTACTTTTTACTAAATTAGATGTTATAATAATTGTGTTGTGGTTATGTTTACTTATGAAGAAGAAATCTCGGAGGAAATTATGGAATATTTGTTCCCATGTATGTTATTTTGATAACCAGATCTTATTTTTATGGGAGTTTTAATTAAAATATATTAATGCAGTATTGAAAATATTTTAATTAAAAGGAAAAGGAAATTAAATGATCATTTGAAGGAGAAATCAATGCTAGGGTAATTATTTTGATTTTAAAATAATTTTACATTGATTAAAAAAGTGTGGAATGTGGAAAAGTTGTTGACCCTATACCAAAATTGAATATAATATTTTCTGGGATTGAAGAGTAATGAAGATATTAGACTCCGGTAAATCACATATATCAAAATTTGAAGAATAAGAAAAAGGAGCTCTAATGTATTATCATATTCTATGAATAAAAATGAGTGAAAAAATAATATAATAATGTATTGCCTATATATTAATGTATATGAGGAAAAATACTAAGAAGATGAATAATTGGATTTGATGGACATATTGTTTTTAGGGAAAAAGAGATACGCGAACACCAATTTGTAAATAATAATAAGAATAAAAGAATAATATAATGAAGTTGAAGAAGAATAACAAGAAGTAGAATTTCAATTTTCTACTCAAAAGTAAAGATGGGGTTTTGTGAAGTGTTAGACATACAAAATCAAGATAATTCCAATAATTAAATGGAAAAATAATATCTAGAAGCTCATAAAAAATAATACAATATTCTATAGAGGTGGTAGAAAATATTATTATTTCTTCAAAATTTAATTTAAAAGGTATAAAATTTACCTGATCATGGGATGCACCATCAATGTGTGTGTGACGCAAACTATACATTGTCATGATAAAATAGTTTGATGGTCACAAGGTTTTACTAGTGTGTTATGTGAAAATTTGTTTTATTAATTAACAACAAGGATTATCCTTCTCTTACAGAGAGGATATCATTGGAAATTATTGTTTCCTTGTCTCTGTGGGTGTGTTTCAATGTGTATGCAACAACAAAATTTAGAAAGGGGGAACATGAGAATTAATAAAGCTAAAAAGTGATAGAGGTATAATAAATATTTTAAAATGGATAAGGTTTCATTTTAACAGATATTTATTAACCCCACCCACCCCACCCACCCCCCAATGCTCTCAATTTTTTACATATTACTCCTTGTATACAATAATTAGTATCAAATTGTGGTTAATCTTAATTGAATTATCATGTTGAGGTTATTATCATTGAAGTTTCTTTTTAATTTATTGTGAAGTGTAGTTTTTGGAAAATTTAATAATTATTCCAATCATAATTCAATTTCTACCAAGACATTGGTGAAAATAAATAAGTAGTTGTTGTTGATGATGATGATGTTGTCCCTGTTGTCTAAATTGGAATACGTTTGAAGTTCCCTATATAAGGGTGTTCGATATAAATTTGAAGGATAAAAACATGTGTAAGGTATAACGAAAATAATATTGAAAACAATTATAACTCAATGGGAAAGGGATTTATATTATCCCAAGGTATATGAAAATCTTTTTCTGAACTATACATTTGATGAAAAATATTGTATATGTGATCATATATCAGTAGTTCCATATATTTATGCATTAAATGATATGCTACATTCTTTTACCTATAATGTTTTTCTTTTATTTATGGGATTTTTGGAAGCTAGATGGAGGATACAACTCAACTTAATGGTGAGGCGGTTAACTGGGAGACAAAAATGAGAGAAATATCTTTTACTTTCATTAATCTCAATAATATAGTTACTATAAAAGATGATTTTTATGGGGGGGGGGATTATGGTTATATACTCTAAATTTTAGGATGATTGTAATAGAGTAATCCAGGAGAAGGATGCTTATAATAAATACTATGATAATAATACCCATTAATTGAATGAAAATTTGAAAAATAGTATTATGTCATGAATTCCTAGTTGGATATCAATTCCAAGAGGATAAATGATCTGGGCTCATTGTTACAAAAATAGGTTCCATGCATGAAATCGAATATATTGAGATGAATAAGTAACTTGATGATAGAATGAAATTATAAAAATATCCAAATAATTCCATTAGTGTTATATATCTGGAATTTTAAATAAAATTTAATTTTCTAGAAAGGACACACATTGAGTATTCACAAAAAATAAATAAAATGTATCATATACTACATTTTGGTATTTAAAGGATTATATTTATAAAATAACATTATCATATGGAATGAATACCATTATATTACCTTGGTATTTCTCTCTGTCACCTATGAAATAAGGTTTCCAATCCTTCTAATATTTATATTGTTGCTCAAAATCAATTTTATAGAATAGTAAATGATTAAACAAATATATAAATGTAAAAATGATGACTAATTGCGATAATAAAATCATCATGTTCATGGTGGAAAGAAGAATAATTATGGATGTTTCTTCCCATGTAATATCTCATCATTTTGAAAAAGGTACAAAAATCATGATTATCATTATGCTGAAAATTCAGGATAGCATATAGTAGATAAAAAAGGTTAATATTTTTTGGTCAATGTTGGTGTTTCAAAAAGAAATTTCATTTTAATTTTATTTTTTTCATAATCTAAAAAATATAAAGAAAAAAGAGATTGAAATAGAAAGGGGATAAATATTGTAATGAATATTCAATAATAAAATCCTATGAAAATTTTATATACCTAAATCATATTTTATGAAATTAAATATTCAAGTGATTTTGATAGAGGTGGTTGTTAGTATAAAGATACATTATTATCATATCATGTACTAAATTAAAATTACATGAGATGAACAAAAGAGGGAAAATTACTATCAGCCATGGAAATGCAATTTAAGTGAGATATGAATGTTAATAATCTTATAAAAATTTCAAATAATGATGTTGGTTCAGTCTGGGGTAATAATCCCAAAGGGTTAAATGAGATTATTTTATCCAAAAGAAGTAATGTGAACAAAGGAACTTTTGGATTCCTTGTGGAAAATCAATTAACGTGCCTAGTGTACACAAATAATTTCTTGTAATTTGGAAAATAGATTTACAGGGATAAATAAAGTTTGAATAAGAACAAGAATCATACTGTAAAAAATGTAAAAAAATTATTTCAGTTGAAGCATACATATATCATAAAATTTGATCACGAAATGAAAATACTTGTTTTAGATTTTTGGAAATGGCCACGACCCCAGAAGCTTGGATCAAATGCATTTTTTTTTATTTTTTCATATAAAAAATAATGACACATCTTGTGACACCCATCATCATTAAATAAATTATTTTATTAATTTTTTGGGAATCGGGTAGTCTGGGTTGGAGATGATTTAAAATTTTGAGTACATGTACAAAAACACACATTTTGACATTGACATTGTTTGATACACTGTTGTCGAAGCCACATGGCCTCGCCCGGTTCCCCGCATGCTTGCCTGATGTTCTACTAACTAAATGAAATGAATTAATGATGAAGAAATAAAATTAAATTAGTGGTAAAATAAAAATAAAATAAAAGTTTAAAAGTTTAATAAAATTTAAGAAAATTGTTTTAATGACACTAATAATAATATTATTTTATGATAATAATAATAATATTATTAATGATGTCAAGAATAGTGAATGTCTTAAGTTGTTATTAATATTATGATAGTAATTATTTTTTCTAATATTATGTAATGTTATGACCATTTTTTTATTTATTATAAAATTATTAATATCATTATGGTCATTATTATTATTACAGTAAATTATAATTAATTAATTAATTAACAAGCGAACACAAAATATGAAAAAAAATAAAATGTAATATAATAGTCTTAATAATGATAATAAAGTTATTATTATTTGAAATTCTTATTTTTGTTATTAGTTTGATTAATTTTATCAATATTATTGATGATGATTAAGTTATTTTATTTATTATTAATACTTTTGCTTTTGTTTATTATTTATCTTATTATTATTTTTACTATCGTTTTCTTTTATTTTTATCTTGTTTAATTTTAATTTTATTTTTTTTCCTTCATGGTTGTGCTACCCCTACCCCTAGGATGTCATTGTCGCCCCTCCTGAAAATCGTTGCTCACTCTTCCCCTTGAAATCTTGCATCGCTGCACCCCACTGCAGCCATCTCTCATACTCCTTGCTCGCGCTGTCGGCCCCTACCCCGGACATCCCTCAGTGCCATCACCCCCTCCCGAAAATCCTGATATTCGACCCACCCTTTCGGTGAGACCCAGACCGACGCGAATTCCCCTGCTTATATGGCCCGGTTCCAGCACAGCTACCCGGTGCGCCTCTACTACTGGTCGTAGACTAGTCTAGCATGCCTCCCCCTCAATAGGGGACACCACTCCGGCTCCCCCACTGGCTCTTTTATCTATATCCACATGCATTTCACATCTTCAGATAAGTCTTTTTTTATTTGAGTTTTGGTTTTATTTTCAGCAAGTAAGAGGTCCGATTTTGGGGTTTAATTTCATTATCTTAGGTGAATTTTCCATGTTTTGTATTCGCGCTAGGTTTCTTGAGTGCGGTTGATGTGAAATGGTCATTTAACACCTTTCATTGATTAATTATTGGTTCAAGGTAGGTGGTTCCATGCCTTATCACTGTTGGATAATTTTATTATGCTTATTTGAATTTATAAATGTGTTTCTTTGTGTCATTTTATAGTGCGTGTTCTATTTTTAAAATTTTTAGTGTGTTTGTTTGTTGGAAATACATATCTTATTTAAGAAAATGTCAATGTTTGTCATTTTTTAGTGCAATGTTTTCAAAACAATTTTTAAGGGATGTTTTGGTGGAGCAAACTTTGTTTTCAAGTGTATTTGAGTTGTTTATTCTTAAGTATGGATTTCCAATTATTATTGAATTATTTTGTGTATGTTGGAATTTTTTTTCAAATGTGTAAATAATTTATTAGAATGTTTTGTTATTGTATTATGTTTTGAAAGGGTTTGGATGTGCGTTTGATTTTTTAAGATCCATGAATACATGAATTGGGGTGTGTTTTTGATATAAACACTCATTGTATAATGATAGTGGTTTATTTGTTGTACAAAACTTGCTTTATAAATATTTTTACATGTGTGTGTTTTGATATTTCCTTTTATTTTAGAAATGGTTTTACCTTTCATTTTGGTCTTATTGTGGCAATTCCCAAAAATGTTTGAACAATTGTTTTTGGATGCGAAACATGGTTGGAAGAGTTTTTGGGGTTGTCTAGTGGGTGTGAAATGCATTTTTAAAGTCTTCAAGGTTTGTGTAGGTCTTCAATGGTGGGTTTGAGTATGTAAATGGGTTTGGGTGGATGGTTTTAGAGGGAAATGCATAATTTGGCATGTTTGAGTAATCATGAATTTCTAAATTTAAATTTTATATGGATTTAATAGTGGAAAGCATGTTTTGAAATTGGTTTTGATTTATGTGAAGATTGGAAATGGACTTTGGAAATGGTTAAATTGATTATGTGATTTTCTTTTATTATTTTTAATTGGTTTTATGAGCTATTTAGGTGGTTTGTCATTGGTACAAATCATTGATGTGTTATTTTGAAACGTTTTATAAATTGTTTAAGTGTTTAATTGTTTTATTAAATTATTTGTGTTGTGCGTGGACCTTGCTATGATGGTTTGGGATGCAGGTGTCGAGTTATCCTACATGTACATGCATAGGGTACGACGTATATATATATATATATTCCCTCTTTGTACATATTCCCTCATGGCATGGGGAAAATGAGCATTGCAGCTAGAGGTGTATATATATGTGTATAAATGCATGTGTGTGTATGTGCCAAGTGTCTGTTCAAGTGGTCATCGACAAATAGCGACATGTTGAAGGTATGTACCCAATAACTATGCATTTAATTTGAATTTCATAAGTTCATGCTTGTTTTAAAAGTATGTTTTACAGTTATTCTATATACACATGTGATGAAATTTTGTTGTGGTTGCTTGAAATGATTATGCATTTGTTTTGGAAATTGATATGTATTTCTAAAGCTATCCTTCTAAAGTGACATTTTCATGAAAATTGATTTTATGTGGTTTCGAATTGGTAAGGTGTTCTTCTAATGGTGTTTGGAATTTTGGCCAGTTAATCATAAAAAATATCCCCTTCATGTAATTAATTTCATTTGGCATCTTAGGAATTATTTATGAAAAAGAAAAACCTCTCTTGAGGCACACCCCTTTGGATTTAGAAAAATGATTTTTATATTGAATGTGATATTATGTGCCTAATATAAGGCTTATGCATTGTGTGATGTGGAATAGGGGGAATGGGTTTATGGAGGGAGAATGGTGGTGAGAGGTTGATTGGGTTTTAGAAAAAGAAAGTGTTATGTACACATATGTTTTCATGATAAAAAACTCACCACCACTTGAAATAGAGCTCAATGGAAAACATGGGTATCTAGGTGGGTGACCAGGACTAGTATGCTAGATGAAACTGTATGGGTTTCCCCCAGTTCTTCTAACATGATTGACGCAACAAAACTAACTAAACATATAAATTTCTGAGGGTCGTGGTCTTCTAAGCCATGTTTTCTGAGGGTTGTGGTATTTTACGCAACGTTTTATGAGGTTCATGGTTTCCAATCCATGTTTCACTAAGGTACGAGGTCTCTAGGGTCCCACTTGTGCCAGTTACCTATAAGAATTACCCATGGTACTCAATTGTGACCTTCTTCTTGTGATGTAATTTTCTTTTCAGTTGTTTCACACTTGTTGTCTTATTTGTGAAAAACCATATTTTAATCTAAACAAGTTTCTTTCCATTTTGAAACAGTAATGCATGCTTGGAACTTATTGTGATAATGTATTGGGATAGAAATGATTTACATGAAAATGAAAACTCGTTAATTTCATTTGAATAGAAGGGAAAACATCACTTTATTATATCTTATTTTCATACTGGAAAGATCAGGTTTCTTACTAATGGGAAAGGCATATGGCGTGGTTATATTTTGGACTTCCTACTAAGCATCTCAGTTCTCATGCCTGTTTTACATTTCTATTGTGTTTTTCAATATTGGATCACTTTTTGGGAGCTGTCATAGTTTACGTTATGTGGTGACCCACAGGGCCACCTATGGTATGTCATGTTGCTTCATTTATTTCCTTCTTCCACTGCCAAGTTGTTTGAATTACTTTTACTTTAGTAATATTATTTTTCATTTTATGATTACTTATCTTTGTTATGAGCCAAATCATTCCTAGCTAGTTTATATTGATGCCCGACACTAGTCGCCAGCCCGTGGGAATCGGGAACGCCCTTCAGGCCATGTCGCGGACAGGGTTGGGTGCCAGGTCGGATGGAGACCTGGCCTGGTTCAAGAAAGAATGATATCAGAAGAGGTTTAATCTCTTGGGTAATGTTCTTTTGGGACAGAGTCATGGTGGGTTTGTGTTAAGGTTGTCAGGACTCAATGAACTGGCTACATGTAAGGTGCATGGCCAGCACACCTCATGGCGGGACTCGAGTTTCCCAAGTATGTTGAGGTTTGTATAAATCTTTGTTTTGTATGGTTAATCTTGTTTATAGGTAATTAAAAGGGAGTAGAGTCAGTGGTCCCAGTGACATCGCAGGCTTTGGCAAGCCACGCGGAGTCGGGGACGCTCTCCCAGAATACCCTCTGTGGCGGTGGCGTGATTGGCGTAAGGCTACCAACCATATGTCCCAGTCACCCACTAACACTAGTTCCCTATTTCATCATTCATTGTGTATTTGTTTTGGAATCATGGAAATATGGTTTTTGAGTAAAAATTATTTGATGTTTTAATAATTGGTGGTTGCTTGGAGTGTCCTTGTGTTTTTGAAATGTTGGATGTGAGGTGTTTTGAGCTGAGAATATTTTTTGGATGATTTGTTTCCTAAGTTTAAATTCTTATTTATATGTTGTTGTGAAAGCGTGTGGTTAGTGAATTATAATGAAAAGTGATTCGGGAATCCCTTATAGTGGTTCCCCCAACACATTTAGTGTTTTCTTGTGATATGTCTTGGCCAGTGGACTAGATTGATTGGGTCCATGGTTTTCTTTCTTGACTAGTTCATGCCCCCTAACAAAGTACTAACATTAGATTGAGGTAAGACCAAGGATAATTTGCTGTTGGCCAACCCACCAGTTGATTGAAGTGATAAATCTTCCCTTTTTGTTATAGCGCTAAGTCTATCCCTCATTCCATTCTTGTTGAGTGGATCCTCTCGCCTCGGGGTGAGAGATGTGAGGGGAGTCAAAGGGAGTTTTTGTCTCATTGACTCATCCTAGTCCCCGAGTAAGGAGTTCGACACCATTGAGTCGAAAGGTTTCCCCCCAGAAATGGAAAAAGGAATTCCAATGGGGAAAGGTTAAGGAGGCTTAGAATTATCGATGCTGAACGATGTCTTGAAAGGATTGTAGTGATTCCATCAGCGGCAAAGGTCATATTTGGTGATGCCTCGTAGCGTGAGTTATCATCGATGAGCAAGGGTGGATTTCGTAGAACCCTCTGTGAATCCCTATTTTCATATTAGTGTGTCCTCCTCTTAGGGAGTTCTAATTTATATGTTCATAGGGTAGTGTTCATTGTGTGACTTTCCATCTTATGTTACCTGTTTAAGATAAAGGGGTGATGCTTGTGCATCGTATAATCCCCTGTTTTGGTGGATGGTGTGGCGAGGGAGTATTTGAATGTCCGGGTATGTGGCAGTTGTTGGTGTTGTCGTGATTGTGGTGTCGATCCATGCAACACCAAAGGGAGAAGTGTCATTCTGGAGTCTTCAATACCGGACTGTGAGGTAGGATATGCTTCAAACATCATGGATCCAGCCATAGGGCTCGGAGTGAAGCTCGCGCGTGGTCAAGAACCCCGAGAGCGTATGGGACCTCAGCTTTTTTTTCTGTCAACGATGTTGAAATTCAATGAAGTTTAAATAATTTCCTATAGTTAGTCCATTCCGATTGACCCAACTTGGTCTGTACGGTTTCCTGTGGCTATTGAGGAGGTGTGGTCATCTCATCACCTTATAGTCCTGAGGGTGGATCTCATCTAATGTAATTTATTTTAGTGGTCTTTATGAGGTCTATTCGAGTGAATTGTTCTCATATTTAAAAAATGCACATCCAGGGATGTGGAGATGTTGGTCTGTCACTAGCCATCGTTTTGACGCCCGATTGATTGGGCCAAAAACCTCCCCGTGTCGGTTTTTTAGTCTCTTTTTGGGCGTTGGTAGGTTCTTAGATGTGGGGAGCCTCTCAAGCTTCCCCATGTGGAACTTTTGGTTATGTTTCTAAATATTTCTTAGTGATAAGTGAGTAGAGTGTTCCTTGGACGTTTTTTAACCTTGTGTGTTTATTCTAGCCAAATGGCGTGGTTTTCATTTAATAGTGCTCGAAATGTTTTAGTTTGTGAAGTTGGTTTCTTCGGGTGAAAGAGTTCCTTTCCTTGATTAGTCAATTGGAGGCGTCCTAGCTCTTTGGGGTGGGAAACACATATCAGAAAGTCTTTTTACGAGTTTTTTAAAGTTTTCTTTGAGTCACTATCTCTGAGCATGATGTTTTTGCCTCTTTTCGCTTGTTGATTGTGGGGATCCTCTTTTAACCTTAGTGGGGTATCAGTTTGTTCTTTAGGTCACAGCCGAAGTTGTGGATTTTCAGGGACGAAAATCTTTATGGTAGGGATAATTTTCACACCCATCATCTTTAAATAAATTATTTTATTAATATTATGGGAATCAGGTAGTCTGAGTTGGAGACAGTTTAAAATTTTGAGTACATATACAGAAACACACATTTTGGCCTTGACAGTGTATGATGTGCCACTATCGAAGCCACGCGGCCTCACTTGGTTCCTCGCACACTATCTTGTTGTTCTACTAATTAAATGAAATGAATTAATGATGAAGAAATAAAATTAAATGAGTAGTAAAATAAACATAAAATAAAAGTAATAAGTTTAAAAAAATTTAAAAAAATTGTGTTAATGACAACATTAATAATATTGTTTGATAATAATAATAATAATAATATTATTGATATTAAGAATATAGAATTTTTTAAGTTGTTATTAATATTGTGATAGTAATTATTTTTTCTAATATTATGTTATGTTATGACCATTTTTTTATTTATTATAAAATTATTAATATCATTAAGTTCGTTATTGTTATTACCATAAATTATAATTATTTAATTATGTAAGCAGTGAACAAAAAATAGGAAAATAATAAAATAAAATATAATTATCTTAATAATGATAATAATGTTATTATTATTTGAAATTCTTATTCCTATTATTAGTATGATTAATTTTATCAATATTAATGATGATTAATTTATTTTATTTAATATTAAAAATTTTGTTTTAGATTATTATATATATTATTTTTGTTTTTATTATATTTTTATTTTATTTTTATCTTGTTTGATTTTATTTTTACTTTTTTCCTTTAAGGTTGTGATACCCCCCACCCCCACCCCCGCGCTTTACCTCTAGTCCGTCGTCACCCCCCCTCATGCAGATCACGACTCACTCCTCCCCTTCAAATCTCGAATCGTCACACCCCATCGCCACTGGCTCTCCTCTTCCTCACTCTCATCATCACTCCATGCTACGACCTTCCCTCCGTGTCGTCGCCCCCTCCCAGCCATCCTTCTCTTCGACCGCCCTTCTGGTGAGACCCAGGACGACACAAATTACCCTACCAGTGTGGCCCGGTTCTGGCAGGACTACCTGGTGCGCCTCTCATACGGACCGCAGACTGGTATGGCGTGCCTCCCCCTAGCTAGGCGACCCCCCCTCTAGCTCCCCCCATCGCAAATTTTCTCTCCTTCCACAAGCGTTGAAAACCTTCAGATAAGTCTTTTTTTTTTATTTTTTGTTTTATTTTTAGTGAGTAGGAGGTTTGATTTTGGTGTTTAATTTGGTGTTTTTGTGTGAATTTTCCATTTTTGGATTTTTTTATAGGTCTCTTCAGGTGCAGTTGATGTGACACGGTGATTTCACACCTTTCTACAGAGGATTCTTGGTTCATGGTAGGTGGTTCCATGCCTGATCACCATTGGATAATTTTGTTATGCTCAGTGGAATTTATAAATGTGTTTCTTGGTTTCATTTTGTAGTGCGTGTGCTATTTTTAGAATGGTTAGTGTGTTTGTTAGTTAGAAATAAATTTTTGATTTAATAAAATGTCAATGTTTGGCATTGTTTTGGTGAAATTTTTTCAAAACAAGTTTTAGGGGTTGTTTGGGTGGAGAAAACAATGTTTTCAAGGGTATTCGAGTTGTGTATGCTTAAGTGTGGATTTCCAATTATTAGCGAATTATATTGAGCATGTCAGCATTTTTTTTCAATTGTGTAAATAATTTTTTATATTGTGTTGTTATGAAGATTATATTTTGAAAAGGTTATGACATGTGTTTGATTTTTAAGAGTAATGTTTACCTGAATTGTGGTGTGTTTTTGATATAAACTCACATTTCATCATGGTAGTGGTTTATTGGTTGTGCGAAATGTGCTTTATAAATATTTTGACATGCGTGTGTGATGAGATTTCATTTTCATTTAGAAATGGTTGTAGCTATCATTTTGGTCTTATTGTGGTAATTTCCAAAAATAATTAAATAATTGTTTTTGGATGCGAAACATGGTTGGAAGGGTTTTTGGTGTTGTTTGGTAGGTGCGAAATGTGTTTTCAAAGTCTTTGAGGTGTGTGTAGGTATTTAATGGTTGGTTTTAGTTTGTAAATGGGGATGGATGTAGGTTTTTAGAGGGAAAATCATAATTTGGCATGTTTGAGTTGTCATGTATTTATAAATGTAAATTTTAAATGGTTTAATCAATGGAATGCATGTTTTGGAATTGGTTCCAATTTATGTGTCGATTTGAAATGGCCTTTGTAAAATGTTAAATTGATTATGTGATTTTATTTTAATATTTTCTATAGGTTTTGTGAGTTATGTAAGTGGCATGTCATTGATACAAATCCTTGATGTGTTATTTTGAAATGTTTTATATATTATTTAATTGTTTAGTTGTTTTATTAATTTGTTTGTGTAGTGCTTGTACCTTGCTATGATGGTTTGGGATGTGGGTGTAATGGTATCCTACATGTAAATGAATAGGATAAGGTGTATATATATATTTATATATTACCTCTTTGTAAATATTCCCTAATGGCGTGGAGAATTTGTGCAATGCAGCTAGAGGTGTATATATGTGTGTATAAATTCATATGTGTGTATGTGACATGTGCCGGTTCTAGTGATCGTCGACAAATAGCAACATGTTTGAGGTTGGTCCCCTATGCCTATGCCTTTAATTTGAATTTCATAATTTTTTTATTATTTTAAATGTATGTTTTACATTAATGTTATATACAAATGCTACGTAATTTGGTTGTGGTTTCTTGAGATGATTATGCATTTGTTTTGGAAATTGAAATGTACTTATAATGATATCTGTCTTAAGTAACCTTTTTTTGAAAATTGATTTTCTATGTGGTAGGAAATTGGTAATGAGTGATTCCAAATATGTTTGGCCTTTTTCCAGTCAATTGTAAAAAATGTTCCCTTCATGTAATTAGGACCATTTGGAATCTTAGGAATTCTTTATGAAAAAGAAAAACCTATCTTGAGGCACACCCCTTTGGTTTTAGAAAAATTATTTTTAAGATGAATGTTTTATTACATGCCTAATTTATTTCGTATGCATTGTGTGATGTGGAAGAGGGGGAATGTGCACAATGAGGGAGAACTGCGATGAGAGGTTGAATGTGTTTTAGAAAAAGAAAGTGTTATGTACTTATATGTTTGCATGATAATAAAAATGCATCACAACTTGAAATAGAGCACAATGGGAAACCTAGGTATCTAGGTTGGTGATCAGGACTAGTATGCTAGAAGAAAAGGCAGGTGTTTGTCCCTATTCTTCTAGTAGTATTAACATAACACACTAACATAATATATAAATTTTTGTGGGTGGTGGCCTTCTGAGACATGTTCTCTGAGGCCGTAGTCTTGTAAGCCACTTTTCCTGAGGTTCATGGTTTCTATGACATGTTTCACTAAGCTACAAGGTCCCTTGGGTCCCACATGCGCTAGTTACATATACGGATTACCCATGGTGCTCATTTGTGACATGTTTCTTGTTATGTAATTTTCCTTTCAGTTGGTTCAAACTTGATTTTTTATTTTTGAAAACCATATTTTTATCCGAATTGGTTTCATTCCATTTTGAAACTTTAATGCATGCTTGGAACCTATTTTGAAAATGTAGTGGGATAGAAATTATTTACACAAAAATAATAACTCTTTACTTGAATTTGAAAAGGTATAAAAACATTTTTTAATTATATCTTATTTTCAAACTAGTATGATTGAGTTTCATAATAAAGGGAGGGGCATAGGACATGGTTATATTTTGGCTTTCCTACTGAGAATCTTGGTGCTCATACCTACTTTACTTTTTAGTTGCAGGTTTCAATCATGGATCACTTTTTCCGAGATAGCATAGTTTATGGTACCTTGTGACAAATGGGGTCACCTAAGGTATGTCATGTTGCATCATTTGTTTCTTTTCTTAATGCCAAGTTGTTTGGTTTACTTTTCCTTTAATTATCTCTTTTTTCAGTTTATGATTAATTATCTTTGTTGAGGGCCGTATCGTTCCCAACTGGTTTATTTAGATTCTTGACAGTAGTTACCAGCCCGTGGGGATCATGAATTCCCTTTGGGCCATGTCACAGACCAGGATCAGCACTGGGTCGGATGGAGACCAAACCTAGTTCGTTACACATCATGAATGACCAAAATGTTTAGTAGTTTAAAAAACATAATACACATATATATGTTCAACATTACTATGCGATATGAAATAAAACATATAATTTCCTTCTAAAACATCAAGACCTCAATGATAAACCTTGTAAGTCAATAAAAATATACCTTTTCATTTCATGGGGAAAAGTAAAACCTAATAAATGGGTGGGATCAGATTCATAGTAAGTGTAATCAATGTAATAGAAGCATAAATATAATGCATAGAGAATAAGTAATGTACATATGACATTAAATCATGATTTTATGCATAAAATGGAAGGAATTAAAAACATATAATTCCATAATAATACATAATGATGGATATTCTATTAGTCAAAATAATCACATGGAAAAAAATGTAATAGCTTTATAATGAATGAATTCATAATGCCAGAAATTATAATCATACATTCAATGCCTTATCCATGACAATATACATAATCTGTAAAACCCAAGCTAGTTTGTCTCATGAGTCCTATAGATGCATAAAAGTGATATAGTGGGCCCCACCCATCAAAGACTAATTCAAATGCATTCCTCATATGAATTTATGAAACATAATCTACAAATACAATCACATTAAATATGACATATAAAATGTATATAAATTTCCCCAGTGAGTATTCATTAACACTAACCATTCAGAGCAATTTGGTGAATGGTATTAGGATTTCATTTTCATAGTCAAATTAATCATAATCGATTCAATAAATAAAAATTAGATGATATAATTAATTATTAATCCCAATTAATCACAATAATAAATATTATTATTGAAATAGAGGGAAATACTCTTCCAAATCCTCGAGTAAAACTTGAGAGAAATACCATTTTACATTTCCAAGAAGAGTTATTTTTTTAAATTTTTTAAAAAACTAGAAGATAAATAATATATTTTTTACATAATAAAATGAGAGATTAATAAAAAGGTCACTTAACATATATTATTTTGTGCACTTGAAAATAGTTAAGAATTCGAGAAGTTCTCCGAAATCAGGCTTGTTTATAGTGGATAATTTGAGAAAGATGTATTTTAAAACATGTAACTCAAATTAAAATAAAGGGTGATTCTTATTGATAAATATATATACAATATTCCAAAATAATTTATGAGGACTACATAATAATAATTAATAATTTCATTAGTGTAAATATAGTAATAGAGTAACACAAAATATATTCTCGTTTCGAGTGGAAAACCCATACCTTATGTATGAATGTGTTCTACACTTGATGATAATATCATGGATAATAAAATTAAATCCATTAATTAAATAATTATGAACCTTATATATTTATATTTTACTCCCTAAATTTATATAATATTAATTTAGGTTTTTATTGAAAATTTTTGTGATTATATTTTTTCGTTCCGGATTGATTGATTCCTTGATTTCATAATAGGTTAACTTGATTCTATGTAATGGATTTCTTGTAAAATGGGTATAATTATATAGAATTGGTAATTTCATGTTATTAATGAACAAATATATTTTTAATTGGAATTATTTTTTATTTTGTTTCAATATATGATGATTAATCAGTTAATAACATATTAGTGATAATCGTTTATCTTAAGTTTAGCTATTTTTTTATCACAATGAACTAGTTCTGTTACATTTTTTAATATCATGAATATAAAATAGTTATTGAACATTAAATAACATAAAATAAAATTTCTACAATCTAGTTCAACTCTAAAAATGATATCATGACCAGCCTTCAAGGAGAAATTATTGAACGAAGGTTCGTTGTTCATGAAGATTGTAAATCAGCACTTCCTGAACGATGATTTCAATTTTTAGAATCAAATAATGAGAATGAGGATATTGATAATGGATCTTAGATTAAAATTATATCATTACCATATAAATATGATACAATAATTATCATTTTTATTTGGAAAGATGTGGTTAATATATACTAATTAATGAAAATAAATTGAAAATAAATTAAATGAGATAGAAATAGGAATTACCTATTGAATTAACCTCCTTGAGAACCTCTTTAAGGGAAGAGGATTTAGTCTTTTGAAAATACCAATAGATCATGTATATGGGTAGAGACTATGTAAGTGAATTTTGGTAGAACATTGAAAAACATAAAGGCTTATATGAGTGAAGAGATGATTGGGGGGAGGGTGGTTTTTATAGTGGATGAGAGAGGTGATTTTTTAATATCTTATACATTTGATTATTATTTTGGCACAAGGCAATGAATAGATTGATAATTATCATAAAAAATATCAATATAATGAAGTTATGTTTATGATTATGGTTATTACATCAGTGAGGACTCATAGAAGATTTAAATTACCTTGTAATGTATTTATACAGAAAATTACCGTATTTTACTATTCACCAAAAAATTCATGTATTTTATAAGAATACAAAAAAATAACCATAAAAGTTATTCAACATGTAAAATTAAAAATTGGACACCATTTTATCAAAATAATTTTCTAAATATGAGAAATTTGATTTTTTTAATAGAATCATTAATTACATGAAAAATGTTGATTTTAAATTTTCAAGTGATTTTATAAAACTTCAAAAAATTATCTATGGTATCATATAATTATCCAAAAACCATAATATGAAATATTATTTATTCACAAATTTATTTTATAAAAATATATTTTCGTTTAAATGATTTTATTAATTGTAAAATTGTAATTAAATTTTTATGATTTATAAAAATACCAACATTAAATATTAATATTTAAAATACTCACATACATTTATTATGATATAATTACATGATACATTAACTTATGAGATACCTAAATTTTAAATTTTTTACTTTCATGTGTGAGGATACTATTTATTAGAATGATTTATTATTCATAAGGTTCATCGAACTATTCCTAAGGGAACATTACTATTTCATCGGTATAGGTTCCAGAATGTCTAAAAATACCTCTTATTTCATTTATTCATTATCTACAAATATTATATTGTAATATCTCTATGGTTTTATATTAATCATAAAATATAAATATAAGAAGGGTAATTTCAATGATAAAATATTGGGTCATTACATTTTTCCCTCCTACAGAAACTTCGTCTTGAAAATTTCTAAAATATCACGTCCCAAAAGATTTGGGCAGTTCTTCATCATAAAAAATTTAGGCCCCCATGTCACCTCTTCAGTTAAATGATTTTTTCCAAGTACATTTACCTATCAAGTCATCCGATTCCTCAACACATGTTCTTTAGTGTCTATAATCCGTTTAGGGTCTTCACTGTAAGAAAAGTTATGTTCCAATTTGTTACCTATAGAAGTGAGTACATGTGTTGGCTCTGACGAGTACATTAGGAATAATTATACATGGAACACATTGTGTACTTTAGAAAGGCTAGGTGACATCACAAAAAGATAATCCATAACTCCAAATCACTCTAAAATTTCAAACGGGACAATATATGTATGGCTCTATTTCCCATTCCTTCCAATTCTTCTAATACACTTCCATAGAGATACCTTCAAGAAAATGTGATCCCCTAAATGAAATTACAAATCCTTCCTTTTATTATTGGAATATCACTTTTTCCTATATTGATCTATCTTATTATGTGTTTCGATAGTCTTTATCAGCCCCATTGTTTCCTCCACAAGTTGTTGTCCAATAATTTTCCTTTGACAAACTTCTTCCCAACATATTGGTGTAAGTAATCTTATTTTATCCAATGCCTCATATGGTTCCATTTCAATACTATAATGGAAACTTTTTTTAAAAATATACCAAAAATTAAATACTAATCCAGAATTTCTTAATAATCAAGTGATCACGATCTAGACAGGTATTTTAATGTCTTGATCATCCTTTCTAATTTCCTATCAGTTTCAGTGTTAAAAAACAAATCAAATGAAGATCAGTATCCAATCCATTAAAGATAATTCTCTAAAATTTCTATGTAAATCGTGGATCATGAATGATCAAAATTGAGAGTGTTTCTCCATTAAGTCACCAAAAATCATTATTATATATCCTTAGAAAGTCCTCTAGTGTAAAATCTACCATTATATGGAAACAATTTGTAAATTTTGTGTGTTTATCAACAATCACCCATATTGAATCATTCCTTCATGGAGATTTTGGTAATCCAGGGAATAAATCTATAGTTATTTCACCATATTTCCATGTTTTAATAGGAATTGGTTTTCAGACACTCCTAGGATATTTCCTTTCATCCATCTCCACTTGATAGACTAAATTCTTTGATTCACAATCAAAAATTTCCCAATTTATATGATACCAATATGAATAATCCTTCTTATCCATATACATATTAGTGATACCAAGGTTTATAGAATAATTTGAGCTATGAGAATCCTATAGTAAACCTCTTTTTATATTAGGTAAAGAGAGAACACATGTCCTCCAAACAAATTTAAAAATACCATCCCCAGACATGTTTTCTAGAAACATCCCATCATTCCCATCATTAATTATATTTTTTATATTCTCATCATTACACCGAGAACTATTAATTATTTCCAATAAATGTGGTTCAAGAATTAGTTGAAAAAGTAATCATGTTTCACCTTCCTTGATAATTCACATATCTATATTTTCTAGACCCATATACACAGGATCCCATTCATTCCACTTTCTATTTAGAACCCCATGATCTTTCCTACACAATGCATCACCTACCGTATTTTACTTCCCTTGGTGATATTGTATTGAACAATCATAATCCTTGAGTAGTTCGACCGTCTCCATTTCCTCAAGTTGAGTTGTATCTATGAGAAGATATATTTAAAACTCTTATGACCCTTATATATCTCACATCTTCTATAATACAAATAGTGTCTCCATATAATTAGATTAATGATTGTAGTTATTAACTCAAGATCATCAGTTGGATAATAATTTTACTAGTTTTTTTAACTACCTTGATTCATAAGCAATAACTATATCATTTTTCATATGGACACATCTATTTCCTTTCTTTGATGAATCCCTATAAAACAAACATCCACAATTTCATGATACATGAATTAAGATTGGATCATTCACTAACCTTTTCTTCCATTTTTCAAAAAATTCTTCATATTCCATTGTCCATAAAAGCTTAATCCCTTTGCAGGTATTATTGGTTAATGGGTTATAAAACCAGGAAATGTTCTAAATGAGAAACTGATAATAACTTGCTAAAACCAATAAAACTACGTACCTTGGTTCTGTATGTTGGGATAGGTTATTCCTGAATTACCTTTTTCTTCACCAGATAAAATAAGATTCCATCCTTAGAGACAATATTACAACTAAATTAAATGATTAAAAGAAGAATTAACACATGTTAAACATCCCTTATAACTTGTTTCTTCTATGATTTTTTTCATAATAACGTTCAAGTCACATTCATGATCTCTGTATATTTTGGATTATAAAAAGATTTCATCAATAAATACCACCACAATGTCATCCATGTATTCTTTGAAAAATCCATTCTTTATATACATGAAAATAAAAGGATCATTATTAATTCTAAAATAGATTATTTTAGACATATCATGCCCAATCCTTTTTTGAAATGTTTTCATTGTAATATATTATTTCCTCACACACAACTGATGATATCTAGATCAATGTTAAATCATCATAAAATATTGGGCTCTTTGATGTTTATAAATTAAATAAAAAATTTGAGGAAGTGAATACCAGTTATTTATCATAATTGTATTGATCTCCCTATAGTCAATATAGATACACATTGATCCATTATTCGTATTAAAGAAAACAATTGTTGGTCCCCCTTGAAGAATTGCTACGATGAATAAACCCCATTCTACTCACCTCCACTAATTGTTTCTTTAGCTCCATTAATTCTACTGAGGATATTTTATAAGGATTCATTGATATCAGCCTTGAAACAAGAATAAAATAAATTGAAAACACAATTTTCCACTTCGATGGATGTCTAGGTAAATCCTGTAGAAATACAACAATGTATTATTGAATAATAGGAACATCCTCAATTTGAACATTTCATTCCTCACCCTTAGATATGTCATTATATTTATATCCATGAATTCCATTAAGTAGAGCTACTGGGGGAAGATGTAAAAAACTCATATTGTGAGGTTTTGTATCAAATGATAAGGGATTCTGTATCATTTGAATAAATTTAAACATCATTATTATTATAATATATATTAACACCATAATTTGAAAGTGAATTCAAAACTATTATTATAATAAAATTAATCACAAGAATGATGATAAGGTCAGTAACTAAGGAGTGTTTATCTCTTATAAAGGAGATTGATCGATACATCTTTGTTTCAATGATTCTTCCCTTCTGAGTTTTTATAGAATACACTTTTATAAAATCAAAAGAGAAATATAAACTTTTTTTGGAAAACTGGGAATATATAAACGAATGCAATGATATAGAAAAAAATGAAACATTGGCTATTGTTGAGGAAAAAATTAATTTACATACTACCATATCATTATGAACATCAACTATAGTAGTTGTGACTGTATAAGCTTGCCCTTTCACGCTTAAAATTATTTGGGGAATGTATCATTTCTACTTATGAAAAATCACTTTGATAATATAAAATATATTTTAATTTTTTGAATTGAACATTAATATATTCTTTCGTACACTTATAATCATGGGATTGGTGACCTTTTTCTTTATACATGTAACAAACACACATACCCTTCAAGAATGTACTAGGTTGTTTCATCCCATAATTATCACAGGATTGAAAATCAACACTTCCTTTATTCCCATTGTCCTTACTTTCATATCTAGAGTGATCATTATAACTATTATTCTTATTATTATCGTTTATGTTTTAGAAATTTGTGAATTATTTCTCTATCTTGATTACATAAGAGACTATATCTTCATATGATGAGATATTTTGAGATATGAGTTCCCTTCAGAGGAATTGGTTTAAAACATCAAAGAATTGATCAATCATTCACTAGGGATTACGTACATATTACACAACATGCCTTTATATCCATATAAATCTAAGTTCATACTTCCCATCATTTTCATCAATTTTTTATCTAGGAGTCATGAATTTCCTCTCCATATCTTCTCATTATTGGTGAGGAAAATATTTTTCTAGGAAAAGTTCCTTAATGTCCCCCTTAAATATTTTCAATATCTTTCTCATCTTTTTTGATGTGAATTACTTACTTTCATTGATCTACATCTCTTTAAAATTAATAAAATTTCATGAAATCATTCTCCATTTCCTTACTTCCCAAAGTGATTATCTAGTGAACTGATCCACTACAAAACTAAAAATGGGTTTTTAGTCCCATTGAATGTTAGAGGTTGTTGTCTTATAAAGTTTTCTATCATTGTTCCTCTTTTTTTTGGTTTATGATGTTCCATATGGCAAAAGTCACAATTCATAAACAGGGTATGTTGTCCCAGTATAGTTATATGTTGCTCATCACCAGTCATAGCACCATAACCTACATTATTATCTTGAATTGGAGTGAAATCCCTACATGGGATACATGTGATGATGACATTTCCATTCCTTCCACTAGGATCCATTTCAAAATAATAAAATAAACTAAATTATTTTATGAATAATAATGTATATTGTAATATTAAAAAAAATACATAACATAAATGAAAATTATATGGATGTACAATATCATATTCATAGTCAAGGTTTTTTTTGGAGAAATATTTAAAATTAAATCCCATATAATAGTTTATGATGAAAATTTGAATTATCCTATGTATATCCCCCATGAGTTTCTTAGTAGGTGTATAGTAAGGCTCGTTTTTATGCACCTAGTAACATAAAGTTTTGATATGAAAACCTTGTTTGAGTTGTTACCTCTTGGTATATTCATTTTAGAACCACATCAACTTTTAGTATCCAAATATGGATGTATTTTCTCCGAATATCCACACATTCTATACCCTACCAAAATTCAAGGATATTCATGTATTCTTGAATTCAATTTATATCATAGGGGTTTTATTACAAATATATGTTTTATAAATCTAGTCTCCAAGGATTATACTAAACATCACCAAATACTAGGTGTAATGGACTTGACCCTAGAATCATAGAGTCGATGCATTATTTTATTAAATTAGAATATAAAATAAAGAAGAAGAATCCCAAAGGATATAAAAGTTTAGTTTTTTGGAACGTATGATACATACATATGTTACACATTACAACATGAAATGAAATTAAATAAAAATATTCATTCCGAAACATCAACAAATCCAAGACCATCCCTTTAAAAGATTCATTATATACTTATTCGAATCTTGGGGGAAAATAAAACATATGAAAGGGGTGATCTTATATTCAAAGAAAGTGTATGAAATGTAGTGGATGGATTAATATAAAGCATGGTGAATAAGTAAATGTACACTTGACAATAAAACACAATCTTGAGAATAAAATGGAATGAATTAAAAACTGATAATTACCTAATAAAAAATAACCATAGACATTATACTATTTAAAATAATCATATAGACATAAAATTACTAGATTCATAATGAGGTAATGTATAATTTCCGACATCATAATTATATCTTCACCGCCTCGGCCAACACACCATATATAATGGGTAAAAATACAAGATAATTAGTATCATAATACCTTTTGATGCATCAAGGGGATATAGTTGTCCCCACCCATCACTTTCAAAGTCCAATTAATTCTTCATATGAATAGGAAAAAAATTAAACATATAAATTCATATTGAAACTAACATATTAAATAAAAACAACTTTCCCTAATTAGTAAACATAACCACTAACAAATTAGAGTAATATGTTGAATGGTATAAAGACAAAATATCCACAGTATAAATAATTATAATACATTAAATAAAATTAGATATATGATATCATATTATATTAATACCAATTATGCACAATAATTAAAAATATTATTAAAATTTATCGAAATATTCTAATAAAATTATTCAGAAAAACATGAGAGAAATAATCTTTGACTTTGAGAAGAAGTTTAATTTAGGAAACCTAATTGTATAAAACTATAAGTGAGTAGATATTTATGATTCATAATAAAATTATAGATTTTGAAAACATAATGGTTGACACAAATATATTATAGAGTGCAAATGAAAATATATATGAATTCGAGAAGATGCCTTGAATGAGGCATGTTTATCGGGAATAATTTGTGGAAGAAAATCTTTTAAACATGTAACTCCCCATAAAATAATGATTGATTCTGATTAGTAAATATATATATTAAATTAATAAATAATTAAATTTTATTACAAAACATTAATTATTAATATTATTGTTTTATGGAGAGAAAAAGAGTAACATAAAAGAAATTGGAGGTTCGGGTAGAAAACCCATTACCTAGGTCAGAATGTGTTATGTAATTAACTTAATGTATTAGTTAATCATATTAAATCCATTAATAAATAAATTAAGATCCTTATGTACATATATTTGATTCATTAGCATTTTATATTGTTCATTTATGTCTTTATTGATATTTTATATAATTACATTCTTTTATTTTGGACTCTTTTTTACCTTGATTTTATGATTGGTTCACTTCACAATAAGTAATGGATTTCATGTAAAATTGCTATAATTCTCTTGAATTTGTAATTTCATGTTCTAAATGTAAATAATAATTTTAATTGGGTTTATGTATTATTTTATTCCATATATGATTATGAATCATTATATAACAAAATAATTGTAATCTTTTAGCTTAATTTTAGTTATTTTTCTATCACAACGAACATGTTTTGTTCTATTATTTAATATTATCTATATAAAATTATTAAAAACCCATTCATAAGATATAATAAATATTTCAAAATAGTCCAAACAAAAAAATGGTGTCATGACCATCCATGAAGTATAAATTTAAAAATGATTCTTAGTTTTCCATGAAGATTGTAAATCAGCTATTCCCAAATGATGATTTAATCTTATAGAAAAATTGAGAGAGTAAAGAGATTGATGATGGATATTCCATTAAAATGATATCATTAAAATATATAGATTATATTTGAGGTTTCATGATCATTTTAATAGTTTAGGTGAGGATAGAATAATAAAATAAAATAAATAGAAATGTAATTAAATGAAATAGAATGAGGATTTTCCCCTTCATTTGACCTCATTTAGTACCTCCTTAAGGTTAGTTTTTTTGGTCTTTAGAAAACACCAAGATCTCTAGGATATAGGGAGAGACTAGGGAAGAGGATTTGGGTAGAACTTTTATAAGAATCAAGGTTTATAATAGTGCGGATAAAATGGGTTGGATGGTTGTTTTTATAGTAGAGAGGTGAGTTTTAAATATCATATTCAATTGATTGTTTTTTGGCACAAGAATATTAATGTTTTTTAAATTTAATCAAATATATTAAAATAATGAAGGTTAGTTAGATATTATTGTTCTTACATCAATGATGAATCTTGGAATAGTGTAGGGATATTATAATATATTTATACAGTAAATTAACATATTTTACTATTCATAAGAAATTCATGTATTTTAGAAAAATACAAGAAATTCACTACAACCATTTCAAAACGTTAATTATTAAAAAAGCATCATTTTACCAAAATAATTTATATATATATATGTGAAATTTATTTTAAAAATAAAATCATTATTTACTAAAAAATTTATGATGTTAAATTTAAAACTACTTTTATAACACTTTTAATAATTAAAAAAGGTCTCATAAAACTATACAAAAATAATAATACCACACACTATGGATTTTTGAATCTATTTTATGAATATGAATTTTCATTTAAAAAAATTTCATCATTTTTCATACTGTAATTAAATATTTCTAACTTACAAAAATATCAAATCTTGAATATTAATTTTTAAAATATTCACTTACTTTTATTAATATATAATTATATCATCCTTTCAATTATTAGATTCCTAAATTTAATTTATACATTAATGGGTGAGGTTTGTAGGAATTTTGAATATTTACTATTCATAGGAATCATATTACTATTCCAAAGGGAAAGTTACTATTTTATGTGATTTTATATTATTCATATTAAATAATCATAAGAAGTGAAATTTAATTGGAAGAATTTTGGTTCATTATATTTTTTCTATGTGAGAGATGCAATAAATCCAGACACATTGGAAAATGATATTTGACAAAATTACTAGAAAAAGAAGAATCACTGATGAAAGTGAAGAATATATCTAAGGGTTCATATGAATTTATAGGACATTGAGAATAAGTGTGTCACAAAACCAATTTATGGTGTGAGGAGATTACTGATACAAAAATCCAAATCAATTCAAAAAATCAGTTGTAAAACCCTGCAGATTTGAGGAAATCTAGAAACACTGTTGAGAAAAACATCTCATCCTTATTTTTAAAAATGTGGAACAAGACCACACATATTATTACATTAATCATTGTGTACTATATTATTTCTTATTATTCATGGAACTTAATTTCAATCAGGATATTATTGGGAGAACCTAAATTTGTTAAGTTCTTCTAATTCATGGTTGCAATGATAATTAAGTCAACATCCTTGAATGATTCCTCAAATAGTATTCGAATTAAAAAATTATAGTGGATAATCATTGATGTTATTTAAGATTTTTATTAATATACTTACTACATTCATGAAATGGTCTGATCATATACATGGAATCATAAAAGACATGTATTGATGAATTTCATCCTTAGTGATGTTGTGGAAGTAGTCAAATATATACAATTGTATGAAGGGATCAATATTGTTTTATTCTCAACATTGGAACAGCATGAAAACCATTCAAGAATATAGTCCACATTATGATGATGCTTATGAGTGTCTCCCTTGAGGTGGATACAAATAAATAAGTCGAACAAGATTACATAAAATATTATCTCATAAAAATCTAAAAATATCATAAACATCTAGAAAAGAATTTCACCTAGAAGTTATGATTTCTTAACTATATCCTATATGATAAAAACATATTCCAAAAAAAGGGGAGGCACTTATTTTTATTTATCACTTGAGTGGTGAGTGTATAATAAAACTACAATTGTAGAGGTCAAATCCAACATTTTGTACTCAAATGAATTTAACATGTTGTTAAATTGATGTTAGTATTTTTAGGTTGTAATTTTTGATAAAATTTCATTTTAATTGGAATATATCAATCTTCATTTCTAATATTACACTTATGAAACCTTGATGATAATATTATTAGTTCTCATTTCAATTTTTATAATAAAATTGTATATGGGGAAACATTATTGTCTACATTATATTGTCTTATTTTAGACACTAAACAAGGATCAAGTAAACATGAAATGGATTGGTTGATGGAAATTTTCTATGTATTATTTTATATAATATTTCCCAATTATATTGTATTAGTTGTCAGTAATGGGGGAGGGAAGTAAAATGAAAGGTTGATGATAATAAAACATAAGTGATAGAATGACACATATTGAAATATCATTTCAAAATGGGCATTGACCAGTATAAAAGGGGGAGATTTATGAGTATAATTTTATAATGTTTTATATGATTTAAATTTACGTTATATGATCATTTCTATATGTTCAATAAGTTATTTCGATTCCTATATATTATTTGAAAACTCAAACATATTCCATATGAATCATGGATATTGAATAAAGATATATTGTGTATGAATGATGAAGAAGCTAAGCATTTAGTAAAAGATGATCTAATGTATTTTGATTCCTTATTGGGAGATTGGTGATTGCATGAAACATTTTTTATAAGAATAGATAAGGTCATATGCTAAAATTAAATGTTACCACTAGGTTCTACTACTGAAATTCAACAACAATGGTACCACTGCCGAGGTTCTACAGCTTGGTTGAATCCACCATGTGAGTTACACACCTGGTGTACTAGCACCCATTTTATTACAATATAGGCTAAAATTAAAGCACAAGGTGATAATAGTAGAATCCACTACAAACTGATACTTCTATTTCAAAATTCCATATAAATCCACTCAGTTTCTAACTCCATGAGTGCTAAAACCATAGTGTTTTTGTATGTGTGTTATTAATGTGGTGTTAGAATAATGTTACTACTATCAGGGTACTACCATTGGGGTTCTACCATTATTTTGTGAACATGAGTATGCAATCGGGAGGAGGTACTATTAGTGTGAAATATCATGATAAAAAATAGATCAACTATTCGAACATATTATATTTTACTACCATGAATGAAGGATCTATATTCTAATGTCATAAGGAAGAATAAATAATGATTGATCTTGTGTATGTTTTATTGTTCAGAAAATAATTTTTGGATAGGGAAATAATGTATTGTGAAAATTTAGATATACATGAATATTAATGATGACTATTTCAGTTGTCTATAAAATTATCTTTTATAACGAGGTATTAAAATACCCTCATAAAATTTATAGGTTCTAGATATTCATTATCCTCCAATTCATATCTAGAGAGTATATGTGGTATTGTAGTATATTTTATAAATAGTTGATAATTGAAATGTAAATACATGAATGTTAAACATTAATACATATTTATCAGTGGAATTATTGATATGATCCAAATTTAGTCACAAAAATGGTTCACTAATGTATTCAACTTCTATTAATCTTGAACCATCATTTGTGGTGGAATTTGGATCCCATGAAAAATAATGATGTTGTGTAAAAATGAAAATAAAGGATTTGTGAGCTCATATTATCCAAACTAAAGAACATGAATAGTGATTATATACATCCATATGTGTTATACCTGATTTTCAAGGAATGATAATAGTGGAAGAAAAATTATTATTATTATTACAAAATTTGAGATGAAAAATTAATTAATAATAAAAAATTAATTGGGTCTTTTAAATGTGGAGTTATAAGAGAATAATTCAGGATAAAAAAATTACCCCAATATTAAAATTAATAAAATCATTACATATTGATTTGGAATCATATAAAATGAATGAATTTTTTTTTGAATATGATACACTATATAATATATATAATTGATGAGAAAATAATATGAATTTTATTTATGATTAAATTAAATTTATCAACAGATACAATATGTGTATGTTCACTTTTGTATACTAGTTTTTGGAAAAAACATTGAATTTTTTTTCTTATTTATATTATTATGGTAACAAGGTCATATATTTTTCACTGTTTGAATTAAATTATTTTTCTGTGTCATGAAAAAATATATAAATTTAGAGGAAATTGAATAGTTCATATCTTGTGATGTAGAAAAGTATGATTCAGTTATTACTGTAATAATTATATACATTGTTGGTTGTTGAGGAATTTTTTCATATGGGGGAGTTTTTGATCCAATACAAAATCAAGAAAGAATGTTTTCTTAGTTCAAATAATATTAGTTATACAAGACTCTAGTAATCTACATTCAAAAAAATATTAAAGAATAATATGACACAATGAGGTATATTATGAATAGAAAAATATAGAGAGAAGGAGACTATATAATAAGGTATTGAGCATGACTATTTTCATGGGAATAAGAATGTGGAAAATAGAAGAATTTTTTGGATAGACTACGACGCTCATAGTGGATTGAAGACATTTTTGTACTCTGGTTTTCAAAGAAGATGAATAAAAAAGAGGAATAGATAGATGTTTTAGAATAATTAGAATATTATTTTTCTACATTAAAGAGAATAAGAAGATGACGTGTGTAGTGTTTTTCCTAAAATGATTAAAAATCACCCACTACGGTGAAAGGTAAGTAGAATAAGAAGAAAAAACTCACAATAATAATTCTATTTTTTTAGTAGAAAATCTTATTGGTTCCCCTAAATTTAATTTTAAATGTATTGGATGTACCTTAGTTTGGGATTCATTAATCTAGTGTTTAAGATAAACACACTACTATATCATTAGAAAATGGTGTAAAACTCACAAATATTTTATACTGGGTTGTTTGACATTGAGTGTTAACAAATAACACAACATATTAGTATTATCAAAGTAAAGAAATGAACTAGTAAATTAATTTTTATTTTATACAAGTGTTCTTATATTTTCATACAATTACTGAAGAGGAAAAGAGAGAACATGATAAAAAATTCTCCTTAATTACATATTGAGGTAAAATGAAAGGTATAAAACGAAAAATGTATAATTTGTACATAAAAAACATCACCCCTCTATTAGAATCTAATATACCCCTCCTTGGATACCACATAACCTCTGTCACTTAAAAAATAATTTTTTCAATTGTTAATTGTATAAAAAGACAATTTTTATTAACATTTTTAAAATTATAATGGGTTTTACAAGGGTTAAAAAATAGATTATGTTATGATTTTCCAATGCAGATGTAAAATTTCTACTACATCAATAGATTTAAAAAATTTATTATAATAACTTCAAATCATTGGCTATATAGGTCCACTCTTCCATGAGTGCGTCCATATGTAACTGAAATATTATGATAAATTCCACATGTATTCTTACCCACTATTTTCAAAGGGAACCTCTCTTCCTCCATTATTAAAACTATTTAAATCTTCTAGTTAAGAAAATACAATCCCAAAAAACAACCAATATTCCATACCTTATTCATATCCATTCAAGTGAAATGTTAAGTATAGTCATTCAAGGAATATGGTGTAATTAAACATATGACTCTTAAAGAAGTGTTATAAGTCATAACCATGATTTTTCATAGCTATTTACTCATAGAACCTATCTAAACATAGTGTATCCATAAAAATGTGATGAATTAATTTATTTTGAATTGACAATGAATGTTTTTGATGAAATTTATGATAATATAATTATATGATTTTCCTCTACAAAAAATTATTTATTTTATTTTCTTATATTTATTTCAATTTATTACTTTTTTTCCTTTCATTTTATTCCCTTTATATAAAAATGTTACTGGATGAATTTTTATAAGGAATTTCTATATCATTTCACTCTTTAGTCTAGAATATTTCTATAAATGTCCATAATTTTATAATAATTTTTTAATAATGTTTTTATGTTACTAGAGTATTCATTATTGTCATTTTTACCAATATTATACATTATTTTAATTTTTGAAAATAATCCTCTTCTCATTTTCTTAATGTTGTAATTTTTAATTTTTATAGAAGATGTGAATGAAATATTTATTTAAGTACACCAAATATATGGATTTTGTTGCCTCCATGTCTTCTATTTTCATTAAATATTATTTAAAATATATCCCAGTATATTTTGAAATAATAAATTTCAATAATATTTTGTATATTTATAGATTTTAAATTTGTGATTTCAAAATTAAAAGGTTTTTTTGATCATGAATGATTTATGTGATTTTTTAATGGTACTTTCATCTATGAGAAAAAACCTTCAATTTTTCATTTTATTTACTAGAGTTATGATATAGTGTTACTATATATATTTGTTTTGTGTATGTATTATGATTATAGTGATGAAATTTTTATAAATACAATTTTCAATCCATTGTGTTTTGTTTTGATGTGATGATAAATTATTCAATGATTTTTTGTATAAATATTATGTTATTCTGAATATGGGATATGTCATTTTTTTATAAACCAATTATTTGTGGTTATATTATAATCCAAATGTTGTTGGTTTTATAATAAACAATAGAACGGTGGGTCCATTATATCACTCGAATTAATTTGGAAGAATTATTTAGATTGGAAACTCATAACATATGAAAAAGTCATTTATCTATATAGAGATGTCAGTGTAATATAAATGATAGTCATGCCAAAGAGAATGTTGAAAATTATTAGGTAAGAATTTAAAAAAATGGTACGTTTTCCGTAATAATCTTATTGGGTGTGACCCTTGGCTAAGGAAATGAGTTTATATGCTTCTATAAATTCCCCAAAAAATTGTCTAATACTTAGGATATGATATCATTGTTCATGATTAATAATATATGATTCCATACTCATATGTCCTATTTCATATTATTGGAAAATGATTCCCAATATTCATCATTAAATATCCATGACCAATTTAGTATGATTGTTATATATTTTGACCCAATTCTCGTAATATGTCACTTATATTATGCTCACTTATTAACATTTATTATTATCAATTATAGTTATCATTACTGAAAATCTAGTCACACCATTTTTATCTATCCCTCCAACATGTTATGAATAATGTTTTTATGTATGATATATCTAAAAAGGGAAAATGTTTTCTTGTACATAATAAGGAATGATGTAGTTATTTTAAGCACTATTTTTTTATGTTTCCATGTTTCCAAAGGCACTAAACCTTTATGATTCTAGAGTTGATCATGTTGATAAATAATTAATACTCATATAAAAATATATATTACTTGTGTATATATTTTTTGTGTCACAATAGTAGGTATTGGAAGAAGGTTTAATCAATTTTTTAAACTGGGAGGTGAAAACGTTAGGAAAACCCTTCAGAAAATATTATGTATATGAGGACATATAATGTTCTGGTAAACATAGATGTGCGATTTTATAAATAAAATACATTAATATCTTGATACTAAATATTTATGTTCTTTTGGAATAGATTAATATAAGGGTAATGAAGCAAAAAATTGTTCGTCGATTATATTTCCTTAATAACTTTAGTTCATCGTTAATAGGTTCAAACTAAACACCTGATTTGAAACTCCTCAAGGATATTTTTTTTATAAATTAATATTTTTATTATATACAATTATATAGGATTTGGATAGATAATGATCATGGATGACCTAGATTAAAATTATTGTGTAATATATTTAAAATATGGTGTCATGAAATAGATATCCTATGAAGGATTTTCTCATGACTATAGAATTACAATGTATGATTATTATTAAAAAAAATATAATTTTATTTTAATTTTTGTTAATGGTTGTACATGGGAAGAATCATGTAAACACTAAATGTTATGGATGAAGTATTGATATTTTTGAATTGGATAAAAATTAAATGGGTGTTTAATAATTAATATATTTATTATTCATAACAAACTCTATCTGTTTATGATTATAATTATGAACATATATTATTTTCTAAATGAACTAAATAAGAGAAAAAAGGAGTTTCTTGAAACCATGGATGAAAGATGTTTTTATTACCTACAAGTTGAAAAATCGGGAATAAGTACATAGGGAAAGGTCAAAAAGGAATAGAAATATGTTTTTTGAGTTGAAAATGAAGACATAAAGAATTTTATTGGTAAGAATAATAAACAGTTCAATGTAGGTAAATATATTATATCCAAAGGAAGAATTTTAATTTAATGGATTTTATATGGGGAATATGGGAATTATTTAACACTATTCCAAAATACAAAGCCTAACCATTATACTATGGAATGAAATACATTTTGACCATAATTGATGATTAATAATTAAAGCCTTTATGTTTTAGGATTTTTGAATTATGGTTTATTATTATTTTTATGATTGATATTCTACTTTTGAGAATCATGAAACATCTAAGGATTATTCAACAATAGTATTTTGTTATATATAATAAAATATAAGTTAAATGAAATAGACAACCTATAAATGTGAATTATTGGTTAGAGATATTCCGGGAAAAAAAGATGAATGGGGCCTTGAAATACCTTAATATATTATTGAGGATGAGGTAATACTTTTTCTTTTAAATAAAGAGATAGTTGATATTAAGAATGTAAATTTGATAGTTATTTTAACATTAAATTGAATTGTTTTTTATTGAAAATATATTTATGTTATCTACGATGGAATTTATTGAATTATTTATATATGAAATATATTTGATAGTATATGATTTAATTAATCTAATAAGGATAGAGTTTATTTTTTAGAAGCATATATTTTTTCATTGAGTTTTTATGGTGATTTTTGTTATTTAGATTTTTTATAATAATATATGATCTATGTGATCATATTTCTTGTACATGGAATTATGATCTATGTTATATTGTTGGGGGATAAAAGTTAACCCAATTTTGGAATGTGTTTGGAATTCATTCAAAATTTATAATTTTCAAATTTGGATAGATATATTTTACTAGAGTCATAAGGTAAATTATTTTTGGGATGGTTTATGTAGAAATTTGGGTTTCATTATAGAGGTTTTATGTTTAACATTTTATTTTTTTCTTATGAAAATAAATCCAATTTTGAGAACTTATACTAACAATACTGGTATTGTTAATTATTTTGAGACAAAAGGAATAATTATTTCATTCTTTTTGGGATGTAACGACATGTTCAATGTTTTTGTAGTGATACATGCATGAAAAATTCATATTTTTCATACATCATTGAATTATAGAAGAAAATAGGAGGAAGTTAATTGAAAAAAAAACCATGTTATGATATTAATTTTATGTATATACAGAGAAAAAGTGTGTATATATTATATTAATCCATGGTAAAATAATTCATCCTCTATATGAAATATAATTTTAAAATATAATTTTAATTATTTTTATAATTATTTCTAAGGGACTGATGATCATTTTCACCTTTTTCTTATTTATAGTTTTGTGGTCATTAACATTCTCAATAATATGGAATCTATCAATATATATTGTTATATGTAAATTATATTTATCATATGATTAAATGTTTTGGATGCTCCATAGTGTTCTTCTATTCAGGGAATCATATTTCGTGTCATTTCCAGCATCCTTTACATTTCCCACATTAACTTTTTGAAGGAAGTTTTGTTGTCTGTATATATAATGTGAGTTTTCATAAAATGTTTTTATCAAATATAAATACGTTGATTACAAATATTTAAATTATTATTATGAAATACTTTTAAAGGGGAAGAAATTTAACACCTCATGATTATATAATTTATTTTTCAATTAAACTCTAAGTGTTTGATAGATTTGTTAACAAAAAACAATAATCATAAAATTAACCATGATATATTGTAACATATTTGTTAAAATTAAAATAGGAGTAAGAATAAGTTTATAACGACCCAGATATTCAATAATGGAAATCCTTATTGACCAAATTAAATGTTTCTTTATATAAAATTTTTATATGAAATATCAACTTATTTGGTTTTATGTTATGAATTGTGACTGTAGCTAATATAGCCATTGAACAGTGATCACATGATTAGTATAAATATAGGGCTTTAACAAATCCAATTTACTCAAAGGAAGTGATGGCCTCATCCATTAGACGTGCCCCATACAAAGACCATTTGTTGGAACTCGGAAAAGAGGTGGCGTCATTGGGATTCGCTCTTGAACAAGCCCAAGCCGAGCTTCCACAGGTTAATCTCGAGCAGGACTGGCTACGAGGGAAGTGCATGTTAATAGAGATTACCACCCGAGCAATATTATCCGAGCCACCCCAAGAGTCTGTGACCATCGCACACCTTACTCTTTAGTCTTATGAGAGTGTTATAAGGGGTTATGTAACAAGACCATAACACTATGGTTATGTACATTATTTTTGTATGTAATAATGAATATATTTTCATGTTATTTTTGTTACCTTGTAAATAGTTTTTAAATCTCAAATAGTGTTTTTAGTTAATATTCATCTAAGAAATATATTTTAATGAATTAATGGATTTTTGTATTAAATAATATTTTAATAAAATATTATTATTATTAAATTAATTTTTATTAAATATAAATGATCATATAATTTTATTAATGCAATTGTAAATTTTATTAAGGTTTGAAAGCCAATTTTGTCAAAACCCATGAATTTTCGATAAATGTCGGTTTTTATTATAAATGTAAAAATGTAAAAATGTAAAAATTTATTTAGATAAAATGAATATTATTTCTGGAATCAGGACATCGAAATTATCAAATGGTAAATTTTTCATCATTTTCTGAGCCACTCAAATTTTTGGGTAAAAATTAAATACCGTTTAATTATATAATGTGTTTTATGACTTTATAATGACCCATATAGTGATGTAATAAAATACTATAAGCCTTATTTTTGGCAAATATATGTTTTAACATAAATATAATGTGATTTTGGGATTGTTTTACTTATTTTACAAATCATTAATGCACCCTTTAAGGCTTTTTAAACATTTTGTCTTTTTAAATTGTTTTTCTTGGGAGTGTGACTCTTCTCCAAATATGTAACCCCATTATAATACAAAATTCAGTCTTTGGACTTATGAAATATTATCTTCTACTTCCCTTTTTCAAAAAACATGGGCAAAAACCTCGGGTTTATTTATGGTTTGAATTAGTTTAATATGAGGTGTCCCAACCCTAAATAATAAAGAATTCCCTCACCATTCCTATACAAAACCACCAAATCTCCTACTTTCTCATAACTAAATTCCTTTGTAGTTCGTACAACCTTTTCCCTACTCTCCATAGAATTCACACAAGGTGACCCAAGCTCCAAAGAATCCTCTCCCAAGCCTCTCTCAAGCCTTTGGAAGCACACTTCCAAGTAAGGGTTTTTTTCCTGTCTCATTTTTGTCCAATTTTCAATAAATTGTTATGCATTTTAATTTCAATTATAAATTTTGGGGTATGGTTTATAACCTCTCCCATACTGCCCTCTTTATGTTTGAATTATGGGATACCCCTTTCTCTCTCACTAAATGCCTCCCATGTACACCCGTTACAATGCAGAAATTCTGAAAGGAATTTCTCTCTCCCCTTTTACATTCAAGCAATTATTTGGAATCATGAATAAAAATTCCATTAAAATTATTGGGACATGTATCTATAAGACCACCATAATGTAAATTTCATGTACATAGTATGATACACCCCTTTCTCTATCATCAACCATTTTTTATTAATTCTTACGTCACGCTGTTACGCTGTCGAAAATTGCACCGATCTTCCAAGACAATTTCATTGTGTAGTGAATACCATACCCATTTCTCTATCAAGGGTATTAACATTTATGCACATTTAACTATGGGTAGAATGTCCGATGTTTTAATTCCACATTCCTTTATCTTGGAATAAATTATTATGTTTTATGAATCAATGTTATATGATCCATGTGGCACACTTATGCATGAAATGGAATGTTTAAGAAGGGTGTGCCTTTATAGCGCTCCAATGCATTGGATAAAGTATAACATCATGATATAACGTGTGAAATGGGTGTTGACTCATTATAATTCATGTGAAATGAGGTTTTACTCATTCTTCATGTGCAATGAGGATTTACTAATGTACCATCTGCAATGATCCTTGGATCATGCTAATTCTATGTTAAGTGTTGTTGCCACATTTCCATGTTATAATTATCATTCTTTATCATGCCTTTATGTTTATGCTTCTATTTTGATCTATAAGTATTCTTATTTTCTAACATTTATTGAATTCCTCATGTTCCTCCATGTTTATTCCCTTTTTGGGCTTTATAGCTCACCCTTTCTTATACATGTCCTCAGGTTATCCCATGCAAAGCTATGTATGATGGAATGTAGTGGTCATTTAAAGGAAGTTTTCAATAAAGATGTTGTATTTCATGTATTTAGTTGTTATGTAATGTTCCTAAGCCCTAATGTCACTAGACCTATCGATCTTCCATGTTGTATCAGGTGAATGTTTTATGTAATAAATGAGGTTTAAGTTTCTAATAAAAGCAGGGTTGTCAGAGTTGGTATCAGAGGATAGGGTTTGTTATTTTTGGGATTAGGATTAGAAAACCCTAGTAAAGCCTTAAAGATAAAACTAAGTAAAATAAAAACATACGTTAGTTTTGGTGGGTATTGAGTAAGTGGTTTATCAAGCAAATACATCCCCGTGTGGATACGAGCAGGTTGAGGTGGCTCTGGCACAGATGTATCCTAGGTGTAAAACCCGAAAACACCACTTTGAGCAAGACTTGAACTGGAACTGTTGCCTGAAAACTGGCCTGGTTTCAGTCTTGGTTACGACACTCCTAGGGGATATGCTTTGTTAAATTCACAAGATTAGTATGAACCATTATTAGGGGACAAAAAAATTCCCTATGAATATTTTTAGAAAGTAGATCATGGATAACATAAACTAAAGCCAATAGATTCGTATGTTAAAGCAATAAGAGTTATTTATAAGTAATCAGTTTTGTACTTGTATTACCCTTTATGCATCACCCCTATATTTCCTTTTATTCCAGCCAATGGCCGGTAATAAGAGGACTCGGGCTAGCAACCGATTTTAAGATCAATGTGATGATTGTACTAATGAGATGCCCAATCCAATGGGAGATGGAATCACGAACTTTGTCATGCTTATATCTCAGATAACTCATAATTTGAATAGAAACATGGGTCAGGAGGAACTTTCAACCCCCTCTATGAATTATCAAGTCGCTTTTGAGATCTTCTGAGACAAATGCCTCGTAATTTTAATGGATCATCTGATCCATCAATCGAAGAACAATGGATCAACTCCATTGAAATGATCTTATCCATCCTTCAATGTTATGAACAAGGGAAGGTTCTCCTAGCTAATTATCATATGGAGGGTGAATCTGATCAATGGTAGATGTTTATTAAAAATATGAAGCCTGAGGAGGAGATTGGGGCCATAGAATGGAAGGATTTCCAGAATTTTTTTTTCGATAAATATTTTCTGTACATCTTCCTGCTTAAAATGGAAATAGGCTTCCTTTCCCTTGGGAAAAAAGACAACGAATATATTAGAGCGTATGAGGAAAACTTCACATGGCTTGCATGATATGCTTCCAGCTTTGTCATTACCCTGGAATGCATGGTTGACTGCTTATTTTGTGGGCTGAAACCGAGCCTGCGGAAAGAACTGGCAATCCGTGAGTTCGATAGCTATGAGGAAATTATCTCATGTGCTCCCAAGGTCGAAATGGAGATCGTAGAATCTCAGGGGTATCATGGGGGTATGAAGCATAAGGTGGACTTGAATGCTGGTTTCCCAATGGATAAATCCAATGGTTCTAAGAAGATCCAGCACCCCACTTGACAAAGGTGAGGAAAGAAGCACCCCTGAAATTGCCTGAAGGGTACAAGAAAATGCTTTAGGTGTGGGAGAGAAGGGAATCTGGCTGTTAACTGTTGGAAAGAAATACCCACGGTTGTGACATAGGAGAGGAACACTCCTTTAAAACCTCAACGCGTGATTCATTGCTACAACTACAAAGTACTAGGGAATCTTTCAAATCAGTGCCCTATGCCAAGGGTTTTCGGAGGCAACCAACAACCACCAAGGAATCAAGGAAGATCTTTTTCCATCACTACTACCCATGTGAACCCTGAAAATGAAGTGGTGAAAAGTACTCCAATAATTCATTCACTAATAGAGAATGTAACTTTTGATTCTGGTTCTACACATTCTTTTATATCTCGAAAGTTTAGTAGAACAATGCCCACGCCACCACAAATCATGGGAGTGAAGATGTCGGTGAGTACGGAAAATGGGGAAATCATTGAATCCCATGAATATAACTCCTCCCATGTCATAATCGATGGATTGAACTTCCTGGAAAACCTCTTCATACTCCATCTAGTGTAATTTTATGCAATTCTTGGCTTGGATTGGATTTCCTTATATAGAGCCAATATAAGTGACCGGGAGTGGGAAATAACATTCTATGTGGAGAATCGACTCCCGATTCTTTACAAATGCAAGGATGAAGATAAATCTTTTTTAGCTCCATCATCTCAAGAATGGATATTAATAGCCTATGAGCACTCATATATATATTGTATGATTGAGTTAAAGGAAGCAACTATCCTTGAAGTCATTCCTATAGTGAGGGAATTCACTGAAGTGTTTCCCGAGGAATTGCCTGGTCTCCCTCCCAGAAGAGATGTTGAATTCTCAATTGAACTTATACCGAGGGAATTTCCAATATCTAAAATTCCATATAGAATGGCTATTGTGGAGCTTGAAGTGTGGAAGAAACAACTACAGGAGAATCTGGATAAAGGGTTTATATGCGCTAGTGCTTCACCATGGGGTGCACCAGTCCACTACGTCAAGAAGATGGATGGATCAATGCGCCATTGCAATTATTTTTGTGAGCTCAAAAAATCATGATGAAGAACATGTATCCTCTCCCATTAATTGATGACTTGTTTGATCAGTAGTGTGGAGCTCAATACTTCTCCAAGGTGGATTTTCGGTTGTGATGTTATCCAGTCAGGGTGAAGAAGGAAGATATCCCCAAGACTACTTTTCGTACAATATACGGGCACAATGAATTCATAGTAACGCCATTTGGACTCAATAATGCTCTAGAAATCTTCATGGACATGATGAATAGAGTCTTTAGATATTACCTTGACAAATTTATTGTAGTATTTATAGATGATATTCTAATATACTGCAAAACCAAAGAGGATCATGAGGAGCATCTAAGAACTATTCTAGAGACCTTGTAGAAGGAGAATCTCTTTCCCAAGTACAACAAGTGTGAGTTCTGGTTGAAGGAGGTATCATTCTTGTTCCATATCATCATATGAAATGGGATATCTGTGGATACCTCCAAAACAGATTCCATTGAGGGATAGCCGAGGCCAACATCAGTAACAGATATCCATAGCTTCTTGGGGTAAGCTGGATTCTATCCATGATTTGTGAGAAATTTCTCACAATTTTCCAACCCTCATACCAAGCTAACTCAGAAGAGAATAATTGTTTCTTAGAGTTAATATTATGAAGAAATATTCAAGGAGTTAAAAAGGAGTCTTATCACTACACCGGTGATAACTTTACTCACAAGTGGAGAACATTTCATGGTATTCAGTGATGCTTTGAAGAACGTCTTGGGATGTGTGTTGATGCAAAATGAAAAAGTCATTTCCTATGATTCAAGGAAATTGAAAGCTCATGAACAGACCTATCAAACACATGACCTCGAGTTGGCTGCAGTTATCTTCACTTTGAAAATTTGGTGGCATTATCTCTTTAGGGGGAAGTGTAACGCCCCGACCCCAGCTACCCAGAGCCGGTGCATTACTTCGTAACATTGGCATGATCCCAAAAGATCAAGTCTCGAAAGACCGATTAGTTTAGTAGCCTTGGAAACACTAGATACATTCATAAGTCTTTCATTACATCAAAATTAAACAAACTACAAAAAAACATGGTCTTCATAGTCCACACTCATATCTTCACTGATTATTCTTGCAAGTCAGTCATAAAATACTTCTTCACAACCTGGAAAATTTTTAAACATTGAAAGGGGTGAGCTCAAATGCTCAGTAAGGATAACAATAATGCGGAAGCTTTCATAAATAAACATTAACATTTAAGGCAATGTATAACTAAAACAAAAGCCTCTTAAACATGAACTTCAACATAATATGGCAAAAGTAAAATGAGATAATGCCATTTACTTCTTCACATGGATATTCTACTGGTCGAATAATCACATGTAATATCAATAACCACTTTCATAATGATGGAATGCATAATGCCAGACTATCATAACCACGTAGTCAAGGCCTCGTGCCAAGACCACAAATAAGATTTTGTCAAGGCCTCGTGCCAAGACACTAGTTTGTCTCATGAGACCTGCCGATGCATCGAGGAGCTATAGCGGGCTCCACCCGTCACTTATTAAGTCCAATGCATTCCTCATATGAATAGGTTTAAACATATCATAAACCATAACATAATCGTATCACATAAAACATGCATAAAGGAAACATAACATTTCCATATTTCAATCACAAGATATCAATACAACACATTGATATAATAAAAATTCTTTCAAAACCATTTTCAATACCAAAATAAAAGAATGTTAAAACATTGTATTTATTTTTCATTAAAAAAATGATGGCTTGTAGAAGAAGCCGAAACTCAAATAATGGTCACGGCGGCAGAGAAGTCGTTGTCGCCGCATAAGTACGGAAAGAAAAACATTCCCTTTTTGTCGTTTAGTAAAACACTTCGTATAAAAAAGATTCCTTTTGAATAAACGTAAAAGTCAAAGGGGTTTATACACCGTATAAAAGAAAGTTGTGTATAAAATAAAATATGCCTCAACGAAAGGAGATTGAGACGAAGTCCCATACAAAGATCATTTTTAAAATAAAATAGATATATTATGTGTATTCACTATAGGTACACATAAATAACATAAAAATACAAAATAGGACATAATAATATCATGACATAATTTGAAAGTAGGAGATTAACCCAAAGAATGGAAGTTGGGTTAAGAAGATCCCTTACCTCGTGTCTGACTTGACTCAACCGTTCTTTAACCTCCTGAATAATAAACTAGAGTTAATATATACCTTATTAAGAACCATTTTTAACTTCATTATCCTTATTATATCACTTATTACAATGATATGAACATTATGTAATTATTTAAGTTAATAACGGTCGTTTTGTCGATCTTTGGTACTTGAGTCAACAATAAGCTTCTTATAATTACAAGTTGTTTATGTGGTGAAATATCCATTATATCCAGAATTATATTCATGATTTATATGTCATATATATCTTATATATCCAGTATATACATTCATTTATAATATTACGTAACATTTAGAGGTAAGAAATGAAATGCACCGTTCATGGAGACGGTAAGCCGTACGTACGCATGAACGCTACTTCCATTTCTATTTCATATTTTCTGGAATGGAATCATAATGATATGAGAGTATATTATAATTCCAGTATAATAACATATATAATATCATTAACTTTATCCTTCACACATCCCACATATGGTATTAACGAATCAAATCACTTTCAGGGGGCGGTAGTCCGCGCTTCCTAAAATGAAGATATCGTGTTTTACCCATAATGGAAACCATAAAGGTATGCCCAAAATGAAAAAAACAGAAGCTTAAGGAAAACATAAACATATTATATATCATATATAAAAATAGTGACATCATAATGGCCACCTTTGAAGGTGTTAAATGAGTGTTGAACAATCATCGTTTCGGGAGGCAGAATTTCGCCATCCACGGAAACCTTATGTTCTTTAACCATTTGATGTAGTTGTGTGGAAGTGTAGCTCAAATAAATCTTATAACAACATCCTAGTATATTTAAGATACTGGTGTTGTTACAAAAGAAGTAAATAAAAAGAGTTTAGGGGGTTGGAGAAGCAAAATAAAACAAAAGAACATGAGAGAATGAATTACCTTAAAAAGTGTAACTCCTTTTGAGTTGAGCCTAAAGGCTTCCTTTGAAAGGATTCTGCCCAAAGGGAATCCTCTAGGATTAGGAGAGGGATGTGGAGAGAGCAAATGGGCAGGGGTTGGCCGAGCCAATGGCTTGAAGAGTGTGTGAAATGAGGTATAGGTGGGGGCCTTTTATAAGAGGAGAGGAGGGGCACTTTTGGAAAGTAAAGGAACATTACATTATTTGAAACTGTGTTTCGGTTTTAAAAGGTCCCACATTGATAGAATTCGTGGATAAGGTGATAAGGCATCGAAATCCACTCATCCAATTGGTTTTGGCCATGTGTAGTTCATAGATTTTATATTATCTTTCCATTTTATTTAAATCGTCAAATAATGATGTCATCGCTGCATCATTATTATGTCATAAATAATTAAATTTATTTAATGTCTAAAAATTATAAAAAAAATACTATGATATAGGAAATCTTTTTATCTTTCCAATGACTATTTATAATCAAAATTTGGACTTGTGTAACCCTACTTAAAAATTGTTTTAGTAAAACACTTTATGTTAGTGTCATTTTCACTTTAACATTAAATAAAAAGTAATTTATGTTATTTCCCAACAAAAGTGGATCCATGGGGTCCCCAAGTTAGGCCATGGCTTGTCTTGGTCGGCCATGACACAACCAATGAGGTTGGGACATGTGTCTAGGTCATTTAATATTATTAAAGTATTATTTATACCTTAAACTACCCTAATTACCACTAATCGCGATTAAGAACTTAATAAGTTACTATTCACCAAAAAATTATTTTTATCCCATTGAACCACATTTTACTTCTTAATGACAACCATGTATGTCGGATTTTTGAAAATCAAATCACAGAAGTGGTAATATTTCATTTAAACGAAAAATCAGTTATTTAACAACCACTTAGTGGTTTCACTATTCATCAAAAATTGAAGTTTTTCAGAATAAGGCCAAAATTTCACCCTAAGCTATAATTGATATTCCGAATTGAAAAATGATGTCTATTTTACAAAATTCCAAACATATTAGTTGCATTAATTAATTTTATAATTAATTCCCGCTGTCACAACAAATAGCGTGTTTTTAAGAAACAATTTATATCAAAAGATTGGCAATTGTTTATGTCCAATTTCAATGTTAAATTAATTCTAATGACCACCATTGGATAAAATGGTAAAAATATATTCTAATTATACTTTAAAACCATCAAATATTATAATTTATCACTATAAATTATTTTGATTAAAAAAGTTGTTTTAAGTATTTTTCACTATTTATAAAATTTTAGAAGTTCTCAGAAAAATACCAAAAATTCAACATAGGCTAATTTCGATATTACGAATACAAAAATGAAGTCCATTTTGACATATAAAATTTATAATATTTCAAAAAGAAGGTATTACTATTCATAACGGCTACTTTGATTAGTCGCGGTGTTTTAGAACTCGAAGTTGCGTACAATGCAAGCTATTGTATTACTGAATGAGAAGCGTATCGTGGAAGCTCGGGGTGTTACATTCTCCCCTCCTTCAATAAATTGCGTCCTCGCAATTTGAAATTTTTCTTGGAAAATACAAGGTTGAAAAGAGAAAATACCTTTGAAGAAAACCCACATCGAAAATAAGGTTAATAAATATATAACATTAAAAGAAAGCAGGATAAGTACAAAGGTCACCCGATATAGCCCATTATAGGATTCTATGAAAATATGGATATGGAGGAGAAACAAACCATCAAGGTCTGATGGGGAGTTATAGAAAACAGGATTAGGAGAAAGTTTAACCACAAGAAAATCACAAACTTGTGATTGGTTAAACGGTCATTGAATCCCTAGTTGGAAAAGTTAACCGACAACATTTTTGTTTTAAGTTACCTTTTATAATGTTGAGGATTTTATTTAGGAGATTTACTAAGAACGTAAGGGAATATACATACTTGTTATGTATACTTTCATTCATTAATGAATTTTTACCACAAACCCATCTTTTACTCCAAATGGTAACAGAACTCAAAAATATTCTATTTATCCTAATTGTATAAGGTACCAAAGGTTAACACATACCATTTAGATTAGTAAAATTATTTTGTAATAACCAGGGACTTCCTGTAGGCTAGTGGTAGGAAATAAAGGCCTGTCGCACTTTGATTGTGGGTTCGATTCCTACAGCTTTGTCTGACGCGACGGTTTATGCCCCACCCTGCAGGTTGTCCTTTTCCTAAAACTATAGTATTATAATACTCCAAAAATAATCTTCATAAATTTTTTAACCTTAAACCATACTATCCAAAAATCAACTTAATCCACTCCAACCTTTATAGTTATCCAAAATACCTCTGTCCAGACTTTCTCTAAAAGGTCTCTTAATTCCAAAATCAATTTATCAGATTCCCCAAACAAAGAAATGTTTCTCTTATTGTCACATACCAAAAATATGATTACCTTAATCATATTAAAACCTTACTGAAATCAAAAAGTAATGCAGTACAATCCATATATATATATTACATTATTCTTATAACCAGAATATAATCCTTGAGTCCAAAAGCACCAATACATTAGTTATTCTGCTTCAACTGTAGTAATAGCATAAGATTGTCCTTGATCCCTTGTCCTTTTCTGAGGTAAGTTTCCTTGACGCTTAGGACATTCATTTTCATAATGACCCATTTCTCTACAATTGTAGCATTCAACTTTGACAGCCTCTTTCTTTCCCTCGCAATCACGTGCCTGGTGACCTTTTTCTCCACATTTATAACAGACTCCCATTCCTTTTAGGCAAGTACCAGGGTGATTCTTCCCACAATTATCACATAATGGAAAATCCTTCTTTCCCTTTTTCCCTTTATCTGTCTCTTGTTCCACCGTTCTCTTCTTCTCTTGCTTTACTTTGTTGTCATAAGACTTAGAGAATTCCTTTTCTGTCTTGATAGCACATGAGACTATATCTTCGTATGTTGAGAAAGATTGTGACACTAGAGCTCGACGGAGAAATGGTTTTAACCCATCAAAGAAACGATCAATCTTACTTCTTGGGTTACGTATATAATCTGCAGCATGCCTCGCTAACCTTGTAAAGTTAGCCTCATACTTTGCGACATTCTCATCCTCCTTCTGCCTCAGACTCAGAAATTGCCTTTCCATATCTGCTCGATGGTCACGAGGAAAGTATTTTTCTAAGAAAAGCCCTTTGAACTCCCTCCATTCCATATTCGATATGTCATCATCTTCCTTTGTGTTTTGAATCAGCGACCACCACTGATCGGCATCTCCAGTGAGGCGGTAAACTGCCATGACAACCTTCTCCCTTTCACTACTCCCCAAGGCATGGAATATTTTCTCTAAGGAATTTATCCATTGCTCAGCTACTATAGGATTTGTACTCCCATTAAAGGTTGGTGGTTGTTGCCTCATGAAACGGTCTAGCATTGATCCTCCACGTTGCGGATCAGGGTGCTCCATACGAGTAAGGTTGTTATTCATAACCTGCGTGAGTTGTCCCAGTATGGTAATAAGTTGATCAGCACCAGTTGTATCTCCAGGTCCACAATAATTATCTTGAGCCGGAGGGCAATCCCTACACGGAGTTCGTGCATTGATACAGTTTCCATTCCTTCTACTAGGCGCCATTTCTAAACAATGGCATAAACTAGATTAGTTTATGAATCAAAATACATAATTCCATACTTGTAAAATACTTAACATAAATTGAACTATTTATGGATATAATCCATAATCATAAAAAGAAATGTTTTCTTTGAGAAAGTATATACTCATAACCCTTCATAGTGGTTTGTAAATAAAATGAGAATTATCCTAAGCATATCCCCCGGGAGTGTCGTAACCAAGAGTGCAGCAAGGCCCGTTGTCGTGCACCAGTTCCCGTTCGAGTCTATCTCAAAGCGGTGTTTTCGGGTTTTACCCCTAGGAACATCTGTGCCAGAGCCGCCTCTACCTGCTCGTATCCAGACAGTGATGTATTGCTCGGAAAACTCACAAAATCTCTTACAATAACAAAATTCTAGGAAACTCTTCTATACTAATCCTCAAAGTTTATCCTTGGGCTATGTGCTCTAATCAGAGTTTATCTAAATCTAGCTTCCAAGGTTAGTACTAAACTGCCTCTGATACCAACTGTAACGCCCCGACCCCAGCTACCCAGAGCCGGTGCATTACTTCGTAACATTGGCATGATCCCAAAAGATCAAGTCTCGAAAGACCGATTAGTTTAGTAGCCTTGGAAACACTAGATACATTCATAAGTCTTTCATTACATCAAAATTAAACAAACTACAAAAAAACATGGTCTTCATAGTCCACACTCATATCTTCACTGATTATTCTTGCAAGTCAGTCATAAAATACTTCTTCACAACCTGGAAAATTTTTAAACATTGAAAGGGGTGAGCTCAAATGCTCAGTAAGGATAACAATAATGCGGAAGCTTTCATAAATAAACATTAACATTTAAGGCAATGTATAACTAAAACAAAAGCCTCTTAAACATGAACTTCAACATAATATGGCAAAAGTAAAATGAGATAATGCCATTTACTTCTTCACATGGATATTCTACTGGTCGAATAATCACATGTAATATCAATAACCACTTTCATAATGATGGAATGCATAATGCCAGACTATCATAACCACGTAGTCAAGGCCTCGTGCCAAGACCACAAATAAGATTTTGTCAAGGCCTCGTGCCAAGACACTAGTTTGTCTCATGAGACCTGCCGATGCATCGAGGAGCTATAGCGGGCTCCACCCGTCACTTATTAAGTCCAATGCATTCCTCATATGAATAGGTTTAAACATATCATAAACCATAACATAATCGTATCACATAAAACATGCATAAAGGAAACATAACATTTCCATATTTCAATCACAAGATATCAATACAACACATTGATATAATAAAAATTCTTTCAAAACCATTTTCAATACCAAAATAAAAGAATGTTAAAACATTGTATTTATTTTTCATTAAAAAAAATGATGGCTTGTAGAAGAAGCCGAAACTCAAATAATGGTCACGGCGGCGGAGAAGTCGTTGTCGCCGCATAAGTACGGAAAGAAAAACATTCCCTTTTTGTCGTTTAGTAAAACACTTCGTATAAAAAAGATTCCTTTTGAATAAACGTAAAAGTCAAAGGGGTTTATACACCGTATAAAAGAAAGTTGTGTATAAAATAAAATATGCCTCAACGAAAGGAGATTGAGACGAAGTCCCATACAAAGATCATTTTTAAAATAAAATAGATATATTATGTGTATTCACTATAGGTACACATAAATAACATAAAAATACAAAATAGGACATAATAATATCATGACATAATTTGAAAGTAGGAGATTAACCCAAAGAATGGAAGTTGGGTTAAGAAGATCCCTTACCTCGTGTCTGACTTGACTCAACCGTTCTTTAACCTCCTGAATAATAAACTAGAGTTAATATATACCTTATTAAGAACCATTTTCAACTTCATTATCCTTATTATATCACTTATTACAATGATATGAACATTATGTAATTATTTAAGTTAATAACGGTCGTTTTGTCGATCTTTGGTACTTGAGTCAACAATAAGCTTCTTATAATTACAAGTTGTTTATGTGGTGAAATATCCATTATATCCAGAATTATATTCATGATTTATATGTCATATATATCTTATATATCCAGTATATACATTCATTTATAATATTACGTAACATTTAGAGGTAAGAAATGAAATGCACCGTTCATGGAGACGGTAAGCCGTACGTACGCATGAACGCTACTTCCATTTCTATTTCATATTTTCTGGAATGGAATCATAATGATATGAGAGTATATTATAATTCCAGTATAATAACATATATAATATCATTAACTTTATCCTTCACACATCCCACATATGGTATTAACGAATCAAATCACTTTCAGGGGGCGGTAGTCCGCGCTTCCTAAAATGAAGATATCGTGTTTTACCCATAATGGAAACCATAAAGGTATGCCCAAAATGAAAAAAACAGAAGCTTAAGGAAAACATAAACATATTATATATCATATATAAAAATAGTGACATCATAATGGCCACCTTTGAAGGTGTTAAATGAGTGTTGAACAATCATCGTTTCGGGAGGCAGAATTTCGCCATCCACGGAAACCTTATGTTCTTTAACCATTTGATGTAGTTGTGTGGAAGTGTAGCTCAAATAAATCTTATAACAACATCCTAGTATATTTAAGATACTGGTGTTGTTACAAAAGAAGTAAATAAAAAGAGTTTAGGGGGTTGGAGAAGCAAAATAAAACAAAAGAACATGAGAGAATGAATTACCTTAAAAAGTGTAACTCCTTTTGAGTTGAGCCTAAAGGCTTCCTTTGAAAGGATTCTGCCCAAAGGGAATCCTCTAGGATGAGGAGAGGGATGTGGAGAGAGCAAATGGGCAGGGGTTGGCCGAGCCAATGGCTTGAAGAGTGTGTGAAATGAGGTATAGGTGGGGGCCTTTTATAAGAGGAGAGGAGGGGCACTTTTGGAAAGTAAAGGAACATTACATTATTTGAAAATGTGTTTCGGTTTTAAAAGGTCCCACATTGATAGAATTCGTGGATAAGGTGATAAGGCATCGAAATCCACTCATCCAATTGGTTTTGTCCATGTGTAGTTCATAGATTTTATATTATCTTTCCATTTTATTTAAATCGTCAAATAATGATGTCATCGCTGCATCATTATTATGTCATAAATAATTAAATTTATTTAATGTCTAAAAATTATAAAAAAAATACTATGATATAGGAAATATTTTTATCTTTCCAATGACTATTTATAATCAAAATTTGGACTTGTGTAACCCTACTTAAAAATTGTTTTAGTAAAACACTTTATGTTAGTGTCATTTTCACTTTAACATTAAATAAAAAGTAATTTATGTTATTTCCCAACAAAAGTGGATCCATGGGGTCCCCAAGTTAGGCCATGGCTTGTCTTGGTCGGCCATGACACAACCAATGAGGTTGGGACATGTGTCTAGGTCATTTAATATTATTAAAGTATTATTTATACCTTAAACTACCCTAATTACCACTAATCGCGATTAAGAACTTAATAAGTTACTATTCACCAAAAAATTATTTTTATCCCATTGAACCACATTTTACTTCTTAATGACAACCATGTATGTCGGATTTTTGAAAATCAAATCACAGAAGTGGTAATATTTCATTTAAACGAAAAATCAGTTATTTAACAACCACTTAGTGGTTTCACTATTCATCAAAAATTGAAGTTTTTCAGAATAAGGCCAAAATTTCACCCTAAGCTATAATTGATATTCCGAATTGAAAAATGATGTCTATTTTACAAAATTCCAAACATATTAGTTGCATTAATTAATTTTATAATTAATTCCCGCTGTCACAACAAATAGCGTGTTTTTAAGAAACAATTTATATCAAAAGATTGGCAATTGTTTATGTCCAATTTCAATGTTAAATTAATTCTAATGACCACCATTGGATAAAATGGTAAAAATATATTCTAATTATACTTTAAAACCATCAAATATTATAATTTATCACTATAAATTATTTTGATTAAAAAAGTTGTTTTAAGTATTTTTCACTATTTATAAAATTTTAGAAGTTCTCAGAAAAATACCAAAAATTCAACATAGGCTAATTTCGATATTACGAATACAAAAATGAAGTCCATTTTGACATATAAAATTTATAATATTTCAAAAATAAGGTATTACTATTCATAACGGCTACTTTGATTAGTCGCGGTGTTTTAGAACTCGAAGTTGCGTACAATGCAAGCTATTGTATTACTGAATGAGAAGCGTATCGTGGAAGCTCGGGGTGTTACAGGAAGTGTGAAATATATATGGACCACAAAAGACTCAAGTATATATTCACACAGAAAGAGTTGAATATGCACTAATGAAGATGGTTAGAGATAATCAAAGACTATGACTACTCAATCCAATACCACCCTGGGGAAGCGAACAAGGTGGCCGATGCTCTAAGTAGAAAAGACCCAGAAATTATATCATTGATGAGAATTGAAAAGGATCCAATATTTTTAGATTTGATGAAGATGGACATGGGAATCATAAAGAAGGGAAAATCATCAATTGTTTCAAAAATTATTGGTCAACCATCACTTTTGGAAAGGTTAAAGGATGATCAAAAGGATGATGTGGGAATTCAGGAAAAAGTGGCAGCATTCAGAAATGGGAAATCTATGGAGATTAATGTTAATGAAGAAGAAATTGTGAGATTTTGGAAAAGACTTTGTGTTCAATCAAGTCCGGAGGTGAAGAAAGGAATTTTGGATGATGCACATAGTTCAAAATTCTCTGTTCACCCAGGAAACACAATGATGTATCAAGATCTCCAAGAGCATTATTGGTGGGATAATATGAAGAAGGAGATCCCTAAATATACATCAAAGTGCCTGGTCTGTCAGCAAGTGAGGGTAGAGAGGCAGACGTCTAAGGTGATGATGCAGCCTTTTCCCATACCAGAAACAAAATGGAAGAACATCACCATGGACTTTGTCACCGGACATCCAAAGAAATCCAAAGGAAACAATGCAATCTGGGTTATTGTGGATCATCTTACAATGTCTGCACACTTCATTTCTATTTGGGAGGATTTCTCATTGGATCAAATGGCACATATATATATCAGGGAAGTGGTATGGCTGTATGGAGTACCACTATCTATTGTATCTGATTCGGACCTAAGATTCACTTCTATGTTTTGGAAGATTTTTCAACATGCTATGAATACTGAATTAAACTTCAGTACGACTTATCATCATTAAACTGATGTCCAATCCGAGCATAATATCCAAACACATGAGGACATGTTGAGAGCATGATTAGTGGACTTTAATGGAGGATGGGATCAACATCTTCCTCTGGTTATTTTATAATAACATTTTCCACTCGATCGTCCAAATGACACCATATGAATCCTATTATAGGAAAAGGTTTAGAACACCGGCATGTTTGGATGAGGTCGGTGAGCGTATGTTGCTTGGACCAAAAATGGTCGAAGAAATGGTGGAGAAGGTGGCATATCAAGGTAGCCCAGGGTTGACAAAATAGTTATGCAGATAACCTCCGACGAGACCTTGTGTTTAAAGTTTGAGACGTGGTTTTTTACGCATATCACCATGGAAGAAGTTCATGAGGTTAGGAAAGAAAGGGAAGTTAAGTCCAAGGCACATCAGCCCCTTTGAGATTATTGATCAATTGGGGTTGTGGCCTATCGACTAGCACTTACAACTATCATGTCCAAATTTCATTATGTCTTTCATGTAGCCCACTTAAAGAAGTACATACCGGACCCTTCACATGTACTCTCTTCATAGGCTGTACAGTTAGAAGATGATATTTCTTATGAGGAGAAACCAGTAAAGATCTTAGACCACAGAGAAAAAGATCTATAAAATAAAAAAAATCACCTTCATTAAGGTGTTTTGGTGAAACCACAAGTTTGAAGAAGAAACATTGGAATCCGAGGAAGTGATGAAACAGAGTTACCCAAATTTGATTTAGTGTGGGAAAAGGAAATTTCGAGGGTGAAATTTTTTAAGGGGGGAAGATTGTAACGACCCAAAAATTCATTAATTGTTATCCCTATTGATCTAATTAAATGTATATTTATATAAAATGTTTATATAAAATGTCAACTTCTTTGGTTTTATGTTAAGAATTGTGACCGTTGATAACACAGTCGTTGAACAGTGATCATATTTTTAGTATAAATATTGGGCTTTAACGAATCCAATTTACTCAGACAAAGGAAGCGATGGACTCATCCAGTAGATGTGCCCAATAAGATTCCCATTTTTTGGAACTTAGAAAATGGGTGGCATCATTGGGATTCTCTCTTGACCAAGCTCAAGTCGAGCTTCAACAGGTTAAGCTTGAGTGGGACCACCTATGAGAGAAGTGAATATTGATAGAGATTACCACTCGAGCAATGTTATTTGAGCCACACCAAGAGTCTGTCACCATCGCGCACCTAACTCTTTAGTCTTATGTGGGTGTAATAAGGGGTTATGTTACAAGAGCTTAGCACTAGGGTTATGAAAATTATTATTATTTGTATAAAAATGAATATATCTTCATGTTATTTTTGTTACCTTGTAAATAGTTTTAAAGCTCAAATAATGTTTATAGTTAATATTCAACTAAGAAATCTATTTTGATGAATTAATGGATTTTTTTATTAAATAATATTTTTATAAAATATTATTATTATTATTAAATTAATTATTATTAAATATAGATGATCGTATAATTTTATGAATGCAATTATTATTTTTATTAAGGTTTGAAAGCCATTTTTGTCAAAACCCATGAATTTTTTATAAATGTTGGTTTTTTTTATAATTGAAAATTAACATATTTAGAAAATTATATAGATAAAAAGAATTTTATTTCTGGAATCGGGCGGTCAAAATTATTAAACGGTGAATTTTTAATAATTTTCTGAGACACTCAAATTTTTGGGTAAAAATTAAATACCGTTTAAATATATAATGTGTTTTATGACATCATAATGACCAAATAGCGATGTAATAAAAAACTATAAGCCTTATGTTCGGCCAATATATGTTTTACCATCAAAATAATGTAATTTTGGGTGTGTTTGACTTATTTTACAAAGCATTAATGGACCCTTCAAGGCTTATTAAACATTATGTCTTTTTAAATTGTTTTTGTTGGATTGTAACTCACCTCCACATATGAAACCACCTTATTTTAAGATGTTATGAGTTTGGAATTATAAAATATTGTTTTCCACTCCCCTTTTTAAAAAACCATGGGAAAAAACATGAGCTGGTTAGTGGTTTGAATTAGTTTAATGTGAGGTGTCCCAACAATAAATAATAAAGAATTCCCTCACCTTTCCTATATAAACCCACCCAAGATCCCACTTTCTACTCACTCAAAGCCTTTTGAGTTCGTCCAAACTCTGATAGACTCTCCCTAGAATCCTCCCAAGGTTCTCAAAGCTCCCAAGAAGCTTCCCTCATGCCTCTCTCAAGCCTTTTGGTGCACACTTCCAAGTAAGGGTTTTTCTTCCTTTCCCATTTTTGTCCAAATTTATATAAATTGTTATTCCATTTCGTTTCTATTATAAATGTTGGGATATGGGTTTTCACCTCCCCATTACTACCCTATTTATGTTTTAATGATGGGAGACCCATTTCTATGTCACTAAATGCCTCCTATGTACACCTGTTACAATGCCAAAATTCCGAAAGGAATTTATCTCTACTCTTTTACATTCAAGAAATTCTTTTGTATCATGACTCTAAATTCCATTAAAATGTTATAGACATGTATCTATATGACCCCCTTACTTTAAATTTCTATTACATATTATGAGACTCCCCTTTCTCTCTCATCAACCATTTCTTATGAATTTTTATGTCATGCCATTACACGGCCGAAAATTGCACCGATTTTCGAAGCCAATGTCATTGTGTAGTGAATACCATACCCATTTCTCTATCAAGGGTATTCACCATTATGCAAATTTACTTATTTATTATAATTTTTTGTGTTTGAATTCCACATTCAAGTTATCCTATGCAATGCTAAGTACGAGGGAATGTGACAGTTTTATGTAATAAATCATGTTTAATTTTTTAATAAAAGCAGGATTTTCATAAAATTCATTTTGAAAAATATATATAAATTGTTTACATAATGAGAATTTATTGATTAATGAACAACAAATAAGTACTCATGTATTAGTAATGTCACTTATTGATTAAAAAATATGCATTATTGAAAAATGACTATTATTTCATTTTCTATAGACAATGAAATTTATTTTTATAATTTTTAGAATTTTTGTTTCTCGAAATGAATATATTTCATCAAATTACCATTTTAATATAATCATATAGTGATTATTTTATTTTTCAAAATAGATTTATTATTTATTGAACCGTGAAAAATATAATATTTGGTAAAATTGTAATATATTTTCTTGTATAAGTCAATATATGATTTAATTTTCAATTATTGTAATATAAGCCTCCATTTATTTTAAATAATCAATGTATATACATTGTAATCATTAATGTACATTATTTGGAATAAGATCATTTTTCCATAAAAACACATTTAAAAAAACTCATTATGCGCATAAAAGGTGGATTTAACGTAATAATTTGACTTCAGTGCTATTTTTAATGACTAGAATGACCCAAATGCCTTTATATTTTATGGATTTTTGATAACACCCTTCCAATGGATGATGGGAGCCCTTACAAGGCTCATTGTCTTAGAGAGTACCTGACTCGTAGGTCTTAGGAAATATACGGTCTATAACTACATGGAACTTTTCCTCCCATGCATTTTCATCAAGATGCCTATTTCTAATGTATTTGAGGAAATTTTTTATTATAAATTCATAAGATATATTGTAATATTAGTTTAATTTTTAAATATTATGGAAACATAATTAAATTTTTTTTTTATTTCCTAAAAATTATTATTTTTCAAATGAGTTTTCATTATGGATTTGACACAAAATTACAAATACATTATACTACATTTTGATATTGAATTTGAAAAAATATATTATATATGTTGATTCATCATATTTAATTTAATTTAATCTATTCATATAATTATTTGGTCATAATTAATAATAAAAATAGTTAAAAAATACCAATATAATGATTAAAATTGGTTTATTGGGAGTTAAAAAAAGAGATAGGGGTAGTATTTACACTAAACATGACTAATATTAATTCTTTGAAGATATATCATAATTATCTCATCATTACATTGAATCTATATTTATTTGGATCAACATTCCTCTAAAATTGACCTTATATAATTGAAATCTTTTAAGAAATTTGTTTGGTGTTCCTCCCCTTACATATAAAATGAATCCTACGATCATATATTATTCACACCAATATATCATTATATATTGGGAAAAACTATTCAGAAATCATAAAATATAAATTACCCTCATCAAAGTGATTATGGAATTATCTAATTCCAATCCATCAGTTAATATGATGTATGCTAAAGGAGGTCTCTCAAAGAAGACGTATAAATATTAACCATGATCATTCAATTTTATTTCTACATAAACATTCACTAATTAATTTATATCAATTAAAACATGATTAATCTAGGTTAATAATTAAATAAATTGATATGTTATTATTAATATTGAATTACCATTTACCAAAACGTCACCATCAAATGGAATATAAATGTTTCAAACGTGGGATATTTTGGACTACCGCTTCCACATGTAGATGTGATTTATTTCCATCCCCATATATCATAGGTGGTAATAATGATGAATTTAATTTTTATATATTATATTTATGAGATATTTTATTATCTAGTAAAATGATATAATACCTAAATTATTACCATTTTATCCTTCGGTAAATGATAGTGTCACTCGTGTGTATGTGTGGGCTACCACCTCTATGGAGAGATGTGATTTTATTTTTGTTTATTCTCTATCTGGATAGTATTAAGGACATATTTATGATGATATATGATATTTATTATATAATAAAATTTCCAATGGTTTATTTTTATTTACCATTCTTCCCTTACATGGTTCAAAAAGAAGAAACATCACTCTTACATATGTATGGATTACTGTATCCATGAAGTGATGTAATTTATTTCTCATCACCTCTAAATATTAATGGTTATAAATATTTTTATAATGAATATATATTATATTTAAATCATTATTATAATTATTTATAAAGAGGTACCAATATCAATGTTAGAGGTTGATAACTAGAAAACTAAATCATACATGAAAAATGAAGCAGTTGATACCTAAAATAAATATGTTAAAAGATATTTGTTAATAAAATGTTGTTGAAATTAAATAAGTGGATCATTAAAGATATTATATATAGGGATATAATTAAACTATAAATTTATAATAAATATAAATTTATTATACAAGTGGTTATAGAACATAAAAATCAAACACATTATAAGGAAAGAGTTTCCTCTCAATTATTCTTCACTATGAAATGTTATATTGTTATGCACCAATTTATTATTTAAATGGCTTATATAAGGATAAATATAATATTTTTCTATACTCCACGATTTAATATAATTTATTTATATCAATATATTACTTTAAAATTATAAATACTTTTTTAATAAATATTACTAAATTTGTAATGTGTCATCCTATATATTTTGATTCATTGAGAAAAATCCACTTTTTACACCATTAATGATTATGAGGTCTTAGAAATAATCCATTGAAATACTATATCATGTATACATCTTGATTCATAATATTTAAATTTATAATTCATATTATTTCATAGAAGGTTATTTGATTCAAATTTTAGAAATTTGTTAAGGTTTTGCTGTCTCAAATTGTATTCTTGGTGACATAAATTATAATTATACACATTTATAATTTAATCAGATGTATTTATTGAAAATTTTATATGTTGTATCAGGAATATATAGTTTAATTTGTTTTACAGTAATAAGTTTTTTATTACTTTCATGGGAATTTTGAATCAAAATCTGTTAATGAAGTAAGGGTTTTGTGTTACAATATCTTTTTTCACATGGATTATTTATGCATATATTTTTCATGATGAAATTTTATAATATATCAATCCATAATATTTTTTATTATATCCTTATATTGGTATTTATATTTATTAATTTTTTATATAATTTTCCTTTGTTTGATTAATTAATACACCAAATGCATATTTTTTATTTGAAAAAAAACATATTTTTTATCTTTGTCTAGTAGGAATTTCATCCTTGTCTCCATTTTCATTAAATTTATTTCAAGAATAATTATAAAATTATAAAAATATTTATAAAATATATTTTTCCCAAGTTTGAAATTCTATTTTAAAGTTTTAAAATAATTTGTTTTAATAATTTCAAAATGATCTACCTTTATATTTTTACATAATATGTGAAAAGAATCAATGGTATTTTAGACACCAAATTTATTGTTTTTTCTACCATAATATATTAAGTTTGGTTTGGTGATTAGTTAATATATATCCATGGTTAATTTCAATGTAATTGTATTCCATAATATTTTGAATTTTTTAGTATTTAAATAAGTGATTTCAAAATTAAATTGGTATTTTCTCCATAATTGTTTCATTTATATTTGAATGGTACATTAATATATAAAAAATTCAATTATTGTTTCATGTTAATTATAAGTTACATGATCCAAATATACCATTTCTATACTTTCTCATGATGGTTAATTTTTATAATGATGAAATATTGTTGAAACATGTTTTCTTTTTCATCAGTTAGGATCTGATGTAGTGTTAATTTTTTTTATATTATGTAATATATGTGAATGGATTATTATTATGTGATGTATAGTTATTTTATAAACTATTTAATGGTAGTTACATTATAAATCATGGTTTTTTTATATGTTTTAAACCACATACATGTGGTACCATTATATACCTCATAATAATTGGGTAAAGTGGACGGAAATGGAAACCATTAAATAGATGATGGAGTTAACAAAAAATAGAGAAAGTGTATATAATTGGATGGAATTTAATCCTATGTGAAAACTAAAAATTCCCAAATCAACATTTTAATTATTGGAAATTATCTACATTGATTGTCTGAGGAATTAACATTAACCTAGAATTTGATTTTCCTTATTTATGTTAACACAGTAAATATATGTCTTATACTTCTGATATGGTCTCATGGTTAATGAGAGATTATTGATGATTATGTTCAAATATGTATTATTAAATTTTATCGAAAAAACTTATTACATTATTCATGACTAAGGATATTTGAATGATTTGGAATGATTATTTTATGTTTTGATCATTCTCTCATCCCATAATGCTTATCTTATGATCACTTATGATAATTGATTGATATCTATTCTATTTACCCTCCCTGAGCATATGATCCCACCCTTTTTATATTTCTCTTCCCGAATCTTAAGATGAATGGATTTATTTTTTTTATGTCTAAAAAGGGTTCTAGTTGTGTATATGTTAATATTGAATAATGTTAAACTTTTGGATACCCATAGTTTATGAATATAAGTTTCCAATGAAATTGAACCATCAAATTTATGGCATGGACTGTATTAATATGTAATTAAAATTCTACTAATAAGATGTATTGTTTGTATAAATTATTTTAGGTTCTCTATATAGAATGAAACTATGGAATATCCACCACTCCAAGACATAGTATCCTTGAAATTGGTAGAGCCACAAAACTCCACCTTTACGTCTCATTGTAGCAACCCATGTTCCACACTAAAACTATACAAAAATATCAAAAATCATAAAGGTTCACTGTTATGATGCAATTTACGCAATAAAACTAATTTAAACCCTCTATGAACTATTTTAAAATAGTATTATATACATGTAATATATCGTATATTTCGCAAAAACCAACATTAAAAGTTATACAAGAACCATTTAGCATTGGTTTTCTAGAAAAAATTTTAAATCTTTTTTGGAATATCCATTATTGTAAATTTTCAATAAAATATACGTTAGTGGTAATGAAAAAATAATTTACCATTGGATTAATAGAAATTAAATTTAAAAACTATTTAAAAATCAAAGGAATTAAAAAAACCTCACTTCATCAAATCAAATTTTTTGAATCCCACCTTCTCTCAACCATTGGTGGAAACCTAAGGACCATCAATCTTATCCTTTAGTTGATCATCATTATATTTTCATGTTGTTTCTACTAAATATTCCATCATTAATACTTATTTCATGATCATCAATATCATTTAGTTGAAAAAATCCCTAATCTTAGTAACCCTCATCCAATGTTCATGGTTTTTGTTCATTATATGTTCTACTTATTTTTTCTATAAATTTCTCTTAAATTTTAATGTGTTCTACATGTTTCCACCATCATATTGCAATTTAATCAGAAAGAAACTAATATTTTTCATTATTGACCTCTAATGTATGTATGTTTTTTTATTTTATTTTTTAAAGATAAATTAATTACATGTTACTTATAAATTTAATTCATCTATTGATCTGTTTTTATGTAACATATTATCAATTTATTAATTTTATGTTAACAATAGTTTAATTTTTTAAAATATTTATGAATATAAATATTCTTTTTACTGTAATATGTATTTATTATGAACTCTTTAAATATATAATTGTTTGTATTTATAATTTTTTAACATTAAAATTTTTTGTTGTGGAAATTTTTTTTCATCAATGTTTTTTCTATTATAAATTATTACAATCATTATAATGAATTTTTATTTAATTTTAATTATTATATCACATTTTTCATTTTAATTTTTTTTTAATATATAAATTATTTCTAAAAATATTAAGCATGATTAAATTATGATTTTGATATGTCCTTTAATGTTTCATGTCAACCTTGTAGTGTTCACCTTGTTTGTAACAACTTTGAAGGAGTTCAATGTAATTAAGGATATATTTATATCAAAATTTTGATTGTTATATTTTTTGAAGACTAATTAATTATTTTTTAGTTATAAATTGAATTCCTCCAATCATTTATTTTCGATTTTCTTATAAATTATAAAAATTATAATAATTTTTTTATTATTATAAATTGATTTATAACTATTAATTTTTTTTAGTTTGGCTTTTATGTAACTATTTTTATTTTTAATTTCTTGTATTTATTCTTATTTTATCATTTTTATATTTTTTATGATAAAATATTTTTTTTCATTAATCTTTTAGATTTTAAATTATTTTTATCTTCATAAATAATTTATATTTTTTTCATAAATCATTTTTTATATTTATGATTTTGTTAAGATATAGATAATGTGATAAAAATTTATAAATTATTTAATTATTTTTTTAATATATTCTTATACATTTAGATTATATATATCAATGAAAAGTTTTATTATAATTAATATATCCATCTATAATATTGTTTTATTTATGTAATTAATGGGTAGTAATTGTATAAATGCATTGATATATAATGTAGAATATGATATAGGGGTTGATATTTTAGTGAAATATTCAAAAATAATTCTAAAAAATAATGATTTTTCCAAAATCATGAAATGTTTGAATATGAGTAATTTTGTGTATATATAAATCAAAGACCATCATATTTTATATTTTTTAGTATTGATTATATACACAATGGATCTATAATTGTGATATAAAAATCCAGAAAAGATATAATGATGATGTATATGTTTCACATCATATAGACGATCATTATGAATAATTAATTCACGAGTTTGGTGTTCATACCATTAAAAAGTATGTTTTGTAGAAATTTAAGGATTTCATGAGAATCCAATATTCTCTTCATGCACTAAATTTTTTTTTGTTATCATCAATTATGAATTATTTAACTTGATAGAAATTCCAGGTTTGAGTAACAAGAGTTTTACTAAATTTCTAAATATTTTTTTAAAATATTATTCCACTGGGAAATGGGCTCTGAGATTCCAATTATGAGGGAAAAAATATCTTGTAATATGGTAATGTGGTATAAAAATTTTCATTCATTCCATATATATTGAATGATATATCAGAAGTAATAAGAATTTTTATCAGAATATACTAAATGTGATATAAAAGGATGTTAAATTGATGAAAAATCCAAGCATGATTCATTATTAAGAACAAAAACCATAACTCCCACTAAAAATATTTTATCTTCCAATAACATCTTTTTATAATATTCTCTTTTCAAATTAAAATTATAGAAATTGGTTAATATGTTATTTATATGACTACATCTCTAATGTAAACCTTCAAAATCATTATGATTAATGAAAATTTAAAATATTTTACGACAAACTCCATGATTTTTGAAATGATGTTAGAGATATTGGAATATGATTGTTATTATATATAATGAATGCATTTCAAAATCTCAATAGTGAACATTTTTCATGGATTATATTTTTGTTTTATTCTATTTTTCCTCACAAATATTTATGAATATGAAATATGTGATAATGATCATGATGATTTCAAGACATAAGAATCCTTGAAATTATATATATGTTTGTGTATCACCAATGATTGATGATTTTAAATTTCTTTGGGAGGCATGCATTTCTGTATCTGATGGATACAAAAATAGTATTTTCTTTTTTTTGATATGATAATATTCACTACAAATTAATTTCCCACATATGGAAACATAAATGGATACAATGTTTAAGGACATAAATCATGTCCCATTTGTATAGAGTAGATATGAATTCATCAATTTCATAATGGAAGAAAAAACATATTTGTGTGAAATCATTTATTTTTGTGAATATACCATCCTAATAAAATATTAAATAATGTATATAAGGGTTTATAAGAATATTATTCCACCCAACAACCATTGTTAGATATAAAATATTATGAAAAGGTAAAAAAAATTAATTTCAAATTTCAAAAGAATGAATGTTTTTAGATATGAAAATACAAATAATAAATGAAACATTTTATTCAAGAAAACTTATTGAAAATATTCAGATGTAAAACCTAAAATTAATTTTATTAATGTCAGGCAAAAAATTGAGAAATTCTAATTGGAACATTTTAGATCTAATAGGAAATATAAAATATGGATTACAATAAATAGAAGAATTAATATCCATGAAATTAAGGTTGGAGTTAGCTCCTACAACAAAAGGAAATGAAACATAATTACCTGCTACATTTCATTAATTAATAATTAATGCGAAAAATAATCATTCTAAAAGATTTGATGATATTAAATATCCTATCATGTTTACATTGTTTGACAAAAACTGGTTTCATTCATGGATGTAATGTTAATATTTATAAAATCCCATGACTATCAGGTATTGATATCGTAGTTCCTACTATTTTCACTGCGTAGCATACTGTCTACTCCCGTTAGATAATATATATTCAGGTTTTATTCAAGACATTTATTTTTAAAATCATTGATCATTATTTTTTAGATGTGTTAGAGAATGAAGATGCCATCATACGTTATCAACTAGAAATATATTTTCCACAATTATTTTTTTGATATAATTCTTCATATGCAGATTCATTTGGTGTTAGATTGAAGAATATGTGGTCCAATTTATTTATATTGGATTTTCCCTTTTGGATGGTTTATGTAAATTTTAATGGGATGTGTTAAAAAATTGTATCGACCAGAGGCCTATATTGTTATAAAATATTAAGCTTAAGGGGTAATCTGAGTTTTTTAATACTTATTTATCTTAGGTGGAGAACATTTTTGTCCCTATATCTCAATATTTGAATTTTTAGAGTGACGGTAAAAGATTATGTTGCATATTGGCAATTTTACTTCCACATGAGGATGGTGTGCTTCCACATTTATATATTTTGAGAAACATTTGTGATTTTGACCACATATATCACCACATATTACTTGATTAAAAGTATGAAATTCTATAAGAAATTAAAATTGGTTTATTAATGATTAAAAAAAACACTTGTGGTTTTAGTAGAGAATCATAATTGATTCATCTAGAATAGAAACATTGAAATGGTTACCACGATGGCCATGTTTTATTGTGATTATGTGTTCTATTTTTTATTTTAATTATTACACAATTTACACAAAAAATTATGATGAAAGTGTTAAAATTTAGAATAGTGGATTAATGGATATCACTAATGTATTCAATTTTTCAAGTGATAATAATAAAAACCATATTTCTGCATCAAAAATAATTTTTTTTGTATTTATTATGGATATATGGGTGATAGACTATTCTATATTTTTTGTATTCATTTTAGGTGTAACTAAATTGATAATCAAATTTATTTGAAAGATGATGAGTATATATGAACACCTTACATATGAAATGATTTATATTAAATAGGGAATCATTTATCATGGTGATGTATGAAAATAACATATTTAATGTAATTTCCCTATCAAATGATGAGTGGCCTATTGTTTTCCAAATAAAAAAATCATTTGGGTAATAAGAAAATGTAGGATGATGAAGCTTTATCTACATTTTTTCTATATATTACATGATTAAAGGATAAAAAAATTACAAGATTGTCAACAATTTTAATGAAATGAAAAATGATCACAGAGAAGGGATATAGGAAAACACTGTATTAAACTCTTAATTAATCAAGGTATTATTTTTTGTGAAAACAAAAATGTTAAAAAAAATATTTTTTAATGTGGATAAATTTTATATTTATGTTTAAAAATAATTCATTTTCTTAATATTCTTTATATTCTTTAAATTCAATAACCTAGTGTTTGGTTCAAAAATTTTGACTCAATAATTTAGTTGTGACTATTTTCATTAAATTATTCATACGTATAAATACAAATTTATTAAATAAAGTATTTATAATATTATTCCAATTGTTTAAAATATTTTCTTTAATTATAATACTTTCTTATTTCTAATCAAATAATTGTTAAAATTTATAGAATTTTATATGATAATCATTTCTAATTTTTTTTAGTTTTTTATATACTAGTCATAGTTACATAGATTTTGGTTGAATAATCTATCATTTTATGTTCTGATTTTTATTATGAGCAATAATTTTTTTGGATTATTATAGTTATTTAATTTTATTCACATACAAGCACACATTCATTTTTTGAGGTATTATATATCTTATAAAATTACATTTGATGAGTCATGGAAATCAACATATGTATGTTTTCTCAATTAAATGTACATCCATAATAAGAAAATAATTAAATTAATCTAATCATATATTTAATATAATTATTTCAGCTCCTTTTATTCTATGGAGAATGTAAGAACCCTGATCTTCATTTCTAGTATGTTTTTCCTTTCTGGTTGTTTTTTAGAAAAATAGAAATTTTTGGAAATTTTAGGAGTACATGCCATGTAATTTAAGTACACGCCACGTACCTAGTTACTGTGGGGGACCTTGTATTGGTCGTGTAATGGCCGAGTACATGGTCATGTGTGGTGACATGTATACTGCCTAATGTGGAGGCCAAAAAAGGAAAGTACACATAATTTAATTTTAAAATACACGTTGTGTACTTTTTTTCATTAAACCGACTAGGGTAGCATCTAATCGACCAGACCCTTTTTCTCATTGTCTGTCTTGTCCAGGAGTGACCATACGACCGTTGATATTCACCGAGCCCCTCACTCATTGTCCGTTCATCGAATCGACTGTCGTTTATTGTGTTGGAATCACCACAGTGAGTTCTTCATTATTTAATAACTTCATCTCATGATTTCTCCTCTCTAACGAGTTATCCTCAGTCGAAAATTTTAATCGTTTTTGTAGTTCAACAAAATTATAGGGATATTCAAGGCCTGAGGTTTATGCATATGAGTCCCACGACGATAAGATAGATGGTTTGTGCCTTTCCGTAGTTAGTCATTGTATTATATGTGAAACGGTGTCCAATTCCTTTGTTTGGGGAATTGTGTGTTTATGGTTTTTGCCCATTATTTACCAGATATGCATTGTTTTATTGGATAGAGTTTAATTAACTGATAATAGGGTTGTAATTTCCATGCTTTGGATGTTATACCCATGCTTTTTGGTTATTGACCATTTGGTCTAGCCTTGCCTATTAGGCTGCATGTTTTTTCCATGCCTTGTATAGTTAGGATGGAGTGATTATTATTTGTCATGCAATGATATGTATTTGTTGATTATCCACGTAGTTTATGATGTTTATATTGGCTGCAAATTATCGTTTGTGCATGATTTCTTTACACCGGGCTGTGGGAACCTGGTGTAGTGAGACCATTGGGGAAATTGACCTTGAGTGGTTTCCCAGAGTGTCTGTTATAATTATTATTTAGTGAGACCATAGTGGGGATTAACGTAGAGTGCCCCCTCAGTGTTTATGAAGTTATGTTACAAGGTCACATGAGGAATTGACGTTGAGTACTTCCTTAGAGTTCCTGTAGGTTACCATTAAAAGTCTATAGTAGGAATCGATGGTGAGTGCTTCCTCATAGAGCCTTTGGTCACACATGACTATAGGAGGAATTGATGGTGAGTGCTTCATCAGATAGTATTTGTTATATCTTCTACTGTAATGTGGGCCATAGGGGTTAGGCTGTGAGAACTATCCAGAGGGTACTTTTATTTTATTTTGGGATGATTAAATACATAAAAGTAAATTTTTTGTAAATGAAACTATTGGAATGTTTACTTTTAAGTACTTCCTTGTTTATAGATTCTTTTTACTTATTGCCTGCCACATATATTCCATGAATCTTAGGAACAGTTCTTTGGGTGGTTGCCTACTAGGATTAGTCTCACACCCTTTTTGGGTCATGATTTTTGGTCCAAACTAAATATATTACTATAGTTCAAGATAAGGGAATTTTCTCGTCTACTTCAGGTACATGATTGCTATGGAGCTGGGGTACACGTGACCAAGTTGAGGCTAGCGTTGTTGTGGTGCTGTTTACTTGCTTTTCTTTTGTACTTTTTTGTAGTGTTGTATTCCAGCAAAGTGATTTTTTATATTCTTTCCTAGACATATGTATCTTGAATCATATATAAATAATGATCTAATTGTTTAATATATCCACTATTTACTTATTGCTTGTTTTACTACTTCTAATATTCTTATCTGTTTTACTTCCACTGTGTCACTTATACAATGAGGGAATAGTTTCCCCACTATCCACTCAAGGACCTCACTGCAGGTTGTCAACCTCTGGCATTCGGGGAAATGCGCTTTAGGCCATGTGACCAACCAGGTATGGGGCAGCTTTATGCAGCTCCAGAGATCGTGATGTTACAAAGTGGTATTGGAGTAGGTTCTTTTCTTCTGGACTTACTATTTGGAGCCTATAGCTGAAATAGGTACGTGGTAATAAGATGTTCCTGGGAGTAGCTAACTTGTGTACATGGAAAAGCCAATGTACCTCATTATTGCAATTTTTCTGATTTTTCAATTATAAAAGTTGATTTTATTTCACCATTGGGTGATTCACATGTTTTTGGTTGTTACTATTGATATTATTATGGTTCTATTTCTATTGCAACATGATGAGATGAGGGTATCCCATCTCATGCATCATATAGTCACTTTTTATAAATCACATTTCATGCATTCCAGCCATTCCATTTAGGGTGCATTAGTGATTGCATGTTGTTGTGATAGATGTTGTTCAAGATATTCTTGCATTTGTGATTGATTCCTTGATAGAACACCTGCTATTGATCGGGTATTGAATTGTGTAAGGTTTCATTTGAATTAACACCAAAAATTGGTTCTTCAAGTTTTATGGGCGATCATGGTTCAGAATGTGGTGGATAATTACATTATTATTCTTGAAAATGACATGTATAAGACTCCAAACATTGATTCACGGGGTGTATGGGCCCTCAGAGATTGAAATTTCGCACCTTAATGTTCGTTTCAGTGTTTTCTGGGTTTTGGAGTATTTTCTGAGGCTTACTATCTAGAAGAACCCATAATACATGACATGTAATGATGAATACCTACCATGTGTCCTTCTGTTCGAGAAAGAAATGTTTATCTTAAGCGCATGTAGTGTACTATATGTACACACCGTGTAGTCTCCAACTATGTCACTGGCTATGTGGGTAGAGACACAGGGTTGGGAAATCAAGGGTGGAACATGTCATGTTCTTAATGTACAAGCCGTGTTGTGAAGACCATGTGTCCACCCGTGTGACTAACAAAAAAGATTGAAAAAAGCATAAGTTATACATTCTGTATCAAGATTAAACATGTCACGTTTTGTAACCCATGTATCCGGCCATGTAGTGAACAACACGGGTTGTTGAAATATTTATAGTACACACCGTGTCTGGAAGAAACATGCCATGTAGAGTCAGCCGTATAACCGGTCGTGTAACTAACAACATGGGTCGGGGATGTTTGTCTAGTATACACCACGTCTGGCACTAACACGCCATGTATTGTAGTCATAGGAGAACCGTGTGGCTTAGCCTTGTAGAAGTACTCGGGCAGAGGAAGAGGATTCAAATTCCAGCTATGTTTTAGGACAACACGCGGTGTGTATGGGGTGTTACATGACCTGATTTGGAAGAAGTAGACACCCATGTGAAGGCTTAAGGGAACAGGTTGTGTAGGAATTATATAGTATGTGAATCCATGCTTTGACAAACTTGAATGCATTCTTTCTCATGTTCCCTTCATACTCTTCTATGTTTCAGTCCCCGTTAATCATGATCTATGGTGTGCGCTTGACCTTGCAAAGTCATGTACCTGAGACATCCTCCAGTTGTCTAGCAGTTATAGGGCTGTGATTTGACACCATATATGGCAGATCAGGGACCACCAGCAGATCCTCCAGTGGTGCCCGTATTGGCACCAGCCATTATACTGGATGTAAGAGCCAATGCACTGTTCTGAGAGGGCTTTATGAGAATGGTCTAGACCGTTCAAGGAGCACCACATCCTTCCCCTACAATGGAAAAGATGAAAAAGGTATTTCCATATCAGAATTCTGGAACTTTCTCAGGGGATGGAGGACCCCAAGCTATAGAGCCATGGACTGAATCCATGCTGACGATCCTCAAGCATCAAGAGATGCCTCTAGAGTGGAGGGTCAAGATCGCTATGTATATGCTTCGGGATTCTTCCAAGAGATGGTGGATTGTGATCCCAAATGTGGGATGCCAGTAGGATAAGTCTTGGGATGAGTATTACTATAACTTCTATGACTAATTCTACCTTGAGGCTTTGAGGGCCGATCAAGCCTAGGAGTTCATGAGTCTAGAGCAGGGTACTCTTTATGTTATGGAGTATTCTTCTCACTTCACAGAGCTGCAATGATTTACAACATTTCTAGGGGAGATGAGTTATTCATTGCATGGATTTTTGAGGATGGTCTTGGGCAGGACATTTAGGCTTAGGTGAACATCTTAGGGATTCAAGAGTTGTGATCCAAGAAAGTTCTACATCCAATGTTAGTGCTTAATCGGCTGATAACATAAAGTTCTATAGGGAGTCTACACAAGGGGATCTGATTAGGTGGGATGCACCTCTAGGTAGCCAGGTGGTATGCAACCAAGAAGGAAGGGTGGGGAATATAAGGCAACAATGCTCAAGAGACCCAATGGAGTGATGATATTACGGCCAGATGGGCCATCATCAGTGCTTCTGTCAGATATTCCCACTAGAAGCTACTGACAAGGGTTGTTTTATGAATCCTCGTTCAAGAGTAGCACCACCAATTTCTCTCCAGTCTGGGAACTGGAGTTATTCTGACCGTTCCGGCTGAGGTGGAGGTTGGGGCCATGGTATCCAGTCACCAGGCATTTAGTGACACCATGGTGGATCATCATAGTGTGGTCAGGCATTGTTGTAGGGTAGTGGTGCAGGTCAAACTTTTGAGGTGGAGCAGACCCAACATGAGAATGAACTTAAACCCTATACAATTCGAGGTACGATCCTAGTTTCCTCATTTTTAGCTTCTGAAATTTCTAAAATATGGGCTTCCCATAGCTTCATACCTTTTGTATTTGTGGAGATCCTTGGCCATTGTATCTTTTCTTTTGGTGTTATCTTGACATTAGAAACTCTGTTGGGGACAAGAACTGCTAATGTACGATAGTGCAAGGAGTCCACTTTAGTGGTTGGTGGGTGTCACTTCTTTTGGGACCTCTATGTCCTAGAGATGATGGGTTATGATGTCATTCTCAGAATGGACTGGTTAGTTCCATTCCAGACAGTTGTTGATTTCTATCATTGTAGGGTGAGTTTCACCTCTACAGAAGGTGGATCGTTTCTTCATAATGATGAATGGGAAGTTCAGGTGAGCAGAGTGGGACCTGAGCATCGTAGGTTGGGAGGAGTTACAACCTATTTTTCTAGATTGTATCTGGATGACTAGGGGACTTCACAGATTGACTTTCCTCCAGTGGTGGATCATTTCAGGGACGTCATTCCAGAGGAAATTTCAGGATTTTCATTGAAGCAGGAGGTGGAATTTTCTATTGTGGTTATTCTAGAAGAAGCACTGTTGTCCATTCCCCCTTATAGGATAGCTACACCAGAGTTATAAGAACTCAAGAAGAATTTGGTGGAGTTGCAGGAAAATGTTCCATCCAATTAAGTACTTATCCTTGTGGTTCACCTATCCCTTTTCTGAAAAAAAAGAGGAAAGTACCCTTAGAATTTGTGTTGATTATCAGAAGATGAACTAGTTGATGGTCAGGAACCGATATCCCTTACCGATTACTGAGGATCTCTTTCATCAGCTATGAGTAGCCCGAGTGTTCCAAAAGATTTACATGAGATTTGGTTATCATCAGTTGCACGTTAGACTATCAGATATACCTCTTACATCCTTTCGGAGTAGTTATAGTCTATAAGAGTATGTGGTTATTCCATTCGGTCTCATGAAAGTGCCTGAAGTTTTTATGGCACAGATGAGACGAGATTTCCATCCATACATAGATTCTTTCATGGTAGTCTCTGTGGACGATATCTTGGTGTACTGTCAAACTCTACATGACCATGCCAGTCATCCTGTGATCATTTTGAGTACACTGAGAGAACCTGTTATATGATAAGCCCTTAAAATGCCACTTTCAGATGGACCAGATTCACTTGATGGGTCATGTTATCTCGGAGACAGGGGTATGAATAAATCATGGGAAAGTGAGAGTAGTGGATTCCAAGGAGTAACCAAAGAATTACTTTGAGGTATGTAGTTTTCTAGGGCTGGCTATTTACTATAGGAATTTCATACAAGACTTTTCATGCTTAGCAGCACCACAGACGAGACTGACTAAGAATGGTGCGAAGTACATGTGGTCAAAATCTTTCATGTCAACCTTTTAGGAGAAAAAAGGGAAGTTGACTTCAACCATGATACCCATTCTTCTAGATCCAGGAAATATCTAGATTGTTTAATGTGATGCATCAGGTATCGGGCCGAGAGCAGTTCTTATGTAGGGAGAAGGAGTCGTTGTTTATGGGTCTTGGCAGTTGAGGCCACATGAGTGGAACTACGCGATGCACGATCTCGAGCTGGCTGAATTTGTTTATGCATTACAATATTGGAGACATTATCTTCTGGGAGAGCATTTCATGGTTTTCACCAACCACTAGAGTCTCATGTATATCATCACCCAGTACAATTTGAATTTGAGATAGTGAAAGTGGGTTGGGTACCTTCAGTACTTTTATATTGATCTTGCCTAGACACCTGGGAAAGGCAACACTGCAGCTGATGCATTGAGTTGGAAGACTAAGATACAGACAGTTGGCCAGCAGTGAGTGACAGTTTATGGCTCTATTCTCTGAAATGCATTTGGAGGTTCACGACAGAGAGTGACATACATTTCTATCTTATGTTGCTGTTACCTCTATACTTCTCGGTCGAGTGAGAATGAGGAAACTATTAGATTTATAAGGCCTAGTCCTATGAGAGAGTGTGTCATGAGAGGACCCTATTCATATATGGAGAGTAGTAGAGGATGATATCTTGTGTTTTAATGGGCTGGTGTGGGTGCTAGCAGACATATGTGATAAGATGATGCGAGACATTCATTCCTCAGTTTGGGTAGTTCATCCTGGTGTCACCATGATGTATCAAGATCTTCATTGTCAGTATTGGCGTCAAGGTATAAAGTGAGATGTTTATACTTAAGTCATGAGGTGTTCCATCTATCAGCAGTTGAAGGTGGAGAATTAGTGACTAGCATGGATTTTTTAGCAGTTAGCCCTTTCTAATTGTAAAATGGAATGATTTCATGATGGATTTCATGACAGGTTAGCCGATGTCTCCCCAAAGGAATGATGTAGTTTGGGTTTTCATTTACAGACTCACGAAGGATTATCGCTCTATTCCGATTAAGGAGTCCTTATGTTTTTATGATCTAGGATAGTTGTGCATCCGGGAGATTATACGTCTACATGGGGTTCCACACTCCATTCTTTCAGACAGATATGTATATTTTACTTCTCAGGTCTGGCATAGACTTCAGTGGGCTTTGGGTATATACATACTTTTGAGTACAACTTACCATCCCCAGACAGATGGACAATCCGAGCGTACAATTCAGGTGCTTGAGGACATGTTTCAGAAATCCGTCTTATATTTTAGAGGTTTTGGGGAGAATCACTTACCTCTGGAGGAGGCTAGATCGGCTTCTATGATGGGACATCGTCTTGCCCAGGTGAATGCGGAGCATGTAGAGTTGATTCAGAAGAGGATGGATATTACACAGTCACGATAGAAATCTTATGCTTACCGACAGAGATGACCTCTGAGGTTCGAGGTCGGAGATTAGGTTTTCATACATGTCACATCGAGGCTGGGACACAGGAGGATTAGGAGGAAGGGTATGCGTTCCCCATGGTACATCAGACCATTTGAGGTGTTGGAGAGAGTCGGGCTAGTTGTCAATTAGTTGCAGTTACCTCAGAGGTACTGGGCTATGCATGATTTCTTCCACTTTTCTCAGCTTCGACGTTATTTCTCAGACACATCTCATGTTTTCTAACCCATGGAGGTTGAGTTTGAGGTGGACGTATCGTTTGAGAAGCATCCTATCCGGATTTTTGATCGAAGTGAAAAGGTTCTTCGTGGCTAATATGTTCCACTGGTATGAGTTCTATGGAACCACGTTCGATTATAGGACAAGGCTTGGGAGTGGGACGTCGATGTACAATCATAGTGGCCAGAGCTATTTGAGGTTTCTTCTTCTGTGCCGCCATGATCGGGAAATTCAAGGATGAATTTTATTAAGCGGGGATGTTTTTAAGAACCTACATCTTCGTTTCATGTATATTTTTCTTTTTTGGGTGTTTTTTAGATAAAGAGGAGTTTTTTTAAATTTCAGGAGTACACGCCGTGTACATTATGTACACGCCATGTACCCAGTTACTACGGGTGACTGTGTACTGACCGTGTAACGACCACGTAGAGGATCATGTGTGGTGAACGGGAGACCGCCTAAAGCGAAGGCCAGAAAAGGAAAGTACATGCCATGAACTTTTAAAATACATGTTGTGTACTTTTTTCCATTAACGAGACTAGGGTCACATCTATTCAACATAATCCTTTTTCTCTTCAACTGTCTTGTCCCAGAGTGACTGTATGACCACAGATATTCACTGAACCCCCGACTCACTATATGTTCTCCAAGTCAACCATCATCGAGTGCGTTGAAATCACCAAGGTGATTTATTCCTTCTTATAGAACTTCATCTGTTGATTTCGCCTCTCTCATGAGTTATCCCCAGTCAAAAGTTTTAAGTGTTTTTTAGATATACGACATTATAGGGGGATTCAATGTCTGAGGTTCACTTATATTGATCTCACAATGTCGAGGTAGGTTTTCTATGCCTTTTCGTAGTTAGTCGTTGAGTTATATGTGCAAAAGTTCCCAAGACTCTCGTTCGGGGTATTTTTTGTTTATGGGTTTTCCCTTCATTTTTCTATTATTCCTTGTTTGATTTTCTAGAGGTTAATTGTTTGAGAATATGGTTATCTTTTCCAAGATATAGATACTTTCCCTTGTTTTCTGGTTATTGAACATTTGGTTTATCCTTTCCTATTAGGCTGGTTTATGCTTTCCAAGCCTAGTATTATTAATATGGAGTGATTATTATTAAACATGCTATGATATGTTGTAGTTGATTAATGAATTAGTTCATGAGTTTTACATTGGCTGTAGATAATCATTTGTGCATGAATTCATTAAATGGGTCTATGGGAACATGGTGTAGTTAGAACATAAGTGAAAATGACGTTGAGGTCTTACCCAATGTGTTGGTTATAATTATTACACTGTGAGACCATATGGGGCATTGATGTTGTGTGCTCCCTCAGAGTTTCTATAGTTACGTTAAGAGCCCACATGATGTATTGATGTTGAGTGCTTCCTCAGAGTGCCTGTAGGTTACCGTTAAAAGACTATATGGGGAATTGACAGTTAGAGCTTCCTCATAGAGTCTTTGATCACACAATAATATTGGGGGAATTGACGGCGATTGCTTCTTTAGAGAGTCATTTTTATATCTTCTCTTGTAATGTGATCCAAAGGGTTTAGGTTGTGAGAACTACTTGGTGGGTTAATTGTATTGGTTTTTGGACGACTAAATAATTTAAATTAAATGTTTATAAATTAAACTATAGGACTTTTTTGTTTTGAGTAATTCTTTGTTTACTACTTCTTTTTTTATTGCCTACCATATATATTCACTGACTGTTATACACAGATCATTGGGTGGTTACCTGTTGGGATTAGTCTCACACCCTATTTGGGTCATTCTTTTGGCCCCAAATAGATTATATTGTTGCAGGTATAGACAAGTGAAAGATCCCTTCAACATTAGGTACTTGATTGTTGTGGAGATGGGGAGCATGGGACCAAGATGATGACTCCGATGCGGTGGAGATGTTTACTAGAATTTCTTTGGTAATTTGGTTTAGTACTATATTGAAACATTTTGATTTGTTTGGATTCTTTCCTAGACCTCTGTACTATGCATCATATATGTATGTGTGCTCCAGTTTTTTTATTACTTCTACTGTTTACTTTTTGCATGTTTTACTTCTTACGCTATTGTGATCTATTTAACTTCTGCTGTGATACTTTTCCAATGAAGGAATAGTTTCCCCACTATCACAACCAAGGCCCTCACTCCTAGTCAGCAGACTCTGGCATTCAGGGAAATGTGTTTGAGGCCATGTGACCAACTAGGTATGGGGCACCTCTCGGTGGCTCCTGGAACCAGGATGTTACAGAGATGATGGTATCTAAATATGGTAGGCATGGGATTACATGATAACAAAAATATTCACGAGCATGTGGAATGGAAAGCATGATAAATAAAATTACTGAGATATAAGTCCAAAAAAATTCAAATTCTAAAAATTAATGGAATTCCAAGAAGTATAGAGTCTTTGAAAGATATGTGTTATATAACATAATTGGGTGAGAATCAACTAGTTATTGAACGTTATAATATAGGAGTACCTATATGTATAATTTCTAAATTAATAAATATTGTTAAAAAATAAATAAAATATTATACATATCATTACATTCTATTTCATAAATTACATATGACATTTATCTATTGATAGAAAAAATGAATTAAAAAAGTGACTAATATTTGTAGAAACATGATGGAATGGTTGTAATGGAATGTTCACATTAATTTAATTTTTTTTCTATTAGAAAGGTTGAATTTCAATTCATTTTTATGTGTTTATAGATAGACTAAGATATAAGAACATTATCTCTAATCAAATGGAAGTGGCTTTTGTAGTGTGTTTTTGTACATGGAAAAATATATTTTTTATGTAATTTTCAACATATTATTATTTTTTTATTTTTTTATTATGAAACATTACTCAAGGAAAACTCATCTCATGGTAGAATATATAAAATTTATAACCTCATACATTTTCATCCTGTGGGAATCATTTATATGGAGAATGATTGATTACTAAAATATTTAGTGAATGAATGGACTGCTCATGTAGAGGCTCTAAAGAGGTTTCTTTGTACACTAAATATCCTTGAAATGGCCATGAAAAAATTGAATGGTTAAGATTGAAATATAAAGTAAATAATATTATTAATATGAAAATAGAATTAGCTGACAATATTGCAAGTAATTTATTGTTACTTTTAAAAAATATTACAATTTTATATTTCGATTTCACTGATATTACTTTTTAGATTATTTCATATGTAATCTATTTAGGTGGAAATGAAATTGGGGACCTTTATACTTTATCATAGGAATAATATTATTAATATATCAATATGAAATATGGTACAACCTGGCCATGTTAGAGGGTGTGAGTACTGTATTAGATTTCATAAAGATGTTGGTCATTCCCCTACTATGACTTCAAGAGTGTAATAATATAGGGAATAAATATTTTGTTTAGATCATTAAATACAACACAAAAATGAGTCATTAGATGGTTGAATTAAATAACCATTATCAATTATTCATACATACGTGATGAGGCAGATGTAGCCTGGGAAGCTTTCCTACCTAAATCTTCCACCACCACATTCAGTCCCGATCTTATACAATGAGGAACATGTTGAATATCCTTATGTATTATTTGTGGAATTCATAATTCTATATCATTTTTATGATTATTTTCTTCATCAAATTATGTATTCATTTATTGTAAGAGTAGTGGTACATGATATTATTGATCTAACTGCTCCGTTATCACTACCTACATTGAAGGTGTACATATTTGAATCATTTTTTATTATTTTTTACTCAAATGAGAAAATATTTGCCATTATATGGCATAAAATTTGTGATTATATTTTATATTTTTTATTTATAATTAAATTAATAATTAGTTATAGTATTTTATTATGATTAAATTATATTGGTGTAACTGAAATCGAAGGAGTCACCCTAATGGAATGAAATGTTTTGGGATATAGAAAACTCAGATACACCTTAAGAATCTGATTAGGTAAAAATTTTATCACCTGTTTTTTCTATACTAGATAATTATTATACATTACTTATGATTACTAATATGTGTGGATGATATTATAAATTAAATAGTTTTTAAACTGGAATCATGGATGTTGTAAAGGGCGATATGCTTGGTGTACTTGTGTTATAGAAAATTTCTGTGTAAGTATATTTCAATTGTTAATTTAATTTTATTGGGTAAAAATATTTTATACTAACTTTGATAATTGATTTTCAAATTAAATATCTCCAAGATCTTTTCAACCAATATGATTTTGCTTGTGTTTATTATTTTATTGACATATAATACATTTAAATAGAGGTCATGCATATGAACCAAGAAACTAGCATTGAATATAAATCTGAAATATTAAAAATCGGGATATTATATGTTAGTTTTTTCAATTTTATTTTGTTTAATAACAATAAAAATTATAAACTGCTACTCTTTATACTATTGTTAATTTTGAATATTTCTTATATTAACAGACATTGATTGTTATGCATATTAATTTCCAATAAATTTTAATGCTCATTGGTTATGCTGATTATTAAGTCATGTTCAAAGAAGACATAATATGTTTTTGACAAAGTATGTTTTAATACATGATTTTAGTACATTAATATTAATTTTCAATTTTATATTAGATTTGATATTTAATATTTTAAATTAAAATAGTTTTTGGATTGATTTCAATCAGGGTCTTTATTCAACGTGGAAATTGAAAAAAATTCATTTTGTGAATGTTCAAAAATATAGATTTTATTTTAATTCATTTGTTTTTTCTGAAAAAAGTTTTTTTTTATATTTAAAATATTGTTTCGTAAATATTTATTGTTATTAACAAGAAAATTTTGAGTGTGAAAAATATTTTATATTACTCATTTAAAAGATAATCTCGACCATAAAAACAATAGATTTGGGAATGGTTTGTTTCATTTTAACACATATAATTTAAAAAATATGGTATTCTATAAATTTTTAGCTCATAATTTTTTTTATAATTTTATTAATTATTTATCAACTGAAAAACATGAAACACTTTCATAATTAGTTATTTCAATGTTTTATATGTTTTAAAAATTTGGATATATAGTTTTATTTAACAATATATTTTTAAAAAGTTGTTGTAAAATGTATAAATGAGTTTTTTTACTGATGTTCTATTTCTTTTGTTTCTTATATTTTATGTTTTTTATATTGATTTTGTTTGTGATGGATAAAAAAAACTAAAACATGTGTTAAATTGATTATTTAAACTTTTGACATTTGTTTTAGAATAACCTTTTATGTAAATCCATCCTTTCGTGCTTTTGATTTTAGTATGATTTTCACAAGGATTTTATGAAATTATTATGTTGAAATAAAACTATAATTTTTTTCTACATATATTTTCACATTATTTTACAAAGACTATTGTGGAATGTCTCACATTCAATGAAATATATATTAACGTCAGTAATAAACTGATGTTGAAAGTTTTAAAAAAATTATTTATATGAGGATTTTTCCACTAGTGATGGCATAAATCAATTTACATTTTGTCATAGCATGTTCATCCAAAAAACATTATTATATTTCAATATCCCAGAGTAAAGACTAATTTTCCTTTAGAAGTGTCTCTAGAAATTATTTTCAAATAACTAAGGACACTTTTATTGAAAATATTTTTCCTTATTCCAAATCTTCTCTTTGATCTGTCCACAGTACCAAAAGATCGGAAATGTGTTATTGTTACCCCCACATGACTATTACAATTACGATTAAAATCTACATCAGGTTATATATTTCTAATGTGTTTGGTTCCATATCATCATACTTATAGTTAATTTCATGAATTTGATTGGTCATGTACCTCCAAATTTGAGACACATAAAACACATCATGCTACCTCAATTATGAGCAGGATGATACTTTTGGTAAGCTACATTTCCAATCTATTTGGTGACCTCTAAGGGATTAAAACAACATGGGGTGAACCTCCCATGAATTTTTATAAACATAAGTAGCCTATGGAATTAGTCAAGGATTGAAAAACATGGTCTCTTTTTGAAAACCCCAAATTTCCCCTCATATGGTCGATATATGATTTTTAGACTAATCAAAATTATGATCAACCTCCTCTAAATCAATGGAATTATCTTGTATGGGTCCTGTACAATCCTGAGACCCACTACCACAACCTCACAAGTCTCATGAAAAAAAGTGGGGAATGAAATTGACTACAAAAATTATTGTCAAAAGGTTCGATATTAATCAAATCATGGGAACCATTCCTCTATTTGATGTAAATCATGTCTATGTGATCATATCAATATCTAATGATGTTTATTTGAAATGAATGAAATTTATCATCCAAAATAGAAATAATCTTCTCTAACTATATATATTTATAGGGATGGTATATCGTACTCCATCACAAATGAGTTTTTAGGTCATCTGTAATCCCATAAAAAAATGTGATGTGAAACATGTGTGTATATTAGATGAAATGTTCAAGGGAACTCCATGAATGATTAAAATATCCTTGACAAAATTATTATTTATCTCGTAAAAAAATAGTGTCTCTCATATTTTTATGAAAAAATAAAATTTTGTTTTTTGATAGAAAATCACCCATACAACTGAATATCCTCTTCGGGTCATAGGTAACCCCATCCCAAAGTCAATTGTGAAATCCACTCATTTCCACATGGGTACATGAATTGGATTGATTAAACCACCAGGGAACTAGTGCTTAGCTTGTATCTATTAGGTACAATGGAATTAGAAAATGAATCTATCAATCTACCTCTTTATCCTTGGCCACATGAACTACTTCATATAGTATTGGTACATCGTTGTCCCTCCAAGATGCATATCCTACATTGAGGTATGGATGTCAAAAATCAGATATTCCATGGTGGACTAAGGGACTACAAATATCTCTTTTAATAGGACCACATCATCATCATCCAATGACTTCCCTAGTATATGGACACCACCCTCTATAGATTCTCATTTTAGAAAACAGTTTTTGTAGGATTTTTGAGCTCAAGGAACCTAGTCGACCAAAGAAGACATGATTACTAATGGATAATGTTCATCAATACCATATCATAAAAAGCATCAATCCTCTAGTCAAGAATATAGCTCATCAAGAACCATTATTCCACCAAAACCCATTTCGAAAACTCACGATCTTCCTATATCTTATAGCTTTTAGAATTTATAATGGTGTTACCTTTATCCAGTGAATAGTCTATTTTAATGATAAATGTCTATCTGTAATCCACCTTGGACCAATTCCTAAATTTTTATTTCATATTGAGTAATGATATATCAAAAGATCCTGTGATTTTTAAAGATGAAATAATTCTCAATGAATCTATAATTTATCTTACACTTCCATGAGTGGACAACAACTGGTAGCTATAAGTCCTGGGAAAGATAATTCCACTCATGGTGTTAATGCTGATGTCACCAATAAGATACTACAATATACCTATAGATCAATAATTCCACAAACCCAAATCCTAATTAATTATTTTAAATTTTATAACTAATTCATCATTTATAAATAATTGGTACTGATATTTCATTAAACATCTCCTTTATCTCAAGAAAAGCCTCTACATAGTGGTCTAAACAATTAAACTCTCCTTTCTTCATTAGCACAATCATCAATAGTGATAGTAGGGAGAAGGGATATATTAATTATTTAATGTATCCCAATAATCCTATAAATATTAATATATCAAGAATATTGTGATGATTTCTACCACACATCACCACTTGATCATTAGCTGGATTTTACAGATATAGAATTCTATGAAACAACATGTCCCATGAAATCCACCACCTAAATATAGATGTTACAGTTTTAGATAATGGAATATATTCAATGTTTAAAAAGTGTACTCCATAATGAACAAGTCCATATATGGGTAAATTTACATATTCATGAGGATCATAAACATCGTTAGTTAATTTTTTAGTCTAAAAAACATGAACTCATACATATATAGATCACACTAGCCCTTAAATTCCATCTTGAAGATTTTCACCCCTCTCACCTACAACTACTGATAGCATGACTTGAGGTCAATCATAGAGAATAATTATGATCCTAGTAAATGATTAAAAATAAATTATATCTGGGAAAATTTATCCTATTTTAACCATCAACTAATTTACCTCTTGGTAATATATACATAGTTAAGTACCATAGTACAAATTATTAGCACACACAAAATGTGCAACACATTCTTATGTACTATTCCAAATAAAAAACCTCATATTATAAGTCCTCAAGTTGTACATTGAGTTCCTTCAACCTAGGAGGAATTATTTGATAAGGGTGTACCGAAATGGGTTTTGAACCAAGGATGTGTTCTTTATCATACTCCACCCATCTATCAAAAGGAAGGCATGTAATTCCATATGGAAGGAAATCATAACAGATGTTCGCAACTAGAGGAATAGAAAATGGGACACTACATGTTTTTTAAATGATCTAGGATTGTAATATATAAAATAGTAATCCTATAATGGATTATTTCTAGACCAAATCTACCTTATCTCAACTCCAACTCATCGGGCATCACTTCTCCCATTATGTGATTTAAAAAATTCTATTCTCTAGAAACAATCAATGTGGGATCAAAAACTTTTCAACCATTCCATTCCATGAATCACATCACATCTCATCTCCACTAAATAATTATGTGTCATATATTCTCATAACCAAAAATGACTTTAGGAAACTATTATTATCACATAATATAAACCCCCATTTTGGTTGGTGATTTAATAAGAAAATGTAAGTAAAAAAATAAATTTACCATGAAGTCATGCCCAATATCAAATTGTACTTTAATAAATATATGGGACTCAATGATATCAGGAAAAGGAATAGAAAGTGTAGAAGTTATCAAACCAAACATTTAACTACTAATTGTTGTTATGAACTATCCATTGGTTTCTAATCTGCTGTATATACTCATCCATACTCAACTCAATGACCCTTTTCCTAAGTTACGTTGCTTTTTGGGTCATTGAAATATGATCCAACAATTGAGGACACTAGAGATACCACTAGTTACCTAACCATGTCTAACATTCTACCCTGTAGAAACATAGACACAATGATATGTATCAAAACATTGAAAGATGTCCCATTGTTCCATTACTTCAACACTTCATATGAGGTACTATAAAGACCTTGGGATAATTTCTTGAATTTCTATTCTTTAATCAATAAATAAATTATTTGAATAATTCATAATATGATCCCACTACTTAACACTACACAACAACACATCCTCATTCATAAATTTCCTTCTACTCGAGGAGACACTCATCCCAGTTATTGGTGGTCCACCAATCGAAGTAATAAAAGGTAGAATAAGACCAACTATTAAATCCTCATATAATACCCATACAATATTCATGGATATGAAGAGAAATATTCGGTATGTTGTTATGTCAAAACTCATATCCTTTCATATAATTTTTTGAAAGATAGATCTAAAACGTTTTATTTTTATTTTCCATTGTTTATCCATGAAAGGGAAAAGATGATGTAGATAAATTAAATGAGAAGATTAAGAATATATCTTCATTGACCTCTGTTATAGATCAACGATCTCATGTTGTCAGTATAGATTTAGTGTGTTGCAAAAAAAATCCAAATAAAATTAGTCCCTGAAAGACTCCAATGTAAGACCCTTATATCTTGTATCCTTTCCAATCATTCCCATCCACCTAAAGGATAATCCATTTTGATGAAACTATACCATCATCATCTTTCCATCCAATGATTTCTTAGTGAATTTTTATACACCCATGATGATATATAAATATTTCTCCAGATTTTGAGGTCTCCTGGTTCCCATAAATTATATTGGATGCTAGAACTGGAAGTCTCTTTTGTAGTTGATCATAGACCAAAGTTCCCTTCCGCCCTATACATGAACACGTTGAATGAATCCTGGGTGAGGTTCCCCAAAACTTGTTTCACGAGGGTAGGTGTTGGAGATAGCCTTGATGCACGTTACGACATAGTGGAGTATGGATTAGGGATATCCTCCTTGGAGATATCATCCCATGACACATCTTAGGGGGTCCCATAAATATCCATTGAGGTATAATCATAAACAACTTTTACATCAACTTTAAAACATCATAATTTATGAAGATACATTTTAATATATTTGTTGGATTGTACAAAGGTTCTCTAATGATACTACTCATGAACCAATATATAGTACATCTAAGAATACCAAGGGTTCTCATTCATTGCACGCCATTCAAAATCAAACATATAAATAAATCATAACAAGATTCTCATATTCAACTAATTAATTCAAAAAAATATCACAATAGTATGTAAAATAGGGATATATTAAACAATAGTGAGTACATTTATATCTTGAAAATATAACACAATTCAAGGAATTTCATTAATGAACTAGTATCTATCACTCAAAAATAATATATAGATCAAATGTGATGTTATATTCCTACTCATGATGCATGAATGGACCCAAATCCAATTAACCTATAAAAAATATCATCATTGATAACTCAGAGGGCAATTACACTTGAGATAGCTAGTAATAATTAATCTCCCCTATTAGATTCGCACACAATACATCTTTTTTATCTACTATACTAGGTTATTAAATTGAAAATGGTAAATTTTTTATCTAATAATAATTTCAAACATCCCATCATGAACTAGAGAGCATTATCTAGAGATCCACAAGACCTCATGCACACCGCCACGCTTGTAAGAGGCTACTGACTAATATTAAGGTTCCCAATCCATCGGTGCAGAGACTATATCATTTAGATATATTCAAAATAATTATAGAATATAAATTGTAACAATAAAAAATCATGTTGAATACTAAAGAATCATAATATTTTAACAAATGTAGCAAATTTCAAACAAATTAATAATATGGGATCTTAATGCATAAAAACCAACTAGTGTATAATTTGAAAATAGATAAATAACATCAAACACTTTTAAAATACTCCAATGTATGTTGTGGTTCAACCATCAGCTTATTCCCCACAACCTAGTCATCTATCTCATGTCCCATTCTCATTACTAGATTCATGATAAAAAAGAATTAACACACATCAAGACACACAAGATGGTGTGTGTAATAAAAACTATAGGACACCAAAAATGTGTCTTTAATATGTGTGTGTCAGTATAACAGGTTTATTAATTCATAATAATAAAATAAAAATAAATCATAAACAATCATGTGTCAAGAATTCATATGCTAACCAAGACAACATGAGCCCTAGTCATGAATTATTTTGAACAATGCTGGAAGGAAAAAGAAAATATATCCAAACTGATCAAGAATATTTCTCCAGGGTTGGTTAACATGTCGCTTGGAATCCTTAGGGAATCATGTGAACTTGTTACTCAACATCCAAAAATAATGTTTTGAACACTATACTAAATATTGACTAGGACTCCAGTGATAATGCTACCAGGATCAACTATGAATTTAGTTAATAGACTTCATAAAATTCACTATGAAATGAGTTATCCATGCACTATATAAATGACTATAAACATCATAGTCGCATGACATGTTCACTCCCCTTATAATGGACAATAAAATTATGACTATCCACCCATTACAATGGCATAGATAAACACCATTGAAATCATGGAATGTACAAAAAAATATAGTTGAGCACACATAGATAATGAATGATATGGGGTCAAGAAATTAAAAAATATATATAAAAACTTGTGATCAATATATAAAATAGAAATGAGCTATACAAGTATGCTTGTGGAATAAAGCATCATAAAAGTGTCTCATATGATACACACAGAGACACACTTATATGTCACCAGAATAGAATATGGACATAATGTTATGCCAAAAAAAGTAACAGATCTATGAAATAAGATAATACTAGGGGACAATTGAAAAGGAACATCCTACCACAATCTCACGTAACACTCATGCTAAAACCATGATAAAAAGATACCCAAATCACACTCGTGAACTTATAATATTAGGCCTGCAGACCAGGGAGCCCTGATCAAATATAAATCCATCAAAAATCATATTTAAATCAAGTAACATGATGTAAAATTAATAATATTATTATGATAATGATTAACTCCATGATAATAGAGGTAAATAATGTAGAACGAGAGAGGAGAACACCTACATTCTCCAACGGTCAATCATACAATGTCGGGGATGAAGAAAATAGTTCGGGGGCTAGAATATCCCTAGAATTTATCATAGGGTTGTAAAAAAATCAAGAATAATGGTTTATGGAAAATGGGTTTTGTGGAATTTGAAATTAATAGAGTATATAAAATCTGGAATCACAACATATCACATAGGGTTACATCACAATTCCATTCAAAACCGAAAGTACTATGGAGAATGGGTGTTTTCCATGCCATAATGGTTCATGGTTAAAAGAGTGTTTTAAATCCGTGATATGGATAATGATGATATAATATAAACCATATAAAATTTCTTTGGCATAACTTCCATATCTAGATCATAGCCTTGAAGACCTCAGTAGGACACTATGCCATAACCGTTGTTCTATAATATAATGACACCAAAATTAATAGAACGACTGAACTCAATTGTGAGTAATCCATGAAATTTACAATAAGATGTATCAATGTCTTATAAAATTATCAATAACCATAAAATATTACTACTAAACCATAATAACCTTACCATGATAAAATTATACCCTCCATTGTGAAAAAACAAGCACCATGAAATAGTATAGAGTTCTACCTAAAAACACTTGGCTAGTATAGTATTAATTTAAAAAATGGATAGTTTAGGTTAACACACTAATGATACCATGGTAAAGTATAGGTATGTTTACTCATTTGAAAATTTAAACTTCTATTTCCCTAAAAGAAAATTTGGGAATGTATGTTTTTTATTCTATGTATCTTTTCATTTACAAAATGATGACTGGGTCAACTATTCTAATATAAGAAATTTGGAAGATGGTTTGGGGATATTTTTGAATCATGGCCTTTTGGTGAAGGTTGTTGGAACTAGGTAATGATCTAGGAAATGGTTTTTGACGTTTATTACTCCTAAATTAATCTAAATAATAAAGTACATACCCCACATTATAGTTTTTATGTTTAGTAAAATATTTGGAATCTTTGTAATATATAGACTATTTATTGTAGGAATAAAGGATCATAAACATGTGATTTTAGCTTAGTTTTGGTAGTTCCCTATTTTCATCAGGGATGTTAGAAGTTCCAAATTGATTGGCATGGAACTCAAATGATATTAATTTTTTCGATTGACCATCAAGATATAACATGTTCATATAGTTCGCTAGAATAATTGGTAGATGACGGTTCTATATGAATAATTGTTTTTCAAGGCCAGTTTACACAACTGATGTCAGATTTCCTCTCTCCACAATAGAGTCCATTGAGTTGTTCTGGGAGTTATTGTTTGATGATTTTGGATCATATTTCCTAACTCCTACAAAAGACATTATATTATGATTATTATGATGTGATAGTTATATATACACGGGATTGGATACCCCATCTTTTTCTATGACATTATTGTGGTAAACCTCATCCCATACATTTATTGATATATTACATCCCCTAATATATAGGGTGAGGCTTCTAAAAGCTATGTATTATATTCTTAAAACTCTTTTATAGGTGTAGGATAACCCTTACATGGAAGGATTTTGTACTATCTTTGATTTATCTTTTCCTTTGGAAAGTAGATATGTATTTATTAGGTGTCCATTACTTTTTAGTGAGTTTAATCTCTTTAGAGAGGAAAAATTACCCTAGTATGTTTGAAGAAGAGTGTTATTTTAGCTATGTTATCTGAGTATCATAAATATTTTAGGTTAGTTGGGATCTGTGGTGAATGGGGTTATCTATGTATGTATTTAGAAAAATTATCTATTTTAGTTACATTTTTTGGGTGCAGATACACCTTATTAGGGATTGATATCCCACATAGATCTTAATTCACCTTATAAATTTCTCATTTGGTCCTGTCATTGTTAAGGTCTGTTATTTCATTGGTATGATGGCGAAGGGATATTCACCATGTAATTTTTATATGTTTATAATTTATTTTCATGGTAATTTTCTAATCTTATATATGCTTCTTCATATTAGGTGTGGTTCCCCCACATAAATGAGTCTCTTTATGTTGGATCTTATAGTGTTATTATATTTTGATATTTATCTGGAATGTGTGTTTCATTCATGAAAAATATACAACATTAAGTTTATCTCATTTAACAACATGTTAGACGAGTGGTGATACATTGAATTTATTATAGATTGGGGTTCAGTAATCCTATACTCATTATAGGATATCCTAAAAAGATTACATTTTTCAAAGGTAGATATATGGGTTAGAATACCTTAGAGTTCTATGAATGTTGTTTTATTTTAAATGTAGTAGATAGTTATATAGGTGGAGTCATTCCCCTATGGAATGTATCATATTTTTGGTGTCCTAATTCCATGGATCGAGTATAACATCATGGTATTTTTATTTCCCCTTATGAGATCTTATTTAGGGTTTAATTTGGATTTGTTGTTATAGATTCATCTTCAACTAATTTTATTCTATTATGTCTTTTGTTATTTGGTTTTATAGTTTGGACCTCAAATATTAAGTAACATACAACCAATTTCCATCAATGTAATTGAAGAATACTTGTAGGTAAATTTAAATAAACCATGTGTGGGATATTTTATAATATATTTTGTATTTGAGAAGACTGTCTGTATGGTTTTTTTGATTCATATAGATTTTGGGTGTATTGGGTAGGGGAAAAGGTGATTCTAGTGGGGTCCACTCATTGTGATGAACTAGTTGTTGTTGGAAATATATGGAAATCTTCTAACCCATTCCCTTGAGTTTAGCTTATTTATTTTTACTGGGAATTATATTTTCTTAATATTTTTGATTGAATGTGTATTATATTCCATTGGATTATTTTAGAGTGGATTTGATGTATATTTAATTTTAATATGTTATATATATCAGTATTGGATGTTTTTTATAGAATATTTTAGATATATGTGTTTATTTGTTATATATTTTATATCATCCAATATATTATCAATCCATTTTTTCTAAAGTAAATTACCCTTTTCCTATTGGAGGTGGTATTGTGGTGGAACACTTGGATAACCTCCAATACCTGTGAGTCCTATTGTGTTGAGTCCTATAATTTTGAAATTTAATATTTCCTATATAAATAAATATGTTTCCCCCCAAAATATATGACCACACAATATCATTTCACGACTAATCAACATCAATCATTAAATAAAAATACTAATACCGTATTTGAAGTGTAATGGGTATAATCTATATAGAATATATTAATTATTTTGTGGTGTAGGGAAAGGTTGAAATATATTAAATATAGAAATTGTTTAAAGGGTTATGGATACCAATTTTACACATTTGATTATCTATTTTTACTATTATTTATATGGATTTTTTTAGAAACTTATATTGAACATAATTTCATATTTATTCCTGATATATTATGAATGTCATGCTTATTTAATATTGTGATCCACTATATGTTTCCCCATTCTATGCTTATAAGATCACACCATTTTTTGTTTCCCCATTTACCCCAAAAATAATGAAGAATTATATTATTAGACAACGAATACGAATTAAAGTAATTATATTGTTTAAACCATTCAATGTATTATATTTTCCCTAAAATGTAATTTAATTAATATATATATATATATATATATATTATAAGACAACTAAACATTTAAATACATAATATACTAATTTATAGAATGATCATTATATTCAGGTAGCTAGAGTCTAGGTTTTTACAATACAATATAATTCATTTTTTATGGAACATATATATTTTATTAATAAAAACATCATATGGAAAATATATATGTTAATACACACTAGACTCTCAAAAAATTTATCACATAAAATTTAATGTCATATCTATACTCTATAATAGATGGTAGTACGTAGTTTTACTTATATTTATAGGTCGGTATATTTCCACACAGTACTTATGGTTTCACAAAAGTACTTTAAAAGGGGGGACATATCTGATCCCGTAGAAATTTTCCTCAATGTTCCAAGAACTAAATCATTTTCTCTTGATAAATGGGTACCATATCTTATTTAAATAACATGTATATTCAATAAATTTAAGGAATTATGTGTTTAGATACACAATGGATAGACATGGAACATTTACTACACATGATAATGTTTCAAAGATGTTAAAACGGGTAATCCAAAATTCATATGAGATCAGGAATCATGGAGGGGATACTATACCTATGTTCAATCTTTAAATTCTTTAGAAACATAAAAAACACCACCATGGACATATGTTAAAGTAAATTTTTTTTATAATTAAAAAATTAAACAACTACAATTGTAAGTGTATATCTTAAATCAACTTTGAATCATTCTATATAGTTCTATGTATACGTTCATATATAAACATGAGTATAAATTTTGTATTATGAGATCTCAAATATGTTAATATATTTATATGAACCTCCTTTGATGTGAATTTATAAATATATGAACATGACTTTAGGTTCATTAGTAGTTTAATAAGATTGATAGTAATCATTAGGATGATGTGATATATAGATGTTTATCCCTATATTAATAACATACTGAAGTATTATATAGAACATCGAGGTGAATTTTGGATCTCGATCAGATATGACTGATATTTGTTCCCTATGAAACCTCTAAAATAATTTTTAGTAATCATGTAATACAATCATGGAACATTGATACACAATAACCCATATTGGGTTATTTCCATTACATGTATTTTAAGTACCATAAAAATTCATGGTTAATTTTTTCAATTTCATAATTGGTATGCGTAATGTTTACTTCATCCCATCAGAAATTCATCTCCCATCTTCGACATTAGTTAATACCAATATTTTATAGTTTTACTCTGTAATAACCTTATTAGGTTGTCTCCCCTGATGTTTTGTATAATTTCATGATACACATTGTCACTTATCATGTGTTAGTAGAATGGTACTTTATGTATATCCTATAATAGTTTCTTTTATTTATTAGGAGTTTATGGAACATATCGTCTACTTCATAAAAAATTGAATCATTCATTATCGATATTTAATTCAAGATGATTTCATTACTTTTTTAGTTTTATATTATTTTGATGATCTTAATCATTCAATGACGCCTCTTTGATTTATTTAGATCGATGATTGGGAATTCATTTTAAATGGGAGGGTGTTGTTCCAAAATTATGTATTTATAATTCCATCAATTACATTTACTAGAATATTGGTCCTTTATCAATCCTCACTGTATATAGGGTAGATGATTCATTTATGTTGAAATTTCCATCTCCCTTATTCTCCATCCAATGATGCTAATGTATTCAGTATTCATCGTCCATGATTAATTGCAGCCATATTCATTTATTCGTGTTCATCTATTTTTATTATAATATATACCTTATTGTAAATACCATTGTTCTCCCCATATAGGTGGCTCCAAAAAATATTCAAACAAATTATAAAATTCTCTTACTCCAGATATTGTGATAGTTATATTTCCCATGGGTTATCATTTAACATTGGGTATATTTTATCATGTAATACTTTTTCAGTAGGATAAAACATAATACATTTTCATAATAATATATTTTATTTGAATTTTTTATTTAATGAGATGGTTGTGTGAGTACACGTAAACTAATCAAACTAATTTTAATATCCATAATTTTATCTTAAACTACATCATCCAAACATACTATACTCCTATTCATGTTAAATTTTTTAATAGAAAATATTATAGGGAGAAATTTATTTCAATGTATTGATAGTACCTAGAAAATATATTCTAAAATGATATATTATTAAGACCAATTAATCTGAAAAATTCTTCTCATGTCATCTCATTCCACATGAATCAATCATAGTGCATCCCAAATTCAAACATTGTGAATTTTGAATTTTTGTAAAAATTATTATGTTAACTCCATTGATGTTCATGATTTCATTATTCTCACATTGACTATATTATATTATAATGAGTATTGTCTAATATAAATTTATTGAGTAAGCCATTAAAGATTATATTCATCATGTATATAATGACAATTGTGGTTTTTATAAATTTAAATTGAATTATTATGAATGCATATTGTTTATATCTTATAGGGAATGAAATAATTTACTATCTTTCCTCTTTTCCATTGGTTTTCTATATCTATAATGATAACTATTGAGATCCATTATGTTTATTTATGAAGAAATCAATTTTTTATTTTTGGTAAATTATTATTTATTTAAATTTTATTAAGATATCAATAATCATGGATGATTTTGATCATTGATTCATGTAAAAAATAGTTTTGTGACCCACGGTAATGAACTTGGATGTATAAACTGTTTTTACCGATACTTGTACCATTGAATCTTTAATTACAGAATCATTTCCAAGGATACTAGATAAGTCTCATTGATAAAGGAAAAACATAAAGAATGTGTTTTATTATAAACATTGCCTCATAATTAGGGGTAAGATAACACAAATTCATGGATAATAAAATGGTATATTATTTTTCAAAAAACAAATATTCATGGGTTAATGATTCCATTTTTTATCATTTCAATATAGTATGATTCTGTTTTATTAAGAAAAATTCATGATTATTATGGTTTTTATAAAAGTGATTCATATTCTATTAAACATTTGAAAAGAACCATAGGGGAATTTTGGATAAGAAAATAGATTTAAATTTCCCATTGGTTTTTGAAAGGCCAATATAATTAGAGTCAATTTATTTTGTGAATTTATTCAAACTCCAAAAAAGGAAGGATTATAAGTATTACAAGAAGAATATTTCCCAAATCATTAATTGGAGAATATTTAAATACATGATGTGAAAAAAATTCTTATATAATTTTATTAATAGATATCTTAGCTTCGTATTATTTTGGAGAAGATTTGAAATTTATAGAAAAAATAAAAAATATGTAATATTTTATTTATCAATATATTAATAAAAAAATTTCCTTTCTTGTGTGAATTATATATATTTCACTCACAAATTAATTCTATTTCTCTAGTAATGAAGTTGTAATGTCATATGAATTACCTAACTCTTATGGAAATAATTTTTATTGGAATGGATTATCCTGAAATACTATTACTTTAGTGATATAACTTGTATAATGACCATGTTTTATATAGATAAATTAAACTAAAGGTGTGGCATTGAGCTGAGATTTCCTTTTATCCATTTTATTTAGTGAATTATTTATCTAGTTTTGAAAAGACATGTGCATTATACTCCCTTTTCACTGACATAAAGTATTTCTCAGTTTACATTAGTTATTTCCATGACTTCTTATTTGTATATTTTTTTACTTGTAGTATGTTGAATTGTATTTCTTCCATGCATTTTTCATTTGATCCTCCGGTATGAAAAACATTAAATTTTTTCCTATCACTATAAATATGGGGCCAATCAATCGATTTATATAATCATCAGGGGAATAATCATCCTCTAAAATATACAATTAAAGCTATAAAATATTTATTTCTTCCAAAAATTGAATACATGTTTTTAAATGTATATTTTTTGTAAATTTTTTATAGAATTATACATCTCTGTTACTAAATTATTGGTAAAAAACTAAGTATTATTGTGATATATAAAATAATACTATCATAATTATAATAAAATCTAAATGTAATATATATGGGGGATAAAATGATTACCAAAATAATCATATAATAGATTTTTCTATTGAGAATATTCATATCACATGGTATAAATAATACCAAATAAATAATATATTATTTTTAATTACATTTTAACTAAAATAGTATCTATAAAAATTCCAATATTTATTCTAAAATTTTATATTACATTTTATATTATAATTATTTATAATATATTTCTTATTTTTATTATATATAAATAAAAAAATCAACTTATTTCAAAATCATCGAAATAATGTTATATTTGATAATAAATCATCAAACATAATTATAAAAAAATTGAAATCTAATAAATGGAATAAATCTCAAGAAAACAAGTTTAAAAATATTTTAAATTATAAAAGAGATTGTTAGAGACTCCATCAAACTTCATATACAGTCTATTTCTATCATAAATCAATTATCTCCTTTGTGGTCAACACTGGAAGTGGGGTATATGCTTGTTGTTCGCCCACTACATCATTACAAGTCCATAATAGAAAAAGAATTCAATCATAGCCTCTCATTGGTTGTATGAATCTGGTGATCCATAATTTTGGATGCAATTGGATAAAAGAAATAGATAATCTCCACTTATATAATTAGGTCTCCTTTCATTCACTTGTGTATGGACGCAACTCATGTCAATTATCATAACATTAGAAAGAAAAAAATGATTATAAAATTATATTATAGTCTATGTATTTGAAGGATAGATAAAAAAGTTTGTAGTAGACTAATTTTATTATAGTCTATTTGAGTAATATCACCATGAACAAGTGTGTGAAATAAAAATAGAGTCATTGATCATATATCATATTAATGTGTACTAAATTATGTGTCAAGGAAATAATAATTATAGAGTCATTAATTAATTAGTATGTATTATGTTAAAATTATTAGAAGAGTGTATGTGTGAATCTACTATTTATAATGTAATTTATTATTGAGGCATCCATGTTTTTTATTTTAAAACCCCAATATTTTTTTGTGAATAATTATTTCTTGAATTAATTTAATCTTTTTGATATTTTTCATTTCACACCACTCTAAAAATAGTTTATTTTATATCAAATAACCTTGTTTGGATTATGTTATATGAAACACAGTATTATGATTCAAAACATCAAACATAATTACTAGAATTCTATTCATGTATTTCCAAGGTAGGCGTATATTACACACAAGTTTCACTTTCCTCAACGGCTCCCGCAAAAAGCAATACCAAGAATAACAAAAATATAATAAAATTAATTTTAGACACAAAAAAATATTGATTTTGATAATATAATCTCAATTTAATTAATTAATAATCTTTATATAGTGTTGGGTTAATATTTGTGATTTTTCTAAAAAAGATCATTTTTTGTTTATTAAAAATTACAGTAATTAGTATTCTCACAGCTTTTTCATTTAAATATTGATCAGTGATAAATAATATTTTAAATTTGGTTTTAAATTAAAAAAATATCAATTATTAATATATAATAATACATTTTAGGTGATGGGAATCATTTTTATATTGAAATTACATATAACAATGCATTAAACTTTTGAATATTTTTACGTTCTGAAACCCGCTTTCTCGCCACGATTGCGAGATTACCGTTAGACCTAATTTTTTCACTTCTAGGATTTAAATTTTGAAAGAAGACATAAATGGATGTAATAATTTTGATATTTTTGTTCTAATATAACCAAGTTAAAATTTTTACCAAAATGACTAACAATGTGATAAAAATTAATCATATTGATTATGGTTAGATTAATCATAATTCAGGGCTAAACATTAAAATTATAGACTAAAATGACTTGGAAACATGTCCAAATTTCATTGGCATCCTTTAATTCGACCATATCCCCTAATTTTTCTAATTTTAGTTATTATTTGGATATTATTAAATGAATGTTCCCTATATAAAATGTTAATTAAGGAAAAACATAAAAATGGAACTTTCCTTAACATTAATATTTATTAAACATTGAGATATGTAAGATAATAATATTTTAGATTATTGATATAATTTCTAAGGATAAATGGGGTATAAATTTATTTATATTTTATATACAATTTTTATAGATGATTGAGTTACTTAAATTTTTTTTAAATGCTAATGTAGTGATTATTCTGATAATAAATAATTAAAATAAATGATACAATGAATGTTACAAGTTATGTTAATTGATTGAATTGTGGTAATTAATTATATTTGAATATTAAATTATCTTTTTACATATCTATAAACTGAATTTATTTCAATTCTAATGTTATTTTAATATTTTAAAATTAAAATTAAATAAATATTTTAAACGGTGACATTATTGTAATATTTTAATAAATGCTATTTTATTAAAAGTTTTAAAATTAATAAAAAATGCTATGTTAAACCAAGATACTTTTGCGGGTTAAAAATATTAAATATTGTCTATTAATGGACTAATATATATTTTCTAATTAACATATTGACCCATAGATTGTTAAAACATTGTTAGCACGACATGAGTTTAAAAAGTGTTTTTCTTATCACATGTGTTTGTTTAAAATATTCATTCCCAAAAAACATGAGTGTTTTTATTTTGTAAATTATGTATCATATTTATAATTTAGTTGTTTTATATTATATAATAAATATCATTTTATTTTAGTCTTAATGATTATATTACATAATTTGGAAAACTAAAGGGTTTAATGAAAACGAAAATAATAAAATTTGAGAATCTTACAAGTTAAGGAACCAAATTATCAAAAAGAAAATATTTTTGGGTGGTGTATATTTTTTAAACATAAATTCTCATTAATTTATTTTTTTTAATTTTGGATTCACATTAGATAATAGAGACCTCTCAATATTGAATACCTTTTGGTATTTACACATGTGTCACCCCCTCCTATATAAAAATGTAATCATTCTATCCCTTCATAACACAAATAAAACCTCATAGAGTCGGACAAGATCTAATATATACACTTCCTAAAATATGTACATTAATCCTATAATCCTTACCTTGTTAAGAAGGAAATCCAAGGAAGCCTTTTGGAATAAATTAAAGGGAATTACCAGATTTAGTGGTAACATCATCTCTCAAGTCCTCTATTTTACTTTCCCCCCATCCACTCACTTTTTTCAGTATTGTATAACAACCCATGTATCATGCTTTTGGATTAGGTTATTCTACGTTGGATTTTGAGGTTCAGAAGTGAAATTTTGTGGAGGATATTGAATGTTGTTCTGGTTTTGGTTCGGTGGCATTGTCTGTTTTGCGACAGCAATGTTTTGGCTAAATGATTTACATTTTCATGTCGTGGATTCGCTGCTCACATTGGTTTTTGACGTGGTTGAATTGATTTTCGTTTTCGGAGTGTCATTTGGCTCATGGTTGTGCTACGATGTCTACGGATTAGGGTGCTGCATCAGAATGACTTGATCTTCCTTATTCTGGTTTATTCATCTCCCTTTGTGGATTTCATTTGGGTCATCTCACATCACTGTAGGGGTTGGGTGAGCTCTGACTGGAGTCCACTAGTGGGTTTGTGGATTAAGGCTGGTGTCGATGGTCGCATCTATGGGTGCGCGAGGAGAACAGTTTTGTGGTTTGTCTAGCTTTTCTGATGTTCGTGTTTCCTGGTTCGTGGTACATCTGCCTTCTCTTGAAGATTTTGGCTCCAACTATGAGGTTTGTTAGATTTAATGCTTGAATGGATTTTCTATCCAATATGCTTTAATTTCATTTGTTTTGAAGGTTTGTATTGTTTTTAGTGGGGAAGTGGTGAAGTGGTGAAGTGGTGAAGTCATGTATGGTTTCTCACTTTTTCCTCAAAAGTGTTTGAATAATAATTAAAAAACAATTTTTAGTCAGTATAACTACCCATGTATAATTAATATACTAGGATTGTTTATGAAAATTTTCTGACCTACACTTATACACACCTTCATCTAATGGGTAAAAACATACTTTTTAATTGTACGACGAATTGCTGCCACACTAAACGATGATTGTTAAATTTTCCTTACTGCTTCTCATGGTGTAAATTTTTTATGAAACTCTGTTTATATATGTTATATGTTATATTTATTATTTATTTTATTAATTTTTTAAAAAATTTCTTTTTATATTCTATTTGGTGTTAATACGTTAAATTTGTTTGAGGATGTGTGGACTACGACCCCCTCAAAGCGATGTGATTTGTTCAAACTCTACCTGGAATTTATTATGGATGGGTTTTGGAAAATTCTATGATATATATTATAAAATAATTATTTAGAAGAATTATGTATATATTACAAATACATTATTTCTTTTAATATGACTATAAAAATGAAAACAATGTTCTTACATACATACAGCTTACCGTGTCCATGAACGGTGTATTCCATTTTATAATACTATATTCTATAGATTATTATAATTAATTTATAATGGATATAAATTAAATTTATAATATTTTTTATATTCTAGAAACATGATATAATTATAAGGTCCAACAATAAAACAAATTAAGACACATACGCAGAACAAAGGGAATATTACCGGAAGTTGAATTTCACATAGGATGTTTAACAAACATGTAATATAAGGTCATAATAAAACCATATATGGTCTTATATATATGAATATGGTTCTATACAAAATTTATAATAACTTTTTTATAAAACAGGTGGTTTGATAGAGTATAAAGATAGTCAAGACACAATATAAGGGGATTTCAACTCACTTTGTCTTTATGCATGATAAATGCTTAGTTCTCCACTCTTTCTGTTTGTGGGTTGTATTTAATACAGAAGATTATATTCTATTCAAATTATAATTAAATTTATGGATATTAACTTATCCATTTTATATTATTTATTTCATGGGGAATATGTTTCAAAATATACTTAATCTTTAAAATAGTTTTGTCTCGATTTTCCTTCATTGAAACTCATGTTTTTTATGCACCTACATTCTCTTATAAGGTGTATATAAGTACATTTTACAAGTTATATAATGATTTTACATTGTTTAAGGATAATTTCACCTTAATTTGTTTTATATTTCTTTCATGGAGGGTATGATTTCATAGTACCAAGTTGTAATTGGTTATTGAAATAATCTAATCTCTTTTCAGGATTTTTTTTGTATATACTTTTATTATGAAATAGTATGATCCAACACTCAAGAAAATTCATGAATTTTATTATAATCTATATATTCATAATATAAACATGTATTTGAACCATTTTTATTATATTTGGTAAAAAAAGATAGTGAAAAAGGAGTCTTTTGGAAATCCTAACATACCCTCTATTCGTTTGGAAAATGTGTTCTTTTGAAACATTGTTTTAAAAAAAATGGTTTTTATGAATATTATTAGACTATCCTATGATAATTATAATAAATTTTTATCTCCTATTTATTTTGTCAATTACCAACACAATCTTCTTATTTATTTCTTATGAAGACATTTTTCTAGCATTTTCACTGTGCAAAAGGAATTTTCATTTTACCTTGTACAATATGTATGGATTTTCATAACATCGTATATATGAATATTTTCATCATATTTAAAGGTATAACATCTTTAAAAATGTTTTCAAGATTATTTTATATATTTTTAAGAATTTTTTCTAAATATATTCAATCTCCTTTTATATTCATTCAAGGAAAATGGTTTTTGGAACATTTTGAGTCTTTAATTGTATGTTTTCATAGTATTTTAAGAGTAATTGTTTTCAAATGGTTTTCAATATTTATTTATATGTTTTCAAAATGATTTCAAACAAATGTTTTGAAAATATTTTCACGATTTATTTATACCATTTTAATGAATTTTCAAAAAATATTTTTCAAATCATTTTTATTCTTCTTTCATATGTTTTATAGTAATAATTTATTCAAAACATTTTCATGATTTCCTTATATGTTTAGGTTGTGTATTCAAAGAAAAATAATTTTTTAATTTTTTTGATATTAATTTATAAGTATTCAACTATAAATTTATTCAAATGATTTCGAGTAATATTTATATGATTTAACTGTAATTATTGTGATTTTTTTTCAAATGGTTTAATGTATTTAAAAGTCTTTTTAAAAAAATTATAGATATTTTCCTCAAGAAAAGTTTTTAAAAGATATTTTAAAATTAATATCCTTCTGATATGAAAAATATTTATAATACTCATTAACATTTAGTAAATCATATAATAGTTCAATTCATATTATTTTTATGAATGGGTTGCACTAAATGCCATGGTCCTTATAAAACATGTTTCTATTTAAGGGATTATATATTTTTTAAACCCACTTCATTGTCAGTGGTTATGTTTATGATGAATTGATTTTTGGAAAATGTGTTTTCTAATAGGTTATGATATGATTATATGTTTATAATAAAAATTCCATTTGATGGGTTATGATATGAATATTTATGATCTTGTGGAACAAGTTTGTATGATTTCGTTATGAGAAATTTGGGACCAATATCTCCGTCCAATTCATTGGGTAAAGAATTATATATCCTGAGACAGACTAAGATGGTATTGTGAATGAACTATGACTACTAAGATAGCAATGGGAGTGAACTATAACTTCAAAGATGGTATGGGGATTGAAATAATTCTATTGAGATGGACATTAGTGTGAACCATGACTACAAAGATTGTATCTGGATTGAACCCGTACTAGCAAGATGGTCTCAGATGTAATGCCTTGGATACTATTGAAATCATATTGTATACTTATGTGTCTTCCACAATTCAATATTTAATTCCAATGTTTGGATTTTATGTATTATGATATCAATTATATAATTATACATGTCTTATGAATTTCCAATCATTATTATGATATTTAATATGTATGGTATTATCGACAAATTCTGTTACCAAGTTCTATAACCTTTGTTCATGTTATGTTTACACATATATTTTATTTTCCATTAATGAACATCTGCCCCCAATATATCTTTCATTTTCTCATGTTTTAAAGAATAGATTAGGTATAAGTAATAAAGGTGGTGATATTTATGGGATATTTTGATGATATATCAATAGGATATATGATTTTGATCCTATGTTTCCAAAGACACTAAAATATTATGGTCCTCAAAAATGTATTATTTTAATGTAATGTATATTAATCTAAAATGGTGTTATATATATGTATGTTATGCCTGGGTCACTATATTTAGTATCAATGTACTGTTTTACTCAACCTTTTTGAAAATAGGATTTGAAAACCTTTGTGGGATCTTTATGTATTTTTCTAATTGTTGGTCTAGATATTTCACTAAGTATATGTATAAGAAAGTGTTAATGTTTTGTAAAACACCCTAGAATGTTGGAAAAGGATATAGTGGGTGGTATCATGGAAATACTTCCATTACTAGATATTTCAAGTGGATATGGCTCTTGAAGAGATGTACCTAGGCGTAAAAACACTACAATGATGTTCTGGTCCTATCTTAGGGTAATATGTTACAAGACAACGTGCCTGACTACACACATAGTTTGACACTCCCATGGGATAGGGTTATTAAGTTCAAAATACCATCAAAAACCATACTTATGGATTTAAATAGAGGATGAATGTGAACAACATTAGATAAACCAATGGTGTCATAGATTAAAGTGGTATGATCAATTTATTTACGCACCCTATAGGTAATTTTTTAAGATTATGTGGTATCCTAATATGATAAATGATTATCACACTATGATTTATCTCTTTAATCTATGGATATAACTAGAATAAACTAGGCTAATATTGAGTGTTTTTTATTTTAAATGTATGGGCATTATGAAAAGAAAATTTCCATGTGAAAATCACATAAAGATAATCACGAAAGAGGTATGAGTGATGCTCAAAATTTTTATGATAAGGAGACCCTAAATGAATTGTGAAAGGAATGTGATGTTTTTATAGTATTGTTTACTTTTATCAAAAGAAGAATTATTAGGTTGAGGTTGGGGAACCTTAAAAGATTATTCATATTTCATATTCTCGGAAACTGGTATTATGGAATATGTTGATGAAGCCTGAGTAATGGTTTATGAATAAAGTTGGATTAATGAATTATTTATGTTTTGAAATTCAAATATTATGTTATATTAATCATGAAATGAATAATTATTTTTAGTATAAGTTTTCATTCATGATTGAAAAGGACATGTCAAATGGTGATAATTAAATATAAAATTGATTTCAAAGAAAGGTGGTATTTTTTTAATTGGAAGGCAACCCTTAATTAAATCTAGAAACCAAAATAATGGAGTTTGGATATTGATATATTAGAAATGAATAAGTAAATTGGATGGTGCAGATTATCCATGAATTGATTATTTAAAAAGGGATCTATTTCATCATGGATAATGTTCAAGAATACAAGGATTTAAAGAATATATCAAATAATCATTGCAATGAGGAATCATGCATATTTTTAAAAAGAATTTATGGTAATTATGGTTATTACCACGTTTCATGGGAATATACATTGAGGTTATTATCATGCTTTAAAATTTAAAAACAATTGGTAATTTATGATACATGGGGGATTAATGTTAATCTGATTTCATGATTTTTTCTATATCTTTAAATATTCGTCTTTCGGAAGGGTTATGAGGTTAACATTATGTGGAATGATTAAGTTAAACAATGAGTGATGTTTTTATGAACAAATTATTATTTCATCGCATGGCGATTTTTGATTATTGGATAACATGATATTAAAACATCGTATTGATGATAAATAATGACAAATTGTATGGAATATCATGGATTTCATGATTTGTTCTGCTTTGGGAATGAGAAATATACCTTCCTTTTAATAGAACATATGAAACTAATCAATGTGACACAAAAGGTGAGGATGCAATGACATCATGAATGTTTATATTTTCATGAATATTTTTTATGTATTGGATAAATGACCTTGAATCCAATAATGTTATCCTAGTACCTCTATTTTCGATGAATGAGATTGTCTATCAGTTCATCATATATTTATGGATTTACAAATATTAATATTTTTCTAACCTTTTTCTATATCAATCTCTATCAGATCATAATTGTTGGATTTTTCTTTCCTATTTATATTTTCCCTTCCCACCTATGTACCCCTATGTGGAAGCCATGCTATATTTAACTTTGGGTAACTTTTATGGTTCCAACATTCAATTTTTAAGGGAATTTTTAATATTCATTTTTATGATATGGGATTATATGAAATAATCTTACTAATATTAAACCATTTATAACAAAGATGAATATTTATAGATAAAATAATTTTAATGAGGGAATAATTTAACACCCCTGTTGTTTTTATTTTTTAAATTAATTTAATCTTTCTGTTATTTTTCATTTCACACAACACTAAAAATAGTTTATTTTATATTATAGAATTAATTATCGAATGTTTAATACAATACACAATGTTTTCATTCATTACACACATCATAATATATAATATTCTCTTCAAGGAACATTGATGTTACCATACATTAAACACATGTTTGACATTCTAGGATGGCGTGTGAAACATGTAATAAAATTTTTTATTGAAAAATATTTAAAATACATTTTTGTAGTAATAGAAGTTGAATATGACAAATAAATATTTTTTTATGAATTTAGAATGATGAAATTATATAAGGGTGAATTTTTGGTATTTTTTCTGAAAACACCATATTCAAGTGAAAAGTAAAAATTACTATAATTTTATTAGAAGAATCATTTTCATTTAAATAATCATTACTATTAAATTATATTTTAAATGGGTTTTTAAATTCAATATAGATAACTAATTAATATATTAATCGAATGTAGTTCATTAGATTCCTTTTCTATTGAAGTTAGATATAAAAACTTTTTGAACATTTGAATGTTTTTACTTTAAAAAGAATATTTCTCACCACATCTATGGGGTTAGCGTTACAACTAATTATCCCACTTCTATGATTAGAATTTTGAAAAATTTACATATACAGTTTTAATTTATATGGTATTTATGGTCTAATATTATCATCTTAATTTTGGACCAAAATGATTAGTGAAAGTGACTAAAATTAATCATAGTGATTAAGGTAACATTAAGCTTAATTAAGGACTAAACCTTAATTAGAAGGTCCAAAATAACAGATAAATATGTCCAAAATATATTGGCTGCCAATAATTTGAGAACATACCTTCGTTTTTTCTAATTTTTTGTGTAATAAGGATATAATTAAATGAATGTGCATTATATAAAAGGTTAAGTAACGTAAAAAGTCAAAAAAGATAACTTCACAGACCTTTAACATTTATAAAACATTGAGACAAGTAAAATTCACAATATTATAAGTTATCAATATCATTTTGAAATATAAATGGGTTATAGTTATTTTAATAGTTTATCAATAATTTTTTGATATGATTTAATTAATTTAAATGTTTAGGAAACACCAATTTATTGACGATGTAGTTAATAATTAACAAAAATATATTATTCTATAAATATTATTAGTAAGGTGAATTGATTGAATTATGGTATTATGCTTTTCTTTTAGATTAATATATATTATAACACATATTTAAAATTAATTTTTTTTTGAATTATATTATTTCTGTAATATTTAAAAAAAATAAAATAACCAATGTCAAAATTGAGTTTATTATTATTTTACAATAAATTATATTTTATTAAATTATTTAAAAATAATAAAATGATATGTCTACCAAGTGATTTAAAAGGTTATGTAAATATTAAATATTGTCTATTAATGGACCAATTGATCTTTTATAATATACATATTTAGCTATATATTGTAAAAACATTGTTTGCATGATTCAGGTTTAAGCAGTGTTTTGCACATCAATTTCACTAGTTCTAAAAATTCTTTTCCAAAACACGTGTGATTTTTATATTTTTAATTTTTATAGAATATTTATAATTATTTTTATCTATATTATATAATAAATCACACTTTATTTTAGTGTTAATGGTTAAATATCTCTGGCCCGAAATATTGATCATTTAATAAAAACCAAAATAATAAAATTGAGGAATCAGAGATGTTATAGAACCCAATTTTTAAAATGAACATATTTTTTGTTATATTTATTTGGTTAGATAATAAATTTACATTAAGACATTATTATTCAATTTTATGGTACATTAGGCTAAAGAGACCTCCCATTATTGAATACCTTTTGGTATTTACAAGATGGTCAATCCCCCTCCACTACAAAATGTAAAAAATTCAACTGCTTACTCACCCCTATAAAATGACATAGGTTTATCCAAGATATTCCCAATAAAATTTACAACAAACCTAAATTCAAAATATAATCCTTTCCTTGGGAATAAGAAAATCCTTGAAATCCTTTTGGCACACACCAAACTGATTTACCGTATTAAGAGGTAACGTCTTTTCTCAAGTCCTTTCTTTAATTTTCCTTCTCTACCCATCTAGTGTATTTATTCTATGATTGGATAAAAAAGGTGTCTTAAATATAATAGGATGTTTTACACTAAAGGATTTATCTAAACATACACACACCTATATCTAACAGGTAAAAATCATTCTTTTTACGTGTGTGATGAACTACTGCCTCATTAAAGGATGGTTGGCCAATTTTTCAAACAGCCTCTCATAGTGGAAATTATGATGGAAAATATATTTATATATGTTATATTTTATAATTATTATTTATTTAATATTTTTAATTCCTTTCACAACACATACATTTTTTAATTTTGGTTTTTTTGTTAATAAGATAACTTCATTTGAGGATGTGTGGACTACCACCCCTTAAAGCGATATGATTCGTTCACAAAAAACGTGGAATGTATTAAGGAAGGGATTAGTAAAGATTTATGATATATATGATATGATAATTACATTTTATATGATATATATATATATATGTATTCATATGTGTCATATACTTTCTGACATTCAATATGAAAATAAAAATGGAAACAACATTCACATGTACGTACAACATAACATATCCATTAATGGTGTATTCCATTTCATACTAATATATAATATATATTTTTAAAATAAATATTTACTGAATATACATGATATTTACTTTATTTTTTACATTATTTTTTCATGATATTAGTATAAGTTTCAATAATATTACAACTTAAGACACATACGATGAACATAGCGAATATTACCCGAAGTGAAACCATAACATTTGATGGTTAACAACTGGGTAATATTAGGTCACAATAAAACCATATATGGTATTAGATAAAATAATATGGTTTTATAAAACATTTTAAATAAATTTATATTAATTATACATGTATTTTTAATGAGTACAATGAGTGTCAAGACACATGGTAAGGTGATTTCATCTCCCTTTTTATTTCCATGAGATACATGCAACATTATCCACTCATTCTATTTTTGTGGTGTATAAACATCACATGATTTTATTATCTTTACATTATAAGTAAATTTATGGGTATTACCATATACATTTTATGTTATTTCTTTAATATGGTTTATGTTTCAAAAGTTATCAAATTAGTAAAATGTTTTTGTCTCGATTTTCTCTTTTTGAGACTCATGTTTTATTATCCACATAAATTATTCTTTGAGGTGTATATACTTCCATTTTATATGTTATATCATAAAATAAAAACATATAATGAAATTTTATGGACAATTTTATATTCTGATCTTACATGGACGGTATTATCGCATGTTACCATGTTATAAGAATTTATTGAAAAATTCTAATCACTTTTCAATATTGTTTGTGTTTATGCCTTTTTTGGAGAAATCTTATGATCCTTCTATCATAAAAATTCAGGAAATTTACTATCTAGTATTTATTCAAAATATATTTATTTATTGTTAAATTTTTTTACTCATTGGTACAGTAGGGATCCAAGAATGTTTTTTAGGAAATCCAGACCTTACCCTGTCTTCGATCAAAAATATGTGTTCTTTTAAAACCATGTTTTCAGAAAATATTTTCCTTGATTTTTTTCCCAATATTCCATGATCATATAAATAAATTTCTTATATTTTTTATTTTACCAATTTTTAATGTAATCTTCTTCTCTCTTTCGTATCAATGCATTTTTTACACTTTTGCCTATGGAAAAATAATACTTATTTTATCTCGTATGAAATATATAGATTTACAATCCATAATTTCAAGGAAACTTCATTTTAATATTAAATGGTTTAATATTTTAAAAAAATCATTCTTATTTTAAATTTTCTCATGAGAAATCGTTTTTTGAATGTTTTCAAGATTCCTTAAAAAGTTTTTGAATAAAATTATTTTCAAAACATTCTCAAGAAATATATATACGTTTTCATAGAATTTTCAATGAAAGGGTTTTCAAAACATTTTAGAATCTTTATTTATATGTTTTTTAGTTATTTTCAATGAAATGGTTTTCAAAATATTTTCAGGCTCATTTCATATTATTTCAACTAAAAAGGTTTTCCAAACATTTCTATGATATCTTTATAATTTTTAATGGGTTTTCCAAGAAAAGGATTTTTAATTATTTTGAATATTTAATTGAATGTTTTAAATGAAAAATATTTTAATATGATTTAAAGTATTATTTATATGTTTTATTGTATTTTCGAGGAATATTATTTTCAAATGGTGGTTTGTAGTAAAAATACGATTTCAAAGAAGAAAGTATATTTTCTCCTTGAATTCTTTTTAAATTATATTTCAAAATTATTTTCTATCTTATATGACATTTATTGATGTTACTAATTACCTTTTAGGAAATTATTGAAAGAATCCATTCATATTATTTATATAAATGTTTCAAGCCTAATGTCATGGTATTTAGTAAACTCTTTTCACTTTCTTGTGTTATATTATGTTAAAACTTACTTCAACTTCACATGTTATGTTTATGATGAACTAGTAATTAAGACTATTATTTTTCATAGGTTATGATATGATAACTTATTTATAATTTCTATTTCATTTGATTGGTTATGATATGATTATTTAGGATCTTTTGGAACATGAATGTGTGATTTAATTATGAGATGGTTGAGAACTGTATCTCTCTTTGATGCATTTGGTATTGACTTCTATCTCATGAGATAGACTAATATGGTCTTAGGAATGAACCATGACAACTAAGATAGCCATGGGAGTGAACATGGACTACCAAGATGGTATGAGGAGTTAACTTAAGTTACTAATATGGCAATGGGAGTGAACCATGACTACCATGATGGTATAGGGAGTAAATTCATACTACCAAGACAACCTTGGAATTAATTCCTTAGCTAATATGGAAATAATATTATATTCAATCATGTCTTCTATAATTACATGTTTTGTTCATTTTTTGTGATTTCATGACTAATCCATTAAATTATATTATCTTACACATCTTAGTAATTTCTAATATTTATTGTGATATCAAATATGCAGGGTATGATCATCATATATAATTCACACATTCCATACCCTTTGTTCATGTTATCTTTCACATTTCCTTTATTTACCCTTACTCAGTTTCTAAGCTAACCCTTCTTATATTTCCTTTCCCAAGGCTCTGAAGAATACTTTATGTATAAGTACTAAATGTGGAGATATTTAATGGAGATGTTGATAATCATTGACCAAGATTTAATTGTTTGATACCATGTTCCTAGAGGCACTAAAATATTACAGACCTCAAGCTTGTATTATAGTAATGTACACAATATTCAACTAAAATGGTGTAATAGCCTTCTGTGTTGAGGCTTGGTCACTATAGCTACTTAATAGTAGAACAATCAGTAATAAGAAGGTGTGTGAGATGAAAAACGATAATTGAATAATAATTCTAATAATTATTTGGTTTAAATAAAAAATTAAAAATAAACAATTAATTTAATAATTTGTTATGAATGATTGATATATAGATAATATTTTGACATAAATAAAGAGTTTTATCATCATCAAATTAGGCAAGCCAATTTTTAATCAGAATTGGAATAAAATAAACTATTTATATATACACCTAATTTCCTAGTTTTATAACAAGTATTTAAAAATAAATTTTATTCATTGATATAGAAATAATAAGGAAAATTCAACGTGTGCATAACGTAAACACTACTTTCAATGTTTATTTATATGGAATTGAGAAATTATCATGAATTTTGATATTAAGATGCTATGGTATACAATAATAGTCTTTTAAAATTGATTAATGTATAATAAAAATCATGAATTAATTAAAATTATATATGTTAATACATAACACTAAAAAATTTTACTAAAAAAAATAGAAGGTCAGTCCAAAAAATCAGAAAACAGAATTAAATTTGAGTAATTATTTCTCACCAAATTAGCATATGTAAATTTCACACTATCCCTCAGATATAAAATCAACGTCATGTGATATTCTAAAGGGGAACTAAATGTTTAATGTATCATATTTTTAAAATATATCCTATATTGGTTATCTGACATGAATAATACTACAATGAATTAATGTTACCAACATACCTGAATAATATTGTTAATGAATTATTAAAGTAAAAATATTAATATGTTAATTTATATAATCAATGTGTAAAAAGATAATTTCCATGGATTTTACCTAAAAATATAATCTCTATATGTTATCATTTAATCATTATAGATAAAAAATATATAATCTAAAACAATTAATATTTCACCAAATATTATTACAATCTAAAATTTTATAAACTCATTTCATACAAGAATTGTTTATTTTGGCCTTTACCTTGTGTATATTTATATAGATAGATAACATATATCGTCATATGAGGATATCAAATATGAAAAAAACAAGAATTGAGAAGTTTATGAATCAAAAAATATGAGTGGCATGGTAGTGGACTGGGTCCACCATGTATCCTCCAGACATCCATGGATCTATTAATATTATGGAAGCATGAACAAATAAATTTTATCATCCATGTATGGACCTTTCTTAAGGCTATGGAGTTAGTTTTCACTACAATTAATTCACCAGTGTATCTCCACATTAAAGAACACAAGAATTGACCAATCAAGAATATTTTAGACTAGGTACATAATGTATAACCTATAATCCATCCATTATAGGTTGAAAATAATTTAAATATGTGGTAGGCCATGGCCCACACTCTTCGATCCTATGATGGAATCCATACATTTGCATTTTTTCTTATGAGGATGATAATTTTTATCCAATTTTATACATAAAAACCATAAATCCTAAAAATAAAAACATGTATCACATACATTTTAGAGGACATTTTAAGATTAAACTTTCATAGAATTAGAAAAAAAATACATTAACATTTCACATGACATCAAATGGGAATGTCTCATGTCTAACCCAACCAGTATTTTTCACATTAATACATCATCATCATTTATATAAAATCCATTATAGACATAACTTTTTAAACATCATTCTTTATAACTATGTAAAAATGTATCAAATGAAGGTTGATATTAGATTCATAGTATGGGTAATCATAATAATTAAAAGTTTAATGTCATCAATTGGAATAATAATTAAACAAAACATGATCTTATAGTATAATTGAATCATAAATGAACTCGTACACATCAATACATGACCATAAAATATGAAAGAATAGAAGAGTAAAAATTTAACAATATAAATAATCATTAGACATGTGATATCATTATTAATCAAGAGAAAAATTATAAACTAATAACAATAAAGTAGATCTCTTTTTGGTAACTTAGGGAATAACTTTAGAAAATCCTTTTTTGATCCCTTTAAAAAAACAATTAGAATAACCACACAACATAATTCCAAAATAATCATTACCCAATGTGTCATAGAGTTATAATGGGGGACACCCTTAGTATAATCTTATCAGTCACATCTATTTAATATAATTCTAAGGTTCTAAGAATAAAGCATGTTAGTCATAAAAATCATAGAAACAATAATTATTCAATTATAACCTAAATACCTATGTAAAAAAAAGAGGTTAAATGTAAATCTATTTGAACAATGATTAACCATTATAAAATAAATATGTTTCATTAAAATCTAATTGATCCATATCTATTAAATGTAAAAGGATAGGGTTCTATAAATATCTCATTGAAACATTTTTATCCAATGGAAAAGTAACGTGATCCATAAAAATCACATTGAAACATGTTTATCCCATAGAAAAGAGATGAGTTCTATAACATTATACTTGAAACAAGGTTATACTGTAAAAATGAATTATCTTCCATAAAATTATCATTTAAACATGATTATCCCTTGTAAAATAAATGGGTTCCAGAATAATCTATTTGGGAAATGATTAACTCTTGGAAAAAATGGTTTCTATAATAATATACTTGAGAAATAATAAAACCAATAATAAAATAATGATTGTTGAATATATCCAAAATATCCCTAGTGGAGGATACGTGATAATAAGTGTTTCTGAAGTTGATTAATATAAGTTCCTTTAAAATATCATTAAAACATTGTTGATGAAACTAATCACAAAAATTTTAAAGTGTCTCATACAACTTTGAAATGCTTGAATTATAATACCCATCAATGAATATCATTTAAAGAATATTATAATATCATGAAAATAAATATGTTAATGATAAAAAATTTAATATGGAAGTATATATAACATTAAAAAAATTATTGGTGAATAATGCATAAGTCTCACTGAAAGAAAATTGAAATTTGAAATCCCATAACTACTTGAGTAACATTTCGAATCATGAGATCCATGGAAGAATAAAATAAGTTAAAACTTTTAGTAGTATGGTCGAAATTTAATTAATGATATGAAATCACATTGGAAATTATACACACCATATGAATGTAATTAGTGCATAATAACATGTTAGTCTAAATGGAATGTAAATAGAGATAAAACCCCTTATAACTATAGAAGCACAAGAATTTAAAACCCCAATTGAAATAATCAATGAACGAAAAAAATTACTTGAATATGAAATGATTCCTAATATAATATATCAAAACTGGTTATAGATACACCTCATAAAAAAAGTAAGTGAAAAATATGACATTTATCACACACATATAATAAGTGAGATGAAAATCCATTACCTTGTGTTTGATTCTCCATGAATGCCCTTCAACTTACTGAAATATAAACATATGTTAATTATTTACTTTCATGAGAAACATTAAAAAATTTATTATTATTTTTATTTCACAAATCAACATGTTATATAAAATTACTTAATTGATTAAGTTTACATTGATTTTTTTACAATATCTGGTTTATGTGTCAAAAACAGCGTTGTAGGCCAAATGTAGTAAAAAAGATTATTATTTTGACATATATAGATTATTAATCATGGAATAATAATTAAACTTATACATCTAGTATAATATAATTATCATTAATGGAATATAGTTAAAAAATGAACCAGTATTAAAATCATGGTGACAGTAAGTGATAGATACGCATAAGCACCGTTCCCAATTTTCGAAGGACATTATTTGAAGAAGGTAAGTATAATTTACCATTATATAATGAAAATTATATCATAAAAACCATTTTATTTAATAATAAATTCTTATATATATCACACATGTGATGTGGTGGTGAAAAAAGAAGAATGAAATCACTTCGATTAAACAGTTGTCCACATGTCCACAATTAACATTATCACAATTTCAGTGTGTGAAAATGTTAGAAAGAAAGTGATATATGATATTTATAGGAATATAATTATGTCCTTAATATCATATATATTTCATTTATATCATATATGTTTATTAAAATCATATTTAATACATTCAATATAAACTGTGATCGAATCACATCACTTTGAGGATGGTGTAGTCCACATGTCAACTATCAATTTTATCATATTCCCATAAAATGTAAATAATGAAGTTATGGGTTATATAATAATTCATCAAGAATATATAAATAATAAATATCATATATATCATATAAAAATAATTTTTATATCATAATTATCTATGATAAGAGGTGGCAATAGAAAAGAAAACAACATCATTTCACAGGGCAGTTGTCAGTTGTACACATGAATGGAGATTTTAATACCAATTATATGGATGTATTGATAGGGGTAGGATTGAATCATAACATAACATGTTATAATTATCTTTAGGATACTTAAAGATATTATATAATAATGTAATAAGAATAATTTAATGGGTTGAGAAATAAATAAAATAAAAGTGCTCGTTGAAGAATGTTAAATCTTCTTCGAGTATTTGTTTTCATTGATGAACACCATTAGATTATTTTATACCCAAATTAATACATTTTGAATAATAGAACTGATTTTATTTGTTAATTTTTGTAGGGTTTGGATGATAAAAAATGGTTTAGTAGGTGTGATGTGATGGGGGGAGTGAACTCCCTTTTATAGTGGATAAAGAGTGAACACTATTTGGAGGTATCCCATACATATTGTTGTTTAAAAATTGAAATTTGTATAGTGAATTGGAATTTATCTTTATAAACATTCATATGAGAAAAATGAAATGTATTTTTTAATCATTTTATTCCTCATCATCTAAGTTTCCTTATATTTTCATTCCGATTTTTCATTAAGGTAACTAGTTCATTGACATATTCAATACAACCATAAAGTATAAATTAAAGTGATAAATAATATAAATTTTATAACCAAATATTTTAATTATGAAAAAGAAACTATAAAAACAAAATTATCTTGTTTTTTTGAAAATAGATTTTACCAAAGCGTGTGTAACGCACAAAAATACTGCTTTAACTCTAACCATGAAAATAATATTTTTAATATTTTAGGGGATAATATGTTCAATATAAAATATACATTTTTCTATTAATGATCCAAATTTTAGATTTATTTACTTTTATGAGTAAATTTATAATATTTAAGAATTTTAATTATTTTTAATCATTTAAAAAAATATCCTTTATCATAAAATAACGTAAATATGAATAATGATATCATAGATTTAATTATATTTAAATAATAACAATACTATAATGGAATTAAAATATATATTTTTCATATATTATTATAATTATTTATTAATATAATAAAATAAATGAACTCAAAAATTCATTCAATTTATCCGGTTTATAATATTATTACCCTAATTTATTTTAATTAATTATTAACTAAATAATCCATGCATTAATGTTTCATAAAAATTTAAAGATGTTATGTCATCACTAAAAACTAAATATAAATAATTATGATAAGAAAAATAATTTATATTGTAATATAATAATTATATCCAAACATTAAATAAAATTTTCCCTATCCCCAAAGCATTATAAAAAATTAATTGAATAAAGGCACAATTTTTGTTTTTTTATTTCCTAACATATTATATGGATCATTATCACTGAATAATATTCCAAATAACGAATATAATATTGTCATAAGTTCGTAAGAGGTCATATATTTCCATTAAATGGGTGTTTGAATTGTTTATAGACCATTTGGCCCCAAAATATTAATTTTTAACCATAATGTAGCCTTATTTTTACATTAATCACTATAATTAATTTTTATTTTATTCAATGAATTTTAAAAAAAAACAATGGTTAAAATAATAGAAATTATAAATTTAGATGAATCATAATGAAAAATATATTTTTCCACATTCTAACCACATAATTTGTAGAATATAATTTACAATTAATCCTACCAATGGGACAAAGCTCTGGGTTTTTAAAGTAAAAAAAACTAAAAGATTGAAATGTTTTTATATACCGTTTGATTGTGAAATTGACTCAAATGAAATTAAATTGATTGAGTAATATATAATTTAACTAATTATATATTATAACTAATTAATTTATAATTTAATGATATAAAAAATAGACAAAATAAATTTTTTAATTAAAAACAATGATAATTCACTATTTATAAAAAATGACGCTTCTTAGAAGAAACCGACAATATACAAATTTAAATTCATATATAACAAAGTCATAAAAATAGTTTACATTGAAATATAAAATTTATAAAATGTAAAAAGTTTGTTTGTAAACATGTTATTCATTATATAGTGGAAAGTCCATTTAAATAAATAAATCTTTTTGGCATAAATTGGATTTAATTTTATTTTATTCCCGTAAATCTTATCTATAGTATTTAAATATATATAAATTATGAATTATTTTAAGATATTTCACCAACAGTGATTAGTTTTATTTATTAAGATAAAACACCATTATGGTCATCAAAATAGTTTTTCATAAAAACTCACCCATTATATCTAATTGGTTTTTATTTTCATTTATAATTAATTGAATGTAATTCATTTTTTAAACAGATGTATACAATAATATCATAAACTAGTTAATTTCATTAATTTCATCCATTCCAATGTCTATGTGACAAATTTCATATTAATATTTTATATTATATTGATCTATTGTAAAAATCAGTCTTACGTGTAACAAACATTTTCGAGGAGACTCAATGGTTAAAGAATAAATAGATAAACATGGTTATGAACATACTAAACTATGCATTACATATACTATATTCTACAAAATAATTTAAATTAATTTGATAAAATATATTTCATAAAATATCATGATGTTACATCATACACCCAGTAAATTAATTTCTCCCTCAAAATTCATCTTGGTATTCCATGGATTGAAATTTTTAGAATTCCATTATTGAAACCCACGTCAGAAATATGAGATAAGTGAAAAACCAATTAAAAGGGAAATTTGGAAAGATACTAGTCTCCTTAAGATACCCATTACTATGATTCTACATTAGGAGAGAATTAGTGGGAAATTAAAATAGTGATTTATATGGAATAATAATTACCATTGAATAATATAGAGTGATTGGGAATTTTTCAATATGGAGTAAATGAAAAGAAAACCAAAAACATAATAGTTGTGTAAAAGGTCATTGATAACATCATAAAAGATGTTAATGGTATAATTCTTTATTTGAAGTTCATTTCCCAAGGATAAAGGATTTAATTCACAATCTAAACAATAAACATAAATAAATATATTTAATTGAAAAGTTGGATTACATTCTATAGTCAATTTCAATCATTATCTCATTTTCCCTCCAAATGATGTCTATTCATGATTTTTTTAATTAATTAATCACTAAAATAAAATTATAATGAGAACATAATAATAAAATGGCTAGTCAAACAACACTACTAGTCTTTAGACATTAACTAAAACCAAAATGGTTATCAAATATAAATACAATTACAAAAAATGAGTAAAACATCTAATTATACAATAATTTTCAAAATTAATTCCCATTTTTCTGATGAAACAATTCCACAATTAAATATCCTTAAAATTCATCAATAATTTACTGACATATATTGATACACAAAGATTAAAATTATATTTTAAAAAAATAACCCAACCATTATTCATAAAATAAAATCCCATATGATTCTGTTATAATCAAAATCACTAATTTAATAAAATCTCAAACTGACATGGATATCATGTTAGCCAGTGGTTGTGGACAAATCCCTTATCATCTTTTAGTCATGGGTTCTATCCCCACCACCTATTCAGATGCATCAGGTTATCATCCATCAAATGGGTTTCCCCTTTTTCATTATTCCTGATAAATAAATCCTTCTAAAAATAAATCCTCATGATACTAGTGGTTACAAATACCTCAACCACGAAAAAAATCTCCAAAAACATCAGTGATAACCTCAAAAATTTTACAACATAGTACCATCAGGTGGGTTTTCCAATTACTTTGAACTTATTGTAAACCTTAAGCATATCATCCTATAAATATATCTATATCTCGTAACATAACTTCCTATGAAAACATTCTAATATCCCATGTTATCTAAACCAACAATTTATACCTAATATGATAACCCAAGACCCACACACACAAATCCAATTCTAAAATCAATGAAATTATGTTCCCTTCTAATATACCGATAATTTTAAACCATCTATATTCCATAAAAACATTACATTATAAAATAGAAAACATGGATCAATTATATTTTAGAGGTTATTTTAGGATTAAAGTCTTATATAATTAAGAGAAACTAATATATATACAATTAATCTAAAGTTTATTGAAAATTTCACCTATTTAACCCAGATTTTATTATAACATTAAGACATCATCATTATCCATATGAAATCCCTTATAGAAAATACTCATTAAACATCATAGTTTCAAAAGTTGTGGAACAGAGACATAAGAAGGGTGGGATCCGAAAACCATTTAGGGTAAATATAATCATTAACAATTGAATTTCATCAATGAGCTTAAGAAGTGTAATTGGGTATGATCAAAATATAATATTGTTTGATGGAATCAAAAACATACTCATACCTATCAATATCTATATAACCGAATAAGAAAATATAAAAGAAATCTATATCAATAAAATCAATATTCTAGACTCATGTGATATCAATATCAATAATGGTAAACATTAAAAACCCGATTAAATGAAATTAATTTTTTTTGGTAATATGGAGCATAACATTTAGAAAAATCATTCAAAACCCTTTAAAACCCCTTTTAAATTCAAATTACCACAGCTCTAACACCCAATATATTCATTAAAAAACTTATCTATATGCGATAATGGGGATTACCCTTCAGATAAGCTTTAAAAACCCAACCCTAGTTTCCTGAAGTAGATGAGTTATTTTATTACATTGGAATATAAAAAAGGAGTATGCATATAGATGGATCGAGTATTTTAGTAGATTCAGAAATAAGATACATACATAAGTTCAACATTATTACATGAAATGAAATATTACATATAAATTTTGTTTGGAACATCCAAAATTCTATTTTTATCCCTTTAGGTCATTCATATTAAACATATTCATGTCATGAGAAAATGAAACATAATAAATGGGTTATCTCAAAATCTCAGTAAGGGTATGATATACAATGTAATATTTCATAATCATAATCACTGGGCATGATGAATAACAAAAAAATGCATGCCTTTAAAAAATAAACATGAACATAATTTGGAAGGAATAAGAGCGGAATAAATAATGCAATAATAAATCATAATCATGTGTATTATACTAGTCAAATAACCACATGGAAAATAAATACTAGTTAAATAATGATAGAATTCATAATGCGGGAAATCATAACATTACTATCATGGCCTTGTTCCATGACTATATAAATAACCATTTTATCAAGGTCTTGTGCTAAGAACGTAGTGAGTCTCATGAGATATAATGATGCACCAAGAGGCTATAGAGGGCCCCACATGATACTTAATAAGTCCAATGTATTCCTCATATGAATGGGGATAAACATAAACAACCTATACATTTATATTGAAAATAATATATTTAATGTAAATAACTCTCCCATAACATTAGGTATAAACATTAACCATTCGGTGAAATTTTTTGAATGGTTTTAAGATAGCACATCCACATTAAAAAGAATCATAAACTATTAAATTAAATATGGTCGATGATATAATAAAATATGAATCCTAATAATACATAGTAATCAACAATAGTGTTGAAATAGTTTAAGATACTCTTATAATATCATTGGGTAATGCTTAAGACAAATACTCTTATACTTTGAAAGGAATACTTCTTTTAGAAAAATATTTGTATAAAACCAAAAGTGATGTTTTATAGAATTTTCATAATAAAATGAGTTATTTTATGAATTTAATGGTTTTTGAAAACATTTTAAGGAGTTCGCAAGAAATGAATTATGAACTTGAAAAATTCAATTGAATTGATCTTGTATTTAATGAAATTGTTTTTAAAGATCCTTTAAAAATAGATAACTCCCAAATAATCAAAGTAGGATTTCGGTTGGTACATATGTATTGAACATTATAAAAGAATATAGGATGAGTAAATATGAATAAATAATAATTTAATTAAGGTATGTATAGAGTATGAGTAACACGAATAAAAATGGAGGTTTGGGTAGAAAAACCTTACCTCAAGTCTAATGGTGTACCTCACTTGATCTTAATGACATGAATAATAAAAAAATTTGTTCATAAATTAATGAGTCAATAAAACCCTCTAATTTTCACTTATTAAAATGTAATTAGGTTCATTCATAGACATTTGATGGGTGGAGAGATTCAATTTCAATGTTTGGGAGTGTTCTTTTCCTTAGTTTCAATAATCGATAAACATAAATTCATATATGAATAAAAATGTAGAATGAGAAAGTTAGACCAGATTAGAAGTTTTACTTTTTTAGTGAAAACCCATAATATTACATGGTCATAATATTCATTGGGTTATTTCTAGTGAATATTAATCATTATGTAAATCATTAATGACAATTATTTGGGTTAATAGGTAGTTCTTTTTTTACAGAAAAACATAATATGATTTCTAAATTAACATCATATGTAAAAAAGGATTCCAGAACCATAAAAATGTTATAATACGTATATTATAGTCTTTTTCAAGTTTTTAAATGGTTTCTTGACCAGAATTCAAGACGATAATATAAATTGAATACCCATTATCCTTGATTGTGATAAATTATCACATTCAGATGGTGTTTTCATTTCCAGTATAAGAGAAGAGGAATATAGAGAGGATGAAGAATTATTCCTTGGGAGGATATTTTAGATGAATTTAAACAAGGCACAAGGCTTTATAGGAGTGAAGAGAATAGGGAGTGATTGGGGGGGTTATTGTGGAGGAGAGGGGCGATTTATGAATATTTGTTTCCTTATTTTTTTATTTCACTCAAGACAACAAATATTGTTGATTAATGTGACCCATAATATTATTTAGTGAATCTCTGTTGGAACCAAGTGTTCTTACGACAGCCATAAATCACCTTTGACTCAATAAATCTTCTATTAAGAATTTATCATATATTATCTTATTATACAATTGACCTAAAATTTATGTATTTTAGAAAAATCTCATAAATTCCACCTAATTTTTTTAATGTGATCAATTCAAAAATTTACTCTATTTTTTAAAAAAAAATCCATAATATGAAATTTTTAATTTTTAAATAAAATCAAAATTAATTAGAAAAATATTATTTTTAATCCTATAATACGTTTTTTATCTCTTTGAAAAATTAATCAAGATATCATTATCTTATATACTTAAGATAAAAAAAATAATATTACATAATATTCATATCTGTCATATTACTATTCATAATGGTATGTTACTATTCCCCTAAAAATTATATTAGTCTTATCAGACTCAAAATATCTTACAGAACACAACCTTGTATGATAGTTTTTTGAAATTAAAATCATGGAGGTGGAAAAATTATGTTTATTGGTTTCATTATATCATAGTGGCGTTTTGTGGAGACTTACTGTTTAATGAATTTATTTATAAATCCTTTTAGGGTTTCATTTTCCATCAAAAAAAGTTTATCCTCGAAATTACTTGAATGTTACATCACAAAAATATTTGGGTTGTTCTTCATCATATTCTCCTCTTGATCCCATATTTCCTCTTCAATTTTATTATTTTTTCAAAGTATCTTTACCCATAGAGTCATCTGATTTCTCAACACATGTTCAGTAGTGTCCCAAATCTGGATAGTCTCTTCACAGTAAGATAGGTCATGTTAAAATTCTATACCATTAGAAGTGAGGACACGTGTTGGGTATAGAATTTACTTCCTCAGTAATGAGACTTGGAACACATTGTGTGCTTTATAAAAGCTGGGAGGCATATCCAATCGATATGCAACATCTCCAATTATATCTAGGATTTCAAAAGGACCAATGTACCTAGGTCTTATTTTCCCTCTATTACCAAATCTTATAACACCCTTCCACATAGATACTAACATGAAAACATGATCCCCCACATGAAATTATAAATCATTTGATTATCTATATATTTTTTTGTCTATATTGAGAAACTATGTTATAACATTGAATATTCATTAACATTGCTCTAATTTCATTTACATGATCTGGGCCCACTAGCTACCTTTCACAAACTTCATCCCAACATTTTTGTGTATGACATCATTTTCCATGAAATGCAACTTATAGTGCCATTTGAATACTAGAATGGAAACTATTATTGTAGGAAAAAATCACCAAAGATAAATACTGATCCCACATTACATGAAAATCAGGTGATCAGGATTTCAACATGTCTTCTAATGTTTAAATCATCAATTATGATTTCCCATCAGTTTTAGGATGAGAGGCAGAACTCAAACGATTCTCAGTATCCAAAGATTTATAATTAATTTTGTTGAATTTATATGAAAATAATGATCATGAACTAACACGATTAAGAGTGGTGCTCCTTGAAGTCTCAAAACCTTGTTGATATAGAGACGTGCTAGGCAATCTAGTGGAATATCTTCTCTGATAGTGTGGAAATGTGAACATTTCGTGTTTCAATCAATAATTACCCATATCGCATCACTCTTTCGTGGTGTTTTGGGTAATATAATTACAAAATACATGGTGATTTCATCCTTTTTCCATGGAGTAATAGGTATAGGTTGGATGTATCCCCTAGGATGTTGTCATTCAGCCATTACTTGTTGACTTACTAAACATCTTGATACATAATCATTAATTTCCAACATTATGTTGTCCCACTAGCAATATAACTTCAAATATCATTAAATTATAGTGAAACTTGGTTGTATAGAGAAATTTGATATATGGGAATCATCTGATAACTCCCTTTTCATCTTGGGTATAGAGTTAACACATAGCCTCTTCTCAAATATCAGAATTCCATCTTCATATTTGAAGTCACCAAAAATCGCATATTTCATAGCATTAATTTTATTTAGAAGCTTCTCTTCCTCAGGATGAGATATTTTAATTCATTCTAATCAATATGGTTGGGAAACAAATTTGAAATGAAATAATGTTTCACTTTCTTTGATAATTCCCTTGTCCATCCTTTTTAGATCCTTGAATACAAGATCCCTTTCAATCCTTTTTGTTTAAATCTACATGATCTTTCCTGATCAATGCGTCAAATACCTTATTTTTCTTTTCTTGGTGGTTTTTTTTTTAAAAAAACATAATCCTTGAGTAGTTAGAGCCATCTCATTTGCATCATGTCAAGTTATTTCTGTGAGAAGATATACACCAGACTATGGTTATCCATATATATCTCACATCATTCACTGTAGAGATAATGTCTGCATGTTTTTATAGAAATTATCATAGTATCTAACTCACTATCATGTGTAGGATAGTTTTGTTAATTTATTTTAAACTACCATGATGCATATGCAATAACTATATCATTCGACAAAATGAAACAACCAATTCCTTTATTTATTCATCATTTTAGATAACAAACCCATAGTTCCAGGATGGAATATTTAGGATCGGAGAATCCACAAATTTTTTCTTAAAATCTTCCAAAGAGTCCTCTCATTCAATTTTCCATACGAATATAACCCTTTTATGTGTATTCTTGGTCATTGGGTTGGATAAACGGGTAATGTTCTGAACAAAACGACAACAATAACCTGTTAAGCCAATAAAACTACGTACCTCAGTATTTAAAGTTGGAGCAGGCCATTCATGAACAACCTTTTTATTCATAGGATCAACATTTATTACATCCTTTGAGACAATGTGGGCCTGAAAGGAAATAGTATTAATCCAAAATTTACTCATGTTAAACATCCCATATAAATCATTTTATCAAAGTCTTTAAAATAGTGCACAAGTGAATTTACTGATCTTCATATCTATTGGATTATACCTATATAACCTCAACAAATACCACAAGACATTCATCAAGATATTCCTCAAGAACACTATACATTATATCTATAAAGAAATAGGGTGAATTAGTCAGTCCAAAAGGCATTACTGTTAACTTCTAATGCCCATACCTAGATCTAAATGTTGTATTTGGAATATCATTCCTTCTTAATCACTACTTAGGATATCCAAGTCAAAGGCCAATCTTCAAAAAGTATTGGTCTCCATGAATTTTATCAAATAAATCTTCAATATAATGTAGGGGATACATTTTATTTATTTTTATAGCATTGATTTTCCTATAGTCAATACACAACCTCATATATCCATCATTCTACTTAATGAAAAAAAGGGGATCCCCATGGAGAGACGTTAGGGAGAATAAATCATTTACAACTCAATTTTTCAAGTTCATTCTTCAATTATAATAATTAAAAAATTTCCATTCTATAAGGAGTCAATGATATAGGCCTTGAATGCAGAATAATTTTAATAGAAAATCAAATTTCTTGCTTTAGAGGAAATCTTGGTGAATATTCGAGAAACACACCAACACATTATTCTATAATAGGTAAATCCTCTATTTTAACATTCCCTTACTCACCCATAGTTATTGAATTCCCTTCCTCCACAATAATGGAATTTAGTAGAGCTACTGGGGGTGGATGTAGATAAGAATCCACTAGCAAAGATTCTTCTCTAAAGATAATGGATTCATCGCCATTCTAAAAAATTGTGACATCCCTTTTCATACAACAGATCATCGCATCATAATGTGAAACCCAACTCGAAACAAGGATTATATCAAAGTAAATCATGAGTATGATGATAATATTATCAACAAATGAATGTTTATTTGTAATGAGGAGGAATTATTGGCACATCATTGTTGCAATGATTCATCCCCTAAGTGTTTTGACTGACAACTCCATTATTAAATTAAATTGAACATGTATAATTTTCTTTGAAAACCAAGAAGATATAAAATAATGAGATGATCCAGAATAAAATAATGCATTTTATAGGTATGAGGAAATTATTAAATTACCTACCACCTAATATTTAGAAATGTCAATCTCAGTAGTTGTGACCACATAAACATGGCCTTGATCCCTTAGACATCTTTGGATAATGTGTCCATGATTCATGGGTCATTAATGTGAATAATGTTTCATCTATTTACAATTATATCACTTAATATTGGTGGTTTCTTTCATCACCTTGCAATCATGAGATTGGTGGACTTTTTTTCTGCACTTGTAACAGACTCTCATTTCCATTTGGCAAGTGTCGGTGTCTTTCTTCAAACAATTACTGAAGGGTGGATAGTTAACTCTTCCCCTTTTTCTTATTTCTATCTTCCCTTTCCCAATGTTTTCAGTATCCCTCTTCTTCCATTTTATTCCTTTAATTTTTTAAGACATAGAAAATTCTTTTTCAATCTCGATAGAATGTGAGACTATATATTCATATCTTGAGAAATTCTGGGAGACTAATTCCCTTCATAGAAATGGTTTTAAACCATAAATGAATCGATAAATATTGATCCATGGATTAGGTTTGTAGTATGAAACATGAGTTTCAATCCATGTGATGTTAGTTTGATACTTTCCAAATATTCTCATCCTTTTTTTTAATAATGATTCAGAAACTGGTATTTTATATCTACTCACAATTTATGAGGGAACTACTTGTCTAGGAAAATTTTCTTAAAATCCCTCTATTCCATATATTCTATCTTTTTATCCTCCTATGTGTTTTGGATTAATGACCACCACCAATCTTCATCTCTCAATAGACAATAAACAACTATTTTAAACTTCTCTCATTTAATACATCCCAAGGAGAGAAATAAATTTTCTAGGGAACTTATCCATTGCTCAACTACAAATGGGTTTGTTGACCCATTAAATTTGGTGGTTGTTGTCACATAAAAAAGCCTAACATAGTTCATTTATGTTGTGGATCTAGATGCTCCATTTGGGTATGGTTATTGTTCATAACCTGAGTATGTTGTACAAATATAGCTATAAGTTAATCCACACTATTTTCAGCTCCAGATCCATCATCATAATCTTGTATTATCGGGAAATCCCTATATGTGACACATATTCATTCAATTTCAATTTATTCCTCTAGGATCCTTTTCAAAATAATTTTATACAATAGATTATGTTATGAGTCATAACATATAATATCAATGTAGAATAATACATAGCTAGTATAAATAGTTTCATAATAATAAACAAGGTTTCTTTGAAAAAAAACTACATTTAAATACTTCATTATGTATTGTAATAAAAATGTGAATTATCCTAATAATATCCCCCAACAGTGTCAAAACAGGTGCGCAGTAAGGCACATTATCATTTACCAAGATACCTTAGGTCATACCTAAAACTCCTTGATATATTTTTCAATCCTTGGTATATTTGAGTCAAAACCACATCCACTTCTTTTAACTAGACATCGATTTATTTTATAGAAATATTCACATTATATATTCCTTACCAAAATTCTAGTATGTTCTTATATGTTTATCATTAAAGATTATATTTGGGGATTGTTCCCTAATCTATATTTTCCAAAACTAATATCCATTCATTCTACTAACTTCCTCTGATACCAACTATAAAGATTCTTTTCCAGTTTCATAGAGCCGGTGATTTATTTTATTACATCAGCTTATAAACAAGTAATATAATCCCCAAATGAACAAATAGTTTAGTATCTTTGGAAATAATATAAATTGTTAATTTCAACATTATAATGTGGAATGTAATACAATATATAAGTTTTATTGGGAATATAAACAACTCTATGTTTATCCCTACGGGTCAATAAAAATAAAATTCTTCAAATCCTCAGAAAAGGAAACGTAATAAAGGGGTGACATCAAATTCTCAGTAAGGGTAATAAATATTGTAACACTCGAGACATTTATGAGAAATATTTTGTTTTTATGTTATATAAATCATAAAAGGAATAATTCACTACACACAACACTATATTGGCTTGCTTTACACACAATCATGACCTTCCTCGATAGCTTGCGTCGTATGCAATACCGAGTTTCACTAAACAACGATATGCGATTAAAATATTATTAAAACTAGCCGTTATGAATTATAATAACCACTTTTGAAATTGTGTAAATTTTATTTATCAAAATGGACATCATTTTTGGATTTGGATTTTCAAAATTAGCCTACGGTGAAATTTTGGTATTTTTCTGAAAACATTCAATTTTTAATGAATAGTGAAAAAACTGGGTTACTATTTGAAAACCGACTTTTAAAATAATTATTAATTTTTATTAAATTTATTTTAGGTCAAAATTGATATATAATACCTATATAAGTTAAATTCAATTCATTGGAGTCATTTTATAATAATTTTAAATATAAAAATTTTTTATTGAACTTTTCACCGTCTTTTACCCACCTCCTAGGAGAATTTGCAAATTTACATAAAACTAAATTTTACCGCTTCTGTGAGTGTAATTTCAAAAATCCGAGAGACATGGTTCATATCATGGACTAAAATGTGGTTCAATGAGATGAAAATATTTTTTGGTGCATAGTAACCTTTTTCTTTTTTTACCACGGTTAAAAGTAAATTGGGTAATTAAGGGTAAAAATGTTATTATCATTACCCTAACACATGTCTTAATTCTATTGGATAAGTTTAATTATACCAGGAACAACCTTAGGAATAAAACATGACCATTTAGGACCACTTGGATTAGATTAGGACATTTATTATTAATTAATTTAAAGAAGGGTAAAAATAGTTAAAATCAAAGTTTAATAAGTAAATTATTTTTAATATAGGGTTATACATAAGATAAATTATACTATAAATATTCATTAGAAAGCTAAAACGATTTCCTAAATAATGGAAGTTTAATTGTAATATTTAGACAATAAAGAATTTAATTTATTTATGACACAATGATGATGCAGTAATTATCATATTAATGAAATATTGACTTAATTGATGTTATAAATACCCAAATAAATTAAATTTGAGACTTTTTATTAATTAAAATAATTTCATATGTTAATATGAAATGTTAGAATTGATTTAATTACAAACAATTCGGGGTTCGTTTGGCTTGTTATATTAAGTTTATTAACCTTATATTGTAAGAAAACAAAAAGACACGGTAAAAGTAAAATTATTTAACTTAAAGTTAAATCTAAATGATAAGGTTAAAATAGAACCCTAAACTTGTCTAAATTCTATTAAATTAGAGGATTTCTACCCATCCCCACATTAGCTTCTAAATAAATCAATTTGGAGCTATTAAAAATCGAATATGACTTTATAATTAAATAATATTTTTAGTTTTTCCAAAGGTGCCCCTCTCCTCCCTTATAAAAAGGGAACCTCCTCCCTCTCTTCCTCACACCAATTTGAGACTTCATGCTCGGCCAACCCCTGACTATTTCTCTTATCCACTTCCCTAGATACATCCTAGAGGTCTTGGTCTTCTTTAAAGTCCAATTTTAGTGCCCTAAGAGGAGGTCTCCAAGAGGCGCTTCAAAGAAGAGGTAATGTTTGTTACCGATTATTTCAACTTTATTTCTTCTTCAACTTCTTCTTATTTAGTTGTTTAATTATGAAGTAATAACATCAGTATCAATATTATAATGTTATGTTATTATATGTATGAAAAAAACCTATTTCACCATCTATCCATCCTACGGAAAATGAAATCCCCGCGCGTGCGTATGTACGGAATACTGTCTCCACACCGTGGTGTAATCTATTTTCCACCACCACCTTACATGGATGGGTGTAATGGTGTAAATAATAAATATATATGATTATTGTAAATTGATATTGATTCTAAAATAGTATACATATACTCCAATACAATTCCATGATCATGGGAACTATATCATCGCTCGTGCGTACGTACGGAATACCATCTCCACGATGTGATACAACTCGTTATACATGATCTTCATTGCATAATGATTATATAAATGAATTTAATGAACTAATATGATATATATTACAATAATAACATTCTGTAAATGAGTTATCTATAACCTAAAGGGAATAATAAGAATTTATTCGACAAAACACGTATAAGTATAAAAAGTAATAAACACCCGAATAACTAGTAGCAATGAAATATTACTAATATGAAGCTACGAATATGACCATATATGATATCATAAAAATAATTATGATTTTGGAATAAGTAAATGACATTATTTAAATCATTATACAGGAGGTTCAGACACTTACAAAGCAAATCAGACCTAAGGTAAGGGAAAATCTCACAATCTCATTTTTATCCGAGATTGTTTATACTTCAGAATTTACTGGGGAATATTTATCATCCAAATCCATGATTCCTCAATATGTAATATTTATATCCTTCTAAAATTGTTTATATCCAATTTTACCCTTCGGTGAGTTTTTAGTAAAATATATGAATGTAATATTTTGTTGTTTTTCGTACGAGGTACTTTTTGACTTTTTCGACAAAAGTACGAGAAGAATGTGTTTTTTAACTTATACCTAATGAATAGATTTTTAAAACATTATTTCCAAGAAGCTTCCTTTACAAGTTTTCATGTTTATTTTTAATCAACTTTTTTTAGTTTAAAATTGTATGACATGTTAAGAAAGAAAAATGTTTTTGAAGTAGAAAGGATATTTTCCTCAAGAATGGAGTTCAAGTGTTTTATCAGAACTATTTTCTATCTAAGATAATATAGGGTTCTATTTCTATCCCAATTATTAAATTGATTTGATTATGTTGTGATGGAATTATTTTTATGAATTCCATTATCTTATATGAATATTTTTATGATGTCATGATGTTTATGAATCCCATTTTTATTACATGGGTTATGCTATGATGTATGATTTATGATTTTGTGGCACACATAAGAATGGTATCATTATGAGATGGGTGGGACCTATATCTCCCTCCAATGCACTGGGTAAAGATTTATATTTCATGAGATAGACATGGCTGGAACGGTAGGTTAAACTGGTTCAGTGAAACAGGACTGAAACGAGGAGTGAACTTAGTTCAGAAATGGACTTTGTCCGCTAAGATAGTATTGGCAATTAGTCTTGACTACTAAGAAATGATTCTCTATGATTATGTGTGTATTCCACAAAGTTTCTTGTTTTATGTTATGATTATTCGGATTACATTTCACTACTATGATTTATCCCATGTTATGAATTTATAATCTCTTTTGCAGGTTATGATTACTAAAAAGATATGTTCTTATGAATATGATGTGATTGATATTTATTTTTTTATCCTTATTGAGCATTTGAGCTCACCTTTTTGTATGTTTTCTTTCCCCAGGTCAGGAAGAAGGTTATTAAGTAGGATATGCCAAAAGGGAATCTAGATATGATGATATAAATAGGAGACAATGTAGATTCTTTATGAACTATTTGTTTATGTTTCCCAGTTTCTAAAGACACTATACCTATATAGTCCTTTACTGGTTTTGTGATATGTTGTAATACGTGTGCTTCAATTTTGAAGTATTAACAGTGTATGTAAAGTATGGGTCGTTATATTTGGTATCAGAGGAAAGGTATAGTCAACCTTTGGAAACTAGGATGTGAAAGCCTTAGTAAGAACCCTAAGGATAAGTCTAAGCATAGAACACAATCTTAGTATTTTAGAAATGGCCATGAAAAACCTATGATAAGATCTTAAGTGTGAAATTTTATTCTTGATTATGTGTTTTTCCTATTATAATTAGTGTTGCTCACACTATTCTTTTTTGTTTTAGTCAATGGATGGAACCCGAAAGAACCGTGAATGCGACGGGCAATGCAGTGATTGTCCCCCTAAGCAACCAAACGTTAGAGGAGATGGAATGAAATATCTTGTAGCCATGCTCACACAACTTTCTCAATTTATGAATCATGCAGGACTTCCAAATGAGAAAAGGAAGGAGGAACATTCTATTGAATCCTTCATGAGGCAGTGTCCACCTTCATTCAGTGGGTCTTCTGATCCATTAGTGGCTGAACAATGGATTGGTTCCACTGAAAAGATATTTTCAGTTCTTCAATGTTCTGAACATGATAAAGTCATCTTATCAGTTTATCGTTGGAAGGTGATGCTGATCAATGGTGGAATATTATTAAGAGTATGTGGTAAAGGGATGAAATTGAGTCCATCGAATGGGACGAGTTCAAGAACTTATTTTTCAATAAGTACTTCCCTCGTATTCTCCGAACAAAGATGGAGAAGGAGTTTCTTGAACTAAAGCAAAAGGATGATGAATCTGTTGGTACCTACAAAGAAAATTTTACAAGACTTGCATGGTATGCTTCTGGGATTATTATCCAACCTGAGAGTAAGATCGATCGATTCTTTAGTGGCTTAAAACCAAGTCTTCGAAGGGCGTTAGCCATAAGGGACTTCAATAGCTACGAGGAAATTTTTTGATGTGCTCTCAAGGTTGATATGGAGATTGGAGTAACCCATCAGTCATATGGGTTTGATTAGAAGATGAAAATGGAATTCAGAGGAAAATCTAAAGAGCACACTGAAAGGAATATGGGTTTTCCCTTATGTTCAAAGTGTGGAAAGAAACATGGAGGAAATTGTCTTAAGGGGACAAACAAATGTTATAATTTTGGAAAAGAAGGTCATCGGGCAATTGAATGTCGAAATAATGGGAAGAAGATGTCTAATGATGCAAACAAAGGAAGGGATACACAGAATGAACCTACTACCCTTCAATGTTTTAGGTGCAAGGAGATAGGGCATTATGCCAATCAATGCCCAAATCCAAGGGTTGATGATGATGATCGACGTCAAAAAACTCTTAAGGCCAATGAAAAAGGAATGTCACATGAAATTTCTATCAGCGATGTGGAGTACGATAATGAAGTGGCAAAAGGTACACTTACCATCCAATCTAAAGTAGAAAATGTTTTATTTGATTCCAGATCCACCCACTATTTTATTTCTGATGAATTTTCTAAGGGTATCACCGTATTACCTCAACAATTAGATGTTGAGTTAGCTGTGACAACCCCTAACGGCACAAAAGTCGCATCAAAAGTTTATAATTCTTCTCCGATTGATGTTTGTGGGAAAGTTCTTCCTGAAAATCTTGTGATCCTTACTATAGTGTAATTTTATGTGATTCTTGGAATGGATTGGCTTTCTTTATATGGAGATCATATCAATTTCCAAAGTAGAGAAGTCACATTTCATATTCCAGATCAATCTATGATCATCTATAAATGCAAGGATGAACATAACCTTCCAGTGGAAAATTCTTCCATCTTATGGGTGTTGATTCTACTAAATGAAGGTTATTTATCTCAAATGGTTGGTGAGAAAATCAATATTAAGAATATTTCCATTGTACGGGAGTTTGATGATGTCTTTTCAGAGGAATTGTCGGGTCTTCCACGAAATCTTGAAGTTGAGTTTTCAATAGAACTCGTACCGGGTGCTTTGCCTATTTCAAATACACCTTATAGAATGGCCCTAATTAAGTTGCAGGAATTGAAGAAGCAACTCCAAGAAAATATTGATAAGGGATTCATACGCCCTAGTGCATCACCTTGGGGAGGACCTGTTCTATTTGTTAAGAAGAAAGATGGATCAATGACACTCTGCATTGATTATCGAGAACTTAACAAGATCAATATCAAGAACAAATATCCTCCCCCATGCATTGATGACTTATTTGACCAACTACGCGGAGCTCAATACTTTTCCAAGATTGATATTCATTCAGGGTATCATCAAATAAGGGTCAAAAGGGGGGATATACCAATGATGGCTTTCCGTACAAGGTATGGACACTACGAATTTATAGTGATTCCATTTGGTCTTACTAATGCCCCTACTATCTTCATGGATCTGATGAATAGAGTCTGTAGAGACTATCTTGATCAGTTTATGGTAGTATTTATAGACGATATTCTTGTCTATTAAAAGAGCAAGGAAGAACATGAAGATCATTTGAGAATTATATTGAAGACCCTTAGAAAGGAGAAGCTTTATGCTAAATTTACCAAGTGTGAATTTTGGCTTCAAAAAGTTTCATTTTTGGGTCACATAATCTTAAAAGAGGGGATATCTGTGGATCCAGCAAAAACAGAGGTTATCGAAAGATGGTTGAGACCAAGAACAGTAACTGAGATCTGATGTTTTCTTGGTTTGTCTGGATATTAACGATGTTTTGTGAAAGATTTTTCACGATTATCTAATCCACCCACCAGTTTGACTCGAAAAGGAGTTAAGTTCGTGTGGATGGAGGAATGTGAAGATAATTTCAAGGAGTTGAAAAGAAGGTTATCCAGTGCACCTGTACTCACACTTCCTTGTAGTGGAGAAATGTTTGTGATCTATAGTGATGCATCCAAGAAGGGGCTGGGGTGTGTTCTTATGAAAAATGATATGGTGATAGCTTATGCCTCACGACAGTTGAAAATCCATGAGCAAAAATACCCAACTCATGATTTGGAGTTAGCTGCGGTAATCTTTCCATTAATGATTTGGAGGAATAGTCTTCATGGAGAAAGGTGTGATATTTATAATGATCATAAAAGTTTAAATTATATTTTCACACAAAAGAAGATGAATATGCACCAAAGAAGATGGTTGGAGCTGATTAAGGATTATAACTGCTCAATTCATTACCACCCTTGGAAAGTAAACAAGGTGGCAGATACATTAAGTCGACAAGACCATGCTAGCTTATCCATGATGAGGATCACAAAAGATCCAATATTTATGGATTTACAGAGGATGGATCTTGGAATTATAATGGAAGGGAAAAATCGTATCTTTCTCAAATGAATGTTCAACCATCAATACAAGTGAAGATTAAAGAGGCATAGAAAGAAGATGTCGAGTTACAAAAGAAGGTGAGAAATGTTCCTGAATTCAACCTTGATTGTGATGGGATAATAATGTTCAGGAATCGGGTTTGTGTTCCTCCCATCCCAAAATTAAAGAAGAGGCATCTGTATGAGGCTCATAGTTCTTCATTCTCTATTAATCCTGGAAGCATGAAGATGTATAGGGACCTGAAAGTGTACTTCTGGTGGGATGACATGAAAAGAGATGTTGCGGAATATGTCTCTCGATGCTTGGTTTGTCATCAAGTTAAAGCTGAGAGACAGAAATCTAAGGGGACGTTACAACCATTACCCATACCAGAATGGAAATGGGAAAACATCATTCTGGCCATTGTCACTAGACTTCCTAAAACATCCAAAGGCAATAATGCTATCCGAGTCATAGTTGATCATCTTACAATGTCTGCATACTTCATTGCTATTAGAGAGGATTTCTCTCTGGATAATCTTGTCGGAATAAATGTAAAGGTAGTGGTAAGATTGCATGGAGTACCACTTTCTATTATATCTGATCGGGATACGAGGTTTACCTCGAAGTTCTGGCGAAGTCTTCAGCATACTCTAGATACAAAGTTGAGTTTCAACACTTCTTTTCATCTTCAAACAGATGGTCATTCTGAGAGAACAATTCAAACTCTAGAAGATATGTTGAGATATTTCTCGATGGATTTCAAAGGTGGTTGGGATCAACACCTACCTTTGGTGGAATTTTCTTATAATAATATCTTTCACTCCAGTATTCAGATGTCTCTTTATGATGCTCTCTATGGAAAGAAATTGTGTACTCCAACTTGCTGGGATGAAGTTGGGGAAAGAAAGCTATTAGGACCTGATCTTGTTGATGAGATGGCAGAAAAGGTCAGATCTATTCAACAACACATAAGAGCAGCTCAGAGTCGATAAAAACGTTATGCCGACAAATGAAGAAAAGACCTAGATTTTGAAGTGGGTGATAAAGTGTTCTTCCGAATATCTCCCTGGAAGAGGGTAATGAGATTTGGAAAGAAGGGAAAGTTGAGCCCTAGATATATCCGTCCTTTTGAAATTCTGGATCGTGTTGGGAAGGTAGCTTACCTATTGGTGCTTCCACCGAATCTCTCCCAAGTTCATGATGTGTTCTATGTATATCTCCTGAGAAAGTACATACCTGATCCTTCACGTGTACTCAACTCAGAAATTGTACCGCTGAAGCAAGATCTTTCTTATGAAGAACAGCCAATCAAGATTCTGGATCGTAGAGAAAAATTCCTACGGAACAAGACCACCCACTTGGTGAAAGTTTTATGGAGGAACCACCAATTTGAAGAAGCTACATGGGATCTTGAGGATATGATGAGGGAGAGGTATCCTCATCTGTTTGTTAAAAAGTGACGAATTTCGAGGGCTAATTTCATTTTAAGTGGGGTAGAATGTAACACTCGAGACTTTTATGAGAAATATTTTGTTTTTATGTTATATAAATTATCAAAGGAATCTTTCACTACACACAACACTATCTGGGCTTGCTTTACACACAATCACGACCTTCCTCAATAGTTTGTGTCGTACGCAATACCGAGTTTAACTAAACAATGATATGCTATTAAAATATTATTAAAACTAGCCGTTATGAATAGTAATAAACACTTTTTGAAATTTTGTAAATTTTATTTTCAAAAATGGACTTCATTTTTGGATTCGGAATATAGAAAATAGCCTAGGGTGAAATTTCGGTATTTTTCTGAAAACTTTCAATTTTTTGATGAATAGTGAAAACACTAGGTTACTATTTAAAAACCGACTTTTTATTTAAATAATTATTTAATTTATTTAAATTTATTTAAGGTCAAAATTTATACATAATACCTATATATGTTCAATGCAATTCATTGGAGTCATTTTATAATAATCTTAGATATATAAAAAATTTATTGATCTTTTCACCGTCTTTTACCCACCTACTAAGAGAATTTGCAAATTTACATAAAACACAATTTTACCGCTTCTGTGAGTGGAATTTTGAAAATCCGAGAGACACGGTTAATATCAAGGACTAAAATGTGGTTCAATGAGATGAAAATATTTTTTGGTGAATAGTAACTTTTTAATTTTTTTACCACGATTAATAGTAAATAGGGTAATTTAGGGTAAAAATGTTATTATTATTACCCTAACACATGTTCTAATTCTATTGGATAAGTGTAATTAGACAAAAAACAACCTTAGGAATAAAATAGTACCATTTAGGCCCACTTGGATTATATTAGGACATTTATTATTAATTTATTTAAAGAAGGGATAAAATAGTTAAAATCAATGTTTAATAAGTAAATAAATTTTAATATAGGGTTATACATAAGATAAATTCGACTATAAATATTAATTAGAAAGATAAAAATATTTCCTACATAATGGTATTTTATTTGTAATTTTTACACAATAAATAATTTAATTTATTTATGACACAATGATGATGCAGTAATTATCTTATTAATGAAATATTGACATAATTGATGTTATAAATACCCAAATAAATGTAATTTGAGACTTTTTATGAATTAAAATAATTTTATAGGTTAATATGACATCTTAAAATTTATGTAATTAACATTTTTTAGAACTAATATTTCTGTTATGATTTTCAAAAAAATCAATTACCATATAGTGTCAAAAAGGACATAATATAGTTTTTAAAACAAATATTATATTATTAATTGTCATTTTATTCCTAAAAATATAAGGTTTGTCCAAATGACTTTTATAAGGTTATATATATTAATAATAAACAATTTTGGGTTCGTTTGGCTGGTTATGTTAAGTTTATTAACCTTATAGCGTAAGAAAACAAAAAGACACGTTAAAAGTAAAATTATATAAGTTAAAGTTAAATCTAAATGATAAGGTTAAAATAGAACCCTAAACTTGTATAAATTATATTGGATGAGATTATTTCGACCCATACCCACCTTATCTTCTAAATAAATCAATTCGGAGCTATTAAAAACTGAATATGACTTTATAATAAAATAATATTTTTAGTTTTTCCAAATGTGCCCCTCTCCTCCCTTATAATAGGGCACCTCCTCCCTCTCTACCTCACACCACTTTGAGCCTTCAATCTCGGCCAAAACCTGCCAATTTATCTTATCCACATCCATATAAACATTCTAGAGGTCCTGGTCTTCTTCAAAGACAAATTTTAGTGCCCTAAAAGGAGGTCTCAAAGAGGCACTTCAAAGAAGAGGTAATGTCCGTTTCCGATTCTTTCAACTTTATTTCTTCTTCCACTTATTCTAATTTAGTTGTTTCATTATGAAGTAATAACATAAGTATAAATAATATAATTTTATGTTATTATAAGTATGAAACAACCCTATTTCACCATCTATCCATCCTACGGAAAACGAAATCACCGCGCGTGTGTACGTATGGAATACCGTCTGCACGCTGTGGTGTAATCTATTTTCCACCACCACCTTACTTGGATGGGTGTAATGGTGTAAATAATATCAATATATGATTATTGTAAAGTGATATTGATTCTGAAATATTATACATACACTCCAATATAATTCCCCGATCATGGGAACGATATCATCGCTCGTGCGTACGTACGGAATACCGTCTCCACGATGTGATGCGACTCATTATACATGATCTTCATTGCATAATGATTATATAAATTAATTTAATGAATGAATATGATATATATTACACTAATACCATTCTGGAAATGTGGTATCTATAACCTAAAGCTAAGAATTAGAATTTATTCGACAAAACACGTATAAGAACAAAAAGTAATAAACACCCGAATAACAAGTAGCAATGAAATATTACTAATAAGAAGCTAATAATATGACCAAATATGATATCATAAAAATAATTATGATTCCGGAATAAGTCAATGAAGTTATATAAATCATTATAAAGGAGGTTCAGACACTTACGAAGCAAATCAGACCTAAGGTAACAGAAAATCTCAAAATCTCATTTTTATCCAAGATTGTTTATACTTCAGAATTTATTGGAAAATATTTATAATCCACATCCATGTTTCCTCAATATATAATATTTATATCCTTATACAATTTTTTCTATCCAATTTTACCCTTCAATGAGTTTTTAGTAAAAGATATGAATGGAATCTTTTGTCGTTTTTTGTACGAGGTAGTTTTTGACTTTTCCGACAAAATTTTGAGAAGAATGTATTTTTTTAACTTATACAGCATGAATGGATTTTTAAAACATTATTTCCAAGAATATTCCTTTAAAAATTTTCAAGTTTATTTTTAATCAACATCTTTTAGTTTAAAATTGTATGACATGTTAAGAAAGGAAAATGTTTTTGAAGTAGAAAGGATATTCTCCTCAAGAATGGAGTTCAAGTGTTTTATCAAAATTATTTTCCATATAAGATAATATAGGGTTCTGTTTCTATCCCTATTATTACATTGATTAGATTATGTTGTCATGGAATAATGTTTATGAATTCATTAATCTTATATGAATTGTTTTATGATTTCATGATGTTTAAGAATCCCATTTTTATTACATGGGTTATGATATGATGTATGATTTATGATTTTTTGGAACACATAATAATGGTTTCATTATGAGATGGGTGGGACCTATATCTCCCTCAAATGCAGTGGGTTAATATTTATATCTCATGAGATAGTCATGGATGGAACGGCAGGTTAAACGGGTGTAGTGAAACAGGACTGAAATGAGGAGTGAACTCGGTTCAGAAATGGACTTTGTCCGCTAAGATAGTCTTGGAAATGTGTCTTGACTACTAAGAAATGATTCTCTATGATTATGTGTGTATGCCACAGAGATTCATGTTTTAATCTATTATTATGGGGATTACATTTCACTACTGTGATTTATCCCATGTTATGAAATTCTGATCTCTTTTGCAGGTTAAGATTTCCAAAATGATATGTTCTTATGAATATGATGTGATTGATATTTCTTTTGTTTACCCTTACTGAGCATTTGATCTCACCCTTTGTATGTTTTCTTTCCCCTGGTCAGGAAGAATGTTATTATGTAGGATAAACCAAAAGGGACTCTAGATATGATGAAATAAATGGGAGACAATGTAGATGCTTTATGAACCAGTTGTTTATGTTTCCCAGTTTCTAAAGACACTGTACCTATGCAGTCCTTTCCTGGTTTAGTTATATGTTGTAATATGTGTGCTTCAATTTTGAAGTATTAAAAATGTATGTAATGTATGGGTCGTTATAAATATAGTTGAATATATCACAAACATTAAAATCATGCATGGTGAATAGTTAAAAAGGACATGCCTTAAAAAATAACCTTTATCATAATATAGCGGGAATCAGAGATGAATAAATAATACCATAATAAAACATAAAAATTAGAATTCTAGTAGTTTAATAAACACATTAACTATCAATAATATTTTTATATTGATGGAATTCATAAAAATGGACCTCATAACCATTCTATCAAGTCCTCGTGCCAAGACCGTAAAAAACAATTTTTTCAGGGCCTTGTCCTAAGATGATAGTTTATCTCATGAGACCTTTCGATGCACCGAGGGTCTATAGAGTGCACCAAATGACACTTAATAAGTCTAATTATTTCTTCATATGGACTAGGATAAACATAAATAACATATAGATTCATATTTTAAATAATATTTGAAATGTAAATAACATTCCCAGAACATTAAGCATATATAGTAACCATTCAGAGTAAATTGGTGATAGTTTTAAGATATCACATCCACAATGAAACTAATAATAAACCATTAAATTATATATTTTAGATGATATCATAAAATATTAATCCCAATAATACCTAATAGTCAACAACATTATTCAAATAGATGAATGTACTCTTATAAAATCGTGATGTAATTTTTGAGATAAATAATCTTTTAGTTTGAAAAGAATATTTATTTGAGAAAACTGATTATATAAAACTATAAGTGATGTAAGATTTTATTTACATAATAAATGGGTGATTTTATAAAGATAATTCTTTCTAAAAATATATTATAGATTTCCCCTAAAAATTTGTATGATCTTGATAAATTCCCTTGAATTGGGCATGTATTTCCAAAAGAATTTTTGAATAATAATTTTAAAACATATAACTCACAATAAATGAACATATAATTATTATTGGTATACATTTATAGAACATTTTCATAGAATTTATGAGGTGTTATTACTACTAAATAATTATTTAATTGAGATATGTATAAAATAATAGTAACCTGATTAAAAATGGTGGTCTCTGTAGAAAACCCTTACCTTAAGTCCGAAGGTCTTCCTCACTAAGTTTTAATGACCTAAATAATCAAATTTTTGGTTCAAAAATAAATGATACGAGAAAAAACTATAAAATTAATTTATTTTAAGCATATTAGGTTCATTCATGGGATTTTAATGGGTTGAGAGATTCAATTTCATTGTTTGGGAGTGTTTTCTTTATTAGTTTCCGTGATCAATTTACTTATATTCATGTAATGATAAATACGAAGAATGAGAATGGATGTTCATAATATAAGTTTTATTTTATTATTTCAAAACATAAATATTACATGGTGATAAAATTCATTTAGTTATTGGGAGTGAAGATTAATTATTATATAAAACATTAATGACAATAGTTTGGGTTAATTGGCGGTTCCAGATCACAACTAACATATTTTCATTGATAAATTACTATAATGTGTACAAAAGGATTCTAAAACCTAACATAAGTTATAATACATATATTATTTTATGTTTCACCTAAAAAATGGTTTCATAACCAGAATTCATGTCGTTAGCATTAATTTAAAACTAGTCGTCCTTGAATGTGATTAATATGCACATCTTAGATGGTGTTTTCATTTCTAGTATAAAAGATGGGGAAATGATATATGATGATGAATACATACGTCATTATAAAAAAATTATATTACATTTATGGAACATGAGTAATCATAACATTTATTTGAAAGGATGTGTGGAAATAAATATAAAATAAAGGAACATGAAATAAATTAAATGAAAGTGGAATTTACTTCTGGAAGTAATATTCCATGAGAGCCTCATTATGGTAGAGGTTTTGGTCTTCTTATGATACCAAGGGATTTTGGACGTGGGGGAGGATCTTGGGAGTATATTTGGGTAGAATTTAGACCACGATCAAGGATTGAGGTGTGTGAAATGAAGAGGGTGTGAGGGGGGTCATAGTGGAGGAGTGGGGTGATTGGTTAATTTTTTTCATTATTTTATTATTTCCATCAATGCAACACATATTGTTGATTCATGTGACCCAAAATTTTAATATGTTCTTGTGAGTTCAAAAAATGTGGTATTAAATCAGCCTTACCTCACATATTACTCAATAAATCATTTATTTAGTATTTATCATAAATTATCATATTTTACTATTCAACTAAAATTCATTTATTTTAAATGAATCCCAAAAATTAATCCAAAAAAATTTTCAATGTGCGCATTTCAAAAATGAGATCAATTTATTAAATAATTTTAGAATTATTATGTATTTAATTTTAAAATAAAATCATAATTTATTCGAAAATTATAATTTTAAAATTATAATTCATTTTATATCATTTTGAAAAATTAAACATGATCCCATTATATATTATCCTTAAGAAAAAATAATAATATATTTAATATTAATAAGGTTCATATTACTTTTCATATTAATATTCAGAAGGGTATGTTACTATACACCAAAATTTTGTTTGTCCTATCAGACTCAAAATATCTTACTAAACACAACTATGTAAGTCAATTTTCTGAAATTTGAATCACCGAGGTGGAAACATTATGTTAACTGGATGGGTTATATCAAAGTGGTGTTTTTTGGAGACTCAGTTTTTAATTCATTTTTTTATAAATCATTGGGGTGATACATAATCGATTCAGGATAAGATATTTCTTATAATGTTCAATTACCGTAAATTAAACATGTTCATTAAAAAACCCATAGAATAAACAATTATTCATTTATAACCTGATAAACATGTTGAAAAGAAATGGTCTTAATCTCATTCTATTGGAAACATGATTTTTTATGTAATTAAATGGTTTCTATAATAATCTTATTGAATCAAGAATTTCATGTTGAATATAAATGGGTTTGATAATTATCTCATTGAAACATGGTTGTCACGTAAAAAAACAGCTTCCATAATAATATCTTTGAAACATGGTTATATAATGGAATGTAAAAAGGTCCCATAACAATTATTCTAAAAATATTATATCATGGTAATGAAATGGGTTCTATATAAATATCACTAAAATGTGATTGAAATTTGAAAAATAATTGGGTTCAATAAAAATCTTTTTGGAATAAATATTTACCCATGGAAATGAAATTTGATCCTTAAAAATACCTTTGAAACATTAAAAATCAATCCAAATAAATAATTATTATTGTATAAATATAAGATATACCAATTAATGGATAAGTAACAAAATTGTTTTTTGACATCGATAAATGGAAATTCTCAAAAAATGTCATAAAAACATTTATCAGGAAATAATATATAAACATTAAAATATTTCCATACAAAATTGAACCAATTGAATCACCATCCCCATGTATAAATATAGTTATATAACGCATATAATTCCATTAAAATAAAAATATTTGTGATATAAACAATTACATTGTAGTATATAACCAACAAAAAAGGATTGATTGGTTAATGTTAAATAATTATCATAGAAATAAAAGTGAGAACAAAAATCCCCTTACTACGTAATTAAAATTTTGAATCCTAAGATTCAAGAAATAATATCTTAAATTTAAACATAAAAGAATATAATATAAATAAAAATCATCATTTAACATTTAATATGGTATTATATACACCATATAAAATTAATTAGTTTCATAACAACAAATAAGTCTTAATGGAATGAAAATTGATTGGAACCCCAATAATACTAAAGTGATATCTTTTTTAGAAACCCCAAAAGCAATAATCATAAAATGAAACAATTAAAATTAATTAATATAAAATATGAAAAAAAATTAGATACCCCACACCAAATAATTAAGTGGTGAATGTGACATTTACCACATAGATGAAAAAGTGAGAAGAAAATAGCATACCTTGAATCTAACTCATCATGTAAGTCCTATATCAGCCTTAATAACCAAAAAATTTGTTAATTTATTATTTCATTTACAAAAATTCAAAATTATTTTATTAGTTTTATTTTATTTATATATATGTTACATAAAATTATATAATTAATCAAATTTACATGGGGTGTTTCGACCATATTTAGTTTATGTCTAAAAAATGAATTGGTTGTTAGTGGTTGTAAAAGGGATTTTTATTTAAAAATATAAATATAAATAATTATGAAATTATAAAAATATTTAGCTTAAATTATTCTTTTATAACCATTAATAGAATATTGTTAGGAAAAATGAACAAACATTACAACCACTGAGACAATAGGTCGTATGTACGAATGCGTAATTTTCTATTTTTTCAATGATCATTGATGAAATAATGTAAGTAACACTATCTTTATATAATGACCACTATATCATAAATTTAATTTAATTTTATTATAAATACATATACACATCATTTTTTTGATGCAGTGGATAAAAAATAATAATCACATCGCTTTGGAGAGGTGGTAGTCAACACGTCCACAAATAACGTTATCACCCTTTTCGTGTGTGAAAATGTAATAAATAATGTTTAATATTATACTTATAGAAATATAATTATTTCATTAATTATATAAATATCATTTATATCACTTATTAAATTAAATACATCCTTAGTACATTCCTTGTAAAACGTTAATGAATCATATCACTTTGAGGAGGTGGTAGTTCACACGTCCACAAATGATATGATTGTATTCACCAAAAATGAAAACCTTATAGGTATGTGTAATATAATTGTCCATTAGTATAAATAAATCATAAATATCATATATATAATATTACAATATTATTTTCATAAAAATTCCCAATCATCATTTTTGGTATAGGGAAAATGGATGACATTGTTTCACGAGGCGGTAGTACACCGTACACACAAAAACTGATTTTGTCACTCATTTGATTGAGCATTGTATAAGTGTAAATATTAAAATTGAATTAAAAATATATCACAATATTAGGGATAATTTGTTTATTATCTAATGAGGGAATAATAATTATATAAGGGGTGAGGTATAAAATAATACTAAAGTTCCCTTTGATGAATGACATGTCTTCTTCAAGTAATTGCTTTTGGTTGATCCAAAGTAATTCATAGGATTTATTTCTAAATAGTATAATTATTTTAGAATGTGACGGGGGATTGCGATCATTTATTTTTTCTAGGGATGGATGAGCAAAAATTTCTTCAGATGTGTAAAGAGATAGGGGGAATGAATTCCCTTTTATAGTTGAGGAGTGGAATTCTAATATATACTAAAGGTAAACACTATTTAGAGGTCACCCATAACTAATGAGATTACTTTATTAATAGTAATTTAATATAAGTAATTTATTTTCAATAAAAAATTACACCACAAAAAATATGTTTATTGTTTAAATATTATTTTTCATTAATTCTTATGCTTCTTATTTTTTTCATTTTTAATTATGGTAACAAGTTTTTTAATCTATTAAATTCAGTGATGGAATATAAATTAAAGTGATAAATATTATAAAATTTATACCCACTTATTTTAATTTTGGATACCATAATACATAAATAAATATCACATATGTGATGGATATTAAAATAAACAAAATTGTTTGTAACATGCAAAAATAATATTTTAACCCTAATTGTGCCAACAATGGTAATATTATTTAAGGGTATGTATGATCATTATAATAGATAAATTCTTATATTAATGGAAAATATTTTATATTTATTAATATATAAAAATATCATTACAGAATGTATGATTATTAATAATTTTAAATCATTTTTAAAATATCATTTTTTTTCAGAATAACGTTATTGCCAATTTTGACATTATATATTTATTTTAATATAAAACAATATCAAGATAACATTAAATTAAAATATATTAAGTTAATATCTATGTATCATGATATCTTCATCTAAACAAATTATGGGAAACAAAAATAGATTCTGTTTAACATACTTTTAATATTGTTAGTAAAATTTAGTTTATTTTTTATTATTGAAATAATCCGTGCATTATCATTTCAAAATCATTTATTTTAGTTATATCATCCCCACAAATTAAATAAAAATTATAATGAAAATAAAAATTATTTGATATTTCAACATAATACTTATAACCGGACCTTATATAGTTTTCCATAACCCCAATGTCTTATAGAAAATAAATGGAACAAACGTACATTTACTGTATTTTTCTTTTCATAACATATTACATGAGTCACCTATATTGAATAATATTACAAGTAAATAAAATAAATCTTTAACAAGTTAATATGGTTCATTAAATTTACATAAATGTGGTTATATATATAATTATAGGTTATTTTGAATCTTCTTAATTATTTTTATCCACTATGTAAGCTATATTTTACAATTATAAATGTAATTAATGTTAATTTCCATGAATAATATTTTTGGTATGAAACTATTTTTTCCATAATCGATATAATAAATTATTATTATTCAAAATATTGATTCCATTTTGAAAAATTTCAATCATAAATGTTGCTGAATTTTATTTTAAAATTAATTTCGTAGATGGGATGAAACAATGAGTTTTTAATGTAGAAAAGTTCAAAAGATTGAATGGTTTTTATACTCAATCTATATGTGAAAATTTCTTGAATGACATAAATTGTATTAATGTATATATAATATATCAATTTATACATTATAAAACTTTTAAGATACAATTTATCAATATAAATATATTAATAAAAAATAATGTTTTCAATTAAAATTCTGTAATTTTCACTATTAACCAAATTGTATTAGTTTTTAGAATAATACTAAAAAATCACCCAATATAAATATTGAACTTAACCTTTAAATGATAACAACATTTTTTCAAATAAATTTTTTTACATTCAACATTTAGTTTTAAAATAATTCTTCCATTAAAAGGTGAGAGAACTACCTTTTATAAAAATACAACTTTTTATACTTAAAATTCCATATATTCTTATTTTATTCCTAAAAGACATATTTCTTGAATGGAAACATATATACCATAAAAACTTCAATAATTTATTTAACCAATATTGACTAATTTTATTTATTGTTATAAAATTTCATTCTTCTTATAAAAATATTTCTCCTAAAAACACATCCTTTATATTTATTTGTTTTTTAATTTAAATTATGATCAATTAGAAATAATTAATTTTATAAACTTGTGTAAACAATATTATCATAACTTAATTAATAGAATTCAATTATACCATTCAGATATCTGTGTGATAACTATCATATTAAATATTAGTATTATATTATTGATCCGAAAAACTCTATCTTGAATGTAACACACATTATTGAAGAGACTCGATGTTGTGAGAAACACTTGATAAACTTGGTGTTGTACTACATGAACTATGAACTATTTATAATTAATGAAATTTAAATAAATAAAATAAAATTTATAGAATATATTTATTCAAATCTTGGAATTCTACAAAATCCATTTAAATATAGAAAATATGTACATTTCAGAATGCATCGAAGATCTTATGAATAATATTTATTCGAACACATCCTAATCGAAATATTCTATAATTGTAATTAAAAGATGGATCATAATGTGTTTAATGAAATATGGCTTTTTTGAGTCTTTCCCATTTTTATTTGGCAACTAAATAGGATGGATTTCTACTATTAGTGGTATCATAATAATCAAAATTAAAGTCCTGATATATTGGATTCACATTTCTATGAAAAGAAAATTTAATATTTAATGGTTAATATTATTTCATAAATTTATTATACATATCACAAAGTATTAAAAACCAAACAAATACTATTTGTTTGTTATTTTACAACAAAAAATGACACCCTTGAATATATAAAATTGATTCTTTATGGCTTAAAGAATTAAAAATATCATCGATAGGGATAATAAGTTTGTTAATAATAGAAGAGATACTTACCACATCAATTACATAAGTCATTAATAGATCCTAACAATAATTTAACACCATTTCGTAGAATATTAATATAGCGATGAATAAAATCTTATTTATAAATATATGGAAAAATAATAAATTAATTACTAGTATCCATGTTGCTAAATAATTTAAAAAGATTCAAATAGGATGTAATTTTACAATTTTTTTATATGCATCAATCCTGCAATATTTTATGATAGACTATAAGATGTTATGTATTTTAAGAAATAAGGATTTTAATATGGTTTATTCTATTATTACATATTAAATTAAATGAGTGGAAAGAAACCCACTATTATAAAAAGAAATGTTCATATAGATAGTGTTTGTAGTTACTAGGTAACCAATTTCATTCACATTGTGTATAATTTCACCACATACATAAATGCTTCTTATTAGATTGTATTCAATGAATATCATTTAGGAATTGAATCTATGACTAGGATTATAGATATAGAGATCATAATTAAACATCTAGTATAATATTTTTGGTGAAACCAAAAATAAGTAATGGTTTTAACTATATATAATCAATTTAATTGTCTTTCATATCTTTTCAAATAATTATGCATTGAAAATTTTAAAAATATGTGGTTCTTGTTTTACATGGATATGTATATCACAGAATCACATAGATTTTCAATCATTTTAATTTTATATCCAAAAAATATTGTTAGGAAATGAAAATGTTAGATGGATAAATAATCATGAATAGTAAAATATATTATAGGATTATCATTTGTAAAAATACACCAATGAGATGAATGAACCAAGGTATATAAGATTAATTTGTATTTTAAGAAATAATGGTTTCATGTAATCATCATCCGAATTTTAAATATTTGGTATTATCATAATAAAATTGTTTAATAATTTCATGTTCGTTTTATTTAGTAAATTATTTTTCCATAGTCAATGGTAGTCACCAAGGTAATGATTAAAAGGGTTAAATATGGGGTTGAACTAAGTTATAAGGACTCAAGTGTCATAAAAAAATTCCAAAATTAAATTAAAAGATTTAATTTCAACACTAAAGTATCCTATATTATATATGATTCCTTTATATTCAAATTTACATTGAGAATCACATTAATATTTTTTTAAAAAATGAAAATATTTTTTTTAAGTGTCAACCCTCTATCTTATAAACAGACCCCTTTTATCTTAACTTCACAAAATTTCATCACATTATCTCAAAAAAAAAATATCTATCAAAATCATATGAAACCACCCATATCAATGATCTATAGTTTATAATCCCTTTAAAATACCATCCCATGATGTCTTATGGGGATATCCAAAGGAGGATACTGAAGAAATAGATAATCGATATAACCGAGATCTTTACTGTTACATTCATATTCACCAAACTCGCAATATGATATAGCATACACCTCATAATTAATGTAGTATAATTATTCTACAACAATTTTAATATTTATATGAAAAAATTACTATCTCCCCCTTCCATGAAATAGAATATGAAAACATTTCTCATTTTTACATGTGGTTTACTACATCTTGGAAGTGGTGTGAATCATTTTTCATCCCTATTGAAACTATTTAGTAATAAATATGGATTAAATGAATTAATATGATATATATATGAAATTAATATTTATTTTCATGGATAAATAAATATACACCTTCTTTCATTTCCATCAAATGGAAAAGTAGAAATTTACCAATGTATATTTTCAAACTACCATCTCCTAGAATAATGAATTTTAGATTATATTATTTCCATACAAGAATGGTTTATTAATGGGATTTAATGAATATATATGACATTTCTAAAATTATTTGGATTTTATAAAATTTATATAATAATTATATATTAGCTTTTTCCTAATTATATCATTGTTATAACATTATGTTGTTTGGGTTTGTTTTATAATATATCTAGATATATTAGTTAATAAAATAAATTACATTTATGGATTTAAAACATCTTATAGTATGTGTTTAAAATATATTATTAAAATAATTACCCAGAGTTATATGAATTGAACACGGGACACTAGAAGTATATATACAAAATAATTATAAATTCCAAAAAATATATCTAAACACTGAAACAATGACTAGGGTTCACACTCCAAATTCTTCTTATCGAAACAAGCCTGATGAATGGGATAGTTAACTCCAAAATATTGATTTTATCAATGAATTTTTTCAAAGCTAGGAAGATAAAGTTATCATTGGATGGTATCTTGTAAGATAAATATATAAAAGTTCACCATATAGATATATTGTAAATATAAATTTATTACAAAGTGATGTTAGAGTACGTCCGAATAAGAATGAATCCAATGAATGTGTTTCCAATATCAAGCTTCCTTCTATGAGTCATGCAATGAATTATGAAATTATTTCCATTATATGGTATATATTAATATTATTTGAAATATTATATTATTATAAAATTTTTAATCATGTTAATTAATGATCCATTACATGTTCTTTATTTCATAAGGATTTTATTCAAATGTTATTAAAGTCATAAGGATTCATTGTCTCTATTTCAAATTCATAAAGACATGATATATGTTGAGCATCAAGATTTCATTAATATGGATTTTATAATAACCTTTTATAATATTATATCATGAATTAAATATTTATTCATGGTATATAAATATTAACTTTATATTCACTTCTACAGTTTTTTTATTCAATAGATTCCAAAAGTGAAATGGTTTATTTTACAATCTCACTTTTTATTTAGGGTGTTTATGGTTCATTTTCCATTTGCCTAATGATATGATATTTATCAACTAATAAAAATATATTTTATTTTCCTCTCTTTATTTTCATGGTTTTTATATAATCTCCTATTTTTTTCCTCTTTCTCACTCAAATAAACTAGATGAGTATTTATTAGGAACACTTAAATTATTTATCCTTCGAGTTTGGGAACATTTATCTTCCTCATTCTTATTAATTATAATTTTTAAATAATTTTACTTTATTTAATTAAGTGATTTATTAAGAAAAATTTAAAAATTTAATGAATTTATAATAAAAATAATAAAAATGAATCCTTTTAATTTTTTCAATAAGGTTAACTATTTACATTATTTTCAAAAGTATGAAAAAATACCATTAACACATTATATTTAACTATATTTTCCTACCACCATGAAAATAAGTCCATATTATGATTATATTAATATTATATATGGTATTTCAAACAAACCCATTTACTTATTATTGTTTGAATTATTCAATTTATATTAATATAAAAGGATAAGACTTACATAAAAAATTTTAGAATGGATTTCTTTTCAAATTTGTATATTATATGTTCCAATAAAAATTGATTACATCTAAAACATTTATTTTCTAGAATAAATAATTTTATATTATTTAAAAATACTTTTTTAAAACTATACATGAAATATGATGAAAATTATTTTTTCATGTAATTTTTATCTTCATTTTTTCAACTATGTTACAAGGATTTTATGAAATTCCTTTTAAAAATTTCACATAGATTTTTGTCTCTAATTCTAAAAAATAAAATATGTTACTGTGAAATATTCATTTATAATTATATTTTGGTATTTTTTCAACACATAATAATTTATTGTTTACACCATATTTTTCACTCAAGAAATATTCCTAGTTTAACATCATCCTTGTAAATGTGTCCTCTATCACTCTCTAACCATTGTTTGGGTATATTTTTATAATTTGTGGTCATGTTTTATATTAACATATAATTTTATACATCAATACATTTATTTAAATAAACATATTTCATTTATATAATATGTTGTAAACACCCTATTTTATTTAAATCAAATAATATTTGATTACTATGAATGATTTCTCATTTATGGACTGGAAAAGTATTTACAATATGTAGGCATGTTAGTTCAAAATGGATAATTATTTCATTATAATAATGATTGAATATGTTCTAGAGAAATACTGAAATATAATTTTACATGATTAAAAAAATAAATTTACTAATTTTTATGTCATGTTGATGATTAATAAAATTATTTATTAAATATTTTTTAAATTCATTAGATATGTGTAATAGAAAAGACGGGTTTATTATAACTAGTAGATGCATCAGGAAAAGAATCATGAGATAAACTAGAATTGGTATAATATTGAATATATAAAACCATAAAATGATAATGTATTTCTTTAGATGATTTGATTGTATTAGAGAAGTAAGTGTTGAGACTCTAAAGGTATTAAATATTTCATTGATAACACCTTGATGGTATGAAAATTTCTTGGCTAAGGCCTTGTTAATAATATTATAATTTCTGGAATTTTGAGTTTCATCGCTATTAAGATGGTTATTATCATTCATGTGATTACCTATATTCTTCTGTTATGTATGGTTTTATTTTAGGTAAATTTCATTGAATATATGTAATTTTTCTAATAACATACATTTCTATATAAATAACATTTATATATATATGAATGTTTACATTGTATACCACCCTTAAAGATAATTTGAAATACACGTTTGTTGTTTTTTATTTCCCTAGGTTTTAAATAATAATAAAATATATTATATATCTTGAAACGAATAATGTGGGGAATATTTAATGGGAGATATTAATTAATTTTTATGAAATGAGAAAATTTGGATATAATAGTAAATTTTTTACATTGGTTAAGAGATATATGTATTTTGTTATATGACGGATTTATATCATCTTATAGATATAAACCTAAAAATATCCCTGATATGTTGGGGTGATGTATATAATTTATTCACACATTTTAACATATAAAATATATAAGTATATTCAATTAAAATTGAGTATTCTAACAAATTTATTTTTTCTTTTATTAATTTTTTGGGAATATACATTTGAAATTATGTTTAGAGGGAAAACAATTAGAAGAGATAAACGGAAGAAACTGATGTCACATCATGTGAGGATATATAGTGGGATTGTTTTTATGGAGAATTGAGTTGAGGATAGGTAAAAGGGACATATCATATTGTTAGTGTCATTATAAAACATCCATTCATGTAATGAAAATTTTCATGTAAAATTTTCCCATTATACTAATGTCATTCAAAAAATGAATCAAAGAATATATTTTCAATTCATTCCATGAAAATTAGTTCCCTCCATGAAAGGGTGGATCTTGACATCCTCTTAACTTTAGTTTAACCCGTGCTGGCATGAAAAAATATTTATATAAATAAAAAATAAAGAAAAGTTTATTCAATGTAGAGTCAACCTAATTCAATCAATGAAACATCATTTCATGCCACAAACCTAGGAAAACAGTATAATTGATGATATTATTCTTCATAATAATTTCTATATTATGTTTAAAATAAAACGAGGACCCTCGAGATTGTCCTGAACAAATTCAAGGGAATGTTTTCTTGATATTAAACACAAATCAATTTATATGATATAATATAATTATAATATAATTTTTTTATTCAATGTAGAGATGGATCACGGATACTAGGGCAATGTGATTCACTAATATAGTCTTCATCACTCTGACATATCAAGAAATAATTCATTCTTTAATTTTTATTATTTTCCAACACTCTTATATACTGTATAGTTGGGATTTAAATATTTATTTTTCTGAAATTTGAATTTGAATTTGTAAAATTATTGTTTGTGTTTATTTTATTTTAGGTTTTCATTTTTTTCATAATTTATTTTAATTTTATTTTTTCATTTATTATTTATAACCATTGGATATCTATGTTAGGGATAGATAATTTAATAGAAATTTAAAGAACCATAACATCTCCATTACAATTATATGGAACAAATTCTACATTTAATTAGGGTTTTATGTAACCTTTTATTAATCAAAAAATTAATCATGACCATTTTAGAAAAATGGTTAGTGAAATAGAGTGTATTCACCATGATAATGGGGCTTACATAGAATTAATTATGATGAAAATTTTGAAGAATCGTTGGCCTTCGCACTTTAATAATTAAATAATCCTATATATTTCAAACATGGTTTGTTTTGTTTTATTATTTTCTCCGAATCCCAGTTTAAATCCACAAGTTTTGTAGTTTAGATTTATTTATTTTATTCTTTCATATTCTAAATGTTAATAAGTTAATTAGTATATTTTATACATCATCCTCAAATAATCAACATCAAAACATAAATATAATATAATGATTATTTTTATCTATACTTGTTAATGTTTTTGGAATTATAAATTTCTAAATATTATAACTTATATATAATTAAAGAGTCCCTTAAGAAATATCATGTTTTAATTGTTTTTGTCGAGGATAGGATTGGTGATTAATTTAATTTTATATTAGTGAAAAATCATTTTATATCAACCTAGTTAATGGTATAATAAATAACACCCCATTCATATTAAGATTAATTAATTATATTTAATATGTTTATATGAATTATAATATTTTATTTTATTTTTTCAATCAATAGGAAAAAGATTTACTCGAAAACAAATAAGATTTCTCATGCCTTATAAGGTTTTAATTAAAATCTACAGCTACAAATTATAGAATTTTAAAATGGAAGAATAAAATTATTTTTTTTAATTTATCATATCTAAATTATCATTAGATAATGTTTTTATAATTTTCTGAAAAATATAACTTTGTAATGAATAATGAATAATACATATTCTTATTGAAATCCGTATTTTATTATAATTTTTTTACAATGTAAAATTAAACATTGTAATCATTTTAATATTTAATTATTATTTTTACAAATAATCCAATTATTTCCGTCGAAAATAATTATATAATTTAATTTTGTGTAAATATATATTTTATACTTAAAAGAGATTTTATGAAAAAACTATTTTCATCATATTTAGTGGAGTTACTTTGAAATTGAATTATTAAAATTCTATGAATTTAATCATTAAATATTAATTAAAAATTTGGAAACCTGATGTCAAAAATTATTAAATATGATGAATTATTTCATTATAAATTTTTACCCTAGTAAATATTATTCAAAAAATTAGAGTAAAATCGGGTGATAAGTATAAAAATAAATAGGATATGGCATAGAAATGAATGTATGTAATGTCCTTTCCCTGGTTCCACATGATGGTGCCAAAATACGGATGGTTACATGACATTAAGCAAGCCTCTCTATATTCCCTGTGTTACCGACTAGCATTGATGGTCAAATATAAAACATGGGGGTTGTTATACACTCCTTATTTATGAAACAAAACAATGGGAATAAATATGAATAAAAAATGATATAACAATAACCAGGAAAAAACTAATATCACTTAATAACTCAAATAAGAATAGAATATCCAAAACTAAAGTAGTAGACATGTTATTCCAAATTCTTGTTAATTGCTAAATGGAAGACACAAAATAAATGCATTGAAAACTATCAGGAGGGACCTAATACCTAGTCCCATTCCCTCCTCTATGATATATCCCATATAATTTATCTTGCATAGGGATATTTCCATTATCCTATCATGTAAAAATGACATCTATTAGGGTACCAATCAGGTAGCCTATGTACTGTGTGAGTAAAACTTAGTAGGCCACCACCAATGATACCTAAATAATTGTCAAGTCAATAATAGTTTATGAATATGTATAAATAATAAATTAATAATAATAAATTAATAATTTTACATGTAATCAATTATTCATTATTTAACCAAATAAACTATCATGTTCTTAAGGAAACCTGAACCCTCAATACCAACCTCATCCCATGCCGAATTCTTTACCAAATATCCAAGGGATTCATAATTCATTATTTCATGGTAATTCATTATCCATTTAATTTAAATTCATATTGTGACTAATTAAAACCATATTCTAATTAAAAAAATTTGGGACATGAACACCATTGATAGGAACTCTTCAGTATTTTAAGCATCAGTCTAGGTCCCATAACCCATTGATCAAGCAATCACACTAGCGGTATTTAGATTCAATAGTTCATATACCACAGTCATTGTCACATGTATCACTCAAGTGGTATTTTGTGGCATCAGTACTTGTATGACACACAATTTCATATTCACCAAAAAATTGGGCTCTTGAAGTAGTAGTATGTGTCACACATTCAATTTCACATGCATAATTTTGTTCTATAATTCCATATTTAGAACCCTAAGGGTATTTGAAGGATCAGTCTATGTTCCATAACCCATTTATCAAACATTCACACAAATGGAAATTTGATGCAGCAGTCTATATACCACATTCATTTATCAATCAATCACACAATTCCGTTATATCAAAATTTTCAATTTTAATCATCATTAACCCTCTTTTTAATATTTCTTATCATGTAATATCAATTAAGTTATAAAAAACAACAGTATTTCAATAATTTAATCACGTGAAGTAGTTTTAAAAATTCACCATCAAACCATTTTTCACCATTTCATAATATATCACATTAACCAATTAAAGTTTAACCAACCATCTCATAATTATCTCTATCAATTAATTCATAGACACAATAATTGAATAATTACAAAAAAACCATTAATTAACCAAATAAACATTCAATTAATCAATATTTTACACAATCATAACATTTCATTTATAATTTTACCAATTAATTATTTAAATTACACCTATTTTATAATAAAAATTACAAAAAATAAATTTTACTTTATTAAACTCAATTGTTAATAACATTGAAAATCAATTAGTTATCTCTATAATTCCATAAATTAATTAATCAATTGATTTATTAATTTTTAGATTCAATTTTTTTCTATCCACATTAACCTCTCACAACACATTAATAAAATTTTAAATCATGACTATGGAAAATAAATTTAGACCACCTACCTCAATATTCATAACAAACACATCCTAATGTAAATCTCAAATTATATTGGAATAACCATGATCATTATGAAGACAGTGATCTTAATTTGAACCCAAATACAATATCAAATAAATTAGATCAATAAAAACCTAGATTTAGATACATCACCAATGGTAGAAAACATACATTCAAATGTTGAGAAAAATACTATAGAAAGATAGGAAGCCCATCAGGATTTGAATATCTTACCGATATAGGTACACAATACCAAATATAGCATTTTATTTGACATGAAATGTGTTATAGATCCTATGGAATTTGTCTTGAAGAATAAAAAATTAGAAGATTTAGTTAAGGTCAATTTGGGTTGACATTGACTTTTGTCTGGGGGTTCAAGAATATTTATTCTAATTTTCATGGGATTAAATATTTTCACATGTAGTTTCTTGGTCAGGGTACATGGTTTCCCCTAAATATGATCATAACCATGTACCTCCTCCTAGAGGGATACAAAGTTACTACTGATCGGGAACATGGGTTTCCAAATCATGAACTAATCATGAAATTCCCTTCAGCCTAGGGTTTCATGGATTGTTTTGATAATTAACACTATTCAATAACAATATGTACGAGTCATGCACTCCAAAAAACCTTCCAACAATTTTAAATTTCACCCAAATGATCCCAAGATAAAACCCAAACAAGATATACTAAAATCAAAGAAAAATAGTACATGGAATCAAGGTTGGTATATATCTGAACAAGTTTAGAATATTACAATCTACCCACCATATAATAACTTTTCCTTGGTATTTACTGCAAATAATCACTATGATTCAGAAGTGAAATGATTATGACACTGAGCCTCCATATATTTTTCTCATTGCCATGTATCTTCTAACACATTCCCATATTCCCACAATACCTGAAATATTGGAATTCTCTTTCCCCACAACACATTCTCTATACAATCCAACAAACACATCGGCTACACATCATATGATAAATCAATGTGAAGATCAAAATAATACCCCTAAATCACATGAAAAAGGTCAGGGTGATACCACCTAAGCTGTCACACATATAAAATACTCATGCATAGCAGTGTATTTTTGTGGTATAGAAAATCGGTGTGCCACTAGACCAATTCTATCGACATCCTCAATCTGCCCAACAAACCTGGGTTCCCACACTCCCTACCTCGGAATCTAATTGTCACTATATCTATGAGACACCTAATAGAGATATCTATCATCCTATATAGTCTCTAGGGGTTTTCAACGTCCATCTCTTATGAATTCTTTATATTCTGATATGAATCCAAATTCTTCTAAATTAGATGAACATTCTCTGATTTGTCTTGCACGAGACACATTCTCAAAAACAATCACACACTAGTCTCCATCTAGCATAAAGGTGATCTTTATGGTATACCATATAGAGCCTTTTGTTTTTCCTTTTGAATATTTTACAGATAACTATTATAATAGGAGAACATCACTAGTTTTCATTGTTTATCCTAAGGCCCACCAAAGCCTATAATATAAGAATATAACATATCCCCAATAACCATTATAGTACATTACAACAATCCATATTTCTATGGTTGGAAATCAATACTCAGTAAAACCTGTGTATCATGAACTTTCTCCAAGCCCTTTCAGAAGAACAAATTAAAACGAAGGTAACATTTTGAAATAATACTCTATGGTACCTCATGTAGATAGGATTTCTCTAGAATGTACATTTATCCCATCATATCCCCAAATAAGGTCTCCCATATTGGAATGAAATTTTGTACATTTGTCAAATGGTCCACAATAACCAAAATATTTTCATTCATCAAAGGAGTCCTTTGGAAACCCACCACAATGTCCATAGAAATTTTATTCCAATTACATTCCTTAATGGGAAATTTAATTAGTAAAACACTAGGTTGTTGATGGCCATCATTTTAATGTTGATATGTGTAGAATTTTTTAGGAACCTTCCTATCTCATGTTTTATACCCGGTCACCAAAACAATCATTATCATTCATGGTACATTTTTTCTTCCCCTATATGCTCCCCCACTATGAGGCCAAAAATTCACACCTCAGATCCTACCACATGCTCAAAAGAAAACAACCTGGTTCCTAACATATATGATATCATCCTCATATATGGTTGAATCTGAAGGTGGATCCCCACCTTTAAGGAATTCCTCCTCAGGGATAAAAATTATATATCTTGATACTTCCTTTACCTAATCCAACTCAATAGTATAGAATCTATAGAAACTGATAGGAGATTATGTTTCTACTGACCCTCCAAAACCACAACATGCATCTCAATCAAAAAGGTCATCTTAATTCATTCTGAAATAATCTCCAAAACTGCATGAGTTTTTGTTTTCCCACATAAAGTGTTAGAAAGACTATTTTAGAGATTCAGCTTATGTGCTTTCATAGAATCAAAAGAATGCATATACTCAACCCACCACCAATACCATAGTTTCTAATATAATTGTGAAAGGATATAAATTATTCTATTGTGATAAATATTCTTAGTAAAAATATTTCCAAATAGATCATTCCACAAACAAATAAAATTATAAATCAATGAACCCAACATAAGACTGTGTGTACATTATTTACATTCTTGTGACCTCAACCATCATTCCCAATATGCCACAACTCGATCTCCCTGCATAAACAAATTTCCAAGTCATATCCTATAAGTGTCAAAAAACAATATATACTCTTCACCAGGATCATTTATTATTCTGATTGGTGTTTTTAAGAAATTATTTAACTCATAAAAGTAATTCAAACATACTCCATACCATTGAAACATTATTCCCTTCTTGTTAATTATTTATGGTGGTTCTATGATAATAAAATGTTTTATATGAACCAATGATAATAACCTTAATCTCCCAAAAAATGGGGATATTGATGACGTTCTTAGGATGACCCCAAAATTCAACTTCATGAAAAATCAATGGTTCCACATGCCATCCTCCAAGATGAAGTGACCCGTGAAGTGTATAGGTTCAATACATAATTTTCACATTGATATCATGGCATTTAGATGATCCTATCTCAATGTAAAATAAGGAATATTACATGATTTTGAGAATGATATTGAGTATTTATAGAGTAAACCAAGATTTCATCTAAAAATACTACAACAAACTGATCAAGGAATGGATCGAATATCTGGTTCATCATGGCCATAAACATTGTTGGTAAGTTCACCAGCCTAAATGACATCATGGAAAACTAATATAGGCTATACCTACTTATAAATGTAGTCCTTAGTGAATCAAATGGTTTAACTCATAACTAATGATACCCTGATCTTAATCAATCTTTGAAAAGATGCAAGATCCTCTCAACTGGCCAAATAGATAATCAATATTCTATAGAGGATACCCTTTATTAATATTCATCCAGTTCATTTTTTAGTAATCAATATATTAAATTAAATTCACATCATCCTTCATTAAAAACAACAACTTAGAACCCTAATTCCATGTATTCAGATGGATGAATCACTTATTCTACTACTCATCCAGTTAAGACATACACTCTTTGAGGTCTATTGGTGCCATTTTATATCGGGTAATAGTAACTGGACCATCCCCAAGCATGAAATCAATAGTAAATTCCACATCTCATTCAGGTTGAATCCATTAGAATTCTTAAAAAACACATCGTAAAACCTAACCATTAAATTTTGAAATACAAAATTATTTTCACCTCCATCATCTATAAATAGACTTGGATCTCGGGATGTTGGCACTCTAAGTTGATTATGAATTTTCCCTCCACGACATTCCTTGATATATCATTCTTCATAGTGAATATGATTGTCACCCTTAGGAGACAAACAATTCACTATCCTTTTGTATAAATCTATGTGAGATTGGTATGCTAAAAACCAATTCATAACCATAATTAGTTTGAAGCCTAACATTTCAAGGATGTAAATATCCCAACAAAAAAAATACTCCACAACCCTGACAAGGAACCCCTCGCACTAGCAGCTGTCTCTCGATACTAATACCAATGGTGTACCAATCGTAATAACACTACTAAAAAAATTTACCATCAGGCTCATTCCATTCACAAGATGTGTAGATATAAAATAATGAGAGGAACTGCTATCAAATAAGGAACCAACAAGCATAGTATCTATAATAGTAGTACCTCAAATTTTCTATAGTCCATACTCGCTATCCATATGGCTAGGTTGACATACATGAAATGGTCCTTCACATATCCACTATGATGTTGGCTTATTATTCTATGCTACACCACTCTAATAATACATGCTCTTTTTTCCAGAAGAACCTCATCCACTACCTCGACATCCACAACTACAAAGACTCCAACTACTAGAATAATATGAGGTAAAATTTAAACAACTTCTACTCTGATTGTTCCATGAATCTCCCTCATTACCGATTTATCATGGATTCTTACAGAACCTCTATAGACAAAACATCATTATATAGGATCAACACTCTACCGGTGGTCTGGGAAAATTTCTATATAAATGTCATCACCTATCCCACTACTGAAAGATCACTCGGGTAAGGTCCTAGGTGACTAACCCTCCCCCTAGCCACTCTATTTTACACTTATCTAGATAATATTATCATAGGGATGATTCATATTCTTTGATTTCAAATATCTAAATAATATAGTAGAAACCACATGTCCTCCACTTTTTGCTTCCTTCATTTTCCCCTCAGATATGAATGCATGATTTACAACTTCAAAAAACATATTCATCCTAAAGATGTTAACCTGGGATATACTTTCACAGTTAGTTCTACCTTGAAACCATTCCTCTATAGTATCCTTGTCTATATCCAACTATGTATAAAATAAACAAAAATAAATAAAGGGTCCATCATAGTCCATCACAGATTTAATCCCTCGATTAAATCACTTGATCACCACTTCCCTGTCATGTATCATCACCTCTAGAAAATGGTTCTATAGGAATGTCTCTTGAATGACCTCCCAATATATGTTTTATATATGTCCACACCAAATCCGAATTCCCACCAATGATTTACTTGACCACATAAATTTTTGGCAATCAATTTTACTTTCTTCTCAATAGGAGACTCAAATTGATATAGTATATTCTGAATGGAATCAATCATGAACTCAACTACCTCGGGGCTAACCTCTTTGGTGAAATTCAGATGATTTTTTTGCTGAAACTCCCATGTTAGATGAGACATGATCTTTATAGGTCTCTCTGGGTGTCTATGCTTGAACATCATGTTGTGAGAAATGTTATCAGTGAACATCTCTATGTCTCCCTCTACCAAATCACTCAGTGCCTTAGGTTCCACTATTGGAGGAACATTTATAGAAATTTCCTCATATCATCCAATCAAAAGGATTCATAATTGAGTAATATCTATCGATAATAAATTCACTATTAAGGAACATTTGAAATCATTAACACAATTATCAAGAGGGTTCCACACAAATTCATAACAATCCACCCCTTTTTCCCCCTATCAAAAATGAGGTGTAATCACTACCCTTAACTATGTTATATCGTGGTCATGGTTATAAAATAGTAAAAATAATCTCATATTATTTCTTCACATTACCATTTTAAAAATATTTAATTATTTGAATGGTTTTAAATTTCACATTAGGAAATTGTTTCATTTAAAATTTACATAATAATGAAATGAGAATTCACCTAAACAACTCATCTTCAAACATTCTTATCCTATCAATGCCAAAAATAATTCATGCCATAATAAATTATATGTGAATATAATGATTCATACATAATCAACACTCTGGTCATACCTTACCATGAGTCAGGTCTGACAATAAATTTGAATAAATAACATCACACAACATGTGCATCACTCGAGGTAAAAGAACATTCAATGATGACAACACACGTCAATAATAAAAAACCCACATATAGTACTTGTATTTTATCATAATACATGGGTTAGACACACCCATTAAAAAAATAATAACTATATCCTGAATCATCCAATTATCTTATCCATATTTCTCAAATAATAAGAAAATATAAAAGAACAAATCCCATGGGAAACCACTTTGTAATGTCATGACACAAGTTCCACACACCAGTGCCTCGAGTTGCCCCGTTACATGATCATAGGCATGCCTCCCTATATTCCAATGGCTGCCAACTAGAAATGTGGGTCTAATAACCATTATAGTGGGGGTATACCCTCTTTATCAAAGGATAAGAACAATGGGAATAAATAATCAATATCCAAATGATATGACCATAACTTGAATAATAATTGTATCACATGTTGACCAAAACATGAATAAAATATCCAAAACAAAATAAGTAGATATATCATTCGAAATACATGTCAAATGTGAAATTAAAAACAAAAAATAAAGACACCAAAAACTCCAATGTGGGTCCTGATACCAAGTCAGGCTCCCTCCTTCATGCTCTATCACATATCAGCCATCAAACATAGATATCTTTCCCTTAAAAGGTATTATAAACTAGATGTCTATTAAGGTTCAAATTAGGAATTATGATCAATGTGTGAGTATAAATGACTAGGTCACCACAAAGGGAGTCTAAAACAATATCTAGTCAGTAATATTGTATGGAGTTTTATTGAAATAAAATAAAAAATTAGTTCAAATAGTTTTCATATATTCAATTATTCATTATTAAACCACATAATCTCTCAGGTTCCTAAAGACACTTGAAACCTCAATACCTGCTTCGATCCATCCTAGAGTATGAACCATATCCTATAAGGATTTAAAATTCATTATCACATGATATTTCATTATACATTTAATTTCAATTCATATCAGCGATAAATGGGACCGTAGTTCAGTGCCAAATTTTTGGGCCTAGAATGTCATCGAAGAGACCTTGATGGTATTTGAATCGTCAATTAGTCTCCCCCAACCTATTTATCATGAATTCAAACTAGTTTAATTTTTAAGTAGCAGTCAATGTCCCACACTCATTTTCACATGGATCTCACAATGTGACTTTTAAAGCAGTAATATGTGTCGCACAATCATTTTCACATGCATTGCATAAATAGTATTTTAATGAACTAGTCGGTGTCCAACTCTCATTTTCACATTCACATATTTTGGTCTTGAATGACATTTATATCACCCATTGGTATTTGAAACATCAATTTGTGTCCCACAAACCATTTATCAAACATTCAAACAAGTGGGATATTGATGTATAATTCAATGTCCTATAATCATGTATCAATAAATCACACAATTCACATATATCAAAATTTTTAGTTAATCATAATTAAACCACTTGTCAACATTTCATGTAATTGTATATCAATTAAATTTTCAAAACTAACATGGTTCAACACATTAATCACAAGGAATAATATGAAAAATTCACCATTAACCCATTAATTGTAATTAAATCATATATACCATTAAACAATTAAAGATAATGTAACAACTTGATAATTCTCATTTTTTGTTATATCATAAACCCATTAATTGATAAATCACATAAACCCATTAATTAACCAAATCAATATTCCGTTTAACAAATAATTAATGAATAAAAATAGTTCATTAATTTATAAGACAATTAATTAATCAAATTCCACCAATTTCAAAATCACAATTACCAAAATTCAATTTTCCCTTATTTAAATCATTTCATATACATATAAAAATGATAATCGATTAAATGATACCATAAGTCAATAATTAAGTTTAGTTATTCAATTATAGATTCAATTATAAAATGTTTCAATATAAATTTTACACCCCATATATTCTATTATCATTCAAGATTATCATAATTAAATTTATAACAATTTCATCAATATTGAAAAAAAGTTATCGCCAACAGAAATCCCGAATTTAAGTGGAACAACAAAGATCATTATAATGAATGATATCTAAGTACTAAACCAAAATCCGTGATAAAAAAAATTAGAACAATCAAAACTGTGATCTAGATCCATCACCAATGGTGGAAACTATCTCTTCAAATGATGAGATAATGATTCGAGGGAGAAAGGAAACCAATCGTTATGAGAATCTTTTACTGGGAGAGGTGCATATTCTTCAATCATCCCTTCAATTTTCCATGAATATTGATTTAGAGACCTACCAATTCCACCAAAAGTCTCCAAAAAATGAGGGGAATTTGTTAAGGTAGAGTAGGGTTCAAAATTGACGATGTCAAGGGGTTTATGATTTTATAATCTAATTTTTGGGTATTCAAATTTATGAATGAATAGTTTGATTCTGGGGGATCACATTAAAACCTAAATTTGATCTTAATCGTATGACTCCTTTCTAGGGGAGGCACAGTTACTACTAAGAGGTTTCATGTTTTCCAAATGGTATGTCAACTATGGAAATCCCCTCTACATGGTGTTGTATTTTTTGTGGGGGTCGGGTGCTTGGTTATGGAAAACATTGTGCCAACTGTTCACTGACCAAAAACCTTACAAATGTTTCCAATTTCACCCAAACTCACCCAAGATATAACCCAAACAAGATATTCACAAAACAAAGAAATAGTGTAACTGAAAATAAGCTCGATACATCTCATGAAATGGTTGGGATCATAAACTATAACAGTTATATAAATTTCATTAATGAGTATATTTCATCCACATTCATCAAATAATCTTATTTGTGACCTTTTTTTATTTTTCTTGTATTTTTAGCAATATATTATTTAAGTTAAAGAAAAAAATGAAATTATCTATGTTGTATTATCTACACATTTCATGAATGTGGATAAATTGAGGATATGTGGGATTCTATATTTTTTTTAAATAAAAATGATTTGTATAGTGATTTCTTGTTATATTTATTGTGGAAATAATTATGTTAAATGCTTATGTGATGTTGAAACAATATTTATTCATTTAAAACAAAAATAAAACATATGTTTTTAAAATTACCAATTGTAATTTAATATGAATGAGTTACTGTATTCCATGAATTTTGTAGATTAATATAACATGAAAGATATATTTTAGTAGATTTTAGTTTAATTTAGTTACTGTCATATTGTTATTAATGTCAAAATAAATTAATAGTTTCTAAATGAATATTATGATGTATTATAATAAAAATATTAAATGATTTAAAATTCCAAAAAAAAATATTTTCATCAGTCATTAAATATTGATATTCTTTCAAATATAAGAAAAATTCATTTAATGGGGTAATATTTCTTTTGTGTTAAATATATTGTCCACTAATGATTAAAAAAATAGTATTATAATCGTAATCGTCAAAAATGGTTAACAAAAGATTAAGTAATATGGGTGAAAAAGATACATAATCGTGTTTAATTTTATTGGATCAAATTATTTATAATTATAATAATATTAACTTATAATAATATTAATTAAATTATATTTTAAATTGAAAATTAATTAATATTATCATATTACATTATCAAATTCCCTGGGTACTCCTCCCCACTCTTTTAAAAGGGAACTCCCTCTCCTTATATATTAAAACCTAAATGCCTTTTGGATAAATAAATACCTACAAAAATAACATCCTATAATCCCAAAACTTATTCTATTGGCCTTTCTTCAACAGATAACCACGATAGGGATTTTTTTGTTCAAAATATTAAGATGTTTTCTAGAAAAGGTGTTGTTGTTAGAAAATAATAATCATTCATTTCTTTTTCAAAATCCAATTAAAATTCATCATAATTGTTGATATAATAAAATATGTATCACCCATATACTAAGATATTATTACGGAAATTTTAAAACCGATATTCATATCCTTCTTTTATAAAATGAGGAACGAAACTATCATTTTTGTGTACGTTGAACAACCACCACGTGAACCGAGGAAATTCATTTTCCATAACCACCCCTCATTAATATATGTAATAATGGTTTTAATATATATATATATATGATATTCATTCCCTATTTATCGTGATTCAATTATTATATATCATATACTTCCATAAAATTTCAATCATTAAAAAATATTAACGTTATTAAGGTCTATATGTGGACTATAACTTCCACGATGCCAAATGATTCATTATTCATCATCCCATAATATATATGATCTATATAATTTTATATTAGAAGATATATATGATATAAATATCATTATGGAATGATAAAATAACACTTACCATCTTTAAATAATGATCTTTGAAAATTGGAAACCATACTCTTTCGTGCTTACGACTTACCGTCTCCAAGATTGTAATACTATTCAATTTTCATAATTATCACTCATGATTAGTATTAAGGTATAATGGATATGTTAAATGATAATTTATTACTAATAATTATAATATATATCATTTAATAATTACCACTTTGACAATCAACTATGTACCAAATTCATTTCAGACATACGTGTTAATTATCATTAAAATATACAATGAGATGTTAATTGTTTAGGTAATTGAAAATAAATTGAAAATAAAGGGAATAATAAACCTTAAATGGAATTTAATTAGGCACGAAATTAACATAATTTAATAATTTTGGAAGATAATTTTTTTCTGTTACTAGTCAAACTCAATGTAAGGAAAGCTTTAATAAAAAAATATTTTTTAAATGTTTTAAATATTTATTTTCAATTTTTATAACATCTATATCCATATTAATTAAATTATTTTATGGATATATATTTGGGTAAATTGATGATTTATAAAAATGGATATTATTTAAAATTTTAATTTCTCTTAATGGTTTTCAGATGGAATCTTTAACATATTTTAAAAATATGTTTTGGAAAAAATAAAAATTGGTATGTTCTATTTTTACTAAAACAACATCAATGATTTTTACTGCTTCCAAAACCATTATATAATGACTGGTTTTCACAAAAAACTTATTTCTCTAAATGGAAACTATATTTCACATCATTGATAGTATTTTTAAAACAAATTGAATATTTATTTTGGTAACCATAATTATTTTCCTATGGGATCATATAATATTTTCATTGTGCTATTTTTAAACCTATACGATTTAATGTGAAATGGTTATATTATAGTTCATTGATATTGTTTACGATGATGGGTGATTCTATTATAAACCATGCGTAGATGATTATATTTTAAAATAAGGATTATTAGGTTTGGGATATCAATTAAGTTCATTCTATATGATTTATGTTTGAATTTGACAATGATGGATATTCCATTTGTAACAATGTAGGTTATTCCATTGGTAACCATAAATAATTTTCCATTTCTATCATGACGGTTATTCCATTTGTCACAGTGAAGGTTTTCCATTGTATAAGAGTGATATAAAAATGTGGCCTGAAAATTATTATAGGAATTATTTATTCTCTCTATGTTTTTAAGGGAATTTTTTTATTTTGTGAGGTTAGCTAATGAAATTTTTTAACAAGAATTATTTTATAATTCATAATGATGAAACATATAAATTTACAAAAAATTATTTCATAAAAATTTGATGATATAAATGAATTTTTTTTGAGATTATCTTTTCCTTTAATATTTAATATTTTTTTTAAAAACTTTTGGTAGATAATATGACCTACAAGCTAAGAAAATGTTTATTTTTAACATAATGATTATTTTTTGAAAAATTAATTTTTTTTGAGTATTTATGAATTTAGTATTTCTTTCTTATATTTTATCTCTGTTATTGATATTTTTCTTGTCAATCCCAAATTTTAAAAAGTTTTTCTTAAGGTTTTAAATAAGAATAGACATAATTATTTTGTAAACATATAAAAGTTTTTATAAAATATTGATTTTATATAATAAATATTTTATTTTGTGGGAATGAAGAATACTATGTTTAATTTTTAAATTTTTGATGTTATGTTTCATTATGTAAGGGTAGTGGAATATTCCTCTAAAACTCTAAAAATTAATGATCCAAAAATGTATGAAAATAAATTATCGACTAAAAAATAAATATTAAATGTTCTTTATTGTAAAGTCCTTATATTATATAATTTTTTTAAATTTACTTTCTGTTTTCAATTATTATTTATTTTACATCAATTTGTTATTTTTTAGGATGATAGGATTACATTTTTTTTAATTACAAAAAAAAATTCACCCTTCATTTTATAGATCATTCAATTTAATTCAAGGAACACATAATGAAAAATATAAAAATAGAATGGTTCATAAAATGGTACTTGAGAAAGGAAAAAACGAAACTCCATTATATGTATTATAAACGGTGATCGATGTGTTAAGAGATTGAATTCATGATCAACGATGTTGAAATATATTATAATTCTAAATTTCAAATTGATCCAATAAAGAGTCCTTCATCATTTATGATAAAAAAGATAAAAAATTAAAGAGGTGGTCTAGCCACCAAACTCAATTTCTTTATGGACTAATTTTTAGGGAGGTAGCATAATGAATATGAACAGGAAGAATAAGAGACCAGTTCTTCTAAATTTTTTCATGGATTCCTCATAGAAATGGGATCACATCCAAAGGTAGTGAATAATAATTTTACTATTTAAATAATTCATAGACATGTGGAGTTTAATTTAGAAAATGTAGTATATGAATAATTTTTTTTTGAAGTGATTAATCCAAAACTACGATAGGGTTTTTTATAATTTGAATATATTAAGCGAATTGATGAAGTTATAGAAGAGTTATCTGAAATCTAGACTGAATTATTACTATTTAACTAGAATCAAAAAATGTATAGAGTTTTATCACCTACAGAGAGTATTAAGATGTTATCCATGAAGATAAAAGCTACAATAGTAATTCTTCAATGACACAATTTTGTAAATCTATCAAGGTTTGGTTTGAATCACATTATCATCATCCAAAACCATAATGTTTAACCTAAACATCCATAAAAAGAGGTTCTTTTAATATAAAATTTATTTGTTTAAATTTCTTCTAAAAACTTCATTTCCATTTCATTCAAAGGAATTATATTTATTATATATTTGGAATTTATTTTCTATTCATATTATCTCTTTTAACTATATGTAATGGACCTTTTCCTAAAATGTGTTTTTTGATTTTGTAGGTGAATATCAAATTCACATCATATTATACAATAAGATAATCAAGTTCAAACTTATGAAGTTGAAGGTGACTCATTACATTAAAGAGGTATTCACCCCTGGAAAAATGTAGAGAAAAACCTAAACAGGGTAGTTAAAAATTTTATTATCCAGGAAAAAAATACACCATGTAAAAATGGGAGTATGAGTTGTAATTATTTATTTATTATATCTGGACTAATTTCAGTTTAGAAATATTTAAATTTTATATGCACATCCCACGAATAGATATGTTTCAAATTTAGGAGGTAAAATATAACATTGAATTTATGTGATTGAATGTTTTGGATTTATTTTTCAATGATATTGAATGATTAATATTGGGAAATTTCTCTTGGGCCTTCTAAGGAAATGTAATGTACTACTTCTTCCGAGGGTATCCTCCTTAGGTTTTAATAAAAATAATTACAATGTTGGATTTTTTTTACCAAACTATGGCTGATATGATTAGAAGATATATATATATATATATATATATATATGTAAATGGATGATATTTGGGTAGGTCATCGATGAATAATTTTTTTTAATTATGATGAGGTGGAGGGATGGGTGACCTTTTATTAATGGGGGAGAGGACATGCATGTAATTTTTAAATAAATAATGTGTACCCACATTTATCACATACCAAAAAGAACCAAAATAGAACATTATAGATTCATAGACATGATAATGTCAATATATGTCTAAAAATTGGTGATGGACATATTTTTAGTCATTTTTATCCAATATATTTAAGTTTTACAATCGATAATCTTGTTTTTTCTTTAACTTGGTAAATATTTTTTTATAATTTTTTATATTTGTTATGGTAAAAATATAATTTTAGATTATTAGATAATATAAATTATTTTTATTCTAAATATGGAATCCATTTTAAAATTTAAAATAATATAATTATGGAAAACTAAAATTAAAATTAAACCCACACATGTGATGAGAATGTGGTTTTCCAAATAGAAATGTTCGAAAGATTAAATTGTTTTTCTATCAAAATTAAATATTAAAATTATTCCAATATTATCAATTTGAGTAATTAATATATAATTAAAAAAATTATATACATTCATATTTTAAAATTAATATATACCATTGAAATTATATAAATTAAAATGAGTATTTCAATAAAAACCAACATTATCCACTATTTATTGATAAATTAGTCATTTCAAAAATATTCCCAAAAATTAACCATAACATAATTTTTAAACAGTGATTATAATAATGAATTTTTATTTTCCAAATTAAATTTCAATAAGTGTTAAGATTTATTTTTATTACTATTCAAATAAATAAGAAAACATTTTTTTGAGAAAATTGTTTTTTTGATTCACATAACAAATTTTCCAAAAAAAGTATTTCTTATCAGTAATTTTCATCATATTAAAACCATATTAATTAATATTTAAAATTTCAATATTCATAATCATGATGCCTATTTTAACATATCATTAATAATGTTCTTATTTAAATAATAATGTTAATATTTTTTGTAGTTTTTTAAAAACATTATATTGTATATAATACAAGCTATTGATGAAATTTTATTTATTCAAAAAAAATGTAATCATAACAACTAACGAGTGTACATCATACTCCTCTTAAAATGAATTTCAAAAATTAAATTTCTTCACTCTAGTAAAAATAGATATAGATTGTTCTACCTCATCATACCCTCAAGATCACATGTAGCTTCCTCATACTAATGGGTTCAATACAAAACATTAACAAGGTGAGTTGTATTGTTGAATTTAAAATTTCCTATATAATCAAGAATCTTCACTAGTTCTAAACTATACGAATGATATTTCTCTAATGTTATTTGAAATGTGATGGGTTAGGTATGTATTTCCCCCAATGAGATACATGGAATACATCGTGGTGTTAAAGAATGTTTGGAGGAAGCACTAATTGATAAGTTATCTTCCAAAAACAATTTATAATTATAAAAGAACAATTATACATTGGAATTTTTCTACCCTTATTTAGAAATATCATTACCTTCTTCAATGAGGAAATTATTAGTAACAACATGTCACCAAACTCAAATTCCCAATCATCTCATTGATTTGTAGTATAACTTTACTACCAAATTTCAGTTACCATGATGTTTTGTCGGATGGAACTAAACTTCTATTCCATTTCATTATCTATCTCTAGTACAAATATAATTACCTTGGAATCTTCATCCTATCATATTGGAATTCTAAATTTCATTAAGTAGACGGATTTATGAGGAGTTATTTGAAAGATTTAGGGAGTACGATTATAGTATGAGAACTCAAACAGATGAATGTGTTGATCCTATCACCCATTAAAATCTAGATGAAAATTTATCAACATATCCTCTAGGGTATTAGTTTTTTTCTTGGAATTACCATATGATAGAGTTTTATATGTATTACTTAAACTCGACACTATCTCAAGAGTATGCTAAATTACTCTTTATAACATTGAGGAAATCCTCAGATCTCAATTATACAAACTTTATTGGGGAAATGATTGACACCCTTCCACTTTCTAAATGTATATCGTGGAATTATGATCAAGAGTGAAATATTCTAGGATTAAAATTGTTTGGGATGACTTATTGTAGTCATTGACTAATACCAAAATAGAATTATAGCCATCATTCATTTTTTTAGAGTCCAGTGGAAAAATCCATTTTAATGTTTTCCCATATATATTCGGATATGGGTAATAGATTTAACATCAACATATAATTTTTCCATTAATCATAAATTTTATACATACTAATCATGGAGAAGAAAACTATGTGATATCACTCTTCATTCCATCCCACTATAAATACTCATTGAGATCCTTATACATTTCTAGGAATCCAATATCAATAGAGAAAAATGATTTATGAGCTTCCTATAACAGAACCTTTTTCAAATTTGTAATGGATAGAAGAGATACATGATTCTTAAAACTTATCACTACATCATGATCAAGGTTAAACTAAAGAATATTTATATCATTATATTGATATCTACATCTTCCTTCGGTACTTCTTTAATATTCACTTGGATAGAGGTTGAAAACTCTATTGAAAAGTAAAAGTTTTCTATATTTAATTTATGATTTCAAGATATTTCCATTTTAAATATGTAATTATTGTATAATATTTTATACTAATCATATATAATCTAGTATGATCCTTTTAAATTGAATCATTGGCCACCTCGTTCCCAATTCTGTGGTGGTGATGTATTGAGTAGTCATAGTAATTAATCATATCCAACCATCCTCTCTGGAATATATTCATATTTTTATCTATAAATATTTACTTTAATGTTTTTTGATGGGTATATATATCATACATTTCTCTATCATTATAGTGCATCAATATAATTAATAAAAATATTGTTTCACTTGACTACAAATCATGAGTTGGAGAATTTTTCTTGTGAACATTTAATTTGCATGGGAATTATGTTATAACCATTTTATTCTGTATAAGAGGACATACCAATACATTTTTATGTATCACCATATATTAAAAACCATTATCCACTATAGGGTAATGTATGTAAGTGTGAACTGATTTATTATATCTTAAATTCCCAAAAATATTCCTCTCATTCTCTTATCTAGAGGAACTTGTCTTCCTTGTGAGTTATAATAGTGTGTAGATGGGATAGTCATGAGAAATTCTCTCGAAACCATTAATAATATGAAGATAAACCAATAAAAATTTCAATCTCATTAACAAGGGTTGGTTTCATCCAACATTATATAGGCTCTTCCAATAATGGATCTACCAATATACCATTTCGTGAGATTTTATGATCCAAAATGAATCCTTTTATAGCCATAATTTACATTTCATAATTTTTCATATATTTTATCCTTGCATAGGATCTATATTACAATTAAAATAAATTATTCATTATCTCACATTCTAATTTAATAGATAATAATATTAATATATTAAACAACAAAAAACTCATCATGGTTATATTTAATGAGTTTATTCATTAAATCACTGAAGATAACATGGGAATTAGTGAGACCAAATAGAATCACAATATAATCATAGTGTTATGGCCATGTACGGAATGTATTTAGAGGTATATCATCATCTCTTAACCCTAATTGAGGATATAAATGATGAATTGAATTTATGGAATGTTATTGAGGCCCACACCGTTGATCAAATAATTCATCAATATATGGTAGATATATCATGTTCTTGACTGAGATCTAGTTCAGCTTTTGATAATCAATGTATAGTCAATTGATCCATATTTATTTTTTACAAAAATAAAAAGTTCATCCCATGGTGACACACATGAATTAATAATTCCAATATCAAGGGTCTCTTTGAGTTTCTTGTTCAATTCATGTAACCCGATTGTGGATATTATATTGGGAGTCTATGAAATTGGGGTGGTAAATTTAATGAGTTCTATTGAAAAATAGAATTTAAAATTTAGTGGAAGACTAGGAAACTCCTCATAAAAGTCATCAATATATTCCAACACCAAATTCATATCATTAATATCATTTTTCTTGCCAACTATCTCAGATAACCACCCCTTATGAATAGTAATCAAGACCCATACAGTGGACGTTCTCTCTATTGTATGTTCATAATTATCTTCAAATTGTTGTATGATCACATGTTAGTCGTAATATCAATGGTGACTTCATTTTCATATCAATTTTTATTTTATTTATGTATAGAGATAAAATATATGAGTAATATAATATAAACTTCAATAAGAGGAATAATTTCTTGGTTTACAGTAATTACATCCCCATAGATATTAGTCAAATGGGAATTATATAAATGATATGGAATCATCACGTCCTTAGTGGATTTGATAGCAAGTATTACTTCAAACACATTGGGTGGCATGTTGATACCCTTTGAAAATTCTATAGATACAAAATATTGGGTAGATATAGTGTCAATTAAGATGTTAACATTCTTAGTGTGGATGGTTGGTGTACCTTTCTCCACATCATTATCACACCCCTCATTAGAAATAGTGATATCATGGTATTTACCTTTATCCCATGAATAAATAGGTTCTATATTTTAATAAGCATCACTTGAAATAATATTTGAGAGCTAGTTTTCATATTTTTCTTACTACATTCATTTAAAACATAAGAGTTTGGGAGGTGCATTCTATTTATCTTTCTCTGTTTTATCATTTTTAGCTAACATTATCCCATCACATTGATAATAAATTGATAAATAACCTTTCTTACCACAAAAAACATTTAATTGTACCATTAAGTTTAATTAATCTATTTTTCCTTCTACAAATCAATCTTGATGAACATTTTATATATTTTTTTTCATGGTTTCTATTGTTTATTTTATACACCATCATTTTTTTTCTCAAAAACCTATGATTAATGTGTAACTACAATCTCCATTTCCACTATGAGATAAAATAATATGATTTCATTCTATATAATAATGTTCTTTATTTGTAACCACCTTACATAGATTTATTCCATTGAAAGATTATCAAACTTACATTTATGTTGGGTGATAATTGCAGAAGCACACCACACAAGTCATGTAAAATTTGGCTCACATGCACCATCATAGTCATCATCCCTCTATATTAGCACAAAGACATTGTTCTCCATTTCTATAAGATCAATATTAGGGATTTAATTTTGAGAATGCAATCTCTTATACTCATACCTCTCCATAAAAAATATTTCATCATTTTCTATTTTATTCATGGTGATTATCCATCCTGGATCTGTTATTCCATCTAAATATTAGATATCTAAAATTAAATTTTCTAGTTATTAACACCATAGTGTAGAATATATCTTTTCAGTAGTATGGATCCATTGTTAAAAAAATATTGGATCAGTAGAACCGGTTAATGATACTAGATATTATCAAGTGAAGGACCCAATAGAACATTTATATATAAATTTTTTGTTTGTAGCATCATCATGATTTATATCTTGATAATGTATTGTGAGAATAACATGAATATTTTTAATTTCATATCCCATAATGTTTTGTGACTAAGGTGAAAAATCACAAAATCTTTCACAACACTCAACATTAATATCACTGTTTTGAGTTGCTACCATGGACTAAAAAGAAAGATCATATTTGAAGAGACAATAGTTATATTAAGAAACCACCTAATAATGAAAATTATATTTTTTGGATGTATAAACCATGGCCCATTTTTTGTAATCTATGATTCCATAAGTGAACTAAATCTTCTCCCATTATGTACTTCATGAATTGTACCCCTTAGAGACATATCATACATAATAAATTTCATCATAAACTGGTTAAAGTAAACATAATAAAGGGTTTTCTAAGAATATATGTAATAGTAAATAAGAGATATATCAACATATCTTATGAATATAAATAGAAGAACATGTGAATAATATTTTAAAAACAAACTAGTCTTATCAAAAATCATTCAATTGAATCATGGAATAAATATTCATAGTTCATAAGAAATTAATCATAATTTATTCACATATAATGATCCATGAATGAATAATATTGAAATATGAGATATATTCTTAGCATACACATAATGATATAAAGTCATTTATTTTCTAGATTAGGGACAATTTATTAGAATTTCGTAGTGGATTTGGATCACTAACAAAACCATCTTAGTAGTCAAGGTTTAATCCCAATGATATCATATTGGATATACCCCCTAACTGAATAGGGTTCACTCCCCATTCCATTCTTATTTATCTCATGGTACATCAAACTTTACCCAATACATTAGAGGCAGTTATAGGTCCACATCATCATATTATGAAAATTTTACATACATGTTCTACAAAATCATAATACAATCATTATATCAAAAAACATGAAATAAACATTTATTCATTACATAACATGAAAAAATAAATATGTAACACCCCAAGATTTCATGGTACGTTTCTCGTTGAATAATAAAATAGCATGTTTTGTATGCAACTTCGAGTTCTAATAATGTATTGAATAACAATTACACCATGAAATGGAGATGGAAGTTGTATGTACGCACATATGGTGACATGTCATTCAAAGGATGGATAGAATAATGAATTTGGTTGTACCATATTTTAAATAACATCATAGTATATAGAAGATACGGGAGTTATTATTTGGATGGGTATAATAATGATGTGTAATTGATGTAAATAATAAATATAACATGATAATGATTTATTATATATGATATACCATCCAATTATATATTATTTTAACATCAAAAGAATGATATTGTCGATCGTGCGTATGTACGGATTACTGTCTTTACGAACACGATGAGATTCATTCCCCATCATATCCATTCAAGACTAATTTTCATTAGATGATTAAAAAAATTGTTTAAAGACTTTATATCATTATGGATATGAATAATATATATCCCATCCATAACAAATATGACTCACATAATAAATAATATAAAAGAAAATGAATCCGCTAACACCCGAAAAAGCGATAATACTATGATATTATCAACAAACCAGTATTTAAAGATCATATATGATATCATATTAATGTATATGATTCTTGTATAATTTAATAACAATTATTTCACCATTATAAAATAATTTATCCTACCCTCAACCAAGGAAAATTACAATTTAAGGGTTAATTTCACAATCTCTTAATTATCCAAGGTTGTTTTTACGTAAGTATCTATTGGGACCTCTTTATCATCCATATCCATGTTTCATAAAAATATATTTCTAAAAATTCATAATATTTTATAGACTATGGGTTAAATTCATTTATAACATTTTTGTACTTTTCATAAGATGTTCACAAATGAATCTTTCTATCGTTTTACAATCAAGGTCCTTTATAACCTTTTCGACAAAATTAAGGTAAGAATAACTTTTTTTAACTTATACAATGGGTGCGGCTATTTTCCACGATTATAACATCATCAAAGCTTATCTTACAAGATTAATAGAATATTTCCAAAATAAAAGTTTTATTTTATAAATATATGAATTTTAAATGATTTCAAAATAGAAAGAGATATTTCTCTAAAAGAGGTATTTATTTCATCTATGTCAACATCCTTCGATAGATTTTAAGTTTATTTGATGTTGTTTTATTATGATACCAAACTTCTATATTTTATTGAAGGTATTTTGATATGTTTGACCGTGGATGTGTTATTTTTATACCATTCATGGTTTATGGATAAAGTATGGACATTTCGTTTGCTATTTTTAATATGAATGTTTTTGTTTTTTTTTAAACCTTATCATGTGAGGAATGCATTGGAATTAGTATATTACAGGTGGAGCCTCCAATAGCTCCTCGATGAATTGGTAGGTCTCATGAGACAAACTAGTGTCTTGGAACAGGGTCTTGACAAATTCTTATTTGTAGACTTGGCATAAGGCCTTGACTCTGTGGTTATGAAAGTCTGGCATTATGCATTCCATCATTATGAAGGTGGCTATTTATATTGCATGTGATTATTAGAATAGTATAATATCCATGTGAGTAAGTAAATGGAATCATTTGATTTTATATTTTCCATATTATGCTAAATTTCATGTTTTTGGGCTTTTGTTTTAGTCTTATACATTTCCTTAAATGTTTATGCTGGTTTATGAATGTTTCCACTATATTGTTATCCTTATTGGGCATCTGATCTCATCCATTTCTATATTTTATTTTTTTCCAGGATGCAAAAAGTATTTTATGACTGACCTGTAGGGATAGTCTAAGGGGATATGAGTGTGTTCAATGGAATCAATGTTGTTGTAGTTTTTTTATTTTATAATTTAATGTAAACCTTATGAATATATCTAGTACTTCCAAGGCTACTAAACTAATTGGACTTTCAAGACTTGATCTTTTGTGACCATTCCAATGTTTTGTAATAAAGCACCGAATCTGGATTACTGGGGTTGAGGCGTTATAGTTGGTATCATAGGATGTTTAGTACAAACCATGGAATCTATATTTAGATAAAATATAATTAGAGCACATTACCATAAGATATAATTTGAGGATTAGTAGAGAATAACATCATAGAATTTTGGTACAGTAGAGTTTTTGTGAGTTTTCCAAGAAATACATCTCTATCTGGATACGAGCTGGTAGAGGTGGCTCTGGCACAGATGTACTTAGGGGAAAAACCTGAAAACACCGCTTTGAGCTATACTCGAATGGGAACTGGTCCATGACAACGGGCCTTGCTGCACTCTCAATTATGACACTCCCAGGGGATATGGTTAGGATAATTCTCATTTTCTTTACAAACCATTATGAAGGGTTTATGAGTATATACTTCCTTTAAGAATTTTTTTTTGATTATGGATTATATCGATAAACTGTTCAGTTTATGTTAAGTGTTTTCCAAGTTTGGAATTATGTATTTCATTTCATAAACTAATCTAGTTTATTACATTGTTTAGAAATGGAACCTAGTGGAAGTAATGGAAACAATATCATTGCACGCACTCCATGTAGGGATTGACCTCTTTGTCAAGATAATTATAGTGGAGATGGTGATACAGCTGGTGTTGATCAGCTTATCACAATAATGAGAAAACTCTTTCAGGTTATGAATAATTACCTTACCCGTATAGAGCACCAAGATCCACAACGTAGAGGATCAATGCTAGATTTCTTCATGAGGAAAAAACCACCAACCATCAATGGGAGTAAAAATCCTTTAGTATCTGTGGAATGGATAAATTCTTTATAGAAAATATTCCAAGCCTTGGGGAGTAGTGAAAGGGAAAAAGTTTTCAAGGCATTCTACTACCTCACTAGAGACTCTGATCAATGGTGGTCATTGAATCAAAACACAAAAGAAGATGATGAAGTATCAAATATGGAATGGATGGAGTTTAATGAGCTTTTACAAGAAAAATACTTTACTCATGACCATCGAGCTGATATGGAGAGGCAATTTCTGAGTCTAAGGCCAAAAGAGGATGAGAATGTTGCAAAGTAAGAAGATTACTTTATAGGGTTAGCGAGGCATGCAATAGATTATATACGTAACCCAAGATGTAAGATTGATCATTTATTTGATCGGTTAAAAACATTTCTCCATCGAGAATTAGTCTTACAATCCTTCTTGTCGTACGATGATATTGTATCATGTGTAATCAAGACGGAAATAGAATTCTATAAGTCTTACGAGTTTAAAGAAAAATAAGAGAAGAAGAGATAAGATGAACAATCTAGAAATGGAAATAAGGGGAATAAGGGAAATACAGAATATCCATCCTGTAGTAAATGTGGGAAGAAACACTCTGGTACTTGCCTGAAGGGAATGAGAGTCTGTTATAAGTGTGGTGAAAAGGCCACCAAGATCATGATTTCAAGGGGAAAAAAAGGCTATCGATGTTGAATGCGACAATTGTAGATAAAGGGGGAATTATGAAAATGAATGTCCTAAAGGTCAGGGGAACTTGCCTCAGAAATGGCGAAGGTTTCAAGACCATGCCTATTCTATCACTACTAAAGAGGTTGAAGCTCTGAAAGATGTGGTGGTGGGTAATTTAATGGTTCCCTCATGTTTAGAAAATGATTTATTTGATTCGGGATCATTGTATTGCTTCATATCTTCCCAGTTTGTTAAGAAAATTAGATATTTATAATTTGATTTAACAAGGGAGTAATCAGTCAAAACTCCTACAGGAAGTATCATCGCAATAATGTTTTGTGAATCAGTCCCCATTATGGAATATTAATGTTCATTATCTGCTGATCTCATCGTCATACCCATGATTGGATTTGATATAATCCTCAGTATGGATTGGATTTCGGACCATGATGCGAATATTTATTGTTAGAAGAAGGAGGATACAATTTTTTTATGACGATGATAAAGAACACCTTATCTTTTGAGCAGAATCGTCACCACCTAATTCTTATCTAGATCCACCCAGAGTAGCTCAACTAAATTCAATTATTTGGGAGGAAGAGAGTGAAATAACTGGGGGTGTGGAAAGGAATGTTCAAAGAGAGGGTATACCTATTGTGAAATAATATGTTGATGTGTTTCCAGAATATTTACCTGGACATCCTCCAAAACAAGAAATTGAGTTTTTCATTGATTTAATTCCTGGATCAAGGCTCATATCTAAGACCCCTTATAGAATGGCCACTTTGGAATTAGTGGAAATAAATAAACAACTAGGGGAATTGAGTAATAATGGATTTATTCTCCCTATTGTTTCTATGTGGGTATCCCCTGTCCTTTTTGTTAAGAAGAATGATGGATCTATGAGGTTGGGCATTGACTACAAGGAGATCAATGTTATAACAATAAAGAACATGTATCCCATACCTTGAATTAATTATTTATTCGACCAACTTCATGGAGCTCAATACTTTTCTATGATTTACCTTTGATATGGATATTATCAATTGTGTGTGAAGAAGGAAGACATTCCAAAAACAACATTTCGAACTAGGTACGGACATTACGAGTTAACCGCAATGCCTTTTGGATTGAATAATGAACCCTCAATATTCATGGATCTAATGAATAGAGTTTTAAAGGAATATATCAATGATTATGTAGTGGTATTTATTGATGATATCTTGGTATAATCCAAAAGCTATGAAGATCATGAAAATCACTTGCACATTATCCTCATGACTCTTAGAAGACATGAATTATATGGGAGGTTTTGCAAGTGTGAATTTTGGCTTCAGGAAATTTCTTTTCATGGACATATTTTCCTTAAGGATGTAATCTCTATTGATCCTTCAAAGACCAAGGAAATCCATGAATGGCCAGCGCCGACGAGTATAATTGAGGTACACAGTTTTATTGGTTTAGTAGGTTATTATTGAGATTTCCTCCATAATTATTCATGATTGGCTGACCCATTAACCAAGATCATAGGTAAAGGGGTGAAATATGTTTGTACATTGTAATGTGAAGAATGTTTTGAAGAATTAAAGATAATGTTTGTCAATTATCTTATATTGACTCTACCATCGGGGAATGATTGGTTTGTTATTTATAGTGATGCTTCAAAGAAAGGACTTGGTTTGTCCTTATGCAGAATGATAGGGATATTTCCAATGCATCACGACAACTAAAAATTCAGGATTAAAACAATCCTACTCATGATCTTGAGTTAGCATCTATAATTTCTACATTGAAGATATGGAGACATTATCTCAATGGTGAATATTGTGAGATATATAACGATCACAAGAGTTTGAAGTATATTTTCACACAAAAAGTATTCAACATGAGGCAAAGGCGATGTCTTTAACTACTCAAGGACAGTGATTGTACTATACACGACCACCTGGTGAAGGAAAATAAGGTGGTAGATGCTTTTATTAGAAATTATCATGGAGTTTTGATCTAGATGAGAATTGAAAAGGATTCTATATACATGGATCTAGTAAAGATAGATATGGTAATCACCGTGGAAGTTGAAACATCAATACTTTTTCAAATGGTTGAGAAGCCATATTTAATTGAAATGATAAAGAGATTTCAGACCAGTGATGAAGAGTTTCAAAAGAATATTAATGCTATGAATGATGGGAGATTGAGTGACTTTGTGTATAAAGATGTAATTTTGAAATTTGGGAAGATAATTTGTGTTCCCAATATACCTGATCTAAAAAGAGAATTGTTGGATGATGATCATAGTTCTAATTTCTCTATACACCCTATGAACACCAAAATGTATAGATATTTGAAGGAAAAATTTTGGTGGGACAACATGAAGAGGGAGATTGTTGATTTTCTGTCAAGATATATGGTTTGTCAATAAGTGAAAGCTGGAAGGCAACAACCTAGAGGAGTCATGCAACCTCTTTCCATACCAGAGTGGAAATGGGATAATATTACAATGGAATTTTTCATGGGACTACCAAAGAATCCTAGAAACAATGATACAATATGTGTAATTATTGATCTTCTAACCATGTCAAAACATTTTCTTGTTATAAGGGAAAATTTACTACTTGATCGATTTGTAAGACTATATATAAAATAAGTTGTAAGACTTCACGAAGTACCAATATCTATTATTTCTGATCATGATCCACGTTTTACATCATGATTATGGAAAAGTCTTCAAAAATCCTTGGATACTGAACTTTGTTTGAGCACTGCCTACCACCCTCAAACTGATGGAAAATCAGAATACACTATTCAAACCTTAGAAGAAATGTTGAGATCATGCTCACTTGACTTTCAAGGTATGTGGGATCAATATTTACCTCTGGTATAAATTTCCTATAATAGTAGCTTCCATTCATGTATTCATATGGAACAATATGAAACATTATATGGAAAGAGATGTCGCACATCAACATGTTGGGATGATGTTGGGGAAAGAGAACCTGTAGGCTTAGAACTGGTGGAGGAAACGATAGAAAATTTAATGGTAATCCAAAACCACATTAAAGTAGATCAAGCTAGACAGAAGAGCTTTGCAGATAACCGAAGGAAGGATTTGGAATTTTAGGTAGGAGATCATGTTTTCATGAAGGTATTTCCATTTTAGGGTGTTATACATTTTGTTAAGAATGGTAAATTGAGTCCCAGGTACATAGGACCTTTCAAAATACTAGAATGAATTGGTTTGTAGCTTACCATTTGGCAATGCCATAGAGTCTCTCCAAAGTTCATGATGTGTTCCTCACATCATTGTTGAGAAAATACATGTCTGACCCAACGCATGTCCTTACCTATGAGGAATTAGAACTGGAACCCAACATGTTTTATTGCAAAGAGCCTGTCAAGATTCGTGATATAAGAGAACAAGTGCTGAGAAACTGGATGAATCGTCTTTTAAAAGTTCTATGAAAAAACCATTTGAGGGAAGAGAAGACATGGGAACCTATGGAACATTTGATGAAGAACCACCTGAGTCTTTTTTTGCAGTAATATTCAAGAAATTTCCAGGATGAAATTATTTTAAGGAGAGGAGAATGTAACATCCCAAGCTTTGATGATACGTTTCACTTTGAATAATACAATAGTGTGTGTTGTACACAAATTTGAGTTATAACACACCACAACCAATCAAACTAGCAGTTATGAATAGTAACTCAAACTTTTTGAAATTTTATAAATTTTTACATTCAAAATGGACTTCATTTTTGGATTTGGAATATCAAAATTAGCTTAGGGTGAATTTCTTATTTTTTTCTGAAAACATTCAAAATTTGATAAATAGTGAAAACCACAGAGTTATAGTTTAAAACCAAATTATTATTTCAATAAATATTTATTTTATTTAAATTTATTTTTGGTCAAAATAGATATATAATACTATTATAAGTTCAATGTAAATCATTGGTGTCAGTTTATAATAATTTTAGTTATACAAAAATTTTATAGAACTTTTCACCGTCTTTTTCCCACCTCCTAGGAGAATTTGAAAATTCACATAAAAAATAATTTTACCACTTCAGTGAGTGTAATTTCAAAAATCCAAGAGACACGGTTGATATCAATAAGAAAAATTTTGTTCAATAAAATGAAAAATAATTTTTGGTAAATAGTAGCTTTTTACTTTTATTTACCAAGGATAAATGTAAATAGGGTATTTAAGGGTAAAATTGATATTATAATTACCCCAGCACATGTCCTAATTCTATTGGATAAGTATAATTTGACCAAAAAAACATAGGAATAAAATATGAACCTCTTTAGTCTACTTGGATTAGATTATAACACAGATTGTTATTTTATTTAAAGAAGAGTTAAAAGAGTTAAAATCAATGTTTAATAACTAAACCATTTTTAATATAGGGTTACACATAAGATAAATTAAACTGTAAATATTCATTAGAATGATAAAAAAGATTTAATACATAATGGTATTTTATTTATATTTTTTAGACATTATATAATTAAATTTATTTATGACACAATGACGATGCAGTAATTATCATATTAATGAAATATTATAATAACTGATACTATAAAAGGGCACTATGCCTTCTCTCTAATTCACACCTTTAAAGAAACATGGATCAGAAAACCTCTACACAAGTACCATCTCAACTATCCTCACTTCATCCTATAGGCCTTCATTTAGTCAGAAATCCAACATAAAGATCCCTTTTGATCAAATCAAAAGAAAGAACCCGAAGAAGAGGTAAATATTTCATCACCTCTTTCAAGTTCCTTTCTTCTATCACTTCCTTTTTCTTTATTGTTTCAGCTATAAAATAATACCTCCAGTATCTTCTATATACTATGATTTTATTATAAATATTTTACAATCAAATTCATTATTCTATCCATCCTTTGAATGAAATGTCACCATACGTGTGTACGTACAGCTTACCGTCTCCACGTCGTGGTGTAATTGTTATTCAATATATTATTATTTGGATGTGCATAATAATGATGTGTAATTGATGTAAACAATAAATATAACATTATAATTATTCAACATATATGATATACCATCAAATTATATATTATTTTAATATCAAAAGAATGATATTGTCACTCGTGTGTTCGTACGGATTACCGTCTCAACGAACACGATGCGATTCATTCCCCATCGTATCCATTCAAGGATAATTTTTACAATATGATTAAAAATAATGTTTAATGACTTGGTATAATTTACGATATGAATAATATACATCCCATACATAAAAAATATGACTCACATAACAAATAATATAAGGTAAAACGAATCCGTTAACACCGAAAACAACGATAGTACTAAGATATTATTAACAAAGAAATATTAAAAGGTCATATATGATATCATATTAATGTATATGATTCTTGATTTATTTAATAACAATTATTACATCATTATATATGAGGTTAACCTACCCACGACCAAGGAAAAGTAAAAGGTAATGGTTAATTTAACAATCTCTTTATTATCCAAGGTTTTTTACGTAAGTATCTACTGGGACCTCTTTATCATCCACATCCATGTTTCTTAAAAATTTATTTGAAAATATTCTTACTATTTTATAGAAAATGGGTTAATGTAATTTATAACCTTGTTGGAAAATTTATAAGATGTTTGTAAAGGAATCATTCCATAATTTTCCAAACAAGGTCCTTTATAACCATTTTGACAAAATTGAGGTAAGAATGTATTTTTTTAACTTATACAGCGGGTACGGCTATTTTCCTCCATTATAACATCATCAAAGCATCCCTTACAGGATTATAATAATATTTACAAAATAAATGTTTTCTTTTATAATTATATCTATTTTAAATGATTCCAAAATAGGTGATATTTCTCTAAAAGGGTATTGATTTCATCTATGTCTACATCATTTGATGTATTTTAAGTTTATTTGTTGTTGATTTATTATGATACAAAACATCCATACTGAATTGAAGGTTTTGTGATATGTTTGACTTTGGATGTGTTATTTTTATACCATTCAAGGTTTATGGATAAAGTACTAATATTTCATATGCAAGTTTTAATAGGAATGTTTATGTTATGTTTAAACCTTTTCATATGATTAATTCATTGGACATATAATGCGACGGGTGAGCCAGTTATAGCCCCTCGATGCATCGTTAGGTCTCATGAGAAAAACTATTGTTTTTGAACAAGGCCTTGAAAAAATCTTATTTGTAGTCTTGGCACAAGGCCTTGACTATGTGGTAATGAAAGTCTAGCATTATGCATTCCATCATTATGTTGAAGTTCATGTTTAAAAATCTTTTGTTTTAGTCTTATTCATTTCAATAAATGTTTATGCTTATTTATGAAATTTTCCGCTATATTGTTATTTATACTGAGCATCTGAGCTCACCCCTTTCTATGTTTTATTTTTCCTAGGATGCGAAGAAGTATTTTATGAGTAACCTGCAGGGATAGTCTGAGGGGATATGAGTGTGGTCTATGGAAACAATGTTATTGTAGTTTCTTTATTTTATGTTGTAATTTAAACCTTATTAATGTATCTAGTACTTCAAATGTTACTAAACTAATTTTTCTTTCGATACTTGATTTATTGTGATCATGCCAATATTTTGTAATAATGCACCGACTCTGGGTAATTGGGGTCGGGACGTTACAAAATATGTATCATAATCATTTTATTACTTCATCCCATCATAACCAAGGGAAAAAGTAGTGTGTTTTATAATCATTTTATCATGGTATTACCCATAGAAGAAAAATTGGTTTAATAATTATCTTCTCAAGATAAACATAAATTATTTGGGGAATTTATTACAATTTCTTCCTTGGATTATACCCCTATTAAAGCATATGTAACATTAAAAGATTTCATCTTATATAGAAAATTATTTTGAATGTAAAATCACATGTAAAGTTTCTTAAGTGAAATATCATATATTTTAAATAATTTTTTAGAATTAAAAATTCATAATTTATTATAGAAATACATTATATGAAAATTTTCATGAAAACATATATATAGTATTCTAAAAATAAAATATTTTTCACAATGATCAGAAATTCCATTTAATTCAGACACAATAAAATAATGATTCCATTCACATTTTCTATAAATTCCAAATGGGTCTTGTATGATAAATGATATGAAAACACTAATAAATATATTCTATAATAATTAAATAGTTTGGATAATTTTTAAAAAATAAGAAACAATTTTTATATAAATGGTTTTAAAATAAAAAATGGTTTTTCATTTGAAGAGATAAAAAATAATATTTTTATTAATAATATCCATTTAATCTATCGAGTAAAAAAGAGAGGAAGATGATTGGATGAAATAGATTATCTATAAATAAATTGAGGACAATAAAATTCATGAGTTTCCTGATAGATATATCATAATATTTCATCGTTTGAAACATAATCCTATGTAATCCTGAAAAAATGATGATATTGTAACAATAAATTCTTACCAATTTGGTAACATTGAATCATAATCCCCATGAATGAATAACATTAAATGAATCAAATAATATAATTAAAATAAATAAATTCATGATATTACATGTATAATGGTCTGTATATACCCCTCAAAAGGGAATATAGGTTCATAACAAAACATATATCTCAGTGAAAGAAGATTGAGACAAAAATCGTTTACTAAAAGTATTGAATTTCATTATACATGTTCAAAACAATGGTATAATAAATATTATATTATTATTAATCTGTTATTTAACTATATGTATATATATTAAGATATAAATGATTAGCTTATGACCATTTGTTAAACGCTTATTATCTATTCCATGTTAATGTCCAATTTTGGGAGATAAATACTTTGGTTTTAAGTAGGTTTTGAATCATTATTATTTTTCATCTTAGAATATTATGAATAATTTTAACCATGATAAAATTTCATATATATTCATTATATATGTGTTTATAGTAATACTTAAAAGTTGTAGATAGAATATTAAATACACCATTCAAAAAAATGGTAGGTCCTTTGTTGGCATGGATGATGTTTTCATTTAATCAATGGATTGAATGAAATAAAGGTAAATTTTATATTACTATTTAATAATAGTTTTTATGTCATATATAGCACATATTTACATTAAAACCATCCTTATTACCTTATATCTAATGCGTGAACGAATCACATCAATTTAGTAGGTGGTATTCCACTATAGACACGAGCGATATTATCCAATTCCCATAGAATGGAAATCAAGAAAGTATATGTGAAATAATTATTCAAATAATTGAAATAATTTCATATATATCATATATAAATTTTTAATACATAATTTTTTTTTATCATGAGTAGGTTTGGTGGATAAAAATAACATAAGTTCATGGGGTGGTAGTCCACCTTACACCTGAATAATGATTTTATATCCCATTTGATGGAAGTTTAGATGTATTGAGGTTAATACCATAACATATCAAAAAAATCACTATATGGAATATACTAAGGTTATTAATAATAATTTATTAAAAATATTTAATTTATGTAGGGGATGAATTAAAATTAAAATGCTCATAAAAAACGTTACTTCTTCTACTGGAAAACTCGTTAGGTTTTCAACAAAAGAATTCCTAGGATGGATTTCCAACCAAAATAATGTGTAATAATGTAATTCGGGATTTAAAGAATATAGTTTTTTAGGTAGTTGAGGAAATTTGTTTTTACACATTCTTAGAGAAGGTGATAATAGATATCCTTCTATATGTGGGGGAGAGCATACACATGGTATTTTTTAAAATAATTATGTGTCAACTCCTTTTCCACATTAAAAAATGATTCTAAAAAGACCATAATCGATTCATAGACTTTATAAGGTCTATATATTTCAATAGAAATGATTTTTGAGATGTTATGGTCCTTTTTTACATATATATGTCTCCGTTAAGCCCCTGATAAACCATTTATTACCTTTATAGTGTTAAAGAATTTTTATATTTTTTTTATTCATCATTATAATAAATTATTTTAACCTTACTTGATAATATAACTTATTCCAATTACAAATATAGGATCCATTTTTAAAATTTCCAATCAAAATTTTGGAAAATTTAAAATTAAAACTAAACCCGTAGACACGAAAAAAAATAATTTTTTTTGAGCATAAAATGTTCAATATATTAAAATACATTATATTAAAAATCAATTTGAATAGGATTCCAATGATATATGTAATATTAATTGATTTAAATTTAAGAATATTTTACTTTCAAAATCATTTTTAAACAAAAATTTTTTTTAAAATTTTTATAAATGAAAATGTAATTTTAATTTAAAGTATAAACATTTAACTATTAATTTAAAAATTAATCATTTCAAAATATTCACAAAAACATACAATATGATAATTTTTTAATGATTATTTCTAAAATAAGTTTTATTTTACTATATTTATTTTCTAAATCTATCAATATATAATTTTATAATTGTTCAAAAATAGAATTAATTTGGTTTTAAAAAAATAGTATCTTCAAAATATATAATGATTTTTCAGAAAATTATGCTTTTTCCCATATGTTTTCTATATATAAATCCATTATAATTAATGATTAAAATGCGGTCATTATAATTCATTCTTCCAGTAATATTTTCTAGGTGATAGTTTTTTTGTTCAAATAATACTATTTACAACATGTTGTGGTTAATTAGGACTCTACATTTTGTATAATGCATGCTAACAATGATATTTAAATTATTATTAAGTCTTTAATTTTAAATTATATATTCTATATAAAAAAATTATTATAAATTTTACTTAATTACAATTAAATAACAATAATAAATAATAAATGTAATTATAATTGTTAACCAAAATATTATAAATGAATCCAAATTAAAGAAAAAAATGATTTCAACCACAATAATATTATACAAACTAAAAATTTATAAATATAAAACCAATAAATACAAATATTTTTAAAAAATTATAAAATTCAAAAGAAACATATACTCCGAAAAAAACTAAAACCAAAAAATAATTAACAAAAAAGTTACAATTGATAAGAATACGTATACAAACAATTTATTGGAGGAATACCATTTATAACTAAGAGATAATTAATTTATTTAAAAAACCACAAAAAATAAAAATTATGGACAAAAATAGTTCATGAATGTCGTCAAACTCAATTGATAGTAGTGGAAATAGGGTGAAAATGGCATGATTGATGAAAAATAAATATTTATTTATATAAAGGGACAATTTAAACATTCATAACTCATTATCAAATAAATTATTCAATAATAATAATTTACAAGTGAAGAATAATTAGCATTAGAAAAAAATAATAATAAATCTTTATAACATTAAAATTAATTTACAAATAAATAAATCAAGAAAAATATTGTGGTTCAATACGGCACAATAGATTATGAATATTGACCTAAATTACTAGGAAACGGATTTAGAGTATTCCAATATCCCTTCCATATGATTATTTCTTACATAATGAACTAATTCTCTATGAAAGTATTTGATTTCATCTAATTATCAATTAATATACTATGAAACCTAACATAAATTAATAATATCATCATTATCCTAACCACCCAAATAAAAAAAATTCTATTGAAAATTAATGGACCACTAATAATTTATGGAACAATAACATACAATATTTTCTTTGCATGTGTCGGCAGGATCAACTGTTCCTATTTATAACTAAATCATTTCAAATAAACATGTACAAATCTATATTAATCATGTTCTACAACACTATTACTATCAACCTAGTTATAATTAAACATTGTAACTAGAAATTTTGTATAATCATATTCACATGCATGCTCAAGAAATCCAAAAAATGTCATTGATTTCGAATTTTTTTTTTCATTATTCACTACAAAAATGACATTCTTTAATGACGAAGATTTCCCCAATATTTTTATATAGTACTCTTATCGTCATGTGTTTTTTATTAAAATGATTAATTATTAATATAGAAACAATAAAATGTGAACATATTTAGAGAATATGACTTTTATAACCATTTCATTGTTTCTGATGTAGATAAATATCTGTTAGCATTATCATTTAACATCGAAACAATTATATTTTTATATTCAATCATCATTCACTTTTTATTTCTTTTAAGATATCAATCATTTACGACTCCAATGTTTGATGATAATTATGGTGAACCTCAACTGTGCTGCTTAATATGTATAAATGCAACTTCATCACTACATCACATGGAATAAACATTATATTTAGTATATAAATCACTATACCTTCACAATAAACATTCAATTTTTGAGATATAGAGAGAAAAATACCATCCAAATCATACAAATAATCAATAACAAATTGAATAACCTCTTATGACACATATTTTTGACCAATATAGGCCTTCATAATTTTGGAATTTTTTCATTCTCTTCTACTTATTCTTATATATTTTCCCATGATAAATACAACATTCATAAGTAATGGAATATAATATTATATCACACAAAAATTGAGTCACCAGATGAACCATTATATCACAAATCATGAAGGGAAAATAAATTGGTAGGACATAAAGTATGAGAACATATTCAATATCAAAAGCACGTAACAAATTTGGATCAATGGTTTTTCTGCAAATGGATTTTCCAATTTAACATAATATGATGATAGTATTTATGATATGTGAAGAAAATATACTACATAATGTGACTGGTTGAAGTTGTTTCATCAATACATGACTATCATTAAAATAAATATCTATTAATTTAAAATCCATAAATGACACCAAATTCATCACACTTGAAGAATATCCACTACGTATTATAATACATAGAAGCCAATAAAAAATTTCATATTCTCACTCCGTTTTAATTCATGAAAAACCAGGGGTAAATATGTTTATCTTCCTTTCATGGTGGTAGAAAACTCGAAACATATTCCCAAGGATATCAAGTGTAATCTTGGATGAAATCCATTTTTTGTATTCCCTTTTATGCCTTAAAAATTTTCAATCAAATGTTCACATATGTTTTTCTCAAAATTCTTAATTTCAAGGTTATGATTTATCATTTAAAATCTCTAATAAAGTAGTTTGAATAAGATGAATTGTTTCTTCTAGACACTTATTTGGATGACCCGAACATCCTTTCCTTGCAAAAGTGAAATTAATATTTTTACACTTTTTCGTTATATTCCTGAGTAGAAAATGGATTTGGATGAGATTACATTCATGTAATCATTAAAATAATTCAAATAATCAATGATAAGTATGATCAATATAAAACAATTTAAGCCCGATTTATATTTTTATTTTACCATTCATAAAATTATAATATGAAGCATCTTCTTCTCAAATTGGACATGATTTATATCCCTTAGAATTGTATCTAGATAAAGTTCTATATGCAGGAAATTTAATTATAGTAAAAATTATTTGAGAATTTAAAAAAATATATACTACTTTGTATGAATCAAAAATAATTAACCCCTATATCATATAAAATATTCAAATCATTAATTATTGGTGAATGATATGTATAAATATTATTTCATAGATATTTATTCCATTATCCATCAAGATCATCATAAATTTTTTTTCCTTCATACATATATATAGTGCATTTTCTAAAAAACCAAGAAAAAGGACATGAACTATTTTTTTCTAAGGATTTTATATGGATTCATTCAATTTTAACATAGTCATGTTGTAAGATTTCTATATTCTCTTCACAAATCCCAAAATTTAAATTAAATATATTACAATATGGTGAATTTATAGGGGGAATATGTTTCAATTTTATATGTGGTTGTAAAGACCCAGAAGTTTCGAAGAAATATTTTTCTTAATTTCTTTGGAATTTTACGAGTCTATGGATTCTGACGACACTTGATTCCAAGGCTCGGTTTCCACGGATTCAATTTCTGATGCTTAGCTTGGGTACATTCAGTGAATGAATGTGTAGGTTTTTCTATCTTTTGAACCGGTGCTCAGAATTAAAATATGATGGCACCGATGAACTCGTAGTGCTGATAATTGCTTAAGGGGACCTTTAGCGCAGTTGCGTTTTAAGTCGGTTGAGAAATAATTTTCAGGGAATTAGTTTAAAAATAAATAAAATTGGTGTGTACAATTTTATTTATATCTACAGTGGTTAAATCCTACAAAGGGGAGTTAAGTGTGGGACCCACAACCACTTAACTACGCTTGTGTTGATATTTGGGAGGTGGGGCCCACATGAGCCCCAACCTTCTGCCTTCCATAACACTTTTCAAACCCCTCTTTAAACTCCCCAAATATCTAACTTTAATCCATTTTTAATTAACTTGCTAACTCCTCAACTCTCCCATTTATGATACCTCTCAACTTCTCCTCTCTCCCTCTTAAATTCTTGACAACATGCCCAAATTAATGAGATGAGTCACTTCATTTAATTAATTAAGTGGTTTTTTTTGAATTTTAAAATCATTGGGATGTGAATAAAAATAATATCATTAGATATTATTTTGAGTTGGAGATTTTGGTTTGTGGAGAAACTTTGGTGAAGTTCTTGAATTATTTTGAGAGAACTCTTGTGTGAAGAAGAAGAGAACATCCCTCCGATGAAGAACAACACCTCTTCAATGAAGAAAGTCGCTTCCATAAAGAACGAGAACACACACTGATCTCGTCTACGAATCCTCACCCCGCGACGCCGTCTTCAACGACGCCCGACGTACGATGTCAATTATTGAGGTAGGGGTTGTTATGTTCAAGTTTTAATACTATTCATAATTGTTCTTCAATTCTTGAGTTCCGTTTGGCTGCATGATACCATCTTCACGAGAAAGGGTTTGGATAGCACGAACATGGTCTGACCCTTCCCCTATCGTTTGTTATTTGTGGACGATGGAGGCGGACTACAAAGAACCAGCCGGCATCGGGCCGACCAAGAGCGGATCGTCAGCACATGATTGCTGGGTTGCCGCAAAGGCCCGACACTATCGTGTCGCGCGGAGTAGAGCCGGACCGCGACCGGGGCGGGCCGCGGCGGAGGGGCACGGCACCCTCGCACAGTGCCGGTTGAACAAAGCCATGGCCTAAGGTCGCGTCAGATCAGGAAGGGCAGTCGGCTGTGCCGGCCGCCGGTGCCATCAAGAGGAGGGACCCGAGGGGGGTCCTGCGGTTACCGAAGGGTTGGCCATCATGGCTGGATGTTTCGTAAAACCAGGGGGTGTAACCCCCCGCTCCGCTAAACGCTCGACCGCGCTGGCCGAGACGCAACCGACTACCGAGTCAGGCCACCAGCACCGGGCCAGGCGGCGCCGTACCGGGCTGACCCAAGGGGTGTTAGGCCGGGTCGGACCGGGCCCAGACCCCCTATTTTCAGACCTTCTTTAGTTAAAATCCCATAACATGAGTTGTGTACCTCATATCGATGCACCTTCAGTTGCGTAGGATTCCTCTGACTGAGATGGTCGTTTTGGTATATTACACTAATGGTTTTATCATAGTTTGTGTACGGCCGTGTTGGTTCAAACCCGAAACCAACTGGTCCCTCTGAGCAGAAACGCTTATAACTTGAGCTTCGGACGTCTGATTGACGTGCCATCAAATTTATTGGATTCCTCTTGATGAGATGGTTCTTTTGGCATACATCACCTGATGTTTGGACACATTTTGAGTATGGCCGGGTTGGATTGTACCAAAAATCCAACCGGGCCCCTGGAACGGTAAAGCTAATAACTCACTGACCGGGCGTCCGAGTAACCCGCCATCTGTTGCGTTGAGACCCCAATGATGAGGCAGTACTTTGAGATACATCCACGTGAGATTATGTGATTCTTGGAAGTATCTACCAGTAGCTCGTGGAGTGGACCATCTTGGAGACGAGTGTACGGAGTACAGAGACCTTGTAGCTGGCTGAGACCCGATGAATACTTCTCCGATTCCAGTCAGAGTGACTTATATAGCCTAGTGGGTAGCACTACTGTGTTGGGGTGGCAGACACACAACATGGAGCACTACTATGTTTAGGTGGTAGATCTGCAGTACTTGATTGAAGCAGTACCTATGTAGGCTATTAGGGGGATAACTACTGTGTTGGGGTGGCATAACCATTGTGGGGAGCACTACTGTGTTTGGGTGGCAGACCCGAGGTACTCGACTGGAGGATTAGCTCAGCAGTCTAAGGTTAGTGATCAGTGCCTTAGAGTTGTGACAGGATCACCGCACTCGACAGAGGAGGAGCCCTTCAGTAGTTTTGGTTTCGATATCTTTAATGAAAATCCTGGTTTGAGCTGAGTCAATGACCATTTGTGTTTTCCTCATGATTGAGATGGGTTATTTGATAACTTAGGTATACGTATGGGCATATAACTAATTAAAGGTTATCTCTTGAGATCATTCTTTTTGGTTTATCCTTGTTGGATTTTGGGAGACCTTAAGGGTCTTGGGGTCCCTACTGAGTATCGTTATACTCACCCCTGCATGGGCTATGCCCGCACCTAGTTGTGTTGGATGCAGACGACGGACAATACTGATCGTGGTTGAGTCTCATAGAGCTGGACGGTACCTGGAGGTGGAATTCAAGATGAGACGGTACCTGTAGGTGGACTTCACGACGAGATGGTATCCGGAGGTGACAGACAGATGTGGAGAGCTGAGGTGGCCATCTGTACCTACCCATCAGGTAGGAACTCTAGAGGACGATCCAGGATCAGCTCGACACCTCCTGTTGTTTTTTCTTTTCCTTTTAATTTACTATTGGGCTTGTATTCCGATCCTTTTTTACTTTCAGCACACTTGTTATACTACTTACTTAGTTTTTTCTTCCACATGTACTCTGGTTGTGTGTGTTTAAATTTCATAAAGGCAATGTATTCCCTTTTTATCAGGATTTACGCCTTTGGTGCTAGTCGCCAACCTCTGTCCTATGAAAGGCAGGCTTGGGGTAGTCACGACACGAGCCCCGAGGACGGGTCATGAAAAATTGGTATCAGAGGAGTCAGTTCTACCAGGCAACTTATAACTATGATATTTCTTTTCTGTGAAGCAATAGTGTTAAGGGTACCGAGTGTGGTTTTCAGTTCAGAGAGTCCAGTGTTGGTGTGGTGGCCGATGTATCCATACACCAAGACCCCGACTTCTGATTTCCGAAATAGTGCAGGAAAACACTGATTGCCTGTGTGTTTTCAAAAATTTTCTTAAAGTCAACTCTACCAGGTTAGCTCACCAGGTTTAGATCATTGACCGTGTCGAATCTGTTCAGGATGTCTCCATGCAGAAAGTTAGTTGGAGTTCCGAGAGAGTACTCGATGACGGCGCACCGAGCGATGAGGCTTTGGTGCAGGGCCATCTTACTATAATGGCACATTCGGGTGGTGTACCATCAACACCACCACTCGTTAGGCAATAGATTCCACCAGCCGTACTAGTGGACGGTGCACGCTGATAGAGCACTTTTCACGAGTTCTAGAACCAGAGGCCTCCGAGGTTATGAGGCGAGGAAGATCCCCATGCAGTAGTGGATTGGATGGAGGCGATTTATAGAGTTCTACACCTAGTTTAGACACTAGTAGAGAAGATTTTGATCTTATCGACTAGTGTTTCCCAATGAGTGTCCATGAGGTTGGTTCGCATAGCGATGAGGATTCGGTACGTGGACCTATGCTTGAGATAATACCTACGGGTAGTGTGCCAGCTATATCACTGCCTGTTGGTCAGTAGTTAAAACTGGCTGTACCGGTAGATGAAACGTGTAGGCTTAAAGCATTACACATGTTTCAGTATCAGATACCCCTTAGGCCCTGAGGCAAGGCCGACTCAAAAGAAGCTCAGGACTGTCTTGAAGATGTGGTTGAGAGTTTTCTAGATCTTATACAGCTTTGATAGGACGACATGTCCGTAGTTGATTATTCATCGAGGTGTACCAACCATTCCTGGTACTCGATGAATATGATGCGATCAGTGCTTCAGGGCTCGGACTTCTGAGTGAGGTGTGTTTAAGAACAACTAAGCCAACACTTTTCTTCTATGCATTCCTACTCATGATAGGGTTATAGAGAGAACCTTTGTGGTTGAATGTTCTTTGGATGAATGGATATAGCCAGTGAATGTTAACAATAAGAAATAGAAAACCGGCGCCAATGTCAGAGACATGGGTGTGTAAAATGTTACAAGAAGAAGGAGTGTTAAGGATAGATGAATCTGCTGAGCATCAGATGTGAAAGCAGAGATAGGAGAGCATCATGAGGTGATAAACTTTTCGACATGTTATAACCACCTGCCTTTGTAGTCCCTTCTAGGATCAGGGAGTTGGAGGGCAGGGGAAGAGAGTAGCTGCATGCGGTCAAGGAGTGTGACTGAAAGTCTCTAGGGATGATTAGAGAAATGATCTGTGTATAATAATAGCTGCTGTATCAACAGAAATTGATACGAATCAATCATTCCTTCCACAAATCTTTTCCCAGACCTAGAGTTTCAGGTTAAAACCATTGAATCGACCCTCATGTATGAAGATACCTTGGTAGGAGACTCAATAACCAAACTTACGCCTACAGTCTGATATGACATTGAGGCGAGAGTTTTGGTTGGAACCTCTTGGTGGCAACGTCAAGGCCTTTTGACGTTGGTCTGGGTATGGATTGCATCCACAGTTCATACACAGATTGACTGTATTAGGAAAAAAGGTTGTGGTTTACCTAGAACATTGGTATGGGTTTTTCCCTTGGTCATTGAAAAGGGAAACCCAAACAGTATAGGATAAACACATGCATAGGAGGGTGTGGCCGATCACTTTTGAGTCAGCCAACCTTACCCTCATGGCAGTGGGAGTTTTGAGTAATCGGTTCTTCCAGTACTATGACTTCGATATAGTCTATAATCCTGGGAAGGGGAACGTTTTTGCAGATGTCCTCACCAGTAGGACTGGAATTCATCTACTCTTGCTGATATCCTATGTGGATAGGAACAGAACTAGTTCCAGGCATGGAGGCCTTTGTTCTTGGTGCTTCTTGTTTCCATGTTGTTTTTGTCTATAGTTGTTATGTGTCTTGTACTATGAGATGCAGTAATAAAAGACACTTATCTTGTGAAGTTTACTTCCCTATCCTTTTTGTATGGTCGATACTGAGAGGTTCCGGTTAAAACTGTTGACTTGACCCTCACTTTCGAGATTCCTACTGGAGGAGACCCAGTGACCACACACCGATGTCGACAGTGTGACTCAACCCATGGAGGCGAGAGTGATGGTTGAATCTCTTGGTAGTGGCATCGAGGCCTTACGACGTCATCCAAGACATGAATTGTACTGTTCATGTCAGGATTGACTATATTAGTGAAAGAACATTGTTCATCCTGGGGATGAAACCAGATTTCTTTTTTCGGAAAAGGAGAAATTTTAGAAGCTCTTGTAGGACTAGAGATGGTAATGGAAATGACGGAGAAGGTTAATATCATCCAGGAGTGGATGAATACTGCACACAGCAGGCAAAAATCCTATATTGAAATGAGACGAGACCACTGGAGTTCAAGGATGGTTACCATGTTTTCTTACGGGTCTCACCACGATGAGGTCTACAGAGATATGGCCGAGGTGGCAAGTTAACTCTGAGGTTCATCAGACCCTTCTAGGTCCTCAGTAGGGTAGGCGAGGTGGCTTACCGCTTGACCTTTCCACCACAGTTGCACTAGGTGCACGACTTCTTCCACATATCTCAGCTGAGGAGATACGTGCATGACCCTTCATACATCATCGACCACAGTGAGATGGACATCGATAACGGGGAAAAATTCACATAGGTTCCAGTGGAGACCGAGGATCGACATGAGTGGGTCCTACGTGGATGGTCGATTCCTCAGGTGGGCTATCACTGGCTGCACAGGAACCTCCACAAGGGCACATGGGATCAGAAGGCTCAGATGCATGCTCAATACCACTTTTGTTTTCCCTAGGGTGTGTTTAAGCTTTATGGGGACATAAAGCCCTGAGGTGGGAGTAATGTATAGACACAGAAATTTCAAGAAATTTTATTTCTTAATTTCTTTGGAATTTTACAAGTATGTGGCTTCTAACATCACTTGATTCCGGGGCCTGGTGTGCCAGGAATCAATTTCAGAAGATTAGCTTGGGTACGTTCAGTGAACGAATGAGCGGGTTTTTCTATCTTTTGAACTGGTGATCAGAATTAAAATCCTAGGGCACCGATGAACTCGCAACGCCGGTAATTTCTTAAGGGGTATTTTAGCACAATTTCATTTTAAGAGGGTTGAGAATTAATTTTCTGGGAATTCATTTAAAAATATATAAAATTAGTGTGTACAATTTTATTTATATCTACAGTGGTTAAATCCTACAAAAGGGAGTAAAGGTTGGGACCCACAACCACCTAACTAACCTTGTGTGGATATTTGGGAGGTGGGGCCCACACGATCCCCAACCTTCCACCTTCCATATCACTTTTCAAACCCCTCTATAAACTCCCCAAATATATCCCTTTAATTCCTTTTTAATTAACTTGTTAACTCCTCAAATCTCACATTCATGAGACCTCTCACAACCTCCTCTCTCCCTCTTAAATTCTTGACAACATGACCTAATTAATGAGATAAGTCACTTCATTTAATTAATTAAGAGGTTTGTTTTTGAATTTTAAAATCTTTGGGATGTGAATAAAAATAATATCATTAGATATTATTTTGAGTTGGAGATTTTGGTGTCTGGAGAAACTTTGGTGAAGTTCCTGAAATCTTTTGAGAGAACTCTTCTGTGAAGAAGAAGATAAATTCCCTCTGATAAAGAAAAATTCCTCCTCAACGATGAATGACACTTCAATGAAGAACGACGATGCACACCAGTGTCGTCTACAAAGCCTCACCTCGTGATGCCATCTTCCGCGACGCCCGACTTACGATGTCAATTATTGAGGTAGGGGTGTTATGTTCATGATTTAATATTGTTCATAATGGTTCTTCAATTCTTGAGTTCCATTTGGCCACATGATACCATCTTCACGTGGAAGGGTTCGGACCGCACGAACACGGTCCGACCCTTCCCCTCTTGTTTATTGTTTGTGGACGATGGAGGTGGACTGGGAAGATTCGGCCGGCGTCGGGCTGACCATGAGCGGGTCGTCAACGCATGATTTCTGGGTCGCCGCAAAGGTGCGACATCGTCATGTCGTGCAGAGTAGAGCCAAACCGTGGCTCGGGCGGGTCGCGGTAGAGGGGCGCGACGCCGTCACGCCGCGCTGGAGCTTCAAGGGGTCGTGGTCGGTGCGGGCCGCGACGGTGGGGTGCCACACCGTCACACCGCGCCGGTTGAAGAAAGCCTCAGGCTAAGGCTGTGGAGAATTGGGAGTGGCGGCCGGCTGTGATGTCCACCGGTGCCATCAAGAGGCAGAACCTGAGGGGGGTCTAGCGGTTACCCAAGTGTCGGCCATCATGGAAGGCCGTTTCGTAAAACCGGGGGGGGGGGGTGTAACACCCTGCTCCGTTCAATGCTCTGCCGCGCTTGCCGAGCCGCAACAGGAAGCCGAGCTGGGACACGCCCATCCAGGCCGGACCCGGACTTGGGTCCGGTCAACCCGGTTCGGGCCGACCCAGGGGGTGTTTGGCCGGGTCAGACTAGGCCCATACCCCGTATTTTCAGCCTTTTTTCAGTTAAATGCCAATAACATGAGTTGTGGACCTCTGATTGACGCACCATCAGTTGCGTAGGATTTCTCGGATTGAGACGGTCATTTCGGTATATTACAATCAAGGTTTTAGAGATGTTTGGGTATGGCCGAGTTGGTTCGAAACTGAAACCAACCGGGCCCTCGGAGCGGAAACGTTTATAACTTGATCTACGGACATCCGATTGACGTGCCATCAACTTTGTTGGATTCATCTTGATGAGACACTTCTTTTGGCATACTTCACCTATTGTTTGGACGCAGTTGGAGTATGTTCGAGTTTGATTGCAACCAAAATCCTTCCGGGCCCCATGAACGGTAAAGCTAATAACTCCAAGACCGTGCGTCCGAGTGACGTGCCATCTATTGCATTGATACCCCTATGTTGAGGAGAAAATTTGAGATACATATAAATGAGATTACGTGAAACATGTAAATATTGACTAGAAGCTCGTGGAGTGGACCCTCCCAGAAACGAGCGTACAGAGTACAGAGATCTTGTAGCTGGCTGAGACCTGATGACTTCTTGTCCGATTCGAGCCGGAGTGACTTGTATAGCCAAGTGGGGAGGACTACTGTGTTGGGGTGGTAGACCCACGGTGGAGAGCCCAACTATGTTTGGGTGGAAGACCCATAGTACTCGATAGAAGGAGTACCTCTGTAGGCTATTAGGGGGAGCACTACTGTGTTGGGGTGGCAGACCCATGGTGGGGAGCACTACTGTGTTTGGGTGGTAGACCCACGGTACTCGACAGGAGGAGTACCTCAGCAGTCTAAGGTTAGTGAGTTTGTTGGAACATACTGGGGGGGTTGATGAGACTATTAGTGATTTATGATATTTGTATTTTTATAGATATATGGATATTTTTTATTTATTTTAAATATTTATTACATTATGAATATTTTACATATTCATCCCAATTTATTTTAAACAATATTTAATTATATTCTATATTTAAAAAAAATACTATTTTCTATTATATTATATGTTTTTAAAAGATAATTTTTCTCTCATAGATTATTTATTCAAATAAAATAATTTAGTAAAAAATTAAAATTTTATTCTACATGTTTTTTTGGGAAGGATAAATTTAAATATATAATATTTAGAATCTTCTAAAAATTACCAATAATCATATTTATATTAATATTAATATTAATATTAATTTAATAAATATTTTATTTTATTTAAAATTTAATTTATTTTATAGGTATATATTTTTGTATCCATTAATGATGGATTTGTTATAAATAGTTAAATATATATATATATTAAACATTTATAAACCACATTATTATTGCTGAATAGTTTTTATCAACATTGTTTTTATTTGTAAAATATTTTTCGGTAATAATAGTTAATAAAGATAAAAAATTTTTCTAGTAATTTTTTTGGTATTAATACAATAAAATAATATATTTAGTTTTTATTTAAAAAATCACATTAAATTATTAGTATCAATAGTAATATCTGCTAATAAAAAATTTGGTATATATAATTAAAACCAAGGAAAATTAATATATACTTTAATTTTGTGTTATGAAACAAAATTATAATATCTAGTAGTAAAAATATATTATTATAGATATCTTTATTTTTAGTGAATGTCACGGATAGATAGAGCTTCTCTATGAAATAATTTTATAAAAATAATAAATACTTTTATTTTATTGTTCTTATTGATAGAATAAAAGGAGATGTATATTGAATTCCATGTGAAATTTACTTCATTGGTCGTAAAAGATTCATTACACCATTTCATGATCTCTATAAATACTCACCCAATTTTAGTATGTGATTTTATGGAAAATAAATATTTAGTGACATTTTGTTAATGTATTCCCCCTTAATTGATTCAACTTTATAAATTGGACTTATATTAATTTTTAAGAAACATATGATCTAGGAACCCCACCAACACGAATAGTGAATATAAGAATATCCCATGTATCCTACCTCTAATTTTCCATGGGATAGAAACTATAATCGATGAAATAAAACACACATGAGGGTTGAATTATCCACATTGTCCTAGTAATATAGATCAAACATCCAATCAAGGCTGTAAAGTAATAAAACTAATATCACATAATAAATAAAAATGACTAAAAAAATCTATAAAATACAATACCAAAAATAAACTCAAATGATTGGGACTATGATAAAAACTCAAAGCCTAATCATAGAAATGTATACCTCAGTCACAAATACCCTCCATGAAAACTAAAAATATATTTATATAGATAGGCACAAGAATAGATTTTCAAAATGTAGAATGCACCACAATACCTCTAAAAAAATATGGAAATTTATTCTAATACCCACAAAAATAATCAGCATAAATAACTCGCACCAACATCAGGTCATCAATTGACCATACAAATCTAGGATAACATAGTTAATGTTGCATCTAGGTATTATATCATATTATCAATTTAATAAGGCCTGAAGGTACCAAAAATTAGCATCTCCCATTGAAATTTCTCTATCACTCCCCAGTGGCATTCATCCAGGTCCCCTCATCCTATCCATTAAACCACACAACCACACCTCAAATCACTAATATACACACATCATCAATACCATGACTATATTAAACATACCGCATCATACCAAAAAAACAACCAAATATATCCACATCATAACTATACATCAGATTTTAATTGTAGGAGGGTATCTTGAACATTGTGGGACTGAGTCGGGTAAACTCCCTTACTAGGGAAGACCCCCAAAATGCATCACATTATCTATCACATATTAATCATTCCACAATGTTTTGACTATACCCTCTTGTGATCTTATCACATTCATTATAACCATTCCAAATCTATATGAGATATAAGGGAAGATTAATTAGTCTTATATTTGTTCAATTAGCTACCTAGAAATTTTGGAATACATGAAAAACCCATTAACATTTGTCTGTAAAGTTATCTAGCTTATGTGGGGTATGTAATAAATTAAAATGAGAATAAAAATTACATTAAAGCCACTCACAAATAAATCATTAAGGTTCAAACCAAGAAGACACTATTAAATCCCGTAATAACAACAACATGACCACTATAATAACTAACAACTCTTAACACAACTATACAATAAACAAACCTCAAATTGTCAAAAAAAATCCACAAAAACATAATATCATAATTCCATTTACTCCTTTCATTTAACTCAATATAATTTTCAAATTTACAATCCACATTAAAATCCACTTGTCATTGAATTATTGATATTTAATTTATAAAGATCCTTATGTTTGATTGACCACTAAGCGGGGATGTGAAGTAGTAGTTTACTATTTATAAATTTTTATTTGTATTCAACCACTTAAACATGTTATGATAATAATTAAAATAAAAAATGTATCACAGCCTCAAATCATAAGTAGATGTGATAACATATATCTCTATACATGGTATTTATGAAATTCGATACAAAACATTACTTCTTTATTGGATGGTGAGTTATCCCAATTTAGATTCTTCCTTTTGGTTGTAAGTGAAAAGAATAAGTTGGACCCCAAAACTAAAATCTCTTGTCAGTTGGTTAGTTACCCCAGTTGTTCCTTTTCATTGGTGGGTTAGACACTCCAATCACAAGCCACAAATATCTTGTAAACCACCCCATCTACAAGACCCTCTTTAATGGTGACCCAAATATAGAGAGATATTCATTTTAAATCCCGTTTTTTTACATTAAGGATGGATTACATCTACTGGTGTTAAATTATTCATGGTCTTAAACTATTTATTTCAAAATTCTTGATGGACTCAAATCTCATTTAACATCTTGAATTATCTTAATTACCTATTTCAAATAATTGGTCTCAAGTGATCACCTTCATACAAAATTTTATATATTGGAGTGATTCTTTCTTTAATATAAAGATACATCAATAGCCTCATCATTATATTGCACTATGGATGCATGATCAATCATAATGATTCTATATATATTCTTGATCACCTATATGTTGACATATATCCAATAAAAAAATATAGTGCATATAATATCACATTTCTTCCCTTACTTATATGTGTTATTATAATCACATTTAATTTTTGTAACATAAATCCATAATTTGAATATACCAATATTACTAGGGTACAAAATTTCATTGGAATTTTGTATGATAAACCATAATATATTCCACATTTTATGTACTCTATAATACATTAAAATTATTTATATCATTATAACGTGTTGAAAAAAAATGTACTTCTCTTATTGACAGATATCTTTTCTCCTAATTACATTTTATTATGTTTTACAATAAAAGCGCAACAAATTACTTCATACCCAAATTTTAGTTATCTGAAATGATATAATTATTATAAAAAATTAAGGTATATGAAATAATTATTATTTTGATTAAATGGTATGATTAAAACTCCCTTTTCCAAAATTAAATGATAAAATATTTATTTATTTTTTGCCAGAAATTTCACAATGAAATTAAAATATTCATTTTCTTTCTACTATTATTTTTAACAACTAAGGATTTTTATATTTTAAATGTCAAATTTTTCATACATAGAGAATTATTATGGTTAAATAAACATCATTTTTGAATTCCAAATTCCAAATTTAATCATGGGTGAATTTTTAGTATTTTTCTAAGAAGCTTAATTTTTTCGGAGAATAGTTTATTTTTATTAAAAGTATTAGATGAATAGGATTTCCTTGATAAATAGTTCTGATGAATAGTTTGTTTTTTATGAATAGTAAAAAATATATTTTATTTTTAAATTACATTTTCTGTGAATTGATTTTCAATAATCCGATATACATGGTTGAAATTAGGGTGAAAAATGCGGTTCAATAAGATCAAAATAATTTCTTTAATAGTAAATCCACCCATTCATATTGTAATTTTACCCTTATGAATAGTAATGAATAGTCATTAAGAGAAAATTGGCCAAAAAATAGAAACTTCGCCAATGAATGTATAAATAAAATTGAGACATATTAAAAGTGAAAAAATGATCGTAGTATAAGTATTGCTATTTTGTAGGGCATAAATATTTTATTTACAATTTTATGATTTATTTAATAATTTAAAATGGAATTTTTTTTCATAAAATTTAATCATAAATTGTTTTTTTATTTTCTTATGGTTATATGATACTTTCAATGGACATTGATTACTTCTTATGGTGTTACAAAACGAATTATAGTTTTAAAGTATTTTTTTAGGAATAAATAATGATTTTATTTAAAAATTATATTAAAAATATTTATAATTTTTTTATTAAATTTAGTTCAGTTTTGAATTCATATCATCAATATTAGATCATGGTGAATTTATGAGATTTTTATAAAATGATTTTTTGGATGAATAGTAGAAATATAGCTTTGTGTTTCAATGTGTCTAATGACTTCATTAATGATGTAATCATCATGTAATAATTCTGGTAGACTTTTTTACACTACAATATGTTATGTGGTGGCCCTAGTGTCCAATAATATGGGAAAATACCATTGTAAATCCCATGGTTTTTCAAATACCACTAATGATGTGTCCCTTGAAATTAATAAAATATTCCGTCATTTTTGTTATAAATACCATCCCATTCCTTCATTCCTATCATTAGAAATTCCACCTAAAATAATATCTGGGATCTCTACCACCCAAATAGTCCTCCTATGGTTCCCTCAAGGGCCCAAGGACACAAATTAGATTTTTTGAAGTTACTCTTCAAGGCATGTAATCCTTTCAACCTTCCCTTTTAAGTCATGACTTATATTATGTTATGTTTTCTAGAACCCATTTTATTATATGGGGGTGTGTTATCAAATATCATTATTACTTCCCAATTAATTTCCAATTTAAGATACCCCTTTTAAATCTCATCAACATATTTTTTTAAATTTTAAGTGATGATGTTAGGCTGCCAAATTTTCGTAAATGAAATCACATCTTCTCTTTTCATTCAAGTTTCCCTTTCAAGTGGTATGTCATTCAGAAATCCATACCATGATCTTATTTAAATTATATTCTGTACCTATAGAGTATTATGTGTTATTTAAGAGTGGTGACCTTTTCCAATTTATTTTTATTGTTTTCTAATACCATTTTATATATCCATTATGCTTCATAACTTTCGTCTCAAAACCTCTATCTCTTTTCTCAATAAATTAGCTTATTTTATTTATACGAAAAAACAAACATAATTTGTTTCTAGGGGTATTCATAAAGAAATAAAAATGTTATATTTTTTCATATAATAAACATACATTAATCCCTCATTCCATTTCTATGGGTTATAAATGAAATAATGATGAGGTTTTGAAGAATTTTTAAATCCTCACGATTTTGAAATGAATCCCATTTATTTTCATCGTATTGGGTTATTTATGAAATTATTTATTATGATATATGTGAATCACATTAAATAGTGAAATATTAAGGGTACACTATGATAGCACTCCAATGTATTGGGTAAAGAATTTAATCTCTAGATTTGACATGTTTCACAATACCTTGGTGAATAACCATGGTAATTTTTATGACATCTTGCGTATGATCCTTGGTGAAATTTTCATTAATTTCTAAATTTAATGTTCAAGATACATATTAAATCTATGATTCATGTTATTTTAATTATGATATGCCCCTTCTTCCCTAACTTAAGTCTTTGTGTTTTCATCAAGTTCATATTAATATCACTAGTAAACTGATTCCCTTGCTTTTCGTATAGGGCCTTCTTCTAAACCTTTAATTTGATATATGTCTCATGGTAATGAGATGATGTAATTTTTTTTAAAATGAACCTTTGAATAATCCTTAAAAGGAAATTAAAATATTGTTTTAATTTTCCATGTTTTATGTTCCTGATTTCCAAGACACTAGACTCTAAAGGTCATCTCTTTGAAAAATGTAATGAAAAGTTATATAATTAAAATGATAGGATGCCATAGTTGGAATCAAATCATAGTTTAGTTATTTTTGTAAGTTAGGATATGAAAACATTAGGAAGAACTCTATATAAAATTTTAAATATTGGAAAACTACCAGGTATTTTCGTGAAATATTATGTATGTGGTTTCCGAACAAATAAATCCATATCTCGATACGAACAAGTGGATTTGGATCTATCAGGGATGTTCCTAGGTGTGAAAACTCTAACAAGGAGTGTTGGGATTGACCCAGGTATCCTGGTACACGACAACGGGCCTTACTGCACTCCTGGTTTGACACTCCTAGGAGATATGTTTGGTTAATCATAAGTTTTTTATGACTCATTATAAAGGATTTAATAAAAATGTAATTGTTGATAAAGAATAATATTTTTTTGAACTTTAATTACTTTAAAATATTAATTTTCCAAGTAGTGACAAATTTACAATATTAGAAAATTGTGAGGAATCAATTTCATTAAGGGGGAAGAATGCAACTACCCAAAAAAATGTAAATCTTTTATTTATGTATCTCTTTCCTCATAATAAATCTTTATTATGTTTTACAATAAATGCACAACGAATTACTTCAGACCCAAATTTTAGTTTTCAATAATGATACAATTTTGATAACAAATTAAGGTATATGGAATAATTTTTAAATTTAAATTGTAAAATATTTTTTTTGTCAGAAATTTCACTATACATTTTCTTTCCGCTGTTATTTTTAACAACAAAGTATTTTTATATTTTAAAATTTATCTTTCTCATACATAGAGAATTACTATTTTCAAATAAACATCATTTTTTATTTCAAATCTTAAATTGAATCTTGGGTGAATATTTAGTAGTTTTATAAGATGTTTCAATTTTTCGATGAATAGTATATTTGATGAATAGTATTGGGAGAATAGTGTTTTCTTGATAAATAGTGTTTGATGAATATTTTTTCGGTGAATAGTAAAAAATATTTTATTATTAAATAAATATTTCTGTGTAATGATTTTAAAAAAACCTGAAATACATGGTTGTAATCAGAGTGAAAATTGGTGTTCATTAAGATCAACATTATTTTTTCATGAGTAGTAACATAACTCATTGATATTTTAATTTTACCCTTATGAATAGTAATTAATAGTCATGAATAGTACAGTATCCATAAAATAGAATCTTCACCCATGACTGTATAAATACAATTTAGAAATCATAAAAGTGAAAAAATGATCATAGAATAAGTATTGGTATTTTTTATGTCATAAATATTTTATTTTCAGTTTTTTGTTTAATTAAATAATTTAAAATTGAAATTTATTTTCATAAAATGTATTCAGAAATTTTTTTTCTTTATTTTCATATTTTTATAGGATAATTTTATGGGACCTTGATTACGTTCTTATGGTGTAACAAAATGAGTTATAGTTTAAATGTTGTTTTTTAATAAATAATAATTTTTTACAAAACATTAATTAAAATTATTTATATAATTATTTTCATAATATGGAATTCATTACTGAATTCATAACATCGGTATTTTTTTAGTGTGAATTTATGATATTTTTTTAAAATGTTTTGCTTTTCGGTGAATAGTAAAAATACAGTTTTGAGTTTTGGTGTATTTAATGATATCATTAATGATGTAATCATGATGTAAAAACTATGTTCTACTTTTGTATAGTAAGATATATTATGTGGTGTCCCACGTGGCCAATACTATTTTTGAATACCATGGGAAAGCCCATTGTTTTCCAAATACCACTAATGATGTGTCCGTGGGGAATTAATAAAATATTCCTACAATTTTTCTATAAATAACAACTTGTTCCTTCATTAATTTTATTTCAAATTCCTCCTCAACGAATATATTCTACTTGTACCTCTCATGGAGTCCTTCCAAGGTTCCCTAAATCCACCCAAGGTCACAACCGTTGTGTTTTTGAAGTTACTCTTCATGGTAAGGGAACCTTTCACCCTCCCTTTTTAAGTCATGACATCCTGTATGTTATGTCTTCTAGTTTCCATTTCATTTAGAGTGGGTATATTGTTATTTATCAATATTAATTCCCATTTCATGTTAAATTTATTATATACCCATTCCACTCTAATCAATGGTTTTTATGAATTTTTAAGTGGCGTCGTTAGGCCGCCGAATTTTCGTAAAAGAAATCACATCTTCCCTTTTCTTTCAAGTTTCCCTTTTATGTGGTATGACATTACAAAATCCATACCATCATATTATTTAAATTATTTTCTATATCTATCCTATATTATGAGTTATTTATGAGTGGGGGATGCTTTTCCCCTCTCTTTTTAAAGTTTTCTAAAATCATATTATATAGTATTTATGCTGTAGAAATTTCATATCAAAATCTATCTCTCTTTTCTCGTGAAATTCTATTATATTATTTATATGAATACCCAAACCAATTTATATTCTATAGTAATTCATAAATATATAAAAATGATATATTTTATTTTTTAATTGACATAAATTAATAACTCTTTCCGTTTTCAAGGGTTATAAATCAGACAATGGTCATATTTTTAAGCATTTTTAAAACGTCTCAATTTTGAAATGAAAACCATTTCGTTTATTATTTTTGGGTTATTTGAAAAATGTTTGAGTATGATATATGTGGATCACATTTAAATAAATAACTATTAAGGGTGTGCCATTATATCTCTCTAATGAATTGTGTAAAAAATCTCAAGAGAAGATAAGTTTCATGATATCTTGGTGAATAACTGTGCTAACTTTTATGACACCTTGGGGATTAACCTAGGTGATATGTTCTTGAATATATTAATTAAATTTTTCATCCACATATTAAATTTATTTTTCATGTTCTTTTTTTATGATATGTCTCTTCTTCCATTTCCCATGTCTTTATTTTTTTCATCATGTTCTTATTTATATCACAAGTAAACTGATTCCATGTCTTTCTTTATTGGACCTTCTACTCACCCATTCATTTCATGTATGTCCCTAGGTTATGAGATGTAGTAATGGTATTTAGGTTTAACCAATGATGAATCGTTAATAGGATATTAAAATAATGTTTTAAATTTATGTTTTTTTATGTTCCCAATTTCCAAGACACTAGACTCTAATGATACTCAATTTATATAAATTATTAAAAAGTTATGTAATTAGAAAGGTCGGATTCCATATTCATTATGTCAGTTTACCCTAATTTATATACACCTGAAAGTGTTTGGTTTCTCATTGTTTTATAAATATCATTTTAAATACATAAGGGATTTAGGTTTTTCTTATTCCCATAGAATTCTATTATGCCTTTCATTGTTGCCTTCAACATTAAATACCTGATGAAATTAGAAAATATTGATTCATTATATTCCTAAATAAATATTTCAACACGTCATTAATAAATGAAATATTAGGCCTAAATCATTACCCATGAATTAATCCATCTCAATATCATATGATAAGCATCCATTCATCCTTGCATATGCATGAACTCAAGATGTTAAAAAATACCCAATAACAAGAAATTGGTGTTGATGTTATAGGCACTCATTAATTTTATATATCAGTTGGTTCTAATACATGTAATACAAATCATTATGCTTAATAATATTGATCCCAATAGTGAACTAATTCTGGTTTAATCAGTGGATATATCCTAAGTTGATGCATATTTTATTGATTTATGTTAGTTTTTCTATGCATGAATCTATAACAGACCCCATTCCAAGATTCTAAACTCAAATGTGATATCATTTTATAATAATTTATGGAGGATTCATATTTGATTAATGGAAAGTACCTCATCATTATTATTAAATGTTATTTCTCAAAAGTGTTTGTATTACAATAGGCAGTTCAATCCTCACATAAGGGATAAAGATGATGGCGCTTGAAAGATCAAATGGCATAGATGAGAATGATCAGACAACCCATTTTTTAAACATTATTTAAATAAGGACGGTGAAAAATGTATTGTAACTTCTTATCTCACATTAGACTTCTTTATGGTTCCATTATTCTATTAAAGTAATTATTTTTCTTCTGGAATCTAGCTATGAGAAACTTGTTCCACTATCCTTTTAGCCTTCACTAACCCATGATGGTACCCCGGTATCATCATGCCACCCCTAAATGGTGGATTTTCAATTAACCATATTCCCTCCAAATAGGTGATCTTATTGAACTCTATTATAATTTCCTAGCAATCTAAGGTGACCTATCTATAACATGGTTGACCCTTAGTCCCACTTATGGTTGTGGTTGGTCCTTGGTTGGCAAGGGATGGACTAATTTTTTTCTAATGTCCCACAAAAAATATAAATCGAAAACAATGTATAAAATTATTTTTAAAATTGTCTAAACTAAAAATTTTATTATATTTTTCTCAATCATTACAATTATAACTCCTCATCAATTAGTAGAATATTTCATGGCCTTCAAATTATTAATTAATTTCTTTTTGACAACATTATGAAAAATTCAATCATAAATATAATTTTGATAAGGTATTAAATATCAGATTAATAATCGTCATAATTAATATGAAAGTGTGTCTTAAACTTGTCTCTTCACTTGAATTCTTCAATCTACTATCATCACATTACCTTTTCCATATATCATGGATGTACCCTAATCATCATATAGAAATACATAGATGCTTTATCAAAAATGAAATCCAATTCCTTTTCTTGAAACCATAATTGTCATATAGGCATTAATAATTCATCTCAACTAACCCAACATGTATTGAATCATTTATAAAAATAAAATACATACTTCGGATCAATATTCATTACCCTTAATTTTTTGTTTATATTTTTCATGTCATAGAAGTAAATTATTAGTGATGACTTATTATATTAAGTTCATTAGTAATCAAATATAAATGATATGTGGGGGTCTTATCATCACATTAATATTACAAAAACAAGTTATTCACGTATATATGATTGTATCTTGAACACTTCTGGGACACAGATAGCATACCACAATGTTTTCTATGAAAAAATCACTTGGATGATAAATTCTATGTCTATATGGTAAAACATTACTTATAAAAAAAGATATATATATATATATATATGTGGTTGTCCCTATTTTCCAAAATCTATCATTCCAATGAAATCATTCTCATAAATTCTAATTTTTCTTTTTATGGGTATTATATATAATCAATGATAATAAAAATCATTAAGTCACTTCAACAGACACATCAGAATGTTTAGGCAGAAGAAAAAATAATCTCCCACCTCTCCCACACACTCATCAACAAATCACTCCCCATTAACAATATGATTAATACAGTTAATAATGATGGAGGATTTTATGATTAACATACCTCAAACATCATTTTTTTGAAATGTGTCTAATATTTCCAAATTTAATGGATGTTAAAAAATGAAATATTCTTCAAAAAATTTATCCCCCTAAATGGGATTTACTCCTCTTTATAAATTCCATTGTATTCAAAAGAATATATACATTAAAATCACTTCAAGTTTTTTCATAATCACTACATCAATTATCTCTTTCAATTCCCTTAACATTATATTCCAACACATATAATAATGGAGAATATGGAGGAACATATTTTTTTCTCCATAAGTGAAACTCAATGTGAGAGTTTCCTATCAAACTAGGACATCTATATTTTCAATATCAGAACACCCATTCCAAGAAATAAAATCCATATTTGAAATTTTAAATAATTTTTCATCATCCCTTTCATCATCTTGTAATGAAAATTTACTTCTATTGGCCCCATCACTAACATGTGCTTTGACCATTTGTTTTCCCTTCATCAGTTGGGTGAAATGATTTGGTTTAGGTGTGAAACCATTATTAATTTGAGGTTTTATTCTTATTTTCCCATAAAAAAATACCCAGTGGTTCAATACATGTTCCTAAAAGATACATATTATACCAAAATTAATATGATTTGTGGATACACCATCTACAACACCAGGAATAGAATTTGAATTGTGTTATTACAAATTTATTCTAAGTCTGTCATGTATTATATTGTGGATATCATGAATCATTGTATGATTTATTTTTCATAGGGGAGGGGATAATCCTGATCTCTATTCATGCTTCATTTGTAAATTGTAACACTTAATTTCATTCTTTTTCAAATATTATACATGTTTTTCTTTATGACATACATTAGAGGATAAAAAAATTCTAATTTAATAGTTATAATTTACCTATTTGATGTATTTATTCATATAATTGGTTTGAGATTATTCTCTATTATCCTCCAATGATTTTTTGAAGACTTTAGATGACATATTTATTTATTTTCTCAACTATGAATAATTTTTCTTTTGTTTCGAATAGTTTTTATTAATTTATTGACAATTCCTCCCATATATTGATAAAAATATTTTCTAGTTCTACTTCTCAGGGCTTGTGAAACTTCATTTCATCAATATATCTCACTCACTTATTCTAATATTAATCATTCTAAATATAATCCTTGTATTTATTCCTTCAGAACCTTCTCAGTTTATATCATCTTTTTTGAACTATATTCAAGGAATGATTACTATTTTCATTTTTCATCCAACTAAATTTATATCCTCTTATATCCATCATGTTTAATACATAATAAATCAAAGTCTTCCTTTACAAAAGAAAAGTAACTAACTTCCTTATCCGATGAACTAATTGGTGATGAATCTAGTATTTTCCATCACCTTAAATTCCACTTATAGTTATTGATTTATTGATTCTTCTTATCTAACCACTTATGTTTATAAGGTCTCATATCATCTCTATCATATTCAAATTCTTCAACCCTTTTATTTTAAATATCAATGTAAGTGTAAATGGATATAATAATTCATTCACTTTAGTGATTTTTAACTTTTTCCCACAAAATTTCATTTTATAAATATTTTTTAAAGAGGAGAAACAATGTTATTGAATTAATCATCATCATTCTAATCATCAAAATCATTGTATTAAATTATTTCAACTTCTTTATTTATTCATTTTCTCAGTGGTTTAAATACCATCAAAATAATTTCGGTATTCTCAAATACTAGAATTTTCATTATATCATAATCTACTAGTTTATTGTGTGATTTATTAAAAGTTAATTCCTCTATTAATTTTAATTATTATTATTTTGTCAAAAAATCTAGTAATTTCATTATCAATTTCATTAACAATTGTGAAATCTTCAAGATTCTAACCAAAACACCATACGTTTTTAACAATATAAGTAACCCATATAAAATGGTCATCAATAGTGTCATAATAATCCATTTTTATGTCATTAAAATTATCTCTTACATATTTGTATCTTGGATTTATTGAATTTTAAAATACCCTCATTTTTGATTTTTTTTTCCAAGATTTCAAGTTCTGTTTGGAGATCCATTTCCTTTGTATACACATATTATTATAGATACATTATGATAGAACTTTGGAGCTTTATATTAACCACCGTAATCATTATTTCCACTTTAGTTATAGTTTTTTATTTAGAAATGTGTTAAAACTACTATATAAATATCTCTTACTTCCATTCCATGTGATAGGAGATAGGGTAGCATCATATTCCAAGAACTATGATAATTTCTAACATAAAATGTAAGAATGCCTCAATTGATGAATGATTAATGATTCGTTGTGACTTATAATTATTTTTGGATATTTATTTAGAAATTATGTTTAGATACCATTGTCATATCCCAATACAACATTTCCTACTATTATGGGGTAAATTAGTGGTTTAATTTTTACAAATTACACAAATTGATTCAAACACTTTAACATGTAAAGGATATCAAAACACTCAATCATGTGTAATATCCTCATATCATATGTCAATTAAATACGATATAGTACATGATATGGAATTTTCATTATTTGGAAAAAATTAATCATTTTCATATTGGTTAGTCTCCCTAACAATTGATCATTATTATGCACAAAAGTTAATAAAACATGTCCCATTTTATAGTTATAACTCTCATAAATTGGCAGGGCACTAAAAAATATATTCTTATTTAATTTATTATACACTCTAATTAGAATCCTCTAGTAGATATTTAGACACCACATATAAATGTTATTTTTTTGAATGACAAACTGGAGTTAGTAAAATCAAATGTTTTAGATGAAATCCAATGAAAAGAAAGTTGGATGCCCTTTACATATGTATAATTATTCAAGGTCCTCAACCATTTTTTCAATAATCTTGTTTTCCTTGAATAATCATTAAAATCATGAAAGTTATAAATTTTATTCATCAAATACTTGGGCACATGTGATCACCCTCAAGCATAATTTACCATATATGACTCCTTTTTCATTAATGTGATGATATATCGAGAATTTGAAAATTCTCTTCTAAATTGGTAAAAATATCTCTCAAAATTTTTCTACATAATTTCTTCATCACATACATGAACACATATATTAACAACAAGAACAATATTGTTCATATAAGAAAACATTTATTACATGATCTTATCGACTAGTGTTTCCCAATGAGTGGCCATGAGGTTGGTTCGCATAGCGATGAGGATTCGGTACGTGGACCTATGCTTGAGATAATAACTACGGGTAGTGTGCCAGCTATATCACTGCCTGTTGGTCAGTAGTTAAAACTGGCCATACCGGTAGATGAAACGTGTAGGCTTAAAGCCTTACACATGTTTCAGCATTAGATACCCCTCAGGCCCTGAGGCGAGGCCGACTCAAAAGAAGCTGAGGACTGGCTTGAAGAGGTGGTCGAGAGTTTTCTAGAGCTTATACAGCTTTGATAGGACGACATGTCCGTAGTTGATTATTCATCAATGTGTACCAACCATTCTTGGTACTCGATGAATATGATGAGCTCAGTGCTTTAGGGCTCGGACTTCTGAGCGAGGTGTGTTTAAGAAAAACTGAGCCAACACTTTTCCTCTATGCATTCCTACTCATGATAGGGTTATAGAGAGAACCTTTTTGGTTGAATGTTCTTTGGATGAATGGATATAGCCAGTGAATGTTAACAATAAGAAATAGAAAACTGGCGCCAATGTCAGAGACGTGGGTGTGTAAAATGTTTCAAGAAGAAGAAGTGTTAAGGATAGATGAATCTGCTGAGCATCAGATGTGGAAGCAGAGATAGGAGAGAATCATGAGGTGGTGAACTTTTCAACATGTTATAACCACCTGCCTTTGTAGTCCCTTCTAGGATCAGGGAGCTGGAGGGCAGGGGAAGAGAGTAGCTGCATGCAGTCAAGGAGTGTGACTGAAAGGCACTAGGGATGATTAGAGAAATGATCTGTGTATACTACTAGCTGCTGTATCAACAGAAATTGATACGAATCAATCATTACTTCCACAAATCTTTTCCCAGACCTAGAGTTTCCAGTTAAAACCATTGAATCGACCCTCATGTCTGAAGATACCTTTGGTAGGAGACTCAATAACCACACTTACGCCTACAGTGTGATCTGACCTTGAGGCGAGAGTTTTGGTTGGAACCTCTTGGTGGCAGTGTCGAGGCCTTTTGACGTTGGTCTGGGTATGGATTGCATCCACAGTTCATACATAGATTGACTTTATTAGGAACCAAGGTTGTGGTTTACCTACAACATTGGTATGGGTTTTTCCCTTGGTCATTGAAAATGGAAACCCAAACAGTATAGGATAAACACATGCATAGGAGGGTGTGGCCGATCACTTTTGAGTCAGCCAACCTTACCCTCATGGCAGTGGGAGTTTTGAGTAATTGGTTCTTCCAGTACTATGACATCGAGATAGTCTATAATCCTGGGAAGGGGAACGTTGTTACGGATGTGCTCACCAGGAGGACTGGAATTCAGCTACTAGGAGAGGTGACAGAGCAGCTGACCGCGTTGCTGATATCCTATGTGGATAGGAACAGAACTAGTTCCAGGCATGGAGGCCTGTGTTCTTGGTGCTTCTTGTTTCCATGTTGTTTTTGTCTAGAGTTGTTATGTGTATTGTACTATGAGATGCAGTAATAAAAGACACTTATCTTGTGAAGTTTACTTCCCTATCATTTTTGTATGGTCGATACTGAGAGGTTCCGGTTAAAACTGTTGACTTGACCCTCACTTTTGAGATTCCTACTGGAGGAGACCCAGTGACCACACACCGATGTCGATAGTGTGACTCAACTCATGGAGGCGAGAGTGATGGTTGAATATCATGGTAGTGGCATCGAGGCCTTACGACGTCATCTAAGACATGAATTGTACTATTCATGTCAGGATTGACTATATTAGTGAAAGAACATTGTTCATCCAGGGGATGAAACCAGATTTCTTTTTTCGGAAAAGGAGAAATTTTAGAAGCTCTTGTAGGACTAGAGATGGTACTGGCAATGACGGAGAAGGTGAATATCATCCAGGAGTGGATGAATACTGCACATAGCAGGCAAAAAATCCTATATTGATAGGAGACGAGACCACTGGAGTTCAAGGATGGTTACCATGTTTTCTTATGGGTCTCACCTCGATGAGGTCTACAGAGATATGTCCGAGGTGGAAAGTTAACTCTGAGGTTCATCGGACCCTTCTAGGTCCTCAGTAGGGTAGGCGAGGTGGCTTACCGCTTGACCTTTCCACCACAGTTGCACTAGGTGCACGACTTCTTCCACATATATCAGCTGAGAAGATACATGCATGACCCTTCATACATCATCGACCACAGTGAGATGGACATAGATAACGGGGAAAAATTCACAGAGGTTCCAGTGGAGACCGAGGATCGACAGGAGTGGGTCCTACGTGGATGGTCAATTCCTCAGGTGCGCTATCACTAGCTGCACAGGAACCTCCACAAGAGCACATGGGATCAGAAGGCTCAGATGCATGCTCAATACCACTTTTGTTTTCCCAAGTGTGTGTTTAAGATTTATGGGGACATAAATCCCTGAGGTGGGAGTAATGTAAAGACACAGAAATTTCAGGAAATTTTTTTTCTTAATTTATTTGGAATTTTACGAGTCTGTGGCTTCTAACATCACTTGATACCGAGACCTGGTGTTCCCGGAATCAATTTATGAAGATTATCTTGGGTAAGTTCAGTGAACAAATGAGTGGGTTTTTCTATCTTTTGAACTGGTGATCAGAATTAAAATCCGAGGGCACCGATGAACTCGAAACGCCGGTAATTTCTTAAGGGGACTTTTATCACAATTTCATTTTAAGAGGGTTGAGATTTAATTTTTTGGGAATTCATTTAAAAATAAATAAAATTAGTGTGTACAATTTTAGTTATATCTACGATGGTTAAATCCTACAAAAGGGAGTAAAGGTTGGGACCCACAACCACCTAACTAACCTTGTGTGGATATTTGGGAGGTGGGGCCCACACGATCCCCAACCTTCCACCTTCAATATCACATTTCAAACCCCTCTATAAACTCCCCAAATATATCCCTTTAATTCCTTTTTAATTAACTTGTTAACTCCTCAACTCTCACATTCATGAGACCTCTCACCATCTCATCTCTCCCTCTTAAATTCTTGACAACATGCCCTAATTAATGAGATAAGTCACTTCATTTAATTAATTAAGAGGTTTGTTTTTGAATTTTAAAATCTTTAGGATGTGAATAAAAATAATATCATTAGATATTATTTTGAGTTGGAGATTTTGGTGTCTTGAGAAACTTTGGTGAAGTTCCTGAAATCTTTTGAGAGAACTCTTCTGTGAAGAAGAAGAGAACTTCCCTCTGATGAAGAACAATTCCTCTTCAACGATGAATGACACTTGAATGAAGAATGACGACGCACACCAGTGTCATCTACAAAGCCTCACCTCGTGATGCCATCTTCCGCGACGCCCGACGTACGATGTCAATTATTAAGGTAGGGGTTGTTATGTTCATGCTTTAATACTGTTCATAATGGTTCTTCAATTCTTGAGTTCCATTTGGCCGCATGATACCATCTTCACGTGGAAGGGTTCAGACCACACGAACACGGTCCGACCCTTCCCCTCTTGTTTATTGTTTGTGGACGATGGAGGTGGACTGCGAAGAATCGGCCGACGTCGGGCTGACCACGAGCGGGTCGTCAATGCATGATTTCTGAGTCACCGCAAAGGTGAGACATCGTCATGTCGTGCAGAGTAGAGCCAAAACGCGGCTCGGTCGGGTCGCGGTAGAGGGGCGCGACGCCGTCACGCCGCACTGGAGCTTCAAGGGGTCGCGGCGGTGGGGCGCCACACCGTCACACCGCGCCGGTTGAAGAAAGCCTCAGCCTAAGGCTGTGGAGAATTGGGAGTGGCGGCCGGCTGTGATGGCCACCGGTGCCATCAAGAGGCAGGACCTGAGGGGGGGTCTAGCGGTTACCCAAGTGTCGGCCATCATGGACGGTCGTTTCGTAAAACCGGGGGGGGGGGGGGGGGGGGTGTAACCCCCCACTCCGTTCAATGCTCGGCCGCGCTTGCCGAGCTGCAACAGGCAGCCGAGTTGGGACACGCCCAACTAGGCCGGACCCGGACCTAGGTCCTGTCAACCCGATTCGGGCCAACCCAGGGGGTGTTAGGCCGGGTCGGACTAGGGCCAGACCCCGTATTTTCAGCCTTTTTTCAGTTAAATGCCCATAACATGAGTTGTGGACCTCTGATTGACGCACCATCAGTTGCGTAGGATTTCTCAGATCGAGACTGTCATTTCGGTATATTACAATCAAGGTTTTAGAGATGTTTGGGTATGGCCGAGTTGGATCGAAACCGAAACCAACTGGGCCCTCGGAGCGGAAACGCTTATAACATGATCTCCGGACATCCGATTGACGTGCCATCAACTTTGTTGGATTCATCTTGATGAGACACTTCTTTTGACATACTTCACCTAATGTTTGGACGCAGTTGGAGTATGTTCGAGTTTGATTGCAACCAAAATCCTTCCGGGCCCCACGAACGGTAAAGCTAATAACTCACAGACCGTGCGTCCGAGTGACGTGCCATCTATTTCATTGATACCCCTATGATGAGGAGAAAATTTGAGATACATATAAATGAGATTATGTGAAACATGTAAATATCGACTAGAAGCTCGTGGAGTGGACCCTCCCAGAGACGAGCGTACAGAGTACAGAGATCTTGTAGCTGGCTGAGACCTGATGACTGCTTGTCCGATTTGAGTCGGAGTGACTTGTATAGCCAAGTGGGGAGGACTACTGTGTTGGGGTGGTAGACCCACGATGGAGAGCCCTACTATGTTTGGGTGGAAGACCCACAGTACTCGATAGAAGGAGTACCTCTGTAGGCTATTAGGGGGAGCACTACTGTGTTGGGGTGGCAGACCCATGGTGGGGAGCACTACTGTGTTTGGGTGGCAGACCCACGGTACACGACAGGAGGAGTACCTCCGCAGTCTATGGTTAGTGAGTTTGTTAGAACATACTGGGGGGGGGGGGGGTTGATGAGACTATTAGTGATTTATGATATTTATATTTTTAAAAATATATGGATATTTTTTATTTATTTTAAATATTTATTACTTTATGAATATTTTACATATTCATCCCAAATTTATTCTAAAACAATATTTAATTATATTCTATATTTTAAAAAAAATACTATTTTCTATTATATTATATGTTTTTAAAAGATAATTTTTCTCTCGTAGATTATTTATTCATATAAAATAATTTAGTAAAAAATTAAAATTTTATTCTACATGTTTTTTTGGGAAGGATAAATTTAAATATATAATATTTAGAATCTTCTGAAAATTACCAATAATCATATTTATATTAATATTAATATTAATATTAATTTAATAAATATTTTAATTTATTTAAAATTTAATTTATTTTATAGGTATATATTTTTTATCCATTAATGATGGATTTGTTATAAATAGTTAAATATATATATATATTAAAAATTTATAAACCACATTATTATTGCTGAATACTTTTTATCAACATTGTTTTTATTTGTAAAATATTTATCGGTAATAATAGTTAATAAAGATAAATTTATTTTCTAGTAATTTTTTTGGTATTAATACAATAAAATAATATATTTAGTTTTTATTTAAAAAATCACATTAAATGATTAGTATCAATAGTAATATCTGCTAATAAAAAATTTGGTATATATAATTAAAACCAATGAAAATTAATATATACTTTAATTTTGTTTTTTGAAACAAATTTATAATATCTAGTAGTAAAAATATATTATTATAGATATCTTTATTTTTAGCGAATGTCGTGGATAGCTAGAGCTTCTCTATGAAATACTTTTATAAAAATAATGAATACTTTTATTTTATTGTTCTTATTGATAGAATAAAAGGAGATGTATATTGAATTCCATGTGAAATTTACTTCATTGGTCGTAAAAGATTCATTACACCATTTCATGATCTCTATAAATACTCACCCAATTTTAGTATGTGATTTTATGGAAAATAAATATTTAGTGACATTTTGTTAAGGTATTCCCCCTTAATTGATTCAACTTTATAAATTGGACTTATATTAATTTTTATGAAACATATGATCTAGGAACCCCACCAACATGAATAGTGAATATAAGAATATCCCATGTATCCTACCTCTAATTTTCCATGGGATGGAAACTATAATCGATGAAATAAAACACACATGAGGGTTGAATTATCCACATTGTCCTAGTAATATAGATCAAACATCCAATCAAGGCTGTAAAGTAATAAAACTAATATCACATAATAAATAAAAATGACTAAAAAAATCTATAAAATACAATACCAAAAATAAACTCAAATGATTGGGACTATGATAAAAACTCAAAGCCTAATCATGGAAATGTCTACCTCAGTCAAAAATACCCTCCATGAAAACTAAAAACATATTTATATAGATGGAAACAAGAATAGATTTTCAAAATGTAGAATGCACCACAATACCTCTATAAAAATATGGAAATTTATTTTAATAACCCCAAAAATAATCAGCATAAATAACTCGCACCAACATCAGTTCATCTATTAACCATACAAATCTAGGCTAACATAGTTAATGTTGCATCTAGGTATTATATCATATTATCAATTTAATAAGGCCTGAAGGTACCAAAAATTAGCATCCCCCATTGAAATTTCCCTATCACTCCCCAGTGGCATTCATCCAGGTCCCCTCGTCCTATCCATTAAACCACACAACCACACCTCAAATCACTAATATACACACATCATCATTACCATAACTATATCAAACATACCACATCATACCAAAAAAACAACCAAATATATCCACATCATAACTATACATCACATTTTAATTGTAGGAGGGTATCTTGAACATTGTGGGACTGAGTCGGGTAAACTCCCTTACCAGGGAAGGCCCCCAAAATGCATCACATTATCTATCACATATTAATCATTCCACAATGTTTTCACTATACCCTCTAGCGATCTTATCACATTCATTATAACCATTCCAAATCTATATGAGATATAAGGGAAGATTAATTAGTCTTATATTTGTTCAATTAGCTACCTAGATATTTTGGAATACATGAAAAACCCATTAACATTTGTCTGTAAAGTTATCTAGCTTAGGTGGGGTATGTAATAAATTAATATGAGAATAAAAATTACATTATAGCCACTCACAAATAAATCATTAAGGTTCAAACCAAGAAGACACTGTTAAATCCCCTAATAATAACAACATGACCACTATAATAACTAACAACTCTTAACACAACTATACAATAAACAAACCTCAAATTGTCAAAAAAATCCACAAAAACATAAAATCATAATTCCATTTACTCCTTTCATTTAACTCAATATAATTTTCAATTTTACAATCCACATTAAAATCCACTTGTCATTGAATTATTGATATTTAATTTATAAAGATCCTTAAGTTTGATTGACCACTAAGAGGGGATGTGAAGTAGTGGTTTACTATTTATAAATTTTTATTTGTATTCAACCACTTAAACATGTTATGATAATAATTAAAATAAACAATGTATCACAGCCTCAAATCATAAGTAGATGTGATAACATATATCTCTATACATGGTATTTATGAAATTCGATACAAAACATTACTTCTTTCTTGGATGGTGAGTTATCCCAATTTAGATTCTTCCTTTTGGTTGTAAGTGAAAAGAATAAGTTAGACCCCAAAACTAAAATCTCTTGTCAGTTGGTTAGTTACCCCAATTGTTCCTTTTCATTGGTGGGTTAGACACTCCAATCACAAGACACAAATATCTTGTAAACCACCCCATCTACAAGACCCTCTTTAATGGTGACCCAAATATAGAGAGACATTCATTTTAAATTCCGTTTTTTTACATTAAGGATGGATTACATCTACTTGTGTTAAATTATTCATGGTCTTAAACTATTTATTTCAAAATTCTTGATGGACTCAAATCTCATTTAAAATCTTGAATTATCTTAATTACCTATTTCAAATAATTGGTCTCAAGTGATCACCTTCATACAAAATTTTATATCTTGGAGTGATTCTTTCTTTAATATAAAGATACATCAATATCCTCATCATTATATTGCACTATGGATGCATGATCAATCATAATGATTCTATATATATTCTTGATCACCTATATGTTGACATATATCCAATAAAAAAATATAGTGCATATAATATCACATTTCTTCCCTTACTTATATGTGTTATTATAATCACATTTAATTTTTGTAACATAAATCCATAATTTGAATATACCAATATTTCTAGGGTATAAATTTTCATTGGAATTTTGTATGATAAACAATAATATATTCCACATTTTAAGTACTCTATAATACGTTAAAATTTTTTATATCATTATAACGTGTTGAAAAAAATGTACTTCTCTTATTGACGGATATCTTTCCTCCTAATTACATTTTATTATGTTTTACAATAAAAGCGCACCAAATTACTTCATACCCAAATTTTAGTTATCTGAAATGATATAATTATTATAACAAATTAAGGTATATGAAATAATTATTATTTTGATTAAATGGTATGATTAAAACTCCCTTTTCTAAAATTAAATGATAAAACATTTATTTATTTTTTGCCAGAAATTTCACAATGAAATTTCAATATAAATTTTATTTCTACTATTATTTTTAACAACTAAGGATTTTTATATTTTAAATGTCAAATTTTTCATACATAGATAATTATTATGGGTAAATAAACATCATTTTTGAATTCCAAATTCCAAATTTTATCATGGGTGAATTTTTAGTATTTTTCTAAGAAGCTTAATTTTTTCGGAGAATAGTTTATTTTTATTAAAAGTATTAGATGTATAGGGTTTCCTTGATAAATAGTTCTGATGAATAGTTTGTTTTTTATGAATAGTAAAAATATATATTTTATTTTTAAATTACATTTTCTGTGAATTTATTTTCAATAATCCGATATACATGGTTGAAATTAGGGTGAAAATGCAGTTCAATAAGATCAAAATAATTTCTTTAATAGTAACTCCACCATTTCATATTGTAATTTTACCCTTATGAATAGTAATGAATAGTCATTAATAGAAAATTGGCCAAAAAATAGAAACTTCTCCAATGAATGTATAAATAAAATTGAGACATATTAAAATTGAAAAAATGATCATAATATAAGTATTGCTATTTTGTAGGGCATAAATATTTTATTTACAATTTTATGATTTATTTAATAATTTAAAATGGAATTTTTTTTCATAAAATATAATCATAAATTGTTTTTTTATTTTCTTATGGTTATATGATACTTTCAATGGACACTGATAACTTCTTATGGTGTTACAAAATGAATTATAGTTTTAAAGTATTTTTTTAGGAATAAATAATGATTTTATTTACAAATTATATTAAAAATATTTATAATTTTTTTATTAAATTTAGTTCAGTTTTGAATTCATATCATCAATATTAGATCATAGTGAATTTATGAGATTTTTATAAAATGATTTTTTTGGATGAATAGTAGAAATATAGCTTTGTGTTTCAATGTGTCCAATGACTTCATTCATGATGTAATCATCATGTAATAATTCTGGTAGGCTTTTTTACACTACAATATGTTATGTGGTGGCCCTAGTGGCCAATACCATGGGAAAATACCATTGGAAATCCCATGGGTTTTCAAGTACCACTAATGATGTGTCCCTTGAAATTAATAAAATATTCCGTCATTTTTGTTATAAATACCATCCCATTCCTTCATTCATATCATTAAAAATTCCACCTAAAATAATATCTGGGATCTCTACCACCCAAATAGACCTCCTAAGGTTCCCTCAAGGGCCCAAGGACAAAAATTAGATTTTTTGAAGTTACTCTTCAAGGCATGGAATCCTTTCACCCTTCCCTTTTAAATCATGACTTATATTATGTTATGTTTTCTAGAACGCATTTTATTATATGTGGGTGTGTTATCAAATATCATTATTACTTCCCATTTAATTTCCAATTTACGATACCCCTTTTCAATCTCATCAACATATTTTTCTAAATTTTAAGTGATGCTGTTAGGCTACCTAATTTTCGTAAATGAAATCACATCTTCTCTTTTCATTAAAGTTTCCCTTTCAAGTGGTATGTCATTCAGAAATCCATACCATGATATTATTTAAATTATATTCTGTACCTATAGAGTATTATGTGTTATTAAATAGTGGTGACCTTGTCCCATTTATTTTTACTGTTTCTAATACCATTTTATATATCCATTATGCTTCATAACTTTCGTCTCAAAACCTCTATCTCTTTTCTCAAGAAATTAGCTTATTTTATTTATACGAAAAAACAAACTTAATTTGTTTCTAGGGGTATTCATAAAGAAATAAAAATGTTATATTTTTTCATATAATAAACATACATTAATCCCTCATTCCATTTCTATGGGTTATAAATGAAATAATGATGAGGTTTTGAAGAATTTTTAAATCCTCACGATTTTGAAATGAATCCCATTTATTTTCATCTTATTGGGTTATTTATGAAATTATTTATTATGATATATGTGAATAACATTAAATAGTGAAATATTAAGGGTACACTATGATAGCACTCCAATGTATTGGGTAAATAATTTAATATCTAGATTTGACATGTTTCACAATACCTTGGTGAATAACCATGGTAATTTTTATGACATCTTGGGTATGATCCTTGGTGAAATTTTCATTAATTTATAAATTAAATGTTCAAGATGCATATTAAATCTATGATTCATGTTATTTTAATTATTATATGCCTCTTCTTCCCTAGCTTAAGTCTTTGTGTTTTCATCATGTTCATATTAATATCACTAGTAAACTGATTCCCTTGATTTTCGTATAGGGCCTTCTTCTCAACCTTTAATTTGATATATGTCTCATGGTAATGAGATGATGTAATTTTTTGTAAAGTGAACCTTTGAATAATCCCTAATAGGAAATTAAAATATTGTTTTAATTTTCCATGTTTTATGTTCCTGATTTCCAAGACACTAGACTCTAAAGGTCATCTCTTTGAAAAATGTAATTAAAAGTTATATATTTAAAATGACAGGATGCCATAGTTGGAATCAAATCATAGTTTAGTTATTTTTGGAAGTTAGGCTATGAAAACATTAGGAAGAACACTATATAAAATTTTAAATATTGGAAAACTTCCAGGTATTTTCATGAAATATTATGTATGTGGTTTCTGAACAAATAAATCCATATCTCGATACGAACAAGTGGATTTGGCTCTATCAGGGATGTTCCTAGGTGTGAAAACTTTAACAAGGAGAGTTGGGCTTGACCCAGGTATCCTGGTACACGACAACGGGCCTTGGTGCACTCCTGGTTTGACACTCCTAGGAGATAATTTTGGTTAATCATAAGTTTTGTATGACTCATTATAAAGGATTTAATAAAAATGTAATTGTTGATAAAAAATAATATTTTTTTTAACTTTAATTACTTTAAAATATTAATTTTCCAACTAGTGACAAATTTACAATATTAGAAAATTGTGAGGAATCATTTTCATTAAGGGGGAATAATGAAACTACCCAAAAATATGTAAATCTTTTATTTATGCATCTCTTTCCTCGTAATAAATATTTATTATGTTTTACAATAAATGCACAACGAATTACTTCAGACCCAAATTTTAGTTTTCAATAATGATACAATTTTGATAACAAATTAAGGAATATGGAATAATTTTTAAATTTAAATTGTAAAATATTTTTTTTGTCAGTTATTTCAGTATACATTTTCTATCCGCTGTTATTTTTAACAACAAAGTATTTTTATATTTTAAAATTTATCTTTCTCATACATAGAGAATTATTATTTTCCAATAAACATCATTTTTTATTTCAAATCTTAAATTTAATCTTGGGTGAATATTTAGTAGTTTTCTAAGATGTTTCAATTTTTCGATGAATAGTATATTTGATTAATAGTATTTGGAGAATAGTGTTTTCTTGATAAATAGTGTTTGATGAATATTTTTTTGGTGAATAGTAAAAAATATTTTATTATTAAATAAATATTTCTGTGTAATGATTTTAAAAAAACCTGAAATACATGGTTGTAATCAGAGTGAATATTGTTGTTCATTAAGATCAAAATTATTTTTTCTTGAGTAGTAACATAAATCATTGATATTTTAATTTTACCCTTATGAATAGTAATTAATAGTCATGAATAGTACAGTATCCATAAAATAGAATCTTCACCCACGACTGTATAAATACAATTTAGAAATCATAAAAGTGAAAAATTGATCATAGTATAAGTATTGGTATTTTTGTATGTCATAAATATTTTATTTTAAATTTTTTGTTTAATTAAATAATTTAAAATTGAAATTTATTTTCATAAAATGTATTCATAATTTTTTTTTTCTTTTTTTCATATTTTTATAGGATAATTTTATGGTACCTTGGTTATGTTCTTATGGTGTAACAAAATGAGTTATAGTTTAAATGTTGTTTTTGTTAATAAATAATAATTTTTTACAAAACATTAATTAAAATTATTTATATAATTATTTTCATAATATGGAATTCATTACTGAATTCATAACATCGGTATTTTTTTAGTGTGAATTTATGAGATTTTTTTAAAATGTTTTGCTTTTCGGTGAATAGTAAAAATACAGTTTTGAGTTTTGGTGTATTTAATGACATCATTAATGATGTAATCATGATGTAAAAACTATGTTCTACTTGTGTATTGTATGATATATTATGTGGTGTCCCACATGGCCAATACTATTTTTGAATACCTTGGGAAAGCCCATTTTTTTCCAAATACCACTAATGATGTGTCCCTGGGGAATTAATAAAATATTCCTTCAATTTTTCTATAAATAACAACCTTTTCCTTCATTAATTTTATTTGCAATTCCTCCTCAATGAATCTATGATACTTGTACCTCTCGTGGATTCCTTCCAAGGTTCCCTAAATCCACCCAAGGTCACAACCGTTGTGTTTTTGAAGTTACTCTTCATGGTAAGGGAACCTTTCACCCTCCGTTTTTAAGTCATGACATCCTATATGTTATGTCTTCTAGTTTCCATTTCATTTGGAGTGGGTATATTTTTATTTATCAATATTAATTCCCATTTCAGGTTAAATTTATTAGATACCCATTCCACTCTAATCAATGGGTTTTCTGAATTTTTAAGTGGCGTCGTTAGGCCGCCGAATTTTCGTAAAAGAAATCACATCTTCCCTTTTCTTTCAAGTTTCCCTTTTATGTGGTATAACATTACAAAATCCATACCATCATATTATTTACATTATTTTCTATCTCTATCCTATATTATGAGTTATTTATGAGTGGGTGATGCTTTTCCCCTCTCTTTTTAAAGTTTTCTAAAATCATATTATATAGTATTTATGCTGTAGAAATTTCATATCAAAATCTATCTCTCTTTTCTCGTGAAATTCTATTATATTATTTATATGAATACCCAAACCAATTTATATTCTAGAGGAATTCATAAATATATAAAAATGATACATTTGATTTTTTAATTGACATAAATTAATAAATCTTTCCATTTTCAAGGGTTATAAATCACATAATGGTCATGTTTTTAAGCATTTTTAAAACGTCTCAATTTTGAAATGAAAACCATTTCGTTTATTATTTTTGGGTTATTTGAAAAATGTTTGATTATGATATATGTGGATCACATTTAAATAAATAACTATTAAGGGTGTTCCATTATATCTCTCTAATGCATTGTGTAAAAAATCTCAAGAGAAGATAAGTTTCATGATATCTTGTTGAATAACTGTGCTAACTTTTATGACACCTTGGGGATTAACCTAGGTGATATGTTCCTGAATATATTAATTAAATTTTTCATCCACATATTAAATTTATTTTTCATGTTCTTTTTTTATGATATGTCTCTTCTTCCATTTCCCATGTCTTTATTTTTTTCATCATGTTCTTATTTATATCACAAGTAAACTGATTCCATGTCTTTCTTTATTGGGCCTTCCACTCACCCATTCATTTCATGTATGTCCCTAGGTTATGAGATGTAGTAATGGTATTTAGGTTTAACCAATGATGAATCGTTAATAGGATATTAAAAGAATGTTTTAAATTTTTGTTTTTTTATGTTCCCAATTTCTAAGACACTAGAATCTAATGATACTCAATTTATATAATTTAATAAAAAGTTATGTAATTAGAAAGGTCGGATTCCATATTCATTATGTCAGTTTACCCTAATTTATATACACCTGAAAGTGTTTGGTTTCTCATTGTTTTATAAATATCATTTTAAATACATAAGGGATTTAGGTTTTTCTTATTCCCATAGAATTCTATTATACCTTTCATTGTTGCCATCAACAATAAATACCTGATGAAATTAAAAAATATTGATTCATCATATTCCTAAATAAATATTTCAACACGTCATTAATAAATGAAATATTAGGCCTAAATCATTACCCATGAATTAATCCATCTCAATATCATATGATAAGCATCCGTTCATCCTTGCATATGCATGAACTCAAGATGTTAAAAAATACCCAATAACAAGAAATTGTTGTTGATGTTATAGGCACTCATTAATTTTATATATCAGTTGGTTCTAATACATGTAATACAAATCATTAAGCTTAATAATATTGATCCCAATAGTGAATTAATTCTGCTTTAATCAGTGGATATATCATAAGTTGATGCATATTTAATTGATTTATGGTAGTTTTTCTATTCAAGAATCTATAACAGACCCCATTCCAAGATTCTAAACTCAAATGTGATATCATTTTAGAATAATTTATGGAGGATTCATATTTTATTAATGGAAAGTACCTCATCCTTATTGTTAAATGTTATTTCTCAAAAGTTTTTGTATTACGATAGGCAGTTCAATCCTCACATAAGGGCTAAAGATGATGGTGCTTGAAAGATCAAATGGCATAGATGAGAATGATCAGACAACCCATTTTTTAAACATTATTTAAATAAGGATGGTGAACAATGTATTGTAACTTCTTATCTCACAATAGACATCTTTATGGTTCCATTATTCTATTAAAGTAATTATTTTTCTTCTGGAATCTAGCTATGAGGAACTTGTTCCACTATCCTTTTAGCCTTCACTAACCCATGATGGTACCCCGATATCATCATGCCACCCCTAAATGGTGGATTTTCAATTAACCATATTCCCTCCAAATAGGTGATCTTATTGAACTCTATTATAATTTCCTAGCAAGATAAGGTGACCTATCTATAACATGGTTGACCCTTAGTCCCACTTATGGTTGAGGTTGGTCCTTGGTTGGCAAGGTATGGACTAATTTTTTTCTAATGTCCCACAAAAAATATAAATTGAAAACTATGTATAAAATTATTTTTAAAATTTTCTAAACTAAAAATTTTAATATATTTTTCTCAATCATTACAATTATAACTCCTCATCAATTAGTAGAATATTTCATGGCCTTCAAATTATTAATTAATTTCTTTTTGACAACATTATGAAAAATTCAATCATAATTATAATTTTGATAAGGTATTAAATATCAGATTAATAATCGTCATAATTAATATGAAAGTGAATCTTAAACTTGTCTCTTCACTTGAATTCTTCAATCTACTATCATCACATTACCTTTTCCATATATCACGGATGTACCCTAATCATCATATAGAAATACATAGATGCTTTATCAAAAATGAAATCCAATTCCTTTTCTTGAAACCATAATTGTCATATAGGCATTAATAATTCATCTCAACTAACCCAACATGTATTGAATCATTTATAAAAATAAAATACATACTTGGGATCAATATTCATTCCCCTTAATTTTTTGTTTATATTTTTCATGTCATAGAAGTAAATTCTTAGTGATGACTTATTATATTAAGATCATTAGTAATCAAATATAAATGATATGTGGGGGTCTTATCATCACATTAATATTACAAAAACAAGTTATTCGCGTTTATATGATTGTATCTTGAACACTTCTGGGACACAGATAGCATACCACAAGGTTTTCTATGAAAAAATCATTTGGATGATAAATTCTATGTCTATATGGTAAAACATTACTTATAAAAAAAGAGATATATATATCTGTGGTTGTCACTATTTTCCAAAATCTATCATTCCAATGAAATCATTCTCATAAATTCTAATTTTTCTTTTTATGGGTATTATATATTAATCAATGATAATAAAAATCATTAAGTCACTTCAACAGACACATCAGAATGTTTAGGCAGAAGAAAAAATAATCTCCCACCTCTCCCACAGACTCATCAACAAATCACTCCCCATTAACAATATGATTAATACAGTTAATAATGATGGAGGATTTTATGATTAACATACCTCAAACATCATTTTTGTGAAATGTGTCTAATATTTCCAAATTTAATGGATGTTAAAAAATGAAATATTCTTCAAAAAATTTATCCCCCTAAATGGGATTTACTCTTCTTTATAAATTACATTGTATTCAAAAGAATATATACATTAAAATCACTTCAAGTTTTTTCATAATCACTACATCAATTATCTCATTCCATTCCCTTAAAATTAGATTCCAACATATATAATAATGGAGAATATGGAGGAACATATTTTTTTCCTCATAAGTGAAACTCAATGTGAGAGTTTCCTATCAAACTAGGACATCTATATTTTCAATATCAAAACACCCATTCCAAGAAATAAAATCCATATTTGAAATTTTAAATAATTTTTCATCATCCCTTTCATCATCTTGTAATGAAAATTTACTTCTATTGGCCCCATCACTAACATGTGCTTTGACCATTTGTTTTCCCTTCATCAGTTGGGTGAAATGATTTGGTTTAGGTGTGAAACCATTATTAATTTGAGGTTTTATTCTTATTTTCCCATAAAAAATACCCAGTGGTTCAATACATGTTCCTAAAAGATACATATTATACCAAAATTTATATGATTTGTGGATACACCTTCTACAACACCAGGAATATAATTTGAATTGTGTTATTCCAAATTTATTCTAAGTCTGTAATGTATTATATTGTGGATATCTTGAATCATTGTATGATTTATTTTTCATAGGGGAGGGGATAATCCTAATCTCTATTCATGCTTCATTTGTAAATTGTAACACTTAATTTCATTGTTTTTCAAATATTATACATGTTTTTCTTTATGACATACATTAGAGGATAAAAAGAATTCTAATTTAATAGTTATAATTTACCTATTTGATGTATTTATTCATATAATTGGTTTGAGATTATTCTCTATTATCCTCCAATGATTTTTTGAAGACTTTAGATGAAATATTTATTTATTTTATCAACTATGAATAATTTTTCTTTTGTTTCGAATAGTTTTTATTAATTTATTGACAATTCCTCCCATATATTGATAAAAATATTTTCTAGTTCTACTTCTCATGGCTTGTGAAACTTTATTTCATCAATATATCTCACTCACTTCTTCTAATATTAATCAATCTAAATATAATCCTTGTATTTATTCCTTCAGAACCTTCTCAGTTTATATCATCTTTTTTGAACTATATTCAAGGAAAGATTGCTATTTTCATTTTTCATCCAACTAAATTTATATCCTCTCATATCCATCATGTTTAATACATAATAAATCAAGGTCTTCCTTTACAAAAGAAAAGTAACTAACTTCCTTATCCGATGAACTAATTGGTGATGAATCTTGTATTTTCCATCACCTTAAATTCCACCTATAGTTATTGATTTATTGTTTCTTCTTATCTAACCACTTATGTTTATAAGGTCTCACATCATCTCTATCATATTCAAATTCTTCAACCCTTTTATTTTTAATATCAATGTAAGTGTCAATGGATATAATAATTCGTTCACTTTAGTGATTTTTAACTTTTTCCCACAAAATTTCATTTTATAAATATTTTTTAAAGAGGAGAAACAATGTTATTGAATTAATAATCATCATTCTAATCATCAAAATCATTGTATTAAATTATTTCAACTTCTTTATTTATTCATTTTCTCAGTGGTTTAAATACCATCAAAATAATTTCGGTCTTCTCAAAAACTACAATTTTCATTATATCATAATCTACTAGTTTATTGTGTGATTTATTAAAAGTTAATTCCTCTATTAATTTTAATTATTATTATTTTGTCAAACAATCTAGTAATTTCATTATCAATTTCATTAACAACTGTGAAATCTTCAAGATTCTAACCAAAACACCATACATTTTTAACAATATAAGTAACCCCTATAAAATGGTCATTAATAGTGTCATAATAATCCATTTTTATGTCATTAAAATTATCTCTTACATATTTGTATCTTGGATTCATAGAATTTTAAAATACCCTCATTTTTGATTTTTTGTTTTTCCAAGATTTCAAGTTCTGTTTGGAGATCCATTTCCTTTGTATACACATATTATTATAGATACATTATGATAGATCTTTGAAGCTTTATATTAACCACCGTAATCATTATTTCCACTTTAGTTATAGTTTTTTATTTAGAAATGTTTTAAAACTACTATATAAATATCTCTTACTTCCATGCCATGTGATAGGAGATAGGGTAGCATCATATTCCAAGAACTATGATAATTTCTCACATAAAATGTAAGAATCCCTCAATTGATGAATGATTAATGATTCGTTGTGACTTATAATTATTTTTGGATATTTATTTAGAAATTGTGTTTACATACCATTGGCATATCCTAATACAACATTTCCTACTAATAGGGCGTGAATTAGTGGTTTACTTTTTACAAATTACTCAAATTGATTCAAACACTTTAACATGTAAAGGATCTCAAAACACTCAATCATGTGTAATATCCTGATATCATATGTCAGTTAAATATGATATAGTACATGATATGGAATTTTCATTATTTGGAAAAAAATAAATCATTTTCATATTGGTTAGTCTCCCTAACAATTGATCATTATTATGCACAAAAGTGAATAAAACATGTCACATTTTATAGTTATAACTCTCATAAATTGGTTGGGCACTAAAAAATCTATTCTTATTTAATTTATTAGACACTCTAATTAGAATACTCTAGTAGATATTTAGACACCACATATAAATGTTATTTGTTTGAATGACAAACTGGAGTTAGTAAAATCAAATTTTTCAGATGAAATCCCATGAAAAGAAAGTTGGATGCCCTTTACATATGTATAATTATTCAAGGTCCTCAACAATTTTTTCAATAATCTTGTTTTCCTTGAATAATCATTAAAATGATGAAAGTTATAAATTTTATTCATCAAATACTTGGGCACATGTGATCACCCTCAAGCATAATTTACCATATATGACTCCTTTTTCATTAATGTGATGATATATCGAGAATTTGAAAATTCTCTTCTAAATTGGTAAAAATATCTCTCAAAATTTTTCTACATAATTTCTTCATCACATACATGAACACATATATTAACAACAAGAACAATATTGTTCATATAAGAAAACATTTATTACATGATTTAAAGGTGTTATAAATAAGACTTTTATTTTGATCAATCGAAATATTTATTTTAAATATACCCATATTTATATGGTATATTGTTTCATTTAATTATGGTATATGAAACCACATTATATTATTCATTTTAAATATCATATAATATATGGGTACTCTTTATATATTAATGTGTCCAAAATCTCATTTTAATACAACTAAAATAATTGGACTTTTATCAATATTAGATTAAGATCATTTTGAAATACTAGTATGATTTGGATTTTCACTGTTCTCGTTGTATACCATCATCCCTCATTGTTTGGCCATAAAATACCCAAATTAATCGGGCTCTCTTAATTGTTTTCCATGATAAATAAATTTCAAGCCTTGTATTTTATATTAGAATTATTTAGATTAATTAGTAATCCAAAAATACCACATATTGATATTATCATGTATTCTTGCATGAATCATGGAATATGTATGAGCTCGAGTATCTATTGATAACCCAAAAAACTATTGATGATACAAACTCTATTAAATTTTATGCATTATTTGGTTTTTAGGAATTCAATGAATAGATGAATTCATGATCATTTTTTATTTTACAAATTCATAAAATATATATGAATCATATGGTAAATATTTTGGTCAAGCTTTTTTAATTTATCTATGGATGCTTCCAGATAGAGGAATATAAAATACACCGTAGGGAATGATTCTCAAAAGAAATGTGATCTCATCTTGGAATAATTCCTAGAGGGTGAATCTATGATCATGGGGGAACATATCAGCTCAATTAGATAAGGTGAGATTATGATAATAGTTAGATAAAGTTGCATATATAAACCCTCAATTTTGGGATAATGATGAGGACTCTACAAATATCAAGTGGCACAAATGGGATAGTTCTAATAACCCATTCAATAAACATATCAATTTTAAGTCTAGTAAATATTTTATTAATTCTACTATTACAAAAACTTATTTATTTGGGTCTACCCTTTTCTCTATAAGAATATATATTTACTTTGGTACTAAGCTATGAGTAATGAGATCCATTATCGGTTCTACAGCCACTGACCAAAGTTTGAAACCCTCCTCTATCATCCCACCACCTGCTGGTTGTTCTACATCTACTCTTCTATGATCCTTGTGGGTACTATGAATTCGAACCCACACACCACCCTAGAAAGATAAGTCAGCCTTACTCACATGTTTTGGACCCATAGACCCACATTTTATTAGTGTGGTTCCTCAGTTGGTGAAGGGATATCCTATATTTTGATTAAGGCCCACCCAAATTACATCATGATAAATAAGTATTAAATTCATCTACAAAATTTATTAATTAAATGTATAACTATAATTTTCAATTAATTAATAATTAAAAACACTCTAAAAATAATAGAATATTTCATTGATTTCTTAATTATTACTATATCAAATGTTTTAAATATATTTCCTACTATAATTACAGTGAGAACATGTTATAGTAAATAAATACCGATTGAAAAATCACCACAATTAGTATTCCCCTTTTTCTTTAACTTCAATCGTAAATTAAATTCCTCGAGATACCATCCCAACATTTCCTTTTCCAAAGATCATAGAAATAAATCATTAGCATTGTGGACTTACATGGATTCTCTATCAAGCATTACATCTAATGCCTTTTATTTAATCCATAATAATACTCCACAATTCATTGTCCTATTTCATTCAGCAATCACATGTTGATTAACTTCAAATAAATGGAATGCATACATGGGATGTTCAGTGTCAAACCAATCATCTTATATTAACCTCTTTTATACTATCTATTTATAAATCATTTTAATCCTTAAAACATATTTAATATCCTATTGCCCATTTAATCAATTTCCAACCACATATCAATTATTAAAAAAAATCCACTATTTATATATGTGTTATATTCCATGACAAAACAATAATATAGCCCCACATCAACCAAACTCATAATGTCAACAACCTCTACACAACCCATGCCAATTCCCACTACAATGAACAAAAAAACACCTCCTTTATATAGAAAACCAATGATGACACCATTACAAAACCACAAGAGATACCATCAACCTATTTCATATCCTAATCCATGGAATAGACCGGCCTAGATCAACACATAACATTACCCATTATGACCATCCACATGTCCTTATGTTAGTTCCCACTCTCCATGGGATGGTCACAGTCACCTTGGTATTGTTCAAATTGAGGATGAGAATGATGTAACCCTTTATAGAAATATGATAGGGTGGAATCAGATAGATAAAGACATCATATAAACAGAGTATATCAGATGTCTAAATCCCAAAAAATAATATTTATCATTTGGATAATAAGATTTCATCTAAAAACAGAAATACTAAAAAAATAGAACCTAAAATAGACCATTTCCCCATCTCCATATGACTTCACATCTCCCCCATACCAACCAGTTGGAAATGTCCCAAGATCATTGAGATTCATCTAGTATGTTATTTCCTTCATTTTAGTTATTAGCTACAACAATAAGGCTATAAACACCCAAATACCAAAGGGTGTGGCTAGGAAATTTATCAGGGTAGGATACTACCGTGAATCTATATAATGCCCAACCAAAAGCATCAATTTCTCTGAAAAATTTTATTTAAATCATCTCAAAATAAACATTTTTCACATATAAATTGTCATTCTACTTTCATATCAGAATAATTGAAATCCTTTCAAAATTAGGGTGCACTCAAATAAATATTTAAATATAAAATATCTCAAATCCTGTAGCATGAACTAGTAAATAAAATAATTTTTATGCATAAAAATTCATACCAAGATCATGATGTTAAAATAATTGTATTGTAAAATCTTACACGTAATGTAATTCCAAAGCATAAAAATAGTGAAATTCAAGACGTAAGGGTGTATGAAACTAAAACATTAATACACTCAAATTAATAATTTCCATCATACCTAACATCTTTGTTTTGGAACCTCGATTCCATGAAAAGGATACCACAATAAACATTGAATCAAGGGGACCTCCCCATTTGATAACTAACTCCACTAGGTCTTCACTTTTTTTAGTTTTCCTCATTTCCCGAGGTCTCCTCAATGTGTTTTATCTAATCATTACATTCTTGAATCCAAAACCATGTCTCATAAATAATTTTCCATGGGTAAATAATTTTGAAATTAACTCCCTCATTTTTTAAAACAATTTCTATATCAATCCACACATATTTCATGAATTAAAATCCATTTCCCATTAGAAATACTTTTTTTTGTAATTTATAAAATGTAAAATATATCATCTCTATTTTCCATGAAATCAACTTTTAAAACAATAATATAGAAATAAAATAAAAAATAAATTTTCTATAATCAATTACAAATTAGAACAACATGAAATTATCATAACAACATAAGGAATGATAGGTGTGAGATAATATGATAGATTCACATACCTCAAGAATTGTGACAACAATGTTACCATTTAAACTAGTGATAGGAGATGAAGAGATCATATTATAAAGAATATAAATGAAATTAATATATGAAATTCATCTGTATTAATTCAATATATTGAAATATAGTATCTACAGACAAATGAAATCATATATTAGAAGAGATGAAAATTTATTAGAGAAGATCTTCATTTAATAATACCTTCAACATGGATCTGATATTTCAATTGGAAAACATTACCAAAGGGGAGATGAAGAGATCTCAGGATTTTACATCAAATCTTATAAACTAATAAAAAAATCACTTAGGAATGAAGGGTGTAGGATTAGGGATACAATCATGTATTTAATTATATATGAAATATTATCACCATATTAATCTAGATGCCCGATCGGGCCATTGGCTTGTCACTAGGCCTCACCAATAGGCTGGTGGGAAACCAACTATTTAGTTATTTTCCACCAGCGTTCCATTGGGAGCATGTATACAACCTATAAACACAATAATTAAAATAGATGGAATGATTAAGACCATCATCTAGAGAATGCACCAATAGACCAGTTGAGATTATGTCTTAAATCACCGGCTAGCTAGTCCCCTCCATTACCAAATCAATTTCATCCTACAATAATAAAAAAGTTAGATTGAATCTATTGAATTGCAAAAAACCTTGAAAATGGAATACTAATAATATTAGAGATATATACATGTAGTTCAACTAATCTTGGTGTGACAACTCTCCCTACCATAAAATATTTTTCTCTATAGAGATCATTAAGATCAAAAAATTAAAAATGATAAATTTTATTTACTGCATCATGAAGTCCTCATGATCCGATTTCTCATGATTTTACCTACCACACTATAGTCTCACTCTAACCAATGGGATCTTCATTCAATACAAAACCTTATCCTATCATTCGACTATCGAAATATGTCTTTTAACCATTTTGGTGTCAAGTTCAATCTCAATGTCCCCACACTCAATCACATAGGATGCATCTAGTTTATAATTATTCTACCATGAAGAATATAAAACATTATTGATAGATGTAAAGTGAGATTGTATGTCAAAAGTTTAATCCACCATTCCTATTTTCTCTAAAATTTCACTTTTCAGGCCATATTGAGGAGTTAACATACCTAGCTTCTTCAAATTTCTATGTCTCAAAGTTTGTGAAACTCTTAGAAAAACATTTTCACCTATGTAAAAATCCAATGTATGAAAAAATGTATCAATATAGTATTTATAGAAACTCATATATGTTTCTTACCTCTTCCAAATCAATTTAATGTAATTTATCATCTCCCACATGATGCTTCATACAATCACCAACCCTTATTATACCCCTTTATAGTAGAGGGGATACCAACTAGCCTCCCATAAAATGAAGCAATTTGAATAATGTAGATCAAATAATAATAAAAATCATTTTAAAAAACCACTTCCAAGGGGAGATACTTATCACATGAACCATTGAAGTCAACTACACATGTCTAGAGCATGTCTTGATGAATCTGGACAACATGATCAGATTTTTCATCCATATGTCTATGATAGGTTGTAATCAACTTCAACTGAGAACCCATCATTATCTATTGTTTCCAACGCTTTTTACGGGGTGCGTGTATCCGTATGTTTGAGGACTATGAGGACGCATGGGTTACTACCTCACATTCTCTCTTTCCAACGGCAGGCGACATCTGTCACTTATTTAGGGACATTTCCGCCTAGATCAAAACAGGATGATGGGATGAATGTTCTTTCATCCATGGATACCTCCTCAGAATTTTTTACCTAGTCTGGGTCTCCCTTATAGACTAAGAGGTAGTTCGTGAAACTCTTCCCAGTGGAATTTCTTCAGGGACGCTGGTTAATTACACTAATTCTATATGGACATTCCAAGGTGTCAAGCTAGGGCAGCAACCATCGGTTGGGGGAGTAGTCATGTTGCACATCACTAGAAAGTCTGGATGCTGGAACACTAGTGTGTTTGGGTTTCTTTATCTTATTATAGGGCTTATCAAAGGAGAGGGATCCCGATGCATCCCACGTAGACTGTAGGGAATTGTAGTACATAGGCATGTATCTAAGGTCTTTCTCAGCATCTCATGTTTAACATAAGGCATACCGTGATTTTAACTTCTAGTAGAGATGGATCAGACTGATCTGAACACTGATTAGAGTAGATTATATGGGTGCAACCCCTAGAGGGAACACAGATGTTTGGAGGTGGATGAGCATGATCTCACTAGGATGTGGAAGCCCCAGTAAGAATCAAGATGGAAGATGGATGGATAAGTGAAGTGGATGGGGAATGATATGAAGTCTAATCAAGGGTTATGATGGTGTTGGGCTTGAGCCTTGAAGAGACCTCCTATGTATCCCTATGGCAAAGAATCAATGTCCATGTAGTTCGGTAGGGGTATAGATTCAGGGTGTGTACAGAGGACAACCTCCTGATTATATATTAGGGCTTACATGTTGTTAGTAGCTTGAGGTAGGTATTACAACACTAGGACATACTAGAGTGTTGGTCGCAACAAAAGGGACGACAGTGGATTACCACTGTGTTTGGGTTGAAAACGGATTACCGCTGAATGGGGTTCACAATGAATTACAATTAGATGAGGGATCAATGGCTTACTTATAGATGAGGACACAATGGATTTCCACTATATGGGGACACAATGGAATACTCTTGGATGGAGGCGCAAAGGCTGACCGCTGGGTCACAACTGCTTCCCATTGGATGGGGACACAATAGCTTAGTGTCAGATGGGGTAACAATGGCGAACTACTGGGTGGGGACACAACAACTTACTGCTGGATGGGGGCCCAACATCTTCCCACTGGGGAACGATGATTTACCGCTGTATTGGGACACAATAGCTTACCTCTAGATGGGGGCACAATGGGTTACCTCTAGGGAACAATGTCTTACCACTGGATGGGGTTGAACCTCATGCTGGATTCATTTGTACCTTGTCTACGAGACAAGGATCAAGGACCACATAGTTCGGGATGGTGTATGGAGCTTAACGATGTACAAGACAAAAAGGGGGCATGCAGTTTAATGTCATGTGGGACAATGGTGGTCCGACTTGAAGGGGGTGAAACCAATGGTTGTTGGGTTTGAACCTTAGGGGTAATTCATATATACCCTGCCATGGCAAGGATCAAATACCACGTAGTTCAGAATGGTGTTGGTGAGCTGATGTGATGGGAGTCAGGATCAATGATTTTTGGGCTTGGTTCTCTAGGAGGCTTCCTACATACCTTGACTTGGAATGGATCAAAGTCCCCTTAGTTCAGAATGGGGTTAGAGAGCTGATGTAAAGGGAGTTGGGACCAATGGGTTTTGTTCTTGAACCCCAGTTGAGATTCCTATGTACCTTTCCTTGGTATGAATCAAAGACCATGTAGTTCAGAATGGGGTTGGTGAGCCGATGTTAAGGGATTTGAGAGCAATGGGTGTTGGGATTGGTCCTCAGGGATGCTTCCTACGTACCTTGCCTCAAAATGGATCAGGGCCCACATAGTTCAGAATGGGGATCGTGAACCGACATGAAGGGATTCAAGATCAATGTGTATTGGGATTGAACCCTTTGGAGGCATCCTACGTACCTTTCCTTGGAAAGTATCAAAGACCACGTATTTTAGAATGGTGTTAGAGAACTGATGTGAATGGATTCGGGACCAATGAGTGTTTGGCTTGAACCCCAGGGAGGCTTCTTACGTACCTTTCCTTGGCAAGGATCGATCACCACATAGTTTAGAAATGTGTTGGTGAGTCGACATGAACAGAGTTTGACCAACAGGTGTTGGGTTTGAACCTCAGGGACGCTTCCGATGTACCTTTCCATGACAATGAGCAAAGAACATGTATTTCAAAATGGGGTTGGTGAGCCTACTTGAAGGGCTTCAAGACCAATGGGTGTTGGGAATTAAACTCATGGAGGCTTCCTAGATAAATTTCCTTGGAAAGGATCAATGACCATGTAGTTTAGAATGAGGTGGGTGAGTTGATGAGAAGGGAGTCATGACCAATGGGTGTTGGTCTTGAACCTCATGGATGATTCCTATGTACCTTGCCTGGGAAAGGTTCAAAGACCACATAGTTTACAATTGTGTAAGGATTAGACTCTAGGCTTCCCAGAGAGGATGTCATGGTCGATGTTTACAATATGCCCGCAAGATTCATGCTTGGTGTGAGAAACAAGAGGCAGTAAAGACTTGATGATCACATCACGAATGGTGCATCTGTGGGATGTGAAGTGGGGCTTACATGTTGATAGTATCCCAAATAGAAAACATGAGCTTACATGTGGTTATTATACGAAGGATAAGGAGACTGGGACTTAATCCATGAGGGAGGCCTGGTTGTGACAAATCCCAAAGGGAGAAGGATTTGTCACTGAATAAAGGAAGGCTCTAGGGCCCATCCCCCCATGTTCACTGTCTAGGAAAAAGATAGGAGGAGCATGGATGCTACATCCCGAAAGAAAGAATATGGGCTTACACCAAGGAGGTTTCCATTTCCTCACAGATAGACGCCACTTTGATTAAGAGGATCTCATTGCATGTGAGGTTTGATTTCACTCCTGTGGAGACTAGTGAGCATGAATAATTTCCAAGGTGGGGAACCCCACATACGAGACACGGGGCGGGGTCACAGTTTAACGTCATGTGCTGAGGATGATGGAACTTGGTAGCCTAACTACCTACAGCTCAGACGAGTTGGGTTCACTTTTCACCCCTTAGGACTTACATAACTGATATATGCCCTCCCATGAGGACGAGAAGCCATCAAAAATGATGTGGTGAGGGGGTTTTATTGAATGATCCATTAAGGGGTCCACGTTAGCGTTGCAATATGAATATGAAATAGATGTTAGCATTCTTGTGCGAAGAAGCATTAGGTGAAGTAATCCAATAGGATGTACTTTCCAAGGGACTATAAAATCACTTCATGAAAACCTCAAGGGTCGCACAGAATGAGGAGTTTCAGAGCAAAGGGGTTCATAAGTAGAAGCCTCATGGTGCTCTGGTGTTCCCTGAAATGGAGGGGTTTCGTGAAGGGGTATACTTCGTGATGTGATGTGGCCTGTCTTTCGAATATGGAATAAGTGTATATGGAATGTTATTCATGAATTGGAAAGGCAATCATAGAGTAGTGATTCATGAAGCAAGGGTTCCCCAAAAAGCATATCATTGTGATACAATGTGCTTCTTAAAGCACATTAACCCTTCATATGCATTTGGATGATTTGTGTATGGAGGGTACTTCACGAAGCATATGTGCATCATGAAGACCCAAGTCCCCTTGGGGATCAACTTCCTTCGCGGAGGTCCGTGGGATCTATGAAGGGAATCCCTATTTGAATAGGGGATGAATTCTTGTAAGGGGTAGGCACTTCACAATGCAAAAGTACCTAAAAAACCATGGTTCATAGAGAAAAAATTGCTTCGTGATTTGAGATCTAAGAAGGGGAAGGGTTGGAGGATCTATCCTTTAGGCTCGAGGGGAGCCCAGTACATATAATCAGGGGCGTATTGAAGTACAGTTCTCTTGGCATGAAGACACGTGGAATTTTTTTCATAACCGCATGGTGTCTTCGTGAACGTCAAATCGGTTCACGGTCCATCCCACCTCCATGCTCGATGGTGGGTTTGCGAACAAAAAATGGGTTCGCAATTCCCCCTTCCACATTACTCTGTGGTGGGTTCACGAATGTCAAATGGCTTCACAGAGCCTCCCGCCTCCACACTCCACGGTGGCTTCACAACGGGGGACCATTGCACCGGCCGCAAGGGTACTGGGTCTCCGTAAATGGGATTCGTGTGGAAGCTCTAATTATTTCCATCTGTTCTTGTTCATCCCAAATTTTGGAAACAACAAATGCTCCCCTAAGACTGGGAGTCGAGGGAAATGTGAGGGTCATGTTCTGAGGGTCACTCCCCAAACTCCCTTGGTCAATCATAAAGCTGACTCGCGAAGGAGGTTCGCAAAGCAGAGTAGCATCATGTGGGATGACCGCACTACGAAGATCACAATGGTTCTATGTGTGGCGAAGGTCTAGGTGTCCTCACCTATAAATAGGGGAGCTGGCCATTGTTTTTTCATTTCTCTTCTCCATGTTTTTTTCCTTTAGTTCTCTCGATTTTTAAAGCTCTGCATACTCCGTGGTTTCTCTCCACGAATCGGGCCTTCTACTTCGTAGCACACATCGAGTCTTTGACTATGCGTCAGTGCACTCTGCAACATGCTTCTGAAGGCCGGGGTAGGTCTCCATGAACTGCCTTGGCAAAAAAGATATGTGAATGAGCTCCAAAAAAGTGCTTCTCAATACTGAAAAAATAGATGTAAAATATGGAAAACTAAATGGCCCACCAAGAGGCTACCAGGGGGTCTTTGAAGAAACTGCCTGATGGGAGAAGATGGCTAATAGCATGGGTCTAGGGGAGTATGTTCAAGTCCATTCATACCCCAATTTGCTAGTGGAGCTGCTTTCGGAAATTAAGAAAAACAATCAATTATTCCGGAGGCTGCCTCTATACGTCTTAGGCCTATGGGATTGTGTCTTCATCCCTAACATGAGAGGGGACACCCTAGCCTACTGGTTTAGGATCACACTATGTCGACATTAGCCGTTCAGGATGGCTGCCGTCCATGCCTAGGAGGACTTCACACCTGTCCACACTGATTGTTTGTACAATCATTTGAATGAAGTGGACAGGAAAGAACTGCAGCCATAGACATCTCCCTCAATGTACCAAACATTCTTGAAGGCATCCATGAGGAACTTAGTGAAGGGGTGGTCCAATGAGTGGGCCCTACGACAGGGTGGAAACTTCCCAGGTGATAGGGCCTTAGCCTACAGGGTATGTGCTTCGTGTGAATAATTTAGAGCAGAGCTGATGGGAGTGGGTCTGTAAGAGGCTGATTGTGCCTCCCAATTCCACATTTCTCAGCGGATGCAGTTGATGCTGGAATTGCTAAGCATATGGTCATCGAGGACCAATTCCTCCCATTTTCACCATGGAGGGGTCTTCATCAGTGTATGGGATCTGCATCTGATCTTGGGGTCTCAATATTGGGTGTAGTGTATGATGAGTTCCTCCCTGTTATGAGTGCATATAATGACCTAGAGCAGATTCCACCTCTGGTGATGGGGTTAAAGGAACTTATGCTAGGAGAAGAATTGGAAGCAGGGAGGGACATCCATTTCAAAAGAGAGTTGAAGAATCTACTGAACTACTCAAATGATGGGAAATTTATGCCGATGCCTCAAAAATGACCGAAGGGGGATCAATGAAGAAAGGGGCACTCGCAATGCAGGATCTTGGAGGTTATATAGTGGAAGATGTGGGGATTCAGCGTCAGTACCGAGCTGCAACCAGTAGTCAGGTAGGAAGCCATTATTGTTATGCCCATATGCGGATGGATCATGCAAGCGAGGGACACAAACATGGGTGTGCGACAAAGCACGTTTATTAGGGACTCCATGCTAGAGACAGGAGGGTGGGACAACCTTGGAATCTCAATGTTCTCCAAGATATACAAGAATTGTGGAATATCATCAAGGGGAATAAGCCAAAGAGAATATGCAGGCCATTCCACCTCCTGTAGGGGTGGATAGCATCACACGTTAGGGGGGTCTATGAATATCTAAACCCCTTCTCCACTTTAGGATTGATATTACACCTACTAATTCTCAATTCCACAAGGATAATTCCTGTGAAGAATACCGTGCAGTCGGTACTAAAACGTGTTTGGAAGGTAGAGGAGTTCAACCTTCACCCATTCCCGTTGAAAACGGGTGTTTACTCTGATGATGTCCAGGGAACCGAAGAGCATTGGTCCTACCTCCTGGCCTTTCGAGGCGAATTCCTAGTGGCACAGGTTGACCAAGAGACCCTCTGTGAGTGGTACACCCCACATAGATTTTCAAGGAAATATCAGTGCATGCAGTGACTAACCCCCACAGTTCTATTTTGGGGTGCGCCACAAGGAGAAACCATTTTTTTGGGGCAAATGTGGCTCAGGTTCTACATGGGAAGACGGGAAGATCTGGATTGAGCTTCCTCCACCCACAACCATCTTTTGGTTGGTGAAGGAGTAAGCCAAATGTTGGGAGTCAGCATACCTGTGGGAGATGCCAAAGCATCCTACCATTCATTCTAGCGATGGTGTGCCTCCCCAACCTCAAGGATGGGGTTGGAAGGTTGTAAGGACACTCCGAAGTTGCGGGCCTGCCGTGGTGGCGAGGCTAGTAACGGTTATGGGGGAGGTAGCGGCATCAGATCCAGCAACGGCAGCAGACCTGGCGGTCCCAAAAGAGAAGAGTTTTCTAGAGAGGAGGTCACCAAGTGGATTCCATAGGATATCCACTCAGGCTCCATGGAAGAGGGTGCACCATATAGACATTCTAGAGTGTGATGTCATCCTGGAGGCGTGTGTCAAATGGGATGTCAACAGGAAATTCCTTGGCTCGTCTGAGATGTGGCAACACTATAACGTCCTCAAGAAGGATTTTCCATGAATCGGCCCCGTCACGACCGACTTTGCAGTATCCCAGGTGGAGGCCAAGGAATACCTATCCTGGTTGGAGAACATCATGCACTCCTGGGGTGCCCCGCATCCAATGAATGATTGGGTGAAGGTGTTCATAGATCGAACAACCCCTCCGTAGTTGTCAGTTGTACAATTGAGGGATCTCTTCCCATTTATAGCATAATCGGATGAGTCCTCCTAGGGGGAGGAGGCCAGTAAAATGATACCTCACTAGTGCTGAAAACGTTATTTACGTAGGTTATTTTTCATTTTTTACGTCGATTTTTAGCTGACGTTAATACGGACGATGTTATAAATAATGTTATTTACGTCGGTTATTTAAAAACCGACGTAACAAACATAACATCGCGGTGTTTATCACGTCGGTTAATTAATAACCGATGTGAAAAAACCTGGGGGGGGTTATAACGTTGGTTATTATATAACCATCGTGATAAACCGGGTGGGGTTATCACGTCGGTTATATAATAACCGACGCCATAAACACGTGCGGGGGAGTTTATCATGTCGGTTATTAAATAACCGACGTCTTAAACCAGTCCGGGGGGTTTTATCACATCGGTTAATCAATAACCGACGTGATAAATCATTTCCCAGGTCCTTTATCACGTCAGTTATTAGATAACCGACGTGATAAACCCTTCTCGATTTCTTTATCACGTCCGTTATAAAATAACTGATCTGGAAGACAAATTTTTTATAAAAAAAATCGAATGCAGTCTTCTGCTCTCCCACAGAATCAACTAGAAACCAAATCAATAATTTGGACCACAAAAACAGAAGGAGATCAAAACATGAACTAAAGAAAATTTAAGCATTTACATTGATAACATATAAAACTTACCCCACTTGATAGCCCCTGCCCTCAGGTATACCCCCTGGATAGTCCTCCCCCACCCCATTGGAGCCCCCACCACACCCCTGGACTGCGCCTCGACCCCCTGGACAGCCCCAAACACCCCTCGACAACCCCCCACCCTCTTGAACAGCACCCCTCACCCCCTCACCCGACATGACAGCCCCCACCACACCCCTGGACTGCCCCGACCCGCTGGACAACCCTAAACACCCCTCGACACCCACCCTCCTGAACAACACCCCCTCACCCCCTCACCCCACTTGAAAGCCCACACCACACCCCTGGACTACCCCCCACCCCTGGACAGCTCCAAACACCCCGGGACAACCCCCCACCCTCATGTATACCCCCACACCCCGGACAACCCTCCCCCCATTGGAGCCCCCACCACACCCCTCACCCCACTTGACAGCCCCCACCCCATTGGTGCCCCCACCACACCCCTGGACTGCCCCCGACCCCCTGGACAGCCCCAAACACCCCTCTACAACCCCCCCACCCTTCTGAACAGCACCCCTCACCCCACTTGACAGCCCCCACTACACCCCTGGATTGCCCCCCGACCCCTTGGAAAGCTCCAAACACCCCTGGATAACCCCCCTCCCCACCCTCATGTGTACCCCCCACACCATGGGCAGCCCTCCCCCAACCCATTGGATCCCCCACCACACCCTTGGATAGCCCCCCGACCCACTGGACATCCCCAAACACCCCTCGACAACCCCCCCTCCCACATGTATACCCCCACCCCCTAGACAACCCTCCCACACCCTTGGGTATCCCTCCCACCCCCTGGACTCCCCCATCCCATCGGAAAACCCTCCCAAACCCCTGGACCCCCCAACCCCACTGAACACCCCCACACCCTAGGAACCCCTCCCCCCCAGACCAGAATCCATACCAGAAAAACCATCATAAGTAGACCAAAACAACAAGTAGAGAAAAATTAAACATTCACATATATAACATTCAAAACTTACACTGTCAACTTCAAAAAAAACTAAATCCAACCTAAATGACTACCAAATACACAATTACAACGACAATATTCAAAATTAAATTTTACATTACAAACAACTAAAATTAAATCAAACCAGTAAAATAATTTGACCACTCCACTTGTAAGTGTTTTATGTCTTTAGAAGTATTGGGTTGAGGGTCATCAAAAAGCTACAAATGAAAAGGATAGTAGTTAACGTGTATAATGAATAAATCAAATTGAAATATTATGGAAAAGATTAAGAGGAAATCTTACCAGGTCAAAATTCACAACTTTCCCAGTTGTTATTATTTCATACATAAATCTTAACATATAATATCCGCATTCGATGACGCCTTGTTATTCATGACAATTCTGTTTGAATGAATGTAAATTCAATATATTTTTTTATTTAATAAATCAAAAAGTACGAATTATAAATGGACATTTACCTTCACATTTACATATTTGATCTCTGCATTCATTTTCTTTGTGGTTTTTCGAAAGTAGGCCCATGCCCTGTTAGAAAATAATACGAATGGGGTAAATTTAAAATTCAATATAATATATAAAACTATAGAGAAATTTAAACATACTTTTCCAATATATTCTTAAAACTTTCCCACACATCATCATGGACAGAGCATTTCCTATAAAGTTCTTTCTCCCTTGGGCAAAAAACCCCTAACATCCAATGATCACTGATAAAAGGAAATTTAACATTATTGGTTTTTTATGTTAAAAGATAATTAACTATTTGAGAGAGATGTGTTTCATACCTCTCACAAAAAGGCATCATCCATTATTGTATGACTGTATTCATTTCAAGTATTTCAGCAATATAATGCATTCTTTGTTCCTCATCCAATGAACATGCTTCAGGGGAAATCAATTGTGGGTCCATGAATCCATATACATCTGTCAGCTCATTCCTCTCACAAATTTTATAAAGATACCTAATACAAAACTGACATAAGTATACATTTTTAATAAATATAATACAGAGAAAAGGTGTTAAGGCTTACATGGAAAAAATTTTCACCACGTTGATGCACAATTTATCTCCAGTAACAAGCTCCATGATATCAGTTTTCATAATCCCCACATTTATTTAACATCCAAAAAAATGAGCTTCTATTGGAAACTCATAATGACCCGCCAACAAATTTGAATATCTTGACAATCTGTCAAGACTACTAGAATCTGTATCTGATGTCATAGCCATTTGTTTTTGTTGTTTTCTATATAGTATTTCTTTACCTTTGAAGTATTCCTGTAAAAATAAATTGAAAAATATATTATCTTTCAAATGATAAGACAAATTTCATAAAAAAAAGATATAGCATTCATTCCTCTATGGTAATGAGTCGAAGAAGTATGGATGGCCAAATTAAAAAATGTTCGATATTATGTCCAAATGTTGCCACCTCATCTGTAGGTAATGGTACCCAAGCTGATATATCTATAGTATCCTGTACAGTGACCCTATGATTCTCTACCTCTAATTTTTGATGATTAACTGTATCTTCTATACAATATACCAACCCTTATGCTACTATATGATGTTGAGAATCATCACCATACAACTCACAATAAGTAGAAATCTGCGGCGGAGGAGTAGGATAAAAAATGGGGTCTGCTGGCTGAGGTGAAGGAGTGGGAGCTACTGGCGGGGGTGGAGGATAAATAATGGGATCTGCAGGGGGAGGTGGAGGAGTGGGAGCTGCAATCCGAAATTGTCTTTTCATGTCTACAAACATAGACTGCACCGACGCTCTAATCTTGTCCTCCATCGTCGCATTAATATTATGAACTTCAGCCTCCCAAGATTCTAATTTTTTATAAACCCCCTCAATGTTAGAAGTTGAAGAACGTGGAAACACTTTTCTTACCGATACAAATGCGGGATATCCTCTTACATGACCTGGATTTTCAGGCCTTCCCAATGCTACAGATAAAATATCATCCCTCCTAGTAGCTGTAAATGTCCCCTGTGAACTCTGCTCCTCAAGAGAGTCCTGTATTAATTAATTGAACATTTCTGTAATGATTGAAATTATATGAAGAAAATGGATAACTTAAATAAATAAAATAGATATCTTACAATCCTCACAGCTACGATTCGTGAATCTTCCAAAAGATATTTCCCTTTTGTTCCCTTCTGAGATCTCTTCCATTTTTCATGTCTAGATAGAGGGGATGGAGGGGCCACCTCTCCAAATCTTGAAGACTCATCTTTTAGTTGTTGAAATTTCTCCACCATCATTTGTTCTTCCAAAAATGCATACCCTCCCCGAGATAAACTATGAGGGTATACATTTTTAGATTGAATATCTATATGATATTTTGTCATTTGCTGTAAATTAAGAATAAGAAATCATTAACAAAACATTAATAAGATCATTTATATAAGAAAGCTTATAAAAGTTTACACAGCCCTTACCAAAAAAGACTCTTTTCTTCTACTTTCAAAAAACTGTCTCTATGTGTCTTCATCTATAAAAGGATATATACGACATGGATTGTCATGATTCTTATGACCATAAATGAAATCAGATGAGAGGGTGGACTTGAAATCCCTCCATCTCATTGCAGCCAATGATAAGCATTTCTTCCTGACTCCTCTAGTGTGAGGAATATAAAATGTTATCTAATAAAGAAGAGGTTAACCATATTATATATACTAGAAACATTTAAAGAATAGTCAAACAATAGCAAAATATCTTACCAAAACTGTCTCCCACAACTGAGAGATTATCGCTTTATCCACACTTCTACAGTCATCATACATAATGCTTACTTTGCTCTTAGCTTGAGTTGCTACAAAAGTCTTAAAATCTTTTGCATTTGGACCTCTAAAAATATCATCATCATCAAACTCAATGACTATCCTCTGATCCTGCGTACGGGCAAGGGATAATTTTGGTAAACGTGTGCACCCACGTTTACCAACCTTTGAAATCATTGTTGTAATAGGATCATGTGAATGTTCCTCCCCAGAGGTATGACCAATATGCTCATCTCCATAATCATGTGGTTGATCAACTGAATGCTATGTCATTATCCTTCAAATAAAAAAAACAAACGTTAGTTCAAAAATATAAAAATTCAAATATATTAATACTATTGTAATCAAAAAATAGAAAAGTGTACTAAGTTACGTAATAGTAAACATTGGTAATATGGTAAGCATGTTAAACAGTGGTAAATATTGTCAAGATGGTTAAGATGGTAAACATGTGAAATGCCTGGATAGGTTGTGATCACTGAGAGGGGAGGGGTGAATCAGTGATTACTTTTTCTTTTTATGAATTGTTCCCTTTGGATTATCAATTCAACCTCTGCAGCTGGTTAAAGCCTAGATCTACTCTTTTAGTGGTGCAGTAATAATGAGAGCACAGAACACAGAGATTTACAAGGTTCGGTACAAAGACCTACTCCTTGCCGTGTTGGTTACACCCCTCAACACGGATTCTTCACTATGCCAAAAGATGATTACACATTAATTGGTTATACCCCCCAATTACAAGTTGGTTAAACCCCCCAACTCCACAGCATCATCTTCATCATGGCTCCACTTCACTTCTTCAAAGGTGTTGTTCAAAACTTCAAGTAGCTTCAACAGTCTTCAAAAGATCTCGTTGGTCTTGCTCACCAAAAACCAATCACTTAGAGTGATCAGTTCTTTTGCATTCACACACTTAAGTGTGTACTCCTCTTCTTCTTATAGTTTGTCACTCTTTTTCACTTGTGCACACATACACAACTCATTTTGAATGTACTCAAATGGGTACAAGCCGAACCTCGGCCTCTTCCTTTCTTTGCACACTCACAAGGCTCGGGCTCTTCACTTCACACACACTCAAGGTGTGTTCTTCACTTTGCACACAAGGTGCAAGCCTCCTCACTTGCTAAGCACACTCATGCAAGCCTACGGCCTTCTTCCTTCATTGCACACACAAAGGCTACGGCCTTGGGTTCTCTTGAATGCAAATAACCCGTAGGGTCCTCTTACTCCATTTGCACACACACACTCAAAGTGTGAACTCCACTGTTCTTCAAGAGCCGCGCAAGCACAATGGGTGCAAGGGCCATGAAAGGGTGTGGCCAACCTCTTCCTTCACAACTGCCGCACAAGTGCTTACCGCGCAGGGGGCCGCGGTGCACCAAGGGGGCGCGCAAGTTCGCGCTGCTCACCCTCCTTCCTGTCGCGCAAAGGATAGCGCGCAGGGGGTCACTTTCGGGCCTCGGGTGGCACCGAGAACAACCGTCGCGCAAGGTAGTTGCGCGGTGGCTCTTTCTTCGCGAGGCAGAGGGCTCTCGCGGATCACAAATTTTCAGCAACACTCCTCAAGGGCTCGGCCTCATTTTTATAGGCAGAGGAGAGCAAATGGATTCCACGGAATTCAACACATGAATGCCCGATAAAAGCGGCGTTTTGAAAACTTCAAACGCGGGCCGAGAATCTCGTTCTTTCTCTCTGCACAACGCAGACTTCTTCTCCTTCTCCTTTATCCACGTGCATGCGTTTTAAAACGCATGCAAGCCTCTGTTTAATCCCATTCCATGCAAAACACGAACACCATGGCCTCTGCACCTTCAGTTTGCCTTCGGCCGAATCTCGAATTCTTCTTCTCATCGCATGCAAACTCATTTTAATGCATGGTTGTGTTCGGTATTCTCAGACGATCCCAATGGAACCTTCAGCTCCTTCAAAGGTGGCTGGGAACTCAAAAACCATGCTCGGGTGGCGCCTGGTTTGAAGGTGGCTGCGGGAATGCGCGGGGAGGCCTCAGCCGAGCTCGGGGATGAAGACGGACGCTGGGCCGTTGGATGCGGTGATCAAAAACCTTCGACGGCTTGGATCAGATCGGGAGCGCGGCGGATTAGATGAGCGGCGCCGATTGTCCGCGAGATCGCTCGGACGGCTGAGATTTGCTCCCAGGGATTTTTCCGCGTCCCACATCGAAACGGGGCGCGGTTTTGCCGTGGTTTATTACCCTGGCGCTGCCTCAACCCCGCAATTGAACTTCCAACCCTCTCGGTGCCGCCCCGCGCCGAGTTCACCCTGCGGGCGCGCTCTGCGCCCACCCATGCCTCCTGCGGGCGCGCTCTAGCGCCCACTATGCACACGCGGGTGCGCGGGCTTCACCACCGCGTGCCCTTGGGGCTTTCGGCCCCTGCCGCGCTCCTCCGGGCGTGCCCTAGGCACCCATGCGGTGTCTTGGGTGTGCGCCCTGCCGCCCTGGCTCGCCCCACGGGTTCCCCCATGGGCGTGGTGCCCTAGCGCCCATGCCTTGGGGTTGAACCCTCAAGGTGCCTTGGCTGGCTACATTTTTTGCTTAAGTGTAGAACCTAGACATTGTATAAAAACAAAGTATCCCCATATGCCAAATGCCACTTCTCCCTTCTTCATTTCTTCTCCTCTCTTCTTCTTCTTGAGAATTCAAACATTAATCTACTTGATTATAAACAACTCCTCAATTTATGATTCTTCATCATCATCTCATTTTCTACTTAGGAGAGAATTCTCAAGGATCTTTATCAACCGAACTCCTGAATCACATAACATCTTCAATGGGCTTCGTTGATCAAATCAGAGATCAATTGGATCTTCTTCTGATTCACATGCACTGAGTAATAGTGCATGGACTTCATAAACACCACTTCATCCACATAGATGTTGTGGATGGATCTCTTGCTTCTCCTCATGCATTGTCAATACAATGCATGGTCTTCTAACATTGGTGTGACTTTGTATCATCAGGATACAAGTTCTATGAATTTAAAGAGCATCTCAACAATCGTCAGATGTTATGCTTCCTCAATCATCAATCTTCAAGATGTACTTCATCAGATGGCACACGAAGACAAGTTATTGACAACAAATGCAATCACTTCACTTGGGCACAACAATCTCCCCCTTTGTATTTGGTTGTCAATACTCCTAAGCACACTTAGAGAATGTCGTGTGCCTGATGATTTCTCCCCCTTATTGGCCAACAAATTCAAAGGGATGAATGGAAACCATACCCAGAATATAGAGCTTATGGAACCTGCACATCTTTAACTGCCAATGCTCCCCCTCAGGGGATGCACTCATCTCCTTCAATTCCCTGCATGTCAGTACAAGAATACAAAAAGTTAGGAAATAAGGAGGGACCTTCTTCTTCCTCAAGTTAGAGGAGAAGGCTGAACATGAAGATTCAGCCTTAGCTCAGCAACTTTTTCTGTAGGCATAGCTTGTATCCACTGTTCAACTGCTTCAGCCACTGTGTGAGGTTCAACTTGAGAAACCCGTGCACTCTGATCTTCCAATCTCAACATTCTTCTAGTTCTTACTGAGGAGTGTGGTTCACCCAGGACATTTTCTGTGTCAGTATGTTTCTTCAATTGGTTGTATGTCCTTCCACTTTTATTACCTTCCTCTTCATCACCGGTGTATTCAGATTTGATCTCAATTTGAAATAGGTTTCCAGTGGTTCTTCTTCCTTGAGTGATGATCTGTCCATACTTCGAGCTCTTGATGATGCATGAATCTTTCTTGAACAGTACTTCATGACCATAATCACATAACTGACTTACACTCAGCAGGTTGTGTTTCAATCCTTCGACAAATAACACATCATTGGATTTTAGATTTGTTGTTTCAACCAGTGCCTTTCCAACTCCCTTGATTTTTAGAGAACAATTATTTCCAACCACCACAGTTCCTCCTTCATGACTTTCTATGTTGTTTAGAATTTTTATATCACCAGTCATGTGTGATGAGCATCCACTATCAAGAATCCATGACTTGTTTCTGCTGCTGGCTTTTGGAGCAACTTCAGCAAAGCATGTGATTTCTTCATTGGTTTCCTGAATGACTATCCCTTTCATGTCTTTGACTTTTTGTTCGGGAAGAGTAGTCATACATTTATCAGCTCTATGACCTTGTTGGTCACATCTTCCACAAGATTCACTTAGGCAGTCAAATGTGTTCTGAATTGGAGGTTTTGATACTTTCTGCACAACACTCTGGGTTTCAGGATGTCTCCCCCTTGACTCATGCCTCATTCTTGGAAGAGACATGTTATACTAGCATGCATAGGCCTTATGACCAAACACACCACAACACCAGCAGTAGCCTCTAAACTTTGACCTTTTCCGCTGATAAGAGTCATGTTGTAATTTCCTGTCCAAGATTTGAGTATTCCTTCCTGAGGATTTCATTTCATCCACTGAAGATGATTTTGAACAGGTTTGTTTATGACATGTTTGTCTCAATTTTATCTTTTAACCTGCATAGTTAGAAATAACAGATGTAAATTGAGATTTACTGAGTGGTGAGTCGACCTGCCTCTGAGCACCAGTGTGAGATGATTCTACCTTGACCTCAACAGCCTTGTTAAAGTCTTCTATCATCTTTTTCAAATTATTTTGTGCTTCAACCCACTTGTACTGTGTTACTGATTGTTCTTCTTCTTTGAGGTGAAGTTTCTCCTCAAGATCTTTTGCTATCTTATCCAGCTCAGCTATCTTCAGTTTGTGTCTCTTGATTTCATCAATGTACATTGTCTCTTTCTTCATACATTCTTCCAACTCCTCAGTCATCCTTTTGGTTTCCTTTTGTAACAATCTCTTCTCTTTCTTGAGTTTAGTGTTCTGTTCAAGGAAAGCCACTAGTTCATCTTTCAACATGTGTTTGAGCTCTGTTCGTTCATTTTCATCATCTTCACTGCTGCATGTGTCAAACCCTTTTTCTACATGAGCCATAAAATTCGTTTCTTCTTCTGATTGACTGGCTGAAGTGAAGTCTGATTCTTCCTCTCTGTTAACATAGCTTCTTCTTTCACCTGGAACAAACCTTTTCTTTCTTGCACCAGATCTGTTTCTTTCTCTTGGGTATCTACTCCATTTCTTATTTTGTGACTTATCTTCTTCAACTTCCGGAGCACTAGATCTTTTCTCGGGACAGTTGGCAGCAAAGTGTCCGATGTTATTGCAATTGAAACACCTCGATGGTAATTTCCCTTTTCCCCTGAATTTAGTTTTTCCAAACCATTTAGATAAAAGAGAAATAACCTTGTTGAGATCTTCATCCTTTTCTTCATTGTCCGACTCATTTGATCCTAAGACTTCGTCATCTCTTATCTTGAGTTTTCTCATGGCCTCGAAAGCCATCTCATCCTTGATCTTCTTTTTGAATACTGGAATCTTCCTCATTTCATATGTAATGAGAATGTTGTGAAGTTCATCAAGAGAGAGATCATCTCTGTCTTCTAGTGCGGAGACTTTGGGATCAAACCTGTCAGGAAAGTTTCTCATTAGTTTTTTAACAATAGTTGAGTCCTCCAACTTTTCTCCAAAGCCTCGAATGTTACTGACAATTTCATTGACTCTTGTAAAATAATCGTCAATACTTTCTTCTTCTCCCATCTTAATATCTTCAAACCGACTTCTCCAAATTTGTAATTTAGCTTCCTTGACTTTCATGTTGCCTTCATAACTACTCTCCAATTTGTCCCAGATTTCTTTGGCATTCTTGAGTCCCATGACTTTTGTGTAAACCTTTTCTGAGAGAGACATAAGAATGGCATTTTGAGATTTACCATCAACTTCCATATTTCTTTTCTCAGCAGGTGACATAGCAGCTTCATCAGCATGAGGAGGGAATCCAAATAAGGCTGCATTTCTAACTTCAAGGCCGAGAGATAGAAGGTAGGGTAACATCCGATTCTTCCAGCTGTGGTAATTCTTTCCATCGAATGTAGGAACACCCCTACTATTAACAGAATTCAGATTGTCCATCTTTTCAGAAGTAGATCCTTACAGAGGGAACCTGCGCTCTGATACCATTTGAAATGCCTGGATCGGTTGTGATCACTGAGAGGGGAGGGGTGAATCAGTGATAACTTTTTCTTTTTATGAATTGTTCCCTTTGGATTATCAATTCAACCTCTGCAGCTGGTTAAAGCCTAGATCTACTCTTTTAGTGGTGCAGTAATAATGAGAGCACAGAACACAGAGATTTACAAGGTTCGGTACAAAGACCTACTCCTTGCCGTGTTGGTTACACCCCCCAACACGGATTCTTCACTATGCCAAAAGATGATTACACAGTAATTGGTTATACCCCCCAATTACAAGTTGGTTAAACCCCCCAACTCCACAGCATCATCTTCATCATGGCTCCACTTCACTTCTTCAAAGGTGTTGTTCAAAACTTCAAGTAGCTTCAACAGTCTTCAAAAGATCTCGTTGGTCTTCCTCACCAAAAACCAATCACTTAGAGTGATCAGTTCTTTTGCATTCACACACTTAAGTGTGTACTCCTCTTCTTCTTATAGTTTGTCACTCTTTTTCACTTGTGCACACATACACAACTCATTTTGAATGTAATCAAATGGGTACAAGACGAACCTCGGCCTCTTCCTTTCTTTGCACACTCACAAGCCTCGGGCTCTTCACTTCACACACACTCAAGGTGTGTTCTTCACTTTGCACACAAGGTGCAAGCCTCCTCACTTGCTAAGCACACTCATGCAAGCCTACGGCCTTCTTCCTTCATTGCACACACAAAGGCTACGGCCTTGGGTTCTCTTGAATGCAAATAACCCGTAGGGTCCTCTTACTCCATTTGCACACACACACTCAAAGTGTGAACTCCACTGTTCTTCAAGAGCCGCGCAAGCACAATGGGTGCAAGGGCCGTGCAAGGGTGTGGCCAACCTCTTCCTTCACAACTGCCGCACAAGTGCTTACCGCGCAGGGGGCCGCGGTGCACCAAGGGGGCGCGCAAGTTCGCGTTGCTCACCCTCCTTCCTGTCGCGCAAAGGATAGCGCGCAGGGGGTCACTTTCGGGCCTCAGGTGGCACCGAGAACAACCGTCGCGCAAGGTAGTTGTGCGATGTCTCTTTCTTCGCGAGGCAGAGGGCTCTCGCGGATCACAAATTTTCAGCAACACTCCTCAAGGGCTCGGCCTCATTTTTATAGGCAGAGGAGAGCAAATGGATTCCACGGAATTCAACACATGAATGCCCGATAAAAGCGGCGTTTTGAAAACTTCAAACGCGGGCCGAGAATCTCGTTCTTTCTCTCTGCACAACGCGGACTTCTTCTCCTTCTCCTTTATCCACGTGCATGCGTTTTAAAACGCATGCAAGCCTCTGTTTAATCCCAATCCATGCAAAACACGAACACCATGGCCTCTACACCTTCGGTTTGCCTTCGGCTGAATCTCGAATTCTTCTTCTCATCGCATGCAAACTCATTTTAATGCATGGTTGTGTTCGGTATTCTCAGACGATCCCAATGGACCCTTCGGCTCCTTCAAAGGTGGCTGGGAACTCAAAAACCATGCTCGGGTGGCGCCTGGTTTGAAGGTGGCTGCGGGAATGCGCGGGGAGGCCTCAGCCGAGCTCGGGGATGAAGACGGACGCTGGGCCGTTGGATGCGGTGATCAAAAACCTTCGACGGCTTGGATCAGATCGGGAGCGCGGCGGATTAGATGAGCGGCGCCGATCGTCCGCGAGATCGCTCGGACGGATGAGATTTGCTCCCAGGGATTTTTCCGCGTCCCACATCGAAACGGGGCGCGGTTTTGCCACGGTTTATTACCCTGGCGCTGCCTCAACCCCGCAATTGAACTTCCAACCCTCTCGGTGCCGCCCCGCGCCGAGTTCACCCTGCGGGCGCGCTCTGCGCCCACTCATGCCTCCTGCGGGCGCACTCTAGCGCCCTCTATGCACACACGGGTGCGCGGGCTTCACCACCGCGTGCCCTCGGGGCTTCCGGCACTTGCCGCGCTCCTCCGGGCGTGCCCCAGGCGCCCATGCAGTGTCTTGGGTGTGCGCCCTGCCGCCCTGGCTCGCCCCACGGGTTCCCCCATGGGCGTGGTGCCCTAGCGCCCATGCCTTGGGGTTGAACCCTCAAGGTGCCTTGGCTGGCTACATTTTTTGCTTAAGTGTAGAACCTAGACTTTGTATAAAAACAAAGTATCCCCATATGCCAAATGCCACTTCTCCCTTCTTCATTTCTTCTCCTCTCTTTTTCTTCTTGAGAATTCAAACATTAATCTACTTGATTATAAACAACTCCTCAATTTATGATTCTTATTCATCATCTCATTTTCTACTTAGGAGAGAATTCTCAAGGATCTTCATCAACCGAACTTCTGAATCTCATAACATCTTCAATGGGCTTCGTTGATCAAGTCAGAGATCAATTGGATCTTCTTCTGATTCACATGCACTGAGTAATAGTGCATGGACTTCATAAACACCACTTCATCCACTTAGAAGTTGTGGATGGATCTCTTGCTTCTCCTCATGCATTGTCAATACAATGCATGGTCTTCTAACATTGGTGTGACTTTGTATCATCAGGATACAAGTTCTATGAATTTAAAGAGTAGCTCAACAATCGTCAGATGTTATGCTTCCTCAATCATCAATCTTCAAGATGTACTTCATCAGATGGCACACGAAGACAAGTTATTGACAACAAATGCAATCACTTCACTTGGGCACAACAACATGGTAAACCTGGTAAACATGGTAAAGTAATTATCACTAAACAAAAATAACAGATATATAATTCATGTAATGGTAAACATGATAAAGTAAATTAAAAAAACTTAAAACAAACAAAAACATATACTTATTTTATTTTAAAACATGTTTTAATAAATAATAAACTTACAATATCTTACATTTATGAAAAAAATAAATGTAAAAAAGAAATAAAGATATGTTACGTGTAATTTTAGGAATGTACAAATGGATTGTTTTCCCAAATTCATTCATCTTGATCATTCCTTACGATACAAAACATGTCTTCAACATGCTCATAATTATGTTTTGTTAGTCCTTCCATGAAGTAGGGATCTCACATAAATCAGCATCTTCATCAACTTTATCCTCACCAACATATCGTTTTTTACCTTGTAAAACAACAGCCCACTGCATATCTAATTGATCTACTACATAGAAACATTGTTTTTCATGTGTTGCCATTATAAAAGAATCAGCTGTGTCTTCCAATCAATTCAGATTAACATGTTTCATTCCAAATTCGTCGTTTTTGACATTGTTGTTACTGATAAACCATTTACAGTTAAATATAGGAACATTAATTTAAATGTAATCAACCTCCCATATGTCTTCAATCACTCCATAATATGCACTTCATGTAGAAATTGGGTTTTTGTCCTTAGCACTCGAAAAATGCATTGCTTCTGCAAACACCAATACACCACTATTCTGAACTGCACTTCTATTATCCTGAGCTTTTGTTTGAAATGTTTAGCCATTAATGTCATAACCGGACCATGTTATCACATTTAAACATAGACCACCCACTATCCATTTTAATGTCTCTGATACATCTGATCTACCAAGAAAAGTCTTTTAAATCCATGATAAAAATGATTTTTATGTTCATTCAAAATCCACATTTCTTTCTTCTTTGGATGACATTGTTTCAACTCATTAATATGCAATGTGATATACGGTAGAACATCAGCTATGTTATTCAAGATGTATGTTTCTAACTTCTTCATCTGTTCCGCTAACAATGATTTCACTTTCAAGCCACAAATCCACATTCCCACATTATTAACTCATTCATGGAGAGATGGAGGCAGACCTATGTGTTGCACCACATCCAAGTAGCTCGTACAAAACACTTCTACCTCCTCAGAAATATACTTTTCAATAACGGAGGCTTCAGGTCAATATGGATTTTTTAAACATTCCCCATTAATATTTTCATATACCTTTCAAAAGGATACATCCAACGAAGATATACAGATCCACAAGGCTTTATTTCTTAACCATATGAATCATTAAATGCACCATTATATCAAAAAATTTGGAGGAAAATACATTTCCAATTGACAAAGTATAAAAATTTCATCCTTTTCCAAAATTTTCAAAGCATTCACATCAATCTCCTTGTTAGAAATTGAATTGAAAAAATAACACAACATCATCATAGTCATTCTGACACGAATGAGCAATATTCCATGCAATGAAACTGGTATGATTTGTTGCATCATGACGTGACAATCATGTGATTTCATACCAATCAACTTCAAGTCCTTCAATGAGACAAAAAAATTTACATTTGAAGAATAACCTTGAGGCACTTTGATATCATGAAGACATTGAAAAAAGCTAATTTTCTCCCTCTTTGATATTGTATGACAAGCCGGGGGAAGAAATGTTCGTCTTCCTTTAGGAGTGGGAGCTACATCCAAACGATTTCCCATTGATAGTAAGTCTAATCTTCCATTCAACCCATCTTTAGACTTTCCTTTAATATCTAACAATTTTCTAATCAAACAATCACATATATTCTTCTCCATGTGAATGACATAAAATTCCTTGCTATATATAATACAGTCATTCAGACAGGCATGTATTTTCTTGTATCCCAATCCCATCGGGTATAATATTTTCATGGACTTGTAATGTGAATCTGGAAGATCATTATCTTTTGGAAGAATGTCTTTCATCAATTGTAGCAGCTCTGTAAAACTTGTGTCACTCCATCCATGTTTCGCCTTCAGGTTAATCAATCTTAACACTGCCGAAAAAATTGTAAAATCTGTACAACCAGGATATAATGGTTTTTTAGTATCACCATATAGACGAGCAACTGTTGGTTCTATCTCAATTTGTTCTGCTACAATATCGCGAATCATTTCTTCAATTCCATCGGTGTTACCATCTTGTGAATCATCATCTTTAGTGACATTTTATCCAGTTTCACCATGCCAAATCCAAGGGCTGTAACTCGGATTAAATCCATGACAAATCAGATGATCTTTTATCTCTCTACTTTTCAACTTCTTTATATTCAAACATTTCAGGCATGGACAGAAAAAAATGTCACTACTTGGAACATTTCGTTTAGAAAATTCCAAAAAGGAATAAACACCTTCCTCATATTCATTGTTTATTCGATGTTCCCTAATCCAACATCAACTCATTATTACATATAAAAAATATCAAAAAAAATATATATATTTTTAAGATAAGACAAATATAAGTTTATATAAAAAAAATCATAATTTGAATATAAAAAAAATTTGAAATATAAAACAAATCTATGAATATTTAAAAAAATATGCTTGAATAATATTATTAAAACAAAATATCGTTAGATATAACAGTTTTAAATTACATTGAATAAAAGAAAACCATGGCGCCAACATGGTTGATAAAAAATTGGATAAATTGTAGTAAAACTAAGAATCAAATCTTATTTAAAATAAAAATTCAGATGGAGAAAATCACAATGTAAAGCCAATCATCATGGCACACTCATCATGTCATAATCTCAGAAACCCCGATGCAGGAGTCAATCCCCTTGACACCCTCAACCCTCTAGACAGCCCCCACCCCCCAGACAACCCCCAAAACCCTCTGGGCAGGCCCCCGCCCCTGTGGACAGCCACCCACACCCACCCACCCCCTTAGACACCCCTCCCCAGGACACCCCCCAACCCTCTGGACATCCCCCACCCCTGGACATCCCCCCACCCCTCTAGAAAGCACCCCCACCCCTCCTGGACACAACCCCCACCTCCTACCCCCTTGGACACCCCTGGACACACCCCAACCCTCTGGACAGCCCCCACCCCCGGAAAACCCCCAAAACCTTCTAGACAGGCCCCCACCCCCTTGGACAGCCCCCCCCCCACACCCACCCCTTGGACACCCCCTGGACACCCCCAACCCTCTGGACAACCCCCACCCCCGTCCAACCCCCAAAACCCTCTGGACAGGCCCCCACACCCTTGGACAGCCCCCCACACCCACCCACCCCCTTGGACACCCCCTGGACCCCCCAACCCCTGGACAACCCCCCCCCCGGACAGCCCCTAACCCCTCTCGACAGCACCCCCACCCAACCTAGACACCACCCCCACCCCCTACACCCGTTGACACCCCGCTGGACACCCCCAACCCTTTGGATAGCCCCCACCCCTGGATAGCACCCCACCACTCCAGACAGCACCCCCACCCCTCCTCGACACCACCCCCACCCCCGACCCCCTTGGACACCCCCTGGACACCACCAACCCTCTGGACAGCCCCCACCCCATCAGACAACCCCCAAAAACCTTTGGATAGGCCTCCACCTCCTTAGACTGCCCCCCACACCCACCCACCCCCTTGGACACCCCCTGGACACCCCAACCCTCTGGACAGCCCCCCATCCCCCCGAACAACCCCCCAAACAATGGTTCACATATAAAAACTAGGAATAGTGAACAACTAAAAACACATGAATTTAATATATACTTCAGTATGAAATAGATAGAATTAAATATTATTAAATATGGCTACTTAAATGATCGTATGATAATTAAAAATAACCACTGATATTCTACTAGTCAAATGATCACATGTTTTCTCGATAACTAATATCATAATGATGCAATGGACAATTCTAGAAATCTTAAACATATTGTCAAGGCCTTGTCCAAGGCGTCAAAAAATAAAAGGGTATGCCCTCAGCAGAAACCATTTTTATTTGGAATCATGAGACATAGCGATGCATCAAAGGGCCATAGAGGTCAACAACCATTACATTATATGTCTAATAGATTCTCATATAAAAGAGGATAAACATAAGTAGAAAAAATAGATGAAATATCATTTCCGAATTCATACATTTAATCAATAACCATTCTATGCAGTAATATAGGTGAATGAGATCATTAATTGTCAATGAAAAAAAAAATTACCATCAATGTCGTGCATTCGCGAAACAAAAACAAACTAAACAGAAGTAGTTGAGGATTACATGAATATTGCGAGTCGATCTAATAGATCTAGGGATGATAAATAAGATGATGATGTAAAAAAGAGGTAAGAGGGTTCGAAATAGAAGAATCTTACCTAGTTTAAACACATAAATCAAAAAACATAAATATAGACTATCCAGGAAAAAAACGAACAAAATAAATTCGTGGAAGGCTTACTTCAGTGATGCGAGTTGAGATGATAGATCCGAGGAGGGTAAATATGATAAATGATGAAGGCAAAATGAGTTTAACACAGTGAGATCGACGAGTTGATTAGGGTTTACTGCGCGAGAGAGACGAGCTTCCAGACTGTCGATCGAAAAATCGTAAATGACAATCCACGGGGCTTGTTAATTTTTTAAATGTTTTATAACGTCATTTATTTAATAACCGATGTTATAAACGGTTTTTACATTAATAAAGTCGTTTATTATAATAAATGATGTTATAAATGTAGCAGATATAGATTGTTTTCTGTCGGTAATTTTATAACCGACGTAAAAAAATCCACGTGTTGGTTTTTGACGTCGGTTATTCTATAACCAACGTAAAAAAGACATCAGAAATCACAATTTTTTACATCCGTTATTGTATAACCTGTAACATCCGAGATTGTTATGAGAAATTTTTTGTTTTTATGTTATATAAATCATCAAAGGAATCTTTCACTACACACAACACTAGCTTGGCTTGCTTTACACGCAATCACGACCTTCCTCGATAGCTTGCGTCGTACGCAATACCGAGTTTCACTAATCAACTATATGCTCTTAAAATATTATTAAAACTAGCCGTTATTAATAGTAATACCCACTTTTTGAAATTTTATTTTTTCAAAATGGACTTCATTTTTGGATTAGGAATATCTAAAATAGCCTAGGGTGAAATTTTTGCATTTTTCTGAAAACATTACATTTTTGATGAATAGTGAAAACACTGGGTTACTATTTAAAACCTGACTTTTTATTTTAATAACTATTTATTTAAATTTATTTTAGGTCAAAATTGATACATAATACCTATTTAAGTTCAATTCAATTCATTGGAGTCATTTAATAATAATTTTAGATATATAAAAATTTTATTGAACTTTTCACCATCTTTTACCCACCTCCTAGAAGAATTTTCAAATTTACATAAAACTTAATTTTACCGCTTCTATTAGTGGAATTTCAAAAATCTGAGAGACACGGTTAATATCAAGGACTAAAATGTGGTTGAATGAGATGAAAATAATTTTGGTGAATATTAACTTTTTACTTTTTTTTACCACGGTTAAAAGTAAATATGGTAATTAAGGGTAAAAATGATATTATTATTACCCTAACACATGTCCTAATTCTATTGGATAAGTGTAATTCGTCCAAAAACAACCTTAGGAAAAAAATATGACCATTTAGGGCCACATGGATTAGATTAGGACATTTAATATTAATTTATTTAAAGAAGGGTTAAAATAGTTAAAATCAAAGTGTAATAAGTGAATCATTTTTAATATAGGGTTATACATAAGATAAATTCGACTATAAATATTCATTAGAAAGATAAAATGATTTCCTACATAATGGTATATTATTTGTAATTTTTAGACTTCAAATTATTTAATTTATTTATGACACAATGATGATGCAGTAATTATATTATTGATGAAATATTGACATAATTGATGTTATAAATATCCAAATAAATGTAATTTGAGACTTTTTATTAACATTGTTCGAACTAATCTTTCTATTATGATTTTCACAAAAATCAATTACCTAATAGTGTCAAAATTGACATAAAGTAGTTTTTAAAAAAATATTAAATTATTAATTGTTATTTCATTCCTAAAAATCTAAGGTTCGGCCAAATGACATAGATAAGGTTATATATATTAATAATAAACAACTTGGGGTTTGTTTGGCTTGTTATAGTATGTTTATTAATCTTATAGTGGAAGAAAACAATAAGACATGGTAAAAGTTAAATTATCTAACTTATAGTTAAATCTAAATGATAAGGTTAAAATAGAAACCTAAACTACTTTATAATAAAATAATATTTTTAGTTTTTTCTAAGGTTCCCCTCTCCTCCCTTATAAAAGGGAACCTCCTCCCTCTCTTCCTCACACCACATTGAGCTTTCAAGGTTGGACAACCTCTAACAAATTCTCTTCTCCACTTCCCTAGAATCATCCAAAAGGTCTTGGTCTTCTTCAAAGACCAATTTCAGTTCCCTAAGAGGTGGTCTCAAAGAGGCGCTTCAAATAAGAGGTAATGTCCGTTACCGATTATTTCAAATTTATTTCTTCTTCCACTTATTCTTATTTAGTTGTTTCATTATGAATTAATAACATCAGTATCAATCATATACTGATATGTTATTATAAGTGTGAAACATCCCTATTTCACCATCTATCCATCCTACGGAAAACGAAATCACCGCGCGTGCGTATGTGTGGAATACCGTCTCCACGCCGTGGTGTAATCTATTTTCCACCACCACCTTACTTGGATGGGTATAATGGTGTAAATAATAACTATATATGATTATTGTAAAGTGATATTGATTATGAAATAGTATACATACACTCTAACACAATTCCACGATCAAGGGAACGATATCATCGCTCGTGCGTACGTACGGAATACCATCTCCACGATGTGAGGCGACTCGTTCTACATGATTTTCATTGCATAATGATTACATAAATGAATTTAGTGAATAAATATGATATTTATTACACTAATACCATTCTTTAAATGAGGTATCTATAATCTAAAAAGAAGAATAAGAATTTATTCGACAAAACACGCATAAGAACAAAAAGCAATAAACACCCGAATAACAAGTTACAATGAAATATTACTGATAAGAAGATAATAATATGACCGTATATGATATCATAAAAATAAATATTATTCTGGAATATGTCAATGACATTATTTAAATCATTATATAGGAGGTTCGGACACTTACGAAGGAAATCAGACCTAAGGTAAGGGAAAATATCACAATCTCATTTTTATCCAATATTGTTTATACTTTGGTATTTACTGGGGTGTATTTTATCATCCACATCCATGTTTCCTCAATATGTAATATTATTTCCATCCACCTAAAATTGTTTAAATCCAATTTTACCCTTCGGTGAGTTTTTAGTAAATGATATGAAAGGAATCTTTTGTCATTTTTTGTACGATGTACTTTTTGACTTTTGAGACAAAAGTACGAGAATAATGTTTTTTAACTTATATGGAATGAATGGATTTTTAAAACATTATTTCCAAGAATATTCTTTTAAAAGTTTTCATGTTTATTTTTAATCAACTTATTTTAGTTCAAAATTATATGACATGTCAAGAAAGGAAAATGTTTTTTAAGTAGAAAGGATATTTTCCTCAAGAATGGAGTTCAAGTGTTTTATCAAAATTATTTTCCATCTAAGATAATATATGGATCTGTTTATATCCCTATTTTTACATTGATTTGATTATGTTATGATGGAATTATTTTTACGATATCCTTTTATGGATTATGTTATGATGACGTGTTTTTTAAGAATCCCATTTTTATTACAAGGGTTATGCTATGATGTATGGTTTATGATTTTGTGGAACACATAAGAATGGTATCATTATGAGATGGGTGGGACCTATATCTCCCTCCAATGCATTGGGTAATTATTTATATCTCATGAGATAGACATGGCTGGAACGGCTGGTTAATCCGGTTCAGTGAAACAGGACTGAAAGGAGGAGTGAACTCGGTTCAGAAATGGACTTTGTCCGATAAGATAGTCTTGGAAATGAGTCTTGACTACTAATAAATGATTCCTTATGATTATGTGTGTATGCCAAAAATTTTCATGTTTTATGTTATGATTATTGTGATTACATTTCACTACTATGATTTATCACATGTTATGAAATTATGATCTCATTTACAGGTTAAGATTTCTGAAATGATATGTTCTTATGAATATGATGTGATTGATATTTCTTTTATTTACCCTTACTGAGCATTTGAGCTCACCCATTTGTATATTTTCTTTCCCCAGGTCATGAAGAAGGTTATTAAGTAGGATATTCCAAAAAGTGACTCTAGATATAATGAAATAAATAGGAGACAACATAGATGATTTATGAACCAGTTGTTTATGTTTCCCAGTTTTTAAAGACATTATACCTATACGGTCCTTTCATGGTTTTTTATTTGGGGTAATAAGTATGATTAAATTTTGAATTAATAACATTGTATGTAAAGTATGGGTCATTATAATTGTTATCAGTGTAACAGTATAATCAACCTTTGGAAAATAGGATGTGAAAGCCTTAGTAAGAACCCTAAGGATAATTCTTAGAAAAGAACACAATGTTAGTGTTTTAGAAATGGCCATGAACAACCTATGATAAAAACTTAAGTGTGAAATTTTATTCTTGATTATGTGTTTTTCCTATTATAAATAGTGTTTCTCACACTATTCTTCTTGGTGTTAGTCAATGTAATGAACCCGAAGGAACCGTGTTAATGCGGAATGTGATGGGTAATGAAAGGATTGTCCCCCTGAGCAACCAAACGTTATGGGTGCTAGAATGAAAAGTCTTGTAGCCATGCTCACACAAATTTCTCAAGCTCTAAATCATGCAGGACTTCTAAATGAGAAAAGAAAGGAGCAACATTCTGTTGAATCCTTCATGAGGGAGTGTCCACCTTCATTCAGTGGGTCTTCTGATCCATTAGTGGCTGAACAATGGATCAGTACCACTGAAAAGATTTTTTTCATTTCTTCAATGTTCTGAACATGATAAAGTCATCTTAGCAGTATATCATTTGGAAGGTGATGTTGATCAATGGTGGAATATTATTAAGAATACGAGGCAAAGGGATGAAATTGAATCCATGGAATTGGATGAGTTCAAGAACTTATTTTTCAATAAGTACTTCCCTCATATTCTTCGAACAAATATGGAGAAGGAGTTTCTTGAATGAAAGAAAAAGGATGATGAATCTGTTGGTACATATGAATCAAATTTTACAAGACTTTCAAGGTACGCTTCTGGTATTATTATCCAACCCGAGAGTAATATCGATCAATTATATAGTGGATTAAAACCAGGTCTTCGAAGGGTGATAGCCATAAGGGACTTCAATAGATACGAGGAAATTGTTCGATGTGCTCTCAAGTTTGAGATGGAGATTGGAGTAACCCATCAGTCATATGGGTTTGATAAGAAGAGGAAAATGGAATTCAAAGGAAATTCTAAAGAGCACACTGAAAAGAAGATGATCTTTCCCTTATGATCATAGTGTGGAAAGAAACACGGAGGGAATTGTCTTAAAGAGACAAGTAGATGTTTCAAATCAGTAAAGGAAGGTCATCGGGAATTTGAATGCCGAAATGATGGGAAGAATATGTCTAGTGATGCGAACAAAGAAAAGGCTACACAGACTGCACCTTCTACACTTCAATGTTACAAGTGCAAGGAAATGCGGCATTATGCCAATCAATGCCCTAATCCAAGGGTTTTTGATGATGATCGACGTCAACAAACTCTTAAGCCTAAAGACAAAGGAAAGTCACATGCAATTTCTATCAATGATGTGGAGTATGATAATGAAGTGGTGAAAGGTACACTTACCATCCACTCAAAAGTAGAAAATGTTTTATTTGATTCTGGATCCTCCCACTCTTTTATTTCTGATGAAGTTTCTAAGGGTATCGACGTATTACCTCAACAATTAGATGTTGAGTTTGTTGTGACAACCCCTAGTGGCACAACAGTCGGATCAAAAGTTTATAATTCTTTTCCGATTGAAGGTTGTGGGAAAGTGCTTCCTGCAAATCTTTTGATCCTTCCTATAGTGGAATTTGATGGGATTTTTGGCATGGATTGGATTTCTTTATATGGAGCTCATATCAATTTACAAAGAAGGGAAGTGACATTTTAAATTCCAGATCAATCTATGATCGTCTATCGATGCAAGGAAGAACATAACCTTCCAGTGGAAATTTCTTCCATCTTATGGGTCTTGATTCCACTAAATGAAGGTTATTTATCTCAAATATTTGGTGAGAGACTCACGATTACGAATATGCCCATTGTACGGGAGTTTGACGATGTCTTTCTGGAGGAATTGTCGGGTCTTCCACCAAATCGTGAAATAGAGTTTTCAATAGAACTCGTACTGGGTGCTTTGCTTATTTCAAAGTCACCTTATAGAATGGCCCCAATTGAGTTGCAAGAATTGAAGAAGAAACTCCAAGAGAATATTGATAAATTATTCATATGCCCTAGTGCGTCACCTTGGGGAGCACATGTTCTGTTCGTTAAGAAGAAAGATGGATCAATGAGACTCTGCATTGATTATTGAGAACTTAACAAGATCACTATCAAGAACAAATTTCCTCTCCCACACATTGATGACATATTTGACCAACTACACGGAGCTAAATACATTTCCAAGACTGATCTTCATTCAGGGTATCATCAATTAAGGGTCAAAAGGGAGGATATACCAAAGATGGCTTTACGTACAAGGTATGGACACTATGAATTTATAGTGATGTCATTTGGTCTTACTAATGACCCTGCTATCTTCATGGATCTGATGAATAGAGTCTTTAGATACTATCTTGATCATTTTGTGGTTGTCTTTATAGACGATATTCATGTCTATTCAATGAGCAAGGAAGAACATGAAGATCACTTGAGAATTATACTGAAGACCCTGAGAACGGAGAATCTTTATGCCAAATTTACCAAGTGTGAATTTGGGCTTCAAAAAGTTTCATTTTTGGGTCACATAATCTCAAAAGAGGGGATATCTCTGGATCCAGCAAAAACAGAGGTTATCGAAAGATGGTCAAGACCAACAACAGTAACTGATATCTGATGTTTTCTTGGTTTGGCTGGTTATTATTGACGTTTTGTGAAAGATTTTTCACGATTATCAAATTCACTCACCAAGTTGACTCAGAAAGGAGTTAAGTTTTTTTGGACAGAGGAATGTGAAGAGAATTTCAAGGAGTTGAAAAGAAGGTTATCCAGTACACCTGTGCTCACACTTCCTTGTAGTGGAGAAAGGTTTGTGATCTACAGTGATTCATCCAAGAAGGGGCTGGGGTGTGTTCTTATGAAAATGATATGGTGATAGCATATTTCTCACGACAGTTGAAAATCCATGAGCAAAATTACCCAACTCATGATTTGGAGTTAGCTGCGGTAATCATTGCATTAAAGATTTGGAGGCATTATATTTATGGAGAAAGGTGTGACATTTATACTGATCATAAATGTTTAATGTATATTTTCACGAAAAAGGATCTGAATATGCGCCAAAGAAGATGGTTGGAGCTGAGTAAGGATTACGACTGCTCAATTCATTACCACCCTGGGAAAGAAAACAAGGTGGAAGACGCATTAAGTCGACAAGACCTTGCCAGTTTATCCATGATGAGGATCACAAAAGTTCCAATATTTATGGATTTATAAAGGATGGGTGTTGGAATTATAATGGAAGCGGAAAAATCGTATCTTTCTCAAATGAATGTTCAACCATCTATACATGTGAAGATTAAAGAGGCACAGAAAGAAGATGTCGAGTTACAAAAGAAGGTGAGAAAAGATCCTAAATTCAACCTTGATTGTGATGGGATAATAAAGTTCAGGAATTGGGTTTATGTTCCTCCCATCCCAGAATTAAAGGAGCTGCTGGATGAGGCTCATAGTTCATCATTCTCTATTCATCCTAGAAGCACGAAGATGTATAGGGACCTGAAAGAGTACATCTGGTGGGATGGCATGAAAAGAGATGTTGCTGAATATGTCTCTCGATGCTTGGTTTGTCAGCAAGTTAAAGCTGAGAGACAGAAGTCCAAGGGGATGTTACAACCATTAACCATAACCGAATGGAAATGGGAAAACATCACTTTGGACTTTGTCACTGGACTTCCTAAAACATCCAAAGGCAGTAATGTTATCTGGGTCATAGTTTATTATCTTACAAAGTTGACACACTTCACTGATATTAGAGATTATTTCTCTCTGGATAAGCTTTCCATGATATATGTAAAGGAAGTGGTAAGATTGCATGGAGTGCCACTTTATATTATATCTGATCGGGATCCGTGGTTTACCTCGATGTTATGGAGAAGTCTTCAGCATAATCTGGATACAAAGTTGAGTTTCAGCACTGCTTATCATCCTCAGAAAGACGGTCAGTCTGAGAGAACAATTCAAACTCTAGAAGATATGTTGAGAGCTTGATCTATGGATTTCAAAGGTTATTGGGATCAACACCTACATTTGGTAGAATTTTCTTATAATAATAGCTTTCAGTCCAGTATTTATATGGATCCTTTTGAAGAACTCTATGGAAAGAAATGCATGAATCTAACTTGATGAGATGATGTTAGGGAAAGAAAGCTATTAGGACCTAATCATGTTGATGAGATGGCAGAAAAGGTCAGATCTATTCAACAACACATTAGAGCAGCTCAGAGTCGACAAAAAAGATATGCTGACAACCGAAGAAAAGACCTAGAGTTTGAAGTGGGTGATAAAGTGTTCTTACGAATATCTCCTTGGAAGAGAGTAATGAGATTTGGAATGAAGGGAAAGTTTAGCCCTAGGTATATCGGTCCTTTCAAAATACTGGATCGTGTTGGGATGGTTGCTTACCGATTAGCGCTTCCACCGAATCGCTCTCAAGTTCACGATGTGTTCCATTTATCTCTCCTGAGAAAGTACATACCTGATCCTTCACATGTACTCAACTCGGATGTTGTACCGCTGGAACAATATATTTCTTATGAATAACAGTCGATAGAGATTCTAGATAGTACTGAAAAAGTCCTACGGAACAAGACCACTAGCTTGGTGAAAGTTTTATGGAGGAACCACCAATTATAATAAGCTACATGGGAGCTTGAGGATATGATGAGGGAGAGGTATCCTCATCTGTTTCTGATAAAGTGATGAATTTCGAGGACGAAATTCATTTTAAGGGGGGTAGAATGTAACATCCGAGATTTTTAGGAGAAATATATTGTTTTTATGTTATATAAATCATCAAAGGAATCTTTCACTACACACATCACTATCTTGGCTTGCTTTACACGCAATCGCGACCTTCCTCGATAGCTTTCGTCATACGCAATACAAAGTTTCACTAAACAAAGATATGCTGTTAAAATATTATTAAAACTAGCCCTTATGAGTAGTAATACCCACATTTTGAAATTTTATTTTTTCAAAATGGACTTCATTTTTGGATAAGGAATATCAAAATTAGCTTAGGGTGAAATTTTGGTATTTTTCTAAAAACTACCAATTTTTGATGAATAATGAAAACACTGGGTTACTATTTAAAAACTGTCTTTTTATTTAAATAATTATTTATTTAAATTTATTTTAGGTCAAAATTGATACATAATACCTATTTAAGTTCAATGCAATTTATTGGAGTCATTTTATAATAATTTCAGATATATAAAACTTTTATTGAAATTTTCACCGTCTTTTACCCACCTCCTAGGAAAATTTGAAAATTTTAATAAAACATAATTTTACCGCTTCTATGAGTGGAATTTCGAAAATCCGAGAGACACGGTTAACAGCAAGGACTAAAATGTGGTTCAATGAGTTGAAAATAATTTTTGGTGAATAGTAACTTTTTACTTTTTTACCACTGTTAACATTAAATACTATAATTAAGGGTAAAAATGATTTTATTATTACCCTAACACATGTTCTAATTCTATTGGATACGTGTAATTTGACCAAAAACAACCCTAGGAATAATATATGACCATTTAGACCCACTTAGATTAGATTAGGACATTTAATATAAATTTATTTAAAGAAGGGTTAAAATAGTTAAAATCAAAGTTTAATAATTAAATCATTTTTAATATAGTGTTATACATAAGATAAATTCAACAATAAATATTCATTATAAAGCTAAAATGATTTCCAATATAATGGAATTTTATTTGTAATTTTTAGACTTTAAATAATTTAATTTATTTATGACACAATGATGATGCAGTAATTATATTATTAATGAAATATTGACATAATTGATGTTATAAATACGCAAATAAATTTAATTTGAGTCTTTTTATTAACTTTGTTCGAACTAATATTTCTGTTATAATTTTCACAAAAATCAATTACCTAATAGTGTCAAAATTGACATAAAATAGTTTTTAAAACAAATATTATATTATTAATTGTTATTTTATTCCTAAAAATATAATGTTCTTCCAAATGACTTAGATAAGGTTATATATATTAATAATAAACAACATGGGGTTATTTTGGATTGTTATAGAAAGTTTATTAACCTTATAGTGTAAGAAAACAAGAAGGCACGGTAAAAGTTAAATTATCTAACTTAAAGTTAAATCTAAATGATAAGGTTAAAAAAGAAACCTAAACTTGTCTAAATTCTATTGTATTAGAGGATTTAGACGCATCCCCACCTTATCTTCGAAATAAATAAATTTGGAAAAATTAAAAACCGATTATGACTTTATAATAAAATAATATTTTTAGTTTTTCCTAAGGTGCCCCTCTCCTCCCTTATAAAAGGGAACATCCTCCCTCTCTTCCTCACACAACATTGAGCCTTCATGCTCGGCCAACCCCTGCCAAATTATCTTCTCCACTTCCCTAGAAACATCCTAGTGGTCCTAGTCTTCTTCAAAGACCATTTTTTGTGCCCTAAGAGGAGGTCTCAAAGAGGCTCTTCAAAGAAGAGGTAATGTCTGTTGCCGATTCTTTCAACTTTATTTCTTCTTCCCCTTCTCCTTCTTTAGTTATTTCATTATGAAGTAATAACATCAGTATCACTCATATACTGATATGTTATTATAAGTATGAAACAACCCTATTTCACCATCTATCCATCCTACGGAAATCAAAATCACCGTGCGTGCGTACGTACGGAATACCGTCTCCACGTCGTGGTGTAATATATTTTCCAGCACCACCTTACTTGGATGGGTATAATGGTGTAAATAATAACTATATATGATTATTGTAAAGTGATATTGATTCTAAAATAGTATACATACACTACAATACAATTCCACGATCATGGGAACGATATCATCACTCGTGCGTACGTACGGAATACCATCTCCACGAAGTGATATGACTCGTTCTACATGATTTTCATTGCATAATGATTAAATAAATGAATTTAGTGAATAAATATGATATGTATTACACTAATACCATTCTGTAAATGAGGTATCTATAACCTAAAAATAATAATAAGAGTTTATTCGACAAAACACGCATAAGAACAAAAAACAATAAACACCCGAATAACCAGTAACAATGAAATATTACAAATAAAAAGTTAATAATATGACCATATATGATATCATAAAAATATTTATGATTCTGGAATAAGTCAATGACGTTATTTAAATAATCATATAGGAGGTTCAGACAATTACGAAGCAAATCAGACCTAAGGTAAGAGAAAATACCACAGTCTCATTTTTATCTGAGTTTGTTTATACTTTGGTATTTACTAGGGTGTATTTTATCATCCACATCCATGCTTCCTCAATATGTAATATTATTTCCAACCACCTAAAATTGTTTAAATCCAATTTTACACTTCGGTGAGTTTTTAGTAAAAGATATGAAAGGAATCTTTTGTCGTTTTTCGTACGAGGTATTTTTTGACTTTTTTGACAAAAGTACGAGAAGAATGTTTTTATAACTTATACGGCATGAATGGATTTTTGAAACATTATTTCCAAGAAGCTTAATTTACAGGTTTTCAAGTTTATTTTTCATCAACTTCTTTTATTTCAAAATTATATGACATGTTATGAAAAGAAAAATGATTTTGAAGTAGAAAGGATATTTTCCTCAAGAATGGAGTTCAAGTGTTTTATCAAAATTATTTTCCATCTAATATAATATAGGGTTCTGTTTATATCCCTATTTTTACATTGATTCGATTATGTTATGATGGAATTATTTTTACGATATCCTTTTATGGATTATGTTATGATGATGTGATTTTTAAGAATCCCATTTTTATTACATGGGTTATGCTATGATGTATGGTTTATGATTTTGTGGCACACATAAGAATGGTATCATTATGAGATGTGTGGGACCTATATCTCCCTCTAATTCATTGGGTAATGATTTATATCTCGTGAGATAGACATGGCTTGAATGACAGGTTAATCCGGTTCAGTGAAACAAGACTGAAACGAGGAGTGAACTCAGTTCAGAAATGGACATTGTCTGCTAAGATAGTCTTGGGAATGAGTATTGACTACTAAAAAATGATTATCTATAATTATGTGTGTATTCCACAAAGTTTCATGTTTTAATTAATGATTATTGGGATTACATTTCACTACTATGATTTATCCCTTGTTATGAAATTATGATCTCTTTTGCAGGTTAAGATTTCCGAAATGATATCTTCTTATAAATATGATGTGATTGATATTTCTTTTGTTTACCCTTACTGAGCATTTGAGATCACCCTTTTGTATGTTTTCTTTCCGCAGGTCATGAAGACGGTTATTAAGTAGGATATGAAAAAAGGGACTCTAGATATGATGAAATAAATGGGAGACAACGTAGATGATTTATGAACCAGTTGTTTATGTTTCCATGTTTCTAAAGACACTATACCTATACAATCCTTTCATGGTTTTGTTATATGTTGAAATAAGTAAGCTTCAATTTTGAAGTATTAACAATGTATGTAAATTATGGGCCGTTATATAACCGACGTAAAAAACTTCTGTGGGTTGTTTTGTTACATCGGTTATAAAAATAACTGACATCAAAAAGGCCTCAAAAGTTGAATTTTTTATGTCGGTTATTTTATAACCAACTTAAAAAACGAGATATGTACGAGTTTTTTACATCTCTTATCAAATAACCGACGTAAAAAACCCTCGTGCTTTGGTTTTTTAAGTTGGTTATTTTATAACCAACGTAAAAAACTCGTAGATATCTTGTTTTTTACGTCGGTTATCAAATAAATGATGTAAAAAACCCCACGCTTCCGTTTTTTAGGTCGGTTAATTTATAACCGACGTAAAAAATGAACTCACACGATCTGTAACGTTAGTTATTAAAATAACCAACGTTAAAAATATACTAATCGCATTTTTTTACGTCGGTTATAAAATAACCAATGTAAAAAACCACATTTCACATATTATCACGTCGGTTATATATAACTGACGTCAAAAATGGTGACATAAATAACATTTTCTGCACTAGTGCCTCTAGAATGGGGAGAAGTCAGTGATCAAGGCTCAGATATTGAAGAATTTGGAGAGGCCTTTGAGGTAAAACCCCAATCCCCTTCCACAACATCTGATTATAGGTCATTTTGAACTCCTTATGAATATTTGAACTGTTCAGGAGGACCTCATACACATAAAATGTTCCCTCCCTACAACAGATGTAGATGTAGGGCCTTCGGGATTTGTTCCCACTACAATGGTGATAAGTGCATCTTGTGGGGCCAGGACACCAGAGGAGGCCCCTCTGGATTTTTCATACCTTCCAACAATATACGGAGGTCCACACCTTGGGGTCCCATTGGAAATAACCTAGGAATGAGACCAATCATTAGAGCTTTGTAAGTCACCTCTACAAAATTCATGACTTCCACCCATCGGTCAGGTTAACTGACATCCGTGAACTTCTTGGATTGCATAGTTCATAAAATGTCATTGGATGACTTGGCAAGGTTGTTTGATACTTCTATTGCCACTTTTAATATGGGAATGTTGGTGGTCATGGAGGTGTATATCCAGAATGGACAAGCAGCAGTGCTCCTAGTCACTGGTGAGACTGTTTGTAGCATTGGGTCAGAAATTGTTGAAGTGGGATTTGATGATGTAGATTGATCAGACAACACGGGTCCTGCCATACCTGATCAGACACCATCCCAACAGACTAGGAACAACCGACATCTGATGATAAGGATAGCAAGATAGTATGTCGCCTGTCATTGAAGTGGATCAAGTGGTTAATCATTGACACCCCTAAGGCATAATGGATAGAAAATATGGAGAGAATTCATTCGCGACTACATGAACTATGTGCTAGTGGGTGGGATGAAATCCCAACATCCCTACATGCTCATCCGAGGCCTCATGGAAGAGAAGATTCGGGAGTATGACCGTGGCCTTGTCATGGGTTGGTAGTGGAGAAAAGTGGTGAACATCAAGAGGCTCCCGGAGGCAGAAACTGAGATTCAGAGGTTTCACGTTCATGTAGATGAACATTCTGCTTCCCACAATGGAAATTAGAATATTATATCACGGCTGAAGGCATAGCTGGAATAGGCCAAAGAATGCATGAGGCATACATCCAAGGAGATGACCATTATCTGAACCAATGAGGAGCGGCCCCAGGTCGCAGCTGATGAACTGCACCCCCTCACTGTTGAAGAGGAGTGGAAACTAAATAGGTGACAGTGAGTCCTGGAGGCCACATGTTAGCGGGTGGAAAAGCTAAAATGATCTTTTGAAGGGGTCAACCCATCCATGGTAGGGGTTGATCTTTGGGTACTGTGATGCATGTAACTTTTGAACACACTTTCATGCATTGACAATTTATGCTATATTCGTGCATGCAATCTGTTATTCATTTTTTTCAATTTCATTTTCTCTATATTCATGGAACATCCAACGTTTATTCCCTAATCTCACATGGGTTGGGATCGATGCGAGAAACAAGGGATGGACACCTTATCATTCCACCCGAATATAAGATTGCAAACCATGATCCGGGAATCTAGGGGTTGAACAACCAATCTGGATTTCTGACAAATACGGGAGAGGCCCGATAGGTGGATGAAGAACTCATAAAATTCAGATAAAAAAATGAGGGCCGACCGCTGACCATGTTTAGAACATAGGGGATGACTCAAAATGTCAATCATTATACTTCCAGAACGTTTCCCCAGGATAGTAGGTGAGCCATAGGCCAAGAATCCATACTATTATTGGGTTCTATTAGACATGAAAATGGATGAGGGTCTGGATATTGGGCATGAAAAGCATGGAGGGTGGAGTGATGGGTAGTTCAAATGGACTCCAACACTCTTGAAATTATGCCACCATGATGAAAAAACATTAGGTGGGCACATTGGTCTGATCAGGGATCACACCTACTCCCGAATTGGACCTCTCAAGTAAGTACATAGAATTCTATTTAGTTTAACGTCATACCAATAAGGATGATGGACATGTAGATTAAATTTCCTATATTTATGATGATACACATAGTTTAAACGACATATTTTCTGGACCATGATCGAGCCCGAGGGGCCAGAAGGGTCAATGACCCTAGGACTGGGCCCAAGGCAAAATGACTTTGTGTCGCTATGTATCCCATAAAGATGAGAATCGTGCCATACATAGTTCTTAAACACGGAGTGGATAAAGGCCAACAATGATATGGTAAATCCATTCTAGAAAGGGATCTAGTGAATCCCATGACTAACATGGGACATCCTAAACTTGGATAGGGTAAACCGTAGATTAGTGTCATGCATTGAGGACATATGGACCCATATAGTTTAACATCATACGATTAGATGGAGAGTGAATGGGAAGATCCCAGGAAGGTAGTATGTGGTGAGGTAGCTGTAAACCCAATGTGAAGGAGATCATAAGAAGACCTCACCACACCACATATCACCGGAGGACGTTCATTAAGTCAGGGGACCAAAATTGAATGTTAGGATGGGACCGAGGCAGAGTAGTTGAGCATTCCAACATATCCCTTGAGGATAAGAATCAAGACGAATGTAGTTCTGAGAGTGCATTTTAATATCATGTAGGACGATGAAAGGAATGTGTGGAATTGATGTGCAAGTACACATCCTACCAAAACTACTATTCCCACATAAGTTGTGCTCGATGTGGGACAAACAGAGTAGTGATGGGACATTCCTAGTGCAGTAAGTCACATGTTATGGCCAATGGGACTCTAGGTGAATGACATCCCAATAATGCTGACCCGCCTATGTAAAGCACCAAGATGCGCGAAGGAGTAAAGATGAGTATGTTGGAATTCCACTTGAACATAAGGAAGTGGAAATATGTGAATCATGATGCTCGAGATATAGACCTCAATGATGGTGGTGTGACGATAGGGGATATATGTTTGCCATGTTCAAAACATAGTATCCATATCATGATAGCCTGATATGGGGATATATAGATCAGGGTAGAAAACTAACCATGTTCGAAACATGGGACATGTCACAAATGTTGTCTGGTGTACCCATGGACATCGGCCCTAGACGGTATATAAGACAATGTGGTCTGAGACCAGGCCGTTAAGGGGGTCCCTTCAGATGTCGAAGAGGATGAGGATCCAAATAATGGGCTCACGAAGCTTGGACCTGGAATAAGGGGAATGACCCCATGAAAATTCCACACTTCGATCACATTGTCGAAACCCATCTATGTAAAACAATAAGATTTATCAGATAGAGGGAGTCGAGTCCCCCTCCAAGGACAAGGGTCCCGAGGTTTCATGCTTCCAACATAATGGTTATAGGATAGGCCATTAAAGAGGACATGATTTAATGGACTTTACATAGGGCGGTAATGTATCCAAACATGACATGTAGTTCATAGAGTGAGTTCTTAGTTTAAGGACATATAACTCAGACCAGATTGGGAAATGATAAGGGAGGAACATGGCGTAGCTATTGAAAAACCCGACATGAATGAGGACCCATGAGGTACTCGACACACCACTTGTTCCAAAAAGATATTGGGCATAGGTGCTGAAAAAGAGGGGATATGATTTTATATTCCTAGGGCTAGATCCGGAGACAATATGTCTAGGAGTTCCTACGTATCCCATAAGGATGGGAATGATGCCATATGTGGTTCCGGAAGGTGTCGTGTAGTTTGAAGTCTTGCTGCTTGGAGGCAGAGTGATCATAGTTTGTGGTCATAGAGCGTGGACCAGAGATGGTTGGGAATGCCAGAGACACATGGTGAGGTAATTATAAAACACGACATGAATGAGGACCTGATGTCCAGATCTCCATGTGTTCCATGTAGAAGTTTTAGGTCGAGGGACCAAATACAAAAGTTAGGATGGGCCCTAAGTAGTGCGGTTGGTAATTCCTACGTATCCCATGAGAATGAGAATCAGTCCACATGTTTTTCTAAGGGTGGAATGGTAAGATACATGTGCCAGAGATAATAAGGTCATGCAGGTCTGTCCCTCATACCAAAGAAATGGTATTTGATATATCTTATTTTTCCATTAGGATGAATGTGTGTGTTTTTTTGTAATGAAATTGACCATGGATAGAATGTATAGGCTTCACCACAAGAATCAATCCATATGCAGGTATTGAATAATGGTATAGTGGGTGACCGATACGAATCATGATGTCACCTTGAGTGAGGACACCACGATGCCGTGTCATTGTTCGTCATGCAGACATGATGATAATGTCACAGTTTAGGGTCATGTGATGGGACCAACCATACACTCCAACATCATGCAATCTACACATAATAGTATAAAGTCATACAGGACTAGGCAACATAGTTTGATGTCATATGGATCAACCATATACATGAGAGATGAGGTTAAAAAGGTAATGTGCAATACATGATAAAGCGTACCCGGCCTGAATTAGGACGAGGTCCACATCACACAATGCATGATTCCATGAATGAAACCTTAGGCTGAGGGGCATGAAAGGTTTGAGAATACAAGGTAGGAGAGACTATCTCTCAATTGAGCATGACCCAAAGACATGGTGTCCAAGTGTTCCTACATATCCCATGAGAATGGGAATAATTATACATGTAGTTGTAGAAGATTAGGTATAACTGGATCTTATTTTATGATCTTAGAGCCCAAAATAATGGAGAAGTGAAACTCTTCCAAGTGAGCATAGACCTCGATCTGGTCCCTAATCCCATGTGTTTCCAACACTATGTGGGAAACAAGGGTATATGAGGTCTTTGCATCACATGAAATACATGTGAAGGGGAAGTCGGTGAGGAGCTCCGAATGACACCTTAATGTAGCTCTGTCCCCCTAATATGAAATTGTGCATTGAGGGATAGTACATGGAGTGTTAAAATTCCACTTGGATGTGAAGGGGTGGAAAATGACTTGAATCATGTAACCAACATTTAAGGATTGAAGGGGTTGCTGTAATGAGGGAGGATAATTGTTGACCATGTTTGAAGCAAAGCATCCATATCTTGTGACCTAAAATAGGGACAACAAATGAGCGTCAACTACTGACCATATTCACAACGTCAGACTTGTAATGATTTTTGGTCTAAACCCTCAAGGACATTGGCCTGTAATGGTAGGAGTTCCCTTTTCTTGAGAATCCATGCCATTTGGGGTTCCCTTCAGATGTGAAAGATAATAGAAGCCCAAATAAAGTGGAAAAAAATCCTAAAAATCGGGTGAATGCATGTCCAGGAAGAATCCGACACACTAGGATCTAAACCAGAGTACTCCTGGGTACATCGGTGAATCACCGAAGAGGGTCGAGGGACCCAACATAAGAGAAGCCGACTCGAAAAGATGAGTGTTGTAACGCCCCGACCCTAGTTACCCAGAGTCGGTGCATTATTACATAACATCGGCATGATCACAAGAAAGATCAAATCTCGAAAGACCGATTGGTTTAGTAGCCTTGGAAACACTAGATATATTCCTAAGTTTTACATTACATCATAAAATGAAAAACTACTACAACAACATAATGTCCCCATAATCCACACTCATATCCCCACATAATATCCCTGCAGGTCATTAATAATTTACTTCTTCACTTCCTGGGAAAAATAGAACATAGAAAAGGGGTGAGCTCAAATGCCCAGTAAGGATAACAATATAGCGGAAACTTTCATAAATAAGAATAAACATTTAAGGCAATGTATAACTAAAACAAAAGCCTTTCAAACATGAACTTTCAACATTGTATGGCATAAATAAAATGAAATAATGCCATTTACTCATTCACATGGATATTATACTAATCGAATAATCACATGCAAAATCAATAACCACTTTCATAATGTTGGAATGCATAATGCCAGACTATCATAACCACATAGCCAAGGCCTCGTGCCAAGACTACAAATAAGATTTTGTCAAGGCCTTATGCCAAGACACTAGTTTGTCTCATGAGACCTACCGATGCATCGAGGAGCTATAGCGGGCTCCACCCGTCACATATTAAGTCCAATGCATTCCCATATGAAAAGGTTTAAACATAACATAAACATTCGTATTAAAACTAGCATACGAAATGTCTATACATTCACCATAAACTATGAATGGTATAAAAATAGCACATCCACAGTCAAACATATCACAAAACCTTCATTACAATATAGAAGTTTTGTATCATAATAAACCAAATTCAAATAAACGTAAAATATATAAAAGGATGTTGACATAGATGAAATCAAAATTATTTGAGAGAAATATCTCTGTTTTTGAAATCATTTAAAAGTCACACATTTATAAAGGAAGTAATTAAAAAGAGAATTTTAAATCAAAGTGTCCCATACCACTTTGAAACTTTTGAAAGGAATTAACATTTTAAAAACATTCATGTCCATATAAATAAATCCTTAAAAACCATTTTGAATACATGGACATTAATTAAAAATATTTAGAAAGATAAATCTTTAAAACATTTAAAATTCTGATTTTGATAAAGAGTACCCTTCCAAAATTCTTAAAATATTCATTTTGAAATAATTTAAAAGTCACATAATTATAAAATAAAACATTTACTTTGAAAATATCCTTGTAAGATTGTAAGGGAAGTTTTTAAAATTTTATAACGGCGGTAAATAGCCGCAGCCGCCATATAAGTTAAAAGAACATTCTTACCTTAATTTTGTCGAAAAGGTTAAAAATCACCTTGTTTGGAAAACGATGGAAAGATTCCTTTATAAACCTCTTATAAAAAGTCAAACAAGGGTATAAATGACTTTAACTCATATCTTAGTAAATAGTATAAATGTTTTGAAATTCATTTTTAAGAAACATGGATGTGGATGATAAAGAGATCCCAGTAGATTATTATGTATAAACAATCTCGGATAATGATGAGATTGCGAAATAAACCCTTACCTTGTACTTTTCCTTGGTTGGGGTAGGTTAACCTCCTGTATAATGGTGAAATAATTGTTATTAAATTATACAATAATCATATACATTAATATGATATCATATATGATCTTTTAATATTGATTTGATAATAATATCTTAGTATTATCGTTGTTTCGGGTGTTAACTTACTTGTTTTCTTTTGTATGTTTTGTTACGTAAGACATGTATGTAAAGGATAGGTTGTATATTATTCATATCCAGAATGATATCAAGTCCTTAAAAATTATAACGACCCACACTTTACATACATTGTTAATACTTCAAAATTGAATCACACTTATTACAACATATGACAAAACCACAAAGGACCGTATAGGTATAGTGTCTTTAGAAACTGGGAAACATAAACAACTGGTTCATAAATCTTCTACAGTGTCTCCCATTTATTTCATCATATCTAGGGTCCCTTTTAGCATATTCTACTTAATATCCATCTTCCTGACCTGGGGAAAAGAAAACATAAAAGGGTGAGCTCAAATGCTCAGCAAGGGAAAATAAAGGAAATAAAAATCATATCATATCTTTTTGAAAATCAAAACCTGCAAAAGAGATCATAATATCTTAACATGGAATAAATCATAGAAGTAAAAATGAGATCCCCATAATGATAACATAAAACTTGAATCTTTGTGGCATGCACACATAATCATGGAAAATCATTTCTTGTTAGTCATGACTCATTGTCAAGACTATCTTAGTGGACAAAGTCCCTTTCTGAACCGAGTTCACTCCTCGTTTTAGTCCTGTATCACTGAACCGAAATAACCTTCCGTTCCAGCCATGTCTATCTCATGAGATATAAAATCATTACCCAATGCATTGGAGGGAGATATAGGTCCCACCCATCTTATAATGAATCCTTTCTTATGTGTGCCACATAATCATAAAACATACATCATCGCATAACACATATAACAAAAATGGGATTCTTGAAACATCATGACATCATAAATCAATTCATATATGATAAAGGAATTCATAAACATAATTCCATCACAATATAGTCAAACCAATGTAAAAATATGGATAGAAACAGAACCCTTTATTATCTTAGATGGAAAATAATTTTGATAAAACACTTGAATTGAATTCTTGAGGAAAATATCCTTTCTTCTTCAAAAACATTTTTCCTTTCATAACATGTCATACAACTTTAAAATAAAAGATGTTGATTAAAAATAAACATGAAAACTTGTAAAGGAATCTTCTTTGAAGTAATGTTTTTAAAAATCCATTCATGCCGTATAAGTTAAAAAAAACATTCTTCGTACTTTTGTCGGAAAAGTCAAAAAGTACCTCGTACGGAAAAACAACAAAAGATTCCTTTCATATTCTTTACTAAAAACTCACCTAAGGGTAAAATTGGATTTAAACTATTTCAAGTGGATGGAAACAATATTACATATTGAGGGAACATGGATGTGGATGATAAAATACACCCCAGTAAATACTTACGAATAAACAATCTCGGATAAAAATGAGATTGTGATATTTCCCTTACCTTAGGTCCGATTTGCTTTGTTCGTGTCCGAAGCTCCTGTATAATGGTTTAAATAATGTTATTGACTTATTCCAGAATCATACATATTGATATGAGATCATATATGGTCATATTATTAGCTTCTTGTTAGTAATATTTCATTGTTACTTGTTACTCGGGTCTTTATAACTTTTTGTTCTTATGCGTGTTTTGTCGAATAAATTCTTATTCTTATCTTTAGGTTATAGATAATTCATTTCCAGAATGGTATTAGTGTATTATATACCATATTCATTCATTCAATTCATTTATATAATCATTATGAAATGAAGATCATGTAGAACGAGTCGCATCACATCGTGGAGACGGTATTCCGTACGTACGCACGAGTGATGATATCGTTCCTATGATCGTGGAATTGAATTGGAGTATATATATATATTATTTCAGTATCAATATTACTTAATAATAATCATATATAGTTACTCATTACACCATTATACCCATCCTTGTAAGGTGATGGTGGAAAATAGATTACACCACGGCGTGGAGACGGTATTCCGTACGTACGCACGCGCGGTGATTTCATTTTTCCGTAGGATGGATAGAAGGTGAATTAGGGTTGTTTCATATTTATAATAACATATCAGTATGTAAGTAATACTGATGTTATTACTTTATCATGAAACAACTAAAGAAGAAGAAGTTGAAGAAGAAAGAAATTGAAAAGATCGGCAATGAATATTACCTCTTCTTTGGAACGCCTTTTTGAATCCTTCACTTAAGGAACTAAGATTGGTCTTTGGAGAAGACCAGGACCACTAGGATTATTCTAGGGAAGTGGAGAAGGGAAAATGGCAGGGGTTGGCCGAGATTGAGTGCTCAAATTGGTGTGAGGAGGAGGGGGAGGAGGTGCCCTTTTATAAGGGAGGAGAGGGGCACCTTAGGAATATCTCAAAATATTATTTTATATTAAAGTTAAAATCGGTTTATAATGGTTCCAAAGGGTCTTATTTCGAAGCCAAAGTGGGGATGGGTCGAAATCCTATCAACCAATAGAATTTAGACAAGTTTAGGGTATTATTTTAACCTTATCAATTAGATTTAACTCTAAGTTAAATAATTTAACTTTTACCATGACTTTTTGTTTTCTTTCACTATATGGTTAATACACTTACTATAACATGCCAAACGAACCCCAAATTGTTTATTATTAAAATATATATCCTTATCTAAGTCATTTGGCCGAACCTTAGATTTTTAGGAATAAAATAACAATTAATAATATAATATTTGATTTAAAAACTATTTTGTGTCAATTTTGACACTATTTGATATATGATTTTTGTGAAAGTCATAACAGAATTATATGTTCGAACCAAGTTGATTAAATCAATAATAATATATCATAGTAACCTAGAAAATTAGTGGAATTCATAAAAAGTCTCAAATTACATTTATTTTGGTATTTATATTATCAATTTTGTCAATATTTCATTAATAAGATAATTACTGCATCATCTTTGTGTCATAAATAAATTAAATTATTTGATGTCTAAAAATTACAAATAAAATACCATCATGTAGGAAATCTTTTTAGCTTTCTAATGAATATTTACAATCGAATTTATCTTATGTATAACCCTATATGAAAAATGATTTACTTATTAAACTTTGATTTTAACTATTTTAACCCTTCTTTAAATAAATTAATAATAAATGTCCTAATCTAATCCAAGTGGGCCTAAATGGTCATATTTTATTCCTAAGTTTGTTTTTGGTCGAATTACACTTGTCCAATAGAATTAGGACATGTGTCAGGGTAATATTAATATCATATTTACCCTTAGTTACCCTATTTACTATTAACCGCGGTAAAAATAGTAAAAAGTTACTATTCACCAAAAAATTATTTTCATCTCATTGAACCACATTTTAGTCTTTGATATTAACCGTGTCTCTCGGATTTTTGAAATTCCATTCACAGAAGCGGTAAAATTAAGTTTTATGCAAAATTCAGTTTTTAACCTACCACTTAGTGGTTTCACTATTCATCAAAAATTGAAAGTTTTCAGAAAAATACCAAAATTTCACCCTAGGCTAATTTCGATATTTTGAGTCCAAAAATGAAGTCCATTTTGAAAAATAAAATTTATAAAATTTCAAAAAGTGGTTATTACTATTCATAACGGCTAGTTTTAATAGCATATTGTTGTTTAGTGAAACTCGGTATTGCGTACGACGCAAGCTATCGAGGAAGGTCGCGATTGCGTGTAAAGCAAGCCAAGCAAGTGTTGTGTAGAAAAAGATTCCTTTGATGATTTATATAATATAAAAGTCTCAGGTGTTACATTCTACCCCCCTTAAAAAGAATTTCGCCCTCGAAATTCGTCACTTTGCAACAAACAAATGAGGATACTTCTCCCTCATCATATCCTCAAGCTCCCATGTAGCTTCTTCAAGTTGGTGGTTTCTCCATAAAACTTTCACCAAGAGAGTGGTTTTGTTTCGTAGGACTTTTTCGCTACGATCCAGAATCTCTATCGGCTGTTCTTCATAAGAAAGATCTTGCTCCAGCGGTACAACTTCTGAGCTGAGTACATGTGAAGGATCTGGTATGTACTTTCTCAGGAGAGATACATGGAACACATCGTGAACTTGAGAGAGATTCGGTGGAAGCGCCAATCGGTAAGCTACCTTCCCAACACGATCCAGTATTTCAAAAGGACCGATATATCTAGGGCTCAACTTCCCCTTCTTTCCAAATCTCATAACCCTCTTCAAGGGAGATATTCGTAAGAACACTTTATCACCCACTTCAAACTCTAGGTCTTTTCTTCGGTTGTCGGCATAACTTTTCTGTCGACTCTGAGCTGCTCTTATGTGTTGTTGAATAGATCTGACCTTTTCTGCCATTTCATCAACGAGATCAGGTCCTAATAGCTTTCTTTCCCCAACTTCATCCCAGCAAGTTGGAGTCCTGCATTTCTTTCCATAGAGAGCTTCATAAGGAGCCATCTGAATACTGGAGTGAAAGCTATTATTATAAGAAAATTCCACCAAAGGTAGTTATTGATCCCAACCTCCTTTGAAATCCATAGAGCAAGCTCTCAACATATCTTCTAGGGTTTGAATTGTTCTCTCAGACTGACCGTCTGTCTGGGGATGATAAGCAGTGCTGAAACTCAACTCTGTATCCAGAGTATGCTGAAGACTTCGCCAGAACTTCGAGGTAAATCTCGGATCCCGATCAGATATAATAGAAAGTGGTACTCCATGCAATCTTACCACTTCCTTTACATATATCCTGGCAAGCTGATCTAGAGAGAAATCCTCTCTAATAGCAATGAAGTGTGCAGACTTTGTAAGACGATCAACTATGACCCAGATAGCATTATTGCCTTTGGATGTTTTAGGAAGTCCTGTGACAAAGTCCATAGTGATGTTTTCCCATTTCCATTCGGGTATGGGTAATGGTTGTAACATCCCCTTTGACTTCTGTCTCTCAGCTTTAACTTGTTGACAAACCAAGCATCGAGAGACATATTCAGCAACATCTCTTTTCATGCCATCCCACCAGAAGTACTCTTTCAGGTCCCTATACATCTTCGTGCTTCCAGGATGAATAGAGAATGAAGAACTATGAGCCTCATCCAGCAGCTCCTTCTTTAATTCGGGGATGGGAGGAACACAAACCCGATTCCTGAACTTTATTATCCCATCACAATCAAGGTTGAATTCAGGAACATTTCTCACCTTCTTTTGTAACTCGACATCTTCTTTCTGTGCCTCTTTAATCTTCACATGTATAGATGGTTGAACATTCATTTGAGAAAGATAAGATTTTTCCCCTTCCATTATAATTCCAAGATCCATCCTTTGTAAATCCATAAATATTGGATCTTTTGTGATCCTCATCATGGATAAACTAGCATGGTCTTGTCGACTTAATGCATCTGCCACCTTGTTTTCTTTCCCAGGGTGGTAATGGATTGAGCAGTCATAATCCTTAATCAGCTCCAACCATCTTCTTTGGCGCATATTCAACTCCTTTTGTGTGAAAATATACTTTAAACTTTTATGATCAGTATAAATATCACACCTTTCACCATAAAGGTAATGCCTCCAAATCTTTAATGCAAAGATTACCGCAGCCAACTCCAAATCATGTGTTGGGTAATTTTGCTCATGGATTTTCAACTGTCGTGAGGCATAAGCTATCACCATATCATTTTGCATAAGAACACACCCCAATCCCTTCTTGGATGCATCACTGTAGATCACAAACCTTTCTCCACTACAAGGCAGTGTGAGCACAGGTGCACTGGATAACCTTCTTTTCAACTCCTTGAAATTCTCTTCACATTCCTCTGTCCAGACAAACTTAACTCCTTTCCGAGTCAACTTGGTGAGTGGATTAGATAATCGTGAAAAATCTTTTACAAAACGTCGATAATATCCAGCCAAACCAAGAAAACTTCGGATCTCAGTTACTGTTGTTGGTCTTGACCATCTTTCGATAACCTCTGTTTTTGCTGGATCCACAGATATCCCCTATTTTGAGATTATATGACCCAAAAATGCAACTTTTTGAAGCCAAAATTCACACTTGGTAAATTTGGCATAAAGCTTCTCTTTTCTCAGGGTCTTCAATATAATTCTCAAGTGATCTTCATGCTCTTCCTTGCTCTTTGAATAGACAAGAATATCGTCTATAAAGACTACCACAAATTGATCAAGATAGTCTCTAAAGACTCTATTCATTAGATCCATGAAGATAGCAGGGGCATTAGTAAGACCAAATGGCATCACTATAAATTCATAGTGTCCATACCTTGTACGGAAAGCCGTCTTTGGTATATCCTCCCTTTTGACCCTTAATTGATGATACCCTGAACGAAGATCAATCTTGGAAAAGTATTGAGCTCCGCGTAGTTGGTCAAATAAGTCATCAATGCGTGGGAGAGGATATTTGTTCTTGATAGTGATCTTGTTAAGTTCTCGATAATCAATGCAGAGTCTCATTGATCCATCTTTCTTCTTAACAAATAGAACAGGTGCTCCCCAAGGTGACGCACTAGGGCGTATGAATCCCTTATCAAGATTCTCTTGGAGTTGCTTCTTCAATTCCTGCAACTCAATTGGGGCCATTCTATAAGGTGTCTTTGAAATAGGCAAAGCACCCGGTACGAGTTCTATTGAAAACTCAACTTCAAGATTTGGTGGAAGACCCGGCAATTCCTCCGGAAAGACATCATCAAACTCCCGTACAATGGGCATATTCTTAATCGTGAGTTTCTCACCAACCATTTGAGATAAATAACCTTCATTTAGTGGAATCAAGACCCATAAGATGGAAGGAATTTCCACTGGAAGGTTATGTTCATCCTTGCATTGATAGACGATCGTAGGTTGATCTGGAATATGAAATGTGACTTCCCTTCTTTGGCAATTGATATGAGCTCCATGTAGAGAAAGCCAATCCATGCCAAGAATCACATCAAATTCCACTAAAGGAAGGATCACAAGATTTGCAGGAAGCACTTTCCCACAAACTTCGATCGGAGAAGAATTATAAACTTTTGATGCGATTGATGTGCCATTAGGTGTTGTCACAGCTAACTCAACATCTAATTGTTGAGGTAGTACGGTGATACCCTTAGAAAAGTCTTCAGAAATAAAAGAGTGGGTGGATCCAGAATCAAATAAAACATTTGCTACTTTAGAGTGGATGGTAAGTGTACCTTTCACCACATCGTTATCGTACTCCACATCGCTGATAGAAATTGCATGTGACTTTCCTTTGTCTTTAGCCTTAAGAGTTTGTTGACGTCGACCATCATCATCAACCCTTGGATTTGGGCATTGATTGGCATAATGCCCCATCTCCTTGCACTTGAAACATTGAAGTGTAGCAGGTTCATTCTGTGTATCCCTTCCTTTGTTTGCATCATTAGACATCTTCTTCCCATTATCACGGCATTCAAATGCCCGATGACCTTCCTTTCCACATTTAAAACATTTACTTGTCCCTTTAAGACAACTCCCTCCATGTTTCTTTCCACACTTTGAGCATAAGGGAAAGTTCATCTTCTTTTCCGTGTGCTCTTTAGATTTTTCTTTGAATTCCATCTTCCTCTTCTTATCAAACCCATGTGACTGATGGGTTACTCCAATCTCCATCTCGACTTTGAGAGCACATCGAACGATTTCTTCGTAGCTATTGAAGTCCCTTATGGCTAACGCCCTTCGAAGACTTGGTTTTAAGCCACTAAAGAATCGATCGATCTTACTCTCAGGTTGGATAATAATACCAGAAGCGTACCATGCAAGTCTTGTAAAATTTGCTTCATAGGTACTAACAGATTCATCATCCCTTTGCTTCAGTTCAAGGAACTCTTTCTCCATCTTTGTTCGGAGAATACGAGGGAAGTACTTATTGAAAAATAAGTTCTTGAACTCGTCCCATTCCATAGACTCAATTTCATCCCTTTGCCTCGTATTCTTAACAAGATTCCACCATTGATCCGCATCTCCTTCCAAACAATACACTGCTAGGATGACTTTATCATGCTCAGAACATTGAAGAACTGAAAATATCTTTTCAGTAGTACTAATCCATTGTTCAGCAACTAATGGATCAGTAGACCCGCTGAAAGATGGTGGACGCTGCCTCATGAAGGATTCAACAGAATGTTGCTCCCTTCTTTGTTCGTTTGGAAATCCTGCATGATTCATAGCTTGAGAAAGTTGTGTGAGCATGGCTACAAGATTTTGCATTCCAGCTCCCATATCGTTTGGTTGCTCAGGGGGACAATCATTGCATTGCCCATCGCATTCCGCATTAACACGGTTCCTTCGGGTTCCAGCCATTGACTAAAACCAAGAAGAATAGTGTGAGCAACACTAATTATAATAGGAAACCACATAATTCAAGAATAAAATTTTCATGCTTAAGGTCTTATCCTAGGTTATTCAATGCCATTTCTAAAATTGTGTTCTATGCTTAGACTTATCCTTAGGGTTATTACTAAGGCTTTCACATCCTAGTTTCCAAAGGTTGACTATACCTTTCCTCTGATACCAACTATAACGACCCACACTTTACATACATTGTTAATACTTCAAAATTGAATCACACTTATTACAACATATGACAAAACCACAAAGGACCGTATAGGTATAGTGTCTTTAGAAACTGGGAAACATAAAGAACTGGTTCATAAATCTTCTACAGTGTCTCCCATTTATTTCATCATATCTAGGGTCCCTTTTAGCATATTCTACTTAATATCCATCTTCCTGACCTGGGGAAAAGAAAACATAAAAGGGTGAGCTCAAATGCTCAGCAAGGGAAAATAAAGGAAATAAAAATCATATCATATCTTTTTGAAAATCAAAACCTGCAAAAGAGATCATAATATCTTAACATGGAATAAATCATAGAAGTGAAAATGAGATCCCCATAATGATAACATAAAACTTGAATCTTTGTGGCATGCACACATAATCATGGAAAATCATTTCTTGTTAGTCATGACTCATTTCCAAGACTATCTTAGTGGACAAAGTCCCTTTCTGAACCGAGTTCACTCCTCGTTTTAGTCCTGTATCACTGAACCGAAATAACCTTCCGTTCCAGCCATGTCTATCTCATGAGATATAAAATCATTACCCAATGCATTGGAGGGAGATATAGGTCCCACCCATCTTATAATGAATCCTTTCTTATGTGTGCCACATAATCATAAAACATACATCATCGCATAACACATATAACAAAAATGGGATTCTTGAAACATCATGACATCATAAATCAATTCATATATGATAAAGGAATTCATAAACATAATTCCATCACAATATAGTCAAACCAATGTAAAAATATGGATAGAAACAGAACCCTTTATTATCTTAGATGGAAAATAATTTTGATAAAACACTTGAATTGAATTCTTGAGGAAAATATCCTTTCTTCTTCAAAAACATTTTTCCTTTCATAACATGTCATACAACTTTAAAATAAAATATGTTGATTAAAAATAAACATGAAAACTTGTAAAGGAATCTTCTTTGAAGTAATGTTTTTAAAAATCCATTCATGCCGTATAAGTTAAAAAAAACATTCTTCGTACTTTTGTCGGAAAAGTCAAAAAGTACCTCGTACGGAAAAACAACAAAAGATTCCTTTCATATTCTTTACTAAAAACTCACCTAAGGGTAAAATTGGATTTAAACTATTTCAAGTGGATGGAAACAATATTACATATTGAGGGAACATGGATGTGGATGATAAAATACACCCCAGTAAATACTTACGAATAAACAATCTCGGATAAAAATGAGATTGTGATATTTCCCTTACCTTAGGTCCGATTTGCTTTGTTCGTGTCCGAAGCTCCTGTATAATGGTTTAAATAATGTTATTGACTTATTCCAGAATCATACATATTGATATGAGATCATATATGGTCATATTATTAGCTTCTTGTTAGTAATATTTCATTGTTACTTGTTACTCGGGTCTTTATAACTTTTTGTTCTTATGCGTGTTTTGTCGAATAAATTCTTATTCTTATCTTTAGGTTATAGATAATTCATTTCCAGAATGGTATTAGTGTATTATATACCATATTCATTCATTCAATTCATTTATATAATCATTATGAAATGAAGATCATGTAGAACGAGTCGCATCACATCGTGGAGACGGTATTCCGTACGTACGCACGAGTGATGATATCGTTCCTATGATCGTGGAATTGTATTGGAGTATATATATATATTATTTCAGTATCAATATTACTTAATAATAATCATATATAGTTACTCATTACACCATTATACCCATCCTTGTAAGGTGATGGTGGAAAATAGATTACACCACGGCGTGGAGACGGTATTCCGTACGTACGCACGCGCGGTGATTTCATTTTTCCGTAGGATGGATAGAAGGTGAATTAGGGTTGTTTCATATTTATAATAACATATCAGTATGTAAGTAATACTGATGTTATTACTTTATCATGAAACAACTAAAGAAGAAGAAGTTGAAGAAGAAAGAAATTGAAAAGATCGGCAATGAATATTACCTCTTCTTTGGAACGCCTTTTTGAATCCTTCACTTAAGGAACTAAGATTGGTCTTTGGAGAAGACCAGGACCACTAGGATTATTCTAGGGAAGTGGAGAAGGGAAAATGGCAGGGGTTGGCCGAGATTGAGTGCTCAAATTGGTGTGAGGAGGAGGGGGAGGAGGTGCCCTTTTATAAGGGAGGAGAGGGGCACCTTAGGAATATCTCAAAATATTATTTTATATTAAAGTTAAAATCGGTTTATAATGGTTCCAAAGGGTCTTATTTCGAAGCCAAAGTGGGGATGGGTCGAAATCCTATCAACCAATAGAATTTAGACAAGTTTAGGGTATTATTTTAACCTTATCAATTAGATTTAACTCTAAGTTAAATAATTTAACTTTTACCATGACTTTTTGTTTTCTTTCACTATATGGTTAATACACTTACTATAACATGCCAAACGAACCCCAAATTGTTTATTATTAAAATATATATCCTTATCTAAGTCATTTGGCCGAACCTTAGATTTTTAGGAATAAAATAACAATTAATAATATAATATTTTATTTAAAAACTATTTTGTGTCAATTTTGACACTATTTGATATATGATTTTTGTGAAAGTCATAACAGAATTATATGTTCGAACCAAGTTGATTAAATCAATAATAATATATCATAGTAACCTAGAAAATTAGTGGAATTCATAAAAAGTCTCAAATTACATTTATTTTGGTATTTATATTATCAATTTTGTCAATATTTCATTAATAAGATAATTACTGCATCATCTTTGTGTCATAAATAAATTAAATTATTTGATGTCTAAAAATTACAAATAAAATACCATCATGTAGGAAATCTTTTTAGCTTTCTAATGAATATTTACAATCGAATTTATCTTATGTATAACCCTATATGAAAAATGATTTACTTATTAAACTTTGATTTTAACTATTTTAACCCTTCTTTAAATAAATTAATAATAAATGTCCTAATCTAATCCAAGTGGGCCTAAATGGTCATATTTTATTCCTAAGTTTGTTTTTGGTCGAATTACACTTGTCCAATAGAATTAGGACATGTGTCAGGGTAATATTAATATCATATTTACCCTTAGTTACCCTATTTACTATTAACCGCGGTAAAAATAGTAAAAAGTTACTATTCACCAAAAAATTATTTTCATCTCATTGAACCACATTTTAGTCCTTGATATTAACCGTGTCTCTCGGATTTTTGAAATTCCATTCACAGAAGCGGTAAAATTAAGTTTTATGCAAAATTCAGTTTTTAACCTACCACTTAGTGGTTTCACTATTCATCAAAAATTGAAAGTTTTCAGAAAAATACCAAAATTTCACCCTAGGCTAATTTCGATATTTTGAGTCCAAAAATGAAGTCCATTTTGAAAAATAAAATTTATAAAATTTCAAAAAGTGGTTATTACTATTCATAACGGCTAGTTTTAATAGCATATTGTTGTTTAGTGAAACTCGGTATTGCGTACGACGCAAGCTATCGAGGAAGGTCGCGATTGCGTGTAAAGCAAGCCAAGCAAGTGTTGTGTAGAAAAAGATTCCTTTGATGATTTATATAATATAAAAGTCTCAGGTGTTACATTCTACCCCCCTTAAAAAGAATTTCGCCCTCGAAATTCGTCACTTTGCAACAAACAAATGAGGATACTTCTCCCTCATCATATCCTCAAGCTCCCATGTAGCTTCTTCAAGTTGGTGGTTTCTCCATAAAACTTTCACCAAGAGAGTGGTTTTGTTTCGTAGGACTTTTTCGCTACGATCCAGAATCTCTATCGGCTGTTCTTCATAAGAAAGATCTTGCTCCAGCGGTACAACTTCTGAGCTGAGTACATGTGAAGGATCTGGTATGTACTTTCTCAGGAGAGATACATGGAACACATCGTGAACTTGAGAGAGATTCGGTGGAAGCGCCAATCGGTAAGCTACCTTCCCAACACGATCCAGTATTTCAAAAGGACCGATATATCTAGGGCTCAACTTCCCCTTCTTTCCAAATCTCATAACCCTCTTCAAGGGAGATATTCGTAAGAACACTTTATCACCCACTTCAAACTCTAGGTCTTTTCTTCGGTTGTCGGCATAACTTTTCTGTCGACTCTGAGCTGCTCTTATGTGTTGTTGAATAGATCTGACCTTTTCTGCCATTTCATCAACGAGATCAGGTCCTAATAGCTTTCTTTCCCCAACTTCATCCCAGCAAGTTGGAGTCCTGCATTTCTTTCCATAGAGAGCTTCATAAGGAGCCATCTGAATACTGGAGTGAAAGCTATTATTATAAGAAAATTCCACCAAAGGTAGTTGTTGATCCCAACCTCCTTTGAAATCCATAGAGCAAGCTCTCAACATATCTTCTAGGGTTTGAATTGTTCTCTCAGACTGACCGTCTGTCTGGGGATGATAAGCAGTGCTGAAACTCAACTCTGTATCCAGAGTATGCTGAAGACTTCGCCAGAACTTCGAGGTAAATCTCGGATCCCGATCAGATATAATAGAAAGTGGTACTCCATGCAATCTTACCACTTCCTTTACATATATCCTGGCAAGCTGATCTAGAGAGAAATCCTCTCTAATAGCAATGAAGTGTGCAGACTTTGTAAGACGATCAACTATGACCCAGATAGCATTATTGCCTTTGGATGTTTTAGGAAGTCCTGTGACAAAGTCCATAGTGATGTTTTCCCATTTCCATTCGGGTATGGGTAATGGTTGTAACATCCCCTTTGACTTCTGTCTCTCAGCTTTAACTTGTTGACAAACCAAGAATCGAGAGACATATTCAGCAACATCTCTTTTCATGCCATCCCACCAGAAGTACTCTTTCAGGTCCCTATACATCTTCGTGCTTCCAGGATGAATAGAGAATGAAGAACTATGAGCCTCATCCAGCAGCTCCTTCTTTAATTCGGGGATGGGAGGAACACAAACCCGATTCCTGAACTTTATTATCCCATCACAATCAAGGTTGAATTCAGGAACATTTCTCACCTTCTTTTGTAACTCGACATCTTCTTTCTGTGCCTCTTTAATCTTCACATGTATAGATGGTTGAACATTCATTTGAGAAAGATAAGATTTTTCCCCTTCCATTATAATTCCAAGATCCATCCTTTGTAAATCCATAAATATTGGATCTTTTGTGATCCTCATCATGGATAAACTAGCATGGTCTTGTCGACTTAATGCATCTGCCACCTTGTTTGCTTTCCCAGGGTGGTAATGGATTGAGCAGTCATAATCCTTAATCAGCTCCAACCATCTTCTTTGGCGCATATTGAACTCCTTTTGTGTGAAAATATACTTTAAACTTTTATGATCAGTATAAATATCACACCTTTCACCATAAAGGTAATGCCTCCAAATCTTTAATGCAAAGATTACCGCAGCCAACTCCAAATCATGTGTTGGGTAATTTTGCTCATGGATTTTCAACTGTCGTGAGGCATAAGCTATCACCATATCATTTTGCATAAGAACACACCCCAATCCCTTCTTGGATGCATCACTGTAGATCACAAACCTTTCTCCACTACAAGGCAGTGTGAGCACAGGTGCACTGGATAACCTTCTTTTCAACTCCTTGAAATTCTCTTCACATTCCTCTGTCCAGACAAACTTAACTCCTTTCCGAGTCAACTTGGTGAGTGGATTAGATAATCGTGAAAAATCTTTTACAAAACGTCGATAATATCCAGCCAAACCAAGAAAACTTCGGATCTCAGTTACTGTTGTTGGTCTTGACCATCTTTCGATAACCTCTGTTTTTGCTGGATCCACAGATATCCCCTCTTTTGAGATTATATGACCCAAAAATGCAACTTTTTGAAGCCAAAATTCACACTTGGTAAATTTGGCATAAAGCTTCTCTTTTCTCAGGGTCTTCAATATAATTCTCAAGTGATCTTCATGCTCTTCCTTGCTCTTTGAATAGACAAGAATATCATCTATAAAGACTACCACAAATTGATCAAGATAGTCTCTAAAGACTCTATTCATTAGATCCATGAAGATAGCAGGGGCATTAGTAAGACCAAATGGCATCACTATAAATTCATAGTGTCCATACCTTGTACGGAAAGCCGTCTTTGGTATATCCTCCCTTTTGACCCTTAATTGATGATACCCTGAACGAAGATCAATCTTGGAAAAGTATTGAGCTCCGCGTAGTTGGTCAAATAAGTCATCAATGCGTGGGAGAGGATATTTGTTCTTGATAGTGATCTTGTTAAGTTCTCGATAATCAATGCAGAGTCTCATTGATCCATCTTTCTTCTTAACAAATAGAACAGGTGCTCCCCAAGGTGACGCACTAGGGCGTATGAATCCCTTATCAAGATTCTCTTGGAGTTGCTTCTTCAATTCCTGCAACTCAATTGGGGCCATTCTATAAGGTGTCTTTGAAATAGGCAAAGCACCCGGTACGAGTTCTATTGAAAACTCAACTTCAAGATTTGGTGGAAGACCCGGAAATTCCTCCGGAAAGACATCATCAAACTCCCGTACAATGGGCATATTCTTAATCGTGAGTTTCTCACCAACCATTTGAGATAAATAACCTTCATTTAGTGGAACCAAGACCCATAAGATGGAAGGAATTTCCACTGGAAGGTTATGTTCATCCTTGCATTGATAGACGATCGTAGGTTGATCTGGAATATGAAATGTGACTTCCCTTCTTTGGCAATTGATATGAGCTCCATGTAGAGAAAGCCAATCCATGCCAATAATCACATCAAATTCCACTAAAGGAAGGATCACAAGATTTGCAGGAAGCACTTTCCCACAAACTTCGATCGGAGAAGAATTATAAACTTTTGATGCGATTGATGTGCCATTAGGTGTTGTCACAGCTAACTCAACATCTAATTGTTGAGGTAGTACGGTGATACCCTTAGAAAAGTCTTCAGAAATAAAAGAGTGGGTGGATCCAGAATCAAATAAAACATTTGCTACTTTAGAGTGGATGGTAAGTGTACCTTTCACCACATCGTTATCGTACTCCACATCGCTGATAGAAATTGCATGTGACTTTCCTTTGTCTTTAGCCTTAAGAGTTTGTTGACGTCGACCATCATCATCAACCCTTGGATTTGGGCATTGATTGGCATAATGCCCCATCTCCTTGCACTTGAAACATTGAAGTGTAGCAGGTTCATTCTGTGTATCCCTTCCTTTGTTTGCATCATTAGACATCTTCTTCCCATTATCACGGCATTCAAATGCCCGATGACCTTCCTTTCCACATTTAAAACATTTACTTGTCCCTTTAAGACAACTCCCTCCATGTTTCTTTCCACACTTTGAGCATAAGGGAAAGTTCATCTTCTTTTCCGTGTGCTCTTTAGATTTTTCTTTGAATTCCATCTTCCTCTTCTTATCAAACCCATGTGACTGATGGGTTACTCCAATCTCCATCTCGACTTTGAGAGCACATCGAACGATTTCTTCGTAGCTATTGAAGTCCCTTATGGCTAACGCCCTTCGAAGACTTGGTTTTAAGCCACTAAAGAATCGATCGATCTTACTCTCAGGTTGGATAATAATACCAGAAGCGTACCATGCAAGTCTTGTAAAATTTGCTTCATAGGTACTAACAGATTCATCATCCCTTTGCTTCAGTTCAAGGAACTCTTTCTCCATCTTTGTTCGGAGAATACGAGGGAAGTACTTATTGAAAAATAAGTTCTTGAACTCGTCCCATTCCATAGACTCAATTTCATCCCTTTGCCTCGTATTCTTAACAAGATTCCACCATTGATCCGCATCTCCTTCCAAACGATACACTGCTAGGATGACTTTATCATGCTCAGAACATTGAAGAACTGAAAATATCTTTTCAGTAGTACTAATCCATTGTTCAGCAACTAATGGATCAGTAGACCCGCTGAAAGATGGTGGACGCTACCTCATGAAGGATTCAACAGAATGTTGCTCCCTTCTTTGTTCGTTTGGAAATCCTGCATGATTCATAGCTTGAGAAAGTTGTGTGAGCATGGCTACAAGATTTTGCATTCCAGCTCCCATATCGTTTGGTTGCTCAGGGGGACAATCATTGCATTGCCCATCGCATTCCGCATTAACACGGTTCCTTCGGGTTCCAGCCATTGACTAAAACCAAGAAGAATAGTGTGAGCAACACTAATTATAATAGGAAACCACATAATTCAAGAATAAAATTTTCATGCTTAAGGTCTTATCCTAGGTTATTCAATGCCATTTCTAAAATTGTGTTCTATGCTTAGACTTATCCTTAGGGTTATTACTAAGGCTTTCACATCCTAGTTTCCAAAGGTTGACTATACCTTTCCTCTGATACCAACTATAACGACCCACACTTTACATACATTGTTAATACTTCAAAATTGAATCACACTTATTACAACATATGACAAAACCACAAAGGACCGTATAGGTATAGTGTCTTTAGAAACTGGGAAACATAAACAACTGGTTCATAAATCTTCTACAGTGTCTCCCATTTATTTCATCATATCTAGGGTCCCTTTTAGCATATTCTACTTAATATCCATCTTCCTGACCTGGGGAAAAGAAAACATAAAAGGGTGAGCTCAAATGCTCAGCAAGGGAAAATAAAGGAAATAAAAATCATATCATATCTTTTTGAAAATCAAAACCTGCAAAAGAGATCATAATATCTTAACATGGAATAAATCATAGAAGTGAAAATGAGATCCCCATAATGATAACATAAAACTTGAATCTTTGTGGCATGCACACATAATCATGGAAAATCATTTCTTGTTAGTCATGACTCATTGCCAAGACTATCTTAGTGGACAAAGTCCCTTTCTGAACCGAGTTCACTCCTCGTTTCAGTCCTGTATCACTGAACCGAAATAACCTTCCGTTCCAGCCATGTCTATCTCATGAGATATAAAATCATTACCCAATTCATTGGAGGGAGATATAGGTCCCACCCATCTTATAATGAATCCTTTCTTATGTGTGCCACATAATCATAAAACATACATCATCGCATAACACATATAACAAAAATGGGATTCTTGAAACATCATGACATCATAAATCAATTCATATATGATAAAGGAATTCATAAACATAATTCCATCACAATATAGTCAAACCAATGTAAAAATATGGATAGAAACAGAACCCTTTATTATCTTAGATGGAAAATAATTTTGATAAAACACTTGAATTGAATTCTTGAGGAAAATATCCTTTCTTCTTCAAAAACATTTTTCCTTTCATAACATGTCATACAACTTTAAAATAAAAGATGTTGATTAAAAATAAACATGAAAACTTGTAAAGGAGTCTTCTTTGAAGTAATGTTTTTAAAAATCCATTCATGCCGTATAAGTTAAAAAAAACATTCTTCGTACTTTTGTCGGAAAAGTCAAAAAGTACCTCGTACGGAAAAACAACAAAAGATTCCTTTCATATTCTTTACTAAAAACTCACCTAAGGGTAAAATTGGATTTAAACTATTTCAAGTGGATGGAAACAATATTACATATTGAGGGAACATGGATGTGGATGATAAAATACACCCCAGTAAATACTTACGAATAAACAATCTCGGATAAAAATGAGATTGTGATATTTCCCTTACCTTAGGTCCGATTTGCTTTGTTCGTGTCCGAAGCTCCTGTATAATGGTTTAAATAATGTTATTGACTTATTCCAGAATCATACATATTGATATGAGATCATATATGGTCATATTATTAGCTTTTTGTTAGTAATATTTCATTGTTACTTGTTACTCGGGTCTTTATAACTTTTTGTTCTTATGCGTGTTTTGTCGAATAAATTCTTATTCTTATCTTTAGGTTATAGATAATTCATTTCCAGAATGGTATTAGTGTATTATATACCATATTCATTCATTCAATTCATTTATATAATCATTATGAAATGAAGATCATGTAGAACGAGTCGCATCACATCGTGGAGACGGTATTCCGTACGTACGCACGAGTGATGATATCGTTCCTATGATCGTGGAATTGTATTGGAGTATATATATATATTATTTCAGTATCAATATTACTTAATAATAATCATATATAGTTACTCATTACACCATTATACCCATCCTTGTAAGGTGATGGTGGAAAATAGATTACACCACGGCGTGGAGACGGTATTCCGTACGTACGCACGCGCGGTGATTTCATTTTTCCGTAGGATGGATAGAAGGTGAATTAGGGTTGTTTCATATTTATAATAACATATCAGTATGTAAGTAATACTGATGTTATTACTTTATCATGAAACAACTAAAGAAGAAGAAGTTGAAGAAGAAAGAAATTGAAAAGATCGGTAATGAATATTACCTCTTCTTTGGAACGCCTTTTTGAATCCTTCACTTAAGGAACTAAGATTGGTCTTTGGAGAAGACCAGGACCACTAGGATTATTCTAGGGAAGTGGAGAAGGGAAAATGGCAGGGGTTGGCCGAGCTTGAGTGCTCAAATTGGTGTGAGGAGGAGGGGGAGGAGGTGCCCTTTTATAAGGGAGGAGAGGGGCACCTTAGGAATATCTCAAAATATTATTTTATATTAAAGTTAAAATCGGTTTATAATGGTTCCAAAGGGTCTTATTTCGAAGCCAATGTGGGGATGGGTCGAAATCCTATCATCCAATAGAATTTAGACAAGTTTAGGGTATTATTTTAACCTTATCAATTAGATTTAACTCTAAGTTAAATAATTTAACTTTTACCATGACTTTTTGTTTTCTTTCACTATATGGTTAATACACTTACTATAACATGCCAAACGAACCCCAAATTGTTTATTATTAAAATATATATCCTTATCTAAGTCATTTGGCCGAACCTTAGATTTTTAGGAATAAAATAACAATTAATAATATAATATTTGATTTAAAAACTATTTTGTGTCAATTTTGACACTATTTGATATATGATTTTTGTGAAAGTCATAACAGAATTATATGTTCGAACCAAGTTGATTAAATCAATACTAATATATCATAGTAACCTAGAAAATTAGTGGAATTCATAAAAAGTCTCAAATTACATTTATTTTGGTATTTATATTATCAATTTTGTCAATATTTCATTAATAAGATAATTACTGCATCATCTTTGTGTCATAAATAAATTAAATTATTTGATGTCTAAAAATTACAAATAAAATACCATCATGTAGGAAATCTTTTTATCTTTCTAATGAAAATTTACAATCGAATTTATCTTATGTATAACCCTATATTAAAAATGATTTACTTATTAAACTTTGATTTTTACTATTTTAACCCTTCTTTAAATAAATTAATAATAAATGTCCTAATCTAATCCAAGTGGGCTTAAATGGTCATATTTTATTCCTAAGTTTGTTTTTGGTCGAATTACACTTGTCCAATAGAATTAGGACATGTGTCAGGGTAATATTAATATCATATTTACCCTTAGTTACCCTATTTACTATTAACCGCGGTAAAAATAGTAAAAAGTTACTATTCACCAAAAAATTATTTTCATCTCATTGAACCACATTTTAGTCCTTGATATTAACCGTGTCTCTCGGATTTTTGAAATTCCATTCACAGAAGCGGTAAAATTAAGTTTTATGCAAAATTCAGTTTTTAACCTACCACTTAGTGGTTTCACTATTCATCAAAAATTGAAAGTTTTCAGAAAAATACCAAAATTTCACCCTAGGCTAATTTCGATATTTTGAGTCCAAAAATGAAGTCCATTTTGAAAAATAAAATTTATAAAATTTCAAAAAGTGGTTATTACTATTCATAACGGCTAGTTTTAATAGCATATTGTTGTTTAGTGAAACTCGGTATTGCGTACGACGCAAGCTATCGAGGAAGGTCGTGATTGCGTGTAAAGCAAGCCAAGCAAGTGTTGTGTAGAAAAAGATTCCTTTGATGATTTATATAACATAAAAGTCTCGGGTGTTACAAAAATCATTTTTTAAATCATCAAATGATAATTATACTTGAATGGATACGATTGAGAATGAATCTCATCGAGTTCGTGGAGAGGGTAGTCCGTACGTACGCACGAGCGACAATATCATTCTTTTGATATTAAAATAATATATAAATGGATGGTATATCATATATACAGAATCATTAAAATGTTATATTTATTATTTAAATGAGTTACATATCATTATTATACCCATCCAAATAATAATATATTGAATAACAATTACACCACGACGTGGAGATGGTAAGCCGTACGTACGCACGTATGGTGACATGTTATTCAAAGGGTGGATAGAATACTGAATATGGTTGTACCATATTTATAATAACATCATAGTATATATATGATACTGGAGTTATTATTTTAGAATGGTAACAACAAAGAAAGAAGAAGTGGAAGAAGAAATGAACTTGGAAAAGGGTGGTGAAATCATTACCTCTTCTTCGGGTTCTTCCTTTTGATTTGATCAAAAGGGCTCCATAGGTTGACTTTCTGATCAGACTAATGCCTCTAAATTGTAGTGAGGGAAGTTGGGAGAGTATTTGGGAAGATTTTAGCTTAACCAAAAGGCTTTGAAGGTGTGTATTAATGAGAATGAGGAGTGCCCTTTTATAAGAGGGGTGAGGGGCACCTTTGGAAAAGCTAGAAATATTAATTTATAATAAATTCATATTCGGTTTCTAATGGCTCCAAAGGTGATTATTTAAATATTAAGGTGGGGATAGGTCTAAAACAACTCAACCAATAGAATTTAGACAGGTTGGGGTACTTATATTAACCTTATATTTAAGTATTAACTCTAAGTTAATTAGTTTCATTTTTACAATGTCTCTTTGTATTTTTATATAATATGGTTAATAAACTTACTATATACATCCAAGCGACCCCCATGTGGTCCATTAATGATGAACCTATCATGATATAAGTCTCTTGGACGAACATTAGATTTTTAGGAATTTAATATCAATTAATAATATAATATTTGTTTTAAGATCTCTTTTATGTCTATTTTGACACTATTCAATAGTTGATTTTTTTGAAACTCATAACAGATTGATTACTTAGAAAAAAGTCAATTAAATCAATCCTAATATATCATATTATCCTAGAAAATTAGTTTAATTCATTAAAAGTTTCATATTATATTTATTTAGGTATTTATAATATCAACTATTTTAATTTTTCACTATTATAGTAATTACTACATCATCATTGGGTCATAAATAAATTAAATTATTCAATGTCTAAAATTTATAAATAAAATATCATTATGTAGGAAATCTGTTTATCTTTCTAATTAATATTTATAATCTAAAATCCAACATGTATAACCCTATGTAAAAATTGTTTTTCTAAAAGATATATGCTTGTGTCATTTTTGTATTCATTTTAACTTAATTAAAATAAAGTGTCCCTATCACCTACAAGTGGCACCATGGGGTCCCCAAATCGACCCAAAGATGCCTATGGTCGAACATGTATCAACCAATAAGGCTAGGACACGTTTTAGGGTAATTTAGTATTATTATAATATTATTTTTTTAACCCTTATTTACCGGATTTACCCTTAACCATGGTAAATAAAATATTTACCGCAGTAATTATTCAAAATTTCTAAAAATAAAAGTTACCTATTTACACAATTTGAACATCCTGATTCCAAATATGGAATTCATTTTTCTATATTCAAAACACAGAAGTGGCAGAAATTAATTTAAAATTAATTCCCGCTGTCAAAACAAAAAGCATGTTTTTAAGAGATAATAACTATCAAAAGATTGACACTTGTTTATGTTCAGTTTAATTGTAAAATTATGTCCAATGAACAACATTATATTAAATGGTAAAAATATATTCTAAATATACTTTAAAACCACTGAAATTCATAATTTATCACTATTAATTATTTTGATTAAAAAAGTTGTTTTTAATTAAAATTTAGTAATTTTCACTATTCATCTAAATATTAAAGTTATCTGAAAAGTACCAAAATTTCACCTTAGGCTAAATTCTATATTCCGAATACAAAAATGAAGTCCATTTTGAAATATAAAATATATATAATTTCAAAAAGTAGGTATTACTATTCATAACGGCTAGTTTGATTGGTTGTGGTGTGTGTTAGAACTCGAAGTTGCGTACAACACACGCTACTGTATTATTCAAAGGAAACTGTACCGTGGAAGCTTGGGATGTTTCATTTTAAATTTTTTTGATGTCCCCATTTAGTCATAAGTTTTAAAATATTGTATTTAAAAAGGTTTCAATATTAAAAGTTGGTGAAATTGCAATATTGAAAATGAATTTGTTCTTACATTATGTCTAAGAAACTCATAATATGGATTCTAAAATTACAAGGATTATATAAAGTTTAAAATTTAGTTAACACTATTCATAACCTCTTTTGAATGGCTTGTTTGGTAAGTCATGGTGCGATTGAACTTGGTGTTGCGTGTAGTGAAAGTTATTGAATTATTTTGAAGAAATAACACACTATAAAATCTTTGGGTGTTACAAGTGTAGGGAAAGGGAATAAAGGACGCTTAGGAGGGATATGTACGCAGCATGTTTGTTATTAACCCAACGTGAATGGGTACATAAGTCCATAACACACCATATACCCCTCTCATGGAAGAACGCATGCTAAGGGTACAATATTATAGGGAGGTTTCTAAAAGATGGGGCTGGACCCAAAGACTAGATGTTCAGGCTGTCCAATGTATCCTATAATGATGGGAATCAAGACATATGTAGTTCTGATTTTGATGTTGCGCTGTTTCTCATCATACAAGAAGAATGCAAATAATGGAAATATATCCCAACGAGGTATGTGTATGGTACGACGAGTAACCCGGTGTAAATGAGGATGTAATCATGTACCACACCGTGCAATAATAAGTGGGAACTTGGGCCAGGGGACCAAGAAGGCCAATGGACCTGAGGCTAGGCAAGAGACAGAATGTCACAACTTGCTTAAAATTTAACATATTTTTGTGAGGATGATGGTGATCCTTGTTTATGGTAATAGAGCTTGGACCATAGATTTTTTGTTTAATTCCATATGTGTGGGATAGGTGAGCAGGGCGGGAGAATATTTGTGCCTATAGATGACCACAAAGTGACAACGATGATAGATGAAAACTATTTACCCGGTTCCTAACACAAAATCTTCCCTTGTGTAATTGTAGTTTTGGGGAAAACAATTGAGCCTTGACCGTTGACAGTATTCACAACACGAGATTTATATCAATTTGTCTCTCAAAAGCCTTTGGGACGTTGGCCTGAAATGGTAGGAGGGACCTTGGGCTGAGAACATATGATGTTCGGGGGTTCTTTTGGATATAGAAGATGATGGAAACACCAAATTATGGGGATCACGAAGCATGGTGGGGCATGTTTTCATAAAACATATGATAAAAGGAGGAATGTCTCAATGGTGTATGTGCAGTGTGGAAAAATAGCCCGATGTGAATGGGGACAAAAGCCCATACCACCCCTCACATTCCTAAAGGAGAACATGGGCCAAGGGGGAAAGATGGTTGAGGGACCAGAGGCTGGTCATCTAGGAAAACTTTATCCATATGGTCCCCCATGTAGCTATTTACTTAACAAAACTCCTAAGCCAACGTGAGCAATGACCGGTGTAAGAAATAAAGAGTATGAATTGGATCTCCCCATCACATAAGGGTCCAACAGCTGAAATTACACTCATGCATGAGGCAGACCGAGGTGTGGAGAGACGGAGGGGATGAATGAACAACTACAATCCATGTTTGGGACATATAGGGGTGGTGAAAATGACAAAGGGAATATGTTGACCATACTTGAAACCCAACATCCACTTCGTTTAACTTGTGCAAGGTGAGACTCATGGGGAGAACATCGAGTTTGGGGCTACGCCTAAAGACAAAATTTCCAAGCGGTCCTACATATCCCATGAAGATAGAAATCAAGCCATATGTTGTCCTTAAATGGCCATGACATTTAACATCATTCGATAAAGACATGGGAGGATTAGAAGAACGAGGAGGGGCACATGGCACAACCTTCGTAATATTTCCCCAAGTAGTGCCGAAGAGTCTTAGGATGTGTCTCATGAGATCCTCTGAGGGAACTACACCCAATAGGGGTAGGAAAATGAGAAGATCATGGTTCTGAACTCAGGACAAGGAATTTGAGAATTTTTACGTTTCCCATGAGGATGAGAATCAAGTCATATGTTGTTCTGGAGGTGTAATTTAACGTCTTGTTGGACTACACTCAGTTTAATTTCATGGGCACATTTCACCATTTATGGTCATGTAGGACCAGAAACTGTAAGTTCATGTAGGACCCTAATGAATTCTATGGTCATGCAGGACCATAGGTACTCAATAAAAGTATTTTGTGGGGAACTTTTCATTGGTGATAGGAGTTATATGCTCACCATCAATGGTAACTAGTGAGTATGCACCATTGGAGTAAACCTTGTGAGTGATGTAAGCCCTTCCCATTTGGGATCCAACATGGGTGTTTTCCTGCTAGGTATCATTGGCATTATAAGGGACAACACCAACTCACCTTGTAGGAAAGAGAGGAGGAAACCATTCTGGTTGAAAGCTATAGCTATCTTGTTCTGATGCCTTTCCTGATTATGCAGCGCACGAAGCCTGTTCTCGTCGAGCACTTCCAACTTAGCCTGATTGAATTCAGATACATTATCTGAATCTTTCTAATCATATACAGATGTGCACAATGAGGGAAATTGAATCTTGATGGGCAGGATGGACACTGTTCTATACACGATGGAATATGGGGTTACCTGATGGAAGTACGAGTCATCCTCCAATAATACTAGAGGGCATTGGGGAGCTTTCCCATCCAAATCTTCTTATTCTGACCAACCATTTTATGCAGAATTTTAGAGAGGGTTTTTTTGAACGCCTTGATCTGTCCATTTTCTTGTGCATGATAGTGAGATGTATGGTCAGAATTGATGTTGTACTTAGCCTACAATTCCATCAGATCAACTACTCGGATGTTCGTGTCATTATCAGTGAGGACGACATGAGGGACTCCAAATTGGTAGATAATGCTGGAGCTCACTAAATCAACAATGGAGAGGGCCTTCACCTCCTTGATTGGAACAACCTCTGCCCACTTGGGGAAGAAATCTATAGGCGTTAGGAGGAATCTAAAATGGTGAGCTATCACCTGTAGATATGGTCCCATGACATCAAAACCCCATACCACAAATGGACATGAGTACTTGGTTAAGAAAAGAGGCTATGGTGGCCGATTCATGATGTAAGCATGAATTTGGCATTCGTGGCACCTTTCAGGGAACTCAATGCATTCATGGATCACAGAGGGCCAAAAGTACCCCAGTCTTTGGATATGGTGAGGCAACTTCGGCCTAGTCTGATGAACTCCATATGAACCGGCATTAACCTCTTACCTAGACTGGTAAATCTCATCTTCGTGAATGCAGTGGAGGAGGACACCCCATAAAACACGTGCTTGTAGAGGATCTTCTTAAGACTAGGTCTGTCATAGAGGGTTAACTATAATGCAAGTTGTCAGATTCGCTCGTGCTCGGCCTGATCTATCTAGAGATTACCTCTCTAGAGATACTCAACAACGGATGTCCTCCAATCATGAGTCATATTAATCACTACATTTGGGGAACCTGGGTTTCCTAACGTGGAGGTTCCGATGGTAAGGTGTCTTACCTGTGTGATGCCATCGTCATTATGTAGTAAAAGGAGCAACAATTCTTCATTGTGCCACATGGATAATCATATCATCTTATTCGGACTCCTCATGTGATGTAGCTTGGTCGGGCAGGGCGTCATCTAAACTATTCTGAGATCGAGGGATGTGAGTAACTTCTGACCGAGATGGGAAGAGGGCCATTAGCTGAAGAGTATGTTCCAACAACGGCATGAGCTCTAGATTTCTAATGACAAAGTCACTGTCGATCTACTTGATGACTTGTTCGGAGTCCCCTTTCATATGAAAATGGGGATTTTCTATCTTGAGGGCTAGCTCGAGGCCAGTAATTAGAGCTTGATAATCTATCCCATTGTTGGTGGAACCTTCTTAACAATAAGAATGAATATAGTATAACAACTTGTGTTGGGATAATTTAGATGATACCCAGTACTAATCTATTATGCCCGGGGTCATTGAGCCTTCTTTCAGTGGGGATCCAGGAAGTACCATTGAAGTTATTTTTACAACACTAGATGCATCAGTCTACCAAGAGGATTGCCTCATCTAGAAAATCAAGATAGAGGGACTAGTCTTCAAGAGCAGGATGTGAAGAAAGGAATTGTTCCAATTCATTTCGTTTAATATCGTTTTGAGGGACAAACCTAATTTCAAATGGATATAGAATCATTTCCCACTAAGATACACATCCTTTCACCATGGGCCAGTTATGGATGTACTTCAGTGGATCTACTCTGGACACCAGTTGTTCCTCATGGTGTTGCATGTAATATCACAATTTCAGTACTGCGATTATGAGCACAAGGACGCTCTTCATGATAGTTGGGTATCTTGTATCTATATTGAGGAGATTGTGGCTGATGTAGTAGAGGCTATTATTCGTTCCCTCATTGTTCATTTCGGTGAGAAGGGTGCTGTGAGGTTGCTCCAGGGCAGTCACATAAACAACCATCAGCTTTCTAGAGAACGGTGGCATTAAGACCAGAGGCTAGAGTAGATACAGCTTGATTTCCTCGAAAGTAGTATAACACACTTCATCCCACTCATATACAATGCCATTCTTTATAATCCAAGAAAAGGGCATACCCTTGCCAGCGAAATTCATGATGAATCTATGTATGTAGGATTTATGGCCATGGAAACCTCGAAGCTCCCAAATATTTCTCAAAGAAGACATCTGGATAATTGCATCAATCTTATCTGGGTCGATCTCAATGCCCATGTATCAAACAACAAAGTTGAGAAACCAACAAGAGGTGACCTCGAAGGCATAGTTCAATGGGTTTATCTTCAGGTGATGAGAATAGAGGAAGACAAACCCTTTTTGAAGGCCTTTAAGATGGTCCTGATGCTGGAAAGATTTGACCACCATGTAATCCACATAACATTCCACCGATGTTATAAGGATCATATTAAATATGGGATGCATATCCCCAAGATAGGTGGCACCCACATTCTTTAAACTGACGGGCATGAATTATTAACAAAATATAACTTGTGGTGTCCCAAAGACTATAGAATCCACTTCCTCAGGAACCATTTGAATCTGGTTATACCTGGAGTAACCATCCATGAAGGATAGGGCTTGGAATCCACCTATAGCATTGATGAAAAATTCCATCATAGGAAGGGGAAAGTCATCCTTCAGATGGTGAAGATTGAGATCTCAGAAGTTGATGCAGACACTAATATGTCCGTTCTTCTTCATTACAAGTAGAATGTTGGAAAACCACTTGGGGTATTGGACCTCCTTAATGAAATTTGCTCTGATTATCTTATCGACTTCTGCCTCAAAAATGGAACCATTAGAAGGTTTCATCTTTCGGGGAGGCCGCTCGAACCCGCGATGATTTTCCGGGAGACCGAGGTAGTGGAAAACTACCAGAGGATATAGTCCTGGAATCTCATCATAACACTAGGTGAATACATAATGATGTTGTTTAAGGATTTCTATATACTGTTGTTGCTACTCAAGTGGCATATCAGTAGTGTTCAATGTGGGTTTAGGGTCTGCTTCACTACCGAGGATCACCTGTACCAATTCATCAACCGTGGAAGAGATTCCATATTCAATGGAGGGAGAGTATCCTCTAAATCCTCTTTATTACTTATAGAGGGGGATCCTCAAGGAGAGGAGTTTCCACTGATTCAAAATCTCCCGATGGGAGGATGGTACCATCCTGTGCGCCTGTGGACACTGCATCAGGGGACTCATTTGCTTTCACAACCATAGTGATGGAGGCTGTTGATCTGATACCATCTGGTCTTTAGCCCAAGGGGGACACACTTGAGGATATAGAAGCATTGGTGGCACATCATATTGATCTGATTAATTCCTGGCTGGTGAAACAAGCATGTATGACATATTTTCATTACCATGGGGCAGACATCCCGATACCTTATGGGGGTAGGAGGCTCTGGGATCACCAGAGCCTGGTTTGGGTAGAAATATGAGGTGATCTTCTGATATCACATAGAATTGGGAATGTCTTCCCCCCTTATTCTAGAAACAATGAAGCACTGTCTAATGTCCAAAGATGTAGCACCAATCAGGGGACTCAAAAGAGGCATTCATGATCCTGATCTACCCACGTGTCAGTCGCAGCCATAGAATGCTCGTCATCGTTATCCTGAATCTCCTTGTCCTTGCGCTTTAAAAAGTTGGTTTCCAGACAGTAGGCTTTACAAGAGGCAAAGGGGGATGTTTCCCTTGAAACACACCCAATCAAACATTAAGGGAGTACTTAAGGCACTGATTATATGATAAGAGAACTACCAATTTTAGGTGGATCCATGGCCTTCCCATCAACTCATTGTAGGCTGTGTTCGGGGAGACAACCATAAACATAGTGCTGGAAATTAGACCACCGAAATGGGTCTTTAATTGTATTTTTTCGGACAATGTATGCTTCTTCCTGTAATAACATTGTATTCTTATGTTAGAGGGACTCAGATCCACCCCCGATAGTCCCACTTTTCATAGTGTCTGAATCGAGATTAGGTTGATTCTAGAACCAGTGTCGACAATACATCGAAAAACCTCAACGCCATTGAACTGGTCATTGATGTACATTGGGAGAATCTTCCCCAATATGTGGGTGCCTTAATCTTCTCTGGAGAATGAGATGATGGCCTATCATTCAGCATTCTCGACTACTTCTGCATAAAATTCTTCTAGGGATTCTACCTCTATCTCAAGTTGGAGGGGGCATCTTAATGCCTCGACGAGGGCCTCACACATATCTAATGATAGGCAAACATCCTCAAGGATGGATGTAATTTTTTGAATGATGGAAATATGCTTGAGGAAATCATACTTCCATGCCAGGCATGGACTTCTGCTTATATGAGGTTGCTCTATAACAGGAGGTACGGTGGGCCGAGATGATTGGGCTGGTTATAGACTGGTGCTAGGAATATCTCGCTGCTGACTAGTCGAAACCTACATAGTGACTACTAGATGAGGTTCAGATGGATGTGATAGGACTTTAGAATTTCATGTCTGATCATTACATGGTAGAGGTGGCTCCTCCCAATCAAGCAATAGAAATGGAGACGAAGGTGGACCTGAGGTCACTAGATGAGAAGGTTGCATGTGATGATCTATGTGTGGGGCCTACTATCTAGTTTCATTCAAGTGCATAGAATGGCTAGTTGTACTAACTGAGGAACTCTAATAGACCATATTTTCGTGGCACCATCATCACTGATGATGGCTAGGGACGTTGGGAGGATCTTCTTGGCACTCCTTGTCATCAAGAATCTTGTTGGGGTTTACCAGCTCTATAGGGTTAACTGGGGCGTACTCTTGATTTCCACTCGAAGAGTCTTCCACTACTAGATGCATTCAAGGAGGGATCAATATCTTTAGAGCATGAAGTCACCGAGAGTACGGGATGATGATGACATTGGTGGGGGGACTTTGTTTTCCCTTTCCCTGTCGGTGTTTCCTCTTCTTAGAAGGGTACTGCTGAGATAGAGATGTAGAAGTGGTAGATACGGCCTCTAAAGGATTTGGCCGATTTAGGTGTGTACAGATAACACCATGTCCATGAGTGACTACATTACAAGCCTTCCAATCATGCAACTTCTGGGACCCACAGTTAGAAACCTGATGCCACTCGCATTTGTTGTCGTTGTTACTGTCTGGCCTCACGAAAACCCATGCCACATGTGCCGGAGCTGGGCCTAATTAAACTATGTTTGTATCCATCTGGTCTTGAAGCCATTCATTTAATAAATAGTACTATTTGAGGGTGTTCCCAAGGATCTGGTGATATGGGAAGTAATTAGGGAGACCGTTGAGGTTTTCCTCTTATGGTCTCCAGCATTCATGAAAACGTACAATCCCCTACTCCAGGGCACTTCAGAAATAACTAGGGGCTTGAGCATCATTAAAAAAGTAGGTTCTATTCCTCCGGTCTGGGAAGGGGGCCCTTGGAACCTAACCCTGAAGAGGAGATATAGGATCCTGTCAAGTAGGTGGAGCCTGGTTATCTCGATTAGGTAGTGGCGGCACACTGCGTGGGGACACCTATCGATTCATATTTGGGCTCTTCTGGGCCAGACGATGCACCTAGGGAGGAGGGCATCTGCGAGGTAGTAGAGGTGGCTTCACTGGTAACAACTCTAGTTTCCTAGGGGCCTCTATTTCAGCCACTGTGGTGGGATCGTCCCTAGTGGACCATCTCGCGAGGAATGCAGGAGGCAACGGGCATGGCTGGCTGGCCTGTTGCAAGGCTTCTTTTTGGCAATGGGTCTTATAAAAGATGTCTCATAATCCATCAAGGTAGTTATGGGTGATCAAAGAGAGGAAAAGTTCTATCTTGACATTTCCTACACATATCATCAGCAATTTCTCCTGAGTTCAAGACATGTCAAGAGAGTATATGGGCACTTTCCACCAGAAGAAAATGTCTACAATGTGCTCATCAGGCCTCTTCTTTCACTTGAAGTGGTCCGTGATACTCTTCTTATGAGTGGTGGAACTGAACTGGTAATAGAATTTCCTACGGAGATCTTCCCAGCCCGCTACTAATCTAATGGGGTGCTAGCTGCACCATACGAATGTCGGCCCCTCCAATGTTTATACGAAACACCAGTGTTTGGCGGCTTGCTACTGCGCTGGATCTCCCACCATTGGTCCAAACCTTGAGATAAAGTATTCCAAGTGCTGTAGGGGGTCCCCTGTCTCGTTTGAGGGAGAGAAGGTGGGATTTTTGAAAACCGGGGTGATGGGATGTCATCCACCCATGTGGGATATGGATTTCCATCATGTGGGATTGCCACATGTCTAGTCTCTAGAGCATCAAGGCGGGCGATTAGTGTCGCCATTGGATCATCTGGGTAGGGGTTTATTTCTTGATGGGGATCCCTAACCACTAGCATGTTAGAGGGTTCTTCAACACAATATGTAGGCCTAGCAGCTCATGGTGTGGCAAGTGGAAGGACCTGTGGAGTAACTGGGGGATCCTGAACTGGGTCATGAGGATTGTCACACCGTTCCAGAGGATATGGCGACACATACGGCACCCTATTGCTATAAGTTCCAGCCTCAACCCTTCCTAAATGTTCATGATGGTCAGGGTCACCAAGGGGGTGTTCTCCAAGGGGACGTTGTACATGCCCCTGATACCCTGGCCGAGGATCACTTTAGTCTAGATGTCACTTCGTAGCATGTTCTGCAAGGAGGTCGTCGACCAACTTATTATGTTCGGAATGTTTTTGATACAACATGTATTTTTCGGGATCATCTTCTACCTTCTAGACTAAGTCAAATGGGTCGGAGGGTTTGACGACTCCAAGGTGTTCCTTTACCTTGTTGGGATTTCAGCTGAGGACTAGTGCCTTGGTGGGAAAGAGAAGAACCAGTGGATTTATCTGCTAGCATGTGACCCTTCCCAACTGATCCAAGAGATGTGAGACTCCCTCAGTGTGTAAGTCTCCATCAAGGAGCTCCAGCACACTATCTCCCTCTGATAGGTCATCCATGTTAACTGTGACCCTGCCTAGAGGCATATCCTCTATGCCACCTAGCGAATTAGGAGGGCACTGGATGTAACTAAAATGGAGGGTCGTGTACTACCCCCAACCACAAATTTTCACATGAAGAGAAGCCTCCTTGATTAACCTGCAGAGCACATTAATGAATTGAATGCATCATTGTAAGAGGGTATTATAGTAGCCTAAGGACTCATGGTGCTGGGCCATGGGGAGTGCGGCCAAATCGACCCTACGACATTGTTGGCCAATATCTTTATATGTGACTGACTCTTAGGGTAGTCCACTCATCGATGTCAAAGGTAGAAATGATTCACCTATAGGGTCTGCTGAAAGCATCCCACATCCTCCTGGATGAGTGCTTCTGGTGCCATAATATTTGGTGATGCAACTATCCAAAACATCTCCAAGAAATGGTTCTCCGTGAGAATATTCCAGAAGCTCATTCATCCAGATTCAGGGTCTGGCCCTTCATTTACCCACTCATCTACTGGAGGAGGCTAGGGAACCAATAGTGGTACTGATGCAGACTGTTGATATGACAGGCTAGCCAGCAAGAGAATATGGAGAGGGAGCTGACAAGCCCCCGCATCTTGGGCTATCCTCCAAAGAGTGTATTGACTAAACCACCACATCATGGTAAGATGTGCTGGTGACCAATGTTTCTCCCATAGGGAATATAGATACCAGTGATGTATCACAATACTAATTTTCTAACATTCATCCCTATAATAGCACTTTGTGATCCTTATCCATGGAAGAGAGTGATTTTGGCGATGATGGTGATGATTTCACGTCCGTAACCTTTGGTGTTTACAAATCTTTGTCAACCTGGATATACTTACGGAGGGTGGTGGGAATCTGATGGAAATCACATTCTAGATATATATGGTTGACACACCTTGTTCCGTCCCTAGCCATTGACACCGAGGATCTAGGCGAGGGTTCCATTGCTAAATCGTATTCTACCTCCGAATCTGAGAAGTAGATTAGTTTGATCTCAGTATGAATCTTATAAAAATTATTTATATGATGGTGAATAACCGACCTCCGACCCCAGGATTGTTCTTCGGGATGTGGTAGATTTCTCATATGAGGGTGTCCTTCGGCCGTACTGGTGTAGGGGCGGGGAGGACTTTCTCCTGAGTGAGCTGGTGTGTGAGGAGCACCTAGAAAGATATCAAAAGGAACACGTGGATTACCTCTATGTCCACCAGCTGATATGCGGATGTGACCTCCTTCGGAAAGGCTTGAGTGGGTGGGACCTCCTCCAGATCTGATAGAAGCATGATGAGGACCTCAATGCTTTCATCACCTGGCAGTATCAGCTTGAGGATGGTCCTCGTACTAGTCCAGATGAAAATGTGTAGGACATTCATGCTGGGTGATGGTGAAATGAAGCTGATATTCACTCCTATTATTTTTTAGGAGAGGAGGAAATTATTCATCAACTACAAGGACATGGAGAATCCCCCCATATTATAGACTGATCAGATGCGTAATATCTCCATATCGACCGTCCATGGAAGGAGTAATGACACAGTAGCCGATGAAATGAGAGAGGGAGAGGCATCCGTACTGTTTGTCACTATCGTGGGGGGGGGGGGGTCATTTTGATTGAAGGTAGCACATGGTGGGACTCCATGTAGATCTTGGAATTGGGGAGGAACCGCATTCTCCATTATGGCGGTATGGGGAGAACTTCTATACTGGGTGTTGTTACAATGGTTCGGTCCGCGGTGGGTGCTCCCTACGCCGGTGGCCGAGAGAGTCGACCCAGCCTGCCGGTGGGGCAGTTGAGGCCACGATCTGGGTCATGTATATAAGTTCCCCAAATAAATGTGCATAGGAGGCTAATTATACACGTTTGTGGTGGCTCGATACATAGTAGTAGCTGACGTTGACACCCCTTGGAAGGCGTCCTCCTCATCCTGCGCCTGACTCTGGCGTCAGGTCAGCTGGATTGGGGCGGGTGGTGCAGGTACATAGCTTACCTACTCTTCAGCCCGTGGTACTGGGTGGCGGGGATGATGCGGCGTAGTGGGTACCCTCCTTGGGGGCCCCTGGAAAAGGAACTTGGCAAGGCTGGCCCAGACACCCCTACCACATCGGTATAGGGAAGGTAGTTGTCAAGAAAATCCGAGGAGAGGCTCCCGAAACGCTTGTACATTGGGGTGGGGAGACGTGTCTCCATGTTCGGCCCTTGGGGGTTATGGTGGTGACAAGGCACAAATTCCTCTAAATCCTGAAGGGCCATATCCATAGTCGAGATAATCCCCTCCTCTTCATATTGGCATATGAGATCACTTATCTCCCTTCGTTGTATGAATTAAAAAAGGGATATTGGGAGTGGGAGGCATAAAAAAGTATGCATATATTCTATTGTAGAAGAGGTTGAGACACGCGGGATTTTCATGTTGGCATTGCCCCTATGCCTACGTTAGTGGGTAGGTGGCGATCAGGTTCCCGGTGCAGTAGTTTGGTTCCTGAAAGTAGGGAGATTAAACCATAAGTGCTGAAACAATAAAACCGATGTCCAGTTCTCCAACATCATTCTATCTCCCATGGCTGGTAAGAAGGATCCACACTGACAACTTCACAGACAAAGATGTCCAACATTTTGACTATCCCACCTTCTGGTGAGTTTCATGCTAGGCCCGCTATTTTCTGGGCAGGACCCAGTGCCAGATAATTGGATCCGATGACACGCTAATCCACTGATGTCTCGAACACTACCAATATCCATGTTAAGGATAATAAATTCATGTCAGGTTCACCATTTCTATTTCTGAATCTTTTGTCGGTGCGTGAAAATATTCCTGTTTGAGGACAATGAGGATGCTCTGGCTGTTTCCCCGCATTCCCGCTATCAAAATGCGGGCAGCATCCATTTCATTTTCAGGGGCCTTTTTTCCTTGACCAAAATAGGACGATGGGATGTCATTTCTTCCTTCTGTAGATTCCCCCTTTGAATTCGTTACCTAGTCTGAGTTTTTCTTACAGACTAAGATGTTGTTCGTGAAACTCTTTCTAGTGCCATATCTTCTTGGAAGCTGGTTAATTACACTACTCTTATCAGGACATTCCTAGGGGTCCAGCCAGGGAATCAACCTTCAGTTTGGAGAGTAGTCACATTGGACATCACTGGCATGTTTGGACGCTGGAACCCTTGACCGTCTGGGTTTCTTCCCCTTATTATAGGGCTTCTCAACGGCGTCGAAGCCCAAGACATCCCACATCGAATGAATGGAATTATATGTCCTAGGCATGTATTTTAGGTTTTCCAAAGCATCCCATATTTAACACAGTGTATGTCATGAGTTTTACATATAGTAGAGATGGATCGAGTTGATCAAAACACTATCAAGAGTGGATCAGACGAGTGAAACCCCTAGAGGGAACACTGATGTTTGGAGGTGGATCAACATGATTCCACCCTGATGTGGTGGGACGGGTAATAATCAGGATGGATGATGGATTGATAAGTGAAGTGGATGGATAATGAGATGGAGTTATCTTAAGGGAGACAGTGGTGTTGGGCTTGCGCCTCAAAGAGACCTCCTATGTATCCCCATTGAAGGGAATCAAGGTCCACATAATTAGGTGGTATTATAAAATCAGGGTCTACAAAGAGGACAATTAACTGATGATATAATGGGGCTTATGTGTAGTTAGCAGCCCGAGGATGGTTTTACACCATTGGGTCAGACCTTTTATGTGGGTCCTAATAGAAGGGACAACACCAGCTTCTGGCTGGGTTTGGGATGACACTGGTTTACCACTGAAAGGGGTTAACAACATATTACCATTTGATGAGGGTGCAATAGCTTACTGCGGGATTGGGACACAACAGCATACTACTGTATGGGGGAACAACGACTTAATATTGGGGCACAACGACCTAACGATGGATGGGGACACAACGGCGTACCACTGGATGGGGCACTACTGATTACCACATTGTGGGGAGACAACTGCTTACCACTGGATGAGGGAACAACAACTTACCGCTAGGGCACAATGGCTTACCGCTGGATGGGGACACAAAAGCTTACTGCTGGATAGGGGCACAATTAAATACCGTTGGGGGGAAATGGCTTACTATTGGATGGTGTTGAACCTCATGGAGGCTTCCTATGTACCCTGTCTAGGAGACAAGGATCGAGGACTACGTAGTTCAGGATGGTGGATGTAGATTGGTGTTGTGCATGAAAAAAGGGGGCATGCATTTTAATGTCATGCGGGACGAAGGTGGTCTGACTTGAAGGGGATCAAAACAAACTTTTTTAGGCTTGAACATCTGAAAGGATTCCAACATACCTAGCCTTGGAAAGGATCAAAGAGCAAGTAGTTCATAATGGGTTTGGTGAGCATATGTAAAGGGATTTGAGACAAATGTTTGTTGGGAATGAACCTCAGGAAGGCATCATACATAAATTTCCTGGACAAAGATCAAAGACCAAGTAGTTCAGAATGTGGTTGACGAGTCTAACTGAAGGGAGTCAGGACCAATGGGTGTTGGGCATGAACCTCATGGAGGCTTCATATGTACCTTTCCGTGGCAAGGATCAAAGACCATGTAGTTCATAATTGGGATGGTGAGATGATGTGAAGGGATTTGGGACTAATTGCTTTTGGGCTTGAAATTTAGGGAGGATTCCAAAGTACCTTTCCTTGGTAAGGATCAGAGACCTCATAGTTGAGAATGGGGTTGGTGAGGTGATGTGAAGGGAATCGAGACAAATGAGTGTTGGGCTTGAACCACATAGAGTCTTCCTATGTACTTTGCCTATGAAAGGATCAAAGACCATGTAGTGTAGAATGGTTTTGGTGATCCAACGTGAAGGGAGTCTGGACCAATGGGTTTTGTGCTTTAACCTCCGGGAGGATTCCTACATACCTTTCCTTGGCAAGGATTGAAGACCAATTTGATCAGAATGATGTTGGTGAGCCGACGTCAAGAGAGTTGGAACCAATGGGTATTGGGTTTGAACCTCAGGGAGGATTCCTAAGTACCTTTACATGGCATGGATCAAAGATCACATAGCTCAGAATGGGGTTGGTGAGCTAACATAAAGGGATTCATGAATAATTCATTTTTGGATTGATCCTCAGGTTGGCTTCCTACATTCCTTGCCTTTCCAAGGATTAAAGACTACATATTTCAGAATGGGGTTGGGGAGACGACATGAAGGGAGTTGGGACCAATGGGTGTTGGGATTGATCCTCTGGGAGGCTTCCTATGTACATTTCCATGGAAAGGATCAAATACTACGAAGTTAAAAATAGTGTGGGGCTTACACTTTAGGATTCCCAGAGATGATGTCATGGTCGATGCTTACTCTAAGCCCCCTTGAGTCATGTTCGGTGTGAGAAACAAAAGGTAGAAAAGACCTGATGATAACGTTGTGAATGGTGTGTATGTTGGAAGTGAAGTGGGGCTTACACCTGGTTAGCTTCCCAAAGAGGAAATTTGGAATAGGCATGGTTAGCAGCCTATGGAGATGGAAACTGGAACTTAATCCAGGAGGGAGGCCCGGTGGAGAAAAATCCCAATGGGAGAGGGATTTGGCACTGAAGAAAGAAGGGCTCTGGTGCCCATCCCCCCCCTCTCTGGTCTTCGGCTAGGAAGTATATTGGAGGATCACAGATGCTGCCTTTCAAAAAAAAGGCAGGGGGCTTACACCAAGGTGGTTTCCCTTTCCTTGTGGGCAGAGACTGATTCGATAAAGAGTATCTCATTCCATGTGAGGAATGATTTCACTCCCATTGATAACATTGGGAGTGCAGAATATCCAAGGTGTGGAACCCCACGTATGGCGCATGGGGTGAGGTCACAGTTTAACGTCATGTGCTGAGGATGATGGCACATGGAAGTTGAACGTGCAGCAGCTTAGATGATGTGGGTTCACTCTGCACCCAATAGGAAGTTCATAACAGATACTCTCCCTTGAGGAAGGGAAGGCATCAACAATGTTGTGGTGATGGGGTGTTATGGTGTAATCCATTAAGGGGTCCACGTTATCATGGATTTGCGAAGAAGAGATAGCCGTTAGCATGCCACTGCAAGGAATCATAAGGCAGAGCAACACAATGGGAAGTACCGCCCTAGGGACATTGAAATAACTTCATACAAACCTGGAGGGTCGCACGGAAAATGGAGTTACAGTGCAAAGGGGTTCATAAGTAGAAGACTCTTGAAGCTCTGGTGCTCCATGATGTGGAGGGGATTTTCAAACGGGTAATATTCGCGAAGTGAAGTGGCCTAGCCTAGTCATAGGGAAAAGGTGAATGTGGAAGGTGTTTCGCGAAGTGGAAAGGCATTCATGGAGTGGTGCATTGCGAAGCAAGGGTGCCTCGTGAAGCATAGAATTGTGAAGCAATGAGCTTCGCAAAACACAATTACCCTACCATTGCAAGTGAATCATATGTTCATGGAGGGTACTTCGTGAAGCATAAGTACTCCATGAAGACTTGAGACCCCTTGGAGAACCACATCCTTCTTGGATGCCAGTGGGATCCACAAAGGGCATCCTTCTTCGAATAGGGTATGAATTCTTGTTATGGTGTAAGCACTTTGCGATGCAAAAGTACCTTGAAAATCTATTGGTTCGCACAGCTGAACTTGCATCACGATTCGACATCTAAGAAAGATAAAGGTCAAAGGATCCATATTTTGGGCTTGAGGGGAGCCTGGTATTTATAGGAATGGGGTGCCATGACACAGAGTTTTCTTGGAACAATGACACATGGCATTTTCTCATAACCGCATTGTGGCTTTGTGAACATCAAATTGATTTGCGGAGCATCCTGCCTCCCTGTTCTGCGGTGGGTTCGCAGACGTCAAATGTTTTTATGGGGCTTGCAACTTCCTTGCCCCATGGTGGATTCACAAACATAAAATGAATTCATAGAGCCTCCCACCTCATTGCTTCTCATATTCTTTACAAAGCGGGATCTTCGCGCTGGCCATGAGGCTATGGGGGCACCGTGAATAAGATTCATGAAGAAGATTTAATCCTTTCTGTTTATTCTGGATCTTCCCAAATTTTGGTGCCAACAACTATAATAGAATTTAAAACTAGGATATAAAAAATGGATCCCTATCGAAAAAATGGATCAACTATAGTATTCCTTCCGCATCAATTATGTCCATGTCTCAATGAACACTATTGGAAAATTAAACAACTTACCCAAGCACCTTTATGCAATGAATAAGTCATGCATTAGGAATAACTAAGACCCATAAAAACCTTATATATGATATATATGTGATTAAAAATTCCATAAATAATACACCCAGAACATTTAGCATACTTACAGCTCATGATAGTGTGGAATAAACTCTCATGACTTAAAACCCAAGCTTCGACATTACTTCACTCCAATATATAACCTCAAAACCTACCACCCACAGTGTAATAGATATTTATCCATGTTATTGAACACCTCTTCCAATTGAAATATTATCTTTAGAAACACCTCATTTCCACTAACCTCTTATCACCACTACTTACAATGAAAATGATTAATGTAACAATCTATGAATGCGCATGTCATTACAATCTTGACCAATATCCACAAATGATCAAATTATCATTATAGAAAGTATATTTAAAGTGTAAAAATTAATTAGAATGAATTATAAACAATAATACCTTCAATTTCTATGTATTTGACCCATTTATTCAGTAATGATTGGATCATAAGATTTATTAATTAATATTGGTTGTTGTCTCGTAATGTATGTAATGCCTATTTTAACATTTGTAGGTGAAAGTGGAATTATCTACCTATATTATGATATTATTCATTATCTATAAAAGGTTGTTGAAATCCACTTAAACGTTTCAAAATCAATACTAGGATTCATTTGTAATGTCATTCAAACAATTGTTAAATTTTTCATCAGAAGGGTCGTTGGCTTGGTATATTCTAGTTCACACTATCGTCTAAAATAAAATATTAAATTTAGAAAATAAAACATAAGTAAATAAATCCTAGATAATTATCTATTATATATTAATAAAATAATTATAATTTGATTCTACACATTTCTTTTTCTATGTATTAGTACTATATGCATATTTCATTGAAAAATGAAATAAATAAGATTTTGATGAGTCATGCAGATTGAATTACTTTCTTGAAACATATGAATTTTATTATTGTATCACATAAACACTCCTTAAAACAAAAATATTCATTGTTATACATTCATTGGCCATAAATTATTATTTATATGATTAATATATTATTATTTTTTGAGTTTATAATATTTGTGTGTGTGTGTGTGTATATATATATATTTAATTTTTATTTAAATATGTATGATATATTTTTATATAATATATATGTTATAATGTGTAATGGGTATTTTATGATATTTTTAGTGTTCATATATATATTTCATAAATTTTAAAAATCATGGGATGGGTTGGCAATTTTATTAATTAGGTTACTCTAATGTGGATGGATAAATATATAAAATGTGTAAAATATATTTATACATGTATAATTTTATTTTAATTTTAAAAATAATACTATGAATTTGAAAAAATTCTATGAAAATGATGTGTTTCCCCCTCTTTCACCTAATTTGAGTTAAGAAATTTCAAGGGAGGGAGAATTTTGTCACATATTCATTTTTATTCTACATCATTCATAGATAAAAAAGTTGAGTTTTCCTTATATTTTTCCTCTCATTCATTATTTAATTTTTCTTCTTCCTCCATACCTCATCTAACATGTTGATTTTCAATGGTGAGGGGTTTTGGGGTTTAAGATTGAGAATATAATGTGATACATAATCAATTAGAATATCTTATTGGGAGTTATTTTATCCCAATATGGGTATTTCATATCTTTTTTGAGCTTTTATATCTAACATATAGTTGGTTAAAGTGTATTTTCATTTATAGGTCCATGTATGATTAATTTTTTTAGTATTTTATTTTTTTCTTTAATTTTTAAGGAACCAATAGGCCATAATGGAGTTTTATATAAATTTTAAAACAATTTAAAAATGATAGAAATATTTCAAAGTACATCATTATATGGGGAACAGACTCGACCCCCTTATGTTACAACACTCTATAGTGATACACTATGACTCTATCACTCCCACTCCCTCTCTTTCTCTCTCATTGGTGATAGGATTTGATAGGGAGGGTTTTTGTAGATATAAGGAATCCCACATAGAATTAAAATGGGAAACGTTATCAATATTAGTGATGTTCATACAGAATAAGGAAGAGGAAAAAATAGAGATAAAAAATTTCAAGTGGGAATAACATAAATAAATAAAATTACAGGAATGCAAAAAAACATGACAACTTTTTATTATTCCGCCCTCACTATTCCTATGTGAATGTAAATAACAAAAAAAATATTCCATTATTAATTAATGGAAAATAAATTATATGAATATAACAATAAATATGTAAAAAAATAAATTCAGGTGAACTATAAAAACTATCCAAGCACATTGACCACATCACCCTAGGATACATTAGTGAACCTTACCTCAATGGTAGATCCATATTCCTTAAAACAATACATTCTAAAAAACAACACACAAACAACCAAAAAGAATAAATAAAGTGAAACATTAGTTTAAAACACAAGGATTCTTACTTTATCCAGCCAAACCAAGAACACTAAAGGTTTTTCATCAAAATTTAGGGTAATAGTTTCTAATGCTGAGTTTCATAGAAATATATCAGAACACTTTCCAAGATTTCATTATATGATCTACACATAAGATAAAATTTCTTGAATAATGGGTGTTAAATGAAGTCATCATGCCATAGTAGGAGGATCTATCTCTCAGAATAGAAATCTCTCTGTAATGGAAGGTTCACTATTGAGATCCATTAAAAGTATTTTGGTTACAATGTTTTTGGACTAGGAATCAAGGTGGAAAAATAATAGAGTGATTTTTATGGTAAGTTAATATTTTTAGGTGAATCAATGGATGAGGATATTTGATTGATATATAGATAATATAAGGATCATGAAGTAGAAGCTGGAATTATGGATTTAAGTGAATCATGGTCCACATAGAAGTACCAGAATTTGGGGAAAATAGTGAAATATACCTCCATAAAAATAGAATATAAGAAATATCACTATGAATTATAAATTAATTGAACTAAATCCATATGATCAACCTCTATCGACAACCAATAGACATCCGTTTACCATGATGTGGATAAAATTATTGGAGAATAAGTATAGAAGGCCCCCACACTAAATCTTGGAATAACATCATCACTAAGATCACATAATGGAACACATATGGAGGAAAATAAAAAAATATAATGGAATCCCATAGAAAAAATAACCATCAATAAAAAATGAAAAAAAATTCTATGTGGGTAATAAAATAAGTAAATAAAACAATTAATAAAAAACATATGATTTCCAAAATCTCACCATTTTCAAATAAAATTGTAACAAAATAGGCGATGTTTTTGTATGTCCTCTCTTACTGGTTAGTTTGGGTATATTTTTATTAATAAAACACCCTTAGACTACTCATATCTACACACCATGAATACCTCATATTGGGTTCATAATGGAAAATAATCAACCGATACCACCCATCTACTACTATAAAAATTAATAAAACATGCTTTAATGAATTAATGCATACAAAAATAGTATTTAAGGTAGTGATTACCACCACTTTATCTATGTCTCCACCAATTACAATAGATATAGAATAAATTCCCTCGAACATTCATGATTAATAATTCCTTCCTTAGCCTTAAAATATGTGAACATGAGAACTAAATAATGCTCAAATAATAAAATAATAAATGTTAATAAAAATTTTAAAAACCTGAATCTAGTAAGTTTGGGCCTACAAGAAAGAAAAAATATTTCAGAAAAACCCAAGAAAAAAACCTCTCTTCCCAAGGGGGGCCCTATAAAATGGAAGCACCTATTTTCATATAAATTTAGCAAAGCGGAAAGCTAGAGTCTATGAATAACCATTACAATGGGATTTTAACAAAACGACAGAACACCTATACTGTTGAGACAAATGGTTATGAAATTGTTTTAGGAAATAATAACCCAATGTTTTATTCATGATATTTTTTAATATGTCATGTTTTTTAAATAATTGATGAACCAAGAATTCTTATATTTTTTATTCTCTTTATGTTCATTTTTTAATCCAAACATTAATTCTTAATTTCATGATTTTTCATTTAACCCAACATCTCTTTTATTCCAGACTGCGTATTTTATGATCCTAAAACAAAACCATACCCTTAACATTTTCTATCATAATTGAGTCACTACCTACATCATGGAATCATTAATCAATTTAAAATAATAATCAAGGGAGGTTAAAGGTATTATAACCTATTCGTAATCCTTAGATTCAAAAACTTAATTTTAGTGATAAAAAATTACATTGTTAAAATAAAAAATACGATCAAGAATAGAATAGTATGTGGTAATTTTAATGGTATAAAGCCTTATTTGTAACGCCCAGACCCTAGATATCCAGAGTCGGTGCATTATTACATAATATTGGCATGATCACAAGAAAGATCAAATCTCAAAAGACCGATTGGTTTAGTAGCCTTGGAAACACTAGATATATTCATAAGTCTTACATTACATCAAAAAATGAAAAACTACTACAACAACATATTGTCTCCATAATCCACACATATAACCCCACATAATATCCCTGCAGGTCATTCATAATTTACTTCTTCACTTCCTGGGAAAAATAAAACATAGAAAAGGGGTGAGCTCAAATGCCCAGTAAGGATTACAATATAGCGGAAACTTTCATAAATAAGAATAAACATTTAAGGCAATGTATAACTAAAAAAAAGGCTTTCAAACTTGAACTTTCAACATAGTATGGCATAAATAAAATGAAATAATGCCATTTACATATTCACATGGATATTCTACTAATCGAATAATCACATGCAAAATCAATAACCACTTTCATAATGATGGAATGCATAATGCCAGACTATCATAACCACATAGCCAAGGCCTCGTGCCAAGACTACAAATAAGATTTTGTCAAGGCCTTGTGCCAAGACACTAGTTTGTCTCATGAGACCTACCGATGCATCGAGTAGCTATAGCGGGCTCCACCTGTCACATATTAAGTCCAATGCATTCCCATATGAAAATGTTTAAACATAACATAAACATTCGTATTAAAAATAGCATACGAAATGTCAATACTTTTACCACAAACCATGAATGGTATAAAAATAGCACATCCACAGTCAAACATAACTCATTCGATACAATATGGAAGATTGTATTGTATCACATTAACCTCAATCAAGAATAATGAAGGATGTTGACATAGATGAAAATAATCATCAAAACTATTTGAGAGAAATATCCCCCTTTTCTTGAAAACATTTAAAAGTCACACTATTTGTCAAGAAGCCATTTTAAAATAGATTTTTGAATCAAAGTATCCCATACCACTTTTAAACTTTTAAAAGTAGTTTTAATTTTAAAACATTAATGTACATATAAATAAATCCTTAAAACCATTTTTTAAAACATGGACATTAATGAGAAAGATTTAGAAGAATAAGTCTTTAAAATATTTAAAAATGGTATTTTAGTTAGAGATTCTAACCAAAAGAGCGACACTTGAATACAAATAATTGAGGTAATCAAAACTTTCTAATATAATGAGAATAAAGGGACTCATGATATACTATGTCAAAGTACATTATATACACCACATAAAAGTGATTTGGTGTATAACAACAAAGAAGTCTCAATGGAATTTAAATTGAGATGAAATCTCTCATAAAGGCTGTATCCTTAGGTTAAGGGTAAATCAACGACATAGTTATGTGTGAAAAATATAAATACACTAAATATGATTGGATATTTATTCTAAATCAATCATATGACATTCACACATATTCTTGTAAATACAACACCAATGAATTGGATATTTAACTCAACAAATGGAGATTGAGTTAAAATTACTCTTATCAAGTTCATACCGATCACTTGAGAATTTATCAATAGAGTGATTATGTGTATCAAAAGTATATCCACAGAAAAGGGAGTGGAAATTATGACATAATCAAATGAATAGTGATTCCACACATAATCTTGGAGTAATATAATCAATGAAATATGCGTAAAGCCAAATGAGTGGAAATTGAAATTTCAAATTCCCTTATCGATTAGGTAACTTAAGAAAAATACACCCATGAAAGAAGTATCATACCATGATGATGTAAATACCCATAAATTAAAGTATATTACACAATGAATACAATCATGGGCAGTTCACATACACCACATGCAATAAATAAGTGGTGAAAAATGGAATTCTCACGAGATTAAGAGTGAGATAAGAAACACCTTACCACGTTAATCAACTGAGTCGTATGGCCAAAAGTTAATAACCATGAAATGATTTACAGAATAACATGAATATAAAGAGAATAATGATAATATATATCAAATGGCAGTACACAATACACCACTTTAAATAATTTAGTGGCGAATAATGGAAATCTCACAGAATTGAAAGTGAGATAAGAAAAACCCTTACTTTGTACTTTTTCCTTGGTCGACGGTAGGTTAACCTCCAGTATAATGGTGAAATAATTGTTATTTAATTATAAAAGGATCATTTACTTTAATATGATATCATATATGATCTTTTAACATTGATTTGTTAATAATATCTTGGAATTATCGTCATTTCGGGTGTTAACGGGTTCATTTTACTTTATATTCTTTGTTATGTGAGCCATATTTGTTATTAATGGGATGTATATTATTCATATCCAGAATGATATAAAGTACTTAGATACTATTTTTAAATCATAAAATTATAATTATACTTGAATGGATATGATGGAGAATGAATCTCATCGCGTTCGTGGAGACGGTAGTCCGTACGTACGCACGAGCGACAATATCATTCTTTTGATATTAAAATAATATATAATTGGATGGTATATCATATATACAGAATCATTATCATGTTATATTTATTATTTACATGAGTTACACATCATTATTATACTCATCCAAATAATAATATATTGAATAACAATTACATCACGACGTGGAGACGGTAAGCCGTACGTACGCACGTATGGTGACATGTTATTCTAAGGATGGATAGAATACTGAATATGGTTGTACCATATTTATAATAACATCACAGTATATATATGATACTGGAGTTATTATTTTATAATGGTAATAACAAAGAAAGAAGAAGTGGAAGAAGAGAGGAACTTGGAAAGGGGTGGTGAAAACATTACCTCTTCTTTGGGTTCTTCCTTTTGATTTGATCAAAAGGGCTCCTTAGGTTGGCTTTTTGATCAAACTAAGGCCTCTAGGTTGTAGTGAGGGATGTTGGGAGAGTATTTGGGCAGAGTTTGGCCGAACCAAACGGCTTTTATGGTGTGAAGAAATGAGAAGGAGGAGTTCCCTTTTATAAGAGGGGTGAGGGGCACCTTTGGAAAAGCTAGAAATATTAATTTATAATAAATTCATATTTGGTTTCTAATGGCTCCAAAGTTTATTATTCAAAGGTTAAGGTGGGGATAGGTCGAAAACCCCTAAACCAATAGAATTTAGACAGGTTTGGGTACTTATATTAACCTTATCTTTAAGTATTAACTCTAAGTTAATTAGTTTCACTTTTACAATGTCTCTTTGTATTTTTATATAATATGTTTAATAAACATACTATATACATCCAAGGGACCCCAAAGTGGTCCCTTAATGATGAACCTATCATGATATAAGTCTCTTGGCCGAACATTATATTTTTAGGAATTTAATATCAATTAATAATATAATATTTGTTTTAAGAACTCTTTTATGTCAATTTTGACACTATTCAATAGTTGATTTTTGTGAAACTCATAATAGAATGATTACTTAGAAATAAGTCAATTACATCACTCCTAATATGTAATATTATCCTATAAAATTATTTTAATTCAATAAAAGTCTCAAATTATATTTATTTGGGTATTTATAATATCAATTATTCTAATTTTTCACTATTATGGTAATTACTGCATCACCATTGTGTCATAAATATATTAAATTATGTAATCTTTAAAAATTATAAATAAAATATCATTATGTAGTAAATCATTTTATCTTTTCAATGAATATTTATAGTCGAAAATCCAACATATATAACCCTATGTAACAATTGTTTTGCTAAAAGATATTTGCTTGTATCATTTTTGTATTCATTTTCACTTAATTAAAATAAAGTGTCCCTATCACCTACAAGTGGCTCCATGGGGTCCCCAAATCGACCCAAAGATGCCTATGGTCGAACATGTATCAACCAATAAGGCTAGGACACGTTTTAGGGTAATTTAGTATTATTATAATATTATTTTTTTAACCTTTATTTACCGGATTTACCCTTAACCATGGTAAATAAAATATTTACCGCAGTAATTATTCAAAATGTCTAAAAATAAAAGTTATCTATTTACACAATTTGAACATCCTGATTCCAAATATGGAATCCATTTTTCCAAATTCAAAACACAGAAGTGGCAGAAATTAATTTAAAATTAATTTCCGTTGTTAAAACAAAAAGCGTGTTTTTAAGAGATAATAACTATCAAAAGATTGGCACTTGTTTATGTCTGGTTTAAATGTGAAATTATGTTCAATGACCCACATTGTATTACATGGTAAAAATATTTTCTAAATATACTTTAAAACCACTCAAATTCATAATTTATCACTATTAATTATTTTGATTAAAATAGTTGTTTTTAATTAAAATTTAGTAATTTTCACTATTCATCAAAATATGAAAGTTATCCGAAAAGTACCAAAATTTTACCCTAGGCTAATTTCGATATTACGAATCCAAAAATGAAGTCCATTTTGAGAGATTGAATTTATAAGATTTCAAAAATTAGGTATTACTATTCATAACGGCTAGTTTGATTGGTTGTGGTGTGTTAAAATCTCGAAGTTGCGTACAATGCACGCCATTGCATTATTCGAAGGGAAACGTACATGGAAGCTTGGGGTGTTACATTCTCCCCTCCTTCAATAAATTGCATCCTCACAATTTTTAAAATTGTTCTTTGGAATATAATGGAAAGTCCCACATCGGAAAAAGAGTCAATAAAACTATCACTTTAAATGAAAGAAAGAGAGGTATAAAGGTCAACCAAGATAACCCATACTCGGATTTAATGTTGGAAAACATGGATATGGATGATAAACTAAGTGTCAAGTTCTGATGGAGAGGGATAGAAATCATGATTAGGATAAAGTTAACAATAAGAAAATCACAAACTTGTGTTGGGGAAAACGGCCATTAGTCTTCTAGTTGGAAAGTAAACGGACAACATTTTTTTTGTTTTAAGTTACATTACAAAAGGACGAGGAATTCATTTATGATATTGACTAAGAAAATAAAGAGATATACTTACTTTTTAAGTAGAGTTTCATTATATAATAACGTTTTACCACTAACTTATTTTTTTTTGAACAATGAGTATTCAAGAAGACTTGGTCACAATAAAAGAGATAGAATAAACTTCTATAGAAATACATGATACATGTAGGATAAACTATATATTTAACTTGTCTTTAGAGATTAATCAAAACCAAAATGGTTAGTATAAGATCTGATGATCCCCCAAATGTATATTCCATTAGAGAAAAAAAAATACTAATCTTAATTTCTAAAATTAAACCAACAATACCCCAAAGTTAAATAAATACCATTCAATAATAACTTTTCCTTAAAATCCTTCACTATAATCCAAACTAATATTGAAACCCAAAACTTATAAGAATGTAGTCTTCCACGTTAAATTGTATCTCCAAATAACATTATCTACTCTTAAAGTCACATACTTAAAAGTAATTAACATAATCACATATTCTTTATTATAGGTTAATCATTTCCATAAATAACCCAAATCACTATAGATCCAAAATAAAAACATAGAAAAAAAATCCACCATTACTCCTCAAATGAAATCCCATACTACTCTATTTTCCTTTGGCATATAGTGTTCTCAACAAAGCGAACAACTTCCAAAATAAAATTTATCACTTAATCCAAATCATTTTCCAATACTAAGGGTATTCATTTGATAAGACATAAGATCCCAAATCAAAATATTATTGATCAATAAAATCATTTAACTAAAAAAAATAGTCACACTAACCAGGGACTTCACGTAGTCTAGTGGTAGGCGATAAATCCCAATCGCACTTTGGTTGTGGGTTCAATTCCCACTGCTTTTTCCGACGCGATGGGTTGTCACACGGTCTATGTGTTGTCCTTTTTCAAAAACTATATTTTATAATATTACCAAAATGAGATAAATTCTTCAAAATAACATAATTTAACCACAAATGTTATATCATACCTTGCATTTTCATCCCAAATTATAATAACTTATAATTCTCTCAAACACCAATGATCATATAAAACCAAATGGTTATTTATACCTATATCCACAAGATAATAGACAATTCTTCCTCAAATATCATTCTCACATGGAAAACTGCGGGGTTACAAATACAAGAGAAAATTATTCCAAAGTAAACCCATCAACAAGGAGCGCTAATACTTTTTAAACATTTCTCCAACCATTTATTTCCACATAGCTTCTTCTATGACCAAGAAAATATCCTATAGAATAGGACATTCACTCGGGTAATGTCCAGGTCCCCTACATTTATGGCAAATGACTGTAAATGGACTCTTGGGACCATTTTTATCTTCTTCCATAGTACTCTTCATTTTTCTTCGGTAATTCTTCACTTTATGTCCTTCCTTCCCGCACGTAAAGCATTTCGTTGTCCCATTGAGACACTTTCCTGGGTGTCTCCTTCCACATTTCCTGCATGGTGAAAATTGAGGGTTCTTTTCTCCATGGTCTCCATTGCTGGAGCTCTTATCATTCATCACCTTTCTCTTCCTTGTTGAGTCTGGGATTTGGTTAATATATATGTTGTTGATCATATTTTTGGAAAACTGATTTGGAATAAAGACGATATCTTTTACGCCTATCAACCTTCCATTTTGTTGCTCATTTCCACCAGCATTCCCACCTTGTACATCATTCTCAAATTCACTATGACTTCCTTGGAATCCAGCCATTGACTAAAACCAGAAAGCATTGTGTGAGTAACAATAGTCGTAAAATTATTTAGAGATTAACATGTCACCATATTCTCAATTTGAAACATATTAGGATTAACCAAGGTCATTTACTCTCATCTTATATATATATTAATTAAATAGGTTTTTAAAGAAAATGTAAATTATCCTAAGCATATCCCCCGGGAGTGTCGTAACCAAGAGTGCAGCAAGGCCCGTTGTCGTGCACCAGTTCCCGTTGAAGTCTAGCTTGAAGCGGTGTTTTCGGGTTTTACCCCTAGGTACATCTGTGCCAGAGCCGCCTCTACCTGCTCATATCCAGACAGGGATGTATTTCTCGGAAAACTCACAAAATCTCTATAATACCAAAATTCTAGGAAGTTCTTCTATACTATTCCTCAATGTCCATCTTAAATCTATGTGCTCTAATCAGAGTTTATCTAAATCTAGCTTCCAAGGTTTGTACTAAACTTACTCTGATACCAAATGTAACGCCCCGACCCTAGATACCTAGAGTCAGTGCATTATTACATAATATTGGCATGATCACAATAAAGATCAAATCTCGAAAGACCGATTGGTTTAGTAGCCTTGGAAACACTAGATATATTCATAAGTCTTACATTACATCATAAAATGAAAAACTACTACAACAACATATTGTCTCCATAATCCACACTCATAACCCCACATAATATCCCTACAGGTCATTCATAATTTACTTCTTCACATCCTGGGAAAAATAAAACATAGAAAAGGGGCGAGCTCAAATGCCCAGTAAGGATAACAATATAGCGGAAACTTTCATAAATAAGAATAAACATTTAAGGCAATGTATAACTAAAACAAAAGCCTTTCAAACATGAACTTTCAACATAGTATGGCATAAATAAAATGAAATAATGCCATTTACTTATTCACATGGATATTCTACTAATTGAATAATCACATGAAAAATCAATAACCACTTTCATAATGATGGAATGCATAATGCCAGACAATCATATCCACATAGCCAAGGCCTCGTGCCAAGACTACAAATAAGATTTTGTCAAGGCCTTGTGCCAAGACACTAGTTTGTCTCATGAGACCTACTGATGCATCGAGGAGCTATAGGGGGCTCCACCCGTCACATATTAAGTCCAACGCATTCCCATATGAAAAGGTTTAAACATAACATAAACATTCGTATTAAAACTAGCATATGAAATGTCAATACTTTTACCACAAACCATGAATGGTATAAAAATAGCACATCCACAGTCAAACATAACTCATTCGATACAATATGGAAGATTTTATTGTATCACATTAACCTCAATCAAGAATAATGAAGGATTTTGACATAGATGAAAATAATCATCAAAATTATTTGAGAGAAATATCCCCCTTTTCTTAAAAACATTTAAAAGTCACACTATTTGTCAAGAAGCCATTTAAAAATAGATTTTTGAATCAAAGTATCCCATACCACATTGAAACTTTTAAAAGGAGTTTTAATTTTAAAACATTAATGTCCATATAAATAAATCCATAAAACCATTTTTTAAAACATGGACATTAATGAGAAAGATTTAGAAGAATAAGTCTTTAAAATATTTAAAAATGGCATTTTAGTTAGAGATTCTAACCAAAAGAGCGACACTTGAATACAAATAATTGAGGTAATCAAAACTTTGTAATATAATGAGAATAAAGGGATTCATGATATACTATGTCAAAGTACATTATATACACCACATAAAAGTGATTTGGTGTATAACAACAAAGAAGTCTCAATGGAATTTAAATTGAGATGAAATCTCTCATAAAGGCCGTATCCTTAGGTTAAGGGTAAATCAACGACATAGTTATGTGTGAAAAATATAAATACACTAAATATGATTGGATATTTAGTCTAAATCAATCAGATGACATTCACACATATTCTTGTAAATACAACACCAATGAATTGGATATTTAACTCAACAAATGGAGATTGAGTTAAAATTACTCTTATCAAGTTCATACCGATCACTTGAGAATTTATCAATAGAGTGATTATGTGTATCAAAAGTATATCCACAGAAAAGGGAGTGGAAATTATGACATAATCAAATGAATAGTGATTTCACACATAATCTTGGAGTAATATAATCAATGAAATATGCGTAAAGCCAAATGAGTGGAAATTGAAATTTCAAATTCCCTTATCGATTAGGTAACTTAAGAAACATACACCCATGAAAGAAGTATCATACCATGATGATGTAAATACCCATAAATTAAAGTATATTACACAATGAATACAATCATGGGCAGTACACATACACCACATGCAATAAATAAGTGGTGAACAATGGAATTCTCACGAGATTAAGAGTGTGATAAAAAAACCCCTTACCACGTTAATCAACTGAGTCGTATGGCCAAAAGTTAATAACCATCAAATGATTTACAGAATAACATGAATATAAAGAGAATCATGATAATATATATCAAATTGCAGTACACAATACACCACTTTAAATAATTTAGTGGCGAATAATGGAAATCTCACGGAATTGAAAGTGAGATAAGAAAATCCCTTAATTTGTACTTTTTCCTTGGTCGACAGTAGGTTAACCTCCTGTATAATGGTGAAATAATTGTTATTGAATTATAAAAGGATCATTTACTTTAATATGATATCATATATGATCTTTTAACATTGATTTGTTAATAATATCTTAGAATTATCGTCATTTCGGGTGTTAACGGGTTCATTTTACTTTATATTCTTTGTTATGTGAGCCATATTTGTTATTAATGGGATGTATATTATTCATATCCAGAATGATATAAAGTAATTAGATACTATTTTTAAATCATAAAATTATAATTATACTTGAATGGATATGATGGAGAATGAATCTCATCGCGTTCGTGGAGACGGTAGTCCGTACGTACGCACGAGCGACAATATCATTCTTTTGATATTAAAATAATATATAATTGGATGGTATATCATATATACAGAATCATTATCATGTTATATTTATTATTTACATGAGTTACACATCATTATTATACTCATCCAAATAATAATATATTGAATAACAATTACACCACGACGTGGAGACGGTAAGCTGTACGTACGCACGTATGGTGACATGTTATTCAAAGGATGGATAGAATACTGAATATGGTTGTACCATATTTATAATAACATCACAGTATATATATGATACTGGAGTTATTATTTTATAATGGTAATAACAAAGAAAGAAGAAGTGGAAGAAGAAAGGAACTTGAAAAGGGGTGGTGAAAACATTACCTCTTCTTCGGGTTCTTCCTTTTGATTTGATCAAAAGGGCTCCTTAGGTTGGATTTCTGATCAAACTAAGGCCTCTAGGTTGTATTGAGGGAAGTTGGGAGAGTATTTGGCCAGAGTTTTTCTGAACCAAAAGGCTTTGAAGGTGTGAAGAAATGAGAAGTAGGACTGCCCTTTTATAAGAGGGGTGAGGGGAAACTTTGGAAAAGCTAGAAATATTAATTTATAAAAAATTCATATTCGGTTTCTAATGGCTAAAAAGTTGATTATTCAAAAGTTAAGGTGGGGATAGGTCAAAAACCACTCAACCAATATAATTTAGACAGGTTTGGGTACTTATATTAACCTTATCTTTAAGTATTAACTCTAAGTTAATTAGTTTCACTTTTACAATGTCTCTTTGTATTTTTATATAATATGGTTAATAAACATACTATATACATCCAAGTGACCCCAAAGTGGTCCATTAATGATGAACCTGTAATGATATAAGTCTCTTGGCCGAACCTTAGATTTTTAGGAATTTAATATCAATTAATAATATAATATTTGTTTTAAGAACTCTTTTATGTCAATCTTGACACTATTCAATAGTTGATTTTTGTGAAACTCATAACAGAATGATTACTTCGAACTAAGTCAATTAAATCAATACTAATATGTCATATTATCCTATAAAAATATTTTAATTCAATAAAAGTCTCAAATTATATTTATTTGGGTATTTATAATATCAATTATTCTAATTTTTCACTATTATGGTAATTACTGCATCACCATTGTGTCATAAATATATTAAATTATGTAATCTTTAAAAATTATAAATAAAATATCATTATGTATTAAATCTTCTTATCTTTTCAATGAATATTTATAGTCGAAAATCCAACATATATAACCGTATGTAACAATTCTTTTGCTAAAAGATATATGCTTGTATCATTTCTGTATTCATTTTCACTTAATTAAAATAAAGTGTCCCTATCACCTACAAGTGGCTCCATGGGGTCCCCAAATCGACCCAAAGATGCCTATGGTCGAACATGTATCAACCAATAAGGCTAGGACACGTTTTAGGGTAAATTAGTATTATTATAATATTATTTTTTTAACCTTTATTTACCGGATTTACCCTTAACCATGGTAAATAAAATATTTACCGCAGTAATTATTCAAAATGTCTAAAAATAAAAGTTACCTATTTACACAATTTGAACATCCTGATTCCAAATATAGAATCCATTTTTCAAAATTCAAAACACAGAAGTGGCAAAAATTAATTTAAAATTAATTTTTGTTGTTAAAACAAAAAGCGTGTTTTTAAGAGATAATAACTATCAAAAGATTGGCACTTGTTTATGTCTCGTTTAAATGTGAAATTATGTTCAATGACCCACATTGTATTACATGGTAAAAATATATTCTAAATATACTTTAAAACCAATCAAATTCATAATTTATCACTATTAATTATTTTGATTAAAATAGTTGTTTTTAATTAAAATTTAGTAATTTTCACTATTCATCAAAATATGAAAGTTATCCGAAAAGTACCAAAATTTCACCCTAGGCTAATTTCGATATTCTGAATCCAAAAATGAAGTCCATTTTGAGAGATAGAATTTATAATATTTCAAAAATTAGGTATTACTATTCATAACGGCTAGTTTGATTGGTTGTGGTGTGTTAAAATCTCGAAGTTGCGTACAATGCACGCCATTGCATTATTCGAAGGGAAACGTACGTGGAAGCTTGGGGTGTTACATTATTATCTTACAAAGAACCTCGATAAATTTCTTTTTCATGTACTGGTTTTCATGATTTATCCAAAAGGATTTAGTAGTTTTCACTTGTGAAACCTCATGAAAGACCTTATATGCTAATGTTAAAATCATCATTCAATGGGAATTTTTATAAATACTAGGTTAAATTTCAAAATATTATGTTGTAGAATATATATAAAAAACCATGATGGGTTTTTTGGGATAGTTTCCAGATTTTTTAAATATATTGTGGACAAGCATCAAATTCTTCTTATCTATCAACGTTTTCAAATAACTCCATCAATTAATCTTTTAATCATCAGATTTGGATGATGAAATTATTGAAATTCCAATTTTTGGGGAGGGATATGTCACACATAAGGAACCCTATGTATAATGAAAATATGAATAGTTAACATGATTAGTTATTTTAAACCTAATATTCAAGACAAGAAACACATTGATAGAATAATGATAAATAAAAAATAATTTAGTAAAGAAAAAACATGAAATTCTAAAACATAAGATATTATCTACTTTGGATTCATTTTCCCAATGTGTTAGGATATAATACCACTATATATTTCATTATTATTCAAGTAAAAAAAACAATAGTTATATAACTAGGAAGGATTAGGAAAAAAATTATATGGCAAACAAAATTTATCCCCGCGTGGTGACCTCATAACATTAGATTCTACTGTTTAACCCCTTCTAAAATATGGTAACGTATGTCCTAAAAATTGCCGGAATCATGCTCAAAACTCAATATATGGATAAAAATAATAAAAAAAGTGAGTCGTAGACAAAAATAGAAATAAAACAGAAGTTGTCTTATGATCTCAATCTTACGCTAAGAACTCAATAGGGTTCTTATAAAAAGATGTGGATATGTATCGAAGAGATGAGATTCTCTAAAAACTGATCACCATCTTGTTAGATCAATCATGCTCTAAGCTCTCCATCAGACATTATTTATAGGATAATAAGTATGTGTCAATGTCACTGACCCGTAGTCAGAGGTCATCCATCTCATATGCGCTCCCTCTCAATAATAGAATCTAAACATCTAGGAACCCCAAAAAATCTTTGGATAATAATTTATAAGGATTAAGAGACAATTTGACTCAAAATGATGGCACTGAAGTGTAGATGATGATGAAGCTGGTGATTTAGTTGATGATGACACACATTTGGTGGATGGAAAATGGAAGGATTATGATGATGAAGAAGACTAACAACTTTGACTGGATCCCATGCCACATGATAGTATAGGAATGTAATGGAAATAATGAAATTGTTATCAACTAAAATTTTCTACAATAAGGTTCACTGATATGAACAAAATTTATGACCTAGTTTCAGATGATCAACCTCCATCAACATCAAAGATATATCCAATGATAATGACATAGATCGAGTGATATAAATAGACACACATTAATCCCAAAACCTGAAGAATAAAGGAGACAAATCTTGATTCATACCTAAGGATCCCATTTGAGTTTTTTTTAAATGTTTACTATTTATTTTTATAAAAAAAAATTCTAGGTTAAATTTGTTTGAAAATAAATGGGGAAGATTGGCATCCCCGATGCCACCGTTCGACAAAAAGAATTAATTTTACTATATGTGTTTGGGTATTTTAAAAAAATATATTTTTTATAATTATATATATATATAATGATTATTTTATTTTTTATAGAAATATTTCCAGGATATTTTATAGTGAAAATGTTATATCTTTAACTAATAAATTTGGTGACGTGTAAATTTTCATTTAATAATTTTATTTCGTTATTTTTTATTTTCATTTATGAGTTATATGTAGTAAACCATTATTTTATATCATTTTTAATTAACTTATATTTTATATGTAATATTCATTCAAATTCACCTACCTAAAATATAATAGTATTTGATGGTTGTGATTTTAATGTTTATAAAAAATAATGTAGAAATAATATCTAATTGAAATTTTACCCACATACTAAAAATTTAAAAAACAATATAAAATAACATACATTTCATAAATTCAAGTAACGATAAGTAATTTTAGTGGAATAATATATTTTTGTTTTAAACCCTGATTTTTGTATTTATAATTTTTTGTTATATTCGTTTAATTTTCAATTCATTATTGCATTTTTAATTTTTTTTATTTTCAACAAAATTTTAAAAATTTAGGCTATGTTTAATATTTTATTTAGACTTTTATTATAGTTTATATTCCTTCAATGTCACCAATGTTAAAAAAATAATGTTTTAGGTATGTGAATTTGAATGTCTATAAATAATAAAGTAGAAATACAATCTTATTAAAATTTAACAAACTTAGTGTACTTATATAGGATGATTGGAAATGATAATTATTATATAAAAAAAATTAAAAATTCATTTTTCTGGATTAATAAAATATTTTTAAAAACATTATTTTTAATGGAAGATTTAAATTTCATTTTGATTTTATTAAACCTTCATTTAAATTTTGTAATGATGTTTTTTAATGTGTCAGTATCATTTCATTAATCAAGAATATATATGTCATGTATATTAATTTTTGTAAAATATTCTTATAGTTTTTTATATTCTCAAAAAATTTGTAGAGTTCTATTTTGAGTTTTCAGTTTTCATTATATTCATTATATAGTTTATATTTAGTATTTTTTAAAAGATAAATATTATAAAGTTAATTGGGTTTCCTATGTTTAATGTATTTGATTATGGAAGCTTATAAAAATAAAATTAAAAGTAAAATACAAATGAAAAGTAAAATGAAATTTAATAGAATACATAATTTTTTCAAATCAATTTTGTTAACATAAAACATATACATGAATGAGTATAGTCACACTCAATGGTGAGATATAATATAATGACCCATACTTTAGAAACATTGTTAGTACTTCAAAATTGAAGCATACTTATTACAACATATAACAAAACCATGAAAGGACCGTATAGGTATATTGTCTTTAGAAACCGGGAAACATAAACAACTGGTTCCTAAATCATCTACGTTGTCTCCCATTTATTTCATCATATCTAGAGTCCCTTTTTTGAATATCATACATTATAACCTTCTTCATGACCTGGGGAAAGAAAACATACAAAAGGGTGAGCTCAAATGCTCAGTAAGGGTAAACAAAAGAAATATCAATCACATCACATTCATAAGAACATATTATTTCAAAAATCATAACCTTCAATAGAGATCATAATTTCATAACATGGGATAAATAATAGTAGTGAAATGTAATCCCAATAATCATAACCTAAAACATGAAACTTTTTGGAATACACACATAATCATAGAGAATCATCTCTTAGTAGTCCAGACTCATTTCAAGATTATCTTAGTGGACAAAGTCCATTACTGAACCGAGTTCACTCCTCGTTTCAGTCCTGTTTCACTGAACTGGATTAACCTTCCATTCCAGCCATGTCTATTTCATGAGATATAAATCTTTACCCAATTCATTGGAGGTAGATATAGTTTCCACCCATCTCATAATGATACCATTCTTATCTGTGCCACAAAATCATAAATCATACATCATTGCATAACCCATGTAATAAAAATGGGATTCTTAAACATCATGACATCATAAAACAATTAATATAAGATAATGTAATTCATAAAAACAATTCCATCACAACATAATTAAATCAATTTAATAATAGGGATAGAAACAGAACCCGATATTATCTTAGATGGAAAATAATTTTGATAAAACACTTGAACTCCATTCTTGACGAAAATATCCTTTCTACTTCAAAAACATTTTCCTTTCTTAACATGTCATACAATTTTAAGCTAAAAGAAGTTGATTATAAATAAACATGAATACTTTTAAAGGAATCTTCATGGAAATAATATTTTAAAAATCCATTCATGCCGTATAAGTTAAAAAAACATTCTTCTCGTACTTTTGTCAGAAAAGTAAAAAAGTACATCATACGAAAAATGAAAAAAGATTCCTTTCATATCTTTTACTAAAAACGCACTGAAGGGTAAACTTGGATTAAATCAATTGTAGGTGGATGGAAATAATGTTACATATTGAGGAGACATGGATGTGGATGATAAATATTCCCTAGTAAATTCTGAACTATAGACAATCTCGAATAAAAATGAGATTGTGAGATTTTCCCTTACCTTAGGTCTGATTTGCTTCGTAAGTGTTCGAACCTCCTGTATAATGATTTAAATAATGTCATTGACTTATTCCAGAATCATAATCATTGTTATGATATCATATATGTCCATATTCTTAGCTTCTTATTAGTAATATTTCATTGCTACTTGTTATTCGGGTGTTTATTGCTTTTTTGTTCTTATGCGTGTTTTGTCGAATAAATTCTTATTCTTCTTTTTAGGTTATAGATACCTCATTTACAGAATGTTATTAGTGTAATAGATATCATATTTATTCACTAAATTCATTTATATAATCATTATTCAATGAAAATCATTTAGAAAGAGTCGCATCACATCGTGGAGACGGTATTCCGTACGTACGCACGAGCGATGATATCGTTCCCATGATCGTGGAATTGTATTGGAGTGTATGTATACTATTTCAGAATAAATATCACATTAAAATAATCATTTATAGTTATTATTTACACCATTATACCCATCCAAGTAAGATGGTGGTGGAAAATAGATTACACCATGACGTGGAGACGATATTACATACGTAGGCACACGCGGTGATTTCGTTTTCCGTAGGATGGATAGATTGTGAAATAGGGTTGTTTCATACTTATAATAACATATCAGTATATTAGTGATACTTATGTTATTACTTCATAATGAAAAAACTAAATAAGAAGAGGTGGAAGAAGAAATAATGTGGAAAGAATCAGTAACAGACATTACCTCTTCTTTGAAGCGCCTCTTTGAGACCTCCTTTTAGGGAACTAAAATTGGTCTTTGAAGAAGACCAGGACATCTAGGATGTTTCTAGGTAAGTGGAGAAGAGAATATGTCCGGGGGTGGCTGAGCTTTATGACTCAATGTGGTCTGAGGAAGAGAGGGAGGAGGTGCCCTTTTATAAGGGATGAGAGGGGCACCTTTGGAAAAACTAAAAATATTATTTTATTATAAAGTCATTTTAGGTTTTTAATAGCTTAAAATTGATTTATTTCGAAGCTAATGTGGGTATGGGTCTAAATCCTTTAATACAATAGAATTTAGACAAGTTTAGGTTTCTATTTTAACTTTATCGTTAAGATTTATCTTTAAGTTAGATAATTTATCTTTTACCGTCTCTTCTTGTTTTCTTACACTATAAGGTTCATAAACTTACAATAAGAATCAAAACGAACAAAAAGTTGTTTATTATTAAAATTTATAACCTTATCTAAGATATTTTTCCTAACCTTAGATTTTTAGGAATAAATTAACAATTAAAAATATAATATTTGTTTTAAAAACTATTTTATGTCAATTTTGAAACTATTTGGTAATTGATTTTTGTGAAAATCATAACAGAAAGATTAGTTCTAAAAAAGTTAATTAAATCAATAATAACATGTAATATTAACATTTAATATTATTTTAATTCATAAAAACTCTCAAATTACATTTATTTGGGTATTTATAACATCAATTATGTCAATATTTCATTAATAAGATAATTAATGCATTATCTTTTTGTCATAACTAAATTAAATAATTTAATGTCTAAAAATTGTGAATAAAATACCATTATTTAGGAAATATTTTTATATTTCTATGGAATATTTATAGTCAAATTTATCTTATGTATAACCCTATATTAAAAATTATTTACTAATTAAACATTGATTTTAACTATTTTAACCCTTCTTTAAATAAATTAATAATAAATGTCCTACTCTAATCCAATTGGGCCTAAATGGACATAATTTATTCCTATGGTTGTTTTTGGTCGAATTAAGCTTATCCAATAGATTTAGGACATGTTTTAGGGTAATAATAATATCATTTTTACCCTTAATTACCGTATTTACTTTTAACCGTGGTAAAAAAGTAAAAAGTTACTATTCACAAAAAATTATTTTCATCTCATTGAACCATAGTTTAGTCCTTGATATTAATTGTGTCTCTATGATTTTAGAAATTCCACTCACAGAAGCGGTAAAATTATGTTTTATGTAAATTTGAAAATTCTCCTAGGAGTTGGGTAAAAGACCGTGAGAAGATCAATAAAATTTATATATATATAAAATTATTATAAAATGACTCCAATGAATTGCATTGAACTTATATAAGTATTATGTATCAATTTTTACCTAAAATAAATTTAAATAAAATAAAAAATTATTCAAATAAAAAGTCGGTTTTTAAATAGTAACCTAGTGTTTTCACTATTCATCAAAAATTGAATGTTTTTAGAAAAATAAAAAAAATTAACCCTAGGATAATTTTGATATTCCAAATCCAAAAATGAAGTCCATTTTGTGAAATAAAATTTAAAAAATTTCAAAAAGTGGGTATTACTATTCATAACGGCTTGATTTAATAATATTTATATAGCATATCGTTGTTTAGTGAAACTCGGTATTGCGTACGACGCAAGCTATCGTGGAAGGTCTCGATTTGCATGAAAAGCAAGCCATACTTGTGTTGTGTGTAGTGAAATATTCCTTCGATGATTTATATAAAAACAAAATATTTCCAATAAAAGTCTCGGGTGTTACATATAAAACCACAATAAGGTGTACCAATGGGACACATGTATCTTAATTATCAACCTTTGTGCTAGGATAGAATATTATGTGGTATAGAGGGATGATCTGTGGGATTAGGAACGTCATCTATCTGATGCTCTACTTTTGTGTCAATCAGTGGAGGGGCCATCTTAATTCCATCATGGTTCTTCAATCATTATCCAACTATGTTTGTAGAAGGACCCTCCATCATCACCATGGTGAAACATATAGCATGTTATGTGTAACGCCCCGACCCTAGTTATCCAGAGTCTGTGCATTATTACGTATCATTGGAATGATCACAAAAGATAATGTCTCAAAAGATCGATTAGATTAGTAGCCTTAGAAGTACTAGATACATTCATAAGTTTACATTACATCATAAAATGGAAAACTACAAGAACATTGTTTCCATAGAAAACACTGAGATCCCATAGACTATCCATGTAGGTCAGTCCTAATATACACTTTCGCATCCTACGAAAAATAGACCACAGAATGGGGTGAGCTCAGATGCTCATTATGGATAACAATATAGAGAAAAATTTCATAAATAAGCATAAACATTTAAGGAAATGTATAAAACTAAAACAGAAGTCTTTTCAACATAAAATTCATCATAATATGTAAAATATAAATCAAAATAATTCCATTTAATTACTCACATGGATATACTACTAGTCGAATAATCACATGAAATATCAATATCCACTTTCATAAGGAAGGAATGCGTAAATCCAGACATTCATAACCACATAGTCAAAGCCTTGTGCCATGACTACAAATAATATTTTGTCAAGACCATGTGCCAAGACACTTGTTTGTCTCATGATACATACGGATCCATCAAGGAGCTATAGCGGGCTCTACCCGTCTCTTACTATGTCCAATACATTCCTTATATGAAAAGGTTTAAACATAACATAAACATTCGTATTAAAACTAGCTTACAAAATGTCAATACTTTCTCTATAACCATGAATAGTGTAAAAATAACACATCTATAGTCGAACATATCACAAAACATTCAATACAAATTGGATGTTTTGTATCATAATAAATCAACTTCAAATAAGTTTAAAATCGATCAAAGGATGTTGACATAGATGAAATCAAAACCTTTTTAGGGAAATATATCATTCTATTTTGAAATCATTTAAGAGTTAAATAATTATAAAGAAGGCATTTATATTTAAAAAATTCTTATAATCTTGTAAGGGAATTTTCGATGATGTTATAATGGTGGAAACTAGCTGCACCCGCCGTATAAGTTAAAAAAACATTCTTACATTAATTTAGTCAAAAAGTTCATAAAGTACCTTATTTGGAAAATAATATAAAGATTCCATTGAAAACATATAAGGTAAAATAAAGGTATAAATGACTTCACCACATTGTCTCATAAATAGTAAAAATGTTTGGAAATTAATTTTTTTTAAAAATATGGATGTGGATGATAAAGAGATCCTAGTAGATACTTATGTAAAAACAACCTCGAAAAATAAAGAGATTGTGAAATTAACCCTTACCATGTAATTTTCCTTCGTCGAGGGTAGGATAACCTCCAGTATAATGGTGAAATAATTGTTCTTAAATTATACTAGAATCATATACTTTAATATGATATTATATATGATCTATTAACATCGCTTTGTTAATAATATCTTAGTGTTATCGTCATTTCGGATGTTAACCAATTCGTTATACTTTATATGATTTATTACTTAAGTAATGCTTGTTATGGATAGGATGTATCATATTCATATTTAGAATGATATTAAGTCTTTAAAAATTATCATTAATCGTCTAATGAAAATTATTCTTGAATGGATTATGATGGGGAATGAATCTCATCACATTCGTGGAGACTGTAATCCGTACATACGCACGAGCAACAATATCATTCTTTTGATATTAAAATAATATATAATAGGATGGTATATAATATATATAGAATCATTATCATGTTATATTTATTATTTACTTCAATTACACATCATTATTATACCCATCCAAATAATAATGTATTGAATAACAATTACACCACAACGTGGAGATGGTAAGCCTTACGTAAACACGTATGTTGACACATCATTCAAAGAATGGATAAAATAATGAATATGGTTGTACCATATTTATAATAACATAATAGTATATATATGATATTAGAGTTATTATTTTATAATGGAAACAACAAAGAAAGAGGATATGGAAGAAGAAAGGAACTTGAAAGAGGTGATTAAATATTTACCTCTTCTTCGGGTTTTTCCTTTTGATTTCATCCAGAGGGCTCCATAGGATGGATTTCCGACTATAGGAAGTCCTCTAATATGTATGGAGGACACATTAGAGGGTATTTGGGTAGAGTTTGTCGGATCCAAATTGCTTTGAAGGTGTTAATTATAGATAAGGGGAGTGACTTTTTATAAGAGGGGTGAGGGGCACCTTAGGAAAAGCTCTAAATATTATTTTATAATAAAATCATTTTCGGTTTCTAATGGCTAGAAAATGAATTATTTGTTGTCTAAGGTGGGGATGGGTCGACAAAAACTCATCCATTAGGTTATATTTAGGTTTGGGTCACTATATTATCTTTTTCTTTTAGATTTATCTCATAGTTAAATAGTTTGACATTTACCACGTCTCTTTGCATTTTTATATTATATGGTTAATAAAAATTCTATATACTTCCAAGAGAACCCCAAGATGTTAATTAATGATACCCCTATTATTACATAAGTCCCTTTGGCAATCCATTTATTTTTAGGAATAGAATATCAATTAATAATGTAATAATTGTTTTAAAAACTCTTTTATGTCAATTTTGATACTATTTGGTATTTTGTTTTTTCTAAATTCATAACCACATTATTACTTCATACGGAATTCATCTAAAAAAATAAACTGTCATATTAACCTATAAAATTAATGGAATTCATAATGTCTCAAATTACATTTATTTGGATATTTTTAATATCAATTATTTTAATATTTCATTAATTAGGTAATTACGGCATCATCATTGTATCGTAAATAATTAAATTTATATAATGTCTAAAAAATATAAATAAAATACCATTATGTAGGCAATCTTTTTATATTTATAATGAATATTTATAGTCGAATTTATCTTATGCATAACCCTATATTACAAATGTTTTAGTTATTAAACTTTGATTTTAACTCTTTTAACTCTTCATTTAATAAAATAATAATAAGTGTCCTAATCTAATCCAAGTGGACCAGATAGTTACATATTTTATTCCTAAGGTTTATTTTTGTCTATTTATACTTATTCGATAGAATTAGTACATGTGTTCGGGTAATAATAATGTCATTTTTACCCTTAAATACCCTATTTACTTTTAACTGTGGTAAATAAAAGTGACAAATTACTATTCACCAAAAATTATTTTCATCATGTTGAACCAAATTATTAATACTGATATCAACTGTGTCTCTGAAATTTTTGAAATTCCACTCATAGAATTGTTAAAATTATGTTTTATTTGAATTTGCAAAAATTCTACTAAGAGGTGGGTAAAAGATGGTCAAAAGTTCAATAATTTTTTTTTATATAAAATGATTATAAACTGAATCCAATGAATTACATTGAACTTATATAGGAATTATATATCTATTTTGATCTAAAATAAATATAAATAAAATAAATAATTATTTAAATAAAAATTCAGTGGTAAACTATAACTTAGTATTTTTTCACTATTCATCAAAAATTGGACGTTTTCAGAAAAAATACAAAAAAATCACCCTAAGATAATTTCGATATTACAAATCCAAAATTGAAGTCCATTTTGAAAGATAAAATTAATAAAATTTCAAAAAGTGGGTATTAATATTCATAACGGCTAGTTTGATTGGTCGCAATGTGTTAAAATCTCGAAGTTGTGTACAACGAAATCTATTTCATTATTAAAATGGATATGTATTGTGGAAGCTAGGGGTGTTACATTCTATACTCCTTCAAATAATTTCTTCCTCGAAATATCTAGAATATTATTGCATAGAAAGATTTGGGCGGTTCTTTATCATATGTTCCTTGGGTTCCCACATTGTATCTTCCATCATATCGTTTCTCCATAAAACATTTACTAGATGAGTCATCCTGTTTCCCAGCACTTGTTCCCTTGTATCAAGAACCTTGATAGGCTCTTCGCAATAAGATAGATCTAGTTAGTGTTCTAATTCCTCATAGGTGAGTACATGCGTTGGGTCAGGCATGTATTTTCTCAACTGTGATACGTGGAACACGTCGTGATCTTTAGAGAGACTTGGCGGCATTTCCAAATAGTAATCTAAAACCCAAATTCATTCTAGAATTTCAAAACGTCTGATGTACCTGGGGCACAAGTTTCCCTTTGTACTGAAATGTATAACACCCTTCCATGGAGATACATTCATGAAGACATGATCTCCTACATGAAATTCCAAATCCTTCCTTCTGTTATCAACATTGATCTTCTACATACATTGAGATCCTTTGATGTGGTTTTGGATTAACTTCACCTTTCCCATCGTTTCCTCAACAAGTTCTAGGCCTATGAATTTTTGTTCACCAACATCATCCCGACAAGTTGGTGTGCGACATCTCTTTCCGTATAATGCTTTATATGGTGCCATCTTAAAACATGAATGAAAGATATTGTAATAGGAAAATTCTACGAGAGGTAAATATTGATCATACATACCTTGAAATTCAAGTTAGAATGATCTCAACGTGTCTTATAAGGGTTTTTATAGTCTGTTCTTATTGCCCATCAGTTTGGGGGTGGTAGGCAGTGTTCAAATGAAGTTCAATATCTAGGGATTTCTGAAGACATTTCCAGAATCGTGATGTAAAACATGGATCAAGATCAGAAATAATCGATAGTGGTACTCCATGAAGTCTCACAAGTTCATCAATATATATCCATGCTAGATGTTCAACTGGTAAATCTTCACTTATAGTAAGAAAATGTGCGGACTTGGTAAGACGATTCACAATGACCCATATTTCATCGTTATTTATAGGAGTTTTTGGTAGTCCCATGACAATGTTCATTGTAATATTATCCCATTTCCACTCTTTTATGGGAAGAGGTTGCATGTCTCTTCTAGGCTATTGCTTGCCATCTTTCAGCTGTTGACAAACCATACATCTTAACACAAAATCAGAAATATCCATTTTCTTTTTGTCCCACCAAAAATGTGCCTACAAATATCTATACATTTTGGTGCTCCTAGGGTGTAAAGAAAAATTGGAACTATGAGCATCATCCCAAAATTCACTTTTTAGATCAGGTATATCAGGAACACAAAGTCTCTTCCCAAATTTCATAATTCCATCTTCATACAAAAAGTCACTCAATATCCCATCATTCACAGCTTTAATATTCATTTTAAACTCTTCATCACCAGTCTTAGAACTCTTTATCCTTTCTAGTAAAGAAGGTTTGGAAAATGTTTGAAAAAGTATTTTTGTTTCACCCTCCATGGTGATTCTCATATCCATCTTCACTTGATCCATGTATATATGATCTATTTCATCTATCATCTTGTTCAAAACTACATGATATTTCCAGCTCAAATCATATTCCTCCTTATTTTCCTTCCTCGGGTGGTAGTGTATCATGAAATCATAATCCTTGAGTAGTTCAAGCCATCTCCTTTGCCTTATGTTGAGTTCTTTCACTAAGAAAATATACTTTAAACTTATCTGATCATTATAAATTTCAATTTTTTCACCATAGTGATAGTGTCTCCAAATATTCCAAGCAAATATTACAGTTTCTAACTCAATATAATGAGTAGGATAGTTTTTCTCATGAATTTTCAGCTGTCATGATGCAAAGGCAATACCTCTGTCATTCTATATAATGTCAAAACCAAGTAATTTCTTCGATGCATGACTATAAATAACAAACCCATCATTTCCTGATGACAGATTCAAGATAGGTGCATTGAATAATATTCTCTTCAATTCTTCAAAAAATTATTCACACTCTTTTTTCCAAACAAATTTAACCCCTTTTCGCATGAGATTTATTAATGGGTTATCCAGCCAGGAAAAATTCTGGACAAAATGATGATAATAACCTGCTAAAAAATAAAACTTCGTACCTCAGTTATAATTGTTGGTGCTGGCCATTCATGGATTTAGATGCTCTTTGAAGGATCAAAAAAGATTCCATCCTTAGAGACCGTATGGCCAAGAAAAGAAATCTCTTGAATCCATAATTCACACTTGCTAAACTTCCCATATAATTCATGTCCTCTAAGAGTCTTCAGGATAATACGCAATTGATTTTCATGATCTTCGTAGCTTTTGGAGTATACCAAGATATCATCAGTAAATACCACGACAAATTCACCAAGATATTCCTTGAAAACTCTATTCATTAGATCCATGAAAATAAAGGGTGCATTAGTCAATCCAAAAGGCATTACTGTAAACTCGTAATGCCCGTACCTGGTTCAAAATGTTGTTTATGGAATGTCTTCCTTCTTCATGCACAACTGATGATATCCATATTGATGGAAAATCTTTGAAAATTATTGAGATCCATGAATTTTTTTGAATAAATCGTCAATGCAAGGTATGTGATACTTGTTCTTTATTGTTATAGCATTGATCTCCCTGTAGTCCATGTAAAACCTCATATATCCACCTTTCTTCTTAACAAAAAGGGCAGGGGCTCCGCATGGAGAAACACTAGGGTAAATAAATCCATTATTACTCTATTCCTCTAGTTTTTTCTTTAGTTCCACTAATTCCAATGTGGTCATTCCATAAGTTGTCTTCGATATGGGCCTTGATCTAGGAATTAAATCAACTGAAAACACTATTTCTCTTTATGGAGGATGTCCAGATAAATCTTCTAGAAACACATCAACATACTATTTCACAATAGGTAAATACTCTATTTGAAAATTCCTTTCCTCACCCACAATTATTTCATTCTCTTCCTCCCCAATAATTGAATTTAGTTGAGCTACTCGTGGTGGATCTAGATACGAATTAGGTTGTGACGATTCTGCTTTAAAGATACAGTGTTCTTTATCCTCGTCATCAAAAATAGTAACCTCCTTCTTCTTAAAATAAATTTTTCCATCATGTTCCGAAATCCAATATATACTGAGGATTATGCCAAATTCAATCATGGTTTTGATGATGAGATCAGAAGATAAAGAACATTTATATTCCCAAATGGGGACTGATTCATAAAAGGATGTTGCAATGATACATCCCTTAGGAGGTTTGAATGACAACTCCTTTGTTAAATCAAATTGAAAATATCTAATTTTCTTAGAAAACTGGGAAGATATGAAATAATGCGATGATCTAGATTCAAATAATGAATTTTCTAAACTTGAGGAAACCATTAAATTACTTGCCACTACATCTTTCAGAGCTTCAACCTCAGCATTATTGAGAGCATAAGCTTGGCTTTGATCCCTTAGAATTTTCTGAGGAAATATCCCCTGAAACTTTGTAAATTCATTCACATAATTCCCTCTTTCTCTACAATTTTAGCATTCAACATCAACAACCTATTTCTTCTCCTCAAAATCACGAGCATGGTGCCCTTCTTCACCACGGTTGGAACAGTCTCCCATTCCCTTCAAGCATGTACCAGGGTGTTTCTTCCCATATTTACGGCCAGATGGGTATTCAACTTTTCCCTTCATTCCATTATTTCTATTTTCATAGTGTTCATAAGATCTCTACTTCTCGTGCATTTCTTTAAAGTTTTAAGACTTAGAGAATTCTTTTCTATCTTGATAGCACATGAGTAAATATCTTCGTACAACGAGAAGGATTGTGAAACTAATTCTAGATGGAGAAATGGTTTTAACCCATAAAAGAAATGATCAATCTTACTTGTTGGGTGATGTATATAATCTGCATCATGCCTCACTAACCTTGTAAATTTTTCTTCATACTTTGCGACATTCTCATCCTCATTTTACCAGAGACTCAAAAATTGCCTTTCCATATCTGGTCGATTGTCACGAGGAAAGTATTTTTCTAAGAAAAGATATTTAAAATCCCTCCACTCCATATTTCATACATTATCATCTCCCTTTGTGTTTTGAATCAATAACATCCATTTAACAACATCTCTAGTGAGGCGGTACATATCCATGACAACCTTTTCCATTTTACTACCCCCATGGAATGGAATATTATCACTATGGAATTTATCCATTGCTCATCTAAAAATTTATTTGTACTCACATTGAATGTTAGTGGTTGTTTCCTCATGAATCAATCTAACATTGATCCTCCACATTGTGGATCTGGGTGCTCCATATGGGTAAGGTTATTATTCATAACCGCAGTGAGTTGTCCCAATATAGTGATAAGATGATCAGCAGAAGTTGTATCACCAGCTCCACTATAATTAACTTGAGCAGGAGGGAAATCCCTACATGGAGTGAGTGCAATTATAGAATTTATATTCATTCCACTAGGCGCCATTTCTACACCATGGCGTAAACAATATTAGTTTATGAATCAAAATATATAGTTCTAAACATGTAAAACACTTAACATAAATTGAACAGTTTATGGATATAATCCATAATAATAAAAAATGCTTTCTTTGAGGAAGTATATACTCATAAAACCTTCATAATGGATTATAAAGATAATGAGAATTATCTTAAGAATATCCCCCCGGGAGTGTCATAACTAAAAGTACCGCAAGGCCCTTTGTCGTGTACCAGTTCTCGTTCGAGTCTAGCTCAAAGAAGTGTTTTTAGGTTTTACCCCCAGGTACTTCTAAGCCAGAGCCGCCTCTACCTGTACATATCCAGACAAGGATGTATAGCATGGAAAACTCAAAAAATCTCTACCACACCAAAATTCTAGGAAGTTCTTCTATACTAATCCTAAAATTCCATGTTAGGGTAATGTGCTCTATTCAGAGTTTATATAAATCAATATTCCAAGGGTTGTACTAAACTTTCTCTGATACCAACTATAACGCCCCAACCCCAGTTACTAGAGTTGGTGCATTATTAAGTATCATTGGAAGGATCACAAAAGATCAAGTCTTGAAAGACCTATTTTTTAGTAGCATTAGATGTACATAGAAACATTCATAAGGTTTACATTACATCATAAAATAGAAAACTACAACAACATTGATTGCATAGTAAACACTGATATCCTATAGACTATCCCTGTAGGCCAGTGTTAATATACTTCTTCACATCCTGGGAAAAATAAAACATAGAAATGGGTGAGCTCAGATGCTCAGTAAGGATAATAATATAGCGGAAAATTTCCTAAATAAGAATAAACATTTAAGGAAATGTATAAAACTAAAAAAAAGAATTTTCAACATAAACATCATCATAATATGGAAAATATAAATCAATATAATGGATTTTAGTTACTCACATGGATATTCTACTAGTCAAATAATAACATTCAATATCAATAGCCTCTTTCATAATGATGGAATGCATAATGCTAGAATTTCATAATCACATAGTCAAGGCCTAGTGCCAAGATTATACATAAGATTTTGTCAAAGCCTTGTGCCAAGACACTAGTTTGTCTCATGAGGCCTACTGATTCATCGAAGAGCTTTATCAGGCTCCACCCATCTCTTACTAAGTCCAATGCATTCCTCATATGAAAAGGTTTAAACATAACATAAACATTCATGTTAAAACTAGCATACGAAATGTCAATAATTTATCCAAAACCATGAATAGTGTAAAAATAACCCATCTATAGTCAATCATATCACAAAACCTTCAATAATATATGGATGTTTTGTATCATAATAAATCAACATCAAAAAAGCTTAAAACCCATCAAAGGATGTTGAAATAGATGAAATCAAAACCTCTTTTAAAGAAATATCTCTTTCTATTTTGAAATAATTTAACAGTCACATAATTATAAAGATGGCATTTATTTTTTAAATATTTTTATAAGCTTGTAAGGGAAGCTTTGACGATGTTATAATGCTAGAAAATAGCCTCACCCGCCGTATAAGTTAAAAAACATCATTACCTTAATATTGTCGAAATGGTCATAAGGTACCTTATCTAGCAAATGACGGAATTATTCCTTTCAAAACATATAAGGTCATATAAGGGTATAAATTAATATACCCCATTATCTAGTAAATAGTAAAAATGTTTTGAAATTTTTTTTATGAAACAAGGATGTGGATGATAAAGAGGTCCCAGTAGATACTTACATAAAAACAACCTTGGATAATAATGAGATTGTGAAATTAACCCTTTCCTTGTACTTTTCCTTGGTCAGGGGTAGGTTATCCTCTGGTATAATTGTGAAATAATTTTTATTAAATTATACTAGAATCATATAAATTAATATTATATCATCTATGATCTTTTATCATTTCTTTGTTAATAATATCTTAGTATTATCATCGTTTCGGGTGTTAACTGATTCATTTTCCTTTATATGCTTTCTTATGTAAGTGATGTTTGTCATGTATAGGATGTATATTATTTGTATTCAGAAGTATATTATGACTTTAAATATTATTTTTAATCATCTAATGAAAATTAGTCTTGAATGTATTACGACGGGGAATGAATCACATCACGTTTTTGAAGACGGTAATCCATACGCACGCACAAGTGACAATACCATTAATTTGATATCAAAATAATATATAATTGGATGGTATATCATATATACAGAATAATTATCATGTTATATTTATTATTTACATAAATTAAAAATCATTATTATACCCATCCAAATAATAATGTATTGAATAATAATTACACCACGACGTGGAGACAGTACGCCGTACGTACGAACGTATGGTGATGTGTAATTCAAAGAATGGATAGAATAATCAATATGGTTGTACCATATTTATAATAAAATAATATTATATTGAATATACTAGAGTTATTATTTTATAATAGAAACAACAAAGAAAGAGGATGTGGAAGAAGAAATGAACTTAAAAGAGGTGATGAAATATTTACCTCTTCTTTGGGTTCTTCCTTTTGATTTAAAAAAAAGGGATCCATAGGATGGATTTAAAACTAAAGGAAGGCCTCTAGGATGAAGTTAGGAAAATTTATAGGGTATTTGGGTATAGTTTTTCCTAGCCAAATGGCATTGAAAGAGTAAATTAGAGAGAAGGGGGTGCCCTTTTCTAAGATGGGTGAGGGCACCTTAAAAAATGCTAGAAATAATATTTTATAATAAAATAATTTTCGGTTTCTAAGGGCTAAAAAATAAATTATTTATAGTATAAGGTGGTAAGGGGTCTAAAACCACTCAAAAAATAGGCTTTATACAGGTTTGGGTCACTATATTATCTTTATCTTCTATGTATAACTCTTAGTTAAGTAGTTTGACATTACCATGCCTCTTTGTATTTTTATATTATATGATCAATAAACTTACTATAAACTTACACGACAATCCCAAGTGGTTCATTAATGATACACCTATCATTATATAAGTCCATTGGAAAAACCGTAGATTTTTATAAATAGAATATCAATTAATAATATAATATTTGTTTTAAAAACTCTTTTATGTTAATTTTGACACTATTATTTATTTTGTTTTTGCTAAACTCATAACAACATTATTACATTGAAAAAAATTCATCTAAACAACCCTAACATGTATTATTAACAAACAAAATTTGTGTAATTCATAAATTATCTCAAATTACATTTATTTAGATATTTATAATATCAACAATTTTAATATTTTATTAATTTGGTAATTACTGCATCATCATTGTGTCAAAGATAAATTTATTTATTTAATGTCTAAAAAATATAAATAAAAAACCATTTTGTAGAAATTTTTTTTATATTTATAATTAATATTTATAGTATAATCTATCTTATTTATAACCCTATATTAAAATTTATTAGTTATTAAACATTGATTTTAACTCTTTTAACTCTACATTAAATAAAATAATAATAAGTGTCTTAATCTAAACTAAGTGGACCAAAGAGGTTCATATTTTATTCCTGAGGTTGTTTTTGGATGACTTATACTTATCCAACAGAATTAGGACATGTGTTAGGTTAATAATAATATCAATTTTAACTTTAAATACCCAGTTTACTTTTAACCGTGGTAAATAAAATTAAAAACTAACTATTCACCAGAAATTATTTTCATCTTATTTGTAACACTCTGAGATTTTATGAGAAATATTAATTTTATTTTCTGTTATGTATTGTTCTTTATGCTACACCAAGATTAGCTTGTGCTATATGCAACACCGTATTAGCTTGTAGTATACGCAAACACTATTCTTGGCTTGTGTTGCACGCAAGAGGGACCTTCCTCAATAGCATGTGTTGTATGCAATACCGAGTTTCACTAAAGAATTATATATTGTTCTAGTGAAGTATCCATTATGAATAGTATTAACCATATTTTTAATTATATATCATTATCATATTCTAGAACATGGGATGAGAACAAAATAATTTTTGCGGGTAAAATAAGTATTTTTCAAAAAATGCAGTTTTCCCAGCTTTTGATGGCACACCCACATTAAATATTTTTGACATATTTATGTGTTAAATTTAACAAAATTAACTTATTAATTTCAATAATTATATAAATATTTACTTTGGATAATTTTTTAATATTTTTCTGTTAACTTTCATATTTTGATGAATAGTAAAAAGACGGTAAATTTTAATTAAAAAAAACTTTTTTCATCAAGATAATTTATATTGTTAAATTATCATATAAAATGGTTTTAAAGTATAGATAGAATATATTTTTACCATTTAATATAAATAAAGTCATTATCATTAATTTTACATTGGATTCATAGGTAAAACATTTCAATCTTTTGCAATGTTTTAATTTTAATACCCATTTTCTGAACAGTGGGATTAATATTAAAATAAATATTGTAAATTTTGTGTTTTGAATTAAAACAAATGGTTTCCATAATTGTAATTAGTGGGTCCAAACAATTTTAATATGCTACTTTTTATTTTTAGATATTTCGAATAGTAACTACGGTAATTTTTATTTAGTACAGTTATAGGTAAATCGGGTAATTATGGGTAAAAATAAGATTATAAAAATTACCCTAACACATTAAAAAATTCTATTGGATCAATAAAAGTATACCCATATATATTAAGTGTTGTAATAGATTCATTTCATGGAATTTTGACAATGAAAATGATGTGATTATTATTAAAACCAATGAAAGTGACAACATGTTACTCTCTTATATCTTATAAGTGTAATAATTTTAATTTAGTGATAAACATCATAAAACTTCAAAATTAAATTGTCACAAGAAATATAATATAATTATCTACATAATATGAATTTATTTATTATTTTTATGGATTAAATAATTATCATTAATGGTGACACAATAGTGATGTTGAAATTGTTTATTTACTGAAATATTAATAATACAGTTTTAATTAGACAAATACTGACTATAAAAGGCACAAAAACCAGACCAAAGCTTATTTTTCGTGTACATGTAAACCATAATCATCCAATACTAGATTAATGGACCATTTCGAGCCTTATAAAAGTTATTATGACACTTATATTATTTTATTTCAAATTATATCAATGTTTTCACCTTCATAATTTAATAAATATAAAAATTTAAATGTTGTGATTTTAGATGATAAATTCGATTAAAAATATTTTTATGGAAGATATTAGATTTATCTGAATCATAGTATTTTATTTTCAATTTTTATCCAACAAATAAGTATATTAAATAATTATACAAAATTGTTGTAGTAATTATTTTATTAAGGGAAATATCAAATAAATAGTTTTAAAAATATTAAAATAAATGTTATATAAACAAATTAATGTGCTCCATGAAATTTTTAGTTGAATATGACATATTAGGAATCTATTAATTATTTTTTATCGAATTTATCTTCTGTGTGGATTTAATTTAAATTCAAATAATTGAATAGTGTCTAAATGACCAATTTTGATATTTTATAACAATAACAAATTATTAAATTGTTTTAAAATAACAAAAATATTTAAAAATTACAAATTAAAAATTATATAATCTAAAATTTAATAATTTATCTAATTATAGAAAATTCAAATAACATAAGTATGTATTTAAAACAATTTAAATACTATAATATTATTACCGCAAATAAAATTAAATAGATTAAATAAGGATAAATCATAATGATAAGGATAAAAATAAACATAAAACATTACTAAATTTTATTGTATGATGATATTACAACCCCATATCATCTCATCTTATAATTTAGTTATTTTTTGAGGTTTTTACGTGGGTTTAGATTTTTTTCTTAATTATTATTTTTGAGGTTTCCAAAAGTACCCCTCTCTTATCTTATAAAAGGAGACCTCACCCCTCTCCTCTTCACAACATTTTAAGCCTTAATTATCTACCAAAACCGGTAATTTTCCATTATCCAATTCCCTAGAATCATACTAGAGGTTTTGGTCTTCTTCAAGGACCATCTTTAATTCCCTAAGATGAGGTTAAGAAGAGGCATGTCAAAGAAGAGGTAATATCCTTTACCGATTCTTTCAAATTTATTTCTTCTTATACTTACACTTATTTATTTGTTTCATTATAAAGTAATAACATTAGTATCACTAATATACTGATTTTTTATTATAAATATGAAACAACCCTATTTAACCTTCTATCCATCCAATGGAAAATGAAATCACCGCGCGTGCGTAGGTATAAAATACCGTATCCACACTGTGATGTAATCCGTTTGCCACCACCACCTTACATGGATGATTATAATGGTGTAATAAATAACTATATATGATTATTATAACATGATAACAATTCTGATATATTCTATCATCCACTCCAATACCATTCAATAATTATGGGAATGATATCATCGCTCGTGCGTACGTATGGATTACCATCTCCACGACGCGATGAGATTCCTTCATCATGTTAACCATTCAAGATTGATTATAAAGTACATATATATATATTGAATAATAATGAAATATATAACACAATAATTCTACTGGATTTATGAATATATATATGTCGTTTACTTACATCCATTCAAGTCAATAAGGAAAGGAAAATAGCGTTCATGCATACGTTCGGCCTACCATATCCGTGAATGGTGTATATCATTCCATTTATCGATCTATAATATATCTATGTATATTCTGAATATATATTATATATAAATGATTTTTTACATTTTGGGAGTAAGTATTAATGATATAATTAATCATATGAATAATTAAAAGTCAAAACAAGTACGATAAATGAAATGATTTTACCCAAAACGTTGCTTTAACATGGAATTGACAGATGAATGGGTAATATAAGGTCATAAGTGAATCATATATGATATAATAAATATAATTATGGTTCTTTTTCAAGTTAATAATATTTTGGAACCCACTATATAGGAGTCTCATCCACATACGGAAGGAGTTGGACATAAGGTATGGGATTATTTCGTCTCACTTTTATTTCTGTGAGACATATGCCTTAATCACTATCTATTTCTTTTATATGGTGTTTATGTATCCCATTAATGTTTTACAATTTTTATTATGAAGGATATGATATTTACATATTCATTAAATTTTCTTTATATTATGGCACGTAAGATTTCACCGATCATAGAAGATAAGTGATAATTATTCCAATTTCGTTCTTATCTGTGAGTGTTTATTCCTAATTATTTACTGGGTTAAAGTCATTTTTACCCTTTTTTACATCTACGACATGGTATGGACGAAATCATTCTTTTGACTACCATACAAGGTACATTTTCACTTTTCCGGAAAAAGTATGTGAAACATGTTTCTTGTAACTTGTATGGCGTGAATGGATTTTTATGATTTCATAATGCCTTATTTAAATAATGCATACTCTAAAATATTTCGTGATTTTTTTCATTTAAAATTCAACTTCATTTTTAGAAGAGAAAATGATTTGAAAGAAGAAAAGATATTTTCCTCAATAATTCATTTCAAGTGTTTTATCAAAACTATTTTCCATCTATGATGAAATTATTTAATATGGCTATGTTTCAACCATAATGTCTCTATTATTTACATGGTTTGATTTTTTTATGATGAAACTATATCCATTGTTTTATATGCATTATGTTATGATGGATTGATGTTTATGGGACCCATTTGATTCGTTGTGTTATGATGAATGATTTCTGTTTATTTTTAGGAACACAAGATAATAATTTCATTATGAGATTGGTGGGACCTATATATCCCTCCAATACATTGGGTAATGATTTATATCTCATGATATAGACATTACTGGAATGGAAAGTGAATCTAATTCAGTAATATCGGGATGGAACGACAAGTAAACCCGGTTTAATAATGGACTTTGTCTACAATGATGGTCTTGGCAGCAATGCATTGACCACTATGGAAATCATAGAATGTGCTTAATGGATGCCACAATTACATGGATTATTCTTATGATATTTTATCATGGTTGATGTTCCTTTATGATCCATTCCTTATGAACTTCAATGATTTATGTTATTACTCATGATTTTGATGTTTTATGTTCATTTTGTTACATTCAAATTTTTGTGGATTGTTTTATGTTCTCCATGTTTACCCTCACTGAGCATTTTAGCTCACACTTTTTATGTTTTATTTTCCCCAGGATGAAAATAATGGGTTTAGGTAAGAAAAAAATACAGGAAGATCTTTATGTGAGTTGTTGAAGATATTTCACCATGAGTAGAAGATTATATTCCAAGTTTCCAAAGACACTAAACTAATACGGACTTTAGGCATCTATTTTTTTCATGTTTTAAGTATTCCAAAAATTTAATGTAATGTCTATTTACATCAACCTTTGGGTCTCTACAGTTTGTGTTAGTGCAAAGGTTTAGTTAACCATTTGAAACTAGGATTCGAAATCTTTAGTGAGATCCCTAGTGATATTTCAAAGGTATGTCTAGGGATGTCCCTAGGGTTAAGTATAAGTATATGTTACTATCATAGAATTATTATAATGATCATGATTAACCTAGGATTAAAACTATGATAATAGAGATTGAATGTACTCCCCCTTATTATGTTGTTTTCATTGTGTGGATTTTTCCTCTCACGCTATTCTTTTTGGGTTTTAGAAAATGGATGGAAATAGGAAGATTCATGTTAATGGAGAATATGATTGGCAATGGAATGATATTCTCGATGATCAAGAAAATGAAGTGATATTTGGAAGGCTAAACATAATTATTATTCCTAATCAACAATGTCATAATATGATTAATAATCTCAACCTTGGTAAGTTTCCTAACTCAGCTAATCAAGGAAAGATGGAGTTTCATGATGATCATAAAGGAAAGAGAGTTCAATTTTCCTCATGTAAGTCATGTCGGAATAGACATAATAGAGAATTATTCAAAAGAACAAGAAGATGATTTGGGTGTGGAAAAGAAAGACAGAAAACCAGTAATTGAAAAGAAAAGGGTTCGCAAAACACTATGGACAAGGATAATGGTATTCCTAAGACATCAAATATAGTGAAATGTTTTAAATTTGGAATGTAAGGGCATTATGACAACCAATTTCCTAAGGGAAAATCTCATGAAGAAAATCAGAATGGTCGTATGGGTAATATTTATGTTGATGATGATGAAGAGACTACAAATGATATATGAGATGAAAGATGTGTTCAGGAATAAAATGATGAAGCTCAGTCAATGGTTTAAGAAGGTAGAGGAATGATTGTATGTTAATCAAGAGTTTTGTTGTATAGTTAATTTAATGGTACTATGGAATAAAGAAACATATATGGATTGTTACAATATTGTGTATCTGACCGTATTTGAAAGTATAGGTTGAATGGTACCGGTAACCATGAAAGGATATTCAGATATTTTTGGAAAGAAGATGATATGCGCATAATGAATGGATACAGAGAAAATAATATGTTTGACTGTATTAATGAGATCATGACTGATATAAGGAAAATGTGAAATCATGGTTTGAGTATATAGAAATTTTGGGATTTTGGTATGTGGAAATAATTAACTTTTGACAGAATTAATGTTTTCTCTAAGGTTTTATGGTAATTCATATTTCAAGGGAATACATGATTAAGGTATTTAGATGTTTTTAATATGACCAAAAAGAGATATCCTATGATATATGGGGGATAAATGATGATATTTACATGCTCGGTAGATGACCTCTCTAGTAATCTATTAATATATACTAGGAGATTGGACAAAATTATTTTGGATAAGCCTAAAGATTGGAATGAATTATGTTAGAAATCAAATATTATTGTTTATGGCTAGATATTTTTGATAATATTTTTGAACTGATATAATAGTGTTGTTTAAGAAAAAGGACAAGCAGTAAGAGGGTAAATAACCCATCGCATCGAACTAGGATGCGGGAATTGAACTCACAACCGAAGTGTGACATGCCTTTATAGCCTACCACTAGCCTACAGAAAGTCCCTGGTTAGTAGAATATAGTTTTATTTTATTAAGTGGTATTATAGTTTATGTATAAGTCTATTTTTGGAACTATATACGATTAATATCACTATATATGTACTTAGGTATATTTAATAACTTTTGCTAACCTTTTGTTTGAGACAGATGAAATGACCCATCATTCTATCATACGATATCCTAACACTTCACGAATGAAAATTTCAATTTCATTTCATTATGATATTAAGTAGAAATTGTTCAAGGAATGACCAATGGTGAGATTGTACCAAAATCAAGTATGCATTTCTTCTAACAAAAAATTTTCAAATTTATGGAATGGATCTTGAAAACAAAAAATTTTGTCCTAGTACCCTCATATCCGATGAATCTGACGGTACCTTAGATCATCGCAAATTTATGCCTTTTTGATCGTTGGATTTTTCATATCCATGTTCTATACTACTCTCCATCAGAAAGTGATGGTTATATTTCTCTTTTATATCAATATTTTCACCGATATTCTCCTATGTGGAAACCCAGTGATGAGTTAGTTTGGGAATCTGTTATGTTTCTAGCATTACTTTTTAAAATAATGTTTTAGTATTCCTTTTTAGGATTTTTGGTTTCTATGAATGAAATAATCAAGTAATAAAACGTTTATAACCACGATGAATTTTGAGGGCAAAATTGATTTTAAATGGGGTTGAATGTAACACCCTGAGATTCAATGAAAAATATTATTTTTGTTTTATTTGATGTCTTGTGTTGTACACTACACCAACATTATGTTGTTCTATATGCAACACCGTATTACCTTGTAGTATACGAAAACACTATTATTGGCTTGTGTTGCACGCAAGAGCGACCTTCTTCAATAGCGTGTGTTGCACGCAATATAGAGTTTCACTAAAGAATGATATATTGTTCGTATGAACTAGCCATTATGAATAGTATTAACTATATTTTGAATTTTAAAACAATATCATATTATAGAACATGATATGAGAACAAAATAAAATTTTTCGGGTAAAATATGTATTTTAAAAAAAATGCAGTTTTGCTATCTTTTGAAGGAATACGAACATTAAATATAGTTTTTTACATTTTTATGAGTTAAATTTGATAAAATAAACATATTTATTGCAATAAGTATATAAAAATTTACTTTGAATAATTTTTTAATATTTTTCTGTTAACTTTCATATTTGGATGAATAATAAAAATACTCTAAATTTTAATTAAAAACAACTTTTCTCATCAAGATAGTTTATATGGGTAAATTATCATATTGAATTTTTTAATGTATAAATAGAATATATTTTTACCATTTAATATAATTCAAGTCATTATCATTTATTTAACATTGAATTCACAGGTAAACCCATTTCAATCTTTTGAAACATTTTAACTTTCAAAACCCGTTTTCTCCACCGCGGGATTAATTTTAAATTAAATACTAAATATTTTTTCTTTTTTGTTTGAAAAAATGGAATCCATATTTGGAATCAGTTGGTCAAAATTATTTTAATAGGCTATTTTTTATTTTTAGATATTATGAATAGTAACCACAATAATTTTTATTTACTACAATTTAAGGTAAATCAGGTAATTAAGGGTAAAAATAAGATTATAAAATTACCCTAAAACCTTCCAAAATTCTATTGGATGAAAAAAAGTCGACCCATATAGCCTAAGGGTCATAATAGACTCATTTAATGGACTTTTGACCATGAAAATGGAGTAATTATTATTAAAACAAATGAAAGTGACAACATGTCACTCTCTTATATCATATAAGTGTAATAATTTTAATTCAGTGATAAACTTCATAAAACATCAAAAATAAATATTCACCAGAAATATAATAAAATTATATACATCATATTACCTTATTTATAATTTTTAGCAATTATGTAATTATCATTAATGGTGACACAATAGTGATGCAGAAATTGTTTATTTAGTGAAAAATCAATAATACAATTTTTATTAAACTAATAGTGACCATAAAAGGCACAAAAATCTAACCAACACTTATTTATCATGTACATGTAAACCATAATCATCCAATGGTCGAATATTTGACCATTTGGAGCCTTATAAAAGTGATTATGACACTTATATTATTTTATTTTAAATGATGTCAAAGTTGTCACCTTCATAATTTAATAAATATAATAATTTCAATGTTGTGATTTTAAGATGATAAATTAAATTAAAAGTATTCTTGTGGAATATATTCGATTTATCTTCATTGTATTATTTTATTTTTATTTTTTATTCAACAAATAATTATATTAAATAATTATACAAAAATGGTGTAGTAATTATTCTATTAAGGGAAATATAAAATAAATGGTTTAAAAAATATTAAAAAAATGTTATATGAAAAAATTAATGCGCTCCATGAATTATTTTGATGAATATGACAAGTTAGTAACCTATTAAATATTTTTTTCGAATATATCTTTTGTGTGGATTTAATTTAAATTCAAATAATTGAATAGTGTCAAAATTGATATTACTGATATTTTATAAAAATAACATATTATTAAATTGATTAAAAATAAAATAAAATTTAAAAATTAAAAATCTAAAAATATATGATCTAAAATTTAATAATTTTTCTAATTATGGAAATTCACTTAATATATGTAAGTATTTATAACAATTTAGAAATTAAAATATTATTACCGCAAATAAAATTAAATAGATTAAATATGGATAAATCAAAATGATAAGGTTTAAAATAATCATAAGACATGTCTAAATATTAATGGATGATTAGATTACAACCCTATCTCATTTCATCTTTTTATTTAGTGATTTTTGGAGGTTTTTAAGTGGGTTTAGATTTTTTTTAATTAATATTTTTGAGGTTTCCAAAAGAGCCTCTCTCTTCTCTTATAAAAGGGCACCTCATCCCTCTCCTCTTCAAACCCTTGCAGGCCTTAATTTTCATCCAATCCCTATCCATTTCTCTTCTCCACTTCCCTATAAACATTCTAAAGGTCTTGGTCTTCCACAAAGACCAACATTAGTGCCCTAAGTGGCGGTTTAAAAGAGGCGCGTCAAAGAAAAGGTAATATCCATTACCGATTCTTTCAAATTTATTTATTCTTCTACTTCCTATTATTTATTTGTTTCATTATAATGTAATAAAATCTGTATCACTCATATAATAATATGTTATTATAAATATGAAACAACATTATTTCACCTTCTATCCATCTTATGGAAAACAAAATCACCACGCGTGCGTAGGTATGGAATACCGTCTCTACACCGTGGTGTAATTTGTTTTCCACCACCACCATACTTGGATGGGTAAAATTGTGTAAATAATAACTATATATGATTATTATAACATTATAATAATTCTTATATATTCTATCATGCACACCAATACCATTCAATGATTATGGGCACAATATCATTGCTCGTGCGTACGTACGGATTACCGTCTCCACGATGCGATGAGATTAATTTTTCATGTTAACCATTAAACAAGGACTATAATTTATATATATATATATTGAATAATAATGAAATAAATGACATAATAATGCTACTGTATATATATATGTCTTCTACTTACTTCCATTCGAGTCAATAAAGAAAGGAAAACAGTGTTCATGCGTACGTACGACCAACCGTCTCTATAAACGATGTATTTCATTCCATTTCTCTATCTATTATATATATGCTGGTATATTCTGAATATATATCATATATAAATAATTTTTTATATTTTTTGAGTAAGTAATCATGATATATGTAATCACATTAATACTTACAAGTCAAAACATGTACGATAAATGAAATGATTTTATCCAAAACGCAGCTTTAATAAGAAATTGACAAATGAACGGGTAATATAAAGTCGTAAGTGAATCATATATGATATAATAAATATTATTATGGTTATTTTACTAGTTAATAATATGTTTAAACCCACTATATAAGAGTCTCGGACACAGAAGTAAGAAATTGGACTTATAGTAAGGGATTATTTCGTCTCACTTTTATTTTTGTGAGACCTATGCCTTAATCACCACCTATTTTTTTGTATATTGTTTATGCTTACCATGAATGTTTTATGATTTTTATTATGAAGGATATGATATTTTCATATGCACTAAATTTTCTTTATTTTATGACATGCATGACTTCACCGATAATAAAAGGTAATGGATAATTATTCCAATCTCATTCCTATATGAGATTGTTTATTCGTAAGTATTTACTGGGGTTATGTTTATCATCAATGTCCATGTTTTCTCAAAAAAAATTCATAACATGTTTAATATTATATCATGTATGTTTAAAGTCATTTTTACCCTTTTTTACTTCTACCACATGGTTTGGAATGAATATTTCTTTTGTTTACCATAAAAGGTACTTATTCACTTTTCCGCAAAAGTACGAGAAAAATGTTTTTTATCTTATATGGCATGAATGTATTTTTAAAATTTCATACGCCTTATTTACATAATTCTTCCTATAATATATTTCATGATTCTTTTCTTTTAAAATTACACTTCATTTTGCGAAAAGAAAATTATTTCAAAGAATAAAGTTTATATTCCTCAAGAATTCATTTCAAGTGTTTTATCAAAACTATTTTACATCTATGATGAAATTCATTAATAAGGTTTTGTTTCAAGAATAATGTCTCTATTATTTACAAGGTTTGATTATGATTATGATGATATTATATCCATTGTTTTATATGGATTATGTTATGATGGGATGATGTTTTTGAAACCCATTTTATTCATTGGGTTATGATGAATGACTTATGTTTATCTTGTGGCGAAGAAAAGAATGATTTCATTATGAGATGGGTGGTACCTATATCTCTATCAAATGCATTGGATAATGATTTATATCTCATGAGATAGACATGGATAGAATGGAATGTGAATCCAGTTTAGTAATACAGGGCTTGAATGACATGTAAACCTGGTTTAGTAATGGACTTTGACCACTATGATGGTCATGGAAGCAGTGCCTTGGCCACTATGGAAATAATAACATTTGCTTAATGGATGCCACAATTACATGTCTTATTCTCAAGCTATTTTATCATGGTTGTGTTCATTTATGATCTTTGCCTTATGCACTGCCATGATTTATGTTATTACTCATGTTTTTTATGTTTTATGTTCATATTTTTACGTTCAAATGTTTGTGGATTGTTTTATGTTCCCAATGTTTACCCTTACTGAGAATTGGAGCACACCCTTTTTATGTTTTCTTTTACCTAGGATATAAATCATTGTTTTAGGTAAGAAAACAGACGGGGATGATCTTTATGGGAGATTTTGAAGGTCTTTCACCAAGAGTAGAAGATTATGTTCCGAGTATCAAAGACATTAAACTAATATGGTCTTTGGGCGTCTGTTTTTATCATGTATTAAGTATTCCGCAAAAGTAACGTAATACCTATGTACGTAAATCATTGTGAATCTACAGTTGGTATCAGAGAAAAGGTTTAGTAAACCTTTTGAAACTAGGATGTGAAAACTATAGCGAGATCCCTAGAGATATTTCTAAGGTATGCCAAGGGATGTCCCTATGGTTAAGTATAAGTATATGTTACTATCCTAGAATTATTATAACGATCATGAATATCCAGGGATTAAACCTAAGATATTAGAGATTGAAAGTACTCCCCCTGATTATGTTGTTATCCATGTGGGATTTTTCCTCTCACACTATTCTTTTTGGGTTTTTGAAAATGTATAGAAACTGGAAGATTTATGTTAATGGAGAATATGATGGACAATGGAATGATATTCTTCATGATCAAGCAAATGAAACTGGTTTTGGAAGGTGAAACATCATTATTATGCCTAATAAAAAATATCATAATATGATCAATAATCGCAACATTAGTATGTTTCCTGACTCAGCTAATAAGAGAAAGATGGAGTTTCATGATGATCATAGAGGAAATAAAGTTCTATTTTCCTCATGTAAATCATGTGGGAAGAGACAACAAAGAGAATGTTTCAAATGAACTGGAAGATGCTTTGTGTGTGGAAAAGAAGGACACAATACCAGTAATTGAATAGGAAAGGGTTCAGTTAACACTATGGACAAGGATAATGGTATTCATAAGACATTAACAATAGTTAAATGTTTCAAATATGGAATTTACGGGCATTATGCAAACTAATTTCCTAAGGGAAAATCTCTTAAAGTGAATCAGCATGGTCGTATGGGTAGTATTTAGGTTGATTATGATAAAGAGAGTACAAATGATATATGAGATGAAATAATTTTTGGGGAATAAAATGATGAAGCTCGATCAATGGTTTAAGAAGGTAGTGGAATGATTGGATGTTTATCAAGAGTTATGTTGTATAGGTAATTTTTTAGTACTATGGAATAAATAAACATCTAAGGATTGTTAAACAATTGTTTTTCTGAAAGTATATTAATGTATAAGTTGAATTGTACCAGTATCAACGAATGATTATTCAGATAGTTTTGTAATGAAGATGATATGGGAATAATTAATGGATACATAGAAAATAATAAGTTTGATAGTATTAATGAGCTCATGACTAATATAAGGACAACGTGACATCATGGTTTGATTATATAGAAATTTTTGGATTTTGGTATCTGGAAATAATTAACATTTGACAGCTTTCATGTTTTCTCTAAGGTTCTGTAGTTATCTATGCTTCAATAGAATACTTGATTAATGTCTTCACATGTTTGGAATATGACCAACAAGATATATCTTATGATATATGGGGGATAAATGATGGTATTCACATGCTTGGTAGATGACCTCACTGGTAATATTTTTCTTTATACTATGAGATAGGAAAGAAGTATTTTGGATAAGACTAAAGATTGAAATAAATTATGTTAGACATCAGATAGTATTGTTTAAGGATAGATAGTTTTGAAATTATTTATGAAATGTTATTATAGTATTGTTTAAGAAAAAGTACAACCCGTAGGACGGGCAACAACCTGTCACGTTGGACAAGGATGCAGGAATCGAACCCACATCAGATGTGCGACATTCCTTTATCAACTACCACTGGCCTACATGAAGTCCATAATTAGTAGAAATTATTTTTATTTTATTAAGTTGTATGATAGTTGAATTATAAGTCCATTTTTGGACCTATATACGATTAATATCACCATATATGTACTTATGTATATTTAATAACTTTTGTGAACCTTTTGTTTGAGACAGATGAAATGTGTAACACCCGAGACTTTTATGAGAAATATTTTGTTTTTATAAATCATCAAAGGAATCTTTCACTACACACAATAGTAGCTTGTCTTGCTTTACACGCAATCACGATCTTCCTCGATAGCTTGTGTCGTACGCAATACCGGGTTTCACTAAACAACGATATACTATAAAAATATTATTAAAACTAGCCGTTATGAATAGTAATAACCACATTCTGAAATTTTGTAAATTTCATCTTTCAAAATGGACTTGATTTTTGGATTTGGAATATCGAAATTAGCCTAGGTTGAAATTTTGGTATTTTTCTAAAAACTTTTAATTTTTGATGAATAGTGAAAACACTGGGTTACTATTTAATAACCGACTTTTTATTTTATTTATATTTATTTTAGGTCAACATTGATACATAATACCTATATAAGTTCAATTCAATTCATTGGAGTCATTTTATAATAATTTTAGATATATAAAAATTTTATTGAACTTTTCACTATCTTTTACCCACCTTCTAGAAGAAATTGCAAATTTACATAAATTTTAATTTTACCCCTTCTGTGAGTGGAATTTCGAAAATTTGAGAGACATGGTTAATATCAAGGAATAAAATGTGGTTCAATGAGATGAAAATAATTTTTGGTGAACAATAACTTTTTACTTTTTTTACCACGATTAAAAGTAAATAGGGAAATTAAGGGTAAAAATGATATTATTATTACCCTAACACATGTCCTAATTCTATTGGATAAGTGTAATTCGATCAAAAACCACCATAGGAATAAAAAATGACCATTTGGGCCCACATGGATTAGATTAGGACATTTATTATTAATTTAATTAAAGAAGGGTTAAAATAGTTAAAATCAAAGTTTAATAAGTAAAGAATTTTTAATATAGGGTTATACATAAGATAAATTCGACTATAAATATTCATTAGATAGATAAAAGGATTTCCTACATAATTGTATTTTATTTGTAATTTTTAGACATTAAATAATTTAATTTATTTAAGACACAATGATGATGCAGTAATTATCTTATTAATGAAATATTGACATAATTGATGTTATAAATACCCAAATAAATGTAATTTGAGACTTTTTATGAATTCCAATAATTATCTAGGATAATATCACATATTATTTCTGATTTAAATAACTTTTTTTGAACTACTATTTTTGTTATGATTTTCACAAAAATCAATTACCAAATAGTGTCAAAATTGACATAAAATTGTTTTTAAAAAAAATATTATATTATTAATTGTTATTTTATTCCTAAAAATTAATGTTTGGCCATATGACTTATATAAGGTTATATATATTAATAATAAACAACTTAGGGTTCTTTTGGCTTGTTATAGTATGTTTATTAACCTTATTGTGTAAGAAAACAAGAAGACATGGTAAAAGATAATTATGTAACTTAAAGATAAATCTAAATGATATGGTTAAAATATATACCTAAACTTGTCTAAATTCTATTTGATGAGATTATTTAGACCCATCCCCAACTTAGCTTCGAAATAAATCAATTTGGAGCTATTAAAAACCGAATATGACATATAATAAAATAATATTTTTAGTTTTTCCTAAGGTTCCCCTCTCCTCCCTTATAAAAGGGCACCTCCTCCCTCTCTTCCTCACAACACATTGAGCCTTCATGCTCGGCCAACCCTTGCCATATTCTCTTCTCTGATTCCCTATAAAGATCCTAGAGGTCCTGGTATTCTTCAAAGACCAATTTTAGTGCCCTAAGAGGAGGTCTCAAAGAGGCGCTTCAAAGAAGAGGTAATGTCCATTACCGATTCTTTCAACTTTATTTATTCTTCCACTTCTTCTTAATTATTTGTTTCATTAGAAGTAATAAAATAAGTATCACTAATATACTTATATGTTATTATAAGTATGAAATAACCCTATTTCACCATCTATCCATCCTACGGAAAATGAAATCACAGCGCGTGCGTACGTAGGGAATACCGTCTCCACGCTATGGTGTAATCTATTTTCCAGAACCACCTTACTTGGATGGGTATAATGATGCAAATAAATAAATATATATGATTATTTTAAAGTGGTATTGATTCTGAAATAGTATACATACACTGCAATACAATTCCACGATCATGGGAACGATATCATCGCTCGTGCGTGTGTACGGAATACCATCTCCATGATGTGATGCGACTCGTTCTACATGATCTTCATTGCATAATGATTATATAAATGAATTGAATGAATAAATATGATATATATTACACTAATACCATTCTGGAAATGAGGTATCTATAACCTAAAGATAATAATAATAATTTATTCGACAAAACAAACATAAGAACAAAAAGTAATAAACACCCGAATAACAAGTAGCAATGAAATATTACTAATAAGAAGCTAATAATATGACCATATATGATATCATAACAATTAATATGATTCTGGAATAAGTCAATGATATTATTTAAATCATTATACAGGAGGTTCGGGCACTTACGAAGCAAATCGAACCAAAGGTAAGGGAAAATATCACAATCTGATTTTTATCCAAGATTGTTTATACTTTGGTATTTTTTGGGGTGTATTTTATCATCCACATGAATGTATCCTCAATATGTAATATTATTTCCGTCCACCTACAATTTTTTAAATCCAATTTTACCCTTCGGTGAGTTTTTAGTAAAATATATGAAAGGAATCTTTTGTCATTTTTCGTACGAGGTACTTTTTGACTTTTTCGACAAAAGTACAAGATGAATGTTTTTTTAACTTATACGACATGAATGGATTTTTAAAACATTATTTCCAAGAAGCTTCCTTTACTAGTTTTCAAGTTTATTTTTAATCAACTTCTTTTACTTTAAAATTGTATGACATGTTAATAAAGGAAAATGTTTTTGAAGTAGAAAGGATATTTTCCTCAATAATGGAGTTCTAGTGTTTTACCAAAATTATATTCAATATAAGATAATATAGGGTTCTGTTTCTACACATATTACTACATTGATTTGATTATGTTGTGATGGAATTATTTTTATGAATTCCTTTATCTTATAGGAATTGTTTTATGATGTCATTATGTTTATGAATCCCATTTTTATTACATGGGTTATGCAATGATGTATGATTTATGATTTTGTGGAACACATAAGAATGGTATCATTATGAGATGGGTGGGACCTATATCTCCCTCCAATGCATTGGGTAATTATTTATATCTCATGAGATAGACATGGCTGGAACAGCAGGTTAATCCGGTTCAGTGAAACAGGACTGAAACGAGGAGTGAACTCGGTTCAAAAATGGACTTTGTCTGCTAAGATAGTCTTGGCTATGAGTCTTGACTACTAAGAAACGATTCTCTATGATTATGTGTGTATTCCACAAAGTTTCATGTTTTATGTTATGATTATTGGGATTACATTTCACTTCTATGATTTATCCCATGATATGAAATAATGATTTCTTTTGCAGGTTAGGATTTTTCAAAATGTTATGTTCTTATGAATATGATGTGATTGATTTTTATTTTGTTTACCCTTACTGAGCATTTGAGCTCACCCTTTTTTATGTTTTCTTTCCCCCAGGACAGGAAGAAGGTTATTAAGTAGGATATGCCAAAAGGGACTCTAGATATGATGAAATAAATGGAAGACAATGTAGATGCTTTATGAACTAGTTGTTTATGTTTCCCAGTTTCTGAAGACAATATACCTATATAGTCCATTCTTGGTTTTGTTATATGTTGTAAAAAGTGTGCTTCAATTTTGAAGTATTAAAAATGTATGTAAATTATGGTTCATTATAGTTGGTATTAAAGGAAAGGTATATTCAACCTTTGGAAACTAGGATGTGAAAGCCTTAGTAAGAAACCTAATGATATGTCTAAGAATATAACACAATCTTAGTGTTTTAGAAATTACCATGAATATCCTATGATAAGACCTTAAGTGTAAAATTTTATTCTTGATTATGTGGTTTTCCTATGGTAATTAGTGTTTCTCACGCAATTCTTCTTGGTTTTAGTCAATGGCTGGAACCCGAAGGAACCGTGTTAATGCGGAATGCGACGGGAAATGCAATGATTGTCCCCTTGAGAAACCAAACGTTATGGGAGCTGGAATGCAAAATCTTGTAGCCATGCTCACACAACTTTCTCAAGATACGAATCATGCAGGACTTCCAAACGAGCAAATAAAGGAGCAACAATCTGTGGAATCCTTCAGGAGGCAGCGTCCACCTTCATTCAGCGGGTCTTATGATCCATTAGTGGATGAACAATGGTTCAGTACCACTGAAAAGATATTTTTAAATCTTCAAGGTTCTGAACATGATAAATTCATCTTAGTAGTGTATCGTTTGGAAGGTGATGCTGATCAATGGTGGAATCTTATTAAGAATACGAGGCAAAGGGATGAAATTGAGTCCATGGAATGGGATAAGTTCATTAACTTATTTTTCAATAAGTACTTCCCTCGTATTATTCGAACAAAGATAGAGAAGGAGTTTCTTGAACTAAAGAAAAAGGATGATGAATCTGTTGGTACCTATGAAGAAAATTTTACAAGACTTGTAAGGTACGCTTCCAGAATTATTATCCAACCTGAGATTAAGATCGATAGATTCTTTAGCAGCTTAAAACCAAGTCTTCAAAGGGAGTTAGCCATAATGGACTTCAATAGCTAGGAGGAAATCGTTCGATGTGCTCTCAAAGTTGAGATGGAGATTGGAGTAACCCATCAGTCATATGGGTTTGATAAGAAGAGGAAAATGTAATTCAAAGGAAAATCTAAAGAGCACACTGAAAAGATGTTGAGTTTTTCCTTATGCTCAAATTGTGGAAAGAAACATGGAAGAAATTGTCTTAAGGGGACAAGCAAATGTTATAAGTTTGGAAAAGAAGGTCATCGGACAATTTAATGTCGATATAATGGGAAGAAAATGTCTAATGATGCAAACAAAGGAAGGGATACACAGAATGAACCTACTACAATTCAATGTTTCAAGTGCAAGGAGATGGGGAATTATGCCAATAAATTCCCAAATCCAAGGGTTGATAATGATGATGGACGTGAACAAAATCTTTAGGCTAAAGACAAAGGAAAGTCACATGAAATTACTATCGGCGATGTGGAGTACGACAACGAAGTGGTGAGAGGTACACTTACCATACACTCTAAATTATCAAATGTTTTATTTGATTTTGGATCCACCCACTCTTTTATTTCTGAAGAATTTTCTAAGGGTATCACTGTATTACCGCAACAATTAGATGTTGAGTTAGCTGTGACAACTCTTAATGGCACAACAGTCGCATCAAAAGTTTTTAATTCTTCTCTAATTGAAGTTTGTGGGAAAGTGCTTCCTACAATTCTTGTGATCCTTCATATAGTGGAATTTGATATGATTCTTGGCATGGATTTGATTTCTTTATATGGAGCTCATATCAATTTCCAATGAAGGGAAGTCACATTTCATATTCCAGATCAATCTATGATCGTTTATCGATGCAAGGATGAACATAACCTTCCAGTGGGAATTTCTTCCATCTTATGGGTCTTGATTCCACAAAATGAAGGATATTTATCTCAAATGGTTGGTGAGAAACTCACGATTAAGAATATGGACATTGTACGAGAGTTTTATGATGTCTTTCCAAAGGAATTTCTAGGTCTTCCACAAAATTGTGAAGTTGAGTTTTCAATAGAACTCATATTGTGTGCTTTGCTTATTTGAAATACACCTTATATAATGGCCCCAGTTGAGTTGCAGGAATTGAAGAAGCAACTCCAAGAGAATCTTGATAAAGGATTCATACGCCCTAGTGCGTCACCTTTCGTGGTTTGGCTAGATATTATCGATATTTTGTGAAAGATTTTTTTCTATTATCTAATCCACTCACCAGGTTGACTCGAAAAGGAGTTAAGTTCATGTGGACGGAGGAATGTGAAGATAATTTTAAGGAGTTGAAAAGAAGGTTCTCCATTGCACCTGTGCTCACACTTCCTTATAGTGGAGAAAGGTTTGTGATCTACAGGGATGCATCCAAGATGGGATTGGGGTGTGTTATTATGAGAAGTGATATGGTGATAGCTTATGCCTCACGATAGTTGAAAATCCATGAGCAAAATTACCCAACTCATGATTTGGAGTTAGTTGTGGTAATCTTTGCATTAAAGATTTGGAGGAATTATCTTTATGGAGAAAGGTGAGATATTTATACTGATCATAAACATTTAAAGTATATTTTCACACAAAAGGAGCGTAATATGTGCCAAAGAAGATGGTTGGAGTTGATTAAGGATTAGACTACTCAATTCATTACCACCCTGGGAAAGAAAACAAGGTGGAAGATGCATTAAGTCGACAAGACCATGCTAGCTTATCCATGATGAGGATCACAAAAGATCCAATATTTATGGATTTACAAAGGATGGATCTTGGAATTGTAATGAAAGGGGAAAAATCATATCTTTCTCAATTGAATGTTCAACCATCTATACTTGTGAAGATTAAAGAGGCGCATAAAGAAGATGTAGAGTTACAAAAGAAGGTGAGAAATATTCTTGAATTCAACCTTGATTGTGATGGGATAATAAAGTTCAGGAATCAGGTTTGTGTTCCTCCCATCCTAGAATTATAGAAGGAGCTTCTGGATCAGGATCATAGTTCTTCATTTTCTATTTATCCTGGAAGCATGAAGATGTATAGGGACCAGAAAGAGTACTTCTGGTAGGATGGCATGAAAAGAGGTGTTGCTGAATATGTCTCTCGATGCTTGGTTTGTCAGTAAGTTAAAGCTGAGAGACAGAAGTCCAAGGGGATGTTACAACCATTACCCATACCAGAATGGAAATGGGAAAACATCACTGTGGACTTTGTCACTGGACTTCCTAAAACATCAAAAGGCAATAATGCTATTTGGGTCATAGTTTACCGTCTTACAAAGTCGGCACACTTCATTGCTATTAGAGAGGATTTATCTCTAGATCAGCTTTCCAGGATATATGTAAAGTAAGTGGTTAGATTGCATGGAGTACCACTTTCTATTATATATGATCGGGATCTGAGGTTTAACTCGAAGTTCTTGTGAAGTCTTCAGCATACTCTGGATAAAGAGTTGAGTTTCAGCACTGCTTATCATCCTCAGAGATACGGTCAATCTGAGAGAAAAATTCAAACTCTAGAAGATATGTTTGGAGCTTGCTCTATGGATTTCAAATGTGGTTGGGATCAACACCTACCTTTGGTGGAATTTTATTATAATAATAGCTTTCACTCCAGTATTCATATGGCTCCTTATGAAGCTCTCTGTGGAAGGAAATGCAGGACTCCAACTTGCTGGGATGCAGTTGGGGAATGAAAGCTATTATGACCTGATCTTGTTGATGAGATGGTAGAAAAGGTCATATATATTAAACAACACATAAGAAAAGCTTAGAGTCGACAAAAAAGTTATGTCGACAGGCGAAGAAAATACCTAAAGTTTGAAGTGGGGGAAAAAGCGTTCTTACGAATATCTCCCTGGAACAGGGTCATGAGATTTGGAAAGAAGGGAAAGTTGAGCCCTAGATATATCAGTTCTTTTGAAATTCAGAATCGTGTTGAGAAGGTAGCTTACCGATTGGCACTCCCACAGAATCTCTCCCAAGTTCATGATGTGTTCCATGTATCTCCCCCGAGAAAGTACATACCTGATCCTTCACATGTACTCAGATCAAAAGTTTTACCGCTGGAAGAAGATCTTTCTTATGAAGAACAGCCGATAGAGATTCTCGATCATAGCAAAAAATTACTACAGAACAGGACCACTCGCTTGGTGAAAGTTTTATGTAGGAACTACCAATTAGAAGAAGCTACATGGGATCTTGAGGATATGATGAGCAAGAGGTATCCTCATCTGTTTGTTACAATGTGACGAATTTTGAGGGAGAAATTCATTTTAAGGGGGGTAGAATGTAACACCTAATATTTTTATGAGAAATATTTTGTTGTTATAAATCATCAAAGGAACCTTTCACTACACACAACACTATCTTGGATTGCTTTACATGCAATTGTGACCTTCCTCGATAGCTTGCATCGTACGCAATACCGAGTTTCACTAAACAACGATATGCTATTGAAATATTATTAAAACTAGCCATTATGAATAGTAATAACCACTTTTTGAAATTTTGTAAATTTCATCTAAAAAAATGGACTTCATTTTTGGATTCGGAATATCGAAATTAGCCTATGGTGAAATTTTGGTATTTTACTGAAAACTTTCAATTTTTGATGAATTGTGAAAACAATGGGTTAGTATTTAAAAAGCGACTTTTTATTTTATTTAAATTTATTTTAGGTCAAAATTGATACATAATACCTATATAAGTTCAAAGCAATTCATTGGAGTTATTTTATAAAAATTTTAGATATATAAAAATTTTATTGAATTTTTCACCGTCTTTTATCCACCTCCAAGGAGAATTTGCAAATTTACATAAAAATTAATTTTACCGCTTCTATGAGTTGAATTTTAAAAATCCGAGAGACAATGTTAATATCAAGGACTAAAATGTGGATCAATGAGATGAAAATAATTTTTGGTGAATAGTAACTTTTTACTTTTTTTTACCACGGTTAAAAGTAAATAGGGAAATTAAGGGTAAAAATGTTCTTATTATTACCCTAACACATGTCTTAAATCTATTGGATAAGTTTAATTAGACCAAAAACATCCTTAGAAATAAAATATGACCATTTAGGCCCACATGGATTAGATTATGACATTTATTATTAATTTATTTAAAGATCGGTTAAAATAGTTAAAATCAATGTTTAATAAGTAAATCATTTTTAATATAGGGTTACACATAAGATAAATTCGACTATAAATATTCATTGAAAATCTAAAAATATTTCCTACATAATGGTATTTTATTTGTAATTTTTAGAAATTATATAATTTAATTTATATATGACACAATGATGATGCAGTAATTATCTTATTAATGAAATATTGACATAATTGATGTCATAAATAACCAAATAAATGTAATATGAGACTTTATATGAATTCCAATAATTTTATAGGTTAATATTACATATTATTACTTATTTAATTAACTTTCTTCGAACTAATCTTTCTGTTATGAGTTTCAAAAAAATCAATTACCAAATAGTGTCAAAACTGACATAAAATTGTTTTTAAAACAAATATTTTATTATTAATTGTTATTTTATTCCTAAAAATCTACGGTTCCACCAAATGACTTAGATAAGGTTATATATATATTAATTATAAACAACTTGGGGTTTGTTTGGCTTTTTACAGTACGTTTATTAACCTTATGGTGTAAGTAAACAAGAAGACATGGTAAAAGTTAAATTATCCAACTTAAAGTTAAATCTAAATGATAAGGTTAAAATAGATACCTAAACTTGTTTAAATTATATTGGATGACCGGATTTCGACCCATAACCACCCTATCTTCGAAGTAAATCAATTTTGAGCTATTAAAAACCGAATATTACTTTATAATAAAATAATATTTTTAGTTTTTCCTAAGGTGCCCCTCTCCTCCCTTATAAAAGGGCACCTCCTCCCTCTCTTCCTCACACCACTTTGATCATTCAAGCTCAGCCAAACCCTACCAAATCATCTTCTCCACTTCCCTAGAAACATCCTAGTGGTTCTGGTCTTCTTAAAATACCAATGTTAGTGCCCTAATAGGAGGTCTCAAAGAGGCGCTTCAAAGAAGAGGTAATGTCCATTACAGATTCTTTCAACTTTATTTCTTCTTACACCTCTTCTTATTTAGTTGTTTTATTATGAAGTGATAACATCAGTATAACTCATATACTGATATGTTGTTATAATTATGAAACAACCCTATTTCACCATCTATCCATCCTACGGAAAATGAAATCACCGCGCATGCGTACGTACGGAATACTGTCGCCACGCCGTGGAGTAATCTATTTTCCACCACCACCTTACTTGGATGGGTATAATGGTGAAAATAAATAACTATATATGATTATTGTGAAGTGTTATTGATTCTGAAATAGTATACATACACTCCAATACGATTCCACGATCATGGAAACGATATAATCGTTCGTGCGTACGTACGGAATACCGTCTCCACGATGTGATGCGAATCGTTCTACATGATCTTCATTGCATAATGATTATATAAATTAATTGAATGAATAAATATTATATATAGTACACTAATACCATTCTGGAAATGAGGTATCTTTAACCTAAAGAGAAGAATAAGAATTTATTAGACAAAACACACATATGAACAAAAAGTAATAAACACCCGAATAACAAGTAGCAATGAATTATTACTAATAAGAAGCTATTAATATGACCATATATGATATCATAACAACGAGTATGATTCTGGAATAAGTCAACAACATTATTTAAATCATTATACAGGAGGTTCAGACACTTACGAAGAAAATCAGACCTAAGGTAAGGGAAAATATCACAATCTCATTTTTATCCGAGATTGTTTATACATTGGTATTTACTGGGGCGTATTTTATCATCCACATCCATGTCTCTTCAATATGTAATATTATTTCCATACACCTACAATTTCTTAAATCCAATTTTACACTTCAGTGAGTTTTTAGTAAAAGATATGAAAGGAATCGTTTTTTGTTTTTCGTACGAGGTACTTTTTGACTTTTCCGATAAAAGTACGAGAAGAATGTTTTTTAACTTATACGGCATGAATGGATTTTTAAAATATTATTTCCATGAAGCTTACTTTAATGTTTTCATGTTTATTTTTAATCAAATTCTTTTAGTTCAAAATTGTATGACATGTTAAGAAAGGAAAATGTTTTTGAAGTAGAAAGGATATTTTCTTCAAGAATGGAGTTCAAGTGTTTTATCAAAATTATTTTCCATCTAAGATAATTTAGGGTTCTGTTTCTATCCCTATTATTACATTGATTTGATTATGTTGTGATGGAATTATTTTTATGAATTCCTTTATCTTATATGAATTGTTTTATGATGTCATGATGTTTAAGAATCCCATTTTTATTACATGGTTTATGCAATGATGTATGATTTGTGATTTTGTGGCACACATAAGAATGCTATAATTATGAGATGGGTGGGAAATATATCTACCTCCAATGCATTGGGTAAGGATTTATATCTCATGAAATAGACATGGCTGGAATGGCAGGTTAATCCAGTTAAGTGAAACAGGACTGAAACAAGGAGTGAACTCGTTTCAGAAATGGAATTTTTCCACTAAGATAGTCTTGGGTATGATTCTTGACTACTAAGAAATGATTATATATGATTATGTGTGTATGACACAAAGTTTCTTGTTTTATGTTAGGATTATTATGATTACATTTCACTTCTATGATTTATCCCATTATATGAAATTATGATTTCTTTTGCAGATTAAGAATTCCAAAATGTTATGTTCTTATGAATATGATGTGATTGATTTTTCTTTTGTTTACCCTTACTGAGCATTTGAGCTCACCCTTTTGTATGTTTTCTTTCTCCCAGGTCACGAAGAAGGCTATTATGTAAGATATGCCAAAAGGGACACTAGATATGATGAAATAAATCGGAGACAATGTAGATACTTTATGAACCAGTTGTTTATGATTCCCAGATTCTAAAGACACTATAACTATACGGTCCTTTCATGGTTTTGTTATATGTTGTAATAAGTGTGATTCAATTTTGAAGTATTAACATTGTATGTAAAGTATGGGTCGTTATAAAATGCCCCATCATTCTATCACACGATCTACAAACACATCACGAATGAAAAATTCAACTTCATTTCATTATGATATGAAGGGGAAATTTTCCAAGGAATGACAAACAGTGAGATTTTACAAAAATCAAGTAAATATTTTTTCTAATTAATAATTTTCAAAATTATGGAATGGATCTTGAAAAAAAATGTTGTCCTAGTACCCAAATATCCGATGAATCAGATGTTAATTTATATTATCACAAATTTATGGCATTTTGATTGTTGATTTTTTCATAGCCATGTTCTCTACCTCTCTCCATCAGAACATGATGGTTATATTTGTTTTCCATATCCATATTTTCAACTATATTATATTACGTGGAAACCTAGCGATGAGTTACTATGGGTCTCCATTATGTTTCTAACATTTTTTTAAATTAATTTTTAGTATTCCTTTTTATGATTTTGGGTTTATATACAAGAAACTTTCAAGTAATAAACCATTTATAACCCCGATGAATTTCAGGGGCGAAATTCATTTTAAGGGGAGTAGAATGTAACACCCTGAGATTTTATGAGAAATATTATTTTTAATTTCATTGATGTATTGTGCTATACGCTACACCAAGATTAGCATGATCTATATGAAACACCATATTAGCTTGTAGTATAATCAAACACTATTCTTGGCTTGTGTTGCATGCAAGAGGGACCTTCCTCAGTAGAATGTGTTGTACGCAATACCGAGTTTCAATAAAGAACGATATATTGTTCTTATGAACTAGCCTTTCTGAATAGTATTAACCATATTTTTAATTTTATGAAATTATCATAATCTAGAACATGGTATGAGAACAAGATAAATTTTTCAGTTAAAATAAATATTTTTCAAAAAATAGAGATTTGTCGCCTTTTGATGGTACACCCATATTAAATCTATTTTTGACATGTTTATGAGTTCAATTTGAAAAAATAAACTAATTAATTGAAATAATTATATATAAATTTACTTTGGATAATTTTTTAATATTTTCCTGTTAACTATCATATTTTGATGAATAGTAAAAATAAGCTAAAATTTAATTAAAAACAACATTTTTAATCAAGATATTTATATATATAAATTATCATATTTAAGGGTTTTAATGTAAAAATAGAGTATATTTTTACCATTTAATATAATTCAAGTCACTATCTTTAATTATACATTGAATTCATAGGTAAAAATATTTCAATCTTTTGCAATGTTTTAACTTTTAAAACCCGTTTTCTCAACAGCGGGATTAATTTTAAATTAAATAATGCAACTTTTGGGTTTTGAATTTGGAAAAATAGATTCCATATTTGGAATAAGTAGGTCCAAATTATGTTAATAAGATAATTTTTATTTTTAGATATTATGAATTGTAACAACGGTAATTTTATTTACTATAGTTAAAGGTAAATCGGGTAAGTAAGGGTAAATATAAGATTATAAAATTACCCTAACACCTGCCAGAATACTTTTGGATGAGTAAAAGTAAACCCATATCATCTAAGGGTCATAATAGATTCATTTCATGGAATTTTTACTATGAAAATGATGTAATTATTATTAAAACCAAAGAAAGTGAAAACATGTCACTCTATTATATCTTATAAGTGTAATAATTTTAATTTAGTGATAATATTCATAAAAACTCAAAAATAAATTGTCAGAGAAAGCTGAAAAATTATCTACATCATATAAATTTATTTAGAATTTTTAAGTATTAAATAATTATCATTAATGGTGACACAATTGTGATGTAGAAATTGTTTATTTAGTAAAAAATCAATAATACAGTTTTTATTAAACTAATAATGACAATAAAAGGCACAAAAACCTAACCAAACCTTATTTTTCGTGTACATGTAAACTCTAATCTTACAATGGTGAACTATTTGACCAATTTGAGCCTTATAAAAGTGATTATGACACTTAAATTATTATATTTTAAATTATATAAAAGTTTTCACTTTCATAATTTAATAAATATAACAATTTAAATGTTGTGATTTTAAGTTGATGAATTCAGGTAAATGTATTCTTGTGGAATATATTAGATTTATCTGCATCATAGTATTTTATTTTTAATTTTTATGAAAAAATAAGTATATTATATAATTATACAAAAATGTTGTTGTAATTATTTTATTTAGGGAAACATCAAAGAAATGGTTTTAAATATATTAAAACAAATGTTATATAAATAAATTAATATTCTCCATGTATTTTTTACATTAATATGACAAGTTAGGAATCTATTAAATATTTTGGTTCGAATATATATTCTATGTAGATTTAATTTAAATTCAAATAACTGAATAGTGTCAAAATTGACACTATTGATATTTTATAAAAATAACATATTATTAAATTTTTTATAAATAAAAAAAATACTATAAAATTAAAAAATGAAAATTATATGGTCTACAATGTAATAATGTTTCTAATTATGGAAAATTCACATAACAAAAGTATGTATTTATAACAATTTAAAAATTAGAATATTATTACCGCAAATAAAATTAAATAGATTAAATAAGGATAAATCAAAATGATAATGTTTAAAATAAACTTAAAACATGTCTAAATTATATTGGTTGATGATATTACAACCCTATCTCATCTCATCCTCGAATTTAGTGATTTTTTTGGCATATTTTATATGGGATTTGGTTTTTTTATTAATTAATATTTTCGAGGATTCCAAAAGTGCCCCTCTCTTCTCTTATAAAAGGGCACCTCATCCCTCTCCACTTCACTACATTTTAGGCCTCCAAGATCAGCCCAAACCTATCCATTTATGTTCTAAACATCCTTAGAAACATACTATAGGTCTCAGTTTTATTGAAAGACCATCTTTAGTTCCATAAGAGGAGTTTTAGAAGAGGCGCGTCAAAGAAGATGTAATATCCTTTATCGATTCTTTCAAATTTATTTTTTCTTCAACTTATTCTTCTTTATTTTTTTCATTATAGAGTAATAATATAAATATCAATAATATACTGATATTTTATTATAAATATGAAACAACCCTATTTCACCTTCTATCCATCATACGGAAATAAAAATTACCGCGCACGCGTACGTATGGAATAATGTCTCCACGCCGTGGTGTAATCTGTTTTCCACCACCACCTTACATGGATGGGTATAATGGTGTAAAGGTAAGATATATATTATTATTATAAGATGATAAAAATTTTGAGATATTCTATCATACACTCCAATACCATTCAATAGTTATGGCAATGATATCATCACTCGTGCGTATGCACAGATTACCGTCTGCACGACGCGATGAGATTCATTCTTCATGTTAACCATTCAAGAATGAGTATAAAGTATATATATATTGAATAATAATGGAATATATGACATAATAATTCTACTTGATTTATTTATATATATATATTTATGTCATCTACTTTTTTCCATTCTATTCAATAAGGAAAGGAAAATTGCGTTCATGTATACATACAGCCTACCGTCTCCTAGAACAGTGTATTTCATTAAATTTATCTATCTATTATATATATAGGTATATTCTGAATATATATTATATATAAATAATTTTTTATATATTGGGAGTATGTAATCATGATCCAAGTAATCATATGAATAATTACAATTCAAAACACGTACGATAAATGAAATGATTTTACCCAAAACCCTGCTATAACATGGAATTGTCAAATGAATGGGTAATATAAAGTCATAAGTGAATCATATATGATATCATAAATTTTATTATAGTTCAGTTACAAGTTATTAATATGTTTAAACACACTATACAGTAGTTTCGGACCCATACAGAAGAAATTAGAACTAAGGTAAGGGATTATTTCGTCTCACTTTTATCTCTGTGAGACATATGCCTTAATCACCATCTATTTATTTGGTATGGTGTTTATGATTCCCATGAATGTCTTATAATTTTTATTATGAAGGATATGATATTTAAATATGCATGTAATTTTCATTATTTTATGACATGTTTCATTTCATCGATCATAAATGGTAAGGGTTAATTATATCAATCCAGTTCTTATCTAATATTGTTTATTCGTAAGTATTTACTGGGGTTATGTTTATCATCCATGTCCATTTTGTCTAAAATTGTTTTCATAAGACGTTTACTATTATTCCATGTATGTTTATAGTCATTTTTACGTTTTTTGATATCTATCACATGGTATGGAAGGAATCTTTGTTTTGTTTACCATAAGGGGAACTTTTTGACTTTTCTTGCAAAAGTACAATAAAAATGTTTTTTTAACTTAATGGTGTGAATGGATTTTTACGATTTCATAATGCCATATTTACATAATTCGTTCTCTAAAATATTTCATTATTCTTTTCTTTTAAAATCTCATTTCATTTTGAGAAAATAAAATGTTTTGAACGAAGAAATGATATTTTCCTCAAGAATTCAATTGAAGTGTTTTATCAAAACTATTTTCCATCTATCATGATTTTTTACATGGTTATGTTTCAAGCATAATGTCTCTATTATTTACAGGGTCTGATTTTGATTATGATGAAATTATATGAATTTTTTTATATGGATTATTTTATGATGGGATGATGTTTATGAAACCCATTTTATTCATTGGGTTAGGATGAATGATTTATGTTTATTTTGTGGCACACTATAGAATGATTTAATTATGAGATGGGTGGAACCTATATCTCCCTCAAATTCATTGGGTAAAGATTTATATATCATGAGATAGAAATGGATAGAATGGCTAGTGAATCTGGTTCAGCAATACAAGGCTGGAACGGCTAGTAAACACGGTTCAGTAATGGACTTTGTCCATTATGATGATCTTGGGAGAAATTACTTGGCTACTATGGAAATCATAACATGTGCTTAATGGATTCCAAAATTACATGTTTTATTCTAATGCTATTTTATTACGGTTAATGTTCCCTTATGATCCATGACTTATGAACTGCCAAGATTTATGTGATTACTCATGATTTTGATGTTTTATGTTTTTGTTTTTATGTTCAAATGTTTATGGATTGTTTTATGTTTTAAAAGTTTAACCATACTAAGCATTTGAGCTCACCCTTTTTATGTTTTCTTTTCCCCAGGATATAAATAATGGTTTTAGGTATGAAAACCAAAGGGGATGATCTTTATGGGAGATGTTGAAGATCTTTCACCATGAGTAGAATATTATGTTCTGAGTTTCCAATGACACTAAATGAATACTGTCTTTGGGTATCTATTTTTTTCATGTATTAAGTATTCTGCAAAGGTGATTTAATATCAATGTATGTCAACCTTTGATTATCTACAATATTGAACCACATTTTTCTTACTGATATCAACTGTGTCTCTCAGATTTTGGAAATTCCACTCACAGAAGCTGTAAAGTTATGTTTCATATGAATTTACATATTCTACTAAGAGGTGTGTAAAAGATGGTGAAAAGTTCAAAAAATAAATTATATATCTAAAATTATTATAAACTGACTCCAATGGATTACGTCGAACGTATATAGGTATTATATATCTATTTTGACCTAAAATAATTATAAACGAAATAGATAATTATTTTAACAAAAATTCTATTTTAAACTATAACTCAGTGATTTTCACTATTCATCAAAAAAAGAATGTTTTCAGAAAAGTACCAAAAATTCACTTAATGCTAATTTCGATATTACAAATCCCAAAATAAAGTCCATTTTAATTGATAAAATTTATAAAATTTCAAAAATTGGGCATTACTATTCATAATGGCTAGTTTGATTGGCCACGATGTGTTAGAATCTCGAAGTTGTGTACAACGCAAGCTATTGCATTAATCAAAGGGAAATGTACCATGGAAGCTTGGGGTGTTACATTAAGGCTCAGACAGAAAAGTTGTAGGCATGGGAAATGACCCCTACCAGAAGATCAGATCATCTGTACATGGATAAATATATGGAGATCATAACATCTCAAATTGATATAATACCTCTTGATGCACATCCCCAATAAGTGGAAGCTCAGATCTTAGAGATCCATCCTCTTCTAGTGGAACATGTGAGGGCTCACATGTAGCACAACAATATCTTTGTCACCATAGTCATAGCTCCTAAACATCAGTCGCTGCTAGAGGAGGTTCTAAATGAAGAACCATCACTCCCTAGGCTGAAAAATCATCTCCTTAAGGTTGATGATCAAAAATACCAGCAGGTAAAACATGAGAAGATGGCATTGTTTTCTACAATAAAGCATTAATCTATTCTAGGCTAGAAACCTCTTCCTCATCTAGATTAGACATGTGGATAATATTTTGTAGTTGATTATGTTTTAAAGAGATTCAAAATGAATTAGAAAATATTACAATAAAAAATAATTTAAATTTATTAACATACCAAATCATGAATCCGTATGTCATGTGGAGTAATATATAATATAGACTTCAGTGTATTCCAAGGCGCATACTTGAGATACTCTAATTGATGGAATCTATTCATACATACACCCTTGGAAATAAATGATTATCTTCTATTACATATGTCAAGATACTTATTATGTATTTAGTGCTAGATGACATACTACCTCCCTGTCAGCTTCACATAATGAATTTTTGGTGACAGTACCGGTAGAAATGGTATACGGTGAAAACAACCAAACTGGAGCCTGACTACATCAGTATTCTTACACTGAATAATATGAAATTGAATCAGACACACTACTTCATCCTCAATTCTAGCAGTGAATTATAATGGAAGATAATTTATAATTCCCAAAATTGAATCCATGTAATCTTGAATGACGTGTAATATTTTTGAAAAAAGTAACTTACTAAAAACAACTATTGATAGATTTACCAAAATGGGTTTTCAATGAAAGATTTATATATTTTTTCCTCGATGGCTAGTAGACATTCCAAAATGAGATGGTATGAACTCAAATTTGTTTCTCAGAGTGCTAACAAAGTAGTGTTCTAGACTCAACCATTCAAATAAAACATTGAAATTTATAAATAATAATAAATTAAAATCAATAGATTCGACTAGAAATAGTGACCAATATTGATGAGAAATCATACCATCATCCACATAGAGCATCATGCAGCACATCGATATGAAGTAACTGATCAACAAAAAGGGGAGTGGGGTGGGATTTTCTATTATTCATTCATCTAAAGAATGATGGCACATCCCACAAGATTAGTGTAATGAGAGGATCATATTGTGTTTAAGGATTGATATGTTTATTCCAAGAAATTTAATCCCTATATATGTCTGTAGTCTTTATTTCTTGATGAGTGCATGAATTAAGTGATGGTTAATGAATTTAAAATCGGATTCCACAATTCCATCGAAGTTAGAACAGTGTGGGGGATGGTATAATTGGAGTTGGAGGTGGAGTGTGCTCATATTAGTGTTCTCTGCATACCCTAATCGATCAACCCTCACAGCCCACTAGCACACCTCAGTAAATAGGTATATACTACTTTGTGAGTATTATATTATCCCATATATGTAGCTAAAAAATTAAAATAATTCATTAGTGTAAAATATAAATATAACTCCATGGTAAGTAGAATGGTATGACATGAAAAATGTAAGACATGGTATTTTTAATATATTGTTTAATATATATATATATAATCATTTAGTCATTATGAGATAATTTTTAATTATAAAATAAATCATATAATTTTATTTAAAGTTTGGTAAAAATAAGATAAAACACTAAATCAATTTATTAATCCTTGATATAATTAAAATTATGACCCTTTAAGGTGAAATGAAAAAAAAACTCATTAAATAACACATGAATGATTTACATCATTCATCATATTCTAAGGATTCTTTCGACCAAATAGGGTATTGATGAGATAATCATGAGTTTAAAATTGATGTAAAATATAGCTTAGTTTCATGTTGTCTCTGAATAACATCTTCCATATAAATGTACATAACATTTCAATTTTCAAAATCAGTCACCCTTCAAATGAAATCTTTACAATATGGGTGGCCTTTCTTAAGAAGGTTGAAATATTTAGAAAATTTAAAATTTAAGTTCATTCATTTGGAAGATGATATTAGTCTACCCTTTTAATTTTTTTGTAATTTACATCACTTTTAAAGCTTGGTTCATATCATCCAAACTCTATTCTGTAGGTAAATGTCAATGTATTTCATGTCTTTTGTAATGAATTCATCTGCTATTTAATGGGTTTTTTTTATTCCATATCAAATTATATGATCATAATTTTCATTTTGTAATGAATTAATAATTTTATTATATTTTTTCTATTGTTTTTACCACACTTTCCAAAAATAATTTTCTGACTAATTATTTAATGAGCCTTAATAAAATGATGATAAAAGGTTTGTTATTACCCAATACAATCATATAATAACATTAAAAAATATGTTAGATCTAATATTTTGTGATTATTATTTTATTTCTTATTTCTCAGATGACGTTATGTATCATGGTTATTTACTCATATTATTTCTTTATGGTTCATCCATGGATGTTTGAATATGTTTTTGTGTGACATTAAATGTTACTTTGACGGTCCTTGTAATGTGAATATGGATGGATTATTATTATTTGATATTAAAAGTATTCATATATTTTCCAAAATTTCACAAAATGAAGTATTTTATATCAACACCATATATTTAATAAAATGAAAAACCCCATTAGATACAGTATATAATTAAGTCTTGGAGTGTGAACACGATGCTGTAATTTTATAGAGTTATTTTTCTTATGACCTTCTTGATTACATGTATTTTATGTAAAACATTCCCATTTTTCGTGAGGCTAATAAATCACATTCTACATCTAGCTATACTTATGTCTCCCTAATTGATGAAATTTTTTGATGTTATGTATCAATTTAAGCTCATATTCACGAATTCAAAAATATTGAAACTCATCAATAGGCATCTGTGGTGCAACATAATAATTAGAAATAGTATCCCACTGACGAATTGGATCAACATATGATTCCCATGATATGTTCATATAGGTTAATTTTGTGATGTATTGTTCACTTGGAACACACAATACCTATGTGTTTCCACATTGTTATAGTCTCTCTTCAATTAATACAACCATTTTTTATATCTTCTATTTTTGATGGGAACTGAATACTCTAAAACTTCAAATAGGGAGTTGTTTTGGTGGAAAGGTAACCCTCCATAAATAGAATATTCATTAATACTATTTTCAATCTCTCATTTATAGTGTATTTCTTATCTTATCCTATTATAAATCCTATCAAAGGATAGTTTTATTCTATCAAAAAAGTTCTATACACAATGATAATATGTCTCATGAACTATTGTAGTCATATGTAACATGTAAATCCCTATGAAGACACCATTGATTCACACCACAATATTTGTGGTCATGTATCTATACAACCTCTCCCCATCATATTCCAATTTCCATTTTTCACTCAATATATTTATCATATAATCTCCCACTTCATGATTATCCATCCATATTTACATGAAAATTTGTTCAAGAATTCATTGATCCAGATCATTTGATACAATGAAGTTATAATATTTCACAGAAATTAATTTTATATTTACAAGGAAATAGTAAATAATAATAATGACAATGCTTACAAAGACTTGTGTTTTCCTTCTTCAAATGATCATTATGTATTTTTTTTCAATTTTTATAGAAATTTTTCTGACACAATACTATTGATGTGAATTTATGGGTCTCTATGTATCAGGTTACACATTTTTTATCTCATTGATTTCCCAATGCGGATCAGCTATCAAACGGACACCCCAAATATGGGCGAAATTGTTGCTGATACAAGACAAACACCATATCCATGATTAATATTTCTTCTTCTCCAAAATAGTGAATACTGTAAGAATAGGTGAACGGTTTGCATTTCTGGATTCTACCATCAATAATTCACCCTTTGATTTTTTTTATATAGATAACATTCCATAAATATGTATAAACAGTTTATTAAAATGAAATGTGGAATTACATGGGTGAAATGAAATAACAACTGATGAGATTTAACATGAGAGGGATTAATTCAGTTATCTTGAGACATATTTACTTTTGTATGAATATGGAAGACAATATGGTAGTTATGTCTTTGTTTCGCTAGCAATTTCGATAAAACCCAATACGTGTCATTCTAATCATTGTAGACCATCATAATTTCCTTCTATTTCTCGATCAATTCATTATTATAGGAAATATTATAACTAATTATTTTTGTATCCACTCATCCATAAGTTCACTAGAAAAATATTGACATTTTATAAGCTTCATTATGAAAATAAATGACACAAATTTAACATTCAATGAAGTAGGACTTTATGTCATGTTTCGATTAATATAGGAATAATTTACCACTATCATTGAAATTCCCCGACCTCTAAATAAAATATCAAAAATCTACCTCATGAATAATCTAAAATCATAACCATATATTTCACCTCATATGATGTATTTTATATAGCTTGATTACTTAAATAAATAGTTATAATGCATCTTAATATGAAATTAGTTAATATTTTTTACAATAATATTTACTTGTAAAATCACTTCAAACATATAATGTTTTTTTCTAAAAAACTAAACCTATCCCCTACAACTTTAGGAAACACAATTTTAGATGGGAAAAAATTGTATTCGAATTCATTAATATTTATTTAATAATTCTTTAATCATTCTTCAATTGTTATTTAATCATCACATAATCATCAGTATTCAATCATTAATCATTTGATAATCATTAGTCAATAATCCTTTGATCATTGATTAATAATTCTTTAAACATTCATTAATCACTGTTAAATCATTATTTTATAATTTTATAATCATTCATTAATCAATATTTATTAATTCTTTGTTCATTCTAAAATCACAACTTAATAATTAGTTAATATTTCGTTAATGATTAGGTAATAATTATATAATCGTTACTTAATAATTCTTTAATAACTAGTTAATAATTGTTTAGTAATTAATTAGTGATTATTTAATCCCTAGTTAATCATTAGTTAATAATTTTTAAATTATTCCTTAACAATATGTTAATCATTACTTAACAATTATTTACTCAGGAATTAATCATTAGATAATATTATTTTAACAAATAGTAGATTGTTCTATAATCATTAGTCAATCATGATTTAGTCATTTGATATTCATTATATATTCATTAGGTAATCATTTGACAATAATTATTAAATCACTAGTTAATAAATCCTTAAAAAATCATTAAAAAATCTTTAATCATCAGTAAATCATTATTTAATCATCATTTAATCATTAAATAATCCTTATTTACACATTATTTAATAACTAATTAATAATTAGTTAAATATTATTTAATTATTACATAATCATTAGTCAATCATTAGTTATTCCGTAGTTGATCATTCATTAACCAGTAGTAAATCATTATTTGATCATTAGTTAACCATTTTTTTATTATTAAGTAGCAATTTATTAATCATTACATAATCCTCAAATAATTATTTTTTTATAATAAATTAATCATATGTTATTAATTAGTTTACTAATATTAGATAATAAATATATAATAATTATTTAATCTTAACTAATTCATTATTTAATGGGAACTTTATCAATACTAATAACAAATATTATTTCAAAAAATTAATAAACTAACTAAAATAATAAATAAATAACATATTTATAACTAGAAAATAATAAATAATAAATATAAATATATAACTATAATATAAATAAGATTAAATACCTTTAAATGGTGATTCAAAAAATTTAGCACACTATTAAGGCCACCGAATCCCCCACACACAAAGGAAGAACCACCGAGATTTATGTAGAGAGAGAGACTATGTGGGTGTGCATCATATTTGGAAATATGAATGTAATTTGGAGTGATAATTGAAGTGAAATTTTATAAGAACTTTAGGGAAAGGCTGCCCACCCTATCATCTTTCGACATAGTTTTTGTGATAGGAGGATTACTAGAATCCGCATGTCACTTTAGTTTAAGGGAAATTCAATAGAGGGCCTACTAACATTTCCATGTAATCAATCTACATCGATGAGAGGCAATGATGGCTGACACCCTACTACATATTAATTTATTTCAATGTATTTAGGGATATTATCATCTTCCAATGTTAATTATAAAAATAAATTATAATAAAAATTATTTTTAAAAACCAAATAACTTACTAAAAAATATGCCCAAGAATTATCCTATAGAAAAAAACAATTAGAATCCTACAACAACCAAAATATTCTTAATTATAATAAATGAATTAAAAAATCCATGATTAATAAATAATGAAAATATAAAAATTTGAAAACAAAAAAAAAATTATTTAAGAGGGTTTTCTCTCATAGAATCCTATAGTAGTCTCAAACTACTCCTCTTTTCTTTTTTCATCATATTAATCACTTTTTTGGATTCATTTATCCACATATTTCTCTCCAAATTTGTTTTCTCTGAATTTTGTATTTGTTAGGGTCACATTTCCTTGATTTTCACTATGCCTCTTAATTTTTCATAATCACCAATTATTCACTTTTAGTTGGTTTGTGGTTCTTGCATCTCACATATATGATTTTTTTATTTGTTTTAAATAATAGGATTAGGAGGTTGTCTATGGTCTCTTAATTCTATGTTCTTTAGTCATGGGATCTTATGAGGTCTACATGGAGGTAATACTAACCCAAAGTGGTGATATCCTTACCCAATTACATAATAGTCACGCTATTGGTTAGGGAGTAGGGGTTTTTCATTTCAGAGGTGGTATTTCTTTCTATTTATATACTACAATTTCCCTATTCTGGGAATTAAATTATCTTCTTATCACTTCAAATATGTAGTAAGGTTATTTCATAGTTTATCCATAAATCTTTCAAGATCTGATTATCTTAAAAGGTTTCACTATAGCCTAGTGTCATGTATGATTTTCTCTCATTGCGATACATGGATCATTATAAAAACATTGGTGTTATAGGATTTTTTAGAAATTATTTTATAGATGATAGTAGATTAAATATTACTGTAAAATTCTTAAATGTGATATTTTCACCTAAAGTATTGTTTTTAAATTTTTATTATGAAAAAATATTGAATTGAATGATATTGAAAAATAAATGATGGATATTTTTATAGATGGATTTTTTCATTTAATTTGTTTTGAGTTGATATATGAGTTTCATTTAATGACTAATATCGAGTTCATTTTGATTTTACAATTGAAAAAAATATCTTTGGAAAAGATTTTTTACTTAAGAGGATTACCATTGGCAAGAAACTTTTTAGTCTATTATTCCACTCTTCAAAATCTCAGTCAAAAATTAAAATATTTTATGGATAAGATAGACTAGTTAATAATTCTACTCCGGCAAGTTCCTTTATAGGATTCCCCAGAATTTATGATTCCTCACTTTCTAGTCACTTTATATCTTGTTTAGGATTACAATTAAACTAGTGGTTTTCAAGTATTTTATGAATTGGTTATACAGATCAATTATTTTTTCCTTTATACCAGTGGTAGTAACCCATCATGATTTTATGATATGAGATATGTGTTCCTATTTTTTCTCTCATTTTCATTTCTATATAATGGAAATTTTTCGAATCATGAATGTAGAATAAAAATATCCCTTCTTAGACCTTTTATTAAAACATTTAGTGTAAACATAGATTGTATCATTAATATATTTTCTAGTTATAGGAAATTATATTCAATTATTTATTATTAGACTATGGATAATGATCCATGTATATGAAGGTTTCAACATTTAGATTGATATGTGTGACATAGGGTTATAGTACATGATTTATTTAAATTCTGTAGATTTGTTTGTATGGCCATATCATGTTTTTAATGTATTATATAATTTTAAATATTATTAAGAGTCAATATTCTTTATAATTATAAAATATAGGATATTGGATATCTATTACTTATATAGGTTTTGATTTGGATTAATATAAAATTTTCATTTTCAAATGTTTCATTACATCTATTATATGTATTTTCATAGAGGTAAATGTAATGTAATCTATAAGAGGCAGTGATTTTTAGTCAATATCATCTTATATATTATCTCTGAATTGAGTATATGAATTTTTTAACCTAAATGTTTTTGCTCAAACAATGTAATAATAGTAATAAACTTTTATACCCAAAATAAATAATAAAATGTCAAAATTTATAAGTACTACCATGTATGTATGAACAAGTAACACAATTAGAAACTATATCAACAATCCCAATGAATAAAATAAAAATTATTAGATTCAAATATGACTATTCCTTAAAGGATATTATTTATCAAATTTTATGTTATAATAACTAGTAGAATTTAATAAAAAAATATCTATGGATCAATACACCAAATCAGTGGTATTACTGTTCCAAATACTGGAACATCTTTGACTATGATTTTTTGTAGTAACAAGTTCCAAAATCACAACATCTCCAATACACAATCAAATTTTTTTAACTCATTCCCCATTCAATATTTCAATATAACTAATCAGATAATATTATAAGTACCATGTACTTTTTCTAACTCTACAATTCAGAAGTTATAATTTCCTAAAACTAGAAAGACGTTGGTTATAGTTATTAGAAGAAGAATATTCCTCACTGTAATCCCATCACCCGTGAAAAATAAAATTTGATCAATTAAAAAGACAGATGATATTTTAAAAATAACCTCCCTAAACTGTGGTCATTAAAAGAACAATGAAAATGTATATAATCTTTTATCTATTGCTCATTGAGATAATATAAAAGCTTATAATGTATTAAATTATTGAATCTTTCATTCCAAAAAAGACCCATTTAAATTTAAATATAATTATAATAAAATTCAACAGTGACATGTCAGAAACATATAGTTTAATTTCAATGACATAAAATGGTATACTATAATTCATTGAATATATCTTTATATTTTGATGAATGGTTTAACACACCATCACAATCCTCATTCAAATGTCTTAAATTTTATCATTTTGTTTGAATTCATCAAAACTGAGGTGATCTAAAAAGTTGAAGTTGTGATATTTAGAATAAACATTAGTAAAATCATTTATATATTCCATAACATGAATAAATTTTAATTTTATTTTTAAAAAATAGGATGTGGAAATATTTGATTGAAAAAAAGATATATTCACCAATCATACCATTCATAAAAATTATTAGAATAAAATAATAAGATAATTTTCTCTAACACCTATAATGTAAATTCCCAATATCATTTCAAGAAACATCAGCTATGTTTAAAATTTAGACAATTTAATAATTTAAATTTTTAAATAGACTCTCCATTATCAACATATTAATCAAATATTATTTTAAGAATAACTTATTCTTCATAAACATATCACCATTTAGAATTTTTGAAAAATAAAAAAAATTGTTAGAAAAATTAAATAAAATGATGTTTGAATAATTTAGTAATATATATGAAAGGGTAAAAAATTATCCACATTTATCACCTTATTTCTTCCATAAGGGATGACACATATTCACATTGATAATCAGGAAATCATAGTTTTGGATGATTTATTATGGGTAATTTACCATAGTTTCACCTTGTTTAAAACATTCAATGACTGAAAAATACTATAATCCTATTTGGAAAAAACCAATAAAATTATATCAATATCTAAGGAATAATTAATCAATAAAGGAAACAAACAATATCCAAATATAAGAACACCCTATTATTCTCCTAAATATTATTTGCTGATGGTATGAAATTAATGATTTTATAATATTTCCCCACTACTTCTATTCATTCTAATATAATTACCTCCCTATAATTTCATATAGTTTTATATATCCTATATGATCTTATAAAGTTTTCATCTAGAATTTTTTTTCTATATAATATTTCCAAGGAATTTTTTTTTTCATTTAATCATGTAATTTTTCAAATGATCCAGCTAAAAAAAATATCGAATGATTTTGAAAATATATGGATATTGATAACAATGAAAAGATGACATTTCTATATTTTTAACGAAATTAAAAATGGTTTCTTCATAACAACACATAATAAATTGAAGTTAATCATGCTTATATTACTCTAAACATCATGTATGTTTTGATCTCTTTACCAGTTAAGAGTCTCAATGACTAATACCAAGCATTGTTTACAAAAATTAAATCAACAATATGGTGCCCCTGGATTATTAGTTCTATGAATTTTAATATATAAAACCTCATCATAAATAACCTAATAGTGAGGAAAAATTATTTCTCCTACAAATAATATGATATATACCTAAAATACCTAATCAAAATAAATTCAATTTACTATAATTACCAAATATTAAAATAAAAAATAATATTCTTTTTTTTGAAAGTATAACATGATAATTAGAATGAAAATTGAACCTATGGGATGTTTACATCTATCATTTCATCTTGACAATATTTCACAAAATATGGTTTTAATATCTTTCTTAAATTTATTTCTTATATTCAATTTGATATAATGGTATTAAAACAAATTTTACAATAATGATATCCAATCATAAAAAAACAAACCCTTAATAAATTATTTATAGTTAAAGAACAATCAATGTATAAAAATATCTGTATGTATGTATAAACCTTACACAATATAAAAAAAATTATGCAGGAGTGAAAAATTAAAATCTTAAGCGTCATGAAAACCTTAATTAAAAGCATATGTTTCTATTGTATTCAAAAAAATAGAGTAACATATAAAATGAGAAGGGTGACTTCAAAAATAAAACGTTTGACTATAAAAAAATTATGAGTAAAACAAGAAAGAATAAATGTAAAAAATATCCAAGTATACTATATTAGATTTTAATAGTTTCTATACAATGAAATTTTTAATATGGTAAATATGGAATGATGAATATATACCTTCTAAGGTTTTCATATATTTAAAAAAATACTTTTGATATAAAATATCTCTTTTTCTTAATTACAGAATTTTATTTAATGATGAAATTTTCGTCCAATAACCTCCTCAATTAAATTTAGTGAAGACATATTGACTACTTGAAACCAAATAGTTTGATGACAAATAACAACATCTTTTGGTCTAAATTCCTAGAAAAAAAGTCAAACTCTTCTATCTCAAATATCTATTTGAAGTGATCTAAACATTTTATTCCATTACATAAGAATGAGATTAATTTAATATGGATTTAAAAATTATATATCATCTTTACAAAAATTTTTTAATGACTTCATAAAAAAATATTTTCTTTATGTTGAAACATTAATCTCAAAATTTATTTTTAATACTATCAAATCCCAATATAAATCATAGATATTGAAGAATAATTATAATTTCACTAAAAATATAAACATAATATTTCATTCATATATTTATAAGGATAATACTAATTTTGTAAAAACCTAGGTTAGGTTTTTATATTTGTTATTTAAATTTTTTGATATATATTTTTAATCAACATAAAATAATCATTCATCACATTATAACTATAATGAAATATAACCATATCTCATTAATGTGATTCAATATTAGATGAAAAGAAAAACTCTTCACGTAGAAATAAATCATAAATGTAATCTATATATATCATTACAAAAAATAATAGTTTAATTTTGCTATCTTTGACAAAAAATTTAATAATTCATAAGAATATATCACTCTCTAAGCCACTGATATCATCTGGGGATGTATCCTCACTAGTACTTCTTATGTCAGTTGTAACTCAGAACTCTTTCATTAATTTTATTATTATGAATCTTCCGTGATTCTCATTAATTCTTATTTTTCAGATAATATATTCCAATGTGTCAAGGATAATTATATATCATAGAATATATGTTCTGATGAATTTTTTATTTCTTGTATATCCATTATGTACATTATATTCTTCTATCAGTTCATCTAAATATTATTTTTTCTTAACATTGTAATAACTATAATTTCATGTTTTCTATTGGTTGGTTTTATGTCACTAAAATCTAAATATTTAATAAAAAATCTATTTAATGTAATCAACATTGAAATATAAGTGTGTGTAGTAAACATAATGATCTTAACTATACTAAATGAAATTTTTTATTTAAATGAATAAATAACATATTAGGTAGTGAAGATATAAAAACCATACAATAGTATGTATTATTCATATTTTTATAAAATAGATCTAGATAGATTTCAAACACTATTAGGAATATTAATCCTTGATAATATGGTCATTTTATAGTGGCCGCTATGATTAGTATAAATTTAGGGTTATGATAAAATACAATTGAAGATGATGAATGATGTGATGGCCTCGATTAGTGGGATCTCATAGAAAGAATCCCATTTATTATATCTTTCAAGAGAGATGGAATCAAATGAATTATTACATGACCAATTCTAAGATGAGATCCATGAAAAAAATCGAGAGTGAATCCATTTACTAAAGAATTTTAATCTTATCAAGATCAATTCCCAAACAATGTTTGTTGAGCCACCCCAAGGAAGCCGAGCAATGCACAGATTTCCCATAGGGTTTATCCCGGTGTAATAAGGGCCACATATCTAGACCCTCGTAGTATGATTTTTTATGTTTCCATTGTAATAATATAATGATTATGTTATAACTTTTTATTATAACTTAAAATTTTCAATTATATATGTGTTGATTAAATTTAAATTTATATACAAAGAAACAAAAATTATATTTTTCAAAAAAATAACTTTTTTAATAATAAATCATTTTTATTAAATTCAATAATTTAAAAATATTCATTGTTATATATAATATTATTATAAAATAATATTAGTTTACATTTAAATGATAATATAATTTAATTACGTCTAATATAATATTTATAAGTGTTAGAAAATTATTATTTTCATTAAAAGTACTAATTATTAAATAATGATGAATTTGATTTAAAATTAAAAAAATTTATTGTTTAGGGAATTATTTTTGAAAAATAAAAAATATTTTAGAAATCATTATGTTTACGGTTTCCAATGGTTATTTTTTCATAATTTTTTATGACAGAAAAATTGTTTGCATAAAAATTAAATATGATATAAATACAGGATATCCATTGTTAAATCATAATATGGAAAATGTGATGTAATAAATATTAAAATTAGTATACAAAACCACTAAAAAATTTCACTTTTAAAATAATATGTTTTCAACTGTTCTTTATTTGTTTAATTAACCCTCAATGAATTCTCCAAAACATATATTTTATTTTATGGATTTAAAATCAATTCATTGTTAAAATGATTCAATACTAATTCCCTAAGACGATTTTTAGAAGGATTTATTTTTATGTACATATATAATATTGAAAACCTGTCTTTTTTGGTGAAAGATCATAGGAAAACCCATAGCAACATTTTTAGTTTTAATTATTTAGTCATATATAGTCCAAAACATTTATTTAGAAATTTATAAATTATTATCCCTCTTTTGTTATTAATACACAACCATATTACCACTCCACTTTATAAAAAACCCATTGATATTGAATATCATATCTTAATCCCTCTCTAAATCCATTATATAGTGTTACTATGCTCTTATGAAGATCAACTAATTCTTTCTGAAGTAGCCTCTCTTATTAAGGAATCCTATCCTCATTTCTATTTCATGTACTTACTTAAGAGAAATGCATTTCATTTCAAATTTATAATGTTTTAATTTCTTTTAGGAAAATATATTTTCTAGTCCATATGTTTCCAATGTAATGATACAACACCATTCAATCTCATTAATCCCTATCATGAAACATTATGTTTACCCATTATGCTCTTGGAATTATCTCTTTTTTTCGTAATAAATGTTTTTTATTTTGAATACATATCAATGATTATACTAAAGGGTTCTCACCATCATGGGCCTATTATTCCATGATTTTTTATTTCATATATTTTACACACATGACTTAATCATGTGATTTAATGTAATGAAATACATTCCTATATTGTATTAACTATGTGGCTGAGAAATTTATATTCAATATATGAATGTTAAAGGTGGTTGATGTGTTATATATCCCTCTAATTCATAGGGTGATGTTTTTATCTCATATGATACTATGCATCTTGGATATAAGGATATAATTATAATTATTTGTTATTATGTCTTGATGGTTATGCCAAACGTATGATTATATTGTTATATTTTTTTCAATATTCTTATGTTCCATTTCTGTTATCATCTTATATCATTCTTTCCTGATCATGTTTTTTATTATCATCCCTTTTTATATACATCGTATGAATCATTATAGAAATGTTATAATTTTATCATTATATTATTTTGTTATTCCATTGATACTATTTATATCTCACCACATTCGTTTCTACAACCCCAGGTTATGCAATATGATATTTGAAAATCAATATATTATAAGCATTTTGGGGAGTTTTTTTATATAAATTTTTATATCACTATTTCTTGTAATTTCTTTATGTTTGTAATTTCAAAAAAACACTAGGCATGGTAAACTTTTGAATTTGAATTATTTCATTATTTAAGTTGTCAATCATGAATTAAGGTGGGTAAAGTGTATGTGTTGTCATAGTTGGTATCAGAACAGTGTAGAGTTATTTTATATGATTTGGATTATAAAACATTAGTAAAATAATTAGAGACAATACTAAACATATCACCTATTAATTATGGTTATTTATAGACTATGTTTTTATCTAGAAATAAAATATTTCTCTAAATACTAAATGAGGATGTGGATATAGAAAAAGTTTACCTAGTGGTAATAAAAATGAAATAGCATAATTTTGAATTGAATTGATCAAAACCTAGTTCATGAAAAAGAGGTCTTTTTGTACACCATATCTGACACTCCTGGGAATATTATTTAGTAAATTCACATGATCTTTACTAACCATTTTAACTGAAACAAATCCCCTATAAATTTATCTTTGGAAATATACAATGGAAGAAATATATTTAAACCAATAAATTAATAGATTATGTAATATATGTAATTTATGAGTTTTACTTTATTTATTTATAGTTTCACTTTGGGTTGCTTAATAGTTTTAAAATTATCATACTTATTTCTGTTTTAGATGAAGTAAATTACTTGAATATGAAAAATAATTATGAAGGTTTGGATTATCATCAATTCCTGAACAGTAAATGTCTTATATGAACATGGTTATACACTACCTTTTATATCATGAAATTTTATAAGAACTATTGAAACACCACCACATAATATTAATATAGTGATATGAGTGAATATAGAAAAGCATGGTATTATTTCACCCCTTGTATATAACTCCGACTCTCTATATTTGCGAGAAAAAAATATTAGATTTTTTTTGATATATCCATAGGATGAATTATAAATTTTACATTATATGCACTAATGTTCAATACGTAAATCAAACACAAATTTAATAGAGAAGTAAATAACCATCCATATCGAAAATCACTCTATGATTATATACAATTTCATAGAGGTTGAATATCATTTGGTGTCATCATATCATGAAGGGAAATTATTTCCTTATGAGTATGATTATCAAACCAAAATGATAAAAACTATGGAAAATATAATCCTTGATGACATGACCATTGTGAGGGGATATAAAGATGTGTTTCCCAAAAAAAATATTTATTCCTCATAGTTGTGAGTATGAGTTATTAATTTAGTATATAGTCTAATATTATCCAATATCAATGACTCCAAATATAATGAAAATAACTGAAATGAAGGATCTACATAAAAAATATATAAGATAACATAGGCAAAGTTTTTAAATGTTATTGTGTTTCACAATGGTGTGAAACAATCTTTCTCATCAAGAATATTGAGGGGTTAATGCACCTCTATGTTGATTATCATGAGAAAAATAAGATCAATATAAAGAATAATTATACTCTTCCTTGTATTTATGAACTATTTGATCAGCTGGGTGGAACCCAATATTTATCTTTGGTGGATCATCTATCGAGATATTATCATGTATATGTGATAAAGAAGATATCCCCAAGAGTGATTTGGTATATGGTTTGGGAACTACATGTTCATAGTGATTCCATATGGACTCACTAATTATCTACCTACATTCACGAATTTAGTGAATATAATCTTTATGGAATACCTGGATAAATTTATTATACTATTTATCAACAATGTTCTTATATACCAAAATATAATATTTGAATATTAAGATCATTTTAATGTCATACGAAAGACCATGCGAAAGTAAAATATTTTTCACAAAGTAAACTAATTTTTTTTTGAATAGAGTATCCTATTAATTTATATTTATAGATCCATTAAAAATAGAATTTATTGATGTTTGTATGATACTGAAATCTGTGAAAGAGTTTCATAGTTTCCATTCATGGTCATGGTACTACTATCTAATTTTGTAGAAATTAACACAATTTTAAATCCCAAAATACAAGTATACTCAAAGGGGAGAGAAGATTGTATGGGTTGATGAATGTGATGAGATATTTAATGATTAAATGATGAGGTTAATCCCTAAAAAATGATCCAAAATTACCTCCTAGTTAGGAAGGATTTTTAATCTATATTGAATCATCCATAAAGGGATTTAGTTGTATACTCATACTAGATAAAAAACTCATAGCTTATGCATCTCCCCAATTAATGATCCGTGACTTGATTTGGCCACTTCATGATATGGAATACATTATAGTAATATTCAAACTGAATATTTGACGTTATTATCTCTATAGGGAGAAGTGTGGTATATATATGGATCGTAATGGACTCAATTATATATCACTCAACAGTATCAGGATTTAATCCAATGAATGTGGTTATAGAAAATTAAAATTTATAATTTATTAATCTAGTACTATCATATTAATGGTGAATAATTACCCAGATTCTCTATATAGAAATGATCCTGCAATCATATCTATAATGACTATTGAATGAGATCCAATATTCGAAAATATACAAAGGATGAACATGGATATATTAAAAGGATCTTCATCAAAGATTTCAAAAAAAAAACTCACCATACATTCACGAGATGATAAGGGATGTCTAAAATGAAGAGGCATGTCTATAGAAATAATGTATTGAATATTCTAGACGTCAACTTTTCTAAATGTGGAGTAAAATTATTTGGAATACGAATATGTTTCCCATAATAATATGATATGAAGAGGTATATTCTGGATTATATGAAATGGTCAACCATTTCTATTCATTTATGAATTACTAATATGTATAGATATTTGAATATAAACTATTGGTAGGAAAACAAGATAAATGATATTGTATAATTTGTATCTCGATTCTTAGTATGATGAAAAATAAAGGTTGGATGATAACAAACTATGTGTATAATGAAACCATTTCCAATACCTTAATGGAAATGGGGAAACATAATCACAGATTTCATTATAGGACTCCCTAGGAAATCTATGTACAATAAAACTATCTAGGTGGTAGTCAATCACCTTACAAAGTCATCTCATTTCATTTTATTCAAAGAATAATTATCTACAAACCAACTCACCATGATATATATAGTGAAACAGGTAGGACTATAAAGAGTTTCAAATTCTTTTGAATCAGATTGAGATCAGAGTTTTCCATTGAGATTTTAGGCTATCATGAGATTAGTTTCAATACTTATTTTCACCCATAGAAATATGGTTAGTCTGAGGGAACCGTCTATAATCGATAGGATATGTTGATGTCTCCATCAACATATTACCATTGGTGTTGGGAAAAAACCTTCCCCTTGTGAAGTTATCACATATAAATATTTTCTATTCAATTGATCAAGTTTCAAACTATGAATCTCTTTATGGGAAGAAGTTTTATACTCCAAAATTTCGGGATGAAGTTAGAGAGTGGAAAATATGTAACATGACCTTATAAAAGAGATGGTAGTGAAGGATCATACATTTCCAAACCATATGAATACCACATAAAGGAAATTGATTTTTTTTTGAAACCCTTCAATGAGACCAAGATATTAGGGATGAAGAATGGTGTTCCTTCATATATCACCATGTAATAGAATCATGATGTTTGAGAATACTTGAATGTTTAGTCCCATATACATTTTCTTCAATGATATTTTTGAATGCATAAAATCTAGGGACTATTTATTTTCATTCCCACCTAACCAATATAATGTACAAGATGTGTTCTATGTATCCCTCTTGAGGAAGTATATATTAGAATCCCCACATGTACTAAATATAGATGTGGTACTTTTGGAGAAAGATACTTTAGACGAGGAGAAGCGGAAGAAAATTGTATATCATAGAGACAATGTTCTATGAAAAAATAAAACTCATCATGTCATGGTACTATTTTCAAACTATATATTTTAGGATGTGACATGGGAACTAGAATATGTGATGAAATAGATGTACCCTAAACAATTATTGTTTATGAAAAAATATTGTCTAGGTAAAATATCTAAAAAAGAAAACAATTTAATTCCTCGGAATGTTACAAATGAAATTACAATTTTAAATAAACAGATTATATATTATGTGATGACGTTATATAAAACATATACACTATGTTGGATACTTTGTGCCATTATAAAATGTTGCTTGTCATATTTAAAAGGCCTTTAATAATTTTAATCATTGATAATATATTCATTATATTGATTCTTTTATGATTAGTATATATTTAGGGTTATGATAAAATCTAATTGACATGGATAGTTGGAGTGATAGCCTCATCCAATTGGATCTTACCCTATAATGCCTAGTAGAACTATAGTAGTCCAGTAGTAGCAGAGGGTACTATAGCGGTGGCAAAGTACATTAGCAGGGGCCTTTACTATATGGTACTGTAGCAGGCAGGTACTGTTGCAGTACAACTCACAAAATGGGCCTTGGGCCATAAATTTGGGTCTACAGGCCATGTAATGGGCTAAATACCCACTAGGCATGTAGGCTATGTAATGGGTCTCCCTCTATGAATTTAAAAGAGGTCCTAGGTTTTCTTTATTAAAAAATTAGTCTTCGGCCCCAACCTTAAAAAACTATCTCACACTATACCATTAAGATATACGATGGTGTAATATTTGATAACATATCTATAACCTATAAGTGTAAATTTGTAAGTTTTCTTTTTACCAAAAAATTATTATATTAATCAATTTTCATTATTAATGATTATTTTAAATTATTGATTTTATGATGAAAATTACAGATTTTATGATGAAAATTGCATTATTATACATTGAACGAAAAACATAATTTTTGGAAAATGTATTGTTTTAAATTAAAATATATTTTTCAATAAATTTTATAATATTAAAATAATATTTATTCAGAAAATATTGTTACTAAATATTATTCATCTACACAGAGATGTCAATATAATTTAATCAGGAAGAGTTTATTCAACATAAGGGGTAGGAAACGATTATTTTTTTTTAAAAAAAATTCATTCAAAAAAATAATGATTTATATTTTAATGTAAAAATTATATTACTTATAGAATTATTTTCATAATGAATTTTAAATAAATATGTTGATCTTTTCCAACATTTAATTTTTTATAAATTTTTAGGACATTTTATTTTTGTGGAAAAAAATAAATACAGTATATATTATGACCTCTTAATAGGCCATAAATGATGTAATAAAAACTATAAAGGGTATAAATGACCAAGAATATGTATATGAAATAAAATAAATTAGTTTTAAGTTATTGCCTTTTTTTGAACCTTAAATGAACCCTTCAAAACCTTTATTATATTGTTCAGGTTTTATAATCAATTCATTATTAACATAACTCACTTTCAAATCACTAATGATATTATTAAAAGGATTTAGGATGTTAGATTTATATAATATTTCAATAAACCCCTATTTATAAGAAACTGTGGGAAAACCCATGGGAAGTATTACGAGTTGTCTATTTTATCATATGTTTTCTAAAACAAATGTTTACAAATTAAAAAATAATTCAGACCACTTTATATGTAAATATGTAGCCATATTCTTACTCATCTAAACTAAAAACCCATTGATCATGTATTCAATCTCACTATCCATCACTAAATCCATCCCAATTTCTTCGCAATATCATATAATGATCTTCTCATTCTTTTAAAATTTCACTCTCAATGTAAGGGTTTATATCATCTTCTATTTTATTTTCAGGAATCTCTTGGTACAAAACCTTTTCATTTCAAATTGTTCATATTATAATGTTTTTATATACATCCCTTTTAATAATCATATGAATATGAAATAAATATTCAAAAACAATCACTCCCATTTATTCCATTTAATAATCATTATTTACTCCTCTTATACTATCGAAATTATCACAAGATTTTCCAAACAAATCACTTGTATTTAGAATACTCATATTCATATAAATTCGTCAAAATTCACCAAGATATACCAATCCTTAATTCATTTTGGAATTCAATGAATGATTACCACACTAATCTAATTGTGGGATTAATAGTGATGAAATATTTTGTTGTGGTAAATGATCTATGTTTCGGAGAAATGAATGTACATTATTTGAATTTGATAGGTTGGCCTTGAATTTTATATCCCTATGATACATTGGTTATTGTTTATTTGTCAAAAGGTCCCTTATATGTATCATATGAATTTATCCTAAGAACACTATGGTATGATTTCTTTATGGTAATCCTTAACTTATTCTTATGATGTCATGTATTATATTCTAACCACATTCCTATGTTTCCTTGGTGATATCATAGTATATCAAGATTGAATTTTTTTTCTTATTCTAATATATTATATGTCACTATGATATTACCATTTAATAACATGTACTACATTAATCGTTTTTTTCTTTTATTATTCCCATATCGATATTTATATTTCACCCATTTCTTATAAACATCCCCAGGTTATCTCTTGTAGTATTATAAGATTAATGGATTTTAAGGTAATTTGTAGAGTTTTTTTACAAATATTGTTATTTCCATTTTTAATATTATTGTTTTATGTATATATTTACCAATTCAAACAAGGAATAATGATATTTTACATTTTTATTATTTGTATATATTATGAAATAACAAAATAATTACAGTTTATTGAGGATATGTTTTGTAATCAATAATCCTTCTATACATAAATATCAAAATGTTGAAGAAAAAACATATCAATTTTAATTCTTTACATTATCTATATTATTTATTTATCTATTATGACATTGTACAAGTTAACTATTAAAATCATTTGTACTAAGATTTATGATATTCTTTATATCATCAATTGCATTTTTGTTAAATTCAAATTATTTAGGTAGAATATATAAAATATTATTGACCAAATATTCATCCAAAATATCACTAACCTAGATATTATATACTTTTTACAATATTCATGAATCTCTAATCTATATGGTAAACTAGTTCACCTTGTAAGAATTAAAAACACTGATAATCATCTCGTAACACAACACTCCTCATCTCAGGAACTTTTAAATGTTTCAAATAATTAATATTTATACTCTTCTAGATAATCTTAGTTGTTTTACATTAAAAAAGAACCATAAATATATATTTATATGGATTATAATAATGTATTCTTGACTTTAACCTTAAACTGAAACTCATTTCTATTATCAGCTGTAAATTTAGACCATAGTTCTTCAGAAACATATAATTTATTATTTTCATTAGAAAATTATACATGCCAATATTTATAATGCATGATACGTTCTGTTTGAGCCTATATTCATAATCATTCCCAATAATAATTTATGAATACCTCGATTTAATTTCAACAAATTTATAACTATAATTACAACTCCTATAAGTAAAAAACAGACATTTTATCATGTCTGTGTTATTGAAATGAAATTTATAATTTAATAAAAAATGAAAGATATAAAAACTCATCACCTAGCTCAAATATAATGTCAATCTCAAATATAATGATAATTTATTTGATACCAAATGTTATCCCCAAGGTAAATGTAATGAAATATACAAGTGTGGGCATGAATTTTAGTGAATAGTTGACATATGATTTTTATCCCACATTTTTGTGTGAAATTATAATAAGTAATTTTCTTCAACTAATCAAATTAATTAGGCTATAAAATTTATACACATAGTGGAAATAACAAACTCACCATACTTTTAATCACAATCATGTAACTATATATAAGTAAACCAAGTAGTAGTTAAATATACATTAAAATTAAAATAAGATGTAAAGTATTATATGAAAATTAAAATTCCTCTTAAATGATATTATTACCAAAAAATTGTTTTAATAACTCATTAACTTTAATCTAGAGAAAAAATATATCATTAGAATCCATCTAAGGTATGCATGTTCCAAACACTCAAAATTAAATGACTAAGATAGTTAGAACCAACTAGTTATAAACAGGGATCTTCTAAGATAATTGGTTGAAAATATGTAGATTCATCCCTACGAACCTCTTCTATCTCAATAATAATAAGAATTTGAAGTACCTTGGAAATTATCTATCTATATATTTAATAAGTTTTATTTTCCTATCCCTATAAACTCTTTATATTATAGTGATTTAAATTAGATTATTCTTCAAGGAAAACACTCTAATCATAATGATCAAGAGATAAATGATTTTAAAGTAAATAATAGAGTGTAACAATAAAAATTCTCCAAATTATAAATCCTAGTAATTTCATAAAAAAGAAATAAAAATATAGATATCAATAGTTATAAGACGATCCAAAAGAAAACTATGTATTGAATCAATGTATCTTTTGTTTCAGGCATAATTTGATACAATTTACGAACTCTATTTCAAAAAATCTCAATGAAAATGTTTCAGAAAAATAAGATTTATTTGCAATTTCATTAAATGGTAGAATATATTCAGTTGATTGTAGATATATATTTCAATGATACATTTAACATTCCATCACATCACTCTATCATATTTTTTCAAACTATATATTTTTGTTTAGATCACAATAATATAAATTCTTACAGATTCTAAAATTGTGATCTAACAAACATTATCAAATTATATAAAATTAATTTGAAACCAGAATAATGTATTAGTAGGTTAAAATAATAGGATAAGAATATAGTCAATTATAATAATAATCTCCCCATTTATATATATTTATGATGTATTACATCTTATTATTTTGTTATTAAAAAGGATAAATTATTCCCATAACATATAGTGAAATCCTAGGATCAAATTGTTGCCAACAGTGATCAAGACCATCCAAATGTTTATCGACATGTTGATTTGATTTTGATGGCCATATATTTGTATCAGTTTAATACAGATAAGGATTTAACATATGAAATCACATTATTTAGACTATGATGCCTTTTATATTGTTACTTAATTCAAAAATTAACTAATACATCATAAGATATAAACTATATTGTCCCAGAAAATACATAAATATATATTATTCTTTTTTAATTAAAAAAATACATTAAAGTAAACTTCCTAAAAGTAATAGAATTAATTTCATGATAAATATGTTTTTTTCAAAATTAATACATAAAATTATAATCTTTATTTAAATATATAACGATAGAAATCTAATATTTTTTTCATAACCATCATAATTAATATTATCAGAAGGGAAAAAATATTAAGTGAAGGGTGGGTTAAAATGCCAGTTAGGGAATGAATAATGCGAAGGAAAGTGACTGTTGAATCACCATGAGTACATGAGTAATGATAATATTTACCATCACTTGATAATCCTAATATAATAATAATATGAATATGGGAATCATATGAAGAATATATGGAATATAAAAAATTCATAAAAATGATGCATTAAAATCGTAATTCATGGATTAATTACAAAACGTCAGAGGTTAATAGAAAAATCTATCCTCATCATATCCATATATGATATATTATAATAACCTAACTGGATCCTGTCAATTAGTTTTTATCTAATGACATATAATTTTTTACATAACACAGTAGTTGGTGTTGAAGATACCATCAAACCATTTAATATATAATATATTTAAACTCATGAAGGCCTCATATAAATGAAATGATATATCATTCAAGCATAAATACATAAGAATATCATGGATATACCATTAGGAAAAATGAAACATTCTCCATAATATGATCATAAATCATATAAAATAATTGATGATTATTGAATCATTACAATTAAAGTAAAGTAATCATGATCTTAAATATAATCGTCTAATGTGTAAGTCAATATAGATAAATATTTATTTGTAATCATATATATCAAAGTAACCACTAATTTTTAAAAGGCCCAAAATTATAAATTAAAATGATACAACTGTGGAATTAAATATAGAACCACTTATAAAATTCATAAAATTAAAATGGATTCAAAATATTTAGAATAAATAGTCAAAGTCATGTAAATTCTTTGAATGGATAATTTTAGAAGAGTAAGATATGTTCAATATAAATTTTCAAATATATCATTTAAATGATGACTGGGAAAAATGTATCATTGAGAATAAAAATAATGATTTCAAGCAATTTAATTCTAAAAAAAATTAAATATTTAAAATAAATATCCTAATGGATATGTAATGAATGAATAATTATTTATCAAATATTGTATTGGTTATAAATAAAAAATATGGAATTTATATAAGGCAATTATAAAAGAGAGATAATATTGATGAATGAGTCATTTCCAAATATTTTTACGGTAATAATAATGAAAAAATAAAATAGATATTATAAAAATAAATATAAATAAATATAAAAAGATAAATTATTCATTAATAGGATTTTTTTAAAATTTAGATATTTTTGTATTAAGAAGATAGAACACAAATCCAATAGTTGATCTTTGGATACAAATCCCCTTAAATTATATCCCATTATTCTGTTGAGTGTATTGAACACATAAATAATAAATTTATTAATATTAACAAATTATTATATGAGTATATTTTTTATATAATTTAACGTTTTTCCAATTCCATTTATCAAATTTTTATTTTTTTAAATATGAATTTTTTATTGAATTTAATGGGATCTGACATCCATTACGCTATGCTAAACCAGATCCAGTATAATCCAAATTAAAAAAATAAACATGAAACATTAGACTAAATAGAAAATTAAATAAATATATATAACCAAGGAAGGATTTTCCTAAATGGAACCCAATAATGTTTAGAGCCTACTACACCATCCTTGAACCCATCACATCACTCTATGGGAGTTCTCCCAAAACACTTGATGCCAACTACTCATTGTCTGCACTAATCCCTCATGATGGAACTTTATCAGCTAAGGCAATAAACCAACAAAATGAATATATCATCACCAGAACAAAAACAGATGGAATCTCATCACAATTAATGTATGAAACTATTTTCTTGAATAACATCTTAGGAACATCAAACAAAAAATTTAAAAGATTCAACAGATAGAAGAAGTATCCTAAGAAAACCAATATACTCACATAAGATGAGACCTCATCGTAACTATCCCTTAAATATCCCATCCAATTATTGGTCTCATCTATAATAATAGATACATTCACCAGAGTACCCCCTTAATAAAGCCTACCAAGAAACTACCCTATAAGCCAATAAGAGATATATTATTGAAAAAACCATACAATGTAAGTGGATATCATAGGGATTTGAAACACCTTGAGATTTTTTGAAATGTTTTTTTAATAAAGTTAATATTTTTGATATCTTACCTTACACACAAAACTTCTTTTAACTCGTGTCACATGAAACATAGAGTTTGAATGGAACAAGACATATGATTAAAATATTATTATTTAATATGATAGTCATCGCCAATATATTGGAATAGAGAGTCTGAATAATATAACCTATTTAATCAAACATATTCTTTATTCAATTATATAAAATTAATTCTATATTATTAATTAATTTGAAAATAAAATAATAACATTTTTAAAATAAACACCCTGTTTTTAAAAAAAACTATTTCTATTCTAAAAAGTGTTTTTATTTAAATTAATTGAGAAAATTACATTTTTTGAATTATTACAGTTAATATTATATATTATATATTATATCAAATGTTTAAAAGTCATCTTATGTTCTTATCAGTTAAGAGATAATAATTAATCTTCTTTTACGTATGATGTTTATCTTTCTAAAAAGTAATTTTCTTTCCTTCTATGCACTTAACAATTATTATTAATTTGATAATTTTAAAATATTTAGTTTATAAAATAATTTTTATTATTTAAATAATAACATGATAATTAATTTAGGGTAATTTTTTTATTTTTCCCTTAGGTTTCATTTTATCATGAATACTAAAAAATACTAACATATGATGAGAACTACCATTTCGTTTATGTTATTTAGAATGTTAAATTATATTAAAATTTTTTATAGTAAAATTATTTATATTATAATATAATCAGTAAATATTATTTAATTGGATTCAACATCATATTGAAATTTTATATTATTACCTTCTATACTTATGGTATTTTTTGTAGAAATCCATCTCGTTCATCCCATCGACAGGTTTAATATTACATTGATTATTGAACCATATTGGTATTGAATGTAGAAAAATATAATAAATATTTTAAATCACAATAAATTATACTATCATAGAATTTTGATGTAATTTTGGACAAAAATCAATATTGGAAATATTAAAAACTAATTAACATGGTTAAGGTTAAAATTAGTTTACATTTGGATAAACTAAGATGATATTGGTTAAAAATGACTATAACACTTTTATAATAATTATTTTATAACCAAATTTAAATATTATACTCACTAAATATTAATATGTAGTCATTTTCAATCATATTAATTAGTAATCAATTTATTATTTTGGATTCTTTTGTGAAATTTCCATGTAGTTTCCAAGTGGGTTCATTTCCCCCACTTATAAAAGGCTACCACTAGCATTTAAAATTTATCACCTATCAAGAAATATGTTTCTAAAAAAACATGAACAAATCCCTTCAAAACTACTTTTTAAATATTCTAAATCTTCTGATCCCCCCAAATATTCAACATTAGGGTCCATAGTAAGCGATCAAAATGAGGTGATTCTAAGAGAAGGTAATTCTCTTCACTATTATCCTTATTTTTCAGTATTATTTTACAAAATTAAATATGTATTAAAAAATTTAATATAATAAAACTAGTGTACCCTATATAATTATATCTAACAGTTTTAATTTAATAATCTATATCTATCTCCACTTCCAACAAATGGAAAATGAAAATATCGATCGTGGGTACAATATACTACCATCTCGTGAACTAAGGAAATTTTTTCCCACCACCACCTTCCAAGGATGGATATAGTTATGTATTTAACATTTTTTTACGATTTTAGTATTATTAATATACATATATAATTATTATTTCGAATATAAAGTCTTACTTTCAACTCTGTGGGAGGCATGATAATATCTTGCATGTATATGGCTGACTACCGCCTCACAAAGAATTGGGAATAATGTTAACATATGATTTAAATTTAATGTAGTAAGGATAATTTTAATTACTATATGTGATATATATGACATATTAATTTTATATTATTATTATATACTATTTACATTCAAATTGTTTTATTCGTTGAGAAAATGGAGACAACGTTCTTGGGTATGTGTGGCTTACCATCTCCATGAAATATGCATATAATTTTATAATTATAGATTTTATGGATTACTGTAAAGAAAAATATAATAAATTTGGGAGATATTTGAAATATTGTTAACATTATTTATATTGATAAACAAATATCAAATTAAAAAGACCAAAAAATAAAAAATCAAATCATACATGTAAAACAAAGAAGTTATTAATTAATGTTCGATTTTATCATGGAATCATTAATAGACGAGTAGTACTATTTCATAAGTAAACAATATATGATATTATATATATATATATATTTAATATAATTATAAGAAACCTATATTTACCAAATATTTTGTTTGAATGTGTATTAAAGAAGTCTATACATAAGGTATGAGATTTTAACCTCAATTTTACTTCTAAAGTCATATGTTATATTAGGCACTGATATTATATTGTATGGTACATATGCATATTTTTTAACATGATATATAATTAATATACTTATTTTAATTATATTAAATGATTCATGTGATTTTTTTTTCATAATTGGGTTTTAGGATTAAAAATAATACATATGTGGTTTGGGATTTCCCTTTACTTTTATTTTTTTAAGACACATGCCTTATTCCCCACTTATATCTTTGAGGTGGTGTATGTATTTCCTATGAGTTTATTTTATTATTATTCCCTAAAAATTTTGGGTATTAAATATCCATTTTAGTATGTATATTTCATGGGGATTATGATTACAATGTTTATAATGTAGTAATTGTTTTATGTTAATGTTTCATCATTTACCAGTATTGTTTAGGATTATGTTTCTAATGTAGTCATATTGTGGAATAACTCTCATGAATTATCAGTAATTTTTTAATAAAATTCTTATTAATGATATTTTCATCAAATAGGACGATTTTTAACTCTTAGGTATATAAAATAATTGATAAAATGTTTTAACTGATTCTGACTTTATTTCTAATTTCAGTCAGAAATCATCATTCTTCCCTAATAATGTTTTCTAAAATGTTTTCAATTTTTTTACTATTATATAATTATTTTAAAATAAACTTTTCAATGAATTTATAATTTATAAATATTTATTATGAAATTAATATTCATGCCTCTTTATAAATAATTTATGTTTGGATTTTACTAAAAATGTGAAAAGAATCATTATTTTATCATGAATGTTATGAATACTATTTATTTCTATAATTACCACTGAATGATTTAAACATTACCTTATGTGTTATCAATGTTGTTATAAAATAAAATGTCTACTATTATATTTGGTCAATTTTTTAATTTTTAATATATGATTTAATAATGAAAAGGATTTTGAAAATGGTTTATGCATAACATTCTTTTTTTTCAATGTGGAAAGGATATTTCTCATAATATATGATTCATGTGATGTTTCAAAGTTAATTTCCAAATAATATGGGATTATTTTATGTAACTTATGATTTAATATGTGTAATATCTAATGATATCATCCTTTTTACATCTATATATGGTTAATGTTTATATAGATGAAACCTGTTTATTTTAATTGGTTATCATATGATAAATTAATGAAAAGTTTTTGAATCCCATTTTCTTTACATGGGTTATGATGTCATGATTTGTTGAATGATTTAAGATATTATAAACATGTATGTATGGTTTTAACTATCAAATGGGTGGGAAATATATCTATCTCCAATTCATTGGGTAACAGTTTATATCTCATGAGATCATGAACCGAAACATTTATATATACTTTATCCACATTGGGAATTAGGTTCATCCTAATCCAATATGGGAAATAGATTCATCCTAATCAGAAATAAGAAATTGGTTACACTTCATGATCCACTATATTTTTTCCGTAGTTTTTATCCTTGAAATATAAAATTGAATTCTATATTTTTTATGGTTCCACTCTTTTATTGCATGAGATTTCAGTTTATTATTGAGTAATGATGATTTCTCAATATTAGGGACCATGTTATCTAAAATGATACGTTTTTAGTCCATGGATCATGTTTAATATCTTTCAAAGGTTTTGTATGAACTTCATATGCTATTTTTATGACCACAAATGCTTATTATTAAATCATTATTTCATTTTATCATAGATTTTTATATACTATGTGTAAAATTATGGAGAATCTATGCTCTCATGTTTTTATTAATCCTTATATTGATTATGAATAATATATTAGGTTGGGTATTACTAAGAGGATGAATATATAAGAAGATCAATGTGGTAGATTTTGAAGATCTTTCACAAAATAAGTAATTTTTTTTCTTTTCTCCAATGAAAATAAATTATTACTGCCCACAAGATTGTGATTATGAAATGTATTTAATATTTACCTAATTTTTTTAATATTCATGTGTGAAAATACAAGGTCATTATAGTTGGTATCATTGGAAATTATTAGTTATTATTTGGGGGTTATGATTTGAAAAATTTTAGCAGAAAATTATAATTATACGTATAAGTGTAGGATGACATCCTAAACATTTTGTAAGAAAGATAATGTTTTTTTAATTGATATATCCCCCTATATCGATACTAAATGTGGGTATCTCTCTAGAAAATAGGCACCTAAGAGTAATAATATCAAAAGGGTTGGTTGATATGGACCCAATCATCACTTGGTGCATGAAAAAGGTCATTTCCTCACAACTATATACAATATCCCAAGAGGTTTGGATTGGCTAATCCGAATTTTCATTATGTATTATTATGAAGGATATAAATTGATAATTATCATGGTTTTCTTTGGTTAAATATATGGATTTATAGATTGAATAGATGGTGTCTAGATGTATATAACCATAAATTCGTTTTCATTATAATACAGTCTTCCACTATGATTAGAGTATATAATGCTATTATTATTGGTTTTAGTCCATCGTTTGAACCAGAAAAAAAAAGATTGTCATTGAATGTGGTAGAGAATGTGTTTATGATTAAACAAATGTGATGATGAAAAGATGTTATGATTATCCCTAATCTGTTATCCAAATATATTATTAACATATAACACCATAAATGACTCTTGGAATAACTAAAGAATGGAATTATATTGTTCTTTTAGAGTTTCGGTGGTGAAGAATAAGGAAAAAAGAATATTAAGTTTTTATATGTACAGAATGTGGGAATACACAATCTACATAAGGATTGAATGGAATGAGAATATTTTTTTATGTGTAGGGAATTTAGAAATAGATAAATCATTTGTTGTGTGATAAGTAGAAGTTCAAATAATGAAATGGATGGTAATATTGGCCTCTATAAATTTTTTTGATTTGGTTAATTCATTAATGGTGGAATGTGTGGGAATTATGAAAATTGATGTCTTATGGGGAAATATCATGAAGAAGATCAGAAAGGATATATGGCTAATGCTTATATTGATTATAATGAAGTGAATAAATTATTAGATATAAAGGGTACGGGTTGTTCTAATAGTATTAGTAATATTTTCTGTAAATGGCATGATAAAATTGGTTCTCATGAATTTTACGACATGGTTTATATTTCGTATTACTGGAAATAGACATTTAGCAATAAAATTATGAAGCATAGTGAATTTTTTTAAGATTATTTTGGAATATTGTAGTGTTGATTTTTTTGAATTCATTAATTATGTTAAATAAATCAGGGAATATGAATTTGTTTTTTGTAAAAGTATTTCATTAAATCTTTTTAGAATATGTTGAACAATTCAGATAACCTAGAAAAATTATTTATTTGAAAAGAGGAATTTTATAAAAAAACACAGTGTTTAGGGATGATAACCCTTAATATGTTCCTAATACAGAGATAAAGATGTTGCGATAAAAGATAGTTTATATGGATAGATTAAATTGGATAATATTTATTACCATAGAATCGATTAATGATTATAAGAAAATTTATTTTATATTATCAATGATAAATATTATATAATTATTATATTTATGTAATATACACAAAAATATTTATTTTATTTCAATGAATGAGGAATTACATATGATTCCATTATGGTTTTTGGGTTAATTATTGATATTACCATGTCCGAGGAAAATTTATGACTTAAGTATTCACATATATGGCTTGTGGATATTAGGAGATACACTGTGATATTTGGGGGATTTATGATGAGATGATTTCAAAAAAATTGTTACACAATGTATAGTTTTTTTAATTTACTAAGGGTTATAAGGCCATCCAATAATTGAATGGTTCATGATTATCTTTGGAAATGGTTTTAGAGATTAAATATTTATTTCACATTATAAATATTATGGAACATTGGACAATCTGTACTACCCAATTTCTTTTTGATAATAACGATAGATAAAAGGAATGATTTATCACTGTTTTATGGGTCTTATTATATATTAGTTAATCATAAATTTCAAAAATAATCTCTTAGAGTTATGGATAAAATTGAAATTGGTCATGTAACAACTGATAAATGATATTTTTTTAATGAAATAAATTGTGATAAAGTAAGTGTATCTTCTCATGAAAATTCCCCAAAATTTAGGAAAGGTTATTGAAATAAAAAGTTAAAAATTATCATTACATTATGATGAATGAATGGTATTTTCACCAATCACTAATGTATAGATTTGTGTTTGTTAACTTAATTTGGACCAAGATCACGATCACACTCCATTATTATTTGAGTGTTATTTTTCACTTTTATGTTTATCTTTTCACTTCCCACTGATGCTAAACTATTTTAAAAAACAAATATGTGTTATTATATATAAACATCACACAACCATATCTCTTTTATTCAGGGGGTTTAATAATAATTTTTAATATGTGGGCTTCCCATAAGAGTTTTTTCAAATGATAACCCCATTTTATCCACATAAATGTTCAAATTGTGAGGAGAATATATTTTTAAAAGGGATAGAATTAAACACCTCAAGATCTTGTCTAATATTTTTTCAAATAAATTCATTCTTTTCAATATTTATCAGTACACACAACACCATGTTTAAATTATGTATCACGCTACACTGATTTTAATAAAAATTTGACATACTATAAAAATATTATTATTCAACATGATTTTTATCACCTATAAATTGGTTTTGAGAGTATGAATATATTTCATAAATTTAAGAAAATATATTTTTAATTATATATATATATATTTATTGGAAAATTAATTAGAAATGAAAATTAGAACCATTTGAAAAAAATGAAAACCTTTTTCTTAAAAACTATTTTCATGCACACAAATGTGTTGAACATCAAAAATTATCAAAATAAATATTGGTGGAATATTAAAAATATATATATATTATATAATCAATAAATTTTTAACATTCATCTTATAAATATTTTTATACATGACATAATAATATATCCAACTTCTTGAATAGAAACTACACCATTTTAAAAATCATTTTCCCGTTTTTTCACAATTATAATAAAATTAATTTATTAAAAACTAATAAAATTATTTTAGTGGAATAATTTTAATTTTTTTAAAAATCATTTCAAAATAATTTTTTGGTGATTTTTTTTGTTCTATGATATTTTATTTTTCCATGAATAATGAAAAATACCGACTTTTACTAAAAAAAATCCATTTTTATTAAATTACTGGAAAAGTTAAATTATATGGAAAACTTAATTTATGGAAATATTACTGACATTATATTCCAATAAATAATTTTTTTTTGTTGTAATCAATTTCAAATTTAATTTTGATATGCAAACAATCTATAATTATGAGAGTTTATTCTTTAGAATCCACTTTTCCCATCGCGTCTGGGGATATAACTTTAAAATAAATTCTACCATATCTATTAATTTAATTTTAAAAAAAAGTATCAATATTTAAAATAAAAATTATTTATATTATGTAATATTATCAACATTATTTTTGACCCAAATAAATTGTCAAAACAGTAATAATTAATTGTCACAGTTAAGGTAAAAAAGGTATTTCCATGGGAAAAATTAAGAAGAGAACTATTAAAATGACATTAAAACTAAAAAATTAATATTTATTAGACATATTTCAATATTATACTTATAATGTTAATTTCCATGGTAATTTGGAATCTTTTTATGTGGTAATAAATGTATTATTTTGGGTTCTACTGGGAAATTTCCATGTAGTTTCCTTGTGGGTTCCTTACCCCATTTTATAAAAGGTAACTGTCACCCTTCACTTATTAACACCATTCAATCAATATATTTCTTAGAAACCTAAAAAAAATATCGAAAAAACCTAATATACATTATATATATTATTATTCTTCAATAAATACTAACACAAGTGTCATTATTATGAGATCCAATGGAGGCGATTCTAGGTGAAGGTAATTATCTTCACTAAGCACCTTATTTTTACTTATTCTTTTTCAACATTAGATTATTTATTAATAGGTTTAATATAATAAAATAATTACATAATATAAATTTACATGTGATTATTTTATTATGTGAATCAATATATATCTCCACTTTCATTTAATGGAAAATTAAATCATCGATCATGTGCACGGCGGACTACTGCCTCACAAACCGATGTAGTTTGTTTTCCATCACAACCGATCATGTATGGATATAATGATGGATTAAAAAAATTATATTTTGTATTTATTAAATTTCTATTTGTGATTAATTATTATATCATGTTTTCCTTCATACATTCAATTAAATGGGGGATATAATGACACTGCACATGTGTATAGTGGATTACTTCCTCACAAAGCGATATGATTAAACATCAATTACCTATTAAATGGAATGGATTGAGGATAAAATTTATTAATATTTATTTTATAGATGTAATTATAATTACTATATAATTATAATATACAAATTACATTGTTTTTATTCCATTCATCATGAAAATCAAAACAACGTTCATGCATTATTATGGCCCACCGTCTCCATGAACGATGTATTTGATTTATTATCTCAGTATTTTATGGCCTGATCTAAATATAAATATACTGAATATGTATGATATCTATATCATTTTAAAAATTATGGATATTATTTAAACATGATAAAATTAAAATGGCTGAAAATAATGAATCTTAACATAATTTACAAATAAATAAAATTTTACTAGAAACATTACTTTAGCATGGAATTGTTAATAAACAGTTAATAAAAGGTTATAGATAAACCATATATGATATTATATATATATATATATATATATTTATGGTTCTTTAATATATTTATAATGAACTTATATTTATTCTATAGTTGGTTTTAACATTCATGATGGATGTTTGAACTTATGGTAATGGATTTTGGTCTCAATTTTCTATCATTTTGACATATGTTATGTTATGGAAAAATATTATTATTTTTTGATTATATAAATACCCTTTTATATTTTATTTAAATAATAAAATCATTTCCATTATATTAAATCTTTCATTTGACAATATTCTTTATTGTGTATTATAGTTTAAACGATTACAAAGAAGCAAGGGATTTCTGTGCAACTTTTATTTTTTTGTGATACACATTACACCTTCACCTTGTATTTCATTAAAATTGTGTATATAATTCCAATGAATTTATTTTATGATAATAATAATGAAATAAATGTGGATTAAATATCCATCTATTATCTCCCTTTCATGGGGTTTAAGATTTCGTGTTACCAACGTTGTTATGGCTTTATTTTACAATATCTATGTTTATGGGGATTGTTTATGATTAAGTCTCTAATGTAGATATATTATGATAAAACACACAAAAATTATGTTGACTAATTTATCCTCTAGTAATTCATTTCATTTTAATGAAATATTTTTTTTGTTTTCACACTTTTGTACTTAAAATTTTTATTAATTTTTAATGAAAATTTGACAATATTTTCCTCTTTAGTCGAAAATCCACTTTCATCAAATACAGTGTATTCTAAAAATATTACTAAAATATCTTATTTTATAATATAATTTTTATGGGATATTTTTAACAATTATTGATTTTTAAAATGTTTTTATAAAACTATTCTATATGTATCTTTGTATAAGATTCCTATCTATCTTCTAATAAAAATTTGAATCAAATAATTATTTTTAACATGGATGGAATGGATATTTATTACCACAATCATTACAACTCAATTGTTTCAGGATTCCCAAATAATATATAAAAGATATTTGTGAAAAAAAATATTAATTAATGGAAATTGTTTTCCTTTATGTAAATAATTTGGAATTGAAAATTATTTTGTATATTGTTTTATGTTTTAAAAGGTATTTTCATAGTTAAATGGATATTTTCCTCCATAAATGTTATAAGTGATCATTCAAAATAACTTTCTATATAATATGATATCCATTTATGTTACATATAAATTACTAAGTATAATATTTAATGATAACATATTTAATATTTTTAGGTGTTGTTAATGATTATGTTCATGAATCCAATTTATTTTTCAAATGATCTTTTATGATGAAGTAATGAAATTTTTATAAAACTTGTTTTCATTACATGCATTATGACATGATGATATTATTAATAAATTTTGATATTATGAGACATTTAAGTATTGATTTAATTATTTGATAGGTGGGTCCTATATCTCCCTCCAATTTAATGTGTATTTAATTTTATCTCGTGAGATAATGATGAGAAACATGTTAATGGACATGATCCCATATGGGAAAATGGGGAATAATTAACTGATATAGAAAATAATTTTATCCATATCCAAAATATTAAACATGTTCAATCATATCCACAATGGTAAATATGTTATAAGTCTGATCCACTATGTTTATGGTCATGGTAGTTAAACATGACATATGAAATGGTATTTTATATTAATGATGGTTCAACAATTTTAAGATAAGATATTATGCTTCATTATTGGTTTAGAAATATTTCAAACTCTTGTGGGATATCTTTTCCATAATGATAATTTTTTATATCATGAATCATTTTTATGATGAGTGAGTGGATAGGAATGAACTTCTTAAATTATATTCATGATCAAATACCATTATTCACATATTCTGATTTGATAAGATCTAAGATTAATATCTCATATGTTTATCCTTAATAATAATATGATCTCACCATTTCTTATGTTTCCTTCCACATGTTATGATGAATGGTTTTGTCAAATTATTTCTAATATGATTACACTATGAGAATATCATTTTGGTGGATGTTGATGGTCTTTCCTGAAATAAGATTATTGGGTTCAAGTAACTAAAGACACTAAACTATTATATTAATCATGTATATGACTAAGAAATAAAATGAATATTCACCTATAAAGTTTTGTATAATCATGTTTGAAAATTTAGCGTCATGATAAAATGCTTCATCTACAATAAAATAGGTGAACCTGGGATTATATAAGGACACAAACATGATGGTAGAAAGAAAACCTACCCCAGGAGAAAAAACACACCATGAGTCACACCCACTATAATGTATGAGAAATGTGACAAAAATACAATAATAAAAAACCTTAATGATCATTATTTTACATGAATTTTTTTTACAATATAAATAATTAGCTAGAAACACTACAAAATAAGTGATCCATGTGCCAAAAAATGAACAGCCGATGTTGGTAACACACCCCCCCAGAAAAAAAACAAAAAGAAATAAATCACAGGGGCACATGGCCAACACTTTTCCTTTATAGTTTGTAAATCATACAAAACTAATTGTGATAGAAAATATTTTTGGTTAATTGACATATTGAGAAAATAAAGGCAAAATCCCTATAGAGGGAACTAAGGGAATCAGTCCCATATTTTTTATTTTTTATTTCATAATGAATTTTATTTATATCATTTATTAATGTTCAAAAGGAGCACAAATATGTTTTTTGAATTTTTCCAATACCATTTAAATATTGTGGTATGGATCATTATTATTTATCCATTAGTTAAATAACCTCTTCAATTTTAAAAACATAAAAATATGTTGAGTATAATTTTTTTAACATTGAATGGAAATGTATAATATCATCAATTTTTTATAGGATAAATTTAGAATAATTAGTACTAAAATAAATTTAATATTAATTAATATATTAATAACCATTAATATTTAAATCAAATATATATTATTTTGATTATGTATCCATTGAAAAAAATGAAAATAAATCTTCAATATTCAAATTTTGGATTTTTTAAAGAGGGAATTCAAAATATTTTAAAATCTTCAATTAATACCATAAGACTCAGTCCATACATATATAATTAATAGTGATACCTCTCATAAGATGGCATTGATGCATGAAAAATCCAACAAAAATGATTATTGGAATTATTCTTATAAAAATTTAAAATTACTTGCATGATTCCATTTTAAATGTACTTACCTAAAGAGGAATAAGTCCCTTAAAATTTCTTTTTTGTAGATAATATCACGATTAATTCCCAAGGAGATGGAACGTCATCTAATGATTATTTTCTATCTATGCTTTCCATAGCATTTCCATGAACATCCTAAAATTTTGATCTTTAAAATCAGGGAGTTTTTCATCCATGAATAATGTTGTCAAGGACTATATTTATAGGATTATTATAGCATGATCCCATCAAAATAAAAAATAGTATGATTCCCCTCATAAATGATGAATTATTAAAATTATCCCAACTAGATCTAGTAGGTTCTAAATGGAAATCCCTATCAATTTCGAAGGAATAAAATTATCACAAATACTTATTATTATCATGAATATTAAAAACCTTTTTCCCAGGATATTTAGTTTCTAGGAACTATATGAGTCGAATCCTTCCGCGGAGTAGTTTCTAGCTCACATATATTCCCATCAACTATGTTTTACTTACCTAAAATTAACATTTCATAGTACCCCAATAAAGTGTATTCCAACTAAAATATTTTCCTATTTTATAATTAAATATCACCCTAATATATGATTCATTATAAGGGATTAACTCAGTGATCTAGTAATATGTTGAAAATTTGAATCCCTTCAGTCCTCTAATGTTGACTCCTATTTTAGCTTATGATGGCCAATGATTTAGACTCTATTATTTCTTGACATTAAAGACTAGTTAGTTATTTCTCAGAATCATCTATTTTTTCTAATGTAGAGACACCAGTATAATCCTGTAGTCCACTAAATTCCATTTTAGAGGTCAACAGATTTATTGAGTCATCAACTATGATGTTAAACTCCTATTATTCTTAGGGTTTCCCTAGGCCAAATTAAATATTCATAGGTTAATTCAAAAATTCAAACCACTCTAGTACAATATTAACCATACATTGATATTTTGAATATTTCTCTACATTTAGGGACTAGAAACATTTTAGTCACCCATTATATCTTATTAATTGGAATCCAATATTTTATGTATATTATTATCTTATATTGAAAATATATTCCATTATAATCATCCTTTTAGTGGTATGAACATGAAATACATAGAGAAAATTCCACAAATTATTTTTGGGAACACTATGAATAAACCCCAGTTTACAAATTTCAATCCTAATATTAGTGTACATTGATAAAGCTGAATCCAAATCATTATAAATTCAAAAAAAACGTTGATCATGTTTGTTTTTTAAACAAAACAATGATTTTTATAGGCCCACCAATCACCTTCAACAAAGATTATTCATCAAGAAAAATAATAATGGGAGGGGATACCAAAACAAAAATGGTTGGAGATTCAAACAATTAGAAAAAATAAAATCACTATTTGAGAATTTTTTTTGAAAAATACCTATTTTTTCTAGGAATAGATAACTTCAAACTATTATCAATGGGGATTGGATTTGTTAGATTAAGTGGGCATACTTCTAAACCACCATGAGTGTGGTGGGAGAGGGATATAATGGGTGGGTGTTTCCCATAAAAGGAAGATCTCGAATATGGTTTTTCCGCACCAATAAGAACATAAACTATCCCTATATTTTTGTGTTTTAGGAGGTTATTTCACAACACATTCCCGAGAGATAAGTTTTTACTATATTCACATTCTAATTTTGAGGGAATGTGTACCCAAATTTTTTATTAGTGATGTCATTTAATTTATCCACGGTTTTTATCCCTACACATTTTGATAGTTTTCCATGTTACTTGTGTTATATATTTTCATCATTTACCTATCATATTTACCTCATAATTATCTCTACAATAATGTGAAATTGTTTTTCTCTCTCAAAAAAATGTTAACATAAAATGTTTCTATACGAGTGGTGTTCACTTTTTTTATATTAATAAATATAATAAATTTGACACTGCCATATGATTACTATTATGATTGATATGTCACATCAAAATAAATTATAATGGCCCGGACCTCTCTGACCCATTCCATTGTCAAAAAGAAGGACAAGAAGTGTTCTGGAGGGTAAAATGGTCTTCTCCCACACTTTCCAGAATTTTAAAACTACACACCGTGTAGTTTGAGTACACGCCCTGTAGCCCCTTTCCGGGTATACCCCATGTCGCAGGCCGTGTCCTCGCCATGTGAAGTAAATTAGTACATGCCGTGTGGTGTAACGACACGACATGTACCACCTTTCCGGGTATACCCTGTGTTGAAGGCCGTGCCCTTGATGTGTGAAATAATGGGTGCACACCTTGTGTCCAGTACTATACGCTATGTAGTCCTTCCCCACGTACGGGTTACCAGTCAATGGAAATGTGCCGTGTTCGAGCTGTGTCCTTTCCATGTGAAATAAATGGGTACATGCCATGTATCCGAACTACATGCCGTGTAGTCCCTCCCCGCGTATGTGTTTCCCTCAAACCGTGTGTTGACCAGTCAACGGTCGTGGAGCCGTGTTGGAATCCGTGTGGAGATCGTGTAAAATAAACGAGTACACTCCATGTACCATAAAGTACACGCCGTGTAATTTTTCTTTTCTCGCCTATAAAAGCAGGGTTCCCCTCCTCCTTTTCAACTCACCCCTCTTTTCCCCTTTCCTCTGAGCAGAGTTCTCCCAAGAGACTCGAAGGTTCTTTCTTCCATAACTTCTTCACCCGAGCTCCGATTTACGATCCGTCAGTGGTCATGGGATCGTAACGACGAGGCGAAACTTCTGATATTGAATTTTTTGTATTTCCTTCAGACTTTCCTTTCCTCAATCCATCCGGGGAGGTTTTTCCGGGACCCGACAGAAGTGACGGACGTCGACGGACGTCTTCTCATGTTGATCTGGGGGAGCGCTGTGATCAAAACCGATTGATGTAGGTATCATACCTTCGTCTCTCTAGTTTGTGCATCATGCAGGGTGGGTGTTCTCTTGTATTTGTGAAACACTTTTGAACCGTTTTACTAAAGATAATAACTTTCTTATATAACGGGGTTGGGAAGTTTGTGATTGATGTTACTTTATATCCTAAGGTACTATGTTGTGAATAGAATGATCTTCTGCCTTCTTGAAAATCACGGTCGTTGGGGGCCTTTGCTTGCGCAATTAAATGTTGCCCTATCTTTCTAGACCGTTTTGTGGATGGAAACATCATAGAATGTGGAAATTGGTTAATCATGCAATGTTGGCTATTAAAAATATGGAGCCCTTGCGTGATCACCCCGGTTGAACATAATGGAATAATGAACATGTGGGTGTCGACTTGGTTATGTGGCATGTGATGGGGGTGTTTTGTGGGTTTTTGTGGTTTTGGTGAGCAGTGGGGCTGCGATTGGATTGGCTGTGGGTTGGTGTGAATGTTATGTTGGTGACGGACATCGGGGCTACGATAAATGGTATTAAAGGGATAATGATGTACGGTGCAGTTGTGGTTATAGAGGTTGGCAGCGGGGCTGTAGGGAAGGGTTGAATGTGAACAGAATATGGGTTTTGAATAATAAATAAAAATTGGAAGAGTTAATAAATGGTGGGTCATGGTAATAGAATGAGATTAATAATCAATGGGGTTGGTTGGTCAATAAGAATGTTTTTGTTGTGCTTCTTGTGTTTCCCTAACATAATTTTTGGATGGAAGCGATATGTTTTACGAACGATCGGTGTTGTTGGTTGTGGATAGTTGCCCAGTAGTTAAGGAACTAAATAAACTAATTCTGCTGAAACGTGAAAACCTAAATGGGGTTGGGGTTTTTGATGTATGGATGCTTCGTAGTAGTAGTGCCGAGGCACGTGCTCAGTTTCTCTATTTAGAAGCCATAGGTTGGGCTGTGTGTTTGGTATACATATATATATCTGTATCTTTTGTGTTTTATCACACCCCACCCATGTTGAGCACTTAGTGTCGAAAACTCTCATTTCATGGGAGAGAGTATTTTTCCCTTAGTTACTAGCTCCTTCCTGCTCCTTCTCCCCTAGGCTGTGATGGCTTGAGGAGACCTTACAGATAAGACTCTACGAGTAGGTTTTAATTGGGGTGGTTTTAGCCCAAGACTCTTTGGGTAGGTTCTTATGTTTCCCAAGAATCTTCATGATGAGGCCCAGGTGTGTGCGGGCGGGATACGTGGTTGTGAGGCCCAGGTGTGTGCGGGCGGGATACGTGGTTGTGAGGCCCAGGTGTGTGCGGGCGGTATACGTGGTTGTGTGGCCTAGGTGTGTATAGGCGGGATACGTGGTTGTGAGGCTCAGGTGTGTGTGGCCGGGATGTGTGGTTTGTGAGGCCAAAGTGTGTGCGGGTGGGGAGAGTGTGGTAGAGTCAGGACGTTCGCCATTAGGAAGTGCAGCTAACTACTGGGAAATGGTGCTGGGTACCCAATACTCTTGTTCTTATATACTACTACCTGGTGTGATTGTGTTTTTGGTGAGTTTGGCTGGTGGGGTTGGGAGGATATAATTCTTTGCTAGGTTTCCTCTATTGTTCTCACGGGACATTAGGTTGTCTCCCCACTTGTGCATGAGAGCTTTAGGTTTCCATACTGAGTATACTAGAATTCTCACTCTACGTTTACTTTCAGGTTTCAAGGAGGACTTCCAGGGCCGTGCGGGACCCTACTAGTCGGACAGTTGGAGTTGTTGCTATTGTTGTACTCTTTTTTTCTTTCGGTATTGTACTTTGAGCGTTCTTGTACTTGCACCTTGTTATAAAATTGTTTAAAAATGCACGTGGGATTGGTTTGGGTTTATTTCTATACACTTGTTCTTTTCCTTTTTGGTGGTTGACTTGTCCTATTTCCCGATCTTAAAAAAATAAACAGGTAATGCCTCCCATATTTGTAAAAACTTATACCCTTGGTGTTAGTCGCCATCCCAAGGCCTAATGGAGGAGGTACTCGAGGGTCATTATCTCCCTTTCACCATTGCTAGCTTAGGAGGGGCATCTTTGGTGGGAGTGGGTCATGAAAAAATGGTATCAGAGGTGATGGTTGAGAGATAGGATGGAGTCTGGAGTTAGGCACTATGAGGATTGCATGGGATGGTAGGGCGACAATGTTAGTTAATCTTGGTGCATGACATAGGCCAGAGAAGATCGGCTAGGACACGGGATTTTAGGTCCCCCTGTGATCCGATTCAAGGACTCTGAGCCTACCGAACAACCAAGTGAGACTACATTGATTGCGGGGTAGAGACCCTGGGGAAGGTACATGCATCATCTTGATTGTGTTTTACTTGATTTGGGTGTTCTGAGAAAGAAATTGAAATAAAATTATAAAATAAAACATTGAGTTTTTTTTACTACTTGGGCATAGGTGATACGTTTTACAATAGAGCTACGCCACCTGGATGTCGTCGCTGGGTGGATCAGACGGCCAAGGCCCAGCAAATCCAGACGGTCAATCAGTTGAGGATTGACCGAGAGGAGGAAGATAGCTAGTCGCAGAAAACACTCCGTTCTTTCTAGTGGCAAACCCTCAAGAAGTACGAGGCTAGTACTAGGATCCCCTATTGGTAAGTCAGCTGAGAGGTGCGGCGCGACAGTGGTGGATGCTCTACATCGGAGAGAGGATAGAGGTAGAGGTTCCATGGGCTGACTTTGAGAAGGAATTCCGAGAGGAATTCCTTTCTTCCATGATCAAGGCAGAGAAGCGGCATGAGTTGCTCTCCATTAAGCAGGGGAGTGTGTCAGTACGAGAGTTTGGGATCATGTTCAAGGATCTCTTGCGCTTTCCTCCGGATCTCATTCCGGATGAGGAGTCGCGGGTGAGACGTTTGGAGGAGGCGCTTTGTCCTTCGCTCCAGTATGTTTTCACCCCCTTCACCCTTCCGACGATCTTGGCGGTATAGAAGAAGGCAGAGGTTGTAGAGAGGATGTAGTCGCTCGGAGGTTCACCCCGAGAGGGGATCCAGCCGGGCTCCTCGAAGGGGGAGGCAGTCAGTAGCAGGTCTCCTGTGATGGGATCTTCTAGTTTCAGGGTGGTAGGGAGCTGGCCCCAGCAGTTCTCATTCATATCTTCAGGTCCTCATCCATTCTTCACTAGCCTATGACCAAAGTGTTTTTCTTATGGATGTATTAGGCATGTCCAGAGTATGTGCCCGACCCAAGATCAGTACGGTGGAGGTGGGCAGGTTCAACGCCCGCCTCAGCAGCACCAGTCGCCGGCAAGAACCTTCCAGCAGCAACAGGCTCTAGTCCCTCTGAGGGGAGATGGAGCAGGTGGTGGCTAGCCACATGGAGTTCCTAAAGGATTTCAACCAGGATGTGGTCGAGGAGGCGGACATCAATAGAGAGGTAGAGGAGCTGGGCGCAGATAGTTGCATGCATCAGAGGCAGCATCTCTAGAAGGACCAGGGATCGATAGAGATGTGTTTGGGTTTTCTTGAATGATATCCTTTATGGTTTGTTTGGGAGCATTACACTCCATCATTGGAACTATTTTTACTAATTATTTGGGTCTGGACCTTGTTTTTGTGAGTTATTAATTCTATGTTGTTTCCCGCTTTTCCTTAAATGTACGTGAAGAGCCCTATCATGTGGGGAGGGGAAGACCAAACCCATTATCGAGACGCATTAATGAGGATGAAATTAAAATCATACAGGCGAGTGAGTGCTGCATGAAGTAGATAATATCTTGACATAGGAGAAGGAATTTCCCAAAACCACGTGTTTGGGAAGTGTGTTGGTTGTGTGGTCTTGGGGGTAGTACGAGTTGAAAAAATCCTAATGTATGAAAGTGGGACAACCCAATTCTTAATCAAGACGCATTAATGAGGATGTGATTAAACCCATGTAGGCGAGTCAGTGTTGCTTAAAGTGGATAATATCTCGACATAGGAGAAGGAATTCCTAACGCATATGATTAGGGTTGTTGGTTGGGTTCCTGTTATATCAAGAACCCTAAGAGGTATCTTGTTGGGTTTCCTCTGGGCAGGTTTTTGAATTCTCAGGGACGAGAATGTTTTAAGAGGTATTTTATGTAATGGTGCGGACCTCTCCGGCCCATTCCTTTGTCAAAAAGAACGGCAAGAAGTGTTCTAGAGGGTAAAATGGACTTTCCCCACACTTTCCAGAATTTTGAAACTACACGCCGTGTAGTTTGAGTACACGCCGTGTACCCCCTTTCCGGGTATACCCTGTGTCGCAGGCCGGGTCCTCGCCGTGTGAAGTAAATGAGTACACTCCATGTAGGGTAACTACACGCCGTGTACCACCTTGCCGGGTATACCCCGTGTTGATGTTCGTGTCCTTGCTGTGGGAAATAATGGGTGCACACCGTGTGTCCAGTATTACATGTCGTGTAGTCCTTCCCCACGTACGCGTTACCAGTAAATGGCTATGTTCTGTGTTGGAGCCGTGTCCTTGCCGTGTGCAATAAATGGGTACATGTCGTGTGTCCAAACTACACACTGTGTATTCCCTCCCCGCGTATGCATTACCGTCAAACCGTGTGTTGACCAGTCAACGGCCGCGGAGCCGTGTTGGAAGTCGCATGGAGACTGTGTGAAATAACTGAGTACACGCCGTGTACCATAAAGTACACACAATGTACTTTTTCTTTTCTCGCCTATAAATGGAGGGGTCCCCTCCTCCTTTTCAACTCACCCCTCTCCTCCCCTTTCCTCTGAGCAGAGTTCTCCCAAGAGACTCGAAGGCTCTTTCTTCCATAACATCTTCGTCCGAGGTCCGATTTACGATCCGTTAGTGGCCACGAGATCATAACGACGAGTCGGAACTTCCGAGATTGGTTCCATTATCATTCCATTGGGATTTCCATTCTGACGTCCACCCGAGGAGGTTTTTCCAGGACCCGACAGAAGTGACAGATGCCGATGGATTTCTTCTATAGTTGATCCGGGGGAGCGTTGTGATCAAAACCTGTTGAGGTAGGGATCTTACCTTTGTCTCTATAGATTGTGCATCATGCAGGGTGGGTGTTCTCTTGTTTATGTGAAACACTTTTGAACCGGTTTAATAAAGATAATAATTGGCTTATATAACGGGGTTGCGAAGTTTTTGATTGTTGTTACTTTATATCCTGAGGTATTATGTTGTGAATTGAATGAGCTTCTACCTATAGAAAATCAAGGTCGTTGGGGGCCTTTACTTGCGCAATTAAATTTTACCCTATCTTTCTAGACCGTTTTGTTGCTGGAAACTTCATGGAATGTGGAATTTGGTTAATCACAGATAGTTGGCTGTTAAAAATATGGAGCCCTTGTGTGATCACCCCAGTTGTACAAAATGGAATAATGAACATGTGGGTGTTTGCTTGGTTACGTGGAATGTGATGGGGGTGTTTTGTGGGTTGTTGTGGTTTGGGTGAGCAGTGGGGCTATGGTTGGCTTGTCTGTTGGTTGGTGTGAATGTTATGTTAGTGACAGGCAGCGGGGCTGCGATAAATGGTATTAAAGGGATAATGATGTACGGTGCAGTTGTGGTTATGGAGGTTGGCAGTGGGGCTGCAGGGAAGGGTTGAATGTGAACAAATTATGGGTTGTGAATAATAAATAAAAAGTGTAAGAGTTGAAAAATGATGGGTCATGGTAATGGAATGGGATTAATAATCAATGGGGTTGGTTGGATGAAAAGAAGGGTTTTGGTGTGCTGCTTGTGTTTCCCTAACTTGATTTGTGGATGGCAGGGATATGTTTTACAAATGATCAATGTGGTTGGTTGTGGATATTTTCCAAGTAGTTATGGAACTAAATAAACTAATTCTGCTGAAATGTGAAAACCTAAATGGGGTTGGGGTTGTTTGTTGTATGCATGCTTTGTTGTAGCAGTGCTGAGGCACATGCACAATTTCTCTTTTTATAATCCATAGGTTGGGATGTGTGTTTGGTATACATATATATATCGGTATATTTTGTGTTTTACCGCACCCCACCCATGTTGAGAACTTAGTGTCGAACACTCCCATTTCATGGGAGAGGGTGTTTTTCCTTTAGTTACTAGCTCCTTCCTGCTTCTTCTCCCCTAGGATGTGATGGATTGAGGCAACCTTACACCTAAGACTCTTCGGGTAGGTTTCGATTGGGTTGATTTTAGCCCAAGACTCTTCGGGAAGGTTCTTTTGTTTCCAATGAATCTTTGGGATGAGGCCCAGGTGTGTGCGGGCGGGATGCATGGTTGTGAGGCCCAGGTGTGTGCGAGTGGGATACGTTGTTGTGAGGCCCAGGTGTGTGGGGGCAGGATACGTGGTTGTGAGGCCCAGGTGTGTGCGGGCCAGATACGTGGTTGTGAAGCCCAAATGTGTGGGAGAGGGATACATGGTTGTGAGGCCCAGGTGTGTGCGCGCGAGATACGTGGTTGTGAGGCCCAAGTGTGTGCGGGCAGGATGTGTGGTTTGTGAGGCCCAGGTGTGTGCGGGCGGGGAGAGTGTGGCAGCTTCAGGACGTTCGCCGTTAGGATGAACAACTAACTACTGGGAAATGGTGCGGGGTACCCAATTCTCTTGTTCTTATATACTACTACATGTAGTGATTGTGTTTTTGGTGAGTGTGGATGGTGAGTTTGGGTGGATAGAATTCCTTACTAGGTTTATTCTATTGTTCTCACGGGACATTAGGATGTCTCCCCACTTGTGCACGAGTTCTTTAGGTTTCCCTATTGAGTATACTTGTATGCTCACCCGACGTTTACTTTCAAGTTTCTAGGTGGACTACCAAGGCCGTGCGGGACCCTACTAGTCAGATAGTTAGAGTTGTTACAGTTGTTGTACTCTTTTTTTCTTTCGGTATTGTACTTTGAGCATCCTTGTACTTCCACCTTGTTATAAAATTGTTTAAAAATCTATGTGGGATTAGTTTGGGTTTATTTCTATACACTTGTTCTTTTCCTTTTTGGTGGTTTACATGTCCTATTTCCTGATATTAAAATAATAAAAGGGTAATGCCTCCCATATTTGTGAAAACTGATACCCTTGGTGCTAGTCGCCTACCCCGGGCCTACTGGAGGCGAGACTCGGGGGTCATTATCTCGCTTTCACCATTTCCAGCTTAGGAAGGGCATCTTTGGTGGGACTGGGTCGTGATATAAATTTATTGAGCTTATTAAATACACAATTGCATAAAAAACGGTTCTTTACTGAAGAAATTTTTATATTGAGATGAAATATGAGATGGAATTTTTTTAATAGGAATAATTTTTGGTAAAATGGAGATAATATCCATTTTAAGGAATTATAATGGCATGCTATTTATTATTGTATGATGAGAGGCTATGATAGAGGTGTAATGAAATTAAATTGATGGGAATAAACATTCCAACATCTATTTTCATTAATAGATTAGTTCATATAAACAACTATGTAGAAAAAATTGGTGAAATAAATTTAGGACACTCTCACAAGGATGTATAAGGCCAACTCACTTCATAGACACAAAAAAATTACTAAAAAGAAAAATATACACTGTTTTGATGGTAGAGACTTCATTGATGTCTCAACTAATTAACACCTTGAATACCATGTTCCATCAACTTATATCATTGGGCTATATAATTGGGGATACTAAATCCATATAGATTATTCTCTATAATTTCCTTAGTTATTAATCAATCAAATCAACAATATCCAAATAGATATATTTCTCTTCTACAATATCCCAGTTATAGAAATTGGACAATAAAGATGACACAATAAATTGGAGGACATATAGGCAGCTTCATAAAAAATAGAGACTTTGACTATTGTTAGACAAAGGATGATGGAGCATGGTTCTAGTGTGAGAAAAAAATATTGGTATGTCCAAATCCAGAAAAAATAAGAAAAATTACACATGTTAATAATTTGTAAGAAAGGGGAATGTTAATAAAGATTTTGGGTATTTGAAGATTTTGGGGAAAACTCTAAAGGAAATGTGGTGAGTAACTATTTATACAATAATATAGTAGTTATTAAAATTGTGATGAATCGTGGAGGAAAAAACTTCACAACAATTCATTGAAAATTGAAATATGAGAAACTAGGAACTGACCACCTCGATGAGAATGTTTTGATCAGTATGAACATATCCTTGAAGTTATTATGTACATCAAAAATAATTACACCATTTATTTCACCAATGTTGGTACCATCATACTGATGATGCATGAAGGTATATATTAATTAATCCAAGAACTATTCCATGTAATGGAATTAAAAAGAACATATATTCATTGTGATATGTTAATAATATCAATTGAATGAATCGTCCTGTGAAGGGAATGACGAATATTGTGAAGGGTGAACTTGTGTTAATATAGGATGATGTAATCTCAATGAACAAAAAAGTTCTTAAGAGTGAAATGTTTGTGGATGTGAAGATGAAAATCATAATAATTGGCTGAACATTAATGTTCATGCTACTACGGAATCAAAAAAACGGGAATATGTATTTACAAGGACAAAAGATTCATACTTATTATAACATTATGGTTGGGATTACAAAAATATATTTACAATTTTGTGACTTTTTCCCATGAAATATTGTATAATGTTTTGGATTTCAATGAATAAGAAAAAAGAAAATCATATAGTTAACCTATTCCCATATTTAAATTGCATCGATAAATATCCCTAGTCAAATTTTTTTGCTTTTTATCATTCATTGATTATTATTCTAGGAGAATCATGGTGTACCCAATAAATATTAATCAAATTTTATGTTTTCTTCAATATATTCAATGGACATAATGATCTTAAATTTTTTTTAAGATCATGTATTTATGGCCTAAAAAGGATTAAAATTTAAATGTTAGGATTTAAAAAAATCAACATGATATAATTAAGAGATAATTCATGGTTCTCCATGTAGCTAAGAACAATGGAGTGGGAATAATGATGAATGAAACACTGTTAGAGATAACAAGAGTTATATTGAAGGGGATATGAGTTAACATAGTTTTTTGGGTACAAATATTTAACATTTTATGTTATATGATCAACAAAACTCTTTTAGTGGTGATGGACCTCTAGACTAGGATCGATGTTTGTTTTGGTAAAATTACTCAGTATTCATAGTTATATACTTTTTAGAGTCTTATATATGAATTTATTAGTGAAGAAAAAATATAGATGAAGAATTCAAGATTCGGGAAATATATATTCTTTCCATTGGAAAATGTTGTAAAGGGGTATTGTTTTAGGGACAACACTTAACAAAACTCTTCAACAATAGAATAATAATTTTTGTATAATATATGGTTAATAATAAATTTTTTGGACACATGTATAATGTGATTAAAAACTAAAAAAGGTGTGGTGGAGGATGAACCCATGTGAGAAAAGGAATCCTTTATAGCATTACCATAACATTATGATCTAGTACAAATTTTATTTGAACCATGTTGGTTAACTCTAGGGAAAATAGCTCCATTATTGAATAGATACTATGCCCCTCAAAAAAATATTTCATATTGGTTTTTTATGGGTGATTAAGAAGCATATTTTCTTATTGAGGAAACACAGATAATAGTTTTATCTTCATTAATGACAGTATTACAAGTTGAACCCGAATCCCTTCACAATAATTGCAATTTAAATCATATTCTATTACCTCATTGATGGAATGTTAACGAAAAAAAATGTGTCTATATGATAAAGGGATATGTAAGGGACTTTGTGGGATGATATCATTCAAGACTAGTGGTCAATAGTTATAGACAGAAAGATGATATTTATTTTGATGAAATAATAATTGTTTTCGATTGAAAATAATTTCTTAAGTTATTGTGATTTTTTTCTATATATAGTTCACAAATTTTGTAGCTATATGTGAAGATATATTTTCTCCATGGTGATCTTGACCATGAAATTTATGACACAACAAAAAAAATTTCATTAGAAGAAAAGAGAAATTGTTTTAGGTAGAAATAATTATGTACTGTGTCATTAAGGCATCAAAGATTAGCTATAATAGAATTTTTGGTATATTATTATCCATGATTATATAAAATTTAATTGACATCCATATATATATATATATTATGGTCCAAAATGTTAATTATTTTTAAACTATTTGGTTTTCTATGGATGTTATGTTGGTTTTAAGGCTCAATTATGGTACACTCCAATATACAATGTGATGGTTGTTTAAAGAGTTTGAAATGAAGGACTTCAGAAAAAACATGATTTATTGGATAATAATTTTCTAATTTGTATATCAATAAACAAATTTGGTCACCACTAATAATGGAAAAAAATGCAGCCCATGACTATGCCTAAAGGGAGTTCTTTATCCCCACGGGCTGGCATAGGTTCCGGGGTATCAATAAATTTGGTTTGGGAACAATTTACCTGTGTAAGAAAGCTTAAGAAAAAAAAAATCAATAATATGATTCTGACATTTTTGTGCCAAAAAAGTCATAAAAACCTGATCTGAGTACATTGTTTTCAATAATGTAAAAGAAGAGAAAACCTAAATAAAATTATTAGAAAATCAGCCACAAAAAACTTCACACGGAAAGGGGCCATGACCCCTGATTCGTATCCACAACACCACACGTAAGTAGGGTGTGAGACTACGACTAGTAGGATAACACCCAAATATTTCAAATGGTATGCAATACAATGTGAAAAGAACACAGTTTTACTATGTAATGAAATGAAGCAATAAATTAAAAGTAATTTTACTTTCAATTGGAAATAGTTTTCAATATAAAACATTCACAATTTTAACAAATTTTAATAATAAATTCTACCTAATGTAATGTACATCCAAACATTCACTAATACAAAGATAAATACCCCAAATCCAATGAGCACAAAAACTGGGAACACACCTAGGGACTAGACAGTCTGGGGCCCTATGTACCTCGTGCCTTAGTGTAAAGTAACCATAGAATATTTCATTCTTGTGAACGATCCACCATTACTGAGCATTCCCATAACCATGAGTTCCCCAATAATCATCAATATAGTTTAGTTAGAGTTGTCGTTATCCAAAATGCTAAGTGAAATAGGGACACATCTCATCTCGATCACTAGCTGTACTAGTACATATCCGCACACCTAGGTACTCGGGCTTCCCCATTTGTTATCATGTAGTTCCAGCATGATACATAAATCTCATTGCACAAAAAAACCATTAATAGTCACATACAAACAATATAGTAGCTGTAAATATTTTATACCATTTAACATACACAATAAATCATTTTGATTTCCAATAAAATGACTTCTCAAAATCCAACATTTTTATTTACCCAAAACACCTTGAAATCCCAACTTAACACTACATGATCACACTTATTGGTCACCAAAACAGAAATATCAGCCCAATAAAATTACAATTAAATCAAAAAAGTAGTTATAGTGCAGCGCCATATGAACCAAGAAGTTATAGCTTTATAAAACATCCATTTTCACCGAAACATGGAACATAAATTCCATATGCTTCACAAACACCATTTAAACCCACATTCACAGCAACAACCAAAGTTAATAATGTAACACCCCGAGATTTAATGAGATATATTATTTTTAATGTTTTTGATGTCTTCTATTATACACTACACCAAGATTAGCTTGTACTATATGCAACACCGTAATAGCTTGCAGTATACGCAACACTATTCTAGGCTTGTGTTACACACAAATTCTAGTTCGTTTTATGGAAATTATTCTACTTAACATTAAGTATAGATTTTGTTTAATGTATAAATGAAATATGTTTTAATTATGTTATATGTAACATAAAACTGAGCTTTCACTACACGCAGCCCTGACTTGGCGTGCATTACAATAAATACCTTCTTTGATTGCATGTGTAGTACATAATACAGAGTTTCATAAAACGAGATATTATTATAATATTATTAGGAACTAGCCGTTATGAATAGTAATACCCACTTTTTGAAATTTTATAAATTTTATCTTTCAAAATGGACTTCATTTTTGGATTTGAAATATCAAAATTACCCTCAGGTGAATTTTTTGTATTTTTCTGAAAACATTAAATTTTCGATGAATAGTGAAAACACTGGGTTACTATTTAAAAACCGAATTTTTATTTAAATAATTATGTATTTTATTAAAAATTTTTTTAGTTAAAAATTGATTCATAATACCTATATAAGTTCAATTTATTTCATTGGAGTCATTTTATAATAATTTTAGATATATAAAAATTTTGTTGAACTTTTCACTGTCTTTTACCCACCTCATTAGAGAATTTGAAAATTTATATAAAACATAATTATACCACTTCTGTGAGTGGAATTTTGAAAATCCAAGAGACACGGTTAATATCAAGGAGTAAAATTTGGTTCAATAAGATAAAAATAAATTTTGGTGAATAGTAACTTTTTAATTTTATTTACCACGGTTAAAAATAAATAGGGTAATTAAGGGTAAAAATGATATTAATATTACCCTAACACATGTCCTAATTCTATTGGATAAGTGTAATTCGACCAAAAACAACCTTATGGATAAAATATTACCCTTTAGGTCCACATGGATTAGATTAGGACATTTATTATTATTTTATTTAAAGAAGAGTTAAAATAATTAAAATCAATGTTTAATAACTAAATAATTTTTAATACAGAGCTATACATAAGATAAATTAGACTATAAATATTAATTAGAAATCTCACAATCATTCCTAAATAATGTAATTTTATTTATAATTTTTAGACATTATATAATTTAATTTATTTATTACACAATGATGATGAAGTAATTACCTTATTAATGAAATATTAACATAATTTATGTTATAAATATCCAAATAAATGTAACTTTAGACTTTTTATGAATTACACTAATTTTATAGGTTAATATGACATTTTATTATTGATTTAATAATCTTTTTTCGAACTAATAATGTTGTTATGATTATCACAAAAATCAATTACAAAATAGTGTCAAAATTGACACAAAATAGTTTTCAAAACAAATATTGTATTATTATTTGTTATTATATTTCTAAAAACTGTTGTTCGGAAAAATGACTTAGATAAGGTTATATATATTAATAATCAACCACTTTGGGTTCTTTTGGCTGGTTATAGTAAGTTTATTAACCATATAGTTTAAGAAAACAAGAAGACACGGTAAAAGTTAAATTATTTAACATAGAGTTAAATCTAAATTATAAGGTTAACATAGAAACCTAAACTTTTCTAAAACCAATTGGTTGGGAGGATATCAACCCATACCCACTTTTGCTTTGAAATAAATCAATTTGAAGCTATTATAAACCGAATATGACTTTATTATAAAATAATATTTTATGTTTTTCAAAAGGTGCCCCTCTCCTCCCTTATAAAAAGGACCCCCCCTTCCCTCTTCTATTCACACCCTTTTGAGCGTTGATGATTGAGAAACCCATACCCATTCTCTTATACACATCCCTAGAAACATTCTGGAGGTTCTGGACTTCTCAAAAGGAAAACTCTACTTCCTTAAGAGGATTCTTAAAGGAGGTGCATCGAAAAAGAGGTAATCTCTTCTTCCGATTCTCTCAAGTTTCATTCTTCTTCTACTTCTTCTTATTTAGTTTACTCATTATAAATTAATAACATCAGTATTAATTATATACTGATATATTATTATAAATATTAAACAACCTTATTTCACTTTCTATCCACCCTACGGAAAACAAAATCACCGCGCGTACGTACGTACGGAATACCGTCTCCACGCCGTGTTGTAATATGTTTTCAACCACAACCATACTTGGATGGGTATAATGGTGTAAATAAATAACTATATATGATTATTGTAAATTGATATTGATTCTGAAATATTATACATACATTTCAATACAATTCCATGATCACGGGAATGATATCATCGTTCGTGCGTATGTATGGACTACCGTGTCCACGACGCGATGGGATTCATTCTCCATGTTAACCATTCACGAATGATTATAATCTTTATATAATGAATAATAATGAAATATATGACATAATAATGATACTCAATTTATGTATATATATATATATATATTTATTTCATCTACTTAATTCCATTCAATTCAATAAGGAAACGAAAATAGCGGTCATGCATACGTACGGCCTACCGTCTTCATGAACGGTGTATTTAATTCCATTTATCGATCTATCATATATATATATATATATGTATATGAGGAATATATATTATATATAAATCATGTTTTACATTATTTAATTATGTAAATCAGTATATAAGTTACAATATCAAGAACAACAAGTCAAAACACGTACAACAAATGAAACAATTTTACCAAAATCGTTGCTTTTACATCTAATTTACAAATGAACGGGTAATATAAATTCATATGTAAACCTTATATGATATCAAAAAAATTAATATGATTTTGTAATAATTCAATTAAATAATCTAAATCATTATACAAGAGGTTTAGAATCATACGAATTATATCAGACATAAGGTAAGGGATAACTATTCCAATCTCGTTCTTATCCGAGATTGTTATTCATATGTATTTACTGGAGTTATTGTTATCATCCAAGCACATGTTTTCTAAAAAACAATTCATGAAAAATTCATGTCTTTATTACCCAATTTTTTAATTTACCAAATGTTATGAAATGAATCTTACTTTTTTTACCACACGGGGACCTTTTTGACTTTTCTGAGAAAAGTACGAGAAGAATGTTATTTTTAACATATACGGCGTGAACATATTTTTACAGTTTAATAGCGCCTCATTTTCATGAAGCTTACTCTACATGATTTTATCACTATTTTCAGAAATATAACATTCTATTAATATTTCATGGAATTTTTTGAAAAGAAAATGATTTTGAAGTAGAAAAGATATTTTCCTCAAAAATTCATTTCAAGTGTTTTATCAAAACCATTTTCCATCTAATATGACATTATTTCATATGTGTATGTTTCAAGTATAATTTCTCTATGATTTACATGGTTTCACTTTTCATATGATGAAATATCCATTTGTTTTATAGGATTATGTGATAATGGGATGATGTTTATGAAACCCATTTTATGCTTTGGGATATGATGAATGTTTTAAGTTTATTTTGTGGAACAAGTAAGAATGATTTCATTATGAGATGGGTGGGAACTATGTCTCCCACAAATGCATTGGGTAAATATTTATATCTCATGAGATAGACATGGCTGGAATGGTAAGTTAATCTGGTTCAGTGATACAGGACATGAATGAGAGGTGAACTCGATTCAGAAAGGGACATTGTCCACTAATATGGTCTTGGCAATAATGCCTTGGCTACTATAGAAATCATATCATGTGCATAATGGTTTTCCACAATTAAATGTTTTATTCCCATGCTATTTTATCATGATTGATGTTCCTTTATGATATATTCCTTACATACATCCATGATTTATGTCTTTGCTCAAGATTTTGATGTTTAGATTCTATTTTCAAGTTTCTGCATTCAAATGTTTATGGATTGTTTTATGTTCTCTATGATTTCCCTTACTGAGAATTTGAGCTCACCCTTTTTATGTTTTCTTTTACCCAGGATATAAAGAAATGTTTTAGGTAATAAAACCAAAGGGAATGATCTTTATGGAAAATGTTGTAGATCTTTCACCATGATTAGATGATTACGTTCTGAGTTTCCAAAGACACTAAACTAATACGGTCTATGGGCGTCTGTTTTTGTCATGTATTAAGTATTCCGAAAAATTAATGTAATTTACATGTACGTCAAGCTTTGGGTCTCCATGTACGTCAAGCTTTGGGTCTCTACAGTTGGTATCAGAGCGAAGGTTTAGTTAACCTTTGGATACTAGGATGCGAAAACTTTAGTGAAATCCCTAGAAATATTTCTAAGGTATGTCTAGGGATGTCCCTAAGGATAATTATACATATAGGTTATAGTCCTAGAAATATGGTAATGATCTTACAATTTAACATAAGATGTTAGATATTGATGGTACTCCCCCTTTATTATGTTGTTTTCCCTAGCATGATTTTTGCCTCTCACACTATTCTTTTTGGGTTTTAGAAAATGGCTGGAAACAGGAAGATTCACGATAATGGGGGATATGATGGACAATGGAATGATATTCTTCATTAGAAACCAGATGAAATGGGATTTGGATGTCGAAACATCATTATTATGCCTAATCAGAATTCTAATAATATGATCAATATTCTCAACTTTGGTAAGTTTCCCGACTCAGCTAATAAGAGAAAGATCGAGTTTCATGATGATCATAGAGAAAAGAAAGTTCAATTTCTTTCATGTAAATCAAGTGGGAAGAGGGATCAAGGAGAATTTTTCAAAGGAACTGGAAGATGCTTTGGGTGCTGAAAAGAAGGGCACAAATCTAGTAAGTGCAAAAGAAAAGGTTAAGTTTACACCATGCAGAAGGATAATGGTTTTTCTACAACATCAACAATTATTATTTGTTTTAAATGTGGAATGAATGGGCATTATGGAAACCATTTCCATAAGGCGAAATCTCATGAAGGGAATCAGCATGGTCATATGGGTAGTATTTATGTGGATGATGATGAGGATACTACAAATGATATATGAGATTAAAGAAGTGTTTAAGCTTGGTCCATGGTTTAAGAAGGTAATGGAATGATTTATGTTTATCAAGAGTTATATTTTATAGTTAATGGTACTATGGATTAAAGAATCATCTAAGGATTGTTACACAATTTTTTTTCCAAAAGTTCTTGAAAATATATGTAGAATGGTACTGTTAACCATGAATGGTTATTCAGATATTTTTGGAAAGAAGATGATATGCACATAATGAATGGATAAGGAGGAAATAATATTTATGATAGTATTCATGAGCTCATGACTGATATAAGGTAAAATTGATATCATTGTTTGAGTATATCGAAATTTTGTGATTTTGGTATGTGGAAAGAGTTGTCTTTTGACAGCATTCATGTTTTCACTGAGGTTCTATGGTAATTCATGTTTCAAGAGAATACATGATTGAGGTATTCACATGTTTAGAATGCGATCAAATATATATATCTTATGACATATAAATGATGCTATTCACGTGCTTGTTATGTGATCCTTACAATAATCGTTTTATTTATACTATGATATTGGACATATGAATAAGACAAAAGATTAGAAAGGATTAAGTTAGACATTAGATATAATTGTTTAAGGTAAGCACTTTTTTTCAATATTTTTTCTATAATGTTATAATATTATAGTTTTAGAAAAAGGACAAATCGTAGGACGGGCAACAACCCGCCGCGTTAGATAAGGTTGTGGGAATCGAACCCACAACTGAAGTACGACAGGCCTTTATCACCTACCACTGGCCTACAAAAAGTCCCTAGTTAGTAGAAACTAGTTTTATTAAGCAGTATGATAGATGAAGTATAATTCTATTTTTGGAATCATATATGATTAACCTCACCATAGATGGACTTATGTATATTTGATAATTTTTACAACCCTTTTGTTTGAGACATATAGAATGACCCATCATTCTTTCACATGATCTGCTAACACTTCACGAATGTAAAATTAAACTTATTTTCATTAAGAGATAAAGTGGAAAGTGTTCAAGGCATGAACAACAGTGATATTATACTGAAATAAAGTAAGTATTTATTCTAATCCAAATTCTTCAAGTTTAGGGAAATGTTCTTGAAAACCAAAAATGTTGTCCTACTTCCCTTATATCGGATTAATTATATGGTACCTTATATCATCACAAATTTATGGCTTTGTGATTGTTGGCTTTTTCATAGCCATGTCCTCTACCACTCTACACCAGAACTTGATGGTTATATTTTTCTTACATATCCAAATTTCCACCTATGTTCTTCTATGTGGAATCCCAGCGATGAGTTAATCTGGGTAACCGTTACATTTTTAACTTTCCTTTTTAAAATGAAGTTTTAGTATTTCTTTTTACGATGTGGGTTTCTATGAAAGAAACATTCAAGTAGTAAACCATTTATAACCCTGATGAATTTCGAGGGAGAAATTAATTTTAAGGGGGGTTGAATGTATCACCCTGAGATTTTATGAGACATATTATTTTTAATTTTTTTGATGTCTTCTATTATACACTACAAAAATATTAGCTTGTACTATACGAAACACTATATTAGCCTGCAGTATACGCAACACTATTCTTTGCTTGTGTTACACACAAATTCTAGTTCGTTTTGTGGAAATTATTCTAGGCAACATTAAGTATAGATTTAGTTTAATGTATAAATGAAATAAGTTTTGATTATGTTATACACAACACCAAAAAAAGCTTTCACTACACGCAGCCCTAACTTGGCTTGCATTACAATCAGGACCTTCCATGATAGCGTGTGTAGTACGCAATACCGAGTTTCACTAAACAATATATTATTATAATATTATTATGAACTAGCCGTTATGAATAGTATTACCCACTTTTTGAAATTTTATAAATTTTATCCTTCAAAATGGAATTCATTTTTGGATTTGGAATATCGAAATTAACATAGGGTAAATTTTTGGTATTTTTATGAAAACTTTCAATTTTTGATAAATCATGATTACACTAGGTTACTATTTATAAACCAAATTTTTATTTAAATAATTATTTATTTTATTTAATTTTTTTTGGTAAAAATTGATAAATTATAACTATATAAGTTCAATGTAATTCATTGGAGTTATTTTATATTAATTTTAGATATATAAATTTTTTATGAACTTTTCACTACCTTTTACCCACCTCCTAGGAGAATTTGAAAAATTACATAAAACATAATTTTACCACTTCTGTGAGAGGAATTTCAAAAATCTGAGACACACTGTTAATATCAAGGAGTAAAATGTGGTTCAATAAGATAAAAATAAATTTTGGTGAATAGTAACTTTTTACTTTTATTTACCACGATTAAAAGTAAATAGGGTAATTAAGGGTAAAAATGATAATACTGTTACCCTAACACATGCCCTATTTCTATTGGATACATGTGATTCGACCCAAAACAACCTTAGGGATAAAATATTACCCTTTAGGTCCACTTGGATTAGATTAGGACATTTATTATTATTTTATTTAAAGAAGAGTTAAAATAGTTAAAATCAATGTTTAATAACTAAAGCATTTTTAATATAAGGTTATACATAAGATAAATTCGACTATAAATATCAATTAGAAATCGAAAAATTTATCCTACATAATGGTATTTTATTTATAATTTTTAGACATTAAATAGTTTAATTTATTTATTACACAATGATGATGCAGTAATTACCTTATTAATCTAATATTAACATAATTGATGTTATAAATACTCAAATAAATGTAATTTTAGACATTTTATGAATTAAACTTCTTTTCTACGTTAATATGAAATGTTATTATTGATTTAATTAACTTTTTTAGAACTAATCATTCTATTATGGTTATCAAACAAATCAATTACCAAATAGTGTCAAAATTGACATAAAATTGTTTTTAAAACAAGTATTATATTATTTATAGTAATTATATTCCTAAAAATAAAAGGATTGGGAAAATGACTTCGATAATGTTATATATATTCATAATGAACCACTTAGAGTTAGTTTGGATGGTTATAGTATGTTTATTAACCATATAGTGTAAGAAAACAAGAAGACACGGTAAAAGATAAATTATTTAACTTAGAGTTAAATATAAAAGATAAGGTTAAAATAGTATCCTAAACTTGTCTAAAACTTATTTTTTGAGAATATTTCTACCCATACACACTTTAGCTTCGCAATAAATCAATTTGGAGATATTATAAAACGAATATGACTTTATTATAAAATAATATTTTATGTTTTTCCAAAGGTGCCCCTCTCCTCCCTTTAAAAAGGGCACCCCTTCCCTCTTCTCTTCACACCCTTTTGAGCCTTGAAGCTCGGACAAAACCTACCCATTTATCTTCAACACTTCCATAGAAACATTCTTGAGGTTCTGGTCTCTCAAAAGACCAACTCTACTTCCTTAAGTGGAAGCTTAAAGGAGGTGCGTCGAAGAAGAGGTAATCTCTTCTTCCGATTCTCTCAAGTTTCTTTCTTCTTCGACTTATTCTTCTTTAGTTGTCTCATTATAAAGTAATAAAATAAGTATTACTTATATAATGATATGTTATTATAAATATGAAACAACCTTATTTCATCTTCTATCCATCCTACGGAAAACAAAATCACTGCGTGTGCGTACATACAGAATACCTTCTCCACGCCGTGGTGTAATCTGTTTTCGAGCACCACCATACTTGGATGGGTATAATGGTGTAAATAAATAACTATATATGATTATTGTAAAGTGATATTGATTCTGAAATATTATACATACACTTCAATACAATTCCAGGATCATGGGAATGATATAATCAGTCATGCGTATGTACGGACTACCATCTCCACGACGCGATGAGATTCATTCTCCATGTTATCGATTCATGAATGATTATATAGTATATATAATGAATAATAATGAAATATATGACATAATAATGATAATTTTTTTATGTATATATATATATATATATATATATATATGTATATGTCATCTTCTTAATTCCATTCAATTCAATAAAGAATCAAAAACAATGTCCATGCGTACGTACGACCTACCGTCTCCAAGAACGGTGTATTTCATTCCATTTATCGATATATCATATATATATTTATATGCTGAATATATATTATATATAAATCATTTTTTACATTCTGGAATTATGTAAATCAGGATATAATTAATAATATCAAGAAGAAAAAGTCCAAACACGTACAATAAATGAAAAGATTTTACCCAAATCGCTGCTTTTACATCGAATTTACAAAAGAACGGGTAATATAATGTCATCAGTAAACCATATATGATATCATAATAATGAATAAGATTCTATAATAAGTTAGTGACATTATTTAAATCATTATACAGGAGGTTCGGATACATACTAAGCATATGATACATAAGGTAAGGGATAACTATTCCAATCTCGTTCTTATCTGAGATTGTTATTCGTATGTATTTACTGGGGTTATTGTTATCATCCAATCCCATGTTTTCTAAAAATGTTTTCATGAATTTTTCATGTCTTTATTACCCATTTTTTAAATTTACCACATTTTATGAAAGGAATCTTACTAATTTTTACCACACGGGGACCTTTTTGACATATCTGACAAAAGTACGAGAAGAATGTTATTTTTAACTTATACGGCATGAACGGATTTTTACAGTTTCATAACGCCTCATTTTCATGAAGCTTACTCTACAATATTTTATCACTATTTTCAGCAATATAACCTTCTTTTAAAATTTCATGGAATTTTGTGAAATTAAAATGATTTTGATGAAGAAAATAAATTTTCCTCAAAAATTCATTTCAACTGTTTTATCAAAACCATTCTCCATCTAATATGACATTTTGTTCATATGTGTATGTTTCAAGTATAATTTCCCTATTATTTACAGGGTTTCAATTTTATCATTATGAAATATCCATTTGTTTTATAGGGATTATGTGATGATTGGATGATGTTTATGAAACCCATTTTATGATTTGGGTTATGATGAATGTTTTAAGTTTATTTTGTGGCACAAGTAAGAATGATTTAATTATGAGATGGGTGGGAACTATATCTCCCTCCTATGAGTTGGGTAAAGATTTATATCTCATGAGATAAACATGGATCTAATGGTAAGTTAATCTGGTTCAGTGATACAGGACAGGAACGAGGAGTGAACTCGATTCAAGAAAGGAACTTTGTCCACTAAGATGGGCATAACAGCAATGCCTTGGCTACTATGGAAATCATATCATGTACTTAATGGATTTACATAATTAAATGTTTTATTCCCATGCTATTTTATCATTATTTATGTTCTTTTATGATAGATGCCTTATGTAATTCCAAGATTTATGTCTTTTCTCAAGATTTTGATGCTTAGATTTTATGTTCATGTTTTTTGCATTCAAATGTTTATGGATTGTTTTATGTTCTCTATGCTTTCCCTTACTGAGAATTTGAGATCACCCTTTTTATGTTTTCTTTTCCTCAAGATATAAATAAAGGTTTTAGGTAAGAAAACCAAAGGGGAATATCTTTATTGGAGATGTTGAAGATCTTTCTAGAAGATTACATTCCGATTTTCCAAAGACACTAAACTAATACGATCTATGGGCATCTATTTTTGTCATGTATTAAGTATTCCGAAAAAGTAATGTAATGTCCATGTACTTCAACCTTTGAGTCTCTATGTACATCAATATTTGGGTCTCTACAAATAAACATTCAAAAAATGATTTCGAGACCTAATTCATTTCAATAAAATCAACTATGTAGTTATAGGGAATCCCCAAATGAACCAGTAGAATATTTCTATGAAAAAACCCCAATTTCCCAGGAAAATGGGATTTAAAATTTATTTTCATTGCAAATTCCACTAAAACCAATATTTTATGCAATTATAACATGTAATAATAATAAAAATACTACAAAAACTATAAGCTAACTCAAAAATATTGCATACACATTGGAATCACCTACCAAAATGGTTAAAACTGTGAATCCATTGTGTGAGAATTCAATCGCACCACTACTGCACCTAAAGTAAGGTAAATCGAGCCTAAATTGAGAATATTGGACCATGAAAACCAAAACATAAACCCTAGGATTTAAACTCTATCCTCTGGTCATTTTGGAGACCATGTAAATTTGGAAAAACATCACAAAAACGGCAGGAACTTAGAGCGAGAAACACTTACTTTAGATTGTTTAATTTTCTACCACCAAATCCCCCTTCAAAATGAAGTTACAAGGAGGGTTTGAAGTTCTTGGAAGGATACGATGAATCAAATTGTAATATAGGAGAAGAAATTTCCAATTATGGAGAAATTACGGGAGTGAAACGATGTAATTTTTTCACATTTTTTATTACATGGACATAGGCGTAGGGTTTGTGATCACGTTTTCGAAAACCAAGCACCTAAACCGTGCCCCCTCAGTTCTACCCTCAAACCATCTCTAAAAGCCTTCTAATTTTTTGGGGGAATAGGGTGGATTTTAGAGTAATGTTAGGATAAAAATATAATATATATAAATACATTTAATGAATAACTTGGTTGTGACAATTCTCCCCACCCTGAAAACATTCTATACTGAAATGTCGAATAGGGGATTGATCGGAAAACAAGAATGCGTACTCATCCTCAACCCCTAACTTCCACCCCCATATATCATGTGTAAAACTACCATGCTTCCAACAAACCCAAAAAGTGGAATATACATCCCTCGAAGCATTGCCTCATGGGATTCCACTATATGCATTGGCCGCTCAAAAACTGGCAAGTCATGCTCTGTCTCTATTTCATCCCAACTGAGCACATGGGATGGATCTGGCTTGTATTTCTTCAATTGGGAGACATGGGAGACATCATGGATTTATTTCAACTGAGAAGGTAAATCCATCATGTATTCCACCTTCCCAATATGCTCGGTGATATCAAAAGTACTTTCTTATCACGACATCATCTTCCCGTTCTTTTCCAATCGACGATGGTCGAGACAATGGGACTCATTGAAGAATACGATCTCCACTATAGAAAAATATAGGTCTATATTCCCTTGGTTAGTATATGATTTATGATGAATCTGAACTATCAACAAGTACTGTCGAATCAACTTGACCTTCTCTAAAGTCTCCTGCACAAGACTCGGCCCCAACCATGAAGTCCCACCTAACTCAACCCAACATAGGGGGAACCAACATGGAATACCATGGATCTCCTCAAAAAGTGAAATTAAAATTGTTGATTGTTATCTATTATTATAATATAATTCACCCAATCCCAAATGGCTATCCCAATAACCTCCAACGTCCAAAAAAACATGTACATAGCATGTCCTCCAAAATCTAATTTTCCCTCACTATCTGACCATCCATTTGAGGATGGTATGTTGTGCTCATATAAATCTGAGAGCCCAATCCCTTATAATGGCCGTGCTAAAACCAAGAAGTCAAACAAGGGTATCTATCAGAGACAACTTCTTATAACACACCATAGAGCCTTACCACTTCCTGAAGATACAAACTTCCCAACTCAACTACTTTAGATGTATCATTGATTGGAATGAAGGTGGATGATTTGTTCAGAAGATAAATCACCACCCAAATGGAATTATTACCCCAAGGTGTATGAGGTAACCAAAAAATGAAGTCCATGGTGACCTCATCCCACATCAAAGTAGGAATGGGTAATTACTGGGGAAACCAGAGGGCCTTTGATGCACTTCTTTCACAAACTGGAATGTGTAGCATATCAACAAGATGTATACGATATCATGTATCATGCCTGGAGACCAAAAAAACCAAAGAAAATCATAATACATCTTGGGGATACCCTGATGGAAAACCCACTGATACTGGTGGCTATCCTCTATCACCACCATTCATAGAGATAACGACACTACAAAATTTTTATTCAAGAATAGGATGCCCTCGGGAGATGATGACCAATCAGGGGACGTCTCCCCACCATGAAGAAACCGCCTCATCCACAAACAAATATGATCACTAGGATGTTCTAGGTGAACCAAATTTAACAGATATGGAGTCAACTAAATGCTAGAAAATAACACAACCCCATTCCTGTCCTCAGTCTCCACATGCATCTGAGCAAAGAGCCCCATCAAAGTCCACTCATCACTGGAATTATTCCCATATTGTACGGAAGCTCTTATACTCTAGGTGTCAGCCACCATGTTACCCTTTCCTGAGGTATAGCCAATGCCAATGTTGAACCCTACAAGAACTAGATCCAGTGACGCTGCCTCATGTTGAGGTCCTTCTACGAGAAGATATAGGCCAAGATTTTGTTATCAGAATAGACCACAATATTCTCCCCAAAGTTCTAGTGACACTGGGACTTCGAAGCATGCATCAGCAAAAACAAAAAAATTCATGGTTCGGGTAATTATTTTCATGTGGTCAGAGTTGGAAAGAGACAAATGCCACCATGTGATCATCCTACATAAGAACGCACCCAAGACCCATAACTAAAGCATCAAAATAGACCACATACCCCTTCCTGACCTTTGGAAAAATCATCATGGGGTGGTATTAAACTGCCACTTTAGCTCCTTTAATGATGCTTAACATTCTTGGACCCATACAAACTTATCCCCTTTTCGGGTGAGCACAGTCATCAATGAAGCAAGAAAAGGGAAATATAGAATGAATCACCTGTAATAACTGGCCAGACAAAGGAAAATCTTGATCTTGAACACATTCTCCTACTGCTACCATGACATGACCACACTGATCTTCTCAAGGTCCATTGAGACCCCCTGCTATGAGATCACATTCCCCAAAAATTTCACCTCCCTGGTCTATAAAATGAACTCTTACAAATATATTTAGAGGTGGTGATCCCACAATGTTCCCTTGATGATCCTCATGTGATGTCCGTGTTCATCCTCAGAGCCAGAGTATACTAGAATGTCATCCAAAAACACCACAATGGAAGAATCGAGATTCAGGTGGAACACCCTATTCAAGAGTTCCATAAAGACTGGTAGATCATTGGTCAATCTGAAGGGAATGGCCATATAATAAATTGTACATGCTTGGTAAGGATTTCTTTGGGATATCAAACCTCCTTCACCCTAAGATTATGTTATCTTGAAAGAAAGTCTTTTTTTGAAAACCAGTTTTCCCCCTTCAACTGATCCAAATAATCATCTATTTTGGAAAAAGGGTATATGTTCTTAATTGTGAATTTATTCAGCTTCCAGTAGTCAATGTGAAACCAAAGGTATCTATCATCCTTTTTTGCAAACAACATAAGAATGAACAAAGGAGAGACTCTCGGGAGAATGAATTCTTTGGATTCTATGTCATCCTATTGTATCTTTCATTCCCTCATCTTGGTGGGGGCCATGCGATATGAGGGAAAATATATCGACTGTGTTCCTGGTGCCCTATCAATCACGTACTCCACATCCTTCTCTGGGTGAAAACATGAAAAAACATCTGCGAATACCTACAAAAATTCATTCACCACATGAGGTAGTGCACCTTTCGGGGAAATAACATCATCCTCTAGCACAATTGAAAATATCTAGAAGATAATACTCCTCAACTCTGGTGGTGTAGGTCCTTCCAAACTCAACCAATGAAAACATTCTCCATGAAAAACATGATGACTCCCATCAGGTGCCTTAAAACTCACTCACCACCAATAGCAATTGATGTGGGCCTAGATCTGTACTAGAAAATCCATACCAAGTATTATTTCATCATATTACATATGTAAGACCAGTAGGTCCCACTCCATATCAACCCCTAACATTGAAAGTGCACACGATGGGCACGTGAGACCCTACTCCTTCTTTTTTTCGCAGTGGAGTCACCACCTCCATCGTAAAATACAAAAACATGGTTGGTATATTCTGCATGTCCACAAAATGAGAAGAAATTAATGAAAAAAGGCACCGGTATCAAAAAGAGAAATGGATATAGAAGATGCTATCATAACGGTACCTCATACTATTGACAGTCCCGCCTCTGACACTGATGGTGCCTGATCCACTGCATGGAGATTTCCGGTCTCTACCAAAGGACGACTTCTTGTCTATGGATATTCCCTAAATTGGTTCTGTCCAGAAGATGACCTCTCCCTACCCCCACGACAGCCAAATCATGATCCCCCCATCCTCAATGACTTGTACTGATCCGACCCTCCTCTTGAAGCCACAAACCCTTCCCCACTCAGATATGGAAGTGACACCCCTGTGAAGTGTTAAAAATGAACCATACCTCCACACTGGTATCAAGGATTCGGAAGAAGAGGGCATGCTGATTGGATGGGCCCTGGCCTCCCACAATGGTGGAAGAAAACCTATCTCGCACTAGAAGTGACAGATGAGAAATTCCTGGAAGAGTGTCCTGAAATACCACCTCCCACTTCTGGAATCCATAGTTAAACCAATGCCATTTTTCAAATGGTTTTCATAAACCAATGGGATTGAGATTTTTTTTCCAATGGTTTTTGAAAAATATGGAATATATTGATTTAGTGTAGTCTTTCCCAATATTTTGTGCAAACCATTGGGTTATAATTATTTTTACGAATAGTTTATCTAAACTATTGGGATATAATTGTGTAAAGGGTTTTTCCCAATGTTTTTTTAAATCGTTGGTATATGATGATGTTTCCTAATGGGTTTTTAAAAGAATTAGGAATGTTTTTCCCCTATTAATCTAAACCCTAACTTCCCTTTCCATATTTGATCGACTAGTTTAATCCCAACCAGGGCGGTGCTCTCTTCCCAGCGAGAGACCCCCCTCTTCTAAAGATACATCTTATTTGTTTCCACTACAAATTGGTGAGTTGGAGTTACATATTATTCCAACATTTATTTTAGATTTTTATAAACCAGGTTTACATTAGTTCCTCATATGATGTAATCTCTCATCATTTAGGGTGTCTAGTTGTTATTGAATGTGAAATTGGCACGTTCCAAATACTTCATCCTACACATAGATAATAAATTTTCCTTCTCTAACCACTACCATCACTAATTTATTGTTGAGTGTTACACAATATTAGTGTTTTAGGGGTATTATATTTTCTCCCACTAGTGGGGGGGGGGGCTATGCAGGTAAAGGTGAGGTGGGGGGGGGGGGGGGGTTCAGGTGGGGTTAGGCTGATTGCGAGGTAGGGGGCTGTATAGGTTGCGGTGGGGGTGGTATCTACTTATGGGGGTGGGAGAGGTGGTTGTGAAAGTGGGGGGTGATGGTGGTGGGGTGTAGTTAGTGGGGGGATGTGCAGTGGGTGATGGGGGAGTTACAAGTGGGGGTGTGTAGTGGTGGGAGTATGTTCGGTGTGAGTTGGGGGGGGGGCTGTGAAAGTGTGTGGGGGAGAGGAGTGTACATTTTGGGGGGTTGTGTAGGTGGGGGTGGGGGTTGTGTTTGTCGGGGGTGGATGTGTAGTGTGTGGGAGAGGGGGTGTTGATGGTGGTGTACAGGTGGGGTTGGGATGTGTAGTGTGATGGTGGGGAGGGTGGGTGTGTAGTGCAGGGTGGGTTGTGCATGTGGGTGTGTGTAGGTTAGGGGGTGGGGGAGCCTTTTTGAATAATTTCATATAGAGACCAGGGGAGGAAAATCTACATATATATCCACCTAGACCTAGGAACTAAACCAATATGCATGTCCCATATTCATAAGCCTACCTCTCTGTGTATTAAATGAATAGTCATTCTATGTAGATTTCAACTTCTAATCACATCTTAAATTTAATTCATATTATGAAGAAAAAAATATCGAGTAATCCATAAAACATCATGTAGGAAAACACCCTTAATCATCTTTCCTTCATGACGAAAATCCTTACAAACACATTACCATAAAACACATCATTCCTAATAATTACCTATAGATATTCACTAACCCATATTCCTTCCACGAAAATCCAATGTCCCATCATTTTTTCAAATGAAAACTTGATACAAACATGTTATCAAGAAACCAATCCTACAAAATTCTCTTTTCAGTAAAAAATATTACACTATTCATTGAAACACATCATTTCTTTTTAATAACATGAATGAAATCCCAATTAAATCACATAGCTCACAATCACACCCCCATAGAAAGCCCCCTACTCCCAAGGATAGACCATACCCCTGGGACAGACACCCACCCCCATGGACATGCCACCCCCTGGAAACCCTCACCCCACAGAAACCCCATCCCCCTAGACACCCCCACCACCCTAGAGAGCCCCGCCACCCTAGTGGACTACCCCCAACCCACTGGATATCCCCCACCCATGTGGACACACCCCCACCACCGTGGATATCCCCCACCCCTGGACACCCCAACCCCATTGGACACCCCCCCTGTGGACTGCTCGCCCACACCCCCCGAAACCCCTACCCCCTAGACAGCCCTGCAATCCCAATGGATAGCCCTCCCACACACCTAGACACCACGTACCCCCTGGACAGCCCCACCACTTCTTGGATATCCCGCCCACCCCCTATAACCACCATACCCCAAGACACCCCCAAACTCGTGGACAGCTCGCCCACCCACATGGACACCACCACCACCCTAGACACCCCCACCCCCATGGATAGCCCGCCCACCCCCATGGACACCCCTACCCTTGGACAGCCCCGCCACCCCTGTGGACAGTCCCGCCACCCCAATGGATAGCCCCGCACCCCATGGACACCCCTAACCCATTAGATAGCCCCCCCCCCACCCACATAGACAACCCGCCCCCCTGGACACCCCTTACCCCCTTGGACAGCCCCACCACCCCTATGGACAGCTCTCCCCCCAGACACCTTATACCCCCTGGTCAGCCCCACCACCCCTGTGGATAGCCCTCCCACCCCCTGGACACCCTTACCCCCTAGACAGCCCCCAACCCCATGGACAGCCCACCCACCCACTTGGACACCCCACCACCCCGGGACACCCCCATCCATTTAGACACCCACCCATTGGACACCTCATACCCCTTTGAAATCCCCCCTACCCCCGTCAATTTCCCTACCACCCCTTAGACATCCCCTCCACCCCTATGGACAGCCCTACCACCCCCCGTGGATAACCCATCCACCCCCTCGGACACCCATGAAACCTGTGGACAACCCCACCTCTCTAGACAACCCCCACCCCCTAGACATCCCCACCCACTTGTGCAGTGTATGTGATCACTCAAATAATCTTCTAAAATATTAAATTTTTTCGATATAAAATTTACTCAACTCTTGAATAATTTTCCCCCTCAAGTGTGCATGATCTTGTAAACTCATGTAAATTTCATCAATGATATTTTGTTATAAATATAGTATTTTTTGTTTTTTATAATATGATTCTCATATAGTGTAGAGTGTCAGTTATGGTTTCATATAATTTGAACAATTCTCATTTACATAAATAGATTTTTGATGAAACTTCAATCATATTGAATTTCTTTTGACTAAATGACTTATAACAATTTATTTACAGTATGGATATAAGTTTGATGTATGAAACTAGTAGAATATCAATCAATTTTCAAAAAAAATTTAATATCTCTTTTGATTTTTCATTTCAAGGTGTTTCAGATAGTGGTCACATACACTGCCCCTATTACAACAGTGTTGGAGTACCTCGGTTGAGCCATGAAGAAGTCATCATCCACATAACCAAATATAGTATTCAATAAAACTAATTTGTGTGGTATCAAAATGGGGAGAAAATGAAATCAAATATTGCTGATGATCCAAATGAGTGGACATGATTGGAGAATTTTTTATATGATTGGTTTCCATTTATTAACCATTAAGAAAAATAATGGATTCCAACCAATGAATATTTTGATATGAGAAGACATGATGTGTCTAATGAAAATAATGATGTTGTCAGGGTGAAAAAATTTAATGAAGCTACCACAACTCCAGCATATCGACAATGCGGTAAAATTAAAATGCTGGAAGTTTTAACCCGATTGTTTAGTGGGAAAACTATGTTTGGGATTTCTAATAAATCCATTGATTACATTCTTAATTTTGTGTGAGTAAGAAAAAATATTCCCCCCATCATTTTCACACACATGCTGCATCCTGACTACAAATATTCCTACTGAAATACATCCTAGAAAACAAAATTCATTTCCTTGGATGTATCCACTAAATATAATATGTACACATTAATGTCTTATGTCCGTAAAAGGAATAAACTCGAAGGTTCTATCGTGAAAATTTACTTGACTCAAGAATGTATGAATTCCTGATATATGTTTTTGTCTGATCATAATACATGAATAAACATACCAATGATAAATGAAGAAGAACAGTATGAGAAAATTGAACCAAGTTTTCCATGAATTCCTCAAATATGAGGAATTCCTGGATCGTATACATTGATGAAATTAATCCTTGACGAGCCGGAGATGGCACATCGCACAGTTTTTTTCAACTGTGAATTGATTGATGACTACATCATGAAAGTAAATTGAATATGTATATCTTATATATATATATATATATATTAAACTATTACTATTTTTTCTATAGGGAACATAAAGTGATGATAAATAGAAGGCATCATTCATTATCTTTTACAAGGAGGGAGACTCTGCATATAAAAGAGTTTTCTGCTTCGTTAAAATTGAATGTAATAATATTACTATTTAATATAATTAATAGAATAATTAATAATGTTCAATAATGATTTATATTTCAGGTACTTATTTGGCCTAATGAATCGGTCTCTGAGGAAATAAAAGCTTTGGAATTTGGCCCTAATACATTGGTTCATGACTGAAAATCAATTGTTATCAACAAGTACAAATTTATTTTCATATAAAGATCAATGAACATGATATCACCACATGATGGTTTTATGGTTACTACCACAACATATTGTAATGCAAGTGCATCAGATAGTAGAACGTGATTTGAAAATTTATGTTTTATGGAGTCGTTGAAAAAATAATAATTTTGGATTATTATTCTCATGTATGATTCACAATAATGAAATTCCATTGGTTTGATTCGATGACAAGGAATGGAAAATATATTTAGGATTTTGGATTTCGAGTAATTCACATGACACACACTCTTTCTACCGATGAACCATTTGTTTTGGCATCAATGGTGAAACAAGATTTTTTAGTTCAAATAACATCTTAGACCTGAATTTGGTGTCATTGTAGAAATAATTAAAGGCACATTTTTTATGATGGTGATGATGGAATTGACACCATCCCTACTTCCATTAGAAACGATCCATTTATTACATTTGATGACTCCAAGAGCTATATTGTTAGAGTTTTCTATGAACATTATGTTGTGGTGGTAAATATATAAAATCATCCAATCAGGTTGTCAATTATTTTGGTTTACCTCGACATGGGCTGTTAAGGATGGTACTATTCAAATTTAATTAATATTGATTACAAATATGTTCTATCCGAGTTCACCGTTATGTAAATTTTAATGTTTATTAGTGGAAATTTTATTTGAATTGCATTTTATAATTTGGAATTGAACTGTATTCAAACCTATGACACCACCATATTTCTCTTGTTGAACATTTTAATGAATTAACTATGATATTTTAAAAAAATTATAACTCATAGATGACTCTTTAAAATTTTACCAGTTAATGAACAAGGTGGATTGCATTTATTAGAAAAATAAGTATTAAAACCTACTTCATTTACCTGGGCTGAAGAAATTAAATTTTTCATGAATGTTCAAAAATTCTTTACCCCTTACGAACATGATAGAATCAATGTTCCAAGATTTTAATAGACTGATAACATATAGAAAATAACTATCCTACTAAAAATTGAATTTCATTATTACACCTTGTACGATTTATTTACTTCAATATATATTTCTTCAAGCTCAAATAAACCATGGTTTGTTCAATTATACATCAATCTCCCTATTCCCTCTATTTTATTTTGTTTTTTGGGTTACACATTATATATCCATTTCAATTTACATCCATATTTGTTTTCAAATCCATGAAATGAAACTAATTGAAGAGATGTAATAGAAACAGATTATGGAAATTAATCGTCGCATGACTGAGCTAGAAATTCCACCACTAGTTCCTACACTGGATATTTTATTTCAAATATATATATTTAAATAATATATAATGTTATGTGATTAAATTTTTTAAACATTTTTTCCAAATCCATCTATTAGGCGACTATTATTTGATGAGTAGTCCAGTAGTGGTCCCCGTACCCGAAGTGTTCGTATGAGGGGCAGTGGTACGAGATATAGAAGATTGGGTCGGCATACTTGATTTGACCCTTCCCATCCCAATAACATACAATCCATTCCACATTCAGAGATGGGCGTGTCGTTAGAACACACGAGATATTTAATCCTGGCATGTTTTGACCAGCCTTTAAACTTGAGCCAACTCACCCTTCTGAAACATATCCAATGATGATTCCCACTCCCCATCTAGTATTCAGACAGCCCCTCCCCCTATGGAGAGCCCCCCATCCCCTTGGGCAGCCAGACCACCCCTGGATAGTCCCTTACCCCGTGGGCAGCCCTGCTACCCCCGTGGATAGCCTTTCCACCCCCTGGACACCCCATACCTCCCTAGACAGCCCCACCCAACCCTGGACACCATGTTCCCCCTGGACAGAACCCCCCCTCTGACCCCGTACCCCCTGGACAACCCCTTCCACCCCCCTAGTCAGCCCCACCCGCCCCATTACATCCTGCCCACCCCCTGGATAGCCTCTCTCTTTGTGGACAACCCCTAGGACACCCCCAACTCCCTGGACAGCCCTGCCACCCCCATGGACATCCCGCCACCCCTGGACTGCCCCTCCCTATGTGGATAGACCCCCCTCATGGATAGATCCCCACCCCCATGGATAGCCCCACCACCCCTTGGATCTCCTGCCTACCCCCTAGACACCCCGTACCCCCTGGATAGCCCCCCCACCCCCTACACACCCCGGACCCCCCCCACCCTGGGACTGCCCCACTGCCATGTACATCCCACCCACCCCTGATGGACAACCCCACCCACCCCCCAGGACACCTTGTGCCCCCCTGGACAGCCCCCCCCCCCCCCCCACCGCTGTGGACATCACCCCCACCCCCCGTGCACAGCCTGCCCACCCCCTGAGATAGCACCGCCACCCCCCGTGTACTGCCCTCCCACCCCCTCAGACACCACGTACCCCCTAGACAGCCCCTCCCACCTGCTGAACAACATGTGACCCTCTGTACTTCCCCCACCCTCATGGTCAACCCCTGACCCCCGCAGACAGCCCCACCCCCTTTGAAACCTCTGTACTCCCTGGACAACCCCTCCACCATCTTGAATATCCCAACGACCCCCTGGACATCCCATAACCACTAGACAGTGCCCCCTCCCCCCGTGGATAGCCCGCCCACCCCCATGGATAACCCGCCCACCCACAGAAGACCCCCTTTTGGAACCATGGTCGTTCTATGCATGAATTGGATTATGGTTTGTGTTTGTTTTCAATCTTAAGAGGAAGCTCAGAATGTGTGCCATCAAAGTGATCATACAAAACAAGCAGATAAAAATATTGAAGGTGGCATCATTTTGCAGTGTTTTCCAAATTTCTGGACATGAAAATTGAAAAATGAAGAAAAGTGTTTTTGGAAAAGGGAATTTCACGCCAAAGACTTGGAGAGTTGGATACTTGCGTGCCATATGTTTTTCAGGATTATATTATCAAAATATAGCGAAGGAAGAAGGGGAGCCCATTTTTTTGGGTTGGTCGTGCAAGTGACGAGCGTGGCAGAGACTTGCACACCGAAACTTGTACACTGAGGGAACACATGTGTGCCATCACATAAGGTACCCAAATGCCTATAAATAAAGGTTGGACCCTCATCATTCGGTATGAAGTTAAGACTTAGAGAAAATCAGAGCTCTCGTCGTACAGGTGTTGTGGTTACACAATTAGTGGTGGGTCACACAAGTTGATGTTGTGTGACAGTTGTTTGTTGTGCATCCAAGATATTTTGGGCAAGAAAGGGGTTGAGTCTCCCAAGTTTGGAGTTGGTGAAGAAGTTGTCACGTTGGTGGTTTTGTGACACTTGCATGCCAGGATTGAAGAAGTGCGATAGTTGAAAGTTGTGCGACAAAACCGGTGTCGGTGGAAAAGAGTGTGAGTCACGCAACATTAAAGTTGAAAGATCAAGTGTCGTGCAATTAGTAGAGGTGAACTTGTGCGCTGTCTTTAAAACAAGCACACTGAATTGGAGAAGCTTGCCAGGTGTGGATTGAAGCAAGCCAGTATTTTTGGGGCTCCATGAAAGCTATAAGTTTTCCTGATACCTTTGGTGCAATGTGAGTTTAGTCTACGGGTGGAAGTTAGACGTCAACATAGCATCCACATACAATAGAAGATGTATTCATTAGAGATAATGAAGAGACCTTCACGTCTATAAACTGAGTTGGACTTCACCAAAGGCAGTGAGCTAGGGGGAGTCAACAGGAGTGACCCGAGGGATGCAGTAGGAAATCCTTGAACAGTTGTAAAGGCAGTGAGCCTGGGACATAGTGACTGTTCCCAAACCATTGTAATCCACAACGAGTGAAGAATAGTTGAATTTGGTATGTCCAAAAACCTATCACTGTATGCTCCTTGGATGTTTCCCTTAGTGGTGAACCAAGTAAAAAAGTGTTGTGTCATCAATTTGCATGTGAATGTTTTATTTTTTCTCTTATCTATCATAGAGGTTAAACTGGTTTCTACCAATGTGGGAATAAGATCTGTTAGTTTAAATGAAAATATTGACACCCTGATTCACCCCTCCCCTCTCAGAGTGTCCAAGAGTCCATCACCCCCTACCCCCCTCGATAGCCCTGCCACACCCCATTGATATCGTGCCCACCCCATGGACACCCCTCCCCCCATGGACTTCCTCCACCCCTATGGATAGCTTGCCCCCTAGAAACCCCTACCCCCTTGGACAGCCCGACCACCCCTAGGACACCCCTACTCCCTGGAAAGCGATGTCATCCTAGTGGACTACCCTCCCACCCCTGGACACCACCTGCCCCCTGTACAACCCTACCCACCCCATGGACACCCCTTCCCCCTGGACAACCCCCACCCCAATGGACAACCCCACCCACCCCCTGGACACCCCCTACCCCCTATATAGCCCCTCGACCCCCATGGACCACCCCCTGGAGAGCCCCCAACCCCCTAGACATCCCCCTCCCCTATGGATTATAGTGTTTCTAACAACACAAAGATCCCATTAATCATAGATACCCACATTGTTGCCTCCTAGGATCCTTGATCACCAATAAAAAAATAGTGGATTGTATTTTAGAAACTCCCATGAATAATAAATGATCCGAGAAGAACATGGTTATTCCACTTCCACAGAAGTTTGAGTGGAGACCAAGACACAAAATTTACTACCTAAGATTTCCCTTTATGGAATTTTTGATTCATTTATAGTGGTAACATTATAAAGAATTATAAAAAACAAAACCTTCAATAATATAATATGACGTTCTAAAATAAGGGACTCAAAATCATAAATCCCATACAAATACATTATAAATAATTCTTCATAAAACCATTTCAAAATAACATAATAGTGACTTCTTTCTATTTAAAACTCCCCAATGGTTTATAAAAACACCTTTTAATGATCCATTTCAAAAATCATATAGTATTTATGTCCCATAATAAAAATGTTATCATTTTCCAAATAACCAAATAACCCTTACATCTATACACACCAAAAGCTTTCATTTTTTCCTAAAGAAACACATACAATTGAAATAAACAATTTTCCAAAAAATATTTTAAAAATACTAATGATCTTAAAATCCTTAAAATTCATTCCATTGAAACCATTATAACCCTCACCCCTCCTAGACACCACCCCACCACCCAGACCCCCCCCCACCCATTGGATACCCCCACCCCCATGGATAGCCACCCCATCCCCCTAGACACCACCCACCCACTTGGACAACCCCCAACCCCCTATAAGGCGACCACAACCCAAGACGCCAACCCACCCCCTGGACACCCCACCCCCGGGACAACCTGACCACCAAGACACCCCCACCCCCATGGACAACCCCTACCCCCTAAATAGCATCCAACCCCTAGAAGACCCCACCCCTCCTAGACACCACCCCACCACCTGGACACTCCCACCCCTACACCCATGGACAGCCACCCCACCCCCTAGACACGACCCCCACATGGATAGCTCCCAACCCCCTAGACTACCCCCTCCCCCAGGGAACCACCACACCTCATGAACATCCACCACCCCCTGGTCACCCCCACCACATGGACAACCCCACCACCTAGTAACCCCCCACAACCTTGGATAACACCCCTCCTCCCCCACAACCTAGACACCACAACACACTGTACAGCCCCCACCCCTCACAAACACCACCCAACAACCGAGACACCCCCACCCCTTGACACCCACAACCCCCAGGACAGCTAACCCCACCCCCTGGACACCACCACTCCAACATGGACAGACCACCCAACCCCTAGACTGCCCCCCCCCCATGGACACCACCGCACCCCCTAGACACCACCCGCCACCTGGATAGCCCCCACCCATGGACACCCCCACCCAATGGAAATCGTCCCACCCCTGGACACAAACCCACCCTCAAAACACCCCCATGGACATCCCCCCCATCCACCTAGAAACCCTCATCCCATTGGATACCCTCTCCCCCTATACAGCCCCTACCCCCCTTGGACAACCACCCCAAACCCCCGAACAACCCCCAACCCCCTAAATTATGAATTGAATTATTTATGTATTTAATTAATTTATGAATTATGTGTTAATGGCCTGTTTGTATAATTTTTTTATGGGAAAACATGTTGTATGTGTATACTTGTTGTAATTACCATATTAATTATGTGTTATTTCCGTTAGTGGTGTATGTAACTCTAACTACCATGGGTTCTCTAAAATGTAATTGTCCTGTCACCATTATGATATATCTCCACTAAATATATTGAAATTGATTAGTTGGAAGAGTGGTTGTCATGTGACGATTGAAATGGAGAAACTATGTTGTGGTACATGTCATGGTTGGAAGAGTCTATTGTTTTTTATGTGCTATTGCAGGTGTGTTTTTTGTTATATATTATGTGTTGTTTATATGTGTGTTTGATGGTGTATGCAATGGAGGGGATGGGTGGCTTTTATGCTAGCTATTCTACTATTTTCTAGAAATACACTATACCAACGATTTTAATCTGTTGGTAAAGTGTATTTTGAGAATAGTTTTACCAACAAATTGAATAAACGGTTGTCCATACAATATCCCAAATGTTCAAAACCGTTGGTAAAGTGTATTTCGTGAAATGTTTTACCAATGGCTCTAAAGTGCCATTGGTAATAAACTATACCAACAGTTTCAAAACCATTGGTAAAAAACATGTAAAATATATATCCTAATGGTTTATCAACCAGTTGTATATATATATACCATCGATTTCTATAAAAACATTGTAATACTGAATGTTTCACTACCATATACCAACATTTAGAGAGAAACCATTGGTATTTTCCTTTTGAAATGGCTTACTAACCAACAATTTCAAAAAACGTTGGTATATAGTATTCCAACAGTTTTGATGCCTATACCAATGGTTTGAAACTATTACTATATACTGTATTTCTAGTAGTGTACATCCTTTACCTGTTCCTCCAGCTACGTTTTCTTTTCTAGAGAGCTTCCACATGACACTATTGATAAAGTTCTAGAATAAAAATCTCTTCTATTATGTTCAATCTTCACCATACGTGCTCGGTCAACGACCTCAACATAGGTCCTCATCATGAAAAAGGAAACTAGGGGGTATATCTTTAGTTGCAAGCCTTTATCAAATGTGTTTGCCTTTGATTGTTCATTTGAAATGATTTCAAGGGTATATTGAACCAGTTCACCAAAACAGTTGGCATTCTCCATGACAGATTGATTACCTTGAACAAGATCCATGAACTCTCGGGATATTGCATATACCGTGAATTCGAGGCAGTACTGTTCATTGAAGACAACCATGAAATCTCCCCATCGCATCTGCTCATTCTTCCCAGTTTGAAGGACAGATTCCCACCACCTGTAGCTGGTACCCTCTAACAAAAATGAGGAAAACATCACCCGATCTCGACAAGATTATCTAGTAACACGAACATGCACTCAATCTTCTCAAGCCATTCCTTTTCTTTCCGAGGTTCAATGCTGCCTTGGAAGGTGGGGGATTATTTTTCAGGAACTCCTAGGCCTATTACTTCTTGGAAAAGTCTCATCGTCTCTAAAATTAATTGGAATAGGAGAAAATCTCTATCCTCGATCATGGATAGCATGAACAACATCGTCGACTAGCCTCTGATCAATTGGTGTGGGAGAACTCTCTCTTGATTCCTCCGATGGAAAGATGGGAGTTTTCAGGGGAGGAATGATTTTACAAAATGAAATCATCACAAAAACAGTAGTCAATACCACAATTCTGAAAATTTTAATAAAATACATCAAATATAAATATTCTAAACACATTATAGTAATTAATGGAACAACTACTCCACCCCTGTCTGATGTCCACGTGTGCTCTGCATCCAATATATCTCACTTGGAAGTGAAGTCAATCAGACAATTCAATTGTCCTTAGTGACTCATGGTTTACCATGAGAGGTGTGGTATAGGTACCCTACTCATGACAAAAACCATGTGTCCTAAATTTCCTAACTTCTATATATCCTGTCTCATCCCAACAAAGTGATATAACCAAAAAAATATGGTCCCCCTCTGATACCACATTTTCAGAAACCGAATCTGGTTGCCAATAACACTCACACCAAATCCAGCCCTTGATAAGCATCAGAGGGAATTTATTATCCCCATGAGCTATCATATGTTCCTGAGTATCAATTAATTTTCTTTGGGAATTATTTACCGGATATGAAAGCATATGAAATAAAAAACTATCAATAATATGATTCTTAACGTTACAGCCAAAGAAGTCTTAACAAACACCAGATCTGAGTAATTAGTTTTAGATAATGTACAATAGGTCCAAACATAAATAAAAATATCATCAAATTTTCCACATAGTCTCCATATGACATGGTTCCATCACCCCCAATCCATCTCTACAACACTGCACCATAGGAGGGGACTAACAACCCGAACCACCTCCACTCGAGGGTTTACCTTTACATGTGTCAAACATAATCAAGTGTACTTACACCCAAGGGGTGTATGTAGTGTGTGAGACTAATCATAGTAAGATACCACCCAAATATTCCAAATGGAATGAAATACAATGTGAAAATCATACAGTTTTACTGCGTAATGAAAAGCGTTGATAAATTCAAAGAAATGTAACTTTTAATTGAAAATAGTTTTCAAACTAAAACACTAAGAATGTTAAATCATTTGAATAAGAAATTTTAGCTACTATAATGTACACCCAAAGTTACCCTAATACAAGGTTAAATACCACAAATCCAATGAGCACCAAAACTAGGAACACCCCTAGGCACTAGGTAGTCCCGGGCCCTATGTACCTTGTACCTCAGTGTAATGTAACGATAGAAAATTCCATTATCATGCACAAGACACTGGTAAGGAGAATACCCATCAAATAGTGGTCCCCAATCATTATCGATATAGTTTATTCAGTGTTGTTTTTATAGAAAATTCTATGTGAAATATAGAGAAACCTCATCCAGATCACTAGACGTACGAGTACATATCTGCCCAACAAGGTACCCAGGATTCATCCTATATTATCTAATAGATTCAGCATACCAAACATGCACCCTTTCAAATAAAAACTCCATTACTTGTCACATAAAAAAAATTCAGTATCTATACACACTTTATACCACTTATAGCAAACAACAAAACATTTTGATTTTCGATAAAATGACTTCCTAAAATCTCACATTGTAATGAACCCAAAACTCCTGGAAGTCCCAACATTGCACAACATTTTCACAAATACAAGTCACCAAAATAAGGGATGTCCAAAAAAAAGTCCATTATTCCAAAAAATACAGTTATAGGGAATCACCATATGAACCAAGATATCATATCTTTATAAAACCTACATTTCCACACCAACATGACACTTTAAATCCATGTGCTTCACAAACACCATTAAAAACAAATTTTGCAGAAAACATTAAAGGGAATGAACCTTAAAAACAATGATTTTCTACCCTAATTCTATCATTAAAGTCAACTGTGTAGTTATAGGGCATCCCCAAAAGAACCAATAAATGATTTCATTGAAAAAACCCCAACTTCACATGAAATAGGCATTTAAAATTCATTTTCATTAAAAATATCCCTAAAACTAATTTTTGAAATTATAATCACATGAAATAAACATGGAAATACTATAAACCCCAAAATCATACTTAAAAGGATTAAATACACATTAGAATCCCCTAATAAAATGGTTAAAACCTTGAATCCTATTTTTGCGAGAATTGAATCAGACCACCACTGCCCCTCAAGGAAGTTAGATCGAGCCTATAATAAGAATATTGGAACAAGAAAACCCAATGTTAAACACTAGGATGGAAACCCTACCCTATGTTCAATTGTAAATTCAATAAAATTGAGAGAAACATTATAAAAGGGGGAGGATCTTAGAAGCGAAAACACTTACTTGAGATTGTTTGAAGTTCCTCTTCCAAACCCCCCTTCAAAATGATGTTCCAAGGAGGGTTTGATCTACTTGGGAGGATACCATGGCTGAAAGGATTGAATGAGAGAAGAAAGGGCCGAGTTTGGATAAATCCCTGGATGGAAAAGGCACAATTTTAACATATTTTTAATGACCTGTACATAGGATCATGGTTTGTGTGCAGGGTTTGACAAACCATGAACCTAAACTGTGCCCCCTCCTTTCTCCCCTAAAAAGAAATCTAAAAGCCACAAAATTTTGTGGGGGATTAGGGGGGCCTTGGCGTGAATGATAGGATAAATATATAAGAAATATAAACACCTTTAATGATGAACATGAGTGTGATAATGTAAATAATGGGAAGTTAAATTTATCAAATAAAATTTCATGAGAAATTCCATAGAATGAGTCAAAATGATATATTATAAAATAATATCTACCCCAATTCTTATTTATTTAAATTTATCATCTACAATGATTCCTGTCCATGAATATGAGTTGATGAGGACATATCGATTGTTTTATGCATCAAAAGTGGGGAGTCTATTTTTCTCTGTGCATTGTTCTGGAATGGACATTACAAATATAGTGGGATAAATTATCTGATAAATTGTGAATCTTGGATGGGAGAAATGAAACACAATGAATAGTATAAAGAGTTACATCTTGGAGATCTAAAATAATGAATTATTTTACTGAGGTTCATATTACACTATAAGAGGATTGATAGGGAGAATTTTATTGAAGATTCTGATGAGAGGAAATAAACTAAAAGGTATATATTTAGGCACAAAGGATATATTGTGAGATATAGTTTAATGTTAGATGAATTTGTGATTTAATTCATGACTTAGTAGGAGTACATGGTAGAAATACTTGATTGCAAAGTAGTGATTTGTATGCGAAGGATTTTGGAGGATATTCGCCTAAAAAGAGAATATTTTGTTATTTTTTGATTTTCATAGTGATTATTGCATTTTTCAGATTACATCTCTTCATTCAATGATGAATCACATTGGGGTAAAATTAAAAATTTCTTGAGAAATGTTGGAGGAAGGATTTTTTAATGTGTACAAAATTCATAATAAATAAAATTTTGATGATTTACTTATGAAGTAGATTTACTCTTCTAGGATTATGTGGTATCTATAATGTATCTGCCTTATAAAAATGAGAATATAATGTTTTTATGACATAAACGATGTATAGATATGTGACTAGTTCTCAATAAATTCTCTATGTGGGATTTATTTTCTCAACAACCCTTTTTTCTAGGGAAATTTAGTTGTTAAACTCCTTTCAAATGAGGTGGATCTTAGTAAAAGAGGTCGGTTCCCAACACCACCAAAAATGGTGGAGTAAGAGAGCAGGAACATGGGATGGTTTTCCCATAATAGATCTATCTATCTTCTAGATTTTCACCCTAAATCATATTAAAAATTCACCATAAATTTGTGTGGAATTTTGTGATATGGGTTTTTTATATATTGAAGGGAAATAATTTAAAAGGATATTCTCTTTTAAATTTTGATGGACACTCTACCCACGTTTTTACAATAGTGATATCCTTTTATTTATTGTTTGTTTTACCACTGTCCATTTTTTTCACATTACATATGGACTGTATTATCAAATATATTTTACTTTTTGATCTCATAATTATCACTAGACAAAGAGGACAATCATTTCGGATCCCAACAAATTCATCTTGAAACAAAAATTAACCTAATATTTTTAATCCCAAAAATGGGAATATGTATATATAAAATAAAAATTAAAAATATCAATCTAGTCATTGGGAATCCCATAATAGAAAGTACTAAATAGTATCATTTCCATGGATGAATTCATAGAATATATACCCAGTCCTCTATAATTGATCAAAATTATTAGAAAAAATTTATACCCAAAATAGGGAAGATGGATTTCATCCTCGGAGAATGTGGCCATTGGAAGCCCCCTTTAGTGAGTCATATTTTCAAAATAAAAATATACCAAATGAATGAATAACCCCCTCTAATTTGGTTTCTAGAGACCTTTGAAAATGATATACACAACTCCTGATCCCAAATATGGTTTGTTTCCCTATATCCAAAACTATCTATTCTATTTCCACTATCACTGGACCTCTTCCAATATCCTTAATCATTTTCTTCACCTACACACAATGAAATTCATGATATATACTACCAAACCTAGCCTATATAATGTCATAAATAGTACATAAATTAATCCTAAATGGAAATTAATGGTGTTCCCAACCCCCAAATCCTAGAGACTAGAACCCTAGAATCATAAATATCATTAGGGTAGTATTTATCGATAAAAATAGCCCAAAAAATTGGTGATAATATTTACAATTAGTTATTCCAAACACTCCACATGATAAAAAAACAATGATAATAATGTCAAAAGTTCAGAAAATGGGCTGTCAACATAATTTTCACATAATAAAAGTAGTCACTATCAAATTCTGAGGTCTAAATAATCATGAACACCAAAAATCGCTAAGTGTTGTTTTTTCTTTACCTAGAACTATCACAGGTATGTCTACAAATTACAAAAGGAAAATTAAGGTTATATGAAAAAATATCCTTGTAGGATTTCACCAGGTATTCAATATACAATCCATATTATATAAATCATATATTATAAATTTTAAGTTAAACTTGTCATGTTAATCATTTCAATATAAAATATAAATCATTCTTTTAAAATAATTTATATTTCTAGTATCAAATTGGTTAAAAATTGTATTTCAATTAACATAGTAATGATTAAGAAGGTATAAGAAAACTAACATGAAAATATATTTTCTCAAACATTGGAATGTGTAACTCTTTTTCAATCATAGAGCCATGGAAATAACATTGAGGTTGGTCGGATCGAGCCTAAATGATCCTTAAATATCTTATTAAACAATGGATAGAATAGTTCACACATACAAATACCTCTGGCCTAGGGGTAGTAATTTAAAACCTCTAGGAATGAACTTCCTTACCTTATCATGTTTGTATCATTATAAATATTTATCCTTGTCTAGGTGGAGATTACACATTCATAGTGTTCTAGTCCTTTACTACCCCCCTAACAACCTAGATTCTGATGTTTATCATGTTCATCAATCATACATGGGGTTTTTATTAATTTCCAACAATATCAAATCATTTCCTTCATCATTAAATTTGTCTGAAGTTGAATTTACTATAAATTTTATTCCATTTGAAGGAAGAAAAACAAATGGTTTTCATAAAATATCAATCCTCTAAAAATATTTCATATTGTTCTGCTATTATAAATCATATAATTCAATCATTTCTCTTTAAAAAAATTATTTTTCATCATCAAGACATTCATTGATTCCCAATCCATTTTCTATAAATTAGTAATTTTTTGAGAATACAAAGTCAAATAGGTTCAACATAAACTAAGTATTTTAGATATATTATCCACGAACTGAAATCATGATTTGGAATTAAATTAAAATCAATTTAAAAATTGAAAATAACCAATGTTTCAATAGATTGATATTGTCTTATGAAACCACATTCTTCAATGATGATATCAAAAAAAACCCTACATAGGATCACCTAATGCATAGTTTATGTCTTGAATGATCAAAAGTGGTAACTGAAAACAATATTATCAATTACAAACACACATCTAAAAGATTCTAGAACAATTGGAGTTAGAAAAAACATATATCATAGTGATTTTCATGTAATTTACAATGACCAATGCATATTTGAGTAATAAAAATCTATTCCATGATGGATCTATAATAAATCCAATTATTCCAACTAAAAATCGATATATCTAGAATAAATGAATAAATGATATGGTTTCATTCAAGAAAATAATGGCATATTTATAATATCAATGATGAACTATATGAAAAGGGTAACATCCTTATGCGAATCTAGATCCAATTCCCAATGATCCATCAAAAACCACTATTGATAGGAAAGGTATTCAGAAAATATCTAAGAGGAGTCTCTTTAGTTGATATACTAAACCAGAGGTAGAAAATGAGTGAAAAAGTATCTGTTTCAGGATAAAAAAATAAAAAACCAAAATAATTAATTTGCAATGCATGGATTGGCTTCATGGGTTGTCAAATTGTTCACCATCCATATTCCCCCTTCTACACCATTGTAATATCTAATTTTTTTTGCTAAATGGATTGACTAACCATGTATTAATCAAGTGCCCCTTATATTCTATTAGAAGTTCTCCATGGTATGGATACAAATTTTGATAAATTATGATAAAATCATGTATGACACTACAATCCAAATCCTTGATGTTTGAGGGCATGACTGTATGGTCTTCATTAATAATTCCCATAACTATGAACTATCATCCAGGTCTCCAACATAAGGTACTGAGGTTCATGGGTAGACTCTCATGGGTTTCCCCAACTATGTGTAAACAAATCATACTAATAAAAACATCAAAAAATTTAAAAATTACCCTCAAACAACCATGAAAAATACACAACAAGTATAGAAAAAAATTAAGGGATGTATGTATACGAATGTGACTATGGGTATATCAATATTCTATCCACATTAAATGTTTTCTACACCCATAAATCTACTCATAAAAACTATATATCAAATAAATATGGAAATTTTTCCATTATAAAGGCCTCATGCTCCACCATATCATGTAAACCGGAACCATATTTCAACAAAATTAGAACCAAATTTATGAACAATCCATAAAGAACCTTCATTAGAAATTAACAATATGAATATTCATATTGATCACGACCATATATCTTTCTACATCAAAGTCCTCCAAAAAAACATTGGATATTACTCAAAGATACTTCATTATAAATGACAAGTGGTAAAAATAATGGATCAATGACATATTAATGGAAATAAAAAATGGTTTGAAGCCTTTAAATCCTACCTACTACATCAAACAGACCCTCATAAGATTATTCCAGCATCCCCTTCTTTTTAGGTTGTTAATGAACCAACCAAGGGGATACATTCAAGAACACCTAGTCAGTGATATAGAACTCAAAAGGAAGTTGAAAATGGTCAATATAATGTTTATTCTAACTGAATTTCATTACCAATTTTTAATGAACTATCTAATCCTTTATCATTATCTCCTCGACCAATTTAGGTCCCCCAATGGAATATTAATCAACATCTTACAAAAAATGGGTACTTATAAGGTTAGAAATAAAAGGATTGAATATTTTCCATCTTAACTAATGATTGACAGATATTTTTTTAAGAAAACAAAACTAGACAAAAAAATAAAATCTAGTACTCCACAAAATTTAAGAACACTAGAAGAAACCATGTCTCATTGAATTTGTATTTTTCATTCCTTTTAACCATCAGTGTGAGTGTATTGTATCAGAAGTAAATTTACATAGGATCCCATAACCCCATGGAGGCCTCTCCAAAGTTGGGATGTGAACGAGTGATCCCTATTAGAATCAATGGTTGAAGAAACTCTGTGAAATATGAACATTGCATACACAAAAATATTTCAGTACTCCTCTACATTGCTGGTTTAAAAATGGGAATAAAGTTATTCAGTTTGTTCGATTGGTTATTCACCAGTAGAATAATAATATTTCCCTACTATGTTTTTTGAAACCCGACAACTAAGTCCATTGATACCTCATATCACTCCAATAACGACACTATAAGAGTCTAATGAATAATGTAATGAATTTTATAGTTATAATTAATCTTATAAAATATATAAAAATAAGAAAAAATGTATTAAATTTCACTTTTCATATTTACAGACCAAATTCCTCACATCATATCCTATAACATATTCACAATGTTTATGTCCATTTTCCACTAGGTGTGATGTAAATCCCCACCACAAACATCGTAATATGTGATGGTACAATATATCGATTATGGAAGAAAAGTATACCATATTATTATATGGACTATTAACCAATGGTCTCCCAAAAATATAAATAATCCCTATTTCCAAAGTGGTCATCATCGTGTTTTTTTCAAGTAGATTGTATCTAGAAGAGGGAATTTCTACCGAACACTAACTTAAAATTACGTGGTATTACACTCTATGAATCCCAAATGAATGTGAAAAAATAGATACAAGAGGTTACCTTCGTTAGAAGATTACTTCATTGATTGGTATCGAAGCTTCCTACTCTGATTATTTTCAATGTAATTCAACTTACCTGGGGTGTATCCAATGTATACGTCAAAATATTCTTAATACCTCACCCATATCCCCTAAAAATGGTTAAAATATTTTTATGAGAAGATATAATTCATGACTTTATTATTAGAATAAATGGTAAACATTTATATTAAAAGGTTATATCTGAAAATATTAAGAGAATTAATCATAAGTATATATTCAACATCATTTAAGGGGTAGTTATTTTCATGATTTTAAAGATGATGAGAACCATATACCATCATATTGTCACCCTATATGATAATGAAACTGAAACCTGAAATTGATGAATAAAAAAATACCACATATCATTGCCTATCCTCTAGAAGAGTAAACAATAGGTACAAAGTAAAATGGAACTTTGACTCATCAATGGTTTCCTATAAAATAAAATACCATGTGAATTTCACACCTTTTTGAGTGAGAGTAGATAAAAAGGAATCTAATAATGAAAAATATTTTATGACCCAATAGTAATACACTATCAAACCATATAAATTATGAATATCAATGTCATTTTCGGTTCTTTTGAAGACATGAATTCTTCCAAAAATTAAGTATCATGTATGTTACCTTCTTCTGAGACTATATACCCCACCAACATCACATCCTAAATCCAAAAATATCACTATCATAGCTTATCATAGAGATGGTTATTTATTATGACATCCAAAACAACTCTCAAATGACATAAATTTCACTCCTTGATTTTCAGGTAATCTATGATTTCATCCATGAGTAATGAATTTATACTAATCATTGTATTGGTGGTATATCATATTCATTAATTCAAAAAACACAATATAAGCATTAGGCAGATCAAATAGAACAACATATTCTTATAGTTTTCATATTCTCTCCGAAAGGCATTCTAAAGGATATTATACTCATTAATCATATACTAGTTATAACAGACTTATCATATATAATTGAGAGCAGTGTATCCCCGTTTATCTAGTCTAAAAAATATTTAATTTGGGGAAATTCATACTTGTACTTCATTATTACACAATTGTGCATTCAATAATCAACACACACTACTGGAAAAAGTGTACATCCCCTTGGAGCTATACCCATAGTTTATAAAACCACGGGTATTGCCTATTAAGGGTTTTTCTATACCCACATTATTGAATGAATCATCGGAAGAGAAAATATATACCAATGGTATTTACTTAACTATTGGTATAGAGTGGGGAATAATATACCCCCACCCAAGCTCAGCCCCTTAGTCTTCAAGTCACAACCCCCCCACTACAACACAATTTCATCCCCCCTACATTTCCTTCACCTGATTCCACTTCACCTCCTTTGATCAATGAACACTCCCACTTCTCCTCCACCTCTAGTTGACGTGTAGCCCAACCTCTGGTTGATCATCCCATCCTCAGTCATGCATACCCTCTACGGTTGAGAATTCCATCGCATGACATGAATCATCCATATTTTGAGCTTCCCCTTTTACTAGGTTTAGCATCCCATATAGTCATTAATCCCACCTATGTTGTAGAACCCATCTAGTAATCCATTCCCTTCTATATTTTTATAATTCAGGCATTCTTTAGAAGTGATTCCCTAAACATCTTCTGGTATGGTTAGTTTTTCCAGTGTTTAGTTTGAGTTTTATTGATTCAATTTTGATCATTTCATATTGTTTAATTAACGTTTTATATTTTATTGATTTTTGTTTTCTCAATACATAAAATTAAGAATGAATTATATATAGTGATAATGAGGTCTATAGTTCAATATTTAACTATGTCATGGAGAACCTAGAGTCAATAGAGATGATGTTGATTCTGGATCATGGAGTTTTTCAACACATAAGTATCCATTCACTATGGAGAAAATTTAAAGACTAATAAAAAATAATGGAAATGATTTTCAGTGTATAATGATTATATTCTATGGAAGTAATCATATTAATTGGATCATGAGTTTTTTCATATAGGATCATCTAATATAGTTTTTTTTAAACCATATGGAATTTTCGGTCAAGTGAGTCAATATACACTGATGTACACATCCTACATTATAGAATTTGTATATACACATGATATAGAGAGATATAAGATCTTATATCTTAGATAAACATGAAAATATAATACAGATTTTATGATGGGATCAGGAACATCAAAACATTCATATATTTAAATTGTTTAAATTTGGTAAAAATTAGAGCTAATAAGAAATTAGAAGTGGAGATACAAGCTACCAATATAAATTGATATGGATGATAGAGACTCAGATAAACATATCACTCTCCTAGAAACATAGTCATATATAATTTGAAACAATATAATAGAGTATCAAGTGTAGAAATAGTTATTAAAACTTGATTGGATAATGATTAGGAGGAATATTGGGAGAATTAGTAATAAAACATATTGGTGATACATGATAATTCATTGAGACATAATAATGTAATTGTATTCTATAAATTGAGTGGAAAGGAAGTATTAGAGGTGAATTTCAACTCATAATTTTGGAATATTTTATAAGGAATTATTTCATGGAGATTTATATTAAAAGGTTATTTATTATTTTATTTTATTATTAAATTTATTATTGAAGAACATGATAGAAAAATATCTATGTAACAATTAATTTATTTATGGTAAACATAGTTTAATGTTTAATGTTTCTATTATTAATATTTAATGGATTATTTCGTTATATTTTTTATTCATAAATATTATCCTCTTCTTCCTCCCAAGACCATCTAGGGTGGACTGAGGTTTCCATTAAATATATAAACAAGAACATTATGTGAATTCCCTGAAAATTGGATGGGTTATGGTTACTTTGTTTAAACATGGTATTTTGTTACCAATCTAGATGATTAACTAGAGGACGTGAGAGTAAAAAAAGATAATAATTATAATAGTGAGATAGTTTCCTAGGAGGGGGCTCACTAAAATCTATTTTGACCAAAATTTAGTTGAAATTTTCAATCCTCACTCCAATAATGGATGAACATTAATTTACAAAGCTTGTTATTCTTTCCTATATTGAATGTTTCCAACCGAAAACCACTATAATTTTCATTATTTCCAAATTATTCTATATTTCTAAATCCTATCTATTCGATTGTAATTTGATCCTTCATCATAATAAACTATTTTAGTAGTTAGTTTATGGTTTGGGTTATTTTTTTGAAATTATAATTCCTATGGGAATTAATTATGCCTCGTGGAATAGTCATGTTTTTGGAGTTGTTTCCATAGATAGTTTCACAAATACATTAGAATATATAAGTACTCAGTCTAACAGTCACTATATTATTTATCTATTACACATTTTATTCTAGTTATTATAATTTTTTGTTGTATCATTGATTCACAACACTAAAATCCAGAACATAATTATGAAAAAAGTATTATACTATGACCCTGAGATATAGAGGAACATTAAAAATTTGAGGAAGGTCAAGGATGATACCCAGGAAGGAGAACAAATGGATTTAAGATATAACCTAGTGATGAAAAAAATATATATGGGGATAAAAAGTCAAACAAATTATATTTAATCTTCACTAATAGGGTTTTATCCAAAAATAAATGTACCACTAATCACTATGATCCACATTGAGATAAAGATAATGATAATTAAAATGAAATAAAACATCATAATATTCACCAAACTACCTCACAAATAACCAAACTATGACCATATTTGTTTTTGAAAATATTTTCATACAATTCACTTCAATTATGATTCAATTTATTTTCTAAGGATGCCTTAATATTAATTTTAATTTCATGAAAAATCACATTAATATTTCCAATGTCTACCATCACACATTTTCACTACATGGGATGACATGGTATGGATGCTCCTGACTCGATTCTTTCCACCCTATGTATCTACAGATATTGATACTATTATATTAAATTTCAATATATTTAGTGATGAATATCTTTATAGTTCGTGGGATGAATTTAAATACATGATTCAAAAGTGTCCCCAAATTGGTACAAAGTTAGGGCTTAAAATGAAAACATTATATTAGGATATTTATTCTAGGTAATTATTCAATATTATATGTTGAAACTGTATGTTCATTAATGAAAAAATAACTGGGAGAGATCAGTGCATTATTATATGACAAGGTGAGAAATATATTCTAATTATAAGGTGAATAAGATAAAAATTTAGGAGTCTAGAGGGTTGAAATTAATGGATGGGTTTTTTTTGAAAAACTTGATTCCATGAAAATTAATATGGATGTGATGATAACCATGATCCCAAAGCAAGGATAGTATTTCATAGATGATAATTATGTAGATTTTAATCATCAAAATAATTAAATGGGTTAGATACCTCAACAACAACAATGTCAGGTGTACCAAAAAATTCCATCATGGTTCTAATTTTTTATCTCTCCAAATCCAAATAAAATAATTTTTTATTCAACTTTTATCATTTCTTAATGTTTAATTTATCATTTTTAAATGAATTATTTAGGTTTTCTCAAAACATAAATTTTTTTATCGTTGTTGTGTTTAAAGATATAAATCTTTAGAAGTTCACATGATACTCAATTCATCTTGAAATATAGGGAAGTATAATATTCTATATTCTAGAAAAGATTTTATAGAGTAAATGATTTATATTATATTGTTGAATAATTTATTGTTGCATCTTACTAATCATCATATTTATTTTTTTAGCTTTGAGACTAAATCCGGTAATAATATTGTTTCCATATTCATGGATAGAGTTATTAGATGTATTTAGATACTTATAAGAAAATAATATTTTCTAATTGTATGAGGTACTATATATGGTCACTTCATGAGAAGACACTTGGATAACATCATAGTTATGGATTTGATGGTATAAGGAATTAATGAGCAAATAAGAGATCATTAAAAAGTAACTCCATTAGATTAACGACAATGAAAATTGATACTTTTATGTCCAAAATGTCTAAAAAAGGGATTTTATGTTAGATTCAATATAGATATAAGATGATAACATTATTATTGTATTGTTGAACTATAATGACACATACCACTCAATAATTAACATGGAAACATCCTTGTCCCATTACGATTTACCTTGTTAATCATCCCTTTATAGGAAATAGTTTAGAATATTATCTCTCATACTGAAAGGCTTGAAATTTGTGACTAATAATAAGGTACTTGCAATAAAAAAAGTGAATTAGATTTAACTATTAGTTTTTTATGTTTTAATAGGATTATTTTTTACATTACATATCTCTTTTTTAATTTCTTTATGCTATGATATATTATTTTTGACTATAATTTGTGTCCTCTAATAAACCTTTATTATTAGGCGGGATAAAAATTATGTTTTATTTCATCTTCAGTTCACTTGTAACATCCGAGATTTTTATAAGAAATATTTTGTTTTTATGTTATATAATTCATCAAAGGAATCTTTCACTACACACAATACTAGCTCGGCTTTCTTTACACGCAATCGTGACCTTCATCGATAGCTTTCGTCGTACACAATACCAAGTTTCACTAAACCACGATATACTATTAAAATATTATTAAAACTAGCCGTTATGAATATTAATACAAACTTTTTGAAATTTTATTTTTTCAAAATGGACTTCATTTTTGGATTTGGAATATCGAAATTAACCTAGGATTAAATATTGGTATTTTTCTGAAAACTTTCAATTTTTGATGAATAGTGAAAACACTGGGTTACTATTTAAAAACCGACTTTTTATTTAAATAATTAATTATTTAAATTTATTTTAGGTCAAAATTGATACATAATACCTATTTAAGTTCAATTCAATTCATTGGAGTCATTTTATAATAATTTTAGATATATAAAAATTCTATTGAACTTTTCACCATTTTTTACCCACCTCCTAGGAGAATTTGCAAATTTACAGAAAACATAATTTTTCCACTTCTGTGAGTGGAATTTTGAAAATTCAATAGACACTGTTAATATCAAGGACTAAAATGTGGTTCAATGAGATGAAAATAATTTTTTTTGTGAATAATATCATTTTACTTTTTTTACCATGGTTAAAAGTAAATATGGTAATTAAGGGTAAAAATGATATTATTATTACTCTAACACATTCCATTACTCTATTGGATAAGTATAATTCGACCTAAAACAACATCAGGAATAGAATATGACCATTTAGGCCCACTTGGATTAGATTAGGATATTTAATATTAATTTATTTAAAGAAGGGTTAAAATAGTTAAAATCAGAGTTTAATAAGTAAATAATATTTAATATAGGGTTATACATAAGATAAATTTTACTATAAATATTCATTAGAAATATAAAAATATTTCCTACATATTGGTATTTTATTTGTAATTTTTAGACTTTAAATAATTTAATTTATTTATGACACAATGATGATTCAGTAATTATATTTTTAATGAAATATTGACATAATTGATGTTATAAATACCCAAATAAATGTAATTTGAGACTTTTTAGGAATTAAAATAATTTTCTATGTTACTATGACATGTTATTATTGATTTATTTAACTTTTTTAGAACTAATATTTTTGTTATGAGCTTCACAAAAATCAATTACCTAATAGTGTCAAAATTGACATAAAATAGTTTTAAAAAAATATTATATTATTAATTGTTATTTTATTCCTAAAAATCTAATATTCGGCCAAATTACTTAGATAAGGTTATATATATTAATAATAAAAAACTTGGGGTTATTTTGTCTTGTTATAGTACGTTTGTTAACCTTATAGTGTAAGAAAACAAGAAGACACGGTAAAATGTAATTTACCTAACTTAAAGTTAAATCTAAATGATAAGGTTAAAATAGAAACCTAAACTTGTATAAATTATATTTTATGAGAGGCTATAGACCCATCCCCTCCTTAGATTAAAAATAAATCAATTTTGAGCTATTAAAAACTGAATATGACTTTATAATAAAATAATATTTTTAGTTTTTCCTAAGGTTCCCCTCTCTTCCCTTATAAAGGAGCACCTCCTCCCTCTCTTCCTCACACCACTTTGAGCCTTCAAGCTCGGCCAACCCCTGACAAAATCTCTTATCCACTTCCCTAGAAACATCCTAGAGGTCCTGGTATTCTTCAAAGACCAATTTTAGTTCCTTAAGACGAGGTCTCAAACAGGCGCTTCAAAGAAGAGGTAATGTCCGTTACCGATTCTTTCAACTTTATTTATTCTTCCACTTCTTCTTAATTAGTTGTTTCATGATGAAGTAAAAACATCATTATCACTCATATAATGATATGTTATTATAAGTATGAAACAACCCTGTTTCACAATCTATCCATCCTACGGAAAACGAAATCACCGCGCATGTGTACGTACGGAATACCGTCTCCACGCCGTGGTGTAATCTATTTTCCATCACCACCTTACATGGATGGGTATAATTGTGTAAATAATAACTATATATTATTATTGTAAAATGATATTGATTCTTAAATAGTATACATACACTCCAATACCATTCAATGATCATGGAACGATATCATCGCTCGTGCGTACGTAATGAATACCGTCTCTACGATGTGATGCGACTCGTTCTACATGATTTTCATTGCATAATGATTACATAAATGAATTTAGTGAATAAATATGATATTTATTACACTAATACCATTTTTTAAATGAGGTATCTATAACCTAAAAATAAGAATAAGAATTTATTCGACAAAAAACTCATAATAACAAAAAGCAATAAACACCTGAATAAAAAGTAATAATGAAATATTACTAAAAAGAAGCTAAGAATATGACCATATATGATATTATAAAAATAATTATGATTCTATAATAAGTCAATTACTTCATTTAAATCATTATACAAGAGGTTCAGAAACTTATGAACCAAATCAGACCTAAGGTAAGGGAAAATATCACAATCTCATTTTTATCCGAGATTGTTTATACTTTGGTATTTATTATGGTGTATTTTATAATCCACAACCATATTTCCTCAATATGTAATATTATTTCCATCCATCTAAAATTTTTTAAATCCAATTTTACCCTTCGGTGTGTTTTACTAAAAGATTTGAATGGAATGTTTTGTCGTTTTTCATACGAGGTACTTTTTGACTTTTCCGACAAAAGTACGAGAACAATGTTTTTTAAACTTATACGGAATGAATGGATTTTTAAGAAATTATTTCCAAGAATCTTCTTTTAAAATTTTTCATGTTTATTTTAAATTAACTTTTTTTAGTTCAAAATTTTATGACATGTTAAGAAAGGATAATGTTTTTGAAGTAGAAAGGATATTTTCCTCAAGAATGGAGATCAAGTGTTTTATCAAAATTATTTTCCATCAAAGATAATATAGGGTTATGTTTATTTCCCTATTTTACATTGATTTTATTATGTTATGATGGAATTATTTTTACGATATCCTTTTATGGATTATGTTATGATGACGTGATTTTTAAGAATCCCATTTTTATTACATGGGTTCTTCTATGATGTATGGTTTATAATTTTGTGGCACACAGAAGAATGGTATCATTATGAGACGGGTGGGACCTATATCTCCCTAAAATGCATTGGGTAATGATTTATATCTCATGAGATCGACATGGCTGGAACGGTGGGTTAATCCGGTTCAGTGAAACAGGACTGAAACCAGGAGTGAACTCGGTTCAGAAATGGAATTTGTCCTCTAAGATAGTCTTGGCAATGAGTCTTGACTACTAAGAAATGATTCTCTATGATTATGTGTGTATGCCAAAAAGTTTCATTTTTTATGTTTTGATTATTGGGATTACATTTCACTACTATGATTTATCCCATGTTATGAAATTATGATCTCTTTTGCAGGTTAAGATTTCCAAAATGATATTTTCTTATGAATATGATGTGATTGATATTTCTTTTGTTTACCCTTACTGAGCATTTGAGCTCACCCTTTTGTATGTTTTCTTTCCCTAGGTCATTAATAAGGTTATTAAGTAGGATATGCCAAAAAGGTACTCTAGATATGATGAAATAAATGGGAGACAATGTAGATGATTTATGAACAAGTAGTTTATGTTTCCCAGTTTCTAGAGACACTATACCTACACTGTACTTTCATGGTTTTGTAATATGTTGTAATAAGTATGCTTCAATTTTGAAGTATTAACAATTAATGTAATGTATGGGTTGTTATAGTTGGTGTTAGAGGAAAGGTATAATCAACCTTTGGAAACTAGGATGTGGAAGCCTTAGTAAGAACCCTAAGGATAAGTCTAAGCATAGAACACAATCATAGTGTTTTAGAAATGCCCATGAACAACCTATGATAAGACCTTATGTGTGAAATTTTATTCTTGATTATGTATTTTTTCTATTATAATTAGTGTTGGTCACACTATTCTTCATGGTTTTAGTCAATGGCTGGAACACGAAGGAACCGTGTTAATGCGGATTGCGACGGGAAATGCAATGATTGTCCCCCTGATCAACCTAATGTTATGGGAGCTGGAATGAAAAATCTTGTAGCCATTCTCACACAACTTTCTTAAGCTATGAATCATGCAGGAATTCCAAATGAGCAATGGAAGGAGAAACATTCTATTGAATCCTTCATGAGGCAGTGTCCACCTTCATTCAACGGGTCTTCTGATCCACTAGTGAATGAACAATGGATTAGTACCACTGAAAAGATATTTTTACTTCTTCAAAGTTTTGAACATGATAAAGTCATCTTAGTAGTATATCATTTGAAATGTGATGCTGATCAATGGTGGAATATTATTATGAATACGAGTAAAATGGATGAAATTGAATCCATGGATGGGATGCGTTCAAGAACATATTTTTCAATAAGTAATTCCCTCGTATTCTTCGAAAAAAGATGGAGAAGGAGTTTCTTGAACTGAAGAAAAAGGATGATGAATCTGTTGGTACCTATGAATCAAATTTTACAAGACATGCAAGGTACGCTTCTGGTATTATTATCCAACCTGAGAGTAAGATCGATCGACTCATTAGTGGCTTAAAACCAAGTCTTCAAAGGGAGTTAGCAATAACGGACTTCAATAGCTACAAGGAAATTGTTCTACGTGCTATCAAGGTTGAGATGGAGATTGGAGTATCTGATCAGTCATATGGGTTTGATAAGAAGAGGAAAATAGAATTTAAAGGAAACTCTAAAGATCACACTGATAAGAAGATGAGTTTTCCCTTATGCTAAAAGTGTGGAAAGAAACATGGAGGGAATTTTCAGAAAGGGACAAGTAAATGTTTCAAATGTGGTAAGGAATGTCATCAGGCATTTGAATGTCGCAATGATTAGATGAAGATGTCTAGTGATGCGAACAAAGAAAAGGCTACACAGAGTGCACCTCCTACACTTCAATGTTACAAGTGCATGGAAATGGGGAATTATGCCAATCAATGCTCTAATCCAGGGGTTGTTGATGATGATCGACGTCAACAAACTCTTAAGGCTAAAGACAAAGGAAAGTCACATGCAATTTATATCAGTGATGCGGAGTACAATAACGAAGTGGTAAAAGTTACACTTACCATCCACTCTAAAGTAGAAAATGTTTTATTTGATTCTAAATCCACCCACTCTTTTATTTTTGAAGAATTTTCTAAGGGTATCTCCGTATTACCTCAAAAATTAGAAGTTGAGTTAGCTAGGACAACCCCTAATGGCACAACAGTCGCATCAAAAGTTTATAATTCTTCTCCGATTGAGGTTTGTGGGAAAGTGCGTCCTGCAAATCTTTTGATCCTTCCTATAGTGGAATTTGATGTGATTCTTGGCATGGATTGGCTTTCTTTATATGGAGCTCATAACAAATCCCAAAGAACGGAAGTCTCATTTCATATTCCAGATCAATGTATGAGCGTCTATCGATGCAAGGATGAACATAACCTTCTAGTGGAAATTTCTACCATTATATGGGTCTTGATTACACTAAATGAAGGTTATTTATCTCAAATGGTTGGGGAGAAACTCACAATTAAGAAAATTCCCATTATACAGGAGTTTGATGATGTCTTTCTGGAGGAATTTCCGGGCCTTCCACCATAGCATGAAGTAGAGTTTTTAATAGAATGTGTACCGGGTGCTTTTCCTATTTCAAAGACACCTTATAGAATGGCCCCAATTGAGTTGCAAGAATTGAAGAAAAACTCCAAGAGAATCTTGATAAAGGATTCATACGCCCTAGTGCGTCACCTTGGGGAGCACCTGTTCGGTTTGTTATGAAGAAAGATGGATCACTGAGACTCTGCATTGATTATCGAGAACATAACAAGATCTCTATCAAGAACAAATATACTCTCCCACACATTGATGACTTATTTGACCAACTACACAGAGCTCAATACTCATCCAATATTGATCTTCATTCAGGGTATCATAAATTAAGGGTCAAAAGGGAAGATATACCAAAGATGTCTTTCCGTACAAGGTATAGACACTATGAATTTATAGTGATGCCATTTGGTCTTACTAATACCCCTGCTATCTTCATGGATCTGATGAATAGAGTCTTTAGAGACTATCTTTATCACTTTTTGGTAGTCTTTATAGAAGATATTCTTGTCTATTAAAAGAGAAATTAAGATCATGAAGATCACTTGAGAAATATATTGAAGACCCAGAGAAAGGAGAGGATTTATGCCAAATTTACCAAGTGTAAAATTTGGCTTGAAAAAGTTGCATTTTTGGGTCACATAATCTCAAAAGAGGGGATATTTGTGGATCCAGCAAAAAATGAGGTTGTCTAAAGATGGTCGAGGCCAACAATAGTTACTGAGATCCGAAGTTTTCATGGTTTGGCTGGTTATTATCGACGTTTTGTGAAATACTTTTCACGATTATCTAATCCAATCACCAAGTTGACTTGGATAGGAGTTAAGTTTGTTTGGACAGAGGAATGTGAAGAGAATTTTGAAGAGTTGGAAAGAAGTTTATCCAGTGCACCAGTGCTCACACTGCCTTGTAGTGGAGAAAGGTTTGTGGTCTATAGTGATGCATCCAAGAAGGGGATGGGGTGTGTTCTGATGCAAAATGATATGGTTATAGCTTATGGCTCATGACAGTTGAAAATCCATGAGCAAAATTACCCAACTCATGATTTGGAGTTAGCTGCGGTAATCTTTGCATTAAATATTTAGAGGAATTATCTTTATGGAGAATGGTGTGACATTTATACTGATCATAAAAGATTAAAATATATTTTCACACAAAAGGAGCTGAATATGCACCAAAGAAGATGGTTGGAGCTGACTAAGGATTTCGACTGCTCAATTCATTACCACCCTGGGAAAGCAATCAAGGTGGAAGATGCATTAAGTCGACAAGACCATTCCAGCTTATCTATGATGAGGATCACAAAAGATCCAATATTTATGGATTTACAAAGGATGGATCTTGGAATTATAATGGAAGGGGAAAATAGTATCTTTCTCAAATTAATGTTCAACCATGTATACATGTGAAGATTAAAGAGGCACGGAAAGAAGATGTAGAGTTACAGAAGAAGGTGAGAAATGTTCCTGAATTCAACCTTGATTGTGATGGGATAATAAAGTTCAGGAATCAGGTTTGTGTTCCTCCCATCCCAGAATTAATGAAGTAGCTGCTGGATGAGGCTCATAGTACATCATTCTCAATTCATCTTGGAAGCAAGAAGACGTATAGAGACCTGAAAGAGTACTTCTGGATGGATGGCATGAAAAGAGATGTTGCTGAATATGTCTCTCGATGCTTGGTTTGTCAGCAAGTTAAAGCTGAGATATAGAATTCTAAGCAGATGTTACAACCATTACCCATACCCAAATGGAAATGGTAAAACATCACTATGGACTTTGTCGCTGGACATCCTAAAACATCCAAAGGCAATAATGCTATCTGGGTCATTGTTGATCATCTTACAAAGTCTTCACACTTCATTGCTATTAGAGAGGATTTCTCTCAAGATCAGCTTGCCAGGATATATGTAAAGGAAATGGTAAGATTACATAGATTACCAATTTCCATTATATCGGATCGGGATCCAAGATTTAATTTGAAGTTATGGCGAATTCTTTAGCATACTCTAGATATAGAGTTGAGTTTCATCACTTCTTATCATCCTCAGATAGACGGTCAGTCTGAGAGGACAATTCAAACTCTAGAAGATATATTGAGAGCTTGCTCTATGGATTTCAAAGGTGGTCAGGATCAACACCTACCTTTGGTGTAATTTTCTTATAATAATAGCTTTAACTCCAGTATTCAGATGGCTCCTTATGATACTCTCTATGGAAAGAAATAGAGGAATCCAACTTGCTTGGATGAAGTTGTGGAAAGAAAGCTATTAAGACCTGATCTTGTTGATGAGATGACAAAAAAGGTCAGATCTATTCAACAACATGTTATAGCATCTTAGAGTTGACAAAAAAGTTATGCTGACAACCGAAGAAAAGACCTAGAGTTTGAAGTGGGTGATAAAGTGTTCTTACGAATATCTCCTTGGAAGAGAGTAATGAGATTTGGAAAGAAGGGAAAGCTTATCCCTAGGTATATCGGTCCTTTCGAAATACTGGATTTTGTTGGGAAGGTTGCTTACCGATTGGCGCTTCCACCGAATCTCTTTCAAGTTCACGATGTGTTCCATGTATCTCTCCTGAGAAAGTACATACCCGATCCTTCACATGTACTCAGCTCGGAAGTTGTACCGCTGGAACAAGATCTTTCTTATGAAGAACATCCGATAGAGATTCACGATCGTAGTGAAAAAGTCCTATGGAACAAGACCAATAGCTTGGTGAAAGTTTTATGGAGGAACCACCAATTAGAAGAAGCTACATGGGAGCTTGAGGATATGATGAGGGAGGGGTATCCTCATCTGTTTGTTACAAAGTGACAAATTTCGAGGGTGAAATTCATTTTTAAGGGGGGTAGAATGTAACATCTGAGATTTTTATGAGAAATATTTTGTTTTTATGTTATATAAATCATCAAAGGAATCTTTTACTACACACAACACTATCTTGGCTTTCTTTACACACAATCGTGACCTTCCTCGATAGCTTGCGTCGTACGCAATACCGAGTTTCATTAAACCACGATATGCTATTAAAATATTATTAAAACTAGCTGTTATGAATAATAATACCCACCTTTTGAATTTCTTTTTTCAAAATTGACTTAATTTTTTGATTAGGAATATCAAAATTAGCCTAGGGTGAAATTTTGGTATTTTTCTGAGCACTTTCAATTTTTGATGAATAGTGAAAACACTGGGTTACTATTTAAAAACCGACTTTTTATTTAAATAATTATTTATTTATATTTATTTTAGGTCAAAATTGATACATAATACCTATTTATGTTTAATGCAATTCGTTGGAGTCATTTTATATTAATTTTAGATATATAAAAAGTTTATTGAACTTTTCACCGTCTTTTACCCACCTCCTATGAGAATTTGCAAATTTACATAAAACTTAATTTTACCGCTTCTCTGAGTGGAATTTCTAAAATCCAAGAGACACGGTTATCATCAAGGACTAAAATGTGGTTCAATGAGATGAAAATAGATTTTGGTGAATAGTAACTTTTTACTTTTTTTTACCACGGTTAAAAGTAAATAAGGTAATTAAGGTTAAAAATGATATTATTATTACCCTAACACATGTCATAATTCTATTGGATAAGTTTAATTCGACGAAAAACAACTTTAGGAATAAAATATGACCATTTAGGCCCACTTGGATTAGATTAGGACATGTAATATTAATTTATTTAATGAAGGGTTAAAATAGATAAAATCAATGTTTAATAAGTAAATCATTTTTAATGTAGGGTTATAAATAAGATAAATTCGACTATAAATATTCATTAGAAATCTAATAAGATTTCCTACATAATGGTATTTTATTTGTAATTTTTAGACTTTAAATAATTTAATTTATTTATGACACAATGATGATGTAGTAATTATATTATCAATGAAATATTGATATAATCGATGTTATAAATACCCAAATAAATGTAATATGAGACTTTTTATAAATTACAATAATTTATTATGTTATTATGACATGTTAGTATTGACTTAATTAACTTTTTTGGAACAAATATTTCGGTTTTGATTTTCAAAAAAATCAATTACCTAATACTGTCAAAATTGACATAAAATAGTTTTTAAAAACAATATTATATTATTAATTGTTATTTTCTTCCTAAAAATATAAGGTTCGGCCAAATTACTTAGATAAGGTTATATATATTAATAATAAACAACTTGGGGTTTGTTTGACTTGTTATAGTATGTTTATTAACCTTATAGTGTAAGAAAAGAAGAAGACATGGTAAAAGGTAAATTATCTATCTTAATGTTAAATATAAATGATAAGGTTAAAATAGATATCTAAACATGTATAAATTTTATTGGATGAGAGTATTTTGACCCATCCCCACCTTCACATCGAAATAAATCAATTTGGAGCTATTAAAAACCGAATATGACTTTATATTAAAATAATATTTTTAGTTTTTCCTAAGGTGCCCCTCTCCTCCCTTATAAAAGGGAACCTCCTCCCACTCTTCCTCACACCACTTTGAGCCTTCATGATCGGCCAAACCCTGCCAAATTCTCTTCTACACTTCCCTAGAAACATCCTATAGGTCCTGGTCCTCTTCAAAGACCAATTTTAGTGCCATAAGAGGAGGTCTCAAAGAGGCGCTTCAAAGAAGAGGTAATGTCCCTTACCTATTCTTCCAACTTTATTTTTCTTCCGCTTCTTCTTATTTATTTGTTTCATTATGAAGTAATAACATCAGTATCACTCATATACTTATATGTTATTATATGTATGAAACAATTCTATTTCACCGTCTATCCATCATACAGAAAACGAAATCACCGCGCGTGCGTACGTACGGAATACCGTCTCCACGCCTTGGTGTAATCTATTTTCCACCACCACCTTACATGGATGGGTATAATGGTGTAAATAATAACTATATATGATTATTGTAATGTGATATTAATTATTAAATAGTATACATACACTCCAATACAATTCCACGATCATGGGAACGATATCATCGCTCGTGCATACGTACGGAATACCGTCTCCACTATGTGATGCGACTCGTTCTACATGATTTTCATTGAATAATGTTTAAATAAAATAATTGAGTGAATAAATATGATATTTATTACAATAATACCACTCTGTAAGTGAGGTATCTATATCCTAAAAAAAGAATAAGAATTTATTCGACAAAACATGCATAAGAACAAAAAGCCATAAACACCCGAATAACAAGTAACAATGAAATATTACTAATAAGAAGCTAAGAATATGACCATATATGATATCATAAAAATAATTATGAATCTGAAATAAGCCAATGACATTATTTAAATTAGTATACAGGAGGTTTGGACACTTACAAAGCAAGTCATACCTAAGGTAAGGGAAAATATCACAATCTCATTTTTATACGAGAATGTTTATACTTTGGTATTTACTAGGTTGTATTTTATCATCCACATCCATGTTTCCTCAATATGTAATATTATTTCCATCCACCTAAAATTGTTTAAATCCAATTTTACCCTTTGGTGAGTTTTTAGTAAATGATATGAAATGAATCTTTTGTCGTTTTTTGTACGAGGTACTTTTGGACTTTTCCGACAAAAGTAGGAGAAGAATGTTTTTTAACTTATACGGCATGAATGGATTTTTAAAACATTATTTTCAAGAATCTTCCTTTATATGTTTTCAAGTTTATTTTTAATCAACTTCTTTTAGTTCAAAATTATATTACATATTAAGAAAGGAAAATGTTTTTGATGTAGAAAGGATATTTTCCCCAAGAAAGGAGTTCAAGTGTTTTATAAAAATTATTTTCCATCTAAGATAATATAGGGTTCTGTTTATATCCCTTTTTTTACAGTGATTTGATTATTTTATGATGCAATTATTTTTACGATATCCTTTTATGGAATATGTTATGGTGAGTTGATTTCTAAGAATCCCATTTTTATTACATGGGTAATGCTATGATGTATGGTTTATGATTTTGTGGCACATATAAGAATGGTATAATTATGAGATGAGTGGGACCTATATCTCCCTAAAATGCATTGTGTAATGATTTATATCTCATGAGATAGACATGGCTGGAATGGCAGGTTAATCTGGTTCAGTGAAACAGGACTGAAACGAGGAATGAACTTGATTCAGAAATGGACTTTGTCCACTAAGATAGTCTTGGCAATGAGTCTTGACTACTAAGAAATGATTCTCTATGATTATGTGTGTATGAAAAAATGTTTCATGTTTGAAGTTATGATTATTGGGATTACATTTCACTACTATGATTTATCCCATGTTTTGAAATTATGATCTCTTTTCCATGTTAATAATTCTGAAATGATATGTTCTTATGAATATGATGTGATTGATATATCTTTTGTTTAACCTTACTGAGCATTTGAGCTCACCCTTTTGTATGTTTTCTTTCCCCAGGTCATGAAGAAGGTTATTAAGTATGATATTCCAAAAAGGTACTGTAGATATGATGAAATAAATGGGAGACAATGTAGATGATTTATGAACCAGTTGTTTATGTTTCCCAGTTTCTAAAGACACTATACCTATATGTTATTTTCATGGTTTTTTTATATGTTGTAATAAGTATGCTTCAATTTTGAAGTATTAAAAATGTATGTAAAGTATGTTTCATTAAATCACTCCCCCTAGATTCCATTTATTTGGTTATTTATAATAACAACAATTTGTTTTAGAGAATTCCTATTTTATTTTATCTATCTAATATATCTGATATTAATTACTCCTCTCTATGAATTATAGATTAATAATGATCTTAGTGTTTCACTATTGGACATCAATTTTTTTGAACAAAAGATTTATTAATTATTTATTATATTTCATATTACAGATAATACAAGGGGATTATAAGGGTTGGAAAACTATTATTTACAAAATACATGATATTTTAATAGTTTATTTTAATAAATCACATTCTCAAAAAAAAAAATTACAAGTATTTTTTAATTTTCCAAAAAAAATTAATTGATTAGCAACTGGTACGCTTTAATTAATTCAATAAAAAATTGATAGTAATGAATTTTTTATTATGGTTTACATTATTGATTAGAAGATAACATTTATCCTTATAATAGAATGAATAAAATATAGATGTATTATATCTATCATATTTCAAACAAGCCTCAAAATAATTTGAATATTATTTAGACATTGTATTTAATAGTGCTCAAGATTGAGGTTGAATTTAGGGTCCATGTTATAAATGTTTTGAATTCCTGTGGTTAGTATGAGAAGAAATCATCAACCAATTGAAAAAATTATTTTTTTCAAAAAAACTATTAGGTTTGGAATCACCATGTGGAGACAATTGTATCCTATACTATTCTTGAACAAAATGAAAGTGCTGACATAGAGAATTTGATATTTTATTGCATTACTTTTGTGAATCCCCCTGAGGGTGATAGTATACTAGTGTAAGAAAAGAACGTTATCAGTACACAGGAGTAAATTATTAAAGATGATGTTGAGAGAGTGAAAAATTTATTGGATGATGCTAGAACCCCAGTATATCAGGAATGTTCTAAAATGACCATGTTGTAATTTTCAATGCAGTTATACCATGGGAAACACTTTTATGGAATTTATAATACTTCAAATGCTTATATTATAAAAATTTTGAAGAAATTGTATCCCAATGGTGCGTATATTCCCTCAAATAGTTACAATTCATGGATGTTAATTAAACAATTTTAATTTTCTAATAATAAAGTCTATGATTTTCCATAAGATTTAAGTTCATTTTTTGGAGGAAACGGCTTATCGTGATAACTATAATGAGTTTTCTACATCTCTATGGAAGAAAAATGTAGACGGAATACAATGTTGTGTTCCACAGAATGTCATCTGGAACATTCCATTGATTCATAGATTTCAAAATATATTTATGTATAGAGAAATATCAGCTAATATTTAATGGCATTATGGTGAAGGAATAAAAGGTATTGATGATTTGTTTCATCCTATAGATGGATTATCATTATGGAAGTTTCATACAAAATATCTTGATATTGTAGTAGACATGAGTAATTATTGGTTGGTTCTATCATATGCTGTTTTTAATCTATTTGGTTAGATTCTTAATACTCCACGAACATGGAATGTTTATACTAATGTTTATAATCTTCCTATATGGATGTGTATGAAAAAACCCTTAACATTCTTTAATACACTAATATATGGAGCTTCTGATTCTAATAAATAAATAGATGTTTACTTGTATCCTATAATTACAGAGTTGTAAAAAAATTGGGATTTGGGTGTGCAGATATTTGATGATTCTTTAACGAAAATGATTCATAATTGTATTATCATTCTATAGACCATAAAGACTTACCTACTTTTTTTGTGTTGTATGGGTGGACCAGAAAGGAAAAACAATCATGTCTATTGTGTATGAAGAATACATGATCGAGAAGGATTAAATATTTTTGTAGTTTCTGTTTCATGGGGCATCAATGATTCCTTTCAATGGATCATAAATATAGGAAGAATCATTGAAATATTGATAATACTATTGAAATAGAACAACCACCTCAACATATTTTAGGAATTAATGTGATTACTAAATTTATAGAATTCAAATTTTTATTAAGGAAATTTTAGTTGAAATCTAAACAGAAGATGAATTTTTATATTGAAGCCACATACATTTGGAACAAGATATGTATTTTTTTTTGAGATTCCATATTTGAATAACAATTTGTTACATAATTTTTAAAACGTAATGCATATTGAATAAATTATATGTCAAATGTTTATATAAATTTTCTGGAATATCAAGGGGAATACTAAAATTAAATATGATCACATCGGGACTTGTTGGATTTGGGTATTCAACAAGAACTCTATCCTCTCTGTATTGGTGAAAACAAATGGAAAGTTCAGTTTGTTTCTTAACAGAAAAAGATAAATTTTAGGAATTATTGGGGAATACCAAGGATCCTGATGTTTATTCTAAAAACAAATCTAAATGAGTCAATATTAGAAATTTGAAAAACAATCCCTAAAAAATCATGGTTATTACATCCTTCGTCATGTTTCAATTATGATAGAAATTCTGTATTTTCTATCAAAACAATATATTATTGATGTTGATTAAGTTGGGAATCTTATTAAAGTCATTTTTTAAATGTTATCCAAGTTAATCTTGATAAACATTTAGTAAGAGGTTTCATTATTAATACGCGAGTTGGAAAAAAATTTCTTCCATAATAATTCAACTACAAACTAAATTTAACAGTTCATCTCAAAACTGACGAACTTCTTTGGGTGCTAGTTTCTTTTTGTTGGATGTATCCCACAGAAATATATATATTCATAATGAAATCATATGCCTGAAACAAGAATTATCCTAATTGTTCCATTGTGAGGGGTTATCTGGTCCAAGAATGTATAAATATCTGTTTAATGTATTTGTTTAATATGAGAAAAAGATTTAATTTGCCAATGAGAAATGAATATGAGAAGTATGTGTAAATTCATCCCTCATTTACATCTCTTCCCCCAACTGGAGGAATGTTTGGGTCATATACATTTGGTACATTGAGCTTTGAAGAGTGGGATATGGCACACCACACCATCTTTTTTAGCTGTGGTTTGATTCATTAAAATATTATGTATGTAATTTTTTATATCTATATGTTATCTCATACTATGTCATATCACATATAACATAGAAATTAATTACGATTTTATGTATGAAACCTAGAAAAATTATAAGTATAGCGCATCGATCTTTTCCTTCGAGAAGAAAGAGTCTTTTCATACCCAAGAGTTTCTAGCTTGGATGAAAAAAAAGGTATGAAAATTGCATTAAATAGATTAAGAAATAGTTATCCATTTAATTGTGTTACTCATATCTATTTTAATAATGGAGTTTACCTTGAACATTATTTCTCATGAATTATTAGTGTCATCTTTTGTCTCAATTCATTGGTTCTTGAATACAAATATTTAATAATCAATGGATTTAAATTTTTCAAAACTAATAAAGTGGTGAAAATGGGAACACAACATGGTGGAATTATGTTAACTGATACGAAGGATTATTGTTCTACTACATCAGATATTTAACCTCCATGCGGAGATGTGAATTATTATGGAATAGTGGAGAATATATTTTTATTAGATTATTACTCTCAAGGTCAAGTCACTATAATGAAATGTAAATGGTTTGATTCAATGATGCAGTAGGGTAAATTTATTGATTATTATGGATTTATATTTATTGACATGATTTGATTCCTTCACACTGATGAACCATACATATTGGATTCAATGTCCTCTTAAATTTATCATATATTCCTCTTGGTTAGTCTATGTTTTGAGGAAATGAAATCTTATAGAATTAGAAGAATGAATGCCTATTTTTGCTTCAAAAGTACAAAAAATACATGAAACCCATTTTAGAAAATCAGCAATCAATTATGAGATTCATTTTCCTCAATGTTTGTAGGTCTATTATGTAACTTACTTTAATCCAGATTTATGAATTTATCATATATTTTTGTAATCTAGATTTGTGTATTTCTCATTTTTATCAAATTGCATTGGGAATCAGTGTTTATATACATTGTGCCCAATTATTTTACTCCAGTAGAAAAATTATGGATGTTAAATAAATGCACAGACATAAGATAATATTGTATGATTTTTTTTATAATATATATATATGAAATTTACAATTTAATATGTTGTTTATAATTTCAACAGTCTTCCTTTGAGGCCCCCGATGGGAAAAAGCTGACAACTTTGAGCTACATGATTATTTGAGTTACTTGGTAGGTGTGGATCACCTAGGGACTGTCGATGAAGATTTATTCTTTTTAGTATGTATGTGTTTCACATCATTTTACTTCTATGACACTTCCTTTCCATGACATGAATGTATAACATTACTACAGATGGTTGGAAAAGGGAATCAATGAGTGTCCCCATGAATATCTATGATTTCCCTTCATGAACGTTTCCATGAATGGTTTTTACCTCATTATCAGTAGATCATGTTCATGTTTTTTTACTCTATGCAATTAAAAACTGGATCATATCATGATTCCATTGTGGTGTTAATTATCTATTTATTGGGATGTATTTATATTGAGGTTATCACTTTGGAATGTTTTTCTCAATATCATAATATCATTTTGAATTAATCCCTTAGCTAATGGAAGAATATGTGACTATTTTAAATGATTGGAATCCATAAAACTATATCTTCTTTATGATGTGGTAATGTATAATGGGATGTTTTATATTATATCAATTGAAGTTTGTTAAAATTTGAAACATCATTACTATTACATGTCCATAAAATTTTGAAATAACAATAAACAAACCTTTACATTTTTATTGAGTATTTTTGTTATTCTTTACATTGTTATTCTAGTCAAAACCAACAAAAAATTGAAATAGAAGCACTTTTAAAATACTTGTAAAACAACACATCAAATTCTTATAGAATATTTTTTATCACGGATTTCAGATTATCAACTATTTGTGATGTGTTATCTTTTGACAGAATCATAATATAAGTCTAAAATTGTAGCATCCATAGTGAAATGAGATATAGTGAAGTGTCTCTATGTGTCATGTGAGTTGAAAAGCCACATGACACCTGGTTTATGTGTGTGAAATTTGAGAATTTTTCTCATGGGGGGGGATTCATCTATGATCCATCTATACCCTGACGAAAAGGATAACATCATTTTGGTTCTTCACAATGACATTTACCTTGATTATATTGATTTATTATTTTTGATTTGATATATTGATTAATTAATTATGAGATCATTTTAATGATACAAGAACTCATATTCATCGAGGTTAACTGGACATATCATGAAAAAATGTAAATTGATTTAAGGTAATTTGTACCTACAATTTATTTCATTTTATATTTTTTTATCATTATAATGAGATTTATCTACTTCAAAAATCATCTTCTATAAATCCATGTTTGTAAAATTTAATGACAAAGTTGAATATCCTTTGTTTTTATTTGGTTCATCTTATGTTCGGGTTCTTAGAGCATGGTCCCATCTAAATTTGATCAATAGGTAATGTTATTTTGTTATACATCCAATAGATAACTCTAATATCGTTTATTTGTTCCCGTACATTCTTTATCATGAATTTTGTACCCATTTTTTGTTCATTACATTTTAAAAAAAAACATTAAATTTACCCCTTGTTCATTTATTTTGTATCTTATTTCAATCTGATTTTGAAGAATATTAGGGAGTTATCTGGCACATATTGTAACGATATTCTTCCTGAAATTAATCATATTATCGAACACAAAATTCTGTCGAATGATAGAGAAACAATGATGTCATTTGTTGTTGTGGTATGTTCTATTTTATGAATATTGTTTCTATCTATGACACTTTTGTACTATTTTGATATTCATTAATAGACAACATAACTCTAAATAAGTATGGTAGGGTAATAAATTCTCTCACCAAGGCTATAATAATTCATTACCTAACACAAGAATACATTCTATCATTTTTGAGATATAATAGGACAGTATATGCATCAAATATATTTATAGTTTTATTTTTATCAATGTTATTCATGGGTAATGGCAAAAAGATATTCCTTAATAATCATAGGTTCATTGTTTCAAAATGTAGGATGTCACCTTGTAGGTAACTAGAATAGATATAGAGTTACAATTATAATGATCCTATTCTTGTGCTTCATCATGCAGTTGCTGGATAGTTGGATGTTGATATATCAGTTCATGGACCTCACTATGAGGTATCTCATCCTTTGAGTTTATATATGATCTTACCCCAATCTCAATGTGAGTAGAACCACCAATTGTGTAATTGTTATACCTACTCAGTTGAATGATAATACTCATAGATTCATTATAATTTATGATTTCTAGTGGCAGAGGCCTCCTAAGATTTCTAGCAATATAAATCCCCACTGATTTGATTGAGACTAGTCATAGATTTAATGTACTTTATGAGTTCTTGTGGAAGATTCCTCTATGTATTTCTAATAGTCCAAACCCCCAATATAAAATAATTTACTGGTGTTGATGAATCACATTATCTATGTTGCTCAGAATCCTAGATATCAGATGTTTGTTCTAGTTTTAAGTCTTTTACATAAAAAACTATTCTTTGTTACACATAGATAACACAAACACACAATGAGTTCAATATACAATTTATATTATTTAAAATTCTTTTTTCTGTAGAGTTTAATATATTGACACTATGTATATTATGTATTTTGAATATATTGTACATTTAGCAGGGTAGCATGTTTATGTACATGAATATGTCAAGGATCGCAGATATCATAAGGTAATCATTTGGAACTGCACTTGAGAAATGATGAATTTTGATTTTATATAATGAGCTAATGTAATTATATTGGTACATTTTATCTATGTCATGAAAATATTCAATAATGTTTTAAACTGGCTATTTACCACCAAACGAACCTCCTCGCAATTATTCAGGAATGGGATAAAAATTTTTGGATATAAAACCAAAATAGGTGGTGTTGTAATATACATATGTATATGAGTTCTTAATAAGTGAAGTGATTGTAATGAAAATAAAAAACATCCCACAACACACTATTCTCATAAATACATGGATGAGTACTCTACCTACTTTGGCTAGTGCTGGATTTGGATATGCACTCATGTTCTGAATTCACCTAGATGGATAATGATGTATCTCCCCTAATCCTATACCAATAATTTTTTTTCACAATACTAATGAACATATTGTGAATGTGACATCATGGAATTGCATAACAAATTTTAATCATTAATTCCTACATCAACATCCCAAAATAGTTTCATTCATAGTGAGAAATAAACTCCCATATGGTGATCTAAATCACCCTTTGATCATGTGACCAATATCAACACATCATTCATTTTAAATTTATGGTTAACACAATCATCCTTTGTTTCTAAAATTCTATGGATACTATTAAAATCCAATGGTCAATACTACCTCATGGGGCCTTTACCATATGCACCTCACCCTAATGACACTGACCCCATGGTGAGAGGAAATCATCATTACCCTACGGGAAAAAACAAAAATAGAAAACCTCAATCATTTTCCATGATAGTGGTCATTACCACTTGTGTCATCATGGGTATACCACATCACGCCACGCTATCACAGTCAGTACCAAATATGTTCCTATGGAACCATGTCAAGAAAATTATTCTGGAATACTACTAAATACATCATGTGGAAAATTTATAACCAAGCATCGAGGTAATAACCAAGAAATGGTATACCAAACATTTCATAGACCTTAATTAATCTCATAGGGATACCTCTAGGCTTCTGACTTGAATAATTAAAATTATAAGTTGTACCATTCCTAATCACAAACTAGTCCCTACACGTTCTGGTAAATCATAAAATGCATAAACACAAAAATAACAACGAAAATATATAGGCTCAACCTACCTAGTACTATTAGTGACCTTCAAATTGAATCCTATATATAATTTTCACCAATTTATGAAGATATTTAGAATAATGAAAAAGAACTAAATTGGTTATTTCCATTCAAACTCACTATAAAAAAGAAAAAAGTAGAGATATATGATGGAGAAAACCAAAGGATTATTTGGCTAGCCCATGAAATTATGATTTAATAAATGGAACTGGGAACCAACACCGAATAGACTAGAGACCTTATTTGTAGGTGAATATATAATGGGATAGGAGGGAATCTCAAAATCCATGCTCTTGGGGGAATCAAAATAAGGCTTCCTCATTGAATTAAAACTAAAAAAAGCAATTAATATAATTGAAATTAAATATAACCATTAGGTACATGGTAACTGGACACTGGGTACATCCTAAAAACTGACCAGGTTGTCGTTACACCTGACAGAGCCACACCACTCCCTCCCCCACATTCTATTGGGCACACTAGATACAAATTACATTTCTACTGGGTAGTAAGTGGATTTTGTATTCAAGATAGTAGTCCAATATCTAAAACCATATTTCAAAATACATTCCTTCGTCTAACATTGATCACTTTAATAGAATAAATACACCTAATTATCCACAATCTAGATGATCCTAGAAATAAACGACCTCACTCAAAAACCAAATCAATCACAACCACCTCAGAATAGAATGAGTCTTCATCGAGCAGTATTCAGACACAACATTGACCAACCATAATCAATACTCATGTGTTTCATTATCCATACAACTAAAACAATATAATAATTATAAAAACATATTTCTAATCTCGATAACCCCAAATAATAGATAAAAAATTTATTTTATCTATAGGAACTCACTGTTATAGGATTCACCTACCTAGTCACATCAAAATCAAACTCTCCAGTATGATGATAGTATCATACCCAACAATCATTCCATGTTCCAAAAATATCCACATCACATGCAATATCTAATTATTAAGAATACAATTACACATAGCCACATATCATACCAGATTCTCAAACCCTAACTAATGCTTTTTCAATACATTTATACACAAATCACACCATGTTCATGAAACTCAAAAACGAGACCTTTCCTATAGAGAGTTTTTTGGATACATTTATTAATTATGTCCCCAATTTTTATAGAATAAATAGTTATAAAACATGAGAATTTTATGATTATCATGAAAATATAGCATGATAAACAGTTGTTTTGAATACCATTAATGTTATTATTCTTGATTTGGTTTGTTCATTTATCATGGAATGGCTTCTCAAAGGTAATAGTGTCAGTTGACCTCATGAACATAGAGGTCATGATAGAGTGGTTTCCACCAAATATGGTGATTGAGTTTTAGATTTTATTTTGGATAATAGGATATTACAATAGTTTTATGGTTTAGTTTTCTAATATTTCAACTCCCTTGAATACCATCACCCAAAACTGGAAGACAATAATTAATATATTCCATGGTTAAAGAGCCTTAAAGGTGATGACGAATAGGTAACTATTTTGTAACTTATACATGAAGAAGATGTGTATAATGTGATATATAATTATTTCTGATCTAATGATATATTTTTGTATTGATTTTGGTTTGTAACTGGTTTGTATATGTTTTGTATTTTGTATTTTTTATAATTGTTTCAAGCGATGGATAACAGGAAGTCTGAAGGTGGATAGCTTCTATGTGGGGAGAAGACACTATACCCATTGTTCATTAAACCATGGGTAAATTATATTGGAAATATTATGATGTGTTACTAAGAGAAGAAGCTAAACCCAGGGTTTATTAAACCTTGGGTATTTTAGAAGTACTTTGAAAATCTATACCCATAGTTCTGTAAACCGTGGGCATAGATATATACACACAGTTTACTTAAAACATGGTTATTATGAAATTTAATTGGTAAATACCCACAATTCTATAGAAACACTAGGTATAAGGATATACCAACACCATAACATCCCATAGTTCATGGAACCATGTGTATATCCAATAACGAAGGTTTCATGGGCTATTCCCATGATTCGAAACAATGGGTATAGTTGGAATTTCTAGTAGTGACATTATAAAAGGGTTTCATTGGATTTATTGAAAAAAATTATTGATTATACCCAATGAAACAAACTGGTTTGAATGAATACATTGGAAATGAATACATCCCTATTTATCTTATGTTCAATTTGATCAGTCACTGTTATAATTAATAAGGGAGTGGATACATGTTATGTAATTTCTATTATGTCATTAAAAACTCCACCCCCTTACTAGTGTATAAATAAAAATTTTACATGGGAACACATTGCAAAAGTCAACATTTAATGGAGGAATATCATCATAGGGAAAATAATACTCATATTAAAAGGGAGACATGGATATCATTGTTACCCAATCTAGAAGAGGATGTCTAGCTCAACTCAACTATAATTCTCATTCTTCATTAAAAACTATTTCACTCTACATTAGGGGCTGTAAAGGAAACCCGTTATAGAAAAGAGTCCATAAAATTTCTATAAGACACAACCCATTCTACGATATTTATGAAATCTAGTGATTTAATATCTAAACCCAAACAATTACAAATAAAATTTATTCTTGATAAATATTGAGTACTAGAGGTGCATCAAAGACCGTACTCTCTCTACATCCAGAGAGGAGTTACAATAACCATTACATAAGTCATGCTCTATTTAGGTATATTAGACAATTCTATAATATTTGTTTATACCAATGAATGAGAGGTAATAATATCAACAATTGTAGTCACTAAAGATGAAGCAATTGTAATAGTATATTTCAATATCACAAGATCAATATCGACTCCCAAAATAGAATCTTCCACTGACTAAATAAGATTGATTCTAGATGTCAATGGTTGGAATCCCAATTTTCACATCGGTGATTTTATTTTAAAATATTCCATTTCCTATTTTTTATAGTAATAATACCTTGGTTTCAATATTAGTTTTTGGAGAAAAATGGAGTTTTTGGTCTTAAAAACAGGTGGAAAATGGTTGGCACAAATTTAGGGGAAACTAGGCACCAGCCTAGGGAAAATTGTACACCCTTGATAGTGCCTCTTTCTTGGATGCACAACTAGCCACATAGGCATGAGCCCTCCCCAAGGACAATATAGGACCAGTTTTCTCTTGGAAAAGTAACCACATAGTACCACATGGTTTGGAAAACCATTGGGGTGACTTTTCATCAAGACCAGATCAATAAAAATTATAAAATTTCAATTTTTACCACTTCATTTTTAACAATAAATCACTATTAATTATATCAATAAGGTATTTTCTTTGCACAAATATCTTCTTCCAAAACTTCTTGTACCCCTTGAGAAATAATATTTTGGTGTTGTTGGTCTTTCTTGATCATGGAATCATCAAATAAGTCTTTTCTCCCATGGTTTCTCCATATTTATAGGGTTATTCATCCCTATTTCTTGGGTTTTCTTTTTCAAGAGGGATGGTTGATAAATTAAGTGCAGGATCTTGAGTTTAGGGTGAGATATTGATGGATGTTGTTCTATATTACCTTTTCAGGGTCTCATTGAGGTTTAGTTGTGGGTTTTTACCAGATTTAAGATGTTCTGAATCATGAGATAGGTGGTTCCATGATTCTACATTACGATATGATTTTTAAATTAATTTTTTGTTCATTAAATGTGTTTAATGGAAAATGTTGGGTTTCATGTTAGTTTTGATCATTAGATCAATGTGGATTGTGAAAATCATGATTTCAATTTGTGTTTATGATGGTTTTCATTTGTGTGTGAATGAAATGATTTATTTGACATGTGAAATGGAATTTGAGCAGAAAGGTATTCTAAGGTATCTAGGTGGGTGAACTAGAAATTCTATTCATGTTTTTATGCTGGGTATGAGGCCTAGTTTCTTTTATATTGATCAATGATACAACAATAACTAGACGTGTGATATGACTATAGACTAAGATAGGATGGGATGTGATACCCTTGTTGGAACCATGGTTGTTCTATGCATGAATTGGAGTATGATTTGTGTTTGTCGCCAGTCCTCATTGGAAGTTCCGAATGTGTGCAAGTTATATGATCATACAGTCCATGCAGACAACAGTATTGAAGGTGGCGCTATTCTCCAGTGTTTTCCATATTTTTGGACCTAAAAATGGGAAAATGAAGGCATAAGTTATTGGAAATAGATGGTGCGAGTAAAGAGGAATTGGTGCATAAAATAAGGGAGGTGTGAGTGAAAAATAATGGGGTGTGTTAAAAACAACATGGTGCACGAAAAAAAGTGTGGTGCGTGAAAAACAACATGGTGTGTGAAATAGTGGAGAGATATTTTTCATGCAAGAGGTGATTCAGAATTAGAACATCGAAAAATAGTAAAGGCATGGGATGCGTGAAAAAAAATAAAGATGTGAACAGAAAATAGTTCATGTGTGAAATGTATTTCTCACCTAATGAGAGGGTTTTTGTGCCATGATGGGTTTTTCTGCCGGGATTGGTGATGCCTATAAATAATAGGTGACTCCCTTATTCCATCTAGGTGAATACAAAGAGAAGATCTAAGTGTTGATGTGAGTAAAATGATCGTGTAAAGAAGGTTGCACGAAAAAGGTCAAGGTGCGCGAAAAAGATTGAGTTGTGCGTAAATGGTGTGGCGTATAAAATTTTATGCTACGTGAAAACATAGACATTGCACGCAAAATTTGATGTTGCGCGTAAAAGTGGAAGGTGCGCGAAAAAGTGGACAGTGCACATAAAGCTGTACGTAAGAGGTAATGCTTTGAGAAAAAGGTGAATACGTGTGTAAAAGTTGAGGCTATGCATAATGGTTGTTGTTGCACTAAATTATTTTCACGTGAAAATCATGTATTTCATGCAAAAGTGGGATATTTCACACAAAGTGTAGGTGTTGCGTGAAATATTCAGTATAACCTGTTTGTGCATTCAAATATCTTGTTTAAGGGTTTTGTGCTTTCAAGTGCATCCTTTATAGACTTCAATGCAAGTAGAGGCTCATGTAGAACATAGGACAAGACTTCAATCCATATCTATTGAAGAGACCTTCACGTCTATAAACTAAGTGGGACATCATCAAATACAGTGAGCTAGGGGAGTCAATGGGAGTGACCAGAGGGACGCAATGAGCTATCCCTGAACCTTTGTAAATGTAGTGTGCCTGGAACATTGTAATTGTGACAAAAACATGTAATCCATAAACTAGTGATGATTAGTGGATTTTGGTACGACCGACACACTATTGGCGTATGGTCCTTGGACGTAGCCCTTTTTGGTGAACCAAGTAAAAGTGTCATTTCAAGTTCCTACTTTAATTTGTTTGACAGATATAACCAGTTCCTACCAATGTGGGAACAAGATCATCATCAATAAAATGAAAACGTTGACACCCTGATTCACCCCTCCCCTCTCAGTGTGTTCTGGGGTCCTTCACCCCTCTAGTGGATCATATTTGGGAAAACATTTGATTTTGGATTATGTTATGGAGACCACTAGGCTATGAGTTGTGTTCGGATCTAGTTTCAAATATACGAGGATGCAATTGGTTTTTTTCGAGGATTTTGATCACCACGATATGATGTTCATAGGGTCTCAATAGTGCTAGTTACCTATTGGGGATTCTTTTGTAACTCCCTTTTCAAATGGTGCTATTTTAATCATGTGCTCACTATTGGTTTATGGTGGACAATTTTTATGTTTAATTTCAAAATAACCATCTTCTGAGAATCGTTTTCCCTTTAAAAAATTTTCTGAACTTTTTTCCCTTAATATAATCCTTGATAATATTTTCAATGTTCTATCGAATATGTGTGTGTTGATTTATATTATAATGTTATAGCTTAGCATATTTTTTTATTGGAATCTTATTTTGTTTGGATCACACCCTATAAACACATTTGGGTGCATGTAGAATTTATTATGTATGATCCTGGAAAAGCTAATATGATCAGGGGTGGGGATAAGGGATACAATTTCTAGTGTTCCACTTCATTTAGGTGATTTTGGTGTAATCATAAAGGTGGTAAACCTCATATAACATGATGTTTTTGAGAATATTTTTTTGCTGCCAATTTATTATGGTATTTTTTGTTTTAGTTAATGTTGTAAACTCAAAATCAGGAATTTGTTGTACCATATTTAGTTGTGATTGTCAATTTTGTGATGATGTATTATTCTTATTGGTTGTTTATTGTTAAAAACCTGGGTAAAATATTTACCAATAGTGAACTTCCGAGACCCATGAACTACTTTCCATCCCATGGGGATTGGGAAGACCCATCCTGCCATGTTTTAGGCTGTGTCATGTTTTCTGTTGGACGTGAGCTTACTTGTTTTTTTTTAAATTTTATCAAATGGTGGTTCCGTTCTTTCATTTGGTGGTAATATTTGGAAGATTCTAGATATATCAGGGATAGGATGGTCATTTCATGACGTTTTGGTTATGATTGGGGTTTCTAGCCATCTCACCTCCTAATAGACCTAATGTTTCTACAGTTTTGTGGGATATTTGATTTAAATTCTCCTCCAGCTGAGATATACAAGCTATATAATGTGCATGGAAACATTGTAGGGTTGAAGTGGTTTGGATTTATATTTTATTGGATGTGGATTTGTTTTTATTTATGGAAATTTTTGAGAATCGTTTTTGTTGTTGAAAATTTTCAATGTGTCTTGTCATGTATATGTTGATTGTTTTTTCCTTCTTATTTTTCCTTGATGTAGTAAGATGCCTCCATGGAGAATTACTAGGAAAATGCAGGATGATTCTAGAGAAACATTGTCACACAATTGATAAAACAGTAGTTGAATTTATAGTTTAGGATATCCATGATTTGGTTAAGAGAGATGGTTATAGTCGTTCTCAAGTTAGTAATGCTGAACCAGGTTCTATAAATGAAAAAGGACCAGAAGTTCCTCATGAACAAACCCCTTTCCTTCTTGGGTAGCACGAATTCCTAAGAATATGGGGAATGGATTCTGTATATAAAGAGTATTTTTGAGTTATTGTTACTCTTCATGCGGTCAATGTGATTTTTACTTCATTCCTGTTGGATGGTCCCAATCGAAAGTGGTGGGAGTCAGTGATTCAATTTGGGAATAATGAGCAGATGGCATGGAATGTTTTCATTTTAATATTCAATTAGCAGTATTTCCTTGAATCCTTAGCATTCTTTAATTCCTAGGAGTTCATGGATATTTTATTGGGGGACCATTCCATGATTGGGTATGTAACCACATTTAAGAGTTGTCTTATTTCGCACCAATGGTAGTTTCTAATATGAAACTGAAGGCTCAAAAGTTTGAGATGGGACTATGAATAGAGATCTGATATGAACACTTTTTATTCATGTTGAATACTTACTATAGTTGTTGAAAATTATTTGATGGTAGATATAGATCCTAGAATGATGTTTGGTTTATTTGGACCAATTTCTATAAGGTGTTAGGGTAGTGGTAGGTCATATGAGAAGAAGAGGAAGCATACAAGAAAGAGAAGAGGGGGGTGGTAGTTCAGGTCATCCTTCCAGGTTTTATTCGTTTGTGGATTTTGATGATAGGTTATTTACTTTCCTTCCATGTGGAGTGATGAGGAACATTCTATATTTATATTAATATCCACAAATAACCTTCCATGGATTTGGGGATATGGGGAAACTAAAAAAACAAGGTGGCATGCCCATATCATAGTGGTGCATGTTTTTTATCTTTGAATGTGATATCAGCCTAGTCGGAATCCTCTAGGACAACAAGATATTTGGTTTATAGTCATGGTTATAGGATAAGATCATCTTCTAGTTAGAGTCATTTTAGGGTAGTTCAAAGTCTAGCAGTCATTTTCAGGGGAATTCTGAGATGAGTAATATTTATATTGTGGATCAAAAATAAATGTAATTGAATGTATGGAATGTTATAGTCTTATGTACCATTCTTATTGAATCCTCATTAGTAATTGTACTATTTCATATCGGTTACTCTATTTCTTTAATTTCTACTAATCTCGTGAATGTTTTTATGTTTTCAACTATTATATTTCCATTTTCAATTGAGGTAGGGATTCTAATAGTTATGAACAGATAGCAGGGTATTGGGTGTCTATTTGGTGCTTTCACCATGTTAGAGGTTGAGCTGGTATAAAATTTTGCAGTTTTAAAAATGGAACCCTTTTACATGATTCGCGTTAAAGATTGGATGGTTGATTTTCAGGTGCACATAGACTATCATAACCTGTTGGTTTGTTTTGTATCACCTGATAGAACTGCCCATGTTTTTCAATGTGCATGGGATCCACATTCGAGTTGTGCTGAATGTCCACATATGAAATTGTGAAATGTTATTTTTCAGATCCCTTTGCTTATGTTGGATGATGGTGGTAGCGATCCAGAATCTGGACTACCACCCATTGTATCTGTTTTTCTAGTAATATTTCATGAAATTGTTTTGGGTTTACCCCTAGATTGAGATGTGAAGTATTCTATTAATTTGGCACCTGGAACACTACATATGTCTCTCCCTTCATAATGTATGACCCCCATCATATTGAGGAAATTAATGGTACAACTACTTGATTTTTAATCTAAATGATTAATTCACCCCAGCATTTCAGCTTAGGTTCTCCCATTTGAGTTTGATAAAAGGACATCAGATCAATCAGGTTTTGTATTGATTACTAGAAGTTGAATAAGGCAATGATTTAGAAAAGGCACTTATTTCTACTATTTATGACCTTGATAAACTTCTGAATGGGGAATAATGGTTCTCTATGATCGATTTACATTCTGGGTGTCACGAATTCTATGTTATAGAGGTACATGTTCAAAAAATATATTTCTAAAGCATGTATGACCATCTTGAGAATTTTGTCAAGTCCTTCAGATTTAGGTTTTCTCTATTATTATTTATGGATATTATGAATAGGTTGTCCTATCATTATTTCAATGTGTTTTTTACTGTATTGTTGGATAATATCCTAGTCTATTCTATGACTGAGGAGAATAATGAGAAGAATTTGAGGATTTCAATAGAAAACCTTATGGATCATTGTCTCTATGAAATGTTTACTATGTGTGCATTTTGAATTTGGGAGGTGATGTTTCTAGGTCATGTGATCATTGAAAGATGTGTTTCGGTGGATCTAGATAAGGTAAATGTGGTGATGTCTTGGGAACAGTCAAGGAATGTTTTTGAAATCATAATCTTTTTGGGTTTGAAATGGTTTTATTAGTGGTTTTTTTAGTATATATCTCTGCATAAATCATACATGATTGGTCTTACTCAAAAGAGTGTAAATAATTAATAGATCCCATATTTATAAGCATCTTTTAAGGATATTAAGATGCATATTATCATATCCCATGTTTAATTACTTTAGGAATATGGTAAAGGGTATGTAGTCTACTTTGATTCTTTATGAATGGATCATAGGTGTGTATTAATGCAGGATGAGAATGTGGTGGGCATGGTTCATGCCGAATTTTACCACATGAAAACAATTACATATCCCTTGACCTAAAGTTAGCATTGGGGATGCATTAAATGAAGTTGTGGCATCATTACCTCTTTTGTAAGAAATTTGTTTTCTATTTGGATTAGAAGGGAATTTCAATCATTTTATCTCATAAGAATATAAATTTTAGGCAATGTCATTTTGACTAGTACCTCTTGGGGTTAAATTTTGATATCGAATACCCCCAAGTAAAATAAAGGTTTTTAATGTTTCCTAGAGTGGGAAATTTCTATTGAAATCATTGAAAGAGTCAAGTAAGGAATGTACATTGATGGGTATTTTATCCTAATTGCATCTCTATACCATATAGTATAGTGGATATATGTTCTTGGGAAGTTTTTAGATAACACCATTTATTATGGAGCTGATTTGACAAGATTTGTCAATTGATGAGTTGTTCTGGAATTCTATGAAGTATCGTAATGGTGGGGAGGTTCAATATGATTGGTTGTCATCTCCCTATAGAGTTTTGTTTTTTAGGGGTCACTTTATGGTGTTTTTTTCATAGTGAAATGTTTTGAGGTAGGATATTCACAAGTATTAATTGTTTGTTCATCCTAGTATCACCAAGATGTTTTATGATGTGCTTCGGCAGTTCTGGTCTCCATTCATGAGGTGGGGCATTGCTGAAATTATATTGTGGTGTTATAAATGTCATCAGGTTTCATCAGATCACCAGGGGACTTTTGGTGTTCATTTTTTGTAACACATTAAAACTTGGAAGTGGAATGAAATAATTGGGTGTTTTATTTTTGGATTTCCTAGGACCCCAAGATGGTGGAATGGAATTTTGGTAGCGATTTACCATCTGACTAAATCATCGAACTTAATTTTAATCATGGATTGATCAAATGTGGATAAATTGGGATGGATTTATGTTCATTAAATAGTGATGCTAAATACTGTGTCCTCAGATATTTTTTCTGATAGAGATCCTATTATTAAATTATTGTTTTGGGATGGTTGACCAATGGAAATGGGGTCATAGGGTCAGTAATGTACGAAACAATACCATTAAATGGTTTGATAGAAAGAGCGGTAAATTTGATCCTAGAAGACATGCTATGGTCATGTGTGTTTGATTTATTAGGCTCAAGGTATAATCATTTTGTATTGTTTGAGTTTTAATATATTAATATTTACAAATCATCATCATGGATTGCCCCTTTTGAGGCTCTTTATGGCCAGCCTTCTCTAACTCCTTGTATAGGTCTGAGGTGGGTGAGACCTTGTTGTTGGGACCGAGCCATGTGTAGGAAACATATGATAAAGTCAGTTGATCAGGAAATATTTTTTGACAAAATTGAATCTATAAATATTTTATTTCAGCTAGTGGCGCTTTTATTTAAAATTCTATGTTGGTGACCAGGTGTTTCTAAAAGTGGAACCTCATTTGGGACACCTTAATTTGGTTATGAAATGGAAGCTAATGTCGAGGTATGTCAATCCATTTTATATCTTTGAGTGGTTTGGAAAGGCAACATACTAGTTATATTTTGATTCTTAGTTGATGTCAATTCATTACGTGTTCATTGACTCTAATAAAAAAAGTATAATCTAAGTCCATCTCATGTGTTGAATTTGGAGGAATTAGAGTTAGAGCCGGATCATTCTGCGATCTAGTAGCCAAAGTGGATTATGAATTCCCTAGATAAGGTGTTTCTTGAGAAATCAATACCATTGATTTGAGTTTTTTGGAAGTGTGGTAGTGATGATAATGAAACCTGAGATCCAGAATAATGGGTTGAAGAGGAGTATTCATTTTTGTTCTCTAATAACACTTTAGAACTAAATTCTGTGGGTGGAATGTTTTCATGGCAGAGAGAATTTTAACTTTCATGATTTTATTTTGAAGTATTACTTTTTATTTTTTTGGTCTTGTAATTATCCTCTGGTTTCCATGAGTGTTTCTGGAGAGAAATACACATTTTTTTCTCACTTGTAACATGGTTTGTGCATAGTTATGGGAAATCATGTTCCAGTCTTGGGAAAACTATTTTCCCGACATAGTGGCTCTTTCTTTACTACAAGGTTAGCTACATGAATATTTCTTCTCCCATTTGAAACCATGCATATAATTTCCTCTTTGAGAGAGGAGACCACATTATTGCCTCATGTATTGGAAAACCCTAAAGTATAATTATCTAGAATACCTAAATCAATATTTTTTCAATTAATCTTTTTTTGCACTATAGTTATACATCTAAATCACCCCTAACCTTGGCCATATGGTATTTTCACCCATAGAATCTTCCTCTACACCATCTTGGACCCATTTGGCCCCAATCCTTGGGTTGTTTTGGACTTGGTTATTCAAGAAATCATCATTTTTGTAATTTATCCCTTCGTTTTAACCACTTTATAGGGTTATTTTCCCCCATTTATTGGATTTCCTTTTTTAGTGGGGGTTTTGTCCAATTGGGTGTCTGATAATGAGTTATGGGTTGAAATCATGATGGTCGTTGTTTGAACATGCCTTTTTTGGGTCCCATTGAGGCATGGTTGTGGTTTTTTACTAGATTCAGTATGTTTCCATGATTAAGGTAGGTGGGTCCATTATTTTAAATTATTGTATGATTTTGGGCTGGTTTCTTGGTAGCTTAAATGTGCTCTATGGAAACTTTTGATTTTAATGAGAGTTCCAATTTTTTGGATGAACATGGACTGTGAAAATGGTAATTTCCATGGTTGTTCATGATGCTTGTCATGTGTTATTGGAAATGATGATTTATGTAATATCTGAAATGGAATTTGAGCATAAAAGGGAATCCTGAGTATCTTGGATCTTGATGATGACTAGTATGCTAGTTTATACAGAAGGTTTGAGGTCTGGTTTATTCTATCAGGATTGATGCTACTACACTGACTAAATATGTGATATTAATGGAGACCACTAGACCTCGTGATGAGATCCCCTCTATTGGATCCATTATGGGAACAAAATTCATTTTGGATTAGGATATGGAGACCACTGGACCTTTATATGTGTTCATCTCTAGTGGCTTGTGGATGAAGACATTTTTTATTCTTGATAGAGTATTTTGATCATCATGGTTGGAGGTTCATAGGGTACCACTATTAATAGTAACCTATTAGTGTTTCCTATAGTTCCCTCTTATGACTTGATGTTTATGTGATGTAGGGATAACCATCAGTATATGGTGGACCTTGTGTATATTTATTTTCAAGTCGAACTTCTTTTGAGAAAAGGTATTCCTTACAACTATTATATTGAAAATTATTAACTTGAAATGATCCTTGATAATGTTTTCATAATTATTACTAAAATTTATTTTTTATTTTTCATCAAAATTTATAATATATAATAATTACTTTGGGTGAATCCTACTAAGCTTTGGAACATACCCAACATAAACCATGGGTTTTAGGTAGACCTTGTTATTTGTGGCCCAATTAAAATAAATATTTTCTGTGGTGGTGATGGTTGATCTGGTAGCTGGTGTTCCCAGTTGTGTAGGTGTTAGTGGTGGTGTATTGAGGGTAATAAAACCCTTGATACATAGAGTTTTTTGGTACAGTTTAGTCTTTCCATTTCATTTGTGTTATATTTTATTTTGGATAAATTTATAAACTCTAAATATGATTTTTGGGTACCTATTTTTGTTATTATTTACAACTTTGTGATGATTTATTATTCCTATAGGATGTTAATTGAAAATAAACATGGATAAAATCATTCCCATTGGTTCATTTTCAATACCTAGAAAATAATTTCTAGACCATGGGGATAGGGGATTCCTATTAATCCATGTCTCTGGTCATGTTGGGTGTCAAGTTTTAATGGTATATCATCTTATTTTGTGACCCCATTGATATATCAGTTCGTAAGAGAATATGATCGATACTAGAGGGGAGTGAATTGTAGATTAAAAATTTAAACTATCATAAAACACAAACCACATTTTTTAAAATGATAAGACATTGGAATTTTTTGAAGATAATAGTATAGAAATTATACTCAAAAATCATTTCATAAATCAGAGTTACTAAACAGTTTTCCAAGCACCCTGGTCAAATGGATTGTAAAGAGATTTACTAAAAGAAACATTATAATTTATATTTTATAGTGAAATATAATACTTTTTGAAAGAGTAAAATGAATGATTATATTTATGTAATAATGACTTAAACGATTCACTAACTATATTATACTCTTTTTCCGTTATGTTTTCGGGATTTTAAAAATCCTAACATAAGATATTCACCATTTTTAACCTAAATGTATAGTCTTTTAGCCAATAATAGAAAATCCTTTTATATAAACATTAAAATATCTTTGGTTTTTATAAACAGGACATCCCCCAATCTGATGGTTATTAAATTTTTTTTATTCCAATCCCATGGATTCTCTTGATAATCCTCTCTGATATCATCTAACTTCTTATATTCATAATATATTGATATAAATCATGATCAGAATGACTGAATACAAAAAAAAATCCAACTGAATTTTAAACCCCTTGAAGTATTATGTAGAAAAAAAACTCTAACTATTTACAATACATATTAATATGGTGTTAAAGTAGATCTAATCTCATATGTGTTGAGTGGAAAAGACATCATCTCCTAGTGCATCAATTTTACTCTTATTTATAGGCATCCCCCCAATAGTCATATTTATGTGAATCTCAGAGTTCATTGGAATGGACTCATATGTACGTTACATTAAACCTTATCAAATAATATATTCATATGATGTTGTCATGAAAAATCATTAAAATAGTTCAATAAATTCAATTTGATTGAAATAATTCAAATAATCTAATTATAAACTTTTAATAGTCTGACGGCCGATAATATTTTCAGCCCCATGAACAGAACTGTGGTTATTCTAAAGGATATGACATAATTATTCTGATGGTCATAATATTAGTAAATCTTATGGACAACACACTAGTTATTCTAATGGATCATACTCCTAGTCAGTTTAATGTAATAGACATTAAGAGTATAAAGTCTATATTCATTTATTTTATACACTATTTCCTTATTCCGTAGAAAAAGGGGTTTTCTACAAAAAATATAAAATTGCATGGGAAATACCCAGTTAGTAAAAGTATGTTTTAATAATGTTTTATGGATATTCAAATTAAAGGAATGAAAAAGTTGAATATATAATATTTATATTAAATAATAACCCTCTTTTAAAAAAACAAAAAATAAAACTTTAGATGAAACATTAATAACATCAAAAAAAATATACAACCCTTTATACATTTAATTACATCGATGAAATTATTCAAATAAAATATCTTCATATTTCTTATATTAAATCCTCTTATGTTGATAACATTATTTTATTCAACATTCATCATCTGATAATAAATATTATTACATAGGGTGAATAAGAACACAATATCCCTTAATATTTTATCCCCCTTAATAAATTTTCCCCTTGAATAATTTATCCCCCTTCAATAATTTCTACACCTTTGTGATTTTTAGAAATAAAGATGGGTAGTAAACAAATTTCTAGAAATGACATTAACTATAATATGAAACAATTGTGTATGAATAAACATTAATTTTATATAAAACAAATGAACATTCATCCTTGTATATTTTGTAAAAAAATCTAGCAACATGAATTTGGAGATTAATTCATCAAGACATGAAGTCATAAAAAAATGGATTTAAAAACACATCAAGTGTTCAGAAAGAAAATATCCCTTATTTATTATAAATATTAAATATAATTTCATTTTTCTTCAAGAAATATTCTTCATTTGTCTTGGTTTTAATAGATATAGATAATAGATTTTATATATTTTATTCTTTTATACATAAAATTAAATTCTATTATTTCAAAATAAATATATCTATATCATGAATTATGATTTTTTTCTCCTTTCATCTACAACAAGCCTAATTCCAATGTTATGTTTCGTGTATTATAATATTTTATCTATTGAATATCCCCAATGATTTCAAATGTTTTCTTTTCCTAAGAGTCCATTATATCAATGAACTATTCCAAAAACTTTAATCTATTGGTATAATCTAATCATAACTTCTCAAATGTGTCAAAAATATCGAGAGATAATTTTTTAAGTTTCTTAAAATTTTCATCATGGTCTGTTTAATCACAACCCACATATCTTAGAAATTTTACCATTTGATTGAACATTCATTTACATTCCTTTTATTTTTGTTTGAAACTTTTTATCTCATCTTCATTCTAAATAATTGGTTTTTTCAAATAATTCAAATACTCAAATTTATCATTCAAACTATTTGGGATTTTCATGAAGAATATATTAATCTACAAAAGATAAGTCATTGAATATATGAGATGACTGAATGTATGAGATTTGGAGTCAATTATATTTCAATATTCATTAACTGATATATTAGATGAATCCAATGAAGCATTAGAATTAGAGATTTGAGATGGCATATCAACATTATTTTATTTTCCATTGATATTTTCAACTTTTAAAAATCTAATCACATCTACATCTATATCATTATTTTTAACTGTGTGGTATTTTTTCACTTCATTTTCCTTAAGCTTCGATCATTGTTCTACAGAAATGTTTAAGACAATATTTTTTATCATAAGGTCTTGATGACGACGAAGGTGCTTATGATGACTCAGAAGAGATATCTGGTTAGTTTTATTAATTGTCCTCTTCTTCTTCATCCTCTAATTGTTTTTTTAGATTCTTTACTATTATTTGACCCTCTTTTTAGACATTAATATAGATTTTTAAGCATTATTATAAACTATATTCTAATTAATTGTTTTTTACTTTGTTGCTAACATTCAACTTATATGACATTTCATATTTCAATTGTAAGAGTATCAACTGGTGCTTCAAGAAATTATAAATATATTGGTGATGAAGGAGATAATATGGTCTAATAAAATTTAGAATGTGTTATGTAACTTGTAATGGGTTAAACTACAGAAAAATATGAAATTGGAAGAGGAATATTTTTTTACACTTTTTCAACTCCTTTTAATATTTTTTCCATTATCATAGCTTTATCAATCATTTTATTTTCATTCTTCTTATTTTTAGTATCTTCCAAATCCTTAAATATTTTAATTTTTACATGTAATGCCTCATTATTACTGATCATGAAACATGGATCTCTTGAATCTTAATAATCCAAGTGTGCCATCGAATTTTTGAATTCCACATCAGAAATCGCTTTCGGTTTTTTTGTTTCATTGGAAGATAGGAATATTCTTTCCTTTTCTATTTTCATTATTCATTTTGATTAACAGCTTTAATATCAGAAATAACCATGATAGATTTTTCTACAAACTTTTTCAGTTTCACATTAAATAATATCTTCAACCTATGTTGGTTTCTTCTCCAATCAAGGAAAACATTTCTCTAAATGCATAAAGCTAATTCTATATTTTCATAACTTCAATGTAGTTAAAAATCATTTTAAATATGAAACTAAAAAAGATAAGTATTATAGAATTCATAGTGGTTTTTTTTATAGCTTCCGTTGAGATAAAAACAAACATGAATAGGTTTATTGTCCTCATATTGTCAAGGAAAAAAATATAATGATGTCATTAACATTTAGTGTATCCCTATTTCCTTTTTTCAGAATCTGATATCTTTTCATCCAAAAGGTACAAACTCTTCTCTATTTAGATGACGCACCATTAAAAACTTCTAATAAAAAGATTAAAATGATTTTTATATTGGGTTTTCTTAAGGGATCATATCTTCTCCAGACGCTTTTATGATGGAATGTAAGCCTCCCATTCCAATGGAACATTAACTAAATCAGCCACATTTAAAAAATTATTTGAAAATATCACCAAAAATAGTAAAAAAAATATATCCAAATAATATTTCGTACTAAATTATACTAAATAATATAATTCATTATTAGTTTTTAGACAATACATAGCAAAATAAACATTTCCTACACAAATATTTTCCCATTCGTGGTACTTTTTAACACATTAAAAGATAGAATCGTACTTATCATACAATGATTTCTCAATTGATCTTTCCTCTACCACTACTTGCATAGAAAAATATTCTGGAGATGCCATCATACTGGGAATGATTCTAAGAAGAAAAAATTAGAAAAATTCCAACTATTTTGGACTGAGAAAAAAAGGATAGTTGACAGTTGAGAGGAATTAATGAGAACGTAAGTGGTGGAAAATGGCACACTATCGTATATACATGTTTAAAGAGAAATCCTCTAAATTTAGGAAGATAGAATATCTTGGATTAAAACCCTAATATTATTAGATGGTTGAGATTTAATAAAAAATTATCTAATAAAGATATTATAATCTCTTCATGTGTTTTTTATTTGTATGAAAAACTATTCATAAGAATAAAAGTAATTTATACATACATTAACATAATATTTTTAACATATTGATTGTTTTTTAAAATTAATTAATATGTAATATAACATAGAAAAAGAATAGTAATGTATATGTGAAAAATAAATTATTTGATAAATAAATATTAATGTAAATATCTATTATATGTATGGAATTATGATCCAATAACAAGATCTTCTAATTTGTATTTTTAAAAAATATTGAATATTATAATCATTATAAAAAATATAGTCTAAATTGAATTATTATGATTTTTTTATTACAAAATATTTTTAGTTAAATATTTTAAAACAAAAAAATTTATATTTTTAAATTTTGAAACCTTTTATTAAATTTTAAAATTTAATATATCTAAATGATATGAAAAATATATTGTTTTAGATAAAAAAATAAAAATTATGATATTTCTTTTCCAGAACCACAACATATATACTCTATCATTGAGAATGAATGAATTAATATAAAATATTAATAAAAAGGAAGTATATATGAATGATCGCTTCATATTAGCCATTACATAGATATGTTTTTTATATTCAAATTTTTCTTACAAATTTTTTTTATAAAAATATCAGAGACATTTTATTCTATATTGATGATTTGTAAAATTAAATCTCCTTTATGTATTTAATGTTGAAGGAATTTGTTTGTTATATCTATTTTTTATTAGTGGTGATTTTTTTTGGTTTTTAAATAATGAAATGGAACTTTTATTATCAGATAATATTTGAGTTACACAAAAACTCATGTCATAGTCTGTGAGTGTGTCTTGCATCCAAAACACTTTTCCATAACAACTTCCAATTACCAAATATTCGGCTTCAAAAATGTAATGTTTTTTTATGTAAATTTTATTTCAATATAAATACATTAAATCATCCCCTATGAAATGAAATATACCAGGAGTACACTTTTTATCCATTTCTACAACCACTAAATTCAGTATCCAAAAAAATATTAATTCAAAATCATTTTAAAATATTCAAAAAAACCAAATTCCATGGTTAGCTTAATATTATTAAAAATTCATTTTATACAGTTACGACGGGACCTTTTTGTATTCTCTTGATATCTATAACATAATTTTATAGAAGACATTAAATCTAGATAACTATCAATTATGTATAGTAAACTTCCCATAATTCTACTAAAGATTCGTGATCAACTGATTTTCCAGATCCTTCAATATATACATTATTTGAGGTTCCCATCAGAGAATTAATACATATAGTATTGACATACCCAAATATCTTATAAAGATATTATATATATACATATGTGTAAATATATAAAAGTTCCTTCTTGTTTTTATTAATTTTGAAAATGTATAGAATAATAAAGCTTCTTAATCATTCTTATTTAAAAATCATATGTCATATGATCTACAATGGTATATCCTAAATATTTTTTATGTGTACCAAGTATAATTTAACTGAAATAAATTGAAAAAATGATGATTTTTTAGAAAAATATTTTATAGAACGTGTGGTATTCACAACTCCCTAGTCAAAATCATTTTGTAATAAAAACTCAGTTGATCTATTATACCATGATATAGGGGTTTGTTTAAATTTTTAAAGCTCCCAAGTAAGTTAAAAAAATTTGTATATTTTTTTTAATTACAATAATAAGGTTTTTTACTACATAAACTACCTCCATAACAAATATGTTATGGAATACAAACATCATATCAATATGAAATTATTTCAAATTATGAAATGTTGCATATTCCTGATGTGTATGAATGTATTCAAGTCTATATACCTGGGAATAAGATTCTATATCATCTATTACCTATTTTTATTGTATACATTAGGAAAAAGAATATATTTTTTTCTAAATACTATTTCATTTTAATCACATTTTATCCAAATACCGCATTTTACTCCAATTACAGATGTATCGTTTGGTCATTCAACCAGAGTAAAAACATGATTCCACTCAAATAATTTGAGTTCAACTTAAATGTATTTTTTCCAATATTAATTACCTAAATCCACATCAGAAGTCTTAGGTATGAATTATGGTAATACCAAAAAATGGTCAATTTTATTTTGTAAATAACTTCTAGTGTTTACTAGTTGATCAACATCACTAATGATGTTGTCTCTAGGATGATTCCTAAGAAACTATGAAAACCCTATTCTATATTAAAAACTAATTAATTATTTATTATGTAATAATACTCATAATACAAATTATATGATCAGTAAGTCTAATGTTTTTTTCGAATTTGGTACATTACATTAAAATTTAAAATTGGAAAAAACACCATCTTTATTAAAAACATCCTTAACATGATTTCACTAAAAACTACCTATGATAACATGGGTAAACTTATAAGAATGGTGTGATATATAATGTATTATAAGGGAATAAAAATTGAATATGGTAATAACATTTTTAAAATAGTAATATCACTGTGTAATAAAAGAAAAGTGGAAAATAAGGCATGATTTAACATGATAACAAAAAAGAATCATGTGAAATTTGAAAAAAAACATAATAAAATGAATTTTAAACAAATATCCAGGATATGTGACAATAAATCATGATGTAAAAAGTTCCATAAATTTATATTGTTCACCCCTATCCCCAACATGATGTCTCATGACAGTAGACATTAACCATGGCATTTGGAGCGTTATATAGTTATTGTGGCACCCATTACTTTCAGTTCATTCTTATTTATATTTGTGACACATAGATGATAAAACATTTAATCCTTTTTCGTGAAATTATATTCCACTTTCAAGGATTTTGAATTCATAAATTTATTTACCCCAAAAAATATGTATAGGTTCATAACAGTGAACACCATTAAAATGATTTTCGTATGGGTTTTCAGTAAACCTATTTTAGCATGGAATCGAGTGGTGAAAAGTCGATAACATAACAGAGGAACATAAATATTCATGAGAGGGATTAATGAGACTGAAATAGGTCTCTAATAATTTATAAATCATATATTTAGTATGATGGATGTGTAAAAAAACACACCCGAATTAGTAATTTAAATTAAAATGGTATAAATTAAAGAAGAATTTTGAATAAAGGGGTGAAAGTGAGGATCCCTTACAAGATCTATTGACTCAAAATACATGGGATGTGATTATTTAAATCTTGGGGGAACCATGGTTGAAATATATATAGTGTACTTAAGAATAAGTACATGATCTACGAATTTTGAGTGAATGTAAATTTGATCTTTCATGGGTTTATATTAGAAAGAAGTGGATAATTATTTATCAATTTTCAAACATATGTTTTGGACTCAATATAATCAAAAAATGAAAACAGTGAATCATAAAATGGTTTCTTCCATGGTTTCAACAAAATGGGTGGGGTTTCCATTATTTTATAAGTCTAATTGACAAGAAAGATAAAATAATACACGTGATTATGTAGAGGTGATTCTTACTCTTAAAAAAACGATTCTATAAACATAAAATATTTTAATGGATTTAATATATTCATAAATACTATATAAAATTAATCAAATTAATAAAAAATATTATTATTTGATAGATAAAAAATATATTTTATCATGGATACCTTTTATATAATTTATTAAATCACCTTTTGGTCAATATATTGTCATAATTAAAAGAGTATTTTTATACGGTATATAATGTTTTCGCAAAAACAATTCTATATTAGAAAATAATGAAAATTTCCCATTAGATAATTAAAACCATAACATATTGGTATTATATACATTTTATCAAATAAATAAAATGATACTAAATTTCCCTTTAAAAAGTAATATTTATTATGAAATGTTGAGTTTTTTACAATAACAATTCTCGAACGATTATAAAAATAAATTTTTAATATTAAAAATTTTATAATTATTTATATTCAATAGAAATTATTTTAGAATAATATTTTATTAAAATGATATTTATTTCTAAAATTCATTAATTCAGGAAAATAAATTCATTAAGTTAATTTTAATATTAAACAAAAATAATATTATCTTGTTATATAAAACTGAAAATAATATTTAATGTCACCCTAATAGGATAGTAATAAATTCATTATTCTCAAAATTTTAAATTACATAATCATATCATTGGTTTCTTGATACATATCTATTTAATACACTAGAATGATCTCTATATGTAAGGTGCATGCTGGTGAGATTTTCATTGGGTGTTTTGGCATACATGGTTTTGGTTGTGATCCTTATTTTCTTGATCTTCACACATAAATTATTTCTCTTATGCGTATGGTATTGAATCATATCTTAGGATCCAACAAGGGAAAAATGTAGTGATGATATCTCCATACGAAGCTCCCAAAAATGAGTAGCCTTGTGTATGGTCATACTTATTGAAGCCAACAATTCCTTTTTCAGTGTAAATTGAATTTATGAAAAGACTATATAGATTCAAACCTTGTGATCACTTTTAAACAGATATATTATAATTTTTAATGCTACTTAATGTCTTTTAATTCTGATAGAATATGTTAAAACAAATGAATTTAATGTGTTTTCTATGACCTTATAACATATTAATACTTGTAGGTAAATGATAAAGGGAATTCTGTTTATAATAGTTCAGGTCATTACAATCTCCCCCCCCCCCAGAAAAAATATTTTCCTTAAAATTTTCATTTCCCACACTAAATCAGATGATGGGAGCCCTGTTTCATTATCTCCTCTAGTTCCCTAATCACTTTATTGGGAATTTTTTTCTCCATAATGCAGTGCCTTATTTTCATAGAATAGTTTCTCTATGGTCTTTGATCTTCATCGACCACTCTTCATAGGGAAGATCATTATCCAAGGGTACCATCTCTAAATTGTGTACATGTGAAGGGTCTGGTTTGTATATTCTCAAGAGGGATTCTTGAAATACATCAAATATTTGATATAGGTTAGGTGGATGTGGAAGTTAGTATGCCATCGCTTCAATTCAATCATGGATCTAAAAGGGTAAGTTTTATCATGGACAAAGCTTTACCTTATTTCAAAATTTCATGAATCTCTTGCAGCTAGTTATGTATAGGAAAAACATTCCACAAACATTAAACTCTAGGTCTCATCGATGATTATCAGCACACCTTTTCTGATAACTTTGAGCAGCAATGATGTTTAACGACATGAAATATTATAAATAAAATTCCCATTTTGATTTAATTAAATATATTATTATGTAATATGGTTATAAAAACACATTTACTTCAATTTCTTTATTATGTCCAATTGGTTTTAAAAAACATTAAATATCATTACCATTTATAATATATTCATTGAATACTGATCATATGATTAGTATTAATATAAGGTTTTAACAATGCAAATTGACATGTTCAAAGGAATTGATTGCCTCAACTAGGAGGACTTTACATAATGAATCCAATTTATTGTATCTTAATAGAAATATAGCACCATGGGACATTAATTTTTTCCAAGACTAAGCTTGGATCCAAGATCTTAAGCATTAGACAAAACAATTTATGGGAGAAGTTCAAACACATTGAGATCACATCCCAAACCATACATGTCTAACCACCCAATATAGTCTCACCATCATGCACCATACTCATAAGGTTTCTTCTCGTGTATTAATGGAAAATGATTCATGACCGTTGAAATATGACTTTGTATATTAATTCTTATAGAATAATGAATATATTTTCATCCTATATGTTTACAGTATAAATGTTTTTTAGTTCAATATACAAGAAATAAAATAGATTTTTGGGTAACATTCAAATTACATTAAGGAATTTATTTTCATAATTTAACATATTTCTGAGGTAGAAATTATTTTTATAAAATATTATTATTAAATATTTTTTTATTAAATATAAATTATCACATAATTTTGATGAAGTCGAATGTAATTTTTATAAGGGATAGAAATCTATTATTGTCCAAAAAACCCATCATTTCGTGATAAATGATGATATTATTTTAAAATTTAAAATTTATATATTTATAAAAATATTTATACAAAATGAATATTATATTTTGATTCTTAATGTCATAATTATACAATTTTTAATTTGCCATAATTTTTCAAGACATTCATAGTTTTATGAAAGAAATAAATAATGTATAAATATACTTTTTGAGTTATGAAATAATAATAACGCAAAAGTGATGAAATAAATAATATAAAAGGTATCTACGACCAAATATATGTTTTCCCATTCAAAAAATTTAATTTTATGTTTATTTTTTTAATTATATAAATCCATTATGTATCCTCCAAAATCCATTAATACAATTTATGTTTTAAGATTCATTTCTGTAGTGTGACTCACCACCACATAAGTATAGGAATTATTTAATTAGGATTGGGAAATTTACTTATAAAATATTAAGAACCACTCATTTATTGTAGAACCCATGGTAAAACTCATTGTAATGTTTTTTGTTTTTGTTATTTTATTATTTGGAGTCCAAAACTTAAATAAAAAAGATATCCCCATCATTTACAATATAAACCCACACAAGGTCCCTTTTATCTTCACTAAAACTCCTTTGATAATGTCTATACACTCTCCTCTAAACTTTAGAAACCTCCCAAGGAACCCCTAGTTTCTCATGAATCCCCTCCCAAGCATTTGGAGTCACACACTCGAGTAAGGGATTTCTCTCTTCTCATTTCCATTCAACCACTTCATTTCTATTATACCTCTTAAATTACATTTTCATATTTTGGTATATGATCATATAAATTAAAAATATTATACATTTAATTAATAAATTATGATTTCTCCTTCTAACTCCCATTAATCCTCTCATTATTCTTTATGTACAATAATTACTATACATACATTTAGTAATGGGTCTTTTTCGTTCTCCTATTTATTCATGTATATTCTTAACTATAATTATTTTTTCAACATTTACATGTGATGATATTTTTTATTCCATTACACCATACGTTAAAATTTATCTTCAAATTATGAGGTACCCCTCTATAACTTATCAGAACATTTTATGAATATATAAGTGACGTCGTAATGTTATCGAAATTTCAATGATATTTTCCATGCAAAAACAATTATATAGTGAATACAATACCAATTCCTTATAAAGGACATTAAAATTTAGAAACATATACCTATTTTTATTGGTACATAAAATTATTTAATCCACTCTCATTTATTATGGAATAAAATATGAAGATTATTGAATCTATGTTGTATAGTCATTGTTGAAGACATAAGCTTGATCATGAAATGAATGTTATAGGTGCACCCTAAATTGTATAGTGGTCGATATTACTAGTTATGGGGTAGTATCATGATATATCAAGTTTTGATTTGGATTAAAACTGATTCCTTTATGGTACTTTTTACACCCTTATGTCGCGGTAGCTTATCTGTGACATATGATTATGATGAAATGTTTTAAGTTGTTTCCACATTTCCCATGTAATAATTATCTTGTTATATCATATCTCATTGATTAGGTTTATGATTCCTAAATTTTTATTCCCCATTAATATTCCAATTTTAAAAAATCTACCACCTTCTTCCATGTTTATTTCCTTACTGGGCTTTATATATCACCCTTTTGTTATATTTTTCCCTAATTTTTCCTATATAGTTTTAAAAGTTATTGAATTTTAGAAGTATGTTAGGGAGGTTTTTAATATTGTTGTTATATCCCATGATCAATATTCTATTATATGTTTTTTATTCCCAAATACACTATACTTAACAATATTATGGGTTTTATTAGGATTAATATTATTTAAGAATGATGTAATAATGTGAAATAATTATCAGGTTTGTTATAGTGGGTATCAGAGTAAATATTTAGTTTTTTTTTAGATTAGGATTCGAAAACTCTAGAAAATTCATTAGGGGTAATACTATATATAATAATACATACCAAAATATTGGTAATTATAGAGTTAGTGATTTATCATGAATATACATCCCCATCTAGATAATATAAGTAAACACCGTTTTGTATACCTCGGTGTAACCACTATAACACTATGTGATGGGACGAACATAGTGTAACCTAGTACACAACAACATGAATTAATGTGTACCTGGTTTGACACTCCCATGGTGCATTCTTGGGTAAATTCATAATAAAATTATAAACCATTATTATGTGAACAAAAAATTCCCAAAATTATATATTTTGGAAAATAGATCATCGATAACATATACAGAAACCAAGAAATTAATAAGTTATGAATTAAAGGTATGTATTAAGTTAACCCTTTTATGTCATTAAATTTACATTTATGTTTTTACTAGTCTAAAAATAGTATTACCTAATGTTTATTTTATTTTAGCTAATGGAAATAAATATTAAGAATCATGTAAAGAATCAATGTGACAGGTAATATGAGGAAAACCCCAATGATATGCCTAACCCAATGGGAACATGAATTTTGAACTTCATGACTATACTCTATTAGAAGAATCAAGTTATAAATAGAAACCAAGATTTGTTGGATAATCTAAATTCCACTAAGATACAATATGATACAATTAATACCTATGTGAATCAAAGGCATTTGAATTTCAATGGATCATATTATCCTTTAATAGTAGAACAATGGATGAGATCTATTTAGAATATCTTCAACATCATTCAATTTCCCAAGAATGATATATTTATACTGAATACTTATCATATGGCGGGGTAAGCTTATCAGAGGAGGACATTGATAAATAATATGAGTCTTGACGAAGAGAACAAAATGATTGATTGGAATGAATTTTGAAATATGTTTTCTAAATAAATCTTTTCTTCATATTCTCCGCCAAAAATTGGAAAGGGATTTTATTTCCCTCAAGTATAATTATGATGAATCTATTGGGGTGTATGAGGAAACATTCAAAATAATTACATGATATGCCTGTATCATTGGCATTTGATCTAAATTCATGTTTGACTGCTTATTTGTTTTGGAAAACCCTATTCTATGGAAATATCTAGTGATCCATTACATTAATAGTAATGAGGAAATTTTATTATGTTCTATCAAAGTCAAAATTGTGATAGGTGAATCTCAAGAATATTATAGGGATAAAATGTGAAAAATAGAGTTTAATTATGATAGGATTATGGAGAACCAAATAGTTCTATAAAATTCCACCATCCCTATGCCAATGATGAGGAATGATGAACTAAAAAATTGACTTAGGGGAATAAGAAAATGCATTAGGAGTGATAAGGATAGAAACCTAGCTAATTACGTCCAATAGGAGAAACCCATTGATATGATGGAGGAATAGAATTGTCTTTCCAAACCTATCTGAATTTTTCATTAGTTAAATTTCAAGGAATAAGATAACTATGCAAACTAATAGACATAGCCAATGGTTTTCAGAGAAAACCTACAACATCTGAGGAAACAAGGGTGAGCTTTTTCCATCACTAGAACTAAATTGGATCCAGAAAATAATGTGGTGATATTTATTCTTGTTATTTATTCAATAATAGTGAACATACTTATTGATATTGGATCTACATATTCCATCATTTTATGAAATTTTATTCAAACCATTCAAACACCACCACAAATAATGGATGTTGCAAGGTTAGTTAAAATGATTAATAGGTAAATTATTTCATTCCAAGTATATAAATCCACCCTATCAAAATTTATGGGTGAAAAAACTCATAGAAACATATCATACTCCTTTTGGTGAAATTTGATGCAATTCATGGCATGTATATGATTTCCATATATAGATCAAAAAATAAATATCTATGAAAAGGAAGTCACTCTATATATTAAGAATGGACTGTTGATTATCTACAAGTGAAATGATAAGGAACATTATTCTCTAGTACCAAAATATCAAGAATTTATATTATTTCCCAATGAGCAAGTGTATCTAAATCATATCATTAATTAGAGTTAAAGAAACATATTTAAAGGCATTCTTATTATGAGGGAATATGCTGATGTGTTTCCTCATGAATTTCCTAATCATTATATGAGTAGAGAGGTTGAATTTTTAATCATCATTATACACATGGTGTTTCTATTGTTCATGAATACATATAGTGTAACACCCCATGATTTAATAGTAAATTATTTTAATTAAAGTAATTAAATAGCTTGCACTACACGCAACACAGATTTTGAGCACACCCTGACTTATGCCTTGGTAGTTTATCCTGGTCATATGTTTATTATTCAATGTTTTAAGTTGTTTCCACTTTTCCCATGTTGTGATTATCATGTTATATCATGTCTCATTGTTGAGGTTTATGATTCCAAATTGTTTCCCCATTTATATTCCTATTTTATAACATTTTCCACCTTATTCCATGTTTATTTCCTTAATAGGCTTTATATCCCACCCATTTCTTCTGTTTTCCCTTGTTGGTCCTATGCCGTTTTAAAAGTCATTAAATTTTTTAAGTATGTTATGCAGGTTTTTAATATTATTGATGTATCCCAAGCTCAATATTCTATTCTATGTTCCTCATTCCCAAATAAACTAGTCATATAAATCTTATGGTTTTTATGATTAATATTATTTTATGAATTATGTAATATTGTAAAATAGTTATCAGGGTTGTTATAGTGGGTATCAGAGTAAATATTTAGTTATTTTTTAGATCAGGATTGGAAAACTCTATAAAAATCCTTAGGGGAAATACTATATATAATAATACATGAAAAAATATTGGTAAGTATAGAGTTAGTGATTTATCAAGCATATACATACACATTTGAATAATATAAGTAAACGTAGTTTTGTGTTACTAGGGGTGGAAACTCTAACACAGTGTGATGGGACAGACTCTGTGTAACATAGTACAAAACACTAGGAATTAATGTGTACCTTTTTTGAAACTCCCAGGGTATATTCATTGGTATATTCATAATAAAATTACGAACCATTAATATGTGAAGAAAAAAATCCCAAAATACTATATTTTAGAAAATTGATCATGGATAACATGTATAGAAACTACGTAATTCAAATATTAAGAATTAGTGGTATGTATTAAGTTATCCATTTGATTTAATTAAATTTACATTTAAGATATAACTAGTTTAATAATAGTCATGCCTAATGATACTTTTATTCTAGATAATGTACATAAATATGAGGAATCATGTAAAGAATCAATGTGATGGGTACTATGAGGACAACCCAAATGATATGCCAAACCCAATCAGAGAAGGAATTGTGAACCTCATGACGATACACACTTAGCTGATTCCGGTTATAAATAGAAACCTGGATTGGTAGGAGCATCCAAATTCCACTAAGATATAATAAGCTAAAATTGAGACCTATGTGCAACAAAGGCATTTTAATTTAGTGGATCATATTATCTATTAATAGAAGAAAAATTGATGAGATTCATTTAGAATAACTTCACCATCATTAAATTTTCCAAGAATGGTATTTTTTCTATTGGATATTTATAATTTGGAGTGATAAGCTTATCATAAGTGGACATTGATAAAAAATATGAGTCTTGAGGAAGATATCGAAATTATGGATTGGAATTAATTTGAAAAAATGTTATTTTAATAAATCTTTTCCTCACATTCTCTACCTAAAAATGGAAAGGGATTTCATTTCCATCATGAATAATGATGATGAATCTATCAGGGTGTATGAGGAATCCTTAAAAATAATTACATGATATGACTCTATCTTTGGAATTTCACCTAAATTAATGTCTGACTGATTATTTGTGTTTGTAAACCCTATTCTATTGAAATATCTAGTGATCCATTTCATTGATAGTTATGAGGAAATTTTATGATTTTCTGTAAAATTAAAAATAGTTATTAGTGAATCTCAAGCTTATAATAGGGATAAAAAGTGGAATTCATAGTTTAATTTTGATATTCTGATGGAGATTATATTAGTTCTATGAAATTCCATCATCCCCTTTCCAATGGTGAGTAATAAAGAACTGAAAAAAAAAACTGACTTAGGGGAACAAGAAAATGCTTTAGGAGTGATAATGGTAGAAGCATATCTAATGACTCACGATAGGAAAACCCCACTAATGTGATGGAGGAATGGAATAATATATCAAAACCAATGTGATTTTTTTATAGTTTAAATTACTAGGAACTAGGGAACTATGAAAACTAATTGACATAGCCAATGGTTTTTAGAGAAAACCAACAACATCCAAGGAAACAACGATGAGCTTTTTCCATCACTAGAATGAAAGTGGATCTAGAAAACTATGTAGTGATAGGTATTATAGTTATATATTCAATAATAGTGAAGATACATGTTGATATTGGTTCTACACATTTGATCTTATAATGAAATTTTAGTCAAACTATTCTAACACCACCACAAATAATGGATGTGGTATTGTCAGTAAAAATGTAAAATGGGTAAATAATATCATCCCATGTATATAAATCCATCACTATCAAAATTAAGGGACTAACAACCCCTAGAACCCATTCATATTCCATTTTTTGAATTTTTATTCAATTTTTGGCATGTTTATGATTTCCCTATATAGATCCAAAATAAATTTCTATAAAAAGGAAATCACTCTTTGTATTTTGAATCGACCGTTGATTATGTAAAAGTGAAATAATGAGGAAGACTATTCTCTAGAGCAAACATATCACGAATTTATATTATTTCCCTATTAGAAAGTGTATCTTGATGATATGATTTATTCGAGTTAAAGAAACATCTTCTAAGACATTCATGTTGTGAGAGAATACACTGATGTGTTTCCTGATGAATTGGATGATCATTCTCCGAATAGAGAGGATGAGATTTTTTAACCAAGATTATACTCTAGGTGTTTCTATTGTGCAAGACTACATATAGTGTAACACCCTAAGATTTCATAGTATGTTATTTTCTTAAAATAAGTCAATAGTTTGTGCTACCCGCAACATCGAGTTCGAGCGCACCACGACTTACCATACTAGCCGTTCAGAAAGAGGTAATGAATAGTATTAACTGAATTTTTAATTTTATATACTCAATATAATTTTAGAATCAATATCATGTGGTTCTTAGACATTTTTTTAAAGGTTGGGGTCGAAGACACATTATATTATTAAAGAAAAGAAAAGACCATTTAATGGAAAACCATTTTTAAAACCAATATTTGACACATTTATATACTAAATTTAATGAAATTAAATTCTTCTTTAGAATTGGGATATAGATATTTGTTTTGGATATATTTTTGGAACTCTCTTGATAACTTTCTTATTTTGATGAATAATGAAAAATAACAAATTTTAATTGAACACAACTTTTTTAATAGAAAAAATTAATAGTGTTAAATTATGCTATTGAATGGTTTGAAAATATAATTAGATTATATTTTTACCATTTAATAAAATTTAGGTCATTATATGTAATTTCACAGTTAAATTTGACATAAAACAAATGTCAATCATTTTATAGTTAATACTTTTTTAAAACCTGCTTTTCGGTTTTTACAACAGGAATTAATTTTAAATTAATTAATTAATTAAAATTCTAATGTTTTAAATTTAAAAAATATATTTCAATTTTTTATTCATAATATCAAAATTATATTACGGTAAATTTTTGGTATTTTTCTGAAAACATTCAATTTTTTATTAATAGTAAAAAACACTGCATTATAGTTTAAAACTGACTTTTTATTTAAAAAATTATTTATTTTATTTAAATTTATATTAAGTAAAAATTGATATATAATACCTATATATGTTCAATGTAATTCATTGGATTCATTTTAATCTAAAATTAGATGTATAAAATTTTGTTGAACTTATTACCGTCTTTTACCCATTTTCTATGAGCACTTGGAAATTTGAATAAAACAAAATTTTACTACTTCTATGAATTGAATTTCAAAAATTCTAGAGACACAGTTAATATAAGTACATATTATTTTTTTCAATAAGATGAAAATAATTTTTGGTGAATAGTAACTTTTAACTTTTATTTTCCACCGTTAAAAATAAATAGGATAATTAAAGGTAAAAATGATATTATAATTACCCTAAAACATGTCCTAATTCTATTGGAAAATTATAATTGGACCAAAGGAAAACTTAGGAATCAAATATGATTCTTTAGGTCCACATTAATTAGATTATGAAATTTATTATAATTTATATTAAAAAAGAGTAAATTGTTTTAAATTCAATGTTTATTAACAAAACCATTTTAAATATAAGGTAATACATAAAATAAATTGGAATATAAATATTTATTAGAAAGACAAAAAATTTCCTCTATAAATATATATATTTAATTTTTTTTAAAGATTATATAATAAATTTTATTTAGAACACATTTATGATTCAATAATTACTTTTTTAATGAAATATTAAAATAGTTTATATTATAAATATAAAATAATATAATTTAAAAGTTTTAATTCAATCCAAAAAATTTAAAGGATAATATAACATGTTAGGGGTGGTTAGATAAATATTTTTTGAAGTGATAAGGTTTTTATGACTTTCACATAAACAAATTACCAAATAGTGTCAAAGTTGGCATAAATTAGTTTTTAAAACAAATACTCTATTATTGGTTGATATACTATTTCTAAAAATCTATGGATTGGAAATAGGGATTAAATAAAATTATTTATTTCATTAATGAACCACTTTAGGTTCTCTTTTATGTCTAGAGTATGTTTATTAACCATATAGTGTAAGAATACAAGAAGACACGGTAAAAGTTAAACTATTTAACTAAGAGTTAATTCTAAAATATAATGTTAAAATGTAAACCTAAACATGTCTAAAACATATTAGATGAGCATATTTCAACTCATCCCCACCATAGCATTGATATAAATCATTTCTTAGCCATTAGAAACCGGAATTTATTTTATTATATAATAATATTTCAAGCTTTTCCAAATGTGACTATCACCTCTCTTATAAAAGGGAACATCATCTTCCCTTGATTTCACACCTCCAAATCCATTTTTCTTGGATAAAACCTACCAAAATATCTCCCCAAATTCTCTAAAATTGTCCTATTGTGGTTAATTTTATCACAAATCAATCTTAAACAGCCGTTTTGATCAACTCAAAAGGAAACACCTGGAGAAGAGATAATAATTTCACCACCCTCTTTCATGTTCTTTTCTTCTTCCTCTTCATCTTTATCTTTTGTTTCTATATTATAACAAAAATTCATGTACCTTATACATACTATGATTTTATTATAAATATTTTACAACCATATTCGTTATTCTATCCATCCTATAAATGACAAAGTCACCATACATGCATATGTACGACTTACCGTCTCCACGTCGTTGTGTAGTTTGTTATTCAAACACTTCATTATTTATATGGTTGTAATAATGAGTAAAACTATTGTAAATAATAAACATAACATGTTAATGATTTTTTATATGATATACCATTCAATTACATACAATTTCACCATCAATATAATGATATTCTCACTCATGCGTACGTACCGCTTACTGTCTCCACGAATGCGATGAGATTCATTCCCCCACGCAATCATTAAAGAATAATTTTTTATTTTATGATAAAAAATAATTTTTAATAACATAATATAATTCTAGATATGAATCAAATATATCCTATAAATAACTAGCATGACTTATGTAGCAAAACATATAATGGAAAACAAATCAGTTAACATCCAAAACAATGATAATTTTGATATAACATTAACAAAGAAAAATTAGAAGATCATATATGACATCATATTTAGGTATTCGGTTCATGTATAATTTAATTACAAATATTTCTCTAATATAAAGGAGGTTAAACAACCCTATACTATGGAAAAGTATAAGGTAAGGGTTTTTCATCTCACTTTTATTCACATGAGATTCATGCTATATTTTCCACTATTACCTATTTTGTGTTGTATGTACTACCCAAGATTATATTGTTTACATAATATACATTAATTTATGGGTATTTACATCATCATTTGATGATTCTTTTTTCTGGAATTATGCATTACATCATTATGAAATTGGATATTGATATTACATTGATTATTTAACTAGTAGAATATCCATGTGAACAAGTCATTGGTGTGGTTTTTTACATGAATATGTGTGAATATACTAATATTGATTTATACTGAATATCAAATCATATGGAGTGTATTTATATTTTTCACACATAACAATGTCATTGATTTATCCTTAACTTAAGGAAACAATATTTATAAAGTAATTCATCTAAACTTACATTCCATTGAGACTTCTTTGTTATTATGTGGAAATTCAATTTTTATTTGGTGTATAAACTGTACATTGTCATAGTATATCATGAATCCATTTATTCTGATGATATTATAATGTTTTTATTACGTCAATTATTTTTATTCAAGCCTCTCTCATTTGGTTAGGAACCCTAACAAAAATATCATTTTAAATGTTTTAAAATTTTATTCTTCTAAATTATTCTTATTAATGTTCATGTTTTAAAAATGGTTTTATGTTTTCATTTATATGGAGATTAATGTTTCAAAATTGAAATTCCATTTAAAAGATTAAATGTGGTATTGTACACTTTTAATCAAAAATCTATTTTGAACAACATCTTGATAAATAGTGACACTTTTAAATGGTTTCATGAAAAAGGGATATTTCTCTCAATGATTTTTACTAATAATTTTCAACTATGCTAACATACTTTACATGATATTATTCTTGATCAACAATAATTTATTATGATACAAATATTTCATAATTTATTGAATGTTTTCTAATATTTTTGATAGTATATGTGTTATTTTTATACCGTTCATGGTTTATTGATAATGTATTGATATTTTGAATGATAATTTTAATATTAATGTTCATGTTATTTTTAAGCCTTTTCATATAGGGAATGCATTGGACTATGTAAATTATGGGTGGAGCCCTCTATATCTCATCAATGCATTGGTAGGTCTCATGAGACAAACTAGTGTCTTTGCACAAGGCCTTGACAAAATATTATTTGTAGTCTTGGCACAAGGCCTTGACTATGGGGTTACGATGTCTGGAATTTTGCATTCCATCATTATGAAATTGGATATTGATATTACATTGATTATTTTAGAAGTAGAATATCCATGTGAATAAGTAAATGGAATTATTTTTCTATCATTTCCATATTATTATGAAGATTAAGTTTAAAAGGCTTGTGTTCTAGCCTTATACATTACCTTAAATGTTTATTCTTATTTAAGACTATTTCTGCAATATTGTTATCCTTATAGAGCATCTGAGCTCATCCCTTTCTTATGTTCTATTTTTTGATGAAGCAAAGAAATATATTACAATTAAACTGTAAGAATTGGCTAGGAGATATAAGAGTGTTCATAGGGGACACAATGTTGTTATTTTATTTCATGATGTAATGTAAAACTTATGTAAGTATCTTGTACTTCCACGACTATTAAACTGATCTATCTTTTAGGACATTATTCATTGTATCATTCCAATGTTATGTAATAATGCACCAATTCTGGGTAACTGGGGTCAGGGAGTTACAATTTGTATATGAGGTTGTTTAGTACAAACCTTGGAACCTAGATTTAGAAAAAAACTCTGATTAGGAAACAATACCATAAGATAGACATTGAGGATTAGTATAGAAGAACATCCAAAATATTTGATAATGTAAATATTATGTGGGGTTTTCAAAAATAATTCCCTGTCTATATATGAGAATGTAGAGGTGGATCTGGCACAAATGTTCCTAGGAGTGAAAACTCGGACAAGGAGTTTCAGGATTGACACAAGGTATCCTAGTACACGACAACATGCCTTGCTACACTCTTGGTTACAACACTTACATGAGATATTCTTAGGATAATTCACATATTTTAGAAAACTATTTGAATTATTTTTATATATTATGGGAATAATTAACCATGGTTAATCAGAAGGTGTTTTAGATTGAATGTAATGTGTTATGATATTCTCTAAAGGATTTCATGACTCACAATATGCTTTCTTGTGTTATTCAATGGATGGATTCCATAGAAGTCATAGTAACATTAAACATGATGTACAAGGTGGGAATTGTGGTGGAAATGGGAAACTAAATGGAATGTTAATAGGAGTAAAATATATCATTTTCAGGATGAATCTTTTTTCTAAAAATATGATCAACAATATATATATTCACCCACTCCCAGACTGAACAAGGAAGAGAAAGGCGGTGAATGATAAAATCTCCAGTAGTGGAGACTATGGAGAAATGGAATCTCAGTTTCCATTATGTAAAAAATGTGGAAGGGGACATCTAGAAAAGTGTAACAATGGAACAAATAAATGATTTATGTGTGGTAAATAAGGAAATAAAGTAAAGAATTGTCGAGCAAAAATGAAGAGTACTATGTATGAAAATAAAAATGATCCCAAGAATCCATTTATAGTCATTTACCATAAAGGTATGTAAACTAGTAATTAACTGATTAAATTCCCTAATCTATAGGATAACCTCTTGGTCACAGAAGAACCTATGTGGAAATAAATGGATGGTAAAATATATTGAAATTTTAGTGATCTTTGTTGATCGGATTACTTTGGAATACTTTTCTTCTGTATGTGTAACCCTGTAGTTTGTTATGTGAAAATTCTATTTTTGGAATAATTATCTATTCTATTGTTGATATAGTTATAAATGACCATTTGGGTTAATATGATAATTGAATTTGAGGCAATTAGAAGTTAATAAATTTTGGTATGAAAATGTGAGGTATGAGATAACATTTGTGGTGAAATTTTTTTATGGTTATTTTTCAAAATTTATCTCATTTTTGGAATTTTATAAAATATAGTTTTTAAAATAGGACAACACTTGGACCATGTGATAACCCATTGAGTCAGACAATCTGCGGGAATCGAACCCACAACCAGAGTGCGATTGATATTTATCACCTACCACTAGACTATGTGATGTCCCTGGTTATTGTGACTATTTATTTATAGTTAAATGATTTTATTGATCAATAATAAGCTTATTTGGGATCATTTGTATTATCAAATGGATATCCTTAGTATATGAAAATGATTTTGTGATAAAGTGATAAATGTTTTTTTGGAAGATGTTTGTTCTCTTGGAACACTATATGCCTATAGAATATAGAATACTATGGGATTTCATTTGAAGAGTAATGGTAGATTTTTATGAATGTTTATATTGTGGATTTAAAATGATTTTTGTTATTTATGGAAATGACTACCCTATCATAGGTAACATGTGATTAGGTTAATTACTTTTGAGAATTTGACTTTAAGAGTAGTCTATGTTATTTGGAGATACAATTTAACATGGAAGACTACGTAATCATATTCTTCTATGTTTTGGGTTTCAATATTAGTTTTGATTAAATTGAAGGATTTTAAGGACAATTGTTTATTGAATGGTATTTATTGAACTTCGGGTATTGTATGTTTAATTTCAAAAATTATGATTAGTATTGTTTTCTCTAATTGATTGTCATTTTTGGGGATTATATAATCTTGTACAAACCATTTTTGGTTTTGGTAATTCTCTAAAGACAATGTAAATATAGTTTATCCTTTGTGGATTATGTGATTATCTTGATGTTTATTCTAGCACTTCAGGTGTGACCAAGTCATCTTGAATACTCATCATTTAAAAAAGATGAGATAGTGGTAGAAATTTATTAAATGATTGAACTCTAATAAAAAAGTAAGTATGTCACCTAATGTTTTTATTCCATCGCATAAATAAATTTTAAACATTATGAAATGGAACTTAATAAAAATAACATTGTCCATTTACTTTTCCTACTGGGAAACTAATGACCATTTATCCCATCACATGTTTTTGGTTTTCTTGTTGTTAACTTTCTTGGAATCATGTTTTATATCACTCTCCATTAGAACATGACACTTTGTATGAGTTTTCTCGGGTGACCTTTGTACTTCTCTTTCATTCTTTTAATGTAATAGTTTTATTGACACTTTTTCTAATGTGAGACCTTCAATGAAGTTCCCATGCCCAATTTTAAAATTTTGTGGATGCAATTACCAAAAGGGGAGAAGAATGTAACACGCCCAAATTTCATGGTAAGTTTTTTTCTTTAAAATAATTCTATAGCTCATGAAACATGCAACACTAAGCTAAAACACACCATGACTTACCAAACTAGCCGTTAAAAAAGCGGTTATGAATTATATTAACTGAATTTTGAATTTTATATACTCTATTATTTTAGAATCCATATTATGTGTTTCTTAGAAATTGTATAAGAACAAATTCATTTTTTCAGGTAAAAGATGTATTTTCCAAAAATTGCAATTTTACCACAATTTAATGGAAAACCATTTTTAAAACCAATATTTGACACTTTTATATATTCAATTTCATGAAATTAAATTCTTGTTTAGATTCGGGATATAAAAATTTATTTTGGATCATTTTTTGATACTTTTATGATAACTTTCATATTTTTATGAATACTGAAAAATATAAAATTTTAATTGAAAACACTTTTTTAATAAATATAATTTATAGTGTTAAATTATAAATTTCAATGGTTTGTATGTATAATTAGCTTATATTCTTATCATTTAATTCAATTTAGTCGTTATAAGTAATTTCAAATTTAAATTTGACAAGAACACAAGTCAATATTTTTATAGTTTTTTCTTTTTAAAAACTTGATTTTTGGTTTTGACAACAAGAATTAATTTTAAATTAATTAATGAAATATATATCTTTTAAATCTGGTAAAATAGAGTAAATTTTTTAATTTTGAATATCAAAATTAGTTTAAGGATTTTTTTTTTCTAAAAACATTCATTTTTTTTGAAAAGTTAAAAACACTGTAATTTATTTTAATTCAAAATAGATATATAATACTTTTATAAGTTCAATGTAATATATTATAATCATTTTATAATAAAATTATATGTATAAAATTTTATTGAACTTTTTACCGTCTTTTACCCACCCTCTTGGAGCATTGGAAAATTTTCATAAATCATAATTTTGCCGCTTATGTGAATTGAATTTCAAAAACATGAGAGACATAGTTAATATCAGTATGTATAATGTGTTTCAATATTACGAAAATAATTTTTTGGTTAATAGTAACTTTTGACATTTATTTACCATGGTTAAAAGTAAATAGCATAATTAATTGTAAAAATGATATTATAATTACACTAACACATATCTTAATTCTATAAGATAAGTGTAATTTGACCAAAATAAACCTTAGGAATAACATATTATCCTTTAGGTCCACTTGGATTAGATTCTTACATTTCTTATTATTTTATTTAGATAAGAGTTAAAAGTGTTAAATTCAAAATTTATTTACTCATCCATTCTTAATATAGGGTCATACATAAGATAAATTCGACTATAAATAATCATTATAAAGATAAAATTATTTCCTACCTAATATTATTTTATTTACAATTTTTAGAGATTTAATAGTAAATTTTATTTATGACATAATGATGATGCATTTATTACCGTCTTAATGAAATATTAAAAGAGTCTATATCATACTTATTAAAATAAATATTATTTAAAAGTATTAATTCCATAAACAAATTTTATTGGTTAATAATCATGTTAGGGTTGATTAGATATTTTTTTTGAAGTGATAATGTTTTAATTACTTCCACAAAAACAAAATACCAAATAGTGTCAAAATTGACATAAATTAGTTTTTAAAACAAATACTATATTATTAGTAAATATAATGTTCCTAAAAATCCAAGGATAAAAAATGGGGATTAAATAATATTATATATGTCATTATTGAACCACTTTAGGTTCTCTTGGATGTTTAGAGTATGTTCATTAACCATATATTGTAAGAATAGAAGAAGACATGGTAAATGTTAAACTATTTAACTAATAGTTAAATATAAAATATAAGGTTAAAATGGTAACCTAAACTTGTCTGAAACATTTTTTTGAGATAATTTCAACCCATACACACCATAGCTTTGAAATAAATATTTTTAGAGCCATTTGAAACCGAATTTGATTTTATTATAAAATATTATTTCAATGTTTTCTTAAAGTGACCCTCACCTCTATTATAAAATGGTACATCCCCATCTCATAATTACACACCTAAAAATAGATTTTGGCAGGCTAAAACCTTCCCCAACATATTACCAACTCCCATCCCTTAAACCTAGTGGACTTAATTTGATCATAAATCCATCCTAAAGATCCCCATGGATCAACTCAAAAGGAAACACCCATAGAAGAGGTAATAATTTCACAATCAACTTTCAAGTTCATTTATTCTTCCACTTTCTCTTTCTTTTTTCTTGCATATAAAAATAATAAATATATTAAATTATACATATAGTGATGTTATTATAAATATGGTAAAACCTTATTCATCATTCAATCCATCCTATAAATGACATAGTCACCATACATGTGTACGTATGACTTACCGGCTCCATGTCGTGGTGAAGCTTGTTATTCAAACATGTCATTATTTGGATGGGTATAATAATTAGTATAACTGATGTATATAATAAACATAACATGTTAATGATTTTGTATATACGATATACCATCCAATTACATATGATTTCACCATCAATATAAGGATATTGTCTCTTGTGCATAAGTACAACTTACTGTCTCCACAAACACGCTGTGATTCAACCATTCAAGAATAATTTTCATTTTAGGATTAACAATAATGTTTAAAAACATAATATCATTCTATATATGAATCAAATACAGACTATACATAACAAACATGACAAAAGTAACAAAACAAATATAGGAAAACAAAATAGTTAACAACCAAAACAATGATACTACGGAAATATCTTTAACAAATCAATATTAAGAGATCATATATGATATCATATTTACGTATTTGGTTCCTATATAATTTAATAAAAATTATTTCTCCATTATACAGGATGTTAACCTACCCTATACTATTGAAAAGTACAAGATAAGGGGTTGTCATCTCACTTTTATTCTCGTGAGATTTATGCTATATTTACCACTATTACCTTTTGTGTGATGTATATACTTCCCATGATTATATTGTTTATGTAATATACTTAAATTAATGGGTATATACATCATAATTTGATTATCCTTATTTCATGATGTGTATGTATTGTATGTTACCAAATCGGTAAGGGAATTTCAAATTTCAATTTCCACTCTTTTGGTTTTACGCAAACTTCATTGCTTACTTTACTCCAAGATTATGTGTGATATCACCATTTATTTACATATGTTGTAATTTCCACTCACTGCTATGTGGATATAATTTTGATACATATAATAACTCCACTGATAAATTATCAGGTCATCTATATAAATTTAATAAGAGTAATTTTAACTCAATTTCTATTCATTGAGTTAAACATCCAAGTCATTGGTGTTGTTTTTACAAGAAAATGTGTGAATGTGACCTGATTATTTACACTGAATATCCAATAATATTGAGTTTTTTTATATTTTTCACACATAATTATGTCATTGATTTATCCTTAACCTATGGACACAGTCTTTATAAAAGAATTCATCCAAACTTACATTCCATTGAGAATTCGTTGTTGTTATGCGCTAATTAACTTTAATTTGGTGTATATACTATACTTTGGCATAGTATATCATGAATACGTTTATTCTCATGATATTATAATGTTTTTATTTCCTTAATTATTTGTATTCATGCCTCTCTCATTTTGTTAGGAACTCTAACTGAAATATCATTATAAATGTTTCACAATTTTAATCTTCTAAATCTTTCTCATTAATGTCCATGTTTTAAAAATAGATTTAAAATTTTATTTATATGGAAATTAATGTTTTAAAATTGAAATACCTTTTAAAATATTCAATATGGTATGGGAAACGTTTATTCAAAAATATATTTTAAACACATTTTGATAAATAATGAGCCTTTTCAATGTTTTCATGAAAAATGGATATTTCTCTCAAAGCTTTTCACTTATCATTTTAAACTATATCAGCATCCTTTATGGGATATTATTCTTGATAGAGGTTGATTTATTATGATACAACTCATTTATACGTTATTGATGTTTTTGTGAGATGTTTGATAGTAGATGTGTTATTTTTATACCATTCATGCTTTATGGATAATGTATTGACATTTTTATGCTAGTTTTAATATGAATGTTTATGTTATGTTTGATCCTTTTCATATAAAGAATTAATTAGACTTAGTAAGTGACTGGTGGGGCCTACTATAACTCCTTGATGTATTGATAGGTCTCATGAGACAAACTAGTTTCTTTGCATAAGGCCTTGAAAAAATATTCTTGGTAGTTTTGGCACAAGGCCTTGACAATGTGGTCATGATGTTTGACCTAATGAATTCCATAATTATGAAATTGGATATTGATATTACATGTCACTATTAGACTAGTAGAATATCCATCTGAATAAGAAAATGGAATTATTTGATTTACCTTTTCCATATTATTCTGATGTTTATGTTTAAAAGGCTTGTGTTACAGTCTTATACATTGCCATAATTGTTTATTCATATTTATGATAGTTTCTTCTAATATTGTTATCCTTACTGAGAATATGAGCTCACCACTTTCTTATATTTTATTTTTCCCAAGATGCAAAGAATTGTATTATGATTAACCTGCAATAATAGGCTAAGGGATATAAGAGTTTTCATTGGGTGGACAATGTTGATTTTTTTATTCCATGATGTTATGTAAAACATATGTATGTATCTAGTAATTCCATGGATACTAAACGGATTGGTCTTTTGGGAAATGATTCCTTATATCATGATAATGTTATGTAATAATGCACCAATTCTGGGTAACTAGGGTCAGGGCATTAGAGCCGGTATAAAATATGTTTATTAGAAACCTTGGAATCTAGGTTTAGAAAACAATATTATAAGGAAACACTACCCTAAAATAGACACTGAGGATTAGTATAGAATAACATCCAAAATTTTTTGTAATATAAATATTATGGGGGTTTTCCAAGAAATGCATCCTTGTCTATATATTATAAGGTAGAGGAAGCTCTGGCACAGATATACATTGAAGTGAAAACGTGGACATGGAGTTTCAGGCTTGACCCGGGGTATCATGGTACATTACAATGAGCCTTTCATCATTTTTGGTTATGAAACTCCTAGAGAATATGCGTTGTATAATTCAAATTTTTTATACAAACCGATTTGAAGGATTTTATTATAAGATGAGAATAAATAACCTTGGTTAATCCTAAGCTGTTTTTCATTGAATATAATGTGTTATGATATTCTCTAAAGAATTTTATAACTCACACTCTGTTTTCTTGTGTTAGTCAATTGTTGGATTCCATGGAAGTTATAATAACATTAAACATGATGTACAATGTGGGAACGAGGTGGAAAAGAGAAACAAAATGGAATGTTGATAGGTTTAAAAGATATCATGTTCATACCGAATCAATTTTCCAAAAATATGATCAACATCATATATATTAACCAACTGCCAAACTCAAGAAATAAGATAATGGTAGTGGATGATATGAACTCCAGCTGTGGAGACCATGAAGTAAAGAAAGCTCAATTTTTATCATGCAGGAAATGTGGAAGGAGACACCTAGAAAAGTGTCTCAATAGAATAAAAAAATTATTTATGAGTGGGAAAAAAGGACATAAATTAAAGAATTAATGAAGTAAAATGAAGACTATTATGGTAGAAAATAAAATGATCCAAAGGTTCCATTTATAGTCATATCTCATAAATGAAAGGGATGTGGGCATTACCCAAGTGAATGGCCTATTCTATAGGATAAATTCTTGGTGAATGAAGAACATATGTTGAAATAAATGGATGGTGAAATGTTTAAATGTTTTAGTGGTCTTTGTTGATGGGACTAATTTGGAAGACATTTCTCTTGTGTGTGTAACCCTGATGATTGTTATGTGAAAATTCTATTTTAGTAAGAATTGTCTTTTATATTAATGTTATAGTTATAAATAACTCTTTGGGTTTATATGATCCTTGAATTTGAGAGAATTACATGTTATAATATTTTGGGTGGAAATTTCAAGGCACGAAATAACATTTGTGGTGAAATCAGGTTATTGTTATTTTGAGCAATTTATCTGATTCTGGGAATGTTATAAAATATAGTTTCTGAAAAAGGACAACATGCAGACCATGTGACAACCCATCTCATTGGACAATGCTGCGAGAATCTAACCAACAAGATATTGGGATTGGGATTTATCGCCTAACACTGGACTACCTGATGTCCCTAGTAAGTGTGGATAATTATTATTAGTTAATTGATTTTATTGATCAATAATAAGTTAATTTGGGATCTTTTGTCTTATCAAATAGATATCCTTATTATTGGAAAATTATTTGGTGATTAAGTGATAATTTTTATTTTGGAAGATGTTCTCTATTTTGGGAAAAATATATGCCTACAAGTAATAGGATACGATGGGATTTCATTGGAGGTGTAATGGTGTATTTTTATCTATGTTTTTATTGTGTATTTATAGAGATTTGGGTTATTTATGGAAATTATTAACCTATCATAAAGAATATGTGATTTAGTTAATTACATTTAAGTATGTGACTTTACGAGTAGTTGATGTTATTTGGAGATACACTTTAATATGGAAGACTGTGTAATCATATTCATCTGTGTTTTGGGATTCAATATTAGTTTGGATTATATTGAATGATTTTATGGACAATTGTTTATTTAATGGTTTTTATTGAACTTTGGGTATTGTTGGTTTAATTTTAGAAAATAAGCTTACTATTTATTTCTCTAAAGGATTATCCTTTTTGGAGATCATCTAATCTTATACAAACCATTTTTTGGTAAATCTCTAAAGACAAGGTAAATATATAATTTAGCCTTTGTGGAGTATTTGATTCTCTAGATGTTGATTCCAGTGATTCAGGTGTGACCAAGTTTTATTGAATACTCATCGTTTAAAAAAAAGTTTAGTTAGTGGTAGAAATTTATTAAAGGATGGAACTATACTTATAGAGTAATGATATAACTTTAATTTCTTAGTCAATCTCATAAATAAATTTCTAAACATTTTGAAATGGAACTTAAATAAATAACATTGTCCTCTTACTTTTCCTACTGGGAAACTAATGAACCTTTATCCCTTCACATGTTTGTGGTGTTCATGCTGTTAACTTCCTTCAAATCATTTTTTATATCACTCTCCATTAGAACTGGACATTTATTTTATATTCCATATCCATGTTTTCCTACATGGAATCATAGTATGGGTTATATCAGGTTAACTCTGTAATTCTTTTTCTTTCTTATAAAGTGATAGTTGTATGGACTCTTTTTCCAATGTGGGACTTCCAATGAAGTTCCCAAGCCCAATTTTAATATTTTTAGGATGCAATTTTTAAATGGGGGAAGAACGTAACACCCCAAATTTTCATAGTATGTTATTTTCTTTAAATTAATTCAATTTCTGGCGCTATATGCAACCCCGAGATCGATCACACCACGACTTACCAAAATAGCCATTCAAAAAGTGATTATGAATAGTATTAACTGAATTTTGAATTTTATATAATCCATATACTTATAGAACCCATATTATGTGTTTCTTAGACATAATATAAGAACAAATTCATTTTTTCAAAGAAAATATGTATTTCTCAAAAAAGCAATTTTTTTAACTTTTAATGGAAAACCCTTTTCAAAACCATTATTTAACAAATTTATATATTAAATTTAATGAATTTAAATTAATATTTAAAATCAGGTCATAAAAATTTATTTTCGATACATTTTTGGTACTTTTATTATAACATTCATATTTTGAGAAATACATAAAAATACTAAATTTTAATTTCAAATAACTTTTTTAATTGAAATAATTTATATTCAAAAATTATGCATTTAAATGGTTTGGAAGAATAATTAGATAATATTCTTATATAAATACAATTTATGTTATTATAATTAATTTTTGATTTAAAATTGACATAATCACATGTCAATCATTTGATAGTTTTTACTTTTTTAAAACACGCTTTTCAGTTTTGACAACAGGAATTAATTTTAAATTAATTTGTGAAACATCTATGTTTTTAATTTGTTAAAAAAGAATTTAACTATGAATTTGGAATATCAAAATTATCCTAGGGTAATTTTTTTGTATTTTTCTAAAAACATTCAATTTTTGATGAATAGTTGAAAACACTGCGTTATAGTTCAAAACCGACTATTTATGTAAATAATTTTTTGTTTTTATTTAATTTTTTAAGTCAATATAGATATATAATACCATTATGAGTTCAATATAAATCATTGGAGTAATTTTATAATAATATTAGATGTATAAAATTTTACTAAACTTTTTACCGTCTTTTACCCACCTTCTAAGAGCATTGAAAAATTGCATAAAACATAATTTTCCCATTTATGTGAATTGAATTACAAAAATCTGAGAGACACGGTTAATAGAAGTAAATAAAATGTAGTTCAATAAGATAAAAATAATTTTTGGTGAGTATTAAATTTTGACTTTTATTTACCACAGTTAAAAGTAAATAGGGTAATTAAAGGTAGAAATGGTATTATAATTACACTAACACATGTCCTAATTATATAGGATATGTTAAATTCGACCAAAATAAACCTTTGGAATAAAATATTATCCTTTAGGTTTACTTGGATTAGATTTGGACATTAATTATTATTTTATTTAAAGAAGAGTTAAAAGTGTTACATTCAAAATCTATTAACAAAACCATTTTTAATATTGGGATATACATATGATAAATTCGACTATAAATATTAATTAGAATGTTAAAATTATTTCCTACACAATATTATTTTATTAATAATTTTTATAGATTAAATAATAAAATATATTTATGACACAATGATGATGCATTTATTACCTTTTTATGAAATTTTAAAATAGTTTATATTATAAATATTAACATAAATATAATTTAAATGTTTTGATTCCATACACCAATTTTATTGGTTAATATAACATGTTAGTCTAGATTATAGAAATTTTTTCCAATTGATAAGGTTTTTATAACTTTGACAAAAACAAAATACCAAATAGTGTAAAAATTGACATAAATTAGTTTTTAAAAAATATATTATATTATGGGTTGATTTAATATTCCTAAAAAACTAAGGTTCAGCCAAATGGCTGAAATAATATTATATATGTCATTAGTAAACCACTTGAGGTTCTCTAAGATGTTTATAGAGTGTTTATTAACTATATAGTGTAAGAATACAATAAAACACAGTAAAAGTTAAACTATTTGACTAAGAGCTATATCCAAAAGATAAGGTTATAATGTTAACCTAAACATGTCTAAAACGTATTGGATGATAGTATTTAGACCCATACCCATATTATATTATAAATAAATCATTTTGGAACCATTATAAACCGAAATTAATTTTATTATAAAATAATATTTCAAGATTTTCCAAAATTGACCCTCACCTCTCTTATAATAGGGTACATCCCCTTATCTTAATTTCACACCTCCAAATCAATTTCCCTATACCAAGAACTACCCAAATATCTTCCCAAAATCCTTCAATTCATCCTGGATGCCTTACATTGATAAGAAATCCAACATATGGTGCCCTTTTGATCAACTCAAAAGCTAACACCAGAAGAAGAGCTAATAATTTCACCACACTCTTTCAAGTTTTTTCTTCTTCCACTTCCACATTCTTTTCTGTTTCTATACCAAAATAATAAATCCAGTAACTTCTGCACACTATCATTTTATTATGAATATGGTACAACTATATTCATTATTCTATCCATTCTATAAATGGGAAAGTCACCATACGTGCATAAGTATGTCTTACCGTCTCCACATCATTGTGTAGATTGTTATTAAAACACATCATTATTTGGATGAGTATAATAATGAGTATAACTGATCTAAATAATAAATATAACATGTTAATAATTCTATATATATGATATAAAATCCAATTACATATGATTTCACCATCCATAAAATGATATTGTTGCTCGTGTGAACGTACAACTTACCATCTCCACGAACGTGATGAGATTCATTCCCCCTCTTAATCATTCAACTATAATTTTATTTTTATGATTAAAAATAATGTTTAGGAACTTAATATAATTTAATATATGAATCAAATACAGCCTATACATAACAATCATGACTTATGTGGAAAATTATATAAAGGAAAACGAATCGGTTAACAACCAAAACAATGTTACTACTGAAATATCATTAACAAAGAAATACTAGAAGATCATATATGATAACATATTTATTTATTTTGTTCTTTTATAAGTTAATAACAATTATTTCACCATTATACAGATGTTTAAACTACCCTATACTATGTAAATGTACAAGGTAATGGGTTTTCATCTCACTTTTATTTCCGTGAGATTCATGCTATATTTACCACTATTATATTTTGTGTGGTGTATATAATTCCGATGATAATATTGTTAACATAATATAAATTAATTTATGGGTATTTAAATCATCATTGGACAATACTTCTTTCTTGGGTTGTATGTTTCAAAACTATCAAATCTGTAAGGAAATTTCAAATTTCAATTTCCACTCATTCGGTTTTACACAAACATCATAGATTACTTAACTCAATCATTATGTGTGAAATCATTATTTATATACATATTTAGAAATTTCTATTCCACTTTGTGTGGAAATACTTTTGATACACATAATCACTCAATTGATATATTATCAATTCATCGATATAAACATGATAAGAGTAATTTTAAATCAATTTCTATTCATTAAGTTAAACATCAATGTCATTGTTTTTATTTTTACAAGAATATATGTGAATGTACTCTAATTGGTATACATTGAATATTAAATCATATTGAGTGTATTTATATTTTTCACACATAATTTTTTCATTGATTTATCCTTAACCTAAGGATACAAACTTTATAATGGAATTCATCTCAGCGTACATTCCATTGATAATTATTTGTTGTAATGCACCAATTCACTTTTATTTGGGGTATATACTATAATTTTACATATTATATCATTATTACCTTTATTCTAATGATATTATTATGTTTTTTTACCTCAATTATCTATATTCAAGCATCTATAATTTGGTTAGGAACTCTAACTAAAATATCATTTTAGATGTTCTAAAATTTTACTTTTCTAAATATTTCTCATTAATATCCATGTATTAAAATTGGTTTTAATGATTTATTTATATGGACATTAATGTTTTAAAAAATAAATTCCTTTTAATGGTTTCAAAGTGATATGTGAGACATTGATTCAAAAATCTATTTTAAATAGCTTCTTGAAAAATATTGATACTTTTAAATTATTTCATGAAGAAGTGATATTTCTCTCAATGATTTTTAGTGATCATTTTCAACAATTTCAACATCCTTTACAGGATAATAATCATAATCAAGGATGAATTAAAATGATACAAATCTTTCATACTGTATTGAAGATTTTGTGATATATTACTGTGGATGTGTTATTTTTATACCATTCTTTGTGGAAACTGAGGAGCTGAAGAATTATCTTTTGAAGAATCTATATAAAGGGTTCATATGCCCAAGTTCATCACAATGGGGTGAATCATCCATCTTCTCCAAGAAGAAGGATGGATCAATACACCTTTGCATTAATAATCGTGAGATCAACAAAATCATGTTACCGAGTAGGTATCCACTTCTAGAGATTTATGACTTGTTCGATCCACTATATGGAGCACAATACTTCTCCATAGAAGATTGTCAGTCATGATATTACCATGTTATGTTGAATAAGGAGGATACCCCAAGACTAATTTTTGTACATGGTACTGGAACTACTTCTTCATAGTATTTCCATACCGACACACAAATAATCAAAAAATATTCCTGGACAAGATGAATAAGGTCATTAGATATTAGGTGGAAATTTTTTTGGTAGCCTTTATAGATACTTTTAAAATATACTCCATAACCAGTGAGGATCATGAGGAATATCAGAAAACTATGAAAAAGTTTTGGAAAAAGGATAATTTTTATTCTATATACAAAAAATGTTATTTATGATTGAATTATGACTCTTTATTAGGGAATACCATCATAGGAAATGGTATATTTATGGAACCTTCAAAAAAATATTCAACAGAAGGATGGAAAAGACCAACATCCATTAACAAGATCCATTTTTTTATGGTTATCAGTGTATAATTGTCATTTTTTGTAAAATGTATCATGATTTTCAAACTCTCTGACAAAGTTAAATTGGAAGGGAGTAATGATTTTGTGGAATGGTGACTATGAATCTAGGATCATGGATGTTAAAAAGAGGATTATCACTTCAAATTTTCTCACACTAGCAATATGTGGGGAGATATTCATGGTATTCCATGATTCATTGATGTTGGAATTTGGATGTTTGTAAATGAAAAATGAAAAATGCATACTATGATTCAAGTTTGTTGAAAGCTCTAAAAAAACCACCGAATGCATGATCAGTTGTTTCCTGCAACGATCTTCACATGACTGATTTGGTGGAATTTTCTATTTTAGGAGTAGTTTGAATTAAATAAGGATAAAAAAAGTGTTAGGTATATATTCAAACAAAAATAAATGAATACATTCCCAAAAAGATTATTAGAGATCATAAATGACTATGAATACTCAATTCAACGCCATAATGAGAATGCGAATAAAGTTGTAGATGCATTATATTCAATGGACCTGAAAATTTATCTTTGATGAGAATTTGTAGGGATCCGAACTTTTGGGATTTGTAAAGGAAAAAATTTTTAGTCATAAATGGAGGAACATTATCAATCCATTATTAAATTATTTCTCAAATATATATATTTTGGAGAGCTTAAAGAATGTTGAAAGAGACGATATGGGAATTTATAAGAAAGTGGAAAAAGCAGGGAAAAAGAAACACTTAGCAATCAATTTTAATGTAGTCGGAGTTATTTGATTTGTGTTATGGCTATGTGTACCATCAGTTCCTTATTTGGAGAAAGAATAGTTGGATGATGCACATACATTAACTTTCTCGAACCACCCAAGAAACACCAAGACGTATTCAGACCATTGAGAGTACGATTTATGTGAAAATATATTGATGGATATCAATGAATATACATCCCTGATCCTATTATGTTAGTAATTGAAGGCTAAAAGGATGATGTCTAAAGGGATGATGCATCCATTACCCAAAACAACATAGAAATGAAAGAAATTCAACATGGATTTTTCACCTAACTTCTAAAGTCATCTATGTGAAACAATGCTATATGGGTTGTTGTGGATTGTCTTGAAAAGATGGGTCACTCAATTTCAGTTTTTGTGGATTTATCACAAGTTAAACTTGCACAGATATACATTACTGAATTGGTATGGTAGTATAGAGTACCACAATTGATTTTATCCAATTGTGGTCTGAGATTCACCTCCATGTTCAAGAAAATTTTATAATATTCTCAAAATACGGACCTGACATTTAGTACAGATCATCATCATCAAATTGATGGTTAATCTGAGTAGATAATTTAGAAATTGGATAAAAATTTTATATCATGTTTTATGGACTTCAGAGGAGGATGGGACCAACATATACCTCTGGTTGAGTTCTCTTACCACAATTGTTTCAAATCGAGCATCCAAATGGGTCCCTATGATGCTATTTATGGGAAGTGGTGTCGAAAACCTGCATGTTTGGAGGAGGTAGGGGAGAAAAAATAGTTAGGTCCTTTAATAATTGAGGAAATTGTGGAAAATGTTAAGACTACTCATCGGTATATCAATGATGGTAAGTGTCGACAGATGTTTTGTGATGATGATCATCGAAGAGAACTAGAGTTTGATAATGGAGACATGGTTTTCCACCACATTTCACTATTGAAAAATGTTATGAGATTTGGTCATAATGGAAATAATATTCAATGATTAATTTCCCATTTTAGATCCTCGATCGCATCAGATTGGTTTCCAGCAGACTAGAACTCCCACCTGACATATATAAATTATGTGATGTATTCTATGTATCCCTCTTGAAAAAGTACTTACCAGTCCCATAAAATATACTAAATACATAGGTGGTTCCATTGAATAATGATCTCTCATATGAAGAGCATCCGATTAATATCTTAGATCATATATATAGTGTTCTTTTAAATAATAAAATGTACCTCTTCAATGTACTGTAGAGAAACCACACGTTCAGAGGACCTATATGGAAACCATAGGTTGTGATGAAATATAGTTACACATAACATGTTTACTACGGGAAATGAAAAATTTTAGGAAGAACATTATAAAACGATGAGATTCTAATGGCACAAACTGTTAAAAATAAAATTACACTTTCTATTTAATTAAATGTATTATTTTGTAATGCGGTTATAGAAAATTCACCCACTTATTTTTCATTATTATATCCAATTATATTTAAAATTATTTTAAGTATCATTAACATTTATTATATAGTCATTTAATAGTGATCAAATAATTTAAATAAATATAGGGTTTTTGCAAATCAAATTGAGACAGACAAATGATGTGATCGGCTTATCCTGTTCAATTATACCCTATAAGTCCCACTTATCAGAACATACATGGGAGATAGAATAACTAAAATTTTTTACTTGACTATTCCCATGATTATATCTAAAATATTATGAATGAGAAAAACTGTTTATGGGATATTTCAAGCTCATTGAGATCACAAACCAAACCATGTACCTGAACCACCAAATGCTAGTCTCAACATTGTGCACCACACTCTTAATGTGTTTGTCGGTATATTAATTATATATGTATCAATACCCTAGAAATTTGATTATGTAGATTATTTGTTATATAATAGTAAATATATTTTAATATTAATATGGTTACATCATTTTTTTTGATATTATGATACATAAATAATATATTTTGGTAATATTATAATTCTATTATAGAATTTATTTTTGATGAATTAATTGATTTTTTTAGACAAAATATTATTAAATAAAATATTATTATTAAATATTTTTTATTTCATATAAAAGAGCATATTGGTTTTGTTATGTAAAATGTAATTTTTATAAGTGAACGAAAACTATTATGGTAAAAAAATCAACCATTTCATGATAAATGTCTATTTTATTTTAAAATTGAAATTTAAAATATTTATAAAATAATTTATTTAAAATAATTTTTTTGGTACTCTAAACTTCTAAATTTTCCAATAGTAAAATTTTCAAAATTTTCGGAGACAGTCGATTTTTTAAGTAAAAATTAAATACCGTATAAATATAATTTCTATATTATTACTTCATAAATAACCAAATTTGAAGTAATAAATACTTAAAAAAGTATCCTAGACCAAATATATGTATTAAATTTAAAATAAACTTTTTATGTTAATTATTTTAATTTTATAACGACATTATGAATCTTCCAAAAACCATTAATATATTTTATGTTTTTAAAATTATTTCATTAAGACTATGAATCACCTCCACATAATCATGGGAATTAGTTTATTAATATTGGGCCCTAGCAATATTAAAAAATTATATCCACTCCCATTTGGATGAATCCATGGATATAATCCATGGACTGTTTCTGGTTTTCGTAATTTTATTATGTAGAGAAAAAAACCTAAATTATAAAATAAATCATCACCGTTTCATATAATAACCCACCCAAGTTCCCATTTCTACTAACTAAAAAACCTTAGAGAACAACCATACACATTTTTAAATTTTATAGAGTCCTCTCAATGAACCCTCAACTCTCTTGAATCTCCTACCAAGAAATTGAAAGGCATTTCTCTCCTTTCATTCAAATTCAAGAACTAATTTTATGTTATGTCTCTTAAATTAAATTTGAATATGTTAGGATATGTTCTTAAAAATTACTGTTACTTTCCATTTAATTAATAGATTATTTTATCACCCTCTAACTCATATTAAGCCTCCCATGATACCTTATGTGCAACAATTATCATACAACAATTTAGTAAGGGATCATCTCCTCTCCCCACATTATTCTTGTATCTTATCTTTATTATGTATTTTATCATAATTTTCATATGACATGATATTTAATTACATGTCCCCGTTAATATCCAATTTTTTTTCCAAATTATGGGAAACCCCTTTCAATCTCATCAACCCATTTTATGAATTGTTAGCAGTGTCGTTATGCTACTGAAATTTCACTATGACTTTCCATGCCAAATAAATTATATAGTGAATACCAAACCCTTTAAAAATAAAGTGTATTGAAAATTATACATATAAAAATATTTCAATTAGGTATTACATGTGTGTATTCAACACTCATCTATAGTGGAATATAATATGGGGATGAATGATTCCATGTTGTATAGTATATGTGACACACATAGGTATGAGAATGAAATAAAAGTGATGGGTTCAACTAAATTTATATATCACGTTGGTTAGTATCATGATATATTAGGATACTATTTTCTATATTTTAGTATCATGATATATCATGTTGTTATAGGGAGTGACCCTGACTCATTTATGGGATTTTTTCCACCATTATGTGATGGCAGTTTAGCATTTACCTATGTTTAAGATGCAATGATTTAAGTGGATTCCATGTATCTCATGTTACGATTATCATGATATAACATGTATCATTTTTCATGTTTATTTATGCACTTTTAATTCCCCATTTATATTCCCACTGTTAATCATATACCACGTTAGGCAATGTTAAATTCCATACAAGTATTTATATCTCACCCATTTTTTATTATTTTTCCTAGGTTCTCCCATGCTGTTTTAAAACCCATGAAATTATAAAACCATGTTATGGAAGTTAGTAATAATATTGATGTATCCCATGTTCATGATGTTATTCTATGTTCCGAATTCCATAAGAATATATACATCTCAATATTACAGGTTGTATAATGTGTAGATTTTTTATTTAATGAAGTATTACTGTTAAATATATAAGAATGTTTTTATATGATGGGTTGGTAAATGAGATTATCCTTTTCCACCATTTAGTTGTCCATTTCAGGAACTCACATATCTCATTCCCCATACACATCCTAGCATGTAGGTGTTCTTCAACTCTTCCCATAAAAGGAATCATATGGGTAATTTTAATGGTTGAGTGGAAACTGTTGTTGTAGTAGAACTCGAATAAAGGAATGTGTTGGACCCATCCTATTTTGAATTCTACAGAACATGATCTCAACAATCCTTCCAATGAATTAGTAGTCCACTTCGACTAGCCATCAGTTTTATGATGATAGTATGTACAAAAAGTTCAACATAGTGTTTACATCATGTTGGAGACTTTTCCAGAACATCCAGGTAAATCTCAGATATCGATATGTTATAATTGATAGTGTTACTCTATGCAGCCACATAACTTCTTTCTTGTATATCCATTCAAGATGGTTTTCTGAGAAGTCCTCTTGAATTGTGATAAGGTGAATTTTAATTGTCAGATTATCCAAAAAATCACATTAAACATTTTTTCCTTTTAATTTATTTATATGATCAGTGAAAATTTCCATGGTGAGGTTTTCTAATGTTCTTGTTGGTATGGGAAGAAGTTGCATCATCACAAAATAATTTATCATTTCATCATTTACATGATGATATATGTGGAACTTTGATGTGTATTTAGTTATCTCCTTCCTTATATTTTCCCACCGAAAGATCTCTAAGATATATCAATACTACTTTTTTATCCCTGGGTGAATAGTTAAAGATGTGTTATTTGAATTACTCTTAAGATCTATCTTTATCCCTTACCTGGATAGCACACATAGCCATGACTAAAATCTTACAAATCCTCTGTCATTGACATTAAACTCTAAAGAATTTACATTTTAATAATATTTCCTTTTTAAAATAAATTCCCACATCATTTTACTAAGAATCCATCATCTTTTCAAAATGATTTCTTTGAGAAATAATTTTGGAAAGTATTTATTATGTTCCTTGATTTAGGATTATCATTTCCATCATTTTAAAATATAAACAGACAAGATCTATATTAATTCTCAACAATGAATGAATTATTGGATCCTTTCTACCTAGAGCATCCAGCAATTAATTTTCTATACCAAAATGGAAGTGGATAGAGCATTCACTATCATTGATCAGCTCTAATTGTCTATGTTGTTGTGTATTCATCCCTTTCTGTGTGAACATATATTTTAGGCTTTTGGTATGAATATATATTTCCAACATCTACCCCAATATATAACACCACTATATTCAAAATGAAAATATAACTTCATCCAAATCAACAGGTTGATTATCTCTTAACATTCATCTATCGAAGAAAACATTCCCCCACCACATTCGAGTTATATTTATTAGAGGGTTTTATAACAGTAATAAATTTCTCACAAATCAACGGTAATAAACTTTTAATCTAATGAAACTAAATATATCTATCATAGATGATGGACTCAACCAACTATTAATTTCATCTATTGTGGATGGGTCAGAAAATATTCCATTTCTTGTGATGGTATTTCCAAAGAATGGTACATCCATATACCAAATTCCACATTTTACTTACATGGAATAAGGCATCTATTTCTGTATGGTTTTTAGCATAATTCTTAGATTCTCTTCATGTTACACCTTGCTTTTGGAGTATATTTTCATATCATTTATAATGATAGCCAAATATTTTTTGTAAAGATATTTAAATAATATATTCATCGTGTCTATATTGATTTCTAGAGAATTACTAATTCTGAATGGCATTACTATGAACTCACAGTGCCTGAACCATTTATGAAAAGTCTTCTCGAGGATATCACCATTCTTCACCCCTAATTGGTAATATCCTCACTATAGATCCACGTTGTAAATGTATTGGGGTCTAAATAGCTGATGGAGAAATCCATGAATTAGTGGTAGTGTATTCTTGTTTTTTATTATTATCTTATTGAGTTCATGATATTTAATTCAAACGCACATTGACTCTACATTCTTTTGGTAAAAAAGAAGTCTTGGGGATAACCTTGATTTAAAGAAAAATATGGCAACACTACTTTTTATTGAACATTAATTAATGATTTATAACAAAATATTACACTTTATACAACTAGGAATACCAATAAATCTTGTGTCATTGGGAATTATCTCCAATACATAATGTAGTAAAATTTGAAAAAACATCATGTTCATTAAAAACGTTTTTAACATTCTTGTACTTAAAACTGCTTGGGACAACATGAGGACATACATAAGAAATAGGTGAGGTATAAATCCAAGAATGATAATGAAAATGGAATAATTTAATAAATAATATAAAATATCTAATTAATGGGTAATAAAAGGAACAAGAATAATAAGGAATGATATAGCCTGATGACATAAAGGCATCATGGGAAATGTAGAAACCAATAGAAATACTACATCATAAATGTATGTCAAGGATAAAAGCTAAGAAATAATCATAAGAAAAGTCTTATACATGAATTAAGATCACTCCATGTCACAAAATGATGTCTCATAATAATAATAATTATCCAATGCATTTGGGCGTTATATAATTCTGGGCACACCCATCCATTTAATTTTATACTCATGCTTAAGAGTTCCAAATCGATCAGACAAAATTGTATGATTTTTCATCATATATTATTCCATATTCAAAGAGTGTGTAATAAATATATTTAATTACCAAATAAAATAATTATATATTTATATTGGTGAACACCCTTGATAGTAATTGGGTATGGTTATTCACTACTCTTTTTTGGGCATAGAATCTTACGGTGAAATTTTGATAGTATAACGGTGGCACAAAATTGTTCACTGGATATATTAATGAGAGTGAAAGTGGTTATAATAATATAAAAATCATATAGTTCATATGGAAAATGTTTAAAAACACAGTCTTTAATTAAAAAATTAACTTTAATTTTTTACTCACTTTTTCCTTAAAATTGTTTCATTATTTAAAAAGTTAATTTTGAGTCATTGAGAAAGAGAAGATACCTTAATTTTGTGTGTCATTGATAATGTGTGTGAGGAGATTATTAAATTCGTTGTAGCGCCATGGGAGGACTCTAGAGAGAATATGGGTGGGAAATTGTGTGATCTAATGGTTTTTAGTAAAGTAAATGATATATTGGGTGGGTTTATATATAAAAATTGTGAGGAATTATTTAAAATTTCTCAATCGTAGGTTTTTGAATCTATATTATAAAATTTCCAAAACAACAAACCTTCCCATTGTTTTTCTCCCACAGTTTATGTAAAATGAGTGTATTTTTTATTATTTTAAATAACCATGAGAATAAATTAATAAAATAATAATCATTATTATGTGGAGGTGAATCATAACTTTAAAGAATGGATTTTAAACCCTTAAAAATATTAATGAGTTTATAGGATTCAAAAATGCTTGATGAAATTAAAAACATAAAGATAAAAACACATTACTCTAAATATAAATCATATATTTGTTCATGGTTAACTTTTATACTACTTATTACATAAATTTTTTGTCATTATGATGTCATAATACATGGTGTATATTTATACTATATTTAATTTTAAACTAAAAATTTGACTGTCTTAGAAAATTATGAAAAATTTACAATTGGATAATTTCAAATTTATAATACCAAAAATAATATTAATTTTTTCAAACTAATTCTATAAATATATGTATATTTTGTTTTAATATAAAAGTGATGTTTATTAAGAAATGTAATTTTTTTTTACAATAACAGTTTTAAATCCTTATACAAACTAGACTTTACATCATAAAAATGTATGATCATTTGTATTTAATTAAAAATATTTAATAATAATATATTATTAAATTATTTATTTTAAAAAAAATATATTAATTCATCAAAATGAATTCTTTAATTTAATTTTTATATTACTAAATATATTTTTTCTATTTTATTTTTTCAAAAAAATATATGTTAAGTAACAATAAAAATACAAAATTATATTTATTATTATATACAAAGTAAAGAAAATAATAATATATCTAGTATCTTGATATAGATATCTTTAATAAATTAGAGAAATCCCTAATATTATGGTGTCTTATGGTTATATTTTCATAGGGTGGTTTGTTGTACATGTTTTGAGACCTGATTTCACCGAACTTAAAATTATCCTGTAAAACATTTCACTCATTCTTGTGTTCCTGGATCTTATCATGGGCTTGGTAAATGGAAAGTTCCATTGATTCTATCTCCCATTTAAGCTCATATTAATGTTCTTCATAGATTAAAATCCAACTATTTGAGGCCACTAGTTCTTTTTATTTCGGTGTCAATTGGATTTTTAAAATCCTATATTTATACTTACCATGTGATAATTTTTCGAAGGCTTTATTTTCAATAGTAATAACACATAATGGAATTTTAAATCAGATATAATATAATATTCCAGAATAATTTATTTATTTTTCTATAACAATATTACAAAATAATACATTTAATTAAATCACAATGGAAATTTTATTTAAAAATGTTCAGGACGATAGAGAATCCACTAATTCATTAGATTTATAAAAAACTTTTATTTAATATCAGGTTCTTTTTATTATTGTATTATAAGTTCCAAAATATATTATTTAGTTGTTCCCTTATTAAATGAACTTTCTATAATTGGAATAAAATTAGAGTTTGAAATAGTAAATGAATATAAGGCTTAAAAGAATTTATAAATCAAAAGGAACGATTTCATAAAACAGAACATATAAATCTTCCATAGTAAAACATATGTTTTTATTAAATACCATTATTCTATATAATTTCTAGAAAACCTGTAAAATAATCCTTCATTATATTTATAATAAATTTTATCTAAGTTACCATAAGTTATGAAAATGAATACCTTCCATAAAAACAATAAAGTAAGAAAGTTTTATCTCTTTTTCAGTCCACAAATAATATGGAGTTTTATTAACATATTCCTTCATTATATTTATAATTAGTACTAGCTTCTTCAACCAAAAAATGTTTTTCAACTGATTATTTAGTAAGAACATTTCTAATAATTTCCATAATGGTTAATTTTCCCCTTTGAACTATATCATATTAAAGTAGGGTTTTAGGTACGGAAAAGTTATGTATAATACCATTTATACTAAAAACTATTTCAAAATAAGAATTTAAAAAATCTACACCATGATCACTATGAATATATATCAAAGATATGTGTCTCCAACTTTTAACTTGGGCTTTGAATGTTTTTAAAAATTAAAAAGGAATCAAATTTATTTCCTAGAAAAAAACCCATGTTTATATTCTATAACAATCATCTAAAAATATACATAGTATATTACACAAAAACAACTAGTTTTTGTACAACTAAATATTTCAATGTGCACCAAATATAAAGCATCATATGTTTAGACTTCACCAATATATTTAAAAGATGATTTTTTGATTTCTAAATTGAAAAGGACCACATAATTTTAATATATTAGATGTATGTTCTAGTAGATTCTAAAAAATCCTTTCTTAGAAAAAATATCTAATTTTTTATAATTAAAATTTCCAAATCGTCTATGTTATAATGAATATTGATCTCTTATTTTACTATGATATGGTAGAACATAGCTCTTAATGTATTCTATGTTTAGTGTGTAGAAATTCTCTTGCAGATTGGAAGGAAAAATAAATTCATCAGTATAACATTGATGGGTAAATTATCATTATTTATGTTCACCATATATACCTAATAAAATAATTTAATATTTCTAACAAGGTCGTTCTTAGTACAAAAAAACATAACATTTGAAATATATTCTTTTCCATGAATATTAATGTTATGTATTTTGATAATTTCTACTTGAGTATTGTCTCTTAAAGTTACCTTACCACCTTTCATGTCTATTATCTTCTTAATGAATTCTTTTTTCAAGAGAATTGTTTTGATAATCCAGTATCCTTATACCCAATATTTTTATTTTGATACATTCCTTATTTTACAAAAATTAAAACAAATACCATTTTAGGACCCAAAACTTTTTAGGTTGGATACAATAAGAAATTAAGATTTATTTAATCCATTTTTTTTTCAAAATTTACTAGGTTTGAGAAAATTTTAATTATTTTGACAAATATTCTTTACAAAATCATATGTTTTGATCATTATTCAGAAAAATATTCTTCCAGTTCTTCCCACATTCTCAGTTAGTGAAAAACGAATCACATATTGAAATGAATTTTTTTTGTTAAAAATATTCTTTTATTTATAAAATTCATTTCGAATACATCTAAATGAGGTATAATTTTATTATAAATCATATAACTGTTTTCATTACTATTTTTCAACATGGTAAATAATATTTTCAAACTAGAAATTTTTGAGTATTAATTTACAACTAAAATATTAATTTAATTTAATTTTTATTAAATAGGTTTTTTATATCAATGAGTAAACTAGTTTTCACAACATTACAATTTTATAATTCATCAGAATGTTCAATTTTCCTAACATTTTTTACCTATTTAATTATAAATATCTGAATCATAATGGTTAATGTAAATATTATTGAACATAATTTCAAAAAAAATTCATGAGAAACATCATTCATTTTAGTGATACTATTCTTGTAATTTTCTAGTAATTTAAGAAATATAGAAACTACTTTAGAATATGTTAAAATATTATTTTATTCAAAATAAAAATTTTATTCATTAGTAGATGCAAAAATTTTATTATAAATACCATAATCTATATAATTCTCATTTTAGTTGATATTCGTTAGAGATTCCATGGTTACCTTAGCCATGAAGTAATTGTTTATATGTAGAATTTATGTATAAAATCTGATATTTTTCTCACCTTAATGTTCATTATCTATCGAATTCTCGAATGACATTCCTCCACCAATAATACTCCATGTATCATAATATTTCAGAATATATATATTTTTATTCAATAAGATTTTCTTGGAATTCATGTCGAAATTTATTTCCGTCTTGTCCTTTCTTTTCATCACAGGATAATATAGTGTGATATGTCTTACCTTCTAACATTCATTATAAATAATATCATAAGAACCCTTCTTGTCACTTATCTCTTTATGATTACTCTTATATATATTTGAAATCCTTATTTTCTTCTATATTATTCATTTTGATGACAATATTATCCAATTCATTTATAGATTGTTCCGATGAACTACTATTTGACTTAAAATAACTCTCTTCTACTTAAAATATATTTTATCTTTTTCTATAAATTGACCTCTATTCAAAACATTTTATGTTGTTTCAAAATAAACACCTCCATTATTCTTTTTAATCTTCTCAGAATTCATTTTACTATTCCCTCATACTCCATGAGGGTTCCAATCAAATCATCAAGAGTTAGATGAGTAATTATTCTAGTATCATCCAATTTTGTTCTCATAGATTCCAATTCTCCATGAATTACCTCAATAAAATTTTCCTCTATGAAATTATCTGTAAGACCCCTTTCATTGTGATTTTTAAACTAATTATAATAGTCATAAATCATGGATTCATTTTTTCACCATTTTCTCTTGGAAAAAATTCTGATACTACATAATTTACTCAAACCAATTATATTCTGGTATCAATATCCTAAGATGTTCCCAGATGTGTCCCCAAAAACATCATACCAATACTATTTTATTCACTAAGTGATGATGTCTAACTATAAATGATTCTTGTAATGGAACATAATAGATTATATCTCACTCTGTAATTCAAAATATATTCCAACTTCTCTGTATTTTTAATAGGAAAATTTTCTCAGTGAAATTATAATTACCATTCAACATAAAAATTCTGTCAACAACATTATTTTTAAATGAAATTTTCATCTTATCTCTCCAATACTCATAGTCATCACCTTCATATACTGTTGATATTAAAGGATCTTGAATTTTTAGGGTACCAACATCTAAATCGTCAATAATAAATTAATTTTTTTTATTAAAAGTCACACACTAGTTTTATATTATATTATAAACTAACACTTTATAAAAAAATATAAAAAAAATAGAATATATAGAATATATAAATTAAAACCAGAGAGATTAAATATGTATAATCTCATCATATTCCAATTTTTAGATCATAAGAGTATATGATGGCTACTAGAATTGGTTGAATTATATTTTAAAGAAATAAACTGAAGTAAAACCTAAGCCTCATTTTGTTAATGTTATTAATCTTGGAAATTATTTAATTATCAATGTATATATAATGGTCACAGATCTCATTCGATAAATCAAAGTTACAAAACATCTTACACACATTTTATTTAAACATATTATAGAAATATTTAGTGAAAACCTTATAATGTAAATTTCACTCTGCAATATAAAACAGGTTAAAACATGTAATTTGAAAACCATGTTTAATGAATGAATAACTTATAATATTTCTAAAATTTGTTCTTATCCTTATTCTTAGAAGATCAAGAATTAATAAATCATTACATATGATATCCATAGTTTTCCACCTAACAATAAGTTCTTTGATTACATTCCATGACATCCCTTGATATAAAAATATGAAAATATTTGTCTTTATTAAACAAAAAAGAATGAAATTTGATGATAATTAACTACACTATCTTCCAATCCCCTAAAATAACTAGACTAGCCTAATAGGTATCGTTTTTCTTCGTATAAATAGAATCCCTTGATCTAAATCAATATTATAATCATAGAATACAAAATATTAATGTCATAAGTAATTAACAACCCTTACATTTATTATTTAAAAGAAACATCATTAATATTTACATTTGTTAATAATGATATGTTAAGAAATATAGAATCTCATGATTGATGGGTTTAAAATACATCCCTGAGAAGATCCTAAAATGAACTATTATTTATTGGAACTGCTCAATCAGATATATTTAGATTAAGCATGGAGTGTGTTGTGATGGGATATTTTTTTGACATAACATATAAGGAAATGATATCTTCATCTAATGTCATTTGGTATCACTATTACAATGCTATAATAAATTTATTCTAATAGAAATAATTCCAATATTCCAATTCTAAACTTTTAATAGTTTGATCTATTATACTTTTTATAGTCTATTTTACCGAACTATGTTCAATCTAATGGAAATTTCATTGTGAATTATGATGGGTAAACCATTTTTAAATATGATGGAAAAGATACTAGTAAGTCCGATAGACTGTAACCTTATTTTAAACACGCTTTGAGTTCCCACCTTTTCACACTTGTAGCACGTAAATGGCATATTTATGGATTCTATAGATATGTTCAGGGATGAATTTGATCAATGTTCACCACCACTTTTTTCACCAATAGATTCATTATGCTTCTAAATACTATTAAATGTGCCACTAAAAATACAACTATGATAATGAGGAATTCCTATCAAACCCTTAATTACTATCAAGGAAAAATCTTCCATAAAAACTCTATCCTAAACAACAATATTAGATGTAATATTCAGTATAAGGTCATGAGATATTTTATTTGATTTAATACCCATGTGAAACATCTAATCCATTATCTTATCATTATGCATTGACTTATGAGAGACTAAGTGATTTTTTTCAAAGAATTGGCATAATGAGTAACTATACTATGATCGTGATGAAGGATGATAAACTCCATAGACATATCCAATACCATTTATTCTAGATTCAATTTCAATTTGAAATGGTTTATGATTACCTTCCACTAAAAGCCTTCATTATTCATTTTTTAACTATAGAATCCCGCCATCTTATTCAAGGAAAATAAAATTTGATGATGAAAATTTTCACCTAAATGGAATATGGTGTCTCTAAAATCACAAAGTGATATTTATTACCTTTCTAAAAAATCATTTTCCTTCTTAGAAATATTTACACCCAAAAATATTTTAGTTTCTATCAAAGAAAATTCTACCCATGATCTCAATTATCATTCATCTAATGTAGAACCCTTACATCCTAATCAATAATAGATTATAATCCTTAGCATAGACATAGGAAAACCCAAAAATAAACCCCTAAAAAATATTGTTCAAATGGTTGTTTTTCATGCGATTATCCACTATCTGGTCCCACATGAGGCATATTCATCATTCATCTTAGGAAAATTGTACAATATAAAAACATTAATAAATAATGAAAAACCATGGGCACACCCACTGTTTTTTTCATGGTTTAGGACATTTGAGTCACATTTAATATATTTAATCCACCATATCTGAACAATATTTTTAATATAACTTTTGGAAGGGAAAATAAATGATTCCACAAAGAAATATAATAAAAATCTAATTTTACATTTAGACTTTGGAACGTAACTTATAGTTTTCGAAATAGATGAATATATTCTAAAATACAAAATAATAACAAAATATAATATTTTATGTCATATATTGTGTCTAAATAATTATTTACTAATTATTCAAAAAATCTGATATCCAAAATTATACCTAAAACACAAAACTATATTTTTTACTATTATTGTTAGAATAAATTATTTGAAGAGATTCTCCTAAAATTAGCATAACTTTTTTTACATGATGGTTTATAATATAATGTATATTTTTTCAACATAATTGTTTAATAAATAGAATTTTAACTTTGAAATATAAAACTCTATATTTATTTAAATATAACAGTTCTTAGAGAAAGGTTAAATTTATGACACTGATAAAATTTTTTTGGGCCATTATTAAATTATTAAATTATTTATTATTTAAATATGAGTGTTTTAAAATAATTATAAACTATAATAAGTATTATTCAAAATACCTGAGATTATTTTAAAAATATTTACATTTTATAAAAAATAAAATTATGTTTCAATTTCATAAAAAATCAGTTTATCAAATTCATCTTAGTTAGACATATATTGAATTAAGAAAAAGCATTATTAAAAAGAATTTATGGTATAACTATTATATTTATATAATAAAAATTAAAAATTAAAAAACTAAGTCCTACCCATGTAAGATATTATTACGTTTTTTATTCCATAAGAGTAAGGTGTGTGATTACCATATTTTCATGGGTTCACTCAGCTAACATAAATTGAGTGGTAATCTCTACTAACATTAACTTCTCCATCTATAAATTCTGTTAAAGAAACACTTTTCGGATATAGTATTGGGATTTGTAAAGTTAAAATATTTGGGACACAAGTTACCCCCAATATTTCAAAAAATGGGATTCAAACGACATGATTATATTTGTTAGGCCATCTATTTTATATTCTATATCAATAATCATTTACCATTTAAATTTTATAGAATTAATGATAATGAAACAATTTCTAACCAAAACTATAAATTCCAACAATAACAATGAACAATGGTCATATTGATGAACAATCATATTGAACAATAATTATATTTGACCAATTTTCATATTTTCCTTTATACCCTATAAATACAACTTCATAATATCACAAAAATTTCACATCAAATTTTTACTATGTTTATATGTTAATTTATTTTGATTTTGAAAGGTTTATAATATTTTGATTCATTTCAACATCATCATAAGTAGAGAAATGATTCTAATAATATTATAGAGATCCTTATTTCCCCATTTTAGTTGTTCTACATTATATTTCTTATAAATATGTAATGATGGGAATTTTAATTGGTTTCGTAGCTGAATTGTATAATAATAATTTTTAATAATATATAGTTTTTTATGTTCCATAATATTTTGAATGTCTATAAAATAATATAATATTTAACACACATTTATTGGGGAAAAATATCATTTACAAAATTCAAGGTCATTATATTATTCCCCCTTTAAAAAATTTAATCCCTCAAATTTCAAATCTTTCTATTAGTTGAGAAATAGTGATGGCACTTTTGTACCATTTACTCTATTGTATCCCATGCCACATCTTCATATTAATGGATCCCCCATAACACTTTGACATGGTGGGTAGTATTTGTGTATTGAAAAATTTTTCTACCATCCAAGATCCCCTCATGCTACACCTCATAGGATAGGTCCTATTCCAGTAGTACCACCTGTGGATTTAGTAAATGTGTTGGATTATGTATGTCAGTACAATGGAAAGATACATCGAATAAATTTGGAACTTGATAAATTTTTTGTGGAAGTTCTAGAAGATAGGCCACTACACATATGAGATCATTGATTTGAAAAGGACCAATGTAACAAATGTTAAACTTCTATTTCCTTTTAGAATATCATAACACTCTTTTATGTTAATCACCAAAGGAATAATTCTTCTCCAACAGAAAAATCATATTCCATTTTATGGTTGTCATCATAGCACTTCTGCCAAATCTGAGTAGTCATAATATGTTTTTGGATGACATAAACCTTTTCCGTCATCTCTTGCTCAAAATTTGGCTTAAAAAATTTCCTCTCATAAACATTAAAAAAAGTGGGATTTATACATTGCTTCCTATATAAAGATTCTTATGGTTCCATTTTAATTCTGGATTGGAATATGTTTTTGTATGATAACTCAACTAATGGATGGTGTTTATCCAATACACATTCAAATTCTATTGTGAATTTTTTTATTATGTCCTCATGTTTCATAAATAGTCAATCTAGATTGTCTATCAGTTTGGGGGTGATTGATCATCCTAAAAGTGAATTCTGAATTTTGGACAGGTTATGGACTTCTCAATAATATATATGTGATCCTTATATCATGATTTGAAATGACATAATGTGGCACCCCATGCGACCTCAAAACATCCTTTACATATATATTGTCGAGGTGTTCAAGAGATAAATATTATTGAATAGAAATTTAAGGGGTAATCTTGGTGGTCTAATCCACTATAAACCATATCTCATTTTCCCTTTTTATATTCTTGGTAGATTGATTGAAATGTAAATAATGATATTATACCACTACCATGTTGTTATGTGTAGTGGTTGTAATACCCTATTAGGACGTTTTCACCCCTTGTTTACATGTTGATATATCATGAACCTTGCAGTGTAGTCAGAAATCTCCCTTTTCATGGTATCACACTAATAATGATCATAAAGATCTATATACATTTTAGTGCATCCTAGATTTATTGATGATGAATAGCTATGATTTTCATCCATTAGATCCTTATTTATCTATAGTATAGATTGCATTAATATCCCTGTATGAAATTTTACTACAACATTTAGATCAATATTAAACTCTAGAAACAACTCATTCTTCATGTCCTCTATCTCATTTTTTAACAAAGGATATTATCTCTTATCATTCTTCATATTCTCTAGTAATTATACTTGATAAATAATTTTAGATATGTTTGATTTTGTACCATCCCATAAAATTCACATGGCCAATTTTACTTGATCTTTGATCAAATAATCTCTATGAATCCTCGTCAATTTCACTACAACAGGTTCATTCCTTCTTAATTAAACTATGAAATTATTTTTATCTTCCGTGGTTATATCGAATTGAACTCTCATTGTCTTTAATAAGTTCCATCTGTCTCCTTTGTCTCATGTTTAATTCCATTTTCAAGAAAATATACATCAATAATTTGGTGTTATGTGTATATATCTCATTTATATACATAAATATAGTGCCTCCCAATTTTTAAAACAAAAAAATGCATCAAACTAAAGGTCATTAGATTATTTTTCTCATGAGGATTTTCCTATCGAGATCCATAAGTATTCACACTGTAATTTTCAATAAGGATGCACCGAAGCCCATTATGAGATTCATTGCTATAAATAATGAATCATTTTCTAATAGGGGTAGATTTATCACAAGTTCAGCAAACAATAACATCATCCATTTATAGAAATATTCACCATAACATATTTTCTAGACAAACATAGCCCCTCGCTGAGTTAAATTTCCCACTAGAATAAAATGTCATGAAATGTTTTCACAAAACTCCTTTAACATATATCTAACCAAATGAATATATGAATATCAGTTAATGTTGTTGGATTAGGTGTCTCCTAAATAGAAATATTATTTATTGTCTCAATTGAGATTACATAACTTGTTATAATAATCCCCAATAATGAAACGTTTTGTAACCTGAATTTAAATTTTTTAAATTTTTCAAAAATATTTTCTTTTCTCCTAGATATCATTGTTACCCTTATATTTTCATTATTATACTCATGAAATTTAAAATATTTCAGAATACCATCCCTAAAAACAACAATGAATTTATCAATCCAGTTTTTATAGAATCTATTAATCAAATCCATAAATATAGTGGAGAATTTTCCAAGACAATGGGATTAATAAAAACACATAATGTCATATCTTTTTCAGAAGGAAACCTTTGGAATATAATTTTTTTCATCCTAAATCATCGATAAAAATTTTGGAGATACATCTTGGAACATAATTGATACTAATGAATCTGATAAGATAAATCATCAATCATTGGGAGATGTTATTTTATTTTCACTATGATACCATCATGTTATCTATTATCAATGCATAGAGACATTGAATGATCCTTTTTCTGAACAAAGGGAACTGGTGGTCCCTATGGAGACACACATTTGTAGATGAATCCCTTCTCCTAAAGACCTTGATGTTGATTCATTAATTCCACTAAATCTGGATTTTCCATTATTTATAGGGTCTTTGATAAAAGTGAACCCATACCTAGATCCAACCAGATATCAAAGGCCAAATATATAATGGAAAATATTGAGTTAGTGGAATTAAACAATCAACTTCAATATCATTTGGAGAAGGGTCTTGTCTAACCAAATGTGTTTCCTTGGTGACCATATGTTCTATTTGTTATGAAAAATATCATTCAATGTGTCTATGCATTGATTATAGATAACTTGATGGTATCATAGTGAATAAAATGTACCTTATCCCAGGGATCTGTGATTTATCTTTTTATCTTCATAGATCTCAATTATTATCAAAAATCTACCTAAAATATTGGTATCATAAATTTAGGTTGAAAAAATATTATATTCCAAATTTTTCTTTTTGAACAATATATGATATTTTAAGTTTGTTTATACCCTTTGTCTTGAAAATTTATCTCGCTATATTTATGGGTTTGATGAATAGTTTCTTTAAAAACTACATTGATAAATTTTTTGTTGTTTTTATGGATAATATTCTCATATATTTGAAATATAATGTGTAGAATGATAAACATATATGGGTTATACTTAGATCTCTATGAAATGAAAAAATTTGGAATTTTTTTGAAAATTTCAATCGTGGTTACAAAATGAGTCATTATCAGGGAACATTATAACAAGTGATGGAATCTTGATTGACCCTATGAAGAAAAATGGAATAGAATATGGAGATCATCCAAAAACAGTAACATATATTCATATATTCCTTGTATTATAAGCATATTAAAGGATTTTGGTAAAGAAATTCTTGAAATTCTAATCCACTAAGAAATTTAACTCAAAAAGTGGCTATGTTCATCTGGAAAATAGGGTGTAATGAATATTTCCATGAAGTGATGAATTGATTTGTTATAGAACCTGTTTTAAGTATAACCTCTATTATTGAAGGATTCATTATTTATAGTGACAAATATCAGAATGGGATTCAATTCATCCTCAGAGAAAATTACACTGTGACATATTCTGCCTCTCAAAAGTAAAATACTCCTGAGAAAAATTATTCTAGGAATGACCTTCAGTGTGATACAATTTTTTTGTTCTAAAAATATCATGCCACTATATTTATGGGAGTAAATGTGATATATTCACATACCACCAAAATTTGATTTATTTTTACTTGCAAAAGGATTTTAACACGAGACAAAGGGTATCGTTGGAACTTCTTAAACTCTATGATATATCAAATAATTATAACCACAAAATATAAAAAAATCATAGATTATTTATGTAGGAAATACCATATTATGGTGGAAATGATGAGGATTATAAAATATCCTCTGATCAATGATCAATTAAAAAGGGACATTTGAATTTTAAGGGATGTTACAAAATCAAATGTATCCCAAATGAATTCTCGAGTATCATTACAAGAGATTAACCAGAAGTATAAAATAGAATATCGTTTGTTACATAATAAGATAATGTCTGTAAAGAAGAGTTGTTTTTTGAGTTCAATATTGATCAAGAAGCTGTATTGAAATTTCATACAATGATTTTTTATGAAATCTATACTAGAGATAAATAAGGATCTAATGGAGGAAGATCATAGCTCTTCATTTTTAACAAATCATGGAATCACTAAAATGTATAGAGATCTTCATGGTAATTATAATTTACTTTCAAAAAATGTTTTTAAACTAATTATTCACTAAATACGTTTCATATAATCTCCAGAATGATTATTTTTCCCCTTTTAGCTACATCATATTTATGTAGTGTTCTAGGAACTGAAAAGTTATGTATAATACCATTTCATCTATAAAATTTATCAAAATCAGAATTTACAAAATCTCCACCATGATCGCTATTAATAGTTACCATGGAGAGGATTTTCCCTATTTTAACACAGGCTATGAATGTTTTCAAATAATAGAAGTGACTTGGATTTATTTCCTTGAAAATAAACCCTTGTATATGTACAATAATCATCAACTAAAAAATAAACCTAGTATATTCCACCAATACATCTAGTTTTTGTAGGACAAAAAAATTAAATTTGCTCTAAATATAATGAATCCTATGTTGATACTACAAAAATACATTTAAAATAAGACTTTAGTTACTTTCTAAATTCAAAATTATCACATAATTTTAATGTATCAATCCTATGTTTTTGTAGATCCTTAACTAGTCCATAGAAAAAATAGATAATGTTTTTACATTACAGTTTCCTAATCTCTAATTTCATAATGAATATTGATATTTTATTTTACTAAGATATTGTAGATCTTAGCTCTTAATGTCTTTTATGAATAGTGTGTAGATATTCTCATGCTAATTGGAAGAAATAATAAGTCCATCATTATAACATTGAGGAGTACATTATCATTGTTTAAGTTCACATGATACACCTAAAAAATAATTTTATTTTTCTAAAAAAATCATTCTTAGTACCTAAAAAACATAACATGTGAGATTAATCTTCTCTTTGAAGATTAACGTTATGTGTTCTGGTAATTAATACAAGAGTATTATCTCTTAAAGTTACCTTACCACCTTTCAAAATTATAATCTTCTTAAAGAAGTATTTTTTTCTAGTCATGTGTTTAGATAAGCCACAATCCATATACAAAAAATTTATCTTTTTATATATTCCTTATTTTTTCAAAAAAACCCATTTCCATTTCAGAACCCAAACCATTTTATGTTCGATATTATTATAAATTATGATTTATGTAATCCAATTTTTGTCAAATATACCAGGTTGAGAAATATTAATTATTTTAAAAAATAAACTTTATAAAATCATAAGTGAAGGTAATTATTTAAAACAATAATTCTTCTAGTGCCCACCACATTGTCACTCAGTGAGAAATGGATCACATTTTGAAACAAATATGTTATTATTAAAAATAAGCTTTTTATATGTAAAATTAAATCTGAATACATCTAGATGTGGTATAATTTGATTATACATCATATAAATTTTTTATATACTAGTGTTAAACATGTAAAAGAGTATTTTAAAAATAAAAATTTTAGATTTTAGATTTAGAACTAAAAAATTATCTGCATAATATTTTGTTCAAAATATATTTTTTAATATCATTTAGTAAACTTGTTCTCTCAACATTACAATTTTACAAATCAATATAATGTTAAGTTTTTTCTAACATTATATTTTTCTAATTATTTTTAAATATCTATATAAAAATATTTAATGTAAATATTATTGAATTTTATTTCAAAAGTTTTTCATGAAAACCATCATACTTTTCAAAAATATAATAGTTTTATTTTTCTATTAATTTATGAAATATAGAATCTACATTAGAATACAATGAATTATTTTTAATTAAAAATCAAAATTTTATTCTTTAGAAGATGTAGAAATTTTATATTCAATATCAAAATTTGGGTAATTCTCATTTTAGGTGAGATTTTTTAGTGATCCCATAGATACCATACCCTTGACGTAGTTGTTTATCATTAGAATTTATGAATTAAATTTGATATTTTTATAAACTGGATTTTCATTATCAAATGAATCATCGAATGAAATTCCTCATCCACTAACACTCCATGTATCATAATATTTCATAATATTATTATTTTCATTAATTAATTACTTTTAGGAGTTCGAATTGAAAATTATATCCTTCTTATTCTTTCTCTTCATAATATGATAATATAGTTTGACATTTTCAGTCATCATACATTCATAAAAGATAACAACATAAGAACCGTTTTTGTCAACTATCTCCTTATGATTACTCTTATATGTATTAGAAGTCCCTATTTTCAAATATCTTATTCATTCTCATCACAATATTATCCAATTAACAAATAGATTGTTCTGATGAACTACTATTTGACTCAAGAATAACTCTCTTCTTCCTAAAAGTATTTGGATCATTTTCAGTAAATTGAACATCGCTATTTTTTTTACTTTTCTTCAAAATAAACACCTCCATTATTATTTTTGATCTTCATAAATTTCATTTTCATTGTCCCCTCATACTACATTAGGGTTCCAATCAAATAATCCATAGTTAGATTAATTATTAATCTAGTATCATTTAACGTAGTTATCTTAGATTCCAATTCACCATTAATTATCTCAATAAAATATTCACTAAGATATTATTTGTAAGAACCTTATCCCCACAATTTATTAAACTGATTATGATAGTCATAAACCATGGCTACATTTTACCCTAGTTTCTTCGATTAAAAATTAGAATGCTTCATAATTTACTCGTACTGATTCTCTTTTGGTATCAATATTCTTAGAAGTTCCAAAATGTGTCACCAATAACTTCATCCAAATACTATTTTATCCTCCACATGATGATATCAATAAAAAAATGATTCTCTTCATGGAACATAATATATTATATCTCACCCTATAAATCAACATATATTCCAAATTATCTGTATTTTTTATTGTAAAATCATTCTCTGGGAAATTATAATTACAAGTCAACATAAAAATATTTTCAACACCTTTATTTATAAAAATAATTTTCATCATATATCTATAGTAATTATAATAATCAACATCAAATATTGATGTTATTCAAGGATTTATATTTTCTACGGTAATAACATTTAAATCATCATAATTAAATTAAAAGAAAATTTATAAGGATTATAAAATTCATCGAATATTGTTAAAAAGTGAATAACTTATAAATCCATGATATTATATTCAAGATGGATTGTAATATAACATTTAATTATATAAAATAATGTTATATACAAAAAAAAATATTTGAAAATAAAAAAATGGTATATATAATTATGGAAATAATCTTCATTCCACCAGGGTATAGGGTATTTATTTTGAATGGTATACAATTCCAACAAATACATGAAATACCAATAGTTTTTATCAATTATTTTTCACTATAGATACTGAATACATCATTATGGGGGAGAATAGTTTTTAAAAGTGAAATAAAAATTTAATGGACAATATTACCTTCTAATAATTAGTAGTATATAAACATTATAATTCAATTTCATTGGTGATATAAAATTATTCAAGAAAAAGTCCCCATTATTTGTGGTGTTGACGTAGAGGGATCAATACTGCAAATAGAAATAGTCATGTAGGGCTCTAATAGAAGATGAAGAATATATATATGTTATCAATTTAATAGTTCATTCTTCTAGAAAATTTAATAATGATAATACATTAACTATATGACAGAATTTGGTATTTTTAGAATTTTACATTAAAGGGAATTTTATTGAAATAATTAATGTTTTTTAAAATTCATGATCGTCCTATAAATTGAGATTAATAAGGGTTAATAGAAACTCATATACATTGCATATTCAATGGTACGTAATAAAATTCTGATGAAAAAAGGATTGAATATGAACTTAAATTTTAACAATGATACAAAAAATCACTTATTAAATAGAAATATTATAATTGAAGAATCACCCCATGCTACTATATTTTATTTATTCAATATTATTCAATTATACAATAAATTGTTTAATTTCCTGGGGATTAAATTTTTTTTTCAAAATTAATATTATTATATTTTATAGTTTTTTCATGGTTATGAAACAATTAAAATTTAGAAAACCTTTTCATAGTTCTATTGAAGCACATTGTCTTTTCAAAATGTGTGGGTACCCTTATATATGTAAGTGTTTAGTCCAATTTTGAATATGTGTGGTTATCCTTCATAGTTAGTTCACTATTTGGGTAAATAATGAATATCCTAGGAGTAACTATATAATGTCACTATATGAAAAAATAGGAATTCTTGGAGGTATTTTTGAATACATGGTATCATTAAATACTGGTCACTAATTGAAGGTATTTCAAAAAAGAACCAATTTTATTGAGTACTTCATTAATTACATGAATTTATTTATTTGTAGTGTTCATATAAAACAATTGTAAATCCATAATTTTTATCCCCTTTAAAAATTATTGAAAAATAATTTGGCTGTTTTAAAACAAATATTCCAATATAATATGAAGATGTTTTATTAATAGTGCATTACGTTAGATTCTATTTAATTTATTTTTATTTTTTTAAAAAAATATTTATTTATTTAACTAAATTTAATAAATTACTTGTGGTTTATCCACAAATTTAAAAAATATTTTAGTAATTATGGTTACACTATAACAAATTATATACTGATATTTATTTCATATAATGGTAGTTTAAATTTCCACTAATTAAGATAAAATCAACGGAACCCAGATGACTTATAAATATTCTCCTACAAGAAATATAAAATATAATTATATCCACATGATAAAAAAACACAGAAATTTAATTATCCAAACAAAAAAAACATTGATGACATAATAGGTGTATAAATTATATAAAAATATTTTGAAAATATAGAACATATTTGAAAATGAATGATGCAATTAAAATAGTATATATGAATTTTTATTATAAATAAATCCTTTGAAAAGTTTAATCAAACAACAAGGATACTCAGCTAAGAAATGTTATCTACCTTCATGAGATAAATGTTTTTGATTTTCCTATCAGGTACCATCCTCTGTTGTATCAACTGCCAACATTAAATGAAATTTAGAATATAATTTATTTTAATTGGAAATAAGATAAAAATTATTTTCCAAAAATAACATAATGATGATAAAATATTAAAATTAATTTATTAGATTTTGTAGAGTTGTTGTTTTTCATTTCAAAGATGAAACTTTCAAAGGATTACTTTATGTTGTGACCTCTAATAGAGCATAAAATGCAATCATACTCACCAAAATCTTCTAATATCAAGCTATCCAACATGTATGAATCTCTATTACACTAATCTCAAGGACTATAAATATTATATGATTCTAGGTGATCGGGAATAATAACCTTAATTGAACTTGAATAAGGATCCATCATAGGGAAGGAGGATTTGTTCATCCAAAACACATATGAGGGTGATATTCCCAAACCTAACCCTCACAGACATCCATCATTATTCTTACCCAAAACAAGGGAAATGTAAACACTATGTATGATAGATAATGTCTAAAAATTATATTAATCCCATTCATATTAATTTTTTTGTTATATGTAAAACTAAATCTATGATAATATATTTTCCCATAAAAATTTTATTTATAATTCTAATTTTGTACCCCATTGGTTGTAGTGAGTTCAGTATTTATATTTATTTCAATTATATTATGCACATAGAACCATAATATTCCTTTATTGACCACATAAATTTTTTTTTCTTATATATTCAATTAAAAAATGAAAATATAAAATATATGTAATTAAAATATGAATATTTTTACTAAATAAATAATTATAAAATGACATTGTTTGATCTTCTCCCGAAAATACTTTTAGAACCATCTTTGTGTGGGAAGTAATTTTTCTCTTTATTTAGAGAGTAATTTAGGAATATACCTAACAAAAACATTAATATCATTAAAATTTTAATCATTTTTAATAATTTTATATCAATTTACTAAGATAATATTGAATACCGTAGGATATTCACAATGATGCATATCCATAAATGAATTTTTCTAATCCTTAGGTATCCCTTTGGGTACATTTTCATATATTGGGGGAGACTCATTGATGATTCATTGAACTGAAAAAATAACCTACACTTAAATACCTTCCATTTGTCCCCTAATGTTTTCATTGTCCATTTAAAACACAAGTAAATCACATAGAATTGGAAAAACAACTACATGTTAGATATGAAAAAATAACTAGACTTAAGTGTGATCGAAATAGAATATAAAAAAAAGTAAATATTTATTATTACTTACTATAAGATGTTTCTAAAAAGGATTATTTTTTCAATTGACATGAATACACACCCACTCATGATATAGTATTGAAAGAAAGTCATCTCACATGATAAATTTCCCATGATCTCTCTATATAAGCCTCCATCATCCTCTATAGGTAGACAATATATTTCAAAATGAATGAACTATTTATAATTATTTAGTGTCCAATCATTTGATTCACTCATGTCCATTTTTATTACCTAAATATCTATATATTTTAAATAAATATATTCAGTAATTACTGTATAAATGAAATAAAATATTTTTCCCACATTAAAAATTACATTAAAAATTGAAATCCTTCTAAACCATCATGATGAAAACTATGGAAACATATTCTCTATTGAAAACCACTAATTAGCCACTCCAAATGATCCTTTTTATGTTTCCCTAAAGCATTATTTGAATCAATTTTAGTAATAAGATTACCTATTGAATATGTGAAAATATTAGGTGGCATTAATATAAATAATAGATAACTTTTTGAACATATGGTTCATACCTAGTGATGGTTGGACTATATCATATAGTTCATCTCATGGTAGAGGAGTTATAAAATATTATCTCATATTATAGAAAAATTGGTTCTTTTCATTCCAACAACCAACAACGATATAAAATAAGTCAGAATATGTTATCTAATATAGAACAGGAAAATATTTTTCATAGATTAATTGAATTCGTGTATTACAAATAAAAAAATATATCCCAATATAATGTTTTAAAGATAATATAATAAATTGATTTAATTTTAAAAATACATATCAACATTTTTTAATAAAATCATGTTCAAAATAACTCATAATATTTATACGATAAAAAAAGAACTTAATATTAGATAAAAACATTAGCAATTGTAATACTTAAAGGTGAAAAAATAATTGAATATTATTAATAATAATAAATGAATATAATTATTTCATATTATATGATATAACTATATAATATAACATATTGTGAAAAAAATTATAAATAATTTAAAAAAAATCTCATAATTTTCTCCTATTTTTAATGGGTTATATTCATGGTTATAAACATGAAGAGATATAAAGGAGGTTTCCACATTACTAAAATTGAGTTCCAAATTATAAATATCTCATTTTAATAATTATGAAATTAGAATAATTTGAATTTAAATGATAAATGGTGAAGAAATATATGAATATTTGAATTCATTATTAAATTTTACAGTTAATGTGATGTAGTAATAAACCCCACATTGGATTGGTAAAATATTAATATAAAAACAAATGAATATCAAAGAATATTCCATGAGGTTCACATCCCACATTTCTATAATTTATACTAAATTAACGTGGTAATCATAATGAAATCCAATAGTTCATAACATAGATAAAAACATATTTAGAATATTTCATTAGGAAATTGCACACATGTGAGTTAAGAATTTGTATTCATAAAATAATATGTTACTTAGTCAACATTGTGTGATTTAATGTTAGAAAAATTTAAAGACCACTACTTATCATGAGTTTCATCAGATGTTCAAAATTTAATACCAATTAAAACATAAAATAATACACCTTGAAATCATCATGTTTAATTATTCTCAATTATAAAAAAACAATAATATATATATATATATATTAATATTGAATAATCATGTAATCATTCCTATATTATCAATAAAAGGTAAATATTAAATTTTTTACCTCATATAGAATATAATATATAATTAATTGATCTAAATGTTCTTTGAATAAAATTATACTAACATCTATTGATTTAATTCACTAAAAATATGGTATTTGTATCTCATGTTTACACTCAATGATTCAATATTATACAGAAATATATATACCCTATTAAAACTAAAATCAAATAATAATTATGAAATGATTTTTTATGTAAATCGATTTTACCTATCTGTAGTTTTTTACCCATTGATTTTTTAGTATGGTATGAAGGGATTTCATATTTAAAGGGGTAAAAATAACGATTAAATAGATTATGGATTGAAGTATGTTTAATTTAGGGGGAATATTATAAACCTAATATAGGATATGAATCATGAAGGTCTTGTTTAAAGGGAAATATTCGTTTTTATATTTTTTGGACATTCCTAAGGACCCTCGATTTAATCTAATCCATATTCATATGAACCTAGTAAATTCACCCATGATATGCTATGTCCCATGCCCGAAAACAACCACACCACCAACAATGAACACACCCAACATATAAATTCCCAAACAAGAAAAAAATATAAGAAACAAGTTATTTCAATTATTAAGATTTAATTCTTAACCGCATGTATGTTGGTAGGTTGAATTAATTTAAGGAGTAATTAGGGTAACTAAGAACTTTACATGCACTCTTAGACAACCAAATTTTGAATCCAAAGAACTGTCAGACATGGATCATGAATATGCATGCAATGGGGAATATAATAGGGAGTAAAAGAGGAAGATTATTATAATTAGAGAGGTGGATTCTTTGTATGATAAACCAAATAAGGAAAATGGTATACAAAATTTATAATGGGGTAGTCATGATGAAAAAAAAGTTATTAACGAAGAATTCGTTTTTAAAACTTCTGTTAATATTTGCATAGAATTAGTATCTTAATAATGCACTACAAATAATTCATTACATATTTATTATATTTAATTTACACCATCCAATGATTATGTAAATCAATATTGAAAATTATCAGTAGTCACTAAGAACCATTGTTAATATACTGTGAAAAATTATTGGTCTTCTTATGTTGTAAACATGAAATGGGGGCTATCTAGTGAAAAAAATTATGCATTTTGTGGAAAACCATGGAATAAGCATGTAGGGGATTATGTGGTCTAAAATGATATATCTTTATGGTTGGTGAATAGTTTCCAAACCATGATTCCAATCCATGTGAGCGTCCAAATTTAATTAATGTGTGAGTTACTATTTATTTCCTTTTTCAATTGAAGTGGTTTTAATAACATTGCATCATCCTATTCATTCCAACAACCTATATTACAATACAATAGTGTTAAATCCTCCATCTACATATATTTGTAAATTTCTATATTTTTATTCTAATTCAATATCTCATTATAAATATCCCATTGTTTCTTCCTCCTCATATCCCCATTACTAATCATCTTTTTCTTATCCCTTTCCCACAAACCCTGGGGGTTTTTTGGGTTAGGTACTAGGTTAATGTTGGCTTATTAATTGATTGTGGGTTTATTGATAAGTCTTGTAGTGGTCCTATTATTTCTTTTTAATTGTTATCTATTGAATTTATATACCTCTAGTGTGATTTTAAATTATCTATGTTAATTGTATTTGTAAACATCCATTTGGTTCATGTGATAAATTAAATGGATGAAGATTTATGTTTGAAAATGGATTTTTTTTAAAAAGGAATTGATTCAACAAATGGGATTAAATTTGGTCTAACATAAATGTTGTATTAGATGAATATAAATGAATCTATATTTATTTAATATATATTGAAATCTTGAGTTATTTTTGAAGAACGATTGTTTTGCAGCATTAAATGGTTTTCATTACACGGTGGTGTGTGATTCCCATTTCAATACCCTTATGTTTTCTACTAGTTTTAGGGGAGGTTATTTATTTATGTGGTGATTGGGTTATGTTTTAAAATTTCTTTATTCTTCTTATTGATTTAGGTATGAGGTTTAATAATACTTTCTATGTATTCATTCCTTTATGGGTCATCTTCTAACCTCCAATTTTGGTTTTGGTAATTATAACCCAAGTAGCTAAGTTAAAGGTCAGTAGTTATAATTCACTAGCAAATCACACAGTACTAGTGTCCTCTTTGATTTACTATATCCCAAGTATTATTAGGATTTTCCTTAATTAAGTTTTGTTTATAATAGTATGGTGGTTTCTATTAGGATGAAATATAGACTTGCAGTTGGTAAATGTTTCGTAAATTCCTGTAATTTATCAAAATATACCCAAGGGTAAGTCCCAAAATCCTATTCCTTAATTGGTTGGTTGGCGTAGGGTGGTTCCTTCAAACCTATTTTTATATCCTCTCTTGTCTGACATGTGTGGAACCCATTGGTTTTTCTTGTTCTTATTTATTAACGGCATGGGGCCATTTTTTATGCAGTGTGAGTGGGTTTTCTAAAGATATAGTAAATTAATTGAAATTATTTTTTATATGTTCTGTGGGGTTTTATATATTTTTTTATCAATGTGAATATTTTCACATAAAGAAACCTATTTTAAAGTGTCCCCTAAAATTGGATTTCCTCACTTTAGTTTTCATAAAATAGATGATTTTGTTTCATGAAATTGGAATTACTCACTATTCAACCTATTAAACCTATTGTAGAAAAATATATTTGGTTATTGAATTTCAAATTACCAAAAATTAATTTTCATTTTAAATGAATTTCACATAATCATTGGTGAAAAACTATTGGGTGTTGTATACTCCAACAGTGAACACACAATTATGTGTATATAGATACTTTGCTTCTCTTACAAGTCCATCCTTCTATGATATACATAATATTTGATGTTTGGGTTGGACCCAAGGGAGTGAGTTTGAGATATGAAAAGTGATTGGGGTCACATAATGATGATAGTTAGTAGTTTGGATTTTATTTTATTTTGGAATTAATGTATCATACTGAGAGGCATGAGTCTTCTTGAGGAATTCTTCTATGCTATATTTTTTCTCTATATTTTTATCTATTAAGATTTATATTCATTATTTTTTCATAAACATATTTATTGTTATATTTTATTTATATTTGAGTTATTGTTAGTGTGAAATAGTTTCCTTTTTGATTATATATATTCGCTAGTGCTTATTGCTAGCCATCAGTGATCAGGAACACACCTCAGACCTTACCATAAACCATCTCTGGTGCACATTTTTGTGGTAACCAGAACCAGTTCATGAAAAAATAGTATCATATAATCCTTTTATTATTTGAGATTTTTTGGGTTATATAGATACTATTATTTTAATTTATACTAAGGGTGAGGGTACATAAAAGGAATTTCCCATATCATCATCCCATAAGACCTCATGTTACATTTGGGTGTTTGAGATTTCAGTTATTGCTTTGAGTCCTATTTATGATTTTTTGATGGATTTTCATATCATATGATAATTATTTGTTTGTTTCTAAGTGTATTAATTATATTCAGGGTATCCCAATTTTAGAGGAGAAAAAATTTAATGGATTAGGGATCCATAGTTATCTTGTGTTGTCTTGTAATCGATACAGATCCAATAAAAATGCTTTTTTAATATTTAAAACTCATTTATAATGGATGGAACATGGTTTACCATTCCTTATGGATAAATAATTCAACATTTTGTTTCTCCTTCATAAATTATCATTTTCCTCGTACACATTAAAAGATGATTCCATTGGTTTCTACCATTTTTTTGATATTAAATAAAGCTTTTTTAATATGGAATAGATGACAAAAGATATGATATTTAGATTTTTTTGAATTATTTTTTCCCATTGAATATGATGTGTTTTACATTAGGAAATTTGTTTTTGGGTTGAAGGGGTATTTTATAAGGTAAATTGTACAGAAATTTGTTTTTGGTTTGGATAAATGAATATTAGGATTTGGTTTTTGTTTGAAAACCACTTTGTAATGTCTATGAAAATAAATAATAAAAAATGTTTAAAAATAAAAATTAATATTAAAACATTAAATAAGTGAAGTTTTTTGTTATTCAGATTTAAATATAATTATCATCACAAATGATCTCAAATAATAAATTTTTAAGAGAAGCTAAATAAGTGTTTTTAATTTGAGGATTTCAAAGAAATTTCAAAAGAGAATGTATGTTTTTAAGGGTGTTTTGATTATTTATTTGGGTTGGGAAAATGTTAATGAAGGGTTTGGCATGTGTAATGATTGGGTGATTTATTTTTTGATGATTTTATTGATTTATGATGGACTTAGGTGGTATAATTAAAAGATAATGAACTAATAGGGTTCTTTTTTAGTTTCCATATTGAGTATGCCCCCTAGAGAGACTTTAAAAATGAGTGGGATTTCTGTCTAGTGAACCTATATGTAGGGTTGTTCTAGTCATAATTGAAGGGTTTCTTCTCCACATTTAAACTCTATATATAATCAAGAATGTGTAGTGGATCTAGGACCTCCCTTAAACATGGAACCCATCCAAATATTTATTAATCATTATACAGATTTAATATTTTAATACCGATGTTAATTAAGAGCATTATTTATGGAGAGGGGCAATGGAAGATTCAATTCTATTGGTACACCTGAAGCTTCAAGAGTGAAGGGAATCAATTTTATTTTTAATAGACCTTAGTGAGTTTGCTGGTAGATGATTGTTCCTTCCTAGTTACATGACTGAATGTATTTAGTGTATTTATTCAATAGTTTTATTCTTATGTGGGGTATTGTATATCCCTATCACTGGAGGGTACTCAGAGTGCTATAATTGATTCATTTGATTGTGATCTTTCTTTTTAGAATCCATAGGTTGCAGAGCTCACGAAGGAAAAATATGTTGTTAGATGTTTATAATATTCTATGAATAAAATATTGAAGAATCAAATAATCTTACACTAAGGATTATTCATAAATTTCTAGTCCTATTTTATGAACTTCCCTTGGTATTGTCTTTGGTGTGTATTATTTCACCCCATTAAAATGATTTATAAGCTAGGTGTGTTAATATGGAAGTTTCTAATGTGATATATATTTATATGTGTTGTTCTGTGATTTTATATGTATATGTATAAATTATTTATGGGTTCTTATTTTTTGGGTGGTATATAATGGAGTATTATCACGTGACATTGTTTTTTTGGTGTATTTTATTGTTTTGTTTTATTTTCTTGTGTCTATTATTGACGAATGATTTAAAATGGTTGAGATATAGGAGACCTGTGGGTGAGTTGTCAGGTGATGAGGAAGCTTTTTCCCATTGAGTGGATAAGAACCCAGTGTTGATTGTTTCATTTGTATTGTTAATGGGAGATAATTTTATTTGTTTGAAGTCCTAGTTTCGCTATAAAGCATAATGGCCTACGTATATAGACCATTATATATCTTGATGAGGCCATCTAAGAGGTTGTATCTTCACGATATTGGGGTTATAATTTTTTAAAGGTTTGTGATAGTTTTCTTTTGGAATATATTATGCCATATTAGTATGTGTGTCATATGCCCAAATGGCCTCAAGGTGTCATTTTTATGAATTTTTTATAACCCCCCTTTCATGGGATAAGGGTGAACCCTTACAAGGATGGTAGGCTCAATGATTAAATGTCATATAATCTTAAGAGACATTACATGAGCCGATGGCCTTTAGGGAATTCAACCAGACAATATCTACAAGGAACTGCCCCTCCCCAGCATCTGGATCGTGTTGGATGCTCTCCACCTTCACATGTCTGTCTGGATAAGCATATCATGCAAGAATAGGCTAGTCTCGATGGAATAGACATACCCACTCATTCTTTCCCAATAAATTAGTTCATCTCTAGAGGGTGCGCCTGCTCTGAATCCTCTTTTAGGGCTGTTCTTTTTTGGTAGAGTTTGTCTGGTGAAACTGCTTGTGGCCCAAAGGCCTTGTTGTGTCCATAAATCCTTGAATGTGACCCGAAAGCCCTACTGAACCAATGGACTATGGGGCTCGAACCCCTAAAGGACTCCAAGCCCAAACCGCTGGTGTAAGGGGAATAGTTCCTGGCTGCTAGAGTACCGAATAACACCTGTTATAGTATCTACTACAGTACCATCACAATGCATGATACCGTGATTCTACAGTACTACTACAATAACCCGGATATTTTCCTCCACCTAGTTTCAAACCTGGGTCTCATGGATGCACATAAGAATACATAACCAACTGGGTTGAGGCACATGTGATTATGTGTCATATAAAGTGTAAAAATTATATATTTTGGTGTTCATTTCTATTGGATGTGAGATGTTGATTCATGGGATCTCTATGGAAATTAACATTGTTAAGTAATGTTTTATTTTGGTTGTGTGTCTCCCTCTCATTCCACCATTTTAGATAAATTAAAAATGGTGTATAAATATATATTAGTCCTCTCTTTCGATTGGTTGTGTTCATCTTTGCCAATGTTGTGTACTATAAGAGTTTCTCTATGGTATTCATAGATTATAGATTCCCTTTTTATGAGATTGTTCCCTATTTAATGGATTATTTTTCAGAAATTCTTTTGATAATTGTCCTCCCACACACCTCAATATTTTAGATCCATCTTTCTCATCCTTCGTATTGTCTTTTAAACATACTCAATACATTATAGAGGAATAAATTGTATTTGTGGGGAGATTTTAACACCACATGTTACCTTTTATTTTTTATTTATTAAAATTTTGGGAGAATATGAATTTTGGATATTTCGGGGCGTTAAATTAGATTTTTCATTAGAAAAAATGTTCTGTGGGTTCCACACGATCACCAAAAGGTTAGTGTGAATCATGTGAATGAAAATTGCTTGGGTATTATATGAAACACATTTTAGTGTGAATGATTTAGTTAAAACTCTGTGGGTAACCATACACAGGTGGGATTTCATTTAAATTAAAAAAATTCATTATCAGCTTTAATGGTTTGCATATAATAATGGAAGAATTGTTTGAATCCTACGAGTAACAATGCATGATAACATTACACTGATGTTTTTTAGTTCATGAATTTTAAATGTTTTGATTATATTATCTCATTCTAGATCCAAATTTATTCACAGTTTGTATCACTTGAAGTCTCAAAATATCATCCTGTGATATTCAAAATATCTCATCTTTATCATACCTGAAAATCCAAAAATAATATAATAATTTTCCGCATATTCCAAAATCATTGAACAATGTGACCGAGGCTATTGTGGGTCTATCCCAATGTGGGACCTATTTCATTTTTTAGCATCAAGTGTTCTTCAAAGCATCCATGAATTATTTACCCTAACATATTCCCACTCACCATTTCTAATAGTTTACCATATCACAAAAAAAATTAGTGTTATGGAATGGTCCTCTTTGTTTTATCATTTTCCCTTTTTTCTTTACAACTCACCATAAACACTTACAAAAAATATTAAAAGAAGTAAATTGTGCCATTTCCATATCTTTATTCCATAGACCTTTTAAATGAGCTCACTATTTCATCACCATTAATAATCTCAAGAAAACCTTCTTCATAATTAGTAGTTGTTTTTTATTCTCATTTAGTATAATGATCATGTGGTCTGTCATGATTTCTAAACAGTGAAACATATCTAGAAATAATACAATGAATATATTCATTATTCAGAATATATACTACTCAAGAATAAAATAATTTACATTACCTCGATCCAGATATTAAATTTGACCATTTTTAGGTCCCTAGTACATTTCTACTACTAGATTATCTCATATATAATCTTTAAATGGGTCTTGATGAACATTCTGAAGCATTTTAGGTTATTTAGTAACCCTTACACAACAAGTTAATCTTTCAGACTACCTTTACTTATGTCTGGGTTTTATTCAATGTAACCATTATATTATATGGGTATGACCTTTATATAGTTCATTTTTATCCTAAAGTAATTTTATGTGGATAATTATTTACAATTATTTCATTAGTATAATTTTTAGAGAACCATTATGTGGGTCAGCTGATACTTTTTGTAGGTTATTAATGACCTTTACACAGGTCACCATTTCAACTCAAAATCACATGATATCATTCGTAATCTTTCTTGAGTCCTTTCAAATTACATAAATTTTTTATATAATTCTATAACTATTATCAATTACCATTATAATGAAAATTTACCCAAGATTCATTAAATTTAAAGGTATTTATTGAATCATTCATACCATGTTCTTCAAAGAGACAATACATATCTTCTTCTGTTTTAAATTCAAAATGAAAAAAATCAGCTGTTCTCTTAAAAAAACTATAACATTACTTCCACATATCCTTATTGATAATAAAAACATATTCACTCCACACGGTAACAAAAATATCATTTTTTTCAAATATAGAATCAAACATTCTCATCAAAATTGTTCTCCTCTCCCATTTTATTCTCCCCCATATTGATAAGGAATAAAAAAGGAATATACGTTAGTCATCAAATAAACCACATTTTATTAATTTTTAAAACAAAATAAAAACCTATATTAATTTTTCAAGAGAAGTATAACATCATATACACACATATACTATAACATTTACTTGATCTACACCATATCCTTAAGGGTTCAGCTGATGTAGAAAATAAGAGATATTATACCAAGCCATCCTGATTAAACCTAAAATATTCATAATTTCATATCAACTCATATTATGGTTAAGATAAAATAATTCCCAAAAAACATATAATCCTACTCATATTAAAAAACTTAATAGAACTATGAAGTGCAATCCATGTGACTCCTTCGTTTTCTATTTTTTTGATCAAATGACACTCCATCGAAATCATATTTTTTTATAACAAAAAAGGTTTGTAAGTGTGTTTTAGTACCACATTATCTTTTTTTTATTTACCCATATATTCAACAATCATTAGATTAAAACATATTATTATTATTTTCTCCCCTCAAGGAATTTATAAATACCTATTATCCTTGGTTGTTAGAAAAAACTATAAGGAACTACTTCTTTTTTGTCCAGTATGTATAGAATTCAATCATATAAATTAATTACATATATATTTTCACAACTAATAAATTTTTTAGTGAATGATGAGTTAACATTTTGTTCCACATAATTAACATAATGTCTAAGAGTTTTCTCTCATCATATACCTTTATTTTCTTCCAATATCAGAAGATATCTTATTTTAAACTACCGAAAAAAGTTACTTGCACAAATTCTTTTCTTAAAATTCATATTTATGTGCATTATTTTTCTTCATCTCATTTATCATGGAAAAATATTTTCATTTTTCTTTTATTACCTTTTTCATGCTCCAATCAGGGGCTAGTTCGATTTACATATAAGTTTGTGTGCCGTTCTCAAACATTCCATAACTTTTATCTAGTTATTCATAAAATTTTCAACATATATTCTCATGAATTATATCACAATCCTCTGTGACAACTTTTTTCCTTTGGTTTTATCATCCCTATTAATAATCATCATTTTATTTTCAATCTACATCAAATATGACATATCTATCAACAATTCTTGTTTTCCCTATTCATCTTGGTTAGGTTTTACAATACATGGCATCATGAAATTTCCTTATTCCACTCTTAATTTTTTATTTTTATTACATTTTATTTTATAAATTTTTTTTCTAGGTATATTAAACATTAAATACTCGACCTTTTTAACCTCTTTTCTCATAACTACCACATATTTCTTCCCCGAATTCAAATTTGTTTTGTGTGGAAAAATAAATTTACTAACATGAAATTGATTATTTCTGATGAGAAATTTATCTTGTTTTCAAAAAATAAACCCCCCATAGTGAATGGTTATTCCCTATAGGAGAAGTTGTATTACATTAATATTTTTCTTTATATCCATTCCTTTCACATCCCCAATAATTTCAACAGAATTACAATCTTCCCCTTGATAGATAATCTATCTGAAATTTTATTTGTTTTAAATTCCATCACATTGAGACATGTTTTTTTTGTATGGGGAGTGGTATTTGGGAACATTATGCCCTTATTATAGTGTTGAGTATTTATTCAAAATATTATTAAATTTCTACGTAGTTTATTAATTTTATTTATCACTAGCTCTGTTGAAGATAACCGATTTAACTTTTTAGATATTAGGTCTATATTTTTTCTTCCATTGAAACACCTTATTTCAACTATTCTGAAAAAAATTATTTCATATAATTAGAATTAATATATCATTCAATGATAATTTTAACATAAATTGATCATAATTAAACATTTATAGTGTCTTGGCCATCTACACATCTCTCCGGTCAGGTTTATCTTCATGATTGTACATCATGATTCCTTATTTAACTATATTTAGTTTCTTATCTTTGATCTCATCAACATAATATGATTCTATTATAAATATACCCTAAATTTAATTATTAATAGTTTTATTCACATTTATTAAATTTTTTAATTCTTTATCTACTTAATCATATCAATATCATTTTTTAATTCATTCCTAATTCAAAACTCATATTAAATCATTTATTCATCATCATCACTTCTAGAGCTTTCAAATAATCTCTCAATGTGAGTAATAATGTTATCTTCATCATCTAAACTACTAGATGACTCATCATTCTCTTTATTACTTTTTATAAATCCTGTTTTGTTAATATAATACTTCTTCTTATTAATACTCTTTTACAATTTTTCTTCGTTATCATCCCCATATAATTCAGTTTACTACCTCTATAAGTTTTTGAAATGTTTTGAAATATGAACAATATCACCTTGATTATAATATGATAGAAAATTTTAACCATTCCCATTCCATTCTACCAACTTGAATTAGTTTGATAATTTTTTTAACATTGCTGAAATCTTTTTCACACTCGTCGTTATCAGAGTCACTTGATATAGAAAGTTCATCCCCTGTAACCATTCAATTTCTCATCGATTAAAATTCCATAAAATATTTTATTTCTTATTGAAATTAGGTTCTTATATCATGGCATATACAGTGAAAATATTTTGTCTCTCTTCAATTATCATATCATCACTATTTTCCTGATTTTATATTTATAGATCAAAATAATATAGAAAATTACCCACAACTATATTAATAATAATGTAATTCTCCAAATTCTCACTATAACCATGGATATTTCTCACAACCTAATTTACCTATATAAATTATTATTTAAAGGTCATATTCATTTAATTTTTTATAAAATTTAATTTCTCCTTTATAATGTTAGTTTGTCTTCTTTGAATTTGATATTTCATTAGTTAATTCTCTATTAATTACCCCAAATTTCATTGGTAGTATGAAAATACATTGATTTATTATAAATATTATCAAGAAAGGACCTCATGAGGGGTTTTTTTCATTTATATCAACATCCATATCCATCTTATTAGTATTATTCGTATGAGTACCCATGGAATATGTAAAAATGAATTTTTTTAGCATCTCTAACTTATGGGACAAGTGAATGAATGAATAAAATTAACTTTTTCTTTCAAATGTTTAAGGTCATGCCCTCCAAGATAGTTAATCCAAAAATTTTCAGAAATTTTAGATCCTATGTGATTAAAGACTTCTTGGATCATTAGGAGAGAACTTGTATTTTATTTTATATAACTTTTCATTCCTAGAGCTTATTGATCAATTGGTGTGAATCTATGGTATTATATTTTAAATTCACCAACAACCTTTTTTAATTTTGAAGTTCATTATCCAATCAATATAGACACTCAACCTCCACTCATATATACTATATGTAAATTGATAATCATATGCAAGAACGTTGTTTTTTATCACAATGCTGACTGAAACATTCAATCACATTACCTTCATTAATATATTATAGTTATATATATAAATATTTCAATGATATTTAGTTTTTTATCATCTCCTAAAATCATTAAACCAAGGTCGTATTATCCATAAATAAAAGTTTTAAATATTTATAACTTAATTATATCATTCAGGATCCCAATTTGTTTCCATTTTACCCATTAATTTAATAATTTTCTTATGGAATATTTAATATATCATGACTCCACATAATAGAAAGATATAATATGTATTTAATTCTTTTCTAAGTCTTCATGAATCATAATGTAATGATTTATTGAATACTATATATTTATCCCCGTCATAGACCTCAATGGTATTTCATATTGAAGAGTTTCTTAAAAAAACACTAATTATAAACTGTATTGTTGTTCGGTATATAGTTTCATAAAAGTGATGTTATCAGATGGAATAATTATTTCTAGGTTGTGGTGCCCATTTTCAAAAATATTTTCACAGATGAACTCCACAATTCACCTTAAACACATTCAAAAAAACCGAATGAAAATCCAACACAACATGGTCCCATTTTAATTAAAAACAATTATAGGGTTATAACTTCCTTTCTTTAGTGCGAAGAATCTCAAACATACCATCATAATTAATAGATGGTAATCATTCATTATAAACTATAATCATTATAATGTGGTTAATAATGACGGGTAAATAGTGAATCATTACAATAAATCATTATCCAAGCTAATTCATTCATTGGAATATACACTATTATGTAATTGATACATTAACCGTATATATATATTCTATTCATTAGTGTTAATTTTATGTTGGTCTCTATAACATTTATGTGTATTGGATAGCTAACAGATTACATTTACATAGTTGAAGCAATCCTATCATTGGGAATGTGAATTTTTTTCCAAAGTGTAGTCTAGTGACTAAACCTAGGTAGTCTTCAAAAGTGGAAATTAGTTATAATTTAATTATATCATTCCGGATCCAAATTTGTTTCCATTTTCCCCATTAATTTAATAATTTTCTTATGGAATATTTAATGTATCATGACTCTACATAATATAATGATATAATAAGTATTTAATTCTATTCGAAGTCTTTATGAATAATAATATAATGATTTATTTAATACTGTATAACTATCCCCGTCATAGACCTCAATGGTATTTCATATTTAAGAGTTTCTTAAAAAAACACTAATTATAAACCGTCGTGTGGTTCAGCAAATAGTTTCATAAAAGTGATGTTATCAGATAAAATATTTATTTTCTAGGTTTTGGTGCCCATTTTAAACAAGTTTTTCACCGATGAACTCCACAATTCACCTTAAACACAATCCAGAAAAATCCAAAGAAAATCTAACACAACATGGCCCCATTTTAATTAAAAACTATTATAGGGTTATAACTTCCTTTCTTTGGTGCAAATAATCTCAAGCATAACATCATCATTAATAGATGGTAATCATTCATTATAATATATAATCATTATAATGTGGTTAATAATTATGGGTAAATAGTGAATCATTACAAGAAATCATTAAGCAAGTTAATTCATTCATTAGAATATATACTATTATGTAAACATTACATTACCCTTTTATATATTCTATTCATTAGTGTGACTTTTATATAGGTCTCTATAACATTTATGTGTATTGGATAGCTCAAAAATTACATTTACACAGTTGATGCAATCCTATCGTTGGTAATGGGAATTGTTTTTCCAATGTGTAGTCTAGTGACTAAACCTAGGCAGTCTTCCAAAGAGGTGTTCACAAAAAACATTTTGTCACATAATATTTTGGGGTCGATCATCCAATTTCAATGCAATCCTTATTCTAATTTATTCAATACTCTTCTTCTAAGATGATTCATGTGATATTACATGATCGTTTCCTCTCAATTCATTAGTGAAATTATGTTGGTGAGAAAAAATCACACCCCAATCTTAGATTGGTAAACATTCTTTCCATGTGTGATAATGTTGATTTTAATATTCTCAGTTTACTTAGGAAATACCTGACCAAGTATTGTTTATCCCAAATAATTTTGAACATCCATTACCCCTCTCACAGGTACTGATGATCGTCAAGTACATCACCACTATACCTTGGTTTATTGCATCATATATAAAACTAAACCCAAATTAAGTAAATCAGTAAAGAAATCATAACCAAATATGATCACACATGACAGTAAAAAACACTATATTACATTGAATTTTTTTTGATGAAGAGATAAAGTGATTTCATACAATTATTTAGAAGAACTCAATAAATAAAAAATATAAAACCAACCAATCCCCAATCAATAAAATTATTACCCAACCATTATAAGGTAAATCTAGATGAATTAGGAAGAAGAAGTCATTGGAAAACTTTGAATGTGAAAAGAGAGAAAAGTAAAGAAGAAGTTTTGTTGATTGGAATCTGTTGCATGAATGTATTATTATTTTTGGTACAATATACTTTGGAATGATCCTATGTTACCCTATTATAGGATATTTTAAATTTAATTTCCAATTATACCTATGAATTTGATATTAATTGGAATCATCTATAGTATACCGACCCATACTTTACATAAATTGTTAATACTTAAAAATTGAAGCACACTTATTACAACATATATCAAAACAAGGAAAGGACCATATAGGTATAGTGTCTTTAGAAACTGGGAAACATAAACAACTGGTTCATAAAGCATCTAAATTGTCTCCCATTTATTTCATCATATCTAGAGTGCCTTTTGGCATATCCTACTTAATAACCTTCTTCCTCACCTGGGGGAAAGAAAACATAAAAAAGGGTGAGCTCAAATGCTCAGTAAGGGTAAACAAAAGAAAAATAAATCACATCATATTCATAAGAACATAACATTTTGGAAATCTTATCCAACAAAATAAATCATAATTTTATATCATGGGATAAATCATAGATTTTAAATGTAATCCCAATAATCATAACTTAAAATATGAAACTTTGTGGCATACACACGTAATCATAGAGAATCATTTCTTAGTAGTCAAGACTCATAGCCAAGACTATCTTAGCAGACAAAGTCCATTTCTGAACCGAGTTCACTCCGCGTTTCAGTCCCCTTTCACTAAACCAGATTAACCTACCGTTCCATCCATGTCTATCTCATGAGATATAAATCTTTACCTAATGAATTGGATGGAGATATAGGTCCCACCCATCTCATAATGATACCATTTTTATTTGTTCCACAAAATCATAAATCATACATCCTTGCATAACCCATGTAATAAAAATGGGATTCGAAAACATCATGACATCATAAAACAATTCGTATAAGATAAAGGAATTCATAAAAATAATTACATCACAACATAATCAAATCAATGTAATAATAGGGATAGAAAAATAACCCTATATTATCTTAGATGGAAAATAATTTTGATAAAACACTTGAACTCCATTCTTGAAGAAAATATCCTTTCTACTTCAAAAACATTTTCCTTTCTTACCTTGTCATAAAATTTTAAACTAAAATAATTTGAATAAAAATAAACTTGAAAAATTGTAAAGGAAGATTCTTGGAAATAATGTTTTAAAAATCCATTCATGCCGTATAAGTAAAAAACATTATTCTCGTACTTTTGTCGGAAAAGACAAAAAGTACCTCGTACAAAAAACGACAAAAGTTTCCTTTCATATCTTTTACTAAAAACTCAACGAAGGGTAAAATTAGATTTAAACAATTGTATGTGGATGTAAATAATATTAAATATTGTGGAAACATGGATGTGGATGATAAAATGCACCCCAGTACATACCAATGTATAAACAATCTCGGATAAAAACGAGATTGTGATATTTTACCTTACCTTAGGTCTGATTTGCTTCGTAAGTGTCCGAAACTCCTGTATAATGATTTAAATAATGTCATTGACTTATTCCATAATCATAATCATTGTTATGATATCATATATGGTCATATTCTTAGCTTCTTATTAGTAATATTTCATTGTTACTTGTTATTCGGGTGTTTATTACTTTTTGTTCTTGTGCGTGTTTTGTCGAATAAATTCTTATTCTTCTCTTTCGGATATAGATACCACATTTCCAGAATGGTATTAGTGTACAATATATCATATTTATTCATTCAATTCATTTATATAATCATTATGCAATGAAGATCATGTAGAACGAGTCGCATCACATCTTGGAGATGGTATTCCGTACGTACGCACGAGCGATGATATCGTTCCCATGATCGTGGAATTGTATTGGAGTGTATGTATACTATCTCAGAATCAATAACACTTTACAATAATCATATATAGTTATTTATTTGCACCATTATAGCCATCCAAGAAAGGTGGTGGTGGAAAATAGATTACGCCACAGCGTGGAGACGGTATTCTGTACGTACGCACACACGGTGATTTCATATTTTGTAGGATGGATAGATGGTGAAATAGGGTTGTTTCATACTTATAATAACATATAAGTATATGAGTGATACTTATGTTATTACTTCATAATGAAACAACTAATGAAGAAGAAGTGGAAGAAGAAATAATGTTGAAAGAATCGGTAACAGACATTACCTCTTCTTTGAAGCGCCTCTTTGAGACCTCCTCTTAGGGCACTAAAATTGGTCTTTGAAGAAGACCAGGACTTCTAGGATGTTTCTAGGGAAGTGGATAAGAGAATTTGGCAGGGCTTGGCCGAGCATTAAGGCTCAAAATGGTGTGAGGAGGAGAGGGAGGAGGTTCCCTTTTATAAGGGAGGAGAGGGGCAGCTTTGGAAAAACTAAAAATATTATTTTATTATAAAGTCATATTCAGTTTTTAATGGCACCAAATTGATTTATTTTGAAGATAAGGTATGGATGGTTCGAAATCCTCTCATCCAATATAATTTAGAAAAGTTTAGGTATCTATTTTAACCTTATCATTTAGATTTAACTTTAAGTTAAATAATTTTACTTTTATCGGGTCTTCTTGTTTTCTTACACTATAAGGTTAATAAACTTACTATAGAAAGCCCAACTAACCAAAAATTTTTATTGTTAATATATATAACCTTATCTAAGTCATTTGGATGAACGTTTGATTTTTTAGAATAAAATAACAATTTATAATATAATATTTGTTTTAAAAACAATTTTATGTCAGTTTTGACATTATTTGGTAATTGATTTTTGTGAAAATCATAACAGAAATATTAGTTCTATAAAAGTTAATTAAATCAGTACTAATATGTAATATTAACCTATAACATTATTGTAATTCATAAAACGTCTCAAATTATATTTATTTGGGTATTTATAACATCAATTATATCAATATTTCATTAATAAGATAATTACTGCATTATCATTGTGTCATAAATAAATTAAATTATCTAATGTCTAAAAATTACAAATAAAATACCATTATTCAGGAAATCGTTTTAGATTTCTAAATAATATTTATAGTCGAATTTATCTTATGTATAACCCTATATTAAAAATGATTTACATTTTAAACAATGATTTTAACTATTTTTACCCTTTTTTAAATAAATTAATAATAAATATGCTAATCTAATCCAAGTGAGCCTAAATGGTCATATTTTATTCCTAAGGTTGTTTTTGGTCTGATTAAACTTATCCAATTGAATTAGGACATGTGTTAGGGTAATTATAATATCATTTTTACCCTTAATTACCCTATTAACTTTTAACTGTGGTAAAAAAAGTAAAAAGTTACTATTCACCAAAAATTATTTTCATGTCATTGAACCACATTTTAGTCCTTGATACTAACCGTGTGTCTCAGATTTACAAAATTCCACTCACAGAAGCGGTAAAATTATGTTTTATGTAAATTTGCAAATTCTCCTAGTAGGTGGGTAAAAGACGGTGAAAAGTTCAATAAAATTTTTATATATCTAAAATTATTATAAAACGATTCCAATGAATTGCATTTAAAATATATGGGTATTATGTATCAATTTTTACCTAAAATAAATTTAAATAAAATAAATAATTATTTAAATAAAAAGTCGGTTTTTAAATAGTAACCTAGTGTTTTCACTATTCATCAAAAATCGAACGTTTTCAGAAAAATACCAAAATTTCACCCTAGACTAATTTCGATATTCCGAATCCAAAAATGAAGTCCATTTTGAAAAATTAAATTTACAAAATTTCAAAAAGTGGTTGTTACTATTCATAACGGCTAGTTTTAATAATATTTTACTAGCATATCGTTGTTGAGTGAAACTCGGTATTGCGTACGACGCAAGCTATCGAGGAAGGTCGCGATTGCATGTAAAGCATGCAAAGATAGTGTTGTGTGTAGTGAAAGATTCCTTTGATGATTTATATAACATAAAAACAAAATATTTCTCATAAAATCTCGGGTGTTACATTTTACCCCCCTTAAAATGAATTTCCCCCTCGAAATTCATCACTTTGTAACAAACAGATGAGGATACCTTTCCCTCATCATATCCTCAAGCTCCCATGTACCTTCTTCTAATTGGTGGTTCCTCCATAAAACTTTCACCAAGCGAGTGGTCTTGTTCCGTAGGACTTTTTCACTACGATCCAGAATCTCTATCGGTTGTTCTTCATAAGAAAGATCTTGTTCCAGCGGTAAAACTTATGAGCTGAGTACTTGTGAAGGATCAGGTATGTACTTTCTCAGGAGAGATACATGGAACACATCGTGAACTTGGGAGTGATTCGGTGGAAGCACCAATCGGTAAGCTACCTTCCCAACATGATCCAGTATTTCGAAAGGACCGATATACCTAGGTCTCCGCTTTCTCTTCTTTCCAAATCTCATTACTCCCTTCCATGGAGATATTTGTAAGAACACTTTATCACCCAATTCAAACTCTAGGTCTTTTCTTCGGTTGTCGGCATAATTTTTTTTCCGACTCTGAGATGCTCTAATGTGTTGTTGAATAGATCTGACCTTTTCTGCCATCTTATCAACAAGATCAGGTCCTAATAACATTCTTTCCCCAACATCATCCCAGCAAGTTGGAGTCCCGCATTTCTTTCCATAGAGAGTTTCATTAGGAGCCATCTGAATACTGGAGTGAAAGCTATTATTATAATAAAATTCCACCAAAGGTAGGTGTTGATCCCAACCACCTTTGAAATTCATAGAGCAAGCTCTCAACATATCTTCTAGAGTTTGAATTGTCCTCTCAGACTGACCGTCTGTATGAGGATGATAAGCAGTACTGAAACTCAACTTTGTATCCAGAGTATGCTGAAGACTTCGCCAGAACTTTGGGGTAAACCTCGGATCCCGATCAGATATAATAGAAAGTGGTACTCCATGTAATCTTACCACTTCCTTTACATATATCGTGGCAATCTGATCTAGAGAGAAATACTCTCTAATAGCAATGAATTGTGCCGACTTTGTAAGACGATCAACTAAGACCCAGATAGCATTATTGCCTTTGATTTTTTAGGAAGTCCAGTGAAAAAGTACATAGTGATGTTTTCCCATTTCCATTCTAGTATGGGTAATGGTTGTAACATCCCCTTGGACTTCTGTCTCTCTGCATTAACTTGCCAAAAAACCAAGCATCGAGAGACATGTTCAACAACATCTCTTTTCATGCCATCCCACCAGAAGTAATCTTTCAGGTCCCTATACATCTTCGTGCTTCCAGGATGAATAGATGATGAAGAACTATGAGCCTCATCCAGCAGCACCTTCTTTAATTCTGGGATGGGAGGAACACAATATCGATTCCTAAACATTATTATCCCATCACAATCAAGGTTGAATTTTGGTATATTTATCACCTTCTTTTGTAACTCTACATCTTCTTTCTGCGCCTCTTTAATATTCACATGTATAGATGGTTGAACATTCAATTGAGAAAGATACGATTTCCCCTTCCATTATAATTCCAAGATCCATCCTTTGTAAATCCATAAATATTGGATCTTTTGTCATCCTCATCATAGAGAAGCTAGCATGGTATAGTCAACTTAATGCAACTGCCAACTTGTTTTCATTCCCATGGTGGTAATGAATTGAGTAGTCGTAATCCATAATCAGCCCCAACCATCTTCTTTGGCGCATATTTGCTCCTTCTTTGTGAAAATATACTTTAAACAATTATGATCAGTATAAATGTCACACCTTTCTCCATAATGATAATTCCTCCAAATATTTAATGCAAAAATTACAGAAGCTAACTCCAAATCATGAGTTGGGTAATTTTTCTCATGGATTTTCAACTGTCGTGAGGCATAAGATATCACCATATCATTTTGCATAAGAACACACCCCAATCCCTTCTTGGATTCATCACTGTAGATCACAAACCTTTATCCACTGCAAGGAAGTGTGAGCACAGGTGCACTGGATAACCTTCTTTTCAACTCCTTTAAATTATCTTCACATTCCTCTGTCCAAAAAATTATAACTCCATTCCGAGTCAACTTGGTGAGTGGACTAGATAATCGTGAAAAATATTTCAAAAAATGTCGATTATATCCATCCAAACCAAGAAAACACCGGATCTTAGTTATTGTTGTTGGTCTCGACCATCTTTTGATAACCTCTGTTTTTGATGAATCCACAAATATCCACTCTTTTGAGATTATGTGACCCAAAAATTAAACTTTTTGAAGCCAAAATTCACACTTGGTAAATTTGGCATAAAGCTTCTCCTTTCTCAGGGTCTTCAATATAATTCTCAAGTGATCTTCATGTTCTTCCTTGCTCTTTTAATAAACAAGAATATCATCTATAAAGACTACCAAAAACTGATCAAGATAGTCTCTAAAGACTCTATTCATCATATCCATGAAGATAACAGGGGCATTAGTAAGACCAAATGGCATCACTATAAATTCATAGTGTCCATACATTGTATGGAAAGCTGTCATTGGTATATCCCCCCTTTAGACCCTTAATTGATGATACCCTAAATGAATATCAATCTTGGAAAAGTATTGAGCTCTGCATAGTTGGTCAAATAAGTCATCAATGTGTGGGAGAGGATATTTGTTCTTGATAGTGATCTTGTTAAGTTCTTGATAATCAATGCGAAGTCTCATTGATCCATCATTCTTCATAACAAAAAGAACAGGTGCTCCCCAAGGTGATGCACTAGGGCGTTTGAATCCTTTATCAAGATTCTCTTGGAGTTTCTTCTTCAATTCTTGAAACTCAATTGGGGCCATTCTATAAGGTGTCTTTGAAATAGGCAAAGCACCTGGTAGGAGTTCTATTGAAATCTCAACTTCACGATTTGGTGGAAGACCCGACAATTCCTCTGAAAAGACATCGTCAAACTCCCATACAATGGGAATATACTTAATCGTGAGTTTCTCACCAACCATTTGAGATAAATAACCCTCATTTAGTGGAATCAAGACCCATAAGATGGAAGAAATTTCCACTGGAAGGTTATGTTCATCCTTTCATCAATATACGATCATAGATTGATCTGGAATAGGAAATGTGACTTCCCTTCTTTGGAAATTGATATGAGCTCCATATAATGAAACCCAATCCATTCCAATTATCACATCAAATTCCACTATAGGAAGGATCACAAGATTTTTAGGATGTACTTTCCCACAAACTTCAATCAGAGAAGAATTATAAAATTTTGATGCAACTGTTGTGCCATTAAGAGTTGTCATAGCTAACTCAACATCTAATTTTTGAGGTAATAAGGTGATACCCTTAGAAAATTCTTTAGAAATAAAAGAGTGGGTGGATCCAAAATCAAATAATACATTTTCTACTTTAGAGTGGATGGTAAGTGTACCTCTCACCACATCGTTGTCGTACTCCACATCGCTGATAATAATCGCATGTGACTTTCCTTTCTCTTTAGCCTTAAGAGTTTGTTGATGTCGATCATCATCATCAACCCTTGGATTTGGGAATTGATTGGCATAATGCCCCATCTCCTTACACTTGAAACATCGAAGTGTAGTAGGTTCATTCTGTGTATCCATTACTTTGTTTTCATCATTAGACATTTTCTTCCCATTATTTTGACATTAAATCGCCCGATGACCTTCTTTTCCACACTTATAACATTTTATTGCCCCCTTAAGACAATTTCCTCTATGTTTCTTTCCACACTATGAGCACAAGGGAAAACTCATCTTCTTTTCAGTGTGCTCTTTATATTTTCCTTTTAATTCCATTTTCCTATTCTTATCAAACCCATATGAATGATGGGTTACTCCAATCTCCATCTCAACTTTGAGAGCACATCAAACGATTTCCTCATAGATATTGAAGTCCCTTATGGCTAACTCCCTTCGAAGACTTGGTTTTAAGACACTAAAGAATCGATCAATCTTACTCTCAGGTTGGATAATAATTCCGGAAGCGTACCTTGCATGTCTTGTAAAATTTGCTTCATAGGTACCAACAAATTCATCATACTTTTGCTTCAGTTCAAGAAACTCCATATCCATCTTTGTTTGAAGAATACGAGGGAAGTACTTATTGAAAAATAAGTTATTGAACTCGTCCCATTCCATGCACTCAATTTCATACCTTTGCCTCATATTCTTAATAAGATTCCACTATTGATCATCAGCACCTTCCAAACGATACACTGCTAAGATGACTTTATCCTGATTAGAACATTGAAGAAATGAAAATTTCTTTTCAGTGGTACTGATCCATTGTTCAGACACTAGTGGATCAGAAGACCCACTGAATGAAGGTGGGTGCTGCCTCATGAAGGATTCAACAGAATGTTGCTCCTTCCTTGGCTCGTTTGGATGTCCTGCATGATTCATAACATGAGAATGTTGTATGATCATGGATACAAGATTTTTCATTCCAGCTCCCATAACATTTGTTTTCTCAGGGGGATCATCATTTCATTGCCCGTCTCATTCCGCATTAACAAGGTTCCTTCGGGTTCCATCCATTGACTAAAACCAAGAAGAATAGTGTGAGCAACCCAAATTACAATAGGAAAACCACATAATAAAGAATAAAATGTTACACTTAAGGTCTTATCATAGGTTATTCATGGCCATTTCTAAAACACTAAGATTGTGTTCTATGATTAGACATATCCTTATGTTTCTTACTAAGGCTTTCACATCCTAGTTTCAAAGGTTGACTATAACCTCCCTCTGATACCAACTATAACGACCCATACTTTACATACATTGTTAATACTTCAAAATTGATGCACACTTATTAGAACATATAAAAAAACTAGGAAAGGACCGTATAGGTATAGTGTATTTAGAAACTGGGAAACATAAAAAACTGGTTCATAAAGCATCTACATTGTCTCCCATTTATTTCATCATATCTAGAGTCCCTTTTGGCATATCCTACTTAATAAACTTCTTCATCACCTGGGGGAAAGAAAACATAAAAAAGGGTGAGCTCAAATGCTCAGTATGGGTAAGAAAAAGAAAAATCAACCACATCATATTCATAAGAACATGAGATTTTGGAAATGATAACCTGCAAAATAAATCATAATTTCATATCATGGGATAAATCATAGAAGTGAAATGTAATATCAATAATCATAAATTAAAACATGAAACTTTTTGGCATACACACATAATCATAGAGAATCATTTCTTAGTAGTCAAGACTCATAGCCAAGAATATCTTAGCAGACAAAGTCCATTTCTGAACTGAGTTCACTCCTCATTTCAGTCCTGTTTCACTGAACCAGATTAACCTGCTGTTCCAGCCATGTCTATCTCATGAGATATAAATCTTTACCCAATGTATTGGAGGGAGATATAGGTCCCACCCATCTCATAATGATACCATTCTTATTTGTGCCAAAAAATCATAAATCATACATCATTGCATAACCCATGTAATAAAAATGTGATTCCTAAACATCAAGACATCATAAAAAAATTCATATAAGATAAAGGAATTCATAAAAATAATTCCATCACAACATAATCAAATTAATGTAATAATAGGGATAGAAACATAACCCTATATTATCTTAGATGGAAAATAATTTTTATAAAACACATGAACTCCATTCTTGAGAAAAATATCCTTTCTACTTCAAAAACATTTTCCTTTATTAACATGTCATACAATTTTAATCTAAAAGATTTCGATTAAAAATAAAAATGAAAAATTGTAATGGAAGCTTCTTGGAAATAATTTTTTAAAAATCCATTCATGTCGTATAAGTAAAAAAACATTCTTCTCATACTTTTGTCGAAAAAGTCAAAAAGTACCTCGTACGAAAAACGACAACAGATTCCTTTTATATATTTTACTAAAAACTCAACGAAGGGTGAAATTGGATTTAAAAAATTGTAGGTGGATGGAAATAATATTACATATTGAGGAAACATGGATGAGTATGATAAAATACACCCTAGTAAATACCAAAGTATAAACAATCTCATATAAAAATGATATTGTGATATTTTCCCTTACTTTAGGTCCAATTTGCTTCGTAAGTGTCAGAACCTCCTGTATAATGATTTAAATAATGTAGTTGAATTATTCCAGAATCATAATCATTGTTATGATATCATATATGGTCATATACTTAGCTTCTTATTATTAATATTTCATTGCTACTTGTTATTCGGGTGTTTATTACTTTTTGTTCTTCTGCGTGTTTTGTCGAATAAATTCTTATTAATCTCTTTAGGTTATAGATACCTCATTTCCAAAATGGTATTAGTGTAATATATATCATATTTATTCATTCAATTCATTTATATAATCATTATGCAATGAAGATCATGTAGAACGAGTCGCATCCCATCGTGGAGACGGTATTCCGTACCTACGCACGAGCAATGATATTGTTCCCATGAGCATGGAATTGTATTGGTGTGTATATATACTATTTATAAATCAATAACACATTAAAATAATCATATATAGTTATTTATTTGAACCATTATACCCATCCAAGTAAGGTGGTGGTGGAAAATAGATTACACCACGGCGTGGTGACGGTATTCCTTACGTACGCAAGCGCGATGATTTTATTTTCCGTAGGATGGATAGATGGTAAAATAGGGTTGTTTAAAACTAATAATAACATATCAGTATATGAGTAATACTTATGTTATTACTTCATAATGAAACAACTAAAGAAGAAGAAGTGGAAGAAGAAATAAATCTTAAAGAATCGGTAACAGACATTACCTATTCTTTGAAGCGCCTCTTTGAGACCTCCTCTTAGGGAACTAAAATTGGTCTTTGAAGAATACCAAGACCTATAGGATGTTTGTAGGGAATTGGAGAAGAGAATTCGGCAGGTTTTGGATAGGATTGAGGGCTCAAAGTTTTGTGAGGAAGAGAGGGAGGAGGTGCCCTTTTATAATGGAGGAGAGGGGCACCTTTGGAAAAACTAAAAATATTATTTTATTATAAATTCATATTCGATTTTAAATAGCTCCAAATTAATTTATTTAGAAAATAAGGTAGGGATGGGTCTAAATTCTCTCATACAATAGAATTTATACAAGTTTAGGTATCTATTTTAACATTTTCATTTAGATTTAATTTTAAGTTAAATAATTTTACTTTTACCGTGTCTTCTTGTTTTCTTAAACTATAAGGTTAATAAACTTACTATAACAAGCCAAAAGAACCCCAAGTTGTTTATTTTTAATATATATATGATTATATAAGTCATTTTTCTGAACGTTAGATTTTTAGGAATAAAATAAGAATTAAAAATATAATATTTGTTTTAAAAACAATTTTAGGTCAATTTTGACACTACTTGGTAATTGATTTATGTGAAACTCATAACAAGAATATTATTTCGAAAAATGTTATTTAATTCTGTAATAATATGTAATAGGAACCTATAAAATTATTGGAATTCATAAAAAGTTACCAATAACATTTATTGGGGTATTTATAGCATCAATTATGTCAATATTTCATTAATATGATAATTACTACATCATCATTGTGTCATAAATAAATTAAATTATATAATGTATAAAAATTACAAATAAAATACCAATATGTAGTAAATAGTTTTATCTTTCTAAATAATATTTATACTCTAATTTATCTTATGTATAACCCTATATTAAAAATGATTTACTTATTAAACATCGATTTTTACTATTTTAACCCTTCTTTAAATAAATTAAAAATAAATGTCCTAATCTAATTCATGTGGGCCTAAATGGTCATATTTTATTCCTAAGGTTGATTTTGGTTGAATTACACTTATCCAATTGAATTAGGCCATGTGTTAGGGTAATAAATTACCCTATTTACTTTTAACCGTGGTAAAAAAAAGTAAAAAGTTATTATTCACCAATATTTATTTTCATCTCATTGAACCACATTTTAGTCCTTGATATTAACTGTGTCTCTAGGATTTTAGAAATTCCACTCAAAGAAGCGGTAAAATTATGTTTTATGTAAATTTGAAAATTCTCCTAGGAGGTGGGTAAAAGACGGTGAAAAGTTCAATAAAATTTTTATATATCTAAAATTATTATAAAATGACTCCAATGAATTGCATTGAACTTATATGGGTATTATGTAACAATTTTGACCTAAAATAAATTTAAATAAAATTAATAACTATTTAAATAAAAAGTCGGGTTTTTAATAGTAACCCAGTGTTTCACTATTCATCAAAAATTGAAAGTTTTTAGAAAAATACCAAAATTTCAACCTACGATAATTTCGATATTCCGAATCCAAAAATGAAGTCCATTTGGAAAAATAAAATTTACAAAATTTTAAAAAGTGGTTATTACTATTCATAGCGGTTAGTTTAAATAATATTTTAATAGCTTATCGTTGTTTAGTGAAACTCGGTATTGCGTACGACGCAAGCTATCGAGGAAGGTCGTGATTGACTTTAAAGCAAGCCAAGCTAGTGTTCTGTGTAGTGAAAGATTCGTTGATGATTTATATAACATAAAAACAAAATATTTCTCATAAAAGTCTTGGGTGTTACATATATGATGTTATATAATTATTATTTACCAAGACATTTTCTAAAAAAGTTCCACGAAGCATCCATCAATTGTTTCCATATAAATTCAACTTTTAAAAACTCTTAACTCCATAAAATTTATTTGATGAATGAATCCATTATACCTAATTCCATTCTAGGTTTAATCACCTAAATTGATGGTGTGTAGAAAGGGTTTTGATTTTGTTGCGGAGGTAGGGTCCACACTGTCCTGCTGAACACTTCTTCAACATCATTGATATTTTTTAGAACAAAAGATGGTTGATTAGGCTCATTGTCATGAAGAGAGAATTATATTAAATAAATCAATGAATCATAAAAAAATAATCACTAATATTGTCATCATATTTTAGATTGTATGCTCAAAATACCCTTGGGTATAAAATTTTCTAAAATTCTATATTTGAGAAATTTTCCCATTTTATCCCAAAACACACCATAAATCCAAAAGTGTTCCATATAAGATAAAATTGAAAAATTAGGAGGGTTTAAATAATTTAAAATAATATAAAATGTGTTGAATAATATTTTCACTATATATTCCACCACACATAGTGCTTAGGCTCTTTGGCAAGTAAGCATCAAAGGAAATTTAAATCACATAGAAATGAGTTCCACCAAATACATACTGCAGAAATAAAATATAAAATTCATCCTAAAAACCAATATTTCAAGATCTCCATTTAGATTATCTAATATATTTCTTCTTCATTAATCATTTCGTGCACACAATACTCCTTCCTTGAATGAATTTTCTCTAATCTCAAAAATGTTAATTTTTAATATGGATTTTTTCATACAAAGCCATGAAAGGGTAAACATTGGCGTAATAAATTACAAAATCAACTACCTATGTGAGTAAAGGACATTTGTTTATGATGTGTAATTTGAAGTATTTTTCTATGGATTCCAGTTGGTGGGATTTATATGTTAAATATTCTGAGGCCAAATATGGAGGGCATGGCTCTTTTAAAAGAAAAATTGAAAGATTCTAATTTTTACACAATAATGGAATCCTATTATTTTGCTTTATAGAAAATAAACCCCATGATTTTGAAAACTCTTGAAAATGTAATTCCATTCAGCATTTATGCATAAAATTTTAAAATCTTCTCGAACAATTGTTTTCTTGGAAGCTCTAGAAAGCCCCAAATTTTAAGAGAATGTATTGTTCTGTAGAAGCATCACCTCTTTAACATTAAATTTTCAATCAATAGATTCACCAAATGTTGTAGCACACTGCCATATGTATTCCACCACATTTAAGATTAATTATATCTTTCAATTTCACATCAATAGTAGGATGGATTGGAAAAAATACCTTGTAATGTGCTCAACCATTAAGTTATTCATGAGTACTATTCTCTATTAGGATTTAACGAATATGGAATGAAATAATATAAATTAATTTTTTACCAAATGTTACATTAATAAAAGAAAAATGACTTTTTAATTTTAAACACTAGTACCTCAAACCCTCATGTTCTGACAAGAATAAATCAAATTCTACTTTTAGAAAGCATCGTATGGTTCACTTAACAAATGAGGTGAATGTAAAGAATATGGAATAAATGGTTTATAATACACATAGATAAGTGATTCAAAAATAAATATAGTGATATGAGGCATGTTATTTAATAATTTGAGTACTTTTACTAAAATTACAAATTATTTTAACATTAAAACAAATACATTTTCATCATTCATTTATGATAATATTCATGGAATAGATATGTTCACTCATTAAAATGGGTTTCAAAAATGGAAATGGAAAAAATTTCACATAAAATGTTTTGAATATACACTAAATATTAAAATAAATTCATAAAAATATGAAAACCATAGAATGAAACATTTTATAAAAAATATTTAAAAAATAAACAACAATTGAATATACAAAACTACAAAGTTTCCCTCCCGCACAGATAAATGATGTTGGGTCCAAAATGAATTCAGGCATATTTTAATATGTAAGTATATTTTTTATTTACTAAATGAATTAATTTTAGTTTCATGGAGAGGTATAACAATACTTATTATTATTAGTGCATCAATAAGTTAGGATTCTAAGATATGGACACTATAAACCTTTAATAAAAGGTAGAAAATAAAACCTAAAAATTTTATTGAGACTAAATTAAATTGAAATATAATGGAAAATATTGATAGATCATATTTTAATTTCCCAAGTGGTCCCTGGGTTTTTAATTCCCCCAGATTGGATATTAAATTCGCTTATACCAACTCTGATGTTGTGTGAAGTTTCATGCTCATGACACAAAAAAATCATTTTTCATGTATTCACTCATTCCTTTTTTTAGGAATTTATTGATATTGTATTCTAAATACACCCTCATGGTAATTAGTTAAAAAATGCTTGGTTTGGCGGGATAATGAATGTTTATACCTATTTTTGAATTCTACTTTCTCAATATCTTATTCAATATCTATGGATTTCTCATAGTTTTCTGCATCAATTTAATAATCAAATGGAATTTCAAAGTGCACATTTTTTGGAAAAAATTTTAATAAAGAAGATTCTATATCTAAATTTTCCACAACAAATTAAGAAGATTTTATCTCATTTCCCTCAAGTAAATACACATTTTTCTCTTAATTAACACCCTCTAATAAATGTTCAACATTTTTTGGGTGGTCCATATGTTCGTATATAGACGAATCTTCTTTTCCATATCCTTTCTCCATGGATAAACATAATTTGTCCGAATATAAAAATTTAATGAAAGGGGTTGAGATAGTCGATTCATTTTCAATAAAACATGATGATTATGAGTCCCTGAAAAGATCACCTCCCTGGGATTGTTCATATTCAATTCCTTTTTTTGTGGGAGGTGCTTTATGGAGTTTAATTTCACTAGATTGAGGAAGGAATTTAGGTTCCCCAATGTTCTCTACAAATTCCACCATGTTGGTGGTGTATTCCTTAAAAGATGCGGGATCTTCTATTATTCAAGGAATAAGTAGATCTTCTAGTACGTAAAACTCATTCTAGGAGTCATCATAATCTTTTTTTCTCTTATACGTACATCATAATGCCAATATTAATCTTAATTATCCTTCAAAAATTGTTGAGAGAGGCTAAAAGGATCTTTTTTTTAATTCCATCAAGGTCTCCCTGGGTTCTTCAACATCAAAGATGACTAGGGAATCCATTTCCATCATTGGATCAGGATTATATTTGGGTTGCTCTTGGGTGGCATTGAAAAATTCTGTAAGTATTCTTATTTGACCATTCATTCATCTATGTCCTCTTCATGTTCATTTAGTTGAACTCTATTGTACTCTAAAATTGCTTCCTCTTGTTTTTTTTTGTTTCACATATGAGTAGTCATTCCATGTGGAGTAATAGAAGTCTAGATAAATCATGGAAGAAAGTAAATTTGTTATTTTTATAATTTTAAAATTTTAGAAAATATATAATTAGAAGGGGAATTGCCTCCCCATCGGCGTTTCCCTCTTTGATACTGGCTAATTATAGGGGATGAAAACAAAATTAACTAAGTGTAGTCTAGTGATTAACTATAGGTAGCCTCCAATAGATGAGTGTAGTTATAATAGTTTATCACCTTTTATTAAATGGAAAATGTTTTTTTTCATCATTTTTTGGTTTTGAATACAAATGAAAGAGATGAAAAAGAAATTGGTTAAAAATATTTGTGTACCAAAACTGAAAATTCTATATATTTAAAACATATGATTTGATAAGGATGCTTGGGAGGGGTTTGATCTTCCAATTACAGTGTTTTCCTTTTCCTAACTTATTCAGTCATATTCTTCTATGTTGATTAGAGTTATATTCGATGATAATTTCCTCTAACTTACTTGGTGATATTGTGATGGAGAAATAAAATTGTACATTGTACTCCGTTTTGTTCAATATATTTCCATTGGACATAAGGTTTGATTGAATATATTCTATTTAATTGTTCAATACCAGACCAGGTCCTATTTATCCTAAATAATTATAAACATTCATTACCCCTCTCACACATACTGATGATTGTCTGGTACTTCACCACTAATAAATGATTAAATCCATCATATATAATCCTTATCCTAGTGGAGGGAAATGATGATCATTCCCCAAATAAACAATCAATAATTGAATAAGTTTAAATAATATCACACTTGATAATAAATAAAGTTATATGACATTGAAAACAACATTGAATAATAGACAGAGAGATTTTATTCTATTATATCCAAGAAGTCAATAATTGAAAAATAAAAAACCAACATAACCCAAAAAACTCAAAATTTTACCAAACTATGGTATGGGTAATAAAGATGAATGAAGAAAAATATGGAATTAACAAACTAAAAATTAGAAAAAAAGAAAAGAAAAGAAGAATAGTTGTCAAGAATAATTCGTTACCAGAATGTATGATCCATGTTGGCACAATAAAATTTAGAATGAGCCCAAGGCCCCTTATTAGAGGATGTTAAAAATATTATTACCTATGTTTCCACAAAATTTCACATTAATTGGAATCTCTAAAAGGTTATTATGAAATTATTATTGATGATTAGGTTTTCTGGATGAATGTTCCAGGAAGCTTCCATAAATGTATTTCATTTACATATCACATTTATAATCTCAAATTTACATAAACATTGTTGGACGAATGAGCCTATGAGTCATTATCCAATTACAGGTATAATCCCTTCAATTAGAGTGGTGTAAACTGAGTTGTTCTTCCATAATTGAGGTCGGGTCCACGATATCCGCATGAACACTTCTTCAAATTCAATAATTTTTATGGGCCACAAGACAATCAGATCTGATAATCCTCTAGAATAAATGGTTGAATTAAATATATCAAGCCATCCTAAAAAATTAATCACTAAAATCTGAATCATATTTAAAATTTTATTCTCCAAATACCATTTTGTATAAAATCTTATACTTCTCTATATTTGAGCAATTTGTACATTTTATCCTAAAAACACCATAAATCCGATAATTATACATATAAGATAAAATTGATTAATTTTCATGGATTAAATATGTTAAATTTACATAAAAAATGTTTTATATATTACCAATATCAATAGTAGAGGATTCTAATTAAATAGTAGTTGTAATTTTTGATTTATAATTTTGTAGACACTGTAGGTTTGGGATTACCATTATGTAGGTCGTGGTTCATTCAATATTACCATTATAATTCATGTGTCTAAAATTTATGTATAGAACTAGGTTCCTCAATTATCTTTACACGAGTACTTTTTTACCTTTATGTAAGTGGTGAAATCTTTACAGTACCCTTACGTAGCTCAGGAAGACCTTTATGCAGGTTAGGACCGACCTTTACATGGGTAACCATTTAAACTCCAAAATACCTCATACCATTCATAATCATCTATAATGACTAAAAAATCCAATCAAGCGATGTATAAAATACTCTCACTATTATTACATAACACTAAATTTTATTCCATGACATATAATATGAGATTAAAATGTATTCCTTGACTCTATATAGTCATTTTATTCAAGATATCAAAAAATTTCTTATTCTCTTGGCCAAGTTAAATTGTAAAAATCAACTCATCTTGGTGAAACTAACATTGAATCAACTTATTCCAATCCTTACTGAAAACAAATATGACATCAATCCATGTTGTAATAAAATGATCAAAAAATTATTAAATCATATGAGATATATATTTTATTAGAATATTATAATACATTATGTTGTAGAAGACATATTTTAACATCACAATAAAAAATACTTAATTAAAATCATGGGAAAATAAATAATTGTACAGATTTTTTGTGGTGGTTACCCTCGACATAATTTTGGGGTGATAGACATGGTTAGTATCATCTACACTAGTGGAGGGGTATTCATCATCATGGTGTAATGTGGCTAAAGGATTCAGTAAACATTACATTGAAAATAAAACCACTAGTTAGCATCGAAAATAACAATATGGCATGCATGAATGGTTTTTTATATGGTACCATTGCCATTTCATGGAGGATGGAAACTTCAAATGATAAGGAATCTTGAATAGAAATTCAACATGACATCTCTAATGGTGAGCAGTGTGGGAGTGGTGATTATGGTCCATAAAAGGCATTTGTTGGTTACTTGTTGATTTAATTCCATGGGTGACCTCGTCTGAGAGAGTGCACTAGTAGAAGGGTGGGACATAAGTGATGGTGGATCTACTAACGATAGAATGTTGATCACGATGGAATTCTTCTATGGATTAGGAGACATGATGTACATTTATAGAATAATAAATTACACATGCTCAATATACCACATGTGTTGTGCAAAATGGGGATTAGAGTAGCATCACCCGTATTTGTTGGAAACTATATTGGGATTTAATAGAGGGTATTGCATCTTCATCCAATCATTGTAAATCTATGTGTTGGGAAATAATAGTTGTTTAGGGTCATGTATTGGGCTTTATTTCACTAGGACTAAAAGATTTTATGGTCCCCCTCAACCTAATTAAAAAGTTTATTATCTAAAAAATCATATCAATGTTGACCTATAGGATTTATATATTATTTTTAGTAATAATTAGTTAAATAAATATTTTTAAAAATGATAATTTTTTTAAAAATGAAATATACAAATAAAAATATATGATTTTAAGAAATTTTTAGAAATTTAATAGTTTCAAAATAATGAGGTATTGGTTTATATAAGTCTCTCTAAATCTAATATAATTTACAAAAAATTATAGATAATATTTTAAGATAACAAATCATTGTAAATTTAAATATTTTATGGAATCTTTTATGTTAAAATGGTTATAACTTAAATTGAAATTTTATTTTAATATGGAAAAAAATTTGGTGGTTTAGGAATTACACATCATGGATAAAGGTGTGCCATTGATGGAATCCTTAGAAAAATGATTTTTAAAGGAAACATGAAGTTTTCTTCAATTATTAATTAGCTTAAACATAAAAAATATTGTGGTCTGGTGAATTGAATCATTATATGGTTTTATGGTTCATTAAAAAAATAAAAATTAATAAAAATATATATTGACCAATGCCTATGGGGAAAACCCTAAATTTTAATGATGTATTAGTTCATAAAATTTGTTTCATATATTGATTTAAAATAATGATACATGTTTAATATTTAAAAATTTAAGTGTTTATTTTAAAAATTTTATGTTAATTTATAAATTTCTTATAAATTATAAATTGAGGAAAAATTTAATAGATTTACTTTTTATTTACAAAATACTAATAATTATAATATAAATTATTCATAATGTAAAATTATTTGAAAATGTTAGTAAAACCAATATAAAATAATTTATTGGATTAATTGAATGGTTTATATAAATATTAAACATATGATATTAAAATTATTTATATTATTTATAAGAAGTGATCATATATATTGAAATGTAATGTTTTTATATTTATTAATTAAGTATATTAATAAATATGATGAAATTTATATGCCTTCTATTTAAATAATGATGTATGAAGAGATTATATAGAAATAATTATTTGAATTATTTATATTTATATATATCATATCTAAATAATTAAATTACTAATTATTTTAAACATTTATAATTTTTTATTATTCATAGATATATAGTTATTTTTATTAGTTGGTTATTTTTTTAGTCAAATTAACTAAAATATATCACACAACATTTGTACCATGCATATAAGCAGTTACATGATAGATGTGAAATAGTATATAGTATCATTAAACCATGATGGTGATCTTTTTATTTTTTATAAATATAATTATAAGGATATTTTGAATTTTTAAATGTAATATTTTATTTTCCTAATGGAATATAGATTCCCATTTTGTATTTTATTTGGATAGTGTGACTCTAGACTATGATTCACTACCTAGAACATCTATTCACTCAAAAAATTTATTATTTGGCTACATTTTGTACAATACATTTTATTGATTATGATTTTGGTTATATATTATTATGACCCATTAGATGATTTATTTTAATATACCATATACCTGAGATATATTTAGATATGTGTGAATGTGATTAAATCTTTTTTTGTGTGACAAGATTCATTAGTTTTATAACTTTTCTTACATGAATTTATTGTGTGCATATTAATTTGGATGAGTATATATAATGTAAAACAATAAATAATGATATTCCATTATGAATATAGAGAATACATGATATATGATAGTGTGATTATCCCAAGACAACTATATAATACTGAGGGTGTCATGTAATAAAATAAAATCACATTTCATGAACTCAGTCATCCAAATGGGTAGGTCATTCAAATGCTAGGTTCCCATAGATTAGTCTATAAAATGAGATTAGAGTAAAAGTGTCCAAAAAATGATTCCATATATATATTTTTCATGGCCTTTTCATTAAACTGAACTAAAATATAAATAACATCACTATTCACCTAGGGGAATAGAAATTTATAATACAAATAACAGAATTGGGAAAATAGTTTTCCAAATAGTTATCTAATATCTTTGTATGTTATAATTGATGAAATTTTCTACCAGAATATCTAAAAAGGGAATGATATTCAAATTTGACTCAGATTTTTGTAAAATATAATTTTTTTCAAAAAATATATATATTTAAAAATATAGTGTAATTAGTTAAGTATAATACCATTTATTAAAATGAATCACTAATTCCAAGTAATACATTTCAACAATAAAATAAAATTTCCCTTTAGCTATAAATTGGAGTCATTATTAAACCATTCATTGATATTTGTCTAAGAAAATAATAATATTAATGGAGGAATCATTCTAGATAAACCTAAATTCTTGAGAATTATATCTAGAAATATGAAAATGACTTTGTATTGGGTAAACACCTTTCTAAATAGTATACAAATGATGATTTTCATTTATTAGGTCTTCATAATTACTAGAAGAAAAAATATTTTTCATTTGAGGCATCTCCTCTAATTTCTTTATCCAAATATAATTGATGGAGAATGATGGAAACATTTATACATATATATTTATAGATAACAATATGAGTTCCAATTAATAAAATGAAATACATTATAGGAATGATGTTTTAATGGAGTTTTTTAAATCCCATGTAATTGATCCAACATCGATCTCTATAAATGTACTTAAGATAAATTGGTATATAAATGAGTTAGAGATGTTAGGGCCTCTCAGAAGGCTAAACCAGGGAAATGATTACATTTTATAATCATTAATAAACCATTTTTTAAAATTTTTATAAAACATTTCTTTTGTGGGTTTATAAAATCATTAGAAAATCACAAAAATTTGTCAAGGTTAGATAAAAATGATATTTTAGGTTTATCATAATACATATTTATGTTTGTGAAAAAATGATGAGGGTGAATTATAAATGATGAAGATTGTTGTTAATGGTTTAAATATCAAGCATGGGTAATTTAAAACCATTTTCCAAGATGAGGGATGTGAAATGAACTATGTGCCTAGTAGACCCCCCTAGTGTGAGGAGAGTGTTACCATTATACAATTTTATGATAGAAACATTATTCTACTTATATAGTTGGAATAATCTCTAAGAGGTTTTCACTATTAAGGTCTCATGCTTCTCCTCCATTCCCTAGACATCAATGGCAGATTATCCATTCCCACCACCCATGGTGGGGGTGGGGCCTCTACCACCCTTCGAAGGTTCTTAGCCATAATCATTTTATACCTTCTCTAATCCTTATTACCATACCTCCTTCCCGATGATCAGGCTTATCCCTAATGTCCCAACACTTTTCAGTGGAACCTCTAAGTATCTCTCCCATAATCATAGTTAACTAAAGCAACTTCGTTACTGAAATGGATGTTGATAGCTCATTTCAGACCACATCATCAGTAAATTGATTTGTTTTATCAGTTTTCAAATGGATCTTGAGGATTAAAAGAGCACTCCGGTGTAGGTCTCCTTGATAACAGAAACATGATGATCATGTTCAGATAGGTGACTTACCTCATCTGATTCTAGTTTGGTGCTCCCTATATTTGCAATGGATGTGGGTTCTTCCTCCCATGGTGGAGTTTTTATTTTCATATGCAATGAGATACTCCATGCATGGTGATTTTTATTAGTTTCCATAAGCTTCTTATCTAATTTAGAAATCCCCAAGTTATTCACATTCTAGGATATGTATTTAGTTGGTATCTCTATTTTAATGGTAGAACAAGGAATATGCATCATCTGGATGCACCATGAATATTTTTTGGTGGTTGATGTTTTGTGATTGAAAAAAAAGGGTCACAGTTTGAGTGGAATTTTGATATAAGTAATTGGTTGTATTTGATTCAAGTGTAGAATTTTGTTCCTCGTATAATATATTGGGGAACATGAAGGTAATGTGTGTATAGAGAAACATATTTCCTTATATGAATATATATGTGGGGTTGGAATGTAGTAGTAAGGTAAATAGTAGAGGATATGGGTCTGGTATGGATGAAAGATTGAAGGAAACTATCCGAAGTGGCACAAGTTTGAAAAGATGTAGTAACTTGGAGGATGTTAGCATCATTTTACAGGAGGTTGGGGGTTGGTGAGGATTTAATTTCTTATCGATCCTACCACTGGAATGATAATTAATCAAACTAATTCAACAAACATGACAAGATCAGTACTCTATAATCCAAATGTTGTTGAAATATATGATAAATAGAAGTAGGGCATAGGTGGTGAGGTGTGTAATTGAGGCTGCAGATGTGAGGATTACAATTCTCCATAAATCTAATTAGGATTTAATATAAGTGGAGAATGAAGTTGAGGAAAATAAAATTGAATATACTCATAGTGATTGTAGTGTGGGTTGTGTAAAGGCAACAAATGGGAAGATATCAAGAAGAACCCATCCAAATGATAAAATATATGACCAATTTTATTGTCTTGCGGATGAAGGATCGATACTGAAATTATATGAGGATATGTCTTAGGATACTACTGATATGGACATCTCCTAATCTATTATTGTAATACAGATGTATTTCTATGATCGCATTTCTATCCATCATGATGGTGTAGAGAATGAGGAGTTTCCTACTAAAAATGTTGTTGCTAAGGACACTCAATATATGGTATTGTAAAACAATCATTTATAACCCCGATTTATGGGGTGTGGGTTTATTCAAACATGGGATCTTATATGTTAGGAAAAGTTATACATGTTGGTGATATTAAAGGATTTGGGAGTGGTTAGGAATCATTCAAGGAAGTTATGATGTAGGGTAAAAAAAATATGATAGTTAATGAATTTTTCACACCTACTCCCATGAAAATAAGACCATGGAAGGACTACTCCAACCTACCATAGACTATCTCCACTAGATCATCCTCAAATGTTTCATGAAGGCCAATGTCAATATCCACAAAAATTATAATCAGGAAATTTATCAATATGAATGGGAAACAACGGATCACTTAGACTATGAACATGACCATTCAAATTATGACTTTTAATTTTTAAGTATGTTGGTTGTGTTCAATTATATTTGTTTGGTTCCTCCCACTCTCCATGCACTATATCCCCATTTTAATAAACTATATGTAAAAATATATTGCTTCTCGTCGGACTTTTTTGGTATAATTTTATGATTATGTAAAAAATTATACAATTAAATAAAGGTATATTGAGAAATTAAAAATTTTGTATCTAGAGATAAATTGTGGTTTACTACATCAATTGAAGATATATTTTTCATGATAGATATTTTTTGATTTTATTTTTTGATTTTTATTACATTTTATTTTATAATAAAAAATTAATAATTTTGATATTATAAATATGGTTGTAATAATAAAAAAATGATGGAAGTTTGTGATTGTCCATTGTCTAGTATATAAAATATTTCTAGATAAAAATTTATGGGAATATATATTGAATGGGATTGAAATAAATTAAGTATATGTGTCCTCAAATTTTATAATGTTTGATATTTTAATCTTCTTTTATTGTTTACTGATTAAATGAAAATTACATATGTTATAAGAATGTCATATGTTCTATGATTTTGATTCAATTCCAAATCCTTTTAATAAAGAAATATGAGATGTGATTTTTGCTGCATATATTGTTTGTGTATCATAAAAAATAGTTTTTCAAGTAAATTTTATATTCCAATATACCAATTGGAGTTATTATTGAAAATGGATGTAAAATAATTAAATAATCCAACCAAATCATAAATATTGATTTCTAATATTCTTATTTATTCCAAATTGAAGGTCACTAAAAATATATTCTCTATACTTACAGATATATTTAGTGTATTGTCAGATAAACTAGTATATCAATATATAGAGTTTTATTTTTAATTATTACTAATGACTTAATATTTTTTATTCTCATAAATACCTATAAATGTTTTCCATTTATAAATGAAATAGAATCTGGTGAATTATAATATTAGATATTATGGAGTGAATTTATTTGGATCGAATGATCAAAGTATGAACATTAGGATTCAGAATTAAAATCTCACTGTTATCAAAATAAACATTCATTAGTGGCTTCTTAATTAAAAAAGTGTTTTTTAAATAGTTTATTTATGAAATCCACACACGGTTGTGTAGCAGTTATAAATTGTGATCTAATAGGTAGTACTTAGAGATGAAGAATTTTATAATAAAAGTAATGATAGAATATAAAAATATGGTGATAAAGGACCCTATTAATTTGGATATAGTGGTACTAGTGCATATTTTTATGGGTTTTTCAATATTTTCAATAAATTTTTTAATATTTAATACATTAATACTTTTATAAATATAAATTTACAATTTATTATACTCTAATGAAAATTGAATGTTCTATTAAGAATATAAAGTGTCACTGATAAGAGAGGTTGAATCAATATTAATATTTTTTAAATTTAATTTTTGGAATTAACCTTTTTGACATATTATATTCAACTTCTCTCATCAATTATGTTTAAACATATCCTATATATAAGAGAAATATAAAATAATTCAATGAAAACCATATTTATAAAAGGTCCATGCCAAATATGGTTTACTGCATTATTTATGAGTTTATGTCAACTCCTATAAATAAATTTTATCAATACTATAATTAACTGATTACAAAATGTGGGAAGTATCATCCTCATCCCAGGATTATTTTTTTATAGTTTTATATTGACTAGGATTATTCTAGTCCCCTATAATTTACCAGGTATTTAAAATATAATGAGAAATATCATATACCACTATGATTCTTTAAAACTAAATTATAGAACTTCAAAAAAATCCTTCAAAACATTCTGAAATAGTACATATTAACTTCTTCAGGAACATTAATATCTAAAAATTTTATTAGTTGTGTCCAACTATTATTTATTCTCAACAGCTCAAAGAGTTTCATCTTAAATAATATCAATGTCTAAAATATTTTTTAGATTCCGAGTCCCATGATTTTAAATTAATCCCCCTTAACTCTATAAAATATTTGGAATATTTAGTCATTTCATTCTCAATGTAATCACATTTCATCACCTCTTTTATCATCATATTAGAGTTGGCATTATAAATGGAAACATACATGAAATGTGGAAATGATGTTTCTAAGAATTTTCATTATTTTACTACCTTCATAGTCACAAAATATTATCATTCCATTATAATTTTTCCTTATTTATCTATTTTATAAATAATTTAATTGAATCCAAAAATAATCACCAAGATATTTATTTCATTATGAATAACTCACCATCTTAATAATAAATAAAATTTCATTGGTAAAATATTTACATCTTTTTTACCTTCCAAACCAAACACTACTTTCACACCGAGCTATTATCTAGATCATTCTTCTACTAGTTCTTGTTCTATTTCTCATATAAAAAAATTAGACTTATGAACACCATCAAAATTAGTGACCTATATTTAATTTCATTATCCTTCACAACACCTTAAAAAACTTTATCATCCATTGACAGGATATGTATTTTTTATTACAAAAATCAATATTACAATAAATCTATACATTCACAATAGTTGATTCAATAATCATCATAGACTACTTACACAAGCTTCATCCTCATGATTATTTTTCTAATCATACATTATACTGTTTCAAAAAAGTCATCATTTTATACATACAGATTATGTATCATGATAAATACTTACCTTCCATTATTCTATACTCTTGATCTATTACATTTTCATTGAAACCCATATTATGGATCCAATTTTATTTTCCATTGTTATTTTTATTGGTTTCTCTGTAATGACTAATTGTTCATATCCTAGGTTTTTTATAGACATTTAAAAATGTTTTATCATTATTCAATATGTTCCGTTTAATTAATTTATTCAACATATGATCTTCTTGAACAATAATTTTCCAAAACTGCATTGTGAACTATTATATTACTCTACTGATTAACTCAGTCTCTGAATTTTGTCAACATAATTTATCTTCTGGATACTAATTTTCATAAATACATATATCATTTTATATAAATTAAACATACATCTTACATATGGTATAAACTAATGGTTTTAAATTTTATTTTTCTTCAAATTAATTATAAGTGTTCGATAACATGCTTGGCATGCAAAAAATATCATAAAAGGATATCTAATATATGATAATATATGAATCAAATTGATTGTAAAATATGAATAAACACATAATAAAATATATCGATAATAGTTTTAAACAAAAAAATTATTTGATTAACGCATAATAAATAAATTTATAAATTTTAGTAAGGTCATTTTATGCATCAACAATATATTTTCATTATAAATGGGGTTTATAGAATTTTTTATTTGATGGGTATTATATTTAGTTTCAAAATATGTTGAATATTTTATTTATATAAATGAATATAATTTTTTTAAAAATCATTTCATTATTATCCATGTGTGAATTTTTTGGATTGTTCAAAAAAGTATTATTTGTCAGTGAATTGTGAATATACCAAATATTGAAATAAATATCACTTAATAGAATGTAAAGGGAAAAATTAATAAATTAAATTTTATATTAAGGTAATATATGTATCCTTCATACAATAATAATATAATTAATTACATGTGAATCATCATTATACTTGATTTTGGTATTAAAGAAACATTTTTCTAAACTGATATTATGCATTTAATCTAATTTATAAAAATAAATTAAATTAATATTTCCAAGATAATAGTTTTACAGAATTTCACATATTATTTAGTCAATAATATTTTTGAAAATCATTTTATATGTATTATTATTGATATAATGGATATAAATCATGGTTTATCAATAAAATATATCATTTTATAAACAAGACTATGTTACAATTTATATGCTTATTTTAAACTAAATTATGTTACTTATTGAAATTGAATCTAAGAAATTGGTTAAAATATTTGGAATAATTACAATTAATATAACTTAATAGGCTTAATATAACTTTTTTATCTGAAATAGTTAAAATTGTACAAAAATAATTATGGTTAAGGTTAAAATAAATTTATATGGGGTAAACCTGTTGATGAGAGTATAATTCCCACCAAAATATATAAATTTTATTCGAATATATTTCAACATTATATTATCTTGACATTTAATCCATAAACATTTGGAGACACTTTCCCATAAAGGTGACCATATATAATAGAAATATTTTAGAAATTCCATGTGTATCATTCAATTCTCTTGTAAAAGGGAACATATCCTCATCCATTATTCACACTATTTGATCCTTGAAGATGGTACTATCCATCATGAAAACCCATCCTAGATTCCTTCAAAATTTTTTATATCATCTAATATTCTCTAAATAGAAAACCTTCGACGCTTGAAGTATAATCTAAATAAACCTCTCAATGAAAATGTATAAATATTATGCATGATCATTTAATGTAACTTCTACATGAAACATTTAAAACTATTTTATATACACAAAAACGTTATCAATCCAGTATTATATAATATAAATAAATTTTAATAATATCAATTCACAACCATTTACCAACTTTTAAACATTAATGGGGCAATAAAAAGTGTCGATTATGTATATATTTGGACTATGACCTCCACATAGTGATATGATTTATTTTGTATCACCATCATTCATGGGTGGTAATAGTAATGTATTTAATATTTAAATATAATATTTGTACAGTATAATGCTTCTATATTTATAATATCTTATATATCTTCTTAATATATAATCCATTGTGTCATGACCGACCCATCGAGGCCCGCCCAGCCAGTGATAAGTAGAGTGTGACCACCCCATGACCACTTCCAATGTGCTAGTGGATGGCCACTAGCATCATGTAGGATTATCGCACATATGGGAGGCTTTATTATAGTGTACCAATATTAATAAAAATATCTCAAAACCCATTTCAGGATGAAATCAAAGTAAAATTGATACCAATACATGTATAAATCTATAACCCACAATTATAGCATGTCAAAAGTACAGAATGAAATAATGGTGTAAATTAAAAGGCCACAAAAAATTAAAAAAGAGTATAACCTTATCAAAATGATCGTACTAATTTCAAATATAATATCGATAATAACCTTATTATAACTATCCTAACACTATGATCCTCGTCCTCTAAGTCCTCCTAATACACCATTTAATGTCATATAGTCTATATAAGAGAGGACATGAATGAGAAAAGCATGTGTATGTGTGAGTAAAATAAAACCTCGTAGGACAACAAAATATATCTAATAAAAATGAATCATGTGTATTAATCTCATAAATAGGAATTTTTCTCAATCAATATATGAGACATAATGATAATAAAAACAAATAGATATTCTAAAAATAGAAAATCACTATCAAGAGGTTTCAACCAATACTATTATCCATGAGATTCTGATTTAAGCATCAAGTTAATGCTAATATAGGTGGAATAATTCAAAAATACATTTTTTCACTATCAATGTGAGTCAAAGATGCCAATATCATCTAGCCTATCCAAAACATACTTATCTGGTTTTTGAAAATCACGATGTCCATATAGGGGATAACAAATAGGACCTTGAGGGTATTCTTCTAACCCTGCAATATCAAAATGATGCATAGGGGATCTATTCAATTTTCATGGTGATGATATTTATATCATTAAACCCACCAAGGATTTTTATGTTAGATGATCCCACCCTAAATCTTAAGGATGGATTCTATGAAATCTATATGAAATTGAAACTTGAGAGGGGATCACAATCCTACACTTTGAATGTAATGAAACACAAATCCTTTTTGGGATAGTCTATGGGATCAATCTCAACTAAACATAAACAATATTGAAGAAAATAATTGATCTAAAATTATTTAGGGGATGTACCCAACGTGGAAAGGGGTACATGACTTTTCTTTCTAGCCCTTTGTCTACCCTTGTCTTATCATCTCTCAAGAAATATTATAGAGTAAATATATGGTGTATTCCTAAATGTCATATTGAGTGTAATGGTCGATCCATTAATTACTGATATTCTAACCTATTCTTGTGTACACTAGGTCTCACCTTTGTACTTCATGTGGTGCACATGTACCATGGTCGTCCCTATCTACCTAGCCATGGTGGAATACTAGGCCATGTCCATCTATTATAACAGTGACCCTTATCCTAGTCATTTCTCTTCTATAGTATCATTCAGGATACATTGTTATCATCCATTATTTGTTTACAAGGTTTGTGACCTATTTAATATGGTGTGTGCTAATTTTCTCAATATGTAATTCGTAAAACCTTAGACGATGAACACCACTAAATGTGTTCTTTGGACTAGATGTAATATAGATGATAATTTCCTAGAATGTCAAGGATGTTCAACATGTCTTCACCCATAACTCCAACCTTCAATATATATGTGGTTATTACCAATGATATTGGATCTAGGATTACTAATTTTTATCATTACCACTAACCAGAATCCAAAAAATAAATTTGATAGTGAAACACCTTAGTCACATCACATTATCCAAACACTAAAAATCTCTAAAATGTTTAAACCTACAATATGATCTGATAGTCAAACACCATCATCAACCCTCGATCCCACCCTCAATTAGAAGTCAAAATTTGGTATTTCTCAATTAGATTGATGAATGGAAATCCAAGGATAAAATACCGAGTATTCCTAAAACCACCAATAAAAATTGATAGGGATAAATATGTGATTAAATTTGTAAGAAACATCAACATTTTAAATGTTGAACGGTCAATTTTAATGTTTTTTTGGATTTAATTAGTTGTTTTTATTATGATAAATTAATATATAAAAATAATCAAATGATATCAACATTAATCAACCAATGATCTCTGAATCAAAATTTTATGTTAATTGGTTCACATTCATCATGGGATATCAAAAAAGGATAAATACAAATAAAAAAATTACATATATAGGGTTAGGATTGATCACTGATGAATAAATAAACTGTTTTTTAATATTTAGAACTATCCTAAAATTATTTTATTATTGGTGACCCTTAACCCTCTTTAATTCCCAAATCACTCTTCCAATGACTCCTCTCAACTCTCAGGTTTATGTAGCTAAACCATAAAATAGGATATAGTAGTATATTTATAGAGGAATATAAATTTATGCTATATTAAAAATAATTAAATAAATATGTAACTTTATTTTTTTATTTCATCCATGATGGAACCAATGACAAAACCCAACGACAGAAAATCATATGATAACCTTTGATAAAACCCATGTTCTAGACAGATCATTGATCTCAAATTCCGATAAAATTCACTATTTGAGAGTTATTTCACTATTTCATGGAAACTGTGAGTGTGATAATAATATTTTTATTATTTTTATTATATCATATTCATGATAATCAAGCCTAAGAATCCCATTTCATATCACCTCCTGGAATTGAGAATTTAATTAGATATATTATAAATATTAACATGAAAAAATAAAGAAGTAAGATTCTACCCAACATAAGAAAAATCCAAGTGAAAAAATGACAAGAAGAAGAATAATAATAGTTTTGTTTCTGAGGATGCATTTGGGTCTCCCACTCACATGAGCAGTGCTGAAGATTCTCATGCTTCAAATAAATGCTCGCCAAGGAAATAAATTTCCAATAGAGGGACTTCTTCAATTGATCCTTGACCTCACATGGGTACTCAATAAAGGTAACTCCATCTTTGATAACATTTTTTTCCTATTCAATAAGATGGGATGGGTGATACACTGGTTTCATCAAATGTGAAACGTGGAAGAAATCATAGTCTAATAAAAACTATGGTGGTATAAAAATTAAATGGGCCACCATTACGACCATATATAGTATCCAGAATGGAAAAATTAATCTCATTGATAATTTTTCACCATTATCAAATTTTCTAAATCAATTTTGGTGTCTGAACCACAGGAAAAAATGTTCTACCTTCTCAAAATCAAAATAACTTCATCACTAGTCCGTTTAAGACTACTGATGGATCAGTGGAGTCCACATCCACTCCTAGGTCCATGAGTGTTGTCTCATGAATGTAGGCTCACCCAGATCAGTCCAAAATATTGGTTACCAACAAGCTCACTAATTAAATTACTCAATTGGTTCAATTCTAGTGGTTTAATGGTATATTTTCTTTTGGAAAACGCTACCATGGTCAGGTGATCCTCCCAACTAAGGCCATATTCCAATAAAAACTCCTATTGAAATTCTTCTATACATTGAATGGTCTGTTAATTTTGTTTATCAATTTGCTGGCGATATTCCATTATAAAGCACCACTGTGTCCCAATGGGCTCCTACAATCATGTACATAATCAAAATGTGAACTGGTAATTGTGGATTGAAAGGACTAGTTTGGGAAATCATTTGAGTTGAACTATATTTAGTATATAATTTCATTATGTGCTCACTACCAAATTTTCTCACTTATAACTAGGAAATGGAATCGGTTGGTGAGTCAGTATACAATATCCTAAAGGGAATAATTTCCCCCAGAAATATATGGTAACCCTATCATGAGTTCCATTTATATCCCATCTTGCTTCCACTTTGGCACCTCATGGGGTAGAGATAAACCTGCTGGAATCTAGTTCTCATTTTTCTCCTACTGATAGTGGAGCTATCAACATACAATATCTACTACACACTTCATCACACATTCTCAATAAAATTAAAATCAGATTTCAAGGTACATCCTCTCCACAGATCGATGTACCTCCAATTGTATGAATGAAACTCCATCATAACCTCATATTGAAATATCAGTGGAACTATGGTCTATCATCTAAAAATGTTGATAATCTTTACCCGGTTATAAAATCCACTAGTATCACATATATTTTATCTATGATCTCATAATGACTCTCTTTTAGTATCTCTATTCTTAGCCTTCCAAAAATGTTGTTCAAGCAGTTGGGTGATAACGATTCACTTGATGTAAGATGCATTATACTCATCCATGAGGAAGAATTTAAATTAGGATAACTACTATAATACCTAAAACAACAACTATATACAATATATCTTTCTAATAGAATATGATACTATGTTATACTTTATAAGGGTATAGAAAACCACATAGTCATACTATTAGTGGAACTCTATATGTCACATCTATCTCAAGTTAATATTCATCTAGGATATAATATATATGATACCCTTGTGGTAAAAATACATAATAAATCATTAACCCACAATGTATTGTCAACACATCTTTAGGGTTTGGACTATATCTACCAACTATTTATCATCTGAAATATAGTTATACTAATGTGGTCCTCATTGTTGGTACCCACTGGAAATCACCAACTTCCTTGGAAACAGAACACACCCATATCCAATCCCTATGGTATCACAAAGCTTTACACATTCAGCACGATCCTTTCGGAATCTCAATATGAGAGTGATTTTTACCCACTAAAGAAACACTTGAAAATACTTATTGAACCTCTCCATGAACATGCATTTCTTCCCTTTTGGACAAGGTAGTCAAAGGTGACGACATATTATAGAAATAAGGTACTAATATCCTATAACAGCCTACTAACCCAAGGAATATTTTCACCTCTGTCATTCTCTTGGGTGCCTCCCAAACTGACATTGCATCAACCATTAACAGGTCAAATATGACTCCCTCTACTGAGATGAACATTCTTAAAAATGTTCATATTGAATCTAGAAATAAAACATAGAGAGAATCCGAATAATCTAATTCTCATTGATTTTGTCCATGATCATCCTCATTGGTCTCTCTTGATCATCTTAAGACGTCGAGTACACTACGATGTCATTTATGAAAACCACTACAAACTAGTATAATAAAAGTTGAATGATATGGTTCATGTGTCCCATGAACACTATCTAGGAATTAATCACGAGAAGAGGAAACCCCATGTACACAATGTTATTATGGATACATTGAAATGTCATCATTGATATAAAATTATCACTTACTCAAAGCTATTGATATGATGATCTATAGTAAATCATCCAGAACCACTACACCCCTCTCCACTAATCAAATAAGTCATCTATCCATGGGAGTGGATACTTATTCTTCAAATTCACCATGTTGAGAAATCAATAGCCCCCAAAAAATCACAAGCTCTCATCCCCCTTATTGAAAAAAAAACAATATGTTCACCAAGGGAAACACTTGGTTGCACAAATCCCTATCTCACCATGTCCTCTAAATGCATCCTCAAATCGTAAATCTCTATAGAATCCATCTTATATACTAAAGTAGATATCCATAGGTGTATGTTAATATAGAATTAGGTCTCCCAGTATGGACAAAAACACAACACATCCTTGGGAATGTGTCATCATACTCCACCACCCCCAAAAAGAGCTAAAAACACAAAAAATCATGTAATACAAGGGAATTCCTATCCAACTACTTAGAACATAGATATAACATACCACACATTATCCATTCTTGGTCAACCAGGGTTTCCTTCACTCCCACAATAGAAAAAAACAATTCATCATCCCCGATACAACATATCTGATACATGAAATAGTCAATATGGGCATGAAATGTGGATATCTAGTCCATTTTTAAGATTTCATCATAATTACTCATCACATATACAATGATATCCAATTTAAATCTCATACCTCATGGTTTCATTTCATATTGTCAACAGAAGTGTGAAATTTCTTTGTAACCTCTATTACGAGTCATCATGGTCATGGTCTGATCCAAGGGCTCAACCAAACTCTCTAAGTCTCCAAATAGAAAAATTTAAAGAGAATATTGGATCATACAATTTTTTATCTTCACTAAAACAATTTTAGACAAAATATTTATCATTCATATAATCATATGGGGTTCCTCAGGGTTATAAGCCACCACATCATGCTTTTATCCTCATCCTTGGGCATCAATGTCCTTATCCAGGCATGGACCACATGGGGTGGTGGTGGAATCAAATGAAATCATCTGGAACCTATATACACTCTTCCCTCTTTTCTTCCATGACCACCAAAATATAAATCTCCCTTATATTTTTGTTGTATCTATTTAAGCATACCATTGATCACCTCCCTATAAATTGTGTTGTGGGTCGAAAAATCCTGAACCAGATGTCCCTATCCATCCCCTGAATATATCGTTCTCTCCCTTTCCTGACTCAATCCATAATGATATCCATAAAATACTAGTCTTCTATCATAATATCATCTCTTGAATGAAATCACATGCCAGGAACAATGTAGATATCATAAGATACTGACATCCAAGGTCCTACATCTTGGGTTCCCATTAATTACACCGATTTTTAGAGTCTGCTATGTTAAGAACCTCTCCATGACAAACACTGACTGAATAGCTAAAAAGGTGGGAATATTAAGAAATATCACTCTATCCATGATATATCAATGAATTCAACACTCAAAAATATATGATTTTAAGAATTGTTATTGAAACATATCTAAATAGTATCATGAAAGTTCAGCGAACCTCACTAAATACTATATCAGGATCATATATCCCTTCTATTATAATATAATCTCTTTGTTCTGTATTGATTACAACATGGCCAGATAGAACTCATACTAATATGTTCTTGTAGTGAGACCAGGATAAAGTCAAATGAAAATGTCACTAAGTTGCCAGTCTCAACCATCACCCATCATAACCCAAATTAGTACTTTCCTTTAACATAAATATATAATATGTATGTAACCTCATATGGCGGTAAAATCGAGTAACCACCTCAAGATATTCCTCATCTATATAGGGGTCTGGATCTCCCCAAAACCTAGGAGGTATCTTCATCAAAATTTTATGGAGTGTTCACTTGAGACATTATCCTTATAATGAATTCTATTCACTTGAGACATTATCCTTATGATCACACTATAGAATCCTCGATGGCTATGTCTATGGATAAATCCTAAAATAAGTAAAACTCGCCACAGTTAATTAGAATATCAAGGTAAATGAATTATGAAGGACATGTAAACCACACCATGTTTCTATATGATGAATGTATCATTATTTCCCATAAAACCATTTCTTATATCTATAAAGTCAACTAGAGGGTTATTAGATTCATGATGAATGGATATGTCAGCCACCATAGAAACACAATAGTGCCTATAATGAAATACGATCTAGAAACACTAGGTAATTGCTTCTGTAAATACCAAACAAAACAGAAAACTATAAAAATCTAAATAATCCATTCCTACATAGATTTTTTTTCCAATACCACCCTTTTAAGACCTAAACTACAAGGGACCACCTAGAAGGTGACAAGTCAATTTTGACAACCCCATACTCCCCACAAATATGCCAAATACAGGTGAAAAACATCAACATGTAGTATCCCACATATCGGCAAACCATAAGCACTAATGCATCTCCAAGACCATATAATTCTAAAAATAATCTTAAACTGACAGTAATACATTTATACAACTATAACACACAATTAGAGCATGAAACAAAGTACATAAAGTGATAAATGGGCCTAGTAAAAGCCCACTAATAGGTGAAAATAGTACATCCTACTCATAATGAGGGGGGTGGATACTATCAAATTCATCATTGTTATGAACCATAATCATTTTATCTCAATACCAGGCTCCCCCTACTCTAAGTTCTCATTAGAAAATATCAAGTGGGATTTTTTTCTTCTTCACAACACATGAAATGTGTTGGAAGGACGAATGTTGAGGTGAGTAAAAAATATCAAGTTGGACACACTAAAATCAATGGTCATAATGCACCACAAATAGTCATGTCATTAATAAACTTGTATTTCAATCAAGATAAGAGGGATAATGATAATAAAAAAGAACCATATATACTCATAAATTTTTTTTTCCTAATGATGTCCCAAAAAATATTGATAAACATATGATTCTTCTTGGGATTAAAGGGAACAATAATCTAGGAGAACTTACTCCATGTGTGAAGTTTTCCCTGATGAAACACATCTAGAAGTTCATTCTCAAATGTCCATTCCAAAATTTACTCACCGAAACATCGAATATCATGTTTTATAGATTAGGTATCATACCCAAGACCGTTAACGGATTCCACCGACCATAGAGGATCAAAATACTATATAGGGGTTTTATTCATTATTCACTATAGTCATGCCGATATCATAAACCCAACCTGGGAATGATATGATAGACGATCTCACCCCTAGTCTCATCAAGGGATGCCATAATCACTATCCAAAATAGAACTCGTAGAGGGGATCAAAATCTAATGATGAGGATGTATTACCATATTTTACCAATGTTGATATTGACCCAGGGATCTATATAAATTAATATAATTCTATACTGACGAAACAAAGGGATCTAAAATACCATTGGGGTAGTACATGGAATGTAATTTGGGTACACGACATTTTTTAACAACCCCATTTTTAATAGTGTGTAGTGACCCTGACTTTAGTAGCCAAAATCTAGTGTCTACATTATTACATTGACATAAGATACAAGGAATCACATCCCAATGAAAATAATAGTTTATCAGTCTTGGTAAACTATATACATACATGATTATAATAATATATTTGCAAACACATATTACAATACTATATTATCTATAATTTTATTATTACCTCTTGAAGATCCTTATTTATCAACCACATTAAACTTCATGGATTCATTGGAAAGGAAAAAAATATTGGTGATCTCAACTACTCAATAATGGTTAGGTAAAATATAACACATAATTAATCAGCATGAATTATCGATATTTAAAGGTAAATTATAGAACACTTCTTTTATATGAATAAATGGATAATGAATAATCAATATGGGAAGGTAAATAAATGAAAATTAATTTTGTTTAGTCAATAACCAGAGAATGAAAAGAACTAAGAGATAATAAAATTATGAAAATCTAATGGATAATAATAACTAAATTATTAATTAATGGAATTTCTAACTATTTGATTCAATGATCTGAGGCTTCATTATACATGTATTGTACCAACTATACAAGATATATTTCCAAAATATAGGTAGAAACTCATTTAATGTTTTCACACTAATTCACCTCATGAGACTACCAATTAATAAAGTGGATATATAATTTCAATCTTCATATATTACAGAAAATCTAAAGAAATCATCAAATATAAAAAAATCATTTTAATTCATGAATTAATATATCTTATCATTAATTATTCGTATTGGGTAAATGATATAGAATTATCAGTATTTTCCATCGAATCAAATAAAATCATAATAAACACAATATATTTTAATTTAATATGTATTATAAAATATTTATATTCTTGAAGAAAATAGTATATATATTTAAGAGAAATTAATTTTCTAATGACTACAGGATAGTGAAGGTCTCAAGGGATATGTAACGACTACAATAAACTGAATCAATACATTCCTTCTTGAAAACGTCCATTATGCATCCATAAAAAAGAACATGTATAGAATCAATGAAACATATACACATCATATAAATAATAAAGGTTTTTAACAATATAAATATAATAAAATATCTTTAAATTTTTTTGAGATAAATATCATTTTCATTTAGAAAGTCACATTCTAAAAACTAAAATATCATAAATAAATTTTAAAATAGTTTTCCCTAAAAATATCGATTGAAACATATGAAATATTTTTTAAAGCATTTAGTGGTCATGATGGAAGTAAATTTCATACTTGTCAAGTATGTTAAAATTAATATTACATTCACATTTTGGAAAAAATTTAAAAGGCCATTGTTTGGAAAAAGACATGAACATTAGTTTTAATATTTTTAAAAGGTAATACATAATAAAAATGACATTAATAAATAATTTATAAATGGTTTATGAAATTTTTGAAATCATTTCATGGAATCATGGATCATCATCAAAATATATTTTTGGAAAAATTAAGAAATAATGATCAAATTTATGAAACAAATTACTCAATAATTTTATGTGACATGAAGTTGTTAAATGGTAAAATTACATTATAATACCATATATAACTAGAGTAAAAACAAATTATATGAGTATTTATAAAATTACCATAAAATTTCCTATAACTAAAATTCAAGAATAAACAATGTCATCTAAATGAGATTGTTAAATAAACCCTTACAATTATCATATCATTGAAAAGATAATTAATCGATGAATATGTTATGTGTATAAAATGAATACCCACATAGTACAAATGGAAATAAAAAATAAGAAGACTAAAAATCCATTATACCTAAAATCATAGAATATCAAAAGAAAACTAAGAAGTAACATAACCGAATGAAAAGAAATTGGGATAGAAAAATATTTTACACTTGGTAACAATATTTTAAACTACCATCGGATGAAATAATCCAAATTCATTCTTATAATACCATGAAATGTTATAGAATCACGAAATTACATGTAAATGGGAATTATATACAGCATATAATATAAATTAGTGAAGGACCCTAGGTCACCCAGAGAGGGGGTTGAATCAGGGTGTCAACATTTTCTCTCAATTATTGGATCTTTTTCCCACATGGGTAAGAAGTTAATTAACCTAGTATGATGGATATATGTTTTAATTAAAACATTTCAATGCAATATTACGACAAAAAACTTTTACTTGGTTCACCACTTAGTGAAATGTCAAGGGAGCAGACACCGACAGGTTTCCGGCAGTACTTAATTCCACTATTCAGCAACAGGTGTGGATTACAAGGTTTGGGTATAGTCACTTTGTCCCAGGCACACTGCCTTTACACAAGTTCATGGATAGGTCACTACTTCCCGCAGATCACTTTCATTGACTCCCCCTAGCTCACTACCCAGGATGAAGTCACACTCACATAATGGACATGAATGCCCCTTCAACAAATAGGCCTGGAAGTCTTGGTCTCTTGTTCAGTATGAGACATTTCATGAATTACGTTCTATAGTTGATGTTCTTTGATATTCAATATTCTTCTTTAGTGAATCAAATAGATGTACTATGTCTTTTAATTGTTATTGGCTATTATGAAAAATTCATTTATGATTTTTCAAACACTAAAAACTAGTTCACTAGCAATCATCAGAATCAACTCTTCTTTTTCCATGTATTCATGTGACCATACATGTGACAATATAGATTTTCTCTTCTCTTCACTTCTTTAGACATGTGCACCCTTAGTTTTTTATTATTTTTTAAAATGTATTCACGTATGCATTCCGTTTCGCATCTTGTTTATTTTCTAAGGGACAAAATGAGTATGGTGACCTTTAGAACACACACAAAATGTTATCACCTTTTCATAGAAGTTTATTTAGATATACATGGACATTAATTGTTTTCTTCTTCAAATCAATCATATGAATGCAAGAACACACCTCCCATCACCATGCACATTGTTTTCTTCTCCCTTTCATAACATACAATGTTGACATTGATTTGTTTAAAGTTATAAGCATGTGGATTACATAAGACATCAATGTGTATTTTTCGGTAAGGATTGATGATACTGGTTTCCTTTTACACACCACAGGTAGAGCACTCTTATGAACATTGTCTCTATTGCGAACAAGGATAGTTTGTGGCCTCTCCTTGCGCAAAGGATGTGCTGGCTTCCTTCGCACACAATGTGCGGACATCCTTTGCAAACCAAGATGGTTTTTAGTTCATTTGGTTTGGAGGACCTCCTCTATGTGGAACCATAATGGTATGCGGTACCATTTACTAACGATCCGATAATGGTTCGTAGGATCTCTCTTTGCGAACCTTAGACAATTATTGGGTCTCCCACTTCAAGTACCAAAACTGTACATGACTCAATTCTTCATGAACCCGAAGAGTACATGAGACCTTCTCTTCATTATCCAAATGTGGTTCGTGGATCTTATTATTTGCATTCTAGAATGGTACGCAGGATATACTTCATGAACCCATAATGGTTTGTAGATCATGCATTCCCTTTCTCGAATTTGAAAATCAGAGTAACTCCATTTCACTAAACATGAGCTCTGGATGCCTTGGGAGCATAAAATTCTTTTTCGAATCTATGAGTATATTTTTATAATAAGATATCGAATCTTTTCGCATTCCAATTTCTTGAGCTATGAAATAAATATTGCGGTTTTAACATCGTCAAACATGGATATATGATACACCCAGAATCATTATTGTTTCAATTTAGTGTGTATAATCTTCTCCATTCTCTTGAAATCATCTCGTACATGCTCTGAGAATAGCATGTAAATCTTAATCATTAACACCTGAGCTTCCATGTTGAGGCATCACACCTTCGCTTGTTTCGGCCACATTCAAACTCAATAATTTCATTGCATGCATGAAAATGAAATTTCATGCATGATATCATATAATCCCTTCAACCATAATAAAGTGGTTTGAATCGTAAACGGTGGTTGGATGGACGATTAGGAATGTGTGGCTGTGTCTCCGGAGGACAGTTGCACTGAAATCCCATCAAGGGTTCGAAGGATGAAGATGACGATGTGGGCTCTCTTTGATCCTTGGATCCTCTTCTATTGAACATGGAAAATGACAATTAGATCTTAGTACTCAGGACAGAGCATACAGACAAGATCAATCATAAGATCAAATGGACGGCATGGATCACATCCATGTTTTTAAAATGTCTTCCCACATCTAAACATCGTGATGTTTTCTTGTGGTTTCTCAACCAAGTAGCTGCAACAGTAGTAGCAGCATCATAGATTATGTTTCCACCTTCCACGGTACCACCTCGTACCATGTTCACCCTACGGGGGCACTCTTAAAACCCTCTCTACTCCTCGAGCGCACTCCTAGCTCCCACGCTGCATGGGTTCCCCTATGATTGTAACATATGGGTTTATACATGGCCCGATAACATCCTGCCTCCTATGGGCTGGCCAAGCTTGCATCCCTATAGACTAGGTCGACCCCTATTGTCCCGCAAGAGCCTTGGGTTGAGGCTGGCTAGATGGCTTGTGGGATGGCCAAATTTTTTAGTAAGTCATATAGAAAGACATACAAGGAAACCAAGTATGCATTTAAATGAATGGCCACCATTAAATTCCAAGCCTTCTCACACCCTTTTCTTTTATGTATTATAAATAACACTAATGATTAGTTCATTCTAAATTTCATTATCCATTTCACCTAGGAGTGTTCCTTCTTCATTTTCATCATCATTGACATCCATTGACACTCATTGAAAACAATTAAAATCTTCATATAAATGTAGTCCCAACAATCTCCCCCTTTGATTTTGTTGTTAATACATCAACATTCTCTAATATGAGATTGTCAAGGTCAAAATGATATTCTCTTTCCCTTTCACTTTCCAACATTCATTTCACTTTATCTCCCCCATATTGGAATTCAATACTATGTTTATGGAATAAATGGTAAAAGTCCATAATTATGAAATTGTTCCTACAATCATTTCACTCTCTGTCTTCTTGATCAGTGCTCGATGTTGAAAAAAATGGATTTGATCTATACAACAACGTTTTCCAGTATCCCCGAATCATGATATCTCATGCAATGGAAACTTATCTAATTTTCTTCTAGGATCTTTCCCCTTTCATTCTATGATGAGAATAATAAATGTGATATGTTATTGTCAACCTGAAGCTCTTATTCTCATTTCAACAAAACAGGTCAAAAACATTCATGTGCAGTGGGAAGGATAAGTGTTCTTTTGGAACTATCATTCTTCTTATATAATTTATTAGCATTTTTTACTTCCACTTTGTAAGGAATGTTTTTTCAATAAACAAGTTTGAGAGATAGCATAACATTTCCAAGGAAATGATCCTCAGAAAATCTTCAGAGTAGTTGAATTTAATACCAACTGAAGTTGATACTTATTGAGAAAATAATTATGACAGATTCTTCATGTGTCTCCCCCCGAAGGGAACACTTCTTAGGTTCTCCCCCTGAGTTCTTTCTTCACCTTCAATTCCCTATAAGATTATTACAATACATAAAGTGTTAAGGGAATAAGGTGGATCCCACCTCATTATTTATTATGACCATAAAGGCTTAGATGATTTTCTCAACCAAGATACTCTGTTTTTTCCACTCCTCACGCATGAACATTTGATTTCTAGTTCTGACATTGGTTGAATGGATTTGAATATTTATTCCATTTACTTTTGTGTGAGTCCTCTTTATTCATGAATGTTCAAAGCACTAGAATATTTTGGTTCAACTTTCATATTCTGGAGAAATTATTCTTGGGCTAGAATAAATGTACTACAATTATTAACAGTGTGACCATCCTTGTTGCACCTCACACATAGTATTTTTCTATCATTATGTTGAATATTATTATTTTCTACTGCACTAGAATTATCTTGGGAATCTCCTTTCATTATCATTCATTCCAAGCCTTCAGGCCAGATAACCAATATGTCTCTGGGAATAATGACTTCAAATTTTGATGTTCCACATGGACTCTTAGGAGTGCCATAATTTTTATTAATTCTTTGGGTGTACCACTTTTCAGTTTATTGGATTTTGAATCCATGGACTTATCACCTTCCCTTCATGGAGTCTTGTTGGGAGAATTTTCTTTTACATTATTCATCTTATTTCTTCCCCAGGTTGCATCTTCTCTCATAGCTAGATTTTGTGGTTTTCTGATCTTATCAACTCTAGATATGTGTTAAGATAATAATGCCCCATTATTATAACCACTCTCATTGAATTCATCACATATGTTTTCTAGTATTCTGAATCTATTTGTAGTATGTTGATGATCCTGGATATGTCGATGTTTATTCTTATTCTTTGGCATTCTCCTATTTGGCATAGGCTATCTCTGTGATTTTTTACTTAATGGATTGTACAAACAGTCCAGTGCAAAATGCCCAAATATTTTGAAGCACCAACATTGACCCACAAATCTTGTCTTCTTGATATATTAGGTATAAGGTTTTATGGCCTTTTTTTAATGTGATGTGTTCTACTGGGAGAACCATATTCTATCTTCTTCTTTCCATCCACCCTAGCCATTGTGGAAGGTTTCTACTCCTAAACTTTCCTCATCAATACTTTTTTATAATTTATCATCAAACCTACACTTTTAGTAGGGACATTTTTAAAGACAATATTACAAGTTGGTATAGATGGTAGCTTAACATTCTCAACTACTTGTGATACATCAACTAGTGAATTATAGATCTTATTATCAAATGTCAGAGGTCTTTTGGAATTAAAAGACAACAGTGAACAATTATTACCAGAATAAACTGTTTCATTTTTTTCAAGTATCAATATCTGTCTTCTCAAGATTGGTCAACTGGGTCTCTAATTTTAGTCATTCCATAGAGTGGATGAATGTCTGATCTTAAACCATGATTACATTCCAATCAGAATACTTTTTCAATCTTTTAACCCTATCTTCATTCAAATTTACTTTTGTTTGTAACAACAAGTCATGTTACCTGATTTTATTGGATGTCTCTTTCAAATTTATAACCTTTTAATCAGTGATTTTTTAAATCTCATCTTTAAATGCATGGATATTTTCATCTAGAGTCTTATTGACTCCTCCATTCACATTAAAGACTAAGATTTATATGGAGATATTATAACATTATGACACATTCTTTTCTAATCCTTATTCCAAATTATCAGCTTCACATCCCAGTGGGTTAATCTTATCTTGCATACATTGAAATGTTCTACAAATAGAAGCCACTCTTTCATCAGTAATATCATGTAGATAGGTTTTTAATTTGTCAGGATCACCTAAGAATGATATATAAGTGTCTTATTTTTCTATGGAAGAAACCTGAGTCACCTACTCTTTAAATTCCAAGCCCAATATTTCCTTATTAAATGAATGGAATGAAGAGCAAAACACAACAACTTCTTTTCACATGATAATCATCATAAACTCCTTCTTCTCTTTCTTTTTCATATTCATCATGGTCATGTTGGGTATAAACTTCTGCTCGGAGATAACTGAACATTCATCCCGACTGGTCTTAATTGTTGACTCAGGAATGAAACTCAAATCCACTTCCAAATATAACTACTATAAAGTATCCAACATACGTAAAACATTTCCCTCTAATACCAATTGAAAGACCCTAGGTAACCCTAAGAGGGGGGGGGGTTGAATGAGGGAGTCAAAATATTCTCTCATTTATTGGATCCTATTCTCTCATTGATAAAAATATAATTAACCTTGTATGATGGATATGTGTAGTAATTAAAACATTCAAATGAAACAGGACAACATAACACTTTTACGCGGTTTCCAACAAATGGAAACTTCCGAAGCGCATACGATGACGGGTTTCCGGTCGTACCAAATTCCAATATTCCATAATAGGTGTGGATTAATTTTTTTGGGTATAGTCACTTTGTCCCAGGAACATTTCCTTTACAAAATTTTAGGGATAGCTCACTGCTTCCCTTTGATCACTTCTGTTGACACCCCTAGCTCACTTCCCTGGATGAAGTCACTCTCGGTTTATGGACGTGAAAGTACCTTCAATAAATAAGAATGGAATTATTTATCTCTAGTTCATCATGAGACCTTGCATGCATCATTGTCCAATGTTGATGCTCAATGAAATTCAATATTATTCTCCAGTACAACAAGTAGATATACTAAGTCTTCTTATTCTTCTTGGCCAATATCACAAATTATTTTTTGATTGTTTAAACACTGAAAACCATTTCTCTAGGAATCATCAGAATCAACTCTTCTTTTCCCATGTATACATTTGAAAATTCATGTGACAATATAGATGCTCGCTTCCTCTTCATATCTTTAGACAAATGCACCCTCAGTTTTGGATCCTTTTCTTCAAATTATTCACGTATCCATTAAATTTATCTTATTCTTTATTTTCTGAAAGACAAAATTTTTATTGTACCTTTTAGTACAATCACAACCTCTTATCACATTTTCATAGCACTAGATTCGGATATTATTGTCCATTAATTGTCTTCTTCTTCAAATCATGTATGTATTTTCATGCACTCACTTCCCATCACTAAAAAATTCCATTCTTCTCACTTTTTATTAACATAAAATGTTCACATTGATTTGTTTAAATTTATGAGCATGTGGTTTACTTCACAAATAAATGTGTATATTTTGGTATGTATTGATGATATTTTTTCCCTTTACACACCATGGGTAGAGTTCTCTTATGAACATTTTCTCCTTTTAGTACCAGGATGGTTCGTAGCCTCTCCTTGCATTAAGGATGTGCAGGCTTCCTTCGCACATGATGTGTGATCCTCCTATACGTCATAAACCCTAAATGGTTTTCCGCAGCTCAATTTGTGATCCTAATATTATTCCCCGGTCTCCCCTTTGCATACCGAACCTGTACGAGGATCACATATTCGCCAACCCGAAGGGTAGACATGACCTTCTCTTCACAAACCAGAAGTGGTTTGCAATTATTTTTCTTATCAAACTAGAATGGTACGCGGGATATACATCACAATCCCAGAATGATTTGCATATCATGCAAGCCCCTTCTTGAAATTGATAATCGGAGAATCTATGCTTCTCTGAACATGATATCTTGAAGGCTTGGGAGCAGAAAATTCTATTTTGAATCAGTGAGTCTCATTTTAATAGAAGAGATTAGATATTTCCGCGTTCAAATTCCTTGACCAATTCCATAGTGATTGAAGTTTTAAAATCTTCCAAACACATATATATTATACACTGAGATTCTCAATTGTTTTCTTTTCATGCATGTGCATGCTCTGAGAATTTCCTGAAAATGTTAATCACTAACTCTCAAACTTCAATGTTGCAGCCTCACACTTGGAATTCTTCGACAACATTATAACTAAATAATTTTTTTTGCATTATTGAAAATGAAATTTCATGAATGATATCATAGAATCCCTTCAATCATAATATGATGGTTTCAATCATAAATAGTGGCTACGTCTCCAGCAGACTGTGGCACTGAAATACCTTCGAGAGTTCGGAGGTTGAAGATGATGTTTTGGGCTTTCCTCGGTCATTTGGTCAGCACAGATTGAACATGGATAACGGTGATTAGATCTCAGGATGAGGGATGGAGCGTGTAGCTGAGATCAGTCATGAGATCAAATGGTTGACATGGATCACATCGCTATTTTTAAAATGGCATCCCACATTGAAATGCCAAGTTATTTTCTCACAGTTTATCAACCAAGATGCGGCAACAGCAGCTCAGATTACTCCTCTTCCCTCTACGGTACCGCCTCGTACTGTTTTCGCCCTAAGGGTGTACTCCTAGTGACCACTATACTCCTCGAACACACTCTTAGATCCCACGCAACATGGGTTCACCACCGTGTAACACCCGAGAGCTTATACATGGACCGTGCGCACACTTCCTCCTACAGGAAATCCACGGTGGTTTTCCTCTGGTCGTGGTCGTCCCCTATAGTCCCACAAGAGCCTCAGGTTGTGGCTTTCTTGAGGGCTTGTGGGATGGCCATATTTTTTGTAAGGATTATAAAAATACATACATGGAAACTATTTATGCATAGAAATGAATTCCCACCTTGCAAATTCCAAGCCCCCTCACACCCTTTTCATTTAATTCTTATAAAGAACACTTAGGATCATTGCATTATAAATTCAATTCTCCATTCCACATAGGAGAGTTCCTTCATCATGTTGATCATCATTGACATACATTGACACTCATTTAAAACAAATAAAACTTCATATACAAAGTGTTCTCGATAATTTGGTTCATAAGATTATAGTATGCATCAATGAAGAGAATTGAGACAATTTCACTTTCCCTGAGTCTCACTCATCATGAATGGTTTTTTTCTTACTAAACAATAAATTTATGATATTTATTTTCCTTATAAAGAAAAAAAATCATTTATTCTATTCATTTTATTTATATTATTAAATTTTTATATGTCATTACTTATTAAATTAAGATTATTAGTTTTTATTCAATGATATTTGGTGTTTATGTTAAAAAAATGACTTTAGTATGTTGAATACTCTCAAAGAGGTGGTTATATAGGCATATAAATCAAAATAATCATGAAATAATTTTCATAAATACACATATTTTTAAAAAAACAAAACATGAATTACGATTATGAAAATTTAGCAATTTTACAATCATGGAGATAGTACGTCATACGTACGCATGAGTAACAATTCTATTTTTTGAAATATCATTTAGAAAATAAGTTAAATTAATATTTTATCATTATATATTGATTGTCATAAATTATATACCTTATTATTTGGTTTCATGTACATATATATATATATCAAACTTGAGGTACGGTGATCAAAACAGTGTCACATATCATTTTGATGGTTGTAGTCCACATGTGTATGAACGATGTTATCATTTTTCAGTGTAAGAACGAAAATAATATAATATATATTATTAAATATAATTATTTAATTAATTTAAAAAATATTTAATTTATATAATATATATTAATTAAATTTTTTATTACCTTTCATTTAAAGTGTTACTGAAATATGAATCACATCGGTTCACGTTGTGGTAGTCTTCCTTACACATGAGGGACATTATCCTATCCCCTAAATACTGGAAATTAAAGAAAGTAATATATTATATAATGACTCTATAAGAATTAATATGTTTAAAAAATATTATATATACTTTATATCCACCATACAACCCAGCCGTGAGATGTTTTTACATAAAACGGTCTACATCAATTCGATATGCGGTAATCTAGCATACATTTCAGTGACACTATCGTTTTCCATTTGAGGGAAGTGGATATGAATAAGTGTAATTACATGTAGATTGTACCATATAAATATATAGGACATAATTTTGTTATTACAAAGTAATAAAAAACAAAGATTCTAATGTGATGGAAGAAGAAATAAAACAAAAACACATAGTTAATTGTTTTACCTCTTCTCAGAATACCTCTTTAGGATTAAACATAAATTATTCACAGAATAGAATTATGACCAATATGAGGATTATTATAATTGGTAATTGATGTTTTAATGTAAAATTGGTAGGGTTTTCAGAACAATTTTTTTCATGTAGTAATGAAGTGAGGATATGGGGTAGTCATTTATAAGTAACGTGAACGCAAAACTTTTACTTTTTTAGATGAAAATGGTGGACAGATATTTTACACACTCCAAAATTCTCCATAATAGAGTCTTATAGATTAATATAAATTATAAGGTTTAAATATTTCAATAAAATATATTTTAGGCTAATTATTATGTAATTTTAATCCAAATAATTATAGGCTGACCCTTACAAAATGCATTAGTACCTTAACCACATTAATTAATTTTTATTGTTTTCAATATACATTTTAGTCAATAAATAAGTTCAAAATAGTATCTAATATAATGTATTATTATTTTAAATATTGAACCAATTTTTTAAGTATTCAATTCATATAAGTTGAAAATTATAATTTTAAATTAATCCTATAAATGTGACGATACAGAGAGTTTTCAATAAAAAATGGTCTGAAGACTACAATATTTTTACATCAAAATTAAATATAAAAATGATTACAGTGACATAGATTATATAAATAGATATATAACTGAACAATTGTTTATTTAAAACCATTTAAAAAAATAAATTCAATTTTTAAAAAAATTCATTGAAAATATAGTTTTCAATTAAAATTCATTATTTTTCAATCTTATACGAAAAAAATAAAATGATCCAAAAATAAAAAAACGACATCCAAATATATTTTTTATATACTGGTATAAATAAAGGTTTTTTATTTCTGTGAATATTTTTAATAAATATGGTTTAAACTAATTATCTATTATGTGTACAACGTGCGACTAAATGTCTTTTAAGAAAAATTCAATTTTTCAGATTACATTCATTTTTTCTTATGAATGATTCTAATTTTATTTCTCGAAAATAGATATTTATTTATTTTATAAATGAGAATCCTATTTAATTTTAAATTTTTTTTATTCCTATTCACACCCACTAATTTAATGGATGAGATATAATGGTATTCTATATTATGGTTTATATAGGCAAAGGGTTGTTTATTCCACCAGCTATCGAAGGGACTAAATTTTAAATTATATATTTCGTGGGTTTTTAAGATCAATGTTTCCTGTTGAATAATCTATCAAGTACAATTTTAATCATTTTGAATTTTCAGGGTTTTACATTATCCCAAGTTAAATAAATTTCAACCACATGGTATAATCATGTTCACATAAATAAAGGGATTGAAAATTTAAAATACATTGTTGAAAAACCCACATTATAAACAAGTTAATAAAACTTATTCTCAAATATATAGAAAGGAAAGTACCAAGGTCATATGTAATAACACATAATTGGGTTCCATTAGAGGTGACTGTTGGAGGAAAGTGAATATATGGACATGGAAGAAAATAAAAAATAATTTTAGAGATTAATATTTGAAATTAATTATGAGAAAGTGAATGATAAATTGAATGTTACGGACCTCAAAACCCTAATAAGGGAATAGTTAAAAGGAAATATGATTTATCAATGTAAATTTAATAGGATACCATTTTTTCATGATTCCTTTTCTAAATATGAGGAATTATTGTTTTTGTTTTATGTATATAAGGATATATAATTATTTGATTAGATTTATATTTCAAAAACACAATTTCATCTTTCAGTTGGGCATCGATCAATTTACTATTCATCACTTAATATAAGAAACGAATATTCAAACTTGAATTTTATTATTTTTAAATCACTAAATTATACTAGAAATTTATCATATTATCCATAAAATAGTGACAATTCATTCTTGAAATCCCTATCTATTTTCAAAATCCAATATTGTTGGCCCAATTTATCAATATTGAACATTAATATCTAAACATAAACTATTACACCACTATTTCAATATAAATAATTATTTTTAAATAATTTTTAACTGAAAATAGTTACATTTTTACTAGAAAATAACATAGTCTAATTGTAGTTGCTAAAACCTTATCATCCGTCAATTTTGGGTTCAAGCCCCATGGCCTTTCCATATGGAACAGGTTGTCACTCGGTATATTGGTTGTCCTTTTTCTAAAACTCTATTAATTTCACTAATATAAAAATCCCAAATTGTGATGACCCATAACTATTAGAAAAAAAATGATAAAATAATCAATAAATGTTTCCAATAGCATTAATTTTATGTACAAAAATATGAAAATCAATTCTTCCTCAAATAAATATTTAATAAAAAACCAATATGTAGTTTTCTCATTACTATTTTCCAAAAATATCATTAATATTTTTAATATTTCATCACATAAAACCTATAAAAATGGTGTTTATGAATTTTATGTAATTATAATACTTAAAATCTTAAACCCTTGATGGTATAAAAAACACATTAGAAAGTGACGACATATATTCCATTGAAATTTTACATAATCCATAGATTTTTCATAATTCTTATCACAAAATTTACATTTTTAAAAATAAATATATAATTTTAACTCTTTAATACAAATACATCATCCATTTTATTTCTACATAATTTCATCCAATGTTTTGATTTTAACCTGTATATGATAGAATTGATCCAAATAATTTCTATATTCCCCACATTCAAGACAAAAAACTATAAATGGATACTTATGATGAAATTTATTTTCTTCCTTCACACTCTTAATTTTCCATGGAAAATATTTTATATTCCTCTTTATTCTATACATAAATAATTTTACAATTACTTTTATACACATTCCTTGGTTTCACTTTCCACATTTCCCATATGAAGGAAATTGATACATTTATACTCCATGGTATCCACCATTTCAGATCCTATCAATCTTCATTCTTATCTTCTTTACTGAGTTTGAGAGTTTCATATGGGTGTTTTTTAATCACATTTCTTGACAACTGATTGCGCAAAATAAATAGAAATTTTTATCCTATAATAATCCCATTCAGTTTCCCAAAACCACACTATTTCCCAATAAGTTTATTGTTAACATGATCCCTTATAGTTCCATCCATTTACTATGACCAAAAAGAATGTGTAAGTATTAAAAAATGTAGTGAGAAAACCATATGATCATTAATAGGTTGTCTTATTCTTCTAACCTTATTTTCAATCCATTACAAATTTGATTGCACCTAGTTCATTAATTTTTATCATCTATTCAAACTCATTATAGTGGATTAAAGAAAATATATGAATTATCAAAGTCATATCCCCTGAGAGTTTCAGACTAGCAGTGTATCAAGGTATTATTTTGTTCATGATGTGATGAATTAGTCTAGCCTAGGGCACCCTTTTATAGTTATTCACATATTATGTAAATATATGAAGAAACTATGCCCCCTTAATGTTTCTGGAATATGATCTATTTAAATGAAAAAACATCATATATTCGTTTGAAAAAAATTATGATGTTCATTTATACCTATCCCGAATTTCTATCGTATAGTTATGTTTCCTAATATATTTTTTCTTAAATCACACTCCCAAGTATTCTAATAAACTTCCTTTGATACGATCTCTATGTATATTTATCCTAGTTCCCTGAAGGCGATATCTACTTTATTGCGTTAGTATAAGACAAATGGAATCAAATAGCAAAGGATTGAATTGTTTAGTAGTATTGGAAAACTAGATAAATACATGATTGTCATATTACAAATAAAAAAATTATAATATAATTTTTTTAAGAATATCAATTTTTTTTATTGTATATCCTTTATTATTAATCGTATTACATCTCATTGATTACTTGGAATAGAAGAAAAATAATGGTCTCCCTAAATGATAAGTAATGATTATGTAAATCAGAATCTATCATTAATCAATAAGAATAATACACATGGAAATGTAATTAATTGATCACTCATTCTATTTAAATAACAAAAAAAGTCATAATTGCTAGGGAAAGGTAAATTACCGAAAATACATTCTATTTAATCAATAATTAGATAATGAAATGAATCCAAATATAATATTTTTGTGAAAATATCATGGAAAATAAGACCTAAGTAATTAATGGAGGATATGTTTAATTATTGGATGAACTGATCTTGGGCATCATGAAACCATTACCATTAAGACCTTTAACATGATGGATTTAAATTTTTTTGAACCCCATTTAATTATGTCTTACTATTTTACGTAACGAGAATAGTATATAATCGAGGGAAAATATAATTATAAGCCCCACTTATCATTATAGGTCCCCAAAATTCTATATATATATATATATAATTATCAATTTAATTTACTATTCAATATTTATTTTCATCAAATATCTATAATGGGTGAAGGATACGAATTTATATCTATTTCCAAGTTAATAACATAACATTAAAATTAAAAAATGTGTGTAAGAATGCTATATGTTTTAAGAAATATTTACTTCCATGATTCAAATAATATGTATATTTATGATAAATTAATATTATAATGATAAAAAAATTGTGATAAAATAAATGTAAAGTTAATTACTATAAAAAAAATCAAGGAAGTGAATGTTAATAATTTCTGTGGCCAAAATTATCATAGACAATCCATAGAAAGAATATGGCTGGTATCAATACAATATATATAAATTTGATTAAAAATAAAGAGTTATTATTCTTTATGAATATAAATTCAACAAATGATTTTATAAAAATTATTCTTGAAGAAAATATAATTTTCATTTTGAAAATTCCATTTTATAAACTAAAAATTTACAAAAAAAATATAATATAGTTTTATTTAAAAAAAAGTATTTGAAAATTAAAAATAAGTTTTTTAAAACATTTAGTGGTCATGATGGATAAAAATTATGTACATGAAAATTATGTGGAAACAAATATTACATTTACATTTTCAGTAAATACAAAACAAGTGTTATTTGTAATGACCCTATTTTTTCAAATATGTATAATTGATTTGAGAAATTATATACTTATACATAAAAATATAATTTATAGTTTTTAACTAAAAATTATTAATTAATTTATCATGATAATTTATTTTTTGAAAATATATCTTTATTATATAAATATACGAAAATATATATGTTTAGAGATATGCATGCAAAAATATATGTGCTCTTTTTATTTAAATTTATTTCAATTTTTACTATTTTTAACAATATATAATATTAGATATATAATTTAAAATATAAAATAATTAATTACATCAGAGGTAATTTATTAGAACCCTATGAGTATTGAATTAATGATATTTACTCATAACCATTAATTGATTATGGGGTTAAATTCTATCTACAAAATGTTTACATGTTTTTTTGGAAAACTAAATTGAAGAATAATGATATGTTGCCTTCATGAATTTTGATATTACACATCTTCTATTGAATCCCTTAAAACATTAGAATATTTTCAATGTATTGTGGGTGTTATGAGGAAATCATTACACAAAATAATTCTATCTAGTAAAACTAACTAGGTTCAATATACAAAATTTCCATGGGTATTGTTTTTTCATAATGATATAATTTTGGAATATAGACATCTTAGGAATTTCCCCCTATGTATTCTGAATAGAGCATCAAAATTTTAGTTTATTTGAAAATGTATTTATGAATTTATGAACTGATTATTTTTAAAAGTAATTATGTCAATACATTATTTCTAGATTCAATGTAACAAATGTTATCATATTTTATGAACACTTTAATGTAATCACATTGAAATGTTTTCTTCAAAATACTTTCTCCCATTTGTATTGTACATCATACAAAAAAATTAATTCCTCTAAAATGATGTTTTCACTAAGTTATTATCGTATCATTAATGAAAATAATTTTATACATGCATATTCATTGAACCTAGTCAATTTTACTTCACATGAGCTTTTGACCATGATAATAATTGAACAACATGTTACCCCAATTGAATTAAATGATCAAAAAAAATCATCTAATATATATAAATGTTTCATACCAATAAAATAATGGTGAAAATGTAATGATTGAATTTCTATGGTGGGACCCATATAGTCATATCCACATCTGCATTGAGTTCATGGCTACTTTTCACTCTCTTTTAATGTAGATTAAGCTTTCATTATCTATATTATATATATATATATAGATGTATAATAATAAATCAAATTAAAATTAGGGAAAAGTAAATTTACAGAAGAAAATCACCAATATGCTATTGAATGAGAAAACCTAAATTTCCAGGTGAATATTAAAATTTATTTTTATTCATGGTATAAATTTATTCAATAAATAACAAAAAATTAAATGGAAAATAGAAAATTTGGGTGAATTTAACCTATTGTGAAAACAAAAATTAACGACCAAAAATTTAAAATTAATTACACCAAAAATTTATTAGATTTAATAGGAAAAAAAATATTATTTTACCCATTAACACCACACCTCATCAAGCATAAATACATGCCCACACTTCCAATTCACTCACAATAAATTTAAATTTCACTCATAATTTACTTCCTAAGGTGTCTCTTGAATTTCTCACTAATAAATCATTATGAGTTTTGTCGGTACAAAGGTTGTTCACTCCATTAATTATAAAGACACTCTCCAATGTAATGGATTTAACTATTAGAAAAATTTTCATTAGCATTTAAAAAAATATATCATTTTCTTACTAACCAATAAAATATATGTTTTAATAGAATTTTGGCATCATTTTTTAAATAAAATGATTCAATGAATATAAAAACCAAAAAATTATGAATTTTTTTCCAGAATCTAATGTCGATAATAAAAAAATATTAATGTTATTTAGATCATTTTCAATGATTAAATTTTACTGGTCATGGAGATAAAATTTTTTGCGAATTAAATGTAGTGCACTTCAAAGGTTGGATTTCATTACGAGTTGTTTTTAGAACATTTTTTGTGACAGTTATTTTAAATCTAATGCCATAGAGGATTTACATTTTTTTATTACATTAGTTTTTTACGAAGCCAATTCCACAAATACACTTCAGGATAAATTTTGGCATCTATTTTATTGAAAACAACATATAAAATTAATGAAAAATATAATATATCTTTTAAAAAAACAAATGCAATTTTTTTTGAAAATAATAATATTCGCATCTATTTTTGAAAAAACTCACTCAAGTAATAAAAATAAATAATGTTTTTTAAAATAATTGTTTATTCATCATTTTGAAAAGTCGTGGAACTAACATAATGTTACAAAATAAGAATTATTTCTATTATAATTGATCTTATCTAAGAGAAATGCTAAAGAAGACTATCTTTGGACAATAATAACATTTAATCCGTAACTATGTCTTGGCACCATGAATAGTAAAAGAAAATATTTTGAAATTATCTAAACCATAGTAATTATTTTTAATATTATCGTTTTTTTGTAAAAACAAATAGTCTTCGCAAATATATGAAATTAGTATTTCAAAAAAAAACCAAAATAAATTTGAGTTTATAAAGTCCCGCCGAAATTTTAATTTGATTTTATTTAAAATATTTTTTTAATATATATAAATCTATTTTCACTTCCATTCATAATTTTGGACCACATTGATAAAATCAAATTTTCCACACGTCTTCGATTAATGATTTGAACACGGTATCTATTCTCATATTTTAATCTCTTTATTAATATTTTACTTCAATTTTCGAAATATCGATAATCTTCCTTATAATGATGATTTATTCTAAGGGTCACATAATGAATATAAAATATCTGTATGGTATTGTAATACCGAGGGGAAAAATTCATTATTGAGCATTTTTTTCATTGTGGCCTGAGTTCTACCCTAAATCTAAGTGATATGCTGATAAAAACATATCATTTTGAAGGAATCCTCTTAAATAATTGAAATAAGTTCAAATCCAGAAGATTATTTTATTTCATTTGGTTTATGTAATATTCAACCATGTTTGTCATTTTTTTCATTGAAACGGTTTGTATCTATCAAAACATTGAGAATTATATCTTTTGACAACCATAAAGTCTAATTTGTAACTCTATTTTAGCTCCATGACCATTTAATTATTTTTTTCAGTTATTTTAAATATAGATTCCAAAAAAATATTTTTTATAATTTTTGGAGTCATTTTGTTTTAAAAACAGACGACAAATATATTATTTTGTAATCTTTTTAGCATTTGATTCATTAAAAACTAATGCCAAAAATGATTCTAGGGGTATTTTTGGGGTTATTTATTTAAAAAACCCAATAATAAAAAACAAATTTAAATCTGTTTTTCATCATTTCATAAAAACTAACAACAGAAGCCTTATTTTTTACATCATCAGCATAAACGTCAGTTAAAAACGAACGAAAAAACCCATATTTCTACTAGTGTATCTTAACACAATTTCAACTCATTGAGTCAAACATTACATCATTGATTATGTTATACAATTAATTTATGTGAACTAAAATTTGATTGAATTATTCATTAATTCCACTTTTATTACATGCTTTGAAATTTTTCACACATAATTTTTTCTTGGACTTATTCTTACTTAATTAATAGCCTCTTTGGAAGATAATTCTTCTCTTCCCCCATATTCATTCATGTTCCACTATTTTTTGAGTCTTTTAAATATCAAGGATTATTTCTTTTCATGCAATTTTATTATTCCATCTCCTTCCTAAGCTGTTATTTACCAATGGGATACCTCCGTTATCGCTCATTATTTTTTCCAATAAAACATGTTGTATATTGTTATGCTTTTGAAATCATTTCATGAATATTTATATTATCAAAGAATATTTTATGTTCATTGGAGTGGATACTCAAAAGGGGGGTGAATTGAGTTCCAATTAAAATTTTCTATTTAAAAGATTTATATTAAAAATCCCCCAAATTAAATAACAAGCTAAACTGTAGTGAATTTGTAATAGACTAAAGATTTATTTAGGTTCTCAAGAGATTGATTAGTTCTCAGTTAATCTAATTTGAAGATTATATTATATTTTGAAAGTGACCTACTGGGTTACAATAAATACAAAAACTTTATTGTTTAACTATCGGAGTAATATTAAACAAGATTTACATTTAAAGTACTTAGAAGCAGAATATTAAATATAGTTTAAACCAAAATAATCAAGAACAATAGTTTTAACCAAGAGGTTCAGTCTCATGCTGAGACTTAGTCCTCTCAAAAAAATTTATAAAAAATATGATCCACACCCTAGATCAAGGTTTACAACAGTACTCAGACTGTCCTGGTCCTTAGACCTCTACAACAGTTCTATGTGGGAAAGCAACAACAACCACAACCCACAGGCTATCCAGGTCCTCAGACCTCTACCACTATCCACAGTGGGAAACAAGAGTGTAAGGGAAAGATTGAGTGAGAATATAAAAATCCCCTATTTCAGCACATGAGAAAGCGTGTCCCTAAAAATACAGAGCACACACACTGCTCAAAATGTAAATAAATGAAATACTATAGAGCTAAAAAAATAGAGATGAGTTTAGAATGCTCTATGTGTTTTGAGTGAAGCTCTGGACTCCTTGGATTGATGCAGATAAAGCTTTGAATCCCTCTCTCGTTTTATTCAAGAAAAATAGTGTTTTTTTGTATTTGACATACAGGTACAGGTTGATCAGCCAGATTAAATTGTGTGTAGGTGAAATCATTGAAGCTCATTACTCCTTGAATGTTCAGGTTCAACAGATTCAGTATGTATTCTTATTGTTTTCTTCTATGCAAGTAAGTCCTTGTGTATCTCCAGAAGATTGCCTCGTATATGCATGGAGAGACTGACCGACGTGTATTTAGTAGTTCGAGGTTTCCTTATATACCTTTAGCTCCGGCAATGGGAATGATTAACTTTTTACTGGTAAGAGGTACAGTTTCTGATATTTCGACAACTATAATTAATTAATAGCAGATTCATTAAAAACAACAAAGCTGACCATTGTTAAATAAACAATAGAACTAGAGTTTAGAGAAACTATGACTGGTTTCCATCAGTACATCTTTGTATCAGTGAGTTTGTATTGGTAGACTTGAGTCAGTAGTTCTGTATCGGTTGATGTTACTCATTATAATGGTAGACTACATATCATTGATAGTGACTCTGTATCAGTAGCTCCTCTTATTGGTAGATCTTCAGTATAGGTAGTATTCTTGTATTGGTGGCTCACATCATTGGTAACTCGCCTATATCAGTAGCTGCTTATAGCGGTGGTTCGCTCTATATATCGGTGGATCTATATGTATCGGTGGACTTTATATCGGTAGCTGTCTATTTGTATCAATAGACTTCATATCGTTTGGTCTGTCTATCTAAAATTGGTTGCTCTTGATTATAACTGAAGTCTTTATCTATCAGTGATCTTTTCTTATTGGTAGACTATGTCTGTATCAGTGATCTTTGCTTATCGGTAGACTATGTCTGTATCGGTGATCTTTTCTTATCGGTAGACTATGTATGTATTGGTGAATATGTATTGGTAGGTCTGTATCAGTGACTCAAAAGCTTAATACTTATCTATTCTATTCAAATCATATCCAAATTTAGTTGGTATTGTTTCAAAACATTTATAAACATAGATAAACATTGGTTAACATATTCCAATTAATATTTTGTTATTTTTTTCATCTCAATAGTATGATGAAATAATTTATCATATAGATAGGATTATCAAAATATATTAAAAAATAATTGAGATTATCAAAGAAGGTGAGGTATATAACCTCCCCCATTTTCATGATAAAAAATTATGGTATTATAATCCAAAATAATCATTAATATATTGGTATAAAATACATTGGGTCTTATTTCTCAGTGTGAGTAATGACATTTTAAAATTTATTAGAGAATAGAGTATTAAATGCCAATGTATTAGATGTAAGAAGCAACTGTATCAGTGGTAGAATATATAATTCTCATACCAGAGGTAGAATATATTATTCTCATATTTCTCCATCTTTGTGATTAGAAAAAAGTAGTAAACACTGGAGGAGATATGTAATCATAAAGTAAAATAGAATAAGATCACATATATTTCTTGGAGTAAAAATACACAGAAATATAAAATTGAGGCAAAAAGAGATACAATTGATTTGTATCATATGTCCTATCCACTATTCAATCCCCCTCCTCACCATGGGTTTTGGATTTTCCCTTGTAATTAGAAGAGGATTCATGATGGGTAGATGTAGGTGGATGCTTGGGAATGCTAGTGATAATCATAAGAGGCTGAGCTACTGATAAATTTTCTGGCCTAAAATGTGGAGCTCTCTGGGTGATCATAGGAGAGAGACTTCTGATTTCTTAAGCTGGTGTCATCTGAGAAATGGAGGTAGATTGAGCAGAGGCTCGCAGAGCTGGAGGTACAATGATAGGAGTACTTTATACATGATAAACTGGAATCAAAGGATTTCTAAAGTCCATAATGATTCCTCCTCTTCTTTCTACAGTAGAGATAAAGTCATCCTTGTTCTCCAAAAACATATCTAGAGTATGAGTCAACTCCCTGAGCTTGCTTACTTGTTCTCTGAAAGTTTAAGTCACATGATGCAATTTCATGTTCTCTAACATAATCTTGAAATGATTGTTCAACTGATGTTTAGTGTAGTCCCTTTGGAAATAGTAATTAACTTTGTCCTTTACCTCTTTCTGAGAAGCAGTGGCCTCTATCATAAAATTTTGAACTATTTTCCCTATATCCCTAGTGGTAGTAACCACTTGGGTCAAGGCATCAGAGTCTATAGAGCCACTGGTGGAAGACTGTCTAATCACTTCTCTCATCACAGCTTGAATCTGATAAATATCCAAAGAAGGCCAGGTAGTACTCAGAGGTGCAATAGTAAATGATACTATTTCCTTAAAAGATTTAGTCAGCCCACTTATGGGATTTTTCACAATAGAGTTCTTGGTGCGGACATGATGCTCCATGGATTTCTTAAATTTCATAAAAACTGATACCATCTGGCTAACTACACTTTTTACAAATGTCAAATCCTTTTCTGCTTGAGATTTTGAGCTCATATAAGACTCCATGGAGAAAACTGATTTCTTTAGAGATTCAAAATCCTCTTCCAAGATTGAAACTTGATTCTGGCCGGCCTTGACTTCATCCAAAATAGCAGATACTGATTCAGTCATTGCAAATTGAATAGATGAAATTAGGGAGGTTTCCATTCTTTTAATATCATCCAAAAAATAGGTCTTGAGATCAGACTTCAACTGGTTTAAATCATATTTTATAACAATATCCTCAGGTAATGTTTCAGAAAGAAGATTATAAGAGTCATGAGGTCTACTGATGGGTGTCTCATCTTCTGAATCAGGATAGTCCAACCCAAAAACCACAAAACCTGGGTCTTCGGCCTATTCTTCTATCTCATGATCTACTAAAATAGTACCATGTCTGATGGGGTGCTCCCCCTCAATCTGTGCATTCACCTGAACATGTATATCAACAGTACCTTGAGCAATCATGTCTTCCTTAGAAGAATCATCCAAAACCATCTCCATTTCAACAACAGGAGGCTCATTAGGAATAATTGTGGGTTCTTCCATCTCATCCAAAACAGCCTCTTGAGGCATAGTAGAATTTCAAATAAGTGGACTTAAGCTTAAAATACACTCATCTGATCTATCAGAAACATGTGCCCTATTTTCATATACTTCTTCCTCATTCTATAGAGTAGGCCGGTCTTCATCATCATTAGGGGATTTTTCATTGCTTACTCCCAAACCAGTTTCCTTTCCAGATGATACAACTTCAACAACTGGACTTAGAGGCAAGTCCAGATCCCTTCAATCAGCCACAAAGGTACCCTCTTCATCAGTATCGTCACTATACTGAGGTTCCTCTTCATCATGTCCTAGACCTGGATCTTTTCTCTCTCTTGACCTATTGGGGTGGTCAACAGGGTTGAACTTATCCCACACCTTCTCATCATCAACAACTCATTGCCTTCTTCATGGGTTCCAACCAATCTTCATATACGTACAAATTGATCATGTGATGAAAAAAATGTTCCTCACAACTACTATCTCATCTTGATACTCACATACTCTTTTCCCCTTGATCATTATCGAAATCAAATTTGCAAAGAATAAAGCCTTGGATTTTGACTTAGGGATGGTCATATCCTTAATCTGGATCATCAACACCCTACACATATTTACCTTGACACCATGCCTTAGTAGATGAAACAAATAAATATATTGGTATCTCAAATTTGGAAAGTCCCCTATTCTTGGACTTAGCACATGTTGAATGAATTTGAATAACAGCTGGATTTCTCTATCCATCTCAGCAGCCACTGCCATTCTTTGTTTTCCACACCCGGTGAGCTCTTCCAAACAAACCTCATGGGAAAAAAGGTCACTAGTAGGAGGTATTGTCATCGTGGTATACCCAAATACATCCTCATCCGGAACATTCATACATTTAGCACATTCAACAAAATAAAATGAAATTTCCAAGCCATTTACTAATGAAACCATTCTGTTTTCTTCTTCAGACTTCTCAAACTGAACAAAAGCATAAAAATCCTTAACCAATTTCGGATAATGAGGTCCAATGTTATTTTCAAAAAAGTCAATCCATCCTTGTTCCTCCAATACTCTTAGAACCAATGACTTGGTAGGAAAGAGCCATTACTCAATGATTTCCTTTTCAATTATTATTTCTCTATTTTGTAATTGCGGGTTCACTACAAGCTTCCCTGACATTGTTCCACTTTCACTTCCATTACCTTTAGGTCCTGTTTTGTGCTTCTTTTCACTTAGAGCTTCACTATCATCCCTGACTATCAAGAGTTTTTTTCTTGCCATCTCCAATCAAATTACATAGGGTTACATGAAATGCGGGGGTTCGAGATGTGAGGATTTAAGAGAGAATAGTTTTTGTGGATTGAAATGTGACTAAGGATTAGTTTTTATTATTTAGGAATCGAAATGTAATAAAAATATTACACCGAAAACAATAGGACTTTCAGATAAATAACACAAAAATTAGACAGCGCATGACATATCTATGAAAATTACCAGTGAGAACCATGACGGTGAGGTTTATCTATCGGTGAGGTGTCTCTAGCGGTGAGGTGTCTCTAGCGGTGAGGTGTCTCTAGCAGTGTGGTTTTCTACTAGTGAGGTTTTCTAGTGGTGTGTTTTTCAAGCGGTGAGGTTTTCTAGCGGTGAGGTTTTGTACCAGGGAGGTTTTATAGTGGTGAAGTTTTCATGCGGTGAGGTTTTGACTGATAGTAGGGATTCACCTAACGGTGAGTATTTGGCTAATGGTGAGGATTTTTCTAATGATGTGGATTTGTCTAATGGTGAGAATTTGGCTAACGGTGATGATTTGGCTAAAGGTGAGGATTTGGCTAACAGTGAGTATTAGGCTAACGGTGAGGATTTGGCTAACAGTGAGGATTTGCATCTACAATGTCTATCATTCCTAACTCATGTCTAATGTAACTTAACCTATTTGAAACATAAAGTCTTGGTGAAAATGTCATCTAATTGATGTTCATTACATATAAATTCAAGAGTAATATCACCCTTTTGGTAAAGATCTCTCAAAAAGTGGTTCCTTACATGAATGTGTTTGGTCTAAGAGTGAGATATAGGATTCTTAGGGATATTTATCACACTAGTGTTATCACAGTTTATAGATACATGTCTAAACTGATATCCATAGTCCAATAATGTTTGTTTCATCCATAGAATTTGTGCAAAACAACTACCAGCAGCAATATATTCTCCTTCAGCTGTAGACAATGCAACAAAATTCTGCTTTTTACTACACCATGATATCAGGGACTTACCTTGAATATGACATGTTCCAGAAGTGCTCTTTCTATCTAAATTGAAACCAACAATGTTAGCATCTTAATAACTTATTAAATCGAATTATTTTCCATTTGGATAAAATAATTCTAAGTTAGTAGTATGTTTAAGATATTTGAAAATTATTTTAACAGAAAGAAACTGTGACTCTTTTGGATTGGCTTAAAATCTTGCACACATACACACACTAAACATAATATCTGGTCGACTAGCAGTAACATAGAGTAGACTCCCTTACATACCTCTGTAGTTGGTTTGATCCACTGGTTTTTCAGTTTCATCTGCATCCAACTTACAAATAGTGCTCATAGGTGTATCACATTCCTTAATACTATACAAACCAAAACGTTTTAGAAGATCCTTTATATATTTACCTTGATTTATGATAATAAAATTTTCATTTTGAAAAACATTAAATCAAATAAAATATTTGAGTTCTCCCATTAAACCCCTTTCAAATTCTTTTTTCATACTCTTTGAAAAATCAATACAAAATGAATTTTTAGAAGATCCAAAAATAATATCATCAACATAGATTTTTTACTATCAAAACATCTTTGGAAATTCTTTTCATAAATAGAGTTGGATCAGCAATCCCTTTAAAAAAACCTTCTGAAATAATAAAACCACTAAGTCTACCATACCAATCTCATGGGTATTTTTTTAAACCGTATAGAGCTTTAGAAATCTTAAAAACTCGATTTGGAAAATGAGGATTCATAAATCCAAGTGGTTGTTCAACAAAAACTTCTTCAATTATACAACCATTTAGAAAAGAAATTTTAACATACATCTGATATAAATTGAAAATTTGATGAGCAACATAGGCAATTAGAATAATAATAGCTTCTAATCTACCTGCAGGTGAAAAGGTTTCCTCGTAGTCTATTCATTCCTTTTGACTATATCATTGTGCAACTAGTCATTCCATGTTTCTAATGATATTTCCTAATTCATCATCTTTATTTATAAAAATACCATTTAGTGCCTATGGTGAAAGTGTCCTTAGGTCTGCCAACTAATTCTCAGACATTGTTTCTATCAAATTTATTTAATTCTTATTGCATAGATATTACCCAAAATTCATTATTTATTGCATCATTGATATTTTTAGGTTCTAACTGTGAAAGAAAGACTTGATGTTCAACTTGGTTTCTTAGAGAAGGTATAGTTTGGGTTCCTCTATCTAAATCACCCACAACAACATATAGAGAATGGTTCTTTTGAATCCCAGTTGGATTGGTCAAGGAAGGACTAGAGAATTCAGGTTCTCTTGTAGGATTTGTTCCAAAAAAAATCAGGTTCTGGAAAATTTCAAGAATTACTTGTTTTTACACCAGGTTCACTACTTTTATCATTAAGGTCCAGAATAGACAAATCTTCTTCAATATTTTCAAGAGAGGGCTTAGGTTCATGCAGATCAGTTTCATAAAATTTCATATGTACTGATTCTTCCACACATTTGGTTATTTTGTTAAAGACTCCATAAGATTTACTAGTTATAGAGTAAACTAGAATGATTCCTTCATCACTTTTAGAAGCAAAGTTGTCATAATTATCCCTAGTATTGAGAATAAATAATTTGAAACCAAAAACTCTGATGTAACTAAATTTAGGCTTCCTATTATTCAACAGTTCACAAGGGGTCTTTTTAAGAACTGGTCTAATCAATACTCTATTTATAATATTTCAAGCTGTAATGACAACTTCCGACCAAAAATAAATAGTAAAGTCATACTCATTAAGCATGGTTCTTGAAATTTATTGAAGGGTTCTATTCCTTATTTCAACTACACCATTCTGTTGAGGTGTTCTAGGGGAAGATAAATTATGATTGAATCCATTATGTGAGCAATAGGGCTCAAAATCATAATTTCCAAACTCATGGACATTATCACTTATCAAGGTTTTAATCTTAAGTCCACAAAGGTTCTCTACTGACATGGAGTATTTCATAATGTAAGAAAAAGATTCACTTTAGTGAGCTAGAAAATATACCCATGTATATCTAGAAAAGTCATCTACTAATACATAAACATAGTGCTTCCCATTCAAACTAGAAATTATAGAAGGTCTAAACAAATCCATGTGAACCTACTCGAGAGGTTGAGAAGTTGAAACTTCATTCTTTGATTTAAATGAATCTTTATGTTTCTTTACCTTTTGACAGGGAGTACAAACTTTGTCTAATGGGAGTTTACATTCAGGTATGTCTCTAACTACATTTTTCTTATTTAGTTTCTTATGTAAATTAACATTTCAGTGTCTTAATCTTCTTGTGTCATAGCCAAGACTCTTTTTGAAAGGCATTTAAACAAGTAACCTTTTGTTTGGCTAACGAATTTAAATATAGAACATATACATTTTCATTTCTCAATGCATTAAATACCAAAGAATTTTTAGATTAAAATAAATTACAAGCATCGTTATCAGATTTAACATTGAAACCATCATCACAAAACTGAGAAATGCTTAACAGGTTGTATTTTAATCCATCAACAAATAATACTTTAGAAATTATAATTGAATCAGTGTTACCGATTTAGCCTAATCTGATGATTTTTCCTTTTGAATTATCACCAAAGGTGGCATGCCCCCCATCAACCTTGATTATGCTTTTGAAACATGATTAATATCCAGTCATATGTCTTGAGCATCCACTGTTTAAGTACAATATCTTATTATAGGATCTCTTCAAGCAAGTCTCCTACAAAATAGGTTTAAACAAAAAATGAATTTGGTACCCATATTTTATTAGGTCCAGATAGGTTAGAAAGAACAAACATAGGAATCCATATTTGTCTAATATGTTTCCCATAACAATCAAGTTAATAATATTTTGAATAATGTATTCTGTTTGGTCTAGTAAAATACAAAAATATACATAGAGCAACCGAATTTCCAGAACTTGAACTGGAACAAAACTGTCCATTTTTTGGTATAAATTTATTCTTAACAAGTTGTTTCTATCTAGTTTGGTATCACAAAGCAGTAGTGTATGTTGGTACAAATTGTTTTCCAAGCATTTGAGTTAGAGTATTCTTTCCATTTGTGAAATTCTCTAAGTCTATTCTAAGTTTCTCATTAGACAATTTATGTTGAGTATTCTCCATTAACAGTTGAGCATTCATTTCATTTTCTATACTAATATCAGATTTAACAATATTAGTCAGGGCATACTGTTTCTTTAAGGGATTGTACTTATCATTCAGCTCATTACATGTATGTTCTAACATATTACAGTATTCAAATAATTCAGATTTAGAAATATTTTGTTATCACTATTTGAATCAATTTCATTCCCAGAATAATAAACATTCAGCATAGGGGAGACTGGTACATCAGATGTTTTAGTCCTAAAACAAATATTGGAATGATTATTTTTATAATTAGAAGCCTCAGACTCATTTGTGCTATCTTCTAAAGCACTCCATGTTCCCTTCATAGATTTTTTATATTTTCTTTCCTTATAGTCATATTTCTTCTTATACTTCAATTTTGGACAGTCATCCTTTATATGTCATTTCCTTTTACATTCATAACAGACAATATCATCATCTTTATCAGCTTTCTTCCAATCTTTCTTCCAATCACCTCGTTGGTCATACTTACCCTTATAGTTTGGTTTTCTGAAAAAATTCTTCTTCCTATATAATTTCTTGAATCTCCTGGCTATTTGAACCATCTCTTCATCACTATCTGAATCTGAACATCCACTTTTTTAGCTTTCAGTAGGTATGTGAACATTCTCTTTGTCCTTGATCTTTGAGGCAGTAGACTTAAATGCCACTGATCTCTTCATTGGTTTATCATCATCTTCTTTTTTTACCTTTAGTTCTTCTTCATACATCATAAACATTCCAATTAACACAACAATATGTAGTGAAATTATATCACATGAATATCTTATTAAAACTGATGTGCATCTCCATCTTTCTGATAGACATTTGAGTATTCTCATGATTTGATCCTTTTCTAGAACATCTTTTCCCAGTGATCTCATTGTAATAACAATCTCATTGAACCTGAGATACATGTCAGAAATAGGTTCATGAGGCCTCATTTTAAAATTGTCATATTTAATAGTGTAAGTGTTCAATCTCATTTCTTTCACATTGGTTGTTCCTTCATTAGAAATAGCCAATGTATCCTAGATTTCATGTGATGTTTTATAAGAAGAAATTCTGTTAAACTATTCATCTCCTAGAGAGTAGTAAAGGGCATTCATGGATTTACAATTAATCTTCTAATCAGAATTTGTAGCATCATCCCAAGTAGCTCTAACAGTATTTGGAATCTAATACTCAGATTCTATAATAGTCCAAATATAATATCCTATACTTTCTAAATGAATTTTCATTTTGATTTTCCATTTATAATAATTAATAACATTAACGAAAGGTTTCCTATTGGTAGCAGCACCATCTAATCTGTTATCCATAATTATATTTTAGAAAATATATTTAAAGAGATAAAATTTAGAACTAACTTAAATTTAAGACCTTTAAGATACAACTAAAATCACAGTTGAATAACGGAGTGTTTGGAAATCCTATATTTATAACAATCCTCTGATACCAAATGTTGGTCGGAGAAGATACTCAAGAGGGGGGCGAATTGAGTTCCAATTAAAAATTTTGTATTAAAATATTTATATTTAAAATCCCCCAAATTAAATAACAATCTAAACTATATTGAATTTGTAATATTGTAAAGGTTCAGTTAGGTTCTCAAGAGATTGAATAGTTCTCAGTTAATCTAATCTAAAGATTAGATTAACATTTGAAACTAACCTACTGGGTTACAATAAAGACAAACACTTTCTAGTTTAACCATCATAGTAACTTTAAAATAGATTTGTATATAATGTACTTAGCAGTGGAATATTCAATATATTTTTAACCAAAATAAACAAGTACAACAGTTTTAATGAAGAGTTTCAGTCTCAAGCTGAGACTTAGTCCTCTCAAACAGTTTTATATAAACCACGATCCACACCCTGAATCGGGGTTTACAAAAGTACATAGACTGTCCAGGTCCTCAGACCTCTACAATAGTTCTACGTGGGAATGGAACAACAACATCAACTCACAGGCTGTCCAGGTCCTTAGACCTCTACCACTATGCACAGTGGAATACAAGATGATTCTTTGAATCCCTCTCTATTTTTATTCAAGAAAAACAGAGTGTCGTGTTTGTATTTGACTTCTTGGTCCTGGTTGATCAGCCTGATCAGCTTGTGGGTAGGTGAAATCATTGAAGCTCTTTACTCCTGGAATGTTCAGGTTCTGCAGATTTAGTTTGTATTCTTCTTTTTTTCATCTATGCATGTAAGTCCTTCTATATCTCCAGACGATTGTCACGTATATGCATGGAATGAATGACCGACATGTCTTTAGAAGTTCGAGGCTCCCTTATATACCTTCATCTCCAGCAAAGGGAATGATTGCCTTTTTAAAGGTATGAGGTACAGTTCCTTATATGCCAACAACTATCATTAATTAATAGCAGATGCATTAAAAAAATACAACCGTTGAAAAATAAACAACAAAATTAGAGTTTATAGAAACTGTGACTTGTTTCCATCAGTAGATCTTAGTATTAGTGAGCTTGTATCTGTGGACTTGAGTCAGTAGGTCAGTATCAGTGGATGTTACTCTTTATAATGGTAGACTATGTATCACTGACAGTGAATCTGTATCGATAGATCCTCTTATCAGTATCTCCTCAGTATAGGTAGAATTCTTGTATCAGTGGCTCTCTCCATTGGTAACTCGCCTATATCGGTATCTGCTTGTTGCAGTGGATCTCTCTATATATCAATGGCTCTATCTGTATCGGTAGACTTCATATCGGTACTGGTCTGTTTGTATCAGTAAACATCATATCAGTAGGTCTATCTGTCTGTATCGGTAGCACTTGATTATAACAATAGAATCTATCTATCAGTGATCTTTTCTTATTGATAGACTATGTCTGTATCGGAGATCTTTGCTTATCAGTAGACTATGTCTTTATCAGTGATATTTGCCTATCGGTAGACTATGTCTATATCAGGGACTATGTATCGGTAGGTCTGTATCAGTGACTCAAAAACATAATACTTATCTGTTCTATGAAAATCATATCCAGATTGAGTTAGTATTATATCAAAACATGTATAAGCATAGGTAAAAATTGATCAACATATTCCAATGATTATTTTGATATTTTTGTCAACTCAATAGTTGGATGATATAATTTAACATATAGATAGTATTTTCAAAACATATTAAAACATAATTGAGATTATAAAAACAGGTGAGGTCAACATTTTCATATTTTGAATACCCAATGATCTTCCATGTCCATGGGAATTAACCATGATGAAAAAAAATCTTTTTATTTTTAGATTTACTAGAATGAAACCCACATTCTATTTCCATGGAAAAAAATGAGTTCCTGTTAATGTCATTAAGCTCATATGTACATAATGTTTGTATATTGATATAAAAGAATTGTAATGTATGTTTTATGATTAATTTTACTTTATTTCATTGTTTTTAAAAATAATCCTTTCAATGAAATGTTTTTAATATGTTTAAAAAAATACAATGAGTAATAATTTATTTTTATGTGTACATTGTCAGGGACAATACCAGAAACCCTAACCATTATTATAAGTTTACTTACATTAGAAAATAATATATTTCATGAAAATAAAAATATTCTTTCACTTTTCTATGTATTTTATAGGTGATGTTTTCAGAGGAAAGGGTATTTTTATAACTAATCATGTTAAGAATATAGGTTTAAAAATATTTTTAATGGTTTTTTGATGAAATGTCTAAGAATAGAATTATTTATACATGATATGGTAGATGAAAATTACCTACGAAAACCAGGTGGGCATGATATAGCTTGTACAATGGGTAGATCCAGATTTTATTTGATGGATGATCCCAATATAGGTTATATAAAGAGTGTTCCATAATGCTGATCTAACGAATTGGGTTATGATACCTTGGAAACATTCCTTGTTAATTTTTTATGATACCATGTTGAAAACACATGGTAATTTGAAGGGTGTTCCATGATAATTCTCTAATGTAATGGTTTATGATACCTTGGCATCATTCCTTGGTAATGTTTTATAATAATTATTTGAATAACCTTGGTAATTTGATGAGTGAACCCTGATGTTACTCCAATGCATTGGTTTATTGTACCGTAGGAGCATTAATTGGTAATGTTTTGTGATACATCAGTTAAAAGCCTTGATATTTATGATTTATTTCACCATGGTCATAAACCATGGTGATATGATTATGAATTTCCCATTATTATGATGTAACCACATTTTCATGTTATGATTAATGATCTTCCTATTATGATATGCCTCATATTCATTTAATCATTCCTTATTTATATACCAATTTAATATATGATTACATTTTTTATTACCTTTTTTGGATTTAGGATCACCGCTTTTTTGACGTATTTCCCTAGGGTATGTAGGGAAGTAATAGTAACCTATGAAGAATCTATGAATATTTATTGACATCATATTAGAATAATTATTATATTTATTTATTTTCATGTATTATTGATCCAATTTCCAACCCCTTAAAACCCAAAAGATAATTTAAATTCTAAAATGGTGTATCTTGAAATGAATAACTTATGTAATAAATAGCTGGTCATCGTAGTTGTTATCAAATGATTATTTATTTTTTTTTAAAACAAATTAGACTAAAAAAACTAGTAAAAAAGGATAATCATAAATATATGATAACATCCTCATATTTTGTTGATTATTAGGTATGTGGTTTACAAGAAAACAGATCCTTATATGGATACTAAAATTATATATGGATCTACAATAGATTTAACAAGGGGTAACTCTAAAAACATCACATTTATCTAGACTCAATCTTGAAATAGTTCATGAAAAGGGGACTTGCTTCATACATAGTTGGACCCTGCCAAGGGAAATGCTTTGGATAATCACAAGCATGTAGGATCAATTATGAAGGATATAATGTTAATGTTAAAATTTTATTACGATTAAAATATATAATCCATAATGAATTATATTAGAAAATATTAAGATTAAAATTTCCATTAGAATGTCTATTATATAATTCCCAAAAAGTAACAAATTTCTATGATGAAATTTATTTTGGGGGGTTGATGGTAACGACCCATTTTTTTTCAAATATATATAATTGATTTGAGATTTAATTTAATTATACCTAAAACAATATTTTATCTGGTTCAACTAAAAATTAATGTCTTTTTTATAATGGTAAATTATTTTTCAATATATATGTGTAATATAAAAATGTTAAAATATTTATGTTAATAAAATATGTAAAATTATATGTGTTAAAATATATACATGACAAAATACATGTTTTTATACATTTATAAAAATTATTATTATTATTATGGTAATATAATTAAAGATAAATACTTTATATAATAATAAAAAATAATTATTTCATATTTTATTTTTTAGTATCTTAAATGAAATATATTAATGAAATTAATTATTATCCATTAATATAACATTGGTTTCCATTTTTTGTAAGTAAAATTTAATTATTTTTTGGAAGAATAAATGGATTAATCAATGTATGTTGTCTTTATAAAATTTTTTATAAAACGTATTTTATTTTATTCCTCAAAATTTCAGCATATTATTCCATTTATTAAAGAAGTTATAGAGAAATCATTATTTAAAATAATTTTGTACTGTGAAACTATCCCAGTTTATTATACCAAATTTAAAAGGGTATCTAATTACCTTAATGAATTAGTTTTCGAAGATGGTCTTCTGTGGACATTCTCCACTATTTCATCTATATCCAACATCAAAATCCCAAATTAGGTTTCAAAGAGTTGAAGAATTTATTACCAAATAATTTTTTAAATTATATCTATCCAGACATTCTCTCCATATTAAACATATCTAATGTGCATGTGTTATAGAATAATTTAATGGATGATGATTGGAATGTGTTCTATTTAATTTCTAAAATATGTTTTTTTAACCATCATTAAAATTTCCGCCTCTAAAAATTTGTTTATTTTGATATATGGCCCAATATTTAATGAAAATCATTCCATTTAGATAGATTAATTGAACACAGATGATTTTAGTTCATTTTCACTTTTAACCATGATAAATTTCTAACAAGATATTCCTCAAAATTGATGAAATTATCCAATTATGACATATATAAAATTTCAAAATTCAATAATAATAAAATAGTGGATAAAAATTTAATTGGAAATTTTTTTGGGTGGGGCACTTCTAATTGGATCCACATCAGTACTGATTTCATGGAAATTTATCACCCCTAAAAATGTAGATTCGAAATTAATTATTTAAATAAAATATATAGATAAATAATTATATAACCACCCAATAAATTAAAATAAGTTTAAAATAAATTTGTATATTAAAAATAGTAATGTGTAATTCAAAGGGAAAACTAGAATTTCAATGAAAATTTTAAAATTTATCATTATTCGTGGTCAAAAATATATTTAAGAAATAAAATAATATAAAATGGATGATCGAGTTTTTCTATGTCCATAACCATCCATCAAACATTTGTAAAAAAAAGTTTTAATTACTCCCATCCATAATTAATTGGATTTCATGAATAAATAATTATTGTATAACCCCTTAACATCACCCCTTCTAATCTATAAATACCCACACCATCTTACCATTACCACACAACCAATTTTTATTATCACATAATTTACCACCCAATGAGTCTCATAAATTTCCCACGATTCAATATTGACGTGTTTTCATGGTCTTATGGTCTTCCACTCCATGATTTATGAAGTTACTCTACAATGTAATAGATTCTATAACTCAATTTCCATTCATTCAGTCAAACTTATACTTGAATGATTATGTTATTCCAAGAATTTTTTTGATTTTTTTGATATAATTATTTTTTAATCCAACCTGTTTTTTATTTTATTATATTTTGCATACATAATTAAAATATTTATGAATTTTTACTTCTACTATTTGATCATTGTAACTGAATTATTCTATACTCCCTTTTTCATTCATGTAATCATATTTTGTGTGTCTTATAAATGTAAATGATTACATCTTTAATTAAAATTTGATCATACCTCTAGAACTGAAAAATGTATTATACTAATGGGATATATTAATTCTATCTTATTCTTATTTTCGCATAATTCATGTTATATATTATTGTGTTTTTGAAATTATTTCAATAATTTTTATTTTTTTTTGAAATATTCTCATATTGTCAATACCCAAAACTCTTCCATTTACATGGGAATTCACCTAGTAATAACAATAATTTTATGATTCAAGGATTTACATGTACGAAACCAAAATTCTATTTCTAAGGGTTAAAATGAGGTCCTGATCAAGTCTTTATGCTCCCATTTTCTTAGTATTTTTATATGCACAGAATTGAATAGTAAATTATGTTTTAGGTGTCTTTTTAATTTATTTAAATGGAAAAAAATGGAATCATTTCATTTAATGTTTTAAATATCATTATATATATATAATTATTTTATTTTATCATATAGACCATCAACAACTATTCCCAAGGCTACAACAATTATTAAAACGCGGATTTCATTACATGATTTAATGTTTAATTCATTGAAAAAACCTCTTCCCCGTTTCTGGGTATTTTGGAAATGGGTATTTAAATGAAAATGGTATTTTGAGATATACAATTGTTTTTCATATGGGTTTAAAAAAAATACAAATATTTTATGATGAAACAACATGAATAAAAATTTGTATTCATGATATGGAATATGAGCATTATATATGAAAAAGGTGTGGGAAAGTTTTAAAATATATGATTAGTTGAGCCCCATTATAGCTCATTTGTGAGCCCATTATATCTTATATAATGTGGTCACCCTAATAGAACAAATCTTTATTGAGTAGTGATATATTAGTAATATTACATTGTAATTTTTTAAAATACCTCGGTGAAGAAACATGGTAATATAAAAGGTGGACTCGGATTGTGCACCAATGCATTGGTGCATGAAATCTTTATAGTATGCAATGGTAATATTTTACAATACTTTGGTGAATACCCTAGGTAATATAAAGTATATACGTAGATATCAATCCAATTCATTAGGTTATAATACCCTGGTTGCATGCCTTAGTAATTTTTTATGATAACATGGCAAAAATCCCTAGTAACATTGATTTATGAAATATTTTTGATATTATTATTATTGATCAATTTTTATGTTGTAGCTATATTTTAATTTTTTTTATTCCCCTTCTTTATATTTTTATATTCATTATATTCGTATGATCATTCCTTATTTATATTCCTCGGGATCACATTATTCCATCGATTATTTCTTTGTGGGTCTTTAGGCTCACACATTTATTTAATGTATGTCCATAGAATATGATATTTTGGAAGAGTACCCTATGAATAACATATAAATTAATCTAAATAAATATTATAAAGTCATTTATGTTTTTATATTTTCACGTATTATATTTTAATTTCCAAGAAACTAAACCCCAAAAGTTCTTCCAAATTGTTAAATTTGTTATCATTAAATGAATTATTCATTAATAAAATTGTGGTTCACTATAGTTCACATCCGAGATTCTTATGAAATTAAATAAAAAATAGAGAGAAACAAATCTTAATAAGGGTTATGTAAAATAGAATATATCATGAATTATTAAGAATATTCAACATGGAATGGTAAATAACAGAGCACACATACCATTTAATTTACTAGTTAAAGCACTAGTTAAGGAATAATCAATATGAAAATGTAAATAACCGAAAAACATTCCATTTAATCAATCAAAAAAAATTAAATTCATACAGAGATTATATCATTTTGAAAATATGATTTATAATAATAAACATATTCATAATGATTTATATGTTTAATTATTGGTTGTATTGATCATAGGCATCATTATACCTTTACTATCAAGACCTATCATAGTATAGTTTTAAAAAACATGTAGGAGAAAATATTATTATAGATTATTAATTCACTTCATGATATTAACAGTACATCAATATTATTTTTAATTCTGAGCCCCACATATCATTGTAGGACAAAATCATTAATATATATTCAATAACTTATTTTAATGATATTTAAATATACTTTATCATCAAATATATGTTTTATGTAAGGGGTATGAATTTATCAATATTTTAGAAGTTAATTGAATAAATTTCAATTTACAAAACCATGTCTAAAAATTGTATATGGTTTAGTTGTTATTTATGTCCATGATAAAAATAATATAGAAATTTCTTAGAAATTAATCTTTTAATGACTTAAAGAGGGTGGTGGACTCAGGGGAATGTTAATGACTATAAAAAAAATCCAGAAAGGGAATTCCAATAATTTTAATGGCCAAAATTGTCATAAAATATATATAAAAATAACAAGGATTGAATTTTTACAACATATAATCAGTGTAGTATAAGTTAAGTGTTTTTTTCATGGATTAAATGTAATAAAATAAAATATATTAAACAAAATTCTTGATGAAAATACAGTTTTCATTTTGAAAATCAATTTTTTTTAAAAAATAATTAACATAACTTTTTGAAAATATGTTTCATTTAAAATAACCATTTAAACGTCTAAATGTTGTTTTAAAACATTTACTAGTCATGGGAGTAGTAACTTATGTCCAAGAAAAAAATGTTAAGAGAACGTTTTCTTTTAGGTTTTCAGTAAAACCCAAAAGGGAATTGTTATTTAGATGACATGAAGAATCATTTTATGAAATTCTATAAAAAGTAAATCTTGGGTAACTATTAATTTAAAAAATAATTTCAAAAATGATAAATACTTTTTTAGAGCATTTCTTGGATCCATGGATCTTGGTGAAAAAGTATTTTCAACCGAAGAGAGAAATAATGTAGGATTTTACTAAAATCATATTTTCAATAATTTTATCTTTCAAAGAGTAAATAATTGGTAATATTGATAGAAAATATCATGAAGAACTAGAGGATGAAAAAATTAAATGGTTTCATTATAAAATGATCAAATAATTTTATTCAACTAAAATTCAGGAATAAATTATCTCAATTAAAATATGATTTTGAAATAAACCCTTAAAATGATCAAAAGGTTAATGATAGAATTAATCAATGAATTTATTTTGGTTATAAAAAATAAATACACATTTAACTAATTTATAAAAAACATAATATAATCAAAATTTATTTTACACATAATCTTATAATATCAATATCAAAAAAATGTTTTAAAAAACAATGAAATGAAATTTAGTTATTAAATTGTTTATCACGTTGTAACATTCATGTTAAACACCCTTGGTTGAAATATTTCAAATATAAAATAAAAATACCACAAATTATTAATTATTCATGTTATTATAGGTAAAATTTTAATTACATTCACCATATCAAAGAAATTATGAACATAACATTACAGTATTCCTCGATGAAGAGAAATTGATATGAAGTCACTAATATTGATTCTAACTCATCACATATGTTTTCTTTCATCAATAATAATAAAAATTGGTTAATTATTTAATTTAATAAGACACATATTCATTTTTACTTACTTTTGTTTCACTAATTACTATATTATATATGATTACCAAGTCAATTAATTTTTCATAGGATGTTCTTGTGATATTTGACTTATTTATCAAAAATGGCTTTGGTAGGTTTAATATGAAACAATATGTCATTGTATATTATTCTCCAAAATAATAATCATGATATAATAATCGTACATATACACAATTAATTCTTTTAAAACCAATTATAAATTATGGTTATGAAAAATTAACAACACTAAAACCATGGACACTATTTATTATACATGTTCATGAGTAACTTTTCCCTTTTACAAGGATCATTATGGAAGAAGGTAAGTAATATTTTATCAATAAAGAATGATAAAAATATAATATATAAATTATTATTCCATTGAATAACATTTTCTATATCATCCATTTAGTTTGGTGATGAAAAGTTAGTCACATTGCTTTTTTATGTCGACAGTAAACACGTATACAAACAATGTTATCATTTTTCAGTGTAATAATGAAAATGATATATTATATTTTAACAATGATAAATGTAATGGCCCAAAATATTTTAAATAGAATTACACTTGCATTTTTATTTAATTTATTATTAAGTTTAATTTTTAATGAATCACTTCGTTTGTATTATTATATCCAATTGGATTTTAATGATGGATATTTATCTTTACTGTCAATAATATAGATTTTAAATAGTGATCAGATGGTTAGAGTTATGATAGGGTTTTAACAAATTGAATTTACACAAGAAAATGAATCGATGGCCTCAACTAGCATGATCATACTCTTTGAAATCCGTTTATTGGAGCTTCCAAGGGAGATATCATTTCTCGGATTTTCCATTGACCATGGACAAGTTGATATTTAAAAAACACAATCAAGATTGAAACCGTTTGTAGGAGAAGTTCAACCTCATCGAGATCACAACCGAAAATATGATCCCCAAACCACCCCTGAAAGTAGCAACATCTTGCACCTTACCCTTAATTAATTTACATGTTTATAAAAGGGATATATATAAAGAACCTAACAATATGAGTATGTATATTATTTTTATAGAACAATGATTATATTTCCAATCTTTTATTCTAATATTTTAAATGATTTTTATTGGATAAAACATAAAAAATTATTTTCAGTTTATATTAAAATCAAGATGAGAATTACATTTTAGTGAATCAATGGATCATTAATATAAATAATATTTTCATAAAACATTATGATTAAATAAATTTTAATAAATATAAATGATTATATAATTTTTATAAAGTCAAATTTAAATTTTATAAGGGTTTCAAAAATGTTATTGTAAAAAAACAAACATATTCAATAAATTTTATTTTTTATTTTAAATGTAAATATTCATATATTTATATAATTATTTAGATAAAATTAATACTAATTTTTTAATCATGATGTTGAAATTATACATATATTAATTTTTCATAATTTTTTTATACTCTTAAATTTTCGGGTTAAATTTAAACACTTTATAAATATAAATTGTGTATTGTGACATCGTAATGACCCAAAAGTGATGTTATAAATAAACTAACTATAATCCAACACCTTATATATGTTTTTTCCCGAATGAAAATTTATTTTAAGTATATTTATTTTATTTTATTACACTTTTTTTGAATCCTCCAAAACATATGATATATTTTATGGTTTTAAAATCATTTATTTAAGTGTTTGACTCACCTATACATAACCAATGGTTGTATTTTAAATGTTTAGGAAAATTTTCTTCTAAAATATCAAAAACCAACCCCCTTTGTTAGAAAACATGGTCATAAACCATGGTATTGTTTATGGTTATGTTTATTTTATTATGTAGAATCCAAAACCCAAATAATAATGAAATCTCTCACTCTTCCTATATAATCCTATTCAAGATCCCATTTGTATTCAGTCAAAAAATTTGGGATAATGTCTTATATTTTACATTCACTTCCTATTATCATTCCATGGTTCTCCCAAGCTTTCAAGAATCCCCTCTAATGCCTTTAGAGTAACACACTTATGTAAATGATCTTGTACACTCCTCATTTATCAGTCACAACTTTTATGTTATGATTTTCTAATTTTCATTTTCAAATAATGTGTTATGATATTATATATTACCCTTCATTCCAATTTTATTTTATAAACTATGAGACATTACTTTAATAATCATTAATCCTATGAGAATCATTTTTGTACACCCATTACTATGCCAAAATTTCATAAGGATTATTTTCTCTATTAATGTTTCATCAGTACGTTATTCCAAATATTTCAAAATTTAAAATGTTGGTATATGATTTTCCATGGAAAATTATTTCCCATTTCATTTCCAAATAATGATAAATCTATTTATCTCTCCTCAACCATTTTTATTAATTTTTAAGTAAAATTTATATGCTGCAAAAATATCATCTTATTTTTTCCATGCCAAAACATTAGTTTCATGAATAACATAACCATTTTTCTATCAAGGTTATTCAACTTAACTGACATATACATAGTGATTTGGGACTTAGATGTATTCATTCCACATTCCTTAATCATGGAACAAGTTATTATGATGAATTTATCCATGTTGTATGACCTATGTGGAACACTTAATCAAGAGAATGAAATTCTTATGATGGTTGAACCCAGATAGTGCTCTAATGCATTGGGTAATGATTATTATCCTTATATTTTATATTGGTACATGAGTTTAACATGTTCATTTTTTGGATGTTGTCAACTTTGTTGTCTTGATGGTTTATCCTTGAACATTGTTCATTATTCATTATTTTATGTTTTTCCACAATTCTCATGTTAATAATATCATGTTATATCATTAAATGATATTCATGTTCATTTTATTCAAAATTTACATGCCTATTTACTTACATGTATCACTTATTCCATGTTTATTACCTTACTATATATTTCTAGCTCAACCCATTATTATGTTTTTCTATAGCTTATCGAATGTAGTTTTATGTTTGTATGAGTATCTTGAGCATGTTATTGATGTTTTCAGTAATGAACATTAATTATGTTTTTAATAATGTTTTTGTTTCCCTTGATTAGGATGTTATGTTATGTACCTAATTCCCAAAGACACAATACTTTCCTATATTTAGGTTTGTAGTTAGTTTTTTATATATGAAATCATGTATTAATGTGTAATAAAGAGAAGGGTTGTTATAATAAATATTTCACTGGTTTAATTTTTTTTCATTTAGATCACATATATTCAATAAAAATATACTTATTACCATCCATGTAAAGCTTTATTGAAAATTGAATCGCATTGCTTCACGAGATGGTAGTCTGTCGTACTTAGAAGCGCTATTATCATATCCCCTATGAAATGGATGGTACAAAAATAAAGTTCATCATAATGATTTACTATGTATTATTATCCGATTAAAATCACTTATATACTTTAAATCTATCATCATACCCAACATTGAGTGTTTTTGATGGAAAAAAAGTAATATCAATTCACGAGCCAGTACTCTATCGTACACATGAGTGACGTTATCAGTTCCCATTTGAGGAAAGATGATATATGTAATGTTAATTCCAGTAATAAAATAAAATATCAGTATATGGTAGAAACATTAATTATTATATAATAATAAATTATTAATATTTAATGAATGTGGAAGAAGAATGAAGACAAAAATGTATAGTTAGAAATTTTACTTCATCTCACACCACCTCATTATAATTATGTATAAAATATTCTGAGAATAGATTTATGAAAAATGTTCTTATAGGATTATGATATGGAATTTAATAAAATATTTTTTAGCGGTATTAAAAATAAATTTATTTTTATGGTGTGATGAAATGCGGAGAGTCTATTGCCTATATAAGTGAGATGAGTGGTGTACTTGTAATTTTTTAAAAGAAAAAAGTGTAAAAATGTTCTTCACATGAGAAAAGTGTGAAAATAATTTATTATCAATACATTTACATTATAAGATCTAAATATGTACCTTAGATATATTTTAGAATTTTTTTTACTTTTAATTATTATCTTTTTAGTTTAACACCCTCCTAGACAACTTTTTACCTTAACAATGATAATTAATTTTTACTATTTTGAATTTTTATTTTAGTAAAAAATTAGGTTGAACATAATAGATAATATAATTTCTCTTATTTGAAGTATTTAAACTATTAATTAAATTTATATTTATATATTTGAAATTTTTTTATTTAAAAGAAATGTCATGGACTTGACGATAAAGCAGGGTTCAATGGGAAAATGATTAATAGTTTTAAAAGTTTTAATATCAACAATAAATATGAAAATAATTCAAATGACCTAAATATTTCTAATAGATATATAATTGAATTTTTTTTGTTTAAAACAAATTTAAATATTATTTCATATTATAAATATTTTAAAATCGAATGCAGTTTTCAATTAAAAATCATTATCTCTCACTATTCATCATAGAATGAATCCTTTTAGAAAAAAATACTAAGATAAATCTTATATGTTAATTTAGAATTTAATATTATTTTTTCAAATAATATATCTGAAATTTGTGATAATTAATTATAAATTATTTGTGTAAACCATGACTAAACCATCGTTTAGAAAGATAATGTTTTTCAAAAAAAGTTGATTTTTTCCACTAAATGGTTCAAAATTTATATCTAATAAATTTATATTTATATATTTTATATATGTGTAAACCATATAATTTTCATTGAATGGTTATTACTATTAATACCATCAAATTTAATGGCTAGGTTATAATGGTATACTATATTACAGTTCATTTATAATCGGGGTTGTGTTTTCTATAGACTATTGAAGAGATTATATTCAATGAAACATTATTAATTGGATCACTAAACTCTTTGTTGGGACTTTCATATTCTATCGTGTAAAATTCCCATGATTTATAATATAGGGGTGTCACACCATATGATTCCATCTACCACAACTTGTAATCCTAAAAATACATGGTGCGTCCCTTATGGATTCATGCTATTAAGAGGTCGAACCGATACTTAGTGTACCACCATCCCATGCTTAGGTACACCTAACATTGCCCAAGTACTTCATATTATACCGATTCACTTTAGTTGTGGACATTTTTAGGTCATTTATAATTACAGTGTTATATCTATGTACTCTACCCATGGAAATGTGTATGTCAGTGTCTATACATATGTGTCATCTAAGATACATAATAATCTTTCAACACAAAGTCACTGATTGTGTGACACAAGTCACACAGTGTATGATAAGTTTCTCTTTGAGTAAACCTTATCACCACAAAATATGTAATACATGTACTATGTTCTTTAGACTACATTCTTTGTTGTTAATAATTCACCTTAAATAATGGGGTGTTCTATGTATCATGTCCCATGCCTACAACCTTAAATCTAGCCATGATTCTCATTAACGATCATAGATTTGTGTTGATCTAGACCTATTATCACCAATCACAAGAATATGAATATCAAATATTATCGAAAAACTCCTCCATCACACTAAATCAACCCAATACTAAAAATACTTGAACCATGGAAACTACTGATTTAATTTGATCCAAGTTTGATCACCTACTTCTATCATTTCTCCCCTGACCACGAACCACACATTCAACATTGATTCAATGCACTGAATAATGGTCTTGAAACAACTGAATATTAAGAATTCATTGAATGGGAAACCAAAATAAATTATGGCAATGATCCTGTGATGTAATAGGATAGGAATTCACAAATCATAAATGGGAATGATAATCAGTTTTTTTCAGGTTGGACATGATTTTTTGTCATTAGTAAGATGAATGAACGAACAACGAATAATCAAATAATATCATTTGCAAACAACATTTGATCCTAGAACCATTTTTTCAAGAAATTGATTGAATTCATAATTGAATATGATAATAGGAAACATCCAAATAAAACCAATTCCCTTCCTTTGGTAATGATCGATCTCTAATGATGAACAAAAATATTTCGTCATCATTGAAACGATCCTTGAATTCTATTTTCATCAGAGACCATCAATCTAATAATTTTTTTCCATTCTATCTTTTAATATCTCCTCTAAACCCATAAGGTTATGTGGAAATCCCTTTTTAAAGATATAACCATATAATTATAGAGGATATAATTAGGTTAAATATTTTATAAAATAATTTAATAAATAATGTAATTTATATAATCATTTCCCCTATGATGGTGCTCAATCCAATAACCTGATTTTAATAAATAGTTTTTCACGCCAAGTACAAAAATTAAATTCTTGACTCAACTGTGGGATTAAATTTCCTATCTGGTTCCCCATTCATGAGTTATTATACTATTTCAGAAATATTGCACATGCATGATATTAATATATTTGATATTTTTATAATGTCATCTCTAGGCTCACCGGGCCTCTGAATGTCACATAATCTCAGGGCTTGGATGCAAACATATTTTTAGATATATTCCAATTCATTAAATGGATAATGTAGATTATTTACACATCTTTAAATGATAATTTTATTTTTGGGTATCATTTGTATACCTCCTCCCTAAAGTGATTCAATTTTATATCATTTCCTCTTAAATTGTCAAATAATAAGAATTTATATAATTAAAATATATGATATTTATGATATAATAATGATTATATAATGGTGAATTATCATTTTCTATTATTTTCTTCTATCTATGGAATAGTGGAAACATCCCCCATGTGTACTTACAAATTATCGTCTCCATAATGTGATGTAATTAATTTTTCATCACCACATAGTAGGAATGGGTATATATATATATAAAATTAATATATGTGATAATTATATCATGATAATAATTATTTATATGGATAATCCGTAATCAAATTTAAATTATCAGATTTGTTAAAGTAAAATAGACATTAAAAGTAATGTTTTTTACAACTGAAATAATGGCATTAACAGATAATTGTCAATAAACAAGAGTTTAAATGATCTAAATTGATCATACATGATATATTTTTGGATATTATTCCTCTATTGAATTATTATGGATATAAATTTATTATTAATTATGCAATAGTACATTATAAATCATCTTGTATATAAAGTAAGGGTTTCATCTCAATTTTTCTACATTGAGACATGTTTTAATGTTATGAAACAATTTCTTAGTTCAATGGTGTATATACTACTCTATATATTTTATTGAATAATCCAGGATTTATTTAAATTTATTTATGGAACCATAATATTTTTAGGATTCCAATGAATCTTGTTTCAAAAATTAAACAAACTATAAGGGTTCTTCATCTAATTTTTTTTTCACTGAGATATATTCCATGCTATGAAATAATATATGTTTATGAGGTGAAATTAACAATTTATTTAAATATTATATCATTTTTTATTCTTTTCTCAGTATATATGTAATCTTATAAAACTCTATTCTATTATGATGTATATCTACTACCAATTTTATATGTTTTACAATGAGTATTGTTTCATTAATGGTGTTTGTAGATTCAATATATTATATTACATTCATGGTGTTTATGAATTAAATGTATCTAATGTTGTAATGGTCTTAAATAAAAGTCCCATTTTCCACCAGGATTGTTTATTTTTAATTTATGATGTCGAAATTATATGATATATATCTCCTAAATATTATTTATTTTACTTTCCTATAGTTATTTCTAGGGATTTCTTTCTTCCATTCAATTTTATCTTTATATATTTAAAATTCATAATGAATAAAATCAAGGAAAATCAACCCTTTTTCCTATTTGTATGATAATCCATTCATTCATAAGAATAATTTCCTTAAAATATTTTTAGTATTTTTTTTAATATTATAAAATTAATTTCTAAGCTCCTTTTTACCATTAATTTTTTAAAAAAAATTAAAGAGTTATTCTTTTCATTTTCTGAATGATTTACTTTTGACTATTTTCAAAAATGTTAAATGGGTCTTTATTTTTATATACAATGAATAAAAAACATCTCATAGTTTCATGTATTCACTTAAAATTAATTCTTTTATAATGAATCCCCATTTTAAATTAAAAATATATTTTTTCATAATATTTTCAATTTTTTTATTTAAGAAATAAGTGATTTGAAAATAGAATGTGTATGTACCATGTGAAAGGTTTACATTATTTTTTAAAGGTAAATTCATCAATAAAAACATCCATTAATTTTTATTATGAATTAAAAGTGATATAATCCAATATTATTAGAGTTATTATTTCCCTATGTGGTTTATTTTTATAATAATGAAATATTTATAAATATTGTTTTCTTTTCGATGGGATAATATTTATGTAATGTTAAATATTTTTATTATATTATCGCATACATATAAATCAATAATGATATTTTGAGGTGTGATTACAATATAAAAAATTATGGGAGACTATTTCCCAATTAAATTCCGGATTAATACCATGAAAGATATGATCCTTCTTACTCTTTGGATCATACGAATTGCTGGAGTTCACATTACTTATACTGGGTTCCATTTCTATACAATAGCATAAACTAGGTCAATTTATGAATTGCAATGAATAATTCAAAACGTGTAAAATACCTAACATAAATTGAATGGTTTTTGGATATAATCCATAATCATAAGGATGTTATCATTGAGAAATTATATTCTCATAAACCCTTCATAATGATTTGTAAATAAAAAAAGAATTATCCTTAGCATATCCCCTGGGAGTGTCGTAACCAAGAGTGCAGCAAGGACCATTGTTGTGCACCAGTTCCTGTTCGAGTCTAGCTCAAAGAGGTGTTTTTGGGTTTTACCCCTAGGTACATCTGTGCCAGAGCCGCCTCTACCTGCTCGTATCCAGATAAGGATTTATTGCTCGGAAAACTCACGAAATATCAACAATACAAAAATTCTAGGAAATTCTTCTATACTAATCATCAATGTCTATATTAGGGCTATGTGCTCTAATCAGAGTTTATCTAAATATAGATTCCAAGGTTTGTACTAAACCTCCCTCTGATACCAACTATAATGCCCCGAACCCAGTTACCTAGATTCTATGCATTATTACATAACATTGGCATGATCACAAGAAATATGAAGTCTCTAAATACCGATTACTTTAGTAGCCTTGGAAACACTAGATACATTCAAAAAGTTTACATTACATCATAAAATGAAAGCTACAACAACATAGCCTATGTAGTCCACACTCATATCCCCTCATACTATCCCTATAGGTCATTCATAAAATACTTCTTCACATCCAGGGGAAAAAACATAGAATGGGGTGAGATCAGATGCCCAGTAAGGATAAAAATTATAGAGACCCAAATCTTGACATACATGGACATTACATTACTTTTTCAGAATACTTAATACATAACAAAAATAGACACTCGAGGACCATAATAGTTTAGTGTCTTTGGAAACTCGGAACATAATCTTCTAATCATGGTGAAAGATCTTCAACATCTCTCTTACAGATCTTCCGCTTTATTTTTTACAGAAAACCATTCTATATATCCTGGGGAAAAGAAAACATATAAGGGTGAGATGAAATGCTCAGTAAGGTTAAGTATGGAGAAAATAAAACAAACCATATACATTTGAACTTAAAAAAATGATCATAATATTTAAACATCAAAATCTGGAGCAATGGCATAAAACATAATAGTACATAAGGTATAGATCATAATGGAACATCAATCATGATAAAATAGCATGGGAATAAAACATGTAATTGTGTAAAACCATTAATCAGATGATACGATTTCCGTAGTAGCCAAGGCATTGCTGCCAAGACCATCTTAGTGGACAAAGTCCCTTTCGGAATCGATTTCACTCCTCGTTCAAGTCCTGTAATACAGAACCAAATTAACTTACCATTCCAGCCATGCATATATCATGAGATATAAATCTTTACCCAATTCATTGGAAGGAGATATTTTTCCCACCAATCTCATATTGAAATCATTCTTTCGTGTGCCACAAAATAAACACACATCATTCATAATAACCCATAAAATAAAATGGGGTTCAATAAAAATCATCCCATCATGACATAATCCATATAAAAGAAATTGATATAATTTTATCATAAGAAAAATGAAACCATGTAAATAATAGAGGCATTATACTTGAAACATACACATATGAAATAATTTCATCTTAGACGGAAAATTGTTTTGATAAAACACTTGAATAGAATTATTGAGGAAAATATAAATTCTTATTAAAAATCATTTTCTTTTCACAAAATGCCCTAAAATTTTAAAATAAAAGGAATTTATTGAAAATAATCATGAAATATTGTAGAGGATTCTTCATGAGGAAAAGGCGTTATGAATCCTGAAAAATCCGTTTATGCCGTATAAGTTAAAAAAACATTCTCCTCGTACTTTTAACGGAAAAGTCAAAAACTTCCTCATGTGGTAAAAAAAGTATGATTTCTTTCATAACATGTGGTAAAATTAAAAAATGTGTAAAAATAACTTTAAACATACATGAAATTTTTTTAGAAAACATGGGCATGGATTATAACAATAAACCCAGTAAATATTTACGAATAAACAATCTTGGATAAAAACGAGATTGGAAAAGTTATCCCTTACTTTAGGTACGATATGATTCATATGTATCCGAACCTCCTGTATAATGATTTAAATAATGTCATTTACTTATTAAAGAATCATATTCATTTTATGATATCATATATGGTTCACGTATGACTTTATATTACCTATTCTCTTGTAAATTCCATGTTAAAGCAGCGTTTTGGGTAAAATCGTTTTATTTATCGTACGTGTTTGGACATGTTGTTCTTGATATTATAATTACCTATATCATGATTTAATTACTTCCAGAATGTAAATCATTATTTATATATCATATATATTTGATATATATATATAATAGATTGATAAATTAAATGAAATACACGATGAGATTCATTATTTATCATGTCATATATTTCATTATAATTCATTATATATACTTTATAATCATTATTGAATAGTTAACATGGAGAATAAATCTCATCGGGTCGTGGAGACGGTAATCCGTGCATACGCACGAGCGATGATATCGTTCCCATAATTATTGAATGGAATTGGAGTGGATGATATCTCAGAATCAGTATCATGTTATTATAATCATATATATTTATTCTTTACACCGTTATACCTATCCAAGTAAGGTGGTGGTGTAAAAACAGATTACACCATGGTGTGGAGACGGTATTCCGTACGTACGCACGCGCGGTGATTTCGTTTTCCGTAGGATGGATAGAAGATGAATTGGGGGGTTCTTCATATTTATAATAACATATCAGTATATTATTGATTCTGATGTTATTACTTTATATTGAAACAACTAAAAAAGAAGAAGTTGAATAAGAAAGAAACTTGAGTAAATCGGCAGAAGAGATTACCTCTTCTTTGACACACCTCCTTTAAGATTCCTCTTAAGGAACTAGAGATGGTCTTTTGAGGAGACCAAAACCACTATAATGTTTCTAGGATAGTTTAGAAGGATATTTGGTAGTGTTCTTCCGAGCATGAAGGCTCAAAATTGTGTGAAGAGAAGAGGGAGTAGGTGCCCTTTTATAAGGGAGGAGAGGGTCACTCTAGGTAAAAACTGAAAAGATTATTTTATAATAACATCATATTCATTTTATAATGGCTACATAGTGACTTATTTAGAATATAAAGTGGGTATGGGTCGAAATCCTCTCAACCAATAGGATTTGGATAAGTTTAGGTTACTATTTTAACTTTATCATTTATATTTAACTCTAAGTTAAATAATTTTACTTTTACCGTGTCTTCTTGTTTTCTTACACTATATGGTTAATAAAATTACTATAATAAGCCAAAAGAACCGCAAGTGGTTCATTATTAATATATATAACCTTATCGCTATCATTTTTCCGATCCTTAGATTTTTTGGAATAGAATAACAATTAATAATGTAATATTTTTTTTAAAAACAATTCTCTATCAATTTTGACACGATTTGGTAATTGCTTTTTGAAAAAATCATAACAGCATGATTAATTCGAACAAAGTTAATTAAATCAACAATAACATTTCATATTAACCTATTAAATTAGTGTAATTCATAAAAAGTCTAAATTATATTTATTTGGTATTTATAATATCAATTATGTTAATATTTCATTAATAAGGTAATTACTGCATCATCATTTTGTCATAAATATATTAAATAATTTAATGTCTAAATATTAAAATAAAATACCATTATGTAGGAAATATTTTTAGATTTCTAGTGAATATTTATAGTCAAATTTCACTTATGTATAACCCTATATTAAAAATGTTTTAGTTAATAAACATTGATTTTAACTCTTTTAAATCTTCTTTAAATAAAATAATAATAAATGTCCTAATCTAATCCAAATGGACCTAAATGGTCATATTTTAATCCTAATGTTGTTTTTGGTCTAATTATACATATCAAATAGAATTAGGACATGTGTTAGGGTAACAGTAATATCATTTTTACCCTTAATTACCCTGTTTACTTTTAACCATGGTAAATAAAAGTAAAAAGTTACTATTTTCCAAAAATAATATTTATCTTATTGAACCAAATTTTACTCCTTGATATTAACTATGTCTCTCTGATTTTCTAAAGTCCACTCAAAGAAGTGGTAAAATTATGTTTTATGTAAATTTTTAAATTCTCCTAGGAGGTGGGTAAAATACGGTGAAAAGTTCAATAAAATGTTTATATATCTAAAATTATTATAAAATGACTTCAATGAATTACATTGATCTTATATTGGTATTATGTATCAATTTTGACGTAAAATAAATTTAAACAATATAAATAATAATTTAAATAAAAAGTCGGTTTTTAAATAGTAACCAAGTGTTTTAACTATTCGTATAAAATTGAATGTTTTTGGAAAAATACCAAAAATTCACCATAGGAAAATTTCGATATTCTGAATCTAAAAATGACGTTCATTTTGAAAGTTAAAATTTATAAAATTTCAAACAAAGTGGGTATTAATATTCATAACAGCTAGTTCATAATAATATTATAACAATATCTCATTTAGTGAAACTTGGTATTGCGTACTACACATGCTATTGAAGAAGGTCTTGATTCAATGTAATGTAAGCAAATTCAAGGCTGTGTGTAGTGAAATCTTCATTTGGTGTTTCATATAACATAATTAAACCTTATTTAATTTAAACATTAAACAGAATCTGTACATAATGTTGTGTAGAATAATTTCCACAAAACGAACTTGAAATTGTCCATAACACGAGCCAAGAATAGTGTCGCGTATACTAAAAGCTAATACGGTGTTGCGTATAGTACAAGCCAATCTTGTTGTAGTGTATAATAGAACACATAAAAATAATATATCTCATAAAATCTCGGGGTGTTAGATTCTACCCCCCTTAAAATGAATTTTTCCCTCGAAATTCGTTGGGGTTATAAATTGTTTTCTACTTGAAAGTTTCATTAACTGAAACCCACATTGTAAAATGGAATACCAAAACTTATCTTTAAAAACTAAAGTATGAAATGTAACAGTCACACAAATTAACTAATCACTGGGGTTCATATAAGAGAACATAGGTGAAAATATTGATATGATAGAGAAATCTAACCATCATGTTTTGATGGAGAGTGGGGGAGAACATGGCTATGAAAAATCCATTAATCACAAAGACATAAATTTGTGATGATCTAAGGTACCATCTGATTCATCTGATATAAGAGCACTAGGACAACATTTTTGGTTTTCAATATCGTTTCCCTAAAGTTGAAAATTTTTAATTAGATGAAATACATACATGATTTTGGTACAATCCCATTGTTGTTTGTGCCTTGAACAATTTCCACTTCAACTCTTAAATAAATGAAGTTGAATTTGTCTTTCATGAATTGTTAGCAGATCATGCGATAGAATGATAGGTCATTCCATATGTCTCAAACATAAGGTTAGAAAAAGTTATATACATAATTCCATATATGGTGAGATTAATCGTATATGGTTCCTAAAATGGAAGTATACTTCATATATCATACCGGATAATAAATTGAAACTAATTTATACTAACTAGGGACTTCGTTTTGGCCTATAGTAGGAGATAAAGGCATTTCACACTTTGGTTGTGGGTTCGATTCCCATAGAATTGTCTGACAGGATGGGTTGTCGCCCATCCTACAGGTTGTCCTTTTTCTAGAACTATACTATTATAAAATTCCAAAAATAATAAAAAAAGTTTTATCCTTAAACAATACTATCAGATGTCCAACATAATCTATTTCAAATCATTAGGATTATCCAAAATACATATGTCCAATATCATAGTATAAAGAAAATGATTACTTGAAAGGTCACATAAAAAGAATGTGAATACCATAATTTATCCACCCATATATCATACGATATATCTTGTTGGTCACGTTCCAAACATGCGAATTCCTTAATCATGTATTCTTTTAAAAAATCAATACCCAAAGAACCTTAGTGAAAACATGAATTCTATCAATAGTTAATTATTTCCACATACCAAAATCCAAAAAATTCTATATACTCTAACCATGATATCAATTAGTCCTTATATCAATCATGAGCTCATGAATAACATCAATCATCTCATTATCTCCTTATCCTTTCATTATGCACATATCATCTACCTTCCAAATTTTTTTGAATAACCATTCACAGTTACATGTACGATTTACCATATACGTTCAAATACTCTAGAAAAATAATAGTGTAATAATCCTTAGGTGTGTCTTTATTCCATTGTACCATTACCTATAAAACGTACCTCTTTATAAACATAAATCATTCCACTACCTTCTTAAACCATTGACTGAGATTCAACAATTTTTTCATCTCACATATCATTTGTAGTCTCTTCATCATCATCAAAATAAATACTACCCACAAGACCATGCTGATTCTCTTCATGAGACTTTCCCTTAGGGCATTGGTTTGTATAATTCCCATACATGCCACATTGAAGACATTTAATCATTTTTGATGTCATAGAAATACCATTATCTGTGTCCATGGTGTTAACTGAACCTTTTCCTTTGCACTTACTGGATTTTTGTCATTCATTTCCACACCCAAAGCATCTTCCAGTCCCTTTTAAACAATCTCCATGATGCCTCTTCCCAAATGATTTACATGAGAGAAATTGAACTTTCATTCCTCTATGATCATCATGAAACTCCATCTTTCTCTTATTAGCTGTGTCGGGAAACATACCAAAGTTGAGATTATTGATCATATTATGAGATTACTTATTAGTCATAAAAACTGTATGTGGACCTCCAGATCCAATTTCATTCAGTTTCTCATGATGAATATCATTACATTTTCCATCATATCCTCCATTATCGTGAATCTTCCTGTTTCCATCCATTTTCTAAAACCCAAAATGAATAGCGTGAGAGGCCAAAATCATAATCAAGGGGGATTATCTTCAATATCTAACATCTTAGTTTAAATTCTAAGATATTTACCATAATTCTAGGACTATATCCTAGAATTTGACAAAACCATAGGGACATCCCTAGACATACCTTAGAAATATCTCTAGGGATCTCACTAATTTTTTCACATCCTAGATTCCAAAGGTTAACTAAACCTTCCCTCTGATAGAAGCTGTAGATACCCAAAGCATTACATACATGGAAATTACATTACTTTTTCAGAATACTTATTAAATAACAAAAACAGACACTCAAGGACTGTAATAGTTTAGTGTCTTTGGAAACACAGAACATAATCTTCTAATAATGGTGAATGATCTTCAACATCTCCCATAAAGATCTTCCCCTTTTGTTTTCTTACCTAAAACCTTTCTTTATATCATGGGGAAAATAAAACATATAAAGGGTGAGATCAAATGCTCAGTAAGGGTATGTATGGAGAAAATAAAACAAAATATATACATTTGATCTTAAAAACATGAACATAATATTTAAACATCAAAATCTTAAGAAATGGCATAAAACATAACATTACATAAGGTATAGATAATAATGGAACATCAATCATGATAAAATATCATGGGAATTAAACATGTAATTTTGTAAAACCATTAAGCACAAGATATGATTTCTATAGTTTCCAAGGCATTTCTTCCAAGACCATCTTAGTGGACAAAGTCCCTTTCTTAATCGAGATCACTCCTCGTTCTACTCCTGTAATACTAAACTAGATTAACTTACCGTTCCAGCCATGTATATCTCATGAGATATAAATCTTTACACAATGCATTGGAGGGAGATATAGATCCCACAAATCTCATATTGAAATCATTCTTACGTGTGCAACAAAATAAACAAACATCATTCATAATAACCCAACAAATAAAATGGGTTTCATAAAAATCATCCCATAATAACATAATCCATAAAAAATAAATGGATCTCATTTTATCATTAGAAAAATCAAACCATGTAAATAATAGTGACATTATACTTTAAACATACACATATGAAATAATTTCATCTATGATGGAAAATGGTTTTGATAAAACACTTGAAAGGAATTTTTGAGGAAAATATCATTTCTTATTCAAAATCATTTTCATCTCACAAAATGCAATGCAATTTTAAAAGAAAATTAATTTATTGAAAATAATCATGAAATCTTGTAGAGCACGCTTCATGAGTAAAAGGACTTATGAAACCAGAAAAATCCATTTATGACGTATAAGTTAAAAAAACATTCTCCACATACTTTTAACGAAAAAGTAAAAAATTTCCTCGTGTGGTAAAAAAAAGTAAGATTCCATTCATAACATGTGGTAAATTTAAAAAATGGGTAAAAATAACATTAAACATACATGAATACATTTTTAGAAAACATGGGAATGGAAGATAACAACAAACCCAGTAAATACATACGAATAAACAACCTCAGATAAAAACGAGATTGGAAAAGTTATCTCTTATCTTAGGTCCGATATGATTCGTACGTATCCGAACCTCATGTATAATGATTTAAATAATGAGATTTAATTATTAAAGAATCATATTCATTGTTATGATATCATATATGTTTCACTTATGACTTTGTATTCACCGTTATTTTGTAAATTCCATGTTAAAGCAGCGTTTTGGGTAAAATCATTTTATTTATCGTACATGTTTGGACATGTTCTTATTGATATTATAATTATCTATATCATGATTTAATTACTTTTAAAATGTAAATCATGATTTATATATCATATATATTTAGTATATATATATATAATAGATAGATAAATGAAATGAAATACACTGTTCATGGAGACGGTAGGCCGTACGTACGCATGAACACTGTTTTCCTTTCCTTATTTACTTGAATGGAAGTATGTAGGTGACATATATATATATAAAGTAGCTTTATCATGTCATATATTTCATTAATATTCATTATATATACTTTATAATCATTCTTGAATGGTTAACATGGAGAATGAATCTAATCGCGTCATGGAGACGGTAATCCGTACGTACGCACAACCGATGATATCATTCCCATAATTATTGAATGGAATTGGAGTGTATGATATCTCATAATAAGTATAATGTTATAATAATCATATATAGTTATTATTTTCACCATTATACCCAACCAAGTAATGTGGTGGTGGAAAAATAGATTAGACCCCGGCGTGGAGACGGTATTCCGTACGTACGCACACGCGGTGATTTCGTTTTCCGTAGGATGGATAGAATGTAAATTGGGTTTGTTTCATAGTTATAATGACATATAATTATATTATTGATACCCATGTTTTTACTTTATAATGAAACAACTAAAAAAGAAGTGGAATAATAAAGAAACTTGAAAGAATCGGTAGAAGAGATTATCTCTTCTTTGACGCACCTCCTTTAAGCTTCTTCTTAAGGCACTTGAGTTGGTATTTATAGTAGAAAATAAACTCTATAATGTTTCTAGGGATGTTGAGAAGGAAATATGTCAGGGGTTGGTAGAGCATGAAGGCTCAAAATTGTGTGAAGAGAAGAGGGAGCATGTGCCCTTTTATATGGGAGGAGAGGGGCACTTTAGGAAAAAACTTAAAATATTATTTTATAATAAAGTCATATTAGGATTATAATGGCTCCAAATTGGCTTATTTAGAAGATAATGTTGGTATTGGTCGGAATCCCTTCAACCAATACGTTTTAGACAAGTTTAGGTTACTATTTTAACCCTATCATTTATATTTAACTCTGAGTTAAATAATTTAACTTTTACCCTATCTTCTTGTTTTCTTACACTATATGGTTAACAAACATTCTATAACAAGCCAGAATAACCCCATATAGTTTATTATTAATATATATAACCTTATCTAAGTCATTTGGCCAAGCCTTAGTTTTTAATAATAGAATAACTATTAATAATATAATATTTGTTTTAAAAACTATTTTATGTCAATTTCGACACTACTTGGTAATTGATTTTCGTAAAAATCATTACAGCATGATTAGTTCGAAAGAAGTTAATTAAATCAATAATAAAATGTCATATTAACCTATTATATTAGTGTAATTCACAAATATTATAAAATTACATTTATTTGGGTAATTATAATATCAATTATGTTAATATTTCATTAATAAGGTAATTACTGCATCATCATTATGTCATAAATAAATCAAATAATTTAATGTCTAAAAATTAGAAATAAAATACAATTATGTAGGATATGTTTTTATATTTCTAGTGAATATTTATAGTATAATTTATCTTATGTATAACCCTATTGATGAACTCTCTGTGGAATGGTTATTTTAATAATCACAAATAATAGTTTTATTTATTTCCTTTTAATCTCTTGTTCATCATGTTCAAAATATGTTTAAATCATATCTAAAATTGTTTATCTATGATCAATTTATGGTTATGGTTGACCTAGAAGTATTCTGGATTGAACAAACACTTTGTAAGAATTCAATGTCTTGACTCACCGATAGTCATTTTCTTGAGTCACCGTTAATGAACGATCGCACCGATGATGAATGCTCACACCGATGATGAACGGTTGCACTGATGATGAACGGTCCCACCGATGATGAACGGTCACACCGATGATGAACGGCCGCACCGATGATTAACGGTCCCACCGATGATGAACGGCCGCACCGATGATGAATGGTCGTACCGATGATGAATGGTAGTACCGATAACTATCAAAGATACTATGCTACCGATGCTAAGTTATTGATACTAAGCCACCGATGCTAAGCTACCGATACTAGGCTACTGATGCTAAGCTACCGATACTAAGCTACCGATGTTAAGCTACCGCTACTAAGCTACCGATGCTAAAACACCGATGCTGAAATACCGATGTTAAGAAATCGATGCTAAGACAACGATGTTGCTGAGACACCGATGCTGATGCAACTGAAACTGATGCAGATTCAAATTGTCTGACCGATCTCTTGACTCATTGATAGTAATGAAAATTGTTTGAAACTCAATATATTCTTATTTAATTCTAACAGTCATTTTTTATGTTTTTAATGCAATTAATGATATTTAATGATAGTGGTTGGCATGTCAGGAGACCGTACCTCGTATCTATGGAAAGGTAATCATTCCCATTGCCAGAACTCGTGGAATAAAAAAAGGAAGATTGAGCTACATGAAGATTGATGGCTAGATGCGTGAAAAGACATAGAGAAAGAATTATTCCTTGAATATACATGCGAGACTGAAGAAAACATGACGAAGCGGAAAAAGAAGATTTTTTCAAGATATAAAGAAAACTCTTATGCACGCAACCCAACACTACTGAAGAACAGATGGAGATCATTGGAAATCAGAGAACAGTCTTGATTGTGAAGAACATCAAGCTGAATCACGATACTTTTTATTTTAAATAGCAAACCATAGAAGGACTCAGAAGCATCTCTGCTAAATCCAACGAGTCCAGAGCTGCACTTCCAATCACTAGAGCTTTCTAAACTCTGATACATTCTCTCTTAGTGATTATTTTACTTATATTTTTGAGCAGTGTGTGTACTTCATACTCACACACTGACTCATGTGCTCAATTGGAGGATATCAAAATCCTCAAACCAAAATGGTTTACTCTTGTATTCCCACGACAACTATGGAAGAGGTCCTTGTGTGGCCTGGTCATTGTTTTTGTTTCCCACAAAAAATTGTTGTAGAGGTCCCTGTGTGGCCTGGACAGTCGTTCGCTATTGTTAACACCGATCCAGTGTGTGGATCAATTTATATAAATTGTTGAGAGGACTAAGTCTCGGCTTGATAGTGAACCTCTTGGTTAACTCTGGTGTGCATTTTAATTTATGTCTATAAGTAAACTATATAATTATTCCGTTTCTATTACTTTGAAATAAAAAACTATTTTAAATCTACTTTGATAATTAAATTAGCAAGTGTTTATACTTATTGTAAATCAAAATTTCAGATTCAAAAGTTAATTTAATCTTCAGATTAAGTTAACTAAGACCAAATAAATCTTTGAGAAACTGAATAAACCTTTACACTCTGTATAGATTCACTATAGTTTAAAATTGTTTTTAAATTGGGGGATTTTAAGAGAAATATTTTTTAACAGAATTTTTAATTAGAACTCAATTAACCCCCCTCTGGAGTATCCACTCCGACCAACATTTGGTATCAATGGATTTTTTTTAAGGATTTTTGAAACACTCTGTTTTAAAATTGTGATTTTAGTTTCATCTTTAATGATCTTAAATTTATGTTAGTTCTAAATTTTATCTCTTTAAATTGTATTTTCTAAAATCTAGTTATGGATAATAGACTAGAGGGTGATGCTACTAAAATTAAACCTTTTTTTAATGGTACGAACTATGATCAGTGGAAACATAAAATGAAAATACATCTAGATAGTATGGGTTTTGATATCTGGACTGCTATAGAGTCTCAAAATAAAATTCTAGAAACTGAACGATAAAATTGGGATGAACCCACAATGACTGCTTACAATAATAACTGTAAAGGTATGAATGCCATGTACTTTACTTTAGGGGATGAGGAATTTAACAGAATATCTGCTTGTAAAATTTCTTATGAAATTTGGGATACTTTATGTGTTTCTCATGAAGGAACAAATAATGGTAAAGAAATGCGATTGAATACTTATACTAATAAATATGAAATTTTTATAATGAAAACCGATGAACCCATTTCTGATATGTATCTTAGGGTCAATGAGATAGTCAATATAATCAATTTACTTGGTAAATCTGTTCCAGCAAAGGAAAAAATCATGAGAATCTTGAGATGTCTACCAGACCGATGGAGAGGCACATCTGTTTCAATCAAAGAATCATGTGACATTAGAGCTCTGCCTTTCAAAGAACTTATTGGTAAGCTTATGATGTATGAGGAAAAACTCAAGGTAAATAAAGAAGAAGATGATGAACCAAAAATTAAATCAGTGGCTTTCAAGTCTACTACTTTAAAGAGAAAGGACAAAGAAAAATAACAAATACAAACTGATAGTCAAATAAGTGCACGTTCAGACTCTGATAGTGATGCTGAAATGGCTCAGATATCCAAAAGGTTTAAGAAAATTTATTGGAAGAAGAAATTTTTCAGAAAATCAAATTACAAAGGAAAGTATGATAATAAGGGATATTGGAAGAAGGACTATAAAAAGATATATAGAAGTGATGAAGTTGTTTGCTACGAGTGCAAAAGAAAAGGACACATTAAAGCAGACTTTCCAAAGTTAAAATTCAAGAAGAAATATGATTACAAAGATAGTAAGTACAAGAATGCTATGAAGGATACCTAGAGTGCATCTGAAGATAGTACACGTGAATCTGAAATGTCTGATTTTGAGAAGAATCATGCCAACATGTGCTTCATGACCAACACATCCAAGGTAACTTTAGATACTCCAGTTTTAAATTATTATTATTCTAGAGATGATGCAGAATCTGATTCTGATTATGAAAACATGACTAGTGAGGAATTATTTGAATATTGTAATATGCTAGAAGAGACATTGAATAAACATGAGTATAAATACAAATCATTGAAGAAACAATATGCTCTCACCACATCTGTTAAAACTGAACTTACTATTGAAAAAGAGGAAAATGCTAAAATGTTAAATGAAAAAACCAAACTAAAATTGTCAAATGGGCAACATAGAAAAGATTTAGAGAAGATTACAAATTGAAAGGATACACTAACTCAAATGCTAGGAAATCAAGTAGCTCCCAAATACCCTACTAGAATAGGCTACATACCTGGACAGAGACAGATTACTAAGAATAGATTTATTCCTAAATCTGGATAGAATACTGGTAGTTCTAGTTCTAGATATTCATATGCTTCAACTAGTAATTCACATAGTTATAGATCAAATAAATTTTATCTTTAAAAATCGGTTGATTGTATAAATTTTATGAAACCCATAAGACAAATGTGGGTACCAAAATCTGTGATTGCTAACCTATCTAGACCCAAGAAGATCTGGTTACCAATGTTATTTTCCATCTAAATTTATTTTGTAGGAAACCTATTTGAAGAGTTCTCACAAGAAGGTATGGTACATGGACAGTGGATTTTTGAGACACATGTCTGGAGATTACTCATGATTTAAAAGTGTAATCAAGATTTATGGATGCTATGTCACCATTGGTGATAATTCTAAAGTAAAATTCATTGTCCTATGCCAAATTGGTAACACTGATTCAGTTTTAATTTCCAAAGTTATATTTTTTGATGGATGGAAATATAATCTGTTATGTATTTATCAATTTTGTGATGATGGTTTTAATGTCAAATTTGAAAATGATTTTTGTAATGTTTTTAATTCTAAAAATGTTTTAGTCTTTTCTGCTTTAAGAAATGAAAATGTTTATGGAGTTGATTTAAATTCTTTAGCTAAGAAAAATGTTTCATGATTAAATGCTTTTCATAAAGAGTCATGGCTTTGGCACAAAATATTAGGAAACTGCAACATCCATTCACTTAGAAAACTAACTAAGAAGAACTTGGTTAGAGACCTACCTAAACATGAATTCCCAATTGACAATGTTTGTAATACCTTATAAAAGAGAAAGTAACATAAAGTTTCTTTTAAATCAAAGAAAGAAGTTTCTACATCTCAACCTGTCGAGTTGGTTCCCATGGACTTTTTTAGACCATCAAGAGTTTCTAGTTTAAATGCGAAGTACTATGTCTATGTTCTAGTAGATGACTTATCTAGATATACTTGGGTATAATTCATAGCTCTCAAAAGTGAATCTTGTTCTTACTTTATTAAATATTCCAAATCAGTAGAAAATCTTAGTGGACTTAAGATTAAAACTCTAAGAAGTGATCATGGTCGTGTGTTTGAAAATCAAGAGTTTGAATCTTAATGCTCACACAATGGCTACAGTCATAACTTTTCTGCTCTTAGAACATCTCAGCAGACTGGTGTAGTAGAAAGAAGAAATATAACCCTTCAAGAAATAGCTAGAACCATGATTAATGAATATGACCTTCCTTTTTTACTTTTGGGCTGAAGTTGTAAATACAGCTTTTTATATCATTAATAGAGTCTTAATTAGACCAATTCTTAAGAATAACCCATATGAGTTGTGGAATAATAGAAAACCTAAAGTTAGTTACTATAGAGTCTTTTGCTGCAAAGTTTTTATTCTTAATAAAAAGGATAATCTTGACAAGTTTGCTTCTAAAATTGATGAAGAAAATTTTCTTGGTTATTCTTTAACTAGAAAAGTCTATAAAGTCTTTAATAAGAGAACCAAATGTGTGGAATAATCTGATCACATCAAGTTTGATGAAACTGATCCACATGAGCTTAAAACCTCTCTTGAAAATCATGAAGATGATTTATCTGTTCTGGACCTTAATGACAAATCTAAAGAACCAGCTATAAAGGCAACCAGTTCTGGACTTATTCAAGAATCTGTTCCTAATGAACCCGAACCTATAGATGAACATGAAATTTCTAGTCCTACCTTTACTAGATCAACTAGAATTCTAAATAATCTTCCTTTAGATGCAGTTTTTGGAAATCTTGATAGCGGGACAAAGACTAGAGCTTCTTTAAGAAACTAGGTTGAACATCAAGCCTTTCTTTCACAGAAAGAACCTAAAAATGTCAATGATGCTCTCTGTGATGAATTTTGGGTAATGGATTTGCAAGAATAGTTAAACCAATTTTAAATAAACAAAGTCTGGGAATTAGTTGACGGACCTACAGACACTTTAACAATAAGCACAAAATGGGTGTTTAGAAACAAAGTTGATGAGTCTGGAAACATAGATAGAAACAAAGCTGGGCTAGTTGCACAAGGATATAGTCAAGAAGAAGGTATAGACTATGAGGAAACCTTTGCACCTGTAGTCAGATTAGAAGCCATTAGGATCTTACTTGCATATGCGGCTCATCTGAATTTCAAGTTATATCAAATGGATGTAAAAAGTTCTTTTCTAAATTATTTTATTGTTGAAGATGTTTTTTTTGAACAACCACCTCGATTTATTAATCCTCATTTTCCAAATCATGTTTTTAAACTTTTGAAAGCTTTATATGGCTTAAAACAGGCTCCAAGATCTTGGTATGATAGACTTAGTAATTTTGTTATTTCAAAAAGCTTTACTAAAGGGATTACTGATCCAACTCTTTTTTAAAAAGAATTTCTAAAGATGATTTAATTGTTCAAATCTATGTTGATGATATTATTTTTGGATCTTCTAAAATTTCTTTATGTACTGAATTTTCAAAGAGTATGCAAAATGAATTTGAAATGAGTTTAATGGGAGAACATAAATATTTTCATGGATTTCAAGTTTTTCAAAATGAAAATGGTATTATTGTGACTCAAAGTCAATACACAAAGGATCTTCTAAAACGTTTTGGTTTGGATAGTATTAAGGAAAGTGATACTACTATGAGTACAATCTGTAAATTGGATGCAGATGAAGCTGGGAAACCAGTGGATCAAACCAATTACAGAGGTATGATTGGAAGCTTACTTTACCTTACTACTACTCGACCAGATATTATGTTTAGTGTTTGTATGTGTGCAAGATTTAAAGATAACCCAAAATAATCTCATTTACTTTCTGTTAAAATAATTTTTAAGTATCTTAAACACACTGTAAACTTAGGTTTGTTTTATCCAAAAAGACAATCTTTTGAGCTAATCAGTTATTTCGATGCTGACTTTGTTGGTAGAAAGTTTGATAGGAAGAGTACATATGGAACATGTCATTTATTGGGTCAATCCTTAGTATCTTGGTGTAGTAAGAAACAGAACTCTGTTGTATTATCTACTACTGAAGGAGAATACATTGCTGCTGGTAGTTTTTGTGCACAAATTCTATGGATGAAACACCCTCTTTTGGACTATGGATATGATTTTAAGCATATTTCAATTAACTGTGATAACACTAGTGCAATTAACATTTCAAAGAACAGTGTGTCTCACTCTAGAACCAAACACATTGATGTCAGACATCACTTTTTGAGAGATCACTACCAAAAAGGTGATATTACTCTTGAGTTTATAGGCACTGAACCTAAATTAGCCAATATTTTCACCAATCCCTTAAATTGTGAAAGGTTAAACTCGATTAAATGATAGTTAGGTATGATAGATCTATGAAACTTATCAATCAAACCAATCTGTCAAACTGATCTGTCAAACCGATCTGTCAAACCGATCTATCATGTTGACTAGTGCTACCGATTGGGTCATACTATTTTTTTGTGTGCTTAAAAATGACGTTGTTTTACATAATTGATATTTTACTGTTTATAACACTAAATGATACAAATAATGACTTGAGGCTATTCCATTATATAAATACTGTTGACCTTCCATTTCCTGCCGAACTATCTCCTCTATGTAACCCGAGCCTTTTGAATCTTTCTAAGCCTCTTGATTGTCTCAAAACCGCAAAATGGCCAAGAAAAAGAGACAGAGCATGGAATCTGAAGGAAAATCACCTATCAAGCGTGCTCGAGGTGAGTCGAGCAGTACGACATAGAGGTATGTGAACCCGGAGCGGGAAAAATGAGAAGTTATAGATGAAATGGAAATTTGTTCGGAATAGGTTTTATCTAGCAAGTCTGTTCTCTTGAAAGTATTGGAAGCTCAAGGCCGGAAGGAGTGGTTCTATAATAATTATAGAGTATTTTACCCGAAGCTAGTACACGAGTTCTATTTGAACCTAGATATTGATTTGGATAGAGTAGAGGCTTCGAGATTTTCTTCAATAGTAAAAGGGAAAAAGATTACATTTTCATCATAAAAATGGGCTAAATGTCTAGGAGTACGTCACAATGGAAGATACGAGGACTATTATGGTAATATTCCTCCCACAACTGATTACTTTTCTTATGAGTTTTCCTTGGAGTTTTTGACTGGGAAATTTGAATCATGAAGGATAATTGCTGCTGAGTTGGATGGTGAGAACCAAATCCTGTTCAAATTTATTCAACATCAGGTATGTCTAAGAACAGGTGATTTTGCTGCAGTAAAGTATCAAGATGTTTTTCTTGATATTTCTTTTCCTGAATGGAGAAAAGATCAATCTATGTAGATATTTTTACGAGCATATCATTGATATGATAAAACCTTCAAAGAAAGATACCACTCTGTTTTATTGTAAACAGATTTCTGCCATTCTGAAATTCTTAGGCTATGTGGATGATGCTGATGGGTGTATCTCATCAGTTAGATTTTGTTTCAACAAAGTTATTTTTAAGAGAATGAAAATAAATTGGAACCCATGGATGAAAGCTTGGGTTGCTAATGAAGAAAAGTTATATGAGTCCTTCAATCCTACTAATCATCCAAGGAGACCAAGGGAAGTAAGAGATCCTAGCTTAAAACCTGGTGAGGAAGTGATCTATTTAGATGAAGAAGAGGAAGTGGTGGCTCCTAAAGAAATAGGTGAATCCAGTAGGAAAGGAACAGTAGAAGAAGAAGAAGCTGATGAGAATCTAAATGCTGAAGAAGAGGCTGAATCATCTCCTAATGAAAGGAGTGATCCTAATACTGTTAGCCCAAAGAGAAGAAGGATGTAATTTGGTTTAGCAAGTCCTCCTCTCAATTTACCATGAATTGAAGCGCTTTTAGATGATGATGAAGAAGATGAGACTACTGAATAAACTCTTGAGGAGTATGAATCCGAAAGTACAGACAGTTCTAGTGAGAGATCAGTTAATGAAGATGATGATGATGATGAAGGTGGTTATGGAGATAAGGGTGATGTTGATGGTGATGGTGGTAGTGGTGACAGTGAAAGTAATGGTGATGATGCTGATGATGATGATGCTGATTCTAGACCTATTGAAGGTCAGAATGTGATTCGGGATGATCCTTAACCCCAACCTATTGAGAAATAAAATTTCCCTGAGGCCAAGTCAATAGAACATTTGGAGAGTGATGGGGATGGAGAAGTCCTTCCTAGAAATTATGGACGAGCTCAGTTTGTGAAACCTATATACCCTTCATGAAAACCGGCATGGGAAGAGCATCCAGGACATGCTATTCTAGGATTAGACTACCTAGAGGAAGAGGAAGGTGTAGAAGTGGATCTTGTAGGCATAAGTGATTCTGTTAAGGGTCAATTCGTTGTCGAGTTTTTGAAAAGAACAGATGTCAGACCTGATCCTTCAGTATCTCAAAGTGGACCTGATCCGGTAGTTGCTCAGTTAGACTTTGATAATTTCAAGGTTGAATTGGTTCAAGCTGTTAGGGAGACTGTGAAAATTTATTTATCTCATATTCATGCTCCTACTCCTTTGACATTTTCTGATGCTGCTATGAATGATTTGGCTCAAAGAGTGGGAAACCTTATCAAACCAGACCTGTGCAATTATAGTGAATCGATTGGCAGTCATATTACCTCTTTGAATCAAACACTTACGGAGTTAGGCATCAATCTTGTTTCTTTGTCAGGTGAGTTCAGAACAACCATCTCTGGTATGATGGAAGTTTTAAGAAATTTGATAGAACATTTGAAGAAAGCATATTTCAGGAAGTTAAAAACTGAGATTACTTAGGTTATTGCTCAGTCTAGCAATGCCAAGGTTACCAAGATCACTGGTCGAGTATTAGACACCTTAAGAGATGTTGTTATAGAAGAGCTGGCAGCTCTTGGGAAGATTTTATAATTAGACTCTTTGAAGAAAATGAAAGAGCATAGTGATCATGTGCATAAAATGGTACAGTTGTATTCGGCTGATGCGACAAAAGCTCAAAAAGAGATTAAGGAAAAAGTAGATCATTATTTCTCTATGATCAACACAAATCATGAGTTGAATCATCACTCTAACGTACTAGCTGATAATCTGAGACTCCCTCCAGTGACTCAAGATTTTAAAGCTCCAGTTCAGCAATTAATAGTTTTTACCCCCACATTAGAAAATTTCATGCAAAATAAAGATGATTTTGAAAAATCCATGAACTATGGTGGAGATGTCGTTCAGGACTTCATCTATTTACTAAAACCCTACCCTCATGTGCAAGAAAAAGCCATTGTTTTTCCAATAGCTGAGACTCTTAAATCATCAGATGTTGCTCTCAGACAGATGTCTATCTCTCAAGCTCTTTCCAGTATTAGACCAGTCTGTCAACATCAACCTTCAGAACGACCTTCTTTGTAGCAGGTGACCTTGGAACCCATAGTTCGTCCAGCCTGGGTCATCCTACCTCCTTTCTCCATAAGTCTAGTTCCACCTTCTACCCAACAACCTTCTGGACCTTCAATTCCTCCTACTGCTAAAGAGAAAGCTCCCTTACACCCAGAGAAATAGTTGTTACTGCCAATTTTTGATAGGGTGTTTGTTTTCCTGAACTATTCCCTCTTGTCTGTAATATGTGTACTCATTGTTATGGAATCTTCTTTCTTGTCTTCTTTATATCTTCTTTTTGATAATCCCAAAGGGGGAGAGAAATCACAGAGAGAAAACAAGGGAATCATGCATGCATATGCGAACACAGGGAGAATGCCTCAGTTATATATATGTTCTGGTTGCTATTCTAACCATGTTTTATCTTTTTTCATATATTATTTTTTATAGGGGATGATAATTAATGACATACTATATTCTCTCCTCATTTATTCCATTGATTTGTGATTATTGAAAAGGGGGAGATTGTTGATCTCTCTGTGGAATGGTTATTTTAATAATCACAAATCTTAGTTTTATTTATTTCCTTTTAATCTCTTGTTCAACTTGTTCTAATTATGTTTAAATCATATCTAAAATTGTTTATCTATGATTAATGTATGGTTATGGTTTACTTGGATGTATTCTGGATTGAACAAACACTTTGTAAGAATTCCATGTCTTGACTCACCGATAGTCATTTTCCTAAGTCACTGTTAATGAACGATCGCACCGATGATGAACGGTCGCCCCGATGATGAACGGTCACACCGATGATGAACAGTCGCACCGATGATGAATTGTCGCACCGATGTTGAATGGTCGCACCGATGTTGAACGGCCGCGCCGATGATGAATGGTCGCACTGATGATGAATGGTCGCACCGATGATGAACGGTCGCACCGATGATGAACGGTCACACCGATGATGAATGGTCTCACTGATAACTATCAAAGATACTAAGCTACTAATGTTATGCTACCGATAATAATTCACCGATGCTAAGCTACTGATGCTAAGACTCCGATGCTGAGATACTGATGCCAAGACACTGATGCTCAGACACTGATGATGTTGAGACACCGATGCTGATGCAATTGAGATGCAGATTCAAAATGTCTCACCGATCTCTTGACTCATCGATAGTCATGAAAACTGTTTCAAACTATATAAATATGTATTTAATTCTAACCATCATTTTTGATGTTTTTAATGCAATTAATGATATTTAATGATAGTGGTTGGCATGTCAGGACACAGTACCTCGTATCTATGAAAAGGTAATCATTCCCATTACTGGAGCTCATGGAATAAAAAAAAAGGATGATCGAGCTGCGTGAAGATGGATGGCTAGATGCGTGAAAAGCATAGAGAAAGAATTCTTCCTTGAATATACATGCGAGACTAAAGAACACATGACGAATTGGAAAAAGGAGCTTTTTGCATGATCTAAAAAAACTCTTATGCACACAACCCAGCACTACTGAAGAACATACGAAGAACACTGAAAATCAGAGAACACTCTTGCTTGTGAAGAACATCAAGCTGAATAACGATACTCTGTTTTTTAAACAGAAAACCATAGAAGGACTCAGAAGCATCTCTGCTAAATCCAACGAGTCCAGAGCTGAAATTCCAATCTCTAGAGATTTCTAAACTCTGATACATTATCTCTTAGTGATTATTTTACTTACATTTTTTAGCAGTGTGTGTACTTCATACTCGCACACTGACTCCTGTGCTGAACTGGAGGATATCAAAATCCTCAAACCACAATTGTTTGCTCTTTTTTACCCATGATAACTATGGAAGTGGTCCTTGTGTGGCATGTCATGGTTTTTGTTTCCCAAAAAGAACTGCGGTAGAGGTCCCTGTGTGGCCTGGACAGTCGTTCATTTTTGTCAACCTCAATCCAGGTGTGGATCAATTTATATAAATTGTTGAGAGAACTATGTCTGAACTTGAGACTGAACCTCTTGGTTAACTCTACTGTGTACTTTAATTTAAGTCTATAATTAAACGATATACTTAATCTGCAGCTATTAATTTAAAATAAAATTTTTTTAAAGCTACTTTGATAGTTAAATTAGCAAGTGTTTATAAATATTGTAAATCAGTAAGTCAGTTTCAAATGATAATTTAATCTTCAAATTATGTTAACTGAGACCTAATCAATCTTTGAGAAAGTGATTAAACTTTTACACTCTGTGTAGATTTACTATAGTTTAAGTTTGTTTTTAAATTGGGGGATTTTTAGAGAAATATTTTTTAATAGAAATTTTAATTGGAACTCAATTCACCCCCCTCTTGAGTATCCACTCCGACCAAAACCTATATTAAAAATGTTCTAGTTATTAAACATTGATTTTACCTCTTTTAACTCTTCTTTAAATAAAATAATAATAAATGTCCTAATCTAATCCAAATGGACCTAATGGTCATATTTTAATCCTAAGGTTGTTTTTGGTCGAATTATACTTATCCAATAGAATTAGGACATGTGTTAGGGTAATAGTAATATCATTTTTACCCTTAATTACCCTATTTACTTTTAACCGTGTTAAATAAATGTAAAAAGTTATTATTCACCAAAATTATTTTTATCTTATTGAATCACATTTTACTCTTTGATATTAACCATGTATCTCGGATTTTTGAAATTCCACTCACAGAAGCGGTAAAATTATGTTTTATGTAAATTTTCAAATTCTCCTAGGAGGTGGGTAAAAGACAATGAAAAGTTCAATAAAATTTTTATATATCTAAACTTATTATAAAATGACTCCAATGAATTACATTGAACTTATATGGGTAATATGTTTCAATTTTTACCTAAAATAAATTTAAATAAGAAAAATAATTATTTAATAAAAAGTAGGATTTTAAATAGTAACCTAGTGTTTTCACTATTCATAAAAAATTGAATATTTTCAGAAAAATACTAAAAAGTCACCCTAGGCTATCTTCAATATTCTTAATCTAAAAATGAAGTTAATTTTCAAAGATAAAGTTTATAAATTTTCAAAAAGTGGGTATTACTATTCATAATAGCTAGTTCATAATAATATTATAATAATATATCATTTAATGAAACTTGGTATTGCATACTACACACGCTATCGAAGAAGGTCTTTATTGTGTGTAATGCAATCCATGTCAAGGCTGCGTGTAGTGAAATCATTGTTTGGTGTTGCGTATAACATAATTAAAACTTATTTCATTTAAACATCAAACAAAATCTATACATAATGTTGTGTAGAATAATTTCAACAAAACAAACTTGAAATTATGTGTAACACGAGCCAAGAATAGTGTTGCATATACTGCAAGCTAATACAGTGTTGCATATAGTACTAGATAATCTTGGTGTAGTATATAATAGAAGACATCAAAATAATATATCTCATAAAATCTCGAGGTGTTAAAACAATATAGTGTAAACTTTCATAAATAAGCACAAACATTTAAGGCAATGTACAACTAAAAAAATCCTTTAAAACAGGAAATTCAACATAATATGGAAGAAATAAAATGAAATAATTCCATTTACTTATTCACATGGATATTACTCTAATCGATTAATCAAATGCAATATCAATAACTACATTCATACTGAAGGAATGCATAATGCCATACTATCATAACAACGTATCCAAGGCCTCATGCCGAGAATACAAATAAGAATTTGTCAAGGGCTCGTGCCAAGACACTAGATAGTCTCATGAAACCTACCTATTCATTGAGGAGCTATAGTGGGCTCCACCTGTCACTTACTAAGTCCAATGCATTTCTCATATGAACAGGTTTAAACATAACATAAACATTCATATTAGAACTAGCATAAGAAATGCCGATACATTCTCCATAAACCATGAATGGTATAAAAATAACACATCCACAGTCAAACATATCACAAAACCATTAATACAATACTCTTTGGATGAATTTTCTGAATTCGCTATAAGAAATTGACTACATTTGCACACATGTCTTCCATGAAGCGAATGTTGTTGCTGATTCCCTTGCCATCAAAGGTGTTCACCAGAGAAGGACATGGCTGGATGCGCTGCCAGCTGATTTATTTCACCTCTTTGAAAGAGATTGTAATAAGATCACATCCTTTCGACTCATGTAAACTTTTGCTTCTCTAATTAATAAATGGTGCTTTGATCCTTGACTGAGGCATTACCAAAAAAATCAATTTCAAATAAGCTTAAAATCCATCAATGGATGTCGACAAAGATGAAATCAAAACTATTTGAGAGAAACATCTCTTTTTTTGAAATCATTTAAAAGTCACACATTTATTAAGGAAGTAATTTAAAAGAGATTTTTGAATCAAAGTGTCCCATAACAATTTGAAACTTTTGAAAAGAAATATCATTTCAAAACATTCATGTTCATATAAATAAATCATTAAAATCATTTTGAAAACATGGACATTAATTAAAATAATTTAGATAGATAAATCATTAAAACATTTAAAATTCTGATCTTGATAAAGAGTACCTTTCACAAATTAATAAAATAATCATTTTTAAATCATTTAAAAATCACATAAATATAAAATAAAACATTTACATTCAAAATAGTCTTATAATATTGTAAGGGAAGCTTCGACGATTTTATAACGGTGGAAAATAGTCACACCCGCCGTATAAGTTAAAAAAATACATTCTTACCTTAATTCTGTTGAAAAGGATAAAAGGGACATTGTTGGAAAACGATGGAAAGATTACATTATAAACATCTTAAAAAAAGTAAAAAAGGTTAAAAATGACTTTAACCCATAGTCTATAAAATAGTAAGAATTATTTGAAATGATTTTTTAAGAAACATGGATGTGGATGATGAAGAGGTCCCAGTAGATAATTACGAATAAACAACCTCAGATAATGAAGAGATTGTGAAATAAACCCTTACCAAGTAATTTTCCTTGGTTGAGGGTTGGTTAACCTACTGTATAATGGTCAAATAAAGTTTATTAAATTATACAAGAATCACATACATTAATATGATATCATATATGATCTTTTAACATTTCCTTGTTAATAATATCTTTGTATTATCGTTGTTTCAGGTGTTAACTGATTCATTTTCCTTATATATAATTTGTTATGTAAGACATGTTTGTTATGGATAGTTTGTATATTATTCATATCCAGAATGATATTAAGTCTTTAAAAATTATTTTTAACCATCAAATGAAAATAAAACGTGTATGGAAATGATGGGGAATGTATCTCATCGTGTTCGTGGAGACGGTAGTCTGTACGTACGCACGAGCGACAATATCATTCCTTTGATATTAAAATAATATATAATTTGATGATATATCATATATAAAGAATCATTATCATGTTATATTTTTTATTTAAATCAATTACACATCATTATTATACCTATCCAAATAATAATGTATTGAAAAACAATTACACCATGACGTGGAGACGGTAAGCCGTACGTACACACGTATGGTGACATCTCATTCATGGGATGGATAGAATACTGAATATGGTTGTACCATATTTATAATAACATCATAGTATATAGGAGATAATGGAGATATTATTTTATAATTGAAATATCAAAAAATGAAAAAGTCGAAGAAGAAAGGAACTTGAATGAGGGTGGTGAAAATATTACCTCTTCTTCAGGTTCTTCCTTTTGATTTGATCAAAAGGGCTCCTTAGGATGGATTTCTGATAAAACTATGTAATCTAGGCATAAATGAGGAAAGTTTAGATAATATTTTGGCATGTTTTGGATGAGATAAAAGGCTTTGGAGATGTGAAGAATTGGTTAGAAGTTGTGTCCTTTTATAAGGAGGAGGAGGGGCTCTTTAGAAAAAACATAAAGTATAATTTATAATAAATTCATATTCTTTTTATAATGGCTCCAAAGTGTATTATTCAAAGTCTAATGTGAGTATGGGTCGAAACCCAATCAGCCAATATATTTTAGATAGGTTTGGGTCATTATATGAACCTTATCTTTTAGTTTTAACTCTTAGTTAATTAGATTGACATTTACTATGTCACTTTGTATTTTAATATTATATAGTTAATTAAAAAACTATATACATCCAAGAGACCCCCAAGTGGACCATTAATGACACAAATATCAAGATATATGTCCTTTTTCTGAACCTTATATTTTTAGGAATATAATATCAATTAATAATATAATATTTGTTTTAAATACTCATTTATCCCAATTTTTACCATATGTAATAATTGATTTTTGTTAAAGTCTCAAAAAATTTATTAATTCGAACAAAATTAATTCACGCAATTATAAAATTTCATATTAACAAATAAAATTAGTTTATGAAATCAAAACATTCAAATTATTTTTATTTTAACATCTATAATACTAATTATTTGATTCTTTCATTAATGAGGAAAATACTGCATCATTATTGTGTCATAAATAAATTTAATTATTCAATGTCTAAAAATTATAAATAAATACCATTATATAGAAAATCGTTTTATCTTTCTAATTAACATTTTTATTTGAAAATATAACATATATAATCCTATGTAAAAATTGTTTTGCTAAAAGATATATGCTTATGACATTTTTGTATTTACTTTAACTTAATTAATATAAAGTGTCCTTATCACCTACAAGAGGCTCCCTGGGGCCCCAAAATAGACCAATAGTATTCCATGGTCGGAAATGTATCAATAAATAGTGTTAGGACACGTTTTAGGGTAAATTAATATTATTATAATATTATTTTTTACCCTTATTTACCGGATTTACCCTTTAACCATGGTAAATAAAATATTTTCAGAAGTAATTATTCAAAATGTCTAAAATTAAGAGTTACCTATTTTCACAATCTGGAAATCTTGATTCCATATATGGAATCCATTTTTCCAACTTCAAAACATATAAGTGGCCGAAATTAATTTAAAAATTATTCCCGTTGTCGAAACAAAAAAAACGTGTTTTTAAATAATAACTGTCAAAAGATTGACACTTTCTGATGTCCAGTTTAAATATGAAATTATGTTCAATGACCAAAATTGGATTAAATTGAAAAATTATAATCTAATTATACTATAAAATCACTCAAATTCATAATTTATCACTATTAATTTTTTAGATTAAAAAAGTTGTTTTTAATTAAAATTTAGTAATTTTCACTATTAATCAAAATATGAAAGTTATCGGAAAAGCACCAAAATTTCACCCTAATATAATTTCGATATTCCGAATCCAAAAATGATGTCTGTTTTACCAAATTCAAAACATAAATGTTGCATCTATTAATTCAAAATTAATTCATCCTATTAAAACCAAAAGGCGTATCTAAAAAACAAATAATAACTATCATAAGTTTGACACTTGTTTCTGTCCAATTTCAAAGTGAAATTACTTACAGTGGATATCATTGGATTAAATGGTAAAAATATAATATATTTATACTTCCATACCATTAAAATGTATAATTTATCAATATAATTTATTTTGATTAAAAAACTTGTTTTCAGTTAAAATATAGTATTTTTCACTATTCACCCAAATATAAGAGTTATCAGAAAAACACCCAAACTTTATTGAAACTAAATTATTATGTCCTGATTCTAAAGAAGAAGTTTATTTTTTCAAATTTAATATATAAAAGTTTCATGTATTGGATTTAAAAAGGTTTTTCCATTAAAAGGTGGTAAAATTTCATTTTTTGAAAAATACTTCTTTTATATAAAAAAAATGTATTTGTTCATACATTATGTCTAAGAGACTTATAATATGGATTCTAAAATTATAAGGATTATATAAAGATCAAAATTCAGTTAATTCTATTCATAACCGCTTTTGAACAGCTTGTTTGATAAGTCATGGTGCCCTAGAACTCAGTGTTGCGTACTGTGAAATCATGGGGTGTTACAGTTTATAAAATTTTGTATTATTATAATATTCTTTTTTCCCGGAATTGGCCTATTTACCTTTAACCGCGGTAAATAAAATTCAATATTTACTATTCACAAGAAATTATTTTCATCTTTTTGAAACACATTTTACTTACAAATAAAAACTATGTATTTCAAGTTTCCAAAACTAAATCCCTAGAAGCGGTAAAATTTCATTTAAATGAAATTGTTATTTTTTAACAACTACATAGTGGTTTCACTATTCAAAAAATTGATGTTTTTCAGAAAAGAACACAAAACATATCCTAAGCTATATTTGATATTAAAAATTCAAATAGGATGTCTATTTTACCAAATTAAAGACATAGTAGTTTGATTAGTTAATATAAAATTAAATCTCATTATCAAAACATATAGTGTGTTTTTAAGAAACAATAACTATCAAAAGATTGTCAATTCTTTATGTCAAATTTCATTGTGAAATTAATTACAACAAAAAAAATTGGATAAAATGTCAAAATCATAATATTATTACACTTTAAAGCCAATTAATGAGATAATTTACCATATAAATAACTTATATTAAAAAGAACATTTGAATTCAAACACAATCTTTTTCAATATTAATAAAAAATGAATTTTATTAGAAAAATACCAAATATTTACCCAAAGTAAATTTCGATGTCTCAATTCTAAAGAATAATGTTATTTAGTCAAATAGAACATATAAAAGTGACCAAAACATTATTTAAATAGGGTTCACCATCAAAATGGAGAAAATCGGCCTTTTAAAGAATGTTAGAGTATTTATGCTTAAAATTAGATTCATTTAACATTTTAGGCATCTAAATTTATTTGGTAAATGTATAAACATTTAACAAACATGTATAATAATATTGTAGTTAGTTCAGTTCATTCCTTCCAATACAACTTCTAGGAGTTAACTACCATTTAAAATAATAATATCATATTCTTATTGTGAAACGTAAGATTTCAAATAAATCCTTTTTTTGTGTATCAGGTATTCCATTGGGCATATCAACCCCTTTAATGTAAAATTAATATTTAAATCACAAATAAAAAAAATTATGAATATGTATTATTTCATTATTTACCTGGAATGTAACATCCTTCCCCCCATTTGGATATTGCATCCCCGGAATATTATTCACTTATCAAATAAATGGGGGTATTTATCCCTCCTATAATTTTCAGATTCCCTTGTTGCCTCTTCAACTAGATGGTTTTTTTTCTCAAAATCTTTACTTGTTGAATTACATTACTCCACAACACTTTATCTATACAGTCAAGAATTTGGGCTCGTTGTTCCTCATAATAGAGATTCTCTTCCTACTGAACTACCTCTAGACTTAAAACATGAAATAGATCTTGCATATACTTTAGCAACATTTAATAATGAAAAATGTTGTGTACATTGGATAAACATGGAGGTAAAGCCACTCAGTAAGCAACTGATCCAAATTTCTCCAGGATCTTATAAGGTTTAATGAACTTCGGACTCAACTTTCCCTTCTTACCAAAACTCGTCACACTTCTCTATAGAGAAACTTTTTAGAAAGACATGATCACCTACCTCAGAAAGAGAGATCCTTGCTTTGGTTATCCGCATAAATTTTCTACCTACTCTGAGATATTCTCATGTGCCTCTGAATCAAATGAACATTTTCTACCATCTCTTCTACCATTTTTGGTCCCATCATCTTCCTTTCACCAACTTAATCCCAAAAAGATGGAGTTCAAAAATGCTTTCCATATAATTCTTTAAATGGAGACATTAGTATACTGAAATTAAAACAATTAATATAAAAAAATTAAACCAAGGAAATATATTGGTCACAACTTCCACGGTAATCCAGTGAACAAGAAGATAGAATATCCTCAAAGGTCTGATTTTCTCATTCGGACTGCCCATCTGATTGCGTATGAAATGTTGTACTAAACTTTTATTCAGAACCCATCAACTTCTGAAGGAGTTTCCAAAAGATTTAAGTTGTCTAGGGATCACGATCAGATTCAATGGAGAGGGGAACACCATGTACCCTGACTACCTCTTTAACATACAACCAAGAAAATTGATCTAGAGATAAATTATCTCTAATAGGAAGGAAATGAGCATATTTAGTCAACCGATCAATAATAACCCAAATTGCATTATTACCTGGAGATGTATTTGGTAATCCCACAATGATGTTCAGGGATATATTTTCCCATTTACACCCTAGCACTAGTAATGATTGAAGAATCTCTTTCAGTAAATGCCACCCTTCATTAACATACCGACTAGTCGAACACTTCATAGTAAAATCTGAAATATCTATTTTCATTCCATCCCTCTAGTAATACTCCCGATGATCTTTGTACATCTTAGTAATATCAGGATGAAAATAGAGAACTATGAGCTTCACATAACAACTCATTCTTAAACTTTAAATCACAAGGAACACATAATCTCTTCACAATCCTCAAAACACAACCATTATCAATGTTAAATTCAGGAAACATACCATTCTGAACCAACTATTCCTTTTTCAGTAACTCACTTTCATTATTATTCGATTGCTTAATTCTGTCTGATAGAAATGATTTCAATGACACATGGAACAATAAAAAAGAATTTTCTGCACCAACAACTTCTATGCCAAAGATTATCAAATCACAAACCAAAAGATCTTGTTTCAAACATAGTATGGTTAATGAAGCAATACTTTATTGACTCAAATCATCAGCCACTTTATTTTCTTTTCCTGGATGGTAACGTATCATGCAATAATAATCCTTGTTTAATTCCAACAATTTATTATGTCTCATGTTCAATTATTTCTGAGTGAATATATACTTCAAACTTTTGTGGTATGTATATATTTCACATTTTACTCCATAAAAATGATGCCTCCAAATTTTTATACAAAAAAAACAGCAGCTAAAATCCAAATCATTTGTAGGGTAATTTAGCTCATGAGGTTTCAACTAATGTAATGCTAAACAATTACCTAATCATTCTGCATAAGGACACAACCAATTCCATTCAATGAAGAATCTTTCTAAATAACAAACTCCCCAATTGTGGAAGGTAGTGCCAAAACTAGAGCATTCAGCAATCATCTTTTCAATTCTAGAAAAACGCCTCACTTTATTTTTTCCAAACAATCATAACACCACTTCGAGTTAAATTAGTCAGTGGACTAGATAACCATGAAAAATTATCAACAAACCTCTGGTAATAACCTGCCAATCCAAGAAAACTAAAAATCCCAGTTATATTTGGGGTTCCTCTCCATTCTTCAAAAACAATTATTTTAGAAGGATCAACAGTTATTCCATTTTTGAAACAATGTGACCATAGAAAGAAATTTTCTATGACCAAAATTCACACTTTTTGAACATCCGAAATAGTTTTTTTTTCTTTTAAGGTTTCCAAGAAAACCCTTAAATGACTTTCATACACCTCTTTACATTTAGAATAAACCAAAATATCATCAATGAACTCAACCAAAAACATATCCAAAACTCATGGAAAATTCTATTCATAAGATTCATGAACAGTGTTAGTGCATTGGTTAAACAAAAAGGTATAACTATAAATTCATAATGACCATATCTAGTACGAAATGCGGTCTCTGGAATGTCTACTTCCTTTACTTTCAACTGATGGTATCCTGACCTCAAATCAATTATCAAAAAATATTGAGCTCCATGGAGCTGATAAAACAAATTGTCGATATGAGGAAAAGTATATGGGTTTAATAATGATGTTATTAAATGCTCTATAATCAAAGAAATGTCTCAATAAACCGTATTTCTGTTTAATAATCAAGACAACAGCACCCCATGGTGATGTTCTTGGTCAAATGAATCCTTTATCTAATAACTCCTGCAATTGCTTCTTTAACTCTAAAAGTTCAATTTGAGCCATTCAATAATGGGGTTTTAAAATTGGTTTACCATCAGAAACTAAGTCAACAGTAAATTTAACTTCTCAATCTAGTATAGTACTATGAAATTAATCAAAAAAAATATCAAGGCACTCATTTACCACTAGCACATCATTAATCTGAACAATTCCTTTTTTTTCAACAATATGTGAAAGGTAACATTCATTTCCATCTTTTACTAGTTTCTCAGCTTCCAGATATGTTATCAAAAGTAAAGGGTACATCCTTGTACAGAAACTGAAAATCTATCTAAAATGAAATCTCTTTATCACTGTAGTATCTCTTTTCATGATAAACAGAAAGACAATCCATACGCAAAATAACATCAAACTCTACTAGTGGAAAAAATAATGTTTGTAGGTTGATTATTTCTGCACACAATGACAAGATGGTTCTTGTAATTTAATTGTTGTCAATAAATTTCCTCCATGTGTTTTTACCATATGTTCCTTATTCATTTCTTGATAGGGAATTCCCAATTAACAAAATAACTTTTCAGAAATGGAAGAGTGCGTATACCTTGAATCAAACACACATTGGTATAATCTGAACAAACAAATAGTGTACCTGATATGACTTCATTTGATGACCCAACATCTACTGAAGTAGTTGCAAAGGATTTCACCACCCCTTTCTGCTTTTAGTTCGGCTACTTTCCCTCAGTTGAGTTCTTCGTTGGATAGTCATTTACATAATGACCTATTTCGTTGCACATAAAACATTTTACCGACTATAAATCATTTTTTGACTTACCGTTACCTTGATCTTTTTTAGTGCAATTATGAGCTTTATGTCCCATATTACCACATTAGTAGCACTTACAAGAATTCAAAAATGCATTCCCCATCATGATTTTCCCCACAATTTTCACAAACTAAAAACATGATTTTCTTACCATCAGTCTTTTTTGAAGAGCTCTTCTCCTTCGTCAGCCACTACGACCTATTATTCTATTATTTTTCAAACAACGCCTGATCATCAAGAAACTCCATTTCTATGATTTCTGCACCACGAACATGTTTTTCATAACTTTTGAACTCAGGATAAGATAATTCGCATCGATACTTTGGCTTTAATACTAAGTAAAAATGAATTCTTTTACTATCATGATCCCATTTGAAATTTCAATCGTACATTTCCAGTCGAGCGAATTTTTCTTCAAAAACTACCACTGAGTCATCCTCCAGCCTCAATTATATGAATTGTTTTTCCATCCTAAGACGAACCACCATAGGAATATATTTCTCAAAAAACATACCTTTGAATTCATCCCAATCATGAGCATCAATCTCCCCACTATCCCTGATATTTTTCACCATCGACCACCACTAATCAACTTCACCTTCAAAACGGTAAACAGCAAGACTAACCATTTGATGTGTTGAACAACCCATAACATCAAAAAGTTTCTCATGTGCTTTAATCCACCCTTATGCTAGCACAGGGTTAGATGACTATCTGAATGATGGGGGATGTTGCCTCATAAAATTCTCCACTACTAACATGTTCCTATATGGTTAATCAGACTAACATCATGCATGGATACCACCACCATTTATAGCCTAATTCAGTTATTCCATCACTGCACCAAACTTTTCAGTTCTGATTCCAACCCTCTCAGGTTGCTGATTTGGACGGTTGTCTTCTTCCTGATGTCGTCCCAACATAACTGCCCTATTTCCTCAGTGTAAAACCATTATGATCACCAAAATATCATAATCTAAGCAACATGGTAATCTATAAATTCTATATCATTTCAATATTAACATAATTTAATTTATGGATATTAATTTAACAATACCTTAACACCTAATGTTATCAAAACTGAACTCTAATACCAACTATATGGACCCTGCCTTAAACATTACTAAATCATGAATAAAATGAATAATTCAAATTAGGGATTTTTCAGGTTTAGAGTTTTAGAGAATTATGCCATAACTATTTCATTACATATAAAAAATTATAAGGTAGACACTTCTACTCAGTTTCCATTTTTTCATAAAATAAAATCTCTAAAAAAATATTCATGTGTAGTCCGGTGTTTTACATAGCATTACATTTCTAGGATCCCATCTTTGACCCTATTCATCATTAGGTCTTGTGAAAAACATTTCAAAACTTGGTGTGAGCCTAAAAAAGCTCAGTAAGGGTTATAAAACAATGATAGAAAATGTTAGTTTATCATTGCATACATAACATAAGCTCTTTAACATACCTCATGAAATCATAAGAAATATGAATAACAAATAGAAAATATAAATCATAAATGTAACTTGTGGAATTCAAATCATACTTACATTTTAGCCATCACAACTACGTAGGGAGTTACATTTGGAATTCCCATAACAGTATATTACCTAAATATATTAGGAGAAATACTCACGTTTACCTCTATCACGTTCCCCAATGTATTAGAGAGCTATCTTGGGCTCACCATCCCTAGTTTTATCATGGAAAAACACATATACATAAATAGTTCCCAAGAACCATAACATATTCTTAATAAATAAAACAAACATTAAGTAAAGATAACATTTCCAAATTTCAATCACAATATATCATTTAAATATATTCACTTTAAAAATCAATTATAAAAACCATTTTTAATACCAATATATAATGGAATATATGGAATTTAGTTTCCTTTTAAAAATAATATGGCTTGTTAAGGAAGCCAAAGATCAAATAATACTCATGGGGGAAAGAATCTCATTGTCAACGCCTATGCTAAAAAGAAACATTATTTTCTTATCATTCAGTAAAACACTTCATAGAGAAAATATTCCTTTTGAATAAAATTAAAATTCAATTGATTTTATACAATGTATAAAAGATAATCATGTATTAAAAAATATGCCTCAATGAAAGGAGATTGAGTCGAAGTCCATTACCTCATGTACGACATGACCCGATTGTTATTTAATCTCCTGAATAATAATCTTAAGTTAATTTATACATTCATAAGAATAATTTAAATGTTTATTATTACTTTCATATCACTTATTACCATGTTATGAAAATTATTTAATCTTTTCAGTTAATGACACTCCTTTTGTCGATATTTGGTACTTGAGTCAAAAATGGAATTTTTATAAATACTAGTTGTTCACATGGTCAAAATTTCATTATATATAGAATTATATTAATGATTTAGATATTATATATATCAAATATTTCCAGTATATACATGTATTTATAACAGTACATAACATTTTGAGGTATGAAATGAAATGCACTGTTCATGGAGACGGTGAGCCATACGTATGCATGAACACTACCTTAATTTCAATTTCTAATTTTAATGGAATTAAAGCATAATGATACATATTTATAATATAAATAAAGTATAATATCATATATAATATCATAAATGCCACCATTTATATGTCCCACATATGTCATTAACAAGTCATATCACTTTGAGGGCGCGGTAGTCCGCACTTCCTCAAATGAAATTATCACATTTACCCATAATAGAAACCATAAAGTTATGATATAAAAGAAAAATAATAAATCATAATGATAAAATAAACATAATATATTTCATATATAAATATAGTTTCATCTTAATGGAGACCATGAGAGGTGGTCAGAGATAATCAAACAATAATTGTTTCGTGAGGCGTTAGTTTTCCATCCACAGAAATGGTATGTTATTCACCCATTAGATGGAGGTGTGTGTAAATGTAGATGGAATACGTCCCATAAAAATATCCTAAAATATTTAGGATACTGTTGTTGTTATAAAATAAATGAATAAAAATAGTTTTGGTCTTGTAGATATAAAATAAATGAAAATAATTTAAGAGAAATTTTTACTTTTAGTTTGGGTAACTCCCTTTGGTTTGAACCAAAAGGGCTTCTGGAAGTGCTTTCTATCAATGTTAAGGCCTCTAGGAGGAAGAGAGGTATATTGAGATATTATTTGAGCAGGGTTTTTTCGAGAAATGTTTTTGAGAGGTGTGAGGAATGGGTAAGAAGTGAGGGCTATTTATAAGGGGGAGGAGGGGCTCTTTAGGAATGTGTGAAAATAATATTTTATTATAAACTTATCATCGGATTATAAAGATCAAAAAATCATTAATGTTGAATAAAAAATGGATCATGTTAGAAATAAAATAATCAAATAATAATTTGACTAGTTTTGAATATTATTTTGATATTTATAATCTTATTTATTTAAAAAATTATTAATGAGGTAAACACTGCATCATTATTATGTCATAAATAATTTAACATATTTGATGTTTAAAAATTATTAAATAAATACCATAATGTGGTAAATATTATTATATTTCAAATTAATATATATATTAAAAAATATTACTCATATAACCCCTTATAAAAATTAATTTACTAAAAGATATTTTTTTCCATTTTTTGCGTTACTTTATGTTAATTAAAATAATGTTTTATTATCACTCCGTAGTGGCTTCAGGGGGTACCAAAAACGACCCTAAGATGCCCATGGGCGTAAATGATTCATCCAATTAGGTTATGACATGTGTTAAGGTAATTTTTTATTATTATTATATTCTTTTTACCTTGAATTACCATATTTACCTTTAAGCGCCGTAAATAAAAGTCAAAAGTTATTATTTATCAAAAATTATGTTAATCTTATTTAACCAAATTTTAGTTACTAATAACAACCAAGTATGTTGGATTTTCGAAATTCAATCCATAGAAGTGGTAAAATTTCATTTAAATGAAAATGTCATTTTTTAACTACAACTTAGTGGTTTCACTATTCATCAAAAATTGATGTTTTTCAGAATACTACCAAAAATTCAGCCTAAGATATATATGATATGAAAAATTAAAAAAACAAAGTCTATTTTACCGAAACCAAACCATATAATTTGGATTAATTAATTTAAAATCATTTCCCATTAAAAAAAATTGTGTGATTTTAAGATATAATAACTACCAAAAGATTTACAGTTGTTTATGTCCAATTTCAAAGTGAAATTAATTCCAATGACCAAAATTGTATTAAATGGTTAACAAATAATAAAAATACACTTTAAATCAAATTAAAATGATTATGTAATCATATAAATAAATTATATTAAAATGCACTTTTGAATTAAAATACAGTAGCATTCACTATTCATAAAGAAATGAATTTTTAACAGAAAAATACCAAAAATTTACCCAAAGTAATTTTTCATGTCCCGATTCAAAAGAAGAATTTTATTTTGTCAAATATAACATATAAAAGTGAAAAAATCTATATTTAAATAGTTTTCGCCATCAAAATGTGGTAAATCAACATTTTAAAGAATATTAGAGAATTTGTGCATAAAATTAGATACATTTAACATTTTTAGCCTCTATATTTTGTTGAATAAATGTAAAATCTTTTAACAAACATGTATAATAAAATTTTAGTTAGTTCAGTTCATTCCATCTAATATAATGACTAGGCATTAACAACCATTAAAAATAATAATATTATATTATTATTGTGCAATGTAAGATTTCAAAGAAACCCATTATTGCATATCAGGTACGCCATCGATCATATCAACCCATTTAATGTAAAATTAATATTTAATTCACTAATATGAATAATTATGAAAATTTATTATTTCTTTATTTGCATGGGATGTTACAATAAACCTAGAAGTGGAAATATCAATATCATATAGGACAAGTAAAAAAAGATAGAGAATCATACCACTCATCATGTAATGATAATTCTTTACAAAAATGATTGTGTAAAACCCAAAGACCTAAAAAAAATTTATGTTTAGGATGCATTTATTTTTCATTTAGAAGATTTATTATTTTGAGAACTATGCCTTGGAATAATGTTGTGAGGGTTTCAATGTCCAATAATGGTGTTTTATAATGGGGTTCAGGGATCTGGTGATAGATGAGGGGTTTAAGAGGCCACTGTAGGATTGGTAAGGGATCTAAATATTGAATTGTAAAGAAACAACCCTTCCACATTTTGAAAATTAAATTCTCAGTTTTAATATTGTTTTCGAGGTGTGCATGGAGAATTTAGTTTGTGATAAGTTGATATAATTTCCACTATATAATATGTCATAGAGTTCCACCTATGATCATATTGTGGAACATGAAAACCAATATTTTTATTTGAAAAGGGTACATAACCCCACATTTTTTTATTTTATAAATGGGGCACATGGGGAGGGATCACTATGATCTTCCCACCAAATCTTTCCCTTGGTTTTGTGAGGTTGTTACTGATATTGGATATGGTAAAATGTAAGGTCCACCCCACTCTCTTCTACTCACCTTCCTTCTATTGTATGTGTTTTTTAGATTTTTGTTTTTTTTATTTTTCTTCTATTACACAAGTGTATAGATGAAAAAACCCATTTATGGTGGGTATTTCACTCATCGTAGATTTAGGAAAACACATAACAATTCTCTCTTATTTTTCCTCATCATCTTCAAAAAGGTACACAACCCGAGGATTTTATTTATGATTTTTTCTAAAACAATAAAACAGTCATTGGATTATTGATATAAATTATGGATTTAGTGTGGTGTGTGTTCATGTGTAGATTATGGGTTAACCATAATCCATTTCAATTTGATTCAGTATGATGTGAAGCCCAAGTGAGTTTCAGGCATTTGTTCCAATTTAAAATTAAATAGTTTAATTAATTATATATCGATAATTTAATTTTTTTGGATGTATTGGTATTATATAAGGTATATAGATGGATTAATGAGCTTTTATGAGAATATAAGGTACTTTTATGTTTGTAATAGAATATGCATATAAATTCGAAGAACTTTTGTTTGAGTTACGTGGTCCATGTACCCAACCTATGAAATTTATTACTTCTTTATGTGTGGGGTTCATGGGCTAACCACGTATAATGTCAATGTGCTTAAATTAATTTTATAATGTAAAATATGATAACTTAATTAGTATTCACAATGTTACAATTCCCAGACATACCTTGTTTCAAGCTGGTTAGCCTCATCCATTGATGGTTGATTCGTTGACTTGAGAGTTGTCATGGGATGTGTGAATCCTCCTAAGGGATGTTACATATGTGGGAAAATAGAGTTGTACCATGTTGATTAGATCTTTTCTCAGATCCATGGAAAACATATGTGGTGATGTTTAATATAGTGGATTAATCAAACCTCATGGGACTTGGATATCTTAGTGTATGACTTATAGAATTTCCATTAATTGTGTTAACTCAGGGTGAGTTACCCTAACCCATTGATTTGGCTAGGCCTAAGTAGGTAGACTAGGACTGGGTTGGGTGAGTGGGATATCCAACAGTGACATAGAGGATTGAGATATGTCATGGGTTATCTCTAGACAACTACCATTGTGCGGAGTCATCATGTATCTCACAAGGTCATGCTACGCTAGTAATGATGTTATAGGGTGTGACATAAATAGATAATCAGGTTTTGACCCAAGATATTGTCAAGACAGATGACCCATGCATGGGTTCATATATTGTAACAGGACTATGGGGAACCAATGGATTCTCTATTCATATGTCAACTTTTAGTTGCTATATATGTAAAATTATATGGATGGTTGTGGGTTCCCCCATGATCCAGAAACAACATGTGATCCTGATAGGGTAGACATGATAGTTCTGGGAATCGGAATTGAACCAAACAATGTGTATTATTTTATAGTGGGTAGAAAAATGTTTCCATGAGAAAGATGTGACATGGATAACATAAAATTATTTTTTATAGATGTGAATTGAGATTCTATAGAAATATAGCTCATTGTTTGAGCTACTAGATAGTTAGATCATTGTATATGGTTATGGATGTCATTGACTTGGAATATGACACATGAACTACCATGTTATGACCCTCGTATTCATTTCCATTATGGTAATGGAATCCATGGATTTACAAATAGAATCTCAAAATGTCATGGTATTGGTCCCATGAGTTATGGATATTTTGGTCATAACTAACATGGATCTGGAGCCAGATGCACGAACATCTATTGTACAGGTCACCAATGTTATAGATATAATGTTATTTGATTCCTTGGATTTTGAGTCGTACACACAAACTACTATGGGATTGGTCCCCATAGTAATGGTGATTATGGTTATGGGTGCTATAAGTTAGAGACAGATGCACACACTATCATTGGATGGGACCCCAAATCTATGGGATTTATGATTTCGATTCCCATGAATTGGAGTATGACACATGGTTGACTACCATGCGATGGAGTAACCATGGATTTAGTTCTTTGACTGTAGTATATATATATATGTGTGTGTTATGGTACTAGAGATTCATGAGGATATGGTTGAGGATTCCATGGATGTAGAGGCCCCATGTTACTTATGTGGAATAGTCATCGAGATGTGCATTGTGACACCACGCCACAAGATGAAGTATATATGCTCGATCATAATCATATAATTACGGATATACTATTATTTTATTAATATATTATCGGTAGTTTACATTTGTTATTCTAACTGATCTTGCCACATGAATATACCATGGAATATATTCTTAGTATGTGACAACATTATTGGTTCCATTATATATGTTATACACACACCCTGATTGAGAGACCATTATATATGTTTACTTGAGGTGGAATTCACGGGGATAGTATATGGATATAATTTGGATGAAATGAGAATTTGATTTAGAGGGATATATCAGGTGGTTTAAAAGATCTTGTGATACGGTATGGATTAGAGTGGCATTGGGGTTGTAATATTATTTATCATTTTTTCAGATCTAGTAATGTAAGAGGATCATTTGGCAGTCCATGGAAATTAAGGAATGATCATTTTGGCCTTTACTACATTCAATGTATTACTATTGGTTGCTTATTTTTTCCTTCTACACTAATTTTATTATTTTTGTGGTTCATGTCTTCTTATTTTATTCTATTATTTATAACTCTAATACAAGGGTTGTAGTCGCCACATAGTACCATATTATACCCTCTATAATATCCCAAGAAATTTTATAATAAAACATTTTAATTTATTATTATTATTATTCAGAAATTATATTTTATAGAATTATATCCATTAATAGAATATTTTTTATTTTTTTGTGAAAAACATATCCCCATTATTTATGATTGGATGCATTATATTGATTTATTTAAATGAATAATTTAAAATAATATAAATTATATTTCAAAAAAACTAGCCACTTTTTAAAAATTAGTATACAAAATTAATTTTGGACCAATATTTGATTATTTTGTGAGAAGTTTTATTTTAAAATGAATACTTAAAAATATTTTTTTTATTCAAAATCAATTTTACTTTTCAATTATTTATACGCTAAAACTAAAAATTTTATTATTTTTAAATGTTCATTGCTTCTACATAATTTAATATAATCCAATAAATGTCACTCGAATCATCATTATACATGAATTCACTATAAAAATATTTTTATACTTGAATGAAATTTTCTGGAAACTAGTTTTCATCGTGTTTTTTGGGTTTAATTTTAATTTAAATTATACCACTTCTATAATTTTAATTTGTTAAAATGGATTCCAAAATTATAATTATCAAAATTAATATAATTTTTTAGTTTATAATAAATTTTTTCATAATGAATTGTTAAATTAGTCAAAAGATATTACCATGGTCAGGATATAAAATGGTTTACCGAGTGATATTATAATGAGATATGGGATAAAATTACATAAACACATTAATAATTCTTATTTAATTATTTTATGGAAAATTATATACTTATGGAGATAAATAATTAATTTAAAATATTTTTCTAAATTTCCTACCTAATATTTACATTTAAGAAGATATGTTATATTTTATTCAAATTATATACTATTTTTTATCCTTATTAATTATTTAGATTTTTGGATGATTAAATTTAGTTTGGATTGTTAAAAATTTATAAAAACCTTCATTTTTTAACATTTAACCAAAAAATGGAAACCAATTTACTACTTTATTTAAAGGTAAAATTATTTTTACACATAAATCAGGAATTTTCATGAAAATTTATCTTCAATATATTTTTCTTATATTAAATGAAAATTATTCCACCTTTATAATTTGATCATGAGAAAATTAATTCAAAATTTAGAATCCTCATTTTTAATTTTGTTCACAATTCCGCTTTTATATTTTTTTCATATAATTAAGTTATCATGGTAAAAAAGTAATGTTACAATATTTATGGTTAAAATGAGTTTAATGTGGTTTAACATCGAGATAAGGCATAAAATCTAACAAAAACTGGTCTATGTGTGATTTTGTGAGTTTATTCTGACTATATAATACCATATATTTTTATTTTTAATGCCTTGTGGCCACATTATATTATTATATTATATATATTATTTATTTATTATTTAAACTCCATGAATACCCCATCATCACTTATAAAATGGAACCATCTCACCATTCTTACTCACACATTTTGAGAACTCTATTGCCGAATATACAAACACATATACCTTCCTTTCATCTAGAAAAATTTCATATGGGCCTTGTCTTTTTAACGCCCCAAAATTGTAAGTAGGATCACTGTATTCACACAAAACCATACAAATAAGGGAATATAATATCCAGTGAATTTAAAATATATTTTCTATTTTAAATATATTATTCATAGTTTACATATTAAAATTCACACAACACAGTTTTATCATGGGATTCATGCAATAAAAACATTCTGTTATTGACTGGGTTATCTTCAAAACTGAATTTTATGAAAAACAATATGTTATTAAAATTTTATAATTTACAAAACTAATATATATCCTAGAGGTTAAATTAGAAGTTATGATTATTCTTAACTTAATTATGAAAATAAATTAATTACACACATATAATATTAATTCATAGTTTATAAAGTAATTATAAATTAATACAGGAACCAATTGAATATAAAGGGAATGTTTTTATATAAAACTATTTTTATCATCACAAATAGTTTTTATAATAATAAATTTAATTAATTAAATTTGGTTAATGATATTAATGTAATATATATTATATATTTCGTAAACTATTTTTCATATTCAAATGGATTTGGTAGGCATAAGAATAAAAACACAATATTACTCATAAAATACTATATTTTTATATTGACACTTTTACTGCCTATTAATGTAGAACCTATTTTAAATCCATTTTTATGGAACATTTTTAAATATTTCATATCCAAATAAACATAATATTTTAAATAGAAACATAAAGATGTTTTTGGGTTAATTTTAAGTGTTGTTCTCGGATGTGTCATTTATTGATGAATAATGAAAGATACTTAATTTTAATTCAAAATGGATTTTCCATTAAATTAATATATAATGAAAGAATGAAAAATAAGGCAGTTTTTACCATTAATTAGATTATTTATTTATAAATTAACCCAATTTTGTCAGTTGGGATCAATTTTACTTTGAAACTACATATAAAAGTATTAAAAACATTTTAAAAAAATTACATTAAATACTCACATTGTCATATCTTCTGTGAGATTCAATTTTAATTTATTTCATCCACATCATTGATTTGAATTTAAAAAAATGGACTCCATATTTTGAATCAGATAAATTTCCAATTTCTAATAATCAACATAGTTTTTAAAAAAAAATAAATTTCATTAAAATTAATTACATTGATTAAGGTAAAAATAATCTTAAAAAATGAGTGAACATTAATAATAAAGGGAAAAATGACTTATACACTTTTACAAAACATATTTTAGGGAAATATTTCGTCCAATAAACATATATGGTTCTATACAGGTTTATTTTTACACTTTTTGTATATTTAATACGTAGTGAATAGACAATTCATTTCAAAAATACCAAGTGTGTCATTTATCTCCACTATAAAATGGCACTCAACCCTCTAACTTCCTAACAAATTTCATGCCAACTTATTTCAACGAATATCTTCCTAAATGGTTCCTCAAAATCTCTTCCCTTATCCATTAATCCTTACCTTCGTTACAAATATAGAGACTCAGGCATCACCTACAAGGATATTACATAATCTGAGATGATTAATTTATACACTAAAAAAATACATTATCAAGGACTATAAGAGTTTATTGTCATAGTAAACTTTGAAAAATTTATTCTATCCTGGTGAATGATCTTCAACATCATCAATAAATATCACTACATTTATTACATCTACCTACAACTATTCATCATATCCTGGGAAGGGAAACATCAGAAATAGATGAGCTCAAATTCTCAATATGGATAAATAAGGAAGATATGTGTGCTAAATTATTAGTAAAAGGGTATGAGAATGTGATTATAAAAATATAAGATTGTACAAGCATAAGAAAGATCGTACACATAAATATTTTCATAAATCATGGAATTTCATTAGACATGATTCTTAAGGAAGTAAAGAACCTAAGCCATTAAAGCATATATAGGATTAAATCATGGAATTAAGGTAGACATTTAAGAATATATAATTCCTTCCATACTATTTAATACATTACTTCTAAGTCCATCTTGGTAAAAAAAATCATTTTCCAAATCGGGTTCTCACCACATTCCATTCATGTATTACTAAATCGTGTTCCATCCTTATTCCATCCTTGTAATACTGAAGAGTGTTCATTTCTCGTTCCAACCCTTTAATACTAAACCAAGTTAATTTTTTATTAAAGAAATTTAATATTGAACCAGGTTCATTTCTCATTTTATACCTATTATACTAAACCGAGTTCATTTGTCATTCTAGTCTAGTAATAATGAATTGAGTTCATCTCTAGTTTTATCCATGTAAGACTAATCCTCGTTCATCTCTTATTTCACCCATGTCTATCTCATGAAATAAAAATAATTACTTAAGGATTAAGAGGGGGATATAGGTCCCAAAAATATCATAATAAAATCAAACATACAAGTTTAACAAAATCATAAAAAATAATATCATAACCCATATAACAAAATGGGTATCATAAACATGTAATCATATTATAACTAGTGTGAAATGATACGTGTTTCTTAATCATTTTATCATAATCATAATGTGTGAAAGAGAAAATATTTCATAAACATTTATCCCATTAAAGAGAAATAGGATTCTTAAATTCCATGAAATTAAGCATAACCCATGAATAGAATTAATATAAATGAATCATTATATCACATCTTATAAATTCATAATAAACATGTACAAATGGCATCTTAGATGAAAAATAATTTTGAAATGTCTTTTAAAAAAGTTCAATGAGGAAAATATACATTCTTCTTTGATAAAATTATTTTAATACATAAAATCATTTGAAAATAATTTTAATAGAAAATACATTGAAAACATATAATGAATACTTTAAATCATTGTGAAGAACTTTTTCTGTTGAAACATTTAAAATAATCTTCCAAATATTTTAAAAACTTTTTTACTTGAAAACACATTAAAGACATATAAATAAATCTCAAAAATAAATTCAAAACAATTTCATTGAAAATAATTTGAAAACATATCGATAAGGATTGAATACATTTTGTAACCAATTTTCCTGGATATCATATAAAATAATCTTGAAACATTTCGGAAATAAATTTTCACAAAAAGTTAAAAAGAAACATTAAAATCATTTTTAAAACAATTTACATGGAAACATATAATGTAGGATTGAAAAAAATATTCAAAAACATTTTCCATGAAAATATATTTTAAAAACTATTTCTTATAAATAATTCATTAAACATGAATATAATTCATTAATGGACTTATGGTGGATAACTCTATACATGTCATACGAGTAAAAAGAACATTTCTTTTGCATGGTAAAAAGGATAGGAAAATAACATGTTGGGAAAGAGAAAAGAATATTCCATTAAAAAAATTGGTAATATAAAAAATGGAAAAAATTATTTTGATGATCATTTGATATTAGTATAATATTTATGGAAAACCTTTTTATAAAACATGATTTTAATGGAACACTGATTTATGACTAAGGAGAGGGTATATTCGGACTTTCATAAAATCATTTTTAGCTATATTATATACACAAGAGTAAAAGTTTGAACAAATAAACTAATATATCATTATCAAACATATGAGATGAAATTTCCTGATATTTCATGAGATAGGAGTAATTATATTTCATCAATGAAATTATAAACATAAACAATCTCAAAAAGTGATGAGGTTGTCTCAATAAACCCTAATAACTTGGTAACATGGGATTATACTCACAATATATGGAAATGTAATTAAATTAATAATAATATATAATTAAAATAAATAATTACATTATATTTCGTGTAAAATTGAATAACATACACCACTAAAAATAATTTAGGTGCAAAATAAAACCGGAGTATCAAAGAAAGAAAATTAAAAAAAATATTTTACAAATTTAGAAACATTCTATAACTAAACCCCATGAATGAAATATCCCAAAATGTATATGTAAATACCCATAAATATAAGTATCATTTAAATTTTATACAATTATTTATATTACATACACCACACAAAAGGAAAGAGTGGAGACCATTCTATGTTTCGCATGGAAATAAAAATTGCGAGGAAATCACCGTACCTTGTGTCTTTACACTCATCGTACTCATTAAAAACAAATGTATAATAGAAAATTATTAAAACTCATTTATAAAACCTTGTTTTTATATCTAATACCTTATAAGGTTTTATTGTGACCTTATATTTCCCACTTGTTCGCCATCCTATGTTTTGTTTTCACTTAATTTAATATTCACTTTTTTCAATATAAGTGTCTAAATTTGCTATATTGTTGGTCCTTATACATATATGATTATTCTATAATTTAAACCATGATATAGATATCATATATATCTAGTATATTTGTATTTTATTAATCAATATGGTATATAAAAATGAAATGCAATACACTGTTAAGGGAGACGATTGGTCGTATGTACACCGTAATGTTATTTTTGTTTAATTATTATGATGAATGAAAGTAAAATAAATATATATATATATATCATTATTACATTAGAATTATTATATTATACATATCTTAAATATTCACTAAAACCATTCTTAATACAATCCATGTAGTGTATAAATGAATCATATCACTTTGAGGGGGCGGTAGTCCACATTTTCCTACGCAATTATCATATTAACACCATGTGGAAGGTAAAATATATATGTGTTGTAATGGAATACCAAAAAATAAATAAATTATAAATATAATATATAACATATATAAATATATTTTTCATCATAATTTCCCATATGAGTGGCAGTAATGAAAATTGATTAATCATCGTTCAGTGAGGCAATATATCATCGTAAACATAAATAGTATGTTTGCTAAGCATTATATGGAGGTGTGTGTAATTTTAGGTCAAAAAAAAAGAAAAAAAATATGATAGTATATTAATGGTACATATTTTTAAACCAGCCTTTAATGAATTGAGTTGAGGGGTGGACAAGGGAAATAAAAGAACATACTTTTGAGTTGATGTTACCTCTTAATCGGGAAACTCATTTTGGTATGTGAAAAAATGCTTCTTTGGAGTTTCTTCTTCCCATGTAAAGGAATATAAGGGGTGGAAGGTATATTGGTAAGTGAATTGGTTAGATCCTGGTCAAACCAAATAATTTTGAGAGGGGTGATGATGCCTGAGAAGTGGCGACCTTCTACAGGGAAGGAAAAGGACTCAACTGGTTTTTTGAAAACAAGTTACATGTACTCATGCTCTTACATAATGGAATACATAGAAAAATAACATAAATCAATAATGAGAGATTAATGGATTACAAATAGACATAAAATTTGTTTTTGACATTTCGATATGTAATTTGGGCCCATAATATTATGGTTTAGTCCCTGATTATACAAAATATGACCTTCACATAAATTATTAATTTTAATCCCTTTAACAAATTATTCTGGTAAAAAATTTTGTTGTTGTTAATAAAAATTAAATATTATATTGATTAAAATAGTTAATGTTAGTTTTTCAAAACTAAATTCACAGAAACAAAAAAATTAAAATTAATGCCCATCCCGTAGATAGAAATGATTTATAGGGATTTAATGTAGAAAGAAGGTCATTTTTTATTTAGTTTTTATTTTAAATTTCAAATTGAAATTGATTAAAATGAACTATATTGTATTAATAGGTGTATAATCTATCTAATGTGACCATAAAACTAATTTAAAATATAATTTAACATTTTTAAATATTTAAATGAAATGTAAATTGTTAACTAAATTCATTATTTGTTTCTATTTATAAAAAAATGATGTTTCATAGAAAAATACCAAAAAATAACCCAAACATAATTTAAAAGTTGAAAACTAAAAAATGATGATTATTTTATCAAATTAATTTTCTCAACAGTTCTAAATTTAATTTCATTTTTAAAGAGGTTAAGTTGATAAAATGATATTATTAAATATAAAAAGGTATTTACCAAAACATATATCAGTCATTTCCAATATAATTTATCCATATAAAGCAATTATAAATAGTATTATAAAATTAGTTCTTACTATTTATATTACTATTTTTAATTTCTAGGTTATAATTATCCCATTTAAATAATTATAATAATAAAATTATGATTCATTGAAATATATGTGTTCCGTGTAACTTATTCCATGTTGGTGTTGTGAGTATAACAAGCCAAGTTGTTGTTTCCCGTGATGCAAGGCAAGTTGGTATTTCAAGTAGTAAACTCAAATTCAGTGATGTGTGAATGAAAATTTTAATATAGATTTTTAAATATATATATATGTGTAATGAACTTTTTCCAGTGTCATATTGAATGAAAAATATATAAAAGATGAATTAAATTGAAAAAAATTCACAAAATCATATGTTGTTACATTCTACCTTCCATAAAATGAATTTCAAAAATGAAATTATTTTGGTATATCAATGTTTTAATACATTAATGTTTAATTCATCTGAACCCTCATAGTATGAATGAATTAAAAAACATCATTTAAAAGGGAATGTTGGGAATGTAACGATTACACAAAATAACATATATTTGGGTTTCACATAGGAGAAAATAGGTTCGTATAGAATATTTTACATGGATGAAGAGAATAAATATTTACATGTACTGATTGAGTTCATAAATCACAAACAAGTGAATGATAATATAATGGTCAAGGGCCTTAAAGTCAATAATCGGTGATAAAAGACATAAGTTCAAAAAAATTATTTATTACAACAAAAAATATTCATTTAGTCATCAGCCAAACGTTCAGAAATTATATTTTTGACCAATATTATAAGTATATATACTAACATGATATATTTCTATAAAAAATTTCCTTATTTATTTTTTCTGTTATCAATTTCTAATTCATCCATTACATTATTTAATGGACATCCAGAAATTTAGTTTTTGGCCTGAAGTGATAAAATACACATTTAGCATATATTAAGGACCAAAAAATAATTAAATTTATAACTATTTTTCTATACCTATTCCTAAAAATGTTTTTTGGTTAATACATTAATATCTAAATATGAAAAGTAACACTTCTGTTTCACTAATAATAATTATTCATCAAAAATATTTATACATTAACCAGGACATTCTGTAGTCTAGTTGTTGATGTAAAATCCTTGATTTCCATTGGTCATGGAATCAAGACACTCAGTATTGCGGTACATGAGTGTTTGTCGCCAGACATATATTATTTTCTATATAAATCATACTAATATAATTTCCAAAATATGATAGATGTCCTTGAAATAAGGTTAGTCTCAAAAAAACTTTTAATCAATGTTTTCAATAAAATATATACAATTCATCTAGATATTAACATTAAATATTAATGAATATATGACCATGTAACCCTTCTAATAAGTGAAAATCCAAAACAATTTAAAGAATTCCCCAAAACCAATTTAACATTGATCCCCCATATCAAAAAGTAGCTCTTGGATTTAGAATTCCAAACAAGTGAATACCATCCTGGAAAAATCACATGGAACAAGAAAATAAACTGAATTACCATAATTATTTTTGGAAAACAATCTTCCTTCCTCATTCCATTGATTACATGATATATTCCACAATTCAATGAAGTTGTAAACATCATCCATGCTATCATGAACTACTTGTCAACATCTCCATAATTTGTTCAAAGGTAATCAGTACCACCTAATTTAGTTATTCATAACAACATTATCTTAACATAAAGAACATATTTAGGATTACCTTACCTTATTCAAAATATCATATTGTCATTAAATAACTTCATCAATCCATCGAGAAAATTCAATGTGAACTTGTAAATATTGATAAAAAACATTAGTATAAATATTATTGTATATTTCATCATTCAAAAAACATAATTTTTTATTCCAAAAAAAAAACATTTATTATACCACATCATCCTTATTCCATTAACAAGGATATGTCATCCTATTACACGATACCTCTATCCTTTCACATTTCGTCAATAGTCTCTTCATCATCAATAATATAACCATTACACACATTACCGTACTAGTTCCTTTTAAGACCATCCATCTCGGAAAATTGTTTTTCATAATGATCATTTACCACATACATAAAACACTCAACGATTAATTATTTCATAGGGAGGCCCACATTCTCATTCATTTTGAAAATTGTAACACCCCTAGATTTATTGAATTATTTTTTCGAATTAATTTAATCTTTTTGTTGTCTTTCATTTCATATAACATTGAAAATAGAAAATTCTATATTAAATTACTTTGTTTGGATTACATTTAGAAAATGAAATATAAAGGTTTTATTTATCTATATTGAACACATATTTTATATTTGGTTACACAAAAAAATGACATTCTTCAATGACTTTCATAACACACTTGACTAAGTGTTACCAACCAATAATATATTATTAAAAAAATACATAATAATATATAAATAGCTGTTAATTTATGTTTTATGAATATTTTTATATAAATTATATAAATATATTGATCTCAACAAATATAAAATGATTTATTTATTTAATATTAATTTAAGAACCCAATTAAAAACATAGAGTATTTTTGTGGAAAAGTATTATTAAGATCACAATGTTTTTCTAATCCTAATAAATTAAATTTATTACTTTTAGTAAGTTATATTATTTTAATATATATTAACTATATTAAAAATGTTTTTATATAATCACAAAATTGATTTGATATACATAATATAATGAAATAATAATTTTGTGATTGAAAACATATATTTTTCATAAAGGTTGTTCTGCCTCCATTTAACGGAAAACCTAATTTAAATAAAATTTTTTCATCCTTCATAAATTAAATATTTCATAAAATAATCATCTTTTTAATATAAAAATTAAAATTTGGTTATGAGAACAGTTTTCTATAAGGATTCATTTTTTAATGAATTGTCCAAAATATTGGATTTTAGTTCAAAACATCTTTTTCAACTAATTAATTTATAACGATAAATTATAATTTAAATTAGATTAAAAGTTTATTTAGATAATATTTTTATCAATCAATCCAATTGTCCTTGATTCCTCTCCATGGGAAGAATGAAATCCAAATAATTATTTTGACTCAATGCAAAACAGGTTACCTGATCAAGAGGTAACACCCTCCCACAAACGTCATTCTTTTATTTCCTATATCCAACCCAAATGTAATATCATTTAATGTTTATATTAAAAAAATAATCCTCAATATACTAGTATTTTTTTATGTTATTAATTCGACCTATTTTTATACACACATATTTCTAATGGGTAATAAGCATGATGTTCAAATGTAGACGGACTACCGCCTTTCAAAACGATGATTTTTCAATTTCATTATACCACCTCAAATGGTTTTTATTATGATGGAATTTATATTTATATATGATATAAATATTATTAATCATTTATTTAATCATCTATAATTTTTTTAAAACACACATGTTTGAACTATACATTTTGTGTTAATATGATGATTTCGTTTGAGGATGTACGGATTGTTGCCCCCTTGAAGTGATGTTATTCATTAATAAACTACATGGAATGTATAATGTATAGATTTAATAAATATATATGATATATATGATATAGTAGATATAATATAATAATATATATGTTTCTGTGTGTGTGTGCGTGTTTTTCTTTTTTATTTCAACACCACAAATAAACAGAAATAGTGTTCATTTGTACGTACGACTTACCATCTCCATGAACGGTGTATTTCATTTGATAATTCAATATTATATGGATTATTATAAAAAAAATATACTTTATATAAATTATATTTATATAATGTTTTATTTTCTAGAACGAGGAACTATTTATATGGAAAATGTTTGTAAAAAAGTCTGACACATCCAAAAAACAATGAGAATGTTATCTAAAGTGAAACCTTAACCTAATATGGTTAAAAATCAGGTAATATAAGGTCATAATAAATCTATATATGGTATTAAATATAAGAATAAAGTTATTTAAAATATGTATAATAAATTGATCTTTATTATAAATTTGTTTTTAATGAGTATAATGAGAGTCAATACTCATGGTGTGTGGGATTTCATCTCAGTTTCAATTTTAGTGAGATATAAATTATGTTCGACACTATTTACCTTTTTTGTGGTGTTTGTACATACCATGAATGAATTAAAATATTTTAATACTAAAATTTATTTTTATTTAAATATCCACTTTATGATATATATTTAATGGGTTTTATGTTTTAGAAGGTACCAAATTAGTAAAATACTTTTTCCTTAATTTGGCTTCTTTGAGACTCATGTTTTGTAATGATCCTAAATTATTTCTCAAGGTTTATATATAGAAATTTTATATGATATATCAATATTATACTTATTATCAGGTTATTTTGTTATTCAGATAAATTATTTTTCTTTCATGGAGAGTATGATCCCAAGTTACCACTTTATAAGAACATATTGAGACAATCCCATTATTTTCTCAATGTAGTTTTTTATTATTAATTTGATGAAATATTATGATCCATCCCTTAATAACAACCATTAGTTTCCTTATAATCTGTTTATTAATGATATAATCATTTGTTAACACTATTTTTCACTACTTGGCACTTAAGATAAGGTTTTTATTTAAAATTTGATTGTCTCTCTCCATGGTCATACATCCTTTGTATTCAGAACCCATGTTTTATAGAATTTTTTCCAAAATTATTTCCATGGATCCTTAAAGATAATTTCCAAGTACAAATTATTTTGAAATTTTTTTATTGTTTTCCAAAAAAAATATAGGTTTTAAATTCTATTTTCAAACAAATAGGTTTTCAAATGGTTTTACGTTATAATAAAATTCAAATATGAAATGATATTTTCATAGAGAAATATTTTTTAATGATAATTAAAAATTATTTCCAATCTAAGATAACATCCATTAGTCTTAATAATGACTTTATGGAGAAATTATTCCATGTTATCAAACATGTTATTTTTTGAATGGTTAAGGTTTTGATGGAATGATGTTTGTGAATATTGTTTCTATTTCAATGGTTATATGCTTTTGAAACGAAGTTCACTTCATGGGTTATGATTGTGATGAAATTATTATGAAAACTATCTCTTTTCATGGGATATTATGTTATTACACATTAATAATATGCATTTAATTTCATGGGATATCATATTATTATTTATGATCTTTCCTCCCATGTAAGTATGATTTCACAATGAGATGGGTAGGACAAATATCTACATCCAATGAATTGGGTAAATAATTATATCCCATTATATATATACATGGCTAGAATGTTAAATGGACTCAATTATGTAATATATGGATAAAACTATTATTTACCTGTTATGGTAATATAAGGCTAGAAGGTGGGTTTACCAGGATCAATAATACAGGAATGGAAAGGGGGTGTACCCAGTTCAGCGAAGGACTTTTTCCAATTAGATGATATTGGAAGCAATACCTTGACTACTATGGTATATCATATTATGAGATTACGTATTTTTTTAATTACCATGATTTATTTCGATGATTTTATTTCATGGATTATTTCCTTTATTTACTTATGATTCATTACTTATGAACTGCCAATCATTATTCCATGATTCTTATTTATATACATTGATGTGAAGGGGATGATATTTTATTCATGACCACATTATTATACCCTATGATCATATTTATTCTTACATGTATCCCTTGAATACCCTTACTGGTCACTTTTTACCACCCATTTTTATGTTTCCTTCCCTTGGTTATGGGGATTTGTATTATGTTTGATTTTTCTATGAAGTTTTATAGTAAAAAAGATCATAGTGGGTGTTTATGTATCCATTTTATGTACTTATGATTGTTCTTTCATGTTTCTAAAGGAACTATAATAGTATGGTATTGTAATCTATTTTAATTATGTTTTATGTATTCTTAAAAAGGAATTTAATGCTAATTTATGTCAAGATCTAGGTTGTTACCATTGATATTAGAGTGAAGGATTATTTAACCATTGGAAACTTGGTTGAGTAAACCACAATAATATCCCTATGTATATTTCTAATAATATGTCTTGGGATGCCTCTATGGATAAGTATGAGGATGATTTAATGTTAAGGAAAATGTCCTATAATTTTGGTAAAGGATAAAGTGAGTGGTTTCCTCGAAATACATCCCAATCTGAACACTAGAATTTGATCTAGATCTCTCACAGACATACCTAGGGGTAAAAACTACAACATGTTGTTTTGGTACTAACGTGGGGAAATCTAGTGCATGAACATTTCTCTTGCTGCAAAATTGGTTTGGCACTCTTGGGGAATATACTTTATAAATTCAAAAAATCATCGTGAACCTATCTGAAGGATATGAATATAATATGACTATCAATAACCTTGGGGAAGCCTAAGGAGTCTCCAATTAGAGGTCATGTGTCATGATTTAGACATTCTATAAGTATCTTCTCATGATTATGTGGTTTTATTATAAGATATTTTTTTCTCATCCCTTGCTTCTTGGTTTTAGAAAATTGGGGAAACTAGAATAAATAGGGTTAACATTTCAATAAATGCACATTATGGTGATTATGAGAAAAAAATTAAATAATGAATGGAGAGAATGATAAACTAATTATTCCCAATAAGCTATCATGATATATGATCAACACGGCAAACTTTGATGATATTCCTATCACATTTCTTAAGAGGAAGACATATGTTTATAAATGATCAAATTCTATGGAGTATAGATGAATGGAGATTCAGCCTCCTACATTACAAGAAAAACGAAAGAAGAACCTTGAGGGAAACCTCAAATAGAGTAAGAGATGTTATCTTTTTAGGAAAAAGGTTCATAGAGTGATGGATAATGATGGTTTTCAATGCCTCATCCATGGAGAACACTAGCATCACCCCACTCAATGCCCAGAAAAAAACGAATATACTTCGAAAAAACGAAGGACATATTCCAAACCTACCATTAAAGAGTAAGGATTTAAGTATTTGTGTATTTAGATCCATGATTTTTGAATGGTGAATTATATAAGGATTTTTCAGTTTATTTTTTTAATAAGTATTTTAATGAATATGTTGAATAGTGAAAAGTTTATGAAAAGTGATTTAATGATAAGGTGATATTAATGGGAAGAACCAGATTAAGGTAAACATAACCTTTATTTTGGTTCTAATGTTATGATAATGATTTTTGGATAGGCTACACGGTGGATATAAATAAATGAATTGGAAGATAACGATTACCCTTGATATAACTATCAATTGGTTGACATAGTGGACTCTATCATCATTGAAGATGTTTTAAACAACATGGATATAAGTAAAATATACATTAACCCTTGTAATAAAGGATCGTGAAGGTTTTCCAATGTTATTTATTGTAATTTTGTTTATTAACATGTTTTAAGATAATATATGATGTGGGTATTCACAATTTTGGAATGTGACAGTGAACATCCATATTGTGATATGTGTGGGATCAAGGTTAAGATAATTTTAAAAAATTATTTACATGTTTTGGATTTTCATCATTTATTAGTGTAATAAAGTTATCCATATATGGAATCTTACATTTAAACATCAAAAAAAGTTAGTATGATTAATGTGCCATCTCTCCATATGAGGATTTATGCATATTGTAATGCAATATCAAACTAATTTTTGTTGATGATAATTTATGACAAGTAGGATGGCATATACTGGATCTCATGCTCTGTTAATACATTAAGAATGAAAAAGTAACCGATCTTTTTAGAGATACTATTGAATTGGATAAATGAAAAAATTATTAAGGTTTTCCTAAAATCATGCAAGTATAAATTTTCATGATAGTTATTCATCTTTAGGAAAAAAGATGATCAATCTAAAAAATTTATCATGTACCAACATTTTCAATGATTCAAAAGGTCCCTTATGTCATCAAAGATTTATAGCATTGCGATTGTTAACATTATCTTGAAATTTCTCTCTCTCACTCTCCATCAGAACAATATTGTATGATTTTTCTACCATATCCATGTTTTTATTTCCCACCTATGTTATCCGATGTGGGAATCTCACTATGGGTTACTTTGGGTAGCTATTATGTTTCCAAATTTCCTTTTCAAAATGATGTTTTAGTATTAATTTTTATATAGTGGGTTTCTATAGAAGGAAATATGAAGTATTAAACCACATTTATTAAATATTATTTTCTATTTGGAAATTCATTTTAAGGGGGTAGAATGTAACGCAAAGGAATTTTTTGATTTTTTAATTAATTTAATATTTTTGATATTTTTCATTTTACAGAACACTAAAAATAGTCTATTTTTTATTAAATAACAATATTTGGGTTACATGATGTTCAAAAATTATAATGGATATGTTTCTCTATAAAAATCACTAAGGATAGTTTTCATTACACCCAACAAATCTTTCCTCGATGACTTGCATCACACACATAACCGAGTGTTACCAAACAATAATATATTGTAAATATATATTTATAATTATATATTAACATACCATTAAATTATATTTAATGAATATTATAAAAAAATTATTCATATATATTATTTTCAAAAAATATAAAATGAATTAATTATTTAGAAATGAATATATGAAGCAAATTGAATATAAACGGAGTATTTTTATAGAAAATATTTAATATGATCACCAATTTGTTGTAATCCTAATAACATAAAATAATAACAATTAATAAGTGATATAGTCATAATATAAATGCTATTTAATCAATTAATAAATTTTTATAATAATCTAATTGATTTTAAAGACATAATATAAGAACAAACCGAGTATAGTGGTCAAAAGACTATATTTTTTATACAGATAGTTTTACTAACATTTAATGGAAACCTCATTTTAAATCCAACATTTTTGAACTTTTATATATTTAATATGTCAAAATAAAATTCATATGTGGAAGTGGAATGTAAAAATAAGTTTAGGATAAATTTTTTCTATTTTTCTCTAAGGATACATTTTTTAATGAATTCTAAAAAATACTGGATTTTATTTCAAAAAATATTTTTAATCTAATTTATTTCTTTGGTTATATTATTTTTCATAGTTGGATTAAAAGATTAATTTTATAATATAATTATCAATCAATCTAATGTATGCCATTGGAATCAATTTCATATTGAAATTGACTATAAAATAGGAAAACCATTAAATGTTTTTACATTAAAAACTAGAATTTTCGACCCAACTCTGGGATTATATTTAAATTAATATATTCCAATTCTGGGATTCAAATTTGGAAAAATGAATTACATATTTTTAATCATCATAGTTTTTAATTTCTAATATGTTCAACTATTTTTGACCAAAATGATTAGTGAAGTAATTAAAATTAATTATAATGTTAACGGTCAAATTAATCATAATATGGGAATAGACCTTATCAGTAATGAAAAAACCTATAAACATGTACTAAAGCTATTTTAGGGACGTAGTTAGATCTTATTTTTCCTTTTAATTTATTATATCAATTATTTGACAACATTTAAATTAAAAACAATATTGAGGATCCTTTCCTTTAAAATATTTCAATAGTGCCCCCTATATTATTAAAGACCTCATCACTTACAATTCACCACAACTCTAAATCCAATTATGTTTGGCCAAAATGTTTCCAATTCTCTCACTAAAATCCCTAGATTTTATCTTCATTGCTCTCCTTGTTCAGAAATCAATACGAGGAATCCTTTGGCTCAATCCAATGGAGTAACCAGATCAAGATGTAACACCCTACTTCAAACTTCTTTCCATTATTTCCTTTCTCAAGTACCCCAAATAATATCCTTCCAATAAAATATAACAACAATGGTATCTAAAAAATACTAGTATGTTTTTTATGTTATTATTTCTACCTGAACATACACACACATCAATCTAATGAGTAACGGACATAATATTTATGTGTAGGCGAACTACAGCCTTCCAAAACAATGATTATTCAATTTTAATTTAACTTTTCTTATAGTGGCCATTATAATGGAATCTATATTTATATCTGTTATGCATAATGTTTATTAATTTTTAATTCTTATATATTTATTTTACAACTTACTTCTATATACAGTCCAATTTTGTTAATATGGTAATTTCGTTTGATAAAGTGTTTACAACCGCCCCTCAAAGCGATGTGATTTGTTTATAGAATACATGTAATGTATTATGGATGAATGTAAAAAAAATATATGAGATCTATGATATATTAAAGCTACTATAATAATTTTACATATATATATATATATTCATATATATATATTTTATTTTTTTATTCTTTCATTCAAGATGATATTTAAATGGAAATAACATTCATGTATATCTACAACTAACCATCTCCTTGAATGATGTATTCCATTTGATACTTATATTTTATATGGATTATTATAATACATATATATTGTATTACATTATATTTATATCATGTATTAAATTATAGAATTATTATATACAAATAAGGACCAATGATATAACAAATTAAGACACATGTGATGAATAACGAGAATTTTATCTGATGTGAAATCATAAATAGGATGGTTATTAAGATTGCAATATAAGGTAATAATCAAGACCTATATAGTATTAAATATAGAAATATTATTTTTTTAAAAAATTGATAATAATTATATTTTGATTATACATGTGTTTTGAACATGAACAATGATAATCATGACTCATGGTGTAGGGGATTTCATCTCACTTTTTATTTCTGTGGGATAACCGATATATTCACCACTCATTACATTTATTATAGTGTATATGTTTCCCATGATTGTATTCAATTACACTTATAATTAATTTTATTAGTATTTTCATATCCTTTTTATGATCTTTCTATCATGGTTTTGATTATTCAAAATTTACCAAATCAGTAAAATCATTTTATCTGAATTAGTCTTCTTTAAGACTCTTTTTTAGTTATGTACCTAAATTTCTATTCATGGTGTATATAAATTCATTTTAAATTATATATCAAGAATTTAATTATTTTCCTTTTATTTTATTCTTCTTTTAATATCATTTTCTTTCATGGATAGTATGATCCCATGTTATGAAGTTATAAGTGTTTATTGAGACAATCTCATCGTTTTTTGAGGTTGTTTGTCTTTTTTACTTCATTTACAAAAATATTATGATCTATATATGAAGAACACTCATGTATTTCTTTATAAAATGTTTATTAAAGATATAATCATGTGTTAGTACCATTTTATCACACTTTGTTACTTAAGATAATGTTTTTAAGTAAAATTTGATCGTCTCTCATTTCATTAGGAAATCCATTGTATTCAAAAACCATTATTTCTGATAGGTTTTCAAAAAATTTCTCATAGGATGCTTAAAGAAAATTTAAACTAGAAATATATTTTAAAAATATCTTAATATTTTTAAAAAATATATATTATTGGTTTTAAAATCTACATTCAATGGAAAAATATTCCAAATTTATGTATGTTATAAAAATAATTTTTCAATGAAGAAAGAATATTTTCCACAAAAAATATTTTTCAAAATATCTTTGAAAATTACATACCATCTATGATAATATCCATTGGTGTTACTCATGAATTTATTGGGAAATTATTCAAAATTTTTATTCATATTCTTTCATTGAATGGATTATGTTTTGATTGAATGATGCTTAAGAATCTCATTTCTCTTTCAAGAGTTATATTCTTTTGAAACCCACATCTCTTCACGAATTGTGTTTGGGATAAAGTGATTATGAAACATAAATCTTCACGATGGTTATTATATGATTACCGGTTTATAATATCCACTTCATTTCGTGGGTTAATATTTGAGTATTAATGATCATGTGGCACATGAATGTATGATTTCATTCTGATATGGGTGGGACCAATAAATTTATATAGTTCATTGCGTAACGATTTACATCTCATTATATATACATGCATAGAATGGGAAATAAAAATATTTCAATAATTCAGGGCCAGAATGGGGGTTTAACCAGTTCAATAATATATGGATAGAGTGTAGGTTTACTCAATTCTGTAATACATGGATGGAATGGGGGTCTACCAGGTTTAGTAAAGGACTTTGTCCTGTATGACAGTGTTATTAGTGATGCCATGGATATAATGGTTAGTAATATTATGTTCTTATTCGTTTTACACTTTTCTATTCTTTATTCCTATGTTATTATTTAATGGATTATGTCATTTATTTCCTTAATATTCATGTGTTATTAACATCCAATAATTATTTAATGATTCATGTTTATGAACTTTGATATGCAGGGTATTATCATATATTTTTATGACCATGTTCAAATACCCTATAACTATGTTGATGCTTACATGTCTCCCTTGATTATCCTTAATGAGATTTTGATATCAGCACATTTTATGTTACTTTAATCAGGTTATCAATATTTTTATGATGTTTGATGTGTGTAATAAGGGAGATAATCAGTAAGATCCTAGTAAGAGATTATTTATCCATTTTAAGAACCTATTTTTCTATTTCCATGTTTCAAAAGCACTATACTTTTACAGTATTTGGAATACTTTTTATATTATTTTTTGTATTCAGAAAATGTAATGTAATGTGAATTTATATTAAGATTGGAATTTTTAAATTATCCAATCACGTCATTTATTCCCTTACAATCATATTTCATGTGTCCATTATTTCCAAAGTAAAAATATATTCTTGTTCCTCTAATACATTCACATAGGTTATTCATTCCACATTATTGACACAAAGGAAACCAAATATTCATTCCTCAATGGCCTCAATTACCTAAATTCTCAGCAAACTCCATCATTATGTTCCTTAGGTTATCCAAGAGTTGGTTAAGGTATGTGATATTAATTGTGTTCAATGAAAACTGATTAGGCCTGATCAAAACATAATTCACTCTAGTAATCACCTCACCTTAATTCTCATATACCATATTTTAATCATATTCAATGGTAATATAGTTCCTTCTTGTCCCCAGCATTTACTAAAACTACAAGCTTAGTGTGAGAACATAATATCAGAGCATAAAAATTTATAGTCATGAAAATAATTACTTATCTGATGTCTAAATCTTGAAACCTTCCTTAGTATATGACACATGAGGTTCAAACTAGGTTTATCATACCAAATTATATTCATATCCTTCATGTGGTTCACCAATAGATTTTTAATTACCAACAAATATTACCCTAAACAGTCTATCGAGGTGTACAACAAGTCCCGTTTTTATTTACCATATTAAGCCAATTCAGGAAAAAAACATCCCATCAAAGTTGTTATGCCTTGTAACATATATTCTAGATCCACATCCACTTGTATCTTCCTAACAGTGATGTATTACTGGAAAACCACTGACTATATCCATTACCAAAATTCTAGTACATCTTCCAAAACGTTTACACATCCTTATACTTATCCTTAGATACATCCATAGAAATATGCTTAGTTATATAACTATAGATCTCTCTAAAGTATTCTAATTAATGTTTACAAACTTTGACTAAACCATTACATTGATACCAACTTTAGTGACCCAGGAATAATATACATTGATATTACATCATCTAATATTAATATTCAATACATTACAAAATACATGTGGAAGGACTGTAACTGATTAATGTCATTGTAATCATAGAAAAAATATATTCTATCTTGGTGAAAGATCATAAACATCTCCCATAAAGATATCTACCTTTAGTACTTCCAACTAAAACATTTATTCATAATCTGGGGAAGAGAAATTTATGATAGGGGTGGGATCAAATGATCAATTAGGGTAAATAAGGTAGATATCTAAGATTATTTATGAGCACAGGGGAGTGAGAACATGATCATGAAAATAGATGATCATACCCATCATATCAAATATCATATACATAAACCACGAAATAAGGCATGATAATCCATAATACATGATTCATAACGAAGTAAAGAACATACTCCATGAAATCATAACATAGTAATAAAACATGGAATTATGGTAGACACATAAAATTATATAATTATTTCCATAGAAGTCAAGGAATTATTAATAAGGCCATCTTAGTGGAAGTAGTATTTTAATGAACCAGGTTCACACCCTGTTCCAATTATACATAATTAAACTGATTTCAATCCTCATTTATAAATATTAATTCAAAACTGAGTTTATCTCTCATTCCAGCATTATAATACTAAATAGAGTTCATTCCCATTCTTGCCCTGTAATACAGAACAATAATCATTTCTCTTTTCAGCCCTGTAATACTGAAAAATTTCATTTCTTGTTTCATCCCAATAATATTTAAATGAGTTCATTTCTCATTCCATCCATGTATATCCCATGAGATACAAATCATTACCCAATGCATTAGATGGAGTAATAGATCCCAACCATCTTATAATTAATACATACATACATGTTGCACAAAATCAAGAAAATCATAAGATAAATCAGGTAATGAAATGGGTATTATATACTTTTAAAAATATAATATCTTATGGGAAATGAAATAGGTTTCATAATAATTTCATCGAAAACATTACCTGTGATAGAGAAATAGATTTCATCACTATATAACCCCAGAAAGATAAATGGGTTTCATAAAGACCATTCAATTTTGAATAAATGATTCATATAATTAATATGAATGGATCTTTTAGTTCATTTTCATTAAAGGCATGATTAACATCCATAGATATATTTCTTGTTAGAAAAGAATTTTGAAATATCATTCAAAAAATATTCTTGAAGAAAATATATTTTCTTATTTGAAAATGTATTTTAATTTCATAAAACCATTATAAAATCATTTTCTTATAATGTAACTTGATAACCTATAACAAATACTTGAAATCATTTTGAAACCCTTTTTCATTGAAATCATAGAAAATAAATCTTCAAAACATTTTAAAAACGTTTTTCTTTGGAAACACATTGAAATCATATAAAGGAATATAGAAAAAAATTTCAAAAACATTTTATTGAAAATAATTTGAAAACATATAATTAAGGTTTGGAAATATTTCGAATAAAATTTCTTTAATTATATATAAAATAATTTTGAAAACATTTTGGAATCAATTTTCCATGAAAACTTATAAAATAATATTGAATAAATTTTAAAAATTATTTTCTTTGAAGGTATATAAAATAGAATTCCAACACATTGGATATCAATTTTCTATATAAATGTTTATTATACAAATTTTCATAAAAACTAGCCTTTGAAAATGAAAATAAAAATAAATGTATTGGTAGTAGATAAATCTGTACATTCCGTATGAGGTAAAAATAACATTTCATTTAATTCGTAAAAAGGATAGAAAATGCCTCATTCCAAAAGCGACAGGAATATTCATTTAAAATAATGTTAATATAAATGAAAGGTAATCATTTATTTTAATTACCAATGTGATTCAATATAATATTACTTTAAACCCTTCTTATAAAATAGGGTTTCAGTGGAACACATATTTTCATCCTTAGAGCAGGTAAAGTCGGGATTTTAAAAAACAAATATTCCATAGCAATGTTATATTCCAAAGAAAAGAAATATATTACCAATACATGAATATATATAGAGTAACCGTATTATAATAAATTTCATGAATTTTCTTGAGATATGTATCATGATATTTCATCAAATAAATCATTAACATACACAAATTCTAAAAGCAATGAGATTGTATCAATAAACCCTTATAACTTTGTAACTTGGGATAAAAAAATCTATGTAAGAAAAGGAAATTAAATTAAGCTTATAATATCATGGGAAGAATGAATTTCCTAAAATAACATGTAAAATTATATTATATACACCTCAGAAAATAATTATGTGCATAACAAAACCTGAGTCTCAAAGCAGGAAAATTGAAACAAAACAATTTTACCTATTTGGTTACATTTGAAACATAAAATACATGAAATAAAGATCATAAAATGGATATGTGAATTCCCATAAATGTAAGTATAATATTCATATCATTCAATTACATTAATTACATAAACCACAAAAAAGGTAATAGTGGATAACATAGCATGTATCTAATGGAAATAAAAACTGAGACAAAATCCTCTTACTATATGTATTGACTCTCATCGTACTCAATCAAACCACCTATATATTAAATATAAATTTATTATAAATATTTTAAAAAATATTACTATTATATATAATACTATATATGTTTTGATTATGAACTTATATTAACCTATTTTTAACCATCTGATGTTAAGGATTCACATTGTGTAATATTGTCTTTGTTCTTCATATGTGACTTAATTTGTCATATTGTAAGTCTGTATAGATATATCATGATTAAAGAATGTAAAAATGGTTATAAATATAATATATATCCATTTTAATTGTATTTGAATAATTTATAGGATATATAATTATGAAACAAAATAAACCATTCATGAAGATGATAAGTTGTACATACACATGGATGCTATTTCCGTTGAATTGATGTCTTAAAAGAAGGAATCTATAAGACACAATATATATCTGTGTATATATATATATATAATTATTATAATAGATTTATAATATCTGATATATCTCATATATTCAATATAAACATCCTTAATACAATCCATGTAGTGTATGAATTAATCGTATCACGTTGAGCGGGCGATAGTCCACACTTCCTCAAACTAAATTAGAATATTAACACCAAATAGAAAGTAAAAAATATATTTATTGCAAAATGAATGCAGAAGCTTAATGATATAATAAATAAAATATATAACACATATAAATATATTTTTTATATTAATTTTCAGTATGAGATGCATTAAGGAAAATTGAACAATCATCGTTTAGTGAGGCGGTGTATCGCCATACACATACACAACTTGTTCATTGCCTATTTGATGTAGGTGTGTATAATTATATCTCAATCCATTATCAAAAAATCATTCTAGTATATTGAGGATAATTGTTTTATACAATAAGATAATAAAGGGATTTTAGGGTTTAGAAAAATAAAATAAATGAAAGGACATGACAAAATATGTTACATATTAATCAGGTAAATCATTTTGGTTTTTTCTAAAAGGCTTCCTTGGATTTTCTTATTCTCAAGGGAATGATTATATGAGTAATTTATGGATGATGGAATATTTATTTTGTAGAGATTTTTCAAACCTATGAGGATTTAGATGTGTGACGGTGTTGGATAGGTGGTGGCCTTTTATATTGAAAGAAAAAGACTCAATTGAATTTTTTTGAAAAGACATTAGGTCTACACATTTTATTACCTAAAAAAGTACTAAAACCAAAAAAAAAAATTTATGCTTTATGGAATATATATGTCCAAAAAATGGGTCTTTACAAGTGTATAAGTCATTTTTCCACCCAACATAAGATTTAGTCCCTAATTAATCTTAATTTGACTTTACAAACTGTTGTTAATTTAAATAAATTTTACAAATATTTTTTTGTCAAAAAAATTATTTTTTATAATTAGAAACATAATATTATACTGAATAAAATTTTGTATTTTTGTTTGTCTAAATTCAATTAACAGAATTATGAAAATTATGGTTAATCATAATCCAACATACAGGAGGAAATTACATGTTCTTATAGTAGAACGAAGTTAAAAAGTTTATTATGTTTAAATATTCGATTGGAAATCATAACTGGTAATAATGACCAAAATTTTATTCATATATATATATATAATTGATCTAATTTTAACTCTGTTTACCATTGTAGAATCTGTTTTCTTTGGGAATGAATGGTAAGAATGATGCCAACCCAAATTTTCATATTGAGTTGGTAAATAATTAAAGGTTTATCTTCTTGTCTTCTCAAGAGAAACCGAACCTGGTAGAAAACCAAAATTTCCCTTGGATTCTAGACAGAAGCTGTAATAACGTTCGGGTACTTCACATGAAAACCTTACTACAAATATTTCTATTATATATCCTCCACATTTTTTCAATCATACTATTGGTATTTCTCATACTTTAAATAACATTAATTTGACTAATAAATCTAAGAAACTGATTGCTCATCATGATGTTCACCATACTACCATTATTAGTAAAGAATCTATAGAATTACCTATGAATATCCCATGCATTTATTCCTCAAATGATAATAATAAGGTACACAATTGAAATATATCCTATAATACTTCTAAAAAAATCAGGAAAAGACTAAGGGCCCATATACTTCAAAAAAAGTTCAAAATATCTTCTAGACCCAAGGGCTTGGGGAACAAATAAAGTGACTTCTAACTTAAAAAATAGGATTAAATGAAGATTATTTGTTTGAAATTTTAGGTTATTACCAAATTTAACACCATTACTAATTAAAAAATATAGGTTAACACACACTATCAATTTTTTTATCACTGAACCAAAAGTTATTTTTTATTCTAGATACCATCATTTGTGTCAAAATGGTTCTTCTTTTACCACCATAACCCAAAATTATTTCTATGTTTATTCTCTATGGATTTTTTAGCACTCTTATATTCAAAATGTTATCATTTTTAACATCTTGGATAATTCCTTCACATGTTATTTTTAATGGAACTCTTATTTTCTATACTTTTGTTTATTCCATGAATATATATCATGATATGAGGCCCCTCTTGGATGACAATACCTATCTAGGTTCTTGTATTAACAGTCCATGGTTTATAATTTGGTACATCAATGCTACACATAATTCATGTGAAACAAATGGACCCTCGCATGCAATCATATCAATGAGATAATTAAAAAACCTATGTTGAGGACAATAACATTATTGAAGTCAGTCATAAGGGCACCAAATACACTTCATATAGAATGAATTAAAATAGGGTGGTTGCCTCTAAACTGTATTGGTTCTTTTATGAATGTATCTACTTTTGATAAATGGGACACCATCTCCAACACCCCGCCCCCCCTCTACAAGATCCACTTTGATCATCATCCTATTTTATTAATGTCTCAAGTAAAACATCGAATCTCACACTTCATTTTATGTTTAAAAATGATTGGTTCTCTAACACTGAATGCACTGACACCATTAAAAATAATTTTTCTTTCCATGACACACTACAATGATTCCCTTTCTTGTTCTGTGAAATTTAAATCTCTTTAACAAATGATTAATGGTATGTGTATCTCACATGCCAATAAAATTAACAATGACATCCTATATCTTGAGAATGAGCTAAATAATCTTCAAAACAATAAAAGTAGATATGAATTTAGCATTGATCCAAATTAGGAAATCAGTATTTCAGTAAAGGTAAATTCGTTTCTTACTTTTCAGGATAATATGAACAAATAATACTTCAATGTAATATGGTTGTCTATGAGTGATATAAACACTAAATTCTATAACTCTCTACAAAGTGATAGTAAATCATGTTGGCCACTAGGATCTCTTAAGATGGATACATCCTTTTTGATAATGAATATGATATTGCTAATCCTATTTTCTCTTACATTGAATCTATTTATAATGGCCCTGATAAAAAAAGGACCTCTTACCTGGGATCATACTAGTGTTGTTCAATAATGATGACAATACATTTCTTCTTTATCATTCCTCTCAATCAAGAAATTAAAAACATTGTCTTTATTTTAAATCCTTATAGTGCTCATGGCCATGATGGCTTCAATAATGGTTACTTTCAACATTTTTATGACACTATCAAATTTTATGTTCACATGATTTTCAAATTGTTCTTCCCTAATGGTGATCTCCCACATGGTCTAAATTCCCAATTACACTCTGTAATTCCAAAATTAGAAAATGTTTCAGAAATTCACTTGTTTATCCTATATCCCCCATTAACAAAAATTATAATATTTTCACAAAAATAATTGCTAAAAAAATTCACCTATCATAGATAAAATAGTCTTCTAGAATGAATTTGGTTTTATTAATGGTAGATCCATTCAAAACTGCATTTTCCATTCATCAAGATCTATTAACACTTTAAACAAAGAGAATAGAAGATGTAATATTTCCATTAAACTAGACGTTTGAACAATTATTTGATACCATAGATTGGAGTTTTATTTTCACGGGGCTTCAATATTTTGGTTTTAATGATTCTTTTATATCTAATAACATAACATTTTTCAGTCTAGCCTCCATTTCTATTCTGATCAATGGCTCCCCTATGGGATACTTCAAATCCACCAATGGTGTTAGATAAGATTACCCCTTTCTTCCATCCTTTTTTCAATTGCAGAAGACTATACATGAAGTTTTCTAACTTATCTTGTTGATCAAAACAAAAAAATCCCATTTCGTGTCCCAGAGAATATTAATGTTCCCACACACCTATTTTATGCTAATGAATTCATTCTAATTCTACATTATGTTAAAAGAACCAATTGAAACATAAAAATTTTCCTTACTCTTTATGAGGGGATTTCTGGTCAAACCATTAGCTGGAAAAAATCTTATATATTCATTAGAAAAAACATTCCCCCTAACATGAAGTGAAACATTAAAAATAACCTTGGTATTGTAGAAGGTTCCATTCCTTTAACGTACATAGGTTTCCCCATATTTTGGGGTTAACCCAAATCTTGTCATTTTTCGACTATTGTTGTGAAATTTCATTAACATTTATCCTCTTGGAAAGGAAAATTACTTTCCATGGTGGCCAAAATATACGTTGTCAAATCTATTATTGTTTCTAAAATGGTTTACTGTACGATGGTCTAAAAATGGCCTGCATGTCCAATCAAAAAATTAAAAATATCAATAAATTTTTTTTGGACTAGTACTGTTGTTGAAGGGAAACATCTAACTATCCAATAGTCTACATGTTGCAAAACTACTTATAATGGAGTTATAAGCATAAAAATCATATGTACTTCAATGAGGCTCTTCAAGCTATACTCACATGGAATCTTCCTTACAATAAATATGACTCCATTTCTTTTCTGAAAAATTGATTTCTTGAAAACCTAATAAAGGAAACTCAAATTTTCTCACCTCCTCTATCTAGACATCCATAAAACCATCCTTTTCCTAAATTATGAACAACTCTAGGTGGATGGTGCGTAGAGACTCTTCTGCGAACATCTGGTAGGATAATTTGACTGGAACTACATTAATATCCCTAGTCTCACTTGGCCAAAGTCCTGAGAACAACAACCATTCTATCAGAGATGTTCTATATTCCCAAAATTATTCACTCCTGGACACCATTTTGAATTTCATTGACAACAATACTTACTCTCACACCGATTATATCTTAATTTGGGAACCTAAAGAAAATGGTATGCTGATTTCGAAAAACATTTACAATCTTTCATTCTATTACTCCAAAAGTGATTTTGTTTTGATAAAAAAACATTGAAAACCCATAGATAAAACCTTCCATATTTACTCTTATCTAGCGGCATGCTCACCACATAATCCCCACATATGAATGTCATCAATTTTATGATATTCAACTCTGCTCTAAATGTAGTCTCTACAATCAGCACATAAATGATACGAATCATATCTTTCATTAATGTGACACTACTTCTGATATTTGGAAAAATATTTTGGACATTTTAAACTACAGATGGTTGAATCATGACTCTGTCAAATATCAACTAAAGTGATGTGTGGATATGGGTAGATCTCAAGATAACAAGAGGATTTTCATTGATGATTTTTATTATCTCCACCATGTGATCTGGTATGATAGAAATGCTCATATTCAAAAAAGTTCTCATTTTGTCATAATGCAGGTTGGATGCAGATCCACAATGCAATACGTGATGCCACACCGATCCTAAAGGGTCATTGCAACAACACGATGAATGATTTTGGCATTCAATGAAGACTTCGTATTGGTGGAAACTTCTACCAAACCCACAACACTTTTGATGTTTTCTAGATTTCTCCTTTCCTTGGATGGTTTAAGGTAAATGTGGATAGTACCTCCAAAGGCACTATGGGCCTCAAGGGCTATGGCTCCATCATCAAGAACATTCTTGGTCAGATCCCCGGATGCTACTATGGTTGTTATGGAATTGCTACTTTACTGGAAGCTGAAATTATGTTCATAATACATTCCATTTCATTTGCCAAGATATACGGTGTGAGAAACATCTAGATTGAGAGATACTCTACCACCATCAAGAAGGCGACATGGAACAGTGTCATTCACCATGCGTGGATGATCACCACCTATTAGATGTAATGAACCCAATCACTTCTCCACATTGACTACATCATCACTCATATATATCATAAAGCCAACAATATCATTGAAGGCCTTTCCAACAAGGGATTCAATCAATATATCACTTTTCTAAAGTATCTTCCAACTCATTTACTTCCCATTCATAAAATATACTGTAACATGTTTCTGTCTTTCAGACTTTTTTAATCACTTTATTTTATAATAATTATACCTTCGTTTTCATGACAAGGCACCATCCTCTTCCAAAAATACCATTTTATAAAATACAGTTTAACATTAATAATTATTTTTCCAAAATTTATTTGTTTATCAGAAATCAATATTTTTCACTATTCCTCAAAAAATTAATTTTCTCAAAAAAAATCCCACAAACTAACCCTTATAAAACATCTAAATTCTACATTAAAAAATGAATTTTATTTTATCAAATTAATTTTCTTAATATGTATGAAATTAATTTTATTTTTATAATTTGTTCATTGACGAAAATGGTTCATTTTAATATAAAATAACATTTCCAAAAATCATATCATTCATTACCAATAACATTGTCTATATAAGGAATTAAAAATAATATTTGAAAATTATTTATTACTATTCATATAAATATGTTTAACTACTAGGTTAAAGTATCTCATTTAAATATTTATAAGAATAAAATGGTGATTTGTAGAAACATCTTTATTTCATGTAACATACACCAAGTCAGTGTTGCAGATAGTGTAATCCAAGCCAATATAGCATGCAATAGAAGTCAAGTCGGTATATAATGTAGTGAAAGATGAAATGGTGCCATGTGAATGGAATGATTGACATGGTATTTTAGTATATAAATATATTTATTTAGTTTCATGTGAAATGATAAATATAGGAAAGATAATTTATTTTAGAAATTCATAAAATACCCGGTTAAAAAAAGACATCCATGGAAGCCCTTTGGTTCAAACCAAAATATGTTACTCGATTAAGTGGTAACATCTTTCCTTTAGCACTTTAGTTTTATTTCCATTCTCTACCGCCTAAAATATTATTATTACTTGATTATAAAACAAAACCATTTTCCTAAATATACTTGGATGTTTTTATTCTATGGTTCTGACCTACACTCACACACACTTCCATCTAATGGGTAAAAAACTTACTATTCATGTGAATGGTTCTAGCCTCCGAAAACAATGATTGTTCGTTCTACATTTTCTTCCTATAATGGTTGTCCTTATGAAGTAAAATATATTTATTTATGATACATACGATACATATTGTTTCTTTATAATTCATTAATTTTTTTAGAAAACATACCCTTATACATTCCATTTTGTATAAATATGATAATGTTGTTTTTGGAAGTGTGGACTATGACATCCTAATATTAACGTGATTCATTTACACGATACATGGAATGTAAAATTTTGGTTTTAATTAAACAAATGATATATAATAAATTTATATGGTGTTCATTACATAATTACCTCTTGTGTAATAATATATATATATATTTCTTTTTTTACCCACTCACACACTAAAAAGTGATAACCTCGGTCGGGGACATGTGGCCTACCCCTTCCTTCAGAAGATGCAATTATTTTACATCCCAATTAAATTATATATATAATTATATACTAATATATAACATTTTATTAATGATATATTCATAATTATTGAATGACAATTTTTAAGTTACATTCCTTCCATAATAGTCATTGAAAAATTGGAACGTTACTCATGTGTTTTTACGAACTGTTGCCTCCAAGATAGTATCATTAGTTCATTGTAATAACATTATTAAAATATTTATATTAAAATTAAAATTTATGTATAAATATACAAATTTTTTCATCATTATTATTCTGAATAAGTTATATAATAAACCATTTGACCATTCGTGACCTACAAATGCTGTTTTTGACACATAATCAAAATTTGGTCAAAACAACATATTTATACATAATTTATTATGAAGTTGTATAAGAAATGGTAATAATTTAAATAAAAATTATTATAAAAATTTAATATTTTTTCAATAAAGTAAATAGCCAAAAGAAGATTCCTATTATTGAATATAAAGATACACTAGAAAATCAGATGTAAAGTAAAGGATTTTTATCTCACCATTTTTATATTCATTATATAAATGTCAAATTCCCCACTTACTTATATTTTTTTTGAATATAATGCCCCTTTGAATTTATTATAATAGTAATTATATAATATTAATGGTTTTTAAAACCTTTATTTAATTTTTTTTTCATGAATAATTTTATTTAAAATGGGTCAAGGTGGTATGAGAGCCATTGGATTGTTTAAAGATTATTTTCCTTAAGAATAATTTTAATGATATTTAATCACAATTAGATAAATCAATTTTCAATCATTTCAATAAAAGATTTATTTTTACTCTCTTATGGATATTAAAAATATTATTCATGTGTTAGTACCGTTTTCCAACTCTTTCGTACTCATTTTTTGATATGGTTTTATGAAAACCCGACTGCTTTTCTTTCTTTAGTCAGAGAAACAATTTTCTTTTACAAACCATGATTGATTAAATTTATTTCAAAAATGTTTTTAATATTTTTAAAATGATTTATTAAATAAAAATTTTCACTTATCTTCATTTAAAATTTTTTTAAGGAAATATTCTTTTCACTTTCTGAACAAGTTCTAGCCTTATACTGTGAAGAAAGAATATTTTATTACTTCATACTACATGCACAAATTTACCTACCATAATTTATTAGAATCATCCTTTTCATGTTTAAAATATTCCTTTTTAAATAAAATGTTCTAAAATATTATTTTCAATTAAAATGTTTCCTAAAAAATAAAAACTAAAGGATATTTTCTAGAAGCTTTTTTTGAAGATTTCTTAATTCATCAATGAAAAAATCGTTTTTTCCACGAAAAGAATTTTTTTTACTAATAGAATCCCTAATATTACATTGGATTGTTTTTATTGATTTGGCCAAATATTTTATCAACAATCACTTCCTTGATTCCTTTAGTTGTCCCCTTAAAATATTAAATTTCTTATAATCATTGAAAAGTAAATTTCCCCAAGCTATCCATGTCATTTATTGTGGATTATACATTTTCTAAACTATAAACCATTTTTCAAATGGTGTTTACATTGAATTTTATTTTATTATTTGGGGATGTATTGATAAATCTATATAATTTTATCAGTATGGAAATTTGATAATAAATATTATTTATTCATTATAAGGAATGATTTGGATAGCTAAGACACTGGTTTAGGACCATTGAATGTAATACCTAGGGTTGGGAACCTGTTAATTAAATCCCATTGATGCATCTATAATCTCAAAGGGTGAAATTAGTTTGAAAAAACCCTTTAATTTTATTCTACGTATAATTGATGTCTTTTTAACTGATATACTAAATTATATTTTGAAATGTCTAGATACTATCTGATCAATGTACATTTGAAACATAGAATCCAAAAATTATGAATTTCACTTATTTAGTTTTCGTCATTATTCGTCATTGAGATCATAAATTTTCATATAAATGGATATATTTCATTTTCAATTCATTTATTATGTTTCATGTTTTATGTTTCTTACCTTTCCATATTTATTTTTCCATATCTAGATATTTTGAATTTATGTGTTTCCATTCATTTATCTTTTTATTAGATTATTCTAATTGAATAATTATTACATCCATTGTACATTACCCATTTTGAGCATTTAATATCAAAATTATTATGTTGGCTTTCCCAATTAATCAAATAATTAAAAAATATATTCAAGGATATGCTAGTTGGAATAAAGTTATTACTCTCAAAGATATTTATATAGAAAAAATATATATTGTAATTACTGAATTCCTTTCTGATGTATGTATCTAGTTTTCCATGTTTACTAAACTCTCAGTCCTTTGCGATTTTACTCCATGTAATCATGCTAATTTAACTATAGTACGCACTATCTCTAATATTTTTGGTGTCAGGTCGCTATAGTTAGTATCATACTATGTTTAGATGAAACATATAGAACTATATTTAGGAATTATAAGGTTCAAAAATCATATATCGAAGGTAGAATTTTAGGATATGAATATGAGAAAACACTAAATTTCATTTAGATTGAAATTATTTGGGGTTTCAAGAAATAAATCCATGTTTGGATACTACAAGTGGATGTGGTTCTGGCATAGATGTTCTTGAGAGTTACAACCCTAATAGGGTCTGCCTGGTCTAACTTAGAATAACCTGGTATATTAAAATGGGCCGTATGGAACATCTGGTTTGATACTCTAGGGGTACACTTAGGATAATTCAAATTTTCTTTACAAATAATTATGATGATTTTTGACAATTTCAGCCTAGGTTAAACTGATGGTGTCGTAGATTAAAAAACGTGTCAATATATATAAATCCTAAAAATAATTATATTCATTTTCTCTAATATGATAATTGATTCTAAAAATATAGTTTCATTTTATGAAAAATCCTCCTATATATCCTAAACTCCAAAACTGAGGAATAACCTATGTGGAGATAAATGGCTGATGTATTTATGTGTAAGGGTTTTATTGAAATCTTTTGTCTATTTAATGACTAGATTTTAAGTTTTTCAATCAATTTTTTAAAAAAATTATATTAATATGGCTAATGAAAAGGGAAACAAATCTATTGGGGGCAAACAATAATGTCCAAAAAAGTCTAGGAGTCAAGAATCCATGACTGATGGATGATAAGGGTTTTATTCTATCCACAGACCTACACAATGTCATGGTAAATATTTCATTGTCTTTAGATAAAATATCACGAATAAATATTAATGATGAACTAAAAGTTTAATTTTTTAGGATTGGAGATTAATTTATTAACCATATTGAAACTTTATTATATTTAAATACAAATAGTAATACTTTTAACTCGTTTATGGGCCTTACAATCTTTTAAATGTTTATTTTTGTGCTTTATGAATCAATGTTAAATTTTATATATTCATTCTATAAAGTAAAAGATAAACTATAATTTGATAGAAGCATATCCCAAATAATTAATTAGTTATATGAAACTAAAAAGTATCATGTGAGTGAATTCTATTAATAGTTAGGAAGTAAAATAATTACTCAATATTTAGAAAATGTTGATGAAATGGTTACCCTAATAACATAAATTTTGTGGAACTGATGGTCTTCTAAATTATCACATATTAATGCATTTGAGGCCCTAAAATTTCTTTTTATCATTCAATTTTTTATTGGTTAAATTATTCACTCCATATAAATATTTAAACTTTTCCACCATGTATGTATCTCTACATTCCACTAATCTTCTCTTACATGGAGACCTAGTTATATTTTATTCTTTGAGACCATTCTTTATTACATTATTCCATTATAAAATATAATTTACAAACCCATATAAAAATGTGGGATTTATACTAAAGAGAAATCAAACAATATATTACCCATTATAAACATTAAATTTTGAGGATTCAAATTAATTAATGGGGGGGGGTGGAATTTAATGTCCTGAAAATCTAAAGAATGAATATTGTATTCACACTACACAAAGATCTTAATGGAATATAATATCACAAAAATTTATTATATATTTACTATTTTAAATTGGTTTTATATATTCTAAATATTAAAATTCAAAAAACATCTAGTTATCTTGCATTATACAGAGGATAAAATTTCATTGATAACTTTTGTTAAATGAAAAAACAGAGTTTTACCGAAAACAATATATTATTATAATATTATTATTTAATATGACAAAAAATATCATAGATTTTAAATTACTAGTTATTAATTGGGGTTACTAACTTTTTAAAATATATAGTTTACACAAATATAAAATAAATTCATTGGTTAATCATTATTTACAAATCAATATAAAAAACAATTGAATATAAAGTGAATGTTTTTATAGAAAAATATTTCTATGCTCAAAAATTTGAGTTATTATATTATATTTAATTAATTACAATTATTGAATGATATTAATGTAATATATATAATATTTTCATTAAAAAATTTATACTCATCTAATTGATTTTATAAGAATATTATAAAAATTAATCGAATATTACACATAAAATAATATATTTATTAGGGCACTTTTACCGCCTTTTAGAGGAAAACCTATATTAAATAATTTTTTTAGAAATATTATAAATATTATATGAAATAATAAACATAATATTTTATGATAAAAATAAATTCTATTTTACAGTGAATATTTGTAATTTTTTTGAACATTCATTTTTTAATGTATAATGAAAAATACAGAATTTTTTTTAAAATAACATTTTCGACCAATTTATTTGTAATGTTAAATTTTATTTTAAATTGTTTTTGAAGTTTAATTAGATAATTATTTATGTATTAATTCAATTTTGGTCATTATAATCAATTTCACAATGAAAATGTTTGTAAAAGGATATTATACATTTCATCGTTATTACATAATAAACTCACATTGTCATCCCATCTACAGGATAAAATTTAAAATAATGTATGCATATTTTATGATAAGAATTTATAAAATTGATTCCATATTTCTATTTAGAAAATATTTTATTTTCTAATAATAACAAAATAGTTTTTGACAATATATAATAGTGAATGTAATTAAAATTACTTACTTCGATTAAGTTAAAATTAATCTTAATAGAGGACCAAACCTTAATCTAAAGGGAAAAAATGAGAAAAACACTTTTCAAAAACCTATTTTATGAACATATTTATTAAAATACTCCCCAATGTTGTATAATGGTTGAAGTGCACTGTGTTGCATTTGTTGTCAATGAGACATGTTGTTGTCTTAGAATGAATGGATGTCAAGAATTGTCAAGATGTGAATGCCAAAGGTTGTGATGGTGTTGGTGATGAAGGAGAATGGCCATGGAACTTAGAGGAATGTCACTTAGGAGATTCACTAAGTGGCATTGGAGAATATGGTTGAAACATTCTCCATGGAAATCTGACGATTGTTGAGCTGTTCTTTAAGTTCATAGAACTTGTATCAACTGGATACAAAGTCACAACATGATTAGAAGACCATGCATTGTACTGACAATGCATGAGGAGTTGAAGAGATCCATCCACAACTTCTAAGTGGATGAAGTGGATTAATAAAGTCCATGCACTATCACTTAGTGCATGAAAATTTGAAGAAGTTCCAATTTGATCTCTGATTAAATCAATAAAGAGAATTGAAGAAGTTATTTGATTCAGGAGTTCGGTTGAAGATGAAAAACCTTCAAGAAGTCCCTCCTAAGTATTGAACACATATGGAAGAGGAGATGAAGAAGATTAAGAAGAAACCGTTTGAAATTCCATTCATAAGTGATGAATACATGTTGAAGATAATGGAGGAATTTCAAAATGAAGAAGAAGAAAGGAAGAAGGATAAATGAGGAAGAAGGCTTGAAGTGGCACTTGGCATTTGGCATGTTTTATATGGAGAAGAACTTTGTATTTCAGAAAGTCCTATTCTGTCCCTTTGCCAAAAAAATTGGCCAGCTAAGGCACCTTGGGGGGTTCAACCCCAAGGCATGGGCACTAGGGCACCACGCCCGGGGGAACCCCGTGGGGCGAGCCAGGGCGGCAGGGCGCACCCAAGGACACCGCAAGGGCGCCAGGGGCACGCCCGGAGGAGCGCAGTGTGCATAGTGGGCGCCAGTGGCGCGCCCGCAGGAGGCATAGTGGGCGTTAGAACCGCGCCCGCGAGGAGCAGAGGGTGGGCGCAAGAGCGCGCCCGCTAAAGAACTCGGTGCGGGGCGGCACCGAGAGGGGAGGAGATTCAACTGGCGGGTTGAGGGAGCGCCAGGCTTATAAAGCGCGGAAAAACCGGCCGCGGATTCGATGTGGGACGCGCATTTTTCACCCGGAGCGCATCCTGGCCGTCCGACTCATCGCGCGGCTGATCACAGCCTCTCATCGCATCCCGCGCGAGATCTCCTGATCGCGGCCGTCCGAGGATATTCAAACGCCTGATCCGACGGCCGAGAGCTCGTCTCCTTCCTCGAGCTCGGCCGAGGACACCTCGAAGCCACCCGCGACATCGCCTGAACCAGAGGCCATCCGACCACCGGTTTTTGAGTTCCCGGCCAACATTTCCAACGCCGAAGGCTCTATTGAGCTCGTCTGGACCTACCGAACACGATCATGCATAAAACTATACATGCATGCAACAAATGAGGAGATTTCGTGATCGGCCGAGGCAAACGAAGATGCCGAGGCCACGTGGAGAGCATGCTTTGCATGCATGAGCCTAAACAGAGGCCGTGCATGCGTTCTAAGTCGCATGCACGTGAAGAAGGACGATAAATAAGGGAGCCCGCGTCAAACCGAGAATAAAACGCAAAACTTTGGAAAGATTTTGAAGATCCGAAATCTTCGGTGATTCAAGATTTTGAACGCGGATGATCAAAGGCATTCCTCTGCCTATATAAGGAGAGCTCGTGGCTCTCATTGTTTTTTGCTGATTATTTTGTTGAAGATCCGGAGTCCCGTGGAGCACTCTCTGCCTCGCGAAGCCGAAGCCCCGCGCATCCCACTTGCGCGGCTATTGTTCTCGGTGCCATCTGAGGCCCGAAGGAGTCCCTTTTGCGCATCCCTTGCGCGAAAGAAGTGAAGGGGAGACCCCTGCGCGCTAATCCTTGCGCGGCAGGAAGAACCCAGGGCCGCGGCACTCTGCGCGCCCACGGTTGAAGCCCGAGGTGCTTTGCACCCGAGGTCTTGCACGCCCCTGTGCCGTGCTCCTTGCGCGCTCGAAGGCTTGCACACCCGTGGCTTGTGCCTTGCACGTGTGCGCCTTGTGGCTTAAGCCCACCACACCTTGAGCGGCTGCCCCTTGTACCAAGACACCTTGCACGCCTCCTTTGAGATCAAGGCAGTATACCACACTCATTTTGTGTGTGTGTGAAGTGAAGGAGTTCGGGTTGTGTTTTACACACATTGTGTGTGCCAAAGAAGGCCGAAGCCTTGCGCGGCAGTGGAGAAGAGGAGAAGCACATGGGCAGTGTGTGTGCAAAGTGGACATGAACACACCTTGGCCGAGACTTGCACTCTGTGTGTGCATTTGAAGAAAAGGCAGTAGCCTTGTGTGTGTGCTAAGTGAACAAGAAGACCACAACTAAACCTAAGTTAGTGTGTGTCAAAGAAAGAAGAGGTCATAGCCAAGATTGTGTGCGCAAAGTGCAAATACACCCTACGGGCATTTTTGTGTGCAAGATAAAGTGAAAGGCCAAGTGTGTGCCAAGTGGTTAGAAGACCACACTCATTAAGTGTGTGTATAAAGTGAGCAAGAAGTTGGCCGAAGCCTAGGTGTGTGCACAAGAAGGGAAGAAGGCCATAGGCATTTGTGTGTGCAAAAGAACTAAAAGGCCGAACCTAGTGTGTGCACTAAAAGTGTAAACACCTAGAAGTAAAATAAGGAGTGACCCACACTAAAGTAGAACACACTCTAAGTGTGTAAACAAATTGGTTAAAGTGTGTGAAGGAGAAAGAAGGTGTGTGTGCTATATTTGATTACACCCTTTGTGGGTTTATTGCACCAAGAGAAATAGGAGAGTGCATGCATGCATGCATGCACGTGCACACGTGAAGAAAGCCAAATCAGTGGTGTGCATCTGAGACTGGACCAGACTGAAGTTAAAGACATCATTTGTCTGAGTATTCAGTAGTTGGAGAGAAGCCAGGTCATCCTCAGAAGAAGGAGATAAATCCTGAGCAAGACGAGAAGACCTGATCAACTGAAGTGATCAGAGGTACCGAGCAAGGCCAGCAGCCTTTATCCCAGGCTGTTGAAGTTACTTGAAGAACTTAAAGTGAAGAAGTGCTACTCGTGTGACTCGAGGAGCCAAGAGAAGACCCTGTGGGACTCAGGGAGAAGAAGTCTTCAGTGGGATTCTGGAGCAGGCCAGTGGGGCTCTGGTAACACTGTGGGACGCAGTATAAAGACCCTCCTGTGGGACTCAGGAGAGATACAGTGGGACTCTGTATCGACCATTGTAATTCTAACAAGTTATAATGGGAGAATCCATGCTGAGAGAGCATGGCAAGGATGTAGGCCTTTGGTGCCGAACCTTGTAAATCCTTGTGTCCTGTGCCTTTTCATTACTGCATTATCCGGGAAAGGTTGAGAGATACAAGAAGAGTGGATCGAGGCCTTAACAAGCCATAGAGGTTTAATTGATTAAGAATCAATTAGTAAAAAGTTTTAAAGGATCACTGATTCACCCCCTCCCCCTCTCAGTGATTCACACTGATCTGGGCACTTCAATTGGTATCAGAGGGAGGTTACCTCTAAAAGATCCAAGGGAGTCTATATGGAGTGCAGATTTGAGGAAATGAAAGAACAGCCTCAAATGGAGATATCTGCCAAGACTCTGAAAAACAGAATGAAGAAACAGGCAAATAAGATGAGGAAGAAGGTTGCTGCAATCAGAGAAACTCCTTCTATGGAAAGAAATGTGAAAGTCACATCAGATGACAATTCCTTTTATCATTCTTCTGATGAAGCCTTCTCTAGCTGTGATGAAGATGGAAGGAACAATGATCTTCTAAATGCAACCAAATATCTTCAGAAGAGAGTCCCCAAGGAAATTGCAATGTGTATAGCTACATGCCTCCTTGATCTTCAAGAAGAAAAATTACAGCTAGAAGATGAAGCCAATTCTCTGGAAGTCCAATTGGCTAAAAGGGTTGGCATAACCAACACTCTCAGAAAGCTGGTAAATGCCAAAGATGAAACAGTATCTCTTTGCAATGAAAGATATGAAGACACTGGTGAAGAATTGCAAAGAAGCCTTTCTGAGAAAGAAATCTTTAAAGTATTGGTCAAAGAAGTTTTCCATGCACTGGAAAAGAGGCACAAAGTGTCAATGGTTGTCAGAGATGCTCAACTAGAAGACAAAGTCAAAAGGGTGAAGGAGCTGGACAACTCATTGCTTGAAATGAAGCAAGTGCATGAAGACCAGATGAAACAGCTGGAAGAGAAATGGGAAGGAAGGCTAAGAACAGTTAAGGATGAGAAGAACTCCCTTAACATGAAATGCCTAGAACTAGAGGTGATATTGAAAAATCTGCAATCACCCAAAGCTAAAGCCTCCCAGTCAGCTGAGAGGAGAAATGTTGCTACTCAAGTATGCCTTGAGAAGGATGATTCTAAAAGAAAGACATCCTCTAGTGAAAGAGCAACAACTTCTAACAAGAAGGTACCATCCATACCATCTTGTACTCATGTTTCTAAAAGTGTTTCTACTAAAAGTGCAGGATGGAAGAATGATTCCAAACAAGTATGGATGAAGAAAATGAAGAAGCAGAGCTCTTCTGAAGCAGAACAACAATTCAAGACAAGAACCCAACAATCAGAAGGACTGAAGAGGTCAAGATTTGTGGGTCAGTGTTGGTGTTGTAACAGGTATGGGCATCGTTCAAAGGATTGTTGGTACAATCCACTGAATGCCAAAGCACAGAGGAAGCCCATGCCAAGGGGGAGCAAGCCAGAAGGAAAGAAGCAGCATCCACAGGTCCAGAGACATCTGTTCACTGCTAACAGATTTGGATTACTTGACAACATCTGGGATGATTGCAAAAGTGGTCAAAAGAATGATACATGTCAATCTCCAACTGTATCCAAAGCTGGAATGAAGAGAAGATCACTGAACCTGGCTAAAAGAGATTCCTTGGGAAGCAAGCAGAAGAAAGTAGAAAATGCTCCCAAGAAGTGTTTGAAAAAGGAAGAGAAGACCTTGGAGTCTAAGTCCAAGAAGGGTGAGTCATCCAGTAGGACCACCAAGAAGACATGCGTCTACTGTGGAAAGAAAGGTCATACCATGGATCTTTGCAAACAAGCCATGGAAATCAATAGAAGCCAACTGAACTCAAACAGACAATCAATCCAGAAGAAGAAGAAGGGATTGATTGAAAACAAGTTGCCTAAGAGAGGTAGCTTGACAGTATCAAAAGAACCATGTGGAATATCCAGAACTGAGGCCACGCTTCCAAGTGACTTACTAGTCATATGGCCAAATCAGTTGCAACTTGCCAAAGATCTACAAAGAGATGAAGATGAAGTTCTGGAAATTGCTAAAGCAAAAGGGAAGAAGAAGGTTTCACATGAAGATGTTTTGAGAACCACACCAGCACAAACATCATTGAAGATCAAATGTGCAAGTGTGAAGAATGGTGAAAATGGGACATCTCGGTTGAGAGAATCTTCTCAACCTTGTTGTTCACATTGATGAACCAAGGAGGTTCCATCTTATTCCCTTATACATTGGTATTTACATGTGCTAACATTGCAGGGAATTGAAGATGATGATCATTCTCAGCTGGAGAATGGTTTGGAAGGAATGGAGTGCACCCCTTGAGGGGGAGCCAATCTGAAGAAGATGGTATTCTTAGATTAATACCATCTTGAGAAAAGTGAAGGTATTCCAATCATACTTTCATCCCTTGTTTCTTAATTGAGTTTATCTTGTCAATTAAGGGGGAGTATGGATTGAAGACAAATGATTGAAAGGGGGAGCTTTATCTTTGCACTGAACTTTCTAATGAGTTTTGTGAAGTATGTGCAGGATTTAGCAATTCATTGTTATATCTGAAAAATTTCAAGCCCCTAAGCATGATCTCACATGTGTAGAGAATTGTGGACAGCATTGAGTTCCTTGGTTACATCACACTTGTTTTCTACACCGGGTTAGCCCAAGTAGACTTAGAGTTGATTAGCTAAAGGTTCTTTGCTAAAGAAGAACATGTGACATCATCCCTCTCCTAGTGTTTTTCAAGAAGATAATTTTTACAAGGGAGGAAGAGATCTTTGAAAGAGTACCACACCACACCTTTGCATTTGATTGCCAATAAGGGGGAGAAAATATTGGCACACATATTGACCCATTCATATGTGCTAAAGGAGTGTATTGACAACAAATACAAAGGGGGAGATTGAAGTGCACTGTGTTGCATTTGTTGTCAATGAGACATGTTGTTGTCTTAGAATGAATGGATGTCAAGAATTGTCAAGATGTGAATGCCAAAGGTTGTGATGGTGTTGGTGATGAAGGAGAATGGCCATGGAACTTAGAGGAATGTCACTTAGGAGATTCACTAAGTGGCATTGGAGAATATGGTTGAAACATTCTCCATGGAAATCTGACGATTGTTGAGCTGTTCTTTAAGTTCATAGAACTTGTATCAACTGGATACAAAGTCACAACATGATTAGAAGACCATGCATTGTACTGAAAATGCATGAGGAGTTGAAGAGATCCATCCACAACTTCTAAGTGGATGAAGTGGATTAATAAAGTCCATGCACTATCACTTAGTGCATGAGAATTTGAAGAAGTTCCAATTTGATCTCGGATTAAATCAACAAAGAGAATTGAAGAAGTTATTTGATTCAGGAGTTCGGTTGAAGATGAAAAACCTTCAAGAAGTCCCTCCTAAGTATTGAACACATATGGAAGAGGAGATGAAGAAGATTAAGAATAAACCGTTTGAAATTCCATTCATAAGTGATGAATACATGTTGAAGATAATGGAGGAATTTCAAAATGAAGAAGAAGAAAGGAAGAAGGATAAATGAGGAAGAAGGCTTGAAGTGGCACTTGGCATTTGGCATGTTTTATATGGAGAAGAACTTTGTATTTCACAAAGTCCTATTCTGTCCCTTTGCCAAAAAATTGGCCAGCCAAGGCACCTTGGGGGGTTCAACCCCAAGGCATGGGCACTAGGGCACCACGCCCGGGGGAACCCCGTGGGGCGAGCCAGGGCGGCAGGGCGCACCCAAGGACACCGCAAGGGCGCCAGGGGCACGCCCGGAGGAGCGCAGTGTGCATAGTGGGCGCCAGTGGCGCGCCCGCAGGAGGCATAGTGGGCGCTAGAACCGCGCCCGCGAGGAGCAGAGGGTGGGCGCAAGAGCGCGCCCGCTAAAGAACTCAGTGCGGGGCGGCACCGAGAGGGGAGGATATTCAACTGGCGGGTTGAGGGAGCGCCAGGCTTATAAAGCGCGGAAAAACCGGCCGCGGATTCGATGTGGGATGCGCATTTTTCACCCGGAGCGCATCCTGGCCGTCCGACTCATCGCGCGGCTGATCACAGCCGCTCATCGCATCCCGCGCGAGATCTCCTGATCGCGGCCGTCCGAGGATATTCAAACGCCTGATCCGACGGCCGAGAGCTCGTCTCCTTCCTCGAGCTCGGCCGAGGACACCTCGAAGCCACCCGCGACATCGCCTGAACCAGAGGCCATCCGACCACCGGTTTTTGAGTTCCCGGCCAACATTTCCAACGCCGAAGGCTCTATTGAGCTCATCTGGACCTACCGAACACGATCATGCATAAAACTATACATGCATGCAACAAATGAGGAGATTTCGTGATCGGCCGAGGCAAACGAAGCTGCCGAGGCCACGTGGAGAGCATGCTTTGCATGCATGAGCCTAAACAGAGGCCGTGCATGCGTTCTAAGTCGCATGCACGTGAAGAAGGCCGATAAATAAGGGAGCCCGCGTCAAACCGAGAATAAAACGCAAAACTTTGGAAAGATTTTGAAGATCCGAAATCTTCGGTGATTCAAGATTTTGAACGCGGATGATCAAAGGCATTCCTCTGCCTATATAAGGAGAGCTCGTGGCTCTCATTGTTTTTTGCTGATTATTTTGTTAAAGATCCGGAGTCCCGCGGAGCACTCTCTGCCTCGCGAAGCCGAAGCCCCGCGCATCCCACTTGCGCGGCTATTGTTCTCGGTGCCATCTGAGGCCCGAAGGAGTCCCTTTTGTGCATCCCTTGCGCGAAAGAAGTGAAGGGGAGACCCCTGCGCGCTAATCCTTGCGCGGCAGGAAGAACCCAGGGCCGCGACACTCTGCGCGCCCACGGTTGAAGCCCGAGGTGCTTTTCACCCGAGGTCTTGCACGCCCCTGTGCCGTGCTCCTTGCGCGCTCGAAGGCTTGCACACCCGTGGCTTGTGCCTTGCACGTGTGCGCCTTGTGGCTTAAGCCCACCACACCTTGCGCGGCTGCCCCTTGTACCAAGACACCTTGCGCGCCTCCTTTGAGATCAAGGCAGTATACCACACTCATTTTGTGTGTCTGTGAAGTGAAGGAGTTCGGGTTGTGTTTTACACACATTGTGTGTGCCAAAGAAGGCCGAAGCCTTGCGCGGCAGTGGAGAAGAGGAGAAGCACATGGGCAGTGTGTGTGCAAAGTGGACATGAACACACCTTGGCCGAGACTTGCACTCTGTGTGTGCATTTGAAGAAAAGGCAGTAGCCTTGTGTGTGTGCTAAGTGAACAAGAAGACCACAACTAAACCTAAGTTAGTGTGTGTCAAAGAAAGAAGAGGTCATAGCCAAGATTGTGTGTGCAAAGTGAAAATACACCCTACGGGCATTTTTGTGTGCAAGATAAAGTGAAAGGCCAAGTGTGTGCCAAGTGGTTAGAAGACCACACTCATTAAGTGTGTGTATAAAGTGAGCAAGAAGTTGGCCGAAGCCTAGGTGTGTGCACAAGAAGGGAAGAAGGCCATAGGCATTTGTGTGTGCAAAAGAACTAAAAGGCCGAACCTAGTGTGTGCACTAAAAGTGTAAACACCTAGAAGTAAAATAAGGAGTGACCCACACTAAAGTAGAACACACTCTAAGTGTGTAAACAAATTGGTTAAAGTGTGTGAAGGAGAAAGAAGGTGTGTGTGCTATATTTGATTACACCCTTTGTGGGTTTATTGCACCAAGAGAAAGAGGAGAGTGCATGCATGCATGCATGCACGTGCACACGTGAAGAAAGCCAAATCAGTGGTGTGCATCTGAGACTGGACCAGACTGAAGTTAAAGACATCATTTGTCTGAGTATTCAGTAGTTGGAGAGAATCCAGGTCATCCTCAGAAGAAGGAGATAAATCCTGAGCAAGACGAGAAGACCTGATCAACTGAAGTGATCAGAGGTACCGAGCAAGGCCAGCAGCCTTTATCCCAGGCTGTTGAAGTTACTTGAAGAACTTAAAGTGAAGAAGTGCTACTCGTGTGACTCGAGGAGCCAAGAGAAGACCCTGTGGGACTCAGGGAGAAGAAGTCTTCAGTGGGATTCTGGAGCAGGCCAGTGGGACTCTGGTAACACTGTGGGACGCAGTATAAAGACCCTCCTGTGGGACTCAGGAGAGATTCAGTGGGACTCTGTATCGACCATTGTAATTCTAACAAGTTATAATGGGAGAATCCATGCTGAGAGAGCATGGCAAGGATGTAGGCCTTTGGTGCCGAACCTTGTAAATCCTTGTGTCCTGTGCCTTTTCATTACTGCATTATCCGGGAAAGGTTGAGAGATACAAGAAGAGTGGATCGAGGCCTTAACAAGCCATAGAGGTTTAATTGATTAAGAATCAATTAGTAAAACGTTTTAAAGGATCACTGATTCACCCCCTCCCCCTCTCAGTGATTCACACTGATCTGGGCACTTCAATGGTCCATTTGGTGTCTTTTGTAATAATTATTACTTGGGGAACACACAATTCTTTTCAAAAATACCATGTTTGTCCTTTCCTTCAACTATAAAAGGCACCCAACCCTCCCTCTTCCTCAAACCAACCAATCCAATTTATCTTGACCATTATTATTCCAAATAGATACTAAAAATACCACAACTAGACAAAAAAGACAAACCTTGGTCAAATACACATTTAAGGAAACCCTTTTTTTCAAACCAAAAGGACTTACCTGATTAAGAGGTTACATCTTTCCTTAAGCTCTTCCTATGATATTTTTTTTTATTTTATGACCAAAAATCACAAATAATTCCATATAATGTCTAAGAAATATACAATTTATGTGAAAGATGAACTACCGCTTCACAAAATGATGATTTTTCATTATTTTTTCTACCACTCACGGTGATTGTTATGATGGAAAATATATTCTTATATTATATATACGGTACTCATTATTTTATTTATTATTCTTTATTTATTTTATAACAAATACCCTTATAATTTCAAATTTGTGTAATAAATAATGATGTCGTTTGTGGAATTGTGGACTACATCTTACTAAGAGCTATGTGATTCATTCATAGAATAAATGGAATGTATAAATATGGTATTATTTATACATATGTGACATAAAAAACACAGATATTTTATTCATAACCTTATTACATTTTTTAAAATATAATATATAATTTTATATCACTTTGTTTAATATTTTACGCATTAAAAAGTGTTAATGTTGGTCATGGATGTGTGGACTACCAACTCCTCGACATGATGTGATTCCTTTTACATCACATGAATTGTATATATAAGTATATATGATTATATAATGAGTTATTTATGATATATTTACCATTATTGGATGATATAGTGTTGCTTACATTATTTCAATAACAATCATTGAACATTTGGAGTGTTACTCTTGCGTACGTCTGACCTACCATCTCAATGAAAGTAATGTTGGATCATTTTTCATAACTATAATTAATAATTGGCATTAAAACTATAATTAATATATAAAAATAATAATTATTTCAAAAATATGATTCTGAATATTTTATATAATGACCCCTTTGAATATAGTTTACCTAATGAAGTTGTTTTTGACATATATAAAGCGAATTTGTTCAAAAAACCTGACACAAACATAATTGTTAAAGTAGTTGAATTTAAATTAGAAATAAGTGAAATAAAATTTATAATAAATATGAAAAATTAGATTTAGAATTTAAATAATTAACATATTTATTTATAAATGAATATAATGATACATGAGACAAATCAGACGCAATATAAGGGATTTTGATCTCTTTATTTTTCACTCATGAGATAAATATGAATTTCACCACATATATATTCTCTTTGTTGTATCTACATCCGCTTTTGATATATTATATCACTAATACATTAATATTAATGTTATTTAAAACATTTATTTAATATTATTCCACAATGGGGCTTATGATTTAAAATTTTGAAAGGTGGTATGGGACATTTTTTAATGTTTAAAATTGTTTTCCTTAAGAATAGTTGTAATTTTATTTCATTTCTAATGAATGAAATTATACTAAAATAATTCAATGAACCCATCCATTCTCCTCTAATATGGTTATTCATAACCTTTTTCAATCATTAGTTTAATTTTTTATGTCTTTGGTAGTCAAATGTTTTAGAAAATGTTTTTAAGAAAACATGATGTCATTTATCCCTTTAGAAAGAGAATATATATACTAATAAAAACCATGTTTTATTTACAAAAAATTAAAAAATCTATTTAAGATATTTATAATGATTTTTTAATGACATTTTTTCCAATTTTATTTTACCAACTTTTTCAATGGAATCATCATGTCACAATTCGAACATTGTATTTTCAAACTCTGTAACATTCAAAATGGTTTTCTACCACATAAATCATGTACATTGTTCCTTCCATCACTTCTTTGGTTCTTTAATTTCATGTTTCAACATTTATTTATTTCAAAATTGTTTTGAAAATTTATTTACAAGAATATTTTTTTAAATGTCTAAAAAACGTATTTTCCTCAAAAATGTTTTTAAAAGATCTCTTAATTCATCAATGCCAACATACCTTTATTTTACACCACATTCAGTATTGTGTATTGATACCATCTATAATATTCCACTAGATTGGTTTTGATTTATTTTTCCAAGGACATAAACAATATTCACTTCATTGATTTGTTTTGTAGTCCGCTTAAATTATTCAATTTCCTAAGATCATTAAAAAATTGAATGTTCACTTCCTAAACTATATACCATTTTTATAGTGTTTACATAGAATTTTATTTGATGATTTGATTAAATATTGATAAATATTTTCCCTTTATTTTTTTGGATATTTGATAAGGCATACTATTTATTCTATATAAGGAATGATTTATAATTGTAGTACATCGGATGGGGACCATTTAAGGAGATACCTAAGTGTTGGGTTGCGGTAAATAAATTCCCCTTAATTCATCAGCAGTATAATGGGATTAAATTAGGTTTAAAACACTTTGATTTTGTTTCCAAATCGAATATATGGGTTTCCACCTGAAAAGATATTTTTTGTGAATGTTCTTCATGGTACTGATTCTATGAACTTCAGAAACCCTACATACAATAATTAATCATTTCCCTCTTTTAGTTTTTTTATTATTCATCCATGAGATCTTGCATAGACATATCAATGGATTCATTTAATTTCATGTTCATTGATTATGTGTCACGTGTTTCAGTTTTATACCTTGCCATATTTATTTTTCCTTGTCTTGTTTTTTAATGGAATGTGTTTCTATTTATTTACCGTTCCATTTGATAATTCTAATTGATTCATTACTACTATTTATGTACATTACCCATACATAAAATATAATATCATCATTATTATGTTTTCTCTCCCCAAGAATCCATTTAGTATGAAAGAGATGAATGGATATTCTAGATGGAATAAAATTATCATCCTTGAAATTATTTATTAGGAAGAAAATCAGGTTGTAATTAGTGTATTCTTTTCCCATGATTGTATATTTTTTACAAAGACTACTAAACTCACAGTCCTTATGGATTACATTCATTGTAATCATGATAATTTTATAGTAGTACCCATCTACTGGCTTTCTAGGGTTGGTTTGCTACATTTTTTTATCATAAAACCTTTATAAGAATACATTATGTATAAATATAAATTGGTTTTTCTAAGAAGAGGCATAGTTCTTAATTGATATTTTTTATTTTATTTTATCTTATAAAAACACAAAATATTATTCAACCATGATAAAATAATCACATCATTTTTTATATTAATATTTATTTAATCATTTTAATGAAGCAACCAATATCTATCTAATCTTCCATCAAATAAGAAACAAAACTATTATTCATGTGTACGAAAAACTACTACCTTTTCAAATGGATATGTTTTTCTCATTACCTCTCCTGGATGGTTATACTATGGGATTTTATGATTTTATATGATATTCAAAAATTATTATAAGTATTTAATCATATTATATCATCTATTTTCTTTTAATTCCATCCATTGAAACCTAATATTATCCTATATTCATTATTGATGATTATCACCTCTCTGGAGCGATGTGATTCTTCTTTCCTGAACAAATCACATTGTTAGTATATATAAATATATTCAAATAAAGGATATTAAATTTTTGATTCAATCATCATTATTTATGTATAATATAATTCAAACCTTCTTTATTTCATTTTTTAACAATGTAAATGTTTCTCATTCACATGAACAATCTACTATCTCCCTAATTGTAACGTTGTCAAATTTTCATAGCCAAAATTCTTGGTTGGATATAAAATTTCAAAATATTCAATAAAATTATATTTAAGTCAAAAAATTTAATCTATTTATTATGGAATAATTTCTTCATTGACCAAAATCAACCTACCAATATATGTTGATTTACATGAGATGAATATCATCAAATCATCCAATGTGAACTTAGTTAATTATATAATTATGTATAACAAGGTAATTTATAATATAAATTTTAAAAAACTATAAATAGATCATTATAAAATATATAATGTACCTTAATTTATTATTGGTGATGTAAATGAACATATGTGATAATTTGGCCTCGAGGTAAGTGGACTTTAACATAATAAAACATTTTAAAATGATTTAAAGATTTATTTTAAATTTAATTTTCTTCCATTTCAATATTATTGAAATAATTATATGTATATATTTTGATATAGGATTAAATAAATTATAAATGAAAATGTTAATATATTTCTCTTTAGGTTCTTCCAAATGAATCTATTTACGAAATGTTTTCACTTTCATTACAAAAAAAAGGAATGATATATTTTAACACATATGATGTGAATGGATTTTTTACTCTAATATAATCCTTGTTTATTAGTTTTGATTCCTTTAATACCATGCATGTTTTATTAAAATAAAAAACATATTTGCCATTTATTTTAGGTATTCTTATTCGAAATTTTTTTTAAAAGGAAATAGTAATTCTATATTTGAATGTCTTTTTCCTGTTGAATCAAAAGTATTTTTATGGGATTTATATTGAAAAAGAAGCATGTTCACATATTTAATTATTCATATCTTTTAGATATTCTTCATAATAAGGTGTGACCCTAACATAGGTCATGATGAAGGGTGATCCTGATATTTCTCTCCAATTCCTTGGGTAATGATTATTTCCTCTCGAGAATTGTGTTATTAGTAGACTTTAATGGTTTATACAATTGAAAGGGTTCTATAATGATGATTCCCTAAGGAACCTATGATATTTTTCTAGGATTGTTGATGATTTTTCATGAATATCATATGATTTACAATGATATTATAATGAACTTTTTTAAACGTTTTTTTTCCTATTTAGGAAATAAATTATGTTATGTTTTCCTAGAAACCCCCATGATTATGGTTTTTACCTTATGTTTTCTTTTGAATCATTATATGAAAAACATTGGGTAGTAATTATGAATTCATTTTACCTAAATTTTTATTATGATAATGTTATACACTCATTATGAACACGTTGTTTTAAATTGGACAAGTATGTCTCATTCATTTTTATATATCATTGTGAGATTTTTTTCTCATAAATTTTTTATAATTTCCTTTAATATATTTTAAATATTCTTATAAACAAATAATAAGTCATGTTGAAAGTCATACTGATTTTTTAATGAATCATATATTTTCTAATTTTAATTGTTTTCTATTTTCATGAAAATTGATACAATGACAAAGTTCCCATCCTATATTCGATGTGATTTTTATGTAAGAGTTGTGAAATATTTCTATAGAACTAAAAAAAGGATAATAAACTAAAGGAATTAAAATATTCTACAATACAAAATTATGGGTTGAATAATAATTAGTCCCATATAGTTTGAATAAGAGGATGGTCTGGATAATATTTAAGGATAAAATAATGAAATTAAATAACATTAAGATATTATAATTTATGTGTATCATTAAATATAATTTTTTTTGGTTTTCATGTCTCTTTATCAAATAAAATCTTATTCAAAATGGTTTTCTAGGGAGGAAATATGAAATCTAAAGTATGAATGAAATGGGATTATAATATCCTTTTAAATCAGCATCTTAGAATGGTTAGAATTGGAAAAGAGTACTTTTTTCCTGTGATATATTAGTTGAAACAAGATATAAATGGTAGTGAATTCATGTGTGTGATAAACCATGTTCACAAGTGGGAAACCTATAGAGGGATTTTATCATAGATCATTGAAGCACATGTGGGAAACCTATAGAAGGATTTTATCCCTAGGTAGTCCCATGTGGAATGATGAAAATCTAAGAGGGACTTTTTTGACGATTGATATCGACTTTGAAGAAAGAAACCTCAGAATAGTTAATTACTTTTATTTAGTCTAAATAAAATAATTTGGAACATTACATGTAGGATCATCTATTAGGGCCCATGAAAATTGAAAATAAAATATCATTTAACTTTCATATCTCTGACCATGCACTTCTATTTCTCTCAGAACCATTAAATGGTTTTATAGAATTCACATTTATATTTAGAATTATGTATTTGATAAATGATCTATAATCAAATGTGGTTTGATTTTAATTTCATGTTTTGGATTATTTAATAAAATTTGAATTAATATAAATTGACATATTAATCATGTTCATTCAGTATTTTATTTTCATAATGTTTTATGAACAGATGAAGAACGGTAAAATAATCATTCAAGAATGGCCAAATTTTGGTGGTTATGATAGGGTAAACTGGAATGTACTTTGAAGTTCATGGTGTGTATCTTAGTGGAATACATTTGGATGTGGAAAGGGATATATAGTGTCCCATATACTAATTACATGTACTGTATACTGCTTACTAATTTGATGACCTGGATCATAGATTTTAGATTACACTACGTGTATTTGTGTACGTGACATGTAGTCTACTCCGGCTAGTGGCATAAATTGTGCAATATGTGTGGTCATTATTCATGGCCAAAACTGAACGAGATTGGAAACATAAAGACATTATTAGATAAATGACATGTATATAGTGTGAACAGTTTTTATTTCATCTAATCCTACATCCAACGAACACCCTAAGCCACTCAGTGTGAAAACAAACACATGACTCAATGAGATACATGACATGTAGCTGGGATGTAGACATCGTGTAGTCCACCGAGACACATGCCGAATACGCACCTCTGTATATATGGAACACCAAAAGAGTGAAATCAAAGTGGATATGGAATGTATACACCATATAGTTGGGATATGGTACATTCTATAGACCTAGGGGTGTCACCAGGATACCCAAAATATGAGATAAATGGCGTGTTACTGGATATACACGTTTTGCAGTCTACCATTAGATAATATGACTAAAAGTTACACAAATGTAAATATTGTAGTACTAAAACATTATTTTATTAATTGGAACACCATTATGTGTTTGATGATATAATAATTCTTCTAAATATTTTCAAATGCTAAATTAATTTATTAAAATAAATATTTCATTAATTGCTTCACAATTTATTTTCCATGAATTCCATAATTGATGGGTAAATCTAATTTATTTAGGATGATCATTATGATCGAATGGAATTAATTAATTAGATAAATATGTAATTAATGTATGTAACATTATCATAATAACAAGTAACAGATAAATTAATAAATTATAGCTTGTTACTTATTTGTATTTGTTTCGTTTATTACTAATCATGAATTTGAACAAGACCTATGTTTGTTTTGGAATTTATTAAAACTAATTTATTGAATGGGTTTTATATTATTTAATATTAATATAAATTATTACAAGTGTGTGATCCCTACCTCATATATTATATAGGACCTTCCCGCCAAGCATATCTATGTAATCAACTTTGGCTAAACCTTATTTTCCCCTCACCTAAATGTGAATAATAAATACTATTAATTAATGGTTCAACCCAATGCATGTTAATGTGGTTTGTGATGGAACCATGGTGAATCTAACATGGTTATACACAAATATATAGGTGGAATGTTGTAACACATGTCAAGGCCTCCAAATGTAGTTTTTCCAGTATGTTATAGATTGATTTAATTTCCACACATAAAATCAACTATTTGATAACCTCCTGATTGGGTAATTTAATTAATTTATTTCATTATTTATATCCATTTTTAATGTTATGTTTACTATACCACACTCACGTTAATAAATGATTTATTATGAAAAGATTGTATTTAAATAAATGGATTATGCAAAAAATATTTATCCATCATGGTAAATTAATTAAGATCCACTTAATATGAATAATAAATGTAAATGATAAAATAGATGAAGATGTATACATAATTAAATAAATCCTGAAACCAAATATTAAGTATTATTATGCCCTCCATTACCTAATTGTGAATGATATCATAGAACTATGTGTAATACATGGTAATAGATTGTATAATTTCTTTTCTGGGGGATCTATCATGAGTGTTTTCAGTTGACATAACTAAACATGTCTTGTGTTTAACAACTAAATAATATTTAATAAAAATTTGGAGGCATGTTATGTGAAAATAAAAGTAAGGATTTCATGATTGGGAACCCACTCAATAGAACAAGGATTTTTAATCCCACAGTTTGAATGACCACCAACTTAATTTTACTCTTAAAGTTTTCATGGACAAATTAAAGTGAACTATGAATGTTAATGGTGATCCATCCCACTTGAATGTTAAAGAAATAAGAAAGTAAACATTTAATGGTTAGGGATATTATTACAAGATCAAATAGTTAGAGATATGAAAAAATCATCTAATTTGATATATCCCGCTAAATTTCAAATCAATAAATGTACTATTAATCTACACATTTTAATTGTAGAATAAATTTAAGAGTTCATAATTCACACTATCCATGTGATAAATATTAGAGAAAGAAAACCTACTAATAGGAAGTAACATACATGAGTGATTAATACACCATTGGGTTATACTATTCCATGAATGGAGGTCTTATGTCCTAGAATCCTCAATGCCTAATCTACCTACTATAGAAGAAAGTGATGAAGATTAATTGGTCTAAAAATACTTTTGAGTGATTCATTTAGTGTTTAATTCTTGATGCTTTTCATATTTCTATTGGTCTCATGATGTTTCATGAAAACATGGATTTATATAGAATGATTGTTAATCAACATCGTATATACATGGAGATAGCTATACAGGAACAATTTTATATTTCTAAGGATCATCTTTAGATAAATCATTGAGAGGGTTCCCTAGTTGGGCCTCATGAAGTAATTCTCATTATCTATTTGTGCGGCTATTGGTTATATGGTTTAACTTCCCCAAATAACTAGGCACTGACCTCAGACTTTCATCACTATATCATATATTCTCTTGCATAATAGTGAATGTTATTATGATCAACAATGATATGTATCTTATAGCACTGCATAATCTTCCTCTCTTATAAGATTAGAATAAAAAGAATAAAAAACCTTATTTCCTTACAGTGAAAAATTGAAAGTTAAAATAAGGAGATTTAATCCCAAATATTCTTAATTAACTTCTATGAAGAGGATGATCAAGGGAAATGGAAAGAAACAACATGTTGTGTGTTATTCATGTGGAATGAAGGGCCACTCAAAGAAAATTTTACACCCTTATGAAGAAGAAAGGAGATGATTCACATGCATCTGTTATTGAGTAAAATTTATCTAATTATAAAAATTTAGAATTTGAAAATTCTTTTGGATCCCACATTTCTATAAAAATATTTTTTGTAATTAGAATTAGAAATATAGACTAAGGGGTGTTAGATCTATGGGCATCCAATAAAGCTAAACTTGATGATGTAGCTGTCAGAGACTACCACCTTAGATTGTCGGCCAAATATATATTGATTTTAAAGGGTTTTTATTATTCTCTTTAAGTTACCAAAAACATTAGTTCTATATCTAGACTACATATATAGAGATTTATTTTCAGTTTTTGGAAATAATATCTCAATTTTTATAGATATTTTATTTTTTATGGTAATGAACATTTACACAATGTCCATTATGTGTTAGGTTACATACACCATATAAGGTATATAACGAACCATACTTTACATACATTATTAATACATAAAAATTGAATCATAATTATTACAAAATATTACAAAACCATGAAAGGACCGTGTAGGTATAATGTCTTTAGAAACTGGGAAACATAAACTACTGGTTCATAAATCATCTACGTTGTCTCCCATTTATTTTATCATATCAAGAGTCCCTTTTTGGAATATCCTACTTAATAACCATCTTCATGACCTGGGGAAAGAAAACATACAAAAGGGTGAGGTCAAATGCTCAGTATGGGTAAACAAAAGAAATATCAATCACATCATATACATAAGAACATATCATTTCGGAAATCTTAACCTGCAAAAGAGATCATAATTTCATCACATGGGATAAATCATAGTAGTGAAATGTAATCCCAATAATCATAACATAAAACAGGAAACTTTGTGGCATACACACATAATCATAGATAATCATTTCTTAGCAGTCAAGACTCATTGGCAAGACTATCTTAGCGGACAATGTCCATTTCTGAACCAAGTTCATTCCTCATTTCAGTCCTGTTTCAGTGAACCGGATTAACCTGTCGTTCCAGCCATGTCTATCTCATGAGATATAAATCATTACCCAATGCATTGAAGTAATATATTGGTCCCACCCATCTCATAATGTTACCATTGTTATGTGTGCCACAAAATCATAAACCATACATCATAGCATATCCCATGTAATAAAAATGGGATTCAAAAAAATCATGTCATTATAACATAATCCATAAAAGGATATCGTAAAAATAATTCCATCATAAAATAATCAAATCAATGTAAAAATAGGGATATAAACAGAACCCTATATTATCATATATGGAAACTAATTTTGATAAAACACTTGAACTCCATTCTTGAGGAAAATATCCTTTCTAATTCAAAAACATTTTCCATTCTTATCATGTCATATAATTTTGAACTAAAAGAAGTTGATTAAAAAGAATCTTGAAAAATTGTAAAGGAAGCTTCTTGGAAATAAAGTTTTAAAAATCCATTCATGCCGTATAAGTTAAAAAGGCATTCTTCTCGTACTTTTGTCGGAAAAGTCAAAAAGTACCTCATACGAAAAATGACAAAAGATTCCATTCATATCTTTTACTAAAAACTCACCGAAAGGTAAAATTGGATTTAAAAAAATGTAGGTGGATGTAAATGATATTACATATTGAGGAAACATGGATTTAGATGATAAAATAAACCCTTGTAAATACCAAAGTATAAACAATTTCGGATAAAAATGAGATTGTGATATTTTTCCTTACCTTAGGTCCGATTTTCTTCGTAAATGTCCCAACCTCCTGTATAATGATTTAAATAATGTCATTGACTTATTCCACAATCATACATATTTTTATGATATCATATATGGTCATATTCTTAGCTTCTTATTAGGAATATTTCATTGTTACTTGTTATTCGGGTGTTTATTACATTTTGTTCTTATGCGTTTTTTGTCGAATAAATTCTTATTCTTATTTTTAGGGTATATATACCTCATTTAATAAATGGTACTAGTGTAATACATATCATATTTATTCACTCAATTCATTTATGTTATCATTATTCACTGAAAATAATGTAGAACGAGTCGCATCACATCGTGAAGACGGTATTCCGTACGTACGCACGAGCGATGATATCATTCCCATGATCGTGGAATTGTATTGGAGAGTATGTATACTATTTCAGAATCAATATCACTTTAAAATAAAAATATATAGTTATTATTTACACCATTATACCCATCCATGTAAGGTGGGGTGGAAAATAGATTACACCACAGCGTGAAGACGGTATTCTGTACGCACGCACGCGCGGTGATTTCGTTCTCTATAGGATGGATAGATGGTGGAATATGGTTGTTTCATACTTATAATAACATATCAGTATCTGAGTGTTACTTATGTTATTACTTCATAATGATACAACTAAAGATGAAGAAGTGGAAGAAGAAATAATGTTGAATGAATCGGTAAGGGACATTACCTGTTCTTTGAAGCGCCTCTTTGAGACCTCCTCTTAGGGAACTAAAATTGGTCTTTGAAGAAGACCAATACCTCGAAGATGTTTCTAGGGAAGTGGAGAAGGTAATTTTTTAGGGTTTGGCCGAGATTGAAGGCTCAATGTTGTGTGAGGAAGAGAGGGAGGAGGTGCCCTTTTATAAGGGAGGAGAGGGGCACCTTAAGAAAAACTGAAAATATTATTTTATTATAAAGTCATAATCCATTTTTAATAGATCCAAATTGATTTATTTCAAATCTAAGGTGGGGATGGGTCTAAATCCTATCATCCAATAGAATTTAGACAAGTTTAGGTTTTTATTTTAACCTTGTCATTTAGATTCATCATTAAGTTAGATAATTTAACTTTTACCATGTCTTCTTGTTTTCTTACACTATAAGGTTAATAAACTTACTATACCAAGACAAAAGAACCCCAAGTTGTTTATTATTAATATATATAACCTTATATAAGTCATTTTGTCGAACCTGATATTTTTAGGAATAAAATAACAATTAATAATATAATATTTGTTTTAAAAACAATTTTATGTCAATTTTGACACTATTAGGTAATTTATTTTTGTGAAAATCATAACATAAATATTTGTTTTGAAAAAAGTGAATTAACTCAATACTAACACGTCATATTAACATATAAAATTATTTGAATTCATAAAAAGTCTCAAATTACATTTATTTGGGTATTTATAACACTAATTATGTCAATATTTCATTAATAATATAATTACCGCATCATCATTGTGTCATAAATAAATTAAGTTATTTAAAGTTTAAAAATTACAAATAAAATACCATTATGTAGGAAATATTTTTATATTTATAATGAATATTTATAGTCTAATTTATCTTGTGTATAACCCTATATTAAAAATGATTTACTTATTAATCATTGATTTTAACTATTTTAACCCTTCTATAAATAAATTAACATTAAATGTCCTAATATAATCCAAGTTCGCCTAAATGGTCATATTTTATTCCTAAGGTTGTTTTTGGTCGAATTACACTTATCCAATAGAATTAGGACATTTGTTAGGGTAATAATAATATCATTTTTACCCTTAATTACCGTATTTACTTTTAACCGTGGTAAAAAAAGTTAAAAATTACTATTCACCCAAAAAAAATTCGTCTCATTAAACCACATTTTAGTCCCTGATATTAACCGTGTCTCTCGGATTTTCAAAATTCCACTTACAGAAGCGGTAAAATTATGTTTTGTGTAAATTTGCAAATTCTCCTAGGAGGTGGGTAAAAAACTGTGAAAAGTTAAATAAACTTTTTATATATCTAAATTTTTTATAAATTGACTCCAATGAATTGAATTGAACTTAAATAGGTATTATGTATCAATTTTTACCTAAAAAAAATTTAATTAAATAATTATTTAGATAAAAAGTCAGTTTTTAAATAGTAACCCAGTGTTTTCACTATTCATCAAAAATTGAATGTTTCCAGAAAAATACCAAAATTTCACCCTAGGCTAATTTCAGTATTCCAAATCAAAAAATGAAGTCCATTTTGAGAAAATAAAATTTCAAAATGTGGGTATTACTATTAATAACGGCTAGTTTTAATTATATTTTAATAGCATATCGTTGTTTAGTGAAACTCGATATTGCGTACGATGCAAGCTATCAAGGAAGGTCGTGATTGCGTGTAATACAAGCCAAGCTAGTGTTGAGTGTAGTGAAACATTCCTTGATGATTTATATAACATAAAAACAAAATATTTCTCATTAAAATCTCGGATGTTACATTATACCCCACTTAAAATGAATTTCTCCCTCGAAATTCGTCACTTTGTAACAAACAGATGAGGATACCTCTCCCTAATCATATCCTCAAGCTCCCATGTAGCTTCTTCTAATTGGTGTTTCCTCCATAAAACATTCACCATGCTAGTGGTCTTGTTCTGTAGGACTTTTTCACTATGATTGAGAATCTCTATCAGCCGTTCTTCATAAGAAAGATCTTGTTCCATCGGTATAACTTCCGAGATGAGTACATGTAAAGGATCAGGTATATACATTCTCAGGAGAGATACATGGAACACATCGTGAACTTGAGAGAGATTTGGTGGAAGCGCCAATCAGTAAGAAGCCTTCCCAACGTGATCCAGTATTTCGAAAGGACGGATATACCTAGAGCTCAACTTTCCCTTCTTTCCAAATCTCATTACTCTCTTCCAAGGAGATATTCTTAAGAACACTTTATCACCCACATCAAAATCTAGGTCTTTTCTTCGGTTGTCGGCATAACTTTTTGGTCGACTCTGAGCTGATCTAATGAGTTGTTGAATAGATCTGACCTTTTTATCCATCTCATAAACAAGATTAGGTACAAATAGCTTTCTTTCCCTAACTTCATCCCAACAAGTTGGAGTCCTGCATTTGTTTCCATAGAGAGCTTTATAAGGACCCATCTGAATACTGAATTGAAAGCTATTATTATAAGAAAATTCCACCAAAGGTAGGTGTTGATCCCAACCACCATTGAAATCCATAGAGGAAGCTCTCAACATATCTTCTAGAGTTTTAATTGTCCTCTCAGACTGACCATCTATCTAAGGATGATAAGAAGTTTTGAAACTCAACTCTAAATCTAGAGTATACTGAAGATTTTTCCAGAACATCGAGATAAATCATGGATCCCGATCAGATATAATGGAATGTGGAACTCCATGCAATATTACCACTTCCTTTACATATATCCTGGCAACCTGATCTAGAGATAAATCCGCTCTAATAGCAATGAAGTGTGCAGACATTATAAGACGATCAACTATAACCCAGATAGCAATATTGCTATTGGATGTTTTAGGAAGCCTGGTGAAAATGTCCATAGTGATGTTTTCCCATTTCCATTCAGGTATGGGTAATGGTTGTAACCGCCCCTTAGACTTCTGTCTCTCATCATTAACTTGCTGACAAACCAAGCATCGAGAGACATATTCAGCAACATTTCTTTTCATGTCATCCCACCAGAAGTACTCTATCACTTCCTTATAAATCTTTGTGCTTCCAGGATGAATAGAGAATGAAGAACTATGATCCTCATCCAGCAGCTCCTTCTTTAATCTGGGATGGGAGAAACACAAACCCGATTCTTGAACATTATTATCCCATCACAATCAAGGTTGAATTAAGGAACATTTCTCACCATCTTTTCTAACTCTACATCTTTTTTATGTGCCTCTTAAATCTTCACACGTATAGTTGGTTGAACATTCAATTGAGAAAGATACGATTTTTTCCCTTCCATTATAATTCCAAGATCTATCCTCTATAAATCCATAAATATTGGATCTTTTTTGATCCTCATCATGGATAAACTGGCATGGTCTTGTCGACATAATGTGTCTGCCACCTTGTTTTCTTTCCCAGGGTGGTAATGAATTGAGCAGTTGTAATCTTTAATCATCTCTAACCATCTTCTTTGGTGCATATTCAACTTTTTTGTGTGAAAATATACATTAAACTTTTATGATCAGTATAAATGTCACACCTTTCTCCATAAAGATAATTCCTCCAAATCATTAATGCAAATATTACCGCATCTAACTCCAAATCATGAGTTGGTTAATTTTACTCATGGATTTTCAACTGTCGTGAGGCATAAGCAATCACCATATAATTTTTCATAAGAACACACCCCATCCCCTTCTTGGATAAATCATTGTAGATCACAAACCTTTCTCCACTACAAGGCAGTGTGAGCACAAGTTCACTGGATAACCTTCTTTTCAACTCCTTGAACTTCTCTTCACATTCCTCTTTCCAAACAAACGTAACTCCTTTCCGAGTCAACTTGGTGAGTAGATTAGATAATCGTGAAAAATAATTCACAAAACGTCGATAATAACCAGCCAAACCAAGAAAACATCATATCTCAGTTACTGTTGTTGGTCTCGACCATCTTTTGATAACCTCAGTTTTTTCTGGATCCATAGATATCCCCTCAATTGAGATTATGTCACCAATAAATGCAACTTTTTGAAGCCAAAATTCACACCTGGTAAATTTGGCATAAAGATTCTCTTTCTCAGGGTCTTCAATATAATTCTCAAGTGATCTTCAGGTTCTTCCTTGCTCTTTGAATAGACAAGAATATCATCTATAAAGACTACCACAAACTGATCAAGATATTCTCTAAAGATTCTATTCATCAGATCCATGAAGATAGCATGGGAATTAGTAAGACCAAATGGCATCACTATAAATTCATAGTGTCTATACCTTGTACGGAATGATGTCTTTGGTATATCCACCCTTTTGACCCTTAATTGATGATACCCTGAACGAAAATCAATCTTGGAAAAGTATTGTGCTCCGCGTAGTTGGTCAAATAAGTCATCAATGCATGGGAGATGATATTTTTTTTGATAGTGATCTTGTTAAGTTCTCGATAATCAATGTAGAGTCTCATGGATCCATCTTTCTTCTTAACAAACAGAACAGGTGCTCCCCATGGTGACGCACTAGGGCGTATGAATCCTCTATCAAGATTCTCTTGGAGTTGCTTCTTCAATTCATGTAACTCTATTGGGGCCATTCTATAAGGTGTCTTTGAAATAGGCATATCACCCTGTACGAGTTCTATTGAAAACTCTACTTCACAATTTGGTGGAAGACCCGACAATTCCTCTGGAAATCCATCATTAAACTCCCATATAATGGGAATATTCTTAATCGTGAGTTTCTCACCAACCATTTGAGATAAATAATATTCATATAGTGGAATCAAGACCCATAAGATGGAAGAAATTTCCACTGGAAGGTTATGTTTATCCTTGCATTAACAGACGATCATAGATTGATCTGGAATATGAAATGTGACTTCCCTTCTTTCGCAATTAATATGCGCTCCATATAAAGAAATCCAATCCATACCAAGAATCACATAAAATTCCACTATAGGAAGTATCACAAGATTTGCAGGAAGCACTTTCCCACAATCTTCAATAGGAGAATAATTATAAACTTTTGATACGACTGTTGTGCCATTAGGGGTTGTCACAACTAACTCAACATCTAATTGTTCAGGTAATATGGCGATACCTTTAGAAAATTCTTCAGAAATAAAAGAGTTAGTGGATCCAGAATCAAATAAAACATTTGCTACTTTAGAGTGGATGTTAAGTGTACCTTTCACCACTTTGTTATCGTACTCCACATCACTGATTGAAATTTCACGTGACTTTCCTTTGTCATTAGCCTTAAGAGTTTGTTGACGTCGATCATCATCAACAACCCTTGGATTAGTGCATTGATTGGAATAATTCCCCATTTCCTTGCACTTGTAACATTGAAGTGTAGGAGGTGCACTTTGTTTAGCCTTTTCTTTATTCGCATCACTAGACATCTTCTTCCCATCATTGCGGCATTGAAATACCCGATGAAATTCCTTTACACATTTGAAACATTTACTTTTCCCATTAAGACAATTCCCTCCATGTTTCATTCCACACTTTTAGAATAAGGGAAAACTCATCTTCTGTTCAGTGTGATCTTTATATTTTCCTTTGAATTCCATTTTCATCATCTTATCAAACCCATATTACTAATGGGTTACTCCAATGTCCATCTCAACCTTGAGAGAAAATAGAAAAATATCCTCATAGCTATTGATGTCCCTTATGGATAACACCATTAGAAGACTTGGTTTTAAGCCACTAAAGAATCAATCGATATTACTCTCGGGTTGGATAATAATACCAGAAGTGTACCTTGCATGTCTTGTAAAATTTGCTTCATAGGTGCCAACAAATTCATCATCCTTTTGCTTTAGTTCATGAAACATCTTCTCCATCTTTGTTCAAAGAATATGAGGGAAGTACTTATTGAAAAATAAGTTCATGAACTTGTCCCATTCCATGGATCCAATTTCATCTCCTTACCTCGTATTCTTAATAAGATTCCACCATTGATCAGCATCACCTTCCAAACGATATATTGCTAAGATGAATTTATCATGTTCAGAACATTGAAGAACTGAAAATATCTTTTCAGTGGTACTGATCCACTGTTCAGCCACTAATGGATCAGAAGACCCGCTGAATGAAGGTGGACACTTCCTCATGAAGGATTAAACATAATGTTTCTCATTACTTTTCTCATTTGGAAGTCATACATGATTCCTAGCTTGAGAATGTTGTGTGATCATGGCTACAAGATTTTTCATTCCAACTCCAAGAACGTTTGGTTGCTCAGGGGGACAATCATTGCATTTCCAATCGCATTCCACATTAACACAGTTCCTTTGGGTTCCATCCATTGACTAAAAAGAAGAAGAATTCTGTGAGAAAAACTAATTATAATAGAAAAAACACAAAATCAAGAATAAAATTTAACACTTAAGGTCTTATCATAGGTTGTTCATGGCCATTTCTAAAACACTATGATTGTGTTATATTCTTAGTCTTATCCTTAGGGTTCTTACTAAGGATTTCACATCCTAGTTTCCAAAGTTTGACTATTACTTTACTCTGATACCAACAATAACGACCCATATTTTAAATACATTGTTAATACTTCAAAATTGAAGCATAATTATTAGAACATATAACAAAACCATGAAAGGACCGTATAGGTATAGTGTCTTTAGAAACTCGGAAACATAAATAACTGGTTCATAAATCATCTACATTGTCTCCCATTTATTTCATCATATCTAGAGTCCCTTTTTGCCATATCCTACTTAATAACCTTATTCATGACCTGGGGAACAAAAACATACAAAAGGGTGAGCTCAAATTCTCAGTAAGGGTAAACAAAAGAAATATTAATCACAGCATAGTCATAAGAACATATCATTTCAGAAATCATAACCTGCAAAAGAGATCATAATTTCATAACATGGGGTAAATCATAGTAGTGAAATTTAATCCCAATAATCAGAACATAAAACATAAAACTTTTTTTCATACACACATAATCATTGAGATTCATTTATTAGTAGTAAATACTCATTTACAAGACTATCTTAGCGGACAAAGTCCATTTCTAAACCGAGTTCACTCCTCGTTTCAGTCATGTTTCACTGAACCGGATTAACCTGCCATTCCAGCCATGTCTATCTCATTAGATATAAATCACTACCCAATGAATTGGAGGGAAATATATGTCCCACCCATTTCATAATGATACCATTCTTATGTGTGCCACAAAATCTTAAACCATACATCATAGCATAACCTGTGTAATAAAAATGGGATTCTTAAAAATCATGTCATCATAACATAATCCATAAAAGGATATTGTAAAAATAATTCCATCATAACATAATTAAATCAATGTAAAAATAGGGATATAACTAGAACCCTATACTACCTTATATGGAAAATAATTTTGATAAAACACTTGAAATCCATTCTTGAAGAAAATATCCTTTCTACTTCAAAAACATTTTCCTTCCATAACATGTCATATAATTTTGAACTAAAAGAAGTTGATTAAAAATAAACTTGAAAGATTGAAAAGGGGGCTTCTTGTAAATAATGTTTTAAAAATTCATTCATGTCGTATAAGTTAAAAAAACATTCTTCTCGTACTTTTGTCAGAAAAGTCAAAAAGTACCTCATACAAAAAATGAAAAAAGATTCCTTTCATATCTTCTACTAAAAACTCACAAAAGGGTAAAATTGGATTTAAAAAATTGTAGGTGGATGGATATAATATTACATATTTAGGAAACATGGATGTGGATGATAAAATACACCCCATAAAATACCAAAGTATAAACAATCTCGGATAAAAATGAGATTGTGATATTTTCCCTTACCGTAGGTCCAATTTGAATCGTAAGTGTCCGAACCTACTGTATAATGATTTAAATAATGTCATTGACTTATTACAGAATCATACTTATTTTTATTATTTCATATAGGGTCATATTCTTAGCTTCTTATTAGTAATATTTCATTGTTACTTGTTATTCGGGTGTTTATTGCATGTTGTTCTTATGCGTGTTTTGTCGAATAAATTCATATTCTTCTTTTTAGGTAATAGATAAATCATTTAAAGAATCGTATTAGTGTAATAAATATCATATTTATTTACTCAATTCATTTATGTAATCATTATGCAATGAAAAGCATGTAGAACGAGTCGAATCACATCGTGGAGACGATATTCCGTATGTACGCTTGAGCGATGATATCATTCCCATGATCGTGGAATTGTATTGGAGTGTATGTATAAATTTTCAGAATCAATACCACTTTAAAATAATCATATATATTTATTATTTACTCCATTATACCCATTCAAGTATGGTGGTGGTGGAAAATAGATTACACCACGGGGTGGAGACAATATTCCGTACGTACGCACGCGCAGTGATTTCGTTTCCATAGGATGGATAGATGGTGAAATAGGGTTGTTTCATACCTATAATAAAATATAAGTATATTAGTGATACTGATTTTATTACTTAATAATGTAACAACAAAAGAATAAGAAGTGGAAGAAGAAATAAAGTTGAAAGAATCGGTAACAGACATTACCTCTTCTTTGAAGCACTTCTTTGAGACCTCCACTTAGGGAACTAAAATTTGTCTTTGAAGAAGACCAGGACCTCTAGGATGTTTCTAGGGATGTGGATAAAAGAATTTTTCAGGTTTTGTCAGAGATTTAAGGCTCAAATTGGTGGGAGGAAGTGAGGGAGGAGGTGCCCTTTTATAAGGGAGGAGAGGGGCACCATTGGAAAAACTAAAAATATTATTTTATTATAAAGTCATATTCAGTTTTTAATAGCTCCAAATTGATTTATTTCAAAGATAAGGTGGGGATGGGTCTAAATAATCTCATACAATATAATTTATAGAAGTTTATATTTCTATTTTAACCGTATCATTTATATTTATCTTTAAGTTAGATAATTTTACTTTTACCGTGACTTCTTGTTTGCTTACACTATAAGGTTAATAAACATACTATAACAAGCCAAATGAACCCCGAGTTGTTTATTATTAATATATATAACCTTATCTATGTTATTTGTCAGATACATAGATTTTTAGGAATAAAATAACAATTAATAATATAATATCTGTTTTAAAAACGGTTTTATGTCAATTTTGACACTATTAGGTAATTGATTTTTGTGAAAATCATTACAGAAATATTAGTTCGAAAAAAGTTAATTAAATCAATACTAACATGTCATATTAACATATAAAATTATTTGAATTCATAAAACGTTTCAAATTACATTTACTTGGGTATTTAAAACATAAATTATGTTAATATTTCATTAATAATATAATTATTGCATCATCATTGTGTCCTAAATAACGTAAATTATATAAAGTCTGAAAATTAAAAATAAAATACCATTATGTATGAAATTTTTTTAGATTTCTAATTAATATTCATAGACGAATTTATCTTATGTATAACCCTATATTAATAATTATTTACATAATAAACTTTGATTTTAACTATTTTAACCCTTTTTTAAATAAATTAATATTAAATGTCCTAATCTAATCCATGTGGGCCTAAATGGTCATATTTTATTCCTAAGGTTGTTTTTGGTCAAATTAAACTTATCCAATAGAATTAGGACATGTTTTAGGGTAATAATAATATCATTTTTACCCTTAATTACCTTATTTACTTTTAACCGTGGTAAAAAAAGTAAAAAGTTACTATTCAGCAAAAATTATTTTGATCTCATTGAACCAAATTTTATACCTTTATATTAACCATGTCTCTCGGATTTTAGAAATTCCACTCACAGAAGTGGTAAAATTATGTTTTATGTAAATTTGAAAATTCTCCTAGGAGGAGGGTAAAAGACGGTGAAAAGTTCAATAAAATTTTTATATGTCTAAAATTATTATAAAATTACTCCAATGAATAGAATTCAACTTAAATAGGTACTATGTATCAATTTTGACCAAATATAAATATAAATAAATAATTATTTAAATAAAAAGTCGGTTTTTAAACAGTAACCAGGAGTTTTCACTATTCATCAAAAATTGAATGTTTTCAGAAAAATACCAAAATTTCACCCTAGGCTAATTTTGATATTCCTAATCCAAAAATTAAGTCCATTTTGAAAAAATAAAAGTTCATAAAGTGGGTATTACTCTTCATAACGGCTAGTTTCAATAATATTTTAATAGCATATCGTTGTTTAGTGAAACTCGATATTGCGTATGACGCAAGCTATTGAGGAAGGTCATCATTGCGTGTAAAGAAATACAAGCTAGTGTTGTGTGTAGTGAAAGATTTCATTGATGATTTATATAACATAAAAACAAAAATATTTCTCATAAAAATCTCGGATGTTACATTGTAAATTGTTAATGAAGTTACTTCACAAAACCCCACCACACCAAACATTAGCATCCTTGGCTAGGTCAGGTAATTGAAATTTATTTGAATAAATAATATCAAGATGGATAATTAGATTCATTTTATCTAAATCCTTATAGTGTATGTCATGAATGTCAATAAGGTAAAATTACTAATGCTCTATTTAGTGGGAATGGTAAAAGGGATAATGAGAATCTTCTATTAGTTTATACTGATGTGTGTAGACCATTTCCTATTAATCCAAGGGGTGGGTACTCATACATCATAACGTTTACTGAATATTTTTGTAGATATATATATTTTTATTTAATGGGGAGTAATTAAGATTATTTTGAAACATTTCAGGAAAAAATGACATTATAAACTCGCTTGGTAATAAAATTAAGAAACATTTATATGATCATGGTAGATAATATCTTAATCGTGAATTAATTGATTATTTATGTGTGTTCAGGATATTATCTCAAATACATACTCCCTATAAGCATCATTGGAATGGTTTATACAAAATGATGATCCTCACCCTAATGGTAATGGTTAGATCTATGATGAGTTGTGTGAGTGTTCCACTATACTTTTAGGGATACTCATTAAAAACATTAGCATACAGAGTAAACCGACTAAAAACTAATGAAATAGATGGTATACTATACCAAATAATTAATTGAATATAACTTGTGTTATATTACATACATTTCTAGGGTTCGTAGAATTTTTTAATTCTTCATCAGCTAAGAGGCATACACCTAAAGTAACATAGTGTATCTTTGTTGGATATCCAATTAAATGATGGGGTACTACCTTCAAAATCATTAAAAAAATGGTTGTGCTTATATATGACCATTATTTATTGAGGATTATCTTATCTATTAAATAAATAGAAGGGAATACATATTCTTAGATGAATTTGAGGTTTTAGATACAGACGAGTTCGCATAGGAAAAAATTTCACAATACCCAATGGAAGAAGAAATTCTTCAAAATAAAAAATTATAATGTAGGAGTGGTAGGGATGGAATAGAACTAAAAAAGGATAGTTTTAATGTCATTGAATATCATAACTCTTTATTAATTTATAATAATGATCCTTCAATGTACAATGATATTGAAAGTAGAATAGTTGTTTCCATGTGGCTAGAGACCATGGATTATAAAGAGGATTCTGTATACCAAAAAAATTGGATTTTGGTAGACCCTCTAGTATTTTTAAATCTTATTGGATTCAGGTGGGTAATCAAGAAAAAACTATACATGTAGGGACAAGTTAGTACCTATAATGTGTAAATGGTTGAAAAAGGGATTAAATAGTTTCATAGAAATTACTATGTTGAATCCTTTTCACCAGTTTTAAAGATAAAATCTACCATAATTATTTTTTTAATTGCATATTTCCAAGCATATGATATATGGATAATGGAATAAAAAATTTACATTTTTAATAGGAAACTTTTTGAAGATTTATATATGACACAACCCTTAGGGATTTCAACTCCAAAGGATTCCAAAAAGGTATGCAAGTTGCAAGGATCTTTTTATGTATTAAATTAAGTATCTAGGTAATGGAACTTTTGTTTTTATAATACCATAATTTAATTTGGTTTCATTATCAATGAATATGAGGGATGAATATATAAATGTTTTAGTTGATGTGTAATAATTTTCTTATTAGTATATTTTGATGACATAAAACTTATTAGAAATGAAATACTAGTCTTACAAAATTTTAAGGAATTGTAGAATAAATAATTCTATATGAAAGAATTTAGTGAGGTGGAATTTATTCATGGGATCAAGAATGATCATGATAGATTAGTGAGGTTTCCCATACTATGTAAAAGTACAAACCCAAAAATGAGACTGAAGAGATTATATATGGAACATTCCAAGAAAGTATTGTTTCTATCATCACATGGAATTATTATTTCTAGGATAATGTTAACTTAAACACATGAGGAAATAATTAGAATATCAAGGATTAAACGTGCATCGCTGATTGGTTCTACTATATATGAAATTCTATGTACAATGATAGATTTTACTTATGCTTAATGTTCGGTGAGAAGATATCACGGTGATTCAGGTTGCCACAATTAGATGGTATTCAAGTCTAACATTATGTTTTGAGGTATAGTAAGAATATGTTCATGTTTTATAATGGAGAAAAGAAATTAGTCCTTAGAGGATATACTGATGATAGTATTCAAAGGGATCAAGAAGCCTGTAATTCTTAAATGGTATACATCTTGATATTTAATTGAGGTGGTATGTGATTGAAGAAGTCAAATAAGGCTATAACCATAGATTCTACAGAAGATTCCAAGTATATTGGGGCTTCTACGGTGTGAAAAAAAGGTATAAGGAGGTGAAATTTCTTCCCAGATCATGATGTGGCACCTAATAGAAAACGTCACATCACACTCTATTATGATAATACTTCAATGTTGATTCTATCAAAAGTACAGTGGATACAAAATCCAATGAATAAAATAAATCAGATGTGTCATATATCAATGGATTATTCATATATTGGTGAATTTGAAGTCATCAATATTACCACAGATGAAAACAAAAAGGACTCTATTATGGAATCCTTGACATAAACAAATTAACTATCATATAAGGTATAGACATCTAAAGTTCATAGGTAGTTGTATCAAGTCGATGTGAGAGTTTTTTAGAGCTTTTTCCCCAGGAATAATTATTTATTGTTTGATTACATGTATATTTGTTGTATTGAATGTTAATAAAACTAATTTCCACATATTGTTCATTTTTATGCTTTACTCTAGTTCAATAATGTACTAGAGTATGCATCCCATTAATAAAGTCATTATAGTTCCCTGAAATGATGAGAACCATGGTGTGATATGGAAATATTATTGTATAATATTTTACATTTTGATTACGTGCTATGATGGGAGACAAAGAACATTGAATAATAGGTGAAAGTGCTTGTTAGAAGATGAGGATTCTTCTAATGAATTACACACTCGATAATCTCCAATATGTTATATTATGTGAGTTAACCTACCAGTAGGAATTCCACATATTCATATATCATCATATATTCTTATCTACAATCAAATTTCATTGTCCTTACACCTTAATATTATTATTAATACGTGTTACAACTCTCGTATAAAGATTTATTTTATAAACCATGATAATAATATATCATTGAAAAGGTGGATACATTGGGTGCATCCTGAGTAAAATGTCATAAATAGTAAATAAAGAAGGATTTATCCCTTCAATATTTAGGAAATTTAATATCTCATCCCATTGATTGATCAAGAATTGTCAAATTAAATTAAATTTCCATGGTGTAACGATGTGTTTGTTGCATATTGTGAAAGAAAGATATATCAGCCATATAGGATGGTGAAATAGATATTGTACTAGATTGATGACATAATGAGTGGTAATATGTTTTTTATACATTTTGAAACAAATTTTTCTCTCTTGGGTGCCTTGATCCGTTTTTATACTATAATATTGGACTTTAGGTGAGCATACATAATTGTAACAAAAAATAATCCTAGTGTTTGACACACAAAGCGTTTTTGGAAGTCACAATAAATTATAATTTAATTTAAATTATCGAATAAATTTATATTCTAGATAGTGCTATAATTCTATTCATGTTAAATTGAGCGCATGAATTAAATAAATATTTATTATTTACAATGTTAATAAATAGTTAATTATTTATTTTATTGAATATTTAGTAAATATTTATCCCCCAATATGTGAATAAAAAATTTTATTTTGAATAAAATATTTATTCGATTATTTAGTAAATATTAGTGAGTTCTAATGGAAAAAGTCTGTCTCCGATGAAAAAGAAATTATTTACATGCCAGTAAATACTCATTGTTGTTTAAGTAAGATGGAACTCACCACAAAATAATTATTATTATATCACCTGGAGTTTATTAATGGCTGTAATATTTTTTAATGGTATACTAAAAATTAAATTAATTTTTTATCCTAATCCATAGATATACAACTAAGTGGTCATGTTTATAGTGTAGCATATCCAAAATTGTGAATAGAAAATTATTTGGTACAAATAATTCTATTGAGACTACTCTTTTATCTATTACAATTAGGAATGACTATGAAAGAGATAATTCTTCAAGATTAAAGAATGTGATAAAGAAAGTATATTGAAAGACATTTTAATTTTTAATCTAGAACACATATATTGAGTAAAATTTCAGGGATATCATTGGGGCTTGTCTAGATCAGCTCTAGAGGAATTATACCCAAGGAAATTCACAAGCATAATGAGGGGAATCTGAAAGGGTCTTTTTATATGATTGAAATCGAATATGAAGAATGAACCCTAAGACGAGGTAACTAATATCATGCAATATATATAAATTAATTACAAATATAACATTGTATATCCTATATTAGTTTTTTGGGATATTTAAATTGAATAATATTTTAATTATCACTTCCCCTATCTTGCAATTATGCTATGACCATAACCATAAAAATAAATGAATTTGATATTTTTAGTTTTCATGGATTGTTGGGGTATTATTGATTGTATTTAGAAAACTGTTCTAATTTTTCTATACCATTAACTATGTTAACTCAACATAGATTTGGGTTCATCTAGAAAATTAAATGTGATGATTTCTTCGTAGTAGTGAATAGTTAATTGGTTAATGATCTAGTTTTGGACCTTCTCTCTAGACATGGTGAATTTTTCATCCTCAATGATGCTTCCTTGATTATACTTTTTTATGAAGAATGATAATATATTTGATTATTATTTATGTACATAAAACCACTTGTGAAAACTTCTCCTAGTTATAAAATTTGAACTTGAAGATATATTATTATTATTAAAAATTTCCAGACATCATCTAAATAGTGTAAAGTGTTAAATATAGACTAATAATTAAATTGTGAAGTATATATTTTACTCAAAACGAATTAAAAAAGATATAGTAGATGAATATAATTGATAAATGATTATGATTTCACGATTCATTACCATCCTTCAAAAGAATATACATTTCTTAATTCTCTAAGTCCAAAAAATATTGAATTATTGACTATTAAATGTTTATAACATGATCCATTAGATCCTTATTTTATGATTGTTTTCTTAAAAAATTTCAATGCAAGAAATACATCTATGTTATCTTATGTAAAAATAATATTTTATTTTTTAGAAAGGATTCAAAATTCTTAGAAAGAATCCATTATTTTAAATGTTATATTTTAATATGTTATGAATGTAAAGTTTACCGGGTTTACTATTGATGAATATGGTATTAATTGTTTTAGATATAAATTTTGTGTGATTTTTTATTCTTATTTAACAGGAGAATTGTCGAGATAATATCACAACACTTTGTTTTCTATTCATCTAGGCATCACTAAGATTGATAAAAACCTCTAGCAACATTAATATTGAGATGGAATGAAATAATACTTTTTTATATTTACAACAAAATGATTTCCCTATCAACATGTTAAAGCAACAAAAAAATTAATAAAAGGGAATCTCCAATAATTTATAGAGACACATTGTTAATAGTAAAATATATCATTGGATGTTTTGGTTGGATTGATGAATAAATCATGAGGTAATGATGCAATTTGTGTTATTCTTGATTGATTATCTAAATTTGGGTATTTCTATTACATTAAATGTAATTTTACTTGTGATAATATTTTTCATATATAACTCAATGATATAATAATTTTTCATTGAGATCATATCTCTATTTTATCTAACGATGATCCTAGATTAAATTTTTTATGTGGAAAGGTCATTAGAAATCATTCTATACTAAATTAACCTTCAATATTTCATCCTCAATATGATGGACACTATCATTGAATGATTTACACCTTGGAATCTATTCTTTATAATTCCTTATTATACTACTAGGGAATTTGTGCTCTTCATCATTCATTATTTGAATTTTTTAATAAAAATAATTTTTGAACCAGGATATAATTGGCACCTTTAGAGGATTTTTATGGAACGTGTTGTAAAAATACATCTTGGTTTGATGATGTAGGTGAATCAAATTTTATTGGAACATATTCTCAGTATTATATGGTTGATAAGGTGGATTAGAATTAGTATCATATGAGAATAGTTTACAGAAGGCATAAATGTTATACAATAGATGAGAGAAAGAATCATTCTCTTAAGGTAGGTGATCATTGTTTAATTAGAGTATCTCAATGGAAAGAGTAACGTGTTTTCAAAAAAAATGGAATTTTAATCATGTTGTTCATTAGACTATAAAAAATTTATTATAAATATAGATTAAATCACTAAAAAGTGTCCTTGCAACCATGTTTATCCTAGGTAAATGTCTTATTTCATGTATCATTTGTTAAAAAAATGTGATGGATGAATCTCTTTTCATCACATAAGTATTATAGTTTAACGATATCGTTTCTTATAAGGAATAAATTTTTATATTTTTAACATCAGATTGAATATGCAATGAAATAATTATATTTAAAAGTTTATGATTTTTTTCAGAAACCATATGATTGATGATGTGAAATGGGAATCAAAAAATAATATAAAGAGAAAATATCCCTACATGATTAAGTAATGAATACAATTTTAATGTCATAATTTCCAAAAGTTAGGAAGAATATAATAACCTAGATAATGGTAGAATAAATAATTTTAATTTTTTAGCAGCATTCATAAAATATATTTTATAGAGTTATATTAATTATAATAATATTATATAATTTTTTTAACAAAAGGACAAGTGATTATTTTTACAAACTTTTGATTTTAGAAATTATTTTTTTATATAAAAATTTTATCACAAAATATTATAATTTAAATTTTATATAATTAAAATCATTTATAAAATATTCATATCAAAAAATTATTAAGATTGAATTTTTTGAATTTTGTGAGGAGTTTTTTGTTAATGAATAGTGATAACTACAAAAAAATTAAAAACCATAGTTTTTATTCTTGTATCTAAAATATAAAATTATATTTCGGATTGTTTCTTAATTGTAGTATCTAAATAATGATTAATTAATGTAATTAATGTCATATTAATCAATATTATAATATAATTTCATAAAAACTATCTTTATACAACAAAGGCACTTTTCAATAAAACATCCTTTCATTGAATTTTATACGGTAAATTTTAAATCACATTATCTCAATTATATGAATTGAATTTGAAAAAATGGATTACATATTTGGAATTAAAATATATTAGATAATTTAATTTGTGTAACTAAATTTTTTTTTGTAATGAAAAATAAAATAATTAAAAAACTATTACTATAGTAATGTTTAATACAATATTACTAATGGGGTAAAACGAAAGAGATAAGAGTTAAAAGTAACCAAACACGTACCTTGGTCAAATTATAATATTTTTAGACTAAATTAACATTTGAAGACATAAATAATTCATTTTAAAAAATTATATTTAATATTTTTATCCAAGATTGACTTTTTAGAAGATAAATTATATTTTATTAAAACTAACTAAAAAATTTATTCTATTAATTAAATGTAATGTTTGCAAAATAAAATTCGTTTTAGGATTTTGTAATAAGTAATAAAACATTTTTTTTATTATTTAACAAAAGAATTCATGTGAAAAAATTTCTAACTACATTTCAATGAAAAAATATTTTTAACCATGAATTGAAATTTTTATAAAAATATTTGTTGATGTGTTTGGGTTTTTTTATTTAAAGTAATTTATCAAAAACATTGATTTTGAATTTATAAAATTGACTTATGAATTTTAATTATCTTGTTTATTTTTTTAGAATTCAACATTTCTTATATTTATGTTATTCTATTAAAAATTTGTGTCGTAAATGTTAATTTACAAATGTGTTTGTTGGGTTTTATCTTAGAGATAAGGTATAACATGTTACCACAACTTGTCAAAATCTGAATGTTTGAGTTTATTTCAACCCTATAAAATATTTTATTATAATTATTAGTTTCTATATTCCACATGAAAATATTATTAGTTATATATTATTTTATATTTCAAGAAATTCCATGAATTCCCCTCTCCATACTTAAAAAATGGAATCTCCCATCCTCTCTTCATAAATTTTTTTAGCACTCTATATTGGAAATTGTAAAGAACATGACCCATGAAGCATAAATACAAAGCCTTAATTTATTACATTGAAATATAAATAAATAAGATGAATCCATAAGGACAAACTATATTAGTACTTTTTGGAAAACTAGATTACATAAATGAACATTACATTACAACATGAAATGAAATACAAAATATCAATATCTTTTGAATCACACAAAAACTCATATAATATCTCTACAGGTCATTTATAAAACACATCATTGCATCCAGGGAAAAAATAAAACATAATATATGGGTGAGATTTTATTCATAGAAAGTGTATGTAATACATAAATAACATAACTAAACAATAAGTCATGTGAAATGAATTAAGGCACATGGAATTAAAAGTAAACATGAGCACAATTTGGTGAAAATATAATCTAATTAAATAATTCCATAATAATACTTAAACATTGATATTATATTAGTCTAATAATCACATGGACTATAAATTACTAGTTTCATAATTAGGTGATGAATAATGTAGGGCTTCATAATCACACTATCAAGGCCTTAGGACAAGACCATACATAAACAGATAAAATCCCAAACTAGATTGTCTCATGAGACCTATCGACACACCAAAGGGATATAGAAGGTCCCACATGACACATACTATGTCTAATGAATTCCTCATTTGAAAAGTGTGAAACCTAATAAACATATAAATTCATATCAAAACTAACATATGAAATGTAAATAAATATCCCCAATCCATGAACATAATAACTAACAATTTTTAATAATATGGTGAATGGTACCAAGATAGCCCATCCATAATAAAACTAATCAGAAGACATTCAATAAAACATGTTAGATGATATCCAAAAATATTAGTCCTAATTAAACATAATAATCAACAATTTCGTTGAAAATAGATGAAAATAAACTTATTAAATCACTGGTAATTTATTGAGGGAAATAATTTGTCAGGAAACATCCTACAAGGTGTCCTCTCTACATGATTTTGAAATGATGGTTTTCTTGAAAATGCTAGATGAAAAAAAGTAAATATGGTTGGTTTTTGTAGAAGCAAGTGTTCAGGGGTTCGGTTTTATGAAAATGATGATTTCTAAATAAGGGAATACATTACGCAAACCACATAGCATAGTTCATGGATTACAAAAGTGGTATGCATAACATCAAAAGAAATAATAAATGTAAGGTAACTATGAAACACAAGATGTAGACTGTGTATGAGAATGGTTTGCGGGGAGGCTCATGGCTTACGAAAGGTGAAGGGTTTTCAGATGCAGTACATGAGATGATTGTGGTTTGTGGGATGGATTTTAATTCCCTAAAATGACGCGGTGATCTAGATTCCTCAAAGGGCCCTGTTGTCCAAAACATTACACCGATTTGGGACACTTTGTAAGAAGAGATGCAATAAACGAACCACATTAGGAAAATGGATTGTTGGATTATAATGGTTTGTGAAAGATGCATGGTATGCGGTGAACACATTTACTTATTATAAATATGTTAAATCATATATTTTTAGATTTTTGGAATCTATTTTCTTATATAATTATAACTAATAACATCATTAAGGAGTGAAATTTTCATTAGAATTATCTATTCACAATGAATTCGATGAAGTCCGGTTGAGGTTCGTGAGGTAGAATTCCATGAAGGGTGAAGTGGTTCTCGGGGAAACAATTTCACAGATAGTTTTTCCGGGGAACTATATCGCACAAAGTATATAGTACGTGGAGGGGATGATGTGTTATATAGAAGAGGAAGACTCAGTACATGGTGGAGAGATGATCTGTAGAAGAAGAGGTAGTCTGTGAATGAGATATGGTTGCTAAAAGTCAAGACAGCCCCTGATACAATGATGATATGCGAAGGAGGGATAGTTTTGTAGACAAGTTGTGATCTTCAAAGCATACCTATAACACAATAGGAAGAGGAAGAAAGGTGGTATGCGAAAGACTATAGGTGGTTTGTGTAGGACCCAGTAATGTATGTGAATGCACTACAATAGATCGCGAAAGTAATTTCTGCTAACCTAATAGTATGTGCACAATCAGATTTCATTTACGGGTGAAAATAGAATTCAACATATCATCTATTTATTATTTATGATGCATTATGTCATGAAAAGTAAAGGACCTAGAAGTCTATAAATTGTTATCAGTTCTTTTCCAAGAGTAGTTTGCAAAGGAAGAGGAACACATTGTTCCTTTCCAATGGCAACAAGCCAGAGAAAAATACATATGGAGTGTCCTTTGAGAATGTAGTAATGATACCCTCAAACATGTAAAGGATGTGACCCTGGGAATATAAGTGATCTATCTTAAACATCATTATTCTAAGTGAGCCTTAGTGAATTTGGTATAAATGGGACATCATCATTGTATTCTCCTTGGATATATCCCAGTAACAATGAACCAAGTAAATAACTATGTGTCCTTGTTTGTGAATTACATATTTACATTCAATATGTTACCATTAGATAAAATATTAATTAAAATGACCATCATTAACAATAATGATCATAATAAGTGACCCTTATAATAAATAGGTCAAAATAAAATTGGGTATGAAGTAGTATTAGAAGAATATCCATACACTGATTCACCCCTCCCCCCCTCAGGGTATCTTTCCCCTTTTGGACCTTTCAATTGGTATCATAGGGATGGATTTTTTTAATAGATTTGCTTTCACATACATGGTTCATTCGATATTTAAATTTAATGATTCATTATAATCATATGTCGGTGTTTCGTGGAAAAGGGATGAATATCAACGAATAATAAGAGGGTATGTTTTATTCCTCGGTGAGGAAGTGTTTATGGAAAAAATAGGATTCAGTTTAAGGAATCCAACAATATAATGAAGAATGGTTTGGATGCATGAGGTAGGTAAAACATAGTCTAACTCAGTGATGTTTTAGGAATGATTTAATAACATAACATTTTTAGTGTTTTTGAAACAACTAATGATGAATAATCTCTTGGATGGCCAAAGGTAGAATATGGAAATGAATCAATGGAATTGGATCCGAAATTGAAGGGTGAAAGTAAATATAAATATATCTAGTTCCGATAAATCAAAATTGAGTTCAACAAGTTAAGAGGATTTATTCAAAGGATTTTTTCCGCTATTACTAGTATAAGGGAAATAAATATTATTAAGATGAAAAACATCCAAATATTTCTATACAGATTGAAAAACCAAAAGCTAATAAAAATGAAGAGAATCATAAGTAATGTGAAAATCAGAATCTAAAATCCAGAAATAATGATCTTACTACATAGCAATCTGAACTAGTTCAGAGGAACCAAAGGCTAGAAAAAAAATGATTGTTTTTTGAATTCTGTTCCACTAGAAAAATATAAAGTAAATGAGAAAAGTGACAATGTACATAATCTCACATGTGAATTGTAAGATGAGATGAGTATAAGGAAGAATCTTAAAAAATAACATATTTCTCAACATGAATCAAGGGACATGATTACTCTAAAATTGAGAGATGAGATGGAATCTGTGAAGAAAGAAGTAGAGAAATCTAATGCCAATGGTATGAATAAAATTGAGGATTCCATTCACTTACTATTTTAGTATCCTTTATAAGAGATTAGGAAATAGAATAAAACATGTTTTTAAGAGAAACAAGACCATATTTTCCCATATCAATATCCATATAGTTCAGTAAAAACTGGAGTTGGATTTGATGAATCCCATCTAATGAATGAAATGAAGAGATCTGTGACTATTTCATAATATGTGAAATTATATGTATATACTAGAGGAAGACCATGGAATGATTTAACTAGATGTAATGGTATTAGGTTTTATTTATGGGGAATGTATAGTCAGTGTAAAAGTTTGTTTAGAAGCATTGGAATATATTCCATGATGTAAAGATATAAATATATCTAAATTTGAGAATAATAAGAAGAATGTTGAGAATATTAAATAGGAGTATTTAAAAAAAAAGTGACCATGTAATTCGATTATTGTTGAAGAAAAATGCACAATATTAGAATGTGTTCTGAATCCTAAGGACATAGTGTTATAAGAAGAAGAATAACTCTAGATGCATCAACATCTTAGGTGAGAAATGTTAACACAATGTTTGATTTCAATTTGATTTGTTTTATATGTTCAAATCATGCAAATTTGTCAAGATATTTCAACTGAAAGATAGAAGCAATGGAAATTGAATTTGAACCGAGATTGCCAACTCTAGTGGTGTATAATGAGAAATCCAATTTTGAGAGAAAAAAATTAATAGTTTAAAAACATGTTTAATGTCTCATGGGAAAAACAAAAAGATTAATGTAATATGTAATGATCACCTCCTCTACATCCCTCATAACATATCTCTTGGAATGAATGTGAATGAACCTAGAAGAAAATTATAGGATCCACTCTAGTTGGGAGTAAAATTTTTTACATATATTGAACAACCCACTTGCATCAATAAACAGTGTGGAGAATAAAAAAACTGATAAAATAAAAATGAATACAGATTTTTTAAACAATATTACATGTTTTATAAATTGAGAAGTTAAATTATGGAAATCATCCATCCAATGAAGGAATACTCATGTTGAGATGGAATATGGGGAGATTAATGCTTAGAGAAATATTCCTGAAAAATGGAATTCAGGTGGTGTCTCAAAGAAGGAAATTTATACTATTGGGTATAAACCCAAAATTGTGAAAAATGAAAAACCTAAAAAATCCAAATATCAAATGAAGACTCAAAATGTGGGTAATGAATATATAGTCATATTTCTATAAGAGTTGAGGTTGGATGGTTAGTTTGAACAAAAATAAAAAATATATAATGCATTACATGAAATTAACAGAGGTTTGATACATCAGGATCAACCATAATCCTTTTCCTAAGGATTATAGATATTCCCTTCTCCCAATGGATAAAAATGATGTTAACTGATGTTAAAGTGTTTTTGGTTCAGGGGGAGATATGATCCAAGTAGAAGTGGCATCAAAATACGAAAATTTATGATATGATGTGCTTCCAGATGTAAAGTAATTCAAATCAGTTAAAAGATATGAAGAATAATTCTTCAAAAAGAGTTAATGGTTTCTGGAAGCATGCGATATATATAAGTTTAGAAGAATAACATTTGTGGGTATAAATAGTGGGACTGAAAACTAGAACTGTTTCATATCATAAGGGGAGAATCCTATCTCTTAATCTGATGTAAGATCTCAATGGTACAGAATGGATGAAATATTATGTTCAAGAAGCAAAATTGAGATAATAGTGTAAAAATTCATGTATTTTATGATCACCTACTTTTCTCTATCAACATTGTATTAGCTTACTGTTTTCAGGAAATGAAGAAGCTGTGAGAGAGTATCAACATTGTTTCAACATTAGACTATGAAATATTGTTTAAGTCCATGATGTAACCATGGTAGAAAATGAGCTGAAACCTAAAAAAATACTTGATCCATATTAGAAGGATAGTGATGAATAAATAAGTACATTAGGTGATTCTTCAGATCATTAGGTTGATTCATATGAAGATTCATATGATAAAAAGGATGAGAACAATTTAGTATAATCACAACAATATTAGTGGAGAGCCAAAATTGATAGATAGAAGATAATTGGTAACTAGACAGTTCTAGTGTAGACTAAGAGGTATGATAATTTAAATAAAGCATCATACTTATCAATGGTAGATCCTAATTGTTTTAGTGATGTAGCTGGAGATGAGAATTGGGTTCATGCTATGAATGATGATCTAAACCAAATTTAGAAGAATCAGAATTGGGAGAATGTTTCAAGGCCAAAAGAAAAAAATGAAATCAGGACTAAGTGGGTCTTTCGAAAAAAATGAATTAAGATAGTATTGTGATTCAAAGAAAATCACGAATAGTGTGAAAATGATACTCCCATGTAGAATGTATTGATGTTGATGAGACATTTTCACCAATTTCAATAATAGAGAAAAATAGACTATTTTTTCCATATTAGTGAAAATATAGATTATGGTTATCCATATCGATGTCGTCTTATTATTTATGTGTGGGGTTCTGGAAGAAGAAGCTTATATTGAGATTCCAGATTGTTTTCTCTTTCTTTAATATGATATCATGGTTTTCATACTAAAGAAAGCATTATATGGTTTAAATCAAGCACCAAGAGCATGGTATTCAAGGATATATGGGTTTCTGAAGTAGTGTGGTTTTTTTCTTGGTGGAGTTGATTGCAATATATGTGTCAAAAATGAATGTGATCAAAGAATTATGGTGATCAACTTTATAGATGACATAATCTTGGGTCGATCAGTTAATGCACTGTGTAGAAAATTTTCTGAATTCATGAATTTTGTGTTTGAAATGTCAATGATTGCCAAAGTGAAATTTTTTCGTAGTTTATAGGTAACAATACGATATAATAATGCAAATTCATTTCTCAATGAAAATATTTAAATGTTGTTTTGACAAGATTGGCAATGGATAATTCCATTATGACAAAGTCTTAGGTGGATACATTGATAAAATTGTCTTGGGATGATAAAGTTAATGCAATTAATGTCATAAAATATTGGTAGATCATTGGTAGTCTGTTGTACTTAATATTTAAACTAAAATATTTTGGTTTTCCACATGTTAAGCATCATGGTATCAACTTAATCAAATGAAATGACACTTTATTTTAGTAAAAATAATTATTTGGTATATCAATTAAACTGTGTATTTTAGTGTGATGTACAATGAAAAATCTCTTCCAGAACTATTGGTATATATAGAAGTAGATTGGTCCGGTTCAGTTGATAATAGGAAATCAATGTCATGAGGTGATTTTTATCATGGGGGATTTTGTATTTCTTGAAAAAACAAAAAAAAAGATTGAATTTCATTGAGCACTATAGAATATATGTATATTGTGGGCACTCAAGTATGTACACAATTATTGTGGATGAAACAATAGCTCGAGTATATGGGGGATGAAGTAATGTCTCTAATAGTAATCTGTTGAGATAATTGAAGTGCTATAAATTTTAGCAAAAATATAGTTCATCGCTATATGAAAAAGTACATTTAAATAATGTATCATTTCATCAATGATATGGTGGATCAGGGGCATGTCAAGTTAGAGTATGTTCTCATAAAAAAACAATTTTAAGATATTTTGACAACGACACATCCCTAAAAACACTTTTAAAGACATTGACTAGCTCTTGAAAATAAGACGACTCCCCAGAAATGAAATTCTATTTATTTGGATCCCCATCTCCCTTAGGTATGGTTAATTTTTCCATAATTTTATAATTTGTGTTCATTACCATGATACAAACATAAATGGAATGACCTTTAGGTTCATTTAAAAAGGGTGTGAAATATTGTCTATATAAGGTAGAAAATGACAGACTCAAGACTGTGGTTGAAGTTTCTAGGTGGAGTAGTGAGTTAGGGGGATTTTAATCTCATAGGGGGAATAATGATTTAGGGGGAGTATTAAATCTGATGATGCTAGAAGTGATTGATCAAAGGATATATGTCACACTAGTTGAGGTTCGTGATGAATGTAGAAGAGTTGTTTTGGAATGAAATGATGAGATTCATTGATGAGATTTAAATTATATTCAAGTATCCCAAAACATGACTTGATCATGTGGGAATAGAGTATGTGTTGAGTAAATTCTTTATCTATATCTTATTCACATGAACATAATGTTGATGGTTTATTGAAGGAAATTTAACAAGGTATCTATTTCAGAATAATTGTCATCAATCCCAAAGGGGGATATTATTGGAAAAAATACCTTAATGTATCTTTTTAGTATATTTGGGGTAATTATTGTGATTTTTGACAAGGCCTGCTGATAGAAAATGATTATGGCCAGTGTTTTCCAAAGAAGGTGTTTCAGAGGGTGCAATTTCCCATTTTTTTTAAATTTTTGGGCCTCAAAATCTGGAGTTTGGTTTTTGGGAAATGATGATTATCATATAGTGGTACCCTACTTGTAGACCATGTAGCACATTTCATGGATTAAAAAATTAGTACATGGAATGTTAATGGAAATCAGAAGAATAAGGGAACTCTGAAGCATGAGATGAAGATCATGTATGGGAATGATTTATGGGAGGCTTGTGGTTCGTGGAAGGTGAATGGTGTGTGGATGTGGTTCACATGAGTTGTGCGTTATGTGAGATGGACTGTCATTCGTGAAAAATATGTGTTGATCTATGATGTCTTGATGGTAATTTTTAGCAAAAACATGACAGTGATTTGGTCTACTATATATAAAGAGAGGTTGTACATAGACCATGTAGGGAAAAATGTTCAAGGGACAATTATGGTTCATGGAAGATTCTTGGTACATGGTTAATGAAGTATCATGTTGATGATTTAGAAAATATCACATTAGTAGATTTTCTAGATCTATTTTCTTATACATATAGAACTAATCCATTCACTATGAATTGAAATTTTAATAAGAAAACATATTTTCTTTTGGAATACGGTGATTTCTAAAACAGGTTTTTGTGGTAGAATTCTCTGAATGGTGAAGTGGTTCCCATGAAAGAAATCCCACTGAATATTTTATAGGGAACTATAGCCCTCAAAGTATGCAGTACATATTGGGGAGAGATTTCATATGCGGTGGAGGAACACCCAGTACGTGGAGGAGAGATAGTCTACAAAAGAAGTGATAGTCCACAGACATGTGACAATTCTTTGAAGCAGAGATAGTCTACAATGAAGGGATAGTACATGGAGGAGAGAAATTTGGAGGGGGATATGTGATCTGTGAACCATATCTTCTGAAAAATACATGGAAGAATAATTTATGTACATGTAGCAATCTTGGTGGTACATATAGGACTCAAAAAATTATGGAAATTGACTGAAACTATTTGCGAATAAAGTTTTTATTAACCATATAGTACACAGAAAAGTGGTTTTCATCTATATGAGAAAAGAAGACATCAATAGAACATATATATAAATTAGAATAAGTGTGATTTCAGTAAAATTAAGGAACGTACATGCCCATAAAATTTTAGTGGATCCCTTACATAGGCAGAGTGCAATGGAAGAGGAAGATGGTGATCCTTTCCAGCAATAGTGAGCTAAAGAAACAGATAGTGGGATTGACCATTGGGACTGCATTGAGAAAACCCTAAATCGCATAAAGGAAGTGAGCCTTTTAATATAATTGATCTATCTTGAACATAATTATTATAAGTGAGACTTAGTTAATTTGGTAAAATTTGTATTTTCCCATTATATGCTTCTTGGATATAGCCTAGTGAGGGTGATCCAAGTAAAAAATCTATGAGTCTCTATTCATGATTGACTTATTTATATTATTTCATTACCATAAAATAAAATTGGAAAGGAAATGATCTAAATTAGAATGAATGGGAATAAGAATTGACCCTTATGATAATGTGTTAAAGATCAAGTGCTGCAAGAAGATATTTGATAAGAATATCTATAACTCCCTTCTCCCCCCTCTAAGTGTATCTAAGCCATTTTTGGACCTAATATAAACTTTTTTACTTTAATAATTTTAGCTATATTGGGAAACTATTTTCATAAAACTAGAAATAATCTAAGGTAGTTTTTAAATAATAAAATGGGTGATTTTAGAAAAATAATAGTGTCTTAAAATAAAATATAGGCTACCCTGAAAAATGGGTAAGAAAGTGGGGCTTTACCTTTAATTAGGCTTGGGTATCGGGAAGAAATGAGATGGGAACCTTGTAAAAAAATTATTATCTATTAAAATAATGATGAAATGATATTGATATATGAATTTGAACCACACACACACATATTTATAATTTGGTAGAATAATGTAAATATAATAAAGAATTACATTTTTTATAGAGAATGAAACTCTAACCTTAATGAAAATAGAGGTTCAGGAAAAAACCCTTACCATATGTCTGAATATGTTCTTCACATGACCTTAATGTCCTGGATAATAAAATCAAAATAATTAATTACTTGATTTAGAAATATATAGGCTTTAATTTGATTAATTATTGTTTTATTAAGTTCCTTTATGGACTTATTGATGAGTTATAGTGTTTAATATCATCATTTTGGAGCATTTTTTTCATTGATTCCTATATTAGTTCACTTGTTTATGAGTAATAGAGCTCACATAAAATAGGTATAATTCTCATGAATTGTAATTTTATTTTATTAATGACAAAATTTATTTTTACCATGAACTAGGTATTATTTTTTCACACATATGATGATGAATCATTAGATAACTTGATAATGATAATTGTTTGGCTTAATTTCAGTGGTATTCAATCACAAAAAACTAGTTTGGCTCTATTACTTAATATCATTTATATATGATTGTTAAATAAAATTATATAAGATATAATACATACATTATTATCATTTTCAATAATAAAAAGGCTTAATGACCATCCTTGACATAGAAATTGATGACCAAATGTTTGTTGACTATAAATGTGGTAAATCGGCACCTCCTTGGTGATAATTACATTTTTAAAATAAATGAAAAAGAAATGAAGGAGATTTATAATGGATATTACATTAACATGATATCATTATTATTATATATATATGTTACTAGATTTATCATGATAATTTTGATAGATGAGGTGTGGAAAAGATAAAAAAATAAAATAAATTGAAATGAAATTAAAATTAAAACAAAGAGGATGTACCTCTTGAATTTTCATCATTTAGAACCTCTATAAGGAATGAATAGTATCGGTATAATATTCAAATATGGTTTACACATGTTTAAATGAAGATTCATTGATTACCAAATTTATTATAAATTGAAATAAAAACCAATTGATTACAATGGATGTGTTTTTATGAAAACCTATGTACATGAGAATAATTTATTTTTCGTATCAAACTTTATGGATGTTTATTTAATGAAAAATATATGGTATATATTCAATAAAATGTTTTAAAATCATATTATATGTTTTCTATATATCATTTAAGAATAAATTCATTTTTTTGGATAAAGTATTTTTCTAAAAATGCATGTTTACCTTCTTTTGATGGAGAACCCTTTATAAATATATTTCATTACACATTTACATGTATTATATTACAAAATAAACTTCTTATTTAGAATTATAACATCATAATTTACATTGGATGAAATTTTGGTATTTTTATGCTAAAGTTCAATTTTTTAATGAATAGTGAAAATAGTTTCTTTTATTATTATTTATTTATATAGTTAGATTTTATTTTTAATTGGTTTTAATGTGTAATTGGAATATATTTTTATCATTTAATCCAATTTTTTCAATTTTAAGTAATTTTATGTTGAAATTGGACATAAATGTATGTCAATCTTTTGGTAGTTTTTAATTCTTAAAATCACTTTTTTTTGTTTTGACAAAAGAAATTAACTTTAAATTAATTTCTACAACTTATGGGTTTCATTTTTGGAAAAATGGATTCCATATTTGAAATTAGGCGGTCCAAATTGTCTAAATAGTTAACTTTTATTTTTAGACATTATGAATAGTAACTTCTGTAAATATTTAATTTACAATGGTTAAAGGGTAATCCGGTAAATAAGGGTGAAAATAATATTTTATTAATATTAGATTACCCTAACACATGTCCAACCCATATTTGATGAGATATTTAAGACAATTGGCATCTTTGGGTAGATTTTAGGTCCTCAAGGAGCCATGTGTGTGTGAAAATGACATTAAATTACTATTAATTTAATGTTAAGGAAAATATTACATAAACATGTATCTTTTAGTAACAAAAATATATATGGGGTGATATATGTTATCTTTTTTAATATAAATAGTAATTAGAAATCTAAAATTATTTCCTACATCAGGGTATTAGTTATAAATTTTAGACATCAAATAAATTAATATAATTTTGAAAAAGGATTGTTGTAGTTATTACCTTAAAAATGAATGATTTCAATAAATGAGATAATAAATATTATATTAAATTTATTTTCAAAATAATTATTCCATACATGAATTATATAGATTGGTATTACTTGTTATATTTTAATTTATGAATGTATTTTTGGGAAAGAATCAATTTTTTATAGATGAGTAAATATTCATTATATGAATAGTTTAAAAATTGACATAAATGAGTTTAAAATATTACTATTTTATTAAATAATATAATAGTCCTAAAAATATAATATTTTTAGAAATTACATTTATAATGTTGTACGTGTCATTAATGAACCACTTGAGGTTCTATTATCAATTTATGGTTAATATATTAACCATATAGTATGAATACACAAGAAGACATGGTAACAGTTAAATTGGTTAACTAAGGGTCAAAGCTAAATGATACGGTTAATTTTTAGACCTCAACGTAAAAAACTCCATTTTTTGAGAGGATTTATACCCATAAATATCTTATATTCTAAATATATAACTTTGGAGTTATTAAAATTTGAAAATCAATTAATAATAAAACAATCATTCAAGACATTCCTAAAGGACTCATCCTCTATCTTATAAAAGGCCACCACATCTAACCACTTACACACACTTCTCAAGCTTTTTATCACTTCCTACCTCGTCTCCAATAATCTCCCAACATCCCTTTTTACCTCCTATATTCCTTACATTAGGTAAAAGGCAATTCAAGAATACCTTTAGACTCCAATCAAATGGAGTTACCCATTTTAAGAGGTAGCATCTTCTCTAAAGTTCCTTTCGAATATTCTACATATTCACTCCCTATTAAATTCATATTCATTAATTACATAAAAACACATGTATCCTCAATATACAAGGATGTTTTATGAGAATTATTCTATCTACACTTAAAAACACCTCCATCTAATGGATTTAGAACAAACTGTTTCTGTGGACGAGAACTACTGCCTCACGGAATGATGATTGTTCAATTATCACCACCGCCTCTCTGGGTTACCATTATGAAGGCACTGTATTTATAGGATATATATTATGTTTATATTCTATTTATTCTTCTTTAATTATTATTTACAACATACCATTTTTCTTATCATGATGTTTAAACATGATAATTTCATTTGAGGAAGCGTAGATTACCGCCCCCTTAAAGTGATATAAATTGTTCATACCGTACATGGAATGAATAAATGATATCATTAGTTAAATTATGTAACATATATATAATGTGATATTATAATTTAATTTCAATATAACAATTTATCATTATGTTTTCAGTCTATTAAATAGGAAATATAAATGAAAGTAGTGTTCATGCAAACGTACAACTTACCGTCTCCATGAACAGTGCATTAAATTTCTTATCATGAAATGTTATATAATATTATAGATACATATATACATGATATATATGATATATATATGAATAATATATTTTAGATATGGACTTTTGACCACATCGACAAATTTTAATTATAACATGATTATTTTCAACTCAAGTAACCAACATCAATAAAATTCCATATATTAACTTTAATAGTATTTAAATTTTTATAATTTGGTAATAAGTGATATTATTAGAATAATAAAATTGAAAATTTTTCTGATTCATGTATAAATTAACTTATGTTTATTATTTTGGAAATTAATGAACGAATGAGTCACGTGAGACATGTGGTAAGGGACATTGTCTCAATCTCCTTTCTTTGAGGAATATTCTTATTTATACATGACTTTCTTTTATATGGTGTATAAACCACATTGAATTTTAATTTAATTAAAATTAAATCTTTTTCTATGTATATTTTTACTAAATGAAAATGGGAATGTTTCTCTCTGACATATGCAGGGACACCGACCTTTCCACTACCACGAGCATTATTTGATATTCGGCTTCCTTAACATGATGTGATGTTTTTAAATGGAAAATAAATACCATATAGCGTTTTTACATATTTTAGTATTGATAATAGTTTGGTATGTTTATTTACTATTTCATTATCTTGAAATTATTTCATGTGATTGAAAAGAACATTTTTATTATTGAAATGTTGATGTTTTTAATCATTTATATGTTATGATTATATAATTGTACATGGAAATTTGACAGGTGGTTATGTGATAAACCAAATGAAATATAGTTCCATAATAAACCAAGGATGTGTGGTTATGTTACAACCTCTAATTCATTGGGAATTTAAGTCATCTGGATGGTTATTCCATTTAGTGATATATGTGAAATTAAACTATATTATTATTCAATTTTAGTATGTCTATGTCCCATGTTACCTTTATATGCAACACGTTGTTTTCTATGGGAATTATGGTAATATTTTGGTTACAAAAAGGGTAATAAATGAGCATATATATAGTGATGTGTTTTTTCTACTTCTTTATGGTGAAAATTATTATGTTATGATATATTATTCATGGGTTACATGTTGTATGGAACAACTAACTGTTTTCCTTTTTTATGTATCTCTTACTAAGATTTTTATACTTATCCCATGTTTTGAAAGTTTTTTCACATGACTTATAGATGAATATGGAAATAGATGGGATGAAGTAAAAGTCATGATAACTAAAACATGTAACTAAACATGTTACATTTTTTAACAGTTTTTGTTTTATGTTAATGATGAATAGTAAGTATAAGGGTCTACTTTTAATATTCATGTTGTTTTTTATAATTTATGACCTAATTATCTAAAGCTCTAAACATTAAAAATATAATCACATTGAATTATTAACATAATTCAAGATTATGAAATGTTTAAGGATAGGGCCTTAGAGTTGGTATTAGTGGTTGGTTTAGATAACATAAGAGGATAGGGGGTTATTTAAGAATATGTGACATAACCTTAACAGTAAGCATATTAGAAAAATCCCTACATATTTTAGATAAATTTAATGAGTTTAAGATAACATAAACAAGTATATATTAGTATTTACCCTCCTCATAAAATATTATAAGATGATTTTACTTATAAAATCACACCAACCTTTTTGGTTTTAGTAAATGACTAGATGTAGCAGGAACCAAAGTAACAAGGGAGAAAACGGTGATGGATTTTTGAATAAGAATCCAAATGAAATGGGATCTCCAATGAGAACCCTTGTGGATATTCTCAAACAAATATCTAGATTCATGACTGACCCATGAACCTTGGTGGTATTTATAAGGCATCATATATGCGAGAAACAAATCCCTAGGGATGTTCACATAGTAATCATAAAGGAATGTATATTCAAAAACCTAGGTTTCAAGGATGTGGAAATAAACACCATGGAAAATGTTTCAAAAGGACGAGAAGCTGCTATGGTTGTAGTAATGAAGGTCATAAATAAATTACCTTCCATTTAAAAATTGAAACTACCAGTTGACTCTAACAAATGGAAAGAATTTCTCTCCAATGGATCAATTGAAAGTTTTAAATATAGTTTGATTTGTAATTATACAAATAGATGTTCTTCGAATAAGGATCAAGAATAGGATAAGTAGAACCATTCAAATATATGTTTACCAATAAATAATTCCATACCAATTGAGGTCAAGGAATGTGTCACTCACAAATGAAGGGTATGGATTATTTCTTAGCTGATGTTTTGATATTATTGAATCTTTGGATTTGATTCATGATTTTGTTTTTAAGAAATAAGTATTATAGAATAAGTTTGAAAAAGCGTGTTTAATGGGTCATAAAAAACATTGAATGAGTAATAAGTCTAGCAATAAGGGATTCAAGAGTTATGGAAGGTTTTAGGATGATTAAATGCTTAAAAGTATTGTGGATATTTTGATGATGTGTTCACTTAGGATGAATTTTTCTAGTATGTCTAACCCTGAATCATGATATGTGAAAATATTATTCAAGAATGAATTATCTTTTTGTGGGTGGATATAATTGATAACCTTGGCGGTTTATATGATATTTTTTTGATGTGATAAAAGGCTATTACATTTTGGGATTAAAAATGAAAGGTATTAGAAAACCATGGAGGATAAAAATGGTTATTTTTCTTTTTTAAGAAATTATCTTATTCTTTGAGAATGTTATAAAAATTATATGATTTCAGAAAATGGAAAACTTGTCCGATGGGTGACAACCAATCGTTTCCGAAAAGGCCATGGGAATTAAACCAACAACCGAAGTGCTAATGGGATTTATCTCCAACCACTGGACTACGTGATGTACCTGGTTAGTATGATGAATTATTTTTAGTTAAATTATTTAATGAATCAATAATATGTTGATTTTGGGAACATATGATTTATAAAATGGATATCCATTTTATAAAAAAATGATTTGGTGATTATGTGATAAAGGTTATTTTGGAAGATGTTTTCTCTGTTGGGAACACTATATTCTATAGGAAAATTTAATACTATTGGATTTCATTTGATGAGTAATGGTGGAATTATATTTTTTATGAATTGATATTTTTATTGTGAAACTATAACTATTTATGTTATTTATGGATATGGTTAACCTATCATAGATAATATTTTATTAGGTTAATAAATTTTTAGTATGATGCATTAATAGTAGCCAATGCTACTTAGAGTTAAATGTTATGATTTTTGTGGAATACTATGTGATCATATACTTCTGAATTTTGGGTTTCAAACATAGTTTGGATTATATTGATTTTTTTTTTGGATTATTGTATTTTTAATGGTCCTTTTTTGAGATTTGGGTATTGTTTGTTCAATTTTGGTGATTAAGAGTAATATCTATTTTTATAAAATATTATCCTTCTTGAGAATTTTCTAATCTTGTACTAACCATTTCAGTTTTTGTTAATGTCTAAATATTGGGGAAATATATAGTTCACCTTTTTGGATCCTTTTATTATCTGTAGGTTTATTCTAGAACTTCATGTGCGACCAAGTCATCTTGAATACATGTTTTTTGGAGAAAATATGATTTTTTGGTATAAACTTATTAATGGATGAGAATATAACTGAATAGTAAGCATATTTCCTTATGTTTTTAGTAAATATCATATAAAAATTCCCCAAATTTATGAAAGGGAAAAGATAACAAAAAACATTATCTGTTTACATTTCCTACTAGGGAATCAAAGACCATTTAACCTATCACATGTTTGTGGTTTTCTGGAGGTTAACTTTCTCCAGATCATGTTTTCTATCACTCTACATCAGAACATGATGGTCAGTTTTCACTTCCATATCCATGTTTTTATGGAATCCTAGAATGTGTTATCTCATAAGACCTTGTTACATCCATTTCTTTCTTTTAAAGTGATTGTTTTATTGAATCTTTTCTCGAGGGGGTAATTTTAATGATGTTTCCGAGCCCAATTATAAAATTGCAAGGACACAATTTCCAAAAGGTGGAAGAATTTAAGGACCTAGGTATTTATAGAATAATGCTTTTTGATTTTTGTTAATAAATATTAATAATATATTAATTTTAATATAATGGGGATTATTTTTCTGATAGCATACATGACACACAACAATGGGCTTCTCCGGAATCTTAAACTACACACAACATTGAGTTATACTGAAAAATAATAAAATAATATAATTATTATTTTAAATGGTAGTAAAAACCAAACCATTAGAATGGTAGGAATTAATAGTATCAACAAAATTTTGAAATATGGTTTACATGTGTTTAAATTATGAATCATTGATTACCAACTCTATTAGAAATGGATATAAATAACAATTGAATATAATGGATGTGTTTTTATGAAAACCTTTTTAAAAGTGAATATATGTGTTTTCATATCACCCATTATTGATTTTAATTTAATGAAAAATGTATGATATATATTCAATGTTATTTTTTTAATTTATCTTATTTGTTTTCGAAATATGTTTTTAGTATAAATTAATTTTTTTAGATAAATGAAGTATTTTTCTAATCATGATGCTTTTCCGACTTTGATGGAGAACCCTTAATAAATATACTTTTTAACACCTTTATATGTATTATTTAAAAAACAACAACTAATTTATATGCAGAACCTCAAAATTTACTTCGGAAGAAATTATGGTATTTTTCTCCTAAAGTTCATTTTTTAATGAATAGTGAAAAACACTTTATATAAATTCAAAACATCATTTTAATATAATTTATTTATATAGTTGTTTTATAATTTAATTTTTTTTTAAAATGTACATGGATAATATTTTTATTATTTAATACAATTTTGGCCTTTGGAAGTAATCATAAATTGAAATATGACATAACCACATGTGAATATTTTGGTATTTTTTACTTCTTAAAAACACGCTTTTTGGTTTTGATAACAAGATTTGATTTTAAATTAATTTCTGCAACTACAGTGTTTTGAATTTGAAAAAATGGATTCCATATTTGGAATCAAGAGGTCCAAATTGTGTAAATAGGTAAAATTTATTTTCAGACATTATGAATAGTAACATCAGTAAATATTTTTTTACCATGGTTAAATGGTAAATATTGTAAATAAGGGTAAAAAACAATATTATAGAAATTTTAAATTTCCATAAAACATATCTCTACTCTATTGGATGCTATTTTTATGACAATGGGATCCTTTGGCTAAATTTTAGGACCCTATGGAGCCACTGGTCTTTGAAAATGACATTTCGTTACTTTTAATTAAAAGTTATGGAAAATATAACCTAAATATGTGTCTTTTAGTAAAAACATTTTATATGGGGTTATATAAGTACTATTTTAGACTATAAATACTCATTATAGTGATAAAAAATAAATTTTGGTATTTTATTTATAATTTTTAGACACCAAATAAATAAATATATTTATGGTACAATGATGATGTTGTGATTACCTTTTTGATGAACGATTTAAATAAATGAAACTATACATATTAAAATAAATTTATTTTGAATCTTTTGATTCCATAAAAAAAATTTAGGGAATAATATGACATTTAATTTTTTTTATGATTTTTTTAAGAATCTTGTTTTTATTGTTTTTTAAAAAGTCGAGATATGAATAGTATAATAATTGACATAAATGAGTTTTTAAAACAAAAAATACTTTTTTAATGATGAAATAGTCCTAAAAATATAAGTATTCCAAAAATTACATATATAATGTTTTAAATGTTATTAGTGACCCATTTTAGGTTCTATTGGAATTTTACGGTAATTATATAAACTGCATAATATGAATATTCATGAAGACATAGTAATAGTTAAATCAGTTTACTAAGGGATAAAACTAAAATTTATTGATTATTTAATGACCAAAACGTTTATAAAACCAATTATATTAGAGTATTTAGACCCATACACATATTATCTTTGAAATATATATCTTTTTTGTTATTAGAATTCAAAAATCACTTAGTAATAAAATAATCACTCATGACATTCCTAAAGTACCCCTCCTCCAACTTATAAAATTCCACCACATCTAACCTCTTAAACACACCTATCATGCACCTTTTCCCATCCAACCTATACTCTAATAATCTCCCAAAATCTCACTATTCCTCCAAGAATCCTTACCATAGGTAGATGATAATTAATGAAAGCCTTTTGGCTAAAATCAAAGGGAGTTTCTAGTTTTAAGTGGTAGTGTCTTCTCTAAGGTTCCTTTCTAATATTCTATTTCTCCACTCCCTATTAAATTTTTATTCTAATATTACATGATAGCACTAATATCCTAAATTTACTAGGATGTTTTTGTAAGAATAATTCAAACTACACATACAAACACCACTATCTAATGGATTTAGAACATACTATTTCTATGGATGGTGAACTACTGCCACATGAAATGATGATTGTTCAATCATCTCATACCACCAATTATGGTGGAACACATGATTGAACTATATTTATATGATATATATTATATTTATATAGTCTTTATGCTTATTTAATTTTTATTTACAATACACCATTTTTCTTTTCATGATGTGTAAACGTGATAATTTAATTTGAGGATGTGCGGACAACCACCCCCTCAAAGTGATATGACACATTCATACCATAAATTAAATGTATAAAATATGGAATAAATTAACATATGTAACAAATATAAAATATGATATTATACTATAATTTTAATGTACTTATGTATCATTATGTTTTTATTCCATTAAATATGAAATTGAAATGAAAGTTGTGTTAGGCGTATGTACGTTATGTTGTCTCCATGAAAGGTGCATTTCATTTATTATATCCAAATGTTGTGGAATATTATAAATACATATATAATGGATATATATATTATTATATAGATAATTAACTTTTTCCCACATGGAAAATTTTTAATTATAACACGATCATTCTCGAATCAAGTACCATATATCAACAAAACGACTGATATTAACATAAATAATTATGTAATTTTTATAACATGGTAATAAGTGATATAAAAGGAATTTTAAAATTGATGAAGGTTATAAATATCTTTGAAATTAACCTATGTTTATTATTCATGAAATTAAAGACCGAAGGACTCCATTCGGACACGAGGTACGAGACTTTGTCTCAATCTCTGTTCTTTGAGTCATATTCTGATTTTTACATGGCTTGATGTTATACGGTGTCTAAACCCTCTTTACATTAAATTTCATTTAATGTGAATATTTTTCTTATGTAGAATTTTAATAAATGACAATGGGAATTTCTATTTTTAATGTACGCGGTGACTAGGACCTTTCCACCGGCACAAGCATTCTTTGATATTTGGCATCCTTAATAATCCATGAAGTTCTTAAATTAAAAATAAATACATATACATTTTTAACATATTTTTTTATTGAAAATGATTTGGAAATATGATTTACTATTTCAATATCTTGAAATTATTTCATTTGATTCCAAATAAAATTTTTATGATTGAAACGTTGATATTTTCAATCTCTTATGTGTGATAATTATATAATAGAACATTGAAATTTGAATTGTTGGTATATGAGCAACCAAATGACATTTGGTTTTGTGTTAAACAAAAGATATTGGATTACATTATAACCTCCAATTAATTGGGTATGGAAGTGGGACATATGACATTTCCATTTAGTGATATGTGTGGAAGTTGAACCTATGGTTAATCTATTTTAGTATGTTTATGTCCAATGATACCTATATATTCTATACATTGTTTTCTATGGGATTTATGGGAATATTTTGGTTACAAAATGGTAAAGGAATGAGCTTATATTTAGTGATGTGTTTCTTCTATTTCTTTAAGGTGAAAATTATACATTATGATAAAATATTCATGTTTTAAATGTTGTTTTGAAAAAATAACAGTTTTAATTCATTATGTATCCCATACTAATATTTTTATGCTAATCCCATGTTTTGAAATATTTTTCCTTGGACTAAAATATGAATAATGTCAAGTATGCGATCAAGTAAAAGTCATGTTGTCTTAAACATGGAACTATGCATATTTCTTTTTTTAAGAACCATTTGTTTAATGAAAAAATTTATTGTGAGCATAAGTGTCTAATTATAATATTGATTTTGTTAGGTATGTGTTATGGCCTAATTCTCTAAATCTCTAATCCTAAAAAGATCCTCAATGTGAATTATTAACATAATTCAAGATTGTAATAATGTTTCTGGATGGGGCCTTCAACCAAGAGCTCTAGGATATGGGTAAGGTGATTGGGAATAGGATTTGGTAGAACATTGGAAGGACTCATAACTTATAATGTGTCAGGAGAAAGGGTGGTGAGGGGTGATATTTATATTGGATGAGAGGAGTGATTTCTAAATATTTGTTTCAATGGTTTATTATTTTGTCCCAACAATATTAATTATTTTGTATATTTACAAATAATATAATAAAATAATAAAGGTAAGTTAGTGATTATGGTTCTTAAATCATTCATGTTGTTAGGAATATTTTATTTAACATATAAAGTACAAATACTAGAAATTTTTGTTATTTACAATTCATAAAAAAATTGATTTTTTTTAAATTCCCAAAAAGTGACCTAAACATTGGTTTATCTGTAGAATCCAAAGATTAATCAATATTAAAAAAATTCTAAATAAGAAAATTTTAATTTTCCATTAAAATCATAATATATTGTAAAAATTAAAATTTTAATATTATAACCGGTCATATATCAATTTTAAAAACTTCACTAAGTTACAATAAAATTGTCAAATAATCATGAGGAAATAAAAAAATTAACATATGAATATTGATTATGGAAATCAATTTTCTTTTAAATAATTGTATTAATTGTAAAATTAGTGTCAATTATTTATGACATACAAAAGTGTCGACAATTAAATAATAATTTTTAAAATATTTATTTCCTAATAATATTATATATATAAATCATATTTTCACTTATAAGATGTGTAAATATTATAAATACTTTCATAGGTTATGTAATTATTTTATTATTCATATTACTATTAATAATGGTAACATTACATGTCCAAATGGTTTACTTATTATTCCTTCAGTATAGGTTCCAGGATTTTCCGAAACACGTCTTATCTCATTGATTATTCATTTCAAATGTTTGTATTGTGTAATAAATGGGTATTTATGATATTTATGCTAAATAACATAATTATAAAAAGGGAGAAACCATTGATAAATTTTTGGGTTGTTGCATCCATCCCACATATAAATATTTATGCATCAAAATATCTAGACTGTCACAGAATAAAATATAATGGTTAATTTCATCATCATAAATTCATCTAGTTACCATTTCAACTATTCAATTTTAGGATTTATCTGAACATTCATTACCAGTCGAGACATCTAATTATATAGCACATGTTCTGTAGTGTAAAAAATTCAGATAGTCTCCCCACAGGAAGATTAATCAAGTTCAGATTCTATTCCATAGGATGTGAGGACATGTGATGGGTCTGGCATATACTTCCTTAGTAAAGAGATGTGGAAAAAATTATGTACATTTGAATTTCTAGTTGTAATTGCAAAATGGTAATCAATATCTCCAATTCTCTCCAGGAATTCAAAATTACCAATGCACCTGGAGATTAGTTCTCATTTCCTTCCAAATAATAAAACATCCTTCCATAGAGATACATTCAAGAAAACATGATCTCCTACATGGAATTCAAATTCCCAATTTCAATTATCTACATAGAACTATTTCCTACTTTTAGAAACATTCATATGTGTTTGAATAGTCTTTACCATTTCTATTTTTTCCTCCATAAGCTTTGTGTCTACAAACATCCTTCCACAAAACTCATCCCAAATATTTGGTGTACGGCATCTCATTCCAAACAATGCTTCATATTGTTCCATTTGAATACTATAATGGTAACTATTATTATAGGAAAACTCTACAAAATGTATGTAATGATCATGAATACCTTGGAAAATAATTGATATATACCACAATATGTCTTCTAATGTTTTTATCATCCTTTTATACTGCTCGTCAGTTTGAGGGTGATAATAATTACTCAAATGAAGCATAGTATGACAGGATTTTAGAATAATTTCCTTGAATTTTGATATAAACCATTGATCAGGATCAGAAAAAAATTAAATAGATTCACCATGAAGTCATACAACCTCATTAATGTAGTGTCATGCAAGGCACTCTACAGGAAAATCCTCCCTTATATTAAGGAAATGTGACGATTTGGTTTGTTGGTCCACAATTAGCAATATTTTAGCATTATTTCATGGATTCATGGGAAATCTAGTGAGAAAATCTAGTGTATCAACATCCCATTTACATGTAGGAATAAGAATTTTTTTTAAATCCTTTAGGATTTTGTCTACGATCCTTAACTTGTTAAAAAACTGAACATCTCAATACATAATCATAAATTTTATAGTTGATATTGTCCTACGATAAATGTTCCTTCTAATATCTATATATCATAGTTCTACGAGAGTTTTTATTGAAATTAGAGCAATGTGAATCATCCAATAACAACATTTCTAGCTCGAGTATAGAGGTAACACTTTCCTCCTCCAAAATTTCCGAATTCCATCTTCATATACAAAGTTTGCCAACTTCCCATTATTCACTTAATAATTTTTTTAAAGAAACTCATCATTAGGATGAGAACTATTAAACCTTTCCAATATATATAGTTATGAATCCAATGGGAAAATTAGTGATGTTTCGCTTTCTTTAATAAGTAATATAACAATATTTTTTGGATCCATCTACACAAGATCGTTTTTAATTCCCATTTTTTTCAGAACATCACGATCCTTCCTAATCAATGAATAAACTACATTATTCATCTTACATGGGTGATAGTGTTTTGAATAATCATAATCCTTTAATATCTCAAAAAATAACCTTTTTCTTATATTGTTTTCTTCTTGTTAGACGATATATTTATAACACTTGTGATCAATATATATCTCACATCTCTCACATAAGAGATAATGCATCCATATCTTCAAAAAAATATTTAATGTGCTAACTCAATATCATGATTTGGATAGTTCTATTCATGATTTTTTAACTATCATGATTCATATGAAACAAATCTGTCCTTCTAAATATATATATTTCTATATTTATTATTTGATGGATCACTATAAATAAAAAATATTCCATTTCCCTATGGTTGAGTCAATATTATAGCAATCACAACCCTCTTCTTCAATTCATCAAAAAATTCATCACATTATTTTTTCTATTTAATATTACCCTCTTTATGAATATTCTTCGTTAACAAATTAGCTAATCAAGTGATGTTCTAAATGAACCGCTGATAATAAACTGCTAAACCAAAAAAGATATGTACCTTGGTTATGTTTATCGGTGTAGGTATTTCCGATAATTCCAATGTCTTCCCAGTATCAACAAAGATTACATCGACAGAGAATGTATGTCCATGAAAAGAAACTATTTGAAACCAAAATTTACACTTTCTAGACATCCCATTGAACATGTTTCATATATGATTATTCATAATAGTTTATAAATTATTCTCATGATCTAAAAAACATTGGGAGTATACAAAGATGTCATTAATAAATACCAAAACAAATTCATAAAGATATTCCATGAAAACTATAAGGACCCGACCTTAAAAAATTACATAATCATGAATTAAATTAATATTGAGGATCTTTTCAGGTTTATATTTTTAGAGAATTCGGACATAACTATTACATCTCAAAATATTACAAAGTAGACACTTTTATTCAGTTTCCATTTTTTTCATAAAATAAATACTCTTAAAAAGAAACATGTATAGTTCCATATTTTATATAGCATGTATTTCTTTGATCCCATCCTTGACCCTATACATCTTTATGTTCTATGGAAAACATTTCAAAAACTTGGGATAAGCATAAGAAGCCAAGTAAAGGATACACAAAGAAATAAAACTGTTAGTTTTTCAGAAAAAGTTAGTAAATCATGAATACTTTATCATAAGTAATAATTTTCATCTTTTTGAAGTAGAAAATAATCTTCAATGAATAAAAGATCATTAATTACCCTTTAATAACCAAAATATTACCATAAACCCATATAAAGAACACATAACATATAAGGTAACTAGGGACACAAACATACTTAAATGGAATAACCATACGGTCAACTTCCACACATATCACTAAATGGAATATCCATACGACTGACATCCATACCCAATGCATTGGAGGTTATAACATAACCACCCATCCTAGTATTCACGACACCACCCGTCTTATGGTTTATCACGTAACCACCCGTCAAATTTCCAAGTACCACTATAAAATCATAAGACATAAAAAAATATAATGGAAAGAAAACATTTCCATATTTAAATCACAATATATCACTTAAATATAATGACATAAAAAATCCATTATCAAAACCATTTTCAATACCAAAATACATAAAAGAGTACATTGTATTTATTTTCTTTTAAAAACATTATGGCTTGTTAAGGAATCCAATGATCAAGTAGTACTCGCGACGGAGGAAAAGCTCATTGTCACCGCGTACGTTAAAAGAAGCATTACTTTTTGTCATTTAGTAAAATGATTCATAGAAAAAGATTCCATTTGAATGAAATGAAATGTCAAAGGTGTTTATACAACATATAAAATAAATTCTTGTATTTGAAAAAAAATATTCCACAATGAAAGGAGATTGAGACAAAGTCCCTTATAAAGACAGTATCCATTGATTAAGGATAAATCAATTAAAAAATTATGTGTGACAAAAGAATACACCAAATATTAGTGGATTTTAGTATAAAATAATCATAGTTCATTCACACATATTCATTGAACGACATATTCAAGGAGTACAAGTTAAACCCAAATAATCAACATTGGTTTAAGAAGTTCCCTCGCAAATATTCGACAGCCTAACGGCGTCTCATAAAATTTCATAAAAAGAGTTGATGAGTGAGAAAAGGGTATATCATCACTTGGAAATAATATTTATAGAAATAAGGATATACAAAACATATCCCAAGATAACAAGATGTAAATTAAAAGACCTAACAAAAAAGAAGTCTTTTAAAAAGAGGAGGGTGAAAAGATCCCTTACCAATTTGGGTAACTCTCAAAATGTACACCACATGAAAGAAGGACCATAAAATGGAAATTTAAATACCCATAAATGAAATTATATTACTCAAATAGTACAATCATGGGCAGTACACATACTATACAAAAGGAAATAGTGGCAAATGTAGTATGAATCTCACAGGAACAAAAAGTGAGATCAAACTCTTTACGTCTTTGTAATCAATCGAGTCTTATGACCAAAAGATATGAAGAACCAAATGAATCAAAGAATTACATGAATATTATGATAATATATATATATAATTTAATTAAAAAATACACCATATGTAATAAATATGTGGCGAACAATGGAAATCTCACAGAATTAAATGTGATATAAGAAATCCCTTACGAAAATTTTGCTGCCTAACGACGCCACTTAAAAGTTCCAAGAATGGATTGATGAGATCAAATAGGGTATCTCATCATATGAACATAAAAATTAATATAAGAGGAATATAAAATATCATCCCCCAACATAATAAATATGATCTTAAAAGAAGTTACATAAAATAGAGTACTTAAAAAGAAAGAGAGAGGTAGGATCCCTTAACTCGAGTCCAACTTGCCTTTTTCGTTTCTTTATATTCCTGAATAATAAATTTTGGTCAATTTATAATTTCATAAGAAAATGATTTGAATTTTATTATTCAATTAATTTCACATATTATCATTCTATTATAATTATATTATTTTGTTAGTTCATATCAAATGTTTTTGTTGATGTTCAGTACATGAGTCAAAAATGAACCTGTTTGAAAAGAAATGTCCATGTAGTTATAAGTACATCATCTCCAGAATAGTATTAATGATTTAAATATCATATATAACCAGTATATATTCATTTTATACTATTCCATAACATTTGGTGATAAAAAAATGAAATGAACCGTTCATGGAGATGGTAGTCGTACATACGCATGAATGCTACTTTCATTTCTTTGTCATATCAATGGAATTAAAAAAATGAGAGATATATATATATTATAATTCCATAATGGTATTAATAATTTAGATGTAATATATATCATATATATCCATTATATATATGTACATATAATAGTACATAACATTTGGAGATAAGAAATGAAATGCACCGTTCATGAAGACGGTAATCCGTACGTATGCATGAACGCTGCAGTCATTTCTATTTCATAATTTAATGGAATGAAAAAATAATGATACATAATTATATTATTATTATATTATAATATCATATATAACATAATTAACTCCATCCTTTATACATCCCACATATGGTATTTATGATTCAAATCACTTTGAGGGGGCGGTAGTCCGCACTTCCTAAAATGAAATTATCACGTTTGCCCATTATGGAAACCATAAAGGTATGGAATAAATGAAAAATATAGAAGAATAAGGAAAAAAATAATATATATCATTTATAAATATAGTTACATAATAATGGCCACCATGAGATGTGTTAAAAGATGATTGAACAATCATCGTTTCGTGAGGCATTAATTCGCCATCCATGGAAACAGTATGTTCGTTAACCATTATATGGAGGTGTGTGTAAGGGTAGCTCAAATACGTCTCATAAAAATATCCTATTATATTAAATAGACTGTTTTTTACAAAATAAAAGAATAAAAAGAGTCTAGGGGGTTGGAGAATCAAAATAAAACAAAAGAACGTAAGAAAAGACATTACCTTTAAATCGAGTAACTCCCCTTGGTTTGAACCAAAAGGATTTCTTGAAGAGCTTTCTGCCTATGGTAAGGCTTATAGGACTAAGAGAGGGATGTGGAGAGATAATATGAGTAGGGGTTGGACAAGCCAAGGGCTTGAGAGGTGTGGGTAAGGGGGTAGAGGTGGGGGCCTTTTATAAGAGGGAGGAGGGGCACTCTTGGAAGGTCATGAAATGTTACTTTATTATGAAATGTTTTTCCGATTTTAAAGGACCCACAAAGATATATTTCGTGGATAAGGTGATAAGGGTTAGAAATAAATCCATCCAACTGGTTTTATAAAAGTTTAATTCTTACATTTTACCTTATCTTTTCATTTTATTTAAATCGTTCATTAGTGAGGTAATCGTTCCATCATCAAGGTGTCATAAATAAATTAATTTATTTAATGTATAAAAATTATAAAAAAATACCATGATGTAGGAAATAATTTTATTATTATAATGAATATTTATAGTCAAAATGATAACTTATATAACCCCATGTAAAAATTGTTTTAGTAAAACAATACATGTTTGTGAAATTTTTATTTTAACTTTAAATAAAATGTTATTAATGTCATTTTATTACCCAAGTGGATATATGGGTGTAATGTCCCGGACCTGGGTGCCACGCAATGGGTGCCCCGAGCCTGGTTCACCACGTGACCTCAAGAGCATTTCCCCAAATGCCAGAGGCTGCTGACTAGCAGCGAGGCCGCAGGTCTGATAGTGGGGAAACTATGCCCTCATTTGTCAATGTGTAGCGCAGTGGAATACCAAAATAAACATACAATGACAGTAGAAGCAGTAAACCATACAACTACTAAAATAAAAAACCGCAATGTATAAAACCATAATTATAGAAAAGATGATGCTACATGTTTCAAGTTCTATGAAAACAGCCAGAACATGTTATACATCAATACATTACAGCATAAAACAGAGTACAACAAAGCAAAGCAATCAGCTGGCAGCAGCATCGCGAGCCTAGGCTCGGTCCCATTCCCTCCAACTCCTCCGCAACAGTCAAGTACCTGTATCGGGACTCTTGTCACAATCTACACCTACAGAAACGTGATCTGTTTGAGCCAAAAAGCGTGACCAAAACGGGGTGTGAGAAATATATCTCAGTAGGTACCCACCCAAGGCATGTGCCCAACTGCGTGTAAGCATGCAACAATGGTGTGCAGTAGTAAAATGAAATAAAGTAAGAAGTACTCAAAAGTCACTAATTACAAGTTATATCTCCATCTTATTATTCCTTTAATCCATTTAATATTAGAAATCACCATGGTGCATTTCTATGTAAACAATCCACGTCCTCTGACAAGTAACCCCTACCCTCAGGTAAGGAGTATCCAACACAAGAATCTTCCCTCAGGAATAACAGAATTGTTCCCTCAGGTGTAGGTAGTGTCGCCCTCAGGCATAGATTCTATGGACCCCAGTCACGGAAGAAGTTTCCCTCAGGAAGAAAATATCTACAGCCCACAGGCTAAATAGTGCAGTGCCCACAGGCTAATCACATCAACGCCCTCAGGCTAAACTGGTAACCGGGCCATGCCCAACATATCAAAATGCAGTAAACAAGCAATTCCACTCAAGGCAATTCTACGATTACTACCTTTAAGGCATACCCTCGGGTATCCTGGCCAAACGGCTAAACAGTGAAACACACCCCTAGGGTGGTTTCAGATCCAAGAAACGATCCCAACCAGCATTTTATTATCACAATTAACTCCCTAATCAATTCTAGGCATTAAATATTGAAACTTACTCAACCACATGACACCCCAACATGGGATCGTGGCACAAAAATGCATGAAAATTTGAAAATAAACACAAAGCCACCTACCTTATATGCCAACGAGCATTATACATGAACGTCGGTTCCCGAAATGCCCAAGAATGGCGTAGATCTAACGAAGAACAAAACCCATTAAAATTTAAATAACTTACGTTAGGAGAAGAATTCGTAAGAACGGTACCAGGAGAGGAAAGGGCTTACCCGTGCGGTTCCAATGAGATCGTCCGAAGCCGAATCGGATTCCATACAAACTCCCGACGGATCATCAAAGATCCAGCCTCCTCCTTTGGCTCCAAAATGGCTCAAACGCCTCCTCTTCCAAATGAGGAGGCTACATCCTGTTTTAAGCCGAAAAAAACAATCACACGGCGTGTACTTATGAGTACACAGCGTGTAATTCTTTCATTTAACTATTCATTTGGCGGTACCACCCCACTGTTCATCCGTCGACCTGAGTACACGTCATGTACTCCTGAGTACATGGCGTGTACTGTCGCCCAGCTGGCGGCGACTCCACCGCCTTACTGCTTAAGCCTGCCTACTGACTACACAGCATGTAAGGTACCACTACACGGTGTGCAGTCGGTTCCTACACCCTTCGTCAGCAGCATGGCTACACGCCCCATGTACTCATCCCAACATGGCCAAAAGTACACGGTGTGTAGTTTCGAAATTTAGCATTTTTTACCATTTTCCATATTTTCTCAAAAACACTTAAGGAAAAGAAAAAAGGAAGAAACCCGTAACTCAAAATTAAGAACCGGGTTCTTACAAACTTCCCCCCTTATAGCAATTTGTACCTGAATTGCCCTTCCATGGGTGGCAAAGATAAAGCTCAAAACAGCTCTGGCCACTGAGCACGTATATCAACCTCCCGCTCCCAGGTCTCATCCTACGCTCGGCCATGCTGCCATAGCACCCGTACGAGAGGAATTGACTGGCCTCAGAGAACATTTCGTGCTCTTGTCAACGATACAGATCAGATGCTCTTCAAAGGACACATCATGCTAAAGCTCATCCTCCTCTAGCTGAAATGTGTGAGATGGGTCTGAATGGTATCGACGCAACTGAGACACGTGGAAGACGTCGTTCATGGCATGGTACCATTGCGGTAACTGCAACCGATAGGCAACTAGCCCGACTCTCTCCAGAATCTCGAATGGCCCCACATACCTCAGTGAAAGCTTACACTGTCTCCTAATCTGCTTGTGTCCCAGCCTCGGTGAAACATGTAGAAAAACCTAATCCCTGACCACAAACTCCAAAGGTCATCTGCAGTGATCAGCATAAGACTTTTGACAAGACTCTGCGGTAGCCATCTGCTTTTGAATCAACTGGACCTGCTCAGATGCCTCCTGCACGAGCTATGGCCCCAGTAAAGCTACCTCACCTACCTCTAACTAGCACAACGGTGATCAGCATGACCTAACATATAAATCCTCGTATGGTTCCATCTCAATAGTTTCATGAAAACAATTGTTATAGGAAAACTCGACTAAGGGTATATTCTTCTCCAAAGAGCCCTCAAAGTCTAGGACGTATGCGCACATCATGTCCTCTAGCACCTGTATCGTCCGCTCTGACTGGCCATCTGTTTGAGGGTGGTATGATGTGCTCAGAAGAACCTGTGTACCCAGCGCCCTCTGAAAACTCTGCCAGAAACGAGACGTAAAGCAGGCATCCCTATCAGAAACGATAGAACGAGGGACCCCATGAAGACATATGATCTCTCGGATATAGAACCTTCTGAGCTCGTCCACACCGAAGGTCGCCTTGATCGTCAAGAAGTGAGCTACCTTTGTGTGTTTTTCCAAAACAACCCACACAACGTCATTTCCTCGAGGTGACCTCGACAATCCCGTCACGAAATCCATTGTGACATCATCCCATTTCCACTTTGGAATGGGTAACTACTGTAACAGCCCTGATGGCCTCTGGTGCTCTGCCTTCACCTGCTTACAGGTGGAAAACCTCGTAACAAAACCAGTTATCTCTCTCTTCATACCCGGCCACCAGTACTAACATCTCAAGTCTCGGTACATCTTGGTAACCCCGGGATGAACTGCACAAGTTGAAGCATGAAACTCCCGCATTAGCTCCTCGTGTATATCCCCTGGAACCCATACTCGCCCATGGAAATGCAGGACCTCATCATCGCCTATCGTCCAACCGGGAGGAGGGTCCTCACTTACCACTAACTCCCGTAGAACTAGGCCTTCTAAAATCGATAGCTGGCTCATTATAACTTTGTCCAGGAGGGTAGAAGTCACAGCTAACGAGGAAAGATAAACCTGCCTTTGACTGTCTTGCATCTCCAGATGCATCTCAGAGAACAAATCCATATGCTGCCACTCACCACTGGCCTCCTGCACTACCTGTATCTGAGTCTTCCTGCTCAGTGCATCAACTAATGAATTACCTTTACCAGGTGTACAGGCAAGCTCAAAATCGATGGACTGTAGGTACTCAACCCACCTCCTCTGCCTCAAATTCTTGTCACGCTGAGTAAAAATATACTTGAGGCTTTTTTGGTCAATGAAAACCACAAAATACTCTCCCAACATATAATGTCTCCAACAGCGGAACGCATGAACAACTGCAGCCAACTAGAGATCATGTGTCGGGTAATTCCTCTCATGTGGCCTCAACTGCTGAGACCCGTACGCGACAACTCAGTCGCCCTGCATGAAAACAGCTCCCAGCCCAATACCTGATGCATCACTGTAAACTGTATAGCTCTTCCCCTAATCTGGGAGTATCAAGATCAGTGCTAATGTCAACCATTCCTTCATGTCCTAAAAAGCTGTCTCGCAAGCTTCTGACCAAACGATCTTCACACCCTTCTTAGTCAGACCTGTCGATGGTGCTGCCTAGCGGGAGAAGTCATGTATAAAGCATCTGTAGTAACCATACAGCCCTAGGAAACTCCATATCTCAAACAAGTTCTTAGGCTGCTCCCAGGAAACTACTACTCTCACCTTCTCGGGGCCTACTGCTACTCCTGCCTTAGAGATAATATGACCCAGGAAGTGAATTTGGCCCATCCAAAAGTGGCACTTCGAGAGCTTAGCATACAGCCGATGCTCTCTCAGTGTACTCAATATGATCTCAAGATGGGTGGCATGGTCGTGTCGAGTGTGGGAGTACACCAAGATGTCATCCACGAATACAAGCACAAAATAATCAAGATACGAATGGAACACACGATTCATCAGAGCCATGATAACTGTTGGCACGTTCGTGAGTCCGAACGGTATAACCGTATAGTCATATAGACCATACCTATTCTTGAAAGCTCTGAGAGGTGTATCATATGGATTAACGTGCAACTGATGATATCTGGATCTCATGTCAATCTTCGAGAACACCCGTGCTCCACGAAGCTGATCAAACAGATCATCTATCCTCAGCAAGGGATATCGTTTCTTAACCGTCAACTGGTTCAGCTTCCGATAATCCATGCAAAGTCTAAGGGTACCATCCGCATTCTTTGCAAAAAGGACCAGAGAACCCCAAGGAGAAGTATTGGGTCGGATAATTCCCTTCGCAAGTAACTCCTCTAACTACCTCTTGAGCTCCTGTAACTCAGGCGTGGCCATCCTATAAGGAGGAGAGGACACCAGTGCTGCTCCTGGCACAAGCTCGATAGAGAAATTCACCTCACGCACCGGAGGTAGACCTGAAAATTCATCCAGAAAGACATCCCTAAAACGATCACCAACTGGAGGGAAATCCATCTGAAAAGTCTCCTGATCATCCAGATATAAGATCGCAATCTGGGCTGTGACTCCACCTCGCCCATGATGCTGTGTTCCAGCTCGACTCGCCTGAGCATCCCATTCTCCCTTGTATAGAAACTCTCCGCCCTCTGGTGACGTGAAATGTACCCTGCGATGATAGCAGTCTATAAAGGCTCGGAAGGGATCCAACCAGCCCATCCCGAGAATGACGTCATAGCTCGTCATCTCTAAATCATAGAGGTCCCAAAGGAAGTGACACCCTCCATACTCAAGGGGGAACCCCTTACACTAACGCACACCAGCCGTCCTAGCCCCAAACAGAGTTTCTAGGGTCATGATATTGGAAGAAGAAGAAGAAACACTGAGCCCAAGGCTCTCCACAATGGGTACTGAGATGAAACTATGTGTAGCACCCGTATCAAAAAGTTCTGAATAAAAGACAAAAGCTACTAGAATAGTACCTCTGACTGTAGAGGGTCTGGGATCTTGCTCCTTCTGGGTCTGTTGCACTGCATATGCCTGCCCAGTGTCGCGGCTCGGCGACACAGCCTGGATACCATGAGATGTCCCGCCCTACTGCATCTGCGATCCTGGTGTCTGGCTACCCCGACCACGACCACCATCTCTGCCTGCACACCCTGACGTAATCCAGTTTCCCGACTGGTAAGAAGCCACTGGTCCTGCTCCCGCATGTGGAGTCTGCACAGAACCCCTCTCACTAGCTGGTGGAAATGCCCAGCAAAAGCACTGCAGATGACCCATCTTGCCGCAAGCTCAGCACTCCACTGGGTCTCGTGGACACTACGGCCTCTTGTGCCCCTCTCTGCCACACTGGTAGCACCTGACCGGACCACCTGAAGAAGCTTCCTGGCTGGTACTGCCACCCTGAGAGAAGTCCATTTGTCTCTCTCTCTTTCCGACAGCAACAATACCAGTAACTGGTGCTGAACCGCCCTGGCCCACACCACTAGATTCCTGCAGGTTCCTCTCTGTAATCAGCGTCTGGTTCAAAATCACATGTACAATAGGAAACCTGAAAACTTTCACCAGTGCTCAGATGTCATACCAAAGACCATCCTCAAAACTTCTGGCTCTCAAAGTCTCATCACCCACCAGAACGGGTGCAAAACGATGAATCTGTATAAAACGAGCAGAGTAGTCCATCACTGACATAGCGCCCTGCTGTAGATTCATGAACTCTTGAGCTCTATCTGCCATCAACGTCTTAGGAAAGAAGAATTCATAGAAGACTTCTTGAAAATCTTCCCACTCCATGTCCCTGTGATGCTCTAACTGGGTGGTAACATCCCACCACCTCTTGGCGGAATCACGTAGCATATAAGTCGCGAGCATGACCCTCCTCCCTGGAGGTGTTTCAAGATGCTCAAAAATTGTCTGCATCGATCCTAACAAAGTCTCTGCAGCCTGGGGTCCTCCATCCCCTAAAAACGTATGTGGATATTGCTGCTGAAAGATACGTGTCAGCTCGGCCATAGATGTGGTAGCCTGCGGTGCTCCCTGGAAGGTCTGCATGAACCGCATAAAGCCTTCACGGAACTGCGCCTCCGCGCCTGTGTCTGGTATAGCAGTTGGTGCCGCATCTGGCTCTGCTGGAGGATCAACTGGTAGCCCATCGCCCACCATCTCCGGAGTATAATCTTCACTGCTCTCCTGGCGAACAACTCATGGTCTTCTAGGCGGCATGACACTACAAGGTCAAAAGTATGCCTCAGATTCAAGATTATTAAGACTGAAAGTGAAGGAACCACAAAGGAAACAAGAAGAAGAAGGTATTTTAAAATTTTCAAAACAAGACTACACGGTGTGTACAATGACTACACGGCGTGTACTTGACTTCCGTTCCCCTACCCGGGTCCTTCTACACGGCTAAGCCACACGGATTCCGTTGAACAAAACTACACGGTGTGTACAATATCTACACGGCGTGTCTGGTGTTATTTTCCTACTGCCCGTGTCGTCTGTGACACAGCCGACTACTCGGCTTACAACTCCACGATATGTTACACCCATACACGGCGTGTACAACACTCCGTTTCCCAGCCACACGGCAAACTCCACACGGTCTGTCCTCGAACAAGACTACACGATGTGTCCAAACGGTACACGACGTGTTTAGGGAGAGGTGACACCGGCCTGTGCTGTTAGGTACATGGTCGAGTCCCCAGGTCACACTACACGTAGTGTCTATAATTGACATGGAATGTTCGGTCATGGAGTTCACCGACCCGTGTTGTTAGTTACATGGCTGGACTTCGGGTCAACACTATACGGTGTGCACAAAACTACACGGCGTGTTTTACCCAAGCCCTTCCCTACCCCGTGTCGCCGCCCACATGGTTTGTGACATGGGAAGAGACTACACGGTGTGTACTCAAGGTACACGGCGTGTACACAAGGTACACGGCGTGTACACAAAAAGTTCATTTTTCTTCCCGAACAGAAGAACATACACGACGTGTATAAAAATACTACACGGCTTGTATACAGGGTTTCTCGACTGTATGCCTCAGAAACTTCTCCAAAACCCAGAAAATACTGAAAAACAACGCCTAAGTGTCAAATTCCAACCCGTGAGGGCCCATACTCCCCATGAATCAAATTTTGACATCTTATATGTGTTATAACCAACAAACAGTCAATGATCCACCAAATTCCAGTCAATGGGGGCCCATACTCCCCAAAAACCAAATTTTGGCATCCATTCTATAAAGAGGCTCAAACAAAAACACCATATCACAAGGCAGGTATTTATCAAGAGGCTATCACAACAGCATGCGTTTCTAGCACAACTAATATCACAACAACATGAAAATTCTAATGCACCTACATGGCATGGAAGCTATGAATGGCATGTGATATCTATCATGTGCCTATATGATGCACGAGACGACATACCCTAATCTCATCGGGTTGTAACTAATGAGAACCCACAGATAAAATATAAACAGAACAATCATAACTGCGTCAGCCAACGGTGAAAACAAATCAACTGTAAAATTGCAAAATCAAAAGAATGCAAAATACAAGGTAGACTGGCTTTTCCATGTACACGGGTTTGCTACGCCCGGGCACAACTTATTACCATCTACCGTTCTTCCCTATCCCTGAATACGACTCCAAATAGTAATTCAATGAAAAGAACTCCTTTGATACCACTTTGTAACGTCCCGGACCCGGGTGCCACGCAATGGGTGCCCCGAGCCCGGTTCGCCACGTGACCTCAAGCGCATTTCCCCAAACGCCAGAGGCTGCCGACTAGCAGCGAGGGCCCAGGTCTGATAGTGGGGAAACTATGCCCCCATTTTTCAAAGTGTAGCGCAATGGAATACCAAAATAAAAATCCGACGACAGCAGAAGCAGTAAACCAAACAACTACTGACATAAACAACTACAATGGATAAAACCAAAAGTATAGAAAATATGATGCTACATGTTTCATGTTCTATGAAAACATCCAAAACATGTTATACATGAATACAGTACAGCAGAAAACCGAGTACAGCAAAGCCAAGCAAATAGATGGCAGCGGCATCGCGAGCCTAGGCTCGGTCCCATGCCCTCATACTCCTCTGCAACAGTCAAGAACATGTATAGAGACTCTGGCCCCTATCTACACCTACAGAAACATAATATATTTGGGCCGAAAAGCATGACCCAAACAGGGTTTGTGAAATATATCTCAGTAGGCACCCACCCAAAGCCTGTGCCCAACTACGTGTAAGCATGAAACAATGGTGTGCAGTAGTAAAATGCAATAAAGTAAGCAGTACTCAAAATCACTAATTACCAGTTATATTGCTATCTTATTATTCATTTAATCCATTAAATATTAGAAATCACCACGGTGCATTTCTAAGTAAACAATCCACGTCTTCAGACAAGTAACCCCAACCCTTAGGTAAGGTGTATCCAACACAAGAATCTTCCCTCAGGAAAAACAACATTTTTCCCTCAGGCGTAGGTAGTTTCGCCCTCAGGCACAGAGTCTATGGCCATTAGGCACGGATGAAGTTTCCCTCAGGCCAAAAATATCTACAGCCCACATGCTAAACAGTGCAGTGCCCACAGGCTAATCACAACAACACCCGAAGGCTAAACAGGTAACCGGGCCATGCCCAACATATCAAAATGCAGTAAACAAGCAATTCCTCTCAAGGAAATTCTACGATTACTACCTTTATGGCATACCCTCGGGTATCCTGGCCAAACGACTAAACAGTGAAACACACCCCTGGGGTGGTTTTAGATCCAAGAAACGATCCCAACCAGTATTTTATTATCACAATTAACTCCCTAATAAATTCTAGGCATTAAATATAGCAATAGCCTCAGCCACACGACACCCCAACATGGGTATGTGGCACAAAAATGCAAAAAAACGCACGATAGTTTGAAAATAAACACAAATCCACCTACCTTATACGCCAACGAGCGTTATACACAAACGTTTGTTCCGAAAACACCCAAGAACGGAATAGATCTGACGAAGAACAAAACCCATTGAAACGTACATAACTTATGTTAGGAGAATAATTGGTAAGAACGGTACCGGGAAGGAAAGGGCTTACCCGTGCGGTTCCAACGAGATCGTCCAAAGACGAATCAGATTCCAGACGAACTCTCGGCGGATCATCAATGATCTAGACTCCTCCTCTGGCTCCAAAATGGCTCAAACACCTCCTCTGCCAAATGAGGAGGCTACTACCTGTTTTAAGCTGAAAAACAAAGTATAGGATGTGTACTTATGAGTACACGGCGTGTACTTCATTCATTTAACTGTTCATTTGGTGGCACCGCCACACTGTTCATCTGTCGACCTGAGTACACGACATGTACTCCTGAGTACACGGCATGTACAGTCACCTAGCTTGCAGTGACTCCATCGCCTTACTGCTTAAGCCTGCCGACTGACTACACGACGTGTAAGGTACCACTACACGGCGCGTAGTCAGTTCCTACACCCTTCGTCGCCGGCATGGCTACACGCCCCGTGTACTCATCTCAACACGGCCAAAATTACACGACGTGTGCACAATGTGTACAGCGTGTAGTTTCAAAATTTAGCATTTTCCCCCATTTTCCATATTTTCTCAAAAACACTTAAGGAAAAGAGAAGGGAAGAAACACGTACCTCAAAATTAAGAACTGGGTTCTTACAATGGGGTCCCCAAGTTGACCCATGGATTTTCATGGTCACCCATGACTCCTCCAATAAGAGTAGGACATGTGTCAAGGTAATTTCATATTATTAAAACATTATTTTTACCATAAATTACACTAATTAACTCTAATCACGATTAATAAAACTCAAAAGTTACTATTCACCAAAAATTATTTTCATCCCATTGAACCAAATTTTACTTAATAATGACAAACATGTATGTCGTATTCTTAAAATTCAATTTATAGATGCGGTGAAAATTCATTTAAAAGAAAAATCACTTTTTAACTACCACTTAGTGGTTTCACTATTCATAAGAAATTGATGTTTTCCTAAAAATACCAAAAATTCACCCTAAGATATAATTGATATTCTGAATTCAAAAATGATGTCTATTTTACAAAATTCAAAACATATAATTTGCATTAATTAATTTAATAATTAATTCTCATTGTCAAAACTAATAGCCTGTTTTTAAAACACAATATATATCAAAAGATTGACACTTGTTTATGTCCAATTTCAGAGTGAAATTAATTATAATGTCCACCATTGGATTAAATGGTAAAAATATATTCTAATTTCACTTTAAAACCAATTAAAAAGATAATCTACCCATATAAATTAATTAGATTAAATGGAGGTTTTTAATTAAAATGCGACATCATTCACTATTCATTAAAAATGAACATTATCAGAAAAATACCAAAAACATACATTAAGTAAATTTTGATGTCCTGATTCCAAAGAAGGATTTTATTTTGTCAAATATAACATATAAAATTTTCCAAAAGTTGCTTTTAAAAGGGTTCGCCATCAAAAGGAGGTTAATCGACCTTTTAATGAATATTAGAATATTTACGATTAAAATTGGATTCATTCACATTTTAAGCATTTAAAATTTATTAGATAAAAGTAAAAATATTTAACAACCATATATAATCATTTTTTAGTTATTTATGTTCATTCCCTCCATTACAACGGCTAGGCATTAACTACAATTTAAAATAATATTATTTTATTATTAGTGTGCAACGTAAGATTTCAAAGAAACTCGTTGTTGCGTATTGGGTACGCCATCAAGCATAGAATTCCCTTTAAAGTAATATATACATTTTATTCACAATATTGATGAATATGAGAATTTCATATTCTTTATTTACCTAGGATGTTACATCCTTCCTCCCTTTTGCGAATTGTGTCATTGCAATTTTAAAATTGGGCTCCAAAACTTCATCAAAAGCTCCACATTAGACAATGAGTTTGTAAAACTGTCTATATAGTTGAAAGAAAGAGAAGTATAAAGGTCACCTAAGTTAACCCATTCTAGGATTCCATGTAGGAAGACAAGGATATGGAAGAGAAAACAAAGGGTCATGTTCTGATGGAGAGTGATAGAAAATATTTCTATGAGAAAGTTAACCACCAGAAAATCATTGACTTGTGATGGGTCAAATGGTATTTGATTTCCCAATAGGAAACGTTAATAGACAACATATTTGTTTTAAGTTACTTTTAATTTTGGAATTTATTTATGATCTTAACTAAAACATAAGGAATCCTATATACCTGTCATGTAGACTTTCATCTCTTCTAATATTCCTTACACAAACTCATATTTTCATCAAAAGATGAGTATTTAGGAAGACTTGTTCAAATTAAGAGTGATATAATCATCTTCTGGAGAATCACCTATTCCAAAAAAGAGAACTATATATTTCCCATGTCTTTAGGCCTTAACCAAAACCAAAATTGTTAGTATAATATCAGATAATCCAAAAAAATATAATCTTTTACAAAAATAAAAACTACTCTTAATATTAAAAATTTGTCAAACCACACAAAGTTCAATAGAGACCATTCAATAAAAAATTTCCCTAAAAATTCTTCAAAAATAAACCAGACTATGATTTAAACCCAAATCAATGAAGGATTTAATCACAAAGTCTTACATGGTAAATCATAACATTTATCTTCTAATAGCATTAGTTACTCTTAAAGTCTCATACTGAAAAGTAATTAACCTAATCACATATCTTCCAAGATAGGTTAATAATTTCCATAGATAACCCCAAATAAACTTATTACTGATTCATAATATCATCTAACTAAAAATAATTAGTCATACTACCCAGGGACATCACATAGTCCATTGGTTGGTGATAATTTCCAGTCGCACTTTGGTTGTGGGTTCGATTCCCACAGCTTTGTTCGACGCGATGGGTTGTCACACAGAATGCATGTTGTCCTTTTTCCAAAACTATATTATTCATAAAAAATTCCCCAAAAAGAGATAAAATCATCAAAAATAACCAAAACATAATTAACCTGAAGTTTATCTCTTGCCTTTGTTTTTCCATCATAACATATAGTAACCCATAATTACCCCAAAAGTAAGGATCATATAAACCCTAATGGTTACCTTTATAATTATTACATGACGTTCCATATCGAGTTTGTTCTATCATACATGATGAATTAGTGAACTCACCAAGGATCACGTGGTTAATCATGACTCCTGATATTTGGTTGAGAATAACCACAAGAGTTCTCATTACAGCTCTCATATCATTCAGTTGTTCGTTCAGAAAACCATCACAGTTTTCTTCACATCCACTATTACTTTGGTTCCTACTACTTCCATCCATTTAATAAAACCAAAAAGGCCAGTGTGAGAATATCATTAGAATCATCATATAATAACTTATGAGGAGGGTAAATACTAATATATAATTTTTCATGTTATCTTAAACTCATTCACTTTATCTTATACTATGACTCTTTCTGAAATCCTAACCATTATGGTATTGTGAATTATGCCTAAAGAATACCCTAACCTCTAAAGTTATCTAAAACGACCATTGATACCAACTATAAGGACTCGACCTAAAAACATAACATAATCATGAATTAAATTAATAATTCACATTGAAGATCTTTTCAGGTTTAGAGTTTTAGATAATTAGGACATAACTATTAAATCTAAAAAGATTACATAGTAGACACTTCTACTCAGTTTCCATTTTTTTCATAAAATAAAAACTCTTAAAAAGAAACATGTATAGTTTCATGTTTTAGATTGCACGTCTTTCATTGATCCCATACTTGAACCTATCCATCTTTATGTCCTGTGGAAAACATTTCAAAAAAAATTAGATGAGCATAAAAAGCCCAGTAAAGGATACATCAAGATAAAAAAACTGTTATATTTTCAAAACAATAAGTAAATCATGAATACTTTTTCATAAGTAATACTTTTCATCTTTATAAAGTAGAAAATACTCTTCACTAAATAAAAGATCATTACCTACCCTTTCATAACAAACAAATTACCTTAAACCCCATATAAAGAACACATAAAATTTAAAGGTAACTTTGGAAATAAACATACTTAAATGGAATAACCATACTGTCAACTTCCACAGATATCACTAAATGGAATTCCCATACGGCCAACTTCCATACCCAATGCATTGGAGGTTATAAAATAACCACCCGTCCGGGTATTCACGACAACACCCGTCATATGTTTTATCATGTAACCACCCGTCAAATGTTTAAGTACCATTATAAATTCATAAGACATAAAACAAATATAATGGAAAGAAAATATTTCCACATTTCAATCACAATATATCACTTAAATATATTGACATAACAAATACATTATCAAAACCATTTTCAATACCAAATTACAAAAAAGAGTGTATGGTATTTATTTTCTTTTAAAAACATTATGGATTGTTAAGGAAGCTAATGATCAAGTAGTACTCGCAGCGGCGGAAAAGGTCATTGTTAGTGCGTACGTTAAAAGAAACTTCCCTTTTTGTCATTTAGTAAAAAGCTTAATAGTTAAATATTCCCTTTTAATGAAATGAAATGTCAAAAGTGTTTATATAGAATATAAAATAAAGTATTGTATTAGAACAAAATATTCCTCAATGATTGGAGATTGAGATGAAGTCCCTTACAAAGACGGTATCCTTTGATTAAGGATAAATAAATTACATTATTATGTGTGAAAAAATAATACACCAATTATAAGTGGGTATTAAGTGTTAAAAAATTAGAGGTCATTCAAGCATATTCATAGAACGACATATTCAAGGAGTACAAGTTAAACCCAAAGAATCGAAATTGGGTTAAGAAGTTCCCTTGCAAAAATTTGACAGCCTAACAGCGTCTCTTAAAATTTCGGAAAAAGAGTTGATGAGAGAGAAAAGGGTATATCATCACATGGACATAATATTTATATCATTAAGGATATATAAGAACATATCTCAACATAACAATATGTAAATTAAATATCCTAACAAAAAGACGTCTTTTAAAAAGAGGTGGGTGAAATGTTCCCTTACCGATTTGGGTAACTCTTGAAATGTACACCACATGAAAGAAAGACCATACAATGAAGATGTAAATACCCATAATTGAAATTATATTACTCAAATAGTACAATCATGGGCAGTACATACACTATAAAATATTAAATAGTGGAAAATGTAGCATTAATCTCACGGGAATAAAATGTGAGATCAAACTCCTTACGTCGTTTTAATCAATTGAGTTGTATGACCAAAAGATAATAAGAACCAAATGAATCACCAAATACCATAAATATTATGATAATATATATATCAAATGTCAGTACACAATACACCGCATGAAATAAATAATGGTGAAAAATGGAAATCTCGTGGAATTAAAAGTGAGATAAGAAATCCCTTACGAAAATTCGGCAGCCTAACGGTGCCACTTAAAACATCCAAAAATGGATTGATGAGATCAAATAGGGTATCTCATCATATGAAAATAAACATTACAGTATGAGGAACATAAAATAACATCCCCTAACAAAATAAGGAAGAACATAAAAGAAGTGACATAAAAGAGAGTACTTAAAAAGAAAGAGAGAGGTAGGATCCCTTACCTCGAGTCCAACTTGTCTTGTTCGTTTCTTTATATTCCTGAATAATAAATTTTTGTCAATTTATAATTTCATAATAAAATACTTTAAAGTTTATTATTCATTTAATATCACATATTTTAATTTTATAATAATTAGATTATTATTTTAGTTCATATCAGACATTTTTGTCGATGTTTAGTACATGAGTCAAAAATGAACTTCTTTGAAGAGAAATGTCCATGAAGTTATAATTAAATCATCTCCAGAATATTATTAATGATTTAAATATCATATATAACCATTATATATTCATTTTATACTATTCCATAACATTTGGAGATAAAAAATTGAAATTCACCGTTCATGGAGACGGTAGGCCGTACGTACGAATGAACGCTACTTTCATTTCTTTGTCATATTAATGGAATTAAAACTAAATGAGATATATATATATTATAATTCCATAATTATATTCATCATTTAGATGTCATATATATCATATATATCCATTATATATATGTACTTATAATAGTACATAACATTTGTAGATAATAAATGAAATGCACCATTAATGGAGACTTTAATCCATACGTATGCATTAACGCTACTTTCATTTCTATTTCATAATTTAATGGAATGAAAACATAATGATACATAGGTATATTGTAATTACAGTATAATAACATATATAACATCATTAACTCTATCCTTTATACATCCCACATATGGAATTAACGATTCAAATCACTTTGAGGGGGCGGTAGTCCGCACTTCCTAAAATGAAATTATTGCATTTACCCATTATAGAAACCATAAAGGTATAAAATAAATGAAAAATAAAGAAGAATAAGGAAACAATAAACAAACTATATATCATATATAAATATAGTGACATATTATTGGCTACCATGAGAGGTGTTAGAAGATGATTGAACAATCATCGTTTCGTGAGGTAGTAATTCACCATCCACAGAAACAGTATGTTCTTTAACCATTATACAGAGGTGTGGGTAATTTTAGCTCAAATATTTCTCATATAAACATACTAGTATATTTAATATACTTTTTTTGTTACAAAATAATGGAATAAAAAGAGTTTAGGGGGTTGTAGAAGCAAAATAAAACAAAATAACAAAATAGAAGACATTACCTTTAAATCAGGTAACTTCTCTTGGTTTGAACCAAAAAGGATTCTTGAAGAGATTTCTGCCTAAGGTAAGTCTTCTAAGATTAATAGAGGTATGTGGAGAGTTAATATAATCAGGTTTTGGATGAGGAAAATTCTTTAGTGGTGTGGGTAAGGGGGTAGAGGTGGGGGCCTTTTATAAGAGGGAGGAGGGGCACTCTTGGATGGTCATGAAATGTTACATTATTATGAAATGTTTTTCAGATTTCAAAGGTCCGAAAAAGATATATTTCTAGGATAAGGTGATAAGGGTTCAAAATCCATCCATCCAATAGGTTTTAGAAAAGTTTAAGTCTTATATTTTATGATATCGTTTAATTTTATTTAAATCGTTCATTAATGAGGTAATTGATGCATCATCATGGTGTCATAAATAAATTTATTTATATAATGTCTAAAAATTATAAAAAAATTACCATGATGTAGGAAATATTTTTCTCTTTATAATTAATATTTATAGTCAAAATGCTATCTTATATAACCCCATGTAAAAATTGTTTTAGTAAAACAATACATGTTGGTGACATTTTTATTTTAACATTAAATAAAAAGTTTTTAGTGTCAATTTCTTACACAAGTGGCTCCATGGGGTCCCCAAGTTGACCGATGGATTGTCTTGGTCGGCCATGACTCATCAAATAAGGGTATGACATGTGTCAATGTAATTTCATATTATTAAAACCTTATTTTTACCTTAAATTACACTAATTATCTCTAATCGCGATTAATAAAACTCAATAGTTACTATTCACCAAAAATTATTTTCATACCATTGAACCACATATTAAATAATAATGAAAAACATGTATGTCGGATTTTTAAAATTCAATTCATAGATGCGGTAAAATTTCATTTAAACCAAAAATAAGTATTTTAACTACCACTTAGTGGTTTCAATATTCATCAAAAATTGACGTTTTTAGAAAAATAACAAAAAATCACCCTAATCAATATTTGATATTCCGAAATCAAAAATGATGTCTATTTTACAAAAATTAAAAACCTATAAGTTGCATTAATTAATTTAATAATTAATTTCTATTGTCAAAACAAATAGCGCGTTTTTAAGAAACAATATATATAAAATGATTGACACTTGTTTATGTCCAATTTCAAAATAAAATTAATTCCAATGTCCACCATTGGATTAAATGGTAAAAATATATTCTAATTTCACTTTTATTCCAATTAAAAAGGTAATATATCCATATAAATAAATGAGATTAAATAGAGGTTTTGAATTAAAATACAACATCATTCACTATTCATTAAAAATGAACTTTATCGGAAAAATACCAAAAACAAACAGAATGTAAATTTTGATGTCCCGATTCTAAAGAAGGATTTTATTTTGTCACATATAATATATAAAATTTTCCAAAGTGGATTTAAAATGGGTTCGCCTTCAAAAGGTGGTAAATCGATCTTTTAAAGAATATTAGAATATTTATGCTTAAAATTGGATTCATTCGCATTTTAATCCTCTAACATTTATTAGACAAAATTAAAAATATTTAAGAATCATATATAATCATTTTGTAGTTATTTCTATTCATTCCCACCATTAAAACTTCTAGGCATTAACTACCATTTAAAATAATATTTTTTTATTATTAGTTTGCAACCTAAGATTTCAAAGAAACTCGTTGTTGCGTATTGGGTACACCTTCGATCATAGCATTCCCTTTAAATTAATTTTAACATTTTAGTCACAAATATTGATAAATATGAGAATGTTATATTCTTTATTTACCTAGGATGTTACAAAAACACTATTCAATAAATCCATGAAAACTAATGGTGAATTAGTCTATCCATAAGGCATTACAATAAACACATAATGACCATACCAAGGTAAAAAAAATTCTTTTTAAAATTCTTCCTCTTCACATACAATTGATGATATCCAACCCAAATTTCAATCATTGAAAAATATTGGTCTCGATAATGTTGGTCAAATAAATCACCAATGCAAGGAATATGATAGATATTAATTATCCTAATAGCATTGACTACCATATAATCCATGCATATCCTCATAGATCCATATTTAATAATGAAAAGAATAGGAGCTCCCAATGGATAGACACTAGGGTGAATAAACCTCATACTACTCAACTCCTCTAGTTTCTGCTTCAGATCCACTAATTACACTTTAGATTTTCTATGAGAATTCTTTAATATAGACCATTCACTAGGAATTAACACAATAGAAAATTAAATTTCCCACTTGGAATTATGTCTAAATAAATCCTCTAGAAACACATCAACTTATTATTGAACAATAGTTGCATCCTAAATTTGAATATTTAATTCCTTGCACATAAGTTTTTTTCTCTTCGCCCACCAAGAATTCATTCAGTAGAGTTATTGTGTGTGGATAACGATAAGAGTCAAATAATGAGTTTTTTTCTCTAAAGATGAGAGTTTCAACATCATTCTCAAAAATTGTAACATATTCATGAAATATATTTCCACATCGTAATTTGAAATTCAATCCATACTAATAATTATATAAAATTAAATCGTAATTATGATGATAAGGTCAGCAACTATATCATATTTATATAGAATAAATGGTACTGATCGAGACAACATTGATGGAATGACACATACCATATAAATTTTGACTAAAAACTCCCTTATTAAATTAAATTGGAAATTTATAATTTCCATGGAAAACTAGGAAGATATAAAATAATATTATGATCCAAAATAAAATAAATCATGGGCTTTGTTGGAGGAAGTGATTATAGTACCCATAACCACATCATTAGGAACTTCTACCTCAACAGTTTTGATCACTTAATCTTGTTCTTGCACACTTGGAATTCTTTGAGGAATGTTTTATTAATGTAAAGGAAATTCATGTGAGTAATTTCCCATCTCATTCCAATTATATAATTGAACATTGGAATATTCATTCCTTTCATTGAAATCATGTTCTTAGTGGTATTTGTATCCACATTTGTAACAAACTCTCATTCCCTTTATGAAAGTACTATGGAATTTCATCCAATAATTACTGCAAGGTGGAAAGTCAAATCTTCCATTATTAGAAATTTCCTTATTTCCATTTCCATATTCTTCAGCACCTTCTTCTTCTCTTGTATTACTTTCCGGTCATAAGACTTAGAGAATTCCATTTTTGTCTTAATAGAACATGATATTGTATCTTTCTATGATGATAAAATTTGACAAAACAATGACAGTAGAATGAATGGTATTAAACTATCAAATAACATATCAATATTACTAAAAGTGTAATGTATATATTCCTAAACATTCCTTTTTTAATTTTTGAAATTATCTTCATAATTTTCAACATTCTCATCCTCCTTTTTCATCTGAATATGAAATATCCTTTCCACATCTTCTCATTATTCACAAGGAATGTATTTTTTTAATGAAAAGTTCTTTATATTGTCATTATTCCATGTCGTATATTTCATCTACCTTTATTTTTATAATAATGACCACTATTGATCCACATCTCTCAAAAGACAATAAATATTGACAACAACATTCTCTTTTTAATTACACCCAACGTGAGAAATAAATTCTCTAATGAATTTATCCACAGCTCTGCTGCAAAAGGGTTTATAGTCTCATTGAATAATGGACGCTATTGTTGTATAAAGAAATCAAACACTACTTCTCAACATTTTGGTTCTAGAAAATACTTATGGATAAGGTTATAATTCATTACCTATGTCAGTTGTCCATGTATAGTTATTAGTAGGTCCGCACCAGTCGCATCTCCAAAACCAACTTCATTATCTTCTATAGGATGGAAATTCCTACAAGAGATGTGTGTGTTCATGATGATTCTATAAATTCCACTAGGTTTAATTTATTAATAATTTAATACACTAAATTATATTAGGAATGAAAATATATAATTTTGAACTAGAAAAACACATGCCATAAATTTAACTTTTATACACTTCTAATATCATAATCATAAGAGGGATTTTTGGTGATGTATTTACATTTAATTCCTTCATAGTTTTTTGTAAGGAAAATGTGAATTATCCTAATAATATACCTCGATATTTTCAAACCAATAATGCAGTATGGCCAATTGTCATGTACCAGGTTACCTCGAGATAGGCCCAGGACACCTTGTAAGTTTTGTTACTCCATGGTAAATGTATAATTGAATAGCATCCACATAAAGTATCTAGAAAGGTATGTATTACTAATAAGATCCACCTAATCACTACCATAAAAAATATATGATATTCTGGTATTCATATCCAAAAATACTATCTTAGGGTTTTTTTTACCTAATCTATGTTTTCTAAATCTATTTTTCAAGATTTCTACTAAACATGCTTTGATAACCACTGTAATGACCCCAACCCTAGTAGCTCGGAGACTATTCAATAATTTATTACATTGGAATATAAACACTAAAGACACATCTTAAATTAGTGAATAATGTAGTGGTTTGGAAAACCATATTACTTATACGAACATTAAATAACAACATGAAATTTGATACAACATATCAACTTATTCTGAATCAAACATTAACTCCCATATTCTTCTTATAGGTCATTCATAATACACAACTTCACATCCTGGGGAAAAATAAAATGATGAAAGGGGTGAGAAGGATTCTCAGTAAGTTTAATCAATATATTGTGTGAATAAATAAATATTAAGGAATTTTGAATGACAAAAAACACATTCCTTTAAAATTATAATTGATCATAATATGGTCCAAATATAATCTTAGTAAATATTTCCATAATAATACTTGTCAACATATATTTTACAAATCGAATAATTAAATTGAATATCATTTACATGATTCATAATGAGGGAATTCATAATTTTTGGACATCATAACCATATCATTAGGGCCCCATGGAATGAAAATACATAAACAGGTTAAAACCAAAACTAGTTTTTCTAATGGGACCTACTAATACACCAAGATGTTATAGTGGGCCCCACTCAACATGTAATAATTCTAATTGATTTTTCATATGAAATGGTTCAAACATTATCAACATATTAAATAATATTTCAAATAACATATGAAATCTGAACAACTTTATCCAATCAGAAAACATAATCACTAACCATTCCGAATAATATGGTGAGTGGTACCAAGATAGAACATCAAAAGTCAAAAAAATCATAAAACATTCTATAGACATGGTAGATAATATCATAAATTATTAATCCAAACTAGACATGAGAATAAATAAGGTATTTGAAAATAAATGAATATACTCCTATAAAATCGTCAAGGAATTCTTGAGAGAAATAAACTTTTTTACTTATAAAAGAAACATTTTTTTAGGGAAAAGTTAATTATTTAACACAACGAAATAATATATATATTCCTTAATAACATGATTTATTTTATAGAAATAATGTTTTTTAAAACAAATTATATTGGTCACTTTAAAATGGGTATGAAATCAAGACTTTACCTTTAATCACACCAATGTTTCAAGATGAAGTGAGAAGTGATCCTTGTAAAACATTTATTATCCAATAAAATAATGATGAATTGATATGGATATATTATTTTGAAACATGTATATAAAATTTTGAATAATTATATTAAAATAATTAATAATTAAATTAGTGTGTTGTGGAAGAAATCATAACTCGAAAGAAAATGGAGGTTTCGGAAGAAAACCCTTACATTATAACAAAATGTGTGTTTCACTTGACATTATGTCCTCGATAATAAAATTTAATGAATTAATTTATTAATATTTAATTTTATATAGATTTATTTATTCAATATTGTCTAATTTGGTTCAATTATGGCCTTATTGATGAGTTATGTAGTTTAATTTCATTTATCCAAATCAATTGTTTTCTTTGATTCCATGGGCGATTTACGTTTTCATCCGTAATATTGTTCATGTAAAATGGGAACAGATATTAATAATTTAAAGTATATGATATTAATGATCAAATATAAGTTAAACTGGTATTATATTTTTTTCTTTTTTCATCTACGTGGATAAATCATTAGAAAACATGTTTATGAATCTCATTATGCTTAATAATGGAGTTTTTATTACTACAAACTAGTTTTGATTTATTGATTAATATCATGTATATATTGTGATTATATGACATTAAATAATAAATAATATATATTTTATAATCTAGTTTGACCATAAAATTGGTTTCATGACCATATTTGAAAGATAAATTGAAGGACTAGAATTATTCACCCTGACAGTTGTAAATCGGCCCCTCTCAGACAACGATTTTGTTTTTGAAATAAAATATAGAGACTAAGGATATTAATAATAGATATTCAATTAAAATTAAATCATTACATTATATAGAATATAATTAATCTATAATGATCTTTTTGATAGAGTTGGTTAGGATAGAATGATAAAATAAAATAAATTTATATTAAATTAAATAAAAAATGAAGAGGATTTACTACTTGAATTATCTTCCCTGAGAATCTCTTTATGGAATGGTTTTTCATCTATTGGTAAGGATAAAAGCTCGATGAATTGGGTAAGGGACTTGTGATGAGGATTGGGTAGAAATATTTCAACTCTTAATTCATGGGTGGAGTGAGGAGAAGGGGTGGTGAGGGGTGGTATTTATAGTGGATGAGAGGAGTGATTTTTGAATATTTTATTCATTTGTTTATTATTATGGCTCAAGACTATGAATAGTTCGAGCATTATCGCAAAATATATTAACATAATTAAGGGGTTTTTGATGTTATGGTGCATACATCATTCATGATGCTAGGAATAATGTATTATCTTTTGAATATATCCATACCGTAAATTATTGTGTTTTACTATTCACCAACAATCCAACTATTTTAGAAAAATCCCTATATTTCACTCGAAGAATTTTTCAACCAGTAGAATCTATAAATTAAATCCATTTTATGAATTTAGTTTTATAAATATGTGAAATTTAATTCTCAATAAAATTCATAATTTACCTCAGAAATATATATATTTTAAAATTATAACGGATTCTATAACACATTAAAAATTAAAACTATTGTATCATGAAATTATCTCATAATCAAGAGAGGGATAAATATTAATATATGAGTGAATTTTATGAAAATAATTCTTCTTTTAAATATTTGTAGTAATTATAAAAATGGAGTTGAATATTATTTTCTTAATAAAATATTACCAATTATATAACAATTTTTTGAATATTTATTTTCTTATATAATGATATAATTATATAATATTGTCACATATAATATTCATACATTTTATGAATTATTTTATTGGTGAGGTTACTTCTCCATTGGTCATAGTACTATTCATAAGGGTGGTATTACTATTCCAAAGGATTTACTTACTATTACTTCATTATAGCTTCCCTAATTTCTTGAAACACTTCCTATTTCATTTATTTTTCATTTATAATGATTGTATTGTGTTTTAAATGTTGTTTTTGTGACATATACAATATAAAATATTTATAATAAGGGAAAATTAATTGGTAAAAGTTTTGGTTGTTATAGAAAATACATGCCAAAATATCTTCATTGATTCAATCCCAATATCCTAGAGTCCCTAGTATGATCATAAAACTATCTTTTGAAGGATTTAGGTATAAAACTATGGAGGTTGTTTGAAGAAGAGGTGTAGTTCTTAACTAATAATTTTCATTTTATTTATTATTATACATCCTAAAAATAATCATAAACCATTTATAGATAATAACATCATTTTATTACACATAATTACATTTTATTATATTAATTGAATAACATATTTCTATCTCATCTTCCATTAAATGGGAAACTGAATTATTATTATTGTGAATAGTGGACTACCACCTCACAATCCAATCAAGGTTTTTTCCATTGATGACTTTCATAAATTGTTATAATTATAGATTTAATGTATAAATATTATATTTATGTAATTATTATCATTATATAAATATATTATATAATCCATTTTCATAAAAATATATCCATTAAAAATGATAACATCGTTTGTGTATATGTGGGTATTACCACCTCCATGACGTTATGTGATTAGTTTTTAATAACCTCATCCCATGGTTGGTGCATATATTTGTATTTAGTTATTTTATATGATATTCATGAAATTATAGTCATTTTCTAAATAAATAATAATAATTAACATCTTTCTATAATGCTCATTGAAAAATTAAAATGTTTCTTTTGTGTATCCATATCCTAAAATCTCTATGATTGTAATGTAGTTCATTTTTCATAGTTATGTTTTATAGATATTTTAAGAAAATATTTTAAAAAAATATTATTATTTCATGATTATTATTAATAATATTAATTAATAATTAATTTTATCAACATAATAAAATAATTGATGTCATTTTGGACAAATGTGACGAATATCATCAAAACGTATGACGTAAACATAATTGATTATGTAATTAAATATAACATACTTAATGATAAATTAAATGTAATAATAAAAATCCAAAATCATAATATTTAATTTAATAATTAACATATGTTTAATATTTATGAAGGTAATGAACATATATGATGATTCATACTCGAGGTCAAGGTCACATAAAATTAAAATATCATTTTCAGATGATTAAAAGATGTATTTTATAATTAATTTTATTCCATGTCCATATTATTAACATTATCTTATGGATGTAATTATATTAGCCTAAATTAATTAAAAATAGAATTTTTTGTATCCTTATTTCTTGGATTGTAAAATAAATAATATTACGAAATGATTTTACTTTATTTACAAAAGGGAAAAAGGTAATATCTATTTTAATATATATGGTGTCAGCATATTTTTCAACCACTGTAACTGGTGTTTTTTTGGATTCCTTTACTATATTCCATGTTTTCATCAATGAATAACTCTATTTCTCTTTTATTGTTGTTATTTTAGATTTGAAAATGGGGTTTTAATAGAAAATGTTATTTTGATGTGGTAAAGTTCTCTACATATGGGTTGAATAGAGTTTATCAGTGGATTATGATGTAGATTTAAAATATTAAATATTTTATTCATGATATGGTCCTTGTAAATTATTTATGATTATCGGTGTGCTAGATATATCTCATTATGATGGATGAGATTAATATAGCTCTATAATGCATTGTGTAATGATTATGATCTCTAAAGAATTCTCTCAGAAATCTACTTTGATGATTACTCTTATTTTAAAAGTTCTTATAATGATTCTATGAATATGATTTCCCAATTCGGAAAAATGAAATTTCTATGATTTCTAATTGGTTTTTGTGGAGATAATTTAATTTTAAAAGGTATAATAATGTTATATTTAAAAGGTAGGATTATTTTTTTCTTTTTGGTTGAAATGTATCTTTTTAGGAATTTTTTCCATGTGATATCATTTTTTCTAATAATCCATCACTGTTTTTATTATTTAATTAAATTTTCTTCTTATTTTTTTTATGAGTAACTTTAGGTAGTATATTTGATTTCATTGGGGACAAATTATTATTATGTTAACGAAAAAACCTAATTATGATCTCAAGTTAATAAAATGGATTTGCATGTCTCCTTATTTTTTATATCTTTTAATATATTTTTTCTCAGTTCAAAATGTTTTCCATAGGTTTTGAGGATTGGTGGGAATAAATAAAAGGTCATGTTCAGAATCATTAACATTTTTCATGAGAATAAATCTTTTATCATTTTAAACGTATATCATTTTTGAAAGATGTATACTAAGAGGTAGTGTACCACATCTATTGTATGAGTTTTTATGTATGTTTTATGAAGTAATTATCTTGAACTATAAACCAAAAATGTCCTTGAAATTCAAGAAATCATATTCTCATATTAAAAATAATTTATTTGTTGAATGAGGTTCATGTAATTTTTACCCTCGTTGCTAGACATCTGTCTCTAGCGTATAGGGATGCACTCATGAGGTACAATAGTGACTATAAATTTCTACCCCAATTACTGATCCAGAGCAGTGGGACATTACAAATTCCAGTAATAGTGGTTATTATATTTTTTATAGTTGTAGGATATGGTATACAGGAGAAATGGGGGCGTGCCTTGCCTTATGATTGATATCAGGCCAGTAGGTTGACAAGACCAATATTTGTAAAACAAATTGAGGTTACCAAGGGTATAAGATTGGTTATTTGGATTCTTGTGTTATATTTGTTTATTATTTCCACCATTGATGAATCTCATGGATTTCTATGGTATTTAATTTTTAATCTCTTTTGGATCATGGACCATAGGAATTTTGTAGTTATCAATTGTGTGCATTTTAAGTAGAGGAAATAGGTGTATCATGAATCATATAATTACATAGGTTTCTATAGACATGTACTCAGGTTAGTGTTTTTTCATTCATAATGATTTAGGATCAGTTGTTTAACGTTTCAAAAACAATTCATAAAATATTTTCATATATATGTAATTCATGGAATTCTACTCAGTTTGGGAAACTTCATAATTATGTCATTATGATGGAATGTCATGTGAATCAATGATGAGATACTCAATGATGAGTATAATGACGCATTACTTTTGCATGTGATATGATTTCCAAAAGGAGTTTATTAATGCATTGGATTCCTAATGATTGAGGGTGTCTAAAAAGAGTGGTCATCTTAGGTTGGTGGATCCATTAGAAGTGAAAGAACTAGTATGTGATTCAACAAGATATTAGTGAATATGATGTGTTTCCCAGTGTGTAACTTATGTTTAAAGGTGAGTAATGGTTTTTTGGTGATGAGAACTGTAATTTATACCAATTTGAGTATCATTGTGAGGTTTTAGAGGCCGGACTAGGGTGAATATTGGATTTATTTTGGTTTCAACATTAGTGGTGTGGTGAATGAAGGGGTTGACGTTCATGACTAGAGTGATGATGGGTGGTGGAAAAAAATTTGGTAGCTTGAAATGTTGACATTTCCTGGAGCATGGTCAATCTATTTTTATGGAATATAACTAATGGTATAATTTTAGTGTTGCAACCATAATTGTGATATTGTACACCCACTGCGTAGGATGAGATTTTAATGATATAGGATGGCTATGTGCGGTAAACTTTTATGCTAAAAATCAACAAGTTTCCTTCCTAGAGATGAGGAAACATAGAGTTTATGAAACCCTTTAGGGTATGGTCACCTATGTTTAGATATAATCTAAAATATCCCTTTATGGTAGATCATAATGTATAGATGGATCGAGTTTTGTGGGATTGTAGATCTATAAATATATTAATGGCATGTTTTCCTTGGTTTTAATGTTTATGGCTTGGGAAAAGTACCATGCCTAGGAGGGAAAAAATTTTGAGCTGGTTCATGAGATTTGGTTTAATGAATGTCTTATTGTTAGTTGTACATCATATTATATTTTAGGAAAATCCTCATTTTTTATGTATTTTGGACAGTGTCAATGATGGAATTCCATTTATTTAGGGATAGGAAGTGACTAATTATTTTGTTTACACTTGAGTATGAGTGAGATATTTAGGTCCAGACATTACATATGGTAACAGATTGGGAATGAGCAGTAATAGAAAAACACCATTGGGGTATGGTCGGGGTTGTGGTTGGAACGATCATTTGATAGTTGTGATATCTATTGGATGTGGTGAGGGGTAAATGTAGTTTTTCTAGTCCTCTATAAATATCATATTTTTATTTTTGATGATATCATGGATGATTAAATATGTTTACTAGTATATGGGATGATTCTGGTTTGAATTGATAGTTTTGTAGTGGAGAATCATTTATTAATGACCTGGATTGTGGTGAACAAGTTTTTCAATGTGTTTCAAGGGTTCAACTAGTAATTCATGACATCTTACAGGGGTGAAACCTAGTTTCATCACATGGTTCAGTGGGTGAATCATGTGAAAAATTGAAATGATAGTTCCATTTTTGGAAATAATTTTTTGGAATTATAAGGAATATAGAATTGTGGTTCATGAATCTCATTTTTGGATTAATTACTATTTTAGGAGGTTTTTTGGGACCATATAAGGAAATATTGGTGTATTATGTCCCTCTAAATTGGTATTTGATACTCATCTAATGATTGATGGAATCATATATGGGAGGTATTAACAGCTTCTAATGGAAATATTCATATATTTTTAGGTGTGGGGAGATGGAAGCAACATCAATAAGGTCATTAGACCATTGAAAATATGCTTTATAATCGATTCTAATGGTGGGGAAAATAATGTGTTGGGATAAGCTATGATAATTTTATATTTATGGTGGGGGGACAATGAATCAGTTGATGTGTTTTTTGATTACAAAATGGTTTACTAAGATTATAATGATTCGTTGAGTTCCTTATAGTGGTTTTGGTAATGGGTTTGAGTGGTGTATGGTTATCTTATGAACTTTTTGCCTCATAGTATGAGTTACATAGATAAATCTTGTTTAGTTTTATTGCATAGATCTTAGGGAATTAAGAATGTATTGATGACCAAAGAAGGAAAATTGTGTTGTTTCAATGGGTAATATGAATTCTCATGGATGAGAAGTGTAATCGTTGGGAGATTGAAAAACTCCATGTCCAAACTGTTTTTGAAATTCACTGAGAATTATAATTTTCTTTTGGTCAATTGTTCTTTTTGAGAGTTGTGTCTTGAACCAAGGTTTTGTTGGTTTCACTGACCCAAAATAGTGTTTTTGGTTGGAGTATAAGGCTCAGGTGATGACCAATGGATTTGGAAGCTTGAATATGAGTTGTTAAGGGGCTAGGATACTAAAATGGATAGTAACATCGCATTCAAATCATGAATAGGGTATTCACAACATGAAGTTTGTTTATAGAGTGTGTTGGGATGATTTAGGACATTAAAATGACTGTGTGAAGCTAATTAGAAAATTTTATGTTGCCACACCTATGGTTATATCATGATACATGTAAAGACTAATTTTTATGGAAAATGGGATCCCCACCGTTTTACTCATCAGATGAATGGGACGCATATTGAGGGATCGATCGATGCCCCCCTCTGTCTCTTCTCCTATATTTTTTGTGGTTAAGGGTGTGATTCTATTTCATCTTAGGTAATGTAACACCCAGATGTTTTTATTAAATATTTTCTTTAAATAATTTTTATACTTCACTAGCTTACTTTGTTGGAAATCATGAGTTTAAATGAATAATGAGATTCCATTATTATAAAATTACCATTATATCCTAGTTGTTAGGTTAGATGGAATAATTATAACTAATTTATGAAAAATCATTATGAATACATTGGATAACAATTATTTATTAAAATTATAAATCAATTAGATATTTGTATTTTTGAGTGAATTATTTTTGGTAATGAAATTAATGTGAAATATATATATATATATATGTGTCATATACTTAATAAAATATTTTTTATTTTATCCAATAAATATTTTAGTCATAGGGTATGAATAAAACCATATTTGAGGAATAGAAACCTACTTATTAAAAAGCTTAATTTTAAACATTGAATGGAAAACCCCTTTTAAATTAATATTTTCACCCATTAATAATTTCTCTATGACAACATAAAAATTTTATTTTGAATTGGGTTATAAAAATTTACTTTTTATGAATTTCATATATTTTTTTGAAAACTTTCATGTTTCGATGAATAGTAAAAATATGCTAAATAATAATTGGAAATAAATTTTTTTAATTTAAAAAAATTATATGGTAAATTATATTATTTTATGTATTATAAGCATAAATTGATTATATTTTTACCATTTAATATAATTTTGTTCATTAAAATTAAGATCACATTAAATTCAAATGTAAAAACATTTCAATCTTTTGAATTTTATTTATCTTTTTAATCTCATTTTCTCATTTCAACAACGAGATAAATTTCAAATCAATTACTTAAACTTTTGTACATTGAATTTTAAAAAATGGATTCTATATATTGAATCAGTATTTCCAAATTATGTTTATAGGCTACTTTCATTTTTGGGAATTATGAATATTGACTTTGATAATTATTATTTATTACCATGGTTAAAGGAAAATCGAGTAATTTAAAGAAAAAATAATATCATTAAAATACCATAACACCTATAAAAAATCCTATTGTATGACTAAATTAGACACTTAACATCTATTTTTCATAAATAAATCACATTATTTCCCCTTACCTATGAATATGACATTAATGTAATAAAAACATCCGAATGTGAAAAAAAGTAACAATCACATTTTATATAAGTATATTAATTTTAATATATAGATATATAGGAGATAATATCCACTATAGATAGTATATAAAATATAAAATAATAAAATAAATCATAAAAATTTATTTATAATTTGTAGACATTAAATAAATAACATAAATGATGACACAATAGTGATGTATAAATTATTCTATTAATAGAAATATCAAACAAATAGTGTCTAATATATTAAAAGAAATGACATATGAATTAATTAATGTGATTAACTGATTTTATAGGTGACTATGACATGTTGGGAGTGTATTAAATATTTTTTTTAAATTTATCATAAGGATTAGCTTATTAAAATTAAAATAAATAAATGGTGTCAAAATTGACACTATTGATATTTAAAAAAAAGAAAATTTCATTAAATTATTTAAAAATCATAAAAATATGTAAAATTTCCAATAGATAATTATAAGATCTAAAATTTCATAAAATATTAATTTATGGTCAATAAACACCATATAAATAAAATTTATAACCATTTAATATTTATAATGTTATTTCTACAATTAAAATTTTATAGAATAACTAAGTGTCAATTAAACATATATCATTTCAATTTTTAAAATAACTTGTCCAAAACATATTTGTAGACTATATTACAACCATATCTCATCTCAGCTTCAAAATTAAGTCATTTTAGAGGTTTTTGAGAATGTTTTGATTTAATAATAAATTATTATTTATGGAGTTTCCAAAAGTGCCCCTTACCTCATTTATAAAAGGGATCATCCACCCGCACCACTTCACACTATATGAGCCACCAAGCTCGACAAACCCCTACCATTTTTTCTTCCCAACTTCATTTTTTTTTCATACAACAAGTTATGTTCATCCTCAGAGACCATCTGTAGTAATCTAATAAGAGACTTAGAGGAAACACATCAAGTAAGAGGTAATCTGTTCTATCGATTCTTTCAAACATCGTTCTTCATATACTTCTTCTTCATTAGTTGTTTCATTTTAAAGTAATAATATATGTATCAATAATATACTGATATGATATTATAAATATGAAACAACCATGTTTCACCTTCTATCCATCCAATGAAAACTAAAATCACCGCGTGTGCGTACGTATGGCATACCGTCTCCATGTTGTGGTTTAATCTGTTTTTCACCACCACATTTCATATATTTTAATAATTATTTAAATAATAATTATATATTATTATTATAAAATTATAATAATACTTAAATATTATAAAAAATCCACTTCAATAACATTCAACAATTTTAGGAATGATATCATCACTCGTGCGTACCTAAGGCATACCGTCTCCACAATGTGATGCGACTCATTCTACATGGTCTCCATTAAACCATGTTTATATACATAAATTTAATGAATAATTATGATATATATTATAATAATATCATTATAGAAATGATATATCTATAACCTAAAAAATAATAATAAGAACATATCTGACAAAACATGTATAATAACATAAAATAGTTAATACCTAAAAAATGAGTAATAGGGAAACATAACTAACAAACAGATGAAAATATGATCATAAATCTTATCATAAAAAGGATTATGATTCTTAAAAAAATATTTATCATTATTTAAAAAATTACACATAAGGTTCAAACACATATGAAAGATATCGGTCCTATGGTAAGGGATGTCTTTGCAAATATCTTTTTTATCCGAGATTGTTTATTCATAAGTATTTGATGGGGTATATTTAACATCCACATCCATGTTTCCTAAATATTTATTTCAAAATATTATTTATAACCTTATACAATTTTTTAAAGTCAATTTGATGCATTGGTTATTTTTTACTAAATGGTCTGAAGGGAATCATTTGTCATTTTCATTATGAGGTACTTTTGAACATTTTCTACACAAGTACATGAAAAATATCTTCATAAAAATGTACAGAATTAAAAAATTATTACAAAATCATAGTTTCATATTTCCAAGAAGCTTAACCCAAAATATTACATTGTAATTTTAACAAAACAATATTTTTTATAACTGTATGGAATTTTGATGAAGGAAAAGTTTTGGACGAAAAATGGATATTTTCCTCCAGAATTATATTAATGTGTTTTCTCAAAATTATTTTACATCTAAGATGACACTATTTAAATATGGTTATGTTTCTGTCCCTGTTATTACTATGATTTTATTTTTTTGAGATGGAATTTTATTTATGAAATCCATTTATTATATCAATTATGATGGAATGATGTTTAAGAAACTCATTTTATTTCAGGGGTTATGCTATGGTAAATGTTTTTATGTTTTTGTGGAACACATAAGAATTATATAATTATGAGATATGTGGGACCTATATCTCACTTAAATTCAATGGTTATAAATTTATATCTCATGGGATTGACATGAAAAGAATGGAAAGTTAATCTAGTTATGTAATACATGGCTGCAACGCGGAGGGAACTCGGTTAAATAATGAACATTGTCCACTATGATGTTATCTTAAATGTGCCTTGACCAATATGAAAGTATTTTCAATTATTTTTTTCATATTCCACAAAATGATTTGTCTCATGTTATAACGATTTGTATTACATTTTACTTTTATGATTTATCCCATGAAAAGATATCATGATCTTTTATATAGAGGATATGATTTTAAAATGATATGTCCTTATGATTATGATATTAAATATATTAACCTTGTTTACCCTTACTAAGAATTTGAGTTTACACTTTCATACGTTTCTTTTCCCCAGGTCATGAAGATGGTTTTTAAGCAAGATATGTAAAAAATGGGTCTTGTTATGATAAAATAAGTGGGAGACAATGTGGATGTTTTATAGACCAGTTGCTTGTGTTTCTTAGTTTCTAAAGACACTAAATTTTTATGATCCTTAATTGGTTTTGTTATGATATGTAATAAATATTATTTAATGTTAAAGTAATATCAATATGTATGTATGGGTCATTATAGATGGTATCAGAGAAAAGGTATAAATAAACGTTTGAAACAATGATGAGTGAACCTTAAAAATAACCCTAAGGATATGGATATATATATATATATTATAGTCATGTCCCATAGTTTTTGTGATATTCATGAATAACCTATGATAAAAAATGAAGTGTCTTAAATTGAAATTTTATTCTTTATTAAGTGGGTTTTCTCTTATGACTTTTCCTACTCACACTATGGTTTATGGTTTTTGTTTCTTGTTTGAAACTAAAGGAACCATATTAATGATCAATGCAACAAGAAATGCAATGGGTATGCCCCTGAGGAACTAAATGTTATGGGATCAAGAAATAAAAATTTTTAGCCATGTTCACACAACATTATCAAGCAGTGAATCATAAAAGACTTCCAAAAGACCAAAAGGGGGAGCAATATTTTGTTTATTCCTTCATGAGGAAGCGATAACCATAATTTAGTGAGTCTTTTGATCCATTAGTGGCAGAACAATGGATCAAAACAACTAAAAATATATTTTCAGTTCTACAATGTTCTGGGCTTGATATTCTCATCTTAGAAGAAAATCATTAAGAAGGTGAAGCTGATAAATGGTCGAATATTGTTAAAAATATGATGTGAATATATGAAATTTTTTCCATGGAATGGGATGAGTTCAAGAACATATTTTTCAACAAGTACATTTTACTTATTCTTTGAAAAAATATTGTTAAGGAGTTGATTTATCATAACCAAAATGATGATTAATTTGTTGGTCCCTATGAAGAAAATTTTATAATACATGCAAGGTATGATTCTGGAATTATTATCTAAAGTAATAATAAAATATATAGATACTTTAGTGTCTTAAAACCATGTCTCTGAAGGGAATTTTCCATAATGGGATTCAATAGCTATGACTAAATTTGTCAATGTGAACTCAAGGATGTGATAGTGATTGGAGTAACCCATCTGTCCTATGATTTTCATAAGAAGATAAAAAATCAAACTCGAAGTAAAATATAATGGCCACATTGAGAGGAAGATAAGTTATCCCTTATACACCATGATTGGAAAGAAACCTGGAGTAAATGACATAAAGGGTCTAATAAATGCTTGAAGTGTGGAAAAGAATGTCATTAGACAGTTGAATGCTGATGTAACGAGAGAAATATTTTTATGATGTGAACAAAACAAAGGCTACACAGAATGAACCAACTACACTTTAATGTTATAAGTGCAATAAAATGGGGAATTATGATAATAAAATCCCTAATATAAGGGTTATTTATGATGATCATAATTAAAAAAATCTTAGTGCCAATGTCAAAGGATCGTCACATGCAATCACTATCTGCACCATTGAGTAAAATAATGATGTAGTGAAAGGTAGACATACGATGTAATATAATGTAGAAAATGGTTTATTTGATTATATATCCACCCAATATTTTATTTCTGAATCATTTTCTAAGGGTATCACCATATTAACTCAACAATTAGATGTTGATTTAGCTTTGGCCACTTCTAATGGAACAACAATCACATCAAATGATTATAATTATTCTCCGGTTGATGTTTTTGGGAAAGTGATTCCTACAAATCTTGTGATCCTTCCTAGTGTATATTGATGTGATTCATGAAATATATTGTCTTTCCCTATATAGATCTCATACCTATTACCAAAGAATGGATGTCAGAGTTCATATTCCAGATCAATCTATGATCATCTATCATTGTTGGGATGAATAAAACCTTATGGTAGAAATTTCATCCATCTTATGGGTCTTGATTACTATAAATAAAGGTTATTTATCTCAAATGGTTGTTGAGAATTTTACTATTATAAATACACCCATTGTAAGGGAGTTTTATGATGACTTTCTAGAGGAATTTCCAGGTCTTCCACCAAATCATGATGTTGAGTTTTCAATTGAACTTTTATCAGGTGTTATACCTATTTCAAGGACAGCTTATAGAATGGAACAAATTAAGTTGTGGAATTGATTAAGAAACTAAAAGATAATCTTGATAATATATTCATACTCCCTAGTGTATCACCTTGGGGAGTAGCTATTCTGTTTCTTGAGAAGAAATATTGATCAATGAGACTCTATATTGATTTTCCAGAACGTAATTGGATCACTGTCAAGAATACATACCCACTTCCATGAATTGATGAACTATTTGACCAACTATATGGAGGTCAATACATTTCCAAGATTGATTTTCATTCATGATATCATCAATTATTGGTCAAAAATAAGGATATACCAATGATGAAATTCCTTACAAGGTATAGACACTATGAATTTATACCGATCGCTTTTGATCTTATTAATAACCTTTTTATCATCATAGATCCTATGAATAGAGTATATATAGGATATATTGATTAGTTTTTGGTAGTCTTTATTGCTAATATTATTCAATATTTAATGATCATGGAATGTAACACCCCAAGCTTCCACGGTACGTTTTCCATTGAATAATACAGAAGCGTGTGTTGTACGCAACTTCGAGATCTGACACACACACCACAACCAATCAAACTAGTCATTATGAATAGTAATACCCACTTTTTGAAATTTTATAAACTTTATCATTCAAAATGGACTTCATTTTTGAATTCGGAATATCAAAATTAGCCTAGGGTAAAATTTTGGTTTTTTCTGAAAACATTCAATTTTTGATGAATAGTGAAAAAACATTGAGTTGTAGTTTAAAACCAAATTTTGTATTTAAATAATTATTAATTTGATTTAAATTTAATTAAGGTCAAAATAGATACATATTACCTATATAAGATCAATTTAATTCGTTGGAGTTAGTTTAGAATAATTTTATATATATAAAAATTCTATTGAACTTTTCATCGTCTTTTACCCACCTCCTAGGAGAATTTGGAAATTTACATAAAACTTAATTTTACCGCTTTTGTGAGTGGAATTTCAAAAATCCTAGAGACATGGTTAATATCAAGTAGTAAAATGTGGTTCAATGAGAAGAAAGTAATTTTTGGTGAATAGTAACTTTTTACTTTTATTTACCACGGTTAAAAGTAAATAGGGAAATTAAGGGTAAAAATGATATTAATACTATCCTAACACATGTCCTAATTATATGGGAAATGTGTATATCAACCAAAAACAACCTTAGGAATAAAATATTATCATTTAGGCCCACTTGTATTAGATTAGGACATTTATTATTATATAACTCAAAGAAGAGTTAAAGGAGTTAAAATCAAAGTTTATTTACTAAAACATTTTTAATATAGGGTTATGCAGAATATAAATTTGATAGTAAATATTAATTAGAAATATATGAATATTTCATACATAATTGTATTTTATATATAATTTTAAGACATTAAATAATTTAATTTATTTATAACACAATGGTGATGCAGTAATTACCTAATTAATGAAATACTAAAATAATTGATATTATAAATATCAAAATAAATTTAATTTGAGATTTTTTAAAAATTCCAATTATTATCTAGGTAAATATGACAAATAGTGATTGATTATATAAATTTTTTGTGAATTAATAATGCTGGTATGAAATTATCAAAAACCAAATACCCAATAGTGTCAAAATTGACATAAAAGTGTTTTTAAAACAAATATTATATTATTTATTTATATTCAATTCCTAAAAATCTAAGGATAGGCCAAGAGACTTATATAATAACATGTGAATCATTAATGGACCACTTGGGGGGATATTGGAGGTATATAGTAAGTTTATTAACTATATAATATGAAAATAAAAAGTGACAAGGTAAGTGTCAAACTAATTAACTAAGAGTTAAAACAAAAAGATAAGGTTAATATAATGACCCAAAACTGTCTAAATTCTATTGGTTTAGTGGTTTTCGACCTATACCCACCTTAACCTTTAAATAATCCACATTTGAGCCATTAGGAACCGATTATGAATTTATTATAAAATAATATTTCTAGATTTTCCAAAGGTACCCCTCACCCCTCTTATAAAAGGGCACTCACCCTTCTCACTAATTCACACATTAAAAGCCTTTTGGCTCAGCCAACCCCTGACCAAATACTCTCTCTACTTCCCTCACTTCAACATAGAGGCATTAGTTTGCTCATAAAGCCGTATTAAATATCCCTTTTGATCAAATCAAAATGAAGAACCCGAAGAAGAGGTAATGTTTTCACCACCATCTTTCAAGTTCTTTTCTTATTCAACTTCTTTTTTCTTTGTTATTACCATTCTAAAATAATAACTCTAGTATATTATATATACTATGATGTTATTATAAATATGTTACAACCATATTCATTATTCTATCCATCCTTTGAATTACATGTCACTATATGTGCGTACGTACAACTTACCATCTCCATGTCGTGGTGTAATTGTTATTCAATAAATTATTATTTGGATGGGTATAATAATGATGTGTAATTCTTGTAAACAATAAATATAACATTATAATTATTCTGTTTATATGATTTAGCATCCAATTATATATTATTTTAATATCAAAAAAATGATATTGTCGCTCGTGCGTACGTACGGACTACCTTCTCCACGAACGCGATGAGATTCATTCTCCATCGTATCCATTCAATTATAATTATCATTTGATGATTAAAAATAATGTTTAAGTACTTGATATCATTCTGGATATGAATAAGATACAACCAATCTATAACAAACACGGCTTATGTAACAAACACATATGAGTAAGTTAACACCTGAAACAACGATAATACAAAGATATTATTAACAAAGCAATGTTAAATGATCATATATGATATCATATTAATGTATATGATTATTTTATAATTTAATAAACACTATTTCACATTTATACAGGAGGTTAACCTACCCCCAACCAAGGAAAAGTACAAGGTAAGGGTTTATTTCACAATCTCATCATTATCCGAGGTTGTTTATACGCAATTATCTACTGGGACCTCTTTATCATCCACATCCATGTTTCTTAAAAATTTATTACAAATCATTCTTACTATTTTGAAGAATATGGGATAAAGTCATTTATACCCTTGATGACTTTTATAAGAATATTATTAAGGAATCTTTCTGTCATTTTCCAAACAAGGTCCTTTTAAACCTTTTCGACAGAATTAAGGTAAGAATGTTTTTTTAACTTATACGGCGTGTGTGGCTATTTTCCAGCATTATAAAATCATCGAAGCATAACTTACAAGATTATAAGAATATTTTCAAAGAAAATATTTTATTTTATAAATATATGACTCTTAAATTATTTCAAAATTGAAAGAGATATTTCACTAAAAAGAGTTTTGATTTCATCTATGGGAACATCCTTTGATGGATTTTAAGTTTATTTGGAGTTGATTTATTATGATACAAAACTTCCATATTGTAATGATGGTTTTGTGATTTGTTTGAATATGGATGTGTTATTTTTATACCATTCACGGTTTATGAAGAAATTATTGACATTTCATATTCAAGTTTTAATACGAATACTTTTGTTATTTTCAAACCTGTTGATATGAGGAATCCATTAGACTTAATAATTGATGGGTGGAGCCCAATATAGCTCCTCGATGCATCGGTAGGTCTCTTGAGACAAAATCTTATTTGTAGTCTTGGCACGAGGCCTTGTCTATGTGGTTATGATATTCTGGTATTATGCATTCCATCATTATGAAAGTGGTTATTGGTATTGCATGTGATTATTCGACTAGTAGGATATCCATGTGAATAAGTATATGGAATTATTTCATTTTATTTCTGCCATATTATGCTGAAGTTCAAGTTTTAAAAGGCTTTTGTTTTAGTTATACATTGCCTTAAATGTTTATTCTTATTTATAAAAGTTTCCGCTATATTGTTATCCTTACTGGGCATTTGAGCTCACCCCTTTCTATGTTTTATTTTTCCCAGGATGTGAAGATGTATTTTATGAATGACCTGCAGGGATAGTATGAAGGGATAAGAGTGTGTACTATAGAGACTATATTATTGTAGTTTTCTATTTTATGATGTAATGTCAACTTTCTGAATGTATCTAGTTATTCCAAGGCTAGTAAACTAATCGGTCTTTCGATACTTGATCTTTCTTGTGATCACGAAAATGTTATGTAATAATGCACCGACTCCGGGTTACTAGGGTTGGGGTATTACAGTTGGTATCGGAGGAAATTTAGTACAAACCTTGGAAGCTAAATTTAGATAAAGTTTTATTATAGCACATATACATAAGATGGACTTTGAGGATTAGTATAGAAGAACTTCCTAGAATTATGGAATTGTAGAGATTTTTTTAGTTTTACGAGAAATGCATCCCTGTCTTGATATGAGTATGTAGAGGTGGCTTTGGCATAGATGTACCTAGGGGTAAAACTAGAAAACACCGCTTTGAGCTAGACTCGAATGGGGACTGGTGCACGACAACGGGCCTTGCTGCACTCTTGGTTACGACACTCCCGGAGGATATTATTAGGATAACTCTCATTTTCATTACAAACCATTATGAAGGGTTTAGGAGTATATAATTTCTCATAGAAAACATTTTTATGATTATGGATTATATCCATAAATAGTTCAATTTATGTTAAGTGTTTTATAAGTATGGAATAATGTATTTTGATTCATAAACTAATCTACTTTATACCATTGTGTAGAAATGGTACCTAGTAGAAGAAATGGAAACTGTATCAACTCACGCATTCCATGTAGGGATTGCCCGCCTACTCAAGATAATTATAGTGGAGCTGGTGATACAACTGGTGCTGATCAGCTTATCACCATACTGGGACAACTCCTCAGGTTATGAATAATAACCTTACCCGTACGGAGCACCCTTATGCACAGTGTGGAGGATCAATGTTAGATCGCTTCATGAGGAAACAACCACCATCATTCAATGGGAGTACAAACCCCTTGGTAGCTGAGAAATGGATAAGTTCCCTAGAGAAAATATTTCAGGCTTTGGAGATTAATGAAAGGGAAAAAGTTATCATGGCAGTTTACTGCCTCACTGGAGATACTGATCAATGGTGGTCTTTGATTAAAAACACAAAGGAAGATGATGAAGTATCAAATATGGAATGGAGGGAGTTCAAAGATCTATTTTTAGAAAAATACTTTCCTCATGACCATCAAGCAGATATGGAAAAGCAATTTCTGAGTCTGAGACAAAAGGATGATGAGAATGTCGCAAAGTATGAAGATAAATTTACAAGGTTAGCAAGGTATGATGGATATTATATGCATAACCTACAATGTAAGATTGACCGTTTTTTGATGGGTTAAAACCATTTCTTCATCGAGCATTTGTGTCACAATCCTTGTCGTTGTAAGAAGATATTGTATCATGTGCTATCAAGACAGAAAAAGAATTCTCTATGTCTTATGACTTTAAAGAAAAGAAAGAGAAGAAGAGATCTGCTGATCAATATGGGAATAGGAATAAGGGGAAGAAGGGAAAATTTGAATATCTATCATATACTAAATGTGGGAAGAAACACCCTAGTACTTGCTTAAAAGGAATGGGAGTCTGTTACAAGTGTGGTGAAAAAGGCCACCAAGCTCGTGATTGCAAGGGGCAGAAGGAAGCTACCGATGTCCAATGCTACCATTTTAGGGAGATGGGACATTATGCAAATGAATGTCCTAAGCATCAGGGGAACTTACCTCAGAAAAGGTCAAGGGATCAAGGCCAAGCTTATGTTATCACTACTACTAAAGTAGAAGCTCCGAATGATGTGGTGGCAGGTAATTTAATGGTTTCCTCAAGTTTTGAAAATGCATTATTTGATTCTGGATCATTGAATTATTTCATATCTTCCCAGTTTTCTAAGAAAATTAGATATTTCCAATTTGATTTAACAAGGGAGTTTTCATTTAAAACTCCTAAGGGAAGTATCATTGCAATAATGTTTTGTGAATCAGTCCCTATTAGAGCACATAAATGTTCTTTATCCGCTGATCTCATCATCATACCTATGATTGAGTTTGATATAATCCTCAGTATGGATTGTCTTTTGGACCATGATGTGAAGATTTATTGTAAGAAGAAGGAGGTTACTATTTTTGATGATGGTGATAAGGAAAACCTTATCTTTAGAGTAGAATCGTCACCACCTAAATCTTATCTAGATCCACCCCCAATAGCTCAACTAAATTCCATTATTGGGGAGGAAGAGAATGAAATGACTGTGGTTGAGGAAAGGAATGTTCAAATAGAGGATGCAACTATTGTGAATGAATATATTGATGTGTTTCTGGGAGATTTACCTGGACATCATCCAGAACGAGAATTTGAGTTTTCTATTGATTCAATTCCTGGATCAAGGCCTATATCGAAGACCCCATATAAAATTTCCACTGTGGAATTAGTCGAACTAAAGAAACAACTAGAGGAATTGAGTAATAAACTATTTATTCTCCCTAGTATTTCTCCAAGGGGAGCCCCTATCCTTTTTTTTAAAAGTAAGATGGATCTATGAGGTTATGTATCGACTATAGGGAGATCAATGCTATAACAATAAAAAACAAGTATCCCCTACTTCGCATTGATAATTTATTTGACCAACTTCATGTAGGTCAATACTTTTAAAAGATTGACCTTCGATCTGGATACCATCAGTTGTGTGTGAAGAAGGAAGACATTCTGAAGACAACATTTTGAACAAGGTACGAGCATTATGAGTTTACGGTAATGCCTTTTGGGCTGACTAATGCACCCTCTGTATTCATGGATCTAATGAATATAGTTTTCAAAAAATATCTTGATGATTTTGTGGTGGTATTTATTAATGATATCTTGGTATACTCCAAAAGCTACCAAGATCATGAAAATCACATGCGCATTATCCTGAAGACTCTGAGAAGACATGAATTATATGTGATGTTTAGAAAGTGTGAATTCTGGCTTTAGGAAATTTCTTTTCTTGGCCATATTGTCTCTAAAGATAGAATACCTGTTGATCCTTCAAAGACCAAGGCAATCCAAGTATGGCCAGCAACTATGAGTATAACCGAGGTACGCAGTTTTATTGGTTTAGTAGGTTATTATCGACGTTTCATCCAGAATTTTGCCTGATTGGCTAACCCATTAACAAAGCTCGCACGCAAGGGGGTTAAATTTATTTGGAAAAAAGAGTTTGAAGAATGTTTTGAAGAACTGAAGAGGAGATTAGTCAATGCTCATATATTGACTCTACCATCGAGGAATGATGGGTTCGTTATTTATAGTGATGCATCGAAGAAAGGACTTGGTTGTGTCCTTATGCATAATGATAGGGTTATTGCCTATGAATCACAACAGTTGAAAATTCACAAGCAAACCTATCCCACTCATGATCTCAAGTTATCAGTTGTGATCTTTGTTTTGAAGATATGGAGGCACTACCTCTATGGTGAAATATGTGAGATTTATACTGATAACAGGAGTTTGAAGAATATTTTCTCATAAAAAGAACTCAACATGAGGAAAAAGAGATGGATTGGATTAATCAAGGATTATGATTGTACGATACACTACCACTCGGGGAAGGAAAATAAGGTGGTAGATGCTTTGAGTAGAAAATATCATGGAGTTTTGAACGATATGATAACTGAAAGGCATGCAATTATCATGGACCTAGTGAAGATGGGCATGGGAATAACCATGGAAGGTGAAACATCACGGATTTTTCAAATGGTTGACAAAACATCTTTACTAAAAGGATTAATAGTTCTCAGACCGATGATGGAGAATTTCAAATGATGATTAAAGCTGTGAATGATGGGAGATTGAATGACTTTGGGTATGAAGATGGAATTTTGAAATTTGGGAAGAGACTTTTTGTTCCCAATATACCTGAAAGAAAAAGGGAATTGTTGGATGATGTTCATAGTTCCAATTTCTCTAAACACCCTGGGAGCACCAAAATGTATAGAGATTTGAAGGAACATTTTTTGTGGGACAACTAGAAGAGGGAGATTGCTGATTTTGTCTCAAGATGTATGGTTTGTCAGCATGTGAAAGCTAGAAGCCAAAATCCTAGAGAAGTCATGAAACCTCTTCCCATACCGGAGTGCAAATGGGAAAATATTACGATGGAATTTGTCATGGGGGTACCAAATACTCCTAGAAGGAACGATGCAATATGGGTTATTGTTGATCGTCTTACCAAGTCAGCACATTTTCTTGCTATAAGAGAAGAACTACCACTGGAACGTCTAGAAAAACTATATATTAATGAAGTGTTGAGACTTCATGGACTACCCATATTAATTGTTTCTGATCGTGATCCCCATTTTACTTCAAGATTCTGGAGGAGTCTTCAGAAATCCCTGCATACTGAACTTCAATTGAGCACTACCTACCACCCTCAAATAGATAGACAATTAGAACAGACTATTAAAACCGTAGAAGACATGTTGAGATCCTTCTCTCTGGACTTTCAGGGTATGTGGGATCAATATTTACCTCTGGTAGAATTTTCCTATAACAATAGATTTCATTCGAGTATTCAGATGGCAGCATATGAAGCATTATATGGAAAGAGATGTCGCACACCAACCTGTTGGGATGACGTTGGCGAACAAAAACTTGTAGGCCTAGAACTGGTGGAGGAAACAATGGAAAAGGTAGAGGTAATCCAAAACCACATCAAAGCAGCTCAAAGTAGGTAGAAGAGCTATGTCGATAACCGAATGAAGGATTTGGAATTTCAGGTAGGAGATCATGTTTTCTTGAAGGCATCTCCATGGAAGGGAGTTATACGTTTCCATAAGAAGGGTAAATTGAGTCATAGTTACATTAGACCTTTCGAAATTCTAGAACGAATTGGGGATGTAGCTTACCGTTTAGCAATGCCACCAAGTCTCTCCAAAGTTCACGATGTGTTCCACGTATCACTGTTGAGGAACTTATGATGAAGAACCTTACGAGTATTTTCATGTGGTAGTATTCTAGAAATTTCAAGGAGTAAATTATTTGAAGGAGGGGAAATGTAACACCCCAAGCATCCACAGTACGCTTTCCTTTGAATAATATAGTAGAGTTTCTTGTACGCAACTTTGAGTTCTAACACACACACCACAACCAATCAAACAAGCCATTATGAATAGTAATACACAATTTTTGAAATTTTATAAATTTTATCTTTCAAAATGGACTTCATTTTTGGATTCGGAATATCTAAATTAGCCTTGGGTGATATTTTTGGTTTTATTCTGAAAACATTCAATTTTTTATGATTAGTGAAAAAACACTAAGTTATAGTTTAAAACAAAATGTTTTATTTAAATAATTATTTATTTTATTTAAATATAATTAAGGTCAAAATAGATACATAATACCTATATAAGTTCAATTTAATTCATTGGAGTTAGTTTAGAATAATTTTAGATATAAAAAAAATTTATTGAACTTTTCACCGTCTTTTACCCACCTCCTAGGAGAATTTAGAAATTCACATAAAAATTAACTTTACCGGTTCTCTGAGTGAAATTTCAAAAATCTGAGAGACTTGGTTAATATGAAGGAGTAAAATGTGGTTCAATAGGATGGAAATAATTTTTGGTGAATAGTAACTTTTTACTTTTATTTACCACGGTTAAAAGTAAATAGGGTAATTAAGGGTAAAAATGATATTAATATTACTCTAAAACATGTACTAATTATATTGTACAACTGTATCTCGACAAAAAACAACCTTAGGAATAAAATATTATCATTTAGGCCCACTTGGATTAGATTAGGACATTTATTATTATTTAATTCAAAGAAGAGTTAAAAGAGTTAAAATCTATGTTTATTTACTAAAAAAAATTAATATAGGGTTATACATAAGATAAATTAGATTGTAATATTTCATTAGAAATCTAAAACTATTTCCTAAATAATGGTATTTTATTTATAATTTTTAGACATTAAATAATTTAATTTAGTTATGACACAATGGTGATGTAGTAATTACCTAATTAATGAAATATTAAAATAATTGATATTATAAATATACAAATAAATGTAATTTGAGACTTTTTATGAATTAAACTAATTTTTTAGGTTAATATGACATTTTAGAATTGATTATATAAATTTTATTCAAATTAATAATTCTTTTATGAATTTATCAAAAACAAAATACCCAATAGTGTCAAAATTGACATAAAAGAGTTTTTAAAACAAATATTATATTATAAATTTATATTCAATTCCTAAAAATATAAAGTTCGGCCAAGAGACTTATATAATGATAGGTGTATCATTAATGGACCTCTTGGGGGTCTCTTGGAGGCATATATTATGTTTATTAACTATATAATATAAAAATACAAAGTGACAAGGTAAGTGTCAAACTAATTAACTAAGAGTTAAAAATAAAAGATAAGGTTAATATAATGACCTAAACCTGTCCAAATTCTATTGGTTGAGTGGATTTTGACCCATCACTACCTTAAAATTTAAATAATACACTTTTGAGCCATTAGAAACTAAATATGAATTTATTATAAAATAATTTTCCTAGCTTTTCCAAAGGTGCCCCTCACCCCTCTTATAAAAGGGAACTCCCCCTTCTCACTAATTCACACATTAAAATCGTTTTGGATCGGCCAACCCCTACCCATAGACTCTCTCAACTTCCCTCAATTCAACCTAGAGACCTTAGTTTGATCATAAAGCCTTCCTACGGAGTCCTTTTGATCAAATCAAAAGGAAGAACCCGAAGAAGAGGTAATGTTTTCACCACCCTCTTTCAAGTTCCTTTCTTCTTCAAATTATTCTTTCTTTGTTATTCCCATTCTAAAATATTAAATCCAGTATCTTATATATATTGTTATGTTATTAGAATTAAGGTATAATCTTATTCATTATTCTATCCATCCTTTGAATGGCATGTCACCATATGTGCGTACATACGACTTACCGTCTCCACGTCGTGGTGTAATTGTTATTCAATAAATTATTATTTGGATGGGTATAATAATGATGTTTATTTCATGTAAATAATAAATATAACATGATAATGATTCTGTATATATGATATACCATCCAATTATATATTATTTTAATATTAAAAGAATGATATTGTCGCTTGTGCGTACGTACAGACTACAGTCTCCACGAACGCGATGAGATTCATTCTCCATCGTATACATTCAAGTATAAAAATAATTTGATGATTAAAAATAATGTTTAAGGACTTGATATAATTATGGATATGAATAATATACAACCTATCAATAACAAACATGGCTTATGTAACAAAACATATATGAGTAAGTTAACACCTGAAACGACGATAATAATAAGATATTATTAACAAATAAATGTTAAAAGATAATATATGATATCATATTAATGCATATGATTCCTGTATAAATTAATAAAAATTATTTCACAATTATACAGGTGGATAACCTACCCCCACCCATGGAAAAGTACAAGGTATGGTATTATGTCACAATCTCTTCATTATCCGAGGTTGTTTATACGTAATTATCTACTGGGACCTCTTTATCATCCACATCCATGTTTCTTACAAATGTATTACAAATCATTATTACTATTTTAAAGACTATGGGATAAAGTCATTTATACCCTTGTTGACTTTTTATAAGAAGTTTATTTAGGAATATTTATGTCCTTTTCCAAACAAAGTCATTTTTAACCTTTTCGACAGAATTAAGGTTAAAATATTATTTAAACTTATACGGAGGGTGCGGCTATTTTCCGCCGTTATAAAATCGCCGAAGCTTCCCTTACAATATTTTATAGATATATGACTCTTAAATGATTTCAAAATATAAAGAGATATTTCTCTAAAAAGAGTTTTGATTTCATCTATGTCAACATCCTTTGATGGATTTTAAGTTTATTTGGAGTTGATTTATTATGATTAAAAACTTACTTATTTTATTTATGGTTTTGTGATATGTTTGACTATGGATGTGTTATTTTTATACCATTTATGGTTTATAATGAAAGTATTGACATTTCGTATGTTATTTTTAATACGAATGTTTATGTTATGTTTAAATAAGTTCACATGAGGAATGCGTTGGACTTAATAAGCGACAGGTGGAGCCCATTATAGCTCCTCGATGCATCGGTAGGTCTCATGAGACAAAATAGTGTCTTGACACAGGGCCTTGAAAAAATCTTATTTGTAGTCTTGGCATGAGGCCTTGGATATGTGGTTATGATAGTCTGGCATAATGCATTCCATCATTATGAAAGTGGTTATTGATATTACATGTGATTATTCGACTAATAGAATATCCATGTGAATAAGTATATGTAATTATTTCATTTTATTTCTTCCATATTATGCTGAATTTAACGTTTTAAAAGGATTTTGTTTTAGTTATACATTGCCTTAAATGTTTATGCTTATTTATAGAAGTTTTTTTCTATATTGTTATCCTTACTGGGAATTTGAGCTCACCCCTTTATATGTTTTATTTTTCCCAAGATGTGAATAAGTATTTTATGAATGACTTGCAGGGTTAGTATGAGTGGATTAGAGTGTGGACTATGGAGACTATATTGTTTTAGTTTTTCATTTTATGATGTAATGTAAACTTTATGAATGTATCTAGTTATTCTAAGGCTACTAAACTAATCTGTCTTTTGAGACTTGATCTTTCATGTGATAATGCCAATTTTATGTAATAATGAACCGACTCTGGGTAACTAGGGTCAAGGCGTTACGTTGAAGAACATGAAGATCATTTGACAATTTTTCAGAATACCATAATAAAAGAGAATATTTTTTCCAAATTTACCCTGTGTTAATTTTGGCTTCAAAATGTTTCTTTTTTGGTCACATAATCTCAATAGAGGGGATATATGTGTATCCTGCAAAAATAAGGGATACTGAAATATGGTTGAGATCGATAACATTAACTGAGATCCAATGTTTTATTGGTTTTGCGAGATATGATTAACATTTTTTGAATGATATTTCAAAGTTATCTAATCCACCTACCATGTTGAATTGGAATGGAGTAACGTTAATTTTTAATGAGGAATGTGAAGATAATTTTAAAGAGCTGAAAAGAAGGTTTTTCAGTGAACTTGTGCACATAGTCCCTTGTACAGGGGATAGGTATGTGATTTATAGTGATGCATATAAGAAGGGTATAGGATGTGTTCTCATGAAAATGATATGTTGATAGCTTATGCATCGAGATAGTTAAAAATTCATAGGATAAATTTCCAAACTTATGATTAGGAGTTAGATACAGTAATATTTTCATTAAAGAAATGGGGGCAATTTCCTTATGGTTAAAGGTGTGATTTTTATCCTAATTATAAATTATTGAGGTATAATTTTACAGAAAAGGATCTGAATATGAGCTAATTAGTATGGTTGGTGTTGATTAAATATTTCAACTTCACAATATATCATCACCCAAGGAAAATGAACAAGTTGGCATATGCTTTGAGTCTAAAAGACCATGCTAGCTTTTCCATGATAAGGATAATGAAAGATCCAATCCATGTGGATTTGACAGGATGGATCCTAAAATTTAATTGAAGGGGATAAATCTTATCTTTCACAAATGAGTGTTCAACCATCTATAAAAATATGATTGAGGAGGTGAAAAGGGTAGATTAAGTCTTACAAAAGAATGTGAGAAATGTTCTTAAATTCAATCTTGATTGTGATGAAATAGTGGGGTTTATGAGCTAGTTTTATATTCCTCCCATACAAGAATTAACGAAAGAGGTATTCGATGTGGCTTATAGTTCTTTATTCTCTATTCACCTTGGATGTAGAGAGTTGTACAAGGACTAGAAAGGGTAATTCTGGTTAGATGACCAGAAAAGAGATATCGTCGAATATATTTCTTGATTCATGGATTTTCATCATGTTATATCTAATAGAAAATAGTATAAGGGGATTTTATAGGTATTACCCATACCAGAATGGAAATGGGAAAACATCACTAGGGAATTTTCCATTATACATCCCAAAAAATAAAAATGCAATAATTCTATCTCGGTTAATGTAAATATCCTTACGAAGTCAAAAAATTTCCTTTCTATTATAGAGGTTTTCTCTCATGATATGAATTCCAGGATATATGTTAACAATTTAGTAAAAATTCATGGAGTACTACATTCCATTATATCTGATAAGGATATGATGATTACCTCGATGTTTAGGAAATTTCTTCCACATACTATCGATACAAAGTTATGTTTCATCACTGCTCATCATCCACAGAGAGACTACCAGCCTATGATGAAATTTCTAACTCCGTAATACATGTTTAGAGATTACACTTTTTATTTCAATGATGGTTGGGATCTAGACCTACCATTGGATGAATTTTCCTATAATAATATATTTCACTCCAATGTCCATATGGATCCATATGAAGAACTATATGGGAAGAAGTGCAGAACTCCAACTTGTTCGGATGAAGTCAGTGAATGAAGGATATTAGCAACTAATCTTGATGATTAAATGGCAGAAAATGTCAAATATATTCAACAACACATAAGTGATTCTAAGATTCGAAAAAAAAGTTATGATTAAAAACAAAGGAAATAAAAAGAGTTTGATGTGATTCATAAGGTTTTTTACCAATATCTCCCTAGAAGAGAGTAATGATATTTAGAAAGAAGGGTAAGCTGTGACCTATGTGTATCGGTCCTTTTGAGATTCCAGAACGTGTGGGGATGATAGAATACCGATTGGAACTTCCATTGAATCTCTATCAAGTTCTTGATGTAGTCAATATATCTCTCTTGAGAAAGTAAATATCTGATCCTTCATATGTACTATGCTCAGAAGTAGTACTGTTGGAGGAGGAACTTTCTTATGGAGAACAACCTATAGGGATTTTGGATCATAGTGGAAAAGTATTACCAATCAATACCACTCTACAGGATAATGTTTTATAGAGGAACTACCAATTTGAAGAAGCTACATGGGAACTTGAGAATATGACGGGGAGAGTTATGCACATCTTTTTTCTTCCATGTGTTGAATTTCAAGGGTGAAATTTAGTTTAAGGGGGTAGATTATAACTCCCAAATTAGTTTATGAAAATTTTTCTTAAAATAATTTTTATTCTTCAGTTGATTGCTTTCACGAAATCATGAGTTTAAACAAACCATGATATTACATTAATATAAAATTACCATTATACCCTAGCTGTTAGGATATCGGAAATATTTTTAACTAACTAATGAAATTTCATTATGAATTCATTAGATATCAATTAGTTTTGAAAAATGTAAATCAATTAAATACTTCTATTTTGAATGAATTACTTTTAGTAATAAAATTATTTTGATATATATGTGTTATATAAATAATAATTTTTTTTATATTCATCAAATGGATAGTTTAGTCATAGGGTACGAATAAAACAATATATGATGTATAAAAACCTATTCTTTAAAAGCATAATTTTAAACCACATAAGGGAGAACACCTTTTAAATTAATATTTTGACACATTAATAATTTTTATATGAAAAAATAAACATGTTATTTTGAATATGGATATAAAAATATACTTTCGATGAATTTATGATATTTTTTTCTAAATTTCATGTTTAGCTTAATAGAAAAAATATGCAAAATTACAATTGCATACATATTTTTTCATTGAAATAATTTATAAGGATAAATAATATTATTTAATGGTTTAAAATTATTAATATAATATATTTTTACCATTTAATATAATATTGGTATTTTGAAATAAATTTACATTAAATTCAAATATAAAAACATTTGATTTTTTTCCTTATTTTTACTTTTAAAAAATGTTTTCTCATTTCAAGAATGGGACTAACATTAAAATAATTACAACAACTTATTTTTTTTAAATTTAGAAAAATGGATTCCATATTTGGAATCAGTAAGTCCAAATTCTGTTAATAGGCACCTTTTTCTTTTGGTCATTATGAATAGTGACTTTGGAAATTATTTTTATTAAAATGGATAAAGGTAAATAGGGTATTTAAAGTTAAAAATAACTTTATAAAATAACATTAACACTTATAAAAATCATATTGGATGACTAAATTCGACCCTTATAATCTATTTTTTGAAATATAATCACTTAATGTCAACATAACTATGAATATGACATGGATTTAATTAATACTAATGAATGTGAAAAAATGTCACAATCTGATTTTACATAAGTATATAAATTTTAATATATAGATAACTAGAAGATAATATCAACAGTAGATAGTATTAGAAAATGTAAAATAATTTCATACATCATAAAAATTTATTTATATTTTAAGTAGATTAAATAATTCCCATTAATTCTGATATAATATGGATGTAGAAATTATTTTATTAATAGAGATATCAAAACAAATAGTTTTAAAAATATTAAAAAAATATCATATGAAAAAATTAATGTGATCCACAAATTTTATAAGAGACTTTGACATGTTTTGAGTGTATTATATATTTTGGCTCCTATTTATTTATTTATTTTTTGAAAGATAAATAAATGATTGGTTTTAAAATTGACTCTATTGAAATTTTATAAAAATAAAAGTTTATTAAATTATTTAAAATTCATAAAAATATATAAAAATTACCAAGTGATAATTATAATATCTATAAAGTCATAATATATCCATTTATGTTCAATTAACGCCATATAAGTAAATATATATGACCATTAAATATTTATAATGTTATTATCACATTAAAAATTAAATAGAATGATTAAATATGAATTAAAAAGATATGGCTTCGATTGAAATAATAACTTCTCCAAAATATATTTGTTTGTGGATATTATAACCCCATCTCATATCACCTATTAAATTTGTAAATTTTGAATGTTTTTTGGAGTGGTTTTATTTTATAATAATTTTTTTTATTTATAGAGTTTCCAAAAGTTCCTCTCACCTCAATTATAAAAGGGAACCTCCTCCCTCGACTATTCACTCTATTTTGAGCCTTAATGCTCGAAACAACCACTGAAATATTTCCCTATAAACTTCCTTATATTCATTCTCAAGGTACTGGTCATCTTAAAAGACCAACTCTAGTGCCATGTCAAGGGACATAGAGGATGCACATCAAGGAAGAGGTAATATCTTCGACTTATTCTTTTAAACATCATTCTTAATGTACTTCCTCTTCACTAGTTGTTTCAATATAATTTAATGAAATAATTATCACTCATATACTGATATGTTATTATAAATTTGAAATAAACATATTTCACCTTCTGTCCATCCTAAAAAAATTAAATATCATGTGTGTGTACGTACAGCTTGACATCTCCACACAATGTTTTAAATTGTTTTTCACCACCACATTAATTGTATTGGTATAATGATGTAAATTATAACTATATATAATTAATATGACCTAAAAAAGTCTTAAATATTACACATCATCCTCTTCAATACCATTCAGAAAATTTCGGAATGATATCATCGCTCGTGCGTACATACGGTCTACCGTCTCTACGATGCGATGTGAATCATTCTACATGATCTTCATTAAAACATGATTATATAAATTCATTTAATGAATAAATATGATATATAATATACTAATATCATTCCATTAATGATATAATTATATCCTAAATAGACGAATAAGAACATATCTGATAAAACATGCATAGGAACATAAAGCAATTAATGCCCGAATAACAAGTAACGATGAAATGTTACTAACAAACAAATGAAAATATGATCATAAATTTTATCATAAATATGATTATGATTCTAGAATAAATCTGTAACATTATTTATGTAATTTTACAATATTTTTTAATACATAAAAATGATATTGGACCTTAGGTAAGAGATAACTTTTCTAATCTCATTTTTATCCGTGATTGTTTATTTGTAAGTATTGACCAGGTTATACAAATCATCTCGGTCCATGTATCATATATATGTATTAAAAAAATAAGTTTTATATCCTTTTATAATTTTTTAAATCCTATTTTTCCCAATTTTAAATTAAAAAAATTATTAATATAATCTTTCGTCATTTTTGTTAGATATACATTTTTACTTTTCTGGTTCAAGTACATGAATAATGCTTTTTTAAGTTGTGCGGAATGAATGGATATTTTTTCATTCATAATTACATATTTACTTGAATATTACCCTATAAGAATACAATGTTATTTTCATATAAAATTATTTTATTGAAAATTTTATGGCATCTTGAGGGAGGAAATGTTCTTGAAAATGAAAGGATATTTTCCTCTGGAATTAATTTCAAATGTTTTCTCAAAATTATTTTTCATATAAGATGAATCCATTCAACTATCCTTACATTTATATCCAAATTATAACTTGGATTTTATTTTTTCATGATGTATTGTTTTTTATAGAATCCATTTTTTATCAATTATGATGGAATAATGTTTAAGAAACAGATTTTATTTCATAGGTTATGATGTGGTACATTTTTCTATGTTTTTGTGGCACACATTATAATGGTTTAATTATGAAAGGGGTGGGACCTATATACACCTCCAATTAATTGGGTAAAGGTTTATATCTCCTGATATAGACATGAATGGAATAGAATGTTAATCTGGTTTAGTAATATTGGGCTGGAACGATGACTGAACATGGTTCAATAGTGGAATATGTCCGCTATGATGGTCTCGACAATGAGCCTTGACTAAAATGAAACGATTTTCTATGATTATGTTTGTATGACACAAAATTTCATGTTTTATGTTATGAATATTGGGATTAAATTTCAGTTTTATTATTTATCCAAGGACATGATATTTTGATCTTCTATATGCTGGATAAAATCTTGAAATGATATGTTCATATGATTATGAATTGAATGATATTTCTCTTATTTATCCTTACTAAAAATTTGAGCTCACCCTATCATATGTTTCTTTTCCCCATGCCATGATGAAAGGTATTATGTAATATATTTCAAAAAAGGGTCTAGTTATGAAGAAATATGTGAGAGATAATGTGGATGTTTTATGAACCAAAAATTTATGTTTCCCTGTTTCTAAAGACACTAAACCTATGTGGTCGTGGTGTGGTTTTTTCATGTTATTTAATAAATATTCTTTAATGTCGATGTAATATCTATATGTAATGTGTTATCTATTACAAATAAAGTTCATCCCCTTCCATTTATTCTAATTTTCTTCATGTTATAGTCACTTATTTTTGGTATTTTGTGGAAGGGTATTGTATTGATTCCACCAAAGTATTATAAATATGATAATTTGTGACGAGGAATTCACTCAACCTATCAGGAGGAGAACCCGATACGATGCATGCTTGTTATTACTCATCATTTCAATATATTTATGTCACTTAGTGGTTCTATTATTGATTTTTTCCTAAATTAAAAAATTGGCCATAAAATTATTAACATAAACTAGTGCATTTTATAGAGTTGGTTTTGATGTGTGTGGGTAGTGGACTGTCAACCATTTCTAGTGGATTCAAGATGATGGAATAAACTGATAATGTTTATGAATATATTCCTATTGAAATTAATTTTTTTAATAAATTATAAATTGATATAATATATTTTTTGGGTGTCTTGGTATGGTATTAGGGATTGAGATGGTTGGATAAGCTTGGATGAGACTGGATTGGATTTGATAGCTGATGCCTTCCCTTGGAGATAAATTTGAAAACAATCAGTTTGAAGTAGGAGGTATGTGCACTGGCCCTATGTGTTTAAGCATCCATTATGATGCATGGAGTGTGTGGTAATTCAACATAGAGAATTTATTTTTTAATTTAATTACTCAATATAAAATTTTATTGCTCAATTATGATTAAAAAGGCGCAAAGGCCCTAATGGACTTTGGAACTCGATAGATTTTTCTAGTCATCGATGGTTGAGTCCTAAACATAGGAGCTACATAGATATGTATGAACACATATTGAGAAGAATGAAGTACATTAGATAATAAAGTAAAAATTTGTAGAGTGGCCATTGAAAATGATTCTTTCACACCCCTGGTGGGGTTGTACTGATAAAATGAATTAATCATTTTATGAAGGACTTGGGAGTCTCTGTGGATTCCTTTGAGTCATTGGGATCATAGTGCTAACCAATGGGGAGTTACCCTTCCTCATTGATGTGCCAATATATTGGTAGACATACCATATGTATAATTAGAGTGGGTATGGTAATCGAACCAACCTATAGTGACATTGAGGAATGCGATAGTTTGTGGGATATCTCATGCATGTAACACTTTTGGTAACATCCCACAATGTTTGTGAGGTCGTGCTACCCTATTGACAATGTCATGGGTCATGAGATCCTTACTGTGTTGGGTATTAAAAAGATACCCATCCAAGAAAAATGACCCATGTGAGGGTGCCTCTATTATACCAGTATTGAGGGGACCTGGTGGGTTCTCCATTGGTAGAACACCCTTATGTAAGTATAAATCACTAGGTGTGTGTGTGGTTATGATTGTCACTATAAACCCAATCTAATGGGTGAGACTGATGGGCTGGTGAGGATATAGTAGGGGATTAGTGTTTCTCCATCCCTTGTGTGTTATTTTATGTTGGGTAATGGATTTTTCCCTCAAGTATGTTGTGTAACAGATAAGATAACCTGAGTAGAGATAGATGTGGATGGAGCTGCCACAAATATTGAGCACGGTGTTGGAATTTACATAAATATGGAGCTCGATAAATGGTAATGTGTGATATATATTTTGATCCATACACACACATTTCAATGGGAAAGGCCCTAAGAATAATATATTTTATGGTTATGGTTACCAGTGATTTTTAGTCGAACACACATTCTTTTGGGGTATGGGTACCCAACATCATGGTGACCATGGTTTTATAATTTATGGATTTGGAACTAGATTTAAAAATTTATATGGGACATTCCTCGGATGTAATACAAATTATTGTTATAGAAGCCATGGATTTAGATATAGATGCAAGAATTGTTAGGGGATGGGCCCTTAGATTCATGATGATTATGGTTTTGACTTCCACGAGATGGATTCATACGCACGGACCTTCATGGGATGGGTCCCTCGTGCCAAGGGATTTATGGTTAGGGGTGCATTTCTTTAGAGACTCATGAACAATTGAATGTTGTAGGTCAGATATTCCCTAGATTTAGATCATGGATGATTGGACTACCCTAGAATAAGAACCTAGAGTCTTTCAGATATGGTTGGGGTTTCCATAGATGTAGATCATTCATTTTAAATGGGAGTCATGTTCAAAGAGATTCTATCATAGACCCCCCATAACAATCCAAATAATGTATTTTCGATCATGGTCATAAACCTTGGTATTAAGGGTTATTTTATTTAAACTAAAATTTTCATATGAAAAAATCACAATATATGTTGGTTAGTACATGATTGCGTTAGTGGTAACTTACTATGTTTTGTACTTAAAAACTATTTGGGCATCAACTACACATGGGTAACTTCGAATATTCTTATTTGGTTATTGTAGGGAAACGATTGGGATGTAATTCAGAATTGATCGAGTGAGATGCATCCAGAAGGTAAATGTTGCATGTAATGTGGAATGGTTGCACGTGGTAGTTGGATTTTGTTTTTTTTATATTTTTTTCTGGTCTGTATATGTTACCAGCCTAGTGTGCAGTCTGTGGTATGTATGATATATTCATTCAGGCCATTATTGTATTTAATTTATTACTATTGGATGTTTATTTATTCTTCTTTAAAATGATTAAATTTCTTATGTGATTGATGTGTTGTTATTTTATTCCATTACCGTGCACTTGGATATTGGGAGTATAGTCTCCCAGTAATACAATCTTAGACCTCTGTTGATATTTATAAGCCACTATCACATGGGGAGGCACACTTATGGAATAATAGAGACTATCAGTTTTCACACCAATCAGTGTTTTGGGGTGTTGAAACAAAACATATATAATTATTAAACTATTTCTAAACGTAATATAACCTATAATATTTTCAATAAAGATAATACATTTAAACGTGAACCTAATTTTTTATACACAATGATGTTTTTGTTGAATGTGATGTAACAATAAGATGGTGGGTTGAATAACTATTACACTATTTATAACTTCCATTTCAAAATTAACCGCTATAACCTTTTAGAATGAAGATCCTATCTATATTAATTTCTCAACATTCCCTATCCAAAATATAATCATAATGTAATAAAAATCACACAACATTTTTACAATGTGTTCACATAATGTGGTTTATTATATCCTTGTTGGGTCATGATCAATTCTAAGATAAGGATTTTATCAAAAATATAATAATCTAAATGAAAAATGTGGGAAATTATATTCCCTAACTTAATAATAAATCCTTATAGTGGAATCATGAATATGATTATATTGGATCTGCCAAGTATACAATGTATTTAAAGTGAAATGGAAAATATTTATTATCTCAATGATTCTTTCACAAAAAATAAGGGATCATCCTTTAAACCTCTATAATATTCATATTAAATACATGCTCACATTTTGATGAAAATGAATGCCCAATAATTATGTTGGGTTTTGTATATTATTGTGTTTTATCACCAACTAAAATTTTCACAACATCTAGTATTTCAATTTACAAACTATAAATTTGTAAAATTTAAAATTAATCCACCTCAATTATTTGAATTTTTTAATGATATGGTCCATCCTCCCTCAATATAATTACATTGCCTTATCTTTCCTCCCTTCCTTTTATACTCATATTTGAGGACAAAAGCATCCATGAAATATGGAAACAATATATTTGAAAATTTATTAGAATATTCATTTATCACATTATTAATCATGAAATATTCTCATTCAATTATCCATATTCATTCTTTATATATTCATTAAAATTCCTATGGAATCACAAATAATTATTTTCAATTTATTTCATGAAGGATATCTCATCAATATCACAATACCTAAAAATACATGAGCTGAATTTTCATATCCACTTAATCGTTTAGGTAATATTCTCCTCACACAATTCTCCATAATTTGGAATAGGATATGTCTACTTTTGTAACTACATTCGGTATTTGTCATCAACCTCTTCAACACATTTGAAATCATCAATATTCCATAAACTTAATCATACTAAAAAACTATTTTAGATCAGTTTAATAAATTCGAAGACATTTAGAATATTCATTACTATATTTAATATTTTTATTATTCCCTAACATCACAACATCAAAAACATGCAACATCACTATCAATATCCATAATATTTTTCATCTTGATGATTATATTAAACAAAACATTTGGTATTTCAGAGAATATTTCCCGTAATGTTTTGGATTCACAATCTTGAATAATCTTAAACTTCCAATTTTATTTTCACATTATTTTTTGTTTTCATATAGATTCACTTTCTTTATCAATCTTCTTATTTCTCTATTAATCTTCCCTTATTCCTCTTCCTTATTATATTTATTATATTTCAAGAATCAGCTTATAGATGAAGATTCATCTTACTTTATTTTTCTAATGCACAATAAAGAGGTTCTACCTATACACACCTCCAATATACTCATTAATTAAATTATCATATCAGCTTCTTGGATAAATTTTTTCTTGAACATCCTCTTCAACCATTTTATACCATTACCTATTCAGTAATTCTCAGTAAGCTATCACAATACATCATATTTTTTATAAACTTCTTCTTGATTTCATGTCTTATCTTCCAACCATTTACTCTCTAAATATTATCTTTTCAAATGACTATAAACTTAATTTACATCAAAAAAATTAGAAATTTTTTACAATTTCTTAAAATCCAAATTTTGGTCTTCTATGGGTTTCCACTCCATTAATGTGGCTTCTTTTGAAAAATATCTTGGCTTTTTATAAAAAAATGCAATCACACACTTTTGGAGAAAACCTTATAAATATTTTGTGCTTCATAGGATTACATTATATAACTAAATAATAGTATAGAAGATATTAAAAATGATTAGACACTATATTTTTATAAGAAACAAAATTTGGATTATAGGAAATTATAAAAAAATTCTAACACTAATTCACCTCATTTTGAGGGTTATGTATAACCTTTCATGGGGAACCAGATTATATATGTGTTTATACTCACAATACCTCTTTATGAAATACAAATTTTTATTTTTTTTTCAAATAATTAGCTAAATAAGATATCATTATTGATATAAGTATCTCACTAATGATCACATTCAACAAAATTTAAATCATCCAGGTATATAATAGCATTAAATTTAAATAATTTTATCTAAACTGTATCATCAAAAACAATTTAATCAAATAATTTCAAGATATTTCCCTTCTAATGAACAATTTATATATATTTAATCTTCTTTGAGTAAGTAAACTAAATATTTAAAAACCTTTAATATATCTTTATCATAAGGCCGTTTATGTATTAATAACTTCTTTTTATTAGGTGGTATATAAATATTAAGGATTATAACTTGAATTTATTAGATATATCATTATATTTTATTAAAAAAATTTGAGGTATTATACTCACCCCATATATACTGAGTACCTCTTATATTTTATTCCCCCCATCCCATATTCATTGTTTTTCCTCTGATTTCTACATTAAATATCATTCCAATATTTTATACACATAAATTATATTACCTATTCTATAAATTTGTGTTCAATAGACTTGTAACTCTAACTTTTTTAACACGATATATTTATTAGAAATAGATATTTTGATCCCATTAAAAATATTGAATATTATATTTGTTAGTTTTTATAAATATATAATAATATTAATCCTTTATATATAGATATCTAAATAAAATAAAAATCATCTTCAATGATCATTAGAAAATCTCAAATAAAATTCCATTTAGATTTATAAAATTAATGAGATATTAAATAATGTCCCACGTAATGTAGTTATGTAATAGAGTCTCATAAAATACCTCAATTAAATATAGTGATGGTTTATAGTTAATGATAAATTACTTTATTAATATATAATTATATTGGAAGAATATATTTAAATATTTATGATTTATCCCATATTCTATACAATGTGATTCATGATAGAAATTATAGTGGATCTTTACTAGTATATATTAGAATGTGAATACAAGATTTCCTACAACCCTTACTCATATTAATTATTCCATAATTCCTCAACTATAATAATAAAAAAAATATTAGAATATCAATCTCTGTGTTTTTTCAATCTCCCTTACTAAAACGTGCCACCATAATTATAAATGAACTTTAATCACCCATTTGTGATTTTTCATCAATATTAGAAATCCTAATATCACATGGATTAATCTTAACTCACTTATCCTAAAAACCAATATATATAGAAATTTAACATAATACATAATATATTCCAATTGAAAATAATAAATTTAATTGTGATTTATTTGATATATAAGTTATATAATAGTAGAAAAAAATACAGGATACAATTTTTTGATTATTTATATTGAAAAGGGTGAATTGATTCCTTTTAAACTCTGTATATATTTATTATAAAATCTTTTATGAAAATTTATGTAGTTTGGAATAAAATAGAGAAGGTTTGGGTGGAATTTTAAAAACCATTACATGTAAATGAAAGACACACCAATTTTATTTTATGGTCATTGGAGAATTAGTTTGACTAAAAAAATCACTACTATTGTTATAGGAAAACATGTTTTATAACACACATGGGGTTTAGAAATAATGAATTTATTTAGAAATTGATTATCATGGTGGATTCATCAATGTTCCATGTTTAGTGGTGATTTTTTATACAAGTAATATATCCAAATAGGTTATTAATTTTGGATATTAATGGAAAGGATTGAAAATGAGTTTCTATGTCAAGGTTTTTCTGAATGATAGGTTTTACAAAAATAACTTCTTTGGGATTCATAAAAATAAAAAATAAAAACAAATTATTTGATTTAGGGGTTATTAAAATGTTTTAAAATGAATCATGTTTATATTCACCAAATAATATGATTTTTTTACATGAATTTTCAAAATTAAATGAATAGAAATCTCTTGAATAAACTTCACAACATATCATAGTTTTATGGAGTGTTTTTACATAATTAATAACATTTCCAATTATATAAAAACACCATTTTTGTGATATATCAATAGATTTTAAAGAATTTTATATCATTGAAATTTCAAAATCATAGGATATGTTAGTGTAATGTTATTTAACTCTATGTGATTTATTTGACTACCGATTATTCGTAATTAAGTGTTGTGATTATATTGAGTGGATTAAATATCATTATGCAATATTAATTATTTATCACATATCATAGAGAAATAAATAATAGAAAAAAGTGTTATATAATTGGAAGAATAATGTTTATATATTCACAGAATATAGTAGAATATAAAAGTGAAGGGGAGAGTGTGATCCTTAAATAAGATTTTTTGATAAAGAAGCAAGAAGAAGAATCATTTCATCAATATGATGAATGTTGATATCATCTAAAAAAATATTATTTTGAAATTATTTATTTATTTTATTTATGTAGATTTATTTATTTATTTATTTTGATACTATATCATAACATATATATGAGATAAATGAGATTTCTGAAGGTGTGAGGTTCTAAAACAAAATGGATAATTCATATTATCTAAACATGTAATAAGAAATGTGCTTTATTGTATTTGTCACAATATTATATAATCATTATATTATTTATAGAAATATTTTAGTAATGATGAATCACATAAAATATAATGTTGTATATCATGTATTCTATATATATATATATATAAGAGGAAATAAGAGTTCTTACTAATCACAATACTTGATCATCAAAGGTGAATGGCGTAAAATGAAATACCTTGATTCTCCACCCTTTAATGTTATATTATCATGTTGATTCAACAAGTGGTAATAGATATAATGAATCTTTTATATGGTATTTTTTCACTTTAGGGATCCTGGTTGAACCCATTAACCATAAAGTGGTTATAATTTTTGGTCAGAGTAATTTATTGTCATGGGATAATTATATGTGACACTATATCATACATATAATTGAATTGAATTTGAAAATCAGAAACTCCATATACATTTATAGAAATGAATCATATGTTGATACTGAGTGGGAAAATTCCTAGTAGAGAATTTTTAACTCTTTTTATAAAAAATCGATGTCATGCATACCCTTAAAGGATGTGAGGTAAAAACATTTGAGCATATAAAAAAGGTTATTAGTTTATAAAAAATTTATTCCGTAAATTAATTTTCAATAGATTTAAATATTTGAAGATATACCACAATGGAATGTCTATTGAATTGGTGGTTAATGTTAATGTGAATTCAGAGGGCATGCAAGGATAAAGGGATAAAACATAATTTGTTAATATGGTATTGTTTAAATCCACATTTCAATATTAATTTTCCTGTGATTGTGTAATGTGATACAATGATATATTCCTTAGATGAATCATAAAGTATAAACATCGAATGAATGATGTGAATGAATGTGGAGGATCCTATAAAAAAATCAACATCATGGGATGTAATATTTTATGAAATGATGAATATAGATTTATTATATGATATATAAAATAAAAAAATTTATGATTAAATTTCCTTTTATTCCTAAAACCTTATAAGGGAAATATAATGCACAATGAAATTCATCCACTCTCGTCCTATGGATTTGAGATGGTTATGAACCTCAATAAAAACTGCCAAATAAATTCTAAAATTATGATGAGCATAATCTATAAAATAAAACAAAATATTAAATAATTGTGAATGGAAATTGGATTAACAAGAAAAATTTCATCCATAATAATAAATATTTTCCATAAGAATATAAAATCCCAAAAATAATCATAATTATAAAAATTTGAAGACTGTAAGGGCCTCTGGTAATAATTACATGGGGTTGTTATAGAAAACCAAAAAATAAAGGGGTGATTAAAGGAGATAAAACTAATGATGAGGATATTATATGTTTCACATGTGGAGATCAATGGTTGGAGATAAAATATGAAGAGTAATAATATTGATAAACATAAATGTAAATAGTATATGTTGTAGTAACAATTTAATAATATTTAATGAAATCCTAAAATTGAAAAAATAATCTAAATATTTATTATAAATGAATATAGGGGCTAACATTATGAATTATGCATGGGAGAAAGATGAAATTATATATTTCTCTACCCATAAGGTGATATAAATGTCTAAATAATGCATTGAAATTGAAAGAAATTGTATTTACTTGAGGTGTAATCTATATAAAAATGAAATAGTTATGACTCTCAGGATGACATTAGGTAATTATCCCACTTTATTATTGACAAATTAATTGATAGTATTGGATATCCTACAATTAATATTAGTGTTTTGATAAAAATATATTGATTTATTCATGGTGGTATGGCTAGCATATGACTTGAAGACAAATTGGAGTTCCTTATTAATGAAGCAAAAACATAAGTGTAAACTCAAAGGAAGAAGATTCACTTTTCTAAAACCAAAAAAGATAGAGTCCATTAAAAGAGGAAATATAATAACAATACCCAAACAATATATATCATATGTTCATTAATTAGACTATCAAACAATTTGTGTTTCAATTAAAAGATAAATTTTAAGGAAAATTAATAATAAATAAAACATGAATAATTGATTAATTTCATTACGTTTCAAATATAAAATATTATTTAATTGTTATATACATAAATAAACGTATTTATCAAATAAAAATAAAATTATTATGACAATGTATATGAAAAATGGTGTTAATATCTAATCTAAGGAAACATCTTGTAATAAAGATGTTTAAAATTATATTTGATATTCATGATTATAAGGATCCATCATTACTAAAAGAATATAATTATTACCAAGGTAAATAATACGAGAAACTCTATATATATATATATTAAATTAAATGATGATTTAGTGGGATTTTTTATTATAAAGCTAATTTATTTATATATATATTAATCAATGCCAATTAAAATTTCATTAGTAGACAACTTTTATGGAAAAATTGGAATCTGATCATGCCATAACATTAGTGTGTTAAATAAAGAATGAACTCAAAAAATTATATAAAAAACTTATAATATTGGAATTACTCATCCAATATATGCCCTATTGCATCAAAGTTACATGCATCCCCAGATTTGTCAGGATAAGGTCTTCAAAATGGTTATCTATCGGGTCATAAGTTTGATATATTCATCTAAATTAATTTTCCATTTATTGATTCCATATGATAATATCAAATATTATTTTTTTATCCACTCAAATTGTCCATCGTTATGAGAAATCCATATCGATCTTTCATTATTCAATCATCCTACACATTTGATACATTAATATTTAAATCTTCATCAATAATATCTACCTTTTACCGGAGGAGAAGAAACTTTCCTATATTCTCATCAACAGGAGGTGATGTTGGCCCCCCTATAGAACCACATTTTGGAACTTATGTTGAGTTTGGTATAACATTTTCCTCAATTATCACTAATTTTCTAGCTGATTTGGTTATTATAGGCTTTAGAAGGATGAAGTACACTCTCTAATTCTTGGTTTATTCTTTTTGTTGACTAGAATGTTACCAAGGGACTTCCCTAGATTTCTATTAGTCAAGACACACCTAGACATCTTCAAATTAGGATGAATATCTTCCCACTCCAACATATATTTAGAATCATATTCTTTATCCGTCATAGAGTGAAGACGATTATGTACCGAGTCCTGAGGAACCATTAATACCTTCAATATATAGGCCTCCTTATTCATTTTTCACATGAATGACATCCATCCTTCTATATATTTCTTACCTAAGCGTAGATCTCCTAGAATCCAATATATATTATCTACATTAACTCGTGATATCTCCTTCATCTTGATACCAATAATTCAATTTTTTCCCATGCTTTCAACTGACACAATAATTTCTATTTGCTCCATTCATGAAGTAGAATTCATATTAATTGCTTCATATCACCATTCTTGTGGGTCTCTATCACCGTAGCTATTCTCAATTGCATGTCGTAATGTAATTCAAGTGATTATCATTATACTTTCCTCTCTAGGATATGCTAAGGGTTAGGCTTCCCCTTCTTTCAATTTATGAACAAACTGCTCTATACATTTCAAACTAAAACCATACACTAATTGATCATAATAGGTGATCCTTTCTTGAAAAAAATGAGTCCTTAATAAATATTCATAACGAATTTGGATTTTTTTTATCCTTTATTGTTCCATATAGGGCCAACAAAGATTATTTCACTATAGTCCGTATTATTGTAGTGGTATAAAAGAAACCTTAAATATTCATCTATTTGGGAATTTGACCGACCAGTTTGGGCCTAGAAGAAATAGTTAATTTCAGCTACCTATGGGATTTAGGACTTAGGGGCTACATTCCACCTCAAGTCTCCAATAAATGGGCATCCAGTTCACATAGATGAAGAACCAGTCACAGAAGACCTCAAAACATCTGGACCCCAAAGTGGATATTGAGAATGTATCAACTACCAGAGTAGAGCTAACCCTATTGGATGAAAGCAGTGCTGGGGATATTGTCATTGGTATCAGGAACTATGTTGATCTATTGGGGAAATTCTAGTTGATTACTATTGCAAAGTGGGGACCTAGGAACCTTCATTGATGCAAAAGCTGGGGTGTGGTTGTTCAGCATTATTAGCCGCCACCAAAATGATTTTTTTTTCTATTTTCAGAATAAACAAATTTTAAGGGGTTAGTGGGAACCTATATGCCATTCACACCGAATAGAAAAACCAAAATCCCATTACATCAAAACCCCATCAACCAAAATTCAAATTTCAACCATTCAAAATTAAAACATTCAAAATTCAAATCCAAAAGCATAATTTTTCACATGTTGCGGATTAGGTGCATCGTATCACAGCCTCGATTCAATCACCTGACCTCCATCACCACTATTGTTGTAACCCAAAAATACTGTCAATAACAGAGTCTACACCTGCATAAAAAAAGCTCTGGAGAAACAGAACCCTTCATCAAGTCGTGCCCCCAACATCGACATGTCGCTCGTCATCTTCATCACCTTTATTCTGATGAGAACCCCAGACGTCCCCAGCCGAAGACCGTTGTTAACATCATCATGCCATCGTCGCCCGTAACACCATAATGAAGAAGAAACATCGAACAATAAAGATACCCAGAAAGACCATAATCAGAACTCGCCGCTTCATCAAACCACCATCAGAGCAGAACCAACAACATCAAACAAAACTATCATCAACTCACCGTAGAAGATAACTCGAACAATGTCCACCAAAGATAGAAACGAGCAAGATCCAAGACCATGATGCCAAAACCGGCCATTGCCGTCGATACCCTAAACCAGACGCTCAAACCCACAACCCAAAGAAACAAGAAGACCACGACGTTGCTCCACCTCAGAGAGATCATGGGAGTCCTGGAACCAAAGTAGAGAAACTAACGAACTGAGACAAGATGAAATTCCAGTGGAACCTCGTCTCAACACTGTTGCATCGCCATCGCCTTCAACACAACATCAATATCATCACTAACATAAAATGGATCTCATACGAAGACATGAAAACCCTAAAAAGAATGAAAAAATGTCATCGACGAAGTGTTGTGCTAGGTAGGCCGACGACCACCGCACCCACATCCCAAAGTCTCGCCATTTCCACCACACTGGATCTGCCTTGGAGGGTCGCTGAAGAACGACATACCAGAGCAGGGAAGGAGCAACCGAGGGCTTCGAGCACTGACACCGTTAGCAAGGAAAAAGAGCAGAACCAGATGATGCCAAAAACGGAAGGCCATCACCTGACCGAGAGGAAGAAAGGGATGCGCGAAGAGAGAGGGGGAGACAAAGTTGGAGAGCCGCGCAAAGGCCTCCCCCACACCGAGCCGTCACCGAGGGAAAACCCTAGACTGAGAGAGAAATCGGGGAGACGCCGCTCAAAGGCTTCCCAGATCTGCAACTTGTTCAGCATTTTTTGGAATTTGTTTATTTAGGTATTATGTTGTGTCTTATACCACTTAGGGTTTCCAGTAATTTATTGGTCTTTATGCCTCTAGGTTTATTGAACATATAAGGGTTTTCCCTCAAACTAGTTAAAAATGGAATTATAATAAATAAATAAATAAATCGAAAGTCCTTTCAGACATCCAGATAGTATGATTACTATTAAAAGGGAAACAATAATATATTGAATAATGCTTTGAATAAAAATAATGGAATCATGTGATATGGAAGATATTAATGGTTAATGATCAGTTTCATAGTAATATATAAATTTTAGGTCAAAGGAAAGAGTAAGGAATGTTTTTTTCTTTTGGAAATATGTTCTCATAATTTACAAATCATAATAGAATTTTTTGAATTGAGATATAGAATTCACATCACTAATTAGACTATACTATTGTAGTGTTGTATAAAAAAATTTACAAAAAAAATAAGGTAAATTGAAATATCAACCTTATCTGTGTATAAGAAGAAATTTGTTTTCGTTTGATAAGTGATTCAAAAAATATGGCATGCACGTCTTATCCAATTTATCTATCAATTTTTGATGGCTCTTCTAGGATCACCTTTATATTTTGTGTTTTAGTATGAGGAAAAATTATAAATGAGACTTATAAGATGAAAAAAATAAATCATCTAGGTTTATTTAATTTATGCATGGGAATGAATGTGAGATAAATAAAAACAATTTTACAGAATAAGGTTTCATATTTGATTAATTTGTTATTTAAATATAATAAATTTGGCCAAATTTATCATTCATAAATTTGAGGAGTTCAATGGTATTACACATTAATTGTGGATTTTTGAAAATATTTTTTCAATAAAAATTAAAATTATTTGGGATGAAAATAAAACTATATTCTTCCACGGCCATGTTGAATATTATTATGATAAACATATGATAAGGGACCACTTTTAATTAGTGATAACTCTTCAATATACCAGAGCATTTTAGAGGGGAAATCATATAATTTAAAACATGGATCTAGTAATTTATATTCACAAATATATACATAATTTTTTTGTAAGTAAATGGTTTTGATGGTGTTATGCATTATGTACAAATATTGGAAATGTATTTGTTTATGGAAAAACACATATATCATTTGGTGTGGGAAGAAAGAAACATAATATTATTTTTTAATATTTTGAAGCAGATTTTCAATATAAATGAATAGAAATTAAACTAAAAGATAGAATCTTCATTGTATGAAGTTATGTTTACTGGATATTAGTCAAAGATCAATATATAGAAGTGCGATAACAAAAAGCTCAATGATGCATTGAAAGATAATATGTCACTATTTTTAAGACTAGGAATATTTTATAATAAAATTTTGATAAACATACTAATGAATTAGGTAATTAATTGTGTAATTCATAATTAATATATATGATTGATGATTACACATTGTAATGTACGTATGAGGATGTCAATATAGTTTCCTTTTCAGTTTTTCATAGGAAAATCAAGGATTCTATAATAATTTGGTGAATAAATAAATGATTGAAGAAAAATTATTCTAATGAAAATTAAAAGGATGAATTGTGTATATGAAATGGAACTCTTATCCCTTATAGAGAGAATGAATACTGAAGAGGTTACTCTAGATAATAGTAGGGTAAAATTAATGAATGATGAAATATAAAAAATAGTAAAAATCATATATGGGAGGTTATATTATTCTATAATACATCAAAATTAGTAATATTATATGAGTTTCAAAAAAATTATTATATCATGATTTAAAATAAACAATTATTTGCATGAAATTTATATTATCATATTGAAGGAATTGACATTCATGAAATTCTTCCTCATATGAAATGTGAAAAAAATTCTTATTATTTTTATCCGTCATAATCTAAAGACTATTTAATATAGTTTTAAGGGATATAATGTAATTTTTTTAAATAGAGTCTTCGAAGAAGAAATTTATGTTGAAAAAAAATTTGAATCACTCATAAATAATGATGATAAATTTTTTGAAGATTAAAGAATTAATTTTATTGGAAAACAACCATAAAGGCCTTAAAGTAAATGATTAATCAATTTTTAAAACCGATCAGGGATTCTTATAGAGTAGAGTCATTCATAATCCTTATGTGAAAAATGGGTGTAGTCAAGAATGATTATCATAATTTTTATTGATGGGATAAAATTTAGACTATCTTATTAATATTGATTATAAGAAATAACTAAATTTAGGAATAAATAATTTGACATATCTATGATGGATGAATTAACATTTTCCTTGTATTATAGGCTACTCATGGAAATAATAGAAGCATAATTTCCCCGTCTAAATATTAAAAATAATCATTATATTTTTTTATAGGGAAATTTAAACCAATATAAAATTTTTTTTCATTTGAAATGAATTTATTGAGATAAGGAATAAGATATTTAATGAATAATATAGTCTATTGGCTATTTATTCCAATCAAATTAGACAAGATAGATTCATGACTGGATATTTTTCGATCTATATGGTAAGTGACATGATTTCAAAATGATCTAAAAAAACTACATGTCATTACAGAAACATATACTTTTATATGTCAAAGTAATTGTGAATTTCAGAATTTCAAATACATAAACAAAATAGTATGACATATTACCACATAAATATAATGATTAAGTTGGTTTATAGGATAAAAAAATTCATCTTATAGAGGTATCTTTTTCATATTCGGTTATATATTTCATGGTAATGTATAGAACAAAGTTGTAACACTATGATAACTATAGAATTTGAATATATTATCTATACTAAAGATAGTATAAAGATATATGAAATGAAAAAATAACAAAAAGACATTAATATATAGGAATTTTCACCAATTAAAATTTCTTGTGTCAATTTAAATTCCATGAATTATGGAAAACAATAGTTTATCATTGAATAAAAATTAAAATTGTGATAAATTAACAATTTTTCAAAATTATTGTATATAATCATTATGTAAAATTTTAATTTATTCTAATGTGAGATAATTTTACAAATATATTAAAATAAATTCTAACCGAATAGAATATTTAGAAGCATCAATTGACTCTTGGAGTTCATCAAAATCTATTGACATGATGTTATAGAAAAATACTATCACTGTCCTCATTTTTTTTGAATGCTTCTTCAATGGTAACACCTACATTTCTCATTAGATATTTTTTTTCAAAATAATGTGCTAAATGTCATAATATATATTTTTATATTGATAAACTTGTTGTTTATGACTAAGAGGGACCCCAAAATTGTGTTCTGAATATATGAGTTACTAATTACCATTATGTCAATATAGAATTCTCCTTTGGTTTTGTTGGAAAATGGGGGATGTTAATTTATTGTTTATTTTTAAACGGCTATGGGTAACATCAATAGAGAAAAAAATAAAATTTAAGAAGATATAAAGGGTGGGAATTTCAAAATATAATAATTGAGAAGTTAGAGATTCCAAAAATTAGAATTTCATTAGATTAAACAAACTCTTGGATGGTTACATGAAATGGAAATGATGTTAGTAAGTTGAATATTAATTGAACAAATCCATTTTAGTTTTTTATTAGAATAACTCGTCTATTATTATACAAAAATATTTTTATAAATTAAATAATATATTGAGAAAATTATCATAAATAAATACATTTTCAGAGTAGGAGTTCAACTAATTTATATTAAATATGGTTATATTTTTTATCAATAAACCCAACAGGTGTGATTATTCAAAGAAATACTATAATTTTTATAGGTTATGTAAGTTAATGAAATTGGATATAATCCTTTAAATATTTTCATATCTATATTAAATAAAATTCAAATGAATATTCATGAAGTTTGGAATAATGGAAATGGGTTTTTGATGTAAGTAAAAAAATGATTACAAAGGAAAATAAATTTGGTTATATTCTAGTCATTGAAAAATTTGTTGGATTGAAGTATATATCTAAAAATATTATTCTAATAAAGAATTTTGGTAATAAACATGGTGTTTGGGCATCCTAATTTAATCAAAACCCTATTGGTAAACATGTATTCATTAGAATTTTGTGTTTTATGGTCATCATTTTTATGGTATAGATTTTTAAATGAACTCTTAATAGGGGGTAACAGTGAGAATGAGACATAGTGATTTTTTATGATATGTTTTTTAACATTGATATTTATAAAGACATTTTTAGGGATATTTAATAAGGTGAATGAAAAATGGCATGTTTTTATATCTTTTTTTTAAAACACATCATGTTTATATTAATTATATTATGGGGAATTTTATAGATGTGTTTACTAAATGAAATAGTGGCTTGTCTCTGACGCTAATATTCTATATATATGATTTTTTTTCAAATAAGTTTTCCTTTACATAATACATGTTAGGATACCGAACATGATTCCATGTTATTAAATATAACTACAAATATTTATAATTTTATATCTTTATAATTAAAAAATTATTATTATATAATGTAATTATTTTATAATTTATTTACTATATTTGAATACCCCTTAAGGTTTTATGAAAATATACATGTTTAGATGAGGTTAAATAACCAGAAATGATATTATATATTTAAAGAATATTTCAAAATAAAAAATGCAGAATATATGTAATAATTAAATAGAAAAAAAGAATATGTGGATATTCATATATACTAGAATACTATAAATGGGAGGATGGAATTTTTGAGACATATTGAAATACATTTACAATGAAGTATAAACCTAGATGATTTCATCGTCATAGTGATGATGGAGATCATTTATACACCAAAAAATGTGTAATATTTCATTATTTTGATTTGTGAATTTTAATACAGAAACACATTTCAATTTCATTATAAATTATAAATGATAGAACTAAGATATATTAAGGTTTTGTGGAGTTAGAATATGTTAGAAATTTAATATACTCAATACTTTTAACATGTAGTGATATTTTATATGGGCCTACATTTTTCAGTCCACCAACTTGTACTTTTCAGCTATTAGAGTTTTTAAAGTGGAACTTGGAAATATATACAAGAAGATAAATTTATAATGTTGAGTTTTAGAACCAGAATTAGTAAAGAGGTTATTATGAAATCTTGTTGGGTTTCATAATTCATCATATATGCATGTTGGACAAGACATTTATCAATGTTTGTGGATCATAGGCGAGATGTGGTCAATATTGTGGTGTCCTACATTGAGTCCATCATCAATAAAATAAAGGCAGTCATTTTCGTGTGTTTAGGTATATGATGATATCCATGTGATCCATAAAAAAACCTACAAAATTCATTTTGAGTGTTTGTGTATTATGTCAATTTTATGGTAATTTATTTTTCAAGGTAGAGTTATGAGGTATGGTTAAAATAGATAGGTAAAATATAATTAATCTTTGGGTTTTCAGGGATAAATTTTTTTCTTTAGGTTTATAAAACATGTTGTGTTTTATTCTTCCTCATACATAGTCAAAGACAAGTCGTGTAGAGAGAAAATCAACATTTTTAAGGGGTTGTGGTCATTTAAACGTCTATAAAACATTTATCTCTCCTTCACCAAGACAACTCAATTGTGGTGAGACCCTCACTGTGATTCAGTGAGGGTAAATTTTTTTATAAAACTTCTATTCTTTTATTTCATTGGTTCTACCCTAGTCATACATATGTCTTATTTTCATTTTATTTTTGATCCTACGAATGATTTCATGCTTCACACATCATGTAATCAATCATTTTTTATCTAAGGATAACCTTATTAAAAATGTACCAATCATTATACATTTAAAAGGTATTAATTAGAAAAAAATCTTATTCCTATACTTGAAAATAATAAACATGGTATTCCTATTAAAATATAATTTTTTAAATAATAAAAAAATTAAAAATATATTCTTGGAACATAGTTTTTAAACCGTTTTGTATTTAATAATGTGAAATATATATACATAAACTCTATATACAAAATTCTATCAATAAAAACATAGATATTAGTAAATAAAAAGGATTTAAAAGAAAATAAATCAAAAAACCCTAGAGGATATTAAAATAATAATATAAGTTCTAGAGTGGTCTTAGTAATAAAAATATCTTTATACTAACATGTTATATAAATTAAATAAATTGTAAGATAAAACCATATAATTAATAATTAAAAAATGAATCATGGGAGAAACACCCTAAGAGATCAAATTCAAGGGGAATTAAGAAATATATATCACTAATTATAGAGTCCCACAGTTAGGGGAATTAAATAATATATTTTTTTCTCATCCAATGGAATGTCTACATCACCACTTGTGGAATGTTTGAAAAACTGGTTTTTTTTTCTTGGGAGACACACATAACTTGTGTAATGAACCCCATCTGATCTAGGATAGCATACCCAAGTACTCAAGGATTCCCATGAGGTTTGTTATATATTTTAAACTACTATTAAAAGATATATAATTAAGTAGTAAATGAACAAGGACCTTTAAAAACCCCATTTCAATCCATTACTAATATCAATCTCAAATTAATTCTCAAGAGAGTAATGTTCTTATTTTAAATAATCTAAAATTAAAAAATTACATTTTATATAAAATATAATTTTGGAAACTTATAAAGGTAATGACTATAATAATAATAAGAAAAAAAATAATTTCATTCATTGTTTGATATTAAAAATCCAATAGCCATTAAATTAATTATTATAATCCAAAACAAAAATCTCATTTTGAAAATGAAATAATGACCCAATTCATGCATTATGTCTATATTTCAATGATTTTGGGTTCAAAATTTGTATCCATATATGCATCATTTCTTATATATTTAACTATCAATGTACAAATCTATATATTATCATGTGTATATATTCAAATATAGATATATAGACACTAAAAAATATGTTTATAACCAAAAAACAATATATAATACATTATCAATATAAATTAGTGATAAATCACATAATAATGAAATCAATAAAAAAAAATTTCCGATGGAGAGAAATCGAGATAATTTGAACTCTTAAACCCACACATTATCTAATAAATATTATGAAAATGATTTAGAATAATTTTAAGACACCAAATGCCACTTAAAACCCAGCAATAAATATGTTATCAAAAAAAATAATTTATTCTATAAATCCCTATAGAAAATGATGAAATGTTCTTAATAGCCTTTTTGGAAGTCAGCTAAAATATACTAAAAAATGAGAAACATTAACATTTAAATAAATTTGAACCAAAATGTAATTTATAATTTCATAGAAACCATTTTTAAACACCAATGAACTTGTAGAAATGTTATATAAAATCCAAAACATTGAAACACATACAAAGGGAATGTTCTTTGGGTATTAATACTACAAAAAAAGTAAGGAGAAGGGTTGAAAAGCCCATTAAACACACTAGAAAAAATAACCATGTCATTTTTGAACATAAAACACTACCTGTGGTTTTATAGGTCACACACAAAATGTTGGGTAAATGAAAAATAATAATAAATAAGATGAAAGGACGGAACAGAGGAAGGACACTCACACGTATTGATTCCCACTTAAAATAACATAAAGAACCCTATAAATTGATAGGGAAATGAATTATTTAGGTGTACAGAGAGGGTATCATTAGGAATCATGATATACATATTAGAGAATGGTTGAGGAACAATTTGGGTTAAATTATAGGGAAATATTTTTATTATTATTCCAAAGAAAATTTATAGCCTTAGAGTATCACATGATTTCTGAATGGTTTATCCAAACCATGAAGAAATCATCTTCTCTTCACTAGACACACATGGGCACACACAAAGTAGGATCACATGGTTAGGGAGATCAGAATGAAATCAATAAAAACATGTTTGTCCAATTATAAACCACTTTTTAATGACTATCACATGGTTAGTATTAGCCATGCACTAACGAGGCATAGAATAATTTCTCAAAAAATATCAAAAGATAAAAAAAATATTAGAAAGTGAAGATAAAAATATATACAAATAAATGAAAATATAATTAATGACATTAAAATTAAATTTGTCAAAATCCTGCCTTCCATAATGAATTATTCCCCAAAAGTCCATATAACTTGAGTACATGAATCCTAGAAGAATATCAATAGGAATGAAATAAAATTGAAAGCATGATCCCCAAGATACCTGAAACCAATGTTAAACTAATAATATATAAATTTTCACTAAAATCACCTAAATCCCTAAATAAACAAGGAATAATTCACACTTCACCACTAATATGTGAATCTATAAATGGAGACCCATAGTGGGTCTCCCTACTATTTGGGATCCTCTATATTGTGGTTGATTAATAAAACAAGGTAATCGTGAAAAGGTAATTATAAATCATGACCCAAACCCTAATTGAAAACAATTTAAGATAGAGTAATTACCAATTGAACATCTATAATTTTCAAAAAAACTGTAATAACCTATATAAATAGGCACATCATATTAAACCCAAATATGAAAAAATGATTACTAATAGTCAATATAATAGAGAACGATACAACTAAAAAGTCACATTAAATGACAACTAAATTAGATAACATCATTAATTATTACTCCAATTATTCTAAAATAAGGAATTTCAATCCATATATTCTCATACTCTTACTAGTAAAATATTAGTAAGGTATAAACCACAAAAATTACTATTAAAAATACATGGGTTAGATCCATGATTCATGAATAAAGAGGTAGCAACTGAGGACCTCATACCCAGTACACATAACATTTTAATGTTGTTAAACATTATAAATAATATTCATTGAGTAATATCAAATAGTTCATAGTCCTTCTTAGGTACTCAAAGAACAACCAATCCCCCACCCCCACCCCACAATTCAAGAATAAAAATAAACCCTAAACCATAACCATAAAAAAATCCAAATGGATCCAACCATTCCCATGAAAATTGGGAATATAGAAAGTATTAAATTTCACTAGATACAACTAAGAAATAACCCTATTATTCACACTCAAAAAATAATTACCACAGAACATAATTGAGTATAAACCCCAAATAGAAGACCACCCAAACCTAATAATACTTGTGTCTGTTCTACAGAGGATACATGAAAAAAACACAAGGCGCCATAAAATATTTCCCAAGAAGTATCTAACCAAATATATAATCATATTATAATAAAAATTATAATTTAAATAAAATCAACCAAGAACAAAACCAAATAGAATCATAGTGTTAACCATATTAAAAAAGTATCCCAATAGGCCTTTTTAAAACAGAAAACATTAATTTCAAAATTCCCGAACACAATTTAAACATCATATTATATATTAATCTTTTTGATCCATTAAATCAAATATAATATAAAAAATAATTTTAAATTCATTTATAATATTTTAAAAAAGATTTTCCTTCTTTCAAAATTGAGTTTTCCAACCAAAAATAACAACAGAATCCAATAAAAAACCCATACTATAAACCCCATTTTTTAAATTTCAAACATTCTTCTAGAACATTAAATGAATCTAAATTTAAAAAAATACATTACCAACACCATCCAAAAAGACAAATTTTTATTTTAAATCATTAATATTCACCGAAAAATAATTCTAATAATCCAAAATATCTTTTTCAAACCCTAACCAAAACCAAATTATTCAAAATTTTACAACATAAGGCCAACATTTATGGGGATATTGAATCTGAATGAATTTCCCTCATGGCTAGGTGAACCATTTTCAAATCATAAGACTACCCCTAAGAGTAATATAGAATCATATATGTGGTCTCTATATGGTTAACTAGGTTTTTTGAGCTCACTGTATACCACCAACTGATCTATTGTTTAATCACATAAAATTTCATATCTATTAAACGTAAATATTACATTCCAAAAACCAAAAACCAAAAACCATTAATTTAAACCCAAGATATCATCATTACAAGTGAATTATTATAAGAATTAATTGTCCATACTCCTCTTGTTCCTTCATATGAATCGCCAACATTCTGACTCTAATCTAATATAATTTCCTAATAAAAAAACAAGATTGGATCCTTGGCCCTCTTAGGGTCTCTGGCTCAAATAACATTAGTAACCCATTATCACATGATACCACTTATACAGTAAATTGAACTAGATCAACACTAACCGGTGGATAATTCCTAATCCCTGTAAGCTGATAATAAAATATAAGGCATTTAAATTTAGTAAATGTGAATGATTTTGTCTAGATAAATAATATTTAATGAACTATGGAATTTTACTAAAAATTATTCATGACATGTTCGAAGGTTTGATATAGATAGAAAAATAATTATAATTCTCGACAGTTAACATACATTTTTCATAAAAATAGTAGATATAATATATGTAATATAAATTCCTAAACTAACCCACCAACAGTCAACATGTAAATAGTCCCTTGTTCCAGTACATCTGTTGAAAATAATGTTTTTCATGCAATAACTATAACTAAATGTTGTAAATCATATTTTGATGAAATGATTGAAATAATGAAATATAAATACTATCATACCTAATAACACAATATCATGTGACCCAAGTTCACACTCAGTCCAAATTTATTTCCCATTTAGAGAATCAATTCTAGAAACAACAAATACATGCATTAAACAAAAACTATATACTGTGAGTAATGTGTGATCTCAAAATCCAAGTAGTTAAGTACTGTAATGTTTATGATTTTCCATTTCTCAAATAAATAATAAAAATCTAGTTATAAAATACATTTATATAGGATTTGTTGGTTTTAATAGAAATTGGAAAAAATCAATAGGATTTCATTTAAAACATATTATTCTAATCCAATTAATCTGAAAACATATTTTTTTAAAATGTTTCAAATATAATGGGGATTTATTATAGAGAAATATTTATAAAATAATCCTCACATGTCAAAATATGTCACTAGAAACAGAAATATCAATAAGATGTAAATGAATTAAAAGGAAGATAGAAGGAAAAATCAATGTTTTTATAGAAAAATCATCTATGTGAAATATGGATCAAGGAAAAAAACTATATAAGAATGAGAAATATAAAGTATATAAAGGGTAATAAAAATCCACAAAATTAATAATTTAACATAAGAATTATGAGTGGAATACCATAACATAATTATGTATATTGGAACTGTGAACTTATATGTAACTAAATAGTGAGACCCTCAATTAGTGGAATGGAGCTATATGTACTTTATTAGTTCAATGGAATGTGTTTATCAACATAAATGGAATGTGTGCACAATTATATCATATATCATGGTGACACACATGACTATTTGAATGGAACTCATATTATCTAGATAGACAACCAATGTATGTAGGGTTTTCTTTTCATGTTATGTAAAAAAGAAAAACTAATAGAATAAGATATATCATTGGGTATTAAATGAATTTGTCCCTTTATAAAACACATTTCAGTCCATTTCCACTATTAATTTCAAAATTACACTTTGGGAAATATAATTCCTTTAGAAATAATCAAAGAATAATATAATAAATTTTATAAAAAATTCATTTTATACATTTAAAAGTAATAACTATAATAAAAATGAGATAACTGATAATGTTATTCAATGTTTCCTTAAACGATTACCAAAAAATATTAAGCTTTACATTTGAAAAAAAATACAAATCCCCTTCTGAATACCCACATGAAAATAAAATTAAAACATTGAGTTTATATTTTATTGATTCTCCTTTAAAAATAGATAAGAACATGTGAAATTATATATATATATATATATATATATATATATATATATCTCAAAGTATATATCCACATATTATCAAGAGTATATGTAAATGTATAGATATAAATACACTCAAACATATGTTTATGACAATAAATCAAAATATAAAAATATTCACAACATTAATCATAGCTAAATTACATAATGATGAAATGAATAAACATACTAATGTTCCTACATCATAGTAATCCCAAACATCTTACCTATCAAACTAAAACATTAACTAATAAAATTTAATAATTTGGATCAAAATAATTTTAATAAACCATATTCTGCTTCTAAAACCACCATAAATTTTTTTTCAATCAATAAATAATTTATTCTATGAATGAAAATAGAACACATGGTGATTTCAATGAGGACCTATTTTAAAATCGACTTAAATATCATAAAAACCTAGACAAAAAATAATTTAATATATACTATAACATAAATTTTATATAAAATTAAAAAAATTATATGTTCCAATGACCATATTGAAATGTTATGGAAAATACAAAGCATGAAAAAATGAACTAGGGAATTCACAGATGATGAAAATCATATCACAACACAGAGAAGAACCCCTATATACCCCTATACACACAATAGGAACAAGATACACATGATTTTGTAACCTAAAACCCCACCTACAGTTTATCCACAATGTGCACAATAATAAGGGGAAAATAAAAATAATGAGAATGAAAGAGAAAGAGTCAAAAGAGAGGAAGGAGGCTCACTCAAACTATTTTCCATTATTAATTTCATAATGAACCCTTGAAAATGGATGAAGAAATGAATGGGGAATGTAACAGGTTGAGGGGATATAAAAGCATCATGAAAGAGATATGGGAGTGGAGTAAAATGATAAATGGTAAATTAGGTGGGGTGTTTTTTAAATTTAAAAAATAATTAAATATTGAGTGTATAGAATAATTTTCTTACAACACACTAATCATACCCCATTAAATAGTAACACTACAGAACACTCAGGGTTGACAGGTATGATTTGGTAAATTATATGACTAGAATTTAAAATATCTCTATTCCATGTAAATAACCATTCATAGGGATACAACATCGTATGTACTAATCATGTGAAAACTCTACAATATGATACTTTTTCAAAAAATATAAAAAAATTAAAAAGCATCGGTGTACAAACTCAAGATAAAAAATGAAGACAGACAATATATTTAATGAAAAAAATCATGGGGTCAAATTAAGATAATTTTTCATCATGATGAATTATTTATGGTAGTTTTAATTGGTTTGTATATAATATGTTCTTTTATAATATAGTGTGGTTGGAATGTGGTTATGATGTATATGGTTTTTTTAATATGGTGGCGATATCGGAACAATGATGTGTGTTACTAGGGAGTGAGGTTGTCTATTTTAACGGGGAGAGGGTTTTTCTAACCTCTATATATATAGTATTAACAACATATCACCTTATTGTGTGTTATTTGGATGAGTGTGACTAAATGATGTTGGGATGGTAGCTAACCTATTTATCTAAAAAATTCATTTCTCTTTATTCACTAAGGCATTAGTATGTTTCATCCATATAAAAATTACATTTCAAGGGAATGACCTTATATATTTTACTTAATATCATTAAAATATATTATATTATATTATATTATATTTATAGTAGAGATTTGGTGATAGGGATAAAAAATAACATAACATGGTGGTGGTTGGAGGCAGATTCACTCTCATAGGATTTATATTTTGTAATTGTTCATAGTTTATGTATGAAATCCCTTGATTTATTTGTAATATCATAATATTTGAAAATATCATTATGCTTGATAGTGTATTCAACATGCAAAAATTATTTCAAATGAACCATAATATAATATTAATATGTTATTATTCCGTTATAACCAAAATAACATGGTCATTAAATTGGATGATATCAATTTTATAAATTACATTGTGAAATTTATATGTGGTTCTAACTCAATATTAATTTATTTAATGTTTCTCAATAAATAAGAACTCAATATTAGTATAAGTTTAGTTTTAAGATTCAGTAATATAAGAGTTCCATTATTATTTTTATTTTATTTCAAAGAAACATAACTACTATTTATTTAGATATTATCAAAATAATATTATTTAAATCACCTTAATAGTCCGATTTATAATAATTTTAATTTTATGAATGAAAAAATATTTGTTTGAAAATTGGTTTATTGTTCATAATCCATAACTATTTTACATAATTAAAATAATAATAACTAAATATTTATTTTAATGAGATTAATGGATTATATATCTGAGAATAATTATTAAAATTCATTTATAATTATTTTTTCCAATAGTTTTTAAAAACACATTTTTTCATGAAAGATGCATTTCTGGAAAAAGCATATTTTCAACACATCTGTGAGTTTAAATATAAATTAAATTATTTCTATTATGTGAATTTATTTTGGTGAAATTGATTCCAGATTTGGAATAATAATAATTGAAATTTTATAATTATTTCATAATATTTTGTTTTCATAATTTATATTAAATTAGTAAAAAATTTATTGTGGTAAAAAATAATTGGGTAAAAGTGTCTAAACATAGAGGTATGAAAGATAATGTGTTTAGAAAAGGTTTATTTTGAATTTTAATGGTGTTAAATGTCTTTAAATATCATCTAGTACACTATTTTTCAATTTTGGATGAAAATATCTTGAGAGTGATGTCTCATTATCGAATAGATTTGGATATTTACAAGAATGTCACTAATCCTCTATTATAAAAAAGAACACCCTTTACACTCCTTTAAAAATGTATGATACCCATTTTTTCATAAAATACATGAACAAATAACTTACATACTTCTCCCCCTAATTCTATAAGCCTTATTCTGATTTGAATGAGAATCATGGAAGTCATTAAGAATAATAAAAAAGAGGTTATCCAAAATACAGGTAATGTTCTTAACTAAGTATCTTGGTTTTATTTTTTCTTACACCTCATTAATTTATTAGTCAACTATTAATGTATAATTATATAAGTATCTTGTATATATTAATATTTTTTATGTTATCATAATAACCTAAACCCATCTTCACTTCCATAAAATTTGAAATGAAACCATCATTCGTATTCGCAGCAGACTAACTCCTCAAGAACTAATATTTATCGTTTTCTATCATTTCTCTCATTGATGTTCATGATTATGGAGTTAATGTAAATTTTTGATATTCTAGAAATATTAATAATTATTTACATGTTACATATCCTATACCTTATTACTTTACCAACCATTCAAAAATGATAACATCGTTCATGTGTAGGGTGTACTTCCACCTCAAGAAGTAATGATATTTTTTTATTAAACATATCTCATGGATGTTATATGTAAGTAAATATAAAGAAATAATATGATATTTATCATATAATTATTATTATTTAATTATAAAATGACACTTACATTTTACCCATATAGATAATAGAAAAATTGGAACATTATATATATGTATTTGTGGCCTACCATCACCACGATTGTAACTTAATTCATTTTTCATAACCACAATTCATTATTATTTAAAAAATAATAATTCATGTCAAAATAATATAATAATTAAATTATTATAATTATTAATTATATGATAAAAAATGATACCTTTCAACCTAGTCTACACATCGATGTAGTTTTAAAATTATGAACAGAGCGTCATCAAATCACCTAATATGGATATATCTAATTAGAATGTAAAGAATGTAATTAAAAAAATGTGGTAAATATTTTATTTATAATGTATTAAACCTATATAATATTATTATTTAAATAAAAAATATATAAATATATTATACATGAGATAAAACACATACATGAAAACATCTGGACTCTAGGAAAGGGTTTCATCTCAAAACAACCTTCTTGGAGACACATGATCTTTTATGAACATAATTTTGTTTAAATGTTTTATAGAATAACAATTTACATATTATATTGTTAATACTTAATAATTAACTATTATTTTATGTTATAATTAATCTACTTCTTCATGGTATCTTATAATTCAAAACATACTAAAGTGTTAATGATTTATTATTCAATATAATTTTAATGAGGATTGGATTATGAAGATATTCAAATTATAGGAAATTATGTAATAATCATAAAAAAACCCTTTAATTTTCTTTTCCGATTTTTATTAATGAAAACATTAAGAAATATTAAATTTTTCCCTCGTTGGAACCTAAAAGTATTGATGAAATGTTTTTAATAAAAGCTAACATATTTTCTAAATTCGGTCAAAATCCATTTTCATCCATATCCATGATTTTATAAAAATGATTTGAATTTATTTTATATTGTATTTTAGAAATTTTTTTACCCGTTGTTGTTTTTAATGATTATTATTTGTTTTTTCCAAACATGGTTTATATGAATTTTCTTACAAAAATGTGAATGGAATTTAAATATTTAACATAATCATCATGAATGTAAACATTCAAACTTCATAACCACTCAATTCATTGAAACATCATTTAAATGTTTATAATGTTATTTTCAAAACAAATTTGATAATATTTTGTAAATTTTTCGTCATGGGAATATTATTTTTGAAGTGGAACAAATATTTTTCCCAAGAATGTTTCTTAATTATTTATAAATTTATTTTTATTGATAAGTGATTATATCCTATAATGTTATAGAATGATTATAAGTTAAATATATATATCACTTAAATGTATACCAATATATATCTATATTCACATTAAGGGGTAATACAGACTGTTTGATAATTTCTCAAATTCTTACTTTAATAATTTTATTTTGATTATGATTTGAGGGAAACTTATGCATCATACCTTCATTAAATGTGTAATTCTTATGTTTATGTATAATAATTTATTTTCTTATATGGAACATATATGTAAGAACTTGATATTAATATAATGTGTGGCCCTATATATTAGTAGACCACCAATTCATTAGGTAATATAATTGCATCATGTGATTCCATGTATGGGATATGGAAGGGAACCTAATACATTACGGAACATTGTTCACCTTCTGATGTTGCCTTGGTAGTTAGCCTAGTCTAATATCTATATCATGTTTTATGATAATTCCATATTTTATATTATTGTGTTATATTATTTCACCATGTTCATTATGTTATGCTTCAATGAGATGGATCATGATCATTCTCTATTATGAAACAATATTATACCTTTGACTGACATGTTTTTTCTTTATCAAGGTTACTAGCTTAATCTTTTTTTAGCCAACCGCTTATGTCTATGGGATCCCTAGGTTATTCAAGTCATTTTTAGGATTTTTAAAAGATATAGGATCTCGTTAAAGTGAAAAAATTATATTTGTATTATTCTCTATTAATGTTCTGTGAACATATTCTTCCATTGACATAGTGCCTCACTATCTTGGTGTTGTAATTTATAGATGTTTTTGTCAAAGACATGTAATAATATGTGTAATAGGATTGGTTTTCTATAGTTAGTATCATATAAATTTGTTTGTTATCCTTTATAATCTACGATGAGGAATATTTAGTAATAACAAAAGGGATAAGTCTAAGAATAATTATATATGTTGGAAAGTATCCTAGAATTATATAGATGTTTTAAGAAATCTATTCATGAGTATTTACATCCCAGTCTGGATAATAATTTTTTTTTGTGGATCTATCACAGTAGTACCTTATGGTAATAAATATAAAAGGGGTGAAATATTATTTCACTAAATCCACACTTGGGGTAAAACAATCGGTCTTTAATCCCACCCAGTTTGACATTCCTCTGGGATTTTTTTTGTAAATTCATACGCTCTTTATGAACCATCAAGAATGACTTCAATTTATGATATTCATGGATGGTCTAGGATAAAACTAATGTATGTTTGGGTGATAAAGCTTTGGTTGATCATAAGTTTTTATTCACATATAATTTGTTTTTTGTTTTTTGTTAGGGAATTTAGTGATGATTTGGAGTATTTATAGAGATATTTATGGTAATATAACCCTAGGTATTAATATGTATCATAGAAAAAACATTTTATTTTGGGAAGAATGACTTTAAATTTTTTTCCATATGTTTAAATATTTTTGTAACCTTTAGGGTCTATCATATCTTATTTATCAAGGTAATAATATTCAATTGAGATTATTTTATTTTTGGGAAAAAATAAGACGTATAAAAAACATAAGTGGTTACAAACTAGTTTAACGATTAATTTTATTTTGATGATGTTCATCATTTTTTGGTAATGTTATTGGACCTATATTAATATAGTTTTATAGAATGCACAACCATTATGTTGGGAAAGATCCTATCACATATGGAAATGTCAAAGGGCTTTATTTCACAACCGAATAGGTATTAGGATAGAATTCCCACCACTAAGAATTATGATATTTTGGTTAGTATGTTGTTGTTCTTTCATAATCATTTCAGTGGAAAAATATTATGTTGATTTTGTGATATCTATTTGAGGAAAAAATATTTTTTAATTTTCTTTGTAAGTTGATGAAGGATATTTTTGGAATTGTTTTACTGGTTTTGGAAATATATAAAATTTTGTACTAACATAATGGATTCTTTTAAAATAATGATAATATGTTTTGGATATAAAAATTTAAGTGTATGAGATAAAATTTAATGATAAAACCTTTTTTCATGTTTATTTTATTGAGGTTATTTAGGGTATTGAGTTATTCATTTAATGAATGATCTATGTAAAACCATTGGAATAATTATTGAATATTAGAGATTAATATATTCATACTCATACTGGGTGTTATGTTACATAGTTTTATACATTTTGGTTTTAATAAGTATAGGAGGAATAGATTATTTCTATCTCTTGGATATTAGGATCCACTAAAATTTAGTTATAATGCATTAGGCATTAAAAATAATATTTGATATTCATTTCTTATAGTAAGAGGTCAAATGGAAATTCAATGAAGCACAAAAAAAGGATTAAATTTGATTTGTAAAATAAAAAGTAACCAAGTATGTATATTATCTAGGGTACTTCCACCTGGGTGGAGCACATTTGGTGGGGATCCCGTGGGGTCTCAACAAGGCCTCATGTTTGAGTCTCACTGATTTCTTCCTTGTTAATAGTGTAGGTATTTTCTTGTTTTTCTCCCCATTCCCTGACCATTATAGTATATTATCTAGGGTTCTATATCATGAGTGTAATAGTATCCCTCAACTATATTAAAAGGGTCTTGATATAAAAAAATCTATTAACTTTATATCTGATGAACCAATGGTCTTTTAATTCATCGAAGGTTTATAGTTTATCAATAGTAAACTTTTTCTTCAACATTAACTTTCTTTTTATTAATGAACTCTATCATTTTTCATAATTATTTAAAATTATCTTCATATATTAACATACAAAAATGTTAATAATATATGAAAACCTTGTTATTTTTTGTTATAGATGACATTCAACTTTCCATTTCCCTCTTTTAAGTGGAGGTTTTATAAATGCATTTTACGATGTGGGATTTCTAAAATAGAATTTTTAATTCTCAATCCACTAAATAATAAGCAGAATAATAAATTGAAAGCATGAAATCTAATTAATGTGGTATAATTTATCATCCTGAGATTTTAAAATATCATTATTTTTATATCATTTTAAACATGTAACACTATGATTAAACAGCCCATGATATAATATTGAAATATTATTATTTAAATGTCTCTAAAATATCATGGCCATTAAATTTTGGAATATTAGTGGTTTTAAAAAATTTAGGATTTTTTTTGAAATTAATAAGAAATATAAAATGATTTAAAAATTATTAGTAAATAATAACTCAACATTAATAACGAAATTTTATTCTACCAAAAAATATACTTCTTTTAAAAGAGATTTTGATTTATTTTTGTGATAAAGAATTTCATTTATTTTATGGAAATTTTATAAATTTTATAATATAAAATAAACTTAATTTATTAAAAAAGAATTAAATTTTCATATTTGGGTGTATTTTTTTGGATTTTTTGTAAAATATTGATTTTCCAGTAAATAGTGAAAATAATGATTTTAGTTAAACTGGCATTTCTTTAAAAAAAAATTTAATATAAAATTCCCATTACTATTTTAATTTTATTCTAATGTAACATAATTATTATATATTTTTATATAATTCAATTAATTTCATTAAAATTACATATATACTAGATTTTAGTATAATATTGTTTTTTGGCTTAATACCCCTTTGGAACTATTTTATATTACAAAATTTTATCTCCATTTTAACTAATTTTGATTATTCCCAATAAATAATGAATGAAATAAAATAAAATTATTATATATAAATATATATTAATTTAAATAAATTTAATTATTATTAATTTAGATATAATTATTATAATATCATCTTATGCTTCAAAAATTCATTTAATGAAAAAATTATTTTTACACATGTGAGGATTTAATATTTAATTAAATTATACAAATCACCTTTAAAATATTTTATAAAATGGATTAAATATTTGGTATCATAAAATTTTATATTATATGATCATGACAACATAATTTTTTCCCATATTGAATCAAAAAAATAATATGAATAATAGCTACTGTTGTAAAAACATTAAAAATTAAAATTGAATAACCATAGAGGTATAGAAGATACAAAGTTTCAGAAATGTATATTTTGAAATTAATATTGTTTTTTGGACATATATGTAATCCAATCATATATTTTTCAATTTTAGAGGCAATGTATTGGGAGTGACATTCAATTATTGGGTTGTTTTGGGTATTTACAAGAGTGGCACTCCTTCTCCCTTATAAAAGGGATCCATGTTCCTTTCGAAACATCCACAACTCATTAGTTTGGAAAAGATAGTCCAAAATAACTTCCTTCATTCTATACAATCATTATAGAATCCATTTTTACTGGAAATGTCATCTAGGAAGTCATTAGTTAGATTCTAATATAAGTGGTCTGAATAATAGGTAACATTCTTGACCAAGAATATTTGTTTTATTTGTTCTTCCACCGACATAAAATCTTATTCAATAATGATAATATAATAAAATCGAGATATACCATGTACTAAAATTATATTATGTTAATTTAATAACATAAATATATCTCCAATTCCATCAAATGGGAAACAAAACTATCGTTTGTGCATATGGAAAACTAATGCATCCCAAAATGATGTAATTAGTTTTCCATCATCTCCTCTCTCAGATATTCATGACGATGTATTCAATGATTATATATTAAGTTCATTTAAAATTAATATTTATTTAAAAGTAACATTATACATATTCTAACATTACCATCCATTGAAAAATGATAACATTGTTCATGTGTACATAAGAATACAACCCAATAGAGCAATGTATTCCATTTATCAATTAACTGCATCACATGGATGGTATATCTATGTGTCTTTAGGGAAAAAATATTATTTTTAGGAAATAAATGTATTTATGTAATTATTATAAAACTCTTACCTTAATTATGTCATGATCACTAAAAAATGGAAATGACACACATATATATGTATGGACTACCAGCTCCATGATTGTATCAAACATCATTTTTCATAACCATAATTTAGGGTTATTTTTAAAATAATCATTAATACATAAAAATTATTGTTATTCAATAATTATTATTATGGATGTGATGGATCAATGGCCCATTTTACCATATTCAACTCACCAATTCCATTTTGAAATTATGAACTAATCATCCTCAAAATACATTAGGCGAAAATATCTGATTAAGTAGTAAAATAATTCATTAAAATAATAGAATTAAATTGATTACGTATATAGTATAAAGCTTAGAAAATTGTATTAAAAAATAATTCATATATGTTCGTTATATAGGGGATAAAATACATACATGACAAAGTCTAGACTCAATGTAATGGTATCGTCTCAAATATTCCTACTTTTAGAAATGTTTTCTTATATGCGTCAAATATATTTTAAATTTTGTATATATAGTCCTTTTAAATTTAAAATCACAAATTCTTAAAACTTCATTGTATTATATGTTACAATTCATCTATATCATTCAAGGGAAGTGGTGATTCAATAATTACCAAAGCAGTAACAGTTTATGTTTCAATAACATTTTTATTGGGATTATTTATGAATGAATTTATATTATTGGAAATGATATGATCATTATATAATAAAAAAATTAATTTTCTTATCCTTTGATTATGTATGAATTTTTTATGAAATTTTACAATTTTACAATATTTTTAACTTAAAAATATTAAGAATGCATTTTTTTTAAAAAGTTCACTTCATTACTCCCTTAGGTCAAAATTATTTTTTCATAAATATCCATGTATTTCTAAAAATGTTATTAGAAATTATTTAATATTTTTAATAATTTCAGTTAACCATAATATTGTTTTACATAAAATACGTAAAATAAATATTTTTGTTATTTTCTGAGCAAGGTATATTTGACTATTCTTGCAAATAGTGCAACAAATATTTGTTTTTAATATACATGGAATGAACAAAACATTGCTTCTATAATGACCACTCAATTGTTTGGAGCATCCGTTATATGATTATAAGTTCATTTTCAATAAAAAATGATTGCCTAATATTGGTTCAATTTTTTATTATCCTAATGTGTTTATCAAACTGGAAAGGGTATTTTTCCAAATCCTTCTTTAAGAAGTATATTTTCATAATGATATTAGGAAAAATTTTTCATCCAAATTTTTTACATTGGTAATTCTTACATTTATTAATTATTATTTATTTCCTTATGTGGTATACATATTAATGTGAATAATATAAAAGTGAGGTATGGGGTCATAATTATACATCCCTACAATTTATTGGGTAATGTTATAGTCTTGTGATACGTCATGTATAGAACTTGGCAGTGAACCCAATCTTTTATGGGACTCAATCCAAAATGTTATGTTATCTCAATGGTTCTCATCGATTTATATTTATTTCATATTTTATTTTACTTCCATATTTTCTATGATTACATGATATTATGATACCATGTTCTTTATGTTATCCTTTCAGGAGAATAGTCATGGGACTTCTGTTTTATGATTATGTGTTTTACCACATACTCAAATGATATATTTTCATATCATATTTATTCCCTTACAATGGTTTTTATCTCACCGCTATTTTATTTGTATTCCCTAGGTTATGCTATCTAGTTTTAGGAATTCTAAACGATTTTGGAGCTCATTATAGTGGTAAAAAATAAGGATTTATTATTTTTGTCTTTCTTTGATGTATTATGAACCAAGTCTTCAAAACACAAAATGAATAATGATTTTTGTGTTTTAATTAATCTATTTTTATATTGAAAATCTTGTAATAATATGTTTAAAAAGATCGTGGTGTTGTATTTGGTTTATTAGTTTTTTATATTATATATTTAAATGTTTATTAGTGTATTTAATTCCATAATATATTTGGATTTATGAGTGTAATTCCTTTCAAATGTGTGTTTTAAAATATTAATGCTAGTTAATAACTCATGGCATAGAAGTTTTGATATTTGGGATGAACATGTATCATCTCATTAGTCATAGGATAAACTCTAGTCAGCACAAGTAATATAAGAGTGGTATCTGGTCTATCGTTGATAGTTAGAGTAGAGTTTATTGTTATGTAATAGATTTTATTTCATTTAGATTGTAGGATTAGAGTATTATTAGGGCATAATATAAGATTTAGCTTAGGGAAATTTTATGGGAAATAACTTTTAGGGCCCTGATGATCTGACACAATTACCCTAATATTATTTAATATAAAAATGTGATATGATTCTGATTCTAGGAGAGTGTCTTATGTGGGGTTAATTCATCATTTTTTTAGAACATGTACTGTAATTAGAGAAATTTTTTGGAAATTATAATGAAATTTTAATATATAAATTACTAGAATACGTGTTCTCATTACTAGTATACTGTGTTATTTTTTGTAGATGGTTGGTGGAAGGAATATATGTATGATTTTGATTAGAGTGGTTTATTGGGATACAATATTTTACCAATAGTGTATTTATCATAGGGAGGGAAAATCTTATTGGATGATACTATATGGGATTTATAGAGACCAATGGATAATGGTGACATTATTCATTTTCTACAATGAGGTAAGTAGCTATCAATGTGTGATAATTTATCACTATGAATGGGGTAAATTAGTGATATATATTTTTATAATTTATTCTTTGAAACTCATCTCTATGAACTATTAATTTTTAGATACACAATTTCATTAAACTCTCACCATTACCCATAAATAACTAAATAAATAATTATTAAAGAACATAGCTTTGTTTATAAGACTCACCAAAGATGTCGGTGAATACTATATGTGGGGTTCATTTCATGTTCTAAAACCCATAATTAATCCTTGATAACAACATTTATTACAATGGCAACCTCCATAAATCACATACTTTTGACTATTTTACAAACTCTTAATTGTTTATTGATACTATCTACCTCCATTTTTAAAGAAAATCATGATTTAAAACAAGAAGGTCACTAGAAATCTCAAGGACACGCCATAACCAGTTTATTATTGTCTCCAATACTTTTGAATATTCAATATCATACAAACATTATATTATTCAATATCATAGATTCCAAATAATCTGGAAAAATATTGGAGATTTCTAATCATTATCATTATCTCCATTTTCTTCTTCTTATGAAAATTTTTCTTCTTTAAGAGATATCATCTTTTAATTTATTATATATTGGGGACTCAATATATATATATTGATAATATCTTCTTTATAGTCTTCAATTATATATGTCTTTATACAACTTGTATATTATCATTCATATACTATATATAAATACCCTTTTATCTCACCATTACATTTCTCATTCATTTTCATTATCAAAACTAATTAAAAATTTATCCATAGAACTCTATATTTAAATTCCATTTGATATTTATAATTATTATGAATATCTATTTTTAAATAACTGATTAATTATTCACTCCACATCTATAAGATAACATGCATCAACACTATCTCCGTGTGAATATATCATGGAGTCTCTATTCAGTAGACATTATAGTGTGGAATTTTTATATCAGATCATAAAACAAGCCACAATTAGTATTTAATCTAGATAATACTTCAGGGCATAACTCCCCACTCCACGACATGGATATCCTCTTCACAAAAAACCATCCACTTTCCAACAAGAGTTTCTTTTCAACAACAAAATGATCAACTTCTCGAAATTCAGTTTGAAAAAAAAATATCCCACTAAATCATTATGATATTTAATTAGATTAATAATAACTTCAACCTCAACTAACATTAAATCTTCTATAATAACATATTTTGATAAACTGATTGAAATATCTTTAAGTAATCTATTAAGATATCGTATATAAAAATTTTCTTCTACATCACATTGGATCGTTATGTATCATCTTATAGACTATTTCAAATCCTTGTTTTATTCAATTATTATGGTAAATAACAAATATTTTATTAATGAATGAAAACCCACTTTTCAATATGTTTTAGATATTACCGTTATATGTCCTAGAGGCCAGTGGATCATGGATAAATCACAATTTTTTATGGATCGAAGGCCTTGAGACACAAAGGCTCAATCTTATCAGCCAGTCTTCATATTATGAACCCATATTTCTCATTGTAACACCCACACCCCCTATTAACATTATTTATTATATTTTAATCCTCTATCATGAGGAACATCAAAAAGCACACTGACACGACCAGTCTCTTGGGCTCGTGTCATGACTACCGCATGCTTGCATTCCATAGGCAGGGGAAGGAGACTAGCTCCAAAGACATAATTCCCAAAAACTGGGAAGGCATTTCCTTTATAACCTGTAAACACAAACACAAGCAAGCACACAGCTGGATGAAACACCAAGTAAACTCTATAGCAAAAGAGTTCTGAAAGTAAAAGGGTGGAGAATACAATATAAACTGGAAAGTACATGTACTACAATGATACAATACAACTGGAAAAGGGAAGACAACAACCAGATCGTCCTCTGGAATTACTACATGAAGGGTAGGTAAAGATAGCCTCCTCAGCACTCCACATTCATATGTCTCCTCCACAAACCAACACCCTGTATGGTCCACCACTAGTCACTGTCTAGTCCTATTACTCTCAGCCTCAGTCAGCGCTATCATTCGTCTGCAAAAAACACAACATGTTGTGGTCATTTCCATGCAGGGGTGAGTATAATGATACACAGTAGGGACCCCAAGACTCTCAATGTCTCAAAAAATCCAATTAGGACAAACCAAAATGTATGAAATCAACAGTTAACCTTACATTGGTATATAACGATACATATACCTATGTTATCAAGTGATCCATCTCAATCATGAGGAAAAAACAAAAAAACTAACTCAGGTCAATTAGGATTTTTTTTCTAGGGGTAGTATGAAGTAACATCCTCAGTCACATTATCGAAACTAAGGTGGCTGGAGAAACCCTCCTTTGTCGAGTACAATGGGACTTCAATGACACCAAGTGCGCTTCCCACTATCCTTGGACTACTGAGGTACTCCTCCTATTGATTACTGTGGATCTGCTGCGTCACCAAGCGTGCTCCCCGTCGCGGGTCTGTCGTGTCACCAAATGCACTCCCCCTCAAAGCATGTTGAGGTACCCATCCTATATAGAGTATCATGGGTATTCCATGTCACACAGAGGTGCTCCCCACCATGGGTCTTTTGTGACACCAAGGTGCTCCCAATTGGGCTTGTTGAGTCACTCAGAGTGAAAACGGACAACAATCATTAGGTCTCTGCCAGCTACTAGGTCTCTGCATTATGCTCGCTCATCTCTGGAAGGATCCGCTCCATGAGCTACTGGACGATACATGAACTATCATGAAGTCCCGTGAATAATTATATCAAGTTCCTCCATGTCAAAGGGGTCTCAACGTAACAGACGACACATCAATCAGATGCTCGGTCTGTTAGTTATTAGTATTTTAGTCTCATGGGCCTAGTTGGATTCGTGCTCGATCCAACCTAACAGTTTCCTTCTAAAACCGAAACTGCAGTGGAGTATACTCAAAGGTATCGTCTCACTCTAAGTTTTCCAGTGTCATTAAAGGTTCATCAATTGGACGTCTGGTGCCAATGTTATGGCCAAAAGAAAGTAAAGGGTTGTAGGGGGCCCTAGTCCAGTCCGACCTGATCGGACCGACCTGGCCCGACCCGATTCTGGTGGACTCGACCTGACTCATTGGGTCTGGCCTGACCCGTTGGGTGGGCCAACCCGTTGGGTTTGGCATGGACCATTGGGCCCAGCCCAGCAGGCCGTGAGGGGCTGCCGAGAGCTATTAGGGCATGGACCGTCTATGGGTCGGTGTGAGGGCGGTTTATCCCTGAGGGCACCGCGAGGGTGGCTCTGCATGGGGCGCGACACCGGTTTGGATCGGAGGGCCGTGAGGGTGCGGAATGGGGGGTCTTGGTCTGGAGTGCGGGGCGGCGCGGCCATGACCGGTTCGGCCAGTGGCGGCGTGGGACATGTTTGGCCGGGGTGGCCGGGGTGAGGCACGGGCAGGGCACGGCGTGGTCGGTTCGACCGATAGGTGGCGCAGACGGTTCTGCCAGCTGGTGGCATAGCCGGTTCGGCCGGTGGGTAGCATGGTCGGTGGAAGGCGTCGCCAGGGCAGCTCGGGTGAGAGACTGGGGTGGGCGGAGAGTGGTGCGGCCGTGGGGCGACACGGCGCGGCTTGAGGCATGTTCAGCCTGCAACTGCATGGGGAAGGTTCGGCTGGGAGGTCAGGGTTCTACGGGGGCGGTGCGGGTCGCGAAGGCTATGGGAGGCGACACCGTTACCTTCGTCGCCTTCGTCACCTTCCTCCAATTCTATGAACACCGCAAATCTACACAAGGGTTATGAAGAGGACATTCCTTGTTAGTTTTTCCTGCACTCTCCGCATTAGAGCAGTAGTAAGAGGTTCACAAGAACAAAGCACATCAATCCCTCCCGCAATGATTCTTCCCAAACCATAAAAGAAAAGAAGGGGAGTACTTTTAAAGTGATAATAAAACAAAAATAAACCCCTACCTCAGGTTGATATGTCAACAGAGTCACAGGGATGAAGAAAAATTGTCTGAAAAAAGATGGACGTCAGTGTCGTCAGCTTTTTCTTCTATTTTCGGTTTGTGTGTCGGTTCGTTTTAGTCAATAATGTCCTACGTCGGAGGAAGTCTCGAGGAGGAAGTTCGAAGTGGGGGCAGAGTTCTTCACCGGCATTCTTCATGGGAAGAATGTGTTCCTCGTTTGGAGAAATAGTTCTTCATTAGAGGTCTTTTTTCCCAAAGCTCCACCAAAAAGAAAATGGAATACTGATGTGTTTCCCCCAACATTAGTAGTTGGAAAATATCCAAAATATCCTAATTAAACACCTAGGTTGGCACATTCAATTAAGGTGGGTTGGTGTAATTAATGTGGAGGAAGCTTTGGAGGATCCTCCACATTAAAGAGGGGGGTTGAGAGGATTCTTCTCCCCCCATTAATAGGGTTCGGGTGGTCCCTGCCCCTAAATTCAAATTGGGAGGGTATTGAAAAATCGGGTGGTCCCCACTATAATTAAACATGAAGAGGAGGTTTTGTTACATTGGACCCCACCCCTGAACATCCACATGGAGGGTGGTAAAAAAAATAAACCAAATTGTGTGTTTATTTTATTTATTTTCTCCACAAAAATCCCAAAAACTAATTTTCACTCTCGACCATCTGTCGTCGACATGAAAGTATTTATAAGAGAATATCGGTACTACGAGTTCAATTGTGCCCTCGGATTTCAATTCCATTCACTGGTTCAAAATGTATAAAATTCTACTCTTATGTTTATTGAACGTACCCAAAATAATGTTCAGAAATTCATTCTGGACACTCCGGGCCTCAGAATCCTGCGCCATCAATTATTTCGGACTTATAAAATTCCCATATATTTAAAAAATTACCAAGAAATTCTATGTCATTAAATTCTCCCCACCTCAGGGCTCTACGTCCTAATAACACACAACTCAAACTAGGTAAACAAGTGGAGGTACAGAGAACGAATCTGAGCCTCCCACTCCCATGTGCTCTCCTGGAGGTTCCTTGCTGCCAATGAATGCACACCAGAGGTATCAACCATCTACGAACAACCACTCTTTTCGATCCTCAATCTCTACTAGAACCTCCGTAAAAGTCACCACATCGTCAACATCCATCTCTCCATGGTCAATTATGTGATAAGGTTCATTCACATATCTCCATAGCTAGGATACGTGGAAGACATCATCCACCCGGTGCAACTGAGGTGGAAGAGATAAGCGGTAAGCCACATTTCCAACTCTTCTAAGGACATAAAATGGTCCTAATAATCTCAGACATAGATTTCCGCCTCAGCCAAATCTCCATAGACCTTGGTGGTGTGTTACCCATAGAAAGGCGTGGTCACCACCCTCGAACTCTTGGGGTCTCTGTTTCCTATCGGCATACAACTTTTTCTGCTCTATGTATTTTTCATCCGCTTCTGGATGATCTGAACCATCTCTGTGGTAGCCCGTACCATCTATGGTCCCCCTTGTGCTGACTCCCCCAGGACAATCCAACACAAAGGGGATATGTAAGGTCTCCTGTACAACGCCTTAAAAGGTGACATCTCAATGGTGGAGTGATTTCTGTTGTTATATGAAAACTCCACCAAATGTATGTTATCCTCCCAGCTGCGACCGAAGTCGAGGACACAAGCACATAACATATCCTCGAGAGTTTGAAAGGACCGCTCAGTCTGGCCATCCATATGAAGATGGAAGGCGGTGATCAAACGAAGTTGCATCCTGAAAGCCTCATGAATCCCCTTCCATACCCATGATTTAAATCGTGCATCACAATAAAGGATAATCATCAAAGGTACTCCATTTAGCGGCACAATCTCTTGCACATAAATGTGTCCCAAGCTCTCTACTGGACCCTGCTCTCTGATAGGTAGGATGTGGGCCGACTTGATAAGTCGATTGATGATCACCCTGATTGAGTCATGTCCCCTATAAGTACATGGATGTATTATCACGAGGTCCATGGATATCCCATCCCACTTCCACTATGGGACCTCTAAATTCTGTACCAATCCTGCTGGTATCTGATGCTGCACTTTCACTTGCTGACAAGTGAGGCATTGAGAGAGAAACTCTACCACTGCTTTCTTCATTCCTGGACACCAGTTCTATCGTTGGAGGTCCTGCTACATCTTCACCACTACTTGATGTACCGCTAGTGAAGATGTGAGGAAATCCCTCAACACTTCCTCCTGAAGTGACACTAGTACCATGGTATGTCCTATGAAGAGGACAATGTGCTCCCCAACTTCAGAATATCCATCAGTTGTCTGCCCTTTGTATATTTGATAAAGTCGAGCCTCTTAGTCAGTGTCCCCACAGTTCACCTCCCTAACTCTCTGAAGAAGTGGGGGAGTGACTGTAAAAGATTGTAGAAAATTTTCTTTGTCTCTATCCACAAAGCGTATCTACAAAGTGGCCAGCTGCTCTATCGCCTCTTCTAGAAGTTGCATACCAGAGCACCTGTTGAATGCATCTGCAATAATGGTCCCATTCACAAGAGTATTGACTATCTCGATGTCAAAGTCCTCAAGGAACTCAAGCCAGCATCGCAGTCTCCAGTTTAGGTCATTATGAGAGAAGATATACCTGAGACTCTTGTTATTAGTGTACATGTTAAAATGTTTTCCCATGATATAGTACTGCCACATAATCAAGGTGAAGACCACTACTACTAACTCCAGGTCATTGGTAGCGTAAGTCTGATTGTTCTCTCTCTGCTGTCAAGAACCATATATGATTACTGCTTTCTCCTGCATCGGGAATCAACTTAGTCCAGCCCTTGATGCGCCACACTAGACTACGTACCCAACGCCTTCCTACGGAAGCCTCAAGATGGAGACAGTAGTCATCCACTTCCATAGATCCTGAAAGATATGCTGGCATCTCTCTGACCACACAATGGGTTTCCCCTTCCACTTCAATGTTGCTACTAGTGCTGCAACTCTGGAGAAATATTTCTCAAACCTCTAGTAATATCCATCCAAACCCAAGAAACTTTGTACCTCTATCATGCCCCTGGGTGGTTCCCAATCAAGTACTGCCTCAATCTTCACTAGATCCACTGCATCTCCAGCCTCCGATATGACATGTCCCAAAAAGTAGACCTCTTGGATCGAGAACTGGCACATAAAGACTATACCATAATGCTGGTACACTCGAAGTGTGTCTCGTACTACCTGAAAATTATACTCATGCTCCTCCTCAGTAGCAGAGTAGATCAAAATGACGTCGATGACGACAATGACTAAGAAATCATGGTATGGCTGGAAGATCCAATTAATGAGCCCTGTTAACACTACTGGAGCATTGGTTACCCCAAATGGCATAACCAAGAACTCATAATGTCCGTATTGACATTTGAAGGATGTCTTCAGCACATCCTCGTCTCGAACTCTGAGCTGGTGATAGCCTGATCTGAGGTCTATCTTCGAGAACCACCATGTTCCCTTCAGTTAATGAAAGAGGTCATCAATCCTTGGGAGTGGGTATATGTTCTTCACGGTCTCCTGGTTCAGGTACAGATAGTCAACAAAAATCCTCAAGCTCTCCTCCTCCTTCTTGGTGAATCGAATTGGGGATGGCCAGGGAGAAACACTGGGCCAAATGAATCCCTTCCCCTGCAAGTCCTCTAACTGTACAGGTTTCTCGCAATGTTCCATGGGATCCATCTGATATGCTGGTGTAGATATCAGTGTCATCCAAGGGTAGAATTCAATGTAAAATTCCACCTCCCTGCAAGGAGGTAGACCTGGGACCTCATTAGGGAAAACATCCGTGTACGGGTCCACCACTACAGGATAACTTGGACTCTCCATATTAACAGCTCTGAGGGTAAGGCTGCCAACTGATGAGGGATCAGACACACTCTCCTCTAAGAAAGTTCATTTTTTGTTGTAAATGCTCCCTTCTCGTCAGTGAAGGTAAACCTGGTCCCATCCGTAAGGACACACTGCACTTTGCGCCTAATGCTTCCAATCTGAGCATTGATTGTAGATAACAAATCTATAACCAAGATGACGTTGTAAGGACTCAACTGCACTACTAGGGGATCCCAGCAAAAGCTCTCGCCTCCTAGAGTAAGCTCACTCTATTGAAAATAGTTCTTAATCATCGAATATGCTCTTGTAGGAGTCTCTAGCCATAAGGATCGAGCTAAAGTCTCTTCAGGAATCTCTGAGCTCTAAACGAGGGAGGTGGAGATGAAAGATTGACTGGAACCTTTGTCTATAATTACTACAGCTAAGGTGGAGTACACATAGATTGTACCTCGTATCATTTCCGGAGCGACGTGATCTTAGGCCTCATCCCGCCTGAAGCTGAGCTCTCCCCTTTCCACCTTCTCCCTGTGGTCATGGTGGACCTCTTGGTAGTGGTGGCAGTAACATCTCGAGTCGTCTCCCACAACCAGATGCATGGCCAGATCCTTTTCCACGTCCTGTTGCTCCCTGTGGACCATCTCAATAAATTATTTGTCTCTATCAAGGTGGTCCATCGACCGTTTGTTGATCATCCATATGGAAGTTCGAAAAGTCATGAGAAAGGTAAACCTTCCCACTGAATGTGTAACAATGCCCGATCCTAGCATGACTGTCTCTGGTTTGGGTGACCCACACAACCAATCCTGAGACATGCTGTCGTCCACCTATTTTTTTGGTCCTATTAGACCATTGGGACATATCTCTACTTCCAGCAACATAAAACTCTACTATTTGTCAACCGGTGGTGGATCTCACTATTGTAGACTGCTCACCAAGGAAATTATCCACTAGGACGACTCTCTCTTACACCCTAGCCTGCGTCGGGATGCTCAGTGAGATCACAGAATCCCTGATATCCCACCTGAGCCCCTGCTCGAAGGTCTGGGACCTATAGAATGGGTCTTGAAACATATTTTTGGAGTATCATGAGAGTTCCGTGAACCTCACTGAGTATTAATCTATAGTCATTCTACCCAACTGAAGATGAAGTACCTCCTTTATGCGCACTGTGTGAAGAGCTTCTGGGACAAACTCTACCCAAAGAAGGCTCTCGAAGTCTGCCTGGAGAAGCGTCATCTCATCGTGAAATTTGAGCATCAAGCTCCACCATCTACCTACTTCTTCCTATAGAAGGATGTCAGCAAGAATCACAATGAGTTCTACTGGTGTCCCTACTAGTCGGAAGACTCTCACCACTGCCTCCAGCCAATCGTCAGTTGCATGTTAGTCTGTCTCTCCCCAAAATCTGGGTGGCCTTTAGAGATGGAACTCATGCAACAAGCTCAAGCGGAGTGTACTCTCTACAACTGGGGCTGGTGGCATCAGTGGCCCAATGGTTAATGGTACCACTAATGCCCCTGCTGAAATAGTGGCATGCACCAAGGCATCCACACTCGGTGGGCTATCAGTGCATACATCTCTCAGAACTATAGCCAGCTGTCTGAATGGAGGCATCCTAACAAAGAAACAAGTGTGTTATAGTAAAAAAGAATGTTATACTTGGTGAGCTGACCTGGTTGATCTGACTTAAAGAAAACATTTAAAAACACACATGTAATCAGTGTTTTTTTACACTGAGTCTGAAATCAAAAGTCAGCATCCTGGCATATAGATACGCCAGCCACCACACCAACAATGGACTCCCTTATCTGAAAACCATACTCACTACACTTAACACTATTTCTTCATAGAAATATCATAGTCCTATGTTCTGTGGTAGAACCAACCCCTTTGATACCAATTTGTCACGACCCATCCCCTGGGGCCCATGTCGTGACTACCCCAAGCCCGCCTTCACTAGGCCAGGTGATAGCGACTAGAACCAATTGCATAATTTCCTAAAATTGCATAGGCATTGCCTTTATAACCAGTAAACACATACACAAAAGAAAGCACATATCTAGACGAAACACCAAGTAAACTGTATAGAAAAGAGTGTTGAATGTATAAGGGTCCAGAATATATTCCCAACTTGAATGTACAAGTAAAACTGTAATACAATACAACTGAAAAAAAGAAAAAAAAACTACTGAATCAACATCCATAATTCCTACCTAAATGGTAGGTATATATATCCTCCTCAGCACCTCACGTCCTCATGTCTCCTCTACGTACCGACACACCGTATGGTCCATCTCTGGGCACCGTCTAGTATTTGTACTCACAGCATCAGTCAGTGATGTCTATAGTCTACAACCAACACAATAAGGTGCAGGAATATCCTATGCAGGGGTGAGAATAATGTTACTGAGTAGAGACCTTGAGACCCTCAAGGTCACACAAAATCCAACAATGATTTACCACAACGTATAAAATCAATAGATAACCTTACTTAAGTATATACCCATACATATACCTAAGTTATCATGTGATCTATCTTAATCATGAGGAAAACACAGAAAAACATTCTCAGCTCAACTAAGATTTTATTCTAGGGGTAATATCAAGTAACATCCACAGTCACATTATCGAAACCACAGCTACTGGAGAAATCCTCCTCTTTCAAGTACAATGGGCTTTCCGCGACACCAAGCACACTTCCCACTAACCCTGGACTACTAAGATACTCCTCATGTCGATTACTGTGGATTTGATGCATCACCAAGCGTGCTCCCCACCGTGATTCCGCCGCATCACCAAGTGTGCTCCCCCTCAATGCCTGCTAAGGAACTCCTCCACTATCGTGTTATGTGGTTCTCCCATGTCACATAGAGGAGCTCCAAACCGTGGGTCTACCACGATCCGAAGGCACTCCCCACTGGGCCTGTAGAGTCACTCCAAGTCCAAATGGTCAGCAGTCGTCAGGTCTCAACTAGCTACTAGGTCTCCGCACGTTGCTCACTCGTCTCGAGAAGGATCTGCTCCACGAGCTATTGGAAGATACTCCAACTGTCATGAAGTTCTGAAATGAAGTATCTCAATGGTCCGCCACATCGAAGGGGTCTCATTGTAATAGATGACATGTTGATCAGACGCCCAGTCTGTTCATTAATATCCTTTTAGTCTCGGGGGCCCGATTGGATTCGTGCTCGATCCAACCTAACCATTTCCCATCTCAAACTGAAACTCTAGTGGAGTATAACCAAAGGGCCCATCTCGTTTCATGAATTCCAGTGCTTTTGACAGTTCTTCAAATGGATGTATGGTACCAAAGTTATGGCAAAACGAATGTGAAGGGTCGTAGTGGGCCCAGGGCCGGTTCGACCTGGTCGGATCGACCCGGCCCGACAACATCAGTGCCGACCCGGTTCGGGTCCACCTGGACTGACCTGTTGGGTTCGTCCGGATCTGATGGGCCCATACCAGTAGGTTATGAGGGTCTACAGAGAGGCGTGAGGGAGCAGACCATCCGTGAGGGCGTGGACTGTTTGCGGGTCGGCGTGGGTGCATGGACCGGCTGTGGGTCGGCGTGAGGGCGGTTCAACCCGGATGGTGCCGCATGGGAGGCTCGACATAGAGGGAACCATAATGGCGCCATGACCTGGGGCATGGGGTCGGTTCAGCTCAGAGGGTCGCGGGGGCGTGGCTTGGTGTGGGTCTGCCTAGGGATCGGGGTGGCACATCTGGGGCCGGTTCGACCAACAGTGGCATAGGTAAAGTTCGGCCATGGGGTCGGGGTGGCCGGAGTGTGGCATGACCGGAGTGCGGTGCAGTCTGGGTTCTGCATATCTCGGGTCCAGTTCAGCCAGCGTCGGCGTGGGGCCGGTTCGACCGGGAGGCCGGGGTGCCGCGGGGGTGGCGTTGTAGCCTTTGTCGCCTTCATCTACTTTCTCCATTTTGATGAACACTGCAAATCAACACAAGGGTTATGGAGAGAGTGATCCATGTTAGTTTGTCCCACATTCTCCACATTAGAGAGGTAGAAAGAGGTTCACAAGAACAAATCACATCAATCCCACCCGCAATGATTCTTCCCAACCTACAAAAGGAAAGGAGAGGTGTACTTGTGAAGTGATAATCAAACAACATTAATCCTCTACCTCAGGTTGATATGTCGATAGAGTCATAGTGAAGAAGATGAATCACTAGGAAAATAATGGACCTCAATGTTGTCAGCGTTTTCCTAGATCGTCGGTTTGTGTGTTAGTTCATCGTAGTCGAAGGCGTCCTACATCAGAGGACGTCTCGATAAAGAAGGTCGAAGTCGGGGTCATCATTCTTCGTTATCGTTCTTTTTTGGAAGAACAAGTTCTTCGTTTGTAGAAATAGTTCATCATTAGAGAGCTTTTCTGTCAAGGATCTCCCAAAAATAAAATTGCCAGCTGATTTGTTTCCCCCAAATTTAATCATTGGCACAAATTCAAAATAGCCAAATTAAATACCTAGGTTGGAACATTAAATTAAGGTGGGTTGGCGAAATTAATGTGTAGGATGCTCATGAAGCTCCTCTAAATTAAAGAGGGGGGTGGAGTGGTTTCTTCTCCCCCCATTAATAGGGGTCGGGTGGTCCCCACCCCTAAATTCAATTTGGGAGGTTATTGAAAACTCAGGTGGTCCCCACCACAATAAAACATGAATAGGAGGTTTTGTTACGGTGGAACCCACCCATGAACATCCACATGGTGGGAGTTTACAACAAAATAAAATAAATCGTGTGTTTATTTTATTTATTATTAGATAAAAAACCCAAAAAATAACTTTCACCCTCGACAATCTGTCATCAAGGTGAAAGTCTATTTAAGCGAATACCGGCGCTGTGAGTTCAACAGTGCCCTCAGATTTCAATTCTGAGCACCAGTTCAAAATTTATAAAAACCCTCTTGTATGTTTACTATATGTACCTAAAATAAATTTCAAAAATTCATTCCAGGCACTTCGGTCCTCCGAATCACGTGTTGTCAATTTTCGCAGACTGGAAAAATTCCCATATATTAATAAATTTACATGGAAATTCCGAGTCTTTACACACACCTCTTCAAACACATGTCAATGTATAGGGCCATGAAATGTTTTCAAGTGCCCCAATCACTCTTTCGAGTTTACAACCCATCAATTCATATATGTAGCCCTAACATGCTACCTCTAATATGTGCCGCTTCACCTTTTTTTAGCACCATTTATAGGATGCATCACCTCCAATGTAAAACATTAGGCATATATTATAAATACTTTTATTTATTCTCTATAGTTTTAATAAATTTAATTTTTCCGATGAGAAAACATTTTTTCCTTTTCATATAATAAAGAGCTCTATGATTTTTACCATTTTTAATTACCCACATTATGAATAAAATTTATGCAACATGGAATGTACTTCTATGCATTCAATGAATTTTTCAATTTTTAGATTTCCATCTTATAATTATTCTCATATACTATTGTGTTAATTGTGTTGAATCATACATAAAATAGGTAGATTATAAGCAGTTTCAATATCTCTAGAATCTATAACATGATGATTTTTTCATTGAGGTTCTCAGAATAACATCTAAAACTTATTTATCTCAATTAATCTCAAAAAAAATATCTACACCTCAAAAAAACACTAAAAACATCCAATTTTTATCTCATATGGTTGAATATATATAATATACATTCAAATAAAATGCATGGGTTCTTCAATTACATTTTTTATTTACATTATTTTGATATGGTCAATAATGGATTTAATTTAATAATAATGATTGGATAGATTCTGAGTTATGTTAAAGATGTTATGAAATTTTGAGTTGTATGATAAAAATTAGAGAACTAATCTATATGTAAGAGTTCCTATATATTAATCTAGATACATAAGGGTTGGACAAAAAACAATAAATAGTAATTGTAAAAGTATACAATCAAATTATAGAACATTAATATAGGCTTCATGACATGTAATGGTTAGTATATTCTTGAAAATAAATATTTTAAAATACGTAATAAATAGAGTGATATTTGTAAAGGTACATGAGTCCCAATATTAAATATAAAATTATTTATATTTATATTTAAAAGATATCAAATCTATCAAAAGATATACATAAGGATTGGTTGAGGGGACATTGATAAATTTAAAAAATTATTCAGTCACACTACGATATGTAAGAGTGGCTCCAAATTTCTTATGTACAAATATGGGTTAACATAATTATATATAAAAACCACTAGAGTGTTACAATGAATACTTAGGTACGTACTCGATATAACAAATGATACATATGGTAAAACATAATATTTCAATGATTATGTATGTGTATTCATGAAAATATGTAAATGATACTGTGATCATACATGTTATATATAAGGATTAAAAATTATAGATAAATTAATATTTCAAGAAACAAATATTAGAAGCATGAAATTTCATATGATGTTTATTGTTCTTAAAGTAATAAATATCATGGTAATTTGATATATCCATGATTATAGACTATACTAATAGAGTTTTCTATTGAAGAAAATGATGTGATATGATGAGGGTTTTCATATTTCCACTGAGGAAGACAAGGATAAGAATAAAATTAATCTTATGCAATGAGCATAGGTACCATGTTGTAATGATATTTTTATAAGATAAAATTCAGATAAACATGTATTAAATGCTCGACGATTTTATAGAATTATAATGAAAATAAATCATTAGAATCTTAGTTGTAAAATTACAATATTTTTTATTAAAATTGAATGAATTAATACTAAAAATATCATAGTGTAGACTGTTATGTTGTTTCTATATTCAAAATATATGAATTGTGCTGATTTGATAATTTGAATATGGAGTAGAATAAGAATATAATATGAAATATATTTTAATAGAAGATAACTAATACTAGATTCAAATGAAAATATTATGTATTGATGTTGATGACAATAATTGAGAGCTGAAAATGTTCTAGAAAAACAATCATATGGTTTGATGAAAAAAAGAATAATATAAGACAAATAATGTCAATGTGACATTGTTACTACAAAACAAATAATCATTGAATGTATAATATATGAAATAATTTGGAAGATAAGGAAGAATAAGAGTGTAGAATAAGGAAATAATATAACTTCCAATTCATGATATGGGTATTAAGAATCTTGAACTAGAATTAGAAAAAATATAACATAATGAACCTGATTATAATTATGTGCTAATAATTTAGTGAAAAATTTGAGTCAATATGGTCAATGTGCATACTATTTTAGTTATTTATAAATTAGAATTTGAAGATCGATTTGAATTGAACAATATGTCCTCAGTTAATATTGAGCTATCTAAGAGAATAATAGAGTTCTTTTTTTGGTATGAGTTGGAAAACATATTTTATATTAGAGTATCTAGTATCGACAAATAATTAAAGAGACTATAGAGAAATTTTGTGTGATCTACTATTGGGTGACAGCTTTCTTAGAGTCAACGATGTACTCTTCCCTTATATTGTAACCACTTAGACACCTCACAGGAGTCAAGGATGTAATATGATATTCACCTTATTACATCATCTGTGTTAAGGATTAAATATTACCTTATATAGTATTAATTTGAGTAATACAGTGAATATCTCCGTATTATACTTTATTTGTACATGAAAATGAGTTTATACCCATAATGGGATCGATGCTTATAAAACTATTGTGGATTTTTTCTTAATTATTTACTACAATTCATGTGGGTGTTTTTATTTGGAAGTCATATGTAGATCCATTAATTTAAATGTTTTACAAGTTTAGATACTATCATTAGAAATTCATGTTATAAAATATTTTTGAAAAATTTGTTTACACTAATTCACCCCAAGATTAATGACATAATCCCATTGTGAATTTCATTTGGTATCAGAGAAATAAGGTCTATATGATGGGATAAATTATCTTCCATAGTTTCTTCTACTATATATATATGGTTTCTATATTTGAAAAAAAATATGATTAATCTTTTAATTATTATATAATTTTTTCTTTAAAAATAAAAAATAATAAGAAGAATAATGAGGAAAATAATATGAATAGAATCTATATAAAGAATGAGGGACCACCACTATATAATGGTAATCAAGGTTGTAATTGTTACGTCATATCAGTTGAGAATGATCCTCCCAAGGAATAATATTTCGTATACGATGAGTATGAGTCTATTGAATCATTTGAAAACCTCTATTATAAATCCTTGAAATTTTAAAAGAGTTAAATTATGTTCAAAAGCATATACGATTTTCAATACTATACTAAAAACAAATCCCGAACTATTATTATTTAAATATTTCCATTATAAACTATCCCTGAATTATCAGTTATGAATAAGAAGAATAAAATTATAGAATATTTATCATGATACTACCGAATATTAAGATATTAATTCATATAAATGACGTATTAAATTTTCAGTAATTCAATACTATGCACATTATGTAATTTATTTCATTTTTTAAAAAATATTATATTTTAATTTCATTACAGTATGTAAATTTATTTGATATAATTAAATTAATTTATAAAATCATAATATCAAAATTTTCATGTGATTATTTTTTCGGTTTTTTATGAAATGATTAATTTTTTAGAGGATAATAAAATTTATTAATTTTTACTGAAAAATGAATTTTTGTTCCAACATTGTTTAAAGTACAATTTTGGATTAATTTTTTTTAAAATATTGATTTTTCACATTTATTATGTATAATCCAATTATATTTATTGGAATCAATTTTATTTTTAAATATTCTATAAAACCATTTTATCATTAAGAAATCATTTTTTAGAAAAAGTATTTCACATTGTGTTCTGTGATTTTTATCTTAAATTAATTTCAAACACATTATGATATTGAATCATGATAAATGGATTCTATATAATCAATTCTCAGATTTAAATTTTTTAAATAATCCCCATTTCATTTTTGTCTTTATGAATGGTAACCTTGGTAAAAAACTATTCCCCTCTATAAGAATAAAATCTTTAAAATATGGTTAAACATTTAGGCTAACACTTTAACAAATATTTAAAACATGAATTTTCTGTATTATATGATTTTAATTCATCAATTTCAATTAAAATATCTGAAATATAGACACTTGGAATATTTTTTCATTGCAATTAATAGTTAGTTTATTTTATATAATGAAAATTACAAAATATCACTCTCTTTACTTTAAACTTCCCTTTCATGTCCATATAAGGAAAAGAATAACTTGTTAATAAATATTAAAGGTTAGTTTTTAAAAAATTAATTTATCTTTTTGATGATAATTTAATTTAAATTTTTTCTGATTACATAATTACCTTAGACACTAATGCAGAACTGAAACGATATTTTTTCATTTTATGGAAAAAATAAATAAATTATTATAATAATATTAAAATTAATACAATTTGAAGTAATATTAATATTTGAAGAATATTATAGATTAATATTTCATATTAAGGAAATTTACGATTATTATATCTTAATTATACTATTTTATTTATAACATTTTCGTATAATTAAATGAATAGTTCCCCAAATGAGCATAATAATAATTTATGAAAAAAATAAATATTATTATTTTTAAAAATTATTAAAACATTTAAATAGGATAAGGGGATATAATCTAGTCTATAATATCATCACTTTTCCTATTATAGTGAAATTTTTAGCTTATAAGTAAAATTTTAAACAATTATGATAGAAATTTGTTTTACCATGGATAATTTTAAAATTGGTAAACCATGGTATTAATAAAAAAGATAATGTTTTAAAAGGAACCAAAATAGATCAAATTTTTATTTGTTGATGGTATTTTCATCGTAGCATCATTATAGTAAAATATATATCAATTCTTAATAATTTGTATCATGAATTAGTTTAATATATTTAAATATATTTTTTATCCCATGTTCTCCATTTTCCTCCCTTATAAAACGACACTATGACCTCTCTTACTTATATCTAATTGAGAAACAAATATCGACTAAGCCATGACCATTTATCTTATAAAAATTATTATTTAAATTTTTTAGGTTTTTTATTCTAAAAATTATATCTCTATGGTCCTAATGAGTGGATCTATATGATTTATTTTGAAGAATATGTTGTTTTAACACTTATAATGGAAGTCATACATGAGTTAGGGTTTATTCTCAATCCTAACATTATTATGGATTGTTTATGTTTAAGTCCATTCTAGGTAAATTATATTATCATTATATATTACAAAAATAATTTTTTTTATTTTACTAGTTATTTCATTAAATTACATATTTTATTTAATTTTCCTTTCATTGTTTACTAAATATGAAGAACTAACAATTTTATGGTAATCTGAAATAGTTTTAATACTCCATAAGAGATATTTTTCTAACATGTACATGCTTTCCATGTCTGATTAAAAGTATATTTTTTTTTTGATCTCATAAATAAATTTTTACCCATTTTTTTATTTTTAAAAAATTGTTTTAAATTATTTATCTTATCATTTTATGAATGAGGTAATTTTTTGATTTTTTAAGAGTGATGGTGATTTTTTTTCTTATATGGAAAGAACAAAATTTTCTGTAATCATTTCAACTAAATGGTTTAACACTTCCTTTAAAATATTTCAAGGTTTTTTAAAATGAAAATTTTCCTAAATATTTATTAAATTTAAAGATAATTTATTCTAATGTGAAAAGGTTATTTTATTCAAGATGTTTTTCATTGATATATTTACTTTTTATCACCTTTGTTAACATCTATTATTAAATATTAAACATAACTAAGGACATTCCATATAGATAGAATCCACAATATTTTTATAAATGGTTTTTGATTAGTTTTTTTGTGGATATTATTGACATCCAATATGTTAGTTCTTCCAATACAGATACTTGTTGATTTTTATGGAGTGTTGATTATGTTGTAATGTTTATTTATTTCATAAATGAATTTTATTTATTATGTAATAGGTGGGGCCTAGAATTACATATCCCCCAAATTCATCGACATGGCTCATGAGACAAAATTGATATGGTATTTGGAAAAATCCTTACCTATCTATATATATTTCATTCAAGGAGGACATAATTGTATTTTTTAGTGATTTGGAACAAGGCCTCTACAATAAGATTTAAATTTAATGAATTGTATATTCCATATTTATGAATCATTTAATTATATAAATGTTATTTCTTTAATAGATATAATATATGTGGATAAGTTTCAATCCCATGTGATTATTTATATAGAATTATATGATTATCATTTATTCGTTCCAAATTATTCCACATGAACAATTTGTTGATTAAATGGTATTTTATTCTTTATTATTTAAATATTTCTTGTTTATTATGCCTTATTTATTCAATATATAATCCCATATTGAATACACATACTGAACAACTGATCTTACACTTTATTTCATTTCCTTTCTTCAGGAATCTTGGAAGTGTATTATGATTTATATTTGGGGACATACAAGAGTGAATAATGTTGTCCTATAAAAACATCATTTTTTCATTTTATTTTTACATATATAATGTGAGAATCAAGTATATATCTTATTTACAAGGACTAATAATAAATTTGGTCCTCTGGGATGTGATCTATTGTATTTAGTATTAATGTGATATTGTAAAAAATTGATCATGACTTCTAAGGATGATGTATTTACATCTACTCTAATCTTATGGACAATTTGAAAAATATTCTTACTGATGTTTTAACTTACATATTTTATCTTATCAATTTAAAACATGATGATAAAAATATTTGGACTTTTAATTTGATGATATAGAAAAATCATTGTATAAAAAATTTTAAAATTAAAACCTCTCACCTAGTATATTAGAACAAAAGAACTATCTATAATACATTATGGTGAAAATTATTACCTTGATGAATAATAATTTCATAAAAAAAGTGTTAAGAGTGTTAATGTTAACAAAATCATGGCTAAAACGATTCATTCCATAAATGTAGTCAAAAGGTTCAATGATTCATAGTTGAACATTTTTTCTAAAAGGCTTTAGTAACATGAAAATTATTTTTAATAATAATATAAGGGTCATGAAAACCATGTTGATATATTTATAATTGAATGTGAATAATGAGAGGATTCTCTAAAAGATAATAAGATCACTCTAAATAAAATGAATCTTAATCTAGAGGTAAATCTCAGGAATATAAAAGCATCCCATGATGAATAATTATGTAAAAATGGAAGAATAGATTTCCTCATTAAAGATTTCGATACCAATATTTCATGTTATAAAAATCAAAATAGACGAAAGAATGTATTTAAAAAACCCATGAGTATATCCACTACAATTTCATATAGGAAGTATCCCTTGTCCTAGAAAATTCATTATGTTCTATTTTCATTTCAATAGTTTTAGAGATACCATCCAAAATCTGGGAAAATTTGTGTAGATAAAGTGTAAGAAATGCACAAATACATCGTGGGTCGATATAAAAAATAGTAAGATTCACGTTTCCCAATTGTTTTCTCAAATTAAATGTTATTTAGCTCTAAACAACAAGGTCACAAAGCTTGAAAAATTATAGTACAAAGAAAGAATGATAAGTTTTCCATTAATAGTATTATTGAAGCTTAAGGAATAATGGAATTAAATGATTGGTTAATTTCTCAATTATTCCAAATACTATAATAAAGGATAAATTTAGAGACATTATTTTATGAGAAAACATATTGTGCATCATAAAAGAACACATAAAAATAAATATTTTTTGACTTCAAATAGATATATTTTGCTTGATTTTTTTTGAAATTGAAAATATATATATCATTATGATGATGAGTGAAGGTATAAATATACCTTGAATAATTTAATTTTAGTCAATGTAATAAGGTCAAAAAATTTAGAAAGGGTCAATGAAATGAGATAGTTTATCCTTGTGAAGTAACAAAAAAAATGTTAAACCAAGTGCATCTAAGAGAAATGTTTTGAATGATGCTACCATAAGAAATAGATACATATATTATGATAAAAATGTACACATCATTCAAATTTTCTAATAAGAAATAGAAATTAACATTAAAGGATATAATACGAAGAAACAAAAAAGTCAATACCTCAATGACCAAAGATAATTGGTTTGGTGGAAGCCATACTTTATGAAGACGTAAGAAGGTTACCAAATAAAGGTAACATGGTGGCTACTGAGAAGCTGTGTGGATGATTATACTAGACTTTATGTACACTTAATAAAGGTAAAAAATGGCTACTAAGAAACAAGGATTCTATGTAACTCCATTTCACATTGTTTATTCATGGAAAATTAATAATTCCCACTCACTTTGATTTATATGTCTCTTATTCATTTATATGTTTTCTATTTCCCATATCATAGTAATTTATATTTTTTGATAATTTCTATTTCATTATCATTAATTATTATTTTTCAATACAATTTTTTCACTTTTTTTCATTTCGAAGATTTTGGTTGATGTATTTTTCTAATTACATACTTTTATATGTGACTTGGATATTTCAAAGTAATATTTTATACTAATATATTAACTTTATTTATTATATTTCATTGAATATTAACAATTTTGACTTAAATTTATGTATTTTAGGAAAATTATATAAGATGATATATTTCAAGATATTATAATGGAATTTACATTTAAAAATTGATGCTTTACTTATTGATAATGAAAAAGATTTGGAAAATTGGTAAAGGAAATGATCATTATATATTATACTGGGAGCTGGAAAATACACTTATGTTTGGAGTCTTTAAAAATGGAAGACTCTTATTAAAGGAATATTACCTAACATTCAAATTTAGTCATACTTATTAGAGGTAATTTACATATAAGGATAATTCAGAATTTGTAAAAGTGTGGGAACCAAGATATATATTGATGTTTTACTCTTCCATGTTATAAATGTTCTATAAAAATTAACGATTACATAATAATTTCTATAAATAATGATATATTTGTATATTATTTTTACATATTATAGCAATTTACTTTTACACATGCTCATGTTGCAAAATGTTTACCCTTATGTACTATTATCACAAATTATTCCCCATTACATATTTTTTAAAAATATTGAAATATTACTATTGAAAATGAATATTCATTATCAAAAAATAATAAATATTTTGTTATTATTTTTTATTTCATTTTCTATAATAAATAATATTGGGAACACTAGTTATATTAAATATTAAATAATTTAGAGCTTTCAAGGTTTTATTTCATGTGATTATAGTGATTATACATATATTAAAAACTAATTAATTTAGAGTATTTAATTATTGATTTCTTACACAAATATTATAGAGAGTAGTTTTCATATTTAATAGTTGTGATGTTATAAACAGATTATTATTTAAACATTGAATTTGATTATATTTTAATGAAATTTAAAGTTGCCATTTTTGGAAATAAATTCTCAATATATATGAGTATTCGAATCTGATGATTTTTGTGTGGATGATTTATAATTCTATATCATATTTTTAACAAAATATTAACCAATATTTATTTTTCAATAAATAAATAATGTGATGCATATGATGTTTTATATGATATATTTTTGAATTTCATTGACTTATTTGTTTTATATTGTCAATGAATTGATACTGTAATTTTCAGAATAATGAATTTCAATATATATATATATATATTTATATATTCTGGATAATATATTTCTTCAACATAAATATACAGTAAAAAAAGTGGATATAAAAATTTTAATATCCTCTACCATTCTCTAAATATTGTATATCATGATTACTTAATGATTTAAATAAATAGAAAAATAAAAGGGAAATGGAAAAGGATGTAGAAATAAATATTAATACTATTACTATCCATCTTTAATGAACTTGTTGAAGACATTTCATAGCTCCATTTTGAAGGAAAACATATTTTATGGAAGAAGACTAATACACTATTAGTTTCTAGAGATCACATTTTTCTATTGAACTATGTTTAATTTCTATATCTCTCTAATTAATTTTATATATGTCAATAGCTTGTACTCAGTTGTGGGAATCTAAGTATCAACTAATCATACTCAGTTTTACTATTCTAATGAAATGTATGTGACTTCCTTCTGAAATCCTTATTATATAGTAGATCTTGGTAAAAAAAAGTCTTAGAAACATTTACTGAGGGTCAGTTTCTACACTCAGTTGTGGAATCTTGAGTAAATTTAGCTAAATATAGATCCTCATTCCTATTTTTTATATTAATGGAGTGGAAGACTGATGTTATTTATATCCCTAAACAATACTAAAAATATATATTCCCTATAATTTATTTACATTATTTTATTATTATGATTATAAAAATATAAATAAAAAATCTAAATAGAATTAAATATGAGATTTTAAATTCAATGAAATATTTTAAAAGATGCAGTTCACCTTTTATTGAGTCTTTGATTATGCTACTAAATGGATAATAATTAAAATTAGAGTTACCATAATGAATTCCGTTAATTGGTATATTTAACCTTGATGAAAGGTTTTATTTATTCTAATTACCAATATTCTGGTGTCAAAACATCACCTACAATGATATAAAATCCTTTTGAAAAAATATTTTTGAGAAAAATATCTTTCTTTGAATAGACAAGCTAAGATGGAAAAATAAAGAAATGGAATTTGAATTATTAGAACTTCATATTTCCATGGTGATAATTATAGATTGTATAAAAATATAAATATTATGAATTTCTAGAAAAATTGATTGATTTCGTATAGGAAGTTGGTGAAACACTATATGATTCCATTTAATTAACCTAGAATATTGAGTACTAAAAAATGTTGATTATGATCTAAATTTAAATTATTTAAAATATATCATTTGAATATTATGACCTGTTGAGTATAATGTATTTTGAAAATTTTCTATAAAATATAATATATGGGAAACTATTGTTGTTTCATATAAAGTAACTTTTATTATAATAAAATTCTGCTGTAATACATAAATTTTAATGTTTAAATCATTAAGGGTGATTGATGAAGATATTAATACTAAAGTGACAAGATGACTTGTATATAAATTGAATGATTTTGTTTCAAGGGGAACTAGTGTAAATAATATATCAAGATTAAAATATTTAAATTGTTCTACCTCTGAACTGGAATGGAACCATTTCTACTATTAAATTGTTCACACATGTTAAATAGTTTTAAAAAAATAATTAATTGGAACACTCATGATATATGAATCTTATTTGAATACATGTTCTATTTATAAAAAAAATTATTAATGTTTTTAAAATTATCTTCATATGGATTGTATATTAATCAGAGAGAAAAAGGCTAATAAAACATACCCAAAATTCTTATGAAGATTATATTAGTTTGTATTATGGTGATGAACAAAACCAAATTGTTAAAAGATTCAATATGTTTGATTATATGATAAATTAACTCCATAAAAAATCATGTTGGTTGATAGAGTCACAATAGAGGTAAAAGGTCTCAATAAAAATTTTTCCATGAAATTTACCATATAATATGTCATTTGACTCTTAATTCTCTAACATTAGTCATATATGGGATAAAATGTATCTCTATTATTAATGAAAAAATGGTATATCTATATTTTTTAGGATTTCTCACACAAATAGGTATGTGTATTCCTAAATTTTTTTCTTAATAAAGTTACTTTGTTTTAAAAACATCCCTTTAGTTCTAGGCACTGTATTTTACCCATTATTAATGAAAATGGGAACCAAAACCAAAAATAAATTTGTAGGGTTTTCATGGCACGTTTTCTCCTTGAAGACCCACTAATACATGATAGAACCGCTAATTAAAAGATTAACTTGTATCTAAGCATTTGATATGACTATTTATAGAGCTAAAATGTTCACTTATTTAAAATGTTTTAGAAACTATTAGTTGGAATAATGGGATGTTTTTATTCATAAAAAAAATGCTCCAATGTAATTTTCCTAGTCCATGAGCCAATGTGCTTCACCAAAATCATGTTCCCATTTTCATCAAATAAGTCTAGGCACCTAGTTTACTTTATCAAGTCTTATGACCATACAATTTCTCCCATGTCCCTACAAGTTCACCTAAGAGGTCACACCCTGATCTGGGCTACCTGAAGGAACTAATGTGCTCTCTTATTGCACCATAGTTGTCCAACATAATTGATTTTCCCTTCCTACTTTCACACAGGCAGCTCAAAAATTTTTCCTACCAATATACACCATGGCCTCATACTTTTCTACTTTTTAGAAGATGCATAGACAGTTAAAAATCCCTTCACTTGAATCGATTTTTACCTCTTTAGGTACCACATTTATACCAAAGTTTGTTTAAATAAACTAAGAGGAAGTATAATTAAGACATCTATAGGTAAAAACATCATGAAAGATCCCTTCATCCACATACATCCTTTACTATGGATAATGATCCACATCATCAAAAACATAAGAGCATATTTCAACTAAAACCTCTTTTAGTGACATACAATATCAAACCTCTCTCAAATCTATATGATGAGCTCCATACTATGGAAAATCCTTTTCCCTTCCTCAATAAAGGCAATTCCTTTTTTCCAAGCCTCATCTATTGTGATTCCTTCACTTTTCCAACAAATAGCATAAAGAATCACTCTTTTTATTTTCCCTCTACTATGAGAGAACACCACTTTTTTCTTATCCTTATTCTTGGAAATATCACCTTATTTTATTAAATCTTTATTTGGGAAAAGTATAATCTTCACTTTTCCCACCACCAGGGACAAGCGGTATATTTTCTCATCCCAAAACTAGGGTCATTAATCATATTTTCTTTTCCATCCATTATTGTTAATCACCCCTTTTTCATTTATCCCTATACAAGGGTGAAGTATAATCACTATTTATACATCTAATAGGAAAAAACACAAATATTTTCTTATCCCTTCATTAGGGTGAAGTATAATCTTCACATAGCACTCCATAATAGAACATCAACATCTTCTCTAGAACTATACTAGGTAAATATCATTATCTAATATCCCTCCACTAGGATGAATTTATATATCTTCACCAATGTCCCTTACCTGAGTGAACTGCCATCTTTATATCGTAGACGTGGGAAAAATTTCCACTATAATTTGAATTGTAGAGAATCCATTTCACTAGATCTCTAAACTGGTAACCCAATTATCATGGCCACAAAATAAGACCACTATATTCATTGTATTACAGAATAAACACAATTGTACATGCCATTAAACAGATGTACCCTCAATAATGTCATTATCTCATTTTTAACTTGAAATCTAATAAAAACTATGGGATGATTATGATAATTCATCCCCTTTCTCAGGGGAGTTCATTATCTAAGTATATCAGTGAGATTATACCTACCTCATGTTACCCATCAAGGATATCAATGTTTCAATTTTTTATCCTTGATCACAAATTGATCTTTTTGTCTATGGGCCTCTTTACTAGTTTTAATCATTAACCACTATAGTATTCCTTTACCCATCATGTTACCAATAGATATGATGTTGATAACCTTAGGGAAACATCATAATATGTGTTATCACTAACCATTCCTCTCTTTACTAGATAAGTAGTGTAGGTAATGTGCTTTGAGATATCTAATGATGAATCCCCAGTTAATATTTAATTATTACTAATTTTGCGACACAATATTCCTGGATTCATAATATAAAACAAAATTAAAATATCCTTACTATATAATATAATTTTTTTGGTGTGATCATGTCACATGACTGTAACTGATATTTACCTAACACTATGTAATTTGTTTCTTAATAATCAGTATATGTTGGACCCCGTCTTGAGGTCCAATCCAAAAATCTATAAATATACTTTCCATCTTACATGGAGAGAATAAGATGATTCACTTTACCAAAAAAAACCTTGAGTTGAGACAATCCTATAGGTATCCTTGTAATCACCTATAGTTGAGATACTACACTTAGTTTTCATATTTTCCTTTAGTTGAAATACTCCACTGGGATTTATCCAATATGGTCTTCTAACTAGGTTTAATCACCTACTATATGTTCTCTTTTTTGGATACCAATATATATGATAATATATTAGGATATCTCATTCTTGATCACTAATCCATTACATGTTTTCTCCACTTTTATAAAATTGGTCTCCTTTATAGGCATCCTAATAGCGATAATATAAACAATTTATAGACTTCATTAAACAATATAGTTACCAATATACAAGGGGTATACATCTCTATATAGGCCTCCTACATTGTGTAATCCATACCAAATTTCATTTCCTATTTAGTTACCGAAAAATAGGACAAATCTAAAAGGTCAACTCATAGATAATTCCCACACTAAGTATTACTAGGAACCTTCAATCACATATTATATTTTTAATGACATTAGAGTTAATGTATATGGTCCTTCAAATTCGACTTTAAAATGTTCAAAAAGACTCATTAATAGAAATAAAACTACATGTGTTATGATTCCTTTCATGGGGATACATTGAATGCCCCTTTGAAGGGACCAATTCAAAATCCACAACACCTATAACCTCTCTAGATGTTAAAAAATTCTAAAGTCACTAACTATTTTTATAAACCCTAGACAATGCTTTTAATAAGAGAATGATATATAACCTCATATATATATGTATAAATATGTATATATATATTCGCATTTAAACATGGTTTTGATTGATAACTAGAAATGAAGTAACTAGTACCACCCTAGTATTCGGGAAGAATTAGTGAACCTATATAAAATATATACGAAATTCCTAGACATGGTAATAATTCCTCCTAAAAGAATGAGATTATCCTATCCTACCATCCTCTCGAAAAATGAACTTTCCAATGCATTGTGGGTAAAAACCACATGTTATCACCTACCATTAGAAATTAGTTCCACACTGGCATCAATGTATTAGGGTGTGGTAATGCATTGGAGTTTTCAACAGATATAGATTGGTGAAATTTATGTGAATCCTTTAACTGGGTAAGTTACTGATCTAGAATTCTCTTACTTGTGATGTTGTAATTATGGGTTTTTTGTTGGTGTTTCACTTTTAGGGCCTTTAGGGCACCATTAAATCTAAATGGAATCTGCCAATTCACTATTAGATTCCAATAATGTTGGATAATCTTATAGTTCCTAAAAAATACATGAAGTTGTTTTTTACAATTGGTTGACACAATGGAAATACACCATGACTACCATGGGGGTTATATCTATGTGGCCCTAATGTCTTTTTCCACTAACCCAACATTTTAGGTGTTGGATATTTATTTATCTATTCTGAGAATACGATATCAATGGCTCAATCCCAACATTATAGGATTATTCTTATATCCACTAGATGATGAAACCCCATCATTTATCTTGCCAATGATAGTCTTTAGAGAAGATAATGGCCTTTATTTATACATCCAACTACATTGGGAGTCTATCTATAGAGAATATTAATAGATAACATTATTATATAATGGGTGTGGAAGAGGATTACAATTTATTCTAGGAGACCATGCATGAGATTCCTATGATTCTTCAATTAACCATGTTAGTCTTCATAAATGTTTTACTATAATTCTATAACAGGTTTCAATGATATCTATGTTTTACCTAATCATACATACCAGGGATTCTAAAAGTAAAGTCCACTGGGGAATCTAACCACTAAAACCCAAGATTAGGAAAATATTTTAACTAATATAAATATACCAAAGATACATATTTATAAATTAATAGTGTCCTATTTCTAATCCCAAATCACCATTAGCAAGAGACCCTATACATCATCACAGTCAATTTTGGTAATTGTAAAATCCATGGGGTAATTCTGTCGCACAAGGCTACGGTCATTTTTACCCAAAAATAATCTCTTGTATCATCTATTAGGTTGGAATATATCCAAATTATGTTTAAACTAACTCTAAGTAAATTATTCATTACTCTAATATGTTTTACATCAATAAAGTTCATCAATATTTACTTAATTGATGTTGTTAACAATGAAACCACCGAAGAAAAAAATGATGGGGACAAATTTAAATTCAAACTAACACCCAAAATTGGTGAACACATATTTGTATAAGATGATATTTTTTAGTTAATGGCAAGAATATATAAACTTCAATAGGCCATTGTTAAGTTTCTCAAAGGAAACATACCCACTGAGTTCATCTATCTGGATAAATCCATCATGCCTTCTTCATATAATTCTCATTAATGGGAAGATATTTATCAACCCACAAATGTATAATTTATCCGCAAATAAATATAGAACAATACAAATAAATTTATTTTATTGTTTCCATAATTGATTATCAAGATTTCCCACCATTGGGTAGACATTAGGATATTGTTCAATAAATTCACTCAGGGAATACATGGGCTATGGATTCCACTGAATTATTGGATTCCATACTTATTTATTGGATTATAATGTTGTTATATGTGCACTTATTCAACAATTGAGGATGTCTTACAATGAGTGTGCTGATTTCACTTCACATCCTCCCAACCATGGGAATCCCAATTTCTCAACATTTAGTGGAAAAATAGAACCATAGAATCATATCCCACATTATTCAATATATTATGGATTAATATTAATAACCCAAAAATAATAAAAGTCTTCCAATATAAGATTCACTACACATACCTTAAATGATTCGGTAATTTATTGGTATAATAACCATGAAGATGGGTATGTTGTAATATTTGAATATCTCTATTATGAAATCCTCTACAAACTCATCTTTATGCCATTGATAAACAGTAATTCACCTCTCTAAGTACAAGAAATCATATAATGATCGATTTTTATAATATATTTTTATTATGGTGGGGTTCTATATTATTTATGGATAAATAGCTACCTCTGGAACAATTTCTGATGAACAATGTAGAGAACCTATGTGCAGAGTTCAAAACCACTCTAATCCAAATAAATAACTCAAGTGGGTTATAAGAGTTTGTGACCATAGAAAATGTCTAGAGTATGTTACTCACAAAACCAAGGAAATATCTCATCAGTCATCATCCTAAAATAATTAAATCTCAGAATGTAAATACGACTATTTTGACCCTTCATATGATAAGGTTGTGGAAACATATCCATTAAAATCGGAAGAAAAAAATGTGTTCCTTCCATAATTCCAATGTTTTGGGGAGATATATCATAGATAAGAATAATAAACTGATATCTTTTCCATAGGTCAAGAGGATATATTATATAAGGAAGTAATTTCCCCCAAAATATTTCCCTCATCATCTTATGTTGGGTCCCGTAATCTTAGAGTGCTTCATATTCAAAGATATACTATAAAATATATTCAATGATGTCAATATACTAATAGATAAAATCAAAGTTCATATAGTATATTTTAATGTAAAACCCTATGATTTTAGATTCTATTAAATGAATAAAATATTTGATATAATTCACCACACACATCCCTAATCATAAACAACCTCTCAAATAATAATATTTAAATATGAATTTTATAACCTAGTAGTTTGACAGGATAGTATAGATAGGAATAAATGAATTATTAAATATATATATGTATATATATTTCTTAGTGAAAAAATGTGAATCAGTTATTTTAATTTTTAGAAATTTCAATCCTAAAAAATAAAATATTTATTAAAAATTTTATGTAAAAATAGTTATATAGTCAATTTTTGTTTTTATTCAAAAAAATTACATTTTTGGGTATTTATTGAAAAAAATTTATTTGAAAGTACAATAACTTTTATGAATTTTTCATGATATAAGAATAACTTGAAATATTATTATACATTTTAATATAATAAATATTTACCATAATGTAATATAATTAATTTTATAATATTATATTGAAATTATATATCTATGTTTAACATTTTTTTTAATACTACATATTGTTTTTATTCAAAATAAAATTGATTTTTGTTCTTCTCTGTTAATCAATTGATCACAAATACACTTTAATATTTTTTTATTTATAAATAATATTATGTATATTTTTATTCTATATATACCAATTAATTCTGTTGGAAGAAACATAATACCTTACATGAAGAAAAAATTCATTACCAGGTAAAAGGTTAAAATTGGTTAAATGGGGGGTTAAATGAAAAATATAATGGTTTATATGAAATTTAAACATGTCAATATTTTATTGGTAGAACATATTTTGACCTTATATATATAATATTTAATATTTTGACAATTTGAAGTCACATGAATTGCGTTTGTCTTAAAACATATAATAATATTTCATGTATTTACAAGATTGTCAATCACCTCACTTCCAAAAGGGAATTCCCAATCCACTATTTTTTCACACCAAATGAACCCTTTATTCCATACATGATCTACCAATACAACATCCAATATTCCTTAAATAATTATTTTATATTATGACCTTCCAAAAAATAACCTAATTAGGGTTTAATATTAATATTGAAATTCATAGTATCGAGTAAATCTACTTATCAGGTTAAATGAATTAGTGGATACATGGTTTTGAAATTTCTTATCTTATTTAAATAAACCCTTGTAACCTAAAATGATTCAATTATCTCATGTAGAGACTCTTGATTATTCATGTATTCACTAAATAAAGAAACAATGAATAATGTGATTTTAACAAGGTTCAGTCCCATCCTTAGTAAGATACTCTCTATCATGGTTGGTTAGTCTTTCCAACCAATTTTTCATCACTATATGTAAAAAAAATAAACAATTATAGTTTTATAATAAAGTAAAACAACTATTATCCAAAGTTTAACAAGAAAATACATATTAAAAATACATGTATACATGATATATAGGTGAGATTAGAAACATATTCTTGGGGGAATGATATCTTTAATATTAGATCATGTATATCTCACTTATTAAAACTACTAAAATATTGAATAATAACTTATCACTTCCTAAAGATCAATTTTGGAATTAGTTATCAATATCATTAAGTCTCATTGAATTCATGACCTCCTCAAATAAAGATTAATGGTCACTGGTCTATCTAATAATTTTTAATTCTTCAGCTCTTAGTCTTATTTTACTTACTCTTGACTCTAACACACCATTTTTGACAATAGCTTATCATTTTTATATATCAAATATGTTAGTTCTTCCAATACAGATAGTTGTTGATTTTTATGGAATGTTGATTATGTTGTAATGTTTATTTATTTCATAAATGAATTTTATTTATTATGTTATAGGTGGGGCCTAGAATTACATATCCCCCAAATTCATCGACATGGCTCATGAGACAAAATTGATATGGTATTTGGAAAAATCCTTACCTATCTATATATATTTCATTCAATGAGGACATAATTGTATTTTTTAGTGATTTGGAACAAGGCCTCTACAGTAAGATTTAAATTTAATGAATTTTATATTCCATATTTATGAATCATTTAATGATATAAATGTTATTTCTTTAATAGATATAATATATGTGGATAATTTTCAATCCCATGTGATTATTTATATAGAATTATATGATTATCATTTATTCGTTCCAAATTATTCCACATGAACAATTTGTTGATTAAATGGTATTTTATTCTTTATTATTTAAATATTTCTTGTTTATTATGCCTTATTTATTCAATATATAATCCCATATTGAATACACATACTGAACAACTGATCTTACACTTTATTTCATTTCCTTTCTTCAGGAATCTTGGAAGTGTATTATGATTTATATTTGGGGACATACAAGAGTGAATAATGGTGTCCTATAAAAACATCATTTTTTCATTTTATTTTTACATATATAATGTGAGAATCAAGTATATATCTTATTTACAAGGACTAGTAATAAATTTGGTCCTCTGGGATGTGATCTATTATATTTAGTATTAATGTAATAATGTAAAAAATTGATCATGACTTCTAAGGATGATGTATTTACATCTACTCTAATCTTATGGACAATTTGAAAAATATTCTTACTGATGTTTTAACTTACATATTTTATCTTATCAATTTAAAACATGATGATAAAAATATTTGGACTTTTAATTTGATGATATAGAAAAATCATTATATAAAAAATTATAAAATTAAAACCTCTCACCTAGTATATTAGAACAAAAGAACTATCTATAATACATTATGGTGAAAATTATTACCTTGATGAATAATAATTTCATAAAAAAAGTGTTAAGAGTGTTAATGTTAACAAAATCATGGCTAAAACGATTCATTCCATAAATGTAGTCAAAAGGTTCAATGATTCATAGTTGAAGATTTGTTCTAAAATGCTATAGTAACATGAAAATTATTTTTAATAATAATATAAGGGTCATGAAAACGATGTTGATATATTTATAATTGAATGTGAATAATGAGAGGATTCTCTAAAAGATAATAAAATCACTCTAAATAAAATGAATCTTAATCTAGAGGTAAATATCAGGAATATAAAAGCATCCCATGATGAATAATTATATAAAAATGGAAGAATAGATTTCCTCATTAAAGATTTCGATACCAATATTTCATGTTATAAAAATCAAAATAGACGAAAGAATGTATTTAAAAAACCCAAGAGTATATCCACTACAATTTCATATAGGAAGTATCCCTTGTCCTAGAAAATTCATTATGTTCTATTTTCATTTCAATAGTTTTTGAGATACCATCCAAAATCTGGGAAAATTTGTGTAGAGAAAGTGTAAGAAATGCACAAATACATCGTGGGTCGATATAAAAAATAGTAAGATTCACGTTTCCCAATTGTTTTCTCAAATTAAATGTTATTTAGCTCTAAACAACAAGGTCACAAAGCTTGAAAAATTATAGTACAAAGAATGAATGATAAGTTTTCCATTAATAGTATTATTGAAGCTTAAGGAATAATGGAATTAAATGATTGGTTAATTTCTCAATTATTCCAAATACTATAATAAAGGATAAATTTAGAGACATTATTTTATGAGAAAACATATTGTGCCTCATAAAAGAACACATAAAAATAAATATTTTTTGACTTCAAATAGATATATTTTGCTTGATTTTTTTTGAAATTGAAAATATATATATCATTATGATGATGAGTGAAGGTATAAATATACCTTGAATAATTTAATTTTAGTCAATGTAATAAGGTCAAAAAATTTAGAAAGGGTAAATGAAATGAGATCGTTTATCCTTGTGAAGTAACACAAAAAAAATGTTAAACCAAGTGCATCTAAGAGAAATGTTTTGAATGATGCTACCATAAGAAATAGATACATATATTATGATAAAAATGTACACATCATTCAAATTTTCTAATAAGAAATAGAAATTAACATTAAAGGATATAATACGAAGAAACAAAAAAGTCAATACCTGAATGACCAAAGATAATTGGTTTGGTGGAAGCCATACTTTATGAAGACGTAAGAAGGTTACCAAATAAAGGTAACATGGTGGCTACTGAGAAGCTGTGTGGATGATTAAACTAGACTTTATGTACACTTAATAAAGGTAAAAAATGGCTACTAAGAAACAAGGATTCTATGTAACTCCATTTCACATTGTTTATTCATGGAAAATTAATAATTCCCACTCACTTTGATTTATATGTCTCTTATTCATTTATATGTTTTCTATTTCCCATATCATAGTAATTTATATTTTTTGATAATTTCTATTTCATTATCATTAATTATTATTTTTCAATACAATTTTTTTACTTTTTTTCATTTCGAAGATTTTGGTTGATGTATTTTTCTAATTACATACTTTTATATGTGACTTGGAGATTTCAAAGTAATATTTTATACTAATATATTAACTTTATTTATTATATTTCATTGAATATTTACAATTTTGACTTAAATTTATGTATTTTAGGAAAATTATATAAGATGATATATTTCAAGATATTATAATGGAATTTACATTTAAAAATTGATGCTTTACTTATTGATAATGAAAAAGATTTGGAAAATTGGTAAAGGAAATGATCATTATATATTATACTGGGAGCTGGAAAATACACTTATGTTTGGAGTCTTTAAAAATGGAAGACTCTTATTAAAGGAATATTACCTAACATTCAAATTTAGTCATACTTATTAGAGGTAATTTACATATAAGGATAATTCAGAATTTGTAAAAGTGTGGGAACCAAGATATATATTGATGTTTTACTCTTCCATGTTATAAATGTTCTATAAAAATTAACGATTACATAATAATTTATATAAATAATGATATATTTGTATATTATTTTTACATATTATAGCAATTTACTTTTACACATGCTCATGTTGCAAAATGTTTACCCTTATGTACTATTATCACAAATTATTTCCCATTACATATTTTTCAAAAATATTGAAATATTACTATTGAAAATGAATATTCATTATCAAAAAATAATAAATATTTTGTTATTATTTTTTATTTCATTTTCTATAATAAATAATATTGGTAACACTAGTTATATTAAATATTAAATAATTTAGAGTTTTCAAGGTTTTATTTCATGTGATTATAGTGATTATACATATATTAAAAACTAATTAATTTAGAGTATTTAATTATTGATTTCTTACACAAATATTATAGAGAGTAGTTTTAATATTTAATAGTTGTGATGTTATAAACAGATTATTATTTAAACATTGAATTTGATTATATTTTAATGAAATTTAAAGTTGCCATTTTTGGAAATAAATTCTCAATATATATGAGTATTCGAATCTGATGATTTTTGTGTGGATGATTTATAATTCTATATCATATTTTTAACAAAATATTAACCAATATTTATTTTTCAATAAATAAATTATGTGATGCATATGATGTTTTATATGATATATTTTTGAATTTCATTGACTTATTTGTTTTATATTGTCAATGAATTGATACTGTAATGTTCAGAATAATGAATTTCAATATATATATATATATATTTATATATTCTGGATAATATATTTCTTCAACATAAATATACAGTAAAAAAGTGGATATAAAAATTTTAATATCCTCTACCATTCTCTAAATATTGTATATCATGATTACTTAATGATTTAAATAAATAGAAAAATAAAAGGGAAATGGAAAAGGATGTAGAAATAAATATTAATACTATTACTATCCATCTTTAATGAACTTGTTGAAGACATTTCATAGCTCCATTTTGAAGGAAAACATATTTTATGGAAGAAGACTAATACACTATTAGTTTCTAGAGATCACATTTTTCTATTGAACTATGTTAAATTTCTATATCTCTCTAATTAATTTTTTATATTTCAATAGCTTGTACTCAGTTGTGGGAATCTAAGTATCAACTAATCATACTCAGTTTTACTATTCTAATGAAAAGTATGTGAATTCCTTCTGAAATCCTTATTATATAGTATATCTTGGTAAAAAAAAGTCTTAGAAACATTTACTGAGGGTCAGTTTCTACACTCAGTTGTGGAATCTTGAGTAAATTTAGCTAAATATAGATCCTCATTCCTATTTTTTATATTAATGGAGTGGAAGACTGATGTTATTTATATCCCTAAACAATACTAAAAATATATATTCCCTATAATTTATTTACATTATTTTATTATTATGATTATAAAAATATAAATAAAAAATCTAAATAGAATTAAATATGAGATTTTAAATTCAATGAAATATTTTAAAAGATGCAGTTCACCTTCTATTGAGTCTTTGATTATGCTACTAAATGGATAATAATTAAAATTAGAGTTACCATAATGAATTCCGTTAATTGGTATATTTAACCTTGATGAAAGGTTTTATTTATTCTAATTACCAATATTCTGGTGTCAAAACATCACCTACAATGATATAAAATCCTTTTGAAAAAATATTTTTGAGAAAAATATCTTTCTTTGAATAGACAAGCTAAGATGGAAAAATAAAGAAAAGGAATTTGAATTATTAGAACTTCATATTTCCATGGTGATAATTATAGATTGTATAAAAATATAAATATTATGAATTTCTAGAAAAATTGAATGATTTCGTATATGAAGTTGGTGAAACACTATATGATTCCATTTAATTAACCTAGAATATTGAGTGCTAAAAAATGTTGATTATGATCTAAATTTAAATTATTTAAAATCTATCATTTGAATATTATGACCTGTTGAGTATAATGTATTTTGAAAATTTTCTATAAAATAAAATATATGGGAAACTATTGTTGTTTCATATAAAGTAACTTTTATTATAATAAAATTCAGTTGTAATACATAAATTTTAATGTTTAAATCATTAAGGGTGATTGATGAAGATATTAATACTAAAGTGACAAGATGACTTGTGTATAAATTGAATGATTTTGTTTCAAGGGGAACTAGTGTAAATAATATATCAAGATTAAAATATTTAAATTGTTCTACCTCTGAACTGGAATGGAACCATTTCTACTATTAAATTGTTCACACATGTTAAATAGTTTTAAAAAAATAATTAATTGGAACACTCATGATATATGAATCTTATTTGAATACATGTTCTATTTATAAAAAAATTATTAATGTTTTTAAAATTATCTTCATATGGATTGTATATTAATCAGAGAGAAAAAGGCTAATAAAACATACCCAAAATTCTTATGAAGATTATATTAGTTTGTATTATGGTGATGAACAAAACCAAAATGTTAAAAGATTCAATATGTTTGATTATATGATAAATTAACTCCATAAAAAATCATGTTGGTTGATAGAGTCACAATAGAGGTAAAAGGTCTCAATAAAAATTTTTCCATGAAATTTACCATATAATATGTCATTTGACTCTTAATTCTCTAACATTAGTCATATATGGGATAGAATGTATCTCTATTATTAATGAAAAATGGTATATCTATATTTTTTAGGATTTCTCACACAAATAGGTATGTGTATTCCTAAATTTTTTTCTTAATAAAGTTACTTTGTTTTAAAAACATCCCTTTAGTTCTAGGCACTGTATTTTACCCATTATTAATGAAAATGGGAACCAAAACCAAAAATAAATTTGTAGGGTTTTCATGGCACGTTTTCTCCTTGAAGACCCACTAATACATGATAGAACCGCTAATTAAGGGATTAACTTGTATCTAAGCATTTGATATGACTATTTATAGAGCTAAAATGTTCACTTATTTAAAATGTTTTAGAAACTATTAGTTGGAATAATGGGATGTTTTTATTCATAAAAAAAATGCTCCAATGTAATTTTCCTAGTCCATGAGCCAATGGGCTTCACCAAAATCATGTTCCCATTTTCTTCAAATAAGTCTAGGCACCTAGTTTACTTTATCAAGTCTTATGACCATACAATTTATCCCATGTCCCTACAAGTTCACCTAAGATGTCACACCCTGATCTGGGATACCTGAAGGAACTAATGTGCTCTCTTATTGCACCATAGTTGTCCAACATAATTGATTTTCCCTTCCTACTTTCACACAGGCAGCTCAAAAATTTTTCCTACCAATATACACCATGGCCTCATACTTTTCTACTTTTTAGAAGATGCATAGACAGTTAAAAATCCCTTCACTTGAATCGATTTTTACCTCTTTAGGTACCACATTTATACCAAAATTTGTTTAAATAAACTAAGAGGAAGTATAATTAAGACATCTGTAGGTAAAAACATCATGAAAGATCCCTTCATCCACATACATCCTTTACTATGGATAATGATCCACATCATCAAAAACATAAGAGCATATTTCAACTAAAACCTCTTTGAGTGACATACAATATTAAACCTCTCTCAAATCTATATGATGAGCTCCATACTATGGAAAATCCTTTTCCCTTCCTCAATAAAGGCAAATCCTTTTTTCCAAGCCTCATCCATTGTGATTCCTTCACTTTTCCAACAAATAGCATAAAGAATCACTCTTTTTATTTTCCCTCTACTATGAGAGAACACCACTTTTTTCTTATCCTTATTCTTGGAAATATCACCTTATTTTATTAACTCTTTATTTGGGAAAAGTATAATCTTCACTTTTCCCACCACCAGGGACAAGCGGTATATTTTCTCATCCAAAAACTAGGGTCATTAATCATATTTTCTTTTCCATCCATTATTGTTAATCACCCCTTTTTCATTTATCCCTATACAAGGGTGAAGTAGAATCACTATTTATACATCTAATAGGCAGAAACACAAATTTTTTCTTATCCCTTCATTAGGGTGAAGTATAATCTTCACATAGCACTCCATAATAGAACATCATCATCTTCTCTAGAACTATACTAGGTAAATATCATTATCTAATATCCCTCCACTAGGATGAATTTATATATCTTCACCAATGTCCCTTACCTGAGTGAACTGCCATCTTTATATCGTAGACATGGGAAAAATTTCCACTATAATTTGAATTGTAGAGAATCCATTTCACTAGATCTCTAAACTGGTAACCCAATTATCATGGCCACAAATAAGACCACTATATTCATTGTATTACAGAATAAACACAATTGTACATGCCATTAAACAGATGTACCCTCAATAATGTCATTATCTCATTTTTAACTTGAAATCTAATAAAAACTATGGGATGATTATGATAATTCATCCCCTTTCTCAGGGGAGTTCATTATCTAAGTATATCAGTGTGATTATACCTACCTCATGTTACCCATCAAGGATATCAATGTTTCAATTTTTTATCCTTGATCACAAATTGATCTTTTTGTCTATTTGCCTCTTTACTAGTTTTAATCATTAACCACTATAGTATTCCTTTACCCATCATGTTACCAATAGATATGATGTTGATAACCTTAGGGAAACATCATAATATGTGTTATCACTAACCATTCCTCTCTTTACTAGATAAGTAGTGTAGGTAATGTTCTTTGAGATATCTAATGATGAATCCCCAGTTAATATTTAATTATTACAAATTTTGCGACACAATATTCCTGGATTCATAATATAAAACAAAATTAAAATATCCTTACTATATAATATAAATTTTTTGGTGTGATCATGTCACATGACTGTAACTGATATTTATCTAACACTATGTAATTTGTTTCTTAATAATCAGTATATGTTGGACCCCGTCTTGAGGTCCAATCCAAAAATCTATAAATATACTTTCCATCTTACATGGAGAGAATAGGATGATTCACTTTACCAAAAAAAACCTTGAGTTGAGACAATCCTATAGGTATCCTTGTAATCACCTATAGTTGAGATACTACACTTAGTTTTCATATTTTCCTTTAGTTGAAATACTCCACTGGGATTTATCCAATATGGTCTTCTAACTAGGTTTAATCACCTACTATATGTTCTCTTTTTTGGATACCAATATATATGATAATATATTAGGATATCTCATTCTTGATCACTAATCCATTACATGTTTTCTCTACTTTTATGAAATTGGTCTCCTTTATAGGCATCCTAATAGCGATAATATAAACAATTTATAGACTTCATTAAACAATATAGTTACCAATATACAAGGGGTATACATCTCTATATAGGCCTCCTACATTGTGTAATCCATACCAAATTTCATTTCCTATTTAGTTACCGAAAAATAGGACAAATCTAAAAGGTCAACTCATAGATAATTCCCACACTAAGTATTACTAGGAACCTTCAATCACATATTATATTTTTAATGACATTAGAGTTAATGTATATGGTCCTTCAAATTCGAGTTTAAAATGTTCAAAAAGACTCATTAATAGAAATAAAACTACATGTGTTATGATTCCTTTCATGGGGATACATTGAATGCCCCTTTGAAGGGACCAATTCAAAATCCACAACACCTATAACCTCTCTAGATGTTAAAAAATTCTAAAGTCACTAACTATTTTTATAAACCCTAGACAATGCTATTAATAAGAGAATGATATATACCCTCATATATATATATGTATAAATATGTATATATATATTCGCATTTAAACATGGTTTTGATTGATAACTAGAAATGAAGTAACTAGTACCACCCTAGTATTCGGGAAGAATTAGTGAACCTATATAAAATATATACGAAATTCCTAGACATGGTAATAATTCCTCCTAAAAGAATGAGATTATCCTGTCCTACCATCCACTCGAAAAATGAACTTTCCAATGCATTGTGGGTAAAAACCACATGTTATCACCTACCATTAGAAATTAGTTCCACACTGGCATCAATGTATTAGGGTGTGGTAATGCATTGGAGTTTTCAACAGATATAGATTGGTGAAAGTTATGTGAATCCTTTAACTGGGTAAGTTACTGATCTAGAATTCTCTTACTTGTGATGTTGTAATTATGGGTTTTTTGTTGGTGTTTCACTTTTAGGGCCTTTAGGGCACCATTAAATCTAAATGGAATCTGCCAATTCACTATTAGATTCCAATAATGTTGGATAATCTTATAGTTCCTAAAAAATACATGAAGTTGTTTTTTACAATTGGTTGACACAATGGAAATACACCATGACTACCATGGGGGTTATATCTATGTGGCCCTAATGTCTTTTTCCACTAACCCAACATTTTAGGTGTTGGATATTTATTTATCTATTCTGAGAATACGATATCAATGGCTCAATCCCAACATTATAGGATTATTCTTATATCCACTAGATGATGAAACCCCATCACTTATCTTGCCAATGATAGTCTTTAGAGAAGATAGTGGCCTTTATTTATACATCCAACTACATTGGGAGTCTATCTATAGAGAATATTAATAGATAACATTATTATATAATGGGTGTGGAAGAGGATTACAATTTATTCTAGGAGACCATGCATGAGATTCCTATGATTCTTCAATTAACCATGTTAGTCTTCATAAATGTTTTACTATAATTCTATAACAGGTTTCAAAGATATCTATGTTTTACCTAATCATACATACCAGGGATTCTAAAAGTAAAGTCCACTGGGGAATCTAACCACTAAAACCCAAGATTAGGAAAATATTTTAACTAATATAAATATACCAAAGATACATATTTATAAATTAATAGTGTCCTAGTTCTAATCCCAAATCACCATTAGCAAGAGACCCTATACATCATCACAGTCAATTTTGGTAATTGTAAAATCCATGGGGTAATTCTATCGCACAAGGCTACGGTCATTTTTACCCAAAAATATTCTCTTGTATCATCTATTAGGTTGGAATATATCCAAATTATGTTTAAGCTAACTCTAAGTAAATTATTCATTACTCTAATATGTTTTACATCAATAAAGTTCATCAATATTTACTTAATTGATGTTGTTAACAATGAAACCACCGAAGAAAAAAATGATGGGGACAAATTTAAATTCAAACTAACACCCAAAATTGGTGAACACATATTTGTATAAGATGATATTTTTTAGTTAATGTCAAGAATATATAAACTTCAATAGGCCATTGTTAAGTTTCTCAAAGGAAACATACCCACTGAGTTCATCTATCTGGATAAATCCATCATGCCTTCTTCATATAATTCTCATTAATGGGAAGATATTTATCAACCCACAAATGTATAATTTATCCACAAATAAATATAGAACAGTAAAAATAAATAAATTTTATTGTTTCCATAATTGATTATCAAGATTTCCCACCATTGGGTAGACATTAGGATATTGTTCAATAAATTCACTCAGAGAATACATGGGCTATGGATTCCACTGAATTATTGGATTTCATACTTATTTATTGGATTATAATGTTATTATAAGTGCACTTATTCAACAATTGAGGATGTCTTACAATGAGTGTGCTGATTTCACTTCACATCCTCCCAACCATGGGAATCCCAATTTCTCAACATTTGGTGGAAAAATAGAACCATAGAATCATATCCCACATTATTCAATATATTATGGATTAATATTAATAACCCAAAAATAATAAAAGGCTTCCAAGATAAGATTCACTACACATAACTTAAATGATTCGGTAATTTATTGGTATAATAACCATGAAGATGGGTATGTTGTAATATTTGAATATCTCTATTATGAAATCCTCTACAAACTCATCTTTATGCCATTGATAAACAATAATTCACCTCTCTAAGTACAAGAAATCATATAATGATAGATTTTTATAATATATTTTTATTATGGTGGGGTTCTATATTATTTATGGATAAATAGCTACCTCTGGAACAATTTCTGATGAACAATGTAGAGAACCTATGTGCAGAGTTCAAAACCACTCTAATCCAAATAAATAAATCAAGTGGGTTATAAGAGTTTGTGACCATAGAAAATGTCTAGAGTATGTTACTCACAAAACCAAGGAAATATCTCATCAGTCATCATCCTATAATAATTAAATCTCATAATGTAAATACGACTATTTTGACCCTTCATATGATAAGGTTGTGGAAACATATCCATTAAAATCGGAAGAAAAAAATGTGTTCCTTCCATAATTCCCATGTTTTGGGGGGATATATCATAGATAAGAATAATAAACTGATATCTTTTCCATAGGTCAAGAAGATATATTATATAAGGAAGTAATTTCCCCCAAAATATTTCCCTCATCATCTTATGTTGGGTCCCGTAATCTTAGAGTGCTTCATATTCAAAGATATACTATAAAATATATTCAATGATGTCAATATACTAATAGATAAAATCAAAGTTCATATAGTATATTTTAATGTAAAACCCTATGATTTTAGATTCTATTAAATGAATAAAATATTTGATATAATTCACCACACACATCCCTAATCATAAACAACCTCTCAAATAATAATATTTAAATATGAATTTTATAACCTAGTAGTTTGACAGGATAGTATAGATAGGAATAAATGAATTATTAAATATATATATGTATATATATTTCTTAATGAAAAAATGTGAATCAGTTATTTTAATTTTTAGAAATTTCAATCCTAAAAAATAAAATATTTATTAAAAATTTTATGTAAAAATAGTTATATAGTCAATTTTTGTTTTTATTCAAAAAAATTACATTTTTGGGTATTTATTGAAAAAAATTAATTTGAAAGTACAATAACTTTTATGAATTTTTCATGATATAAGAATAACTTGAAAGATTATTATACATTTTAATATAATAAATATTTACCATAATGTAATATAATTAATTTTATAATATTATATTGAAATTATATATCTATGTTTAACATTTTTTTTAATACTACATATTCTTTTTATTCAAAATAAAATTGATTTTTGTTCTTCTCTGTTAATCAATTGATCACAACTACACTTAAATATTTTTTTATTTATAAATAATATTATGTATATTTTTATTCTATATATACCAATTAATTCTGTTGGAAGAAACATAATACCTTACATGAAGAAAAAATTCATTACCAGGTAAAAGGTTAAAATTGGTTAAATGGGGGGTTAAATGAAAAATATAATGGTTTATATGAAATTTAAACATGTCAATATTTTATTGGTAGAACATATTTTGACCTTATATATATAATATTTAATATTTTGACAATTTGAAGTCACATGAATTGCGTTTGTCTTAAAACATATAATAATATTTCATGTATTTACAAGATTGTCAATCACCTCACTTCCAAAAGGGAATTCCCAATCCACTATTTTTTCACACCAAATGAACCCTTTATTCCATACATGATCTACCAAGACAACATCCAATATTCCTTAAATAATTATTTTATATTATGACCTTCCAAAAAATAACCTAATAAGGGTTTAATATTAATATTGAAATTCATAGTATCGAGTAAATCTACTTATCCGGTCAAATGAATTAGTGGATACATGGTTTTGAAATTTCTTATCTTATTTAAATAAACCCTTGTAACCTAAAATGATTCAATTATCTCATGTAGAGACTCTTTATTATTCATGTATTCACTAAATAAAGAAACAATGAATAATGTGATTTTAACAAGGTTCAGTCCCATCCTTAGTAAGATACTCTCTATCATGGTTGGTTAGTCTTTCCAACCAATTTTTCATCACTATATGTAAAAAAAATACACAATTATAGTTTTATAATAAAGTAAAACAACTATTATCCAAAGTTTAACAAGAAAATACATATTAAAAATACATGTATACATGATATATAGGTGAGATTAGAAACATATTCTTGGGGGAATGATATCTTTAATATTAGATCATGTATATCTCACTTATTAAAACTTCTAAAATATTGAATAATAACTTATCACTTCCTAAAGATCAATTTTGGAATTAGTTATCAATATCATTAAGTCTCATTGAATTCATGACCTCCTCAAATAAAGATTAATGGTCACTGGTCTATCTAATAATTTTTAATTCTTCAGCTATTAGTCTTATTTTACTTACTCTTGACTCTAACACACCATTTTTGACAATAGCTTATCATTTTTATATATCAAATATGTTAGTTCTTCCAATACAGATAGTTGTTGATTTTTATGGAATGTTGATTATGTTGTAATGTTTATTTATTTCATAAATGAATTTTATTTATTATGTTATAGGTGGGGCCTAGAATTACATATCCCCCAAATTCATCGACATGGCTCATGAGACAAAATTGATATGGTATTTGGAAAAATCCTTACCTATCTATATATATTTCATTCAATGAGGACATAATTGTATTTTTTAGTGATTTGGAACAAGGCCTCTACAGTAAGATTTAAATTTAATGAATTGTATATTCCATATTTATGAATCATTTAATGATATAAATGTTATTTCTTTAATAGATATAATATATGTGGATAAGTTTAAATCCCATGTGATTATTTATATAGAATTATATGATTATCATTTATTCGTTCCAAATTATTCCACATGAACAATTTGTTGATTAAATTGTATTTTATTCTTTATTATTTAAATATTTCTTGTTTATTATGCCTTATTTATTCAATATATAATCCCATATTGAATACACATACTGAACAACTGATCTTACACTTTATTTCATTTCCTTTCTTCAGGAATCTTGGAAATGTATTATGATTTATATTTGGGGACATACAAGAGTGAATAATGGTGTCCTATAAAAACATCATTTTTTCATTTTATATTTACATATATAATGTGAGAATCAAGTATATATCTTATTTACAAGGACTAGTAATAAATTTGGTCCTCTGGGATGTGATCTATTGTATTTTGTATTAATGTAATAATGTAAAAAATTGATCATGACTTCTAAGGATGATGTATTTACATCTACTCTAATCTTATGGACAATTTGAAAAATATTCTTACTGATGTTTTAACTTACATATTTTATCTTATCAATTTAAAACATGATGATAAAAATATTTGGACTTTTAATTTGATGATATAGAAAAATCATTGTATAAAAAATTATAAAATTAAAACCTCTCACCTAGTATATTAGAACAAAAGAACTATCTATAATACATTATGGTGAAAATTATTACCTTGATGAATAATAATTTCATAAAAAAAGTGTTAAGAGTGTTAATGTTAACAAAATCATGGCTAAAACGATTCATTCCATAAATGTAGTCAAAAGGTTCAATGATTCATAGTTGAACATTTGTTCTAAAAGGCTATAGTAACATGAAAATTATTTTTAATAATAATATAAGGGTCATGAAAACCATGTTGATATATTTATAATTGAATGTGAATAATGAGAGGATTCTCTAAAAGATAATAAAATCACTCTAAATAAAATGAATCTTAATCTAGAGGTAAATCTCAGGAATATAAAAGCATCCCATGATGAATAATTATATAAAAATGGAAGAATAGATTTCCTCATTAAAGATTTCGATACCAATATTTCATGTTATAAAAATCAAAATAGATGAAAGAATGTATTTTAAAAACCCAAGAGTATATCCACTACAATTTCATATAGGAAGTATCCCTTGTCCTAGAAAATTCATTATGTTCTATTTTCATTTCAATAGTTTTAGAGATACCATCCAAAATCTTGGAAAATTTGTGTAGAGAAAGTGTAAGAAATGCACAAATACATCGTGGGTCGATATAAGAAATAGTAAGATTCACGTTTCCCAATTGTTTTCTCAAATTAAATGTTATTTAGCTCTAAACAACAAGGTCACAAAGCTTGAAAAAATATAGTACAAAGAAAGAATGATAAGTTTTCCATTAATAGTATTATTGAAGCTTAAGGAATAATGGAATTAAATGATTGGTTAATTTCTCAATTATTCCAAATACTATAATAAAGGATAAATTTAGAGTCATTATTTTATGAGAAAACATATTGTGCATCATAAAAGAACACATAAAAATAAATATTTTTTCACTTCAAATAGATATATTTTGCTTGATTTTTTTTTGAAATTGAAAATATATATATCATTATGATGATGAGTGAAGGTATAAATATACCTTGAATAATTTAATTTTATTCAATTTAATAAGGTCAAAAAATTTAGAAAGGGTCAATGAAATGAGATAGTTTATCCTTGTGAAGTAACACAAAAAAAATGTTAAACCAAGTGCATCTAAGAGAAATGTTTTGAATGATGCTACCATAAGAAATAGATACATATATTATGATAAAAATGTACACATCATTCAAATTTTCTAATAAGAAATAGAAATTAACATTAAAGGATATAATACGAAGAAACAAAAAAGTCAATACCTGAATGACCAAAGATAATTGGTTTGGTGGAATCCATACTTTATGAAGACGTAAGAAGGTTACCAAATAAAGGTAACATGGTGGCTACTGAGAAGCTGTGTGGATGATTAAACTAGACTTTATGTACACTTAATAAAGGTAAAAAATGGCTACTAAGAAACAAGGATTCTATGTAACTCCATTTCACATTGTTTATTCATGGAAAATTAATAATTCCCACTCACTTTGATTTATATGTCTCTTATTCATTTATATGTTTTCTATTTCCCATAACATAGTAATTTATATTTTTTGATAATTTCTATTTAATTATCATTAATTATTATTTTTCAATACAATTTTTTTACTTTTTTTCATTTCGAAGATTTTGGTTGATGTATTTTTCTAATTACATACTTTTATATGTGACTTGGAGATTTCAAAGTAATATTTTATACTAATATATTAACTTTATTTATTATATTTCATTGAATATTAACAATTTTGACTTAAATTTATGTATTTTAGGAAAATTATATAAGATGATATATTTCAAGATATTATAATGGAATTTACATTTAAAAATTGATGCTTTACTTATTGATAATGAAAAAGATTTGGAAAATTGGTAAAGGAAATGATCATTATATATTATACTGGGAGCTGGAAAATACACTTATGTTTGGAGTCTTTAAAAATGGAAGACTCTTATTAAAGGAATATTACCTAACATTCAAATTTAGTCATACTTATTAGAGGTAATTTACATATAAGGATAATTCAGAATTTGTAAAAGTGTGGGAACCAAGATATATATTGATGTTTTACTCTTCCATGTTATAAATGTTCTATAAAAATTAACGATTACATAATAATTTCTATAAATAATGATATATTTGTATATTATTTTTACATATTATAGCAATTTACTTTTACACATGCTCATGTTGCAAAATGTTTACCCTTATGTACTATTATCACAAATTATTTCCCATTACATATTTTTTAAAAATATTGAAATATTACTATTGAAAATGAATATTCATTATCAAAAAATAATAAATATTTTGTTATTATTTTTTATTTCATTTTCTATAATAAATAATATTGGGAACACTAGTTATATTAAATATTAAATAATTTAGAGTTTTCAAGGTTTTATTTCATGTGATTATAGTGATTATACATATATTAAAAACTAATTAATTTAGAGTATTTAATTATTGATTTCTTACACAAATATTATAGAGAGTAGTTTTAATATTTAATAGTTGTGATGTTATAAACAGATTATTATTTAAACATTGAATTTGATTATATTTTAATGAAATTTAAAGTTGCCATTTTTGGAAATAAATTCTCAATATATATGAGTATTCGAATCTGATGATTTTTTTGTGGATGAATTATAAATCTATATCATATTTTTAACAAAATATTAACCAATATTTATTTTTCAATAAATAAATTATGTGATTCATATGATGTTTTATATGATATATTTTTGAATTTCATTGACTTATTTGTTTTATATTGTCAATGAATTGATACTGTAATGTTCAGAATAATGAATTTCAATATATATATATATATATTTATATATTCTGGATAATATATTTCTTCAACATAAATATACAGTAAAAAAAGTGGATATAAAAATTTTAATATCCTCTACCATTCTCTAAATATTGTATATCATGATTACTTAATGATTTAAATAAATAGAAAAATAAAAGGGAAATGGAAAAGGATGTAGAAATAAATATTAATACTATTACTATCCATCTTTAATGATCTTGTTGAAGACATTTCATAGCTCCATTTTGAAGGAAAACATATTTTATGGAAGAAGACTAATACACTATTAGTTTCTAGAGATCACATTTTTCTATTGAACTATGTTTAATTTCTATATCTCTCTAATTAATTTTATATATGTCAATAGCTTGTACTCAGTTGTGGGAATCTAAGTATCAACTAATCATACTCAGTTTTACTATTCTAATGAAAAGTATGTGAATTCCTTCTGAAATCCTTATTATATAGTAGATCTTGGTAAAAAAAGTCTTAGAAACATTTACTGAGGGTCAGTTTCTACACTCAGTTGTGGAATCTGGAGTAAATTTAGCTAAATATAGATCCTCATTCCTATTTTTTATATTAATGGAGTGGAAGACTGATGTTATTTATATCCCTAAACAATACTAAAAATATATATTCCCTATAATTTATTTACATTATTTTATTATTATGATTATAAAAATATAAATAAAAAATCTAAATAGAATTAAATATGAGATTTTAAATTCAATGAAATATTTTAAAAGATGCAGTTCACCTTCTATTGAGTCTTGGATTATGCTACTAAATGGATAATAATTAAAATTAGAGTTACCATAATGAATTCCGTTAATTGGTATATTTAACCTTGATGAAAGGTTTTATTTATTCTAATTACCAATATTCTGGTGTCAAAACATCACCTACAATGATATAAAATCATTTTGAAAAAATATTTTTGAGAAAAATATCTTTCTTTGAATAGACAAGCTAAGATGGAAAAATAAAGAAAAGGAATTTGAATTATTATAACTTCATATTTCCATGGTGATAATTATAGATTGTATAAAAATATAAATATTATGAATTTTTAGAAAAATTGATTGATTTCGTATATGAAGTTGGTGAAACACTATATGATTCCATTTAATTAACCTAGAATATTGAGTGCTAAAAAATGTTGATTATGATCTAAATTTAAATTATTTAAAATCTATCATTTGAATATTATGACATGTTGAGTATAATGTATTTTGAAAATTTTCTATAAAATATAATATATGGGAAACTATTGTTGTTTCATATAAAGTAACTTTTATTATAATAAAATTCAGCTGTAATACAAAAATTTTAATGTTTAAATCATTAAGGGTGATTGATGAAGATATTAATACTAAAGTGACAAGATGACTTGTATATAAATTGAATGATTTTGTTTCAAGGGGAACTAGTGTAAATAATATATCATGATTAAAATATTTAAATTGTTCTACCTCTGAACTGGAATGGAACCATTTCTACTATTAAATTGTTCACACATGTTAAATAGTTTTAAAAAAATAATTAATTGGAACACTCATGATATATGAATCTTATTTGAATACATGTTCTATTTATAAAAAAATTATTAATGTTTTTAAAATTATCTTCATATGGATTGTATATTAATCAGAGATAAAAAGGCTAATAAAACATACCCAAAATTCTTATGAAGATTATATTAGTTTGTATTATGGTGATGAACAAAACCAAAATGTTAAAATATTCAATATGTTTGATTATATGATAAATTAACTCCATAAAAAATCATGTTGGTTGATAGAGTCACAATAGAGGTAAAAGGTCTCAATAAAAATTTTTCCATGAAATTTACCATATAATATGTCATTTGACTCTTAATTCTCTAACATTAGTCATATATGGGATAGAATGTATCTCTATTATTAATGAAAAATGGTATATCTATATTTTTTAGGATTTCTCACACAAATAGGTATGTGTATTCCTAAATTTTTTTCTTAATAAAGTTACTTTGTTTTAAAAACATCCCTTTAGTTCTAGGCACTGTATTTTACCCATTATTAATGAAAATGGGAACCAAAACCAAAAATAAATTTGTAGGGTTTTCATGGCCCGTTTTCTCCTTGAAGACCCACTAATACATGATAGAACCGCTAATTAAGGGATTAACTTGTATCTAAGCATTTGATATGACTATTTATAGAGCTAAAATGTTCACTTATTTAAAATGTTTTAGAAACTATTAGTTGGAATAATGGGATGTTTTTATTCATAAAAAAATGCTCCAATGTAATTTTCCTAGTCCATGAGCCAATGGGCTTCACCAAAATCATGTTCCCATTTTCTTCAAATAAGTCTAGGCCCCTAGTTTACTTTATCAAGTCTTATGACCATACAATTTATCCCATGTCCCTACAAGTTCACCTAAGATGTCACACCCTGATCTGGGCTACCTGAAGGAACTAATGTGCTCTCTTATTGCACCATAGTTGTCCAACATAATTGATTTTCCCTTCCTACTTTCACACAGGCAGCTCAAAAATTTTTCCTACCAATATACACCATGGCCTCATACTTTTCTACTTTTTAGAAGATGCATAGACAGTTAAAAATCCCTTCACATGAATCGATTTTTACCTCTTTAGGTACCACATTTATACCAAAATTTTTTTAAATAAACTAAGAGGAAGTATAATTAAGACATCTGTAGGTAAAAACATCATGAAAGATCCCTTCATCCACATACATCCTTTACTATGGATAATGATCCACATCATCAAAAACATAAGAGCATATTTCAACTAAAACCTCTTTGAGTGACATACAATATCAAACCTCTCTCAAATATATATGATGAGCTCCATACTATGGAAAATCCTTTTCCCTTCCTCAATAAAGGCAAATCCTTTTTTCCAAGCCTCATCCATTGTGATTCCTTCACTTTTCCAACAAATAGCATAAAGAATCACTCTTTTTATTTTCCCTCTACTATGAGAGAACACCACTTTTTTCTTATCCTTATTCTTGGAAATATCACCTTATTTTATTAACTCTTTATTTGGGAAAAGTATAATCTTCACTTTTCCCACCACCAGGGACAAGCGGTATATTTTCTCATCCCAAAACTAGGGTCATTAATCATATTTTCTTTTCCATCCATTATTGTTAATCACCCCTTTTTCATTTATCCCTATACAAGGGTGAAGTAGAATCACTATTTATACATCTAATAGGCAGAAACAGAAATTGTTTCTTATCCCTTCATTAGGGTGAAGTATAATCTTCACATAGCACTCCATAATAGAACATCATCATCTTCTCTAGAACTATACTAGGTAAATATCATTATCTAATATCCCTCCACTAGGATGAATTTATATATCTTCACCAATGTCCCTTACCTGAGTGAACTGCCATCTTTATATCGTAGACATGGGGAAAATTTCCACTATAATTTGAATTGTAGAGAATCCATTTCACTAGATCTGTAAACTGGTAACCCAATTATCATGGCCACAAATAAGACCACTATATTCATTGTATTACAGAATAAACACAATTGTACATGCCATTAAACAGATGTACCCTCAATAATGTCATTATCTCATTTTTAACTTGAAATCTAATAAAAACTATGGGATGATTATGATAATTCATCCCCTTTCTCAGGGGAGTTCATTATCTAAGTATATCAGTGTGATTATACCTACCTCATGTTACCCATCAAGGATATCAGTGTTTCAATTTTTTATCCTTGATCACAAATTGATCTTTTTGTCTATTTACCTCTTTACTAGTTTTAATCATTAACCACTATAGTATTCCTTTACCCATCATGTTACCAATAGATATGATGTTGATAACCTTAGGGAAACATCACAATATGAGTTATCACTAACCATTCCTCTCTTTACTAGATAAGTAGTGTAGGTAATGTGCTTTGAGATATCTAATGATGAATCCCCAGTTAATATTTAATTATTACTAATTTTGCGACACAATATTCCTGGATTCATAATATAAAACAAAATTAAAATATCCTTACTATATAATATAAATTTTTTGGTGTGATCATGTCACATGACTGTAACTGATATTTATCTAACACTATGTAATTTGTTTCTTAATAATCAGTATATGTTGGACCCCGTCTTGAGGTCCAATCCAAAAATCTATAAATATACTTTCCATCTTACATGGAGAGAATAAGATGATTCACTTTACCAAAAAAAACCTTGAGTTGAGACAATCCTATAGGTATCCTTGTAATCACCTATAGTTGAGATACTACACTTAGTTTTCATATTTTCCTTTAGTTGAAATACTCCACTGGGATTTATCCAATATGGTCTTCTAAGTAGGTTTAATCACCTACTATATGTTCTCTTTTTTGGATACCAATATATATGATAATATATTAGGATATCTCATTCTTGATCACTAATCCATTACATGTTTTCTCTACTTTTATGAAATTGGTCTCCTTTATAGGCATCCTAATAGCGATAATATAAACAATTTATAGACTTCATTAAACAATATAGTTACCAATATACAAGGGGTATACATCTCTATATAGGCCTCCTACATTGTGTAATCCATACCAAATTTCATTTCCTATTTAGTTACCGAAAAATAGGACAAATCTAAAAGGTCAACTCATAGATAATTCCCACACTAAGTATTACTAGGAACCTTCAATCACATATTATATTTTTAATGACATTAGAGTTAATGTATATGGTCCTTCAAATTCGACTTTAAAATGTTCCAAAAGACTCATTAATAGAAATAAAACTACATGTGTTATGATTCCTTTCATGGGGATACATTTAATGCCCCTTTGAAGGGACCAATTCAAAATCCACAACACCTATAACCTCTCTAGATGTTAAAAAATTCTAAAGTCACTAACTATTTTTATAAACCCTAGACAATGCTATTAATAAGAGAATGATATATAAGCTCATATATATATATGTATAAATATGTATATATATATTCGCATTTAAACATGGTTTTGATTGATAACTAGAAATGAAGTAACTAGTACCACCCTAGTATTCGGGAAGAATTATTGAACCTATATAAAATATATACGAAATTCCTAGACATGGTAATAATTCCTCCTAAAAGAATGAGATTATCCTGTCCTACCATCCACTCGAAAAATGAACTTTCCAATGCATTGTGGGTAAAAACCACATGTTATCACCTACCATTAGAAATTAGTTCCACACTGGCATCAATGTATTAGGGTGTGGTAATGCATTGGAGTTTTCAACAGATATAGATTGGTGAAAGTTATGTGAATCCTTTAACTGGGTAAGTTACTGATCTAGAATTCTCTTACTTGTGATGTTGTAATTATGGGTTTTTTGTTGGTGTTTCACTTTTAGGGCCTTTAGGGCACCATTAAATCTAAATGGAATCTGCCAATTCACTATTAGATTCCAATAATGTTGGATAATCTTATAGTTCCTAAAAAATACATGAAATTGTTTTTTACAATTGGTTGACACAATGGAAATACACCATGACTACCATGGGGGTTATATCTATGTGGCCCTAATGTCTTTTTCCACTAACCCAACATTTTAGGTGTTGGATATTTATTTATCTATTCTGAGAATACGATATCAGTGGCTCAATCCCAACATTATAGGATTATTCTTATATCCACTAGATGATGAAACCCCATCATTTATCTTGCCAATGATAGTCTTTAGAGAAGATAATGGCCTTTATTTATACATCCAACTACATTGGGAGTCTATCTATAGAGAATATTAATAGATAACATTATTATATAATGGGTGTGGAAGAGGATTACAATTTATTCTAGGAGACCATGCATGAGATTCCTATGATTCTTCAATTAACCATGTTAGTCTTCATAAATGTTTTACTATAATTCTATAACAGGTTTCAAAGATATCTATGTTTTACCTAATCATACATACCAGGGATTCTAAAAGTAAAGTCCACTGGGGAATCTAACCACTAAAACCCAAGATTAGGAAAATATTTTAACTAATATAAATATACCAAAGATACATATTTATAAATTAATAGTGTCCTAGTTCTAATCCCAAATCACCATTAGCAAGAGACCCTATACATCATCACAGTCAATTTTGGTAATTGTAAAATCCATGGGGTAATTCTATCGCACAAGGCTACGGTCATTTTTACCCAAAAATAATCTCTTGTATCATCTATTAGGTTGGAATATATCCAAATTATGTTTAAGCTAACTCTAAGTAAATTATTCATTACTCTAATATGTTTTACATCAATAAAGTTCATCAATATTTACTTAATTGATGTTGTTAACAATGAAACCACCGAAGAAAAAAATGATGGGGACAAATTTAAATTCAAACTAACACCCAAAATTGGTGAACACATATTTGTATAAGATGATATTTTTTAGTTAATGTCAAGAATATATAAACTTCAATAGGCCATTGTTAAGTTTCTCAAAGGAAACATACCCACTGAGTTCATCTATCTGGATAAATCCATCATGCCTTCTTCATATAATTCTCATTAATGGGAAGATATTTATCAACCCACAAATGTATAATTTATCCACAAATAAATATAGAACAGTAAAAATAAATTTATTTTATTGTTTCCATAATTTATTATCAAGATTTTCCACCATTGGGTAGACATTAGGATATTGTTCAATAAATTCACTCAGAGAATACATGGGCTATGGATTCCACTGAATTATTGGATTTCATACTTATTTATTGGATTATAATGTTGTTATAAGTGCACTTATTCAACAATTGAGGATGTCTTACAATGAGTGTGCTGATTTCACTTCACATCCTCCCAACCATGGGAATCCCAATTTCTCAACATTTGGTGGAAAAATAGAACCATAGAATCATATCCCACATTATTCAATATATTATGGATTAATATTAATAACCCAAAAATAATAAAAGGCTTCCAAGATAAGATTCACTACACATAACTTAAATGATTCGGTAATTTATTGGTATAATAACCATGAAGATGGGTATGTTGTAATATTTGAATATCTCTATTATGAAATCCTCTACAAACTCATCTTTATGCCATTGATAAACAATAATTCACCTCTATAAGTACAAGAAATCATATAATGATCGATTTTTATAATATATTTTTATTATGGTGGGGTTCTATATTATTTATGGATAAATAGCTACCTCTGGAACAATTTCTGATGAACAATGTAGAGAACCTATGTGCAGAGTTCAAAACCACTCTAATCCAAATAAATAACTCAAGTGGGTTATAAGAGTTTGTGACCATAGAAAATGTCTAGAGTATGTTACTCACAAAACCAAGGAAATATCTCATCAGTCATCATCCTATAATAATTAAATCTCATAATGTAAATACGACTATTTTGACCCTTCATATGATAAGGTTGTGGAAACATATCCATTAAAATCGGAAGAAAAAAATGTGTTCCTTCCATAATTCCCATGTTTTGGGGAGATATATCATAGATAAGAATAATAAACTGATATCTTTTCCATAGGTCAAGAAGCTATATTATATAAGGAAGTAATTTCCCCCAAAATATTTCCCTCATCATCTTATGTTGGGTCCCATAATCTTAGAGTGCTTCATATTCAAAGATATACTATAAAATATATTCAATGATGTCAATATACTAATAGATAAAATCAAAGTTCATATAGTATATTTTAATGTAAAACCCTATGATTTTAGATTCTATTAAATGAATAAAATATTTGATATAATTCACCACACACATCCCTAATCATAAACAACCTCTCAAATAATAATATTTAAATATGAATTTTATAACCTAGTAGTTTGACAGGATAGTATAGATAGGAATAAATGAATTATTAAATATATATATGTATATATATTTCTTAATGAAAAAATGTGAATCAGTTATTTTAATTTTTAGAAATTTCAATCCTAAAAAATAAAATATTTATTAAAAATTTTATGTAAAAATAGTTATATAGTCAATTTTTGTTTTTATTCAAAAAAATTACATTTTTGGGTATTTATTGAAAAAAATTAATTTGAAAGTACAATAACTTTTATGAATTTTTCATGATATAAGAATAACTTGAAAGATTATTATACATTTTAATATAATAAATATTTACCATAATGTAATATAATTAATTTTATAATATTATATTGAAATTATATATCTATGTTTAACATTTTTTTTAATACTACATATTCTTTTTATTCAAAATAAAATTGATTTTTGTTCTTCTCTGTTAATCAATTGATCACAACTACACTTTAATATTTTTTTATTTATAAATAATATTATGTATATTTTTATTCTATATATACCAATTAATTCTGTTGGAAGAAACATAATACCTTACATGAAGAAAAAATTCATTACCAGGTAAAAGGTTAAAATTGGTTAAATGGGGGGTTAAATGAAAAATATAATGGTTTATATGAAATTTAAACATGTCAATATTTTATTGGTAGAACATATTTTGACCTTATATATATAATATTTAATATTTTGACAATTTGAAGTCACATGAATTGCGTTTGTCTTAAAACATATAATAATATTTCATGTATTTACAAGATTGTCAATCACCTCACTTCCAAAAGGGAATTCCCAATCCACTATTTTTTCACACCAAATGAACCCTTTATTCCATACATGATCTACCAAGACAACATCCAATATTCCTTAAATAATTATTTTATATTATGACCTTCCAAAAAATAACCTAATAAGGGTTTAATATTAATATTGAAATTCATAGTATCAAGTAAATCTACTTATCCGGTCAAATGAATTAGTGGATACATGGTTTTGAAATTTCTTATCTTATTTAAATAAACCCTTGTAACCTAAAATGATTCAATTATCTCATGTAGAGACTCTTTATTATTCATGTATTCACTAAATAAAGAAACAATGAATAATGTGATTTTAACAAGGTTCAGTCCCATCCTTAGTAAGATACTCTCTATCATGGTTGGTTAGTCTTTCCAACCAATTTTTCATCACTATATGTAAAAAAAATACACAATTATAGTTTTATAATAAAGTAAAACAACTATTATCCAAAGTTTAACAAGAAAATACATATTAAAAATACATGTATACATGATATATAGGTGAGATTAGAAACATATTCTTGGGGGAATGATATCTTTAATATTAGATCATGTATATCTCACTTATTAAAACTTCTAAAATATTGAATAATAACTTATCACTTCTTAAAGATCAATTTTGGAATTAGTTATCAATATCATTAAGTCTCATTGAATTCATGACCTCCTCAAATAAAGATTAATGGTCACTGGTCTATCTAATAATTTTTAATTCTTCAGCTATTAGTCTTATTTTACTTACTCTTGACTCTAACACACCATTTTTGACAATAGCTTATCATTTTTATATATCAAATATGTTAGTTCTTCCAATACAGATAGTTGTTTATTTTTATGGAATGTTGATTATGTTGGAATGTTTATTTATTTCATAAATGAATTTTATTTATTATGTTATAGGTGGGGCCTAGAATTACATATCCCCCAAATTCATCGACATGGCTCATGAGACAAAATTGATATGGTATTTGGAAAAATCCTTACCTATCTATATATATTTCATTCAATGAGGACATAATTGTATTTTTTAGTGATTTGGAACAAGGCCTCTACAGTAAGATTTAAATTTAATGAATTGTATATTCCATATTTATGAATCATTTAATGATATAAATGTTATTTCTTTAATAGATATAATATATGTGGATAAGTTTCAATCCCATGTGATTATTTATATAGAATTATATGATTATCATTTATTCATTCCAAATTATTCCACATGAACAATTTGTTGATTAAATTGTATTTTATTCTTTATTATTTAAATATTTCTTGTTTATTATGCCTTATTTATTCAATATATAATCCCATATTGAATACACATACTGAACAACTGATCTTACACTTTATTTCATTTCCTTTCTTCAGGAATCTTGGAAATGTATTATGATTTATATTTGGGGACATACAAGAGTGAATAATGGTGTCCTATAAAAACATCATTTTTTCATTTTATTTTTACATATATAATGTGAGAATCAAGTATATATCTTATTTACAAGGACTAGTAATAAATTTGGTCCTCTGGGATGTGATCTATTGTATTTAGTATTAATGTAATAATGTAAAAAATTGATCATGACTTCTAAGGATGATGTATTTACATCTACTCTAATCTTATGGACAATTTGAAAAATATTCTTACTGATGTTTTAACTTACATATTTTATCTTATCAATTTAAAACATGATGATAAAAATATTTGGACTTTTAATTTGATGATATAGAAAAATCATTGTATAAAAAATTATAAAATTAAAACCTCTCACCTAGTATATTAGAACAAAAGAACTATCTATAATACATTATGGTGAAAATTATTACCTTGATGAATAATAATTTCATAAAAAAAGTGTTAAGAGTGTTAATGTTAACAAAATCATGGCTAAAACGATTCATTCCATAAATGTAGTCAAAAGGTTCAATGATTCATAGTTGAACATTTGTTCTAAAAGGCTATAGTAACATGAAAATTATTTTTAATAATAATATAAGGGTCATGAAAACCATGTTGATATATTTATAATTGAATGTGAATAATGAGAGGATTCTCTAAAAGATAATAAAATCACTCTAAATAAAATGAATCTTAATCTAGAGGTAAATCTCAGGAATATAAAAGCATCCCATGATGAATAATTATATAAAAATGGAAGAATAGATTTCCTCATTAAAGATTTCGATACCAATATTTCATGTTAAAAAAATCAAAATATACGAAAGAATGTATTTTAAAAACCCAAGAGTATATCCACTACAATTTCATATAGGAAGTATCCCTTGTCCTAGAAAATTCATTATGTTCTATTTTCATTTCAATAGTTTTAGAGATACCATCCAAAATCTTGGAAAATTTGTGTAGAGAAAGTGTAAGAAATGCACAAATACATCGTGGGTCGATATAAGAAATAGTAAGATTCACGTTTCCCAATTGTTTTCTCAAATTAAATGTTATTTAGCTCTAAACAACAAGGTCACAAAGCTTGAAAAATTATAGTACAATGAAAGAATGATAAGTTTTCCATTAATAGTATTATTGAAGCTTAAGGAATAATGGAATTAAATGATTGGTTAATTTCTCAATTATTCCAAATACTATAATAAAGGATAAATTTAGAGACATTATTTTATGAGAAAACATATTGTGCATCATAAAATAACACATAAAAATAAATATTTTTTGACTTCAAATAGATATATTTTGCGTGATTTTTTTTTGAAATTGAAAATATATATATCATTATGATGATGAGTGAAGGTATAAATATACCTTGAATAATTTAATTTTAGTCAATTTAATAAGGTCAAAAAATTTAGAAAGGGTCAATGAAATGAGATAGTTTATCCTTGTGAAGTAACACAAAAAAAATGTTAAACCAAGTGCATCTAAGAGAAATGTTTTGAATGATGCTACCATAAGAAATAGATACATATATTATGATAAAAATGTACACATCATTCAAATTTTCTAATAAGAAATAGAAATTAACATTAAAGGATATAATACGAAGAAACAAAAAAGTCAATACCTGAATGACCAAAGATAATTGGTTTGGTGGAATCCATACTTTATGAAGACGTAAGAAGGTTACCAAATAAATGTAACATGGTGGCTACTGAGAAGCTGTGTGGATGATTAAACTAGACTTTATGTACACTTAATAAAGGTAAAAAATGGCTACTAAGAAACAAGGATTCTATGTAACTCCATTTCACATTGTTTATTCATGGAAAATTAATAATTCCCACTCACTTTGATTTATATGTCTCTTATTCATTTATATGTTTTCTATTTCCCATAACATAGTAATTTATATTTTTTGATAATTTCTATTTCATTATCATTAATTATTATTTTTCAATACAATTTTTTTACTTTTTTTCATTTCGAAGATTTTGGTTGATGTATTTTTCTAATTACATACTTTTATATGTGACTTGGAGATTTCAAAGTAATATTTTATACTAATATATTAACTTTATTTATTATATTTCATTGAATATTAACAATTTTGACTTAAATTTATGTATTTTAGGAAAATTATATAAGATGATATATTTCAAGATATTATAATGGAATTTACATTTAAAAATTGATGCTTTACTTATTGATAATGAAAAAGATTTGGAAAATTGGTAAAGGAAATGATCATTATATATTATACTGGGAGCTGGAAAATACACTTATGTTTGGAGTCTTTAAAAATGGAAGACTCTTATTAAAGGAATATTACCTAACATTCAAATTTAGTCATACTTATTAGAGGTAATTTACATATAAGGATAATTCAGAATTTGTAAAAGTGTGGGAACCAAGATATATATTGATGTTTTACTCTTCCATGTTATAAATGTTCTATAAAAATTAACGATTACATAATAATTTCTATAAATAATGATATATTTGTATATTATTTTTACATATTATAGCAATTTACTTTTACACATGCTCATGTTGCAAAATGTTTACCCTTATGTACTATTATCACAAATTATTTCCCATTACATATTTTTTAAAAATATTGAAATTTTACTATTGAAAATGAATATTCATTATCAAAAAATAATAAATATTTTGTTATTATTTTTTATTTCATTTTCTATAATAAATAATATTGGGAACACTAGTTATATTAAATATTAAATAATTTAGAGTTTTCAAGGTTTTATTTCATGTGATTATAGTGATTATAGATATATTAAAAACTAATTAATTTAGAGTATTTAATTATTGATTTCTTACACAAATATTATAGAGAGTAGTTTTAATATTTAATAGTTGTGATGTTATAAACAGATTATTATTTAAACATTGAATTTGATTATATTTTAATGAAATTTAAAGTTGCCATTTTTGGAAATAAATTCTCAATATATATGAGTATTCGAATCTGATGATTTTTTTGTGGATCAATTATAAATCTATATCATATTTTTAACAAAATATTAACCAATATTTATTTTTCAATAAATAAATTATGTGATGCATATGATGTTTTATATGATATATTTTTGAATTTCATTGACTTATTTGTTTTATATTGTCAATGAATTGATACTGTAATGTTCAGAATAATGAATTTCAATATATATATATATATATTTATATATTCTGGATAATATATTTCTTCAACATAAATATACAGTAAAAAAAGTGGATATAAAAATTTTAATATCCTCTACCATTCTCTAAATATTGTATATCATGATTACTTAATGATTTAAATAAATAGAAAAATAAAAGGGAAATGGAAAAGGATGTAGAAATAAATATTAATACTATTACTATCCATCTTTAATGATCTTGTTGAAGACATTTCATAGCTCCATTTTGAAGGAAAACCTATTTTATGGAAGAAGACTAATACACTATTAGTTTCTAGAGATCACATTTTTCTATTGAACTATGTTTAATTTCTATATCTCTCTAATTAATTTTATATATGTCAATAGCTTGTACTCAGTTGTGGGAATCTAAGTATCAACTAATCATACTCAGTTTTACTATTCTAATGAAAAGTATGTGAATTCCTTCTGAAATCCTTATTATATAGTAGATCTTGGTAAAAAAAAGTCTTAGAAACATTTACTGAGGGTCAGTTTCTACACTCAGTTGTGGAATCTTGAGTAAATTTAGCTAAATATAGATCCTCATTCCTATTTTTTATATTAATGGAGTGGAAGACTGATGTTATTTATATCCCTAAACAATACTAAAAATATATATTCCCTATAATTTATTTACATTATTTTATTATTATGATTATAAAAATATAAATAAAAAATCTAAATAGAATTAAATATGAGATTTTAAATTCAATGAAATATTTTAAAAGATGCAGTTCACCTTCTATTGAGTCTTTGATTATGCTACTAAATGGATAATAATTAAAATTAGAGTTACCATAATGAATTCCGTTAATTGGTATATTTAACCTTGATGAAAGGTTTTATTTATTCTAATTACCAATATTCTGGTGTCAAAACATCACCTACAATGATATAAAATCCTTTTGAAAAAATATTTTTGAGAAAAATATCTTTCTTTGAATAGACAAGCTAAGATGGAAAAATAAAGAAAAGGAATTTGAATTATTATAACTTCATATTTCCATGGTGATAATTATAGATTGTATAAAAATATAAATATTATGAATTTCTAGAAAAATTGATTGATTTCGTATATGAAGTTGGTGAAACACTATATGATTCCATTTAATTAACCTAGAATATTGAGTGCTAAAAAATGTTGATTATGATCTAAATTTAAATTATTTAAAATCTATCATTTGAATATTATGACCTGTTGAGTATAATGTATTTTGAAAATTTTCTATAAAATATAATATATGGGAAACTATTGTTGTTTCATATAAAGTAACTTTTATTATAATAAAATTCAGCTGTAATACAAAAATTTTAATGTTTAAATCATTAAGGGTGATTGATGAAGATATTAATACTAAAGTGACAAGATGACTTGTATATAAATTGAATGATTTTGTTTCAAGGGGAACTAGTGTAAATAATATATCATGATTAAAATATTTAAATTGTTCTACCTCTGAACTGGAATGGAACCATTTCTACTATTAAATTGTTCACACATGTTAAATAGTTTTAAAAAAATAATTAATTGGAACACTCATGATATATGAATCTTATTTGAATACATGTTCTATTTATAAAAAAATTATTAATGTTTTTAAAATTATCTTCATATGGATTGTATATTAATCAGAGAGAAAAAGGCTAATAAAACATACCCAAAATTCTTATGAAGATTATATTAGTTTGTATTATGGTGATGAACAAAACCAAATTGTTAAAAGATTAAATATGTTTGATTATATGATAAATTAACTCCATAAAAAATCATGTTGGTTGATAGAGTCACAATAGAGGTAAAAGGTCTCAATAAAAATTTTTCCATGAAATTTACCATATAATATGTCATTTGACTCTTAATTCTCTAACATTAGTCATATATGGGATAGAATGTATCTCTATTATTAATGAAAAAATGGTATATCTATATTTTTTAGGATTTCTCACACAAATAGGTATGTGTATTCCTAAATTTTTTTCTTAATAAAGTTACTTTGTTTTAAAAACATCCCTTTAGTTCTAGGCACTGTATTTTACCCATTATTAATGAAAATGGGAACCAAAACCAAAAATAAATTTGTAGGGTTTTCATGGCACGTTTTCTCCTTGAAGACCCACTAATACATGATAGAACCGCTAATTAAGGGATTAACTTGTATCTAAGCATTTGATATGACTATTTATAGAGCTAAAATGTTCACTTATTTAAAATGTTTTAGAAACTATTAGTTGGAATAATGGGATGTTTTTATTCATAAAAAAAATGCTCCAATGTAATTTTCCTAGTCCATGAGCCAATGTGCTTCACCAAAATCATGTTCCCATTTTCTTAAAATAAGTCTAGGCACCTAGTTTACTTTATCAAGTCTTATGACCATACAATTTCTCCCATGTCCCTACAAGTTCACCTAAGATGTCACACCCTGATCTGGGATACCTGAAGGAACTAATGTGCTCTCTTATTGCACCATAGTTGTCCAACATAATTGATTTTCCCTTCCTACTTTCACACAGGCAGCTCAAAAATTTTTCCTACCAATATACACCATGGCCTCATACTTTTCTACTTTTTAGAAGATGCATAGACAGTTAAAAATCCCTTCACTTGAATCGATTTTTACCTCTTTAGGTACCACATTTATACCAAAATCTGTTTAAATAAACTAAGAGGAAGTATAATTAAGACATCTGTAGGTAAAAACATCATGAAAGATCCCTTCATCCACATACATCCTTTACTATGGATAATGATCCACATCATCAAAAACATAAGAGCATATTTCAACTAAAACCTCTTTTAGTGACATACAATATCAAACCTCTCTCAAATCTATATGATGAGCTCCATACTATGGAAAATCCTTTTCCCTTCCTCAATAAAGGCAATTCCTTTTTTCCAAGCCTCATCCATTGTGATTCCTTCACTTTTCCAACAAATAGCATAAAGAATCACTCTTTTTATTTTCCCTCTACTATGAGAGAACACCACTTTTTTCTTATCCTTATTCTTGGAAATATCACCTTATTTTATTAAATCTTTATTTGGGAAAAGTATAATCTTCACTTTTCCCACCACCAGGGACAAGCGGTATATTTTCTCATCCCAAAACTAGGGTCATTAATCATATTTTCTTTTCCATCCATTATTGTTAATCACCCCTTTTTCATTTATCCCTATACAAGGGTGAAGTAGAATCACTATTTATACATCTAATAGGCAAAAACACAAATTTTTTCTTATCCCTTCATTAGGGTGAAGTATAATCTTCACATAGCACTCCATAATAGAACATCAGCATCTTCTCTAGAACTATACTAGGTAAATATCATTATCTAATATCCCTCCACTAGGATGAATTTATATATCTTCACCAATGTCCCTTACCTGAGTGAACTGCCATCTTTATATCGTAGACGTGGGAAAAATTTCCACTATAATTTGAATTGTAGAGAATCCATTTCACTAGATCTCTAAACTGGTAACCCAATTATCATGGCCACAAATAAGACCACTATATTCATTGTATTACAGAATAAACACAATTGTACATGCCATTAAACAGATGTACCCTCAATAATGTCATTATCTCATTTTTAACTTGAAATCTAATAAAAACTATGGGATGATTATGATAATTCATCCCCTTTCTCAGGGGAGTTCATTATCTAAGTATATCAGTGAGATTATACCTACCTCATGTTACCCATCAAGGATATCAATGTTTCAATTTTTTATCCTTGATCACAAATTGATCTTTTTTTCTATGGGCCTCTTTACTAGTTTTAATCATTAACCACTATAGTATTCCTTTACCCATCATGTTACCAATAGATATGATGTTGATAACCTTAGGGAAACATCATAATATGTGTTATCACTAACCATTCCTCTCTTTACTAGATAAGTAGTGTAGGTAATGTGCTTTGAGATATCTAATGATGAATCCCCAGTTAATATTTAATTATTACTAATTTTGCGACACAATATTCCTGGATTCATAATATAAAACAAAATTAAAATATCCTTACTATATAATATAAATTTTTTGGTGTGATCATGTCACATGACTGTAACTGATATTTACCTAACACTATGTAATTTGTTTCTTAATAATCAGTATATGTTGGACCCCGTCTTGAGGTCCAATCCAAAAATCTATAAATATACTTTCCATCTTACATGGAGAGAATAAGATGATTCACTTTACCAAAAAAAACCTTGAGTTGAGACAATCCTATAGGTATCCTTGTAATCACCTATAGTTGAGATACTACACTTAGTTTTCATATTTTCCTTTAGTTGAAATACTCCACTGGGATTTATCCAATATGGTCTTCTAACTAGGTTTAATCACCTACTATATGTTCTCTTTTTTGGATACCAATATATATGATAATATATTAGGATATCTCATTCTTGATCACTAATCCATTACATGTTTTCTCCACTTTTATGAAATTGGTCTCCTTTATAGGCATCCTAATAGCGATAATATAAACAATTTATAGACTTCATTAAACAATATAGTTACCAATATACAAGGGGTATACATCTCTATATAGGCCTCCTACATTGTGTAATCCATACCAAATTTCATTTCCTATTTAGTTACCGAAAAATAGGACAAATCTAAAAGGTCAACTCATAGATAATTCCCACACTAAGTATTACTAGGAACCTTCAATCACATATTATATTTTTAATGACATTAGAGTTAATGTATATGGTCCTTCAAATTCGACTTTAAAATGTTCAAAAAGACTCATTAATAGAAATAAAACTACATGTGTTATGATTCCTTTCATGGGGATACATTGAATGCCCCTTTGAAGGGACCAATTCAAAATCCACAACACCTATAACCTCTCTAGATGTTAAAAAATTCTAAAGTCACTAACTATTTTTATAAACCCTAGACAATGCTATTAATAAGAGAATGATATATAACCTCATATATATATGTATAATTATGTATATATATATTCGCATTTAAACATGGTTTTGATTGATAACTAGAAATGAAGTAACTAGTACCACCCTAGTATTCGGGAAGAATTAGTGAACCTATATAAAATATATACGAAATTCCTAGACATGGTAATAATTCCTCCTAAAAGAATGAGATTATCCTGTCCTACCATCCTCTCGAAAAATGAACTTTCCAATGCATTGTGGGTAAAAACCACATGTTATCACCTACCATTAGAAATTAGTTCCACACTGGCATCAATGTATTAGGGTGTGGTAATGCATTGGAGTTTTCAACAGATATAGATTGGTGAAAGTTATGTGAATCCTTTAACTGGGTAAGTTACTGATCTAGAATTCTCTTACTTGTGATGTTGTAATTATGGGTTTTTTGTTGGTGTTTCACTTTTAGGGCCTTTAGGGCACCATTAAATCTAAATGGAATCTGCCAATTCACTATTAGATTCCAATAATGTTGGATAATCTTATAGTTCCTAAAAAATACATGAAGTTGTTTTTTACAATTGGTTGACACAATGTAAATACACCATGACTACCATGGGGGTTATATCTATGTGGCCCTAATGTCTTTTTCCACTAACCCAACATTTTAGGTGTTGGATATTTATTTATCTATTCTGAGAATACGATATCAATGGCTCAATCCCAACATTATAGGATTATTCTTATATCTACTAGATGATGAAACCCCATCATTTATCTTGCCAATGATAGTCTTTAGAGAAGATAATGGCCTTTATTTATACATCCAACTACATTGGGAGTCTATCTATAGAGAATATTAATAGATAACATTATTATATAATGGGTGTGGAAGAGGATTACAATTTATTCTAGGAGACCATGCATGAGATTCCTATGATTCTTCAATTAACCATGTTAGTCTTCATAAATGTTTTACTATAATTCTATAACAGGTTTCAAAGATATCTATGTTTTACCTAATCATACATACCAGGGATTCTAAAAGTAAAGTCCACTGGGGAATCTAACCACTAAAACCCAAGATTAGGAAAATATTTTAACTAATATAAATATACCAAAGATACATATTTATAAATTAATAGTGTCCTAGTTCTAATCCCAAATCACCATTAGCAAGAGACCCTATACATCATCACAGTCAATTTTGGTAATTGTAAAATCCATGGGGTAATTCTATCGCACAAGGCTACGGTCATTTTTACCCAAAAATAATCTCTTGTATCATCTATTAGGTTGGAATATATCCAAATTATGTTTAATCTAACTCTAAGTAAATTATTCATTACTCTAATATGTTTTACATCAATAAAGTTCATCAATATTTACTTAATTGATGTTGTTAACAATGAAACCACCGAAGAAAAAAATGATGGGGACAAATTTAAATTCAAACTAACACCCAAAATTGGTGAACACATATTTGTATAAGATGATATTTTTTAGTTAATGGCAAGAATATATAAACTTCAATAGGCCATTGTTAAGTTTCTCAAAGGAAACATACCCACTGAGTTCATCTATCTAGATAAATCCATCATGCCTTCTTCATATAATTCTCATTAATGGGAAGATATTTATCAACCCACAAATGTATAATTTATCCACAAATAAATATAGAACAATACAAATAAATTTATTTTATTGTTTCCATAATTGATTATCAAGATTTCCCACCATTGGGTAGACATTAGGATATTGTTCAATAAATTCACTCAGGGAATACATGGGCTATGGATTCCACTGAATTATTGGATTTCATACTTATTTATTGGATTATAATGTTGTTATAAGTGCACTTATTCAACAATTGAGGATGTCTTACAATGAGTGTGCTGATTTCACTTCACATCCTCCCAACCATGGGAATCCCAATTTCTCAACATTTGGTGGAAAAATAGAACCATAGAATCATATCCCACATTATTCAATATATTATGGATTAATATTAATAACCCAAAAATAATAAAAGGCTTCCAAGATAAGATTCACTACACATACCTTAAATGATTCGATAATTTATTGGTATAATAACCATGAAGATGGGTATGTTGTAATATTTGAATATCTCTATTATGAAATCCTCTACAAACTCATCTTTATGCCATTGATAAACAATAATTCACCTCTATAAGTACAAGAAATCATATAATGATCGATTTTTATAACATATTTTTATTATGGTGGGGTTCTATATTATTTATGGATAAATATCTACCTCTGGAACAATTTCTGATGAACAATGTAGAGAACCTATGTGCAGAGTTCAAAACCACTCTAATCCAAATAAATAACTCAAGTGGGTTATAAGAGTTTGTGACCATAGAAAATGTCTAGAGTATGTTACTCACAAAACCAAGGAAATATCTCATCAGTCATCATCCTAAAATAATTAAATCTCAGAATGTAAATACGACTATTTTGACCCTTCATATGATAAGGTTGTGGAAACATATACATTAAAATCGGAAGAAAAAAATTTGTTCCTTCCATAATTCCCATGTTTTGGGGAGATATATCATAGATAAGAATAATAAACTGATATCTTTTCCATAGGTCAAGAGGATATATTATATAAGGAAGTAATTTCCCCCAAAATATTTCCCTCATCATCTTATGTTGGGTCCCGTAATCTTAGAGTGCTTCATATTCAAAGATATACTATAAAATATATTCAATGATGTCAATATACTAATAGATAAAATCAAAGTTCATATAGTATATTTTAATGTAAAACCCTATGATTCTAGATTCTATTAAATGAATAAAATATTTGATATAATTCACCACACACATCCCTAATCATAAACAACCTCTCAAATAATAATATTTAAATATGAATTTTATAACCTAGTAGTTTGACAGGATAGTATAGATAGGAATAAATGAATTATTAAATATATATATGTATATATATTTCTTAATGAAAAAATGTGAATCAGTTATTTTAATTTTTAGAAATTTCAATCCTAAAAAATAAAATATTTATTAAAAATTTTATGTAAAAATAGTTATATAGTCAATTTTTGTTTTTATTCAAAAAAATTACATTTTTGGGTATTTATTGAAAAAAATTAATTTGAAAGTACAATAACTTTTATGAATTTTTCATGATATAAGAATAACTTGAAAGATTATTATACATTTTAATATAATAAATATTTACCATAATGTAATATAATTAATTTTATAATATTATATTGAAATTATATATCTATGTTTAACATTTTTTTAATACTACATGTTGTTTTTATTCAAAATAAAATTGATTTTTGTTCTTCTCTGTTAATAAATTGATCACAACTACACTTTAATATTTTTTTATTTATAAATAATATTATGTATATTTTTATTCTATATATACCAATTAATTCTGTTGGAAGAAACATAATACCTTACATGAAGAAAAAATTCATTACCAGGTAAAAGGTTAAAATTGGTTAAATGGGGGGTTAAATGAAAAATATAATGGTTTATATGAAATTTAAACATGTCAATATTTTATTGGTAGAACATATTTTGACCTTATATATATAATATTTAATATTTTGACAATTTGAAGTCACATGAATTGCGTTTGTCTTAAAACATATAACAATATTTCATGTATTTACAAGATTGTCAATCACCTCACTTCCAAAAGGGAATTCCCAATCCACTATTTTTTCACACCAAATGAACCCTTTATTCCATACATGATCTACCAAGACAACATCCAATATTCCTTAAATAATTATTTTATATTATGACCTTCCAAAAAATAACCTAATAAGGGTTTAATATTAATATTGAAATTCATAGTATCGAGTAAATCTACTTATCCGGTCAAATGAATTAGTGGATACATGGTTTTGAAATTTCTTATCTTATTTAAATAAACCCTTGTAACCTAAAATGATTCAATTATCTCATGTAGAGACTATTGATTATTCATGTATTCACTAAATAAAGAAACAATGAATAATGTGATTTTAACAAGGTTCAGTCCCATCCTTAGTAAGATACTCTCTATCATGGTTGGTTAGTCTTTCCAACCAATTTTTCATCACTATATGTAAAAAAAATACACAATTATAGTTTTATAATAAAGTAAAACAACTATTATCCAAAGTTTAACAAGAAAATACATATTAAAAATACATGTATACATGATATATAGGTGATATTAGAAACATATTCTTGGGGGAATGATATCTTTAATATTAGATCATGTATATCTCACTTATTAAAACTTCTAAAATATTGAATAATAACTTATCACTTCCTAAAGATCAATTTTGGAATTAGTTATCAATATCATTAAGTCTCATTGAATTCATGACCTCCTAAAATAAAGATTAATGGTCACTGGTCTATCTAATAATTTTTAATTCTTCAGCTCTTAGTCTTATTTTACTTACTCTTGACTCTAACACACCATTTTTGACAATAGCTTATCATTTTTATATATCAACACACTCTAGATTCTCTGGGTAAATATTATCAAAAGTACATAATTAGAGAATTAAATTTTTTGACTTCAAAATCAATTGCCTCAAATGGGAGACCATGAGTACATTATGGTTTTGATAAAACACATGATGATATAATAATAATTTTTATATTTCTATAATTTTTAATTTTTGAGATCAATAATTTATCCCATGTATCATTAATTTTCATGTTGATATTATACAGAAGACTAAATTTACCCCAATATGATGAAATTTAGAATAATAAAATCATCATCCTACCCAATATAAAATTGAACAAAGAGAAAAACATCTAAATTTTCCTTAGTATTTCATTATTTTCAACTTTTTTTGGTATGGTATTGATATCCTAACTAAAATTTTATTTGAATAAAATATTTAAATAGATACCAAAGAACTAAAATAATGTCATATCACATCACTTCTTGATTATCAGTTGATATAGGAACTAATGAAAATTAATTAATCATCTGAATTAAATACTCTATACATTATATATGGAGTTCCTTTATTTACAGCTTCAAATTATAGTGTCACAATATGTTTATAGATCTAACATCTTAGTCCATTAAATTTTTTTAAGCATTATCATCATTTAAAAAATCCCTTATGAGTCAGCATGATTCCCATTTAAGATGAAATGTTTAGTATATTTATAATTGTTTCTTATAATGACATGTTTCACTCCTTTATAACACATAGTTTCTATAAAAATTAAATTACACATAGCCGAAATTTGAATACATGGTTTTAGGAAGAAAAATACCCTATGGAATTTTGAATCCATGAAAATATCAGATACTTTTTGAAAAATAAAAAAAATTCCTTATAAATATTCCAAGGTTTATTCACATACATGGTCATAACTCTTATATATAGAAGAAATCAGATATGTTGAGTCATTCACATATTTGGTAATTTCTCTTATAAAGATTTTGATTGCACGGTAGAATATGTGGACATGTTTTTTTCAAACAAGATGAATTATCACACATCAATCCAACCACTTATGTATATTTATCCCATGTGGGAATTTCAATTATGGATTTATTTACATAGTTGAATATTTTCATACATATAAAACTTCACACTGAAGACAAAAAATTGGTAGCTTTATATCCATTAGCTTTGTTACATCTTCTACAGTCTGTAATGTGAACTCGACCCCTCAAAAACATTATTCATGAGTTAAATTAACTATTCAATGGAAGCAAATGATTATCTACATGGATTGAAATCAAATTTAATCCATCAATAACTCCAACCACACTTCAATCACCCCCTTTTGGATTTATTAGAAACTCCTTTATTCTATACGATGAATACATATTTTTGTTCACACTTCCATAAGACACATAAGAATCATCACATCAAAACCTATGTCATATGCGAAATGTTTTACACTACAGAACTGAATAATGTTTTTTTGGAAATAATATCATCCAAGGATGTCATTTAAATTTGGATAAGTATTATAAAGGATATCCCCCTCAACTCATGAAACAAATTACACAGAAAAAAACTCCCCCATTAAATATATTCCCAAACATCATATAAAAATACCATGATCACTCATACATTTACCGGGAATTATCATCCCCTTTGCAATAGTGTTATCACACAATTTATTTACCTTGATCAACACAATCCAAATCCTATGAGTGGATGTGAATTCCTCATTTCTTTATGTGATATACAATATGTCAATATAGAATTTTTTTATATAACTCACACAACCACTCTCTTGGAATGACTATTTTTTAGATTTCTTCAATTGGATACTGAGTAAAAATGTGGTCTCATAAGACATCCCCATTTTTCTGACATTAATTTACAAAATGATTCATAATGTCAATATGATTGGATAAAATGTGTTATATAGAATTATTTTATATATTTATTACACTTTAATTTTCATTTGAAATTTTCAATGGATCATGATTTGAACTCTTAATTATTCTAATTATATACCCATTCATAATACTTCTATATATACATGAGTGGTTTCCACAAATGCTACCTAAACTTTTCAAAGTGTCACTAAGTTATTTTTATATTATAACAACTCACAAAGGACTCACCAATAAATTAGGTTCTCTATAATGTGAATATTATATTGGTACATTCACCTTATCAGTCTACATTATTATAACTATTTAGCTTCAATATTTTTAATAATTTTTAAACCATTTTATTACCTGATGTGCCCACCAAATATCTTAGTAACATTTTTAAATATATAATTTTTGACTTGATTGGGTGTATCTAAAATAATAAATACTCTTCCTTGATAAATTTTCAATATGTTGTAGATGTAGTTAAATAAAATAAACTTTTAATAAGTTCTCTAAAGTGTTCTGGTACAACCATTATATAACTCTCATCTTTACACAATTTTGTTCCATAAAATATTGGTGATTAAAAAACTCTTTATTTTCAATAACAAAGCATTTCAATATTTATCATGAATAATTTTCTTGGTACTCATGTACATATTATGAATTCTATTAAATTTATGACACAAAATTTTTTATCAACACCCTAGTATAGACATTTCAAACTACCTTTTCATTTTCTCAAAAATATTACTCACATAGGTACTCTTGGTCACTAAAATATATATCATGAACATAAACTATGAAAAGTTGTTCACCTAAAAAGGTCTTACACATATATCCTTTTTTCTACAATTCCTTTAGTGAAACCTATTTTATTAACACATATATCTAGTTTTTAGTACCAAGATATATGAGAATGTTTCATCCCATAAAATTTTATTTTGGATATCACACCATGTTTCCATTAATATGAAGAAAAAAATAATAGTTAATTAATAAATACTTCTTCCTCAAGTTCAAAATTTAGAAATGATGACTTCTCATCAATTTGGTACAATTTTTAGTGATTTTGAAAAGAAATTTACAAAATAGTATATCTTATAAATACATTATACTAGAATAAATGATTATTAAAATTAAACAACTTCTATTTGAGTGTATATTTTACATACCATTCTGGACTTGTTCGTTGTCAATATTCCTTTTTAATTCAATTTTTTTCTTAACACCAATTCAGTTTTGATTATATTTTTATCATTTAGTCATGGGAAAAGCTCCCAAGTTAAAAAATTTTCAATCTAATTCAAATCAACATTCCTAGATTGTGTCCATTAAACATGAATAGTATCTTCAGATACTATTTGTTTTTCAATCTATTAAATTATCATTATGTGATTACCGAAATTTATTCTTCTTATTTTTCTAATAAGATCACCTTGATCATCAATGATTTTATGAACACAAAACTTCCTTTTTAACCCAATAAAAGACTTCCTATTTCTACTCACAAACTCATATTCATCATCCAAATGTTCTAAATAAACCTTAAATTTAACTATTCAGATATCATCCTTTTTACTTTCTACTTGTTTGAAATATGCATGTTGTTCACATCTGAAATATCAAATTACATTTGAGTATTTTTCTCATATTTTCTTTGTTTTTCTATATTATTGACATATAAATAGACCATATGTTTATGAAAAATAATTTCCATCATTTCTACCCACTTTTATCTAATAAGGAACCTTTAAATATCCTTTCATTATATTTCTCATCAAACATTCTCAAGTTGTTACCTTTCATCTTTTTTAAATAAGAACAACTATAAAATTTAATGAAATTTATGATTATTTTTATTTATGTAACAAATTTTATAAGTATTGAAAAGTTTCATGTGTCTTATAATACATATATTAACTATGTACATAGTGGTAAATATAGTCTCTCTCCAAAAAATCATGGAATTTTTTTCCAAAATCATTGTCTTGCCCATATCCGCCACAATCATATTATTCCTTTCTAAAATACAATTATTTTGTGGATTATAGGGTTATAAAAATTGATTCATTGTTCTATATTATTATGATAACATACAAATCTATCACTTTTGAACTCCTTCACATGACTAGATCTCACATTCTTAGTGTGAAGTCCAATTTCCATTTTAGCTTGTCTTTTGAAAATCATGAACAAATCAATTGCATATAATTTTTTCTTTAGGAACACCATATTAGTCATTTAGTTGAAATCATCTACGAATATTAAAAAAATATAAATCTCCAATTATTGAATTTTTTTCTCTTTTGGAAACATATTCATGTTTCTATAAGTTTATGTAGCCTATTAGAATCAATTAATTCCTCTTTATAACTTTTCATATTCATCCACCCCTTTTTTCATCTTTTATACACTTTGACTTGTTCTTTATTCATCTAAGTATGATCCACCATAACATATTGCTTCAAAAATTTGCATAAACTAATTTGGATCGGTTGGATAATCAATCCATGATACAACAACTATTCATCTTTAGAACTCATGTAACATTAAATGGAAGGATTACCTACCAAAAACATATTTCCATTTATTATTATTTCCTTCAGAGAAGATTACTCCATACACAATGAATTTAATTAAAAAATTATTATCCATGAAATTAAACTCATTCACATCATTAAAAAATTGATTGATACTTATGAGGATATTTTTCATCCCATCATAATAAAAACAATTATTTAATTTCATGTTTTTAGGTTCAATATCAATCGATCCAACAACCATAATTTTTAATGTTCAATAATATTTGATGATTATTACACAACCTTTTTAATTTTCAATTTTATTTAAAATATTTTTTCCCCAATAATCTTGGAGGATCACCCACTATTAAGAATCCATGATCCTATTTTCATAGTCGAGTTAAATGGAGTCTTAGAAATACATGATATCTATTCCTTTCTATTTTGGAATTCATTCATCTTTAATAACATAAGTGTTATATATATGTACAATTTTTGTACATTTCTCACCACATTTTCATTATTTCTCACAGCTCTAACGAACATCCTAATGAATCTAAAATATATTATGAGTCCATAAACCTGAAAAAATTAATTTTCAAACGTGTCTTCTTTGAAAATTTCATTTACATTCCTCTAGATAACATATATTAATTTCACGTCTCTTAATGGGTATTTAAATTTTTTTCCAGCATTTTTAGAATTTTTTCCCATCCAATCCATATCACTAAAAAACCATGAAACCTGAATCTTCTTAGTTTATAAAAACTTTCCATATAAAATTGTCCATAATTTGTTCGTTGTCCATATTTTTAGCCTGTAATCACTTTAATATGGGAGAATAATATCATTCAATGAATCTAATTTCATATAATAATGTGAGAGAATATTTCTCCCTACTAATCATAGTACACCATTCACTATATTCTGGTTTAGAAAATAATTATTTATTATAAACTAGATTAAAATTTTTCTTTTCTTATAACAATTTAACTTCGTGATTTGTTGAAATTATTTGAAATGATTTAGGTGATTCATCTTAAACATCAACAGAGTTTTTGAAATACTCTATTATAATTTTAAATTCATTCATATCATTAATACACTTAAACGATGTTTAAGATAAAAATTCTCATTTCAACATGAATTTTTTATCAAGATATTTGATAATATTTTCATATTTGGCCACCTTCAATCATAATGTTTGTACCTCACAAACACGGGATACATATTTCCTTTCAAACATTTTCTTTTATTGAAACTTATTATTTTTTCATTCCCATTCATTTTATTTTATCTCTTGAACAAGATACTATTTTCTCAACAAGCTTCATTATTATAATTTATCTTATGTTTTAACACAATAATTCATAATAAATATTCATCAATAATCTATGTGTACAAAAAATTATATTTGATCCATGAAATTTGTTAATTTCTCACTAGAATTACATTAATATTTACAAATGAATTACATTTTTTAACTTCATCTTTTTTTCTAATTAATTTTCTTCCCCTTCCACTAGATAATGTTTTCATAATTTTTAATCATTTTGATAACTCATTTGGATTGTTATTCCACTTCATTTTATAAGGATTATCACCTTCATCAGATTTAGAATCCATTTCATTAATCTTATGATATATTTTTTGACATGTATAATTCCATTAAATTTGTATCATCTATTAGGATACTTTACATTACCCATAGTGGTCACTTGTTGAATCTCTCTTAGATAAAATCATTGATTCTTTGAATGTCTCCTTAATATTATTCATTTTCACTTAAACTGGCACTGTTAATATGTTCTTCATGTTTAAAATCTCTGATGGACTCAGAATCAATTTCATCTTTTACCTTTATCATTAAGGAAATTTTGTTATCATTTCATATGCTATGAGAATATTGTGTAATTCATCCATGGAATGGTAATATCCATCTTCTACAGTAGATATATTAGCATCATCCTAACCTAAAAAATTCCTCATAATATTATTAACATTATAAGGGTCTTTAATTTTTTTCCAAAACCCCTAGATATTAACAACATTTTCATTTACAAGGGTTAAATAGTCATCAATTTTCTCCTGTATGACTATCTTGATATCTTCAAAATTGCATCTTTATAATTGTAATTTTTCCTCTTTGACTTTCATAATTTCTTCTTAACTACTTTAGAGCATAACTTATTTTTATTTTTCAATTTTTTGCCCCTATGTATTTTTGTATTACTTTTTGGATGAGGAGATATGAATAATTGTACTTATTTTCCATTATTTTGGGTAATTATTTTTCCACTAGATTCATTAGAGAGACTTCTTCAATAGTGGTAAACCTAAAGAAAACTACATATCTAACCTCTAATCCAATGAATAGAATATATTTAAACATTATTTTCTTTTGAATGTAATATTTATTTCAATAAAAAAAATTCACACTCCTAATTAGTAGAATTCATAATATTCATTATTATCCCGTGAATGAATCTAAAAGAGGGATCATTCCTCTAATAGCAATTTATGTTTCTATGATTAAGTAACACTACTTATAATGGTGTGATAAATCAGTAAGGATAATATTTTACAATTTCTTCTCTTAATTAAATCAACCCCTATAATTATTTAATGTTTGATTCACACATGTCGAGATTATCAAGATCACTTATGTATGTAAAAAATAAAAAGTTAATGAACACTAGTATTTTTACATGTTTGGTCCCTTCTTGGGTAAAATACACATTATCATGGTTGGTTGGTTAATTATTTCGAAGATTATTCACAATTAGAAACAAAAATTTACAAGATTATAGTATTGGTATTGAGCCACACTATACCTATCCAAATTTCTAATGAAAAATGCAGTTTTACACCACCATTATTCTAGATACATAGCCATTATTTTAACGATCCTCCTAGAAAAATAGTTACTTCATCCCTAGTACATATGAGTATCCTTCATTGAGCCTTTATAAATATCAAATTATAACTTATCTCATTAAATAAATACATTTTATGAAATATTTTCAATATAATTTGATCACAATAATTGAATTATATCTAAAAAATTAGAATAATGATCACTGAGGTCATTAATTATTTTAATATCTTCAACTCTTATTCTTCTACTAATCACTCTCAACTCTATGCCCCACTATTTTGACAACAGCTCATTTTTAGATATATCCACACACTATAACATCTAAATTTTGATCATTTTTAAATGCAATTTATTTGAATTAAATTAATCAATTTGAAATCAGTTACCTCAAATAGGGGACCAGGAAAACATTATAATTTTCAGTAAAAAATGATTACGTAATTCCATATTTTTCATCCCATAATTTCCAATATGTGGCTCAATAAAATATCCCACATGAAATTTCAATTCATTATACTTTATTTGGATGTCTAAAATATCCACAACATTATTAAATTCATATCAATACATTCTTCATCCTTCTTTGGATACAAGAAAACAATTTAAAAAAATTGATTCAACCTCTGTATTTTATTTTCTTCAACTTACTCTAGAATTATAGTGATCTCATAGCCCAACTATTCCAAGTAACTCAACATTAAAAAAATACCACATAACAAAAATAAACTCATCTCTCCTCACTAATTGATTATTAGTTGATATAAGAACAAATAAATAATAAAAAAATCATCCAAATTTATAATTTCATAACTGATATAATGAGTTTCTTTAGTTATAACATCCACTTCATTCACCACAATAAATTATTATAGAAAATAGCTTAAATCTTATAACAGATATGAATCATAGTGATATTTTTATATATATATAATGAAATAGATCTAATAAAATTATATATGTGCCTTTTGGATATTGAGGACTGATTCTGGCATCATCGGGTTTGATTTCTTCTAAAAACATAGTTTCGGGAAAAATCATATTATATTTAGTGGAAATTTAAATACATTGTCATAAAAAACCCCTATGAATATTAAGATATACCATCAAATAAGTTATGTTAGAAAAAAAATTGACACACATAGAAAAGTGTCCATGTTAATTCACATTCAAGAGAAAAATTCCCACATGAAATAGAAATTAGATACGGTGATGCAACCACATACATTGTAATTTTCCTTACAAATAATTGTATTAAACATTTTCATTCATTGATTTATTATTTGAAAACATAAAAAATATTCGAACATTATCAAATCCACTTATGTAGATTTTTTCTTATCATAATTTCCACTTATATAAGTATAAATGTATATAGATATTTTCAGTTAGGTCCACTATAATGGATACACAGAGAGGGAGGGGGGGTTAATCAGGGTATTAAAGATTAAAAAACTCCCCCTTTTGTCTTATATCTTTTAAAAAAACTTTCTTCTCTATCATTCCTGTTGTAGAGTATTAAAAATCATAAAGCATGCAAAAGACACAACAATTCTACTTCTTTCACCCTCACTAGGCAACATCCAAGGAGCATACACCAGCAATGTGTTGATGTACCAAATCCACTATAAGAACACATATATTTACAATGTTTTGAGTGGAATCACTATCTCTACTGGTATAAAACCACTCATAATTTGTTTTCCCACTGCTCTCACAACTGAAGTGTTCTCACTTCCTCTTCAGAAGATCCCCACATTGTTTAGAGACATGTAGCTCACTCAATAATCTCTAATGAATGTATCTTACATTATATGTAGATGGTCTTTTGATGTTACACATTCATTCATTGAAGAATACAACTTCACCATATTAATACTGGGAAAATTCCAATCGTTCACACAAACCTTACTGCGTCTTGTGCACAATATCAATGTCGTTCATGCAAGATACAACCATTATCACGAAACACACCATCCGCATAACAAAAATCATGCATGCAACTAAAATCTTACAGGAAACATTCTTAGCTTGCACACAACTGAAAAAAAAATTCATGAAAATCAGTTTGCATAAAATTCTTATACAATCCAGATCTCAGATTCTCTCGAAGTGTTGATCTATGTCGAATAAGGGGGTCACCACTTATTTATAGGCATCAACAACCACAACGAAGAAGATTTAACATATCCCAAAAGATCCTCATTGAGTGAAAAAATCCCCATTTGAAATCACATTGGGTGCGAATGTTTCTTTCACACCACCTCATCTTTTGTGGAACTCCAAATCTATCCCGCACTTCATTCATATTAGATATTTTGAGGTTTTGATCCCGAAACATGCCTTTCATGTAAGATCTTTTACCATCATTAAACTTGCAGACAACTTCCTTTTATGAAAACACATATCTTCTTATTCTTGATTTTGAGGCCCAAAAAATTTGGAAAACACTAGAAAATGGAGCCACCTTATATCTGTTCTTTTTGTACCACGTCCAGATCGACCATTCCTTTTGCATGGTTCATTGTCAACATAGGTTGTCAGCAATATCTCTATAAATCAAAAACTCGCCTTGGAAACCCTATTTATCACCAAACAAACCCACTTTGTCAAAAATACACCGTCACCTCAATAATTATTCAATATTACCTTGAATAATTTTTTCCCTTCATTCTCCTATGCTGAAAAACTCATACACAAGTCTTTAAAACGGAGTCCTTCTCTCCAGAAGCTTGAGGACCTATTCTTAAAAGTCCAATGTGATCTCAAACACTTAGAATAATTCCAAAAGAGTTTAAATAATCTCCAAAATCCTCAAATTAGTATCTAATATGATTGAAAACAAATTTATACCATCAAAATATCTAAAGGAACAAAAAATTCAATGGAGGATTTCTATAGAAGATGTGTCACTCCTAACTGAGTTCATTAATTTTATATATTTTTATTTAGTCAACATATTTTTCATTAAAATATTGATATAATAATTTCAATATATTACCTATAATGAAATGTTATTATGTTTATTGTACAACCATTATCTACCCTATTTCTACCTAATGGTAAACGAATGTGTTTCTTATACATACATGTGGACTATTAACTCCCCGAAGAGAAGTATTTATTTTCTTCACCACCACCACCACCACCGATAGATGTTTATTATCATGGATATATTGTTTATTTATTATATTTATTTTATTTTTTTGATTGTTTAATTATACTAAATAGTTTACCTTATAACTCTTACATCCATTGGAAAATATAATGTTGTTCATAGGTATATGTGGATTATCACCTCCAAAAAACCATGTGATTCATTTTCCTTTTTTATTCAAGTTGATAGTAATAAAGATGTACTTAATTAATAAATATTGTATATATATTTTAATAATAATATTTTAAAAGTAAAATTTTATCAATTTGATTTCATTTTAATCCATTAGAAAAATGAATACATCATTCATGTATATGTGTGGATCACTATCTCAATGAAGCAATATGTTTTATTTTTCATGAATAGCATTCATGGTTAGTTTAAATATTTATTTAATGTATAAAAAGAATAAAAAAATGCCATCATTAATATTATTTTTATTCTATAGTTCTGTCCACATTGACCATGGTAAACCTACCAATTATTCTTTCAAATTATGAACTAAGTATTTTAAAAACATAAAATATGAACATAATTTAATTATGAAAAATATAATACATGGTAATAAATGAATTAAAATTTATTATGATAAGGGAATAAAAGTGTTAAATGTAATTATACAAGTAAAATTTTAATATACATTTGTTATAAAGGTGGTTGGAATGCATGTAACCATACCAAAATCTAAGGTAATAGTTTATTCTAAAATCTCATTTTTTCAACGATTGATTTTGTTAAAACATCCATTGAAAAAAACTATAATCCCTCTATTATAAACACTATATATTTTATTCTACACTTTTTATCTAAGGATTTTATATTATTTCACTTTCATTTTCCTCTCTTTGGTAATTAATATGAAGACAAATATTGTTTTTATGAAAAGCCGACCATATTTCCCCTTTGGTCAGTGAATATTTTATTACATATCCATATTTCATATAATATTTTCTTAAATCCAATTTTATATGAGAAATTATTATCTTTCAGTCATTTTCAAAAATATTTTACATTATTTTCATGATTTTAAAAGTAATCTACTTGTTATTTTCTAAAAAAATTACTTTTGACTTTATTCCAAAAGTGTTAAAAGATATTTATTTTAATGTTTAACAAAAGTACTAATGTTCATGTCATATTAACTCATCTTTGATATTAATCATAATTTATAATTTTTAAGGTTATTTTTAAATAAAAATATTTTCACAATATTCATGAAATTTTATTTAAGTGATATTAAGATTAAATGATAGTTTTCTCATTTTTTCCATGGAATGATCGATTTTTATTTTAATGTATTTTCATCTATTTCATTGGACTTTGATGATGATTTTGAATTATTCATGATATAACCAAATGAAATCATCCATAATATACATCTAGATTGATTATGATCATTTGGATGTATTTATTGATTGGTGAAAATATTAACATTTCATATGCTAGTTTTCAATACGAATGTCTCTATTGATTAATTAATTAATTCTTATTCATGTATATAATAAAATGAATGAATTGTAGAGAGTAAGTGAAGGGTGGAGCCTGTGGTATCCCATTGAAGCATTAATATGTCAAATGAGATAATCTAGAAGATGTATTGGGTATATTCCTTACCAAGTAATATATTATATCATAGAATGAGTCCTTGATGATAAAATTATGATATCTGAAAATATTCATTCTATCTTCATGAACCCAGTTTGTATTGTCCCTGTAATTTTTCATTATGTTATGACATACATGTATATATTACCATTTTGATATTAGTTTTTTTGAATATGTTATTTTTGTATATCTTTTCTATATTATGCACTATTTATTTACTCTATGATAGATTCTATTGTAGTATTTCTATTACTAAGTATATGAGATCATACTATTTTATATTTTATATTCCCCATGGTGAAAAGAAGAGAACATTGAATTAATCTATGGATAAAAAAGAAGAGAAAATAAATTTCTCAGAAGAATTAAAAGTTTTTTTTCATGTTTCAAATGCTATTTGATAATCTTATATGTATTATTTCCCACAATACTTTTCAATTATTCCGTCCTTCAGGATGTGATCTATTTTATCTTGTGCTATCGTAGTAAGATATCATATGGTTATGGATTACTAGATTTTGGGGTTCTATTATAACGACCCACACTTTACATACATTGTTAATACTTCAAAATTGAAGCACTCTTATTACAACATATGACAAAACCACAAAGGACCGTATAGGTATAGTGTCTTTAGAAACTGGGAAACATAAACAACTGGTTCATAAATCTTCTACAGTGTCTCCCATTTATTTCATCATATCTAGGGTCCCTTTTAGCATATTCTACTTAATATCCATCTTCCTGACCTGGGGAAAAGAAAACATAAAAGGGTGAGCTCAAATGCTCAGCAAGGGCAATAAAGGAAATAAAAATCATATCATATCTTTATGAAAATCAAAACCTGCAAAAGAGATCATAATATCTTAACATGGAATAAATCATAGAAGTGAAAATGAGATCCCCATAATGATAACATAAAACTTGAATCTTTGTGGCATGCACACATAATCATGGAAAATCATTTCTTGTTAGTCATGACTCATTGCCAAGACTATCTTAGTGGACAAAGTCCCTTTCTGAACCGAGTTCACTCCTCGTTTCAGTCCTGTATCACTGAACCGAAATAACCTTCCGTTCCAGCCATGTCTATCTCATGAGATATAAAATCATTACCCAATGCATTGGAGGGAGATATAGGTCCCACCCATCTTATAATGAATCCTTTCTTATGTGTGCCACATAATCATAAAACATACATCATCGCATAACACATATAACAAAAATGGGATTCTTGAAACATAATGACATCATAAATCAATTCATATATGATAAAGGAATTCATAAACATAATTCCATCACAATATAGTCAAACCAATGTAAAAATATGGATAGAAACAGAACCCTTTATTATCTTAGATGGAAAATAATTTTGATAAAACACTTGAATTGAATTCTTGAGGAAAATATCCTTTCTTCTTCAAAAACATTTTTCCTTTCATAACATGTCATACAACTTTAAAATAAAAGATGTTGATTAAAAATAAACATGAAAACTTGTAAAGGAAGCTTCTTTGAAGTAATGTTTTTAAAAATCCATTCATGCCGTATAAGTTAAAAAAAACATTCTTCGTACTTTTGTCGGAAAAGTCAAAAAGTACCTCGTACGGAAAAACAACAAAAGATTCCTTTCATATTCTTTACTAAAAACTCACCTAAGGGTAAAATTGGATTTAAACTATTTCAAGTGGATGGAAACAATATTACATATTGAGGGAACATGGATGTGGATGATAAAATACACCCCAGTAAATACTTACGAATAAACAATCTCGGATAAAAATGAGATTGTGATATTTCCCTTACCTTAGGTCCGATTTGCTTTGTTCGTGTCCGAAGCTCCTGTATAATGGTTTAAATAATGTTATTGACTTATTCCAGAATCATACATATTGATATGAGATCATATATGGTCATATTATTAGCTTCTTGTTAGTAATATTTCATTGTTACTTGTTACTCGGGTCTTTATAACTTTTTGTTCTTATGCGTGTTTTGTCGAATAAATTCTTATTCTTATCTTTAGGTTATAGATAATTCATTTCCAGAATGGTATTAGTGTAGTATATACCATATTCATTCATTCAATTCATTTATACAATCATTATGAAATGAAGATCATGTAGAACGAGTCGCATCACATCGTGGAGACGGTATTCCGTACGTACGCACGAGTGATGATATCGTTCCTATGATCGTGGAATTTTATTGGAGTATATATATATATTATTTCAGTATCAACATTACTTAATAATAATCATATATAGTTACTCATTACACCATTATACCCATCCTTGTAAGGTGATGGTGGAAAATAGATTACACCACGGCGTGGAGACGGTATTCCGTACGTACGCACGCGCGGTGATTTCATTTTTCCGTAGGATGGATAGAAGGTGAATTAGGGTTGTTTCATATTTATAATAACATATCAGTATGTAAGTAATACTGATGTTATTACTTTATCATGAAACAACTAAAGAAGAAGAAGTTGAAGAAGAAAGAAATTGAAAAGATCGGTAATGAATATTACCTCTTCTTTGGAACGCCTTTTTGAATCCTTCACTTAAGGAACTAAGATTGGTCTTTGGAGAAGACCAGGACCACTAGGATTATTCTAGGGAAGTGGAGAAGGGAAAATGGCAGGGGTTGTCCGAGCTTGAGTGCTCAAATTGGTGTGAGGAGGAGGGGGAGGAGGTGCCCTTTTATAAGGGAGGAGAGGGGCACCTTAGGAATATCTCAAAATATTATTTTATATTAAAGTTAAAATCGGTTTATAATGGTTCCAAAGGGTCTTATTTCGAAGCTAAAGTGGGGATGGGTCGAAATCCTATCAACCAATAGAATTTAGACAAGTTTAGGATATTATTTTAACCTTATCAATTAAATTTAACTCTAAGTTAAATAATTTAACTTTTACCATGTCTTTTTGTTTTCTTTCACTATATGGTTAATACCCTTACTATAAAATGCCAAACGAACCCCAAATTGTTTATTATTAATATATATATCCTTATCTAAGTCATTTGGCCGAGCCTTAGATTTTTAGGAATAAAATAACAATTAATAATATAATATTTGATTTAAAAACTATTTTGTGTCAATTTTGACACTATTTGATATATGATTTTTGTGAAAGTCGTAACAGAATTATATGTTCGAACCAAGTTGATTAAATCAATACTAATATATCATAGTAACCTAGAAAATTAGTGGAATTCATAAAAAGTCTCAAATTACATTTATTTTGGTATTTATATTATCAATTTTGTCAATATTTCATTAATAAGATAATTACTGCATCATCTTTGTGTCATAAATAAATTAAATTATTTGATGTCTAAAAATTACAAATAAAATACCATCATGTAGGAAATCTTTTTAGCTTTCTAATGAATATTTACAATCGAATTTATCTTATGTATAACCCTATATTAAAAATGGTTTACTTATTAAACTTTGATTTTAACTATTTTAACCCTTCTTTAAATAAATTAATAATAAATGTCCTAATCTAATCCAAGTGGGCCTAAATGGTCAAATTTTATTCCTAAGTTTGTTTTTGGTCGAATTACACTTGTCCAATAGAATTAGGACATGTGTCAGGGTAATATTAATATCATATTTACCCTTAGTTACCCTATTTACTATTAACCGCGGTAAAAATAGTAAAAAGTTACTATTCACCAAAAAAATTATTTTCATCCAATTGAACCACATTTTAGTCCTTGATATTAACCGTGTCTCTCGGATTTTTGAAATTCCATTCACAGAAGCGGTAAAATTAAGTTTTATGCAAAATTCAGTTTTTAACCTACCACTTAGTGGTTTCACTATTCATCAAAAATTGAAAGTTTTCAGAAAAATACCAAAATTTCACCCTAGGCTAATTTCGATATTTTGAGTCCAAAAATGAAGTCCATTTTGAAAAATAAAATTTATAAAATTTCAAAAAGTGGTTATTACTATTCATAACGGCTAGTTTTAATAGCATATTGTTGTTTAGTGAAACTCGGTATTGCGTACGACGCAAGCTATCGAGGAAGGTCGCGATTGCGTGTAAAGCAAGCCAAGCAAGTGTTGTGTAGAAAAAGATTCCTTTGATGATTTATATAACATAAAAGTCTCGGGTGTTACATTCTACCCCCCTTAAAAAGAATTTCGCCCTCGAAATTCGTCACTTTGCAACAAACAAATGAGGATACTTCTCCCTCATCATATCCTCAAGCTCCCATGTAGCTTCTTCAAGTTGGTGGTTTCTCCATAAAACTTTCACCAAGCGAGTGGTTTTGTTTCGTAGGACTTTTTTGCTACGATCCAGAATCTCTATCGGCTGTTCTTCATAAGAAAGATCTTGCTCCAGCGGTACAACTTCTGAGCTGAGTACATGTGAAGGATCTGGTATGTACTTTCTCAGGAGAGATACATGGAACACATCGTGAACTTGAGAGAGATTCGGTGGAAGCGCCAATCGGTAAGCTACCTTCCCAACACGATCCAGTATTTCAAAAGGACCGATATATCTAGGGCTCAACTTCCCCTTCTTTCTAAATCTCATAACCCTCTTCCAGGGAGATATTCGTAAGAACACTTTATCACCCACTTCAAACTCTAGGTCTTTTCTTCGGTTGTCGGCATAACTTTTCTGTCGACTCTGAGCTGCTCTTATGTGTTGTTGAATAGATCTGACCTTTTCTGCCATTTCATCAACGAGATCAGGTCCTAATAGCTTTCTTTCCCCAACTTCATCCCAGCAAGTTGGAGTCCTGCATTTCTTTCCATAGAGAGCTTCATAAGGAGCCATCTGAATACTGGAGTGAAAGCTATTATTATAAGAAAATTCCACCAAAGGTAGGTGTTGATCCCAACCTCCTTTGAAATCCATAGAGCAAGCTCTCAACATATCTTCTAGGGTTTGAATTGTTCTCTCAGACTGACCGTTTGTCTGGGGATGATAAGGAGTGCTGAAACTCAACTCTGTATCCAGAGTATGCTGAAGACTTCGCCAGAACTTCGAGGTAAATATCGGATCCCGATCAGATATAATAGAAAGTGGTACTCCATGCAATCTTACCACTTCCTTTACATATATCCTGGCAAGCTGATCTAGAGAGAAATCCTCTCTAATAGCAATGAAGTGTGCAGACTTTGTAAGACGATCAACTATGACCCAGATAGCATTATTGCCTTTGGATGTTTTAGGAAGTCCTGTGACAAAGTCCATAGTGATGTTTTCCCATTTCCATTCGGGTATGGGTAATGGTTGTAACATCCCCTTAGACTTCTGTCTCTCAGCTTTAACTTGTTGACAAACCAAGCATCGAGATACATATTCAGCAACATCTCTTTTCATGCCATCCCACCAGAAGTACTCTTTCAGGTCCCTATACATCTTCGTGCTTCCAGGATGAATAGAGAATTAAGAACTATGAGCCTCATCCAGCAGCTCCTTCTTTAATTCGGGGATGGGAGGAACACAAACCCGATTCCTGAACTTTATTATCCCATCACAATCAAGGTTGAATTCAGGAACATTTCTCACCTTCTTTTGTAACTCGACATCTTCTTTCTGTGCCTCTTTAATCTTCACATGTATAGATGGTTGAACATTCATTTGAGAAAGATAAGATTTTTCCCCTTCCATTATAATTCCAAGATCCATCCTTTGTAAATCCATAAATATTGGATCTTTTGTGATCCTCATCATGGATAAACTAGCATGGTCTTGTCGACTTAATGCATCTGCCACCTTGTTTGCTTTCCCAGGGTGGTAATGGATTGAGCAGTCATAATCCTTAATCAGCTCCAACCATCTTCTTTGGCGCATATTCAACTCCTTTTGTGTGAAAATATACTTTAAACTTTTATGATCAGTATAAATATCACACCTTTCACCATAAAGGTAATGCCTCCAAATCTTTAATGCAAAGATTACCCCAGCCAACTCCAAATCATGTGTTGGGTAATTTTGCTCATGGATTTTCAACTGTCGTGAGGCATAAGCTATCACCATATCATTTTGCATAAGAACACACCCCAATCCCTTCTTGGATGCATCACTGTAGATCACAAACCTTTCTCCACTACAAGGCAGTGTGAGCACAGGTGCACTGGATAACCTTCTTTTCAACTCCTTGAAATTCTCTTCACATTCCTCTGTCCAGACAAACTTAACTCCTTTCCGAGTCAACTTGGTGAGTGGATTAGATAATCGTGAAAAATCTTTTACAAAACGTCGATAATATCCAGCCAAACCAAGAAAACTTCGGATCTCAGTTACTGTTGTTGGTCTTGACCATCTTTCGATAACCTCTGTTTTTGCTGGATCCACAGATATCCCCTCTTTTGAGATTATATGACCCAAAAATGAAACTTTTTGAAGCCAAAATTCACACTTGGTAAATTTGGCATAAAGCTTCTCCTTTCTCAGGGTCTTCAATATAATTCTCAAGTGATCTTCATGCTCTTCCTTGCTCTTTGAATAGACAAGAATATCGTCTATAAAGACTACCACAAATTGATCAAGATAGTCTCTAAAGACTCTATTCATTAGATCCATGAAGATAGCAGGGGCATTAGTAAGACCAAATGGCATCACTATAAATTCATAGTGTCCATACCTTGTACGGAAAGCCGTCTTTGGTATATCCTCCCTTTTGACCCTTAATTGATGATACCCTGAACGAAGATCAATCTTAGAAAAGTATTGAGCTCCGCGTAGTTGGTCAAATAAGTCATCAATGCATGGGAGAGGATATTTGTTCTTGATAGTGATCTTGTTATGTTCTCGATAATCAATGCAGAGTCTCATTGATCCATCTTTCTTCTTAACAAATAGAACAGGTGCTCCCCAAGGTGACGCACTAGGGCGTATGAATCCCTTATCAAGATTCTCTTGGAGTTGATTCTTCAATTCCTGCAACTCAATTGGGGCCATTCTATAAGGTGTCTTTGAAATAGGCAAAGCACCCGGTACGAGTTCTATTGAAAACTCAACTTCACGATTTGGTGGAAGACCCGGCAATTCCTCCGGAAAGACATCATCAAACTCCCGTACAATGGGCATATTCTTAATCGTGAGTTTCTCACCAACCATTTGAGATAAATAACCTTCATTTAGTGGAATCAAGACCCATAAGATGGAAGGAATTTCCACTGGAAGGTTATGTTCATCCTTGCATTGATAGACGACCGTAGGTTGATCTGGAATATGAAATGTGACTTCCCTTCTTTGGCAATTGATATGAGCTCCATGTAGAGAAAGCCAATCCATGCCAAGAATCACATCAAATTCCACTAAAGGAAGGATCACAAGATTTGCAGGAAGCACTTTCCCACAAACTTCGATCGGAGAAGAATTATAAACTTCTGATGCGATTGATGTGCCATTAGGTGTTGTCACAGCCAACTCAACATCTAATTGTTGAGGTAATACGGTGATACCCTTAGAAAATTTTTCAGAAATAAAAGAGTGGGTGGATCCAGAATCAAATAAAACATTTGCTACTTTAGAGTGGATGGTAAGTGTACCTTTCACCACATCGTTATCGTACTCCACATCGCTGATAGAAATTGCATGTGACTTTCCTTTGTCTTTAGCCTTAAGAGTTTGTTGACGTCGACCATCATCATCAACCCTTGGATTTGGGAATTGATTGGCATAATGCCCCATCTCCTTGCACTTGAAACATTGAAGTGTAGCAGGTTCATTCTGTGTATCCCTTCCTTTGTTTGAATCATTAGATATCTTCTTCCCATTATCACGGCATTCAAATGCCCGATGACCTTCCTTTCCACATTTAAAAAATTTACTTGTCCCTTTAAGACAACTCCCTCCATGTTTCTTTCCACACTTTGAGCATAAGGGAAAGTTCATCTTCTTTTCTGTGTGCTCTTTAGATTTTTCTTTGAATTCCATCTTCCTCTTCTTATCAAACCCATGGGACTGATGGGTTACTCCAATCTCCATCTCGACTTTGAGAGCACATCGAACGATTTCCTCGTAGCTATTGAAGTCCCTTATGGCTAACGCCCTTCGAAGACTTGGTTTTAAGCCACTAAAGAATCGATCGATCTTACTCTCAGGTTGGATAATAATACCAGAAGCGTACCTTGCAAGTCTTGTAAAATTTGCTTCATAGGTACTAACAGATTCATCATCCCTTTGCTTCAGTTCAAGGAACTCTTTCTCCATCTTTGTTCGGAGAATACGAGGGAAGTACTTATTGAAAAATAAGTTCTTGAACTCGTCCCATTCCATAGACTCAATTTCATCCCTTTGCCTCGTATTCTTAACAAGATTCCACCATTGATCCGCATCTCCTTCCAAACGATACACTGCTAGGATGACTTTATCATGCTCAGAACATTGAAGAACTGAAAATATCTTTTCAGTAGTACTAATCCATTGTTCAGCAACTAATGGATCAGTAGACCCGCTGAAAGACGGTGGACGCTGCCTCATGAAGGATTCAACAGAATGTTGCTCCCTTCTTTGTTCGTTTGGAAATCCTGCATGATTCATAGCTTGAGAAAGTTGTGTGAGCATGGCTACAAGATTTTGCATTCCAGCTCCCATATCGTTTGGTTTCTCAGGGGGACAATCATTGCATTGCCCATCGCATTCCGCATTAACACGGTTCCTTCGGGTTCCAGCCATTGACTAAAACCAAGAAGAATAGTGTGAGCAACACTAATTATAATAGGAAACCACATAATTCAAGAATAAAATTTTCATGTTTAAGGTCTTATCCTAGGTTATTCAAGGCCATTTCTAAAACACTAAGATTGTGTTCTATGCTTAGACTTATCCTTAGGGTTCTTACTAAGGCTTTCACATCCTAGTTTCCAAAGGTTGACTATACCTTTCCTCTAATACCAACTATAACGACCCACACTTTACATACATTGTTAATACTTCAAAATTGAAGCACTCTTATTACAACATATGACAAAACCACAAAGGACCGTATAGGTATAGTGTCTTTAGAAACTGGGAAACATAAACAACTGGTTCATAAATCTTCTACAGTGTCTCCCATTTATTTCATCATATCTAGGGTCCCTTTTAGCATATTCTACTTAATATCCATCTTCCTGACCTGGGGAAAAGAAAACATAAAAGGGTGAGCTCAAATGCTCAGCAAGGGCAATAAAGGAAATAAAAATCATATCATATCTTTATGAAAATCAAAACCTGCAAAAGAGATCATAATATCTTAACATGGAATAAATCATAGAAGTGAAAATGAGATCCCCATAATGATAACATAAAACTTGAATCTTTGTGGCATGCACACATAATCATGGAAAATCATTTCTTGTTAGTCATGACTCATTGCCAAGACTATCTTAGTGGACAAAGTCCCTTTCTGAACCGAGTTCACTCCTCGTTTCAGTCCTGTATCACTGAACCGAAATAACCTTCCGTTCCAGCCATGTCTATCTCATGAGATATAAAATCATTACCCAATGCATTGGAGGGAGATATAGGTCCCACCCATCTTATAATGAATCCTTTCTTATGTGTGCCGCATAATCATAAAACATACATCATCGCATAACACATATAACAAAAATGGGATTCTTGAAACATCATGACATCATAAATCAATTCATATATGATAAAGGAATTCATAAACATAATTCCATCACAATATAGTCAAACCAATGTAAAAATATGGATAGAAACAGAACCCTTTATTATCTTAGATGGAAAATAATTTTGATAAAACACTTGAATTGAATTCTTGAGGAAAATATCCTTTCTTCTTCAAAAACATTTTTCCTTTCATAACATGTCATACAACTTTAAAATAAAAGATGTTGATTAAAAATAAACATGAAAACTTGTAAAGGAAGCTTCTTTGAAGTAATGTTTTTAAAAATCCATTCATGCCGTATAAGTTAAAAAAACATTCTTCGTACTTTTGTCGGAAAAGTCAAAAAGTACCTCGTACGGAAAAACAACAAAAGATTCCTTTCATATTATTTACTAAAAACTCACCTAAGGGTAAAATTGGATTTAAAATATTTCAAGTGGATGGAAACAATATTACATATTGAGGGAACATGGATGTGGATGATAAAATACACCCCAGTAAATACTTACGAATAAACAATCTCGGATAAAAATGAGATTGTGATATTTCCCTTACCTTAGGTCCGATTTGCTTTGTTCGTGTCCGAAGCTCCTGTATAATGGTTTAAATAATGTTATTGACTTATTCCAGAATCATACATATTGATATGAGATCATATATGGTCATATTATTAGCTTCTTGTTAGTAATATTTCATTGTTACTTGTTACTCGGGTCTTTATAACTTTTTGTTCTTATGCGTGTTTTGTCGAATAAATTCTTATTCTTATCTTTAGGTTATAGATAATTCATTTCCAGAATGGTATTAGTGTAGTATATACCATATTCATTCATTCAATTCATTTATACAATCATTATGAAATGAAGATCATGTAGAACGAGTCGCATCACATCGTGGAGACGGTATTCCGTACGTACGCACGAGTGATGATATCGTTCCTATGATCGTGGAATTGTATTGGAGTATATATATATATTATTTCAGTATCAATATTACTTAATAATAATCATATATAGTTACTCATTACACCATTATACCCATCCTTGTAAGGTGATGGTGGAAAATAGATTACACCACGGCGTGGAGACGGTATTCCGTACGTACGCACGCGCGGTGATTTCATTTTTCCGTAGGATGGATAGAAGGTGAATTAGGGTTGTTTCATATTTATAATAACATATCAGTATGTAATTAATACTGATGTTATTACTTTATCATGAAACAACTAAAGAAGAAGAAGTTGAAGAAGAAAGAAATTGAAAAGATCGGTAATGAATATTACCTCTTCTTTGGAACGCCTTTTTGAATCCTTCACTTAAGGAACTAAGATTGGTCTTTGGAGAAGACCAGGACCACTAGGATTATTCTAGGGAAGTGTAGAAGGGAAAATGGCAGGGGTTGGCCGAGCTTGAGTGCTCAAATTGGTGTGAGGAGGAGGGGGAGGAGGTGCCCTTTTATAAGGGAGGAGAGGGGCACCTTAGGAATATCTCAAAATATTATTTTATATTAAAGTTAAAATCGGTTTATAATGGTTCAAAAGGGTCTTATTTCGAAGCTAAAGTGGGGATGGGTCTAAATCCTATCAACCAATAGAATTTAGACAAGTTTAGGATATTATTTTAACCTTATCAATTAAATTTAACTCTAAGTTAAATAATTTAACTTTTACCATGTCTTTTTGTTTTCTTTCACTATATGGTTAATACCCTTACTATAAAATGCCAAACGAACCCCAAATTGTTTATTATTAATATATATTTCTTTATCTAAGTCATTTGGCCGAGCCTTAGATTTTTAGGAATAAAATAACAATTAATAATATAATATTTGATTTAAAAATTATTTTGTGTCAATTTTGACACTATTTGATATATGATTTTTGTGAAAGTCATAACGGAATTATATGTTCGAACCAAGTTGATTAAATCAATACTAATATATCATAGTAACCTAGAAAATTAGTGGAATTCATAAAAAGTCTCAAATTACATTTATTTTGGTATTTATATTATCAATTTTGTCAATATTTCATTAATAAGATAATTACTGCATCATCTTTGTGTCATAAATAAATTAAATTATTTGATGTCTAAAAATTACAAATAAAATACCATCATGTAGGAAATCTTTTTAGCTTTCTAATGAATATTTACAATCGAATTTATCTTATGTATAACCCTATATTAAAAATGATTTACTTATTAAACTTTGATTTTAACTATTTTAACCCTTCTTTAAATAAATTAATAATAAATGTCCTAATCTAATCCAAGTGGGCCTAAATGGTCATATTTTATTCCTAAGTTTGTTTTTGGTCGAATTACACTTGTCCAATAGAATTAGGACATGTGTCAGGGTAATATTAATATCATATTTACCCTTAGTTACCCTATTTACTATTAACCGCGGTAAAAATAGTAAAAAGTTACTATTCACCAAAAAATTATTTTCATCTCATTGAACCACATTTTAGTCCTTGATATTAACCGTGTCTCTCGGATTTTTGAAATTCCATTCACAGAAGCGGTAAAATTAAGTTTTATGCAAAATTCAGTTTTTAACCTACCACTTAGTGGTTTCACTATTCATCAAAAATTGAAAGTTTTCAGAAAAATACCAAAATTTCACCCTAGGCTAATTTCGATATTTTGAGTCCAAAAATGAAGTCCATTTTGAAAAATAAAATTTATAAAATTTCAAAAAGTGGTTATTACTATTCATAACGGCTAGTTTTAATAGCATATTGTTGTTTAGTGAAACTCGGTATTGCGTACGACGCAAGCTATCGAGGAAGGTCGCGATTGCGTGTAAAGCAAGCCAAGCAAGTGTTGTGTAGAAAAAGATTCCTTTGATGATTTATATAACATAAAAGTCTCGGGTGTTACATCTATAGCTGGTATTAAGAAAAAATTTGTATTAACCTGGGGAAATATATTTTTGAAAGAATAGATTTGAGAACATAACCATATAATGAATCGTGGGGTTAATTCTTTTTATATAATAATATCATGATTTTTTGCTAAGGAATAGAATGTATGGTTTCCTAGAAATTAAATCCCTATATAGATACTGGAAAGTGGATTTGGTTGTGGAAACAATGAACCATATGGTAAACACCATGAAAAATACTTTTTGAGGGTCGAAATGAACTTTAAAGAATACAGAATAAGTGGACCTATGATTTCACTACTATATAGAAACTCTAATAGGACATTATTTGGAAGATTCACATGAACTTTACAAACTGTTAAGAAATGATTAATAATATTTTCAAGATTTTAAGATATTTCTAAAAACAATATTTTCATAAATGTGATATTATCTAACAAAAAATAAACATTTTATGTTAGGTATTGCATAATATATTTTATTATACACTTTAATTATTCATTTTATTATATAATATAATGTATGTAGTTGTTTAGAAATAGAGCCTAATAAAAGGATTAGAAGACATGTCAATACCCGTAATCACTGTAAGGATTTCCATCCTGAATAATTCAAAACAGATAATATTAAATTATAGAATATTATGATTATATTTGGATAGTTTACTCATGTTTTGAACAACATATTTTCCCATATGGTACAACATATTGCTTAACTGTGTGATTCATTGAGGTTGGAGAACATCAAAAGGCATAAAACTCTATCAAATAATGGAAATACTAATCTGTTATAAGCTTGGCAGTTCAACTATACTATTAAAAATATATTTGATTCATTAAGATGAAAAAATAAAATTCATCAATATAATATTGATGGAAGACGATTGTGTTTTTGATTAAGAGTCATAAATTATATTATTATAAAGTCATCTAATAGTCTTTGTTTTAAATCCAAAAATTATGATGGATTGTTTATTTCTTTGTCTTAAAAAATAATTGGAGGGAAACTAGTATCTCAATAATTTTCATCATATCATGATATGTTGTCCAGTTCCTTCTATGTATAGAAATAATTCTTAATTTAGTATATTTTTTAAATTAATCTATAGAACAAGAGGATGATTGAAAACCATGAAAAAAATAAATCATGAACATGAAAAGAAGGTAAGGATGGAACATCCCAAATGCCATAATTGTGGAAAAAAATATTGGTATATTCATTAAGGGAGTGGGTGATTAATTAAGAAGATTACAGAAATATAATCTTGCTAAATATTTTAATGGGATGGAAGAACCCTCTAATTTAATGTTTTTCAAATATAAGGATAAGGGGATTATTGAAAATAATTGACCAATCCTAAAGGTAATTTACATAAGATTATGAAATATCATTACCTGAATTTTAGATCCCTTAATATATTATATCAGGTACATTGAACATAAACAAATGAATTAATTTATTCTACATTTAAAAAATCAATTTTTTTTCATTTATATCAAATCATCCCATAACTCTCTAAGGAAATAATTTTCAATAAAAATGTATGGGGGTAATATGGTTACAATTAGAATATATTGAGTTATTTCTATTTAGATGAATAGATATTACTTAGTAGAAAATATAGTTTTTATACATACTTTGGTCATGGAAATTATCATGGTTACATGGTTTTAATTACATTTGAGGGCATAGGAATTATTAAATGAATCGTAAACTAATATATATTAATCTAGTGGTATTATAATTTAATTTTTAATGTATTATAGGATTTTCATGGGATTTTTATTGATTTTTTAGTAATTAATTGATAACTTCTTCACAATAAGTCTTATTTATCCAATTCACTTTTTTTACTTTCATAATATAACTTTTAATGTGTAACACCCCAAGATTTCATAGTACGTTATTTTTTCAGAGTAACTCAATAACGTGTACTACACACAACACCGACTTCAAGAGCACCACGAGATAACAAACTAGCCGTTCAAAAGAAGTTATTAATAGTATTAACTTAGTTTTGAACTATATATAATCCTTATAATTTTATAATCCATATGATGAGTTTCTTGGACATAATGTAAGAACCAATTCGTTTTTTTAGATAAAAGATGTATTTTTAAAAAAATGAACTTTTACCGCCTTTTAATGGTGAACCATTTTTAAATCCAATATTTGAAACTTTTATATATTCAATTTTTCAAAATAATCTTTTTGTTTAGAATCGGGGAATAATAATTTAGTTTCAGTAAATTTTTGATGTTTTTCTAATAACTTTTATATTTGGGTGAATATTAAAAAATATTATATTTTAACTGAAATTTTTTTTAAATCAAAATAATTTATATTGTTAAATTATACATTTTAATGTTTTGGAAGTATAAATAGATTATATTTTTACTATTTAATCCAATTATAGTCATTGTATGTAATTTCACTTTGACATTGGACATAAACAAGTGTCAATCTTTTGAATGTTATTGTTTCATAAAAATACGTCTTTTGGTTTTGACAATGGGAATTAAATTTAAATTATTAAATGGAACTTATATTTTTTGAATTTGGTAATATATAATTCGTTTTTAAATTCGGAATATCAAAATTAGCTTAGGGTAAATTTTTGGTATTTTTCGGAAAACATTCAATTTTTGATGAATAGTGAAAAACATTGAGTTATTGTTTAAAAATGACATTTTATTTAAATAAATATTTATTCTAATTTATTTTAGGTTAAAATAGATACATAATACCTATATATGTTCAATATGATTCATTGGAGTCATTTTTTAATAATATTTGATATATATAATTTTATTAAACTTTTCACCGTCTTTTACCCACATCCTAGGATAATTTTCAAATTCACATAAAACATAATTTTACCGCATCTGTGGGTGGAATTTGTAAAATCCTAGAGATAGGGTTTATATTAATAAGAAAAATGTGGTTCAATAAGATTAAAATAATTTTAGTTAAAAAGTAACTTTTTACCTTTATTTACCATGGTTAAAAGTAAAAAGGGTAATTAAGGGTAAAAATGATATTATTCTTACCCTAAAACATGTCCAAATTCTATTGGATAAGTTTAATTCGACCAAAAACAACCTTAGAAATAAAATATGATCCTTTAGGTCCACTTGGATTAGATTAGGTCATTTATTATTATTTAATTCAAAGAAGGGTTAAAAAAGTTAAAATCAATGTTTAATAACTAAAACATTTTTAATATAGTGTTATACATAAGATAAAATAAACTATAAATATTCATTAGAAATCTAAAACTCTTTAATATATAATGGAATTTTATTTATAATTTTTAGACATTAAATTTTTAAATTTATTTATGACATAATGATGATACAGTAATTGGAGTATTAATGAATGATTAAAATAATTGACATTATAAATATCCAAATAAATGTAATTTGAGACTTTTTATAAATTCCACTAATTTTATAGGTTATTATGAAATGGTAGGGTGTGGTAGATAAATTGTTTTTGATGTAATCATGATTTTATGATGTTAACAAAAACCAAATACCAAATATTGTCAAAATTGACATAAGATTATTTTTAAAACAAATATTATATTATTAATTTATATAATAATCCTAAAAAATATAATGTTCTGCCATAAGACTTATATAAAGATTGGTGTATCATTAATTAACCACTTGGGGGGTCTATTAGAAGTACATAGTAGGTTTATTAACCATATATTATAAAAATACAATGAGAAATGGTAAATGTCAAACAATTTAACTAAGAGTTATGTCTAAAAGATATGGTTAATAAGGTGACCTAACTAGTATAAAACCCATTTTTTGAGTTTTTTTCGACCCATCCCCAAATTAGACTTTAAATAATACAATTTGGATCCATTAGAAACAGAAAACGATTTTATTAAAAAATAATATTTTATGTTTTTCCTTTGGTTCCACTCACCAATCTTATAAAAGGGCACTCCACCTTCACTATAATTGAAACCATCAAAGGCACTTGGCTCAGCAGAACCCTACCCAAATATCCTTACAACTATCCTACCTTCATCATAGAGGCCTTATTTTGTTCATAAAGCCATCCTATAGAGCCTTTTGATCAAATCCAAAGCAAGAACCTGAAGAAGAGATAATGATTTCACCGCCCTCTTTCAAGTTCTCTTATTCTCCCACTTACTCTTTCTTTGTTGTTTAAATTATAAAATAATAACACCAAAATGTTCTATATAATTTTATGTTATTATAAATATGCCACAAATATATTAATTATCATATCCATCTTATGAATGAAAATGTCACTATGCGTGCGTACGTACGGCTTACCCTCTCCACGTCGTGGTGTAATTTGTTATTCAACACTATGTTTTTTGGATGGATATAATGATAAGTAATATGTATATTAATAATGAAAATAAAATGATATTTTCTCTCTAAATTGAATATACCATCAAATTCCACACCTTTTTTGAAATGATACTGTCACTCGTGTGTACATACGAATTACTGTCTCCACGACGTGATGAGATTCATTTCCACGTTCATCATTCAATAATGATTATAAAATATATATCATTAATAAGTATGTAATATATGAAATAATAATGTTACTGGATATATATATGTGTTTGTGTGTTAACTTACATATATCTTATTTACTTAGTTCTGTTCAATACGATATGAAAATAGAAACAGCGTTTATGCGTACGTACGGACTACCGTCTCCATAAACGGTGTCTTCAATTTCATATATATGTCTATAATACATATTTATATTCTAAATATATATGATATATAAATCCTGTTTTATATCCTGGATATATTTAAATCTTTTTCTATGTGATACAATAAAGAGTAACAATATAATACACGTACGATAAAGAAAGAGATTATTATCCGAAATGTTAATTTAACATGGAAATTATTATCAAATGGGTATAATAAAGTCATAAATGAGTCATGTATGATATCATAAACATTAATATGGTTCTTTTATAATTTAATAACATACTATGGTCTTCATACAAGAGGTTAAATGTACCCTCTACTAAAGGAATGTTAATGGTAAGGGGTTTTCATGTCACTCCTCATTCCCATGAGATTCATGCCATATTGCCACTATTACCTTTTGTGTGGTGTATGTACTGCCCATAATTGTATTCTTTGTGTAATAAACTTTAAATTATGTTTATTTACATATTCATTTTTTGATACTTCATTCATGGGTTTTATGTTTCGTATGTTACCAAATTGGTAAGGGTTAATTTCATACTCTCTTTATTATCCGAGGTAGATTTTACGTATCTATCTTCTGAGACTTATTTATAATCCATGTCCTTATTTCATAAAAAAATATCAAAGGGATTCATTGATGGGAATTTTTACTAAAACATTATTTTAAATGTTTTAAATATTTATTCTTCTAAATCATTTTTATTAATATCCATGTTTTCAAAATGGTTTTTAATGATTTATTTATATGGACATGAATGTTTTTAAAATGTTAATTCCATTGAAAAGTTTCAAAGTGGTTTGGGAAACTTCTATTAAAAAATGTCTTTAAATATATTTTTTTAAATTGTGTGATTTTTAAATGTTTTCATGAAAAAGAAATATTTCTCTCAAAGAGTTTTACAAATCATTTTCATCTATGTCAACATCCTTTGATGGATTTTAAACTTGTGGAAGTTGATACAAATATTTCATATTGTATTGAAGGTTTTGCGATATGTTTGACTATGGATGTGTTATTTTTATACCATTCATGGTTTATAGTTTAAGTATTGACATTTCATATGCTAGTTTTAATACGAATGTTTATGTTATATTTCATCCTTTTCATATGAGGAATGTATTGGACTTAGTAAGTGACGGGTGGAGCCTGCTATAACTCCTCGATGTATCGGTAGGTCTTATGAGACAACTAGACATGGAATTGGCCGAGGCCTTTCCCAATTTTATATTTGTTTTTTGTTGAGGCCTTAATAATTTTTAGAAATCATGGCCGAGGCCTTGACAAAATGTTTCAGAATGTCTGGAATTATACATTCCCCCATTATGAAAATAAAATTGATGGTTCATGTGGTCATTTGACTAGTAGAATACCCATGGTTATGTTTTATTATGGAATTATTTAATCAGCACATATTCCTACCAAAAATGTATTAATGTTTATTATTGGTAAAGGCATGTGTTTTCAAATATTCACCATGCTTAATATTTATGTTATCTTACACTGTATTGCTTACCCTTGCTGAGTGTTTGAGCTCACCCTTTTCAATGTTTCATTTTTCCCAGGATTCTAGGAAGTGTATTGTGATTGATATATAGGGTTAAGCTAAGGTAATAATGGCGTTCATAAAGGATTATTTATTTTCTGTTGTATGTTATAAGGTGTAATTTAATATTCATGTATGTAATCTATTTTACAAGACTGCTAAATAGATCGGTCCTTCAGGACTTGATTCCTTGTAATCATGCCAATGTATTAAAATAATGCACATACTCTGGGTAACTAGGGTCGGGGCATTATAGTTGGTATAAGAGGAAATTTTGCAACAACCATGGAAATAGATTTAGATAAACTCTAATTAGAAAACATTACCCTAAGAAGAACTTTGAGGATTAGTAAATAAGAACTTTGTAGAATTTTAGTAATGTAGAAATTTAGTGAGTTTTCCACGTAAATACACCCGTGTCTGTATATGAGCTGGTAGAGGCGGCTCTGGCACAGATGTACCTAGTGGTAAACCCCGAAAATACCACTTTGAGCTATACTCGAATAGGAACTGGGGCACAACAATGGGCTTTGCTGCCCTCTTGGTTATGACACTCTCAAGGTATATGATTAGGATAATTCTCATTTCCATTACAAATAGTTTTGAAGGATTTATGAGTATATAACTTCTCAAAGAAAATATTTTTATGTATTCTATCTATAAAATTTTCAATTTATGTTACATATTTTAGATGTTTGTAATTATTCATTTCCATACATAAACTAAACTAGTGTATGCCATTGTATAGAAGTAGCTCCCAGTAGAAGTTTTGTAAACTCTAGAAATATGTGTGATCCAAAGAGTATGAAAGATCATATCTTTCCTGTTATTAAGCCTACATTTAGAAGGGAAATAGTCTCACATGTATTATCAACATATGAAGAAATAGTATCATGTGTTAACAAGATAAGTAAAGAATTCTTTGAGCCCTATGGATTTGAAGGGAAGCAATAGAAGAAAAGGATGGAAGAGAGAAATATGTATAAAGGGAAAAGGGAAAAGAAGGATTTCCCCATATGTGATGATTGTGGAATGAATCACCTTAGTAAATGCTTGAAGGGACTGGGAGTTTGTTATAAGTACAAGGAAAAAGGGCACCAAGTACGTGAATGCAAGGGTAAAAAAAGTTTCAATTGTATAATGTTTCATCTGCAAGGAGTTGGGACACTACACGAATCAATGTCCAAATCATCAAAGTATACCCCAAATGATGCTATTGGATAAGAATCATGTTATGATACTACCAATGATGAAGAGGAATTATTAAGAGTTCTTATGTTGTTATTAAAGTATTGTGGCATTTGAGTGTTGTATCAATTATGTACTAGTTATATGAATTATGGAAATAACTAAGGATTGTACTACCGTACTATTTCATTTGCAATATGAGAATATTTGGTCCTGATACTAATGTAGTAAATTTGGAATAAGAGATGGTTGATTTTGGATAAATAATATTGTATATTCTTGACTATCTTGGAACTGATTAATGGATTGTTTATTTCATGATTTTTGGAATATTAAAAAAATTTGGATATAAGGAATATATCCAGTATTATATAAAGGATAAGGGAGCATGAATGTAATCAATAAAAGTTTTTATGTTAATTTAGGGTGTCACCATGTTTAAAAAAAATACATGATGAAGGTTTTAACATGTTATTAAGTGGAAAAAATTATCTTCATTGTGTTTACCTTCCTTAAAAAATTTGGACTGTGAGTTTAGATAAAAGTATTTTGGATAATTCTAGTTTGAGATTATTTTTGGATTGCCCCAAAAAAGGAAAACCCGGAGGTCGGGAAGCAACCCGTCTCGTCCAGCAAGGCTGTAAGACTTGAACACGCAACTGAAGGGTAACAAGGGTGTATCACCTACCACTAGCCCACGTTATGTCCTAAATTGAATAATGTAGTCTTTTTAAAAGGTCTGGAAGTTGAATTATAAATTCATTTTTTGCAACCCTATATGATTAGTATAAAAATAATATATTTTTTGAAATCTTTTGGAGTGAAAGATAAGTTTGTGGCAGTAATTAGTTAAAGGATGTAACTCTACTTGTCATATATATATATATATATATTCTCTATTATTAAGGCTAAATTTTATTAACCCAATTTATGATATGACTCCTCGACAAAAGTATTTTCAATTTTCAACCTTTTATTTTCGAAGAATAACTTGAAATTGCAAGGACTAAATTTATAGATGGAGGGAAGAATGTAACATCCCGAGAGTTCATAGTACATAATTTCTTGAAAGTAACTCAATAGCTTTCCCTACACGCAACAATGAGTTCAAGCGCACCACGAATTACCAAACTAGCCATTCAAAAGTGGTTATGAATAGTATTAACTAAATTTTGAACTATATATAAACCATATAATTTTATAATCCATATTATTAGTTTCTTTGACATAATGTAAGAACTAATTAATTTTCTTTCAGATAAAAGATGTATTTTTCAAAAAAATGAACTTTTACCGCCTTTTAATGGTGAACCCTTTTTAAATCCAATATTTGAAACTTTTTTATATTCAATTTGACAAAATAAACTTCTTCTTTAGAATCAGGGCATAAGAATTTTGTTTAAATAAATTTTTGGTGTTTTTCTAATAACATTCATATTTGGGTGAACAGTAATAAAATACTATATTTTAACTGAAAACAAATTTTTTAATCAAAATAATTTATATTGTTAAATTATACATTTTAATGGTTTGGAAGTATAAATAGATTATATTATTTCCATTTAATCTAATTCTAGTCATTGTTTGTAATTTCACTTTGAGATTTGACCCAAACAACTGTCAATCTTTTGATAGTTATTGTTTCTAAAAAATATGACATTTGGTTATGACAAGGTGAATTAATTTTAAATTAATAAATGAAACTTCTATTTTATGAATTCGGTAAAATATACTTCATTTTTTAATTCATAATATCAAAATTATCTTAGGGTAAATTTTGGGTATTTTTCATAACACTTTCAATTTTTTAAGAATAGTGAAAAACACTGAGTTATTGTTTAAAACTAACTTCTTATTTAAATAATTATTTATTTTAATTTTTTTAGGTCAAAATAGATACATTATACCTATATATGTCTAATATAATTCATTGGAGTCATTTTTTAATAACATTATATATATGAAATTTTATTGAACTTTTCACCGTCTTTTACCCTCCTCCTAGGAAAGTTTGCAAATGCACATAAAACATAATTTTACTACTTCTGTCAGTAAATTTTCAAAAATCTGAGAGTCATGGTTGATATTAGTATTAAAAATTTTATTCAATAAGATAAAAATAATTTTTGGTGAATAGTATCTTTTTTCTTTTATTTACCACGGTTAAAAGTAAAAAGGGTAATTAAGGGTAAAAATGATATTATTTTTACCCTAACACATGTCAATATTCTATTGGATAAGTTTAATTCGACCAAAAACCCTTAAGAATAAAATATGATCCTTTAGGTCCACTTGGATTAGATTAGAACATTTATTATTATTTTATTCAACGAAGGGTTAAAAGAGTTAAAATCAAAGTATAATAAGTAAAACAATTATTATATAGGGTTATAAATAAGATAAATTCGACTATAAATATTTATCATAGAGATAAAAAAATTTCCTATATAATGGTATTTTATTTATAATTTTTAGATATTAAATAAGTAAATTAATTTATGACACAATGATGATGCAATAATTACCGTATTAATGAAAGATTAAAATAATTGACATTATAAATATTCAAATAAATGTAATTTGAGACTTTTTATAAATTCCACTAATTTTATAGGTTATTATGATATCTTAGTGTTTGTTAGATCAAATTTTTTTATGTAATCATGATCGTATGATTTGAACAAAAAACAAATACCAAATAGAGTCAAAATTGACATAAAATAGTATTTAAAACAAATATTATATTATTAATTGATATAATATTACTAAAAATTAAAATTTTGGCAAAAATAATAATATAATAATTTTTTTATCATTAATGAACCACTTGGAGTTATATTAGAAGTAAATAGTATGTTTATTTACCATATAATATAAAAATACAAAGAGACATGGTAAATGAAAAAACTATTTAACTAATAGTTAAATGTAAAAGTTTAGGTTATTATGGTGACTTAAACCTATATAAAACGCATTAGATGAGTTATTTTAGACCCGTACCCACCTTAACCTTTAAACGATACCTTTTGGAGCCATTAGAAACCAAAAATGATTTTATTATACAATAAAATTTTAAGTTTTTCTTAAGGTTCCCCTCACCCCTCTTATAAAAGGGTACTCCCCCTTCACTCTAATTCATACCTTCAAAGCAATTTGGATCGACCAAAACCTGCCCAAATATCCTCCCAACTATTCAAATTTTATCATATAGGCCTTAATTTGGTCATAAAGCCATCCTATATATCCCTTTTGATCAAATCAAAAGGAAGAACCCGAAGAAAATTTAATGATTTCACCACCCTCTTTCAAGACCTCTTATTCATCGACATACTATTTCTTTATTGATTAAATTATAAAATAATAACTCAGTTATCTTCTATATACTATGATGTTATTATAAATATGGCACATCTATATTCATTATCCTATCCATCTTATGAATGATTATGTCACCATGCGTGCGTACGTACGACTTACCGTCTCCACGCTGTGGTGTATTGTTTTATTCAACACTATGTTATTTGGATGTAAATAATGATAGTAATATATGTATAAATAATTCAAATAACAGGATAATGTCTATGTAAAATAAATATACCATCCAATTCCACACCTTTAAGGAAATGATATTGTCTCTTGTGTGTACGTACAAATTACCGTCTGCACGATGTGAGGAGATTAATTTCCCCATGGACCATTAAAAGATGATTATAAAATATATATCATTAATAAGTAAATAATATTTGACATAATAATTCTACTAGAGATATATATATATAAATATATATGTACTTACATATATCTTATTCACTTAGTTCCGTTCAATATGATATGAAATCGGAAACAGCGTTTATGCATACATACGGACTACCGTCTCCATTAACGGGGTCTTCCATTTCATATGTATGTCTATAATACATATTTATATTTTAAATATATATAATATATAAAAAAATTTATATCCTAGAAATATTTAATTCGTGATCTATGTGATACAATCAAGAGTAGCATGTTAAAACACGTACGATAAAGAAAGCGATTATTACCCAAAATGTAAATTTAACATGGAAATTATTATTAAATGGATAGTATAAAGTCATAAATGAATCATGTATGTTACCATAAATATTAATATGGTTCCATTATAATTTAATAACATACTACAGTCTTCATACAGGTGGATAAACATACCCTCAACTATAGGAAAGTGCAAGGTAAAGGGTTTTCATCTCACTCCTTATTCCCGTGAGATTCATGCCATATTCCCACTGTTACCTTTTGTGTGTTGTATTTACTACCCATAATTTATTTATTTGTGTAATAAACATTAATTTATGTGTATTTACATATTCATTATATGATACTTCTTTCATGGTTTTTATGTTTCGTATGTTACCAAATTGGTAAGGGTTAATTTCACAATCTCTTTATTATCTGAGGTTGTTTTTACGTAAGTATCTACTGGGACATATTTATTATCCATGTCCATGATTCATAAAAGTGTTTTCAAATGGATTATTTTAAGGAACATTTTACTAAAACATCTCTTTAAATGTTTTAAATATATATTATTCTAAATCGTTCTCGTTAATGTCCATGTTTTCAAAATGGTTTTTAAGATTTATTTATATGGGCATGAATGTTTTTAAAATGTTAATTCCTTTTAAAAGTTTCAAAGTGGTATGGGAAACTTTGATTCAAAATTTTCTTTAAATATATATTTTTTAAATTGTGTTATTTTTAAATGTTTTCATGAAAAAGATATATTTCATTGAAATTGTTCTACAAATCATTTTAATCTATGTCAACATCCTTTGATGGATTTTAAACTTGTGTAAGTTGATACAAATATACCATATTTTATGCAAGGATTTTTGATATGTGTGACTATCGATTTGTTATTTTTATACCATTGAAGGTTTACGGTTTAAGTATTGACATTTTCTATGCTGGTTTTAATACGAATTTTTATGTTATATTTAATCCTTTTCATATGAAGAATGTATTGGACATAGTAAGTGATGGGGGGAGCCCGCTATAGCTCCTTGATGAATCCATATGTATCATGAGACAACTATACATGGAATTGGTCGAGGCCTTTCCCAATTTGATATATGGTTTTGGCTGAGGCCTTAATCATTTTTATACTTTCTTGAAAAAAATGTTTCAGAATGTATGTCATTATACATTCCCGCATTATGAAAATAATAATGATGATTCATGTGGTCATTATACTAGTAGAATACCCATGGTTCTATTTTATTATGGAATTATTTACTCAATGCATATTCCTGCAATAAAAGTATTCATGTGTATTATTGGTAAAGGAATGTGTTTTCAATTATTCACCATACTTAATATTTATTTTATCTTTCACTGTATTGCTTACCCTTACTGAGTGTGGGACCTCACCCCTTTCTATGTTTTATTTTTCCTAGGATTCCAGGAAGTGTATTGTGATTGATATGTAGGTTTAATCTAAGAAAATAATGGTGTTCATAAAAAATTATTTATTTTGTATTATATGTTATAAAGTGTAATGTAGCATTCATGTATGTTATCTATTTTCCAAGGCTGCTAAACGAATCATTCCTTCGGGACATGATTCATTGTAATCACGCCAATGTATTAAAATAATGCACAGACTCTGGGTAAATGGGGTCGGGTTATTACATAAAGAACATGTGAGAACCTGAACAACATCCCTACTAGTACTCTATGTACCATGCTAAGAATATATGTCAACCAAAAAACCATAAAAATATATAGTGAGATGAATATTCAAATGATAACCCAATATAATTTACTAACAATATAACAACCCAATGTTTCCTACATATGAATGTGAACAAATTCATTGACGACATCAAACCTCTAAATCCACCACTGAGTTGATCGTGTGTAAGATTATCACATATATTAAATGTGTCCCAATACTAATAAAATATTAGAGTGTTATAAACAGGTTACCAAAGAATGATATTGATAATATTGAATTTATCCAATTTAGGATCCTCATATAACATCTCCTAAAATAATGATGACATCATATCCCAATGGTTAATGAAATTCTCTGTATTAATCTTCCTTTCATTAAATCATCGGAGAAAAATACACTCTGTGGTGTTAATCCATGTCATTTGGTTATTGGTGAAAACAATATCAACTCTTTCCTTAATCTATATTAGGTTTTCCTTGGAATATATGATAGTGAAATAACCTTTCAATTGTTTTTCCCTTGTAGTTCAATAGGCGGATCATATCGAGGGGTTTAGAAACCCCTAGATTTTCCAAAATGTCCGAGTACCTTTTCCACTATCGTTATTGTCACTATTATAGTCTCCAATCATTATAGATTAATATAGGTTCAAAAAATTTGTATTATCCACTACTGCAGGGCAATTGTTTTTGGAAATTAGGACCTTTTTTTAACAGAAACACTCTTCCATATAGATCTAATTATAATTAGTTTTTAAGATACAAATAGTCTTTACGAGCATTAATTTTCACCACCTTACTAACTGGGTGATCACTAACATTAATGGACCTTTGTTTCCATTTATTCCTTCCATTATAGAATATAATTATAGGCTACTCATCCGCTTAAAACTCTAAATAGATCTGATTATTCTAAGATAAGGTTCAACTTCCCCTTCCTAAAACATGGAAGAGTTTTTATTTTGAGAATTTCCAACCCTTTTTCTATTTTTGATACCAAAAATTTCCCATTACCATTAATATTCATCAATTGTAGCCCCATATCCTAAATTTAAAAAAATATATTTTGAAGAACAACCTCATTAAGGATATCGTATTTTAATGAGGATAAAAATCCCTGCCTCATAAAAGAGGAATCACCCTTTCCTGGTGAACCAGTTATAGACATATGGATAATGGCCAAATTCATGGGTGTAACTAACCTATCGCTAATATCATCCATTTCATCTAGTAGGGTTCAAAGAGTAAATGGATTGTTCCCAAGTGAGCTCTAATTTTGAACCTTTTTAAAAGTATAGACATTGGGACTCCCTAAGGTGTAATCCACAACATTCCAAATGGATTGTTACCAATGAAAATAGGGGTCAGTAAAAGGCACAATAAGAATATCAGTGGAAGTATCCAAATACCCTATTGTAATGGAACTATCAACATCCCCCTCAAGTTAGCCAATACACCTTCCATTATATGAAAACAAGAAAGATATTCATTTTGACCCTAGTATCCAAACAAGAATTTCCATACTCAGAGTTTAGAGAACAATGAACTAATCAATGACCCACTTTTCAACATCTATAAGACTATTCAAGGTTCCCTATGCAATATTAACAAGAGAATAAGTTCAACCAATTTTCAATAAACAATTATTTCATGATATAAAAATCATGTTCAATGTAAATCAATAGAAAATGAACTAATGGTTTTGAAATTTTTCTATCAATGGAAATGCAGGATAAATAAAATGATAGAGGGGTTGAGATTGGTCAGTAAAAAAATATATATGACTACAATGTTTTATTATATCATGATTATAGTTATATTATGAAATTAAAGAGTGATTCCAAGAATAATTACCAAAATTTGATCGGGTGGAGGATCATGATTCCAATAATATTCATAGGTCCTACTAGAGTGGGAGAACTGACTGCCACTTTGGGAAAGGATTATATCTTCTTTTAAGTGGAATAGAATTAGGAGACGATGGGGATCTATGAGACAGAATATCATGTTCTCTTTTCCATCCCCATAATCCGAGATAAAACATTCAAATGTTTCAACTGAATGACAATTCTGACCCAAATGTTCTATCAGGGAGAAGATGTTATAGGATGACACCTCTATGAACTCCTAAAGGGAAAGATTTAGGGGGGGAAACTAGTCTAAAATAGGGGGCCATCAGTGAGAGAACTATGTTAGGGAATGTGGATGAGAGTATTGGGATGTAAGGGGAGTGAAGCGATGAGGATCAGAGAAACCCCTCCCCCTCTCTAGAGGGGGAGGGCTGACAGTGACATCAATCTAAGTTAGTACATGAGATACGAAGGACTGAATCAATTCTTAATTACCTCATAATAAGACTTAATTTAATTGATTATTATATTATCTTTTTATAATCATTTTTAGACAGTTAAAGAAATGTTTCATTATTTTATTGATTTAATGCCCCATTATCTGCTAATAATCATGTTTCTATAATAAAAAATTCATTTTAGTCATTTATCATTAGAATTCAAATTGTAAATTGATTAAAATTCTTGGTAAAAGGGGATATATTTTAACTTATAATGTTTAGAGGAATCATAATTGTGAGGAAACAATTTTTATGAAGAAATTAGTTCCATAGTCATAAAATAGAGATTAATGTTAATGATAGAATATACTAAAATTCATGATATTTTAAAAATTAATTAAAATTTTGTGGAATGAATTTTTATAATTAGCGGAGATTCAAAAAAACCTAATATTTTATTTTCCATTAAATTCATACTACAATTGTAGCATACACCACATGCAGCCTCAAGATAAATAAATCATGAAATAATATTATTTAAATATGACTATTATAATGTAGTTATTGATTTGGATTTTATTAGTGGAAGTAAAATAATAAATAAATAAATATAGAAATGATTTAAAAAATAAAAATAATTAATTCAGTCAAAATAGTTACATTCATCTAATTATTGTTAATAGGAAAAGTGCCAGAATAAATTCATTTTATGCCTTAAGAAATCATTATTCATAAATATGGGTTTTATGATTTCTATTTGTGAATAATTATAATTAATTTCTACGAATTTATAGATTTTATGTGGAGGAAAAAAATTTACTTTTAAAATTATTATGGTAAAATTATTTTTTGTTGATAGTTTTTAATTTTTCTAGAAAGGATGATTTTTGGGTTAATAGTGAAAATGCATATTAGGATAATTCTATCACTTTTATGTTTTTACCATGAAATAAGACAATCGTTATTAATTTTGAACAACTTTTTAATTTATTGTTTTTATGTTTAATAATTAATATTATTTATTTAAAAAATTATTTGAACTTATAAATTATTGAAGGATATGTTGAAAATATATGTAATGATTTTGGTTTTTTTGTTCATCTCTCTTAATTTTGGAGACGAAAAGGATCCTTTTGGTTTTGGATTATTCTGATTGAAAATATGTATCCTTTTATTTAAAATAATTAAATTATTAACATTTCATTGAAAAGTATACATTATTTTATTAGTATATTAATTTTTATACTTAAAATTAAAATTATTCTTCAAATATTTTTTTTCATCATACAAACACATATTAAAAGTAATTTTTATTGATTTTGGAAATTGAATTTTTTAAAATGGATTACATATTTGGAATTATAATAATTGAAATTGTTAAATAATTTCATCATAATTATGTATAATTATAAATAATAACTAATGTATAAAATAATTTTTAGGATAAAGGATAAAATTGGATAAACTAAAAATATAAGGGTTAAAATGACTGAAATGTTTTATTTATTATATATTATAGTACCATTTCAAAATTATACCTTTAATATTAAAAATTGTGACAATTCAGAGCCATATTAATGAATACAAAATATAAGATATATTAATATTTCATGTTTGTACAATATTGCAACCCACCTTACTTATAAAAGGGAACCCACAATCCACTCTTATTAACACAACATGAGTCATTTATTTTGTACTACCTCTATCTAAATACCATCCTACAATGAATATCTACTTCTTATATCTTGTTTTCTTCCTTTAATACCTTCTTATGAAATGTTAAGGTGTATGTCAAAGGAGGATTTTCCAGGATGATGTATAACTCCTAAATGAGTTCTTTCATTTTATTCATCCATAAACCCTATTAAATTGTGTCATAACCATTCTGAAATAATATAGTTAATTCCATGAATATACTAAAATGTTATTATGTGAATGGTAAATCCTTTTTCCACATCATTTCATTCAAATGTGATTTAAATGAACTGATCGTGTGTATATGTGGACCATCTCCTCCATGAGGCAATGTATTTGATTTTAATCACCAACCCAAATGGTTGGTTACTGTTGTAATGTCCCTAACCAAGACTCCAGTACACCAGGGATCTAAAACTGGTCACCATATTCTCCCAAGTGAACCTCCCTATATGCTAGAGGTTTTCAAACTAGTGGTATGGGTCCATTAAGCTATGCAGTGTTACTATACACTCTTTACTTGAGTAAGCCACCATATGTAAAATATAGAATAACAAAAAATAATAACTGAGAAACCAAAAAATGAATTTAAAACCAATTACCAAATATGATACAAACAAAACCAAATTATAACTATGTAGTATCATGGTAACTATTCCAAATTCAAGGAATAATCCAAAATAATGACTGAGAATAGAATCTGAAAAACATGTTTTAACTACATCGATAGATCCACATCCAAGAAACTCTCATTCCATAATTAACTCCCTAGCCTGGGGCCTTTCCCATTGTCTTGATCTGACACCATGAAGGCCTTTTGGGTACCCAATTGTATCCCTAGAAGGGTGTGAGTACAATTCATTCTTCCATCGACAACGGTGTCAAAAAATATCTCCTCTACTAGATAGTACATGCAAGAACATAAATATAAAATTAAATAAGGTGTAAAGGGTTAAATTTGTAAATAATCAATAAAATAACCATTATATTCATTTTAATCCATGTGTTATGTGTTCCATTTTCTTCACTAAGACTTAACCTGACTATACACTATGCATGAGGTAATATATCTAGTTCATTATCTCACAAGGGTGATCATCACATAATCCATTTCATTTCACATACCATAGAGCATTAGTCCTTGTAATCTCAATAGAATATTACCATTCCTACATTTGACTGTTAGTATAGATAATCACCCAATGAATTTGTAGGGTCTGAGGGCATCATTACATCTCCCTAACCCATGATTTCCATAGTGGGGTTGAGAGCATTAGTCCAACCAAACCTATGGGAGGAGTCGTATCCCATTACACCACACATCAAGCCATATGCACATGCTTATGAATCCATTTACAACACATACCACATCACCATCATAATCAAACCGTACAAATAACATTAATCATTGACAATTATTTCAATGAATGAAACCCCATTAAACCTAAACCATTCATCACAATTTCCATTTATAAATTTCCATTAAAAATTTGCATGGAATTCAACAAGTTCACAATAATATTTTTAACCCCATTTCAACCTCATACAAAGCCATCCCTTATACCATTTACAATAACTAGATACAACCTATAACAGTGCCATTTATGATTTAGCTAGAATTTTCACACATCATTTCTCTTAGTTGATCTCATGTTATTTTTTTTAAAACCTCTCAATTTTCCAAGTATTGGAATATTTCCACGCCCCAAGGGTGGCCCTAGATTGGTTAAAAATAACCTCAATTCATTTAATGGGGATCATTATGGTTCCAAATTTTCATTTAACTAGCCATTATACAAACTATCACCCAAGGAAAAAAATAATCAACTAGAGAGGGGAAATGCCACAAAACATGTGTACCAATCTATAACAAAAATACATGATATAAATTGTAGGCGATATATGAATAATATGATGATTCAAACACCATTAAAATTTTTCTAATATCTGGATTTGAGCACCCCTTGATCCCCAAAGGCATGAACTAATTTAAAAATATGGTTTTAGATAATTTGAATAAGATAAACAAATCTATAAACCCTGTTCTAGAAAAGAGAAGGAAGAGGAAGATTACACTTACCAAAACCTTCAATCCATATCCAATGGAACTCCAAATGTCCTCAAAATGAGGGAAATCGATCCTTGGGAGCTCTTGATGGATTAGGTCTGTCACCAGGGTTGGAGGTAGGATAAATGGTAGAAAAATCAGGGGGGGACATAAAAGTATCGAGGTGAAAAACTATACTTTTTAAATTATTATGGGGGTGAAAGTTTTTTTAACATAGTTTTCCAAATCGGGCACAACCCATGTGTTAGCCATTGTCGAAGGGATATTGGATCACACAATTACCAAGGTATGATTTTATGGTTTGACAAACTGTGTACCAACTCTGCATAATTCCACAGTCCAAATCTACACAGTTTGGAATCCCCCTTTCATAGTTTCACATAAACCATGCACCCTTCCACCTAACTTACATGGTTTGGGCACACTGTTATCTATAATTATGTGGAAACTACGAAACATGAACTAGATGCCCGTTTTCCTTTTTTTCGAGTACCAAACCTCCAACACACTCCCGAGCCTCCTCCTACACCTAGTAACAATTTTATTAACCAATATAATGAGTATAGATGTATTGCTTAAACAAGTTCATAACTCCATTAAATCTATGATATTACAACCTCCTCACCTTATTAAGTGGTTTCCTCTATTTTCATGTCCATACATCATTATGCTTCTAAAGGTAAGTGATCAGACCCTTGGTCTTGGACATCTAATACCCTTTCCCATTCTTCCTCCTAAACATACCTGTGCTACCATAGAATCCAAAAAACGTGATGGTCCTTCCCTGAAAGACCTTCACCCTATAATCCACATAATGAATTGGATTCTCTTTAATCAGCATATTACCATTGATCTCAACATTATCAACATCTATGTTCTAAAATGGGTTAGGGTGATACTACTGAATATGTGACAAATGGAATTCATAATGTATACCACTATACCATTATGGAAGAACCAATAATTATGCCACCGATATGATCCTATCTACTATCTCAAAAGGTTCCACTTACCTATGATCAAACATTCCTTATTTCTGAATCTGACTGGGACCCAACTATAGTGACACACGAAGAAACAAACAAACACTTACCACAAACTCAAGAGGTATACAACACCGATCCGTATATGATTTTTTTCTAATCATATACTCTTCCATGTGTTCTATGATCAATTGGATGTTTTTTAACATCTCTACCATGAGAATCGATCCAAAATTTTTTTTTCCCTTTCATCAAACCAAAAAAATGGATTTCTATAAGGTTTACCATAATGGGACTCAAACGGTTCCATCTGAATTGAATACTGGTAACTATTATTGTATAAAATTTCCAAATTTTCCAAATTATTCTCCCACAATCCACCAAAATATTGGATATACTCTATTAACATGTCCATTAACACGTGAATAGTACACTCTGACTACCTGTTCATCTGCGGGTGAATGTTCATATTGAAAAACACATGGGTACCAAAAACCTTATGTATCCTTGTTTCAAGAATGATGTAAAATTATAATCATGATCCGAAATCATTTTCCATTGGAATCATATAGCCCCAATATTTCATGAACATATATTTTCCCAAACAAATCCATAATGAAATGTTCATAATTTGGTAAGAAATGGGACACATTAGTCAACAATTACACATCCCCCAAATCAAATCATTATTTTGAGGAGTCATAAGAATAACTACCAAGAAATCCATTTTCACATCATCCCATTTCTGTTATAGATTGCTAAATGGATGAAAATTTCTACCCGACTACTAGTGTTTGTAAATCACTTACTGTTCGGTAAGGCATAATTCCATTAAAACTCCAACCTCTATCTTCATCCCTAAACAAAAGTACTACATATGAAGATCATGATATATTTTGGTTATTCTAGGATGCACTTCCTACTTCAATAGATGAAACATGTGAATAAACTCTCCTAACATACATTTTGGCCCAAAAACATGTCCACAAATATAAACTATTCCATTATCTTTAGTAGTCTAACCAGAAGATCACTCGACACCATTAATACATTCCCCCAATTCCAAACATTTAGAATCCTCAGGTTGCTTCACTTTGATTCAACTTAAATGTTTGGACTCAACTTCCAGTGATGGAAGGGTCACCTACCCTTGGCCATCCATCACCTCCTGATGCATCTTAGTAGAAAACAACATCATTATTTTCTCGACCCTAGATTCTTTTACCACATAATTTTGAGTCTTATATCTAAAAGTATAGAAAACGTTATTTCAGTTTCCCGATATGTACATCTATTCAAATTAAAAATACTACATGTACTAAACCCATCTTCACATCAAAATATTTACATCCCACTGATTGTAGAAGTTATTAATGATCTTCGGATCAGTATACACCATTAACCATTCTCCCAAAAAGTATTGATCATAACCTTTTAAGGCATACTCGACTATAGCCAATTAAAGATCATATGTGTGATAGTTTCCTTCACGAAGTCTGAACTATGACGACCTATACACAACCACCATGTCATCCTGAAATGACACCACCTGAAGTCCAACACCAAAAGCACAACAAAAAATTGTACATATCTTATCAGTCTCAGTTAAAAATATAGTTGGTTTGGTCTTAAACTGCTTCGTCAATTCCAATAAAGAATTATCATGTAGCTCAGTCAACACAAAATTGAAACCCCTCTTAGTGAGTCCCAAAATTTGTGCTTCTAGATAAGAAAATTCTATAATGAACCTTAAGTAATAATCTTTCAATCCTAGAAAACTCCAAATAATAGAGAAATTCGAATGTTATTCCCAAAAAACAACATCCCACACGTTCTATAGATCTAATTACAAAACTTCATTTGAGAAAATGTGACCCAGGAAATGAACCTTTCAATCCAAAAATGAAATTTGGGTAGCTTGATATATATCATATACTCTCTTAGTGTACAAAGTGAAATTTTATGATTTTTGGCTTTATCATCATGAGATTTTTAGTACACTAAAATGTCATCGAAAAAAATGACTACAAACTTGTCCATGTTTGGGTGATGGATTATATTCATTAGGGACATAATCATAGATGGTTCATTGGCCAACACAAACAACATCAGAAAAAACTTGTTCAACTTGTATCTTATCCTAAAGTTAATTAATTGTATATCAGATGATTTCACCATTAGATGAAGAAACCTTGATCTCAGAATGACCATAGAGAACACTAAAAATCCCCCTAATATAGTCCAAAATAAAAATAAATTCAAGGATGAGGGTATTAGTTCTTAATTATCAACTGATTCAGCAGCCTATAATCAATGAACATCCACAACTAGCCAACTTCTTTCTTAGAAAACAACATTGGACATCCCCAATATGATGTGCTAGGATGAATTAAGCATTATCCCACAATTCCTCAAACAAGATTTTATCATCATAGAGTTTTCTAGTGCCATTATATATGGATTAATGGAAACTAATTATGCTCCCAATGTCAACTCTATCATGAACTCAATGCCCCTCTTGGGTGGCAGTACTGATAAATCATTAGGAAATGCATCCTGAAACTAATCCAAAATAGGTGGAAGGATATAAAGATCTACTCCTTCATCATGAAGCATACGACAAGCCATTTGGGATATATGTTTACCTATATACTGAAAACCTATCCCTAAATGGCCTTCCCGAAAATCCCATTTTCCAGAGTGGACATACATATCTCCCTTAAAATATGTTAAGGTTGCCCTTCAATGGTTACAATAAATATAGACCTGTTAAAATAACATCCAATCCATCCCAAAAATAAAATCCAAACCTGAAATCACAATTATGTACAAATCCTAGAAATGGTGGTACCAACCAATGTTAATAGCACAACCATTATAGTACCTAATATATATTTTCCACACACCTAATAGTTTCTAATTCTACAAAACCCCACAAAAATGTTAAACTAATATTCCCTATTCATCTGAAAAAGGGTAAAAATAAAATAATTTGAAGAAACTATATACAAAAATCACTAGCATGAATTGAAATAATGAGAATCAAACCTCGCACTATCAACGTCTGAGCCTATCCACCTAAAAGAGTATGATAAACTATATGAATCTTATATTCCACACTACTCAGGTCCCCAGTAATAATTTTAGGATATGTGATGTCATACTAATATGAATGTTGTCACACTAGTGTACCATAGCTGTAACGTCTATCGGTATGACTAGTAGCGCTCCAAATGCCTTCATAATAAGAGATTTATGACCCCCTTATTATACTCGACATTATCCTCAGGCCTCACTCATTACCCACCTACTGAGGGTTCCAACAAAACTTATGATCTTGACCCATTCTTCTACACTCTGGGCCCCCAATTTTTAGTTAGGAACACAAACTACGTACGTGTCCCAACCATTCATACTAATATTAGAACAGTTGACCACTACCCTAAGAACCTTTTTCACTTTTCTCACCACTCTTATCTCAACTAACTAGGTGGAAGTTATAAAAGAGGCACTTTTTCCCATAGTATGATGTATCACCATGTCACCCAAATAGAGATACACATCAACCAATAGCAGCTACGTTGTTATTTCATTATGAAATAAGATCACGGTCCATCACCTCCATATACATATTTAGGTGGAAGATATTCACATAGAACGTGATCTCATGTCTAAGTCCATACTGGATATTCCTTCAAATTACTGCCTCATCCTCTAACAAATCTAGAAAAAAACATTTCCAGTCCATGAAATGAGATGAATACTCCATCACTAACATGGTTCATTGGGTTAAACTCCAAATTTCTACCTCCTTATCCTACCTCAGAGTCTATGAGTATTAATGTTCTAGAATCATTTCTTGGAAACACTTTCACATCATACCCTCGACCTGAAATGTAAAAACTAAGATGTCCCACCAATGCTTTGCCCGTCCTCTCCACATGTAGGATGGCTGTATATCTATCTTCTCATGAAGAGTCTCTATGTGATCCAGAATTGTCTTGGTAGACTCTCTCTAGAACTCACCTACCTTCCATACACCATCTCTAGTAAATATTGTTTTATTCTATAGCTAAAAATCCCTTTTCACCTCAATCTTGTTCAGTTCAACTCTCTCTGGGTCATATTCCATCATTTTTAAAAAACAACTGATGTTCACCTAGAACTGCTCTTCTTCTCTACTATCTTGAACAACCATGTCCTCTTCCTATACCTCTCTAGGAGTATTTTCAATGACATTATCTTTTCTTCCAAATATAAAATGATGTCACAGTGGCATCTTCCAACAATTCCAAGCACACATCATAGAACACATAATAAAATTCTATTCATTATTCATGAAAATAAAATCCATCTAATGACCAACAGAAACCCAATTTACGTACATTAACCCTATGGTTATCATCACACATAGAACACTATTCTATATCAACCCTACAGTGAGTAATGGTCAACATGGGTAAACAAAATTACTTATTCAGGGCTCTTTCATTAAACACATCTTAAAACCATTTCCTTTTAAACACACTATACATTTCAGTAGTCATTATAATCAAATGTTAACTCGTTTACACATTTTCATTAAATATAATTCTTAAAACATTCATTATCTTTACAATTACATAACTATTTTCATAATCATCATCATTAATAGTTTTCTTCATGTTAATAAGGAGGTGAGGTTCATTTTACACCTTATGCTCGACAACCAAATCTTGTGTGTACCTATCATGATTCGTGTTACCCATATCCCTAGGATCCTAAAATTAGGAATAAATACACAACCTCATTCCATTCCAATCATGAGAAAAATAACATAAAATTTTCCCATAATGCATCATGTTCATGTCCCAATGGTGAAATATCCTTCAACTAAAATAATTCAAATATTAAAAAAATAATTCACACAATAGGTTCTTTGGTTTTCCATCAAACATGGGTTAGATACCTCCAAGGTTGAGCTCATTTCAAGAACTTGAAACATCGTAAAATCATATCTAGCATCCCAAATAAAAAGTCTCGTAAAATAACTCCTCATATACCACTTTGTAACATCCTCTACTTGGAATCTACTACACTGGTGCTCTATGGTCGGTCACCAAATGACCTCATGCAAGACTATTTATATGTCATAGGATTCATATGTGAAGTGAGGATTTGGTAAGTCACAAGGGGATCCATTACCCTCTTCATCATAGTATGCCACAACTGATAACATATGACATGAAGGAAAATAATAATCCAAAAACCAAAACATGAATTTCCATCGAATTCCCAAATAATTTACAACCACAACCAAACGATAAAAATGTCATTTCATGCTAATATTTCCAATGTTTTGGAAACTCCCAAAATACAGACTAACAACTAAATCCCCATTAGGGGTCTTGACTTCTAGTCTAGTTCTTGATCCATGAACCTCCCATGAACAATTGAACATCCTATCATGGGGAATTTTCTATTATAATGACCTATAACTATGAAAATATGCTTGGGTACCCAATGGTAGTCCATGAATAATGTGAGAACAATATAGCAGGCCTCCACCAACAACATCTACAAAATATCAAGTCTATTTTATAGTTTTTATAACTAGATAAATATAAATGTAAACAACATTGAATGGTATGATTGGTTAATCATCAATGAACTAATAAATATTGTCATTTAATTCCATGGTCTAGGTTCCATTTACTTTACTATAGACTAAGAGGACTTACCACTAGACATATGGTAATAGATATGGTCTATTATCTCACTAGGGTGATTTTCACACAAGAAGATTCATTTCACATACCTTGGTGTGTCATTCGAGGTAATCTCAATGAAATTTTACCATTCTAACTTTTGAGTGTCAGTCCTGGTAATTATAAAATGCATCTATAGAGGCCTAGTGCATCGGTCCAACTCCCTAACCCTTTCATTACATGGTGGTATTTATAGCATATGTCCAACCCAACCTTTTGGTGGAGCCTTAGTCCCTTATCCTACCCATCAATCCATTTTTACATGTTTATTCATCCATTTACCAGACATGCCACATCACCATCATAAACATTTAGTAAACATATGATTCAAAATACACATTCTCATCAAAACTTGAAACATCATTAATCCTTATTCCTTTAACACTATTTACATTTAAATATTTCCATTATATATTTATATGTCATTTGAAACATTCACAGTAATCTATTTAACCCCCATTTACATCATAACTAGAGATCCATTTTTTCCTTACCAAAAACTACACATGAAATCTATTTGTAAAATTATTTATTTTAAATAGAATTTAAAAAAATTTATCATGTGCCCTAATTCAACACATGTGAATTTTAGGCTAAACTCACAATTTTCCAGGTTCCAGAATATTGGTTCACCTAATGGGTGGACCTAGATTTTTTAAAAATAACCCCCAACGCATCCCACAAGGATCATGATGGGTATAAATCATCGTTTATCTAGCATTTATACCAAATCTTTCTCAAGGAAGAAAATAGAAAACAATTGGGGGGGAAATATCACAACACACATTCACAAATATATAAAAAACTATGGCATATAACTTGTAGACTACTGACCTCAAATACGATGATGAATGCTCCATAAATGTTTTCAATAAAACTTTATTTGACAACCCCAAGAAGCCAAAATCTATGATCCCCGAGAATAAGGGGTTTTTGGGGATTCAGAAGAATATGATCAAAACAACAATCCCTAATCCAAAAAATATAAGCAAGAGGAAGATTAGACTTACCTAGAGGTTTTATTCACAACCAAAAACAGTCCGAATGGCCTATAAACATGGAAAATTTGTCATTGGGAGCTTATTATGGTTTAGGTTTGTCACTAGGTTTAGAGATAAGATAAAGGAAATAAAAATCGATTGGGAACCTAAAATCCTAAGGGGGGCTATAAATTTCATTATTTTAATGGGGCATACGATTTGTCCATAAAATTTCCCAAACCATACATAAATAGTGTGCCATACACTAAGGGAGGTTGGTTTTTACAGTCACCTGGGGTAGATTTCACTATTTTAAAAATGTTCACCAGCCGTGTGGAATGCTACTTACCAAATATGCACAATTTGGCCTCCCCCATGAACAGTTTCACCTAAATCATGAACTATTCATCCAACCATTCATGGTTAGGTAATAATGATATCTATAACCATGTTCCAAACATGAAAGATGTACTAGATGTACATTTTTCATATCATTGTGATTATAAGACCCCTAAAACACCCATGATCCACCAATTACACCTAAAATTCATTCCATTATCAAAAATAAAGAGTTTAGAGCTAAATTTTAACCAAGATCATACCTCCAAAATGTCCAAGATCATTCAATTGTGATGGATATAATTTTTATGAATTTAATTTTAGATATAAATATTCTTTTATATTTATAATATATAATATTACTTCTTACCCATCAAATCATTGGAAAATGATAGTGTCACTCAGGCGTACATGGGGGTGACTACCTCTGTAATGAAATTTGCTTCATTTTTAAATTTTTAATTAAATGGATAGTAATAATGATGTATTAATTGAATAAATAAGATATTTATAATATTATAATTATTATTTAAATATAAAAATTTTCCTATTTAATTTATTTTTCATCCATTAGAAGAGTGAAAATGATGTTCCTGTGTAAATACATATTATTGTATCCATGAATAGAACTGTTTTGTTTTTCATGACCTCCATTCATAGTTACATATATGATTACATTTAATATATAAAAATAGTCAATAAATCATGAGTTATATTTTTTAAATTGTGGAGTAATGAACTGGTTGACCATCGCCAACCTAGAGAAGTTGTTTTGGATTATGAACAAAACATACTCAAAACATCCAACAAGAACTTAATTGATTTAGTAACTATAATACATGGTTGTTAATAAAAAATTGTTTTTTTATGATAATAAACCAAAAAAATATCAAGAATGTAAATAATCAATATTTGTTTTTTATTAAGGAGGTTGCAATGCGTCCAACTAAGCGAAATTCAAAGTTAATGAATTATTCCATAATCTCATTTTTGGGATTGTTTGTGTTTATATTTACATTAAATTAAATTATAAAATAATTCTATTTTAAACTCTATATATATTACTATCCTATAGTAATCTATAGATTTTACATGTTTTATTTTATTTTTTCACACTTTCGTACATAATATGAATGAGAAAATGTTTTTTAAGAAAAATGACTTTATCTCTTCTTTGGTGGATAAACATTTTCTTACACGTCCATGTTTCATAAAATGTTTTCAAGAATTTTATTTCCTATTTTATATTATTTATAAAATTTAATTTTACTTCAAATTTGAATTGATGACATTATTTTTAAAATGATTCATCTTGTTGTTTTGCAAAGATTAAACATTTTAATTATTACCAAAAGTGTAAAATAAAAATATTTTTTATTTTACCAATTGAATGGAATTTGAAAAAATCAAAAATATTCTATTTATTAAATAATAAATTAATTTTTTTCATTTTTATTTTCAAATAATGGAATCATCTCAACATTTTGGATTTTCTATTTAAACTTTTATCAATATTATAGGATATTTTTATCATGTATTTAAATAAAGCATCAAATATTATTTTAAGATATTTTCATCTTTTTCAACATCTATTGATGATTTTTATAATTTTTTTGGAGATACTCTAATGATAAAGTCTATCATATTTCCCTGTATATCTTATGATCATGTCAATTTATTTATATATTGGGTAAAATATTAAAATTTGTATGATAGTTTTCAAAAGCTTTTTTGGATCATGTATTTAATTAATATTTATTTATTTTATATGATGAATTCATTTGACATATTATTTGATAATAATGTCCTATAATAGACCCTACATGAATTGGTAGGTCTCGTGAGATAGACTAGTGTTAGTATTTTTCATAAAACATAAAAATTTAGGTATGATATATTGGCACTAGGATCTGACAGAATGATTAGGATTCGTACAATTAAGCATTCTATCAATATGAAATATGTTATTGTTATCGATGTGGTTATTCATATTGTTATTTCATCCGTTTATATATTTTCCTTTTATGATATTAGTTATATATAATACTTATTTATTGTTTATTATTGTCATATTATTAATGATTTTTTTATATTATGTGAGTTTCTATTGTACACATTCCATTATCAAGAATCCTTGTCAAAAAATTATAATTTTATCCATTCCCCAGGGTACCGAGAAGTGAACTATAATGGATTTTAAGAATATACATGAAGAAATATTAAATTTATAACAATAAGTTTAGGTTTTATTTAATGTTTCCAAATGTGATGTGAAAATAGTGAATGTAACTAGGAACCAAAGATAGTTAAACTATTTTATCATTCACAATGTGATCTCTTGTATCATATGAAAATAAACTAATCTAACATCCAATTACTTGTTACTAGAGTCAGGCAGTTACATGTCAATAATTCTATCAAAAGGAGAAAAATGGTTAAATGAAACGTATGGGAATTTAAATGATTTTCACAAATGAATAATCTAAAAATAAATTTATCATTAAATTTCTATCATCATGTAATGAATAAATCGTCATTTAATGCCCTTAATTACATATAAATCAATAAATAAATTATATTATACTTATTAGCCTCCGAAGATGAAATGAAATCGACATAGGAAGGAAAAAGAGAATGAGGGGTCCCTTAGGATTATAAAATTATTAAAAACATATATGTAAATTTATATACCAATATTGGGAGACCAAGAAATTCTCCATCAAAGGATCCAATGGGAACCATACTAGTGTAAAATCTAATGGGAAATAACCTACCAAACAATACATTTGTAATTATATCACAAAACAACATAATAGGTATTGTCCTACAAAATGAGACAATGGGTGCTTACCCACCAAATGATCTAATTGGAAATATAATGGAAAAATATATCTAATTACAATGTAGGGAAATAATTCACCTATGTGTCCATCTAGAAGGTATCATTATGTTAAGAAGAATATTCACTGAGTTATAATAACCAAAATCAAGGATGATATGATCAGACACTAATATATTATTATAAGTCACAATTATTTCACATTCTCTACCACAAGAATAGGTGAGAAAAATCAAACTGATATCCCATCCTCATCTAAATAATGAATCATTGACCATTTCTGTGCCTCATAGTGTATTTTTCATTGAACAAAATCCCTGTTTCGAAAGGATATTTCTTCTCTAATGGAAACAATTGAAATCCCATCATCATCCAATAATCCTAGAATTTTAAAATAAAAGGGTATCATCATTTTAACATCATTAAATTTCCTATAATATGACCACGAAATACATTAAGAAAAAAATCACACAATTAGAGTAATAAAATGAAAAGTCCTACAATGTAATTATGGATTTGTATTAGGTATTTTTTCCCAATTTGGAAATTCTAGATTCTTTTATGAAGGTAGTCTAGGTAATGAAGTTCCCAAACATATATTTTAGGGGAATTTCATATTTTTCACCCCCTCATCTAATGAATTATGAATATTTTTTAACCTTAGTGGTCATCACACAGTCCCTAAGATGTTTTGAGTTATTTATTCCGGTGGTGGGATCATGAATAACCTAATAATCTAGAGCTTCAAAATCTACACCTGAGTTGATCAATCTTAAGAAACTATCACCCAAATAAAAAATTCAATAATGTTTCCATGTTGACCAAGGGATATGGGGTACACTAAGGAAGAATTATTATTTTACATCTCCTAGCGTTAGATGAAGAAAGAATCCTTCTAACTAGAAAAAGTTCTCTAGTATTTTTCCTTTTATATATATAATATTATGATTAAGCTCCCAAGGATCAAAATATCAAAATTGGTAGATTTATGGGACTATACTTATTTCTTCCCCTATGATTGATTTTTATTGTATATAATATTTAGATGTTCTGCCTTTAAAGATGAATGTAAGAAGTATATATATGTGGGTAAATAGTGTCTGTGACACCCAAATACCAACTTCCGTTATGTGAACACCGTAAGAATAGTTCCCAATATATGTATAAGAATTAGGGTCATCCACATTTTAGTTTTAGGTAAAACAAGTTATAAACCTTTATTCTTAATCAGGTTTCTATATACTTGTCATATCCATTTGAGAAAACACTTATTGATCTTCTAAGGTTCAAGATACTAGTAGAGGAAGTTATTTAGGTTCTTCAAAATTAGTCTCCCTACCACCAATTTTAGGGATGTGTGATTGAAGGATTATTTTTTTCTATATTATATCTAAATGTTATTTGATAATTTCCTAATAGAGATAGAGAATAACAAGATTCAGGAAATTTGTATTCATGTTATTCTCACTCAAACTGAATGTCACCATGCCATATGTGACACATAAAGGAATTTTTTATCCTAAAATCCTGATTCTAAGATGAATAGCACAAAATACACTCCATATGAATTTAAAATACATTGATATTTCTATCACTATTTTACCATAAAATAAAAATCATCCACATCTAGGTCATGTGTTATTAAACGGTATAAAATATAGTTCATCTTTAAAGACATTTAAATTCATATTATAGTCCACTCATTGAGACCCATCATTCTTATGTATGATCCTGTTCAATATAAGAATCCCATAAAAATGGATTTTATCCATAAAACAATTCTAGGATAAAATGTCGCCATTTTCATCAATATTTTCCCCATGTTTGGGCCTTCTCATTCAAAGTGGATATTACTAAAATAGACTCTATACTATGGACTATTTTTGAATATTACCCATAATATATTATTCCATTCTAATTTTTGGATTTATATTTATCCACATTTGGTCCCTTGAAAACCCAACAATAAAATAAGAAGACACATTTCTCTTGTGCACAAGCTAGTTATACAAAAATACGTTCACATATTACACTTAGTGTCTTTATAGATAACTACTGTAATCCAAGGTCATGAATGAATAACATTAAATTTCATAAAAACCCATCTCGGCCATATGATATTAAACTGCATTGGCATAGTTCTATATACACATCATTATATTTAATAGTTTATAATACTAGTTGTATGATTTAATATATATTACCCTATTCAATTATGAATGACTGTAAACTACTTATATTTAGTCATTATCTCATGAAATTGTAATGATTGTCATATTTTCCTTCTCTAGAACCCACCCTCTCTTTTATGTATGAGATAGATCTATAAAGAGAGTTTCCACTGTGTGGGTTTACCATATCATATATAATTTTCATCAATGAACCTACACAAAGACAATGTTATCCACCATATCCCTTTCACTAGGACCTCATTAATACAAAATTACCTTTATTATCATGTTAGGAAACAAATAAATTTCCTCTCAAATTGAAAATCCATAAAGAATATTTGTATAGATAATAAACATTTCCACTTAAGAACTAGATTGGCAATATCTATTTCCTCCTATGATATGTAATGATTCCTAGGTAGCCTAACTTGTTCCTAGCAACCAAATTATATCACCAAGAAATTTCTTATCTATAAGATAGTAAAATAAACCACAATTACTGGTCCTAATTGTGAGACATTAAAAGAAACAACCACCATCATTACATGAATGTTGAACATAGAAGGAAATTCTTTTAATCTATGTTATATGATCTTATGATATATTTCCCTAGGATCGTGATGTGCTAGAAATAAAATATCTCACATGACCATCAATATATATTTCATATACCATGGTGATTAGGGAGAATCCATCCCATTAGAGTCACACCTAAAATATCCCATTATGTTTATATATTCTATTGTAGTGGTCAATGTTCCATTCAAACATAAGACCATCATTCCATATTATATTCTCTTACACTATGATAATAATTTTATAATCACCCTCTCTATATCACACCAACCTCCACTTACATGAGATTTAGGGTTATTATTTAATGTCTCAATTATTTTTTTTGATATGCATTCTATACAAAATTAGAGAGACCAAAGTTCTTTCCACGTCACTCTAAACTACATAACATCTTATGTTTATCATAAGACCCTTATCTGTATAAAATGTAGTCATTTCCATATGAACAAAATTTATATGGTATATGGCCTATTTAGTATGAGAATAAACTAATTGTAATGTTCCTTTTCTTATGAACTTAGTATTTTTTCCCTCCTCATTTTCATATGGTAGCATGTTTATTGGCCACTAATATTTCTATTAACAATTACCATTATTCACCCCATTATATATTGGGTCCTCACTCTTTATTTTGAGGTTTATGTTACCCACTCTCAAATTAGGTTTTAACGCTCCCATACAAATATTCTATATAGGTAAATATCATATATAAATATAGTATTCTAAATACTTTTGGAAATACCATCTTCCCCCAAAACTACGTTAAACATTTTACCTCCAATTAATCATCACTGAAAACTTTGGGTTAATATAATCCTCTCATTTTACTCATTAATAAAAATTCTTAACATTCTTCTTGATTTATCTAAAAAGGAATTACATTAATTGGTAAACAACTACTGATACTAATTAACCCATCAAGAATTTTTTTTGTCCTATATGAAGGATCCCCTTAAGAACATGTTTCACTTCATCAGAGTGTGGAATTATTATCTCCACTAATAATGGACGAAATATATTCACTGGACCTAGTGTTGTGGAAACAGTCTCTCCATTAAAAATGGATTACCTAATCCCACCTAACTAGATGGTGTGGCACTGTTATATCTATTACTAATGGTTAACCATCTCCCATTATCCCAAATAGTGTGGACAAGGTTTCTCTATTCCTAATGGTAGACCATATACTACAAGTCACGATTCATTCATCCCAGATTAGGACATTTGAATACAACATTTACATTATATCTATTTTCAATAATTAAAAGGATAAAAAATATACCTATGTCTTTTTTAATTTTTAATTATTGACTATATTGACGAGGAAATCAATTGTATGAGTATAAATTGAGTGACACATTGGACAAAGATTCATGAACTAAAACTATTATGAATCATTGGTCCGCCCTGCAGGACCCTAATGTTAGAGAGATACCAATCAAATGAGGCCAATATTTATTATGTATGATCTAAATCTAATTAATAACCCCTATAATAAATACATGAATCCCTAATAATTTTATAATAATAAATTCTTACCATGTTCAAGAGTATTTTCCAAGTGTTTTTCCCTCTCATTCATGTTGTGTCTCATGATAGCCTTACACAAAGATAGATCCACTTCACCCCGACAATGTAATAATAACATATCTGTATGATGATTAATACCTTATCAGTGCCATGAAAAATTTAATATTTATCACCAAATATCATGTACATGATTTTGATCTAGGTAGACTTGTCTTGTCATAACTGCATGTGTCCTTGTTCTTATTACAATATGATACATAATGATTTCCCAATCACTGGTCCTATGACTATTCACAATCCCATTCAAATCCTTGGTTTATTTTGATTTTTGAGCTCCCAGTTCATATTAGAATTCCCTCAACTATTCGAAAACTAATATTATTCCATCTAACTTTATTTTAGACAAACCCTCGCATAGAGTTCCTCATTTTACAGCCTCAAACTGACTGCCACTGAAGTCCACTAAATATTATTAAAAATAATTTGTCTACATTTTACGTCCCTAAATTGTATGAAAGTTAATTCTTTATAATATAATATTAAAATACACAACATATAATATACAACACATTATATTAAATTATTGGGAGAGTCCCTTTATATATGAACTTAAACTATATGGAAGAGGTATGTTCCATATTAATTGGATAAAATATGATCACCCCTATATAAATGATTAATATATAAGGGTATTAACGGTCTATCTTTAATGATTCAAGTGATGAATCTACAATATCTAATCGAAAATGACATGGCTTTTCAATCCCAAGACAAAAATTCCCCCTAATTAATACTACGTGCATCTTGATTCATACTACATTGGTATTCATAGTGATGATTGGACCTCCTATCCTAGGCCCAGAAAAAAATCCCCAGTAAACCTCCTCATTATCTTAGTGTTTGATCCATTCATTCATTAACATTGGTTTTTTCTCATTGACGTTACACTTAGATAAATTTTTATAATTTTATGCATGATCATGAGTAGTACAAATACCCCATATATGTTTCCTAATCATGTGACACTAAACTATATGGAATCTGATTCTTTGTCAAATATAATATAAATATATGGGATATGGTTATCTAAAAAGACCTTAAACTACATAGATTGTTCAATTAAACTCGACCTAAATTCTATACATGATATCCATATCTTTGTAATCGTACTCAAAATTTGGTCATTATCCATAAATCAATTATATATTTTAATGATTACCTCGTAAAGAAACTCATACCTAATATCATGGGAATAATGCATAGATCTTCTTCTGTTTTCTTCACACTATTATAATAAATAATAAACCCTTGCTATATATGATAATGAACTACTAAGAGACTATTTATAACATCTATGTGAGGAACTATTCCTACTACCCTTGAATATGTTGTGATTCTTGGATATCCTATAATATGTCCATCCAAAAAAATATGTCAATTTCTAATATACAATAACCATGACATTCAAATTGTGTTCACCTAAACAAAAGTCTTCCAAAACTATATCATATATCTCATTTATATGAGATGTGTGTTACTATTAATTATATACGGTTTGCCTCACCTTTTAGACAATGATATTTTACTTTAAACAGCATCCATCCATTAGACTAATTGTTAGACCTCAAATAAAAAACACATAAGAGTAACAAAAGGTTAGTGAGGTTCATAATCGGTAAAGACAATTCTATAAAAAAAATTAATGTCTTTTCTCACTAATACATTCAATTTCATGGAGAAATAAAAAAATAGATAAAAATTTAAAATGTCCCAAATATTTTAGTGAACAAAACATATCCCTAGAAAAATCAATATATGCTCATTAGACACTGTAGTCCAATAATAATATAGAATATTTTATTTTTATTCACCACAAATGAGATTAAAATGGGATATGGGTATATTTTCTTTCATGAATGGACTATCTCTTCACATTGAGTAGTAACCCCTTTATGAGATTTCATACTCAGGTACTTATTGTTATATCCCTTCAGCTTGTGAATGTGTTAAATACATGGTGATTTAACCATTAGGGTGATCAATCCCTACTTGAATATGTTTTTCTCTAGGAACTTAATTTATACCTTTGATGTAAGGATCATCACTATTTAATTTTCAAACTCAATGCAATCATTTTGGAATCCCATTACCATGTGTTGACTATTCGACATTATTCCCCATTTCGTAGAAATATTGGGAATGATATTCTTGGTTGATTTGAATGGTAACCTCTTGGAATAGAGAACAAAACTATAGATGGTAATCCATAAACATGATGATGTTTTTGTTCTAAATGAAAGCCCCCCATTAACCCCATACACCATGTAATGATATTTTGTCCATGGTTTCCCCATTAGTAATTTTATACCTTCTCCAAAAAGTCATTATTTTATATTATCTCCTACATTCATACATTATATTCCACTTTTTCCTTAAAAATATTTTTGAGTTGGATTCAAATACCTCAACAATACACCTTGATGCATCATACCCAAATATAAAGAATTATTTTGACATATTATTAATATTCCCTTACATTTATATATGTGTATCCAATGTAAACTATCAAGTTACATCAATTGATTACTACTCCTAGAAATCCCAAAAAATTGAGGTTAGATTCTCTTCATAAGAAATCCTTATTGGTCACATTGTCTTCATCACAAGACCCTTAATAAAACAACACCATGGTCCTTAAAATATGTCATTAAAATTACCTAAATTATCTATGGGATTGTATAGTGTCATTAGGTTCTCTATTTATAACATGTTTGTCTCTCCCTTGCAATGTAGAATATCTCATTAATTGGTAATGTTTGCGTAACCATAATATTAATCGCATTGTTTCTAAATTTTTTATCATTTAAACCTTATAAAATTTTGTTCCAACCATAATCACCTAAAAATAAACCCAATTTACCTCAAGGATATTTATATTTATTTTATTATATAGTAATTTTCCTTGGTTTTACCTCCCCCTAGAATCTTTATATAGTCCCTACCATTTTGGTAAAAACTTTATAACCTTAACCATTAGCTAAATTGGTCCAAGAATTATGGAAATAAATTATATTAACCTGGTTCTGAGCCTGTATCAATTCAAGGAAATAGGAACTCATTCAAGATGGGTCTACCACACCATTACTGCTAGGTCAACTACCTCAACTCTTATTCAATTATCTCCAAATTTAAACAAAATATACATTGGTTTGAATTGCATGAACGTAAACATCCAATGAAAAGAGACATATTACTCACTTGTTCAAAACACCCACAAAAAAAATCCTAGAAAAAATTTGAGTGTCTAATATATAGAAATGCATCCTACATAGACTAAAAAAATTATAAACATTGAAAACAACAAGGGACAAGGAACAAAACCTTTGAGGATAAAAAACAGAAAGGGTGTCCTGTGGAGAAGTTGAGTTCATGCCTACTATGTCTCTTAATCAATGGTATAGGAAAGTGTAAGGGTGTAAATTAAAATAAGTAATTCTCTTATGGACCACCATTAGACCATATAAAAAATTTGGATATGCTCACAAGGGATTATTTCCTAGGAATAAGTTATAAAACCTCTCTATTTATCATATATATTTGTTCAAATAACCAATCTAAGGGTATAGGGTCCTCATTATATGACATTAAACCACATGACTCAGTTATCGATCCCATATAAACATTAAACTATTCAGATTATCATATTTTATATGTCCTAATAATCTTATATTAGAGCCAAATATATTTTACATTTGAATTATGTGTGGGTCCCTATCCATTTTGTTGAAGTAATATAATATAAACTTCTTTTGGTGGAATTTCATCCCAGTGTTTGGACTACCTCCATTAATTTCAAACAGTTAGGAAAAAAACATTGTACTTATCTCACAAATGTTTTCCAAATCAATGTGAATAATTCTTTATTAGGACTATGTGAAGATTGATTACCAAATTCTTAGGATAAGTATTGACATCTAGATCTCTCATCTCAGAAACATTTTCAAATTACCCATTAATTATATTCCCCCAACCATCTTAGTATTTTCCTTACTAATTTAGGCTTGGATTCCCTTTATTAACCATATACAAGTTTTTAAAAATCTCTACGTTTATTATTCCCCAAAGAACAACTGTAGAATCCTTGAGTTGAATTCTCTTCCTGGTGACCCAAATACCATGATTTTAGACTCTAATCAGGATGAACATCTTTCCATTGGTGATAAAACACCATAATATCACTACAATTCATGTAATGAGGTATTGTTATCATTTTTACCTTAATATAAAATTATTCTCATTCCAAAAAATTCTAATTCTAATGTGGACTTTTGTTAGAACCAGAAAATGTGGACTACCGAATTTTCTAGAAAAACTAGGATAAGCTTAATATTCATCCAATAGGATTTATATTTTGAAAGGAATGTATATCCAAGCCTAAATTAGAAGAAAATGAAATATTTATGTTCTATGTTATATCTCACACACTAAGGGATAGAAAATCATCAAAAATGATTCTGAGTCTGGTGATGAGGTGGTAAAAAATCCCAATATGTGTAAACCATGAATTTTTTCCATTGTCAACAAGAAGGAGTTTTGAATCATAAGACCCATTTCTGACTACTTTTGGATCCAAAATTTACACATAAATAAAATTATATTGTTAGTTAATGTTTGTATTCTATGATGGAATTTTATACAAATACATAAAGGAGATCAATTTCTTCACCTAAACCATATTCCCATGTTATTCAGTCTGGTCATGTACCCAAGGGATTTATATTTTCTAAGATTCTTAGATTCCTCACCCATGTCTTATGCCATGACCACTTTTCAAATTCCCTCTGTGATTACCCATGATGTCTCACCATGTTAGAGTTGTGTAAAGATGTTATTATGTTTTCCCATCACACCCTAGATAACATATGTTTGTCACCTTACACGCCCATCTCCTATTCACCGATCTATTTATTCATTCCTAAAAATAGACCACATTATCACCCACTTTGATGCCATTTAGAGGATGAAGAGAAACCCATTGTTCCATTTAACTAGGTCTTTCCTCCCCTCTACATGTATTATTTTTATGCCCAAAACATAATGAAATTGTACAAAATGATTGGTAATTGAGTCATTTGGAGAAAAAATATTCTTGAATGACCAATTTTCCCCTACTAAATCATTACTTTGGATAAGTAATCACCTAATCAACATTATAAGAGAACCATAACACTAGTCCCTTTGGGTGATCCATTCCAGCGTGAACCTCACCCTAATGCCTTTGAGGAGTACCGTATTAGGGAAATCCCCAAACCCTACCTAATAAAGTGTGGACCTCTTTTCATAGATTTAACTAGGGTGAACCCTTTGATTATCCCACACCATTATTAAAGCATCTTCATTTATCTTATACCTCAACTAGGGAGAGAAATAATGTCTACTTTACCTTCTGTTAGGGTGAAGAAGCCTCATCCCTTATCCCTCTACTATGGTGAAGATTGGTCTTCACTTTGGCTTCCATCAGAAATGGCTATAATTTATTTTATCCCTCTATTAGGAGGAAGTAATATATTCCTGTAACATTAAATTATAGTGAACCTAAAAGTTGGGATTATCCCTCCATTGGGGAAGGGAATTAACTTTATATAGCCATTTACTATGGAAAAACATCACATTTCTCGAATCCCTCCACCATGGAGGTGAAAAATAATCACATAATCCTATACTATAGTGAAGGATCATATTTTTATTAACATACACTACGGAAAAGAACCATTATCACTTAACTCTTTACTATAGAAAAGCACATATCCTTCATATAGGCCTTTCTTCCAAGAAAATCCACATTCCCTCACTTCAAGAATAGTTTAACATGTAACCTGTAATTTCAATGGTGAAGCATCCCTTATCCCTAGTATCTCTTACCTAGAGACCCAATTATAATGTACTTTTCCAAAATAACTAGATTCATAAGATTATTCCATACTGATCATTTAGCACCCCTTCAATAAAATATTCACTTGATAATTGTATTCTCTTAGTTTTTAATATCATCCCAAAAGAATCTTTACTTTGACTGTGATTATTTATTCCATTGTAGATGGTTTGGTCTTAGGAATACTATTGAGACTACAAATCTCTCAAGCCAAACACTATGGATATTAAATATTTATTGTTTTAATCCTTTTGAAATTAATGATCTCTGAGGATATGGGTATCCTTTCTCAGTGAATGCCTCTACCTCTATAGTAATATATCCTCATAAAATTATCAATTTATAGGTGGTGGACTACCATATATGTGTATAAAACGAGGTGTAATCCCCAAAAATTCTAACTTAATCACATTCTCTAGCCAGGTAAGGCACATTAGGGTAGTTGATGCATAATCCCTACTCAATATTTTGTTATCACTCAACTTTAAATGAAGAAATCCTAGTCGCATATTGTTAAACTATATGTCATCATCCTTACTATGTTATGTTGATCGATATAGTGTTGACCAATAACCTAACCGTAAATTGTGAAACCCAAAATACATGGGCTTGGATTCTTATTTAAATATATGTTATGACCCTATGTAAGGTTTAATCCCAACCCAAAAAATACCATCTCCTTTTTTATGACAATAAATGACTAAATTTACCTAATTTCCTTTATTTTATATACACATCTTGATTTGCTCATATGAACCTTATTTCTTAGATACTTTTCTTGGTTTACTTATATGACTTCAGTCGATATAATCTAACTAGATTCAATCAATTTGGGCCTCATACTAGGTTTATATTCCACCCATACATTCTCTTATACAGTTACCAGTATATAGGATAATACATAAGTGAACCTTCTTGATAAAACTCTCTCATTCTTTAGTTTCTCACTTTTATGACAAAGGAATCCTATTTGGTATTCCTATTAACTGTAAACTAAAACCTTCCTAGAATTCCTTATCCAACTAGATACCAATATACAAGTGGTATATATCTATATATATAGTCTTAAAAATTCGATTAATACCCATCCTCACCTTATTTTCTTTTATTTTTCTATAAATAAGTCAATAGAGAAATATATTATTATGTTTAATTCCCACACCACCCATTGTTTGGACCATATATCTATTTCATCTTTTTTATATGATGTAAAACCATATTGAAATGGTCATTGTACCATTACCATAACATGTACAATGTGTCCCGTTAAGATTCAATAAAATATGTGGGTTCTTATTCCCTTCACATGGATATGTAGGAATATTATTTTAGAGGCCCATTATTAATTCCTCAAATCATACCACCTCCCTATATAGTATGAAATTTTATAGATCTCAGCTATGGCTATAAACCCTAATATCACTAATTAATAAGTGAATAATGCGTGACCTCTTATATATATATATATATATCCATACATGGTTTTTATCGATAACTATCAGGGTTGTAAAATTACGTCCACTAATAATTGGGAATGATTTAAGAACATGTCATAAAAACATAAGAGAGTGTATGTGTAGGAAATAATTCCTCCCAAAAGGGTGGTATGGGCCAAACCACCCATCCTCTCAACCAACACACATTATAATGCATCCCTAGAAAAAAATCATAACCAATGTAATCCTTGGGAAGGAATGTATGCACCGATGTCAAAGTGTCACTAAGCATGTCAACATTGGGGTCGGAATAAAAAACAATTTTATATTCTATGAATATACGAAATTTAGGAATATTAATCCTAAATTACCTCATGTAAAATATGAACATAAATTATGAAAATCAAAGTACACGATTAAAGTAAATAATAACCCTGAAGGATACTTGGATTTCTTTTGAGTATTATATTAAACAATCAAAATCCAAATCTGATTGTATGTATTTGAATGAAAAAGTAAATATTTTTCATATATATCATACTAAATAGATTGAATCATTATTATCTCATACATTTCAAATAAATTTTATTCTTCAGGCGATATTAATGTGTATAGTTTAGTGATTAATGACAAATATTATACTTTATATAAATAACACAAAAAACACATAAAATATTTTTATTATAATTTTTTATATTAAAAATTAATTATCTAAAGAACATTTTAAATTGAATTATAAACTCTATAAATTTAAATATTCTTATTCATTAAATATATTCAAACTAATAATTTATTAATTTATGTTGATTTCTTGAAATTAGAGACTATAATGTTTACTAAAGGGGAAGATTGACTTACGAAAATCCTTGATAAAATCCAAGGAAATAAATCTGGACATTAAATTGAAAATAAAATTGAAAATCCAAATCATTAGAGGACTTATTTTTTCCTAGTTCTAATAGAAAAACATATTTAATAATAACTATTTTAAATATTGTATTATTGGATATCATGATATTTATTTCCAATTTAATGTTCTATAATGATATGGTATTAACAAATTAAAAAATTCCAAATATTTATCTATAATTAAAGTGGTATTCCATGTTACGCATAATAAGATTTGGTCACCTATGTCTCTTATTAATAATAGTTCTACACCAAAAATAATATGGGTACCAACACGCAGAAATGTTTTATATTTTTTAGGAAATGATCCATAAAGACTACACTGTTAAATGTTATATAAAGAGAGGATACCAAAAAACTTTAATAGTGAAGTTCTAAATTTATATTGTTTTCCAAATTTATAGAAGAAACAGAAATAATTCATGCTGAATTATTATTTGAATTGGAACTAATGGAAATATTGAATCTATAATATTAAATCATGTATATTCGGATGATGTTTTCTGTACCATTGTTTCTAGTTGTTTCATATAAAGGTATTTCAATTGAAATACCTTTATCATTATGGTGAGTAATTTTTTATCTTTTATTTTAGTTATAATTTCCTCTATGTTGTTCTCAAACAATTTTATATAGGGTGAGAATCATTTATAATATTTTACTATTTTAAAATATTTTTTATAAAATATATAATATTATGTGATGGAATAATAACTACAGTTATTGTATTATCTGTTGAAAATGTGTTATGAATTATTAAGTTTCATTAGTATACATTACATGATTGAAAACAATTTATATTTAATTCATCAAAATTATTATTCTAAATTATTTGAATATCTTTTAATATATTTATTTTGAATAAAAAAATATCATAGTTTGAAGAATATTTGCCTTTGATTCTTAGAATATGTTAAATATTATATTTTATGATCATGGGATAAATCACTGGTTTTATATTTCATTAAATTCAAAGAATTTTTTTATTCATTAAATACTTTTTTTAAATGTTTTGTCGCACCATGTAGTTAATTGTCCTGTGTTGGATGAGTTTACTTGATGTTCATCAATATTCATATCAATTCAAAAAGGTTTCTTATATTATACGAATTATATGTTTCTATTTTAATATTCCTTTATAAATAGTGTTATTATGCATGGATTTTTTGAGGGTAACTTTTTGTGGGTGTATTTATTCCACGGTATATGATTAATTTATTTTAAATTGTTATTTATTAAAAGCATATTTTCGTTGTACTTTATTGTTTAGAAAAGTGTGGGGTGATTTCAATTTCTAATTTTCAGGTCCTTGGTTATTTTTTATGTTCTTTTATGTTTTATTGATATGATCTATTCTACATTATCTAATATTTTTTATATTTACTAATGTTAAAGTGTCTGTTTAGGTTGTTTGATTATAAAAAAGTGTGAAAATATTGAGTATCTCCTTGAAACATTATTTATATTTGGAAAATTAAATGTTCCCTCTCAAATATATTTAATGTATTTGATAATTAATATTTATTTATTAGTATTTATTATATTTTTTTATGATTTTAATTTTATATTATTATGTGTTTCTCATATTTCATGTTGAAGAAATTTCTTATGTAAATACCATTATGTTTGAAGTGGAAATTGCAATGTACCCTTATACATTAAGACATTTCTTGTAAATATTATATTGAATTGGATATTTGTAAAATTATTGTACTAATATGTATATAAGTACTTTACCTTTGATGGTAGAGATAAAAAAATTGTCTAAATAATTAACTCTTATGCAATGAATTTTTACTCATATAAACGATTAAAAAGAGAGAAAATTTGAAAATAAATGACAATTACATATTACAATGATATTTTAAATTTACTCTATTGATATATATTATAATATATAGAAGAATCTAAAATAATTAAGGAATCTTATATATTTACAAAATATTTCATTATATATTTATGTACCCACACATATGAAAAATATTTAATATTTTGAATAGTAATAGAAGACTCATACATATTAAATTATTACTCTTATGTGTTCAAAATTTTGTAAATTTTAAACTATTTAATTTTATATTTATATATTAATCTATATTAATAAATTTACTTTATATATTCAAATATGATACTTTTTATATTCTCAATATTCAATGTGTTTTCTCTTATATATTACAATAATAAAATTTAAAATTTTCATGTTATTTGAACTATTGTGAGATTACTTAAATTTATGAAGATGTATGACGATGAATTATTAATAATTTATTTCGATAAATATATCATCTCTATCTATGATAGACAATATGAAAATTTCTTTTTATATTTATAAATCAAATTTTTTGAATTTATATACAATTATATCACAAGATTATTGGGATTAGAAAAATATTAAATATTGGCTCACCTATATTATTTACCTAATTATTGAAAGGTTTGAAATTATATAGTGTATCTTAATGGATTAATTATTTCATTGATCATTTAGAAAAATTATTCAATCTCTAATTTTTTTTGTCTATCATAGGTATTTGTGACAATAATTTCAAAATAAATTCACATTGATAATGAACATTTGGTGATGTTTATTATTAATAAAATTATATTAAATTTTATATCTAATATTTTTAAAGTATTTTTATCGATATTTATTTCTTATTAATAAGGAATGAAACATCTATAAAATATTCATTTAGTGAATTGTAGGCTTCTTTCACTTCATTATTTTGAATTATATCTAAAGGGAGACAATAATGCTTAGAGTCCATGAGTCAACACAAGTAATAAAAATCTAAAAAAATGAATGGTAATTGTGAAAATTTATATATATTTTGTTATTATTAAGATATTTTATTTTTGGATTTCATTATGACTAGATGAAAGGGAAGATGAAAATAGAGAAAAAGAAGGAATCAGAAATAAAGGAAATTATGTATTTTTTGCTAGCATAAAGATCTCATTGATGTATTTTTTTAAAGAAACATTTTGATGACAAACATATTCTCAATAATTCGTCTTATCTACTATCATTTTATGGAGTTTAAAACATTGTGGTAAACTATTTTCAAATTCTATGTCTTTTATATTATTTTTATATCTGTGAAAAACTTATTCTTAGTTGTCGGAGGCAAAGTGAAAAAAATAATACACACAATTCTGAGATCTATATGAAAAGTGTATTCATTAGCATTTTAATCCTTGTTGTAAAGAAGATCCTAATAATACATCATATATTATTGTACTTTGGGTCTACTCATTACACATATTTGGGAGATCACTAGGAAAAATGCCAAAATAAAAGTCAGTAAAGATGCATTGGGTTTTGGAGGGGCGGACTGGGGGTTCTTTTTTATATCCTTAAAACACTATAAAATCATGGGCTAAAAAACAGGCTTTTTGACCTTATATTCAGACCACATGGTCCTAGGCCTTCAGGATATGTAATGGGTCTCCCTCTATATAGTTAGAAATTGGTCATTGATTTAAAATAACCAATGTGTATTTATTCCCATCCTTTTAAAAAATTGTGTCTCTATCACCTTATTTACTTTTATTTTCACTGATGATATAATTAAAAGATAAATTATGACCTTAATCTAATATAAAGTGTAAAATATTAATTTAATGAAATATATGCATGGATTAAATAAAAATCCCTGTATAAAATTTTTGTATGGAAACATTAAAAAAATTAGATGATGAGGATAAAAGGAAAACCATCATTGGTTCGATGTGTGAATAATACAATATCAATCAGGAAGAATTCACATAAAGAGAAAAATAGTCTTGTTACATATGAATGTGTGATTATATGTCCAATATAACTAGAAAATGGATAAATGTTGTCTGAATAAAATAAACTATGTTCTTTTTCTAGATTATGTGAAAAATATTATTTTATCTTAGGAGAAATTATAAAAACAGCCCATGAATCCAAAAGAGATCCTCATCTAAAAATTCAATGGATCAGAAATAATGAAGAGTTCTAAATAAGATAAATAATTATTAAAATGAGTTTCTAGGTTGAAAAGAAAATACCATCCATGTTCATCTCATTAATAATTAATTGTTAAGATACCACATTCCAATATATTTATAAATTTATGATTATTTATGAAGGTAATTAAAATTTTGGTTTGTAAGTAGAGAACTAGATGAGTGTTGTAATTTATTTATATAAAGAAGAGACATATATCATGGAGATATCTGAAAAAGGGAATGATATTTGATAAATTAAATATTTAAAGTAGTATCAATAATTATGAATAGTGATGTTATGTATCGCTTAAGGGGTATATGAGAAGATTAGAAAATTTTCGGATGAAATCACTAAATGACAATCAAAATTAGGGATTGATTTAGAAAAAAAATTTGATTTTGAGGTATGGTAATCACTTTCTCACCCATGTCTAATTTAAACCAAGTCATAATATAAATTGGAGACATTATTATGCTAAGAACAATATTTACTGGAGGGTACTTTCAATTGAATATTTTTGGTATATTTGTTTAAATGAATTATAGTTATAAATTACATAAAAATTTACTTTAATAACCCTTTGTAAGTAAATATGGGTTTGTATCACAAGACATATTTTTTTATTTAATTAATTAATCTATTGGTTAATTTTACTTTTTCCAACACCAAAACCACTCTACTATATATAATGTTTGGTAAATAATAATAAAATTCCGAAGATAAATGTTATTGAACACTTATATCAAGTTGTTCATGTTTTATTAAGGTAGAGAAGATGAAATTTGAAATCATAAATGACGCATGACAAAAGTTGGAATTTCCTATGAATGGATCACCATTTTATTTATTATCAATTATGGTGGGATGAACAATATGGAGTATTTAGTACATATTTATCATAATTTTTTTGACGTATATAATTGTATTGAAAAAAATCAAAATGGGAAATTGTTGTTCCCAATTTATTGTAATGATTGTATTCATTGTTAATAGTGAGTCAGATATATATAAATTAATGTTGGGTGATGTTTAATAGACCAATGAATAAATATAGTTAAGGTTTGGGATATATTGTTTAGTTCCACTACTCTATATTCTTTACTATATTCTATAGTTCTATGGTAATAAATTATTATATTGGTTGTGAAGATAGTTTTTGAGATTCTTCCTTTAACAATGGGAATGTTCCACTACTACGTAAATTTCATTGATAAACAGATTAATAAGAGCAGAATAATATATATATAATGTTTTTTTACGCTATGAATTTCAAATAACTTTTATAGTGAATCAAACCGAGAATTATCTACAATTGGTTCAGGATAGAGATTTGGATCTATCCATTTTAGAGATGAAATAAGAAATATGGGAGAGTGGCTAACCATCCCTATGTTATCTTGCACTATGTCTATAGTATATATTTATTAACATGCATATATGATTAACTGGATAATTCTAGGATTGAATATTAGTATAGTTTAGGTAATGATGTTTCATAAAAATATTCAAATAGAGAATACATATGAAGTAAGATGCTTTAGGAATTTTAATGAAGGTATTTGCGAAATTTTTATCAATTTTTGATTTTATTTAAAGTATTATGAGATGAGTTTGAGTGAATATAGATTTCATAATAATGTATTATGATATTATAACATTATTTGAAGTGTTTTTATAATCCTGGGTTGAAGGAATAAAATTTTAAAACAGATCAACACATAAATATACATTTATAGTTATTCAAAATCAATGTGGATTTTCCAAAACATCAGGACCTGAATAGGAAATTTCCTAAATAAAATTGTGATATCTCAAGGTTAGCTTATTTATATGTAACTTTCATCTCAATCATAAATGGAAATGAATAATATTCAATTGGGGAAGAATTAGATTTGAAATCAAATTGAGTCTCATAGTGATACAAAATAATTATTTTTTTATAATAAATGTTTCATAATTAATCAATGAATTATATAATGTAACTAAAATAGATGGTTTTGATTCCTAAAAAGTTCAAATATTTGTTTTGATATGTAATTTTGACTCCAATTTATACTAAATATATATGATTCAACAAGATAATACCTAAAAGTATCTTAATTATACCAAATAATATATAATGGTAACCTAAAAATTATAGATGGGTACTTATGGAAATAAATAATAAAAATTAATCACATTAATGTGATATTTTAGTAAATAATTAGGTGTTCATGAGTACTTTCATGTGATATGTAATGTTTAATGTTTAGTTATTAATTAATATTTTCAGAAGGAATTTTCAAAAGATAATAATTAATTATGATTTTTTTGTTATTTTCCATGTCAAAAATTATAAGGGATGATGATTTAAACATGATTCTATCCAAGAATAATGAGTTTTAGAATTATATAAAAAGGATGTGTTGTGATGATGGATTCAATGAATCCATAATGAATGTCCTATGGAAGAATAAAAATTACATTACATCATGAAGAGATGTTTTAAACTATAATGATGTTGAAATATAATATAGCACATCAAATAATGGATTAAATTCATATTGATAATATAGATGTTTTAAATAAGATCAATCATGTGACTCTTGGATTTTAAAATAAATATATCTTTGAATATGATTCAATGAAAACATATATTTAAATATATATGATTAAGATCATTGTTCTAAATATCATGGGATTTATATACTAAAAATATAGAAATTATATTCATTTCAATGAATATATAGAAAAATAAGTATAGGAAATGTATTCATATGAATAGAAGAGAACTGATATTGGATTCTACTGAAAATATTATATATAAAATAATAAGATAAGAATATAGAGAGATGGTGATGTAATATTGTAAATAAAGACTTTTATATCGATTAAAAATAATAATAAGAGAAAAATAAGTTTTATGATGAGGTTTGGATACTACATACCAAATTATCATTAGAGTAATAAGAGATGAAATAATAATATAAAAGAAAGAATAATTGAATAATTGAATAGGTCTAACACTATTGTTTCTTCTAAATGATATGGTTTTTTCATATCTTAAACAACAATGTAAAATAATAAAACATGAATAAGATGATTATTTGTAAGTGTTGATCATTCTGGGATGATGTTGAGATAATGAGTCCAATTTATATGTTGTTGTGGTTGTTTATATATTGGTAGTCGAAGGAATATTGTTGGGGGAGAATATATCACCAGTTACTACTGTTCAATATGTTAGTATATTAGAGATATTATTCTAATGTATGTTGAGTTACCTAGTATTCAATTATAGAATCTAATTTAAACATACCAAATGGGTGGCTGTATAGATATTGGAAGATAGATACCATTAGGTGATTATATTTCAAGCGTTGAGAATAAATCCATCTAGTATTTTTTAATCCCATTCATATCCTCATAAGAGTCAATAATATATCCCACCCTTCCCATAAAAATTATGAATGACTCATGTGTGATGGGTACCCTTATGTTTTACATATTTGAGCTATAGATTTAGTATCTATGTCTTCAACTAGACTCAAAAATATTAAAGATTAGATAACCACATTGGGATAAACCTTGTTAAATTATAATTTCATGCTATTGGGTATATTTACTAATTATTATGTGGTTCTAGATTCTACTAATTTATAATCTAATATATTTATTTTAAATGATGCAATTGTTTGAATAATTAACATAGGAAATTAAAAGGCTAAAATAATTAGATAAAATATGATTAAACAAATTACCCTCCTTTCAGTAACAATATAATCATGTTAAGGAATTTCATTCTCCACCACCAAAACCTACAATTGTATTAAAAGAAAATCATTAATAAATAGAATGAGATGTCTTTAAACATAATATGGTTACATTTTATCTTAATACATTCTAATAAGGGTCCATGGATTCATTTAACTATTATCTTTTTATAGATATATATTTGATAGTGGAAGGTCCTATTTCTCGAGATCATGATGAGTTTAAGTTAAAATTGGAGAAGTTATATAGTGAACATTCAGTTGAGGTCCTCTATTTATTATAAAAAATTATTCTGTATTAGATAATTTAGTTCATTAAAATTCTTTATAATTCTTCAACTTGAGTTCCTAATGAGGTTGGTAGATATTTTGGGGTCGTGTTGCATTGGGATATCAACTATAAACTCCTCCCATTAAATTTTCAATCATAGAATGAGTTTTTTTCAATGGATAAGGTGATATAAGTAGATATTAGTGTATACAAGTTCATCCTAGTAGGGAAATAATATAAAATTCATAATGATAAAATCGTTGGACAAAGGTTCTCAGTTATCTAGGTAGTTGAGATTTCGTCTAGTGGTGAGGAAATCTCAAATTTCTTCTAGTAACATATTTAGAGAAGGTAGTTTTTATGTCTCTACAAGGCAGTCTATGTCATTCTCATTTATTATTGTTTTTATTTACATCGGTAGTTTCAATTTTCATCTATCTTTAGTATTCAAGCTAGAGATGGTTTCCAACTTCAAGTGTATACTATATAGTAACTGCATCCATTTCCATAATAGAATTAACTGTTGGGTCAGAGAAAATTTTTTAATAAGAGAAAAGATTGATCTTTAGAGGGAATCGCTAATATAATCCTCATAATTAGAGACATATGTGTAAGGGTGGTTATTTTGTCCATTTTCATCCAAATAAGTAAGGTAGAAGAGATAGGAATGTTCACATGTCTGTTATATAGTTACCAGTTCTAGGAAAAATATATTTAATTTGAGGTACTATTTTTTATCTTCTATCCTAGTGTATGAGTTAATTTATTTAGGTTTTTCACACTCCTCTATTGGACCAACCTTGGTTCGATCTCTAAGATTCAAGGTAGAAAGACTTCATATAACCAAGATACTGGTTATTCCCATTACATCATTAGAAGTCATATTTGAGGTGTATAGATATTATAACATGATGATAAGGATTTATCAATTCATCTTGGAGTTCATATTTTTATATAAACAGCCATAAATATCATCCTTGGTGTGGGTATGTTATAATTGGTTTAAACTACTATAAATTATTGTAAAATGAAATTTTATTCAACGATTTAGAATATGGGAATGGAGTGTTCATTTGTGAGTTGGATCCTCATATGGATTGTTGAGATATGTATCCTCTTTCTTCTCACCTAGTATATTTGAGGTTTGGATCAATACATGTTCATACAATGGTTTTTCTGAGAGTTTTTGCAAAGTTTCTAGACGATGTTATGATGTTATCACGTGATGAAAAACCGAGTTTAATATATAATTGAAACATGGATTATATTTCATATTTTTTCCCAATATTGGATACAAACCTCATGTTTATATAGTAATGGATTTAAGTCATTGATCAAATGTGGATGGGTTTAACATGACCCACATTATTCCCTTTGAGTTCTCAAGTGATGTTCACAAATAGCATGGACGGTATATTGTGGGTTTTAATCAATAAACATCAATGTAAAACCATTAATGGGATTATTAATTATCCCCTTCCTAGTATTGATTGTATTTTAGACTACTTGAAAAGTGATAGCTATTTTTGATGATTTATTTAAGATTAGAATATCGTAAGATGATGGTTATGTGGAGAGATTCCCTAAATATTGACTTCAAATATAGTTATATACACATTAAGATTATGGTAAATCATTTTTGTTTCATGAATACACTATTTTTTTATTCGACTAATTAAATTACTTTTTTAAGGCATCCTATAATAGTTTTTTGGTTCAATTCATGAACAGTATTAGGATTTATTTATCATTATTAGAGGATTGTAGTGATCATTTAATACTGATTATGGAGGTCCTTGGGTGACATCATCTATATATAATTTTTTATATGTGAAATATATTGACCTAATATATGTATTTTATAGGGAATGTCATATATCAATAAGGATTAGACTTTTATCCTTCACTCACTGATCTGGTTGTTTCTTTGGGGGCTCCAAAAAATGATGCATATGGAGGTAGTTTCTTGGATCTAGGAGGATATTATAAGAGGTTCATCACTAATATATCCCATATTACAAATAAATTGAAAAAATTAGATAGGATGGATTATGGAATCATATAGATAGATCAATGTTAGGATATGTTTGTTTATCATTATTGTAAATAGTTCAATTATCATGTTCTCCATTTTCTTGAAGAGGTAGTTATATTCTAGATCTACTGTGATTACTACTATATTAAATTGGGTTTTTGTAGATGAGGAAGAGTTTTATAATATCATCTGGGTCTCAATAGTCATTTCCTCATTACTGTAACTATGTAAAAAATTATCTTCATCTCAAGGAAGTGGTGTTGTTTTGGAGGTTATGCAAGAAATAACTTATTAGAGAATTCCTTATGGTCTTCAAATTTTAGAAGATTTTATGGTATATATTAACTCATCATGATTTGAATCAGCGATATAAGTAGTTTATGGAGTACATGTAAGATTATGAATAAAACTATCATACATTCCAAAGAAATATAATGTGGTAGTTGATGTGCTGAATACTACGTCTCGAGGTATTTTTACAAAAATTATTGGATATGCATGGATGATGATAGAGGAGTTTACAACATCTCATTAGGATATAGAGAAAGCTATAAATGAAATTTCCTTTGATCATATAATAGTATAATATTCATGTTTTTAGTTATTAGAGGAATATTATATGGGATATCCTAAGGTAGGGTTTTGGAGAGATCTAGTTTTTTGTAGATATGGTTATGAAGGATAGTCAGAGGATGATATCTATAGATTATTTCTTTAGGTGAGGCTATTTGTTATGTTGGTAGTGTGCGATGTGTTTATTATGATGATTAATAACTCACCACTAAAATTACATCCTAGTATATCAAGATATTACATTATTTTAGGAGTCAATTCTTGTGGAAAGGAATGAATTAATTAGTAGTGGAGTTCATGTCTCAATGTTTGGTATCTCAAAGAGTGAAGTTTGGCCATCATTATCCTACTAGATTATTACTAACATAGATGTTCCATTATTGAAATGTGAAAATAATTAAATATATTCCGTCACTAGATTTCCTTATTCTTATGGGGGATGTGATTTCAATAGGGATGATATTGTGTGTCTTCACTCAGTACCAATGATAGTCATATTTGATTTATATCCTTGTTTTACCTCAAGGGCTTGGAAAAATATTCTACATTTTTTGGTCTCTTAGTTATTCCATAACACTACTTTTCATCCTTAGATAGATGATAAGACTATGCAAAAAATGAAAATATTAGCAGATAAATTATTTTCTTGTGCTCAAAATTTAAAAGGTTTAATGGAGTAGCATTTACACTTTTTGAGGTTTCCTATAATAAAATATATCATTCTCTGATTGGAAATATTTTTGAGTTACAGTTCCGCATTCATGTTTTCTTGAAGCATTATCTCCATCACAGAAATAATGGTTTGTTTTAGGAAATAGGAATTATCCTCATTTTGTTAAATCTTTGATGGAATTAAATAATATTATTAATGTAGTGAATCTATTACATTTTGACCTTGATTCCACCAATCTTTTTCCCTTGGATGGTTCTCTATAATGCCATAAACATCCCTTTTTATATACTAGAGGATACCGACTATAACCAATGGCCTATAGTGTATCTGTGGAGAGATTATTCCGTCAATTAGACTAAGAAATAGCAAAAATAACCTTGTATCATATATATAAGTAAATTATATTAGTCGTGATGAAATAAATAAACTAAAATTGGGGAGTGCTATAAAAATAAATGAAATAAATTTAAATCATTAACAGTAATTTCATACATACACCATAGATCTATAACAAGGTCGATCACATATAAAAGAGTAAATAAAATAAATACAATGAAAATTACAAGGATCTACTAAATTAAATAGTCCAAACCACATACCTAATACCCAATTAAAACATCGAGCCATCATTCTAGATCAGTCTCGAGCCTCATCCCATTATATTCCTACAATAATAAAAGTGTCCACATGGGTACCCCAGTGAAAAGGCAGCCCTCGCAAGGTGTCAGTACAAAAAATAGTAGGGAACCACCAATGCATACCCTTACATAGCCAGTAATATGTAGGGGATTTTATGGGTGATCTATCCATAATGATATTAATAACAATAATAAAAATAGATTCTACAAATAAATTGAATGTTAGTCTTATAAGGAATTCTCAGGGATGTGACCAACCATGCCATGACACAACTGGAATATAGTTCCCTATAATATATATTAATATATGTATACGTATATTCCCATATATATATATATATGAGTAAGGAAATGAAATACATGAATCAAACCACATCTGATCCTTGGGACTATAATCCCAATCATCTGGACATCTTGTGAAGATATTATTAAGATAGATTTCATATAACCCATGTCATTTATAATTATGTCGATCCATGATTCCATAATCCCGATCGATGATACCTACTTCTACCAGCACAAAAAAATGTCACTGAGAAAGCTATGTCACAATAAGGGGAAACATATCCTAACCTTGGATACACCCATACTCCCCTCTAATAAATAGGATGAAGGATCCATACATGTCAACTATATATCCTGGAAATATGGCATAGATGTGGATGTCATAGCACATTATCCACATGTTATCCACTATGATTTTAGAGTCCTACGTCCCGTTCCATATGAAATCATGACATTGAATATCAAATAATAATGATGGGGGTGACCCATAGTTGATAAATAAGGAATTTTCTAATAATAAATGATTGTACACAAAATCCATTTAACAAATAGATCAATATCCCACACCCACATATGTCTGGTGGGTAACTATAATGGTGGATCCCCTAATCCTTGGGAGAATCCTTGGAATCAAAAAAGGAGATCATGTCAATCCTGTGGGGAGCCCCTTTTCATCCTGCTTCTCAGGGTAAATTCACCCACACAACAACATATTACATCCCCTAGCTGCTAGATAGGTATCCACCCTTAGAAAGGCCTAGTATAAGAGGGGTTTTGAGACACTCTCAGTTACCTACCAATGTAAATCACATAAAAGAAGGAATATTAGTGACAATAGTATTTTCAGTAGTAGTATTTGTAGCATTAAATCCATATGGATCATAGGCCAGAACCTATTAAGTATTTTTGGGCATCCCAATAATAAAATATGATAAAAAAAATATTTGAATCTGGATACCATAATGTATGTCCAGGAATATAAATATTAATATCACATCTCATCTAGATCATTAGCCATGTACTAGGAAGAACCTACGTGAATCACAGTTTCATCAATAATAATTGATTTAATGTATAAATATAATATTAAGGGTTTAAGAATGATAAGTCCCCCCCCAACTACTATATCCCCATAGGATTACGAGTCTCTTTTGGTTTTATAGGTGAAACCCACACCTATCTATTCCCAAATTCATGTCATACTAGCTCATGGATGTCCAACATTGTGGAATCCATTGGGTCTCATATATTAGTACTCAGGAGAGGCATCCTACTCAGGATCCTAAAGGTTTTCATGTAAACAGAGGAATCACTATTGGATCCTCAAAGTCCATAAATAAATAAAAACAACCCTCTTTGGATCCTCATAAGGATTGAGTATGTGAAGGAATTCTAGTTTGTATCATCTAGGTTAACCCATAGGTGTATGTATCACATAAGTTATTATTTTTGTCCTTGATAGTCTAGGGTAAATGAATGATGTTAGATCATAGGGGTTATTAGTCACCCCTGACGTTCATCCATTTCATCTACCAAATTTATTTATGTTAAATTGTTTAATAGAAAGAGTCTAAATTGGGGAAATTTCCTTTATGGAAATTACCAATCATACTCCCAATATGAAAAATATGCATAAATAATTTAGGGCAGTTATGATAGGCAAAATAACACTTTTAAGCATTCTATTTATTTTCCCATCGGTTGATAAGAGTTTACAAAACTCTTTCAAGCTATCCAAATCACAAGAGACCCTGTCTCATAATAAACAATTTAATTTTGTTAATAATAAATTTTGAAATTAATTAATTAAATATAGTTTATTATAAACCATATAAACAAGAATTAATATAAGGGCATAATTCTCAAAACCTAGCTGTCTGATTACAACACATCAGAACCAGGACCAAGCACTGACATACACATCACAACATAACCCAAAACTCTTTCATGGAATAATCCCTAAGAAATGATTTTAGAAAACTATTAAAAACATAATTTAAGATTAAAATATTTTAAAATTCACTTTTTTGATACACCTTAATAATATGAAATCTGGTGGAGTGGATACCATATCATGGCTCACCGTCTTCCTAGGAAAACTGAAATCCCTATAACTGGTATTTGAATCTACCAAACTCTAGTGGAATCAATATTGAAACCCCTATCTCGGGAAAAATAAAATGAAGAACTATGAGGGGAGGATACCTAAGATGCTCACTAGATGATAAATTATACCTTGAAAATACATGAAAGGCCATCAAAACACCCCTTGTTATAGTGTGAAGAAAGGAAGGATAAGAGGGAGCTACTTGGGTTATTAGAGGGATAATGGGGGAGAAAATATTTCTCTTTCACTTAAGTATCATAGGGGTAAAGGTTCATTTTACCATTTTAATGGGCCTCATGGGTTTTCCACATAGCTAACAAAGTGATGCACAAACCATGCACCTCAACTATCTATGAAACACTCCCCTTAAAATGATAATGATGCATGATTTTAAAGATTGTACTCTACTCATGCGGCATGTATAAAATAATATATACACCTATAGAATTTATCCTACTCATGACTATTCTTCAATGTGAGAGAGTATGTGATAATGTCCTGAGAGTTGTTGTGGAACTAAATGGTCAGAGAAGATCCCTACTATGATGGGAACCCAGAAGTGCTACGATATTATTCTTGAATAAATGTTCTACAAGAGGATTATATCATTTCATGGACACAAATAATGTAATGTATCAAATTTTCAATATAATTTTTTATTTATATAGAATTATTTGGAGGCTTTGAAATTCGACAGAATGGAATTTTGAGGTATGGAGAGCCCGTAATATAATATTGAACTTTTTTAAGATATGTTGAGTACAAGTGAGAGTGGGATTTTATATCTTTTGAACCATCTCTCAGATCGAAAATATGATGGCATCGTTCAATTAAGAATGTTGGGTTTTTCCTAGAAATTACTTAGCATCTACCAGGAAGGGGCAAGCAGAAAATTTATTTTTCGTACATTTATAAAAAAATAACAAATAATAATTTAAATGACCTATTTTATTTTAATTATCTCTTTGAAGTGGTGAAAGGAGACATTGAGGGGCAGGGATAGGGCAACGATGATGTACATCAATTATGCTCATTAATTTCTTGTTAAATTCACAATGTAATGATGCTTCAATGATTCATAACAGCGATGTTTTTTCTCAAATAAAATAATGTAAGAATGCGATGTCACCTCAGAATGGGAACGCTGCGATCATCTACTATTTATTATAGGACACATAGGGAATATATGGATTAAATGAATTTGAGGATTAATTGGTGAACCTCTGACCAACATCCACCACATCATCGAATGAAGAAAATTGAAAGAACATGAACTTCATTGTCACACCATTTGAAGATCAGAGCTGAGAAGTAACATCAACATCTTAACCCCTTGAGGACGAACATGCGTCAACAAACTTCAAATCGTTATGGGTTTTCAATTTTGAAATTTCTTACTCGTTCCTTTTCTGAAAAATGAAAAATATTGATCAACCCACGAATAGGTTGATCCACAGATCATGTGTTATAATGGGTGGGTGAATTTTCATTTGGGGTGATTGTTTGGGATTAAACCTTGGCATGCATGATTGAACGCAAACCTCCCCAAGCCTCCCCATTATTAAAAACACTAATGTGGAGGGACCGGGACAACATGAATAATGCCTGAGCAACACTTCTCATGTGTTATTGGTGGTCGCATTCTCAAATTGACAGGAATGCCAGTTCGAATGGTTCGCGGTAAATAAATCCTCTCTTGGGGACTGTTAGCTTAAGCGGAACAAGGAACGAACCACCAGAGCACGTCTGGTGGCCCACCAAATATTATTCCTACGTGCCGGCACTAATGGTAGTAGCAGCGATCGACCTCACTAGCTGTGTGGAGGTGGCGGCCCACACTGTTTGGCTATGTTGACAGGGAGGTCCTAGCTCATCAGTCGCTGCAGTGCACGAGAGGATGCGGTTCCAGGTGGGAACCACATGGAAGGTTGTCCCACGTATGGGCCACCTGGAAGACCATAGGTGAAGTGGACCGTCAACCATGGATAATTTTGAATTCATCCCCATGATGGCGTTGCGCAGGAGGAGCAGCCTTGTAAAGACCCGTAAAATTCAAAGGAAATTTTTTCTTAATTTTCTTTAGAATTTTACAAGAGCGCGGTTTCAGACGGCACCTGATTCTGAGGCCCGGAGTGCCCGGAATTAATTTCCGAAGTTTGGCTCGGGTACGTTCAGTGAACGAACGAGCGGGAATTTCTAACTTTTGATACGTTGCTCAGAATTGAAATCTGAGGGCACCGATGAACTCGCAGCGCCGATATTCGCTTAAAGAGACCTTTTCGGGAGTTGCGTTTGTTGCGAGTTGAAAGTTAGTTTTGGGGTTTTCAGTTGAGTTAAATAAAATTTGTGTAAGACAAATTTTATTTTAACTTATTAAAAACCTACCAAAGGAGGTTGGAAGTGGGACCCACACCCACTTAACCTCCCTTGGGAGGATTAAGTGTGGTGGGGCCCACACGAACCCCTAGACTTTTCAAATTCCCTTAACCCCCTCTTAATTGACTTAAGTTACTTAATTAATTTTGGGGGTTAAACTCTTTTGAATTTCAAACTTTTGAAATTCTTTTATGTTTTGTAATAATAAAATAAGATGTTATCTTATTTTATTATGGGTTGTTTGTTTGTCCCCTTGAGAGCTTTTTGAGATCTTCCTCTTCATCTTCAAGCTCTGACGAAGAACGAAGAACGCTCAAACTCCGACGAAGAACGACGCCTCTCTTCTTCGTCCTCGGTGTCAACAAGAGGGAACGCCGCTTCCTCTTCGGACCTTCTTCGTCGGCATACGAAGATTCGACAACGACTCTTCCTCCGCGACACCGATATTCCACGACTCCGTCAACGTGCGACTATCGAGGTAGGGGTTCTTGAGTTTGTTGTTTCCTTTTTATTTGACTTTCCTCGAGACTTGACGTAGAACGCTCAAGTTCCGACGAAGAACGCCACCTCTTCTTCGGACAACCTTCGTCGGCGTACAAGTTTCGCCAACGACGTATCTCTTCGGGCTTATCTCTTCGTCAACGGATTTGACGAACGACGACCGCGACGCCCGACTTCCGCGACGCTGTCTTCCGCAGAACGTAGATGATTCTTCGAATCTTAAACCCGAGGTAGGGGTTGTTGTTTTCATTTTTTTGGTTTATTTATTTCATTCTTGCTCGTGGTTTGTATGACTAACGTGAGAATGTTGTTTCTTAAAAGTTGTGTTATTATTTTAACGTGAGGGGGGGGGGGCAGACCGCATGAACACGGCTGAACCCCCTCCATCGTTTGTTTATTCTTGCGGGTGGAAGCAAGTGGCGTGGTGCCGTCGCACCACGCGGATGATAGTACAAATATTTACGCAACGCCGTCGCGCGCACACCATGGAAGAAACATCAAGAACGCGACGCCGTCGCGCCGCGTTGAAAGAACTTAAAGTGCGGCGGAGGGGCGCGGTGCCGTCGCACCGCATCGGACGACGAACGCCGCGGCCGGTTCCGGGCCACGGTGGGACGAGGAGACTGCGGCCGGTTCCGGGCCGCGGCGGAAGAGAAGGCCGGCGGCCGGGCCGCCGGCGTCGGAAGTCAAAGGCGGGACCGGAATTTCCGGTCCCGTTGGTAAAAACCGGCCGGCCAGCTGGCCGGCCGAATGACTGAAAACCGGGGGAATAAATCCCCCGGACCGTTCAGCAAAACCCCCCTCTTAATGAGGGGGCGGTTCTTGAGGGAAGGGGGCAGCCGGCCCCCTTGGTTAGCGCCAGCAGGCCCCCCCACGTGGGGGGGGCTTCTTTAAAAAAAAATAAAGGGTGCGGCCCTTTGTGCCGCGCCGCCCCTCAAAAACCGCGGGGCTTAGCCCCCGCGTGCGCAGCCTCGTGCGGCGCCGGCGCCAGCCGCCGCGGCCAGCCACCGCGCCGCCGCCGCCGCCGCGCCGCCCCAGGGGGGGGGGGGGGTCGGGCCGGGTCGGCCCGGACCCGGACCCCCCCGTTTCGAACCAGTTTTGGTTTTTGGCTCATAACTTGAGCCTCGGACCTCCGAATGACGAACCGTCTGCGGCAACGCGATCCTTGGATCGAGGCGGTCGTTTTGGTATATCGCACTCAAGGTTTCAGATTACTTTGAGTTCGGCCGGGTTGGTTCGTTAACGAAACCAACCGGACCTTCGGAGCGGAAACGCTCATATCTTGAGCTACGGACGTCCGATTGACGTGCCGTCAGTCGCGTAGTGTTCCTCTTAGTGAGACGGATCTTTTGGCATACTCCGCCCGAGGTTTGGACGCAGGTGGAGTACGGTCGGGTTGGTTTTGCCTTAAAAACCAACCGGGCCCCGGAGACGAAAAAAAGCCAATAACTCACAGACCGGGCGTCCGATTGACGCGCCGTCTGTTTCGTTGACTTCCTCTTGATGAGACGGAACTTTTGACATACTCCGCCCGAGTTTTGGATGCAGTCGGAGTATGGCTGGGTTGGATTGTACCTGAAATCCAACCGGGCCCCTGGAACGGAAAAGCTGATATCTTTCAGACAGGACGTCCGTTTGACGAACCGTCAGCGGCGTTGGTGTTTACGATTAGTAACGGTCCCTATGAGTATACCCTATGGGAGTTCGGGGTACAGTTGAGATACGGCTGGGATTGGTTCGCACTCGAAACCAACCGGGCCCCTGGAACGAAAAGGCTAATAACTCACAGACCGGGCGTCCGATCGACGTGCCGTCTGTTGCGTTGAGACCCCTGTGACGAAACGGACTTTTGAGATACTTCTTTGCGGGACTTTGTGATACTTGGAGTATCGACCAGTAGCTCGTGGAGCGGACCCTCCCGGAGACGAGCGTGCAGAGTACGGAGACCGTGTAGCTGGCTGAGACCTGACGACTGCTTGACCGACTCGACTTGGAGTGAGTCGACTAGCCCAGTGGACGGAGCACTACTTTCTGAGGTGCAGACCCATGGCGGACGGAGCACTACCTGTGTGACAGTGCAGACCCGCGGTGCTCGTCCGGAGAGTACCTCAGCAGGCTACTAGGGGGTGTGCACTACGGTGTTTGGGTGACATACCTCGGCGGGAAGCACTAATGTGTTTGGGTGGCTGGCCCGCAGTACTCGACAGGAGGAGTACTGCAGCAGTCTTAGGTTAGTGAGCAGTACCTCGGAGTCGTGACAGGACCACTGTACACTCTAGAGACGGAGCTCTTCAGCAGTTATGGTTTCGATAATGAAAATCCTGGTTTGAGCTGAGACTTTTGACCTTGTGTTTACTTCATGATTGAGATGGGTCACTTGCTAACTTTGGTATACGTATGGGCATATACCCGGGTAGTGGTTATCCGTCGTTTTCACAATCCTTGTGTTTCCTCATGATTGAGATGGGTTACTTGATAACTTAGGTATATGTAAGGGCATATACCTAAGTAGGGTTTATCTGTTGAGATCTTCTTGTGTTTATCCTTGTTGGTTTTAGTGAGACCTTGAGGGTCTCGGGGTCCCTACTGAGTATCGTTATACTCACCCCTGCATGGGCTATGCCCACACCTCGATGTGTTGGTTGCAGACGACGGACAGTGCTGACAGAAGCCGAAGGTTCGAGGACTGGACGGTACCTGGAGGTGGACTATACGACGAGGCGGTACCCGGAGGTGGACCACTGGGCGGGACATACTCGGAGTGGATGGCGGAACCCGAGGAGCAGAGGAGCTATCTGTACCCACCCTTCAGGTGGGATTTCCAGTGGACATCTCAGCGTAGCTGCTTTACTTTTCAGTCGTTGTTTTCCCTTTTCGAGTTGTACTTTACAGTTGGGCTTGTATTTCCGGCCCCTTTTTACTTTTCAGCTCTTCTTTTTGTACTTTGTGTTTTACTTCCGCTCGCTTACTCTGTGGTGTTTGTTTACCTTACAAAGGCAATGCCTTCCCTTTTTCTGGGATTTACGCCTTGGTGCTAGTCGCCAGCCCCTGGCCTATGGAAGGCGGGCTTGGGGTAGTCACGGCACGGACCCCGAGGGCGGGTCGTGACAAATTGGTATCAGAGGTGGTCGGTTCTACCGCAGACTCTGATCTTTCTTTCTGTGAAGCAATAGTGATAAGGGTACCGAGTGTGGTTTTCAGTTCAGGGAGTCCAGTGTTGGTGCGGGCGGCCGACGTATCCATACACCAGGACCCTGACAACTGATTTCCGACTTTGTGCACGAAAACACTGATTGCGTGTGTGTTTTCAAAGGTTTTTCCCCTTAAAATAGCTCAAACCAGGTCAGCTCACCAGGTATAATCGTTTGATCGTGTTACGTTGTTTCTTTCAGGATGGCCCCACGACGGCAGCCAGCTAGGGTTCCGAGAATCGAACGTGACGACAGCCCACCGAGCGACGAGGCCTCGGTGCAGGGCCCTTTGTCAGCTGTGGCACCGACGGTAGCTCTACCCGCCGATCCCCCGATGCTTCCAGCAGCAGCCGCTGACGATGCACGTCGCCTCAGCGCACTGCATGAGTTTCAGCGCCAGCGACCGCCCAGGTTTCGCGGGGAGACGGATCCCCAGGCTGCAGAGGACTGGCTGGAGGCAGTGGTACGAGTGTTTAGGCTAGTGAGGACACCAGCAGACCTCATGGTGATCCTTGCTGCGAGCCTACTACATGCAGCAGCAGGACGATGGTGGAGCTTGATGCTCCAGGTGCACGATGAGGCATCTCTATTTTGGACGGACTTTGAGAGCCTCTTCTGCTCGGAGTACGTCCCAGCCACCCTTCGTGCGGTGCGTATCCAGGAGCTTCTACAGCTGCGGCAGGGCAGCATGACGGTCACTCAGTACTCGGTGAGATTTACCGATCTCTCGCGCTACTCAACCGACATGGTACGGGACCCATTCTTCCGGGCCCGGACCTTCTAGCAGGGTTTGAGACACGAGATCAGGGCATCGCTGATCTCCCTCAGCTTACCGACTCAGACAGGAGTACTGGAGCGGGCCCTTCTGATTGAGAGCTTCCTTGCTGGGTCTTCACCAGCGCAGCGACCCACCGGAGGGCGGCACGTAGCGGAGTCTTCGGTAGCAGGTAGCCGACAGATGACTCAGGGGTCCAGACAGACCAGACCTTCAGGCGGACGACCTCAGGGCACTGGCTCAGCAGTGCAGGGCACACAGCGCAGAGCCAGTCTTTTGAGTGGAAGACAATGCTTTGCATGCGGCGGGCAAGGCCACATGGCTCGTGACTGCCCGACCCGCCATGCGGAGGAGCAGCAGACGGTTGAGGAACCACCTAGGCAGAGGCAGAGGTTCGACCGTGGCGGTCCGCAGGGAGGAGGCGGACGAGGCAGAGGAGCTGGCCGAGCAGCAGGTGGTGGACGACGCTTTGAGGCTCTGCCACCACCACCACCAGGAGGTCCACCCCGACCACAGGGAGTAGGTGAACATGCGAGAGCACAGCTTCAGGCAGCTGAAGCTTACGATCATGGAGCTCTGGGAGCCGATGGACAGGAGCAGAACTAGTGGATACATACTTTGTACTTCTGGTTCCTTGTTGCATTTGTGTAACGTCTTGTATTATGAGCTGCAATAATAAAAGACGCATCCTTTGTGATGTTTTCATTCCTGTCCTCTTTTGTGATGTTACTAAGAGGTTCCAGTTGACTGTTGACTTGACCCTCACTTGTGAGACATCTACTGGAAGAGACCAGTTACGACACACTGATGCCGACAGTGTGACTCAACCCTTGGAGGCGAGAGTAACGGTTGGATCTCTTAGTAGTAGCGTCGAGGCCTTACGACGTCATCCTTGGTATGGATTAGTATCATCCATGTTAGGATTGACTGTTTTAGGCAAAGAATGTGGTTCATCCAGGGGATGAGACCAGGTTTCTCTTATCGGCAAAGAAGAAATCTTGCAGCTCATGTGGGACCAGAGATGGTCCGGGCCACGTCAGAGGAGGTCCATGTCATCCAGGAGCGGATGAGGACAGCACAGAGCCGACAGAAGTCATACGCTGACAGGAGGCGGAGGCCACTAGAGTTCGAGGATGGTGACCACGTCTTCTTGCGGGTCTCACCTCGACGTGGTATTCGGAGATTTGGCCGAGGCGACAAGTTATCTCCGCGCTTCATCGGACCCTTCCAGGTTCTCAACAGGATTGGCGAGGTGGCTTATCGCCTGGCTCTACTACCTCAGTTGCACCGGGTGCACGACGTCTTCCACGTGTCTCAGCTGAGGAGATACGTGCACGACCCGACGCACATCCTTGACGATGGGGCGACTTTTACGGAGGTCCCGGTGGAGATAGAGGATCGACAGGAGCGGGTCCTACATGGGTGATCGATTCCTCTTGTGCGCAACAGATGGCGGCACGGGAATCTCCAGGAGAGCACATGGGAGCGGGAGGCTCAGATGCGTGCTCAGTACCCTCATTTGTTTCCCTAGTTTTTGTTGTATCTTTACGGGGACGTAAAGCCCTGAGGTGGGAGTAATGTAAAGACCCGTAAAATTCAAGGAAAATTTTTTCTTAATTTTCTTTAGAATTTTACAAGAGCGCGGTTTCAGACGGCACCTGATTCCGAGGCCCGGAGTGCCCGGAATTAATTTCCGAAGTTTGGCTCGGGTACGTTCAGTGAACGAACGAGCGGGAATTTCTAACTTTTGATACGGTGCTCGGAATTGAAATCCGAGGGCACCGATGAACTCGCAGCGCCGATATTCGCTTAAAGAGACCTTTTCGGGAGTTGCGTTTGTTGCGAGTTGAAAGTTAGTTTTGGGGTTTTCAGTTGAGTTAAATAAAATTTGTGTAAGACAAATTTTATTTTAACTTATTAAAAACCTACCAAAGGAGGTTGGAAGTGGGACCCACACCCACTTAACCTCCCTTGGGAGGATTAAGTGTGGTGGGGCCCACACGAACCCCTAGACTTTTCAAATTCCCTTAACCCCCTCTTAATTGACTTAAGTTACTTAATTAATTTTGGGGGTTAAACTCTTTTGAATTTCAAACTTTTGAAATTCTTTTATGTTTTGTAATAATAGAATAAGATGTTATCTTATTTTATTATGGGTTGTTTGTTTGTCCCCTTGAGAGATTTTTGAGAGCTTCCTCTTCATCTTCAAGCTCTGACGAAGAACGAAGAACGCTCAAACTCCGACGAAGAATGACGCCTCTCTTCTTCGTCCTCGGTGTCAACAAGAGGGAACGCCGCTTCCTCTTCGGACCTTCTTCGTCGGCATACGAAGATTCGACAACGACTCTTCCTCCGCGACACCGATATTCCACGACTCCGTCAACGTGCGACTATCGAGGTAGGCGTTCTTGAGTTTGTTGTTTCCTTTTTATTTGACTTTCCTCGAGACTTGACGTAGAACGCTCAAGTTCCGACGAAGAACGCCACCTCTTCTTCGGACAACCTTCGTCGGCGTACAAGTTTCGCCAACGACGTATCTCTTCGGGCTTATCTCTTCGTCAACGGATTTGACGAACGACGACCGCGACGCCCGACTTCCGCGACGCTGTCTTCCACGGAACGTAGACGATTCTTCGAATCTTAAACCCGAGGTAGGGGTTGTTGTTTTCATTTTTTTGGTTTATTTATTTCATTCTTGCTCGTGGTTTGTATGACTAACGTGAGAATGTTGTTTCTTAAAAGTTGTGTTATTATTTTAACGTGAGGGGGGGGGGGGGGCGGACCGCATGAACACGGCCGAACCCCCTCCATCGTTTGTTTATTCTTGCGGGTGGAAGCAAGTGGCGTGGTGCCGTCGCACCACGCGGATGATAGTACAAATATTTACGCAACGCCGTCGCGCGCACACCATGGAAGAAACATCAAGAACGCAACGCCGTCGCGCCGCGTTGAAAGAACTTAAAGTGCGGCGGAGGGGCGCGGTGCCGTCGCACCGCGCCGGACGACGAATGCCGCGGCCGGTTCCGGGCCGCGGCGGGACGAGGAGACCGCGGCCGGTTCCGGGCCGCGGCGGAAGAGATGGCCAGCGGCCGGGCTGCCGGCGTCGGAAGTCAAAGGCGGGACCGGAATTTCCGGTCCCGTTGGTAAAAACCGGCCGGCCAGCTGGCCGGCCGGATGTCTGAAAACCGGGGGAATAAATCCCCCGGACCGTTCAGAAAAACCCCCCTCTTAATGAGGGGGGCGGTTCTTGAGGGAAGGGGGCAGCCGGCCCCCTTGGTTAGCACCAGCAGGCCCCCCCACGTGGGGGGGGGGGGGCTTCTTTAAAAAAAAAAAAGGGCGCGGCCCTTTGTGCCGCGCCGCCCCTCAAAAACCGCGGGGCTTAGCCCCCGCATGCGCAGCCTCGTGTGGCGCCCGCGCCGGCCGCCGCGGCCCGCCGCCGCGCCGCCGCCGCCGGCCGCCGCGCCGCCCCAGGGGGGGGGGGGGGTCGGGCCGGGTCGGCCCGGACCCGGACCCCCCCATTTCGAACCAGTTTTGGTTTTTGGCTCATAACATGAGCCTCGGACCTCCGAATGACGAACCGTCTGCGGCAACGCGATCCTTGGATCGAGGCGGTCGTTTCGGTATATCGCACTCAAGGTTTCGGATTACTTTGAGTTCGGCCGGGTTGGTTCGTTCACGAAACCAACCGGACCTTCGGAGCGGAAACGCTCATATCTTGAGCTACGGACGTCCGATTGACGTGCCGTCAGTCGCGTAGTGTTCCTCTTAGTGAGACGGATCTTTTGGCATACTACGCCCGAGGTTTGGACGCAGGTGGAGTACGGTCGGGTTGGTTTTTCCTTAAAAACCAACCGGGCCCCGGAGACGAAAAAAAGCCAATAACTCACAGACCGGGCGTCCGATTGACGCGCCGTCTGTTTCGTTGACTTCCTCTTGATGAGACGGAACATTTGACATACTCCGCCCGAGTTTTGGATGCAGTCGGAGTATGGCCGGGTTGGATTGTACCTGAAATCCAACCGGGCCCCTGGAACGGAAAAGCTGATATCTTTCAGACAGGACGTCCGTTTGACGAACCGTCAGCGGCGTTGGTGTTTACGTTTAGTAACGGTCCCTATGAGTATACCCTATGGGAGTTCGGGGTACAGTTGAGATACGGCCGGGATTGGTTCGCACTCGAAACCAACCGGGCCCCTAGAACGAAAAGGCTAATAACTCACAGACCGGGCGTCCGATCGACGTGCCGTCTGTTGCGTTGAGACCCCTGTGACGAAACGGACTTTTGAGATACTTCTTTGCGGGACTTTGTGATACTTGGAGTATCGACCAGTAGCTCGTGGAGCGGACCCTCCCGGAGACGAGCGTGCAGAGTACGGAGACCGTGTAGCTGGCTGAGACCTGACGACTGCTTGACCGACTCGACTTGGAGTGAGTCGACTAGCCCAGTGGACGGAGCACTACTTTCTGAGGTGCAGACCCATGGCGGACGGAGCACTACCTGTGTGACAGTGCAGACCCGCGGTGCTCGTCCGTAGAGTACCTTAGCAGGCTACTAGGGGGTGTGCACTACGGTGTTTGGGTGACATACCTCGGCGGGAAGCACTACTGTGTTTGGGTGGATGGCCCGCAGTACTCGACAGGAGGATTACTTCAGCAGTCTTAGGTTAGTGAGCAGTACCTCGGAGTCGTGACAGGACCACTGTACACTCTAGAGACGGAGCTCTTCAGCAGTTACGGTTTCGATAATGAAAATCCTGGTTTGAGCTGAGACTTTTGACCTTGTGTTTACTTCATGATTGAGATGGGTCACTTGCTAACTTTGGTATACGTATGGGCATATACCCGGGTAGTGGTTATCTGTCGTTTTCACAATCCTTGTGTTTCCTCATGATTGAGATGGGTTACTTGATAACTTAGGTATATGTAAGGGCATATACCTAAGTAGGGTTTATCTGTTGAGATCTTCTTGTGTTTATCCTTGTTGGTTTTAGTGAGACCTTGAGGGTCTCGGGGTCCCTACTGAGTATCGTTATACTCACCCCTGCACGGGCTATGCCCGCACCTCGATGTGTTGGTTGCAGACGATGGACAGTGCTGACAGAAGCCGAAGGTTCGAGGACTGGACGGTACCTGGAGGTGGACTAGACGACGAGGCGGTACCCGGAGGTGGACCACTGGGCGGGACATACTCGGAGCGGATGGCGGAACCCGAGGAGCAGAGGAGCTATCTGTACCCACCCTTCAGGTGGGATTTCCAGTGGACATCTCAGCGTAGCAGCTTTACTTTTCAGTCGCTGTTTTCCCTTTTCGAGTTGTACTTTACAGTTGGGCTTGTATTTCCGGCCCCTTTTTACTTTTCAGCTCTTCTTTTTGTACTTTGTGTTTTACTTCTGCTTGCTTACTCTGTGGTGTTTGTTTACCTTACAAAGGCAATGCCTTCCCTTTTTCTGGGATTTACGCCTTGGTGCTAGTCGCCAGCCCCTGGCCTATGGAAGGCGGGCTTGGGGTAGTCACGGCACGGACCCCGAGGGCGGGTCGTGACAAGCCTTCCCCTAAGGGCCACATTCGAACCGAAGGTGGCGTAGCTGCCAACCACGTACTAGGGGATCACATCAGTCGTACCGAACGACCGGTCCCCATGCTGGCAAGATGAGCCCCCAGCGTGACGAGCTAGTCCAGTTGCCTAATGGGGTGGACCCGCGCCAGCGGGCTGGTCCTGCCCCACAATCCTAGACCAATGTCAGCGGGTTGGGCCGGATTAGACTAGGTTGATGGGCGACTCGAAAAGCTGGACCCTCAATCAAATCAGGCATGGTCTAGTAAGGCCTATGGTCCTGGGCCACTGGCCAGGCCGAACCAGACTCACCTTGACCCACACTAGGTCATGTCAGGTCCGTCTGAGTGAATCGAGCTATGTGGAACCCCCCAAGCCTGGTTGGTCAGGTTGGTCTGATCGGATGGGACCGAACCCCAATACAGTTGGCCCCCGGGTTACTAAATGACCTTATCATGCAAACTGTGCATCCAATTGATAGGCAGTTTGCAGAGTTGGGACCCTCTCGAGGAGGTAGATGTTTCTGAAAGCTTTGTGGTGACTTTTATGGATTCTGAGAAGAAACGAATGGCTTGATGAGCAGTTCTCCCAAGAACGCTATGTACGCAACCTTGTGGATGGCTGAGAACTGAAGACTGCTCAAGAATGGCATGTGGGAAGCGTCTCTGTGTGACCCAGCATGCCCATGGTGTGGAGAAAATCTGTGTGAACCAGTAGACCCATATTACTCAATGGAATGAGTAGCTTAGTTCTGCCAGGGTGGGAAGCGACTCTGTTTCCCCTGGCAGACCCACAGTGGGGAGCGACTTTGTGTGACCCAGCATACCCACGGTAATCATTATGGATGAGTACCACATCAGTTCAATATATGTGGAAAGCAGCTCTGTGTGACACAGCTGGCCCACTGTACTTGATAGTGGAAGAGTTCTCCAATGGTTGAGGAGTTCGATGTTTGTGACTCACGATGCTACTATTACAACCCTAGAATATACCTAGATTGAGATGCCTTGTGTTTCGTGATTTACTTTGAGGAATTGTTGTCTATTCATTCTAATTGTTTTGAGGTCGCTACTGAGTATTGTGTTACTCACCCCTTCACAGGATTCACCAATATGTGATTTGTCTATTGCAGATGTCTGAAATTTCGACAAGGGTGCTCGGGGAGATCGGATGAGCCAATGATACGAGGGTGGACTTGGTGGCCTTGGACTAGGTAGGGCCCAGAAGGACTGGGTAGACAAGACATACAACATTATCTTCCAATAGATTAACTAATCTCATGATCAGGTTGGGTTTACAGCAGATGTCCACTAGAGCACTTTTGAGACTTTATAGTTTTCAGTACTTTTTCTAGGGTTTGTATTTTGGACCACATTCTTTTTTCTATTCTTGCACTCAGTTTATTCAGTGGTATGTTATTTCCATTTTGTGAGTTGGGACTTGGTTGGGCATGTGTGTGCATATAGTTATGCAGGAAAATGCCTCCCCCATGCCGGTTGATGACTTCAGAGCTGGCTGTAAGCCCCTAGCCTTTGGGAGGAAGACTTGTGGTAGTTAAGGCATCGACACCGTGTGATTGGTCTTGAAAAAGTAGTATCATATGGAATTTGGTTCCCTCTCAATGACTGGGAGTCTGATGTTTTGTTATGTTGAAATAGTTTTATGTGTTGTGAGATTGACTCTCATATTTGGGGAGTCCAGTTTTGGTGATGTGGTTGAAGTATCCAAACACCAGGACCTCGAATTCTGTTTTTGAATCAATATAGGAAAACAATAGTTTTATAAGTGTCTCCTTATTTTTTGTATAAGATTCAACTCACCAGGTATAACCTTCTAATTTTGGTACATCATGATCTATCACATGATGCCTCCATGATGATGACCAACCAGGATCTTGATATGAGGTCAAGAGGACAGGCTGCCTAGTGACTAGGCATCTGTTTAGGGACCAGTTTTAGAGATGGCCCCACCGGGGGGAACTAGTGCTACCACCACCCGATGGTCAACATCTACTACCGGATTTTCCATTAGTGATCTTTCGTAGGCCATGTTTCGTACATGATTTTTAGAGACAGAGACCTCCCAGGATCAGCGGAGAGATGGATCCTCAGGTTGTTGAGGACTAGCTGGAGGCTATGACACGGGTCATCAGCTTTGTGAGGAAACTGCTCTACCGGATGAAGATCATCACAGTGAGCCTTCTATAGGGATCAACAGGGAGATGATGGATTTTGACCATCCGTACACACGATGAGGCAACCCTCACGTGGGTTGACATGGGGAGGCTTTTTGGGAGGAGTTTTTTCCGACGACATTTCACTATGTGCACATCTATGAGATCATTAACTTATAGTTGGGTAGCATAATGGGGGTCGAGTACTCAATGAGATTCATGGATCTGTCTTACAACTCCAAATATATGGTGAAAGATGCTTTTGTCATGGCTCGAGCGCTTGAGAAGGACTCATGAAATAGATCTGGGCATTAGTAGTGTCTCTCAACATACCTACCCAGAATAGGGTGCTAGAGTGATCCCTAATGATGGATTGTTTCTTGGAAGAGAATGTTCTCACAATTAGAGCTAACAGCAGACCCTAGGTGGTGGATTCTTCAACAGGCAGAAAACATCATACGCGTGGGGCCAAGTGGGATGGGTCTTTCATTGGATGACCCTAGAACTCATGGTCAATGGTGTGGGTCTCCCAGTCCTAATGGAGTCGACAAGGATCTAGGTAGTGCTACATGTGTGGTGGGAAGGACATGGCATGTGACTTCCTGACCCACCTTACGGATGACTAGAATATAGTCAGGGGGCCACTGAGGAATTTGTCGAAGCTCGAGCGAGGAGGTCCACATGGTGGAAGACGTGGCTAGGGAGCTAGCCGAGTGGCATGTTTTGGGCGATGGTTTTGGATGTTATTTCCACCACCCATAGGTGGTCCACCCCAAACTTAGGGATTAGATAGATATGGGAGAACTCAGCTTTAGGCAGTAGAGGCATACAACCACGGTGCTTCAGATATCATCTGAGGTACGATCTGTGTCTTCTCTACCAAAGATGAAGTACTTATAGACACATGTTCTAGTCACTCATTCATTTATACAACTCTCATTTGGTTCTCATAGATTTTGTTAGAGCCGTTGGATTAATTATTACTACTAGAGACTCCTACAAGAGATGATTAGATGATTACACACTAGTGTCAGTAGTGTGAGCTTACCCTAGGAGGTGAGATCTTCTTTTGGGATCTCTTTGTAGTAGTTTTGAGGCCTTATGAAGTCATCTTCGTTATAGACTGGTTATCCACAGTCCACAATCAAATCAACTATTTTTGGCAAACAGTGCGGTGTGTCTACGAATATGGGACCAGATTTTGCCTCACTAGAGAGATGGAAACCCAATCTGCATAGTATGGACTCTCTCAGATGAGGGTGCATCCAATAACTCACTAGTTGGCAACCCTCACCATTAGCGTAGTGGAGGAGAGGAGTCTATGCGTCCCTTTAGTGGTGGATGAGTACAAGGATTTGTTTTCCTGATGAGGTTCCAAGGCTACCTTCTCGTATAGAGGTATACTTCTGTATAGATTTGTATCCCAGAAAGACACTAATATCCACATAGTCATATCGAATGGCTCCTGGAGATCTTCACGAGTTGAGGGTTCAACTGGAGGACTCACAAGATATGGGGTTCTTAAGACCCAGCATTACACCATGGGTAGTCCTGGTGCTTTTTTCCAAGATGGCATAGGGGAGTTTGAGGTCGTGCAAGGACTTCTGGGGCCTGAAATAAGAACGTATGTAGAACAAGTACCCACTTCTATGAATTTTTGACCTCTTCAACTAGCTGAATGGTGTGAAGTGGTTCTCATAGATAGAACTCAAATCAAGTTATCACCAGCATCAGTTACATGATAAGGTTGTACCGAAGACAGGCTTTAGGAACCGTTTTGGCCACTATGAGTTCCTAGTGATGCCTTTTAGTGTGAACAATGCCCCAACAGTGATCATGGGCCTCATGAAAAGTATCTCTCTGACCTACCTCGACCGGTTCATCATGGTCTTCATTGATGACAACTAGGTGTATTCAGCATCCGAGGAGCAACATGCTACACACTAGCAGATAGTTTTGGATAGACTCTGAGAGCACCAGCATTATTGTACGCTCTTGAAGTGCAAGTTCTAGATATTGGAGGTCTACATTATGGGACATGTTGTCTTAGATGATGGATTAAAATTATATTTTGAGAAGATAGAGGTAGTTCTTGTGTGGGATGCGCCCAAAAGCATGACTGATGTGCAGAGCTTCTTGGGTATGGAAGGTTACTATCGGAGGATCGTACCTAACTTATCCAGGGTAGCATCACTTTTATCATCACTGATATGGATGGGATACCCCTTTGTGTGGATGGGGAAATTCCATTAGAGTTTTTTGAAGTTGAGTCGAAAATGGACTAGTGCCCCCATCATGAGACTACAGGTGGAGGGTGTTGGATATGTAGTTTACAACGACCCATCATGGATCGTACTCATTTGAGTCCTTATGCAAGATCAATTGGTGATCACTTAAGACTCTGAACTGTTGATGAAGCAAGTGTATAACTACACATCCCATGACCTGGAGTTGGCAGAAGTGGTCTTTATGTTGAAGATGTGGTATTACTACTTGATAAATGAGCAGTTTACAGTTTACTTTATCCACAAGAGTCTCAGGTATATCTTCCCCCAAAAGGACATGAGATTAAGACACTGGTGATGACTAGAGTTCCTCTAGGAATATTATTTTGAGATAGAATATACTCTAGGAAAGGGAAACATGGTGGTAGATGCGCTCAGCCGGAGGATCTTATTGTAGCTATTGAGTGTGGCGACCGAGCAGTTTTCCATGATGAAGGTATGCATCATGGATGATGGTGAAGTTGTTTACCTCAAGTAGATGGATGTGACTCCCCCACTCATAAGACAAGTAAGAGAGCCACAACTAGGGGATGTTGATTGTGAGGACCGACATGCTCCGATATCCTCAGAAGAAGCTCCTGATGGATTTTCGATAGGTGGGGAGATGGACTTCCATTCAAGATGGCGCACCTATGCACCAGTGGCATTGATGGAGGAGGTGTTGAGGGAGTCCCATAATTCCCCTTTAAATGTACATCCTTTAGTGTAAAATATATAACAGGGCCTTCAGTGTCAATACTGGTGGCTAGGGATGAATAAAGCAGTGGATGAGTTCGTTTCAAGATGCCTCACTTGTCAGCAAGTGAAGGCCAAGCACAAGGATCCAACAGGCCTAACTCAGCCACTCGAGGTACCAGAGTGTAAATGGGATGGTATCTAAATAGTCATCATGATAGTGTCACTACTTATGTCTAGAGTTCATGACAGTATTTGGGTGATCATTGACAGACTCATCAGGTCGGCTCACATCCTACCTAACCAGGAGTAGGGAACGATAGAGGGATTGGGTGCCTCTATGAATGGGATATATTGCGGCTTCATAGGGTGCCTTCAAAATTCTTCTTAGATCATGACACCCCCTTTACATCACAGTTGGTGAAATATTATTGGAGGCATTCAGGACGCAACTACATTTGAGAACAACTTTTCATCCCCAGTCAGATGGTTAGACATAGCGAAGCATACAAACCATGTAGGAAATTCTTCATGCTTATGTCCTTGAGATTGATCATATTTGGGAGGAACACCTCACATTATTGGAGTATTCATAAAATAATATCTATCACTAAACCATTAGCATGGCACCATTTGAGGCCTTGTATGGGAAGCCTTGAAAATGACCCATATGCTGGAAAACCAAGTGGAGTTGGCACTCAAGGGTCCAGAGTTGGTACGGGCTACCACCAGGAAGGTTTAGATCATCCATGAGTGGATGAGGACTACAAAGAATATGCATAAGTCTTATGCTGACAGGATATGGAGACCTTTGGTGTCCGATGAGGGAGACGACATGTATCTTCGAGTCTTACCCCAAAAACGATTGTGGAGATTTTGCCGAGGAGGTAAGCTCTATCTAAGGTTCATCGTTCCTTTTTAGATTCTGAACAGTGTTGGAAAGGTGGCATACCATTTAGGTCTTCCCCCATAGATGCACCAGGTGCATGATTTTTTCCAAGTGTTGCAGCTGAGGAGGTATGTGCAAGATCCATCACTCATCATCAAGTGGGGAAAGATGGAAATTGATGATGGGTGATGTTTGTGGAGTTCTCAATGGAGATAGAGGATTGATAGGAGTGGGTCCTATGTGAATGGTTGATTCATCATGTGTGCATCCTATTGCAGCAAGGGAATCTTTTGCAGAGCGCATTGGAGTGGGAGGATCATATTTGTGCTTAGTACCCAGCATCTTTTTTTGGTGTAGTATTGGATTTTGGGGATGTAAATACCTAAGGTGGGGAAATGTAACATCTTAGAATTTTGATGTACTTTTTTTAATTTATAAATAATTTTTTTGAGACCGCATAATTGGATGGAATGTAATTTAAGAGTTCAAAGATCCCAGAATTGAATTTTGAACTTTTTTAAGGTATGTTTAGTAAATGTGTGAGTTATATTTTCTATCTTTTGAAACATCACTAGGATCAAAAACATTAGGGAACTGTTAAATTTACAACGCCTCGATTCACCTAGAATGTTCTTCACATCGGCCGACAATGGCCGAGCATAAACATTATTTTTTGGACTTTTTGAGAAAAATAATAAAATAATTTTAATTAATTATTTTATTTTTTATCACAATTTGGAGCGGCAGACGGTGATGTTGGGTGGTAGGGACTGGGCGATGACGATTTTCATCATTGAATCTAATTAATGGCTCGTTAAACTCACAATGTAACGATGCTTTAATGGCTCATAACAGCAAATTTGTATCTTAAATAAAACAGCGTAACTAAGTGACCTCACATCATAATTGGAATGTTGTGACATTCTCCTATCTATAATTCGATGCACTGGAAAAATATGGTTTATTAAAATTGGAGTAATCTCTGGCAAACCAAATATGGACTTCCACCCTAGGAAAAAAATGAAGAACACTAGAAGAACATTATCTATTTCATCCAAAATATTTTTGATTATAGATGATAAGAGATGTCAACGTTATAATCCCTCATTGACAAATGTATTTCAATGAACTTAAAAAAGGTAGGGGTTTTAATTTTAAATGTTCTTACCCGTTATTTTCCTGAAAAACACTGAACATGGATCATCCAACGAATAGGTTGATCTATAGATCGCGCGTTAAAATGGGATGGTGACTTTTCTTTTGGGGTGATTATTCGATATTAAAACTTGGACCAAATGATTGAACTCAAACCTCCCCATGACTCCCCCCTTATTATAACCACTAACGTGGAGGGCTAGGACTGACACTAATAAGGCTCGAGCACCTCCGTTCGTGTTTCTTTTTGGATACATTCATATAGAGATGGTATGGCTAGTTTGAAGGCTTCGTGGTAAAGACATCCTCTCCCACAGATCATTGCCACAAGCATCGCAAGGAATGGACTAGCGGAGTGCTTCTGATTGCCGGATAAATATTTGGCCGACAAACTGGCGTTGGTGGTAGCAGCGGTGGCCGGCCTTGCCATCTGCATGTAAAAGGATTCCAACACTGGCAGACCACTATGACCAAGAGTTATGGTTCATCAGCAGATGTAGCATGCAAGAGGATGTGGTGCCATGTGGGCACCACGTGGAGGGGTGGCCTGCGTCCGGGCCACCCAGCTGGCCAGAGGCACCGCAGGAGTAGTTGGACGCGGTGCTAGGAGGGTGCCACACAGGAGGTGCATCCCACCCTGGAATCTCACGTTTAGAAAAGAGGAGACGCATCTAGATATCACGTCCATGGGTCTCACACCACCTACAATGCATGTTCGTTCCCCTTGCTGGTAGGCAAAGCCCCATAGGGGGCTGGGCCAGTCCTCCTGCCCGGTGTGCTGAACCCGCACCGGTTGGCCGGGCCTGTGTCAGAAGGCCAGACTCACGCTGACAATTAAGACCTGAACTGAGGGCCCATACCTATACCGATGGGCAAGACCCGTTCCCCTTTGAGCAAGGCAGGATTACACTGGGTCGTCGGATAACCAGGTGGTCTAGGCCCTCAGTCAAATTGAGGTGGGTCCAGCGATGCCTATTGGGCCTGGCTCACATTCCAGGCCGGACTTGACTGACCCCAACCCACACAAGGATAGGTTAGGTCTGTGATAATGATCCGGGGTATTTGGAAGCCCCCTCCCCGTAGAGCTGGGCTGGTCTAGTCAGAACGACCGGGTCGGATCGAGCTTCATCACAACCGGTCCCCTAGTTACTAGATCACCCTTATCCTGTAAATCTTGCGTCATATTGATGGTCTATTTGCGAAGTTGGGAGCCTATAAAGGAGTATAAAGTTTCAGGATGATTTTTGGTTACATTCAAGGACAAATAGAAGTGATGAATTTCTTGAGGAGTGATTCTCCCAAGTGCGGTACATACGAAACCCAGCGGTTGCAAGAGACCTGATGATTGCTCGAGGATGGCCCAGTGGAAACTGGCTCTGTGTGACCTAGCAGGCCCATGGTGGGGAGTGGTTTTGTGTGACCCGATAGATCCAAATTACTCGATAAGAGTAGCACCTCAGTTCAGATAAGGTCGGAAGCAGCAATATGTGGCCTGGTAGGTCCATGGTGGGGAGCGGCTCCGTGTAACCTTGAATTACCACAGTACTCATATGGGATGAGTCCGAAAATTGATCAAGGTTAGTGGAAAGTAGCTTTGTGTGGCCTGGTAGGCCCACTGTACTCAATAGAGGAGGAATTATCCAGTGACCAAGAATTTTGACATTTGTGACTGACGATGCTACTGTTACTACCCTAGAATATACATAGTGTAAACTGCCTTGTCTTTCGTTCTTTACATTTTGGAATTAATGTGTGTTGTATCTTTTTTTTGGGTCCCTAGTGAGTATTGTTTTACGCACCCTTTCATGGTCATTTCCCGCACATGTTGCGTCTGGTGAAGATGATCGACGTTTCGACATGTGTTCTCCGGGAGATGGGATGGACGAACGCTACAACAGTGGACTTGGTGGCCTAGGACTAGGCGAGGCCCAATAAGACCGGGCAGACATGAAATACTACATAGGATTCCATTAGCTTCACTACTCTCATGATAAAGTGTGGTTTATTATATATAGACATCAGTGCACTTTGTGTACTTTACATTTTTCAGATCATTTTCATCATTTTGTATTCTACACCACATTATTTTAGCTGTACAAAGACACGGTTTATTCAGTGCTATGTGGTTTTCCATTTTTCAGTTGGGACTTGGTTGGGAACATGTTTGTGTACATGTATCCAGGCCAATTCTTTCCACTTGCAGGTTGACACCTTCGGCGCCAGTCTCCAGCCCCTAGCCATTGGGAGGTGGGCTTGGGGTAGTCACGACAAGGGCCATGGGGGATAGATCATGACAAATGATACATGCTATCAGTGGTGGAGACTCACATGACTTTGAGACATCTTCTCATAGTGCATTCCCTTGATAATATTCAGTAGGATATTATGAAAATGTATCTGGCCAGATGGAATTCCATATTTGTAAGTGTCATTAGATGTTACTATATATTGATGTGAGTTTTGGTCCCTATAATTTGATCTTGTTATTAATGAGTATTATAAGTCCTTCAATTAGATTTATTGATGAATACCATGAAGATAGATGTTCACAATGAGGTAGGATATGTTGGGTATTTTACAAGTAATATTCCAATAATGAATAATGTGGGAACTAATTTTCACCTTATGTTAATTAATAGAAGTTGAAATCAAAGGACCTTTGATGAAAATGATATATCATGAATAAACACATGACCTTGGTATTCTACAGGCATGTTCAATTTCCAATAGGTTAATGAAATAGAAATAGATCACATGGGTTTACGACACATGCATGTAGCCTACTTGATTTCAGATATCGAGATAAAGGGATTACGTTAAAAATTAAACATCTGTATAAGGTATCATATTATTATGGATTTAACTTCATTCTCTATGGGTTCCTTGGTGTATTTCTAGTTGTTAACCATGTAATTTAGTCTATTTCACTGAATGCCACTGAGAAACTAAACTAGATGGTCATAGACAAAGTGTATCCAAATTATCAGTTGAAATAATATATTATTATTAATTATTTGGAAAGATTAATAAATATCATTCCTAGTCATGTTTTAAAAATTACTCATGTATTCTTGATCACATATATTCTGTCAGCATTTATTTGTTAGAATAAAATGTGAGTGGAATATTTTATAAATATTTATTTCCTATTTAGTGAATATATAATATTTACTTCTTTGTTAGTGAATAATTTAGTGATATTTATTTAGTAAATAAGTAAACATTATTCAACAACTGATTAATATTGTAGAGGAATAGAGGACCGAGTATAATGATCCGGTGAGAAATAATAAATATTGAATTATTATATTAAATAGTATTTAATTTTGATTCCTAATATAAGAACATGTTGAGAATTCATAATAATAATAATATTATTATCTGAAATGGGGGATTACATGGATTAAATAAATTTTTTTTCGCCACTAGTGCAATTATTTTTTTATCCCTAGAAATATAAATAAAAAATTATGTTACTTTCTCAATAGAGACGATTCATTTTTCATGGTTTTTCACAGTGGATTTTGAGAATCCACTCAATCCTAGAGATCACACTTCTCTAAGAACACTCCCAGGAAAGGATAATAATCCTCCATCACCTTTTCAATGGGAAATATTTGGTAGGGGTTCATGAAGAGACCAAATGAGGACAACGCAGGTTCAAGGATCATCCATTCTAACACTTATAGATTCAATTAGAAATGTCTAGATATTCATGGAACACACATAAATCACCACTAAAGGAAATCTACACAAGATTTCTTCAATAGAATGATGGTGGAATACAAATCTGTTAATAGATTCATCATGAATAAAGAATACTATAACGGTAATTCATTATTTAATTATATTAATTATAAATAATATGTGATGATCCACTCCTTAATTTCAGTATAATTAACCATTTCTTATCCCATTGATTTAATTCTATGGAATATGGCATTCAACATCGTATAGATCAAGGATTGAACATCAATTATGGTAAAAATAAATGTTTTCCACCTCATATTGCATGTTTCCGTTGCACCCGAAACATACAAGTCGTATTAGAGAAGTCACATAACTATTTTATTTATTAAAAAATCTTTGGGGATTTATAAATTAATAATTTAGTTTCTCAATTCATGTTTAATTTTCATTTTAATCTGAATTTTGAGATCTAATTATTCCCATTTCAATTCATGTATATCTAATAAAAATGATTATTTTTTTTATTAAAGTAAAATTGATGAACTCATCCAAAGGTGTTAAGGTTTATGGATGGAAAAATCTGGACTACACTCCATATACCTGGACATACAAGGCATGTATTCATTTTCAGTGCATAAGAATTTACTGGTAAATTTACTCAATATTATGCATTAATTAATATGCCTTAATTGCACTATTTCATGACCATAACATAATGGTGCATTGTCTGATGGATTACCTGACATGTTTCCCATGAACACAACATGTAATCCCTTTGATTCAAATATGGGTTCTGTTTTTCAATGCACATCCTACCTGATAGGTGACCATGTAATTTGGATATCACATGGCATGTATCCCATTGGACTCATCGTGTACTCATATTTTGAGGTAAAACTGACACATCATTTCCCTAGTCATGAACCTTGGATAGATAGTGAGATATGTACTTGACGTGTAGCTCGAATGCACATGTCATGTACAATACCAAGCTACGTAGATTTAAAATTTAATTATTTTTGTATGTAAATCAAGAGAAATTTACATGCACGTGGCCTTAAAGATTGGAAATTCCATGTGATAGGTTTTAATATACATAAATATTTAAGTGTTTAATTAATATATACATAATGTTTAGATATGTATGTCATTTATAGGTCATATTACATGTTATTACTCTACATACATTTAATCATAATAAGTGACTGAAAAATCTTGTAATTCATGTAATCATCCATCAAGTGCACATTTTGATTTTTTGTGATAAGTCATGTATGTCATACGTCATAAGAGTAAAATAGTATATGAGTATAGTACATATATGGAATAATCTGAGGGGTATTCATCATGTTTTCTCTAATGATATTTTATGTACATAGTTAAATTTGAATAAATTTATTTATAATTTTTAAACTATAATGAATGATAATCTTAAAACACAATTAGATGATTATTCAGTTAAAATAATTGATTAATCAATGATTAAAATCAATTTATATGAGCATTACTTATCTTGAATAAGAATGATTAGGAATTGAATGATGATTCTATTAAATGCATAATTTATTGCATGCATAGAGATGATCATGAGTTAGAACAGACCTTTTTATGTGATAGGTTTCATTTAATTTGTTATTATATTAAATTATTTTATCATGTTCCTTATCTCATCTTATTATATAGGGCCTTCATCCCATGGTTTCTTCTATGTAAACCCATTTTTTGCATCAACTGTGTGTGAGTAAAATGCATATTTAATGGATGTAAATCCCCAACTAGTGGAGTCAGTTCATTTTTCGAGTCTAGGAGAAACTAATCCAAGAAGATACATAAGTGTATTGGTGTAAATCTATAAACACAAACTGTAAGTTGTTCAAGTTATTTTTTCCTAGGTCAACCATTACTTCATCACCCACTAGATAATCTAACCATTACAACAGTCTCTAGATCAAACCCTTTATTATTTTATTTCTGTTGGTTTTGTGGTTATTTCATTATATATGTTTTGTTGCAATCACATAAATAAATGAAATTAATGAGCATATATGTTAGAACTAAAATAAATTGGCTTATGTGAAAATATTATTTAAGACATGGTTAATCACTTATGTAAATCCCCTTTATATTAGCAAGCATGTGATAAAGATAATAATTGGAAATTTAAGCATAAAAGGACAATATTCTTAAATTAAACATATTAAGTCAGTATACCCTTCCATTAAATCCATTAAAATATAGATGTAGTTCAATGTTCTTAACCAACCCATGTTGGGGTGCTTTCAATTATCAGTGAATTTTAACTTGAAATTTTTAGTTTAACTATCCTAGTTCACAGTAGGTGTTGACCCCCAAAGATAGACTTCGTGTAATTGAGGGGAAAAGGATGAGGAAATCCAATTAAGGATTTCAGGATTGGGGAGTCCACTCAACAGACCAAGGAACTGTGAGTTAATGTAATTGAAATTTTGAATTCAAAACTAAAACCATTTATGTTTCTTGGCCAACCTATGTTGGAGTAATGTGAAGGAGAAATAGGTCATTGACACTTAAATATCAAAGAAACAGATTATTTGGAATCCAATCGTGATAGATATTGGGTTTTGATAAAATTATGGGAGACTAATAAATATAATATTAGTTAATTTGTCTAACTTTTATCCAATAATGAAAATAAATTCATATTATATTATTATTTATATACATAATTATAATAAAATCTCACATGTTATTATGATCCATAATTGGAATGGAAAAACATTCATCGGCACAAATTTCCATGAGTAGCAATGGTTCCTACATGCCATCCTTCTAAATAAATGAAAATTATATGTTGTAGAAGAACCTTTTCAAGATGCACTCAGTAATGTGGCTAGTGGTGAAGAGCTTTCTCTCTATGAGGAACAATTGAATGATGCTACATATTTTTAGTGCCTCATTCTATCATCCATCCCCAATTATATTTTTAAGCAATATGAGGACATCGATTCATATTGCGAGATGTTTCACCTTTTCTATATCTATCTTGGGAAGGGGAGAGAAGAGAGGAACAAGATATCCAATTCATTATTCACAACTATTCTTGGATAGTCTGCGCCAGTCGGGGCTCATGTAGTTGAACATATTGGCTACATTTATTGACTATAAATCGTAGGGATTAAAATATCAGATGACTTTCATATAGATATTATAATTTCATCACTTCGCTAGACCTTCTCTAGATCTATTGTTAGTTACAATATAATTAATAATGAGAAGAGTCATTCATAAGTGAAGGTTCTGGGTGCAGCAGAAGCGCGTTGGTGGGTTTTCCCAACTTAATTTTTCGTTAAACAATGTTTAATCCGAGATCCGCCATGATATAAAACGCCGAATCTTCGGAATATAATGAAGAACGAAATGAAAGAGGAAGAGTTCCAGAACCCTTGAGGAGGATCATCATATGTTGATTATAATTAATTTAATTAATGCATAAGAATTACCTCGTTGGAATTCTTTCTTCGTTGATGTGTTCGGTCACGATTCGGGGATCCGTCGTTGCGTTGTAGAATACAAGTGTAGGATACATCTAGCGGTGATCCACACATGGGTCATGTATCTCTGGACGTCGCCGAAGGGATCTCCGAGTGCTAGTGCGGAACAACCTTCGCTTGCGATATCCTCCTTTGACCGCCTTGATCCGGTGGAGGATCTTCCTCTCGTAACTTGAGGGCGTTCTTGGTGGAAAGGGAATTCTCTCTTGGCTTGAGAGTATTTCCAAATCCGTTGTGCACAACCAATTTCCCTCCAAAATGTTGGGGTTGTGAGGATATTTATAATCATGTTTGAGGTTAATAGAGTTATGACAATAAATAAACGCGTTACGCGTTTTATTTATTTCATTAACTCTTATTGAAAACCCCCATGTCGAATTATTAATTCCTTGACATGCGCCCACGCTGATTATAATAAATATCATTTAATAAAACAATATTAAATCCTCAAAATCCCAACTGGAAAAACTACACGATGTGTAATAATTAATACACGGCGTGTACTTTTATTTTCCATTTTTCTCCACCACATTTATTAGACCTTGAGCAATGACTATTTATATCTTAAATAAATTTTACTGCATTACTCGCTAATAAATATATTATTTCGTCCACAATATATTCTCTCGAATAACTAGTGTCAAAAAAAAATGCGATCAGACATCCTTAAATAATTATTAAACCACATTTGGGAATAATATTTATTTAACTTGTTAAATTAATATTTAACTGAGATACATGGACACTCTTAGTGTGTGACCCTCTAGGCCTCTTTCTTAGTGGCATTAGGTTGAGCCTGCCTAAAGTCCAAGGTTAGCATCTAGCAACACGCCAAGGCACACATAGAGAAAGAAGTTAACGCCGCAATGACGTGTTACCTCCTACGAACGCTTACCGTGTAATATAATCTCTTTGTCACGATATCTCCAATCAAGCGGGTTGCATGCTAGTACCATCAACCCATGTGCTTGATTATTCTTCCTTTGACTTCCCAGAATTGAACTTGCCTATACCTTACCATGGCCATGGATTTATTTAGGCTATATCAATTCCATCAAAGGGCCTGAGATATCTACATCCGTTATGTAACGGAAGGGACAAATCCTTTCTCGCATTATCTATTAATGCGGTATTACTCGTGATGCACCCAACGTATCCTACCTCGCTGCGAACAGTGTGTCATCACAGTTTTCGTCAATACATCTAAGTGCGTGAGTTGTAATACCCATTAATAATATTCTTAAAGTCTAAGGATCAATACACACATCCGTAGATAGGAACATCTAATGACACTATGAAATGTGGATTTCCTACTGGCCGGTCTCGTTCTCATAATATCCTCATGGATATTACCAAGGGCGCACACCATGAGAAGGTGCCTTAAAGTTTTATGAGTCCTCACCCCTAATGACCTGTATTATTTGTGTCCCTCAAATAATATCATCCGGCCAGAGAACATACATTCAAGAACAGTGTTATGGCACTTCCAGGTTCTCATCATAGCAGGGATCCGCTACGAACCTTTAATGCAACAGCTGTCCTTAGGACATTATCACATGACATGTCACGCAGAAGAACAATCATGATGTGATAAGGCTTTTATTTAATGAATAAAGTGAAAAGTAGTTGGTTCTAGGCCACCAACTCCAACAATAAGTTCATAAATTAATTTTCTAACTGGATATGGACATGATGAGTGACCAAATTGCAGTCCTTATGGTGAATAAGAACATTAATAACAAGGAATAGGGGCCCAAAAAATATATATTTTATAAAGATCTCAAGCACCATCCTTCCAAGAATAAGAAGATCTAATTTATCGGTAAGGAAAAAGAGGAAATAATTTTTCCATGTGGAAAGTTGGCCCACTAGTAGATGAATTTCACCCTAAATCAATGGGAAGATAATGCTGAATTACTTATTGATTGTAATATTTCAGTATCTACACATTGGTAATTAGATAGAGTTTGATAGGCACACACACGCACAGACACATATATCCAAATGTAGGAACCCAATATATTTTGAAGTAATTCACAAGGAGTGGTCGATCAAAGATATATTGATTGTGTGGGGATGGACACTCTAGACATTAGTGTCTACCACCATTCATTTCCAATGGGAATGAATTTGGTTTTCAACGATTGTTATTATTATTGGGGAAAATACCTAATTTTTTCACTTGGTATGTTTTCAGTTTGAATGTGTTTTTCAAAAAATCCATATGACAAAAAATAATTATGGTTGGAGTTTGACAATGCAAGGGTTTAAGGTGGCGCACATTCCTAGTGTTTTCCCAAATTTTGTTCATCAAAATGTAGAGTTTGGTTTTCTAAACTATGGATTTCAAAATAGGGGTACATAGTACACATAACATGATGCCCGGTTCGTAGAACGTTAATGGTGGTATGTGGAACATCGATGTAAATTAGTAAAGGAAGGTAATCGTGAAGTGCGATATGCAAACCATGTAGATGAATGGTTCACATGGAATGAAAATTGATTAAAGTGAATGCTTGCAGTTCATGGTGAAGACTTGAAATATGTGGAAGGCATGCATTATGTGGCATATATTTTCATTTGTGGAAATTGGGTATTGATTTAGGAAAATGTGAAGTTCATTTTTCGTGAAAACGTGAAGCTGATTTGGGTTGCTGTGAAAGAGGAATGATAGAATTCATTGTCGTAGGGTAGAATGTCTTTTTTGTGAAACAATACGTGGTGAGGGTAATACCACATTGATTATTTGGTAATTATTTAATTACTAGATTTTTTGTATGAATGTTATTGTATAAGGAGCGATAATCCCAACATTAATCTAATGTGATTTTCATAAGAAAACATCTAGGCTTTGAGAATTTGGAAACGGTCAAAGGTGTTTCATGTTTAAGGATTCCTAGAAGTGTGAATCAGTTTACATAACCAATTTAGTAAAATAATTTTTTGAGGAAATAATTCCCACAAAATAAGAAGTGTTTCATGGTATATAGAATTCTTCATGTTGTACACTGAAGCATAGGCGGTACATCGAAGCTATGACAGTACACAAAGGTAGTATGTTGAAGTACATGAGAAGTAATCCAGGAAAGAGAGTAGTTTTCCAAAGTGGAGGGATTACATGAATGTTGTAATCTTCATAGAATACCCACTAAACAATATGAAGATGAAGAAATTTGTTATGCAGAGGAATCTTGGTGGCTCGCAAAGAACAAAGCATTTCAAATCTAAAAAATAGTTTGGGAAAGAATATGCCACTAACCTAACCAAATGCGGAAAAGTGGATGTAATCTATGGTTGAAAGATGGAAATCTACATTATATATGCATTTTCAATTCAGGATTAGTTCATTCATGAAAATGAATGACCTAAAATTCCATAAACTGTGAGTGGATCCCTTCCAAGAGTAGTGAGCAATAGAAGAGGACGAATGTGATCATTTCCACTGTTAATGATCCAGAGAAAGAGACATAGGGAGTGACCCTTGGGAATTTAGTAACCAAAACCTAGTCCTAGTAAAGTTAGTGGTCCTCAGAATAGAAGTGATCTTGACTAAACTTCATTACTGGAAATGAGCATTAGTGAATTTGGTATAATCATCACATTGTCATTGTATGATCCTTAGATGTATCCCATAAATGGTGAACAAAGTAAAAATATATGTGTCTATATTCATGCATTACTGCTTTACATTCAATGAGTTTTCATCAGATTAATTTTCAAAGGATGTGATCAACATTAATAATAAATATCATAAAAACTGACCCTTTTAATAAAGGCTTCATGATCCAGTGGTGCAATAATAAGTTTGAAAAGAATATCTATACCCTGATTCACCCCCCACCCTCAGTGTATCTAGGACCCTTTTGTAACAAATAATTATTACCTAATGTTATGAATAACAAAAATTTTATATCAATCCTAGTTACATATGGGATTATTTTCATATTTGGAGATACAAGTTGTTTCTTTTATAAGGAATATATATGTTACAGTATGGTTTTAACAAACCAAACTTTTATTAATGAAAATTAATCTTTATCTAATAAAATTTGTTATTATGTAAAATGGTTGTATAAAACATATGCACTTTCTTGGTTTTATGTTTTTTGATTTTCAAATACCATTAATAATTTTTACCACTGCTAATTTGTCTATTGAATAATGATCACATGATTAGTATAAATATAGGGATTTATCAAATCCAATCTACACAGACAATGGAAGATATGGCCTCATCCAGTAGAATTGATCCCTAAAAATCCCATTTGTCAGAACATGGAAAGGAGGTAGCACCACTGGACTTCCCTCTTGCCAATTCCAAGCCGAGCTTCAACACTTTAAGATTGAATGGAACCGCTTATGGGAGAAGAAAATGTTAATAAAGATTACCACCTGAGCGACATTATCTAAGCCACCCAAGAGTCTATCACTATATCACAACAAACCCTTAGGCCTTATGCCAGTGATATAAGTGGTTATGTAACAATACCCTAACTGTAACACCCGAGACTTTTATGTTATATAAATCATCAAAGGAATCTTTTTCTACACAACACTTGCTTGGCTTGCTTTACACGCAATCACAACCTTCCTCGATAGCTTGCGTCGTACGCAATACCGAGTTTCACTAAACAACAATATGCTATTAAAACTAGTCGTTATGAATAGTAATAACCACTTTTTGAAATTTTATAAATTTTATTTTTCAAAATGGACTTCATTTTCGGACTCAGAATATCGAAATTAGCCTAGGGTGAAATTTTGGTATTTTTCTGAAAACTTTCAATTTTTGATGAATAGTGAAACCACTAAGTGGTAGGTTAAAAACTGAATTTTGCATAAAACTTAATTTTACCGCTTCTGTGAATGGAATTTCAAAAATCCGAGAGACACGGTTAATATCAAGGACTAAAATGTGGTTCAATGAGATGAAAATAATTTTTTGGTGAATAGTAACTTTTTACTATTTTACCGCGGTTAATAGTAAATAGGGTAACTAAGGGTAAATATGATATTAATATTACCCTAACACATGTCCTAATTCTATTGGACAAGTGTAATTCGACCAAAAACAAACTTAGGAATAAAATATGACCATTTAGGCCCACTTGGATTAGATTAGGACATTTATTATTAATTTATTTAAAGAAGGGTTAAAATAGTTAAAATCAAAGTTTAATAAGTAAATCATTTTTAATATGGGGTTATACATAAGATAAATTCAATTGTAAATATTCATTAGAAAGCTAAAAAGATTTCCTACATGATGATATTTTATTTGTAATTTTTAGACATTAAATAATTTAATTTATTTATGACATAATGATGATGCAGTAATTATCTTATTAATGAAATATTGACATAATTGATGTTATAAACACCAAAATAAATATAATTTGAGACTTTTTATGAATTCCACTAATTTTCTAGGTTACTATGATATATTAGTATTGATTTAATCAACTTGGTTCGAACATATAATTCTGTTATGACTTTCAAACAAATAATATATCAAATAGTGTCAAAATTGACACAAAATAGTTTTTAAATCAAAAATTATATTATTAATTGTTATTTTATTCCTAAAAATCTAAGGTTCGGCCAAATGACTTAGATAAGGATATATATATTAATAATAAACAATTTGGGGTTCGTTTGGCATGTTATAGTAAGTGTATTAACCATATAGTGAAAGAAAACAAAAAGACATGGTAAAAGTTAAATTATTTAACTTAGAGTTAAATTTAATTGATAAGGTTAAAATAATATCCTAAACTTGTCTAAATTCTATTGGTTGATAGGATTTCGACCCATCCCCACTTTAGCTTCGAAATAAGACCCTTTGGAACCATTATAAACCGATTTTGACTTTAATATAAAATAATATTTTGAGATATTCCTAAGGTGCCCCTCTCCTCCCTTATAAAAGGGCACCTCCTCCCCCTCCTCCTCACACCAATTTGAGCACTCAAGCTCGGCCAACCCCTGCCATTTTCCATTCTCCACTTCCCTAGAATAATCCTAGAGGTCCTGGTCTTCTCCAAAGACCAATCTTAGTTCCTTAAGTGGAGGATTCAAAAAGGCGTTCCAAAGAAGAGGTAATATCCATTACCGATCTTTTCAATTTCATTCTTCTTAAACTTCTTCTTCTTTAGTTGTTTCATGATAAAGTAATAACATCAGTATTACTTACATACTGATATGTTATTATAAATATGAAACAACCCTAATTCACCTTCTATCCATCCTACGGAAAAATGAAATCACCGCGCGTGCGTACGTACGGAATACCGTCTCCACGCCGTGGTGTAATCTATTTTCCACCATCATCTTACAAGGATGGGTATAATGGTGTAATGAGTAACTATATATGATTATTATTAAGTAATATTGATACTGAAATAATATATATATATACTCCAATACAATTCCACGATCATAGGAACGATATCATCACTTGTGCGTACGTACGGAATACCGTCTCCACGATGTGATGCGACTCGTTCTACATGATCTTCATTTCATAATGATTGTATAAATGAATTGAATGAATGAATATGGTATATACTACACTAATACCATTCTGGAAATGAATTATCTATAACCTAAAGATAAGAATAATAATTTATTCGACAAAACACGCATAAGAACAAAAAGTTATATAGACCCGAGTAACAAGTAACAATGAAATATTACTAACAAGAAGCTAATAATATGACCATATATGATCTCATATCAATATGTATGATTCTGGAATAAGTCAATAACATTATTTAAACCATTATACAGGATCTTCGGACACGAACAAAGCAAATCGGACCTAAGGTAAGGGAAATATCACAATCTCATTTTTATCCGAGATTGTTTATTCGTAAGTATTTACTGGGGTGTATTTTATCATCCACATCCATGTTCCCTAAATATGTAATATTGTTTCCATCCACTTGCAATAGTTAAAACCCAATTTTACCCTTAGGTAAATTTTTAGTAAAGAATATGAAAGGAATCTTTTATCGTTTTTCCGTACGAGGTACTTTTTGACTTTTCCGACAAAAGTACGAAGAATGTTTTTTTTTAACTTATACGGCATGAATGGATTTTTAAAACATTACTTCAAAGAAGCTTCCTTTACAAGTTTTCAAGTTTATTTTTAATCAACTTCTTTTATTTTAAAGTTGTATGACATGTTATGAAAGGAAAAATGTTTTTGAAGAAGAAAGGATATTTTCCTCAAGAATTCAATTCAAGTGTTTTATCAAAATTATTTTCCATCTAAGATAATAAAGGGTTCTGTTTCTATCCATATTTTTACATTGGTTTGACTATGTTGTGATGGAATTATGTTTATGAATTCCTTTATCATATATGAATTGATTTATGATGTCATGATGTTTCAAGAATCCCATTTTTGTTACATGTGTTATGCGATGATGTATGATTATGTGGCACACATAAGAAAGGATTCATTATAAGATGGGTGGGACCTATATCTCCCTCCAATGCATTGGGTAAAGATTTTATATCTCATGAGATAGACATGGCTGGAACGGAAGGTTATTTCGGTTCAGTGATACAGGACTGAAACGAGGAGTGAACTCGGTTCAGAAAGGGACTTTGTCCACTAAGATAGTCTTGGCAATGAGTCATGACTAACAAGAAATGATCTCCATGATTATGTGTGCATGCCACAAAGTTTCAAGTTTTATGTTATGATTTTGGGGATCTCATTTTCACTTCTATGATTTATTCCATGTTAAGATATTATGATCTCTTTTGCAGGTTTTGATTTTCATAAAGATATGATATGATTTTTATTTCCTTTATTTGCCCTTGCTGAGCATTTGAGCTCACCCTTTTATGTTTTCTTTTCCCCAGGTCAGGAAGATGGATATTAAGTAGAATATGCTAAAAGGGACCCTAGATATGATGAAATAAATGGGAGACACTGTAGAAGATTTATGAACCAGTTGTTTATGTTTCCCAGTTTCTAAAGACACTATACCTATACGGTCCTTTGTGGTTTTGTCATATGTTGTAATAAGTGTGCTTCAATTTTGAAGTATTAACAATGTATGTAAAGTGTGGGTCGTTATAGTTGGTATCAGAGGAAAGGTATAGTCAACCTTTGGAAACTAGGATGTGAAAGCCTTAGTAAGAACCCTAAGAATAAGTCTAAGCATAGAACACAATCTTAGAAATGGCCATGAATAACCTAGGATAAGACCATAAGCATGAAAATTTTATTCTTGAATTATGTGGTTTCCTATTATAATTAGTGTTGCTCACACTATTCTTCTTGGTTTTAGTCAATGGCTGGAACCCGAAGGAACCGTGTTAATGCGGAATGCGATGGGCAATGCATTGATTGTCCCCCTGAGCAACCAAACGATATGGGAGCTGGAATGCAAAATCTTGTAGCCATGCTCACGCAACTTTCTCAAGCTATGAATCATGCAGGATTTCCAAACGAACAAAGGAGGGAGCAACATTCTGTTGAATCCTTCATGAGGCAGCGTCCACCATCTTTCAGCGGGTCTACTGATCCATTAGTTGCTGAACAATGAATTAGTACTACTGAAAAGATATTTTCAGTTCTTCAATGTTCTGAGCATGATAAAGTCATCCTAGCAGTGTATCGTTTGGAAGGAGATGCGGATCAATGGTGGAATCTTGTTAAGAATACGAGGCAAAGGGATGAAATTGAGTCTATGGAATGGGACGAGTTCAAGAACTTATTTTTCAATAAGTACTTCCCTCGTATTCTCCGAACAAAGATGGAGAAAGAGTTCCTTGAACTGAAGCAAAGGGATGATGAATCTGTTAGTACCTATGAAGCAAATTTTACAAGACTTGCAAGGTACGCTTCTGGTATTATTATCCAACCTGAGAGTAAGATCGATCGATTCTTTAGTGGCTTAAAACCAAGTCTTCGAAGGGCGTTAGCCATAAGGGACTTCAATAGCTACGAGGAAATCGTTCGATGTGCTCTCAAAGTCGAGATGGAGATTGGAGTAACCCATCAGTCACATGGGTTTGATAAGAAGAGGAAGATGGAATTCAAATAAAAATCTAAAGAGCACACGGAAAAGAAGATGAACTTTCCCTTATGCTCAAAGTGTGGAAAGAAACATGGAGGGAGTTGTCTTAAAGGGACAAGTAAATGTTTTAAATGTGGAAAGGAAGGTCATCGGGCATTTGAATGCCGTGATAATGGGAAGAAGATGTCTAATGATGCAAACAAAGGAAGGGATACACAGAATGAACCTGCTACACTTCAATGTTTCAAGTGCAAGGAGATGGGGCATTATGCCAATCAATGCCCAAATCCAAGGGTCGATGATGATGGTCGACGTCAACAAAATCTTAAGGCTAAAGACAAAGGAAAGTCACATGCAATTTCTATCAGCGATGTGGAGTACGATAACGATGTGGTGAAAGGTACACTTACCATCCATTCTAAAGTAGCAAATGTTTTATTTGATTCTGGATCCACCCACTCTTTTATTTCTGAAGACTTTTCTAAGGGTATCACCGTATTACCTCAACAATTAGATGTTGAGTTAGCCGTGACAACACCGAATGGCACATCAATCGCATCAAAAGTTTATAATTCTTCTCCGATCGAAGTTTGTGGGAAAGTGCTTCCTGCAAATCTTGTGATCCTTCCTTTAGTGGAATTTGATGTGATTCTTGGCATGGATTGGCTTTCTCTACATGGAGCTCATATCAATTGCCAAAGAAGGGAAGTCACATTTCATATTCCAGATCAATCTACGATCGTCTATCAATGCAAGGATGAACATAACCTTCCAGTGGAAATTTCTTCCATCTTATGGGTATTGATTCCACTAAATGAAGGTTATTTATCTCAAATGGTTGGTGAGAAACTCACGATTAAGAATATGCCCATTGTACGGGAGTTTGATGATGTCTTTCCGGAGGAATTGCCGGGTCTTCCACCAAATCGTGAAGTTGAGTTTTCAATAGAACTCGTACCGGGTGCTTTGCCTATTTCAAAGACACCTTATAGAATGGCCCCAATTGAGTTGCAGGAATTGAAGAAGCAACTCCAAGAGAATCTTGATAAGGGATTCATACGCCCTAGTGCGTCACCTTGGGGAGCACCTGTTCTATTTGTTAAGAAGAAAGATGGATCAATGAGACTCTGCATTGATTATCGAGAACTTAACAAGATCACTATCAAGAACAAATATCCTCTCCCACGCATTGATGACTTATTTGACCAACTACGCGGAGCTCAATACTTTTCCAAGATTGATCTTCGTTCAGGGTATCATCAATTAAGGGTCAAAAGGGAGGATATACCAAAGACGGCTTTCCGTACAAGGTATGGACACTATGAATTTATAGTGATGCCATTTGGTCTTACTAATGCCCCTGCTATCTTCATGGATCTAATGAATAGAGTCTTTAGAGACTATCTTGATCAATTTGTGGTAGTCTTTATAGACGATATTCTTGTCTATTCAAAGAGCAAGGAAGAGCATGAAGATCACTTGAGAATTATATTGAAGACCCTGAGAAAAGAGAAGCTTTATGCCAAATTTACCAAGTGTGAATTTTGGCTTCAAAAAGTTGCATTTTTGGGTCATATAATCTCAAAAGAGGGGATATCTGTGGATCCAGCAAAAACAGAGGTTATCGAAAGATGGTCAAGACCAACAACAGTAACTGAGATCCGAAGTTTTCTTGGTTTGGCTGGATATTATCGACGTTTTGTAAAAGATTTTTCACGATTATCTAATCCACTCACCAAGTTGACTCGGAAAGGAGTTAAGTTTGTCTGGACAGAGGAATGTGAAGAGAATTTCAAGGAGTTGAAAAGAAGGTTATCCAGTGCACCTGTGCTCACACTGCCTTGTAGTGGAGAAAGGTTTGTGATCTACAGTGATGCATCCAAGAAGGGATTGGGGTGTGTTCTTATGCAAAATGATATGGTGATAGCTTATGCCTCACGACAGTTGAAAATCCATGAGCAAAATTACCCAACACATGATTTGGAGTTGGCTGCGGTAATCTTTGCATTAAAGATTTGGAGGCATTACCTTTATGGTGAAAGGTGTGATATTTATACTGATCATAAAAGTTTAAAGTATATTTTCACACAAAAGGAGTTGAATATGCGCCAAAGAAGATGGTTGGAGCTGATTAAGGATTATGACTGCTCAATCCATTACCACCCTGGGAAAGCAAACAAGGTGGCAGATGCATTAAGTCGACAAGACCATGCTAGTTTATCCATGATGAGGATCAAAAAAGATCCAATATTTATGGATTTACAAAGGATGGATCTTGGAATTATAATGGAAGGGGAAAAATCTTATCTTTCTCAAATGAATGTTCAACCATCTATACATGTGAAGATTAAAGAGGCACAGAAAGAAGATGTCGAGTTACAAAAGAAGGTGAGAAATGTTCCTGAATTCAACCTTGATTGTGATGGGATAATAAAGTTCAGGAATCGGGTTTGTGTTCCTCCCATCCCCGAATTAAAGAAAGAGCTGCTGGATGAGGCTCATAGTTCTTCATTCTCTATTCATCCTGGAAGCACGAAGATGTATAGGGACCTGAAAGAGTACTTCTGGTGGGATGGCATGAAAAGAGATGTTGCTGAATATGTCTCTCGATGCTTGGTTTGTCAACAAGTTAAAGCTGAGAGACAGAAGTCTAAGGGGATGTTACAACCATTACCCATACCCGAATGGAAATGGGAAAACATCACTATGGACTTTGTCACAGGACTTCCTAAAACATCCAAAGGCAATAATTCTATCTGGGTCATAGTTGATCGTCTTACAAAGTCTGCACACTTCATTGCTATTAGAGAGGATTTCTCTCTAGATCAGCTTGCCAGGATATATATAAAGGAAGTGGTAAGATTGCATGGAGTACCACTTTCTATTATATCTGATCGGGATCCGAGATTTACCTCGAAGTTCTGGCGAAGTCTTCAGCATACTCTGGATACAGAGTTCAGTTTCAGCACTGCTTATCATCCCCAGACTGACGGTCAGTCTGAGAGAACAATTCAAACCCTAGAAGATATGTTGAGAGCTTGCTCTATGGATTTCAAAGGAGGTTGGGATCAACACCTACCTTTGGTAGAATTTTCTTATAATAATAGCTTTCACTCCAGTATTCAAATGGCTCCTTATGAAGCTCTCTATGGAAAGAAATGCAGGACAACAACTTGCTGGGATGAAGTTGGGGAAAGAAAGCTATTAGGACCTGATCTCGTTGATGAAATGGCAGAAAAGGTCAGATCTATTCAACAACACATAAGAGCAGCTCAGAGTCGACAGAAAAGTTATGCCGACAATCGAAGAAGAGACCTATAGTTTGAAGTGGGTGATAAAGTGTTCTTACGAATATCTCCCTGGAAGAGGGTTATGAGATTTGGAAAGAAGGGGAAGTTGAGCCCTAGATATATCGGTCCTTTTGAAATACTGGATCGTGTTGGGAAGGTAGCTTACCGATTGGCGCTTCCACCGAATCTCTCTCAAGTTCACGATGTGTTCCATGTATCTCTCCTGAGAAAGTACATACCAGATCCTTCACATGTACTCAGCTCAGAAGTTGTACCGCTGGAGCAAGATCTTTCTTATGAAGAACAGCCGATAGAGATTCTGGATCGTAGCGAAAAAGTCCTACGAAACAAGACCACTCTCTTGGTGAAAGTTTTATGGAGAAACCACCAACTTGAAGAAGCTACATGGGAGCTTGAGGATATGATGAGGGAGAAGTATCCTCATTTGTTTGTTGCAAAGTGACGAATTTCGAGGGCGAAATTCTTTTTAAGGGGGGTAGAATGTAACACCCGAGACTTTTATGTTATATAAATCATCAAAGGAATCTTTTTCTACACAACACTTGCTTGGCTTGCTTTACACGCAATCGCAACCTTCCTCGATAGCTTGCGTCGTACGCAATACCGAGTTTCACTAAACAACAATATGCTATTAAAACTAGTCGTTATGAATAGTAATAACCACTTTTTGAAATTTTATAAATTTTATTTTTCAAAATGGACTTCATTTTCGGACTCAGAATATCGAAATTATCCTAGGGTGAAATTTTGGTATTTTTCTGAAAACTTTCAATTTTTGATGAATAGTGAAACCACTAAGTGGTAGGTTAAAAACTGAATTTTGCATAAAACTTAATTTTACCACTTCTGTGAATGGAATTTCAAAAATCTGAGAGACACGGTTAATATCAAGGACTAAAATGTGGTTCAATGAGATGAAAATAATTTTTTGGTGAATAGTAACTTTTTACTATTTTACCGCGGTTAATAGTAAATAGGGTAACTAAGGGTAAATATGATATTAATATTACCCTAACACATGTCCTAATTCTATTGGACAAGTGTAATTCGACCAAAAACAAACTTAGGAATAAAATATGACCATTTAGGCCCACTTGGATTAGATTAGGACATTTATTATTAATTTATTTAAAGAAGGGTTAAAATAGTTAAAATCAAAGTTTAATAAGTAAATCATTTTTAATATGGGGTTATACATAAGATAAATTCAATTGTAAATATTCATTAGAAAGCTAAAAAGATTTCCTACATGATGATATTTTATTTGTAATTTTTAGACATTAAATAATTTAATTTATTTATGACATAGTGATGATGCAGTAATTATCTTATTAATGAAATATTGACATAATTGATGTTATAAACACTAAAATAAATATAATTTGAGACTTTTTATGAATTCCACTAATTTTCTAGGTTACTATGATATATTAGTATTGATTTAATCAACTTGGTTCGAACATATAATTCTGTTATGACTTTCAAACGAATCATATATCAAATAGTGTCAAAATTGACACAAAATAGTTTTTAAATCAAATATTATATTATTAATTGTTATTTTATTCCTAAAAATCTAAGGTTCGGCCAAATGACTTAGATAAGGATATATATATTAATAATAAACAATTTGGGGTTCGTTTGACTTGTTATAGTAAGTGTATTAACCATATAGTGAAAGAAAACAAAAAGACATGGTAAAAGATAAATTATTTAACTTAGAGTTAAATTTAATTGATAAGGTTAAAATAATATCCTAAACTTGTCTAAATTCTATTGGTTGATAGGATTTCGACCCATCCCCACTTTAGCTTCGAAATAAGACCCTTTGGAACCATTATAAACCGATTTTGACTTTAATATAAAATAATATTTTGAGATATTCCTAAGGTGCCCCTCTCCTCCCTTATAAAAGGGCACCTCCTCCCCCTCCTCCTCACACCAATTTGAGCACTCAAGCTCGGCCAACCCCTGCCATTTTCCATTCTCCACTTCCCTAGAATAATCCTAGAGGTCCTGGTCTTCTCCAAAGACCAATCTTAGTTCCTTAAGTGGAGGATTCAAAAAGGCGTTCCAAAGAAGAGGTAATATCCATTACCGATCTTTTCAATTTCTTTCTTCTTCAACTTCTTCTTCTTTAGTTGTTTCATGATAAAGTAATAACATCAGTATTACTTACATACTGATATGTTATTATAAATATGAAACAACCCTAATTCACCTTCTATCCATCCTACGGAAAAATGAAATCACCGCGCGTGCGTACGTACGGAATACCGTCTCCACGCCGTGGTGTAATCTATTTTCCACCATCATCTTACAAGGATGGGTATAATGGTGTAATGAGTAACTATATATGATTATTATTAAGTAATATTGATACTGAAATAATATATATATATACTCCAATACAATTCCACGATCATAGGAACGATATCATCACTCGTGCGTACGTACGGAATACCGTCTCCACGATGTGATGCGACTCGTTCTACATGATCTTCATTTCATAATGATTGTATAAATGAATTGAATGAATGAATATGGTATATACTACACTAATACCATTCTGGAAATGAATTATCTATAACCTAAAGATAAGAATAATAATTTATTCGACAAAACACGCATAAGAACAAAAAGTTATAAAGACCCGAGTAACAAGTAACAATGAAATATTACTAACAAGAAGCTAATAATATGACCATATATGATCTCATATCAATATGTATGATTCTGGAATAAGTCAATAACATTATTTAAACCATTATACAGGATCTTCGGACACGAACAAAGCAAATCGGACCTAAGGTAAGGGAAATATCACAATCTCATTTTTATCCGAGATTGTTTATTCGTAAGTATTTACTGGGGTGTATTTTATCATCCACATCCATGTTCCCTAAATATGTAATATTGTTTCCATCCACTTGAAATAGTTAAAACCCAATTTTACCCTTAGGTAAATTTTTAGTAAAGAATATGAAAGGAATCTTTTATCGTTTTTCCGTACGAGGTACTTTTTGACTTTTCCGACAAAAGTACGAAGAATGTTTTTTTAACTTATACGGCATGAATGGATTTTTAAAACATTACTTAAAAGAAGCTTCCTTTACAAGTTTTCAAGTTTATTTTTAATCAACTTCTTTTATTTTAAAGTTGTATGACATGTTATGAAAGGAAAAATGTTTTTGAAGAAGAAAGGATATTTTCCTCAAGAATTCAATTCAAGTGTTTTATCAAAATTATTTTCCATCTAAGATAATAAAGGGTTCTGTTTCTATCCATATTTTTACATTGGTTTGACTATGTTGTGATGGAATTATGTTTATGAATTCCTTTATCATATATGAATTGATTTATGATGTCATGATGTTTCAAGAATCCCATTTTTGTTACAAGTGTTATGCGATGATGTATGATTATGTGGCACACATAAGAAAGGATTCATTATAAGATGGGTGGGACCTATATCTCCCTCCAATGCATTGGGTAAAGATTTTATATCTCATGAGATAGACATGGCTGGAACGGAAGGTTATTTCGGTTCAGTGATACAGGACTGAAACGAGGAGTGAACTCGGTTCAGAAAGGGACTTTGTCCACTAAGATAGTCTTGGCAATGAGTCATGACTAACAAGAAATGATCTCCATGATTATGTGTGCAAGCCACAAAGTTTCAAGTTTTATGTTATGATTTTGGGGATCTCATTTTCACTTCTATGATTTATTCCATGTTAAGATATTATGATCTCTTTTCCAGGTTTTGATTTTCATAAAGATATGATATGATTTTTATTTCCTTTATTTGCCCTTGCTGAGCATTTGAGCTCACCCCTTTATGTTTTCTTTTCCCCAGGTCAGGAAGATGGATATTAAGTAGAATATGCTAAAAGGGACCCTAGATATGATGAAATAAATGGGAGACACTGTAGAAGATTTATGAACCAGTTGTTTATGTTTCCCAGTTTCTAAAGACACTATACCTATACGGTCCTTTGTGGTTTTGTCATATGTTGTAATAAGTGTGCTTCAATTTTGAAGTATTAACAATGTATGTAAAGTGTGGGTCGTTATACTAACACTATGATTATTTGCATTATTTTTGTATAAAAATATACATTCATTTTATTATTGTTACTTTGTAAGTGGTTTATGAAGAACAAATATTATTTTTAGTTAATATTCAATAAAGATATCTATTTTGATGAATTAATGTTTTTTTGAGTTAAATAATATTTTAAAAAAATATTATTACTAAATTACTTTTTATTAAATATATATGATTGTATAATTTTAATGAATAAAATTGTAATTTTTATTAAGGTTTGAAAGATGTTTTTGTGAAATCCCATGAATTTTTTATAAACATCAGTTGTTATTTTAAAAGTAAAAATTTAAATATTTATAAAATAATTTCGATCAAAGGAATATTCTTTTTGTAATTATTTTGTCAAAATTATCCAGTGGTGACTTTTTCATTATTTTAATAGACAGTCGGATTTTTGGTTAAAAATTAAATAATGTTTAAATATATAATGTGTTTAATGACATCATAATGACCCAATAGTAATGTAATAAACTAATATAAAATGGTTATTAGGCTAATATATGTTTTACCTTTAAAATAATATGATTTTAGGTTTGTTTTATTAATTTTACAATGCCTTATTGGACCCTCAACAACTTATAAAACAATTTTCATTTTAAAATGATTTCCTTGAGAGTGTGACTCGCCTCCATATATGAAGGCCTAATATTTTAATAATTTAGTCCATTCGCCTTATAAAATAATTTTTTTCACTCCTATTTGGAATTTTTTTTTCCAAAAACCATGTGATGGTTTTGGTTTTGATTAGGTTAATGTGTAGTGTCCAAAACCGAAATAATAAGAAATTCCCTCTCTTTTCCTATATAAACCCACCCAAGATCCCAATTATCTTCACTCAAAACCCTTTGGTTATAGTACCTACCCGACCCTAATCTCTCTAGAAACCTCCCAAGGTGCCCCAAGATCTCAATAATCCCATCCTCAGGCTCTTTAAGTCACACACTCAAGTAAAGAATCCTAACCTTCCATCCTTATATATGTCCAAGTTTCATTTATTCCCATTTATTTTCAATTAAAAAAGTTGGTGTATGATTTCTCTTCACCCCTATACTTCCCAACATATTTTTGAATGATGAAAGACCTATTTATCTCTCATTAACCCCTCCCATTTACAACCATTACAATGATTAAATTTCAAAAGACTTATTCCATTTATCCTATTTCTTCAAGTTTCTTCATTATGTTACGCCTTTTATTTCCAAATACCATGTTTTGTTACATGAATCATTAATAAAACCATTATGTACATTTAATTTACATATTATTAGATATATATTTCCCTCTCATCAAAAATTTTTATGAATTTTTTTGTCATGTCATTATGCTACAAAAATTGAACCATGATTTCCCATGTTGTGTCACTGTGTAGTGATTATCATGCGCATTTCTCTATCAAGGGTATTCACCACTATAAAAAAAAATTGAATAGTACTTACATGTATTTATTTGAAATTACATAATAATTTAATAACTTATGATATTGAATTAATCCAAATTATATGATCCATGTGGCACACATATTCATGAAATGAAATGTTCTTAAAGGGTGTGCCCTGATAGTGCTCCAATGTATTGGGTAAAGATTAGTATCAAGATACATCATGTGAAATTAGGGTTTACTCATATGAATTAAAGTGAAATTTGGTTTTAATCTTGCTCTATGTGTAATTCTCTTTAGCTCTGACTAATATCATGTTAAATGTTGTTTCCACACCTCCACGTTAGGATAATCATTCTATAGCATGCCTTCATATTGATTTTTCTCTTAGGCTCCATTGATATGGTATTGCCAAATATGTATTTTATTCTCCATGTTATTCCTTTTTTACTCACTTACTAGGCTTTATAGCTCACCATTTTTTATGCATGTCCTCAGGTTATCCCTTGCAATGATAAGTGTGAAAGAATGTTGTGGTCATGTAAAAGAAGTTTTCAATAAATATGTTGTCTTTTATGCGATATTTTTTTATGTAATATTACAAATTTCCCAAGAAACTGGACCTCTGAATCCTCAGTGTTGTCTTATGGGATAGATTATGTAATAAATAATCATTAAGTTTGTTATAAAGATCAGGGTTGTTATAGAAGGTATTATAGTATATGTTTAGTTATATTTTGGATTAGGATTAGAAAACACTGGTGAAAGACTTAAGGATAAGACTATATATCATAAAAATATCCCTAAATTTTTGTGAGTATAGATTAAGTGGTTTATTAAAAAAATACATCCTTGAATGGATATGAACAAGTAGAGTTTTCTCTAGCATTGGGGTATCTAGGGGTTAAACCCAAAAATCCCACATTGAGCTAGACTCAAACAGGAAATGGGGCATGACAGAACCTAGCCTACAGAATTCCTTAGTGATCTGTGAAATTGGTAGTGATGAAGAAATTTTCTAATGTGCCCTACAAAATTAAATAGATAATGGTTATTTTTAGGGGTATCTTGGGGAAATGAAGCAGAAAGTGGACTTTAATTCTGGTGGGTCAATGGATAAATCCAATGGTGCTATGAAATTCTAGTACTCTGCTTTCTACTTTTGAGGAAAAAGTTACCCCAAAAATTACCTTATGGGGATGAGGAAATTCTTTAGGTGTGGAAGAGAAATGCAGCTAGCCATAAACTATTAACAAAAAAACCTACAGCTATGGTAGAGGAGAGGAATGCTCCATTCAACCATCAATGTATTGTTCAATGCCTCAACTACAAAAATACTGGGAACTTTGCAAACTAGTTCCCTAAGACTATGGTTTTCAGAGGCAACCAACAACCTCCAAGGCAGGAAGGGAGAGATTTTTCATCCCTACCATTGAACCAGACCCCAAAAATGATGTGGTGACAGGTACACTAGTTATTCATTCATGAATTGAGAACATACTTTTTGATTCTTGTTCTACGCATACTTTTATATCCTTAATTTTTTCAGAACTATCCCAACACCACCACAAATCATGAAGGTAGATATATCAATGAGAATGGACAATGGGGAAACAATTGCATCCCAGGAATATAACATCTCCCCTACCACAATTTTTCATATCAACATCCAGACAAAACTTATCATAGTCTCTCTGGTAGAATTTGATGCAATTCATAGCATGGATTGGATTTCCCTATATAGAGTCGACATAAATTATTGTGAGAGGGAAATAACTCTCCATTTGGAGAATCAACCCATTATTATGTAAAAGCACATGGTGGAGGAGGATTATTCTTTAGCCCCATCATCTCAAAAATTTATATTTCTACCCAATTAGAACATGTATCTTGCATGGATTATTGATTCTAAGGAATCATCCATCCTTGGCGACATGCCTACTGTGTGGGAATTCTCTAAAGTGTTTCCAGAAAAACATTCGGCTCTTTTTCCTAAAAGAGATGATGAATTATCGATTGATATTATAACTAAAGAATTTACAATATCCAAAACTCCATATGGAATGGCTATTTTGGAGCTTTATGAGCTAAAGAACCCACTATAGAAGAATCTGGATAAAGGGTTTATAGGCCCAAGTTCTTCACCAAGGGGGGAACCAGTCATCTTCATCAAGAAGGATGAGTCAATGTTCCATTTCATTGATTATCATGATCTCAAAAAAATCATGATTAAGAACAAGTATACCAATCCAAGAATTGATGACTTATTCGATTAACTACGTGGAGAAAAATAATTCTCTATGGTGGATCTGTGGTCGGGATATTACAATGTAAGGGTGAAGAAGTAGGATATCCCCATGAATTATTTTCATTCAAGTTACGGGCACTATAAATTCATAGTTTTTCCTTTCAGACTCACTAAATCTCCAAGAATATTCATTTACTTGACAAACAGAGTCTTTAGAGGTTACCTTGAAATTTTTCAGTAGTCTTTATAGAAGATATTCAAATATACTCTAAAACCAATGAGGTGCATGAGGTGAATATAAGCATTTTACTAGAGACATTGTGAGAGGATATGGTCTATATAAAGTACAATAAGTGGGAGTTCTGGTTGAAGGAGGTATCATTATTCGGTCATATCATCACAAGAAATGGGATATCTGTGGATCCCTTCATGATAGATGCAATTGAGTGATGGTTGTGGCAAACATATCGGAAGGATATCTGTAGCTCCCTAGGGTTAGCTAGGAATTATCTCTAATTTCTGAGAAATTTCTCATGATTGATAAACCCTCTTAACAATCTATCTGTGAAGGGAGTCATGTTTTCATGGAGTGGTGAATGAGCTGATAGATTCAAGGAGTTGAAAAGGATGATTATCACTACCCTAATGATCACACTACCCACAAGTGTTGAACTTTTTATTGTATTTAGTGAGGAATATAAGAATGGAATGGGATGTTTGTTTATTTCAAATGACAATGTCATTTCCTTTGCATCATGGAAATTGGAGGTTCATGAGAAAAATCATCCAACACTTGATTTAGAGTTGTCTATAATAATATTATCTTCAAAAATTTGGTGACATTACCTATTTGAAGAGAATTGTGAAATATATACAGGTCACAAAAGTCTCACATATATATTCAAATAGAAATAGTTGATCAAGTTTAAATGGATATGGTTAGAGCTGATCAGAAACTATGAATTCTCAATCCATTACCTCCATGGGAATGAGAACAAGGTGGAAGTTGTTCTAAGTAGAAAGGACCCAATGAATCTATCATTGATGAGAATTAAAAAGGATCCAATCCTCTTTTATTTGATGAAGATGGACATGGGAATAATAAAGAAGGTAACATAGTCAATACTTTCACAAATGATTGCTCAACCATGTCTTTTGGAGTGGTTAATGGATGCTCAAAAGGATAATGTGGACTTTCAGAAGAAATTGGAAACTATCATAAATGGGAAATCATTCATGTTCAATGTTAATGAAGAAGGTTTTTTGAGATTTGGGTCAAGAATATGAGGTCCATCAAATCCAAATTTAAATAAATAACATTTGGATGGTTCCAATACATAAAATTTCTCCATTCACCCAGGAAACAAAAAGATGTATCATGATCTCCAGGAGTGTGTTTTGTTGGATAACATGAAGAAGGAGATCACTGATTATAAATCAATGTTCCTAGTGTGTCAGTAAATGAAGTCTAAGAGGTAGAATTATAAGGGGATGATGAAACTATTACCCATACCAACATAGAAATGGGAAAATGTCACTATGGACTTTGTCACAAGACTTTTGAAGACATAAAAACAAAAAATTATAACTGGGTTGTTGTGGAATGTCTGATAAAGACTGCACACTTAATTGAAATTATGTAGGATTTATCATTGGATCAAATAACAAAAATATAAATCATATAAGTGGAAAGGATACATGGAGTTACCCTATTTATTATATCTGATCAAGATCTATGATTCAATTCTATGTTCTGGAAATGTCTCCAACATGCTCTGAATACTGAGATTAACATCAGCACAACTTAGCATATTCAAATTGATGTCCAATCTGAGCAACCTATCCAAACAATTGAGAAAATGTTGATAGTATTGTCAATGGACTTCAAATAAGGATGGGATCAACATCTTCTTCTAGTTCAGTTCTCTTACAATAATAGTTTCCACTAAAGCATCCACATATCTCTTCATGAATCCCTTTATGGGAAGAGTTTCAGAACAACAGCATGTTGGGGTGATGTTGGGGAGAGAAAACCCCTAGGTCTTCAAATGGATAAAGAAACAGTGGAGATGGTTAAGACCATCCAGCAACACATTAATGCTACTCAGAGTTGAAAAAATAGGTATACTGATAATTGTGGTTGAGACCTATAGTTTGAGGATGGAGACATGGTATTCAACTAAATATCACCATGGAAGAGAGTTATGAGATTTGGGAATAAGGGAAAGAATAGTCCAATGTACATTTCCCCTTTTGATATCCTTGATCGCATTGGAGTAGTGGCCTATCAAATAGAACTACCACCGAAACTATCTCATGTACATGATGCATTCCGTGAATCATCTTGAGAAGTACATACCCAACCCATCACATTTACTCGATCTAGAGAAGGTACCATTAGATAATGGCCTCTCCTATGAACAGAATCTGGTGAGGATCTTTGAACATAGGGAAAATGTTATATGAAATAAGAAAATTCCCCTCGTCAAGGATTTGTGGAGAAACCACAATTTTGAAGAAGCAACTTGTGAATCAATGTAAGTGATGATGTCAAGTTACCCTCATATGTTTTGGTGCGGGAGATGAAAATTTTGAGGGAGATGTTTCTTATGGGGGGAAGATTGTAACAACCAAAAAATTTATTAAAGGAAATTCCTCTTAAGATAATAAAATTTTATATTATGTAAAATGTTATATAAAATATATGAACTTCCTTGGTTTTATGTTTTTATATTCTAAAATAACGTTAATAATTTTTAACCTTGCTAATATAGAAATTGAACAATGATCACATGATTAGTATAAATATATGTTTTTAACAAATCAAATTTACTCAGACAATGGAAGTGATGGCCTCATCCAGAATAATTGCACCATACTAAGCACCTTTTATGGAGCTCAGAAAGCAATTGCATCACTAGGCTTCACTCTGGAAAATTTCCAAGACAAGCTTCAACACGTTAATATTGAACAGAACCACCCATGGTGGAAATGGATGTTAATATAGATTACAACCCGAGCGATGTTATCTGCACCACCCCATGAGCCTATCACAATCACACACCTTACCCTTGTGTACTATGGGGGATTTATAAGGGGTTATTTAATAATAACCTAGCACAATTATTATGTGCTTTATTTTTGAATAATGACTATAAATTAATTTTATTATTGTTACATTGAAAATGGGTTTTAAAGGAGTAATATTATTTTTAGTTAATATTCAATTAAGAAATGTATTTTGATGAGTTAATTGATTTTTGAATTAAATAAAATTTTAATAAAATTTTATTACTAAATTTCATTTTATTAAATATAAATTATTATATAATCATTATGAGTACAATTGTAATGTTTGTTATAGTTAGAAAGTTGTCTTTGTCAAATCCCATGAATTTTTTATAATTGTTGATTTTTATTTTAAACATAAAAATTAAAATATTTTGAAAATTATTTCGATAAAATGAATATTATTTTTGGAATCATTATGTCGAAGTTATCAAATGGTTAATTTTTCGTAATTTTCCGAGACAATTTAATTTTTGGATAAAATTTAAATACCATTTAAATATATAATGTGTTTTAAGACTTCATAATGACCCAATAGTGATGTTATAACATATTATAAAAGGTATATTTGCCAATATATGTTTTGAATTTAGAATAATGATATTTTAGTTTTCTTGATAAATTTTACAATGCCTTAGTGGACCCTGCATGACTTACAAAACATTTTAACATTTTCAAATGATTTCCTTGAGAGTTTGACTCACCTCCACCTAACCAAGCCTAAAATTTTACTATGTTCGGACATTATTCTTATAAAATAATGTTTTCCAATAAAAGTTTTCAAAAAACATGTGAAAAATAATAAGTTGGTTTGTGTTTTTGATTAGATTAATGTGTACTTTCCAAAACCTAAATAATAAAGAATTCCCTCTATGTTCCTATATAAAACCACACAAGATCCCACTTCCCAACACTCAAATCCCTTGGATCACATACCTACTCTTCCCTAAACTCTCTTAAAACCTACCAATTTACCCTAATCACTCATGAATCTCCTACTCAAGCTCTTGAAGTCACACACTCTTGTAAGGGATCCTCACTTCTCGTCCTTTCTTATTTAAGTCCAAGTTTCCTTATGTTGTTAGACCCTATAATTTTCAATTAAAAATGTTGGGGTATGATTTCATTCCACCCATATATTTCAATCCTTATGTTTGAATGATGAGATACCTCTTTATCCCTCATCAATCCCTCCCATGTACTCCCGTTACCATTACGAAATATTTTAAGAGTTATTCCATTTATCCTCTTTTGTCATGTTTCTTCATTATGTTACACCTTCTATTTTCAAATTCCATGTGATGGAACATTTATCTTTATGACCACCTTTACTGTACATTTCATTTACATATGATGAGATACCCCTTTCTCTCTCATCAACCATTTTTATGAATTTTGATGTCACGCCGTTATGCTGCAGAAATTGAACTATGATTTTCAATGCCAAATCATTGTGTAGTGAATACCATACCCATTTAAATATCAAGGGTATTCACATTTATGAACATATACATTTTTAATGGTACATACATGTATTTATTCCACAATTCCTAAGTATGTAATAACTTATTATATTTAATGATTCCATATTATATGAACCATGTGACACACTAATGAATTAAATGAAATGTTTAAAAATGGTTCATCTTGAAAGTACTTCATTGCATTCGGTATTGATTAATATCATGATATTTCAAGTTAAATGATGGTTCAATCATTCTCAATCATGTTCAACAAGGGTTTACTTAGGTATCATGTGCAATGAGTCTTGCATCATGATAATATAATTTTAAATGTTGTAACCACATCCCCATTTTATGATAATTCATCTATAGCATGCCTCCTTGTTAATGTTTCTCTTATAATCGATTGAAATTATTAGTACCTAACTTTTATTTTATTCATCATGTTATACCTTTTTTACTCCCTTACTGGGCTTTATAGATCACTCGTTTCTTATGAACATCCTTAGGTTATCCCATGAAATTCGATGTACGAAGCAATGTTGTGGTCATGTAAAATATCTTTTCAACAAATATGTTTTTTTCTATGTTGTTATATCATGTTCTTAATTTCCCAAGACACTAGACCTATTGATACTTGGAGTTTTATTCAGTGAAATTTTATTTAATTAATCATGTTTAAGTATGTAGTAAAGAGCGGGGTTGTTATAATGGCACATTTAAATAATTGTCTTTTTATATTAAAATACAAAAAAAGTTTTGTGGAAATAGATAATGAATCATTTTCAGAAAACAAATAATACACCCAACATTGGTATCACCATCTTAGTATTGTAAATGAGAATCACATGATTAAGCACTATCAAGATGGATTTATAGAATCTTCTAAACTAATATCTAATGAATTATATCATTCATATTTTCTAGGCTAAATAATGGGACTACCATTTGGGGGATAGAGTGAAATATCCACAGAGCATCTAGGATTGATTTTCAATTATGTGTGTGGATTGTTTCTTATAAAAACTATAGATGGATATTCTTAAATCATAACATTTACTAATTAATTGACTAGATATGTCTATATCTAATTAATGTGGTATAAGTTTGAGTCCTTTTATAAATTCAAGGAATTCAAGAATGAAGTAGATAATCAACTTGGTAAGATTATTAAGATGCTTCGATCAGATTTAAGTGGTGAATATCTTTACCAAGAGTTCATTATCCATTAATGGGTGTTTTGGATTGTATCTCATGTCAATCCACCATAATAACCATAGTGGAATGGTTTTAGTGAATGTAGGAACAATACCATGTAAGAAATGGCAAGGTTGGTGGTGATTCATACAGATCATCCATTATCCTTTTGGGGATATACATAAAAAATGAGGCTTACACTTTAAACTGTGTTCCAAATAATATAGAAAATGAAATTTCTGTGGTTATATGGAGTGGATAAAAACCAATTTTTCCCATAAATGTGTATAAGGTTGAGAGGTGTCTGTTAATGCTGTATCGGGTAAAAAAAATTCACCCCTGAGAATTATGGGTATCTTAATAAGGTATCCCATGGAATCCATGGGATACTATCTGTAAACCCCTCAGACAAAGAAGTTATTTTTACCAAACAAACCTTATTTCATGAGAGGGATCACATCCCTAAAAAGGATAGTGGGAGAAATATTTACTAAGAATAAATTGATTCCTAGGATATAGAAGATTTGGAAAAGGAATACATTCCATATCTCCCTAAGGAAGACATAGTTCCTAAAACATAAGTACAACATAGGTTCCTAAGAGAGGATTTAGAACTACTAAGATATGGTTTTCTAGTCACTAAGGATGCTAACTAATTGTTGGTTCACAATGATGATAATCTTTCTTACAAAGAGATAGTATAAATCCTAGAAGCTGCAAGATGGAATGAAACCATGATTTCTAAAATGGATTCCAGGCGTTAGAACCAAGATTAGGTTCTAGCCGATGTGCTAGTTTATGTAAATCCAATTGGATTAAAATGGGTATTCAAGAGGAAACCAGACATGGAATGTAATTTAAATACTTACAAATCAAGGCTAGTGGATAAAGGTTTTTAAAAACATCTTTGAGTTGACTTGCTGGAAATAGTTTCACCAATTTTCATGTTTAAATATGTTAGAAATATGATATCTATAACATCTTACCATGACTATGATATTTGGACTATTGATGTAAAAATTTTATTTCATAATGGGAACCTTCTGTAATATGTATATATAATAAACCCAGAAGAGTTTTTGATAACTTCCAATGATTAACTGTTGCACTAAAACATCATATAAATTCCCAGCAATGACGAGAACCCAAAACAGCTAAAACACAATTCTTGAATAAATGTTCTATAAAATGAAAATATCATTTGAGGGACACAAATTGTATAGAATAGCAGTTTAGGAGACTAAAAGGTCTCTTAGGCATCTTTTGTTGGTTTACACCCTGGGTAATATCTATTAGGATATTATGAGAATGAGACATATCAGTAGAAAATCAAAATTTATAAGTTACATTGGATGTTTTTATTTGTGGATGTTTGTATTGGTCCTTGGACTTTTTATTTATTATTAATGATTATTATTATTTTTTCAAATAGATTTATTTATGAAAAATGTGATGACAGATGTTCATGGGGAGGTAGGACATATTTGGTGTGTCACGAGTAATATTTCCTTAATGAATAATGTGAGAAAAGATTTTTACCATCTATTTAAAAATGGAATTTGATATCACAATTCATTATATGGAAATGATATAACTGAAATAAACCATTTTCCATGGTGTTCTATAGGTACATTCAATTTCTGAAATGTCAAAGAAAGATAAATCATAAACATTGGATGATGGGGCTAGCATGCATCCTTTTTGGAAAGTATATATTTAGATAAGTGGATTATATTACACAGTAAGAATCCACGTGAGGTAACACATCATTGCCACATTAACTTCTTTCTCTATGGGTTCCCTCACATATTACAAGATTCTAACCATGGACATTTGTATGCTTCTCCTAATTACACTAAGAATGAGGCCAAGGGGGCCACACACAATGTGTATCCATAATCTTAGTTAAATAATATATTTTTATTTATTATTTATCAAATTGAATAAATATTTTTCTTAGCTCTAGTTTAATAATTATTCATGTATGGTTTATCACATATAATTTATCACTAGTTATTCTATAGAATATAATGTGAGTCGAATATTTAATAAAAATTCATTTCCTATTTAGTGAATATATAATATTTATTTCGTTATTTATTAATAATGGAGTGTTATTTATTTAATAAAAAAATATACATTTTTCATGTATTTATAAATATTTAGGAGTAATGGAAGATCAAGTGTATTGGTGTTGTGAGAATAATAAATATTTAATATTATTTAATTAAATAATATATTTTTTAATTTTCAAGATAATAGTATGTAAATAAATAAAAATATTTTTATCATTATTTGATTTGGGGTTTTTCTAGGATTAAATAAATATTTAATGTAACCTGTGCAATTATTTTATTTTAACCATAGAAATATAAATACCCAATTATGTTTTTTTCACAAGAGATCTAATCCATTTTACTTGGTTATGGAAAAAAGGATTTGGATAATCCATCGAGACTAGATAGATCCATTCTACAAAAATGATCCCATGAATAGTGAGAAATCCTCCTCCAATGTATCATGGAGAATGCTTTCGAAGCCGTTCATGAAGCAATCAAAGGAGGATGATGCAATCACAAGGACTTATCAGGATAGCACATGGATGTTCCTTCGGAAATTTATGGAGATTCCTCGACCACATGTAGATGACCACTAGAGTAAATCTACACTTGGTTTCTACAATTCGATAATGGTTGAACACACATCCTTCACAATATTTATCAATTAAGAAATAATTCATTAAAGGTGATTCTTTATTTAAATAAATAAATTAAAAATAATATGTGTTGACCATCTCTCTGGTTCCAACATAATTATCCATTATCAATTTTATTGATTCAATTTCATGGATCATTGTGTTCATCATCGTATATATCTCATATCGATGATTGATACGGAAAAAATCAATGTTGGGAGCGACACATTGCACACTTCCACTACACTCAGAACATACAACGTCATCATTCATTCCAGTAAGAATCCTATGGTGATCCAGGATATAGGATCTTCATTTCATAAACACTTAAGATCCATGGTAATTCATTTATTTGAATTGATTAAGAAACATATCCCATGTGTCATGACGATGCTTTGGGAATATTTTTCAACACACTACACCCAATACAACACAATGTCACCACCCATAATCCTCAATCTGACTGAGTGGTTGATTTCAGTTGGATCAAACTCAACCTAGTCGAGTTAGATTTTCCTTGAACATCTATTCTAGACCCTTTAATTGTAACCATTAAATCTAATGGAATGCCTTATGTGGTTATTCATCGACCTTATCTAAGTATATGAATGAATTCAATATGAACCACCTTTGGATGAATAAACTTGAAAACAATCTACTCCCATAGCCGACGCACCAATCAAACCAAGATCCTACAATCATTTCCCTAAGACCAACCCTAATGATTTTTAAGCACAATTATTGGTGTACTCAACCGACTCCAACTGACATTACCTGGACAAATAGAACCCCATCAATTCTATTTTCATGTAACAACATGAAAACATGCATGGAATTCACCAATGAGTCCAATAATATATAAATCCATTTTTACAAAGGTTTAAAAAATACAAACCACCATCAAATAACCTGCCTCATCATCCCATGACACTTCTCATGGGAGCTAAAAAATATGGAAACCAATTTTTAACACCCCACAATAGGATCAACCCACTAATAACACCATTTATATTATCTCTCAATAAATATAGAAAAATCCATGACACTTTATAGACATAACCCCTAGTATGGATGGTAAATCGCTCATCCTAGGAACCAATGTAAACATAAGAACATTACCTTTTCCATTTTCCTACGAAAATTTCATAGGAAAATGATAAATTTAAACTTGAAAAATGGTCACCACCAACTAATGACCAATGATGATCTCCCCATCATATAAATTACCTTATAACTATCATTGATCTTAATATAAATAGGTTTCTCATCAAAATAGGAAGGAAATTTACGTATAGCTCAATATATATCAAACACTCTCTCATCCTTCTCATCATGATATCAATATATTTGGAATGATAATCTTTAAACTATGTGTAAAAAATGATTCCATTAATAGGTTTATATTTATCCCCATGAAATTACTATATAAAAATAGTCTATACCATCCTTTAACCAAATCTAGAACCTATGTATCCTAAGAATGTGTATCCAAGTGTAGCCAAATGTCAACTACCTCATAACACCTCATCCATTTCCAATGTATCCTATAACATGGAGGCACATTTATCATTTGAAAAATTATCCGAGGAATGATTTCCTATTATATTTATTAAAACCATTTTTCCTTATCACATAGAGTTACACATACTGATTTAAAATTTTAATAGTATCACATGTAATCTATACATTGATTTCTTATCTCACATAGATCTGTGGGTGTACAAACCCATAACACCCAAAAATTACCTAAATCACACTCCTTCGAGTCATATTTTAATAAATTTGTGTTGAAAACTCTACATAACATGTCATTATCATCACAATAGAAGATCCCTAGGGACACCTATTCAAAATTGGGAACCTTACAGGTGCCATAATTTATTCCAGGACCACACATCACCTTGTTTCATTCTAGTCATGAGCATCTACATACACTCCAACATACTTGAAATCATATAATTGATGGTCATCATTTCCAAGCACCTGAATAATCCTCCCCAACAAGCCAATCTCGATAAACAGTCACCCAATATGATTTATCATAATCCCAATACATTATCATTCATATATCATAAAACTCGGGAAACTACCATGAATCGATATCAAAATGAGAATACAATCAATCTTTGTTCCTAAAAACAAATATATAAAAACTCAACCCAACACCCCTCACATGTTTCCTTTAACTAAACAAAATTTCTCCCTACAAGGGTTTGATTCAAATATGAGGACCTCTAGGTCTCCCACCTAGCCCTTTTTATCAGGCTATATATATTGGTCACTTGATCAAACCAATTTTAACAAAAGATAACAAATCACCAAGGTTACATCCCACAGGGTGTCATTCACACACCCATCTCAATGTATGGAATATAACGTCCCTATAAACCCTCTCTATATGAGGTAAGGATTAAATGAGCTACATAGTTAAAAACCTATAAACATTTTTATTATGATATAAATATTCAGTATCTTGTTACATTGGAAAATGGACATTAATTTTATATTATAAACCCATTTAATTGCATCTCATTCATGACTATAATCTTTTGGAAGGATTCTAACGACATCATTTACCAAAAATCATCCCTCTAGTTCACTAATTCTTTCTGGGAACCCTTGTATGGACTACTCCTTAGAGGCTCAAATAAAAAAAATAGAAAAAAAATAAACTAACACTCCTTGAGAATCTGTATATGGTACTACCCCCCTAGGGTACTTGTCTTCTATAAACGTTTAGGTACCTATCAAAATTTCACTTGAGGGTTCTTATAGATAACCATAAAAAAGGTAATTTAAGTAAAATATCATCCTAAGATTGATGTCAGTCTCGATGTTTTTTATACCAATTATTAGTTTATGGTATATGAAAATAAACACCCACATTGGGTCCAATGAATAAGAAACACCTACAAATTTTGACCTAATATGGTCACTTCACCACATGTACTTGATGAATGAGTCATTATCCTCACTGTCAAATTTATAACCATAGATTACTCATTAAACTAGAAAATACATTTAGATATAGCTCGGCATAATGATGATTCTCTCTCAGTGTACTCAAAACAGTGTCAAGATATAGGGAATGATTGTTGTTAAACTTGGAGTACATAAAGATTATATAAATATGTGCATATTTATCCCCTAATTAGCATAAAAATCAAAATATTCTATACATGACTTTGCCAGACTCTTGATAGCATGTCTGTTGATAATGTGTGCCCAGGTCCAGCCACAGGTTAACCGCCTCACGACACTCGATCTATATATGATGTCTCCTCTACCATTATTTGAAATTTCACATTTCAACACAATTATTAGGAAACCATAGATATATAAATAATTAAAAACCTCATTTCAATTCTCACACATATCCAATTAATGATTTCTAATTTAAATTGTATCACATGTAATTTATGTGTACCTTTTATATCTCACAAAGCATAGTGGGCATGTAAACCCATACCACCCAGTCATCACCCAAATCAAACTATCATGCCCCATATGATAATAGGATTATTATACACCTCAATCATCATATTAAAATTATGATCTTTTTCAAAAATAGTATTCAAAATCAGGCACCTTAACCATGCCATAATTTATTCCCCAACTATCTGTCACCTGGGGTCATTCCAGACACAAGAATCTAAATATTCTCAAACTTCATTAGTACCCATAGAATAGATTGATAATAGTTCCATGAAATCAAACCATAATTCCCATTAAGCCAGTCTCAGAACAAAATAACCCTATAAGATTATTCAGAAACCAATGGCGCTATCATACCTATATCAGAAAATCCAAAACCTACCATGCACTGGTCTCAAAACGAGCATCTAACCACGATCACTAACTAAATGGAATCTATAAAAACCTATGGGTACCCTAGTATTGGTTAACCTATACTAAATAAAGTATCAACCTACTAGGGACCAAATTAAATGTATGATCATCTATGTATTTTAGATTGCATAGCTGGTTAGGTCTCATATGTAGGTCACTAGGTTGAACCACCTTTCTAAAATATTAACCTCTCACAAAGGTTGCATATCATAGGGATTCATCCACAAACCCCTCCCAATGAAAGTCATGTAACTCACTTCTCAACCTTCTCTATGTGAGGTAATGATAACATCGACTATAAGGGTAAAAACCTATCAAAATGGTTATAATTATATAGGTTTTAAATTTGATGTTATTGAAGAAAAAAATAATTAAGCTATTATTGGAAACCTATTTAATTGAATATCATTAATAACTATTAAAATAATGATTTATTTTAATGGAATCACCTACCAAGCCTTGACCTACTAGGGAACTAATCCTCTCTGAGCATTCTCATGGGGATAGCTCCATGATGACTTATAATCAAAATGTGGTAATGAATGATGAAATGATTCTCCCCATGATTCTGTATATGGTGATACCCCCTTGAGGTTATATTCTACTATATTTGTAGGTACCTATCCACATTGTATTAGATGATTTGACTAGATAACCATAAATGATGTTTTGTTAAATAAAATGTCATACAAAGATGGATGAATTACTCTATTATGTTTGTTTCAATCAATTACTTAATTGCACCTAAAAAAAGGTAATATTTCATATGAATAGGAATCACCTAAAAAGGATGATCTATAATATTAATTTCACCTCCCATGCATGAGGAATGAGTCATCAGGCTATCTATTGAACTTCTCATAGTAGATCCACATAACCTTCCATCATAATTGAATATTTGTACATGTCCGAATATTTGAGTAGAATACCTACAAGAAACTAAATTAGAATACAATATTTATGTAATTTCAAAAAAATTAATCATATTTCCACTTTAATTTGTAAAATAACACACTATAAATCCTATATCATGTGGAACCGACATGATAAAAATGAAGCATGGTATGCCTCTTATCATTGTTTTCCAAATGTAAAAAACAATACATTTCTTCCTTCTAATAGGATGAGAGACATTTATCCATAATAAATAATAAAAACAACACAAAAAATTCATCATTAAAAGAAAAAATCAAATAAACTGAAAAATATCATATATATAATAGTAATCCCATATCATAGATAAAAAATAATTCTTACCAGAACCACTGTTCTCAACACACCAGTCCAATATCCATAATAGATTCTGTCACATTAATAATACTCCAAATAGGAAAGGAAAATATCTAGCACCAAATTTTTAAATCTTTTCCTATATTTCATTAATTTGGTACCCTGAGTCGGTTCACCATAATGCCTCAAGTGCGACTCTCCGTAATCCCAAGGCTTCTAACTGTCATCGAGGGTCTAAGGTGTTTCCATGGAGGAACTATACACTTATATCAGAGGAAGAATCATCATAAATAACACGATATCATACATAATAGTAAATAATCAGAATATAGAAGTAATAATAAATAAATATATTAGTATCATGTACAAATATAATGAATTTAATAAAATCCAATATAGTCATAACATTAATATAGGATAGATCAACCATCATACTGATCACATTTACAAGAGTAAAAAAAGAAGTAGAAAGAAAATTAAAAGACTCTATTAGTTACACCAAGTTATACCTTATTCCTGGTCTCCACCTACAAATCCGAGCCATCTTTCATGATTAATCCCAGGCCTTATCCCTATTCGTTATAGTAACTAGTTTAGAATATACTCGAGTAACCCAATGCAACAGAATCCTATGTAGGGTGTCAGTATGAAACTCAACAGGTTTTAAAAAACATGGTCTTACAAATTTCCAATAATAAGTAGTATATTTATATTATATCTACTCTGAAATATGACCATAATAATAATTATTATTTCAAGAAATAACCATATAGAAAAAGTTATGAAATCTATGCTCATAGATGTTATCAACTTATAAGAGACACAACAAGAATAAAGATTATATGTGTGTGTATGCCCAGATATAAATAAGTATGGTGAAAAATAACATCAATCAATCCACAGTCATTAATTGGGGATGTAATCCAGAACATATGGAAATCTAATGAATAATGTAATGAGCAATATATAATACCACTCAAACCTTTCATAATTATTTCAATTATTGGGTCTATAATCCTGATTGATGATACATTCTTTTCCCAACACTATAAATGTTTCTGAGTAATCTATGATACCATAGGGTTTGCGTCCAATAAATAAGATGAATGACTCTTATGTGTTAACTAGATATCCTAATAATATAAAATATATTTCTATGTAAATCCACTCTATCCGTCTGTAATCCAGACTGATTTCAAAGTCCAAAGACATAGAACATGGGAAATAATGGGATTAAAATTTATTGATCTCTGAAGGGGTGATTCTTAGGTGATGTGTATTGATTGCTCTCTGAATTCAATATAAAACTCATAATATATTCAACTAATGGATAAATAGTACACTCCTAGAAAACTATGGAATGTAAATATAATGTTGAATCCAAATAATCCTAGGGAGAATCTGGGGAGTCAAAAAAATAGATAATGTCAGTCCTCTAGGATCTCATTAGTATCTCACTATTTGAGGGAAATGTGACCACCTAGAAAACTATGACAGACGCTGGGTTCTGTAATGTTATCCATCCTCAAAGAGAAACTAAATAATATGGGTTTTGAGACACTCTTAATGACATATCCCTATAATTCTCATACATGGTTGAATCCTAGTGACAAAGGGAATTCTAATTATTGTATAAATATCATTCAATCAATATGGATCCAAGACTAAATATCATGTCGTAGGGATGGGCATCCCAATAATAACATCACATCACATCTGCCTCATCAAACTATAACTAGTAAGGACATCAAGAAATCATAATTGCATCAATTATAATTAAGTGCTTTTTAAAAAAAAATTGAATGTTTCTTAATGCCTATACCCACTACTAAAACCACATCCCCATGTACCTTCATGTTTCATATGATTTCTATAGTGACCCCCACTACTATATCTACACATCCTTAGATCATAATAGGTCATGTTCAATCATTGTCATGCCCAATGGGTTCCCTAGGTAAGTTCCCAAAAGTGGCATCCAACTCAGGATCCTTGAGGTTTACTTGTCAACTTAGGTATGACTCTTGGGATACTCTAAGTCAACACATTAGTAAAAACATCCCTCTTGGGTGCCTAAAATATAGAGGAATCATAGAGGGAATCCTCAGCCTCATTGATAGACATAATTTGTTATATGAAGCTAGTGAATAGCGGTTACTGGTGACCTCTGAAAATCATCCACTAAATCTACCATATTTATTTAATATAAATATTTCCTTAGAATGAGTATAAATATGTGTAATTTCCCTTAGGGGAAATCTAAAGAATACACATCATTCCAGAAAAATTTATAAATACTTGAGTGTAGGTATTATTTACCACCAAACATTTATATGCATTGAATTTATTTTACCAAGTACAAGAAGGAGTTTCCCAATCCCATCTAATTGATATGATAAATAAGAGGTACTATCTAATAATAATACCACAAGAGTTTTGATATTTATAACTAATACAATTAATTAATTAAACAACACATGATATAAAAAATTGAAAAAATACTATAAGGGAATAAATATTGAAACCTCACAAGCCAATCATGTCACAACAAAACCATGAACTAGTGCTCACTAACAAAACACAACATAATACCAACCTCAAGAAAAGAATAATCCCAATGTAATGGCATCAGAAAAAAAAAATTAAATTAATTAATTTAACATAAAAATTATATTGATTCACCATGGTGAAGCACCTAAACAAAACAACATGTATAAAAATGAAGATGGTATCTTGGTTTACCCTATTCCTTTGAGGAGTGAAATCATTATAAAATCTATCTAATTCCACCACAATTTGATGAAATTGGGATTGAAATCCATAACTAGAGAATCTAAAACCCTGAATTAGGAGAGGAATAGAACTAGTAAGCTTACAGAAGGAGAAATCATACCATAATATTCAATGAAATTCCATCAAAATATTCACATTGTTGGGGTTTTATGAGACGAAAGAGATGAAGGAGCTTCCTAAGTCATCCAGGGGAAAGGGAATGGAAAGAGGGGGTTATCCCCTTAATCCGTGCAGGTCAAAATAGTTATTTCAACATGGTAATTAAATGTATGGTTGGGATTCATAGTTCACCAAACAGTTCACTAACTGTGTGCCTCTACATTCTAAGGCACACACCACTTTGTATAGGCATGTCACATGATTTAACAAACCATGCACCAGTATTGTGTCATTTATATAATAAAATATACAATACCACATAGTTTACCTTATCCTACCACATAGTTTCTCAAGATATTATCCTTTATAAATTACCCACACGATTAGGAAATACTATTATCTTGAACTGTGCGCCAATGGTTCACCATGGGTTATACCTTTCCAAAAATCTGGTTTCATTACCCAAACCCATATGAAACTCTCAATAACCTCTGATATACCTTCCAAACCACATTATACATCTAAAAACAGCACATTGATGCATCTGAAACATCATAATTCATTTCCAAATATCTGATCAATATTTGACCTGACTAGTAACTGAAATTTCGAATTTCATTTAGAAATTTCAATGTCCGAAAAAAAGGATCTCATAATATTAATGTCTTTTTCACATCTTCTGTATGGTATTCATGAGCTTTTAATTTTTTGGGGATTCATTGGAATCTTCATGTTAACCATCTTTCCCTGAACTAGGGTGAGTTAGATGTTAGGAAGGATGCAACATTTTTTTATCAACCTTTTTAGATTTAGGATTTTCAAGAGATGGAGCTTTATGGGATCATCATTCCATCTGTTTATATCTTATATAGAAATAAAAGCACTAATATGTTTATGTGGTAGCATGATTCATATATGTTTACTCATTATCTTGAGTACTTTTGATGGTATAGATTCATGTTGATATGTTGAAATTAATATAATAATGATATGATTGATTTTTTCCACTATGTTATAGTGTGTAGTGATTTTATTATAGATGGATTATTATTTAAGAGTTATCTAATGAGGTGTTTGTTTTTTGGGGGTTTTTCCTCTTTATTGGTTTACTATTTCTTCACTTTGATGATATTCATTTCAATAGTCTCTAATATAGAGTCAGGTATTTACATATTCATCTTTGATGATTTTTTAGAATTTAAAGTTGATAAAATTAATTTTAGATATATATTCTGGGACATAATATGATAAATTGGGGTTTTGGGTAAAACCAAAATTGTTTTTCCACACTATATCATTGGGGAAGTTGTGTTCTTACAATTGTACTGGTGGTTAAATTATTTTATATAGTTTTTGGAGTTATGGCGTGATATAACTGATTAGGGGTGGATTATGATATGGAGATCATAAACTACATGGATGTGGCTATTTATCATGTAGTTTTTCATTAATAAAACCCTTTTGAGAAATAGGGAAATTCAAAAAATGATCATTTTAAGAGTCATGGTTCTTTATATCTCTTTTAGGAGAATGTTATTTTGTGATAGAGTTATGTAAGAGTGTGATAATAGAAATTACAGATATTAGTATACCGTCTTAGAATATGAATTGAGATGAGGGGTAAAATAATTATGGAATTATAGGTTTTTTTAACCCATTAAAGTGATCATAGAATCATTCTATAGAAAAACTGTTGGGGTTGTATCCATTTTTAAGGCTTTAATCCTTGTACCTTCATTTTACTAAAATTAAAACTCCTCAGTGATTCCCACACTACATCGTTGTCAGAATTTATCTAATTTTAAATTAATTTTATATTAATTATTCCATTTTTTATCATTTTTTCTATCTCAAACCCATATATATTTCTTATCCTTTTCTGTGGTGATTTTAAGTCCATGTGGAATATGTAAGTCCTTCCACTTTATATGATCATTCATTTTTTTCTAAGGTGAACTTTATTCCATTAATATTTATTATCTTCATCTTATCTCCATTCCACACATATTATTATATCTTATATGGGTAGTGAAGTGTTTATGGATTCATATTAATATGTTTTTTGTCAAGTTCACGACAGTGATTAATTTATCATATTTTGTGAAGGGTTTCAATCAGGGTCCTTGGTGGTGTTATCATCTTTCTCATCTTATTCTTATGTAGATACTGTTTACGATTCAATCAAGGTAGGGTATTTTAAATTTCTCTCCTTAACTATTGTCAAATATATAATTCTCAAGCCGATATAAATAATTATTAAGGAGCCAGATTTCACTTAATTAATATAGTGATATAGATAAATAAAATTGGATGGGGAGAAGTGAAACCCAAGTACTTTATATGATTTATATTTTATTATTCATAACTTATTGATTATATTTAAGTTTATTGTCATGTTATTATGATATTAGTATTTTCTTCTTATTTATATACTTCAACATGTTTTTAATTGGTTATTTAACTTATGAAAAGAAATAGAAAGAGGATATGAAAATCTAAAATTAATGATTGGAATAAATTTATAATGAATAGTAAAATGATAAATGAATTGATAATAATAATGTTGTATTAATTTTGTTTATTGATATGATTAATTTTATTCTTTTCGTATTTATAGTATTCATAGAAAAATTGGTCAGTTATGTTTTTGAATAGGGCTATGATATTTGATTTCATGGTAGTGGAATAAAATTATATATTTTAAATAGAATGGATGATGTTATGAATGTGGCGGGACTGATGTTGTATCCCTCAATATGGTTATCGATTAAGTGATATGAGAAGTTAATCTGGTTAGGTCATAGCTCCCTAATAATATATACGATAATAGAAAAAGAGAATGTAATAATGATTTGATTAATCAAATATGGAATGGGTTATTATGTTTTAGTTATGTGATGGTAATAATGTATGGAGTTGTAATTAATTTATATATTGTAATGAAATTAATATTCCATTGAACATATTAGATGATTTTTTCCTCATTACAAATATATGAATTAAAAAAAATTGGGAAGAGATTATTTTTCAAAATGAATATTAACTGATTAATAAATGATATGTATGATACAATATGAGGATTCCTTTTATATAATAGTAATTTTTTTAATTGTGGAGTTTCAAAGTGATGTTCGTTATTGGGTGTTTGGTGTTGGGTTAGTGGTTGGTCTCAAAATAGAAGTAAATGATTGTTGTGGGTAAATGATCATAGTTACAATGTTTCATTAGTTAGTTGACATTTAGGTTAGTCTTTCATGTTATTATATTCATTTTAATTCATTTTATTTCAAACACACTACTATCCAAGTAAGGTAACAAGATTGATGCACTGATGAGTTTTTATGTTCTAGGTATACCTTCAATATCCTGAATGGAGGTGCTAGGGATAGATAAATAACCCATTTCCCATAATGTCATTTCCATATATAGTACTTTATTTTATGTATTGAGTTTATATTATGAGGAATTGGGGTTACGATGTGGTTTCATGATGGAGACATATATGGGAGTATGATGGGAAATGGATAGTTTCGTTTGTGATGCATTCTTTGACATCTTGTTGATATATAGAGAAGTGTTGTATGGTTATTATATTCGATTATGGAGATGATGTTGTTAGGTGGTATATGGTTGACTTAATATAAATGGGAGGGCCACCTGGATATATATTTTTGAGGCATGTGGGAAACATGTTTGGTGGTTAAGTGGGTGTGTGATTCCATAATATATATATTTTCAAGAAATTATTATTGCTTAATTTTTGGGGTTTGGGGAGTGAGACTTGGTTAGGTTGGGATGGTAATTGACCTTCTTATGTAATAATTTGGTTTCTCTATCTTTCATGTAGGAATTAGAATCCTTCTTCAATATTTGAAAGTGTGGTTTTGTAAAGGATCCTACTGTGTATACCTTATACTCACCATTGTATACTATATACTATTTTTATAGATTTAATGAGGGATTTTATGATCAATAAGGGCATTAATATATTGTGTTGATTTTGGACATGGATTCTATTAAACCAACTAATTGTTGAGAAATATTTTATTTAAATAAAAAATAAATTTGATAAGCATGATATCAATAAATAATGACAAGAGAATATTATAAGGATATTAAAGTACCAATTTATGTTTATGTGAAGAAGGATGACTTCCTAATGAAAGAAATAATTATAAGATAAATCATGCAATATTGAATAATATCTTGTAATTTTTATATTTTAGTTCCCATAAAATGTATTATGATAATGGAATTTTTCAATTATGGGGAAGGTGAAAAAAAATTCTCCCATTGTAGATAATCATGGACATCCATTCATAAGGAAAATAGGGTTTCTTTCCTCAAATATTTCTTCGGGGAAAATAATCAACTAATGATCAGAAATGATATTTATGTTTATTTTTTAACATCATAAAATTTTATTTTGAAGAATCAATTTTAGCATATTTGTAGAAGTTTATGTGCTATGAAAAGATCCATGGAGTATGGTGATTTCTAGATAGTATATATCTCTATAGATATTGGGACATATATATGTGATCTTCCTCACATGTAGTAATCAAATATTTAATAATATTATATCATATAAATTTATATTTAGATTATGTTTGAGGAAAAACCAATGGTTTTTAGGTTGTGAAGGTTTATAAAAACACTCAATAATTATATTTATATTCTATATCAAGAATTTGAATAACTAGAACATACCGACCAATATCAAGAGGTTGATGACCTAGAATATAATGTTCCAAAGGTTTTTTGATAATACTATATAATCTGAAAAAAATAGAATTTATGTCTTTATAATATTGGTTGACATAGTAGAAGGTACATTAAATTAATCTATGATGTATTTGGATATTTCATACAATTTGGAATTTGTTTTAGTATGATTTAATTTATTAAAATATATTTTTTTGATATGGGATCCTTAATGAACATCTATAGATGTTTTTTGGATGATATACATTAAGATATCTAGATGTTACCCATATTTGGAGATGATGTCTGGAAGATTTATTTGTATAATAATTTTATGATGAAGATAACACAAATGATTGAAATGTATTGAAGATTATTTGTATTTCGGTATATATTGACATATATGTTATAACTTAATCGATGTATATTGGGTTTAAATGAATATATAGAAATAAACACTACATGAATAAGTATGTTGAAAATGGAAAAGTAAATTTTTATGATTAATATATAAGATATTATAATTCTGGTAGAATATATTTTATAACTCATGTTGAATAATTTCATAATGGACCAAACATTACATAATAATCATCTACAAAATACGTATGAAGTAATCTGAATTTATGATGAAAATGGAAAATGGAAGGAAAAACTATCATAAATAATATGCATATTGCTGAAGACTGCTGAAATATATAAAAGGGGAAAAGTACATCAATATTTAATGGCTATCTAGTAAATTAGAATTGAAAGGTGGAATGGTGAAGAACCACACCGAGATACATAATAGTAACCTCAAACTAATGTGTAACGGTATTCAATGAGAATTATATAATAATTTGGAAATTTGAATGATGTTCAATGTGATATGTAAAAGTAACAACTTCTAATATAAAAGTCACTAGTTTATAAAATAAAAATCATAGAATATGATATCTTCTTATCACACTAAATTCTATTCCTATATGTGAAATTGTTTTCTAATTAAATGAAATGATTATAGGTTGATCCTAAAGTCATTGAATCCTGGTCTAATGGTTAATCCATGATTTAAGAGGGTTATAACGGATGTGGGTATCAATGAAGGACATTTTTCAATAATGAGTTTTTCCAAAATATAAATAATTATCATGACGCATCCAAGAAATAACGATGGAATAATAAGTTCAATATCTTGTTGTGAAGAAGAATTTCAAACTATAAAGTGTTTTGAGGATGGAAAATCAATCCGAAGATTAATCTTTGAATTGAGGGGTAATCACATCAAGAATAGAAATCTATGTCATAATGATATTCTTGAATGTAATCATGCATGAAAATATGTATTAAATGAAAATAGATTTCATGGATATGAAGGGTCCATGATAATTATAAGAATAATTAGGATGAACAAGAGTCCATGATTTGGGAGTAGTGAAGGATAAAATTTATTAATATCACTTTTTATTATTTTACCAATGTGGTCGGATATTAAATATATGAATATCAAAGAATTAATTGTGTATATATTGTGACTAGTTTTATTTTCTATTAATATTGTATAATTAATATTTTTATATATGGAAAATATAAAACTATTGAGATTGAAGGAATTTTCAACTTTTAAATATAGAAATCATATTCACGTGATTTTGTCAAAAGAGAAAGTGATATAGGAGGTGTAGATGAATAATTTTTATCATTATAGAAATGTATTCATGATTTTCATATATATATTTTTTGGGTCTAAATATTGATATATATAACATTTTTGGAAAATAGATCTTCCCAATAAATTAAAGGGGAAGAATTAGAATAAGGGTGATAGATTGGCTTGTTTCTATTGATTATCATTCATACTAAAGAAGAAGAACTATGGATCCCAACCTATGATATCTTTATAACATATTCTTTGAGTATAATGGTTCCTAATATCATGAGGCTCGATTGAGGATTTCAGCCTATGATATCCTTATATTTTAAGTTTTAGTCAACTGTGAGACCACAGAAAAAATTTATAAATTATATGTAATTATATTATATCATGTTAGACTATTTCAAACTCGAGAATCACCAGTAATCACACTTTAAGAGGATAATATTGAACCCTTATATAATATAAGATTCTCTGGTTGGTTCAAAATCCAAAATAACATTGAATGTTGTGTTTTAATAGTACCTAATTGGTTCTAGGGGTATAGGTCCAAGGTCACACCATTTTCTAATATTAATTTTTATTATAAAATAATAGTTTTTGTCTATATGGAATAAAAAGTACAATTAATGTGGTATTTAATTATCTAAAATAGAGAAGGACCCCATTAATAAACATCTATGTTACATAATTTGTCTCTCTTGATTTTATTACGTTTATTTAATCCAAAGGTGTGTAAAGGAGGGTGGGAAAAATTCATCGAACATATAAAGAGGTGAGAGAGGGTAAATGGTTTTAATTGTTAAAAATAACATCACACTAATCCCCCCTAGTGTGGTGTATAAACCGATGTTGGACATAAATTGGTATCAAATCTACTGTCTAACTTCAGATGGGATTCTCAATAGTTTATAGATTTTCATTTTCACTTATAAAGGTATCATTAATTGAATACTTGGAGATGATTTTTCTTTTTTTCCTAATAATTACATATCTTATAAGACTCTAAATAATAGTAAGAAGAAGGAAATGAGAAATATAAATATTAAATCTCTCATGTGTAAATATAAATAATTTTCAACTTCCAAATGTGACAATCAGGAAGTAATAATATATTTTATGTGACAATTAAAAAATGATGGTTGAATCAACTACCAAATAAATGGAAAAAATTCAACCTTATTAGAGTCAATGTTTTCACACAAAGAATTGGTTTTTGAAATATTATTCCCAAACTATAATACTGAAAAAATGAATGACACGTTGGGATGATCAATGCTCTAGGATATTCAGAAAAGAACCAATATTTACATGAAATGAAATAATTCACAAATTTTTTAAATAAATAAATATTTTTATTTCCTACAATTTAAGAGAAAATAATAAGAGATCATCCAACATGAGTAAGAATAAAAAAAATTATAGAAATCATTGAAACATAAAATGTTAATTTTTTTAAATCTCTTAAAATGAGTCATATCCATAAATAACATGAATGTATATATATAAGATAGGTAATATGTATTATCTATAATTAGTGTCTCAATAAAATCTTGGTGAAATAAAAATTCATGATAGTTATTCAAGAGAGTTTCTAAGCATTAGAATAAGCAATTTCAATCATGCATCTAAAAATTGTTAATAAAGATAATATGATTAGGAATATTGATATTTCCTTGTAAGGGTATAACTAAGTGAATGATGATAATATCTAAAAAAATAGATTTTCAAGGAAATTTTAGATCATATTGGTATAACAAAACATCATTAATATGAGGATTCCAGAGTTCAACATAAAAATTGAAAAACGTTCACATGGAACAAGATAAATCTTTAGTAGATGATGATAGAATACTTTCCCCTAATAAGATTTATGTGAATGATCATTTTTTAAAAATTTCCCCTATTATTCATCAATAAGATCTTGAAGAAATCAGTTGATAACTCTATTTCAATATAAAGGTAAAAGGAACAATTTATTCTTATAAAAACTATTTTCACTTAATATATTTACATGGATAGTGAAGGTTTTAATTCATATTTTATACAAATATTGGTTGTGATAATTTATAAAAAAATACCACAATATCTATGGTGTATGTAATCCTAACAAATATATGTCTTTCCAAAAAATAATCCAAACTATATAATTAAATCCATAAAAATAGAATCCAACCAAAACTATCTTGATTTCTTTTTATAAGAAAAGATAAAAAATGGTTATATATTTTTTGGTATTATGGAATATTAAAGAAAATGTCACTTTAATTTTGGAAAAATATATCAACATATTAAAATAAAAATAATCCAATTAATAATGGGGTCAAATTTGAAGTGATGTTATTTTACACAATGGAAGGATAAATATATTTTTATCTCAATCAATTACATATTCCTTGACACACTCTAGAAAAATTCCAATAATATTGGTCACTATAAAAAATAACGTCATTTAAAATCATCCAAGCCCGAGACAAAAATAATTGGTGACAAAAAACAACAAAAATTTTCAAATAAGAAAGATAAAATTGTTCTATAATAGTGTTCTAAGGAAATTAATAATGTTCTTTAAATCAATCCCAATATGATTTGGATTATTTGAATACCATTTATAATGAGGTTTGTGTATTTTTGTAAATTATGGAACATTGTGAAGTTTTTTTAACATGACATGTGTGTATTTTCGTGTGGTGGAAGGATATAGGAGAAAAAAAATCATAGAGATAAAAATAATTGTTTTGGTGAAAATCGTTTTAATGGACTATGTTGAAATTCCAATAAATATGACTATTCTTCAAAATAATTCAATAAAATTTATCCATTCCAATTAGAGATGGGAAAAATGACTAATGAATAATAAAATTTGTCTCATTAAGTAAAAAAAATGATCCACATGTTGAGGGGCTCAAATTCCATGGGAGGATAAGTAAAAAGGATGAACCAAGAGTTCTTGAGAATCTATGTGGGTGAAAAATAAAGCTATTCAGGTCCTAATGGATTTTCTTATCATCCTACAATTTATAAATTAATTCCAAAAAATATGAAGCTAAAAAGGGAATATCCATGTTATCTATTGTTATTTATTAAGAATACATAACCACACAATTATGTGTGAAGATTCATGGAAATCATACTCCCCAAAGATAAGATTTCCAATATGATCTATTGAGATTGTATGAGGATCAGTCTCAATCAAGTAGATGGATTTAAATATGTATCTTTTTGTAGATACAAATATCAAACATTTTTTATAGATAATAAGAATTGGATATCCACGTTTTCCCCATATATATTGTGTTTATTCTCTTAGTTAAGATAATAATTGGTGATGTATTATTAATGGGGTACTAAAACATGAGAAAGCTTTAATGACTCTTTATGACATGAAGAAGTCTCCATATTCATGTTATTTAGCATTTTGTATATTAAAGCTAATTTAATGAATATATCATCCATCATAAAGTTATGTTAGAATGTATCCATTGTTGGGGAGTATTCTAAATGATTCTAAAAATATATATTTCTTGAAAATCTATAATTTTGGAAATGTTATTTAAATAAATCATCGAAATGTTTTATTTGAATATTCCATAAACCATATTTTTTAGGAATTAATGTTGATGTTAAAGGTGATAATTTTTATATACCAATGACATCAAATTGTATTGATGATGAGATTATCATGGGATAATTAATACAATGTAACATGATAGTTATTTTTTATTATCATTAATATTTTTATTGAGTTTAGTGTGAGAATTTGGGAAAAAAACCAACAGAATATATTTGTATATATTTTTTCACATTGTATTATCATGAATAGTTTTTTACAATCCCTAACATAAATAATATTTATTTATTAACATATTGAGGTTGATTTTTAGTCAAAATTGTTATCAATGATAGTCCCTCTTATTTTCTATAGTATGGATTATGAAATAATAAATATAGTATAATAGTTGTGGCACATTACATTATATAAATTGACATTATAATTTCTCATGTTCAACTATATTTATTACCAATAATAGATATATTGAGAAGGAAATTAGAATAATAACATATTGACGCTCATTTTCTATGTTGGCATTGACAATGAATCCAAAGGGGTAAATCGTTACAACCAGGTGGTGTTCTATTCTATTTTTAAAAAAATTAATGATGTCCATATGTATTGAGAAGATAATATTAGGGGGAGATTTATTTTTAAAAGGATCATTGATTAGAATAAGGTTGATGTTCCCAAGAAATATGTCATCATACTTTGAGCTGATAATGACTATTGAACATCTTCGTGCATGATGTTTAATATTCCCTCATAATAGATAAATCTAAAGGATGATTCCCAATAATGGGGATGATACAACTGAGATACTTCCATTATAGGTACTCTTGTAGATCCATTCATACTCAAAGAAAGTTTATTGTGGAAAATATTGTATTTAGAGAACATATCTATTAATGATTGAAAGAACTAGTTGATGTGATGTGTATACTTCATGAAAATTATTATATAAGAACATTTTCATTAGATTTAAATAATTTTATGTGTTGAGAAGACATACTTGGGGTATAGTGATTACTATATATTATATCTCTATGTGGATTATAGAAAACGTAGTTGTGAAGTTGCATCTTTAAATTTATCAAATATTAAGGAGTGTTAATTCATGAAAAAATATACAAATATGATAGTTTAAGAAGAACTACAGTTTTTATGGAAGTGAAAGTTCATTTAAATACTAAAGAAGAGTATCTAAATGTTGTATCTATATGTAAAATAATTTGAAGCTATTGGGAATGAATAAGTGGTTAAGGAACCAAAACATGAGGTTTTTAATGTTTGGTGAGAATACATAAGATGTTTAGTAACTAGAATTTAAGACTCAATGAAGATAGGTTGATGAAATTCAATTTCCATTGAAATAATCAAATGAGAATTTATATTCCATTAATATCTTGAATAACATCAGGGATGATTGAGGGTTATTTGATTTAAATCCAAAAATGGATTGCTATGTTGAGAACCCTAAAGATACTTCAAAAAATTTTTTTAGATTTTATGATTGAACATGTTAGGACGTTAATCGTATCTATAGATGAATTCAAGAAGCACTATTTCCAGAATAAGATTGCCTTGAGGATAATCTACATGATTCAATGTTATATAAAAATTTTACAAATCTTGAAGTTATTTCCTGGAAGTTATAGGTTAAATTAGATATGTTGTTTTTTAAAGAATATAAAAGAAGAAGAAATCTGTTAAAATGTATAATGGAAATGGAAATGGAAGTTATATGTCAATGATAAAAAAGATATCATAATACATTCAAGAAATATTTTCCAAAGATATTGTTGAATCTGTAAACTAAAAACATGATGTAAGGGTTCACTTAGAAATACTTTAAATAAAATATGAAATTAATATAAGAATGTAATACTCACAAAGAGAATGTGATATTTAATATGAATATTTCATGAATCCCATTGAAATGAAGTAATGTGAAAAACATTATACAACAATGTGAGGGTTATCCATTACTTTCAATATAGTATGTGGAAAAATGGAGAACCACACAAAGATAAATAAAAGTAACTTTAAGATGATACGTATATGTAATTAATGAGCATAAAATAAATATCATTGTGATTCATAAGAGTGCTAATTTATTACTGTAAATTCACCATTGTTCAAAATTCAAGTTTTATGATATGATTTCATCATATCAATATATACAATATGCACATATACTAATTTTATTTCTTTTACGACAAAAAATGGGATTTTTTTGTTATGAAATCTGATGAATATAAGACATTTTTCTAGTAATAAATATCTTAGTGTGATGACTAAGACATAATTCAAGATAATTACAATGGAGGTGGGGGTAAAAGAAGAATAAGAAATTGTGGTGATGAGGGTCTCCATAATGTGAATGGATGTCATTCTACTACCAAGAAAGACATAAGGAATAATAAATTCCAACTCACACCATGATGGAGATGTTCATGCCATGAACTATTATAAGGATAATAAAAAAACAAGAATGGTAGTGTGAATTGAGATGTATTCACAACATGAAAGTAATTTCACATCATAGTGATATTTCTGTGTGCGAACATGCATTGCATTGTGGATAAAATAACGATGGATTTCATATAGACGAAGTGGACATAAATATTATGAGAATAATGAGGAAAGAAAGGCCATGATATATGGGATATCAATGATGGAATTTATCAAGTGCCTTTTTTATTATTCTGCATGTATTTTTTGATATTAAATAGTCATATATTGAGGATGAAATGGTTTGAATATTATACCATTTTATCTACGTTTTTAATATTGGAGAATTGAAGAGTAATAATTATAGAGAATATTATATTTCAATGATTGAAATAATTTTCAATATTCATAATTGAATATAATATTCATGTGATTAAATGAGGTTAAAAAACTAATAAATATTTAGATGGTGGAATTTGAGAAACAGAGAACAATCATGATTTTTTAGTATATTTTATGTGCCGAAATATAGAGAGATTAAATGTGGTTGATAAAGTGAAATCCTTATTCATTAATGAAGAAGTTTATATATATATATATATATATTATCTGACATCGATTTATTATCATTCAGGATAATGAAGAATAACTAACAATCCCATCCTAGGGTACCTTTATATCATTAGTATTGAAGATTGTAATTCAATATATTTTATGTTTTGATTGAAGAGGCCATCCTACAAGATCCTTATAATATATAGATTGGATAAATATGTAATTTTCTTTAAGATGGTTTTATTTTATAGAAGGATATAAAACCCAAGTATTCTAATAGAGACTTGATCTACACTAATTATAATGCCTTGATAGGAGAAAGTTGAACATTATATATAGTAGAGGAAGGCATGGTTGGTTCTAGATCCTAGAATACAATATTTTGGTACTTTCATTGTACTATTTTGATTCCATGAATATAGGCTAAAGGTCATAAATTTTCCTAAAGACAAACCTGATAATAAAATATAATTTCCTTATGTGGATATTAACTACAATCATATAATGATAATGTTTTCATTTACATTGTATTTGAAACACATTTACAATTTTATATGTTCTTTGTCTGTTTTCATTATTTCTCTTGGTAATTGATATATACCAAACATAAGAATTGGAATGTTAGATCAATTCATCGAATAATATTAGATGTATGATATGTGAAATGGTTTTAATTGGTAAAAAATATATGTAACAAATTCCCCCTCCTGTGAGTGTGGTACATCAATTTTTAAAAAATATTAATTTATTATTGAAGGATTTGGTTTTGTTTTATTATTTTTATTATATTATATATGAAATAACATTTATTTTCATTCCTCTATTTATTTTATATTATATGATATAGAATTTTATTGTATTTTTATTTTATTTTTTCATTAAATTTATAATAATAATACAACTAAAATTCAAGTTTTATAAGCTCAATACTGGTCTCTGGACCATTTTCCTGCTAGAGGTATGATTTTGGTGTCATATTTTTCTTTACTAGCTTCTTAGGAGGGTTTTTCTAGGGACTATTAATAATTAATTATATGGATTCAATACACTGACATGTCATTATGGAACATTTTTTGGATATATCTCAATGCAGTTTAAGAAATTAAAACCACATGTACCATATCTTTTATTTTTTTATATATGAAGAGAAATAAATAAGAGTTCATATCACTCGTCAAAAAATATCATTAATATAAATTTTTTTTACATATTTATACCTTAGTTCACATCCCATTAGAGTGTATTACATGTTTTTTCTAACACATGCCAATTATTATTAACATAAACCAACCATTTCTATAGAATTTTCTTAAGAAAATATATTTTTCACAATATTACTGAATTAACTGATATGTTTTCGGATTATGCATCACTTGATAACCAATATTTTCATCTTATAGAATCTTACCAATATCATATTCGTGATCACTATCATAAATATAGTTTCCCCATTATAATTATAATTATCAACTCAAAACCCATGATAAATAACTTATTTTTTAGTAAATAACAAATTTTTTATTAATTTTGAATCACACATTATTTCATTAATTCCCTTTAATATCATTGATTATCTTATCCTATATCTTTTTTCATTTATTAACCTTTCATAATAAAATATAAATTATTGTAAAAGCAAAATAAATCATTACATACGTTTTTTATTGTAAGTTATTTCTTAACATTCATCTTCAGCCTAAAATTAAGGAGTTTCTTAATTGATAATTTCATTACAAATATATATGCAATATATAATTTTATAAACACAAACATACACTTCAAGAATAAATTTTTTAAATTTATTATTGAAAATGACATATTTTATATCAATATGATGTGATATTGACTACTGTATAGGGTTCTTTGATTAATTTATTTCACATAAGTAAACAAAAATAATATAAAATGGTTAATCCATAATCACTTTTAATATGATTATTATTTATTTAACATATTTTTTTTTAAACCCCACTTTTAAGTATACATGTGGCATAGAGTTTGTAAATTATTTTGTTTCTTATGAGAATATATATTTTCTACCGATCCCAATAGTAATATTAGATCCACTTCATTGAATTTGAGAATAAATTTCTAACTTTTGGTGAAATTTTTAAATTTAAAAGGTCGGGGATATCACAGAAAGTGATATAAATGTATGACTATATGATATGATAAGGGATGATTTGGGAAATTCGTAGTCATTGATCATTTTATCATTATGAATGATCTATGATATTAGTTTTTGTGACTTGTGATGTTTGAATATTTTAAAATTTGAGTGTCATAACATGTTTTGTTTAGGATATTGTAGTTTTGTTCTATTGAAAACATGGGTTTTTAAGGAGCCTTGTGGAATGATATGTGGATATCATTCTCTATAATGGAAACATGTCTCTCAATATAGAGAGATTTCTAATTAAAATTCATAATGTGGTTTTTGAAAGTTATATATTAATGGACATTCATTGTATCATAGTTATTGGAATGCAATATCATCCTCTAAAAAATTATTATATAGCCATTGATAAAGGTTATCACAGTTTACATGTTTCATCTAATAGAGGTTTTTACATAATGCAAGTTGCAATAAATGTCATATCATTGTTAGTTATATTAGTAACATTATTTTTTAATTCTACATTCATTTTTAAAATATAATATTATTTTATAGATTTGATATATAATAATTAAATATTCATAATTAATTTCCCCATGTGGTAAGAATGTTTAATAAATAAATGTTTGATGTTTTGTTCTAATATTAAATGTCTTGACATACACGTGATATTATTAATGATTTAAAAAATAATAATAAACATCTAGGATTATTTACTGTTTTTTATTATAAAATCATGAATCAACTTAAAAATATTTATTTTATTAACCTTTTAAAAACTATTATATAAAAATTACATATTAATTATTTATTGGAAGAAAAATTATTTTAGATTTTAAGGTTTTATGATGAAGGATCAATGATAGGTGCCAAATTGGAATCCATGGGAGGATTCACTAATGATACCTATTTTGGTTCCACATTTAGGGGCCTCAATTCACTAATAGAAGATCAAGGCCATGTATGTTTTTTCCATTTTGGGAAAATTCATCAAAGTTGTTGTAGCGACACAAAATTTAAGAAAACATATAATGATGGGTTATTTTCATATGGTTAATTTTCCTTATAGATTCCTCAAGATAAATGTATTTGAAATGGGAAATTACATTTATTATAATAATATTTTGTTGAAAAAATCCATTATTATATTCTAAATTAAAATGGATGGAATATATATCATCATATTTTAATAATTCAAAGTCCAATATAAAATGGGTTAATCATTGAAATTGAATCATCTTGATACAATGTGCTCAAATGAAGCTCAATATGAACTATTACCATAACTCAAGAGGACATCCTATTATTTCAAAGGATATTAATAAGAAGCGAGGGCATGTCGGAATTTTGTGTAGATGTTGAAAACCATAGTAGTGTGCTATTCACTTTTTCTCTGAATATTTGAGATGCTTGAAGACTATGAAAAATTATTATCATAATTTTTTAAGGACCAACAGATAGAATCTTTGAGGTATAATGGTTTATATTTTGGGATCATAATTATTTTCATAAGGGTATTTTCTAAATATTTATGGAGCCACCCCTGCCCCCCCCCAAATTGGAAAAAAATTCGTCCTGCATCACTAACATGCCCAACCAGCACTATCTAGGCTCAATGGAGATTCATCTCGATCACGCCTAGGGAGACAACCTCCCCGATTAGCACCAGAGGAAGAGGTTGTGAAATAATGTTCCCTCGCGAGAAGGGCAGAGCCACAAATCAAGGTGGCAACACAGTAGAAGTAGGAGAAAATGGGGCAGTGCTTGTGGCGATCGAGAGCAGACCCCAGTACTTCCTCCTAGTGAACGATGGTTCATCCATTCTTTATAAAGTGGATAGAGGGTTCAATGGGATTTTTATATGGGATACGACTCTATGGGTGATATTCAACCATAATTTAAAAATATTTTTATAAAGAGTGAAATTTGTTTCATGTGATCTTAGCTATCTGATTGAAATCCTATATGGCGCCTGTCAAAATTAGTTTGTCTTGTGTAGTTAAAGTTCAATAAAATATCATGAATCACAAAAGCACATATTTTTTAACCTTTTTTAACTTAATAAATATGCATAAAATCTCATGATAGCTAGTCCACCTCACCTGGAATGTCCAAGGCTCGAGACTAGCTTGGTCACCCTGAATCCAGGCTTTTAACTTCATCTTTTATTACTATTAATGAAACCAAAGAATAATCGCAAATCTCTTTTTTTTTCATTTTCATAAGCCGGTTAGAGGGATCTGGTACCCTAACCCGGTTTGAGGAAAAACCGGGAACCTCACATGGCGGTTCCTCAGAATGAAATATGAAATTCAAACAACACAAGAGACATCACACGCAGACACCTCGAGACACGAGCCACGTGTCCCGCCTCGATACGTGAACCATCATCACGCGTCAGTCGCCGCTCAGACGTCTGTCACAACCGTATATATTGGTTAATGATACAAAATCTATGTTACATTGCGTAATTATCATGAATCATGTGATAGTAAGAAGATAACCACAGAAATATTCAAGTGAAGTTTATGACCACAATAAGCATATATCTTTTGCCAAAATTATTGGATAAATTAAATTGGATTTATTTGAAGCTATTATGGAACATCTAAAAAGAAAACCAAGGCAGCACGTGATCAATGGGGTTATCATGCAATAAAGAGTATGAAATCACATGAAGTTATCATCAGCTATATTCTACCACATAATTTTAAGGAATGTTTGGATAAAAGGAAATTCATGCCTTAAAAAATGTGATGCTTGGAAAATAGGACTGCCACATGAAGTAATGAAGATCATGAAAACTTATCTTGTGGTTGTGTGAGGTCGACCCTTTGAAGTTTCCAGTGCCCTAGACGATACACATGGCATGACCACCATGAAAATAATCATTAACATCATCCTACTTCATCATATATAAACCCTACTACCCTTCACAACAAAACCCACACATGAGGGAGGAAAGGGAGGGGATGAGAATAAGGTAGTAAAGTGGATAATGGAAATAAAATAGCTAGTTTTTACCTTTTGTGATCCACTTTAGGTAATCAATGTATTATGTCGTGAGAACATAACACAAGATTCTACCAAGAGAATCCATCTTTTGATCGTCATAATATCACATGATCACATGATAAGATAATACCTTGAATCTCACATGTGAGAAAACATATCCACTCAGCCATGAACACCCTTCACTAATTCGTAAGATCCCCCACAAGGCCTCTATTTTTATCATGTTACTGCTTGAGTAATTGAACATCATGTAACGTGATAGTATATTACCATATATATATGAAACATTCATAATGTTTTCCAAAAGAATACACCAGAGGGCATGAATCTTGTAATGTCATGAACCCTTAATCTCGCAGTGCTCAAACATTTCCCTAAATGTGATTGCTTCAAAACATAGTTCCCTAAGGATCCATGTTCAATGGAATGAGGTTCCCTAAATGTGAATCATGTACATGTGTGTTGATATTCCATGGTCGAGGACGTTTTCTATGTGTGTGGAATCAAAAATCGCCCATATTGTATGCCCACAAAGTCCCTCACCTGATCCTATAAAGATCATGTTGTCACATGGTGATCATTCAACCATATTCAAGAAAAGTATGTGTGAACCATATAAAAATATCTTTATCATGTGGAGTTACAAATAAATACTCTCAGTCTTGTGATGCTCCTTTTCTCAACCGTGGTGTGTAGACTCAAGGACATACACCCCCCAAATGCCATGAAATACTCCTCACCATGAAATTTTAACACGATACCCTTGATATACATTCCTCACACATGACCAAACCCCCCTAATAATACCAATTTTTTTCCATGAGAATCTCATGAGCAAGAGTTATTGATATTTTTCCATCATGTGTGGACCCCTCGACATGTGCATGGCCTTAAAACCCATCGAAAATCCATCACATTACCATGAAAACCCTAGGATGTGTGGTCATGAAATGAACCCATAAGACTAGCACTCTTATTCCCCGAAGATATTTTCAATATTGGCCTAAGGCATGATCCCTTTGGATATGTGACTAAAACTTTGGCGAATGCATGATATCATACACATATCCATGATACCCCACCATTTGAATAGTTTATGAAAACATTATTACAATATCATTTATTGGTTTCATGATTTCCTTGGGTAGAATTGGACATCTCCCCTTGACTGCTATACATGCCTTAGAAAATTCAGGTTGATCTCGCAACATCCTATTGAAATATCTACATTTTCATGTGATTTCCTATTGAAATGGTAGAATTTTCAAGTGACAGCCTAAGGACATGCCAGGTAGATCAAGAAATAGCATCTAGATTTGTCTACATTAGTTATGTGTATCACCTTGTACATGTCCTCTTTGATCATGAAAATATATCCTAAACATGTACTTTTATCAAACGAAGAACCTTGGACATGCCAGGAAGGCCCACTTTAACAAGCCTTCAATGTTAGAATCTTACCCCTAAACATATCATAAAAACAATCAACAGATGTGCACTAGGTTGAAAATATGTGTCAGGTAAATACCCTATGAAATTTCTACATCATCCAATAGACACTCTATGACTAATTTCATGTAGACCCTATCCAAGAATCTTTGATTGAACTCCCTCTTTTTAATGGTGGTGTCTTTAATAGGATAGGGTCTCACACTCATACAGTCATATTTGTGTCATGCTCTAATACATTCCATCAATGTAATTCCCAGAACATTAGAAATACCACCATGGTTATCACCATCCCTCTTTAATCAGTTAGATTACTAATAATTAGTATTCTAAATGGAAACCCCAATGCGTTAGCCCTGGCCTAACTGAACTACGAGAACACTGATTAATGATTTTACTAAGACATGTAGGATGCTTTCCTAATGCCCAAGATCTTGCGGTCATCTACATTGGAATAAGTCCCTCCACCTATCATAATTTCACTATCCTTTATCTTTACATAGTAAATGATAAGTGGGCTCATTTACAGGAATTATTTGAAGAGTAATCCTTATACACACCCTCATGTACCCCAAACAAATAAGTGGGTTTGGGAAGAATCAAACTATGTTGACTCTGGTTCCTATTAAAAAATAGGATATGTAGTAATCCTTCAAAAGTCCAAATTTCCATTTCATATCCTCCATGATATTTTTACTAAAACCTCATAAAGAGAAAAATTAATGTGTAAGCCTTGTACAGACATTCTATCATGCAATGTTTCTGATCTCCTACTATGTATTTTTTCTCAAACCAATAATGACTGACAAGGGTTTAGATTCTAGAATGGATTGTACCGATATGATGATGAGGATACCCAAGTGTGGGCATGTCATAGGGATGTAAGTATTGTTAAATCTCATATTCACTCAATGGTCTATACTCACAATGATGTAATCCATGGATGTATTATATACATATTTCCTGCTTAAGGTCCATGTTTTCGTATCTCTCACAACAAATTCAACTTTATATGAACTTCCTATAATTGGATACATATATTAAATAGGAAATGTATGATACCTCATTGAGTTGTGAGACTGATATTACGTACTTATCATGTGACATTATAATGCATAGATAAGACCAGTCACTCAACCTTAGACTATGACAAATGAATTAGATGGATTTCTATTCTTGTTCACACAGGATATGTAGGATGCCTCATAGAGGTGCAATCTTGTGTCCAATACACAAACCTCCATCCTATATGGTAATAAAATCAAGAGTGTCTAATCATTCATGCAAACAAAAGAATCATAAATAAATAATATACTCATGTAGAACCTGAGATATACACATAGTTGTTCGAATCAATACATGGTGTTAATAACATCATTAAAATAGGGGTAAACCATCATGCATCAGAACCTAGGAAGAATTTTTTTATCCTATCCAAAATCTAAAAGAGAGTCCTAGTGGAGGAAAAATTCCCCGTAAATGGGGGTGATGAGAAGGACATCCCATACTCTTGACCAATGTGAGTTCCTAAGAGTCACTAGATAGGAAACACCAATTGTCCAACTTCCTCTATAAGATAGGTCTATACATAGTTATGGATGTGGGAGCAATTGTGAGTGTTTTTTGAATTAAAATATGTTAAAACCAACACGAATATTGTGTAACACATTCACACCCCTCACAATGAAGCAGCAAAAAAATGATCATTATAGATTTATTTTGAGAAAAAATGGTGAATATGATGTGAAATTATTTACTATTTTATCCCAGTTAGGGTTCAAAAAAGATAAATTTTCCAATTCCCATCACAATTGTTTTTTTTTCACTTGGTTCAAAAAAATTGAAAACTCACCATGTTTCTTAGGATTTCACTAAATCGTGAATAAAAATAAAGGACCACCTCATTATCCATTATCTTTCAAAGCAGTTTATTGAAGATGTAAAAATATATATGATGATGCACTAATAAGGTGTCTTGTTTTTTCTCATGACATGATAGATTCCATGTAATTGAAATTACTACATATTATTATCCAACTGCTTATGAGATCACTTGAAAAACTACTTTGGTACCAGGGTACTGAAAAAATTTGTCACCAATGCAACACCTGCAATACCAATTGGTTAACATTTTTGTATGGGAGCACCACATAAAATCTTCATCCCTAATCTCAAGTCATCTTATGAAATATTTCAGAGTTTGAATTAACACTATTTTTTTATCCCATGTCAAGTTTAAGGACACCAAATAATACATTATTGAATCATTCAACCACTTTAGAAGCTTATCCAAAGAGTGAAGGATGGAATTACATATTTACCTTTGGGATGTGGATGAGGATAATCGTTATGTCAACTCAATCAATCTGGATCTACCCCATAGGGATCCCATCAATTCTAGTGGCCATCGTTGAGATACATAATGACACCATGGTCTAATATATTGGTCCATCCACAGTAAGATGTAAAATGACCCATTCTTCTACTTCATCACATTTTCAGGGTAAGATGAACCCTTTCCATTCCATGATTCTCACATTGATCATAGCTCATATGATCTCAGGAATTTTGTTAAGAGAGTCCCTACGTGAACTAGACTTATTATCTTGTAATTGGGTTACCATGGTCCTGATTGCATGAACATAAAACGAAAAATATGAGTCCTCACTACATGATGTTAAAGTACTCAATCAATTACTCCTTCACATAAAAATATGTACAATATCATAGATATATACTTAGAATAAAACTATTATTGATGTTGGTATTATATCAAATTTACTTTCAATAACTATTTGTGACCCGATTCCTGACTTCGTAAGATATGTGGTAACACCCGGATCTCTAAACCCAAGTCTAGTGAAAAAATTGAACTAAAAAATGCTCCCTCTATGCATATGGGTGAGACCTGTGTAGGGGTATTGTTTTCATGATCTACTATTTGATTTATTCCTATCATCAAAGGATATGTAGTGACATGTTGAATTCCATTCATGTGCCTAACTAAATTATTCGTGTTTCAATTTAGGGGCCCCACATCATTTTCACATTACTTTAAACTACATGGATTCTCAAGATCAATTTGGGACATGATTATTATCCTCACAGGATATGGAGTGACACCATGATCATTAATATTGGTTCTAGATATAGAAAACAATGGCATCAACGACATCATGTTCATACCAGTCTGTTTTACAAAGATAGATTCTCGTTCAAGAACTACATGTGGGTTGATTATATGAATCACTAGATATGTAGTGATTCCTAGATCCCCGATCTCAGGTATATCTACAACAACTGGAAAAAAAATGAACCCTTGACTACAAATGGATTGATCTATACAAGCTTATTTTTCCTAAATACGAGTCTGAACTACATATGGATTTCTTGGGCAAGTAATGAATCTCACAAAATTTTCCATGTCAGACCTCATATCGTAATAATTATATTAAATTACAATAAAATAATCCTTGTCTTATGAAAATAAAACTACACGGCATATACATCCCCACAAAATTATGTTCAAATTAAATTACCATAACCCATTTTTGTCCCATATCAATGAATTGGAGGATCCTTACCCCAGTCAACCAAATTATAGGGTTCTTCCACTATTACTTTTTCACCTCAATCCATCTACCACATTACACTATTTAAGCCCCTAGGGTTTACGAAAACCATTTATAGGCCTTCGATTGAAAAATATATCTCTTTTTTTACCATCACATTGATTCAAAAAGGGTCTATATCTACCAATTAGATATATCTGGTCTCTTTGAGAAGGGATTTGTAATCCATGAAATCCTGTTGTCACCATGGTAAAACTCAACACATGAGGGTATTTTGGTCTATCCATGGCATGATTGTCCATTGTAAATGAAAATGATCTATGAATCTAGATCCTGTATTTACAAAATTTTCATCTCCCGCTCTAAAGGATGTTGGAGAACTCTTATCCCTAGGTATCCTAATGAAGTTCTTTTATAACATCTCCCTGATATTTGGTACATATGAGATGTGAATTTAAAAAACTGTCACTTTGTTCAAAGGTGTATTGTCCTAAACTATATTATTTGATTGTCCAAATCTCAAGACCTTCTTCTTTTAGGGAAATAATGAAAAAAATATCATGTTTAAAAATTATGAAGGTTGCTTGAGAAAAATTCATCTCTCTACTCTCTAAACTCTTCGTATCCATAGTTTAGGAATAATTTATGTCAAAAATAAATAATCCATAAATATCATAAGTATTACATTATATGCCAAGTAAAATCAATGATATTTATTCAGACCCCCTATTCTAGGGAGACATTAGTGTAATTGTTTCCAGTTATCCACATCAAGATAACCTATTCACTAGGGGGTGATTAAACATTTAAGGTTCACAAACCTTTATTGAATCATACATTTTCCATAATTCATTCATCATGATTTGATCACCCTATGTAATCATAAACCATTAATATCCATTGTAATGAAACTTTCATCTCTCTGGATGGACATTTTATTGATTCATAAGTTCTTATACCTACCTACTAGATACATCTTGTCCCAATATGATAGGATTTTTGAAATTTATGATCATAACATCACTGTGGATGAACTCATCGCCACAAGGTGTTCTGGCCCATTCCCAACATCATTTTCCCATACATTCCCAATTACTTGAAAACATTGGATCATGATTTGCAATCCTAGAAACTAAAATATTCAACTGTATTCAACATCTTCAATGTTACATTACTGCATTTTTTACCCATTATCAACGAAGAGATGAAACACTCCGTTCAAAAATATTTTTCTGGCCCACACCTCTTGACTCAAAACTATAGGGAATATGGCTCGAGGCCCTCTCAAATATTCTCCTAGGGTTTCATGTATCTGATCGATATTGACGTTCCCCTAATATTCACAAGGATTTTCTTCTCTTCCTTCTCTTGATTTCTCCTTTCCTCCTTCTGCACTAATTGAACATGCTGGTGGGATATTTTATGTCGATCACTTCCCCTCTTTCTGTCTAAACTTGTGCATCAGACATCCATTCTTGGTCTACGTACCGGCATTTTATAGAGTTTGGGTTAGTGACAGTGGTGGCATTTGGTGTCTCTCTTATATACTTCCCATGCTGGCCAACCCATCCAATTTGGACTTCATTTGATTGGCTATATGCAAGACCTTGGCCTATTTAGGATTGTGCTAGAGGGGCTAGGTTGCACTTTCATCTCATGTTCTTCGTTGGCCTTTTGGATCTTTTGGTTTGATGGTTGATGGTGGAATATGTTTTTATCTCGTCTGTTGATAACGGTGTGATCTCTAGCGTGGTCCCTGACAGAGGCCTTCTCCACTCAACTCTGCTCTGGTGTCCCGTTCCAGAGCTCTGTTCCCAGTCGGTCAGGTGCAACGGTATTGATGGAGGTTCTAGGAGGTGTTGTTTGAGTGGCCTTTGGTCTCCAGGCCTGTAACAAACATTTGATGTTCTCTTCTCAATGAAGGTTCTGATTCTAGTTTTTTTATGACGCTTTTTGTGGTGGAAGGATGTTCAAACGGTGGTGATGCAGTTGTTTTTTGGTGATTTCAGTGGTTTTTTTCAAAGTGTTGATGTTTACTTGTTCATTTGGATTTGATGATGTTGTTGAATCATTTTACTCTATGTTCTGATGCCGATCATCATTTACTCTGGCCGACGACTGCACTGGAGAGGAAGTCGCCGCTTGGTGTGGAGGACGACTTTGATGTAGATAATGGAGATGAGACGATGGTGATGGTGATGGGATGCAATGATGTCCCTAGGGTGTGATGATGGCATCGTGATGTTGACACGTTATGACCCAACATGTCAGGGCTCATTCCACGAGGTGCAGTGTCCTGATTTGGTTTTATCAGAAATGAGTAGTCATCAAAGCATGATTTGAATTTCAAAATTTTATCTTGCGTGCAAATTCATGGATCCTCAGGACGCTCAATGGATTTGCAGTGATCTTTTTGCATTTAAATTCCCACAGCTTTCATTTTAAATTTTTGGTTGGATTTTGAATATTGAATTTTTAATTTTCCACTATGTAATGTTGAATTCTGTGTAATGATGTGCGGGTTCCCACTAACTTGAAATGTGGCTTTATGAAATTAAAAAAAATTATTCAGAGGTAGGTCCCATGCATTATATTTTATTATCTAAATTTTCATATTGTACCAGAAACCATCTAAGATATATTCTGATCCATATCCGACATCATCTCTCATACTATTAAGTCTTTGAAAATCTTTCATGGACCTGGGAAAAGTGTGGGGATCAACTCTACATGACCATGCATGTACGTCCTATGGACTCATCCATAATGGTTTAGACCTACCAAAAATAGCAATCCCCTCTTTATAAAAAAGTTACTTCAATCCTTATGTGCCATGGTGACAACACAGTGAAACTTATAAACATAGGGTGTCCTGGATCTTCTCTACCTTGATTACCATATTCGATGTTTCAATGATTCATGCTTTTGGTTACATGAATTACATAACCCACATTCCAACTACACTGATGGACTCTACTTCCCTTGTATTTCTCCCTCAACCAATATTACCCCCATAAATCCTTTAAAACACTTGGAAATGAGTGTACACACCTACATATGATCATGATGTTGATGTATATAGGGTTTAGACCTACTAACATGGTGAATATCCTCCTTGTAAGAAAGGAACTCATATACTCGTGATCCCTTGAAACCAAAATGTTGAACTCAGAAACATACGGTGTTTTGGGTCATCCCTACCATGTATTCCCCATTGCATATTCATTAATAATTTCATGGAATAATGTCTATAAATTTCATAAAACCTCAAGGTCAGAGATAAAAGACTCATAACTACAGAAACATAACATCCAAGATAGAATAACCTAAATTTTATTAATATAAGGTCCAATATAAAATAACATAAACTAAATAAATTAAACTTCCATGAAAGACGACCCCAATCTACACCACAATAATTTTTCAAGATAGAATATAATCAACTATTGAACAATGATGGTATAGTTTCGAGGACCAAAAGAGTCATAATGATAGCCAAATTGAAATCACGATAAGGGAATCCTATGAAAAATTTGTGTTTATTCTCACTGGATATGAACAATATGTGATTAATATATTATTAATCCACAATAAAATAGAATATACACAAAACATGTGAGGTCAAAACCCCCTAACTAGTTATGAGATGAAAAATCTATGTCCACCCCTAATATGTTTACCTTTATAAGAAGATTTGTAAAATTTTATGGATAAATAAATAAAGAGGTAAATATCATGAGGGGGCCACCATTTGTCGGTAAAAAAATTAATATATGCTCTATAATTCAATTTAATGATGTCGATGTTTTTGAATTCTCCCTCTGGGATGGATACCGTACATGAATTAACCTTGTAAATTAGATTATCTCAGTAAAAATGGAGTATGTACAACAATGAGGAATCTCATGTCAGTTGGAATTCATGGAAATCTCATAATATGAAAACCTATTGTAAGTTAAGAACTCAAATCTAGAATATTGGATATATTTGGTATTGTGCACAAAATATCGGTGTTGTGGATGAATTGAGAAACATCTCGACTCAATCTTGGATCTATACCTAGGATTTTTTCATAATAAAGTGGCGTTCACCTTTCTACATATGAGATAGATCTACAAAAGAACATTACTCATATATTTATTCATCCACAAACCTATGTTCCTAATGAATGGGTATGGCCATCATAGTAGTATATTTTAGAACAATGTTCGTTTTGATTCTCATTATCATGGGATATGTTGTGAAACCCAAATATAGCACTTCAAACCCATAAAAAAGTTCCATTCAACCAAAATTCCCAATTTTGACAAAGTTGTGCCAAGATAATTGGGGAATATATTCCAATAAGGATTATAATATTGGTAGAATTCATGAAAAAAACAAGGAATATAAATCTGTTATGATTCAAATGTTTAAATTTAGATGATCAGGTTTACATAGTATGATGTGAAGGATTGGTGTCTTTGATGATTCGTAAGGTGTCATATAAAATTCAAGAATACATGGTCTGAAGTCTCCTCTTGATAGTACTTGAAATTACATATTTAACATACTCTAGAAAGTTCTTCTCGTGGAGCTCAGTATCAAATCCCATCAGATGTTCAAATATGCATAAAAGTAATTCCTCTTTACCTACGAATGAGATTTCATTCATTCTGAATGAATCCAATTATAGGGTGAACATTTTTGACACACATAATTGTGTGATATTCACATTACCATTTATGAATTCATAATCCTTAATTCTATGAAAAATTACCAATATGATTTTTGACAAGGACCCAAAGATTAGATCTTTAAAGAATGAGGGTGTATATTTGGTCTCATAATCATTTTACTTAATGGTAATTTATAAGTATTTATTAGATACCCCCCCCCAATGATTGTCCATCTTGCACCAAAAATCCTTTCCATCTTGACCAAGGCTCATTATTGATTGATCTCAACCATGACGAAGGAGTCAGCCCAGCTAGCTGTCACTGGTAGTAGAGGGTGTGTATGAATGTTCTAGAACATGAAGGGAACACTCATGCCATAGGGAAGCAGCATAGCAGAAGTGCACTAACATAGGGCAGTGCCAGTAGATATCAGGATCATACCTATGTAATCGCTTCAAGAGAATGGTGGTTTATCCTTTCCTTATAATGATGAGGGAAGCATAAATGGGATTTCGATGTGGGTTGTAATGCCACATGTACTATTAAAAATGTCAGGAAACTTCATCTTTCATTCATATTAATAAATCATAAGATCCAATATTGTGCGAGAATTCATCTCAAGAGCCTGTTGCAATAGCCAATATTGGTAAATGATGAAATGGAACTATATCATCACGTGATGATCATGGATCATGCAACCATAGAAAAAAACCATTACAATCATGCCAAGAATTTTACAACCATGATAAACATCCATATTTTTCATGATTAATTGGCTAAATTAATTTTGATTTATCTAATCTATCTCACGACATCGCATAAGAAAACAAAGTCATCATGTGATCAATGAAGTGATCATGCAATCAAGAAAAAGTAATCGCCAAAATTTTTCATTGGATTTCATTTACTAAATTGCAGGAAGTATATCTAGGATAAAAGGGGATGCATGCCTTACACACATGTGATTCTAAGAATACTGGTTTGTCACAAGAAGGAATAAAGATCACATGGATCTATCTTATAGCCATTTTATTTTGATCTCATGAAGTCTATACCCCCTCAACAGATTGACATGGAATTCCAACCAAAAATATTAGAATCTACCTCATTCTAATTTATCATATGAAAACCCTAGTCACCATATAAAAAACTAACATGTGATGGAGGAAACATATTAGTTAAGAATAAGGAAGAAAATTGAAGAAGGGAAACATAGGATTTGACTACCGCCATCGGAGATCATCTCCAGGTAATTAGGAGATCCTTTCACAAGAACATGCCATGATATATCATGGAATGAACCCATCACATTATCCTCATAAGATTAGATGATCACATGAATTTATAATATCCTCCATTCACAAGTGAAAAAGTTTCTCTACTCAGCCATGTACCCCCCTCAACTCATTCACAATATCCCCCAGAAGACCTCCCTTCAAGTCACAAGATCACATGAGTAATAAAACCTCATGTGAGGCAATATGATTGTTCCCTAGATATATGGAACATTCATTCTAGTTTTCATAAGTATTAAATAAAATCAATATGTCTTAAAATGCAATTAATCTTTAGTATCATGATGCTCAAACACAACCCTGTAAGCGATGGATTCAACGTACAAGTCCATGTGGGTCCATGTTCATGTGAAGGAGGTACCGAGAATGTGATCCCTACAAAAGAGGGTAAAATTCCATGGTTGAGGACCTTATTGTTGCAAAAAAGGTTTTCCATTTCTATAAATGGCGTAAGGTTTTTTTAGTTTTCAATCCTCGAATGAAAGATCATGTAGTTTTGAAGTAATGGGATCTTACAGTTCAAGACGACTGTAATTTTATTGGTGGCGTCGTTTCTCAGTGTTTACTAAATTTTTGGGTCCAAAATATGGAAAATGAAGAAATGTGATTTTGGAAAATGGAATTGTGTGCATGATTGATAGATGTTCTGAAACATGCTAGTAAGGATTGATTTGGGATCATCGCATCAAAATATTGAAAATGAAAAACATTATAAAAATACATCAAACGTGTGAAAAATATGAGTTTTCATGGATGATACCTACACACCAAATGTGATATCGATAGGGGTTTTACACACATGGGGAGAATCTTACATGGACCAACGAAACACATCAAAAAAATGTGTGAAGGATCATCTAGGCCTATAAATATGTGGCTCCGCCCACTCAAAAGTGAATAACATTTAAAATGAAGATCGGGTTTCTCTGCTGCGTGAAAGGATATTGCATGAAAGATTTCACATAGTTAAAATTATATGAAAAGTGTTCCTTTAGTCTAAAAATACCATGTGAACCTCTTATTATAGTTGCGTGAAATATATGGATTGAGAATAAAGAAATCGTTCAAAAAAAATTACCTATTATGACAATTCCAAATCATTCAAATATGAACATTTGTTGTGTGCAAGTGAAGTGTTAAGCTTCCAAAAAACATTGGATATCTAGTTTGTCTGAAAAGTGTTTTAATGTGCACCAATTCAAGACTTCAATCCATCTCTCGTTCTAGATAGATACAATAACTTCAATGAAAATCTATTGAAGATACATTAAATTTGATGAAATATGTAAGACTTATCCCACAACAGTGATCAAGGGGGAGTCAAGGAAAGTGTTCTGATGGACATAGTGTTTTATCCCTAAAATCATTGTAAATATAGTGTTCCTGGAATAGTGTGACTAAATTTTATCTCTTTTACTCCACTACTATTGAAAATTAGTGTAATATTTTATGACTAAAAATATTTCAGTGTATTATCCTAGGACATTCCATTAGTGGTCAACCATGTAAAATTGCTGTGTAATCTCTTTGCATGTGTTTGTTTTCATAACATTATTATCAGACAAGTTTAACCTGATCCTACAATTGTGGGAACAAGATCCATCAATTTAAAAGAAAAATTGGACACTCTGATTCACCCCTCCACTCTCAGGGTGTTCTTGGTTCCTATAATTGGTATCAGAGTGTAGTGGATTCAAGAGTAACATTATTCATTCTTTTCTAGCAGGGAGAATGCATTGAATTCTAGGTGAGTGCCCCTCATTGATGGAAGAAAATTTCAAATATGGATGAATATGATGATATAACTTCTAATATATCATGTAATGTATTTGTTTTTTTCTATTTCACAATGAATATAGGTCACTGGTCCTAAAGGTCAATTTAAGAGTGATTCAGATAGAAACATTCTTGATGTAGATGTTTAACCACATAAATCTCTCACTATTTCTCTTTTTGATCAGATCTATCTTAAGGTGATGAGTTTCACCACAGAAAAGTGTAAGTGGGAAAAAATCGAAAGTATTTATAAATGATAAATTAATGTGAAGGAGGTTAAACTCCATGTTTTTGAAAATAGTTTTGACGATTTTAACGTTAATCCTAACGAAAATTAAGATTCATTCTTCAATATAATAACTAATGATTTAGGAGTAATTCAAGGGTTTAGTGAAGATGTCAATGATATAGACGTTGTGAAGAAGATTTTGAGAGGTCTTCAACCTCTCTATAATCTAAAAGTGTCATCCCTTAATGAAATGGATATGTCTAAGCTTTCTTAGAATGATATGATAAGTGGTATGGTTGCCTATGAAATGAGTGTCAAGCGAGATGATGTGATGACACGTGTCAGCAAGGAAATGGAATTCAAATCCAGGAAAAAACATGATATTTCAGAAGATATTGTTAATGGATATAATGAGAAAAACAAATTCTATTCCCTCTATTCCAAGAATCTCAAGAGAGGAAATGTTAGATTTGAAGGAAATCAATCCTTTGCATGTTTTCATTGTGGTAGAGTTTGGTCCATTGGTTCTTAGTGCTCATGGAAGTTCAATGATGATGAATGTGAATTTAGAAACCTGAAGAACCCTTAGAAAAGGTTTTCTCAAAATGAAAAATTTAAATATGGAATTAAACTATAAGAAAACAATTTTTTTATGTATAGAAGACGATGATGAAAAAGAATTCCATGAGGAGGAAGAACCAAAGTTTTATTTTGGAAACCGGATGTCTATGATGGAAATCTTTGAGAAGTCTAAACCATAAAAAGATAAATATGGAGGTCATCATTTGAGTGCTGATGTTGGTATAATGTTACAATTTAAATATGTTCTTTGTAAGCATGGGAATCAATGTAACTTATGTCAAAAGTGTAGAGTATTTGTTGAAGAATCGTCAAAATATATTGATGAGCTTGAAGATAAAATTGAAAATCTAGAAGATGTAGTGAAATTTCATTCAACAACACATGAAATCATTGAATATGTAGTAAAACTAAATATCCTAATTGATGAATAAGAAAAATTCATCAATGACCTTACCTTTAGACTGGAGGAGAAGTCCAAAACTATTGATGAACTCAAATAAGAATTTCTTACTCTTAAGATTTATCTCAAAAGTGAATACAATTCAAACGAGGCAAAGAATAAAATAATATTTGTAAAATTCATAGGTGATGAGTTGTTTGATATAGCTAAGTGTGGTTCTGATGGAGTTGAAAATATTTTTTAATGATCAAATACCCGCATGAATGGGAAATAGTGGAATCAGATATGATGCCAAAACATACAATAATACAAATAAAATGGTTCAAAATTGAGGAATGATAAAACTTTTACATGTTGAAAAGTCACCAGAAGTGCTGAAAAATAAACTATCAATTCCAACTGAAAGGAGTAGGGAATTCTATCCTCAATAATCTTGAAATGATAGTCATCAAGACTACCTTTCAATGTAAGGATACATAATGAGGAATTGAAATTAGAAGGCATTTACACTTATAAAATGTCAATTTTGAGGTTATCATGGCCATACCATGTCATAGTATGAAAAATCAAGGATCTCTTTGAATGCGGATGATCAATGAAGTCAAAAAATGAGAAAAAAATTATATCCTACTTCTTATAAAATAAATAATTTCTAGGGATATTTATTCATTGTTATAACTTAGTCAATAAATCTATTTATTGTAGTAAAAGGTATGAAATGATCAATTCATATAGAACTCAGAGACAATTCAATACACATAAACCAGATGGTGTTGCTATTAATAATTGGTTTTTATCTCTAGAAGAAGACTATGAGTATAAAGAACCTTCCCACATGAATGAGAGATATGAATGGTCATCATTATCCTTCACTCAATCTAATATTTCATTTAAGGAAATGAATAAAAATGAAAAGTCCAACATTACTGAAGTAGTTCTCAAACCAAAGAAGATAAATTATACCTGGATCCTTGATAGCAGATGTTCATCCCACATGATGGGCATTGATAACTTATTAACAAATGTTACGAAAAGGGGTTGATGGAAAGGTAAGGTTCTATAATGATGGTTTGTTAATGATCGAAGACAACGGAAGTATTGAACTAGATAATAGATAGCTGATGAAAACGTAAGTTATTTATGTGGATGGTTTACATAAGAATCTTATCAGTGTGATTGAACTCTGTGAATCAATACTTAGAGTGACTTTCAATCAAAAAGGTTGTACTATGAAGAAAAAGATAGGTAATTATCTCATTAAAGGCTTCTTGACATATGGAAACTTATATCAGGTTGATAGTAAAGAGAATATTTTCTATCTAGCATTTGAAGAAGCTAAAAACTTGTGGAATTGAAGGTTGGGGTACCACAATAAAAAAACATGGAAAATATATCTAAGATGGTGATAGTCATTCATATCACCAATAATGTTGGTCAGAGTGGATACTCAAGAGGGGGGTGAATTGAGTTCCAATTAATATTTTTGTTTAAAATATTTTTTTTAAAATCCCCAAAATTAAAAACAAAGTTAAACTGTAGTGAATCTATACAGATTGTAAATGTTCAATCAGTTTCTCAAAGATTGATTAGGTCTCAGTTAACATAATTTGAAGTTTCAATTAACTTTTGAAACTAACTTACTGGTTTACAATAAGTATACACACTTGCTAATTTAACTATCAAAGTAGCTTTAAAATAGTTTTGTATTTCAAAGTAATAGCAGCGGAATAAATATATAGTTTACTTATAGACATAAATTAAGATGCACAGAAGAGTTAACCAAGATGTTCAGTCTCAAGGAAAGACTCATTCCTCTCAAAAATTTATATAAATTGATCCACACCCTGGATCGAGGTTAACAACAGTGAACGACTTTCCAGGCCACACAGGGACCTCTACCACAGTTCTTTGTGGGAAACAAAAACAATGACCAGGCTACACAAGGTCCTCTCCCACAGTTGTCATGGGTAAACAATAGTAAACAATTTAGGTTCGAGGATTTTCATATCCTCTAGTTCAGCACAGGAGTTAGTGTGTGAGTATGATGAAAAGAGTACACACACTGCTCAAAAATGTAAGTAAAATAATCACTAAGAGATAATGTATCATAGTTTAGAAATCTCTAGTGAGTGGTAGTGAAGCTCTAGACTCGTTGGATTTAGCATAGATGTTTCTGAGTCCTTATATGGTTTTGCTGTTAAAAATAGAGTATCGTGATTCAGCTTGATATCCTTCACAAGAAAGGGTGTTCTCTGATTTCCAGTGTTCTTCGTATGTTATTCAGTAGTGCGGGATTGCGTGCATAAGTTTTTTCTTTGTATTTTGAAAATGCCCCTTTTTCAACTTCGTCGTGTGTTCTTCAGTCTCACATGTATATTCATGGAGGAATTCTCTCTCTATGTCGTTTCACGCATAAATACTTTTACTGCAGCTCGATCTTCCTTTTTATTCCACAAGCTCCGGCAATGGGAATGATTACCTTTCCATATGTACAAGGTACAGTCTCCTGAAATTCCAACTACTAACAATAAATATCATTAATTTCATTAAAAACATCAATTATGACCGTTATAATTAAATATGAATTTATAGAAGTTCAAATAGTTTTCATTACTATCGGTGAGTCATGATATCGGTGAGACATTTTGAATCTGCATTAGTTTCGGTTGCATCAGCATCAGTGTCTCAACATCATTAGTGTCTTAGCATCGGTATCTTAGCATCGGTGTATCAGCATCGGTATCTTAGCATCGGTATCTCAGTATTGGTCTCTTAGCATCGGTGTCTTGGTATCAGTTTCTTAGTATCGGTGTCTTAGTATCGGTAGATTAGCATCGGTAGCTTAGCATCGGTAGCTTAGCATCGGTGTCTTAGTATCGGTGTCTTAGCATCGGTATCTTAGCATCATTATCTTAGCATCAATTTCTTAGTATCGGTGTCTTAGCATCGGTAGCTTAGCATCGGTAGCCTAGCATCGGTGTCTTAGTATCGGTGTCTTAGCATCAGTAGATTAGCATCGATAGCTTATCATCAGTGACATAGAATCGGTAGCTTCACATCGGTAGCTTAGTATCAGTGTCTTAGAATCGGTGTCTCTTTGGACCTTTGATAGTCATCAGTGCGACCATTCATCATCGGTGGGACCGTTCATCGTGAGTGACTCAGGAAAATGACTAATGGTGAGTCAAGATAGGGAATTCTTACAAAGTGTCTAATCAATCCAAAATATTTCCAGGTCAACCATAAACATACATTGATCATAGATAGTCATTTGTATATATGATTTAAACACATTTAGAACAATTTGAACAAAATACTAAAAGGAAATAAATAAAACTAAGATTTGTGATTATTAAAATAACCATTCCACAGAGAGTTCAACAAATAAGAATCATAAATTAAAAAATACGTGTGATGCTTTCGTATGAGGGATTTTGGTCTGTAGTTTTTATTAGATAAAGAATAAAACAGAATCAAATCTTCTTTATCACATCCATACAAAAGTATGTGGTCTGATAAATGTTGCTAGAATTCATAGATAAAGGTAAATTGTCCTTTTCATTAATTTTTTAAGAAGAATTGATTTCTTGTGTGATGGATATACATGGGAAATGGAAAGTGAAGGATGGCATGAAATGTTATTATCCAATTGCAGAGAATGATACTAGATGGAAAATCAGTGTCTTTTGGTCCGAAAATTTATGAAAATATACATCCATTGAGATTGAAAATTACCTAAAGAAGCATGGAATACAACATGAGGTGGCTGTTGTGATAACCCCATGAAAAAATGGAGTTGTTAAGTAGATGAATCGATAAGTGAATAATATAGAAAGAACTCTGCCAATTGAGATTTGAATCCCTCTACATTACTGGAAATAGGTTCTTCAAGGTGTGGTGTATATTCAAAAATTGAACAGGGATTTATATGCGTGAATCCAAATCATCATATGACTAGTGGAATGTAAGGAAGCCTCTTTAGAGTATTTCCTTGTATTCAAAATTAAATGATTTATCATAAAAATATGGAAATCATGGAATGTATGGTGATGTGCTAGATGAAGGAGAATTACTTAGATATTAAATTAACAAAAAAGTCTAAGAATGTTTTAATAATCATATTGGAAGACTTTTTAAAATCATAGATGTTACGATAATTTAATATAAAACCAAAAATAATCTGACGGGATCTTATGCAGATTTGACTAATGATTCAGAAGAAGGTGGACATGGAATAGATTAGAATATAGAAGTATAGTAAGGAGTAAAAAACATTCGGAGGTTATAATGTGATGTTGATTAAGATGTAGAATCAAAAGAAGAAATCTTGGAGGAAGAAAATTATTCTGAAACTCATAGAAGAAATCACTTACAGAAATTGATCACTCTAACATCATTTGGGATTGGATATCAACCACTCAATCCATAAGAATGAGGATTAATTCACATTCTTACTTTTTGTTATTTGTGGAACCATCCTCATATGAAGAAGATATAAAGGTTGAATCATGGGTTAAAGCCCTAGATCAACAATTGGATCAGACTGACAAGATCCATTCATGGGATCTGTTCAAGAGACCTGAGGGTCACAATCTGATTAGTTCAGAGTGTATTTTCTAGGATAAATTTGATGAGAATGGTAATGTGATTAGAAATAAGGTGATATTGGAATTAAAAGGATATTTAAAGATAAAATGTGTTGACATTGAAGGAACTTACTCTTGTGTTTAGAAGAGAGGTAATCAAAAAATTTATTTCCATAGAAATATAAATTGGATACAAAGTGTATTGAATGGATGTCAAAATTTCCATCCTCAATGGATTTCTTAAAGTGGAAGTCTACATAGAACAACATGTAGGTTTTCTTCTTAATAATTATAAAATGAAGGTTTACATATTAATGAAGGTTCTTAATAGTGGAAAGAATGTTCCATGATCTTTGTATTCCCTACTAGAATCTTATAAAAATGAGTATAGATTTTAAAAGGAGTACATCAAAATCTCAATGGGAATAATTCTCTAACAGGTCATCTAATGGTTTTGGTGTATGTTGATGATATTATATTCAGTGGAAGTAGGTAGGGATCCATGGATGAATTTTCTATCCACTTGAGGTTAGAATTTGAAATGTCTATGATTGGTGAACTCACATATTTCTTGTGGTTGAACGTGATTTAGAATAAATACAACACATTTATCTCTCAAGAAAAGTATACAAGAGAGTTTTTGAAAAATTCCATATGCATGACTCCAAATCAATTTCAACTCTAATTATAGTTGGAACTAAACAGTGAAAGCATGAGGATGGGACTTATGTGGAACCCACCATGTATAAGAGAATCATTAGTAGGCTATTGTACCTAACTGCAAAACTACTAGATATCATATTTGAAACAAGATTCGTGGCCCATTTTCAATGTAATTTGAAGGAAGAACATATGGTGGTAGTTAAAAGAATAATTATGACTATTAAAGGTTCCCTCAATTTTGGATTAAACATTGTTGAAGGAATAGATATTGATTTATCATCATTTTCTGATAGTGATTGGGATTGATATATTGTGTATATAAATAATAGAAGTTGTGGATCATTTTTTTATTGGAAATATGTTTATGGGTAGGTTAAGTATGAAATAGGAAAGTACTTTTCTTAGTACGACTGAAGCTAAGTATATATCCACTACCACAGAATGCACTCAACTACTTTAGATGAAGCAACAACTGAATGATATTTGAAAAGAGGTGAAACATTCAATGGTTATTCACTATGATACCAATAGATATAATTAACATTACAAATAATCATGTTCATCTTTCACATACGAAACACATTGAAATAATATATCACTTTATTGAGGAAAACATTTAACAAGAAATGATTAATATTTATCATGTTGGTACTGATAATCAAGTTGTTGACATACTGACCAACACATTTTGGAAAATGTGTTTGAGAATCATCGGTAAAACCTCATTATTCAACCACCTCTCAGTGCATGAGGAAGTCATGAAAAACTCTTCTCTCTAAAATTATGTTAACTATTTTTAAATTTTTTATAGAGGTATTTCATGTTTATGGTTGAGATAAGATCCAATTTTATCTCCAAAATGTAAAAATATTTGTTTTGGGTACATTTCCAGTAGGGAAATGATAAACTCAATTGTATAAAGGGGAAACAATTTAGGGCATTTAATGATTCTATGACATGATGTAAATTTGGTGATATAAGGAAATAGTTTTGTGTATGTAATACTTATATGACATGATGAGAATTTGGTGTTATGAAGATAAAATCTAGGGAATGTAATGATTTTGTGACATGATGAGATTTTGGTGTTATTATAAAATATTCAAAACATATATGTGACTAATTAACATGTAAATACAATGATATTTATTTGTTATGAGGAATCAGTCAGAGCTTATTGGTGAAAAATTAACCTGCACATCTTTATGTAATAAAAAATAAAAGAACCAATTTTATGCTCTGCCTCTTGTTTTCTATATTAAGAATTTAGAATGTATAATTAGATTTTTTTTGAGTTGTTTCCAGCATAAAAGGTTTGGATAATGGAAAATGCATTATTGAATTTATCTTTAGATTTCCAACGAACCCAAAGGGGGATATTTTTGAAATTGAGGATTTTCATTGCTATAAATAGAGAATGGATTGTGTTTTTTGTCAATATTCACATGGAAGATCACTATGTTTTCAAGGGATGTTATCTTATTGTTCAAGCTGACAACATTTCTAATGGTGTTGTCGTTTCTAAGTGTTTGCCAAATTTTTAGGTACAAAAATTAGAAAATTGAGAATAGTGTTTTTGGATAATGGAGTTACGTGAAATATTAGGCGATGTTTTGAAACATGAATGAAATTATTTATTTGGGATCATCACATAAAAATATGGGGTTGGAAAAAATCATGCGAAATATTTCATAAGTGCACAGAAGACAAGGTTGTGTGGAAGAGACTGATCCGCCAAATACGACGTCAAAAGGGGTTCTATGTGCTCAGGGAGAATCGTATGTGAACTAACAAAGTCGTGTTAGAAAAATTCACATATGGATGTCAAAACCAATAAATAGGTGGCTAACCCAACTCATATTTGATTAACATTTCCAATGAATATCTGGATTGTCTACTACACGATCGATTTAAGAAGATAAGATTTAACAATAGTCAAACATGCCTGCAATGTGTTCCCTTCGTCTAAAATGACCAAGTGAACCTTTTTTATATTTGAGGAAATGATAGGGGTTTCTTGGAAATTATCGGTCATGTGCAATTGATTTATGATGATAAGTCCAAATCATTCATGCAAGAACATGTGTTGCGTGCAAGTGAAGTTTTGAGCTTCCAACAAACATTGGTTATCCAGTTTGTCTGATATGTGGTTTTAAGTGCATAAATTCAAAACATTTATGAAATAGAAGTATCATGATAGATAGAGACAAAAACATCAATGAAAATATAATTCAGGGACCATCACATAAATAAACTGAGTAAGTCTTAACCCACCGCAGTGTGCATGGTAGATTCAATAGAAGTGTTCCAAGAGATATAGTGTGTTATCCCAAAAATCATTGTAAGGTTGGTGTGGCCAGAACAATGTGACTATGTCTAAACTCTATTAATATATTACCATTGAATATTTTTTACATTGGTATTATAGACAACTTATCAGCGTATAGTCCTTGGACTATCCCTTAGTGGTGAACTAAGTAAAATTGATGTGTAATCTCTTTACATGTGATTTTTTCTGCACATTCTCATTAGATAGGTTTAATAGGTTCCTACCATAATGGGAACAGGATCGATTAGTTCAAAAGAAAAATATGACACCTTAATTCACCCCTCTCTTCTCATGGTGTTCTGGGTTCATGCACTTGTCTATTCATGTAGCAGCAATAGGAAGCCCTAGTGAATGTCTATAGAGTTCGTTTCATGATAACATATAAATAATGCGGTTTCATGGTGATCTTGTGACCACTATTGTGTATCATATGTGTGATTCATGGATGAACATCACCATGTAATGGGATGTAATAAAGAAACAACATCAGTTTCATGATGCTCCATTTCCAGGCCTTGCAGTGAAGACTCAAGGACATGTGCCCCCACATGCCATGCACTCCTCCTGACCATGCATTGTTCATGTGATAACCTTAATATAAATCTCCCAATCATGACCAAGGAACCCCCCAACTAAAGACCTATTCCAGTTTATGTGATTCATGTGAGCATTAGGGCTTCATGGGATTACATCCTGTGTGTACCCCTTGATAGGTGCATGGACTTGATACACATTGATAGGCCCTCACATTTCCCTATGAACCCTTTGAGGTGAGGGTGTGGAATGACACCACTACCCATGAATTTTTATTCATGGAAAATATTTCCTATATTAACATAAGGAATGATCCCTTTGGATATGAACCTTGAACATTTAAGATTGTTTGAGATCATAAAAATTATCATGATACCCCTTCATGACAAAAGTTTATGGTCCCATGATTACTATATTATTCATTGATTTTGTATTTTCCTGGTATGCGTCACCTTAATATCAAGATAGGCCTTAGGAAATTCAGTTTGATCTCATGATTTCATATTGACATATCGACTTTTTCATGTTATTTCATGTTGATATGTCACCATTGTTTGGTGATAACGCAAGAAAAAGTTAGGTTGATACAGAAATATAATGTAGTAAATTACCCATTCAATATGTGTAGTACCTTTGAAATATATAATTTTATCATGAAAATACATCCAAGACCAGTCCAATAATCATAAGAAGCACCTTAGACATGTTAGGTAGGCACTCTTGAACATTAAAAACAAGTCAGATTAATACCCCAAACATGTCGGGTGGATAAGCAAGACATTTGGAACATATAAATAATACATGTCATGAAAATCACCTAAGAAATGTCTACTTTATCAATAAGACACACTTAGAATCATTCCATATAGAATAATTCTTGTAATCTTTATCCACAGTCCCTCTTTATAAGGTAATTGTCCTTAATGGGATAGAGTTATGAACTCATGGGATGTAACACCCCGACCCCAGTTACCCAGAGTTAGTGAATTATTACATAACATTGGCATGATCACAAGAGATCCAATCCTGAAAGACCAATCAGTTTAGTAGCCTCTAAAGTACTAGATATATTTATAATTTTTACATTACATCATGAAAAAAACATCATCAACATTTTGGTCCATTTTGAACATACTTATATCCTTATCCTATCCATACAGTTCAACCATAAAACACTTCTTCACTACCTGGAAAAAATAAAACATAGAAAGGGGTGAGGTTAGATGCTTCGTAAGGATATTAATATAGGGAAAACATTCATAAATAATCATAAACATTTAAGGAAATGTATTAGACTAAAAAAATCCTTTTTTACATAAACATCAGCATAATATGGAAATTATAGAATCAAATAATGAAATTTACTTATTCACATGAATATTCTACTAGTTGAATAATCACATGCAATATCAATAGCCACTTTCATAATGATGGAATTCATAATGCTAGACTTCATAATCACATAGTCAAGGCCTTGTGCCATGACAAAAAATAATAGTTTTTCAAGGCCTTGTTCGAAGACACTTGTTTTTCTCATTAGACCTATAGATGCATTGAGGAGCTATAACGAGCTCCATTAGTTAGTTAATAAGTCAAATGCATTCCACATATGAAAAGAATTAAACATAACATAATCATTATTATTAAAAATAGAATACCAAATGTCAATACATTATCCATAAACCATGAATGGTATAATAATAACACATCCACATTTAAACATATCACAATACCTTCAATACAATACAAAAAATTTGTATCATAATAAATCAACTTCAAATTATCATAAAATCCATCAAAAGGATGTTGACATAGATGAAATAAATACTTTTTATAGAGAAATATCTCTTTTTATTTGAAATAATTTAAAAGTCATATAATTTGAAAAGAAAACACTTAATTTGAAAATATTCTTATATGTTTGTAAGGGAATCTTCGACGATGTTTTAACAGAAAAAAACAGTATCACTCACCGTATAAGTTAAAAAAACATTCTAACCTTAAATTTTTCGATATGGTCATAAAGTACCTTGTTTCAAAAATGACGGAATGATTCCTTTCAAAAAAAATATAAGGTCAAATAATGGAATATATGACTTTAACACATTGTCTAGTAAATAGTAAAATTGTTTTGAAATAATTTTTTAAGAAAACACGGATGTGAATGATAAAGAGGTCCCAGTAGATACTTACAAAAGAACAACCTCGGATAATAAAGAGATTGTGGAATTAACCCTCATGTTGTACTTTTTCATGGTTGAGGGTAACTTATCCACCTCTATAATAGCTAAATAATTTTTATTAAATTATTCAATAACTATATACATAAATATGTTATCATATATTATCCTCTAATATGGCTTTGTAAATAATATTTTAGTAGTATCATTGTTTCGGGTGTTAACTGGTCCATTTTCCATTATATGCTTGATTACGTAAGCCATGTTACTTATGGATAGGATGTATTTTATTTATATCAAGATTTATATTAAGTTCATATGAATTATTTTTAAACATAAAATAAAAATTATTCTCGAATGATTATGATGGTGAATGAATCACATCGCGTTCGTGGCAACGGTAATCCTTACGTACAAACAAGTGACAATATCATTATATTGATGGTGAAATTGTATATAATTGGATGGTATGTCATATATACATAATCATTAGAATCTTTTTTATTATTTACATCAGTTATGCTGATTATTATACCCATCCAAATAATGAAGTGTTTTAATAACAAACTACACCACGACGTGCAGACAGTAAGCCTTACACACGCACATATGGTGACTTTTTCATTCATATTATGGATAGAATAATGAATATGGTTGTACCATTTTAATAACATCACAGTATATAAAAAATATTGGAGTTATTATTTTATAATTTAAACAACAATGAAAAAGGAAGTGGAAGAATAAATGAACTTGAAAGAGGTGATAAAATATTTACCTCTTCTTCGGGTTCTTCCTTTTTATTTGATCAAAATGGATCCTTATAAGGGATTTATGATCAAAGTAACCTTTCTAGGTTGAAGGGACGATAGTTGAGAGGATATTGTTTCTAGTTTTTTCCAATCCAAACGTCTATGGTAATGTGGAATTAAGAGAAGGGTAAGTGGCCTTTTATAAGAGAGGTGATAGTCACTTTAGGAAAAGCTTGAAATATTATTTTATATTAAAAACATTTTCTGTTTATAATGGCTCCAAAAATGAATTTTTTAGAGGCTAAGTTGTGGATGGGTCTAAAACCTCTCAACTAATAGGTTTTAGATAGGTTTAGGTCATCATATTATCCTTATATTTTAGATTTAACTTTTAGATAAATAGTTTGACATTTACCATGTCTCTTTGTATTTTTATATTATATGGTTAATAAACACACTATAACAAGTTAAGAGAACCCCATGAGGTTCATTGTTAATATTTATAACCTTATTTAAGTCATTTGGCTGATTCTTAGATTTTTAGGAATATTAAATCAATTAATAATATAGTATTTGTTTTAAAAACACAATTATGTCAATTTTGACACTATATAGTATTTGGTTTTTATGAAAATCATAACAGCATTATTACATCAAAAAAATTATTTAATCAACCCTAACATTTCATATTAACCTATAAAATTAGTTTGATTCATCAAAAGTCTCCAATTAATTTTATTTGGATATTTGTAATATCATTTATTTTAATCTTTCATAAATAAGGAAATTACTACATCATCATTGTGTCATAAATAAAATGAATTATATAATATCTATAAATTATAAATAAAATATAATTATGTAGGAAATATTTTTAGCTTTTAATTAACATTTATAGTCTAATTTAAAATGTTGGTATCCAAATATTAAAAATGGTTTAGTTATTAAACATTGAATTTAACATTTTTAACTCTTCTTTAAATAAAATAATAATAAATGTCCTAATCTAATCCAATTGGACCAAAGGTGGTCATATATTATTCCTATGGTTGTTTTTGGTCGAATTACACTTATCCAATAGAATTAGGAAATGTTTTAGGGTAATTTTGATTTCATTTTTACCATTAATTAATCTATTTCCTTTTAACCATGGTAAATAAAAGTCAAAAGTTACTATTCATAAAAAATTATTTTAATCCTATTGAACCACATTTTACATACTGATATTAACCATGTCTCTTGGTTTTTTGAAATTCAACTCATAGAAGTAGTAAAATTATATTTTATGTAAATTTTCAAATGCTACTAGGAGGTGGGTAAAAGACGAAAACAAGTTCAATAAAATTTGTATATATCTAAATTTATTATAAAATTACTCCTAGGAATTAAATTAAACGTATATAGGTATTATGTATCTAATTTGACCTAAAATAAATATAAATAAAATAAATAAATATTTAAATAAAAAGTTTGTTTAAACCAATAACATAGTATTTTCACTATTCATCAGAAATTGAAAGTTTTAAGAAACATACCCAAAATTAACTAAAAGTTCATTTCGATATTTGAAATTAAAAAATGATGTCCATTTGGAAAAATAAAATTAATGAAATTTCAAAAAGTATGTATTAATATTCATTGCGGCTAGTTTGATTGGTTGTAGTGTGTTAGAATCTTGAAGTTGCGTACATTAAATCTATTGAATTATTCAAAGGGAAACATACTTTGTAATCTTGGGGTGTTACATTCTTCCCTCCTTTAAATAATTTAGACCTCAAAAGTTCTATGATACTACCGCACAAAAAGTTTCAGGAGATTCTTCATCAAAAGTTCCTCAAGATCCCACATTTCCTCTTCCATCTTATGGTTTCTCTATAGAGCATTTACAAGATGAGTCGTCCTGTTTCTCAACACTTGTAATCCTGCATCAATAATTTTGATAGTCTCTTCAGAATAAGACAGATTAGGTTCCGATTCAATTTCCACATAGGTGAGTATATGCATTGGGTGATGCATGTATTTTCTCAATAGTGATACATGGAACACACTGTGAACATTGGAGACACTTCGAGGCATTTCCAAACGATAAGATACAACTCCAATTCGTTCTAGAATATCGAGAGAATCGATGTACCACGGACTCAATTTACTCTTCTTACTGAAACGTATACCACCCATCCATGGAGATACCTAAAAGAAAACATGATCTCCTACATGAAATTCCAAATCCTTCCTTCTATTATCGTTATAGATCTTTTGCATACATTGAGATGCTTTGATGTGGGTTGGGATAACCTTCACCTTTTCCATCATTTCCTCAACAAGTTTAGGGCCTACGAGTTTTCTTTCACCAACATAATCCCAACATGTTGGTGTGCGACATCTCTTTCAAGATAAGGCTTCATATGGTGCCATCTGAATACTTGAATGGAAGATATTGTTATAGGAAAATTCTAACATAGGTAAATATTGATCCCACATAACTTGAAATTCATGTGAGCAAGATCTCAACATGTCTTTTATGGTTTGAATAGGTCATTCTGATTGTCCATCAGTTTGAGGGTGGTTGGCAGTGCTCAAATGAACTTCAGTATCTGGGGCCTTCTGAAGACTTTTCCAGAATCCTAATGAAAAACGTGGATCACGATCAGAAACAATCTATAGGGGTACAAAATGGAGTCTTAAAACATCATTTATATATAGTCTTTCCAGACGTTCATGTGGTAAATCTTCTCTTAAAGAAATAAAATGTGCTGACTTGGTAAGACGATCAACATTGACCCATATTGCATCATTCTTTCTAGGATTCATTGGTATCCCCATGACAAAGTCCATCATAATATTATCTGATTTCCACTCAGGCATAGGAATATGTTTCATTAATCCTTAAGGATGTTTCCTTACAACATTAACTTTCTGAAAAACCATACATCTTGACACAAAATCAGAAATCTCCTTCTTCATGTTGTCCCTATAAAAATGTTCTTTCAGATCTCTATACATCATAGTGCTACCATGGTGTATAAAGATATTAGAGTGATGAGCATCATCCAACAATTACATTTTTTAGATCAGGCATATCAGGACCACAAACACTCTTCCCAAATTTTAAAATTCCATATTTATATACAAATTCGATCAATCTCCCATCATTCACAGATTTAATTTTCTTTTGAAATTCCTCACCATCAGTCTAAGAATATTTTATCCTTTCTAGTAAGGATAGTTTGGAATTTATTTGAAAAAGTATTTATGCATCACCTTCTATGGTTATTTCCATATTCATCATTACTAGATCCATGAAAATAAGATCCCTTTCAACTATCATCTTGTTCAAAACACCATGATCCTTTCTGATCAAAGAATCTGCCACCTTATTTTCCATCCTCGGGTGGTAGTGCATTGTGATATCAAAATCCTTGAGTAGTTCAATCCATCTCCCTTTACTCAAGTTTAGTTATTTTTGTGAGAAATATACTTTAAACTCTTTTGATCAATAAAAATATCACATTTTCACCATAGAGATAGTGTCTCTATATATTCAGAGCAAAGATTATAGCTTTTAACACAAGATCATGATTGGGATAGTTTTTCTCATGAATTTTTAGCTACTGTGATACATAGGCAATAAATCAATAATTCTGCTTAAGGAAACAACTATGTCCTTTCTTTGAAACATCACTATAAATAACAAACCTATCATTCCCCGATGGTAGAGTCAAGATAATAGAATTAACTAATATTATATTGAATTCTTCAAAACAATTTTTACACTTTTTTCATTCAAATTCATGCCCTTTACGAGTGATCTTGGTTAATGGGTTAGCCGATCTGGCAATATACTAGACAAAATGATGATAATAACCTGCTAAACCAATAAAACTGCGTACCTCAGTTATACTCACCATTTCTTTACATTGTTGGATAGACTTGCTTTTTGAAGGATCAATAGAGATTCCATCCTTAGAGACAATATTTCCCTGAAAATAAATCTCATGAAGCCAGAATTCACACTTTCTCAACCTCCCATATATTTATTTTCTTATTTGATTCTTTAGAATAATGCGCATGTGATTTTAATGATCTTTATAGGATACGGATTAAACCAATATATAGTTAATAAATACAACAAAAAGTAATCAAGATATTTCTTGAAAACTCTATTCATTATATCCATGAAGACAGAGGGGGAATTAGTCAATCCAAAAGGCATTACTAAAACTCAAAATGCCCACAGCATGTTCGAAATGTTGTTTTCGGAATATCTTTCTTATTCACACACAACTGAAGATATTCAGATCGAAGGTAAATATTTGAAAAATATTTAGCTCCATGAAGTTGGTCAAAGAAAACATAAATAAGAGGTAGTAGATACTTGTACTTTATTTTTATAGAATTTATCTCCCTGTATTCAATGCACAGCCTCATAGATCTGTCTTTCTTTTTAACAAAAAGGATAGGGGCTCCCCATGGGGAAACACTCAATAAAATAAATCCCTTATTACTCAATTCCTCTATTTGTTTCATTAGTTCCACTAATTCCACAGTGGTCAATCTATATGGGGTCTTCTATATGGGCCTTGAACCAGGAATTAAATCAATGGAAAACTCAATTTCTCGTTATGGAGGATGTCCAGGTAAATCTTATGGAAACATATCAACATATTCATCCACAATAGGTATGTCCCAAATTCAAAAATTCTTTCCCCCACCCATAATTATTTCATTCTCATCCTCTCCAATAATTGATGTTAGTAGAGCTACTGGGGTGGATCTAGATAAGAATCATATGGTGATGATTCTTCCCTAAAGATAAGGTACTCCTTATCATCATTGTGAATTATAACCTCTTTCTTCTTACAATAACTATTCTTATCATGGTCCGAAATCTAAACCATACCAAGGATTATATCAAATTCAATCATGGGTATGACGATGACATCAGAAAATAAAGAACATGTATATTCCCTAATGGAGACTTATTCACAAAACATTGTTGTAATGATACTTCCCTTTGGAGTTTTGACTGAAAACTCCCTTGTTAAATAAAATTGGAAATATCTATTTTTCTGAAAAAATGAAGAAGATATGAAACAATGATATGATCCAGAATCAAGTAATGAATTTGATAAACTTGAGGAAACCATTAAAATAAATTCTAAAATGTCTTTCAGAGCTTCAAACTCAGCAGTAGTGATCAAATTAGCTTGGCCTTGCTCCATTGGCCTATTCTAAGGTAATATCCCTTGGCCTTTAGGATATTTATTTTCATAATGACCCTTTTCTATAAAATTGTAGCATTCCACATTGGAAGCCTCTTTCTTTCCCTTACAATCACGAGCTTGGTGGCCGTTTTCACCACACATGTAATAGACTCCCATTCCAATCAAGAAAGTAGTGGAGTGTTTATTCCCACATTTACTGTAGTAAGGATATAAAACTGTTCCCTTCTTCCCCATATTTCCATTTCCAGAGTGTTCAGCTGATCTATTCTTCTCCTACTTTCCTTTAAAGTCATAAGACTTAAAGAATTCTTTTTCTATCCTGATAGCACACGAGAAAATATCATCATATGATAAGAAGTATTTTTATACTAATGCTCCCAAGTGAAATGGTTTTAACCCATAAAATATTCGATCAATATTACTCCTTGGGTTACGTATATAATATATAACATGCCCTGTTATCCTTGTAATGTTGGCCTCATACTTTGCAACATTCTCATCCTCCTTTTTCCTCAGACTCAGAAATTGTCTTTCTATATCCGCTCGATGGTCTCGAGAAAATTATTTTTCTATTAAAATATTTATAAACTATCTCCATTCCATTTTTGATACTTCTTCATCTTCTTTTTTGTTTGGAATCATTCACCACCATTGATATGAATCTCCTGTGAGGTGATAAACTGCCATGACAACTTTTTCCATTTCGCTACTCCCCAAAGCATGAAATATTTCTCTAAGGAACATATATATTGATCAGCTACTAATGGATTTGTACTCCAATTGAATCTTGGTGGTTTTTCCTCATGAATATGTCCAACATTGATCCTCCGCGTTGTGTATCAGGGTGCTCCATGCGGGTAAAGTTATTATTCATAACAAGAGGGAGTTGTCTGAGTACGGTGATAAGCTGATCAGCACCAGTTGCATCACCAGCTCCACTATAATTATCTAAAGTTGGAGGGAAATCCCTACATGGATTACATGCATTGACACAGTTTCCATTCCATAAACTATTCACCATTTTTAAATAATGTAATATAGTAGATTAGTTTATGAATCTCAATACATAATTAGGAGCTTTTAAATACATAAAATAAATTGAATAGTTTATGGATATAATCCATAATAAAAAAATATCTTCTTTGAGGTGGTATATACTCATAATCCATTCATAATAGTTTGTATATAAAATGAGATTTATCCTAAGAATATCCCCTGGGAGTGTCGAAATCAAGAGTGCAGTAAGGCTCGTTATCGTGCACCATTTCTCATTCGAGTCTAGCTCAAAGTGTTGGTTTCAAGATTTACCCCTAGGTACATCTGTTCCAGAACCATATCTACCTGCTCGTATCCAGACTGGGATGTATTTCTTGGAAAACACAGAAAATATCTACAGTAAAAAAATTCTATGATGTTCTTTTATACGAATCATCAATGCCTATCTTATGGTAGTGTTCTCTAATTAGATTTTTTATAAATCCACTTTGAAAGGTCAGTACTGTACTCCCTCTATTACCAAATGTAATGCCCTAACCCCTATAACCCAAAGTTGCTGCATTATTACACAATATTGGCATGATCACAAGGGATCAAATCCCGAAAGACCGATCAGTTTAGTAGCCTTATAAGTACTTGATGTTTTCATATGTTTTACATTACATCAGGAAATAAAAACATCAACAACATTTTGGACCCTTTTTAACCCACTTATATCCTTAGCATATCCCTATAGGTCATCCATAAAATACTTCTTCACATCTTGGAAAAAATAAAACATAAAAATGGGTGAGATCAGATGCTTAGTAAGGATAGAAATATAGCAAAAACTTTCATATATAGGCGTAATCATTTATGGCAATGTGTTAGACTAAAAAAAATCTTTTTAAACATAAACATCAACCTAATATGGAAAAATATTAAAAAATTCCCTTTACTTATTCACATAGATATTCTACTAGTCAAATAATCAAAAGACATATCAATAGTCACTTTTATAATGATGGAATGCATAATGCCAGACATCATAACCACATAGTCAAGGCCTTATGACAGGACTACATATAATCTTGTGTCAATGACTTAATCCAAGACACCAGTTTGTCTCATGAGTCCTACTGATGCATCAAGGAGCAATAGTGGGCTCCACTCGTCACATACTAGGTCCAATTCATTCCTCGTATGAAAAGGTTTAAACATAACATAGACATTCTTATCAAAACTAGAATACGAAATGTAAATAATTTATCCATAAACCATTAATGGAATAAGAATAACACACACATAGTCAAACATATAAATAAACCTTCAATATAATAAAGATGATTTGTATCATAAGAAATCAACTTCGAACAAGTGTAAAATCCATCAAACGGATGTTGACATAGATGAATTCAGATCTTTTTTTAGTGAAATATCTCTTTCTATTTTGAAATAAAGTAAAAGTAATATAATTATAAAAGAAAACATTTTTTTTGAAAATATTCTTATAAGCTTGCAATGGAAGCTTCAACGATGTTATAATGGAAGAAAATATCCGCACTTTCCATATAAGTTAAAAAACATTATTTCCTTAATTTTGTCATAAAGCTTATAAAGTTCCATTTTTGGAAAATGACGTAAATATTCCTTTCAAAACATATAAGTTCAAATAAGGTTATAAATGAATTTTTCCCATTGTCTAGTAATTATTAATTTTTTTTGAAATAAATTTTTAGAAAACAAGGATGTGGATGATAAAGAGGTCCTAGTAGATACTTACGTAAAAACAATCTCAGATAATAAAGAGATTGTGGAATGGACCATTACCTTGTAATTTTCCTTGGTCGAGGGTATGTTAACCTCCTGTATATTAGTTAAATATTTTTTATTAAATTATAAAAAAATATATACATAAATATGATATAATATATGATCTTCAAATATTTCCATGTTAATTATATTTTAGCAGTATCATCGTTACAGTTGTTTAGTGATCTTTTTTCCTTCATATGCTCAATTACATAAATTTTTTTTGTTACATATAGTATGCATTGTATTTATAACTTGAATTATATTAAGATCTTATACGTTATTTTTAATCATAAAATAAAAATTATTTTTGAATTATTACAATGGGGATTGATTCTCATTGCGTTCGTGGTGACGGTAATCTGTACGTATGGATGAGTGATAATTTCCTTATATTGATGGAGAAATCATATGTAATTGGGTGGTATATCATATACAACGAATCATTGAAAAATTATATTTATTATTTACATCAGTTATATTCATTATTATACCCATATAAATAATTAACTATTTGAATAACAAACTACGCAATGACGTGGAGATGGTAAGTCATACGTACGCATGTATGGTGACTTTCATATAATGGATGGAATAATGAATATGGTTGTACTATTTTAATAAAATCACAGTATATAAAATATACTTGATTTATTATTTTATAATGGAAACAACTAAGAAAGAGAAAGTGTAAGAAGAAAATAACTTGAATGAGGAGATGAAATATTTACCTCTTCTCCGGGTTCTTCCTTTTGATTTGATCAAAAGGGCTCCTTACGTTGGCTTACTGATCAAATTATGTCCTCTAGGTTTAAGGGAGGATAGTTGAGATGATATTTCAATGGGGGTTGTCCGAGAAAAAAGGCTTTGGAGGTGTGAAAGTATGATAAGGGGAAATGGCCATTTTATAAAAGAGGTGAGGGTCACTTTAGGAAAATCTTAAAATATTATTTTATAATAAAATCATTTTCGGTTACTAGTGGATCCAAAATTAATTACTTCGAGACTATGGTGGTTATGGGTCGAAAAAATATCAACCAATAGGTTTTAGACAGGTTTAGGTTATCCTATTAACCTTATCATTTAGATTTAACTCTTAGTTAAATAGTTTGACATTTACCATGTATCCTGGTATTTTTATATTATATAGTTAATAAACATACAATAACAAGCCAAGAGAACCCCATGTGGTTAAATATTAATATATATAACTTTATCAAATTATTTTTGCCGAACTGTATATTTTTAGGAATATTATATCAATTAATAATATATTATTTGTTTTAAAAACTCGATTATGTCAATTTTGACACTATTTAGTATTTGGTTTTTTTGAAAATCATAACAGAATGATTACTCGAAAAAAATTATTTAATCAACCCTGACATGTCATATTAACCTAGAAAATTAGTGGAATTCATCAAAAGTCTTATTTGGATATTTATAATGTCAATTATTTTAATATTACATTAATAAGGTAAAAACTCCCGCATCATTGTGTCATAAATAAATTAAAGTATTTAAATTATAAAAATTATAAATAAAATACTATTATGTAGGAAATATTTTTATATTTTAAATTAATATTTATAGTTTAATTTATATTGTGTTTAACCCTATATTAAAAATGGTTTAATTATTAAACATTGAATTTTACTCTTCTAACTCTTCTTTAAATAAAATAATAATAAATGTCCTAATCTAATCTAAGTGGACCAAAGGGAATCCTATTTTATTCTAATCTTTTTTTCATCGAATTTCACTTTTCTAATAGAATTAGGTCATGTTTTATAGTAATTTTGATATAATTTTTACCCTTATTTAGCCTATTTACTTTTAACCGTTGTAAATTAATGTCAGAAAATCAATGTTCGCCAAAAATTATTTTCATCTTATTGAACCACATTTTACTTGTTTATATTTACCATGTCTCTCGGATTTTTGAAATTCAACTCAAAAAAATGGTAAAATTTTTTATGCAAATTTCCAAATGCTCATAGGTGGTGGGTAAAACACGGTGAAAACTTCTATAAAATTTTTATAAATCTAAACACATTATAAAATGACTACAATGAATTACATTTAACATATATAGGTATTTTGTATCTATTTTTACCTAAAATAATTTTAGATAAAAAGTTGGTTTTAAACAACAATGCAGGGTTTTTCACTATTCATCAAAAATTGAATGTTTTTAGAAAAATAACAATTGTTCACCCTAAGCTAATTTCGATATTCTAAATTCTAAAATGAAATTAATTTTGAAAAATAAAATTTATAATATATCCAAAAGTGGGTATTACTATTCATAACGGCTAGTTTGATTTCCCGGGTTGTGTTAGAATCTCGAAGTTGCGTACGATGCAACCTACTGCATTATTCAAAGTGAAACGTACCATGTAATCTTAGGGTGTTACATGTGACCCTATTTTTTCATTCTCTCAGGTGATCACACTATAACTTTCAAAAAATATTGGGGAAAACATCCATGGTCATCATCAAACCACTTTAATCTACCATAAGATGAATTTTGAGTATTCTAAATGGAATCCTAAATGTGTAATACCTAACCCAACAAAACTACATGAACTCTAATTGCTGTTATAACCATGATGTGTAGAAAACCTTTGTAAGGACATATCTCTAATGGGAATCCACTTTTATGTAAGTCCCTCCATCTCGCCTAGGTTTGACATCCTTCCTCATCCATTAACAAATGATAAGTGGGATCATATAGGACCATTATTTTAAGTGTAATCCATGGCCATGCCCTTAGGAACCTCAATCACATCAGTGATTTTTGGATTATTCAAACTATAATGAATCAGATTCATGTTATAAAAAATATATATAATATTCCTTCATATGGACCGAGCTCCAAACCATATCCTCCATGAGATGGGTAATCATACCTCTCTGAGGGAAACATTAATTTGTAATCCCTTTTTAGAATTTCTCTCATACAATATGTCTGATCTCCTTTTATCCCTTGTTTCTCACAGTGAGCCCAAATAATGTGGTCTTAGAGGCTTCTAATTATATTAATGATATTTTGATGAGGATTTGATAGTTTTGGCTCATCATGGGCATGTAAGTCTAATTACATCTCATCATTTCTCAATGTATCATACTCCTGAAAAAGTAATCCAGTGAATTCTTATATGTATAGGTCCCGCCTAAAGCCCCTATTGTTGTATCTCTCACAATGAAAATTCTCATATAAGAACTATGTGGACATTGATTCCAATCCTAAATGGGGTATATAGGATGCCTAATAGAGGTTTGAGTATGATATTTACACCCATACCATATGATGTTAAATTTCGTGGATCGATCTTGTCAATCAACCATAAACTATGGAAAAAAATCCATGGTATTTGTTTCAATTTTCTCACAGGATACATATGATTCCTCAAATAGTTTCAATCCTTTCTCCTTTACAACAACCACTTCCATTGATGGAAATAAACTCCAGAGTTTCTAAACATTGTTGTAAATTAATCATCACAAATAAATTTGAGAATGATGGAGAACATGTGATGTGCACACAGTTGTTCTTTGCAATACATGGTCTTTATCAAGTCCTTAACAAAGGGGTAACAACTATCCTATCAGTACTTATGAATTATTTTTCAATCATATCATAAATCAATAATAGAGTCATGGATTAGGAAAATCACCCCCCCCACCAATGGTGAGATGATCCTGACCACCTATATTATCGGCCAATGTGATTTTATAAGTTTCAGTAGGTCTAAAAGCTCGACAACCAACTGCCATGGTAAAGAAGGTCTGTACCTAGTTATTGATATGGGAACCATTAGGAGATTCCATTAATAATAAATATTGCAAAACCTAACATGAAGAGATTTGTCACACATTCATGACCCTCACGACCAAGTAGCAGGCCAAAAAAATTCTAGATTTGTTGGGAAGTAGTATATTATGACATTGAATTAAATAATGATTTTCAGGACCATGTCTTCCTAATATTTTTCATAACCTACACATATATTGAACATAACCCAAAAAATTATACATAAAACCGAGATCCATGAAGACATCATAAATTCCATTATATAAAAGGAAACCATAATTTATATTATGAAACACCATAAAATAGATTGGTGGTACAATAATATACATAACAGAAATGATGATATATAAATTGGTTTATCCCTTAGATAAAACATAAATAGTAAAACAATTTAAGTAAATTTAATAGCCTATATACCTACTCATAAGACTGACTCTTTTTTAATTAATCACTACTGGAAAATGGACCTATCCCCACGGTTTTCCTCAAAACCGTGGGGATAGGTACCCCCTATACCCACGGTTTTGGAAAACCGTGGGTATAGGTCAATTTTCAAGACCTGTACCCACAAAACCGTGGGCATAGGGGGGGTCTATCCCCACGGTTTTCCAAAACCGTGGGGATAGGTCTTGAAAATTGACCTATACCCACGGTTTTCAAGAACCGTGGGTATAGGGGTACCTATCCCCACGGTTTTGAGGAGAACCGTGGGGATAGGTATAGGATAAAAAACCTATACCCATGGTTTTGAAAAACCGTGGGTATAGGTTTCCCATGTGTGCACGGGAAATTTTTTTTTTCCGCGGGAAAGATTTTTTTTTGGCAGGAGTCCTATACCTACGGTTCTTCCCTCTATACCCACGGTTTATATAACTATATTTAACTAAATATATATATATATACACATAATTGATAGTAGGGTAGTGGTAGACGTGGTACATTACAGCGAAGAGGTCGTGGGATCGAAACCCGCCTGCAGCTTTATTTTAGGATCTATACCCACGGTTTTGAAACCATGGGTAAAAGCCATTGACACCATGGAAATTGGGAATGTTTTGTTGACACGGTGGCAGAACACCTATACCCACGGTTTTGGAAAACCGTGGGTATAGGCTGGGGACCTATACCGACGGCGTTCCAGCCCACGGTTCCCAAAACCGTGGGTATAGCCTATACCCACGGTTTTGGGGGCTATACCCACGGTTTTGAACCGTGGGTATAGGCCTTTTTTCCAGTAGTGAATAGATCTTGATACACTTCTCAACAGAACAATATACCTATCTCCATGTAAATACCTATACATGAAATGACATCTTCATAGTCGAAACATATACATTGAAATTTGTTACTTGTATATAAGTAAGAAAGGATTCTAAAAACCATGGTATGAGTCAACCAATTTCTTTGACTCGCTAGAATTTAGTGATAAAGTTGATGAATGTTAAAGTATGTGGAGAGTAAAATCAAACCCACCATTTCAACATAACCAAACCATGCACATATAATACCATACTATATTATTACCATTGAAAGAAGTCTTGTTCACCCCAATAGCTCATACTTCTGCTTCCTAACTCACACCATGTCAGACCTACATCATGTCCAGATGAATTGTAAAACATATTCACACTTATCTCATTAGATTTTATCATCAAGAGGTCTCACTATATCTATAAATACTCAGTAAAAAGGGTCTTATCAAACCATTTTACCATCAAATACAATTCAACTAAGAAAAACCCATCTAATCATGGTAAATAATGATTGTGTTAAAAAACAAAATAGATCCCAACCATTGATGATTAGTGTAAAATGATAATAAAACAAAAAAGGGAAATAAATTTGGGACTAATTAAATAAATATTGATATTAAATAAATACTATGGTAAAAAAATTTACAAACACAAATAATATGGCCCAATAATATAAAATAACAATCTCATCTCTCACACATTAGAGCATCTCATCAAAATTGTCTTCACAAAATCAGTCTCCTATGAAAACAATAAAACACTTTCTACTATATCTCAGTTTTGATAGGTTTTCATAATTTTTTTCACTCAATGCATCTTATTAAAACACTAATACTACATAGATATCAACAAAATTATATATCAACAGCGCTATTAACACGTGTATTTCATGTAAATAGTCCTACTGATTATGAAACCTTAGGGGATGTAGTTTCCTTATATAACATGGAACCAAAAAACCCTAGTGTTTCCCACCATCAAACATATTCCTTTTACTGTCATTATTTCATATCAAGTAAGCTATGTGGAATTAAAAACTAACCTATGTACAAATTCCAATAGAGAAAAATATTCATCCCTCCTAACCTCTCAAAAAGGATATCATGTTTAATGACTCAAGTCAAACCATCATTCCACTATCATCTTTACATACTATAGGTATATAACCTAATAAAATGTCAATTTTACAACATCATTCCCTCATAGAGTACTTGGAATTTTGATCTGTATCATTTTGGAAGTTGTCTATCATAAAAAGAAGGAAACTCAATATACATTACAACATGAATAATGAGGTATCCTATACACTGTAAATTTAAATACATGAAAATGTTAACACACCATCATAATATTCTTAAACCCTAACTTTCATAATTGATTAGTCCCATATTTGATTATCTCAATCCCCATACACTAAGGTAAAAAGAAAGTATGGACTGATAAACACTAATGAATCCAACAACTCATAATGATTTTTGACCACATCCAAAATATAATGTAGTATAGTCTCACTCATGACACAATGACATTCAAGGTATCTCATAATATTCCAAAAATATAACATAACCTCATAAAAAGTTCAAGACCACTTAGTTTACAAATCATTCAACTTCATCACTCAATCTACATATATTGGGTTACAATTATTCTTATTAATGATCACATTATAAATAATATCACATGGTTCCTATGGAATCTCACTAGTAATGAACCTATAGGGTTCATATATCCAATCAAACTAACCCATAAACCAAAAGAAGGTTTCACATATAGTTCTTGTGTTATCATAATGTCCAACAAAACTAATGTAAAATGCATGGAAACCAAAAATTAATAGTATTTAAACATTCAACCATGATTTAGAAAATAGGTAATTAACAATAAAAGGTCGACCATGATAAACTGTTTTTTGAAGAATACCCCCTTCAATTTTATATTGTATAAAATTCAATAACCAGTTTAGAAAATTATATAAGGAGTTGTCATGTTTGTTCTTTACCAACACAATTCCTTTAAAAAATCTTAATGGGAATCTTTTTTTTTTGAAAATAATATTTTCATTCTATTGAAATAAAATTTCAAAATCAATTCATTTAAATCAAACATTCCATAAATATCTCTATTGATTTCAAAATTCACAATAATAAACATCTTAAAATATTAAACTATCTTCAATTTATAAAAAAATTCAAACACTAATTAATGGAGAAAAATAATCCATATTATTATATTCTTTATGACATTTGAAAAAGGATCCACCATAAAACCATTTAGAAATAATTCTACGCTATGTGGACTACTAGGAGAAAACAAGCATATCCTATTTATATTATGTCACGAATCATATCTGGTCACCATCACTACTAGCACCAAACCCAACCCATATAAATTTCCTAAGGGCATTCCATATCTCCACGGATAGCACAAGTTCCCAGGTATCATGAATTATGGTTTGGGAAATATTTACTTGATTTTATAATCATTTAACAACAAAAAAACAATCAATAAACCAAATATTGAAATTTTTGTGAAATATATCTTAAATAAAATCCAGAACTGAACACATAGGTTTTATCATGAACCAAGAGGTCCATATATACAAAACATTTGTATCAAAATATCCCAATGGAATCCACTAAAAAATTGGTTATCACCCACAGGCCACCTGCACAACACTGCACCAAGGGAAGGAACTTGAAACCTGAACCACTATCACCCAAGGCCTTGCCTTTACCTGTGTCAAACATGCTCAAGTCTACTAACACCCAAGTGGTGTAAATAGTGTTTTTGCACAAACCCAATATTATACCTCCAAAAGGATTTTAAATAGTATGAAATACAAGATTAAAATAATGCATGTTTTTTATAAACAAGAAATGGTGGCAATAAATATTAAAGAATGAAACTTTGAGTGGTATACAATTTTCAATGTTTAATTTCAATGTGTGAACAAAATTATTTAAAAAATTTAATATAATATATTTTTACAGACAAACACACCCTAATCCAATAAAAAATAAAAAATATCCAACAACTAATATTCTTGGGAACACCCCTAGGGACTAGTTAGTTTGAGGCCCCATGTACCTCGTAACTCGGTGTAAAGTAACCATAGTAATATAGGTTATCATGAAAAATACACTAGTAGTTAACATACCCATAACCTATTGGTCCCAAAACATCATTAATATAGTTTTTTCGTGTTGTAAATGTCTATAATTCTATGTTAAAGATGGACAAAACCACTCTGGAGCAGTTGCGTACTTGTACAAATCTACACCAAGATACTCAGGTTTCCCCTGTTGAGCTGAAACGAATTACACATGTTACCAAAAGAAATTTTCACATAAAAGAACCAGTTATGGTAATCCGCATTCAAAAGAGTATCTACACATTATTTCCCCCACATCTATCACTCAATAAAACATTTTAAATTTTTATAAAATAACATCACAAAAAATTACAATGTATTTCACATAAAATAAATTGAAAATCCCACATTGAACACCATTTGCATACCCATATTTCAAAATAAATATAATTGACATCACTAAAAAAAATTTATAATACCATTTCACCAATTAGTAAAAATCCTCAAATGATCCAATATGGGATATCCCTGAAAAACACCAATGTTCAAACAAAATTGTCATTTTTCCACAATTCGCATAACAAATGCCACCAAAAAGAGTTTTATCACCAATGAAAAGTGATGATGAACATAAAAAATTTATAAATCCAATAATTATAAATCATACATGATTTCTTACACATGGAATCAACTACCACAAGTGTCAAAACACAACATCCTTGTGTTGAATTTCACCCACACCATCGCCACACCACAAGGGAGTTCAATCGAACCTAAATCCACAAGATTATACCCTAAAAACCGAGATCAAATACAAGGTTTGAATCCCTACTTTCTAAAAAATATGGACTTTATGAAGAAATGGAAGAAACCCTAACAAAATTGGAGGAGGAAGGAAGGTGACCAACTTACTTATGCGATCTTGAAGAAATTTTCCCAAGGCCACAAAAATTTGATTCTACAACAAACCAAAATAGGCAGGGATGATAGAATGAGGGTGAGGAGGTCAATTAGATATTGAAATGGGGGAAACAAGTGAAAATATAATGATTTATGGATGAAACTAATTACCTTCTCAAATCTGGATGATATGAGGATCCTTGTGAAATTTCACCCTAATCAATGATGAAAATGAACTTCATAGAGGAAAAATAGATATTGGGGGTGATTATATGGTTTTTCAATTCGAGTGGGAGGTGGAATAAACCAAAACAATAAAAAATTAATGATATATTAAATAATTAAAATTTTTAATGCAAGAATTGTGCTCATGGGTTGGACAAATTCCTAAATAAATAACCTATATCCAAATTGATAATGAGTTCTTAAGGGGTCCAAAAAGAAATTTTGGTTTGAATAGGTCTTGGTAGGCTATATGGGAAGTAGAATGGGTTAAAATTGTTAATAAATGAAGGATTTATAAAAGAAACCAATTTTGTTTTTAAATCTAAAAATGGTCTCATGGTTTGGCCTAAATCATGATAAAACCCCATTTCTCTAAAAATACATGGGAAACCACCAAAAAAATAGATAAATAATATAAAATAAATGAAAAATACCTTGAAAATGTGTCATGTATGTGACAATTATCCCCACCCAAAAACATTTCTCCCTTAGAATGTCATCTTTAAGCCTGATCAGATTAGATAAATGGAAACTACTCTTCGACCAAAGGCTTCTGCTACAATGTTTCAGGCTCATCAGTCCCATGCTTCCATAGGACTCAAACTAGAGGAATAATTTTACCATAGAAATATTTTCTTTGGATTACAAAATTTGCATCGGCTGCTCAAACACTGATAAATTGGACATTATCTTATCTTCTTCCCAATTCTGCACAAGGGACAGATCCTGATTGTACTTCTTCCATTGGGATACATGGAAGAAATCATGAATGGAATTCAACTGAGAAGGAAAGGCCAACCAGTATTCCACCCTGAAAATATTCTCATAGAACTAAAAATGACCAACATATTATGGTATCAACATCCCTTTATTTCTAAATCGACAATGGAACAAACGAGGGGGCACTTTAAAAAATACCCTAACACCCACATAAAAATCTATGTATCGACGCCTCTAGTTATCATAAGATTTATGATGACTCTAATCTATCAACAAGTGCTTCCTGGTCAACGTGAACTTCTCAGACATCTCCAGCACAAGGGTCGACCTCAATAGTGATGTCTCACCTACCTCAGCCCAATATAGGGGGGATATACAAGGTTGACTCTAGAGCGCCTTAGAAGGATCCAATCAAATCGAAGATTGGTAATTATTATTGTTGTAAAATTCAACCAATACCAAATTTCTATCCCATGAACCCCCAAATTCCAAAACACATGGATGGAGCATGTCCTCCATGACCTGATTTTCCCGCTCTATCTTACCATCTCTTTGAGGATGGTATGCGATGCTCATCTTAACATGAAACCCCAAGGCCTTCAGAAGGCCATCCCCAAACAGGGAAGTGAAATGGGGGCCTCTATCTGATACAACTGATAATGGAACCCCCTGAATCCTTACCAACTCATTAAGATACAAACGGCCCAACTCATCCACTATAGTAGTATCTTTGATTGGAATGAAGTGGAATGATTTGTTCAGACGATCAATCACCACCCAAATGGAATTATTACATTGAGGTGTATGTGTTAATCTAACAATTAACTCCATGGAGGCCTCATCCCACTTCTAGGTAGGTATGGGTAATGGCCAGAGTAGACTGAAATTCCTTTGCAACTCTAATTTCACCTGCTGACATGTCTTGCATCTTGACACGAAGCAAACTATGTCCCATATGATACTTGGACAATAGAACTATCCCTTCACATTAAAATACCTATTTGTGGCACTCAGATGGATATCCCACTAAGACTAGTGTCTATCATGCATCACCACCTTCTGTAGATTTGATAACACTACTGAACAGACCTTGAATTACAATATTCCCTATAGAGACGATGATCAATTAGATGAAGTCTCCCCACATTGAAAAATGTTCCTCAACCATTGAAATATCTAATCAATGGGGTTTTTAGGCTGAATCAAGTCAAAGAGAGAATGAGTCAATTGAATTCTCACTAAGAACACACCTCCAATGTGATCCTTGGTCTGCACATACATCTATGAAAAGAGCTCCAATAGAGTACACTCATCACTTGACTTCCTCCTAGCTTTCACTGGTACTTTTGTACTCATAGCATATTCCACCACATTACCCTTGCCTGGGGTATAGGCAATGTCAAAGTAAAAACCCTATCAGTACCCTATCCAATAGCGTTGCCTCATATTGAGGTCCTTCTGTGACAAGATGTAGCCCAATATTTTTTGATCATAATAGACTATAAACTTCTCATCAATGTGTTAGTGACATCTAGTCTTCAAAGAATGCATCACAACTGCTGACTCCAGGTCATGGTTTAGATAATTCTTTTCAAATGGTCAGAGTTGGAGAGATTTATATGTCACCATGTGATCACCTTGCATAAGCACACAACCAAGATCCATACCTAAGGTGTGACAATACACTACATACCTATTTCGAACCCATAGAAAAATCATCACTAGGAGTGGTAGTCTACCACCGCTTCAAATCCTTGAAGGATGCCTAACACTCTGGGCCCTATAGAAACATCACCCCATTCTGGGTAAGAATTGTAATGGGTGAATCAAGATGAGGGAAATCTTGAAACACCCATATGTAGTAACTATTCGGGCTATAGAAAATCCAGATCTTGTCCATGTTCTTCGGCTGCTCCCATGAAAAAACCACACTGATCTACTCCGGATCCACTAAAACCCCCTGATTCAAGATTAGATGCCCCAAAACATCACCTCCCAGATCCAGAAAGTGCACTTGGAAAACTTTTCATAGATGCAGTGATCCCGTAATGTTCCCAACACAGTCCATAAATGATGCTCGTGTTCCTCCTCAGATCTAGAGTAAACCAGGTTGTCATCCACGAACACCACGATGAAGGAATTGAGATACCAGTGGAAAACCATATTAATGTGTTCCATAAAAACCTCTAGAGAATTGGTCAATCCAAAGGGCCTAAGCATGTACTAAAAGTTTCCATAACTTCTTCGGAAGGCTATATTTGGGATATCTTCCACTTTCACCCTGAGTGGATGGTAACCTGAATACAAGTCTATTTTCCAAAATGACTTTCCCCCCTTCAATGGGCCAAACAAATCATCTATTTTGGGAAAGGATATTCATTTCACGGTTACTTTATTCAGCTTCCAGTATTAAACACATAACCAGAGGGACTGTTAGGACTTCTTCGTAAAGAGAACATGAGAGGCCTAAGGAGAGACACATGGGGAAATGAATCCATTGGATTCTAATTCATCTTAATGAATAATTAGTTCTCTCAATTCAGTGGTGGGATAATCATCTATGAGGTAAGAGATAATGATTGTGTTCTAAGCAGCAAATCAATTGAGATCTCCACATCCTAACCCTTAGAAAATCCTGAAAATCATTTAGGAATACTTCTGGAAACTCATCCAATATATGTGGTAGTCCAACTTAAAGATCACATCCTTCTTACTCTATCAAGAGTGATGATAACATGAAGATATGATTCCCCAACTCTGGGAGTGGAGGTCCTACGCCACCTAACCATGGATACCATTCCCCATGAAAATTTTAATGACTCCCATTATGTGTCATGGAACTCACCCGATGCTTATAGAAATCTTGGTTCTCTTTAATGTGCACTTGTCAATCTATGCCAAGTATATCGCCAAAAATATCCCTAAATAAGACTAGGAGGTCCCACTCCACCTCTACACCTAACACAGAATGGACATACGATGGGCACCTGAGACCTAGTTCCTTCTTCATTCCCAGTGGCATCACCAACTCCATCACAAAGGACAACACCTCTATTGGAAAATTTATCATGATCACAATATGGGCATAGATGAATGACGTAGAAGCACCCACATCAAAAAGAGGAGTATCTATAGATGAGGCAATCAAAATAGTACCTCGAATAATCAATATTACCACCTCTAATCCTATTGGTGCCTAATTCACTACATGAAAATTTAAACCCTCTACTTGAGATTGAAAGATTACCTATGGCTCTACCCTAATATGGATCTTCTAATAAGAAGATTTTTCCCTACCAAAATAGCCATATTACGAAGATCCATATGTCCTCGATGGCTCAGACTGAGCTGGTACTCCCCTCGAAGCCTCTAATCCTGCCACAATTTGGAGTGGATGTGCTATCCTACAAAAGTGATGCAAGTGTATCATACCACCACACTAATAAAAGGATTTTAGAGGAAAATTGAACATTGGTTGGATGTTCCCTAGCCTCCCACACTGGTGTCACAAAACTAACCTCACATCTGAATCCACTGAAGAAAACTACATGGATGGTGGTCTGGAGCTACCACACACCTTATTTCCCTACCCACCAACTTCGTTTTCATATTAATTGATCTGACACTACCCAAACCTAATATCATTCTAGAAAAACCATCCCTCCCCTTGATATCGATCTCCACTTCACACTCCTGGTCAAGCACATCTTCATTGGTTTTTAGCTTGAACAGGAAGACCAAGGAATAGTTCGCTAGCCTTAGACCCCTCTAAATCGTTTGGGCCTTCATTATCTCATTAGAGACTATTTCCAGGGAATACCGAACCAACTCATAAAAATGGTTTCCATATTCCATCACTTAAATATACATTTGAACAAGCTCCATAAACTCTCGAGATCTAGCATGCGATAAAACATCAGTGCAGTACTGATCATTGAAGATAACCTTGATGTCCTTCCAGCTCATCTACTCATGCTTCCCAACTTGAAGCACTGATTCCCACCAACTGTAGCTAGAAAGATCTAATATTAAAGAGTCAAACACCACCCTAACCTCTTTATGTGTGTCCAGGAACTCAAACATGAAATCTCTCTTTTCGAGCCACTCCACCACTTATGGGGGTTTTGTGCTACCTCAAAATATTTGAGGATTGTTTTTCCAAATCTTTTGGGATTTTTTCTTCCTATTACCAATGTCATCATACCTAACCAGAGCTAAAATAGGTGTCGGTCCCAATCACAGATCATGGAGAGCCCAAACCATAGCCACTATAATCCTCTGATCATGTGGTGAGGGAGAACACTCTTCAGCTTCCTCCTATGGGTGCATGGGAGCATATCGTGGAGGCATATTGATACAAAAGACAAAATTCACAAGAAAAAAATCATTACAAACACTATGAAAATTTCTTCAATAACATCATATATAAACAATCCAATAACATTACAACAATAAAAGAAACAACTAGTCCACCCCCACCCAATGTCCTTGTGTAGTCTGCAGCACACAGCTCTCACCTTGAAATGAAGTCAAACAAACAATTCCAATATCCCATGGTGACTCGAGGTCTACCATGAGATGTGTAGGTCAGGAACCCTACTCGAAACCACCACTCCAAACACTAATAGTCCAAGCTCCTATCTAGTCTGACACATCCCAAAATAATAATACAACCAAAATACATTGGTCACATCAGATACCATTTTTTTCACAAACCGAATCTTGTCTCGATCATTATCAGCACCAAAGCTAGCCCATTAAAAGGAATTAAGGGTGTTCCCTATCTCCAAAGGCTATAAAAATTTCTTGGGTATTATGTATTATATTTTGGGAATGATTTACGAGAGTTTATAATCTTTTAACAAACAAAGACAATAAATAAACCAAATATGAAAATTTATGCCAAACATGCCTTAAATAAAATCCAGAACTGAACACATTGGATTAAATATGACAAAACAGGTCCAAATATACACAAAATTAGAATAAAAAATATCCCAAGGGACTCCACATGACCAGGGGTTGTCACCCAAAAGTCGTATCCACAACACCGCACCATGTGATGAAACTAGAAACCCAAACATCCAACAACCTCGGCCTTGCCACTAACTACGTCAAACATGACCAAGTCTACTTACACCCAAGGGGTATAAATAAGTTTTGAGACTAATACCAATACGATTCCACACTATGGATTCCATATAGTAAGAAATACATGATGAATATTATGCAAGTTATTAATAAATATGTTGTGGTGGTAATAAATTCTAGAGAATGAAACTTTTAAAGGTAAAAAATATTCAAAGGGAAATTTCAAAGAGAGATCACATTTAATTAAAACATGTAAGATATTTCATTGTTTCATCCAAACACACCCTAATAAAACAATAAATTAAAAATAACCAACAAGCACTAATCTCTAGAACACCCATAGACACAAGTTTGTTTCGGGGCATATGTACCTCGTATCTTAGTGTAATGTAACCACAGTAATAATTGTTCTCATGCATGATACGCAAGTAGGGAAAATACCCATAAAAAAGTGTTCCCCAAACATAATCAGTATAGTTGTGTTGGTGTTCCCAATTTCTAAAAAGATCAGTGAAATAAGGACAAAACGACTACAGATCACTTGCATACTTGTACACATCTGTCCACCTAGATACCTAGGATTCCCCCTTTGTTTTAAAATAAATTCCACATGTTACAAAAATCAAATTGAACATTAAATCATCAATTCTGGTCAGAAACATTCAAAATAGTAGCTGCACATGCTTTTCACCACTTATATAACTCAATAAAACATTAAGAACTTCAATAAGACAACATCAAAAAATATTACAATGTTTTGCGCATAAAATCCATTGAAAACCACACTTTGAACACCATTTGGATACCCATATTTCATATAAATAGAATTTATAGTACAAAAAAATTTAAATAAAACCATTTCATCAATTAGAAATCAACCTCTGATGATCCAACATGGGATATCCCTGAAACCCGCCATTTTAACACAAAATTTGCATTTTAGATCCATTCACTTAAAAAACCAAAATTTGTTTTCTCACCAATTACCAAGGACTATGAACCTTAAATTATTATATATCCATCATTTCTAAATCATCCAAGAGTGATTACACGTGGAATCCACTACTAAAAGTGTCAAAACACAAAATCATTGAGCGGAAGTTCACCAACCCCACTGTTGCACTACATGGGAGTTCAGTCAAACATAAAACCCAAATATTGGACCAAAAACCCAATATAAAACCCATTGCTCGAATCTATATCTTATTGATAATATATAAATTAAGAAGAAATGGAAGAGTCCCTATGATACTCAGAGGAGGAAGGAAGGAAATCCACATACTAGAGATATCTTTAAGAAATCACCAAAAATCCGCCAAAATTTGAATCTCCAAGAAACTAAAACAATTAGGTAGGCTTGAATAAGTATTATTAAGTCTAGTGGTGACTAAAATGGGGTAAAAATAGTGAAAATTTAATAATTTCTGGATGAAGAAAATTGCCTTCTCAAATATGAACGATTTGAGAAACCCTGAGAATGTTTTTCCTATTTTGCAATGAAAATTTTCTTCAAAGATGAAAAATAAATAATGGGGATGAGACTAGGGTTTTTGGATTCTATTGGTAGGTGGAGTCACCTTAAAAATTAAAAAATTAATCCAATATTAAAGAATTTATTTTTTAAAAGTTGTAAATGGGCTCACGGGTTGCCCCAATGCCTATCTAAATCACCCAAATCCAAAAATAATAATGATTTGTAAGATGTCCATATAGAAATGGTAGTATATATATGCTAGGTGAGGCCAATTGGTAAGTGAAATGAGTGAAAAAAGTTAAAAAATAAAGGATTTATAAAAGAAAAAATTTTTATTTAAATTTTGAAATAGACTCAAGGTTTTGCACAAATCATGATGAAACCTCCCTTTCAACAAAAATACATAGGAAACCCCCTAGAAACAATTTAAGAATAGAAATTAAATTTTAAATACCTTTAAAATAAGTCATGTATGTGACATATTATGATGGAATGTCATAATTTTTTAACCATAATAAAAATAATCATATAAATGTAATAAATAATAATTACATACAACACTATAAAATAACCCCCATTGTAAAGTGGTAAAATTTTCATACCTTTCTCATGAATCCATTTGAAAATATTTATTTCATGCTAATAATTTTTAAAACTAATGAGACATGTATTCATCAAGAATCAAATAAATTTAATCAATGTATCATTTATATTAAAGTCCCATAATCCACTTAAATTTATCAAAACTCATCAAGGAATATTACAATATCAGAACCATAAGTAATAAGTTTTTTTCACTCTCTATACCCAACCAAATTAACAAAACAAAAAAAATTACAGTTTATAAACTATAATTAGAAATAAAATATTCAAAAAATTAATGAAATCTCTAAATAACATCATTAAGTGATATACCTAAATTAAAAAATCTTATAAGAGTTAGAAATAACTATTACATTTCATATTGTGGTGTCCACTAATAAAATCCTCCAAATAATGATGTGATTATATAATGATAAGGTGTAATATATCAGAAAATATATATTCAACTTTTCGAAATGTGATTAAATAGAAAAACAATAACAAAATAATGAATGTGGGGAGAATTTTCTCACATCAAAGAGTTATAACCTTTTGGATCACCATGGATTGAATGAAAAGAAAAAGTTGAATGAATAAGAAAGATAAGGCTCTACTTTTTCCAGGAAATCCATTCAACAAAAAACCTAAAATGGGTTCTATGAGGTGCCCTATACCAGCACTACTGAGTCCAATTCCACAAATAAAATTTTTACATAATGGCTTTAATACCAACTATAAAACTCTTGATATAAAAATCCTTAATTAAAAAATAAATAACGATTATTAAATTTCATATATCCCAAAATATATTTTTTTAAATTTTTACAGAATTTGGAAAAATCATAAACTATTAAATCTCATTCCTTTTTTATCTAATGAGAATTTCCTTTCAACTATATATAGAACTACAAAATTAATAAGAAGTCAACAACATATCCCATAAATTATATACACTATCTTTCATATTAGAAATATCATTTTTAATAACTTTTTCATAAGTTAGGTAATTTAAAACATTATAAGGGCTTAGCTCAAATTCTCAGTAATGGAAAACATTAAAAATAATAATAAAAGCTCATAAGTGGGAATAAGATGGGTATAAATAATATGGTCGGAAAAAATAAACCAAAATAATTCCATGATAGAATGATACTAAAATCACAATATATCCATAGATAATAATGGAATTAAATAAATCACAGGGACAATGAAAACACCTTTTTTGGTGATGGATTAAATAATTTTAAACATCTTGATCTTACCATTAACGCCTCATCCAAGTCATCATTCATATTGTGAGGTCCATATCTGAGAAATAATTTTTGTTTCCTATACAGTAGTCAAGACATATTTCTAAATTGGTAATCCATAAAACAAATAACAATCATGTTTTTTTCATGATACCTATTAATTCATCATGGGAAAATAAAACTTTGAGCCCCACCAATCACATGTTTACATCCATTTCATTCAACAAATGTGAAAACTAGTAAAAACCTAATAAAAATTTCCAATAATAACCCTTTTAGAATAAAAATTATAATTACAATGCTTTTCTCAAAGTTAATAAAATAGATACCATTATCATATCCCATTTGGTGAAATAAGGTGGACTTTTCAATAATAAATAGTCAACTATTAAACAATAGTATATTTTGGAATAACAAATATACATATTTACAATATTTCCCCAATCAGTAATTGAAATATCTTTCAATATAAAAATCCAAAAACTAATATTTTATACTACAACCAGTATACAATAAATATATAATTTCCCCAATTAATTAATGTATTGAATCTTAGTGAGCTTCCTCTAATCAAAGTAATGTAAAATAATTTACTCATTATGAAAATACAGTGGGTGATAGGTTATTCATATTCAAGTTTGATTATTATAAAATAAAATGGTAGTCATATAAAACATCTCTAAATTAATGGGATAGTACATAATCTAACCAAAAAAATAAGGTGGATCGATATAGAAGAACATCTCCCTGGTGAAACAATAGAATCATAGAATGATTATGAAATAGTTAAAAAAAATTTGAAAAAAATTATCCAAAGAGTATCACATAATAAGGGAATAATAATAAAATGTTTTTATCATATAATTTAAATCTAAAAAATTAAAAAAATTCATATTTATTGGAGGATAAATCATGTAACATAAATATAATGTCTGTAAATCCTTTTGAATATAAAAATAAAAATTGAGGTGAAATCAAAACAAATAGTTTAGAAAACTTTTTTTACATTATAAAATAAAATACATACTTACATGTCAACTTCAAATTAAATTTTTGAAAAGGTGAATTGAGATATTTTATAAATTGTAATTTTAAAACTATTATCAAATATTCAATGATTTAAAAAGAGGAAAATCATGTTAGATAAAATTATTTAAACTTAAGACCAATATTATAATATAATGTTACCCCTTGAGACGTTATGATATATAAATTTTTAAATATATTCTTTCTCTTCAATAGCTTCTGATTCACACAACACTATGTTTAAATGAAATGAAATACTCTATTAAAATATTATTATTTAAACATGACCATTATAACATAGTCATTAAGTTAAGGGATAATAATAGAACTAAATAAATTGTTAAAATTATATTATTTACACATGTATAATGTAATTAAAATGATTATAGGTTGATTAATAATTAAATAATAACAATTTGAAGCAAAAATAAATATTTTCTAAAAAAATTATTTTTAATTAGGATTGTTTTTTCATCCATTGTGCACATAATTAAAAAGTTATTTTTAAATCTTTTTAATAAAATGATATAATAAATTAATTTAAAAAATATTCATTATGAAATTAACTTATAGGTTAATTTTTGGAAATTTTTAAATGATTATATTTTCATGAATAGTAAGTATTATTGATTTTTATTAAAAACTACCTTTACGTTTAATAAATTTACAGAAGTTCAATATTTTTTAACAATTATTTAATAGTAAAATTAGTTCAATAATATATTCATTAATACAATTTAGGTCATTTCAATGAATTTCATATTGAATTCCGATACACAAAAAAAAATAAACCTGTAATATTTTTCATTGGGAAAATTGTATTTTTCACTACGTCTACATGTTTAATGTTAAATTTAATACTTCCACATATGTAAATTTAATTTGGAAAACTTGATTCCATATTTTTTATAATAAGAAAATATACTATATAATAAGGAAAAATTAATTTTTTTCCATAATAAATTGTAAAAATGATAAAAATTAATTATCATGGTTAAGGTGAAAATAGGTTTACCGACGGGTTAAACTAAACAATAAGGGGTAGAATGACCTAAATAATTGTCCAAATCACATTTTATGGAAATATTTATACTTTATAACCCATACGGATTTATAATGACCCATTTTTATCCATTTGGAAAGTAAAAGATGTGGGTAAAATTTATTCATTTCAAATGTTTTTTCAGTGTCCTCTCCCACACTTTTAAAATGAAACCCCCTATCAGCCCTTCCTCAAACATCCGAATCCATTTGGTTTGACCCATACCTACAAAAATAACTTACTTAATTCCCTAAAAACATCTAAGTGTCCTTTTCATGATCCTAAATCCAACCTAGGATGAATTTTGGTCTAATCCAAATTATTTTTTAAGAAGACCTAATGTTCTTAAACAAGAATTTTTAATTTTTTCTACCACATTAAAATAATATTAAATTGTGATATTATAATAAAAAATAACCATATTATTATATATTTCAACATTAATTTAATTACCAATTTCCATATCATTTTTTTCAAATGGGAAACAAAATTGGTGATCATGTGTACGATGGACTACCGCCTCACGAACGAATGTAACTTGTTTTCTGTAAAAGAATATCACAAGGGGTTATAATGATATATTTAATGTTGATATAAAATAATTATGATACAATTATAATTATTGAATTATAATATCACATATACCATCTTAATTTAATTTTCTTTTAAAATATGATAATGTTGCTCATTTATACGACAGACCACTGCCTCAAGAAGTTATGTGATTCTTTTTTCACATTATGAATTACATGAAAGGTAATAAGGATAATTTAAATTAATATATATCATATATATGAAAAGATATAAATTCCAGAAAATTAATATTTCATACTTTTTTGACCCTTTCATTCTTTATGTGAATGATATCTTCATTCATGCATATGTATGGTCTACCATCTCCACAAAGGGATGTAATTAATTTTTTATATAAACAATAAATTTATTTTTATAAATATATATTTATTTAACATGATAAAATTTATAACATTAATATAATTATGGATGTGATGTTACAATAACCAATTTACATGAACTAGAACATTTGCGACAACAAATTCCTGAGAAAAAAAATGAAAATATCAAACATAACAATGAAAATAATGAATTATTCTTAACAAATGGGTGGTAAAATTTTAAAATAGGATCATATATGATATTATCAATGTGATTAGAATTTTGGTATAAATTAATAACATCCTTTATATAATTATATATGGTCATAAATCATGAGTTAAAGGACTTCGTTGCAATTTTCCTTCATTGAGGAATATTTTATTGTTATATAGATAATTTATTTAATAAGTTTAATATACTAAAAATTTTACATGGAATACCATGAATACATCCAAAATAATTGAATTTTTAGTTTAAATTAGAATTATTTCATCCAAGGGTATTTTACATGAATGTTATATAGTTTTAAAATATTCGTAACCCAATTTCATTACATTATTATTTGTTACTTCTTCATTGTCTCTCATATTATAAGACTTTTTTATCTATTTATTTATTATTATATTTTATTTTTTTTAAATTGTTTAATTTGGGTTTAAATTTATTACACAGAATATATAGATTGATTAATTCTTTCTTCAATAATATGATCATTGTAAGTGATTCTGTCTCAATTTTGATTTTACTGAGAAATATTTGTTAATATTCATTTATTCACTAATATTAGGTGTATATAAGGCTTATTTAATGTATTTAACATGAATAAATATTTCTTCAGGATTATTATTGTTTAAATTCAATTTTATTCTTTTAATGGATAGCAATTTATAAGTGACCAAATAGGTAATAATCTTTTGTACAATCCCACGTTATTTTGGGATTTATTTTACTATTTTTGAAGTAATATTTTAATTTATACATTATACGATACAAGAATTTTATTTTCCATATTTTTTTCTCAATTGATAGGATTATTTATATGAAGACCCCGAATTTCCGTGGAAAAGTTTCTTTTAAAATACATAAGAATATTAAGAATCTGCGAAAACTGATGGTGTGTGATTCTGAGGCCCGGTGTGCCCACAATCAATTTCTTATGATTTTTTCGGGTACGTTCAGTAATCATACGGGTTAGATTTTATAACTTTTGAACCGGTGCTCAGAATTGAAATATGAGGGCACCGTTGAACTCATAGAGTAGGTATTTTCTTAAAAAACAATTTACCTCGATGGCAGATGGTCGAGAGTAGAAGTTAGTTTTTGGGTTTTTTTAAAATTTCAATAAAATAAAGTGATCCAACACTTTATTTTATTTTTGGCCACCATGTGGCGTTTGGGTTGTTAAAACCTCCTCAAGGGAGTTGGATGTGGGACCACCACACCATAAAATCCCTTGAGAGGTTATGGTGGTGGGGCCCAACCGGTCATAACCTTCTGTGAGATGTTATGACATGGGGACCACACAAGTCTGAACTCTCTATTGTTGGAGGAGAGTAAAACCTCCTCAAATCCCCATCAAATGGGGAGAAAACCCTTGACCCCCTCCACCTTAATTGAGAATCTTGACCTCTCCTCATTAATTTGTCCCAACACACATGAATTAATTATGTGGAGCCTCTTAATTGAATTCTCCATATTTGAATTTTTCCAACATCTAAAATAATAAGACATCTAATATTATTTTGCGGCATGGACTTTCACACATAGAGGATCTTTTGAGAGGAGAGCTTGGGAGAATTGGAATTTTCCCAACAGAGAACGCTTGTCCCAATGAAGTACCAGAATCACGACGACGACGATTTATAATTCGCCTTCCTTCTTCGAATCCAAATGACGTGGAGGATCTTCCATTAGCCAGCACAGCTAAGATTTGGAAATGTATAGTGGATGCGATGAATGATGATTCTCTTAGTCCACTTCCTGCGGATCCGTCAACAACTGACAACCGATCATAAAAAGGTTGGGAATTTAAGTTTGAATTTATTTCTATTCTTCAACGTTCAAATGTTGTTTACGTTTTGCCGATTTTTATCACCATAACACGGAGGGCGCAGGCCAAACGAACACAAACCGACCCCCGTCTATTTTTCCTCACTTGTTGATGATGGTGGCGGTGCAACAGTGGCCAACGTCGGGCGACCGAAAAGGAAACCGGCGGAAAAGGGTCGCCAGGTCACCGAAGGGGCGCGGCACCATCGCACTATTCGAAGGAATGAGTCATGCCCCCTGGCCGCAGAAGTACACATGGGTGGTCACCCAACCACCGGAGGGGCGTGTCACCATTGCACAACGTAGAGGGAGAAGTTGTGGTCCCATGGTCGCGGTGGTGTAGTTGTGGCCCCCCATGGCCGCGGTGTTCAAGCAGCGGCCGACACGAGATCGGTCGCGATGATGACCGAGAGCCCGAGCCACCGAGTCGCTAGAAGTGGATCAGCACAACTGGTGCCGCGTGAGGATCTGTCTGGCCGCTCGGCCAATCAGAAAGAGAGGGACCCCGGTGGGTCCCATGTGACACACCTGCGCCAGCCTGGTATTGGTTCCACCTTCCCGAACGGCTAAGCCATTCAGGAACAGGGGGGCATGGTCTCCCCACTGGACGTGGACCCCGCGGGCCACTGGGCCGCCCAGCCGTAGGGCTGGACCCTGCGTGGGCCAGACCCAGCTCGGGCCAGATCCAGCACGGGCTGGGTTGCCATCGTGGGTTAGTCTGCTTCCACGGGCCGGGCTGCCCACGTGGGCAGGCCACCCTCTCTGGTCGGGTTGGACCCACGGGTCGGGTCAGCCCTGTAGACCAGGTCAAACCTGTGGACTGGGTTGCACCCCAGTTCGTAACCGAGTTAGGCCGGGACGGTCCGACTAGGCCAGACCGAACCCGGACCTATGGACCCGACTTCACCTTTTCTCCCATAACATGGGATACGGGTGTATGATTGATAAATTGTATACGGCGATGTGAATATTTGAGCGAGATGGTTTTTTTGGAATACACCACTTGAGGTTTGGACGTAGTTGTCATACGGTCACGTTGGATTGAACTTAAATCCAACAGAGCCCAAGGAACGAAAATGCCAATAACTCTCGGACCGGGCATCTGATTGACGCACCGTCTATCGCGTTGTGTTCCTTTTCATGAGATGGAACTTCAGAATACATCAACATGAGATGACATGGTAGTTGATGTGTAGGCACTTGGCTTGAGGAGCGAACCCTCCCGGTATCAAGTGTGCTTTGAGGAAACCCTGTGGATGGATGTGCACTGATGACTGTTCCAGGACCATGTGTTGGTCTGACAGCTCTGATGACTGTTCATGTATCATGTGTTGGTCCAAACATTCTGAATTCTATTCCTAGATCATTTGTTGGTCTGATATAATAGCTTTTCATGGATCCTATGTGGGTCCGACAGCTTTGCTGGTCTTGGATCCTGTGTGGGTCTGACAGCTCCGACTACAATTCCAGGATCCTGTGTGCGTCTGACAGTTCCAAATGCTGGTCCTGGATCCAGTGTGGGTTCGACAACTTAGATGGATTAGTGACTATTTCTGATCATATGTATCAATCATCAAAAGTTGTAAACCTATGTGAGCTGAGTCAGTAACTTGTGTTTTCCTCATGATTGAGATAGATTTCTAGATAACTTAGGTATATGTATGGTCATATACCTAAGTGAGGTTATTTTTTGATTTCATACTTTGTGGTTTATCCATGTTAAATTGTGTGACACCTTGAGGGTCTCGGGGTCTCAACTGAGTATCGTTATACTCACCCCTGCACGGGCTATGCCCGCACCTCGTTGTGTTGGTTCCAGATGATTGATAGTGCTGACCGAGGCTGAGTGGGTAGGAGTGGATGGTACTCGGAGGTGGACCACACATTGTGACAGTACGCGGAGGAGACGGACGGACGTGGAGTGCTGTGGAGGCCTTCTGTACTTACCCGTTAGGTGGGACTTCCCAGTGGATGATCCAGTAGCCGTTTATTTTTTTCAGTTGTACTTGTTTTTTATTTTCCTTGTACTTTATATTTGGGCTTGTATTTCCGGCCCCTTTACTTTACATCATTATTTTTGTATACAGTTTTTACATAGTATTTTCTTCCATTCTGTACTATGTTTGACTGTGTTTACTGATTGTTAAGGCAATTCCTTCCCAGTTTTAGGGATTTACACCTCTGTTGCTAATTTCTAGCCCCTGGCCTATGGAAAGTGGGCTTAGGGTAGTCACGATAAGGTCCCCAGGGGATGGGTCATGATAATTTACTAAATTTTATACCATTTTATCAAATAATTTTTACATTGAATCTTTTTTGATTAACTGGGGAAATATTTATAATTTTTTTTATTTAATCAGTAAAGATATATTTTTGATAACACATATTAATCATGAATTAAATCAATAATTAGATATATTAGTAATGTGATGTACATGTATTTATGGTAGGGTTTAGTTATAGATATCCCCTTGATGAATCAATATATCTCATGAGACAATTCAGTTGGCCAAATGAAGTGGGTTTTTTCCATATTTTTAAGCTGTATTGTGAAAGGTATGCATAGTAGTGGTATCAAGATTTATGATAGTATGAAATAAAATAGTCAAGAATATCCTTCATTTATAATTTATTTGTTTTAATTTTCCATAAGATTTTTTCATTTATATTATCTTTATATTCATGCAATTCTTAGTTTACTGATTAAATGGATTGTGTGTTTAGTTAGTTACCTTCCCATTTTTATTATGCCACATTTCATTGTCATGTAATTAATAATATAGTACATGGTTTTTGATATTTACCATTCCATATTGAATATGATTTATTTAATATTTATATCTTCTTTTTTATTCTTACCCTTACTAATCATATGATCCCACCCATTTCTTATGTTTTAATTTCCCATGGATGCCAGGATGTGTTGTGGGATTGATATGTTGAGATATTCTAAAAGGAATAATGGAATTATCAAATAAAACTCTGTCTATTTTATGTTTCACAATTTAATATGAATTTCATATATGTATATAGTTTACTATGACTACTAAAACATTGAATCTTTTATGAAGCTATTTATTGGAACTAGAGCAAATGTAATAAAGTAGACACTTGCTCTAGGTTATTGGAGTATGGCTTGATATATTTGGTTTCATAGAAAAGTTAGTACAAACCTTGGACACTAAATTTATAAAATAATGGATTATGGAATATAATCCTACAAATTTTTTTAAGGATAAATCTAAACATAGGATGATATACTGATGTTTTTGTAAGGTAGATATTATTTTTCCCCTAAAAAATACATCATTGTCTATATACTAAAAGTGGACATAGGTCTATTGAAAATGTACCTATTTGTAGTAACTCATAAAAATTAATGGATTTCTTGAATCAATCATTACCTGGTACATGATAGTGAGCCTTATTTGGCACCAGGTTTAATAATATGACATATTATGAAGTAGGTTTGATTGATGAAAACCCGATTTTTGAAATTGTGATAATGAAATTGTTGTATTTCAAGTAATTATATTTTCTTTTGTTCATATTCTATATGGTAATGTAATTCCTCAACACTATGAAAATAATATTTAAACCAAAATATTATCACAGTACCTTAATTTCTAAAGAATAAAATTTCATTTTAAACTAATTAATTATTTATGGAATTTTAGTCATTAAATTTTATAGATCACTCATTATCTTGTGATCAATTATCTCTATCACTCTCTATAATTTTATATTATTTTCTTTCATTTCCATATATTAACTACCCACTAATGATTTCCTACTTGGAGACCCAATAATTTTCTATTCTAGATTACCTTGGAAATTATATTTCTCTATTATCAAAAGATTTTTTAGTAATAGATTTTTTATTGTGGGTTTCCAAATAAAGTATTTTCAAATGTAAATACCTTGGTTAAAGATATCAAGATTAAATGGTGAAGAAACAATTTATTTAAGGGGGTAGAATGTAACACCTTATAATATTAATAGAGGTACATTGTGCTTGATAGACTATATGAGATTCAACACAATGAATATAAGTGAATGTTAACCCATGATAATTTATAATGAATTTATTTTTGAATAAATTAAATCTCTATGATAACATATGATGCATGCCACATTGAATTTAAAAGAAACGTGATACTCTCTTAAAATATTATAACTTAAACATGATCATTGCATATTCATCGTTGATTATGAAAATATTAATAAAACAAAATTTGTTATGAAAATTTTAATGTTAAAACATTAATAAAAATAAATTCAATAGTTATATATTGATTAGAAATAAAATAAGAACCATTTGAAAAAAAATGTAACATTTTCTCAAAATAATGTAATTTTCTAAGAATTGCATTTATCATGCTTTTACATAAAAATTTAAATTAATTGTCACCACATATAGAAAATATATTTTACAAAATAAAAGTATCTTTTAAAATATATTTTTCAAAATTATATTATGGTTAATTTTTGGGAAATTTCATAAAAGATTAATTTTTCGAAGAATCATAAAAAATTCTGATATTTATTAAAAACTGCATAATCATTTAATGAAATAACAAATTTTACTACTCTATAAAAATTATTTAAAAGTAAAATTATTTCAATTATAGATTTGTTAATCAATTTTATTTCATAGGAATAAAGTTATTATTGAATTAGGATATACAAATTGTGTAATATTTTTGATGCTTTTCGTGGAAAAAATGATTTTTTATCGCATCTACAAGTTTAAATTTATTTTTAATTTTTTCAATTATATATATTATGATGAACCATCCTAAATACCCTCTAAAACAGGTACCCAAATCAATATTTCACATATCATATGGGCATTCCTAGTCCCTATGGGATGGTGACTAACACCCAGACATTGAACAATAAATAGAGGGAATAATTTCACCCAACCTGAAGCAACATCAAGGAACATATATACAGAACATGAAACAAGAAAAGATAAATATAATCCATAACTGATAGAAAATAGTGGAAACAAAACAACCCAATAGTTTAAAAAAAATTTAGTTATAAGTCCAGTCATAAAGGAATAGAAAAATAGGAAATAACAACTCATTGTGACTGAATGGGAAAACACTCATGATATCACCACCAGCTACCCATCATAGTTGACTGAAAACCTCACTACCTCACTTTATCACCATTCTTATCCCTACCAAAAAGGCATGAACAAGAATATACACCACCTAAGCGGTATGTAATTTGTGAGAAAACATACTCAGAAATGTTTCACCTAGATGATCTATATCATGTTTCCAAACAATAATCCAAACATGCTCATCCTTAAAGAAAATAGGTCATGATGTCTGTTTAATGTTTTTGATATTAAAACATGGAAAATAGATTAATTCCCCCTTCTCCAAAATTTCCAAACATATCATGTAAATCAATTTTAGTGAATTTTTTATCTATATATCTCAATATAATTATATCATGTCATAACAATGTGTGCATCAACAATTATATCAAATCTGTTGTAGTACAAAACATTGAAGACACCCAAATAAGAAGTACAGGTAACATCACACTAGGTGTCACACTTGGTCATGATATATAGTACACTCATACCTAACATATAAAATCATGTATGAATTAATCCACTACATGTATGTATCAATTATATATATCTTTGAAACACACCAGAAAGTGAACGTCCCAACAGGGCTAATAAGTCCATAAAAAATGAGCCTAGCATGCATAATAAATCTCAACGAGAAAACCCTTGTATAGTTGATGATACATAGTACAATACCTTTCACATAAGTACCCATGGATTCCCATCATCACTATTTTCCAATAAATTTCATCAAACCATTTCACCATTTCATGATTTAAAAACTATTTCACAAAACAATTTCACAATGCTTTGAAAACCCATTTCATTTAACAAAACTAGGGGAAAGACTTATTTCATAAAAACACTATTCCATATGCACAAATCCATTCAATCATATCAAAAAATTTAATTTAATAAAATAATTTATCATAAACATGGTAAATATAGTTCACAAACATAGGAAAGAGAAGAATACACCTACTTGAAATATTAGGGTCACACATGCGAGTATGGGAACCCACCACAAAAGGATTCAATAATGAAAATGGTGGCCCTATAAATAGTCTAAAAATATTATAATATATTCATATTTTTAAAATGATAGATAGTTAAAATGAATCAATGCATACCTCAATAATTTACACCCACCACACTACAACCAATGAAAGAAATTGACCCTGGAACACGATCTCACCTTAGATCTCGAAAGAAAAAAGAAGAAACCTCACCACATGTCAAAAAATCTAATAAAGAAATAAAAAACTACTGGTGTGAAAAAAAATGAAATAGAAAGTCTAATTCTACCTGAGATACACAAACCACCTAAAATGGTGATAAATCACTGAATGAATCAATTTTTTCCAAACAGAGACTCCCAAAATCACTAGAGAAACATTCTTGGTCAAGATCCAAAGGATATGAGGATGAATGTAATAAAATATCATTGGAGTGGGGTCCAAAAATTCAACACCATGATAGTTATAGAGCATGTAATACCATTATATGTTGTGTAATCCTTGAGGATATGATACATCGAATAATCCATCACATTTTTCTTAAAAATTATCTTTTAAAATTACATTAAATGTAATAAGTACATGTTGTGTACTCCCATCACATTGGGAACTAGGTTTTTAGAATCTTCTCTGCAGAACATACACATCATTTACTCCCTTTACAAAACATCTACTTCACCTATAGATAAAAAAGTACATTCTTACATGAAAACCCAAAACACCTCTAGCATCCTCTTAACTTGGGGAGAATGTAGAAGATTCTTAAACACATTAATATATAGAATACATTAATTAATAAAACATACACCCCTGTTCATTAGGTCATTTTTTTTAAACTGATCTCTATCCTCGAGTTGCCCAAGACACACCTGATTCAAAATGAAAAAAAGATAATAAGAGGAACATACCTGAAAGAGGGTAGTGGGATGTAACAAAATCCCCACCATGGGACATTCTATCAATGAGAAGTCATGGGGATGAATGATGTATAGTAATGTGGTGTGGCCAGTGTTCCCTTTTTAATTATTCCGTTTCCCAAGACTAATGAGAATCTCATCGGTGCTTCTATAACCCCTATCCAATGGAATAAAATTCCCATGCATGACATTCACTTGACAGTCAACGATCTCAACTAGATTCTAAATGATAGAAACATTTAACTCTAAATAAATCTCTTCCCAACTTATAACGTGAGAGGGGTCAGGATGATATTTCCTAATATGTGATACATGGAAAAAGCCTTGAATTCATATCAACTGAACTGAAAAATCCAACCAATAAGAAACCAGCCTAACAAACTCAGTGACCGCAAATGGTCTTACATATCTCAGAGAAAATATTATATGATTTCTATGTAGATAGTGACACAACTGATGTGAAAATTTTAATAAAACCTATTCACCTATGGGAAACTACAAAGGATGATGTCATCAATCCACATAATATTTCTTGTTACTATACACTATAACATAACATCGACATATATCATGAATCCTAGTATACATCTCTACAAAAAATCTCTTTCACAGTGATGAATATTTTCCCACCTCTTCCTCAAATGTTGGTGATCTTCAAAAGTGACCATACAAAACCTAATAATGATCCATTATGATTGAACACGAAAATATAAGACATAGGTGTGAAGAATAACATTTAGAAATAGAATAGTTGACTTTGTTTGACCATATTTCTATGGATGATATGTTTTACTCAATAGAACATGAGACCTCACTTCATACTGGACACTTCTCTTGACCCTCAAAGTAATCCTAGAATCCCTTTATGAAATAATGTCAGAAAGAACCCAATGTAATCTCATAACATCATACACATAAAATATACTCATATCTTAAACATTTTAAGTGTCTTCGATGAAAATAAAATGGGTTGAATTTTTTAATCAATCGATCTCCACCCATATATATTTTTTCTCTTGGGGAGTTTGTTGTAATCTAACAAAGAATTCCATGGATGCCTCTTCCCTTTTTCAAACATGCACTGGAATAGGCTTACCAGAACAATGAGAATTCATATTATCTTCATCAATCAGCTGGAGAGTTTAACAGGGTGACACATAATCATTATTTTCTTGCTTCATACCCAGCCACCATAATAACATCCTATACACACAATATACTAATATCTTCAACTTTTACTGTGTCTTCAATCAAAATAAAATGAGTTGACTTTTTTAATCAATCAACCGTCACCCAGATATATTTCATCCCTTGGGGAGTCTGTGGTAATCCAATATAAAATTCCATGGATGCCTCATCCAATTTACAAGATTTCACTTGAATAGGCTGACTGAAACAATGAGAATTCAGATTCTCTTCCTTAATCGGCTGGAGAGTTTCACAGTGGGACACATAATCTTTATTTTCATTATTTATACTCAGACACCATAATAACCTTATCATGTCATAATAAATATTTTTAGAACCTAGATAAATCCCCCATTAATTAATATGAAAATAAAAAATGAACTCCTCACAATAATTGGAATGGAAAACTGATACCCAAAATATAGAATACCATATAAAGTGATAGAACAACGAAAAATGTCTCCCTCCCATATATGGTTTCTCAAACTCATTTGAACATAACAGGGTTCTATTGAATATTAAAAATAGACTTAATTAGATATGATGATAACTTATCATAGGTAAGAACGATACCTAAAACTTTATTTTAAGCATTCTGATGCAACAGATCAAAAATCCCAATAAGGTTTCAATATTCTTTTGGTTCCAAAACCACTTTTGATAGAATTTTCCTAAAAAGACTGTCTTCTATGAAATTCCCATTCCATAGGGTTTAGGAAATATCATAGTCAAAATCCTAATGGTATTCCACCCACCAACTCTATCTAAGAATCATGACTTTCTATGAAAATATGTAGCTCATAACAATATGTTTAAAAAAGATATGAAACCATTCCAAAAAATAATGCCTCGAACACTTAAGGGTATTAATAAATATAGAAAGATCTAAATCAGGAGTGGGGTGATTCTTCACATGTTGTATAAGTAGATGTGAACTATATCCATCGCATGATTATCCTACATGATCACATCAATATTATCTAGTATGTGTAGTCAAAGGTGGGTCTAGCGTTAATAAATCCTAGATAAACCATCAATATTATCTAGAAATACAAAGGAAGAATTGAATATCAATGATGTTTTTTCGCTCCTCCAAAATATATTATTCTTGTCACTATTTCAAGATCAAAAAATAAACAGTGATTTGGAATCACATGCCCCCAACAATTTCACTTATTGAATCGAGAAGTATCATTTCAAAATATTTATAAAAATAGCAACTCTTAGTGATTTCCAAATCCAAACATATATGGTTCATATGATCATGATCAAAAATCATGTTAACCAAAATTTCTTCTACATACTACACCGCAATAGAGTCAAGATATGAATAGAATATCTGATTCAACAAATACATTAATACGATAGGACCATTTCACAGACAAAATGGTGTTATAAGATATTTTTAACAGCCATACCTAATCTTCAAAGTATTCTTCATTATATCGCACTCCTGAACTATGATCAAATGATTACATAAGTGAAGATCTATCTTTGAAAACCACATTTCCCACATTCATTTATCAAAAAAATCATAAAGTAGAGGAAAATATTATATTTTCTTAACTATTACTCAGGTTGACTTTGGATATTCCATGCACAATCTATGTGAACTGTCTTTCATCTTTATAGAGAGGACTGGGGTTTCCCAATGAGATACACTAGAAAACCCCCTTTTCACTAGGTTTTCCAACTAAACCCTGAGATCTTTCATCTTGACCAATGACATATGATAAGAAGGTATTTATATCGGATTCCTCCGTGGATGAAATTAAATCATAAACAATACTTCACTATTTGGAGTAATATTAGAGAAATCATCTATGAAAACCTATATAAAACACCAAAAAATGGACGGAAGATAAATAAATGAAGAATCTCCAACATGATCAACTAAAAATAGTAGGAAATAAACACCTATGATCATGGAAAGAAGTCCCTTAATGGTCAAACCTCAGATCCCACTCTCTGTAAAACACCCATGAGCTCTCATCAGCTACAAGAAATGAGAAATGTCGATGATAAAAATCACCCTCAGAAAAATGAGAAACAAGTTAATCCATCCAGATGATGTCATCATACAAATTTAGATTGAGAATGAAAAAAAATTATAAAATAACTCTACATCATCAATCTACAACGCTCTAGAAGGTCACTGAAATCTGTACTCAATCCTCTTCCCTATAGGTGTTTCTAACACTTTAAAAATGAAATGACATATGTTGTAAGGTTAATAATATAAAAAATAGACATATATAAATTGTAGGGATGTATCTCTATCAAATAATGAAATAACTAATGAGGATGCAAAAAATATGGTACCTCTCACTATCATTGGATCAACATCTTCCTTCACTAGAAAATCCCCTACTAGAGGAAGGCTATTTTCTTTTAATACAAATTTAAGGATCCATGTAGTCTATGATGAATATGAATTCACTATAGTTGCCTTTAGAGCTGAAGATCCTTATCAATATGGAGGAGTATACGTAGACTGATAGGAACCCTCCAGATGACCTTACTCCCATAGCTATTACACATCTTTGTAAGTGATGAAAAAGAATGTTTTGTGGGTCTGACCTTTCCACACTAACACCATGTCATAGACATAACAGTAGGTGTAACAGGAGGTGCCGAAATGGATTTCTATAGAGAGCCACCTCCACCGCTCCTACGATGATCCTAACCCATCCCCTTTTTCTCTATCACTCCATTTATGCTACCACTAGGTTTGATATGAGGGGGAAAATATCCAAACTTGCCTTCAATATTCATCTCCACCATCATATCCTTATCCACTCTCTCCTATTAGGTTGAAATCGTTAGCATAAATACCAGTGATCTAATATAACTTTTGTAACTCTGGAGGTACTTATGAGCTTTTAGTTGACTATTCTTTACATCCACTAGTGAAAAATAGACTAGATCAGTAAACCAGTTGGTGTAAGCCGACAACAAACACTCTCCCTGCTACAATGAGTGGAACTCCATATAATTTTCCATCATTAGAGACTATGGAAACAACTACTGGAATAAGAGAGTTTCAAAACCCTTCTAGTTCAGGACCACGTGCCAATATTATTGTACCATAGAATCATACCGAAATTTTTTAGGACCCCCCAAGTATAATGTTGTGCACTTCGAATTGATATACATAGTTGTATCTTAGAATTCAAAGAACTGATTATTATTTTAATGAAAATCCCCCATCAATTGAAGTTAATTTGAACCATTAATGGATGGTGGATTCTCATGAAATAACTCTCATGACAGGTCTATTTCTCCGACAAATCCTAATTTTACCTCATTAATTGCATTATGAACTTGGGTCATATTTTGTTCAAAAACACATACTTCTCACATAATTTTCCCAACAATGTTCTGATCCATCGGAGGAATACCTTGGGGATAATTCGTTGCACCTTTGTGAGGAACTCACAAAACACTTCTTAAAGTAATTCATTTTCACACCAAAACAAAATAAACAATCAAATAACGAAACTATTTTACATCAATATAGAAAACCCATAAGTAAATACCAAGATAAACATCAAGAACTCAAAATAGGATACATACATACCAACATACCATTGTAACATGAGTCTCATATTATTATGATATAGCCAGGAACTCACTACAATATACCTCTCAAGTCCTGAAAATCCTATCTATAGTTTACCAAATGTTCCAAAATAAGGACGCTTAAGGATAGACCACTTCTGATACAAATCTATAATGAACCCACATTAATACCCTTTCAAATTTTCACCAGAATGAATATGACACATAACGAATGGGAGTTCCCAATCTCTATTTTCTAGCGACTAGCACCTAGGAATCAAACAACAATGATAGGTAATGATTTCCCTAAACCTAATGAAACAACATCATTCATATATATAGAATTGGAAACAAAAAATAATAATAATCATATTCCAAAACTGATTGTAAATATTAGAATCCAACTACCCAAGAGTACAAACAATCTCGATGTACCAGTTTAACAACAAAGTACTACCAAAATATGGAAAAAACAAATTCATTTGATAGCGTGTGAAAATTCCCACTATATTGACACCAACTACCCATCTAATGTGATAGAAAACATTACTGCCACATTAAAAATCCATGTCTTTCCCTACATCGAAATTCATAACCAAGTCTACACGCCGCTGAAGATGTATGTTGGGTGTGATCTATAAGGATAAAGAGTGTATGACATAGATTTTCCTTATAATGTATTTAACCAATAATCCATGCTTGCTCAATTTTAAATAAAATAAGGCATGATAATAGTTTAATAGATTTTATTTCAAAAGAAGGGAAAAACAATTTAATATCACATTTTTCAAAATTACTAAATAATGAAATTAAATCATTTTCAAATATTTTCATATCCATATATATCAACTAATATATCATATTACAATAATTGATGCATTACACATCATTTAGAATCCATGGAATTATATAAAAGGGTACAAACTAAAATTATTAGAACATGTAATAACATCATGTTATGTATCATACTATATCAGGATAGTTAGAAAATTTATTCTTAACATTGAACCTCATGTAAGCATCAAGTCACTAGACATGGTCATCAATTCTAGAGAGTAGTAGAATAACCCAACATGTAAATCACCCAACAGTTCTAGGAAGTCTATAGAACAATGGGAATAGGGTGGAGAGGAAATACCAATGAGAAAACCCCCAACTGTGAAGGATAACTATTACTATACCTTCCACCTAAGTACACAAGGATTCACGTGTGATGCATATAAAAAACCATTTCATCAAACCATTTCAGCATTTTGGGATTTGAAAACCATTTCACAATGCATTGAAAACCATTTTCATTTACCAAAAATGTGAGAAAATAATTTATAAAAACTCGATTCCACAGACAAACATCTATTTAGTCATATCATTACATCTCATTTAATAAAAAAATATAAAAAATAAGATCAATGATATTCACCAGCACAGGACACAAGAAGAACCACCGACCTCAAAGCATGGGGTCTCACATGACCACAATAGAACCCACCACAAAAAGATTCAACAACCACAATGGTGGCCCTAGAACCAATATACACATCGTTAAATTGACTCAATTTACAAATTGGATCAGAATAGAATAGGTATAAACACATAACTCAAGAACACACACCAAATTCATCACAACTAATGAAAGAAACAATCCTGGGAACAAGATCGAACCTATAATCTAGAGGGAAACAATAAGAAACATCACCATGGGTCAAATGGTCAGAAAAATAAATTTAACGGTGAAACCATTTGGAAATAAACAATGATTTATAAAGGCTCACTCACCTGTAGAGAATCAAACTAACAATAATTATTAATAATTGATAAATGAATCAATACATGCCGAATGGAAACTCCCAAAATTTCCTGAGAATTCTTAGAGGTCACGATAAAAATGATATGAAGATGAAAGATATAAAATTTAATCATGGAACTAAAAAACCCAACACTATGATAGTTAACTAGTTTATAATCTCATTACATGTCATGTAATCCTTGGGGTTCATATACACTGAAAAATTCATCCCCTTTTTATTAGAAAGTAATATTTTAACATTACACATCGTGTAACCAGTACACAATGTGCATTCCATTCAAATTTTTCACTAGTATTATCACATATTATTACAAAAACATACTCATAATGTACTCTCATTACGTTACATGAAATTCTCATGTAGACTGTATAAACAACAATTTTTTACACGAAAACCCAAAACTCTTAGGGCGTCCACTGAACTTAGGGAGAACCCAGATAAACAATGAAATATTTTATATCCATACTCTATTAATTCAAAAAACATAAATCCTAGAACATTATGTAATTTTTTTAGAAAATGTTTGTTGTCCTCAAGTGGCCTAAGACACACCGAATTCAAGAGGAAAACATGAAAAGAAGATAAAAATACCTGAAAGAGGGTAATGGGATGTTTCATAAATTGAATTTGAAAAAATGTATTCCATACATTGTATAATAATAATTTATATTATATAATAAGGTAAGTATATATATATATCAAATATAAAATACTAAAAACATCAAAAAAATTGTGCTTAAGATCAAAATGGGTTTTATGGGGGTTAAACTAAAATGAAAAGCAATAAAATTTCCTAGAAACATGTAAAAACTAGTTTTATGGCCATATTTCGACCATATCACATCTAATGTAATATAATGGCACATATTTATTCCTTTTGAAATGTGAAAAAATGTAGGTACAGATTATTTATTTCAAAACATCCATGGGCGTCATGTCCCCTACTTATAAAAGGCTACCCCGTATCCTCTCCTCTACACACAACCAAATAATTTTATTAAAAAATCCCTACCAAAATCATTTACTTCCCTCCTAGAATACTATACTAATTTTTTGATCATAAGTCAAACCTATGAAGGTTTTTTGTGCAGTTATAAAGAAGTTGTTGGAAGAAGATATAACAATCATAAATGATTATTTCTAATCCATTTCATCTTCCACCACTTTCAAATATTATTAAATATTGATATTTTCAATAATATAGTACCTAAAATATAAATATATTTTATTATTTTAATGTAATAAACTATATCTATATTCTATACCATCAAATGGGAAATGAAATCACTGATCGTGTTTATGGAAGACTACCTCATCTCAAATATATGTAACTCATTTTACATCAGCACATCTCAAAGAATTATATAATGATTTATTTAATGTATATATATATAATATTTATTTTGTGATTATAGTTATATAATTAAAATATTATATATAACTTCTTACTTTTATTTTAATTTAAATACAATAATGTCTCTTTAGTGTATGGTACTTTCTCACAAAGTGATGTGATTCATTTTTCACTTTGGATTTACATGGATTATAATAAGGAAGACTATAATGGTTATATTGATATACCTGAAATGAAAAAAAGTATTGAAAATTAATATATCATACACTTCTTTACCTTTTCACCCCTTAAGTGAATGATATCTTCACACGTTTGTATGTACAACCTAACGTCTCAACAATGTGATGTCATCCATTTTCTATGTACAATTTTAAATAATGGTTATAAAGTTGTATCTAATTAAAAATAATAAAATTTATATCATTAATATCATTATGGATATTATGGAACTAAATCCAATGTATAATAAGTAGAACACTAATATAAATACATGAATGAGAAAACAAGGTAATTAATACCAAAAATAATGAAAATATTTAAATATTGTTATCCAATGGATGGTATAATGTTATAATATGACAATATATGATACAATAGATATTATTATGAGTTTTTTGAAAATTAATAACGTTATTAAAACTATTATACATGAGGTTTAATCCTGTTCAACTAATAGAAATCATGAGGTTATAGGCTTCTTCTCAATTTTCCTTCATTGAGAAATATATTAATGATAAGAAAATAATTTATTATATGGTGTATATATTACTCCATTAATAGATAATATCATGAATAATTCATAAATCACAGTATTTTACATTTATGTTCTAATTATTTCCTCAAATGGGATTTTAATTGAAAGATACCAAGTGGTAAATATTTTTCATAACTCAATTTATTTTAATTGGGTTATTTTACTTCTTCATCATCTATGATATTATAAGATTATGATTAAAATTAATTTTGATTTAAATAAATTATATTCAAAATGTTTTATTTGTATTTAAATTTATAAAAATGTTCCATGAATTGATTAATTCTCACTTCAATGTTATGTTCATTGAAAGGGATTTTGTTACAATTTCCATTTCATTGAGACACATTTGTTAATATGAACTTATACACTTTTAGGTGGGGTATATACTATCCATTTTATGTATTTATAAGAATAAATATTTAATAATTATGTTTAATGTTTCAATTCTTTTTTATTCTTTCGAGGATATATAATTTAAAAGTTTCTAGAGAGGTAAGAAACATTTATTCAATATCACATTCTTTTTGGATTTCTTTTACTCTTGTTGAATGAATATTATCATTTATCCTTAATAAGATCTGATAATTTTCTTTTCCATATTATCTGTATCATGAATAAAATTATTTCCTAAACCATATTCAATTTGTTAATATAGTTATTAATTTTATATGTATTGGTTAATTGGATAAATATTTATAAATACGCTTTTTTTATTCAATACGTCCATTGAAAAGTCTGAAATTTTATTGATAAGGTTGTCAGGGACCAAAAACGTAAAGGTATTATGAAATATTGGAACCCCAGAGAATCCTTTCTTTCAATATTAACAGACTCAAGGGGTAGAGATAATGTGGTAGTAAAAATGCAACTTAAATTTCCCTAGATGCACTTCATTCCCATTTTACTGATTAAATGACTTATGTGTTCAATTAATTACCATGTCATATTGATTATTCCTTATTTCATGCTAGATTTATTGATAAAGTATATTGTTTTTTCTATTATTTATCTTTACATATTTAATATTCATTATTTACTCATGAGGGCATCCATTTTATGATTACCCTTAATAATTATCTGAGCTCACCCTTTTTATGTTTCATTTTCACTATGATTATAGGGAGGGTATTAGGATTAATATGTCAAGATAATCTATGGGGAATAATTTAATTCTCAAATAAAATAAATTTCTTATTTTTTGTTTTAAAATATAATCTTAATTTCAAATATATATCTATTTTAACAAGACTACTAAACTGTTCAGTCCATTGGGATGCGATTACTTAAATCAAGTTCCAATAAAATATAGAATAACCTAGCTCTTGAATACATAGTTTGGTTAATTAAAAAATCTCTAATAATGGATCGTTAAAATAACATAAATATATTAATAGGTAATTTGGATTAAAATATAAAACATTGAATTATGAATGGAATACTTTTAATAATTTGAAAATATCATTATAGAAAATAAAAATTGTAAAAAACTTAATTCATACTTATTTTCATTAAAATATCAATTTATTATATAGGATCATAAAATCTTATATAATAAAATTTTTGGGAGGGATAGCCCATCAATATAGGAAAAAATTTTAAGATAAAACTTAAGAAATGGGATTTGAGTCATCAATAACTTCTATAGGGAATATACTTCATAAGGTATTAAATATTTGATAAATATTTTTTTGGTTGGAATGTAAATCCAAAAAAAATAATTAATTAATACCACATAATATAATAAAGGGTATAATGAACCCAATATATTTGAAATAAGGACACGAGAATGATTATAACTCAACGAATTAATTTGAAGTTACCAAAAAACCCTTTTTAGTTGGGTAACCTTTGAAACAACAAGTATTTGAAGAGGAGAAAATTATTTTCATTATCATTTCCCATTAAATAAAGAAATAATGACAAAAATAAGTCCACAGAAGGTAAATACACCATTAATGGGAAACCTATGGCACCAAATGTATTATGTTTCAATGTATCATAATTTAGACTCAGAAAACACTTACCTTTTATCATGGATTTGAAAAAACATACTCTAGAATCCTATTTTGAAAACATAAAACAAATTATTAATTTTTATCACAAACATACCCATATATTTTCAATTTATACATTTTATTAAGAATTATTCTCTTTATGAATAATAGTCATTTATTTGAGAATTTCAATATAGATTGTGAGTAGTCATGGTTATTTTGAACTAGTTTCTAAATTTTTTTTGATGTTATTTCATTTTGAAGATTTCATCATCCATAATTCATTAAATATACTATAAAATATGTTTCATGATATTTATTATGGTATAATTTCATTCTATAGTTGTTTTGTTTACAAACAATGAAGATGACATCGACAATGATCATGTTTTTGTGATTCCTAAAGAACGAAATGTGTTTTCTAAATTAATGTGTTTAATAATATTTTCACCATTAATGAACCAAAAATGATAATTATTTATATATTTAAATAATATTATATCAATAATTAGGTTCCCATAGACTTAGATGATATAAATTCATATAATTTCTCCTGTAGGTGCTTATACCTACCCAAACATGAACATAAAATGATTGAAGGACGATTTTGTTGTGGTTTAGTTGTAATATCATTATACCTAAAGTAAAATGGTCCAATTTAGTGTATATTAGTGAAATACATTTTAATTTTAAGTATTTATAAAAATAATTAATGGATATTAGAATATTATATAATATGAATAAACTGATTCTTCTTTTAGTATAGCTATATTAGACGATTGAATTAATGATGATAATTTGTTGATAATATCATTAGAAGATTCTCAAATTTTTCAAAATAAAACCTCAAAGATATCATAAATATCATAATTATCCTTTAATCCTATTTTTGATTACATACATATAAAAAGGTGGTGTAGATAAAAATGAAAATCGATCATTCCACGGTGGTACTAGTCCACACATATTCATAGTTGACGATTTAATTTTCCAAAGAAAAAGAGAAATTTATAAAAGGATTTTTCATTTATGAATAGAATTTTTTTTTATAAATATGATATTTATTTATCAAATTAAACATTAGATGAATTTTTCTTAGGTGTTTGATAAAACAGAAACACGATGCTCTATGGAGATGATAATCCATACACATGCATGAATGTTGTTATTTTTTCCCATTGGGAAATGGGAATAGTGATTAATGGTAATTAATATAGAATAAATACATTTGGTATTTATTTATGAAATTAAATTGGTATCGTAAAATTATAATTTTATGGTATGATAGAAAGGAAATAAAATGAGGAAAAACAATTACTAATGTTTAGAACATTGAGTTTTCCTTATAGAATTCCATGGAAAAGAATGTATTGGGATAATATAATGTGAATATAAAACCATTGGGAAGGAATGTAATTATAGATTAAGAAAAAATGGAATGTTTTTAGAAGGATATTTTCATTATTACTAGTATTTAAGGGTTATTGAGAGGCCCCTTTATTATGTGATAAGGGTTAAAGTTTTGTAAGTACTCATAAATTTTTAAAATTGGGTGTCACACACATGGAAAGTGGATGAACAATTGAGAAAAAAAATTGGAGATATGATAATTTAAGGTTGATAAGATTCTAAAATGCACATTAAAACATATAATTTTAACATTTTTAGCCATTTCTCTTGGATAATTGCATTTAAACCTAATTTACTCTTACCATAGTAACTAGATTTTACATAAAGACGTTATAATTTGTGAAAAATTGTAATTATTATATAATTTGGACCTAAAAATTCAAAATATTAATTTTATATTACTTTATTTTAATTATAAGAGTGATAAAAACTAATTTTAAGATAATAAATGTAGTATGTTTTGAAAATAATCATGAAATCTATTAATCCAGTTCTAAAAATACTATATATTTGTTCTAAAATCAATATCTAAATTTAAAATTTCATTTTTAATGCTCAGACTATTGGTTGAAAAATTCTCACAAATTTCTATGTCATACTTAAATACTAATAATGTTATTAAGTACCAATATTTTTAAAAAGGGTGTATTGTAATATTTACCTTGAAGTCAATATTTTCATTAATTCCAAAAAATCATCTTAAAATAATAATAATAGGATGAATCCAAAAATAATTTTCATGTCTCAAATTAATATTCCGAAATTTATAAATTTATCTTTTAATGAAAATTACAAATTATAAAAAAAACATATTTTTTGGGGGAATTAATCTTTAGAAAATATATCACGATTTCATTTATGATTGATGTCTTTTGTTAAGAAATATATCAAACACACTGTATTATTTATAGGTAATAATATATTAAAATACGAGGGAGTTATGTTCTCGCCCATCTAACATTAATAATTTTTTCCCTCATAATTTGACTCATAAGATAAGAGTAATTAATATAGGTGACTCATAATTAACCTTAAACAGTTAGATTATGATGTATTTACTAATTATGTGGAGTGAAATTATCTACAAAAACTATTATTTTAAACCATTTATCAAAGAATTAAACCAATTCCAAATATCATAATAATTATACTATGGGAAGAAGAGGTTGATCTATAAGGAATAAAATCCCAAAAACCTTGAAAATGATTTAATAATAATCAATGCACTATGTTTTTTTATTTCTATGTCATTATCCAATAGTTGTTGAAATCATTCAAGAGCTATTAAATAGGAAAATCATTTAATTAAACTCTATATGTACTACAAGTGAGATGAGAAAACCCATTACGACTTCAGTAAAATTTGAATCATGAGATCCATGAAATAATAACATACATTGAAACATTTAATATCATTAATTAAATTAAATTAATTATATGACATTTCATAGGGATGTATATACACAACACGAAAGAATTGTGTTGTGAATATGGAACAAGTCTCATGGAAATAAAAGTGATACTAGAAATCAACATACCTTTAGTCTTGACTCTCAACATACATGATAAAACCTCACATATAATAAACATAAATTTATTGTACATCTAATATAAAATAATTATAATATATACCATACCATTTATTAGTTTTAATGTGGTTATATTTTCTACTTAAAAACAATTCAATCTTATTGTTACGTTTTAGGTAATAACCTCTTTGTTTTTCTTATATGTTTTGATTTGTTATTTTTTTCCTCTTAGTTTAATAATTATTTTCAAATTTTCATATTGTAATAAATGAATTTAATATAATATGTATTCATTATTTATTTACTTTTAATATTCTTCAAAATATAGAAATATGAAATGAAATAAATCGTTCTAGGTGATAGTAGGTTGTATGTACGCATGAAATCCATTTACATTTTCTTTTCATATTGAAAAAATAATAGAAAATGATATATATGTATATATTATTATATTATAATTATTATTCCTTATATATCACATATTTCTATGACAACCATCAATAATGAATTCCATGTAAATCATGACCCAATCAAATTTCATCTCAATATGTTAGTCTTCTGTACAAACAAATGACATTATTGTATTCTCAAAAAATGAAAATCATGAAGTTATGTGTTATATAAAAATTAAAGAATAAAAAATACATCATAAATACATCACTTATAATATATAAACCAAATTTAAATTATTATTACCCACCTTTATTGGTGTAAATAGAAGAACAAACTATATAGGTTCATGATGTCGTAGCCCATCATACACAAATCCTATGATTGTGTATCCTGTTAGAATAATGTTTATGATGTTTTAGGTTTTATACATAACATAAAAACAGATCATTATATATAATATACTATGTTTATTTTGTAATAATTATTTAAAAATAATTTATGAGGTTTGAGGAAGAAATAAAATATAAACATTCATTGATGAACGTTACCTATTCTTCGGGTAACTCCTTTTGGTTCGAACCAAATTCCTTTCTTGGTTTTCATTTTGACTAAATTGATGACTCTGTGTTGATAGGAGGGATGTTTGTAATTATTCTTTTTAGATTTTTTATTATCCAAAAAGATTGAGCAGTGTGATTAATGGGGCATAGTGAATTCCATTTTATAATGGAGGGGTAACATTCTTATAAGTACTAAAAAGAAAACACTATTGGGAGGCCTAACTTATATAGTGTGCCTCCAATAGTAAAAATGATTTCATAAATGATGGGATATAGTCTAAATATGTCTAAAATTTTTTTTTACAATTTTTTACATCATTTGGATAGTTATGATTAATGATTAAACACAATTAAACACTTTTTTACCTTAATCGTTTTAATTAATTTCTATTTATTACACTAATATTTGTGGTAAAAATATAATTTTACCTTACATTAAATTATAAAGTAGGATGATTCTAAATATTTAATCAATTTTTCTTCAAATTCCACCCACAAATGTGTAATAATTTGGTTTAAAATGTATCTCATAGATGTGATGACGAATCGGCTTTTAAATTTGAAAATGTTCAAAATTTTGAAAATCTTTTATCTCAAAATTAAGTATGTAATTGATTAAAATGACCTAAATTGTATTAATATATGTTTATTTTTCTAATTTAACCTTAAAAAAATATAAACCTAAATTAACATTTTAAATTATTTAGATTAAAATGTTAGATTCAATTAAATTATCTACTTTTCATTACTCAAAAAAATGGCCTTTTTCATAAAAATACAACAAATTCTACCAAAGTAAATTTTAATATTATGATTCGAAAAATGAAGTTATCTTTCAAAATAAAATTTAAATTCTTTTTCCAATTTTATTTTTAACGTAATTATTCCATTAAAAGTTAACAAAACTATTTTTTAGAAAAATAGAACTGTTTATACTTAAAATTTGATTTATTCTTATATTATTCCTAAAAAATATATTAGAAAATGTAAAATCATCATATTGAATATAATATATATAAATTTAATTAATATAATCCTAAAGGATTTATTTTTTAATTTATTGGTGTATAACACACTTGGGGGCATTAAAATAGTTTTTCAGAAAGATATATCCTTCAATTTATAAAAAAATTTATTTTTATTTTCAACTAATTTGTCCCTGGAGAATTCGTTATAAATACTTGTGTGGACCATATATTCATAATTTATTTAAAATTATTCATTATCATCATTCAAATTTCAAGGTGATGACTTTCATGTTAAATAATAATTTTTATAGTATATTGTTGAATTTTATAACATTGTCTTGCATGTAACACAAGTTATAAAAGAAAATAGATGTTATGTAAATCTCAAGATAAAAAAATTGTGTATATTGGAAGATAAATTATGTATTGTGTGAAACATATGATATAAAATAATTTAAATTGATTTTAATAAATATATTTCAAAAAATCTAGGGATGTTATGTCCTACCCCATGGACTAATAGAGAGTTATACAGAATGTGTTCAAGATAAATTTAATGACAAAAAACCACCCATAATATAGGTGTTGCAAATTTCATTAATGTCATCATAAATTATAGTATTATGATAAAATTTTATTTCAATATACGTTTCCTAAAGTTGAAGGATTATTTCACTATCTGGACTGAAATCATAATTAATTATACTCACTTCATTTGTAAAATTTCATCATTTAACAAATTTTCACATCAATAAAATCATTTTCTCTAAACGATGAGTATTGATGATGAATTTCTCACACATGATGCACAAAAATCAAAATTCTAATATCACTTATCCCTAAATGGAATAACATGATATTCCTCCAATCATTAAACATTATCCAAAACCCAAATGGTTAGAACATGGTATGATAATGTCCAAAAAGAATGAACCTTTATCTGATAAAATAATATTCAAAATTCAAAAATAATACCCAAAGATGAAAATAAACCATTTCATAACCCAATATCCAAAATAAAATCAATCAACCCAAAATTAAATTTTTTTTTGACCTAAAATTTTATCTGATACCTCACTTACTTCATGCCTAAAAATATTATGATCCCTTTTTGAAGTAACATAATCACATAATCACCAAATCACTTTTCAATCATGTGGTTATCTATATGGTAACACTTGTATTCACATAATTAACTGAATACCAATTATCATCTGAATCATAAAAGTTATAAAAACCTTAAAACATATTTATGAAAAAATCAAATGAATACATTACATTAAACTAACATTTTATATATACTTCTACCTAATAAAATATACCCTAAAATTTTATTAATAACCTAAAATAACTTAATTTTTAAAACTCTAAAATAACGCAACTCGTAATTTGAAATTATGATCATATTTAATATTATATACCAATTATGTTATTCATAACTCTTAAGATAACCTATCATGAAAAATCAAAATCTCTTAACTATTCTATACCATCCATCGATTCCAATGATAACAACCCAAGAATCACACTCCTAGATCTAGTGATAAAATCAAAATCTACAAATTTCAACCTTTAATTATAATAATTATGAACCAATTATTTTCTAAAAATTACACTATTATAAGAACAATTGGATCACTTACAACCCCTAGGAAATATTAGGATTATAGATTTATATAATTAGGACAAACTTCTGCGTAAAAAATCACATGATTGTAAATTAGCACATCTCCCAATTAACCGAACTTCTATTATTTCATATTAGGTAATCAACATAATCCATTTTAAATTATTTATGTACGTAAACAATTCATCCTCATTCTCTATAAACAATGAAAAAGGAAATTTAAGAAGTCTGATCTCAAAGTCTCAATAAAGGTAAACCTAAGTATTAAAAATTGAATTTCATCAATGAGCATATGTGGGCATAAGTGTATAATGAAATAATCAACTGGAATATGAAAATAATAAAATAACTCAAACCCATTAATATATATATCATCAAACCTGAAAACATGTTAAATACAAGTGTCATCAGAATCGATAATCACGATCCATGTGATATCAGCCATGATCATGAGAATCATTATAAACCTATAGCAAGCATAAAGAAAACACTTACGCAACTTTGGACATATTTGTTACTTTACTATTAAAATAACTATTACAATTGTAATAGCCATATGGTTTAATTACATACCCAATTCATTTGATGGATATGATGGACCCACCCTTCCATGGTTTATCACGGAACCACCTTTCATTGATTAATAACATAACTAACCATTAGATATCCATGTACCATTACATAATTATAACTCTTAAAAGATTAAATATTATAATTAACAAATATTAAAAACCATTAGACCATTAATAATGTGATCAAGCTAGGTAAATGAAATTGGCTCCATAATAATATCATTGAAACATGATTAACATGTGGAAAAGAAACGGGTTCTATAACAGTCTCTTTGAAACAATCTTAATCCATAAAAAGAAAGAATAAATATGGAATAAACACACAATATCCCCAGTTGAAGATAAGTAAAGATAATATTTTTATATTTTGATGAATATAAATACCAATAAAATATCATTAAAAATTTTCATTATGGAAATCTCATTTTCCTTTTGAAAGAAACTTTAAAAAATATATAACAATTTGAATATCCCTTTATTTGAAAATAAAAGTGGCGAAATATAAAGGATTTTTTTAAAACAATTTGAAATATTTTTTGGGTAAAATTATCATTCAAAAATGTAATAAACTTTTTAAAACATTTTTATGAACAATCTTAGAAAACAAGTTTTTGGATGAAAATGTGTTTTTGATTGAAAATAAGATTTTTCATGAAAAAATTATTTTAATCTCTAGGGAAAATACTGAAAGAAAAATGAATGTAAAACATGTATTATAATGAAATAAATATATGAGAGTAAACATAATTAATATTATTTTTATTTATGTCATAATATATCAATATTAAATACTAAATCACAAATGATCCCATTAAATGATGTGACTGTAATATCAAACTCTTACCACATTGTTAAATTTGAATCTTAATACAGATGAGTGAATAATAGTAAATGAGTATTATAAAATCAATAAAAAACATATAATCATCATATAACATATAAAAGTAGTATTATATACCCCTTGAAAGAATATATGTGTATAACATAATAAATGACTCAAAGAAGGAAAATTATGACAAAAATCAATTCCCGTTTTTGTAGCCTTGAAACTAAAGAACCATTGAAAGAGAGATACTCAATTGATATGTAAAACCCAATAAATTTAAGTATATTATTAATAAAATCAATTCATGGTTATTATATACACCACACACACAGAAATAAGATGTGAGTATGGAATGTATCTCACAAAAGTAAAAGTTGGATGAGAAAACTATTACTACTTTATGGGATTTTGAATCATTAGATCTGTGAAAGAATAAATTCAATTTAAACATTTAATATAATGAAATAAAATAAATTCATGACATAACATTTCATTGGGTATTATATACACCACAAAAAATAAATTAGTTTTGAATATGGCATAAGTCTCGTAAAAATAAAATTTAAACTAGAAATCTTCTTACCTTAAGACTTGAATCTCATCACACATGTTAAAACATACTATATAAAAATATAAGTTTACTAAAATTACATAATATAATAATAATAATAATATACATCATATAAAATATGATTTTATTATCACATTATATTACACATTTTTTAATAATTTAATGTTAATGTTACATTCTACATAATAACCTCTTTGATTTTCATTTATGTTTTGACTTGTAATTTTGGTTCCACTTTCTTTGATAATGACATATTCATTTTAGATATGTAAATAATGAGATAAATATAATATTGATTCTGAATATATTTATTTATATTATATATAAATATAGAAAATAAAAATTAAATACATTGTTCTTGGAGACGGTATGGCATACATATGCATGAACATTGTTTCCATTTTCTTGTCTTATTGAAAGATTGAAAAGTAAATCATATATATAGTTATAAAATAATTATAGTATACATAATTTATATTATAAAAAAATAATTCTATCACACCTATCCATAGTACATTCCATTTAAGGTGTGATGAAATCACAACGCCTCACGATACTGTAGTCCACCATACACCTGAACGACATTATCGTATTCTCACAAAATTGAAATCATGAAGGTATGTGTAATATAATAATTAAATAATTATAATTAAATAATAAATAATATATATATATATAATATATATATAATTTTTATCATTATACCCCACCTTGATAGGTGTTAATGGAATAATGAACGACATCTGTTTGAGGGCCTGCAGTCCACCATACACACGAATGATTCTTGCGTATCTCATTTGAAGGAAGTCTATGAAGTTTTAGGTATTATAAATAAAATAAAAAATCTAATTATATTTAATATACTTACAATATCATATTATATTTTTATAAAATTAAATTATTATATTTTTGGAAGGAAAAATAAATTCAATAATGAATGTTACCTCTTCTTTGGGTGACTCCTTTTGGTTTGAACAAAAAATCATTCCTTCGATTTTATTATAAAAAAATTAAATATTATTTTAAAATATTATAGATGATGTGAAGTTATATTTCAGAGTTTTGATGACCCATACTTCTTTATAGGTGTTTAGAATGGGGGAGAGTGAATTCCCTTTTATAATGTAGGATAATTGGCATTCTTATAAATACGAAAAAGAAAACATTGTTAAGAGGTATCTGTTAAATCATGTGACTTCAATAATGAACCATTTATTATATAATATAGAATATGGTCTAAATATTTATATCTAATTGGGTTTTACAAGTTTCTATGTCATTTGGCCCCTTATGATTAATGTTAAACAACATTTATACTCTTTTTTACCTTAATCACTAAAATTAACATTAATTTCTTTCACTAATATTACTGGTAAAAAACAATTTTAACTTAACATAATTTATAAATTATTATTATTCCAAATATTTTATTTATTTTTCAAAATTATTCTCACATATGTGGTAGAATTTAATTTGAAATGTATCACATAGTTGTGATATTAAAGAGGGGTTTTAACGTGAAAATGTAAAAAGATTGAAATTTTTTTACCAAAAACATTTAGTATGAAATTGGTTCTAACTACCAAAAATGGGTTAAAATATGTATAATTTATCTAATTTTACTTTATAAAATATTTAAAACATAAATTCACATTATAATTTATTTAGAGGAAAATTTAGTTTTCAATTAAATATTATATTTTTTATTATTCATCAAAAAATGGTATTTCTCATAAAAATAATAAAAATTTACCCGAAGTATAATTTATATTAGTATTTATAAAATAAATTTTTTAAAAGTTACAAATTTTTTTTGAAAAACAAAATATGCAATTAAAAGGCATCAAAACAGCCTTTTAGAAAAATACATCTTTCATACTTAAAATTTTATTCATTCTAATCTTATTCTTATCCAATATACTAGAAGAAAGAAAAGAATATTATTAAATATATAATATATAAATGGTTTAAATATAATACAACCATAGTTATTTGTTTAATTAATTTGTATAGAATACACTTGAGCCAATGAAAATATATTCTTCAGAAAAATATTTGTTTTTATTTTCAAAAAACGGTTTTATTTTAATTTATAATTAATTTGAAACCAAATAAATAATTATAAATACTTTTTTAAACCATATTTTCGTAATTTAGTTAATATTATTCACTCTGTAGATTACAATATCTTGATGATAACTGTCATGTTAAATATTAATATTATTATTATTATTAGTGTATTATTGTCTAGTAAAGCATGTTCTTCCATGGAACAGATGTTATATAAAAAACTAAATTTTATGTTTAATAAAAGATAAATTGGTGTTGAATATAATTCAAGATAAAATTTTCATTCGGTGTAATGCATGATCTAAGAGAATATAAATTTATTGGAAAGAGGATATTTCATAAAATTGTGGAATGTTACCAATATATTATATCATATCAATAATTTTGGTGTTATCATTTAAAAGAGATGAAATTAATAATGACGGATGAAATAAAGTTCATAGCATTAATTCATTATAGATATATATTCATTTATCATCATATAGAGTTTATATTCCAATAATGAGGTAAAGATGCCCAAAAGTATAAATGATACGGAGTGAAGAGTTTAATTGAAAAGATTTCTGATTAAAAATTTCCCTTAAATTTTATTTGGTGTATAAATCTATAGTGAAAATTATAAAGATATATTTAAATATCAATGAAATAATCATTTTGGATGATTGTGATATTTATAGTTCTAATTTACCCTCAATGATTCTAGAAGAAGATTTATGATAAAAAATGTTTTCACAATAGAATAAGTAAAAAATATGTCATGTAATGTAGTAGTCAATAAATACGATATTTTAAAAGGAATAATATGCTAAAGGAAAAAAAGTAGAGGAATATAGATTTATTTCATAGAATATTGGTCAAAAAATAATATTAAGGAAGAAGAGATAAGTGAATCTTAATGGAGAAAATTTTAAATGTAAATTTGTTAAGGTAAAAATCATGGTAAAATAAAATGATGTTATTTAATTCCTTATAAACTAAGATAAATGTATATATGAAGCTTTAATAAATTATTATAATATGAATATAGAAAATTTTTGTTAAATGTGGAAAATTTGATTTAATGAGAATAACATAATACATGAATCCCCTTACCTTTGGTTGTTTTATTCATCATTGAACTCTCAAATCCATTATAAACAACTTATATTAATTAAATCATCATTATATAATTATAAATTATTTAAATGTTTTTTTAAAAAATTAATTAGAAGTTATTTAGTAACATTTTATTTAAGATAAAATGGTATGATAAGATGTTTATCCAAAATATAAAATTATCATTTCAATATCATGGTATTGATCATTTTTATTTACCCATTTATTCCATATCCTTAATATTATTTACATATATGTAATAAACTTTTTATACAAATTAACCATACAAAAATTAATAAATTAACAATAGAAATATTCAAATTTTTGGTTAAAATGACCATGTAAGGCTATGTCAACAAGGGGTAGAGATAATATCTATATAACATATATTTTATAAAAATAATCTAATATTATAATAACATTATTATACATTTTATGTATTGAATAGTTTTTATGGAGGATTGGTTTAATTAATAGAAAAGAGAATTGATGAATATGGGAAGAATAAAATAAGAATAATGTATTATTTTAATATACATGAAGATGACTCCATTACTAATGGACTAATTCTTGGATGGATCTGAGTATTATGAGACTAATATTTCTCCAAGATTATTATGAAGAATAATGAGATGGATATGGGCATATCTTAGAAAATAAAATTAATTTTTTAAGTTATTTCAACTGATGATGAGAGGGGGTATTTATACTTGGAGGGGAGAGTTATTTTGAGTAAAAATATTGTATATAAAATTAATTAATTACCATGAATGGATATAGTGGTCATGTATATGATAACTAATATTCTTCAACACCCCATTGAATATTAAAATCTTTTTCTTACATGATGAATGATGGTTTTTCACGATGATGTCATCAAGGATCATTATTACATCCTATCTACCCATTTTTAATTTATTTTGTAAATATTAATATGAAATAGACTAAATTTTTATCGTGATAAATAAATCATCCAAAATCCAAATATTGATCTTATTTTATTAAAATAAATTTATTCCTATGACAAAATAAATTTATTAAATATCACCTAATACCTTAAAAATCTAGTTTTCTAAATAAAACAATTCATAACCCCTAATAATCATCTATGATAAATAAATTTAATTATGAATTTTAGAAATGAAATTTAAAATTTTAAAATAATTTATTTAATAAATAAAGACCATTTATTTTTTTTAAATTATTATTTTTGATATATCATCGTGTATGTTATTAGTGGAAAAAAATTAAACTATATAACAAAATTTCAAAACAAAATCATTCTTGATTAACTTTGACCAAGTAACTCCTAATTACTTGTCCAGTTTTAAAAAATAAATTTATAAATTGTGTAAATTTAAAATTAATGTTTACTTTATAATAATATTTTTATTATTAATAATAAAAAATCATATTCCCCCCCCCCACCAATCTTTTATCTATTTGTCAAAAAATTTTTACATTAAATATTATTTGTACGATTTTTTTGAATTTAATATAATTTTATTTTAATTACGCTTAATTTTTTTCCAATGCTTATGTTAATATTTATATGGTCATATTTCTAGGATCCATATTACCTATAAACCCCATTATTATATGTTTCAATTGATTATCCACTACTTTTATGAAATCAAGAGTCTCTAAGGGGTCAATGTACGTAGCGATAAGAATTAACATTTTTTCAATTCTTGTGAAACTCTTTCAATTATATATATATATGAATAATTGATTCCTCACATGGATCAGCATGACTCATCATTTTTTATTAGTAAATCTATTCTATAGCCAATTTTTAACATTAATGTGTTTCTAAATGACATGAACCTTTAATGTTGATTGCTAATAAATTTAAGGAACCGATATCTTTCATTCCCCATCATTAACAAAAAATGTTTAATTATTCATCTCTTACCATGTTGTGCCTCATATGCAGTTATCTATATACTTGAGTGATAACTATGTATTTATATGAACTCGACTAATGGAAAATGTTTTCAACAATCTCTATTAATGTATATTAAAAAAATTCAATATATTTTTATTTGTTTCATGGAAAATATTATATTGACCATATATCAAGATCTTATAGGAGATATTATAATTAAAATCCCATTCTAAATCATGTTTTATACCATCACCCAGAACATCAATGTACTCATTAGATCTCAATATAATATGATTGAAAGTTGTTCCACATATATCCAAACCATATCCTTGAAGTACATCTTAGAAATCTAATTTAGAGTCAAATATTATTAAATAATGATGAAGTGTTGAACCCTGCTATTTTGATCTACCACAGCCCATATGTAATTTTTCCATTTAGATATATTTGGTTCAACATTAAAATATTAGTGATTTTTTCTTATTGTAATATTATTAACAATGATTGTACTGTTATCCCCTTATACTTCTAAAAATCTATTGTAACATTCACTAATGCCAAGAACATTAAGTAAAACTCAGCAATATCCTTCTTTGTATTGTCTCACTAAAAGATCTCTAGATGGTCTCAATTTATCGTGGTTCTTTCTATGTGTATAGAGAATGATGTCCATTTTGATTAATACAAATGTTATTTGTATCTCAAGTGTTTATGACACACATAGTCTAATTTCAAACTAATTATTATATATCTTGAATTGATGATTCCTCTATTAATTAATTCCTTTAATCATATTTTATTATCATAAAATAATTTCTTTGTTTCTTTATGATTTTATATTGAATGGATGGAATGGTGATAAATTTAAAAGGTAATGATTCCATCATTCCATTTATGATTTCCAAATCAATTATCTATAAATATGTGAATATTGGGTCTTTCTCAATCCCTGAGACAGATTGTGTGGTAGGTTATTATCATTTCATTGTATCATCTACCTAATTTATCATCACATGTAGGTAATGTAACTCATATTCATAGTACATTATTACCACCATATATCTTTTTGTATTCATGTAGACTCTTTCTATTTGAATTTGAACATTAATATATTGTGATCTATATATAGGTCATAATTCTCTCTCTAGAGATAGTTCATCAAAATTTTAATTACATAGATTATAAATACAAAATATAGATCATGAATTAGGTAGGATTAATCCTTATTTTTAATTGATCATAATCAAAGCAGTCACTTTATAATTTCAAAGAAAGATGTTACCCTTGAACATCTCTAAAGGACCATTGTATATCAAAAAACCATAGATGGATAATTTTTTTGGAAAACCCCCCTTATATATTATTATAAGTAAACCAATGGAACAATCTAAGACAAATAATATAATTCTATATAAATTAATTGGGAAGATAATAAAATTCTTTAAAAGGATATTGTATTGAAATTGTAGTAATGTTTTCATTAAGAAGTCAAAACACAATTCAATGGGAATTTCTTTAGACAAGAATCTCCCCTTAAATTAAGTATTTTTTTATTAATAATGAATAAATATCAAGTATAAACCATATTTTGTTATCAAACCATTTTTTAATATGTATGTTTCATTAATATATGATATTTTTATCTTTTTTCATTCATTAATTATTTTTTAAATTTTAATTATAGTTAAAAATTTATGATGACATGTTTGTTAAATTTATTCTATTTTCATTTCCATAGATTAGTATTGCTAATTTTTATTTATACATTTATTTCATCACCACTTAGAGATTATAAATCCATATATAAATATATACATGCATACATGCATACATATATAAAAAGATACATAAAATGATAAATACATATATACATACATTCATTCAAACATGCATACCATGATAGATACATAAATATATATATTGACAAGACTTGTCAAGCCATGATCCCATATGGGCTAATAAATAAGTCATTTTACCACACCAATCCCTCTTACCATAGATAAATTTCTTATTACTAACAAAATAAAGGCATATCACAAACATTGTAAGATTAGGCCTAATAAAAGTACACATGATCACATATATTTGAAATTTTATATAAAAATGAATAATCAATCATAACAACCACTTGAATGGGTATATACATGTGACAGAAGCTAACATCTTTAATATGATGAAACTTTTGTCATTAAAATTTTCGGGTAGTGGGGAGAAAACATTCCAATATCCAAGGATAATGATATTCCTTTAACAACACAAGAAAGAACATTTATGTCGCCCTAGATCATGATATTAAATATGATAGAAACATCATCAACAAGTGTCATTATGTGCTCATACCACCAAATCCACATCCATCATAGTCCCAACTAAAATTTTCATCATCCTCACTCTCACAAAATTTGTCCACATGTGGAATATATGGGGGAATCTATAACAATAACCTATAGGATGCCCTAGAAACCAATGTAAGGGGTGAAATAACATGTGAAATAAATGATAAAAAAATGACATATAGTATAATTGACTACAAAAAAAATATGATTCCAGCATGGGAAAACCAATATATAAGGTAATATCTCAAACTTCATTAAACTACTCCTATAAGATCATATTTCAAATGAACACAGGGATACTCAATAAGTCATATGACATGAATGTATCCTCACTATACAACATCTGTATCTTCTACAACAACTCTCGATTTTTAATTACTGGTGACCTACAGCTTTCAACTATATATATGTTCTTCAAGGGGGTTACTGGCCCCAATGTAATATTTTCAGCACGTTATGGAAAACATGAGTTGATATAGGGGTCTCATACAACATGGATGTATAACATACACCCTTACATATATCGATTAAACACTATAAAATGAATAAATTATTATATTCAAAAAAATATTAATAAATCATCACAATCCATAATTATATTTTATGATCGTCAATTAGGGACAACTCAAAATCACACTAGAAGGTAATATTAGCATTCTACCATTCATGTAAAATAAATTTCAACACATGATTGAATGGTAATTGGAGATATCCTTATTTATGAAAACATGATACATATTACAACTATTATAATCAATATCATATTTGTATTACACGTATAGATTCTACATGACACATTAATTGATGGTTTGGTAATAGTTTTATCAATAGATCGACTTAATTCTACTCAATAGCAACCCAAATGAGCCTTAAATCACCCCATCTATCTTCGATTAGGGATGGTATTTGGAAAGGGTGATTTTGGTCAATTACTAATATTGGAGTTCCTTAAACATAAAAAAACCCTATTTTTTCACAAAATATCTAAATTTTCCCCTCGAGGTTTTGATCCTTTTCATGTTCGATAATGATATTTTTTTATCCAATTAATATCCTTTACAAGGTCAAATGCAGTTACTCAACCTCTGTTGTCAAGTCATCTTTGGTGGCTTGCATGGAACTATTAATAAAACAAAGACATATTAGAGGAACATTTTACATTTAATTTTTTCATAACTATATTTATTTTACATCTTTGAGAGTGTTTCAATGGTCATGAATTGTTAGGAAAGGTTTTAGGGATAATAGTTGAGTATGATGCTAAAAACAATACACTATAGAATTGCATGATATGAAGCCATGTTTCATACCCTGGAATATTCTAGTAGATTAGATATTCCTTGAATAAAACTATTCACATAGAAATCTATATGATTAATTCATGAAAGTGTTTGGAAGAGGGGGTGCCCCGATCACTAACAGTTTATTTCATGAAAGGATGTTCATGGTGTGAATGGTCACTATCTATTTTTAAATTTTAATTATTTATTATTTATGGGAGGCAGAAGATTTAAATGGGGGTACCTACTTCTCCTTTATATGATGAAGATAGTATCCAAACCTGAGTATTTATCAACTTCTATATGATTTTCTCCATTTCTGTTTTGAAAAATTGAGTTTCATTCATTGAAATAGATTCTTCTCAGTGACTCTAACCTTCTGTCTCTAATTTTTCATCAGTTACTTCAATATAAAGAATATTTAAAAGGATTATTTTAATATTCCCAATTTTCTAGATATAATTCTATTTTTCTAATTTCAAATTATTTATCTTGAATCAGGGGAAAATATTAGTTTAGAATACATATAAGAGAATATGTTAAGTAACCTTCAGGTTATCCCTCAATGATTCATCATTTTGGTTGGGCATGTAATGTGTGTTTGAACTGATATACTGTATGATTAACAATAATATTGAAATAAATGTGGTGTGACCTTAAATCAAATAATTGAACCTCTCCATAGTCCATGAATTGTATAGTGGAGAGTGTACACATGGAATCTAGGCACTCAATTGGGTGGTTAACCATGTATAAAAAGTGTTTTTTAGAAGGGGTGACCCTTGGGGATTCATGAACTATCATATTTATCATGTGTGTTGTCATGGAATCTTAATAAATGCTCTTGAATTATTAACTAAATTTATTTTGTGATTCCAAACATAAATAAATTTATGGAAAGGAAAAAAATAATTTTATAATGTACTTGAATAGTGAAAACTCACTTAGAATGCCTTGTCGTGTGTATAATAACTCGTGTTTTTCATACATAATTATACCATCTATTTAGATGAATATACATTACATAATAATACTATTCATTCCAAAACCATACAAGTTTAGATTCACTGGTTATTAGATACACATTCTTCTTGTTTTATGAAATATCTTGAAAATATCCCCCAAAGATCTTTTCATATTGTGTTCCTCCTTATAATACCATATCTTAACCTTTATTCATCACCAAGGGAAGGAAACTTAAAAAATGTGAGATTAGATGCTCAAGAAAGATAAAAAATGAGATATAAATCCACGATATTATGAAAACATATCAAAATATTATGGATATTTTATCATGAAAAAACATAAAAAGATTATACCCAACCATTCATATATCATAAATATGATTCATGTAATAAAAATTATCATTTCAGAGAAACATGGACTATAAGAGTGAGAAACTGTCATAAATCAATAATGATCCATAATATCAAGTCATAAAAGTATGGAACTATGAAGGACATAGAAACCCATTTAATATGTCAAGGATGACTACTAAGACCAAAAACATAGTGGATTAGGACTCACATACTTCCTATGGAGGATCAGGAACACATGTTTCCCATAGTGCATCTATCCCATTGACTTGTTTCCAATTTTTATCTCACGGTATATAAATATTTACCCAATTAATTAGAGGTATGTATAGTTTCAACATATCACATAATGAAACAAATTGTTATTTTCTGGACAGTAACATAAATCATATGTCATATTAGAACCAATGAAAAGAAATGGGTTTCAAAAACATTTTATCATAGCATAACTTATAAAAAAGAAATGGGTTGGATAAATATCATTCCAGTAAAAACATAAACCAAACATAAATAAGAATAATTAATAAATCCTTTAATAATATCCCTTGTAATACATAAGTAACCTAAATGTTTTTTATCTTATATGAAAGATAATTTTTAGAGATCAATTGAAATAATTCTTCCAGAAAATATCATTTCCATTTCAAATCATTCATTATTAAAAAATCATATAATTATAACTTCAAACATCATATATTACAATAAAATCATAATGACGCAAAAGAAACATTTAATCATTAAGTTATCATTATGGTAGTAAAATTATCGCATGTTGTATAAGTAAAAATAAACATTCCTTCCATACATTTGATGGATAGGTCACAAAGAACATAATTTAGAAAATGATTAAAATAATCTATTCCAAAAATTTCTGTAAAAAGTAAAATAGGATTAAAAATGAATTTATAAAAATTTAATAAAAAATATTTGTTGAAAAAAATTAAAAAACATGGACATGGAAGAAAAGGATTGTTTTTAGGAAAATTTAAAAAGACAACTTTTTAAAGAAATACCCTTATAAATATCATATCATTGATGTGAGAAATAATAGAATGATTTTATTATGTGTATTGGAAATAAATTCACCTAAAATAAGTGTAAATTAAACATTAGATAATAAAAATTATTCTCATAATTATATTAACATTTCAAAATCAATGGATTAGAAATTTAATCCAATGAATGGAAATTTAATTTAGAAATCACTTACCACATTGTAATCAGACGAATCCTTTGGCATTTAAAATTAATAATTATAAAATGAAACATTTACTACCATGAATGTAATGATATATTTGATATCATATATCAAATGGACGTATACCGATGATAATAAAGAAATAATTTGTTAATAAGGCATATATCTCACTAAAGTAAAAGGGAGACAAGAAACCCTTACCACTCACTTACCTTTAGTATTGCTTAATATAACCTCATGTATAATGGTTAATGAAAGTTATTAATTAATTAAACAACTAAAATCAAATTTATATTACAATATATGATACATTTATAATACCATTCCACCTTTTAATATGTTGTTCTTTTCATTGTTTTAGGTGTGTTTGTTTCATGGTTTAATGGTTGATTCATTTGTGTATAACTATTGATATTCATGTAAAATGGAAAAATAATTGTAGAAGTTAAATTTAATTTCATTTACATACTTAAATCAGTTAATATAATACCATATATCAATTTTATTTCTAGAATGATCATGATTCAATTAATAAAATGAAAATAATATATGTTTATTTAATTTTGGCGGTTTTTTTCTACCATGTTGAAGTAGTTTCGTTTTATTTAATATTATATCAATATATTAGTTACAAAATATGAAACATGTAACAATATACCTATTAAAATATAATTTAACTAGAATTATTCTTTTATAATCACCCTTTAATGTGGTAATGGATAATTAAAAATCATTATCCATATATACGGTTAATGTCGTAATTTGGACAATTATTTCATTTTTGTAATAAGTGGATATGAGGAAAGGTGTGAAAGTTGTTAGAATATAAATATAAAATTTCAATATATAAATTTTTCTATATTTATTACAATTTTATAGATTATTTAGTTTAATAGAATGTATAAAAATAAAAGAAATTAAGAGATTTTGTTTGAGATAGGTACCTCTTGAATATCACCTCATTAAAGGACCCTTAAAAAACATGGAATTTGTCATTGGGTGAGACCAGAAGCACTTGTACATAGGTAGAGTGGGGAGGAGTGGGTTTTATAGAGATTTGTAAATATTCAATGGTGTTGGGGATAAAGTGTGTGGTGAGAAATGGTTTTTAAATTCGAGGAGGGGTGATTTTAGGTGATTAAATAATGATTATTTTTTATTTAAAGCCAACCTAATTTGGGTGGAATTAATTAAAACAAATTTGGATGTTAATTAATTTTATAAATACTGGTTAATGTATAGATACACATCAAACTCATATTTAATTTTTTTAGTCATTTTAATATTTTACTCTTTAACTTTAACCTTCTAAATTATTTTATATTTACTTCGGTAAATATTTTTTTTACCATTGAATCATTTTATTCCAAAAAAGTAAAATTGGCTTATATCCTAATTTTTACATCCTTATTCTAAATTCAAAATTATTTTTTTAAAACTTCAAAATATATAAGTTGTACAATGTTTATTAAACTTAATCATGAAAAATGAAAAGATAAATAGTTTTCTAGAAAAATGTGTTTCTAAGACCAAAAATATACTCATACCAAAATAAGGTATAATGATTATTTAAATAAAATAAATTGGATTATATCTTATTAAAAATTATTTATGGTCCTTTTAGATTTATTTTAAATCATAAATTAATTTTTATATATAAAGAAATTGACGGTTTTCTAAAAATTATTATTTTTAAAATTCACTAAAATTGAAACTTTTCAAAAAAATTCTCAATAATTAATCATAAGATATTTTATACACGATGAAATAAAAAAAATTTAACATATAAATTTAACAAATGATTCACAAACTAATTATAAAAATTTTCTAGTATAAAGAAATAAAAATAATTTCCTAAATAAAACATTTATTTGAAGAATAAAATGAATTTATTAAAATATTATGTGCACATTCACTATAATTTAATTAATAAATTAATAATGAGTTGGAAATTTATATATTTAATTAATAAGTTAATTCTATTTATTCCATCCATGTTATTGACCATGTTATAACAACCGTGATAAAATAATAATATTTTGGAGTTAATTTAAGCTCGGTGTTCCACGCAATGTAAGATATCAAATATATTAAATTAATTTAAAAATATTCATACCAAAAAATCATGGGGTTATTTATTATACCCACCTTAAAATTAATTTATCCCTCTAAATTTATCACTTGACCATCAAAATCATAACATTTCACAATGCATTCATAGAAACCAACATTATAAAAATGAATAATGAAACTTCACTTAAAAATGGAATGTTGGACACATAATGGTTACCTAAATTAATGCATTACTAGGTTTCCACATTGGGAAATAATTGTTGGAAAAATAGATGTTGTATTTGGAAGGAAAAAATAATCCTCATGAACTAATAGAGAGTGATAAAGAATATGGTCAAGATAAGGTTAGTGAACAAAAAACAATAGAAGAAATATTTGTGAAAATGGTCACTAATATCATCAAAAATGATGATAATAGGATAAAAAAATAAGAACCCTTAGAAAAGTTATTCTTACATGATTTCATCTCATAAGTATTGTCTCACTTTTTGGTTGTTCCTTGATAAATTTTTCCTTCATTTTATACTCCAATAAACAATGCTGATATTGTAATTTCTAAAGAACAAGTGGATAATAAGATCCAAAATGATATGATAAGTCATTCAATCTCTCTATAGTTATCATCATTAAAAAATGGTTATCAGAGGTTATCCAATACACATAAGTCTTCATATGGTTAAGTAACACATTAATTTCTAAAACAATTTCCAAATATTAACATAAACATTTACAAAAATGGAAATACTTATGAACCTTCTAAAAGAATAAAATCCAAAAAATGGAATAAAAGACTCTAAATTTCAAAAACCAATTTATCACTAATACCATAAATAAATTTATTTATAACATAATTCTCAAACACCAAACAAGTGATATCATTATCATATATTCTCTTGAAACATATTGACAAACCAAATTACCATAAAACAATACAAAAAACATGGAATACTTAAAACAAATTATATTTTCTCATACCATAAATCAAAATATTCTATAACTCAATCCATAAACCCACATTGTCAATATATTACTAATCAGTTCTAATGTTATCGATTCTATTGCATTTATTTTACTATAATGAAACATCTCTTTATAGAATTATTATCCTAAATCAAGCACATATTAAGGGTTATATTTCCCTTAATCACATGGTCTCCAAAGATATCATCTTACCACCTCAATCACTTTTCATTGATTCCAATACCATATGACATATAATTTTAAATACCTACGAAAAAACTATAGTGGAAAAATAGTAAGATGTTTTAATATTCCATAATACCATAAAAGTTATTATACAACATTGTTATTGAATTCAAATACATAAAAAATCAATCATTCCACTTCCATCATAAAATATTCACCATGAATCATCATTTTTTCCTTAATAGTTCTTTCATCTCATATTCCATTCATAGTCTATTCAACATCAGCAATATATCCATTACTCTTACAACATTGTCAATTCTCTTCCCAAAAATTCCCCTGGGGAATAAATATTAATAATGCCCATACATTCCACATTTTTAAGATTTATGAATATATGATATATTAGGAATACCATTATAAACTTCCATTAAATTAACTAACCCTTTCACTTTCTTTTTTCAATTACATCCTTTTGGCATTTATTCTCTATAGAAAAATCATCTTAATGTTTCTTTAAAACATTCACCTTGATGACTCCTCCTTCATTCTTTACATGAGTCAAATTTCTAATTATTTCCAATATTATCACCAATAAAATCCTTATTTCTCTTTGTAGATATGCCATAAAACTCACCAATGTTGAGATTATTGATCATATTATGAGATAGTTGATCAAGCTTAATAATAAGTTTTCTCCTTCCAACTATCGTTTCATTTTATTTCTCATGAGGATGATGATTCCATTGTCTATCACATACACCATTTATAAGATTATTCCTAGATCCAACCATTGTGTAAAACAAAAGAAACACAGTGTGCACAACACTAATCATGGTGGGTAGCCACATAATCCTAAAAAATTATTTATATAATTTCTAAATGACAACACATTATTCTATAAAATTATAAGTTTAGCCTAGTTAATTAATGAACATTATAAAAACATTATGATTTTATCTTATACTTTTTCTTAACCCCAAGGTCTTCATAAAAGTATTCTTAACCTGATTACCAAATATTTTCTAAATCCTGGTCTCAAACGAACTCTAATATCCAATGATTTTCATACATAGATATTACATCAATCTAGATGAATATTCAATTCATAAAAATAATAGGCATGCCATACCCATAAAGTTTTAGAGTCTTTGGAGATTATATATAAAATATTCCTATTTAATGAAAGATCATAATCATATATCATAAATAACTTCTCACATTGTATTCCTCTCAAGAATACCCAACCGAAACCTATATTCATCACCTGGGGAAGGAAATATAAGAAAGGTTGAGCATAGATGCTTAATATGGATAAATATAGGATTTATCAATCCATGACCATATGAAAAAAATATAATATTAATGTTATATGATCATTAAAAAACCTATGAAGTTCATTCCAAACATGTCATAGATCATAAGCATGATAAATGGATTAAAAATTATCATTTTAGAAAACATTGAATATAAGTGTCAGAAATCATCATAAATTAATCATGATCTATAATAACATGTCATAAAAGTGTAGATACATCTAAAACATTGAAATAAATTTCTTATGTCATGGTTAACTACCGAAACTATCAACATAGTTGATTAGGACACACGTCTCCCCGTTACTTTATCAGGATGCACCAGTTTCCCATAGTGGATCTAGCCCATTAACTTGTTTTAGATTGTTAACTAATGAGATATAAGAATTTTCCCAATTAATTGGGGGGATATATAGTTCCAACCCATGAAATAATTAAAACCATAAATATATTTGTCATAAAATCATAAATCCTTCAACATATCATAACATATGAAAATAAATGGTTTTTATAAACATCTTATCATATCATTACCCATGGAAAATAAATGGGTTTCATAAATATCAGGGCATAAAAAATTATCCCTACAAAAAATAAAGATAATTATCCTTGAATAATATCCTCATTAATTAATATGTGACATCAAAAAAAAATTTATCTGAGACGGAAAATAATTTTGAGAGATCACTTGAAATAACACTTGACAAAAATAACATTTCCATTTTAGAATCATTAATTTTTAAAGAGCTTCATAGTTATAAAGGAAATAATTTATTTGAAAATAACCTTTTAAGATTGTAAATTTAAAATAAAATCATTAATGCATCATGATGGTGGAAAAATATACTCATACCATATATGTTAAAAAACATTCATTCTGTAAATTTTTCAAATAAGATACAAAGAAAATCGTTTACAAAATGAAAAATATAATCCTTTCAAAACCATTTAAAAAAAATTAAAACATGATTAAAAATGAAGTAAAAAATCATAATACATTAGTAAAATAAATTTTGGAAACAATTATAGAAAATATGTACATGAAAGAAAAAAGAGTTTTAAAGTAAATTTTAAAGAGATAATATTTAAAAGAAATCCCCTTATAAATATAATATCATTTATGTGAACATTAATCAATTGAATATATTATGTGTATTAGATATAAGTAATCATAAAACATTTGAAAATAAAAAATAAGACAAATAAATTTAAAATCTCACATAATCATAACATGGAAAATCAATGAAGAAGAAATTTATCCTAATGAATAGAAATTGAGTTATGAAATCTATTACTATTTTGTAATCAGTCAAATCGTATGCCCCATAAAAGTGAAAATAATCAAGTGGAATTTATAATAAATTTTAAATAATAAGATTAATAATGTTTTTATTATAGGATAGTATACATAAAACAAAATATAAATAAGTAGCGAATAATGCATATATCTCACAAAAAGTAAAATTGGATGGGAAAATCATAACTAATTCTTCCCTTTAGTTTTGAATACTTGAACATATTATATAATTATTTAAATAATGTTACTAATTCATTAAATCACTATATTAACATTTATAATACCTTATATGATAATTTTACGACCCATTACCTCTTATTCATTAATAATATTCAATTATTTTCAATGTTTTGAGGGTGTTTGCTTCAAGGTTTTATGGTTGGTTCATTTGTTTATAATTATGGATTTTCCTTTAAAATGAAAAATTGAAATAAAAAATTGAAATAAAATGTTATTAATATACTTATATAAATTTAAATGGTCCAATATATCAGTTTTATTTCATGTATGATGATAATTAACTTGATAAAATGTAAATTATAAATGTTTGGTTTATTTTTGAGGTTTTTTCGACCTCCATGAAATAGAATCATTTTATATAATAATATATCTATATATTAGATCTAGAATATTAAATATGTTATCATATATCTACTAAAATCTTATTTAACAACAATAATAGTTTATTGAACATCCTCGATGGTTGTAATGGAATATGAAAAATCATTATCCCCAAATATGGTTAACCACAATTATTTGGAAAATGGTTTCATTTTTTTAGAATAATTAGAGATGAAAAAAGGTGTGGATAAAATATATTCCATTATAAATTTAAATTTATAGTATATATATGATAATAGATTTATTCTACATTGATGGGAGAATTAGGTGAATATACGGTAGAAAAACAAAATAAAATATGATAGAATTGTTGAGAAAGTTACCTCTTGAATTTCACCTCCTTGAAAGACCCCTTATGGAACATGAGATTGATATATGGGTGATACCATAAGAACATTAATGTAGGAAGAGTGTGCAGGAGAGGTTTTTTAGATATTAGAAAATATTGAATGCTTTGGACGATAAATGGTGGGGTGAGAGTGGTATTTATACAGGAGGAGAGGTTGTTTTATGTGATTAAATAATGATTATTTTATTTTTAAATCCATCTAGATTTGGATGGAATTAATTCCAATGAATTTGTTAGACTATTTAAGTTATAAAATATTTCTTAGGTCAAAAAATAAATCAAAATCCCATTTAATACTCTAGATTTTAAGTACCTTATTATTTTACCTTTTAACTTTTACCTGCTACATTATTTTACCTATACTATAGTAAATCTTTTTTTACTATGGAAACTTTTTTCATGACTAAAATTGAAAATAATATTATATTATAATTTTTAACTACTTATTGAAAATATATAATCCATTGTTAAAAATTCAACATTCAAATGATTCAAAATTACCTTTAAAATAAATTTGGAAAAAATGCAACAAAAAACGGTTTTTAATAAACTGTGTTTTTAAAACTCAAAATGTATTTATTCAAAAAGAATATATAAATATTTTATAAATGTAATTAAATAAATTATATCTAAGTAAAAATTATGTAATTTATATAATGATCAATTTAAAATAATAACATGACATTTTAATATAATTAAAATGAGGGTTTTATAAAAATTAATATTTTTTACCAATCAAAGAAAAATAATGCTTTTCAAAAAATTATAACAAATTCACCCTAATATAATATTGACATTATGAATAAAAAATTATTTTAAATTTTTTAAATATATTTTTTAAAATATTCAAAAATTAATTAAATTTATTTTCACATATAAATAAATAAAACTCATTTTTTGAATAAAATATTTATTTGAAGAATAAAAGTATTTTACTAAAAACTATGATCATATTCACAAAAAATTAATTAATACATTAACAATGAGTTATAAAATTAAATATTTCATAACATGGATAATATTATTCATTCGTTCCAGTTCAATGGATTGGTTATAATGGTCATATTAACATAATTATATTTTGACGTTCGTTTAAGCACTGTGTTCTGTGCAACATTTGATATCGTAGAGATTAAATTTATTTTAAAATACGCATATTAAAAAATCATGGGGTGTTACAATAAGAGACCCTTGGGTTTGGCTGTGATTCTAGATATGTATAATTCCTAGGATTATCCTCATGGGGGTCAATAATGATTCTTAATTCCTTAGATGGCATATGATCATCCTCCTAGTGGTCAGTAGTGATTTCTGTTTACTTAGACTCCCAATGATCAACCTACAAATAGTTGATCGGGTTATATAATTAATTGTATGGCCTATGATCATCCTAATAAGGTTCATTGGTGATGCCTGATTATTCACACAACTAAGGACGATCCTCTTAGAGGTCTATAGTAAAACAAGATTACTTAGATGGCCTAGGATCATCCTCCTAAGGGTTGGTAGTGACACATGATTATATGAATGGCCTATGGTCATCCTTAGAGAGGTAGATAGTGGTTCCATATTACTTGGACAACCTATGAACATCCTTATAGGGGGTGGAAGTGATTCTTGACTACTTGGAAGCCTAGGGTCATCCTCATATGGATCCATAGTATTTACTCATCACTTTTAAAAATTTTTATTTCTTCTATGGGGTGGGATGGTATACTAGATTAATTTTTTGATAGAGACATATAACACTAGATAATGTTCACTATGTTCAATTCATAGTGTCGCCATGGGACCCTAGGATTGGTCATTGTTTTATTTATTTATGTTCTATTCTTATTTACCTTACACAACAACATGAACTTATTTCTTAAACAGAATGTGATTTTAGAGGTCATTGGTTGTGGCAGGTTAATTCATACTCAGACTCTGATTAATATATTGTTTGTACCTGAGTAGGGTTTTATGTTATGTTAAAGGAAAGATCCATAAGACTGATTCATGATTTAAACTACTGAGACATATCATGGTAGAAAAAATAGAGCTAAGACTCCAGAGCAGTTTTGTAGCACTTTAAGTTTTTATATTTTGTTTCTTTGTGGTTATCATTTTATATGACCATCAATTATATATTCCTTCTTGACATGTATATTTTTCAATTTGATATATAATTGGTTAGGATTATTTAATGTCACTTTCTTTAATGGTTTTTATTATTTCATTAGATGATTTATGTGATTTTTATTATTTCTATTGCAGTTACGCTTCGATAAAATGGTATAGTATTCTCATTTTACAATCATAGTATAAAAACCAGACCCTAGAACCCTGGAGCTAGTGCATTATTTTAATACATTATGATAATTATAAGGAAGAAAATCCCAATGGGCTAATCAGTTTACCAGTCATGGAAAATTTATTACATACATGAACCTTATATTAAAATTCAAAAAAAAGAACATAGATAATCCTTTCAGAACGCCATAATTCTATGAGATTAACCAAAAAAGTAAGTCATAATATACTAATTCACATCCTATAAAAATTGAATCATACGAAGGGGTGGGCTCAGATACATATTAAAGAGAAAAAATATAACAGAAGCTATAATAAATAATCATAAACTTTTAAAGTAAGGTATTAAACTGAAACACAAGCCTTGTAAACATAATATTATTCATAATATGTCGATAATTAATAAAATAATTCCATGTAATCATTCACATGGATATATAATATTCGACTAATGACATGTAAAATATATAACTAATCTCATAATGATGTAATGATAAATGTCAAGCATCAAAACCACACTGTCAAGGCCTCATTCCAAGACTATACATAACCGAGTAAAACCCCAAAATAGACTATCTCATGAAACCTACTGATGCATCTAGGGGAAATTGTGGGTCATTCCTGTCACTAAATAAGTCCAATTCATTCCACTTATTAAAATGGTGATTCATTACCAACATAAACAGTAATATTAAAAATATTATTTGAAATGTTAGTACTTTAACCATAAACCATGTATGGTATCAAAATAGAAAATACATAATCAATCTATTCATAAACCATTCAATAAAATGTGGTAATGTATATCCTGAAAGATGAAACTAAATTAAGAAAAAAATCCAACAATGGATGTTGACATAGATGAAAATACTCTACAAATCATTAAACATATCTTGAGACAAATACCCTTTTTCATTGAAAAATATTTATTCAAAATCCACACACTTAAACATGAACACATTTAAAAATAACATTTTAGTCAAAGTGTCCCATACCACATTGAAATTTTTTAAAGTAATTGAAATCTTTAACATTCATGTATTTATTAAAAAATACTTAATCCTTTTTGAAAACATGGACATTAATGATAATAATTTAGAAGAACAAGTCATTAAAACTTTTAAAATGGTGTTTTAGTTAAAGTGTACCTTATATAAAACCATAAAAAAGATTTATTTTAAATATATTTTTATGAAACATGGACATGAATGATTAATATATATGAGAAAATACTTACATATAAAAAATCTCGGATAATAATGAGATTGAAAAATTAACCTCTACCTTCGGTCTAATTTCTTATGTGCGTGTTTGAAACTCATGCATAGTTGTTTCAAACATATAATTAACTTGTAATAAAATCATAATACTCTTTATGATTTAATATATAATTCATTTATGGATTTATATTACCTATTCATTTTACAAATCCAAGTTAAAACAATGTTTTGGGTAATAATATGCATTGTTAATTGTAAGCATTTTCACTTGTTATTCTTGATCATATTAATTATATCATGATTTACATACTTATAGAATAAAAAACATGATTTATATATCATATATAGTCTTTATATACATATATAATAGTATAAAATATTTGTAATGTATTACACCATTCACTGTGACGGTAGACTATACATATACATGAAGACATTTTCTGTTTTATTATCATATTGAACGAAAGAAAGTAAATGAAATATATAGATATATATAATTATTTTTGAATTATTATTTCATAATTTCATATTTATTCAGTATATAAAATGTTATAGTAATCTTGAAATGGTTTTAATGGAGGATGAATCTCATCGCGTCATGGAGACGGTAAGCCGTATGTACACACGAGCAACAATATAAATCATTTAATGGTTAAATGGTATAGAATTGGATGATATATTAATTATAAAGAACAATTATCACATAATATTCATTATTTATATCCTTTATAATCATCATTATACCGATCAAAACAATGTCGCGTGGAATAACAAGTTACACTATAGTGTGGAGATTGTAAGTCGAACATAGAAACATATGGTGATATTTTATTTATATTATTGATAAAAGGAGTAATATAATTTTACTATAATCATAATAGCATTTAATCATGTATATGATACTATATATATAAATTTATAATGGATACAATATAAGAATATTAAGTAGAAGATGAAAAAATAGAACTAAATTTGTAATATAATTACCTCTTCTTTGAGTATCTCCTTTTGATTTGAATAAAGGGACTCCATATGTATGATTTCTTCCCAAATTATGAACTCTAGGAATAAGTGAGGGGTGTTTTGATGAGAAATATTAAGGTTTTATTCAAACTAAAGGGATTTAGAGCTGTGAACAAAATATAATGAAAAGATCCATTGTATAAGAGAAGGGGAGTGAACTTTAGGATACTCCAAAACAATTATTTTATTATATATTTATTTCTTACTTAAAATTCATCCAACGTGATTTTATTTTAAGGATAATATTAGGATGGGTCTAAATCCTCTCAACCAATAAAATTTCCATGTGGTTTGATTTTATTTTAAACTTTATCATTTTTATTTATTCTTATATATCTCATGAATATTATAACCATAGAACCATTGATGTAATAATTCCAAAATCCAAATATAAAATAACTTTAATCATTAAAATTAACTCTTAAACCATTAACTATGCTTCAAAATTTCATTCCATAATACCACCTTCAATTCATTTTTCCTTTTTAATCTCCATATTATTAGTAGTATCACAATTAATTTTATAACTTTTCTAATTTTGAAAATCGACCAAAACCTAAATTAGATTCTCAAAAAACCTTATCATAGTGATATTCTCATGAACAATAATTTATTGGATCCCTAAATGATTCCATATTCTTCTCAAATCCAAATTTCAATCTGATTCAACTAGTTCATCCATTACCAAATATTAAGGATGATATCTTATACATAGAATTATTGTTAAAGACACTCAATGAGTTATGTTTTCTAATCATTGATATCTAAATCTAATTTCCAAGGTTGTTGGTAAACATATTTGATAACAACTATAGATCCTTAACCATATAATCCTAGAGATAGTGTATTATTTTAATATAATGGAATTATTATAAGCAATAAAATCTCAGAGGACCGATTAGTTTAGCAGCCTTGGAAAATAGATTACATACATGAACATTAAATTACATTTCAAAAAATAAAATAAAACACAGATAATACATCGGCAATGATATTATTCTCTGGCATTAACACTGAAATTAATTCATAATATACTTCTTAACATACTATGGAAAAGTGAAACACAAGAAGGGATGAGCTCAAATGTTCAGTCTGGAAATAAAATACCGGGGAAGCTATCATCAATAAGTATGAGATTTTTTGGAAAGGTATAAAATTGAAACAAAGCCTTTTAAACAAAATAATTAACATAATATGTTAAGAATAAATCAAATAATTCCATTTAAACAATTACATGGATATTATTAAAGTCAAATAATCACACCTAATATCAATAAATAATCTCCTAATGAGGGACTGAAAAATGATGGGCATTATAACCACACCGTCAAGGCCTCATTCCAAGACCATACATAAATGGTAAAAACCCCAAAACTAGTTTGTTTCATGGGACCTTATGATAAATCAAGGGGCTATTTTAGGCCCTTCCCATCACATACAATGTCCAATGCATTCTTCTTATGAGATGGGTGAAACATAACTGACCTAAACATTGGTATTAAAACTAGTTTACCAAATGTTAATACTTTAACCAAAATCCATGAATGGTATCAAAATAGTACATCCATAATAAGAGTAATCTTAAACCATTCAATAAAATATGGTAAATGATTAAATAAGTGATCAATCTCAATTAATCAGAAGATCCAACAAAGTATCTTGACATAGATTAAAACAAACTAATAAGATCATTAAAAATATCTCAGAAAAAATACAACAATTTATTTGAAATCATTTATTCAAAAGTCGCTAACTTATAAAAGAAGTCATTTAAAATGAGATTGTTTAATAAAATTTTCCCATACACTTTGAATCTTTTGAACGTAATTAACATCTCTAAAATTTACATCCATATAAATAAATACATAAACAATTTTGAAAACATGGACAATAATGAGAAAGATTTAAATGAATAAATATTTTAAACATTTAAAATGATTTTTAGTTATTGGGTACATTACATAATACCTTAAAAAAGATTCCTTTTGAAATCATATTTAAGAAACATGGACAAGGATGATAAATGTTTCCTAGTAAATACTTATGTATACCCAATCTCCGATAATAATGACTATGCAAAATTAACCCTTACTTTAGGTCTAATTTCATTTCAATGTTTATGAAACTCTTGTATAGTTGTTTTAAAAATATTATTAACTTGTAAGATAATAATAGTACTATTTATGATATCATATATGATTCATTTATTAAATTATATTACCAATTCATTTAACAGTTTATTTTTAAAAGAACGATTCATGTAACAACCTAATTTGTTAACTGTACGTTTTGATTTGTTATTCATGATCCAGTTACATAGATTATGATTTGATTACATCTACAAAGTAAAACATGATTTATAAATAATTTAATTTAATTATATTCATATAAATATATATAAAATATATAATATGGAATACACCATTCATGGAGACTGTAGGTCATATGTACGCATGAACATTGTTCCCATTTTTTAATTGTATTGAATGGGAGAAAGTGAGTAACACAAACACACAGACACACACAAACATAGATATATATTACTCAAGTATAATTATTATGTCACATAATCTTATATATTAAGTATATATATTTATTATAATAAAAAAATTTAACTACAAATTTTATTTTTAAAATTTTAATTATTTTTTAATATGAAATGATTTTACTAAATTTATTTTTAATGGTATTAATTATTTAAAAACTAATATGATAATAATTTCATCATTATTTATAATTATAAAATATATAATTATTAAATGTCATCATGAAATAATTATTTAAAATAATTTTGTAAAATTTTGTTCTCTAAAAAATCAATTTTTAGTAAAAACAATACTCATGTACAAACATATGTGTGTCATATATTAATATATATATATATATTACGATATAAAAATACAATATACAATGTAATATGTTATATTTTGATTATTTAAAAATATTTATAAAACCTTTTTAATTAAAACATTCCTTGGTTTGTTTTAATTTATAAAAAAATAGTAAATAATTAATTACTATTTAAATTATTTTGGTGTGTTAAATCCCCCCCCCCAAAGGAATTACACCCACACAATATGTTTGTTGTACTTAGGAAAATTCTGAATTTCCTTATTCAAAATTAAATAATTTATAAGGGAACATTACTGTCTATGGAAAATTCTAACGTGATGATTTTTCTCTCATCAAAAGACAACATCTAATATCAAAAGTTGTCTAGAATGTTCCTATGATACCAACTATAACACCCCAAACCCATAATTTCATACTTAATGATAAAATATGTTGTGTACTTTCTTAATAATAGATAACTAAAAAATACACACAACTTTATAAAATAGAATATATTTTTTGGTCTAGGGTCTAGAATATTGGACAATACTTAACCATTATCATATTTGAACAAAAATAGAAAAATTCATTCTAGCCTTCTATGAACGCTAACTCCAAAAAAATAGATTTTTTTAATTCTTCTATCACTTCCTCCGATCAACATTTTAATGATGGTATGAGTATTTAATTTCCCTATAATGGGTTTTAAAATAGTTGAAATAACTTTTAGAAAATCCTCCATGGAAAATAATATTTGATAATTTATATTTTAATTCTTTTGAAATCATCATGAAATTTTATATTAAAACACTTCTACTTTGAAATTACATTAATAATTTGAAAATATGGACTCTTTGAAAATTCTTTAGATATAATCTAGTGATTTTTAGAAAATATTAAGAAACATTTTGAATAAAAAACACTGTGGAAACTTGAAAAATTGAAGGATATCTTGGGTCTACCCACTTTCAAAGGGATGGGTTCAATCCCTAATTCCATACCATATTTACAATGTTAATGTGATGGATTTTATAAAATAATTTTTATGATTTCTTTACATAAATATATATTTTTCACTGGGTTTTCACTATTAAAAATCATGGAGGCTTGTTTATATGCATATATACGTTTATGTATATATATATATATAAATATTTCATATAATATAATTTTTTAGATTCTAAACAATTTAATATTCTCACTTTTTAGCATTGCTTAATACATAGAATGATTATTAAGGAATATTTAAAATTCATGAAATAATATTTTATTTATTAATCTCATAATTTCATATAATATAAAATACACATTCAAATATATACAAAAATAATAAAACCAATTCATATAATATAAATTCATTACATGTCATGAGTTATATGATGTTCATATCATATATCCTAAATTACATCCATGATTTTACATGTACTTTTCAAACATGACATGATACTTTGAATTATTTAAAACATACTATAATTTAAAAAATTATATAGGGAATGATACCTTCCCGTGTTTGATAAAATAAATATCAAACCTTGAAATTTTAAATGGTAATGTAAATCATAATTTCTAATTAAAATACTTCCATTGTTAAAGGGTGATAAATTTATAAAATCAAATAAAAATAAACAACCATATTTTAAAATATAATCCCTTTTAAATATCTTGATATTATAATCAAATTTATTTGAAAAGTGGAATTGATTTTACAATTATAATTTCAAATGAAGGATTTCATAATAAATAATCATTCCCTATCATAATATATAATTCTAGTGAAATAATAAAATAAATAAAATTAAACTCTATTCTGGTATTAAAATTTAAAATAAATAACTATTTAAAAGAAAATATTTTATCTTACTAATTGTTTTGATTTTTTTTGAAATAGACAAACTCCCATATAATGAAATTGGAAAAGAAGAATAAAATTGAATTATCCACTGTATTATGTACTCTTCATTCATTACAGCATTTACTCTGAAATAATTGGTAATAGATCACTTCATTTGAAGATATATTCTTCATTTATTCTTAATAAAAGACTCAAACTAGGTCTATTATACACTATATCTCTTATAATAGAAAAGGTTCACAAGGAATGAAAACAGAGATTTGACACTTCTATCTATATCTTATTCTCTTCCCTTCACTCAACCTTACAGTATTATTTATATTCACAGTAGTGAATTATTTTATTTCAACATGATGAGATTTTTATTTCGTAAAAAAATTTCTAGTGAAATTTGATCTAATGAGATTAGTTGGTTTTGATAATAATAGTAATAGTTATCAGAAAATTTATTATATGAACATATAAAATTGTGAATTAAATTCAATTCTGTGTCCATATTATATTTGAAACAATCATTTTATAAGAAGAAACATTTACACAAGAGGAAAAAAAAACTTTCAGATCTTAATTCCATAATTGTAAATTTCTACAAGATTGATGAAAGAAACATATTAATAAACATATGAGAGAAAAATCCAGAAATAAGATAAATTTTTATTTAGGAATAAATATATAATTAGATTGGATTATACAAAAATTAAACAATCAAAACCTACTTGTGTATCTGGATGATTAAGGGTAGTTCTTCAAAATCAAATGTCCTTTTCCCATAGTTTTTATTTGATTCCGTACCTGATAACATCTGGACATGGTCCCCTAACTCAAAAACAATCTTTCTTCCAAAGGCGAACCAGCACTCAAATATCCTTCATCTCACTTGTGACCTTGATCGGACCTATGTTTCCTTGACTCAGTCTAAAAATGAAGATGTAGAGATTTATCTAGTCGGATCTTCTATCCTTCCTTTCAGCCTCAATAGATAGCGGTCAATCAAAAACCAGGTATCAAACCCCTTCTTGAACCATCAAACTCACTTCAAATGGTAATCATGATTTTATTATTTGTTTTCATGATTTTTTATTTATTTTTAAAATTTTTATCTTTATTATATTAAATTTAATTTAATTCCATTTACTCATTCTATCTTGTCAATTTATTTTATATATATTTATATTTAAACAATTAATTTCACCTTATATATATATATCTAATACATTTTTTATTTCATAATAATACATATTAAATAATATATTGTGTTTTAATTTATTCTTCATTTTTTTTAAATAATAATAGTGATCATTTTATAACAAAAAATATTATATTAAACATATATATAATAAAAATAATATTAATGTTTTATATGATTTCAAAATATTAATAATATTACATGAATTTTCTTAATAATTTAATTATATTTTTATAATCATAATTTTTTTAATGAATTATTTCATATTTAAAATTAATAAATATTTTCTTGAGTAGGAAATGATTTTATTAAAATCATTTTTTAATGTGAATATTTTTTTATACACTCTCTTACTACATTTATTATAATTTATAATTATGAAATATATTATTCTTAATTGTCATCATGAAATAACTACTTATAATAATGTTATAAAATATTGATCTACTATTAAAATAATCAATTATTATTAAAAATAATACTCATATACAAATATCCTGGAAACATGTTTTAATATATATATATATATATCATAAGATATAAAAATATTATATAAAAAGTAATATGATATATTCTGATTGTTGAAAAATATTTCTAAAACATTTTTATTAAATCATTCCTTTGTTAATTTTAATATATGAAAAAATTATTAAATAAATATTTTCTATTTACATTTTCTCTCAGTGTTACACATTAACCGTCATTGATATTCTATAACCTTTGGAATATAGGAAGGCACACTTGAGTTTTCATGTCTCACCTGTCTAGTTTTTGTTTAAAGTTGACCGAGATGGGTGTGGTACAAAGTGGTATGATAGACCTTTCTATTTTTCATACTATTTAGGTAACATAGACATGAGATAGGGAATTTTCAGAATGTAGTACATAACTCATGCATGAGAATTTATATCCCACAAATGAGGAAAGTTCTAAGTTATGTGGGATGGGATTGAGGTCCTTTATTTTCAATTTTATAGTTCATATTTTTTATATTGTGTGTTGATTATGATTTTTGACATTATTTATTTATAGTTTTTTTCTATTGGCCAGAATGGGGAGTGGGTGTGTGTTACTGTATCATAAACGAAACATAGGAATCACATGTTATTTGTATGATTACATGAGGTCAATTAATTGGGAATTTATATGTCTTATTTATTTAATGTGTCAGATGTAATTTATATGGTGATTAACCATTTAAATCTATGGGGGAAACTAACTAAATCAGTCTCAAAATGTATATTAAATTATAATTATTCATGATTATCATGTGAAATTAGCTAAAAAAATTAAATTATAAATTATAAATTATTTTTATCTATAAATTATAATTCAAATTATAATAACTGATTTTATTTTATGAAATTATAGTTAATGTAAAATGGAAATAGATGATGACATGGGATTATGTGTTGGTTGTAATCCTTATGTGTATATGATGTTGAACATGTGTATGGGTTGACTGGGATAGTGAGAGGGGCCGGGTTATGAGATGTTGTGACATAAGATATGGGGATTCACATGGTGCTATACCTATAATCTATCTCCCAAAATTATGATATCAGGATCAGGTATCTTAATGTTTTTTGAGACATGTGATTGGAACTATAGAAAATTGAATCAATGAAGACCTGTAGTAATTTTCAGGAGGGTGGTGATTAGAATTTCCAATAGGTTATTGGTTTATAATAATCAATGGTACTAGTATAGTTGATGGATGATCATCTATAGGAAATATTATTACAAGTTATACATGTGATTGAGAAAGAGGTTATGTGGACAATAATAACAAGTTCTAATTTTAGAAGGGATTTTTCTACTATAATATTCACCATTATTTACTAGGGAGGTATGAACATAGGCAATTGTGTAATAGATTGGGTCTTTTTGGATGATCATTCGGAATCTAGAGATACCTATGGATAATAGTGTGACTTTATCCATTTATATTCCTTGAGGTTCAGGGAAGCAATTAATGGATGTTCTAGTCTACGTTGATCTACACGTGGGAATTTCATGGAATGACATTAAGATAGAATTATTTGATGATTTATTCTAAGAAAACTTATAAGATAATTGGGATAGGGAATCTATATACCTCACACAGGGGAATATGATGATCATCAACTACATTGATCATTATTTTTATTTATAGAACATTAACCCATTATTTGTATTATATGAGGTATTTCAAGCGAGTCGATTTGTGTATGGGATTTGGTTTGGGATTTGGGCCCATGTGAATGTTCTCCATCTTTTATATTTTTCTAAGGTAATGAACAACTCCCTTATTTTGGAATAGAACATGAATGAAGGTAGAGTCTATGTATTTATGGATTCTGATGGTTCTCCAGGAAGAAAGTGGTTTTCCTCTAATTGATAATGCCAGACCAGTTGTGGGATGAGTATCTAGGAAGGTAGGTCACCAATTCCTTTATAAGGATTCACTCTAGTTCAGGGCCATCAATATGGTCATCTAAGATATATTCATCTGTAGTGATATCTTCTTCCTACGGAGAGAAAATCATATGAAATTATGGGAAAATTTCAAAGGGTATTGAATAGAACACAATGAATTCCTAGCGACATAAAATCTAATCAGGTACATAGTCCACGGGCTAGACTTGGTGCGCTATTTCAGACAAGTATTTGGGATTTGACTAGTTATTCTGGATGATGTAGAAGATGCGGTACCCATGGATATAGATATTATTGACCATACGGTATTATTGCTCAGTGATCTCGGACCCAGACTCAGTGATGTTGTCCCAACAAGATGCATTCTATACTACATTCTCCCATACGTGAGGATATGGAACCCTCAATGGTAAAATGTATCATATTAGAATATTCCACATTTTAATTCACCCTATTAGATACAAGGGAATAATATTTCCTTATATATGAAATTATTTTTTTGGAATAGGGCTGAATATATAGTATTTTTATGGTGTGACGTCAATTTACATGTTGTTATGGGTGAAGTCTAATGGAATTCTCTAATGTAAGGAATATTCCTTGGAAATTGGTGGATATCAGTTCATATGGGACTTCTTCATGATAGAGATTACAAGTATTGGTCATTATTCTAAGGATGTACTAGTTATTATGGTATTCTCCCTACATCAACTATTACTATATATGGGTATCTTTTATGACTCATAAGGGGATGAGTATGATCATACTAGATAATGGGATATTCATGCATGTCACAAAGGATCTGACCATCAATAGATTGGTGGGATTATGACCCAGGTTTCCAATATTGTATTGGTTAATGATTATTCATAGTTGGATTTTGTTCCTCACAATGTTGATTTGTTCTGATATTTCATTCCATGAAATTTCATATATTTTTCACCCAAGAGAGTGGTGAAGATTATGATTTTTCTTATTTGGGGATATGATCATATTTATATTAATTCTTATAAGATGACATATATAGAGCTATGATATCAAAAATACTAGTTGTAGGATTAAAGGGTTAATGGTTTTATATATCCATGTGTATTTCATTGCGGTTATCTAGTCAGTTATTCAAAGAAGTTGAATGGTTCCTTCTAGATTTGTGTAGTCTATCTAAAGTATAATCAAAATACTATTAACAACTAGTACACACTTCCTTGTATTTTTGAATTTTTTTTATTATTTTAGGGGTTCTTGTGTGTTTTCAAGGTATGAACGGAGATCGGGTTTTCTCTATATAATGGTAAGGTCATCAAATATATCATTTACCACTTTTAAGAGAATTTATAGTATGTATGAGAATCTGGTGAATTATTTTGGGTTTAAGGATATTATAGTAGTGTTGATGGATCTATGAAAAATTATGTTATACCTTTTCATAATTGTTTTTCTATTTATTGATATCATTCTAAGGTAATTCAGGAAAATGGGGTAAGAGTAACAATATAAAGAGGTCATACTGTGAACAATTAGGGAGAATTTCATTTTTGAAAAGAACTCCAAGTATATATTTCTTATCAATGTGTTTCCCTTATTATAGTATATTTTATCTAAGTTATATATATATATATAATCCTCAAGAAAGTTAGGGATTTATTCCTCAAGAGGATCCCAAGAACATCATTAAAATTTGTATTATTGGGGATTAACTAGTTATTATCAGAGATTCATGCAATAGTTATCCAATTTTGAGGAACATTTGAGGGGATTAACCAAAAATGGTGTCCAGTTTAGGTGGTCTACTTCTTGTGAGGAAACATTCTAGGAGTTGAATGGTATACTAACTACAGTAATGATCCTAACTTAACCTGAGTCAAGTATGGTGTAAGTCATGTATAGTGACACATCATGGGTTATTCTTGGAGAATTATTGATATAGGAAGGTTATGTATTTCATATGGTTCTAGGAATCTACGTCCACATGATCATAATTATCCTACGCATGAAATAGTGTAGGCGGTACTAGATCATTCTCTGAGTTGTTGGGGTCACTTGTTGGATGAAATGTTTATAGTTTATACTGACCAAAAAATCATAATGTATATCCATTAAAAATGTGATATAAAACTTTGGTAGTGAAGATTGGTCGAGTATCAAAAATCCATCAATTTTGAATATGACAATTCACAAAATATTGAAATATAGAAGTATCTATTGTGAGCTGGAATATAAAAACTCGGGTGGTATGGGGGTCGATATTGATGTATCTATTTGCTGAGAATCACTTAAACGTCCAAGAGATCCAAGTAATAATGGACCTTATTTAATTATTTATTGATCCTTCACTTCTCAAATGGATCATGTGGTGGTTTTTATCTGATCTATAGTTCTTATATATGAGAGACACATATATGGTGGAGAGCCACCAATAGATTGGACCCTCGATAATGATTATGTTATCCTTATTCATGGTCATGTGTGTATCCTTATATACATAACAAAGTGGCTACTATGAGAGTTCCAGGCCTCGAAGTGGGTGATATATCTTGGTTTTGAAACGGTGTATCATTATATGCTTCAATAGTACTGGTAGAAGTGGGATGAGCACAAGTGGCCCATAAGAATCCTATAGTGGTTTCTCATTCATGAGGAGAAGTGGGATAATTTCATGATAGACATCACGATTGGGTTACATTGGATACCATGATGTGTTAATTTATTTTAGGTGATAGTGGAATATATAACAAAAATAGCTCACTTTATATCGATCTAGGAGTCCTCTTCAATGGATGATCTTGTTAATTTATTTATTAATACGTTTTGTGCTTATATTTTTTCCATATAGTATCTTCTTAGATAGGGAAACCTATTTCACATCACATTTTGTGTACTATTCGTATAAGGAACTCCATTAAAATGTTCAATTGAGAATTACATATCACCTGTAGATAGATGGTATGTTTGATATCATGATTTTAAATTTAGGGGGAATGTAGAGGGGATATTCCTTATATTTTAGTTGTTCTTGGAACAAACACATGATTTTAGTTTATTTTTTCTATAATAATATTTACCCAAACACTATATAGACGTATCCCTGAAAGGATCTATATAGTAGTCCATGTCATTCACCTATATATTGGTTAGAGGATTGTGAGGATTTGATGATCTAGTCATGTCTCATGAAGGATATATTAGAGATTATCTAATTCACCATAAAGTGGATGGTGACTACCCATAGTTCATATAAATCCTATGCAAACCCAATATGGTGTCATATTGTGTATAAGGTGGGTGATCAGGTATTCTTATGAGTCTCTCAAAGATTGAAACTTCATCATGTTCATAAATACTGAATGTTTGCACCAAATATCATGGGATCATTCATGTTAGGGGAATGGATCGGTCCATGGGAATATAAGTTGGCTCTCCCAGAGTATTTCAGTTTGATGTATGATGTTTTACATTTTTCAATTATTATTTGGTACTATTATGATCCATCCCACATACTTGATACTGTGATGTTGAGCTTGAGAATGAAATTCCTATGGGCATTTTTTTGTTTGTATGGTAGATTGATGTGAAAATGAACTTCGTGGAAATAGGGTTCCTTTGGTACTTGGATGGTGGTAGCACTAACGTATATGGGAGGATATATGGTAGTGTGAGTCATCTATGTGGGGTCAATGAAAATATTTGATTTCCAATTCAACCATGTGATGTATGGGATATCACCTTAATTATGAAATATTATATGGATAGGAGGTAGTAAAACCTCAAAACATTTATGGGATTTATTCACTTAAATTTATTCTTAAACATAATTATTTTAATAATATATGATATTTTTTGTGGTCAGTAATGGTTTAGAATGGTTTTAAGGAGAACCGTCTAGTCTAAATCTTAAAATTTATTGACTGTAGTAGTTCATGGAATAAATATAAGATTCATACAATGAAATAGTCAGGCAGAGAGGAGAGCTTATTACCTCAACATATTCATAGCTTAAACCATGTGGTCATTCTATAAAATGGTCGGGAAAAGGGGGTGGCCACCAATCATAGACAATTCACACATTGAATATTCATTGTAATTTTAGGTATCATATTGTTAAATATATAATTAGTTAATGATAAAAAAAAATTAGGTTGTTTCTTCTACCCATATATGTGATGTCGTCATCTTCTATTCCCTTGAAGCTCTCCCCTCTTCTAAGGTGTTTACTATGTTTGTTGATGGAACCAGGTTTCATTCATTAGTATTATATCCTATTGGTAAGTATAATATTGGGTATCTTTTTTCATTATTATCCTTTATTATCATGATAGACGTCATCATTTTTTTCTTATGTGACATATTTCTTGGTTATTTCTATATTTTTATGATTTATATTGGTTTAGCTCAAATAAGGGGTTAATATTGGATGAATGGAAATTTATGTGTATAAGATATTTGGTCTTCAATATATCCTTCAAAGTATCATCATTTTCATTATGTATGTGATGTGTAGTCACCCCATCATAATGGGCACTTGCCCTAATATTTTCAATAAATAAGTCATGACCTTATTTCATATAACTAAACCTCTCAAAATTCCAAAATTGGTTCATTGGTGAGTGTGGACCAATACTTTAGCCACCCACTGGTGTGTTTGACCATTGATAATTAGGGTAATTAATAAAGGGAAACCCTAGGGGTGTTCTAACCCATCATATTGACTACATGTGGTGTTGGGGATGCCTAAGATGCGCTCTAGGATCCATTGAGCACATTGATTTAGTCATATAAGATACAAATAAATTAATTGGACTAGTAAATTAATTTCCTATGTAATAAAAATATAATAAATGGTTTGGAATTCCTTAGGTTGACCCCCCTTAGATTCAATAGTGTTTCCTATTACTTGGACATCCTATGATCATCCTCCGAGTGGTAGATAGTGATACCAATTTACGAAAACATCATAGGATTATCCTCCAATGGGTAGGAAGTTATGCATAACTAATTGGATGGTCTAGATACATCCTATAAGGGATTTAATGTGATTCTTGATTACTTGGATAGTCTGGGATCTTCTTCTTTGGGGTATTTAATGTTTCATGATTATTTGGACAACCTAGTATAATTCTACTAGGGCTGGGTAGTGATACTTGATTACTTGGAAGACCTTGGACCAACCTCTTAGTGGTTGAAAATGATTATTGATTACATGGAAAGCCTAGGATCATCCTTCAATGTTTGGTAGTTCTTATTGACCACAATAAAAGCTTATGATCATCCTCATAGGGGTTGATAGTGATCCCTATTTACATATACCACCTAAGAGCCATCCTATAGGGGTCGATAGTGACGTTCGAATACATATAACACCTATGATAAACCTCCAAGGGGTAGAAAGTATTCCCTAATAACTTCTTACCACCAAGGACCTATCCTCGAGCTCAGTATATATGATTGATAAAATTATAGATAGATAGATTCAGCTCTGGAAAAAGTAGGTAAAGTTAATTTGGGGTGTCTCTATGGGACCTAAGGATTAGTGAGGGTTTTATTTATTAATTTTCTATATTTCATTAACTTTCACATCATCATTGATATATTATAGAGACTGCATATAATTTTAGATATTGTTGATATTGGAATACTGATTTGTACTCATATCCTTATTAGGCCACCTTTACTAATAGATCAGATCTCATAGTTGTGGGATAGGATAAAGAAAAACAACCTATGACTGTTGCTTGATTTGGACAATTGTGAAAGAGCATGGGAGACATAACAAATCTTGTACTCAAGAACATTTTTTTCTTGTTTTTTAAACCATTATTATTATAATTATATATTTCGTGTAATTATGTATTCCTACTTAACATATATAGAGTTCATTATGATATATCATAGGTTGTGCTTATTTACTCACAGTTTTTGTGTTGTAGGTTTACTAATTTATTTGAATTTAATATAATATTATTACTATTTATGTTGTTAATGATCTCGGATATAAGGGTAGAGCCTTCCCACTATACCACCTTAGATGCTTACAAATAGTTAGTAGCCTATGAGGAATGGGAATTCATTCATGATGTTTAGTGGATCCCTAATATAGTTACTATTCATATTGAATTGGGATGGGGAGGTCACACTGTTCACACTGATAACTCCACTATTTAGGTAAAAAAATCTAGATTGAGATTTTAGTCCATATTCATTGGATTGAAAACTATAATTAGCATAACACTTTAGGTAAATTACATCCTATCCTCCAAAGTACATGAAAATTACCATATTTAATCTTAATTACTAAATAATGTTTTTTATAGTAGTCCAATGACTCTCACCATGATTGGATTGGTATATTGTCATTACTATAAAATCATAATATACATCAAGATAAGTACATAACATGGTATATAGGATAGATCATATAAGGAAAATGTACAGAATCATATCCATCCTTTCTAACTCTTCATAAAGATCATGATTCTTTCAATGATTTTTTTCAAACATCAACCATAAGAGCCCCTTTTGGAATTATCTAAAATTGTCAACTTTATCACTTTACGAACATTTTTTTAATCAGTCCAAGAATCCGCTTAGATCTATCTCTATGGATCTTTATACCCAATATGTAGGCTTCTTCACCCATGTCTTTCATTGAGAAACAGTTACCTAACCACAACTTCATAAAATATCAAGTTAGGATGTCATTTCCAATAAGTAGTATATCATCTACATGAAATATCTGATATAATACTATAATCCAAAAAATATCCTTATATAAAAAAGTTCCATCTATTTTAAAGACTAATCCAAATTCATTATTTATCAAACTCGTCATTCTAACACTACGAATATTTCTTCAATCCTGAAGTGAACCACTGCAACTTGTATACCATTGTAGTCTCATTTAGGACATAAAAAGAAATACATTGTATCTAATATGCATCCTAAACTAAAAACCCAAAATGGAATTAGTTTTTTTTACATCAATTTGATATACCTCATGACTATATTGAGTTAATGTGGTTCAAAAAATCTAAATGTACTTTATCACCACAACAGGTGAAAAGGATTCTTCATAGTCAACACCGGGAATTCTTTTGTAACCCATTTACACCAAGAATTATATATAGGTAGACAATCTACTATCCATGTCATTTTTATTTAGTAAATATTAATTACACCCAATGAGTCTTATACCTTTAGTAACATCTACCATGATCTCGGCCTCGTTAGTGTACATGGACTATATCTCTGATTCTATAGATCGTAACCACTTATTAGATTCAAAACCCTCGTTGTAATCTTGGTATGAATTAGTTTCATCTCCTATGAAAGAGACTTTATCATCATTATCACTTATAAATCTATATCTCTCATTCTCTGGATGAATCGTACATAACCATTATGGTTCTTGTGAAACATAAGTCAATTCTTCTACCATAACTCTTTGTAAAAAAGGTGCAACTTCCGCCTCAATAAAACTTTGATTTTTTTTATTTTTAAACTTCTCTAAGTTCAAATTTCACCCACTGAATCCTCAAATAAAATATTTTATTTCAGGGAAAATATCATTTTTATCCATAACCACTTAGTATTAAGTAGGGTTAAATAAATAAATCTTTTATTTTCCTTAGGATAACAAATAAATATGAATATATTTTATCATGGGAGTAATATCACTAAAATCTAATCAACATAGTAGTGATTTTCAAACTCAAATTATCATGAAATAAATTCTCATATATTCCCATTTCCATGTCTCGCATAATGTTATCGTGATTGGTTTATATAGAATATATTTTAGTAGAAATATAGTAATTTCATGTTCATAACTATAGAATGAAATAATATGGTTACGTAGACGCATTATCAATCAAACCACGTACAATAAGGTATAATTCATTCTCTATGAAATTCAATTCCATTTTTGTACATTCGAATGAATGTGTTGCATAGAGATTATATAATTATTCTGTTGATTATTAAATTCATAGACCAAGTATTCACCACCAGATCTAATTAGATATTCCAAATAATTTTTCTCTGTATATTTTATAACTTTTTAAAATTTTCAAAATTTTCATACATTTTCTTCATCATAAAAGCCTAACTATATTGACTAAAGTTCTCAATAAACATAAAAAAATGCTTCAAACACCACTTTCTTGAGTGTTCATTAGTATACATGCATCACTATGTATGAGAACCAATACTCAACTATCCCTTTCACTTTTTCTCTTAAAAAATTTATTTATCATTTTTCCCAATCAATAAGATTTTCATAAACCAAATGTTTCACAATAAAATTTGTCCAACAACCTATTTCTATAAATTCATTGAATTTAATTTTCATTTATATGTCAAAGGTGGAAATTTTAAATGTAATTGGGATTCAGATCAGCCATAAACTTATTATTTTTTATTTCATAAACATTATTATCCATATCAAGAATATGAAAAAAAAATTCATTATATTCCAAACATAGTAAAATATTTCACTGTTATATATATATAAATACTATTGATAATAATAATAAGAGAAATCCCACCTTTTCCAAACTTGATAAAAACAAATAATATTCATGTTTACTGAAGGAACATAACAACATTTTTTCAATTATAGGATTAATATAGTTGGTAAACTCATATCGTATGTGTTTATTTTTAATGCATAGATTTTTCTCCTATAAAAGAGTTAATATATAATTAACCCTTTATCAATTTTCTCTTTTTACAATGTTTATTTTTTCATAACAAATGTGTGATGCACACACTGTATCAAACACCCATGAGTTATAGATAGTGGAAATGATCTGTATAAAAATCATATTCACGTTTTCAAATTGTTTCTACATAAAAAAAACTTATCAAACCATGATATAAATCTATAAATATTTTATATTTCATAACAATAAAGGATCAAAAATTTATTATCAATAATTATTCCATAATATAAAACAATAAAAAATATGTGGGTGAGTATATTGTATTATTTCATTTATTCAAAAACTTTTATTTAAGTATATTCCACTAAAACTAATAAATTTTTTCATAATTTAAATTTAGTGAGACAATATACATATTTTTTAGAGAAATGAGTCCACTTTAGAATTCTTATCACTACATAGTTATTTACGTTGGGAATCAATCAAATCAAAAAAGTTTTACTTCTTCTATAGTTGATAAGATAACCCTTTATCCAAATCTATCAAATGGTTTCACTAAAATATATTCCCAGGTATCCTATCCATTAGGATTCCTACCTATTTAACCCTATTGAAAACACCAATATCTAGATAACAATGTATTAATCTTGGATCATTTGGATTTATAAAAAAATTGACCAATTGGATGATTGATGTCATGATATTTTTTCTTTGTAAGGAATCTCACACTTATTTTTGAAGGGGATTTTAATGATCTCATCAATTTTAAATACCTTATGTGAATACTAAATTCATAAATATCTCATATTATTAAATCCTTATTTTCTCAATGTTTATTCATTTTTTGTATGCATGATTCAAACAATTTTATATATGAATCCCTATATAAATGTCCAAATTAATGTTAACACACCATATTAATGTGAAGGTATTAACACAACCCAAATGTTTGTGTTATTGATACAGAAAAACAATTCAAGTATATTCATTCATGTATTAATTAATCATATGAATATGGTACATGAGTGTTTAATTTAAAGGTCTACAGTTATATAAGATTTATAATCTCTACATGAGTAAGCCATGTAAAATAGATAGAAAACCCAATCACCTTTCTAGAAAAGGAATCGCCTCCAAGATAATAGGTTTTCCCACATAATGTTATTCTAAACATGAATTCATTAATCAAGATGTAATTCAATTCATGTCATCTCTAATACCTAATATGCCCAAAAAATATTAAAAAACTGTTCTTAATCTCATAACTCAAATTAAATTGTGATGTCAAATTATGAGAACTATAATTTATAGAGTCAAGTATATAAATAAATTTAAGGTTTTAACTCCTAGAACCATTTAAATAGTTTCACTAAAGAATGCGTAATATTCATATTTGATAAACAATTTACTAAAAATGAAAAAATAATGGATTAAACATTAAAAAAATCAATAATTAAAATATCTAAAAATGATAAAAAAAATTATGAATAATTAAAAAATAAAAGCTAACTATAAACATTTTATAAATTGTATTAACATTATGGACATTACGAAATCATGAATATAAAAATTTTATTTTCATTTTATTTTGAACTCTAACATATTTCTCACTATATGGAACTTTTATGATATTTCATGAATTGTAAATATTATATAATTCAATTTCTATTATATGAACATTACATATAATCTAAATATCATATATTTAATAATTTATAAAAAACTTATAAATTACACTTTATGATTTCTAAATAAACCTTTTTTTAATTCTAAATCAAAAATCATGACCTATATATTTAGAGAAGTATTTTAAATTATAAATTTTAACTTTTTGGAATAAAATTTTTCATGAACATTCATTAAATTAATTACAAACCATTGATATTTAATTAATAAATTTTTAAATATGTTATAATTATAATATTCCCAAACTTCCTTTTAACAGTACTCAGAGACATTCTAAAACCATAAAAAAATATCAAAAATTATTATTTTTTGAAACAAATTCATCAGACCCTTATACAAAATCTATATTATAAATAAGGGTAACATCTCTTAACCCTGTGTAGACTATCTATGTATGGGTAGATCTTATTGAATTTTTCATAGATATGTAATTTTTAAAAGGTATCCCATATTTACCATTATATAAATCTAGTTTAAAAAATGTAATTAAAATTAAATTTACATAACATGAAATGCTACTATTGTTTTATGATACATTATTCATTGAAAACCAAAAAAACATGCTTAAATATTGAATAACCACCCTCCAATTATACTGATGGATTTTTTATTGTAAAATTAACATTTGTAGTGTAATAAAACCCACCTATAGACTGATCTATCTTCAATAATCAAATGTGTAAATGTAATCATAAGACAAAGTATCACATCCTACCAATAAATTGTGTACACCAACTTCCATATTCGTTATCGATAAAGAAGAATTTTTTTTTACAATCACTAACGCATGAAATATATGCTTCATTCCATCAATGGATTACACTATATAGTCTACCCATGATCATTTAATGAGGATTCTTGAACACACGAATGGGTGATAGTGGCTTCTAGATAGAGAGATAAATAAGGACAGTGAAGAATATAGTTTATCATCTTGTTATGAAACTAATAAACACTGAATCATCGAACGAATACTATAAAATCACACAAGAAACCATAATGAACAGAACCCACATTATTATTATAGTATAATCTTGAAACTCCAATGCATCTCATGCATTGTTTCCCATTATGTGTATCATTCATTTAACACTCCGATGAATAATTGAAAAGTTTGAATGAACCTCCCTTTTGGTACTAAACTGATGAAACTATGTTAATGAAATGCATTGTAGATGCTTCATTTCATGTGGTATTATTAATATTCATCTCATTCCTATTAAATATTTAATATATTAAATTTATTATACATTCATCACATGTTTTTATTTTAATTTCACATTCAACACCAATATTGATAGGTCTTTAAGAGGGTTACCAACTTTGTGTCAGCTCCAAATGTATCTCCAGAAAACTATTGTTGTTTACGCAAACCTATGATACCAAAAATATATTAAAACCCCAATGAATAGTCATGTATGAAAAATATTATTGCACCATGATTCGTAAAAAAGGAAAATACTCATAATGGACTATTATTTGGTCTAACTCTAACAAATATAGAAAAGGTATTAAGGATATGATAGAACACATGGTTCACAACATATAATACCTCTAACCACATATACCCAACACTAATATATCTCATCACAATATCTACATTAGTAAGGGTAAAAGATATTTTAATTTTGAACGATGCATGGATCTATGTTTTTTGAGTTCTACACCATGTGATTTAATTGACCACACAAATTCTTTATTGTCCAAAAAATGTCATGACACAATTTACATATTGAACCATCCCTTATAATTTACTTAAACTCCATCCTCCCATAATTTCATAATCTTAAATATAATTTTCTATAGAATGGCCTGGATTCTTTTAAAATTTTTCATATCCCTTATCACAACTCATAGAAGAATTATTTTAACCACTCTGTTGTGATATATAAGTTTTCTTAAATTTGGGCCCTAAGTCAAAATAGAAGATCTAATTAAATATGACATAATTATCCTATATAATAAAATTAATAATCCCTTTCAAAATCAACATATTAATAAAATAATAAATGATTCATAAACCACCAATGGACAATGGAAAAAAATATTTTGCATTTATAATTGTGAAAACGTTTCTATAAACCTAAAATTAATCAACATTTAATTTTTATTTGGAATTCCACCACATTCATTCCTGAATATTCTTAAATCATGACTTTTAAATAATTCAATAATTGAAACATGTATTCTCCGTGATTATAATTGTACTTTGATTTTTTATTCCATTATCCCCACATTTATCAAAAAAATCTAACCCCATATAAAATCCAAGGAGGAGGAGAATATCTAGTGTCCAAGATCAATTCCTTATTAAAAAAATACATTTATACTTTAATTATTACCATTTTTTATCATTTAGTAATCAATTTTCATAGTATTTATCATTCCCCGCCACGAACACCATCACTATGAATAATCATCTCATGAGAAAATAGAGATGATGAATATTTTCCAAAGGTTTTCTAATGTTCACCAAGTGAATTATCCCTATTCAATTTCTGTTAACACCATCATTTCACCCCGAAATTTATTTTATTTATTTAAATTGAATCCACCCATTAATTCAACCATTAATATCTCAAAAACACACATGTTAAAAAATATCATTCTCCACCACATCATTTAGCATGCCCACATCACTACTTAAAAAAACATCAAATATAAATTATTTATTAAAGTAGTAATAATCCAAAAAAATATGAATTTCACAAAGAAATATATAATTATCATATTCCAACTATACTTAATAACTATGTGAAAACCCAAATACCTCTAAAAATTATTAGATTGCTGACCAAGGGTAATGATTGCATTCTAAATCTATTGGAATTTTTAGATATTCATTTTAACATTTATAAAATTAAAATTCTACCTTTATCATCTAACCACATGACTATCTACTAATAATATTAATAAAATTATTTAATGTTACATTATATGAAAGCATAGTTGTTAAACTCACTTTTGATTTAAGGAATGTTATACATAAAATCTTAACATATTCAAAGTGAAAAGTGAATTAAGCTCGTATATTATTCTAATGATCAGATCATCACTTCTAAATATTGTTTTACTCCCACAGGATATGAATTGGTGGTATAAAACACCCTCAATCGGTCTTGTCATATCAATCCTCAATAACCACAAGGTTATCAATAATGGAATTATCACCTCAGATATATAGCTCAACATAGTCAATAATGTGTGATGGGTCACTCAAATATCCTTGTATCTATAATAAGTATGAGAAATTTTTCAACTCATCAAACTGCATGGGTAATACTAAATAATAAGAACCCTCTAATATCGCGTGTAGGATAAGAAATATCCCAATGATCTTTTATGAAATCTTTTTTTCCTTTCCACATCTCATCAAACCACGTCTTTGAGAGACCTTTTTGAACACACAGTATTATATCTCCTAAAATTAAAAATGTCTCCATCATTATCCCATATTGGAATAATGATGTTTATGATATATCCTCATATAGTCTTGATTCACATTCCCCTTCTGTTTTGTTAATTGAACTAACTCTTCCCCCATAAGAAATTATTTGTAATATCCATCTAATAAATTAGTGACCTACTGGGTATCTAATATTGGAACTATAAAGGTTCCATACTATTAGTTTAATTTTAGATATTTTTGTGGGAAAACTTTTCCTAATATAGTTTATCAACTCATATATTTCCAAACAATAGCAGAAAATACTAAAAACATCTTTGGGAACAAGAATTATCCTTTATATATGGTTTTCTGTATATGTATAAAACATTATAATCAACTTTTAATGTTTTTCAATATACAAACATAGGATTCTATGTAAAAAGAATTTGAATAATGTATCCCAATCATAAATCATCTTTGAATGACCACCACATAATTATAAAATATCTTCCATTTAATGATTTCCAATGTTATCTACAAAAAATTGCACCCAAATGAGAATTGGGTGAACCATGTTGGGAAAAAAATTGTTATCAGCCAGATAGAAATAGGTCCTTTCACCAAGTGTGTTTGTCATATTAAAAAATCAATTGATATAATTCCCTATTTCTAATATTCAACCTCAATGTTTTTTCTTAAATAGGGCCAAGCATGTTGTCTCTCCTTTACCATTAAAAATGTGACACACTATGATATGAGCGTGAAACATGATTTTTTATCAATTTCAACCAAAAATAAATCTTAATGTCTTGGTGTTTTTATCTCATGAAAAGGTACACCTCCAAAATGGAGCTATAAAACATGCACAATACCTCCTCATATAAACCAATTGGAGCCATTTTTCACACCCACAAGAGGATGATGTACTTACCACATTTATTGAATTTAATAAGATCTTTTTGTGATAATATTTGTTCATGAAAATTCTCATAATTTATATATTTAAGAATATCATTGATCACTCAATAGATAATTATGGATTCAACCACAATTGGTCAAATATATGTAATGTTTCCACCTTCACCCATAATAAACAACATTATAGCGATCTTCCCAGCCAACTTCTCTACCAATTGAGCATATGATTTTTGGAAAAGGGAATTGCTCATCAAATTTCATTTTTTTAGGTGTACTTACTATTTTGAAGTCATAAATCCTTTAGAAATTATAACATAAACTCTACCTCCTATTAATATCCCACTATAATAATATCTATCTATGACACTTGTGGTGTATGAAAACCTTAGATAATTTACTAAAATGTTAGTTTATCTTTGTCTATAAGACCAACACTACTACTAAATTCTCTAAATAATTGGTTGTATAGTCATTATCATAGGGGATAATTTTCCTAGACCTATAAGAAACCATTGTCAGTTACTATATTTGTACGCATATCAGACTTGCTCTAAGGGAATTACAAGACCCCACATACTCTGCTCATTCCTCCAGTAAATAGAGAACCAAAATATTGTTCCACCTCTATGTTATCTCTTTTATATATCTCTTACATAAACTATACTATAAAAAACGATTCCAATTTCATGTATGGAAGGTCATGGAATTATCAATCTAGGAGAAGTCTTCTAAAACAATCATGTAATATATCTCTAACCCAAGGATACTACACCTTGAACACAGTCTTGGGTGGAGCCCATTCCATCAGAAACTCAATATTTATAGGATCATAAACTACTCCACTCTTTTAGAAAACATGAAATTCCGAAAACATTCAAAACATTTAATTTAAGATTTTATCATATAGTTGGAACTTCTAAAGAAATCCTAAGATAATATTGAAATTCCTATCTTCTTCATATACCATTCAGTAATTTATTATAATTTCATCAATGAAACCCACCATGAACCAATCAAAAAAAAATTTAAAATTTGGTTCATAATTTCCTTAAAACTATCTAGGGAAATCATCATACAACAAGATATCAATGGGAACATATAATTCTTATAATAAATCATGAATAATATTTTTGAGATTTCCACCTCTAATACATGATACTAAGGATATCCAAACCATAGTTCATTATTTAAGTTCCATTGTCATTATTAATTTGGTAAATGGTATCCTCAATATTTAGAAGATGGTATTTTTCTTGAATACCACCATGATTAAGTAGTGATACTACATAAAAATTATAGACTCTCAAGATATTTCATGGTTAAAAAAATAGTATCCCTATTGGGGGGGAAACATTGGTTCTAATGAAACCATTATCCATATGGTCTTGCCACTACATATTTGGATCCCTAAGCTATGTTTGGGTTGTCTAGTACGATTTAGATCATATCTATATGGTGTCAGGGTAAATGTTGATGATGATATTTACTTGTTGATAAAGGTGACACTGTGGAAACACCTCTTAAAAAGAAGAAAATTATTGATATATAAGTATGGTAATGTTCCCAAAAAATCATCTCTAGAAAATTAATATAAACTCATGATTTGTTGGGAAATTGGATGTAACTTATTCATAGTTTCCCTAATCTTCGTTCCAGTGGTAACTAATTTCTTAAAAAGATAAATCTCAACTCATGTGTTGAATAAAATATTATCCTCAACTAATAAAAATTTACCCAAGACAATTCTAAAGATATTTAGTATATTCCAAGGATGATTTTATTGGGGTTTATCTCATGCCTGATGATATGTTAAGAAAATCTCGCTATATCCTTAAGATTTGTGTAGTGATTTAACAAGTGAGTGAGATCATTATCACATCTAGTATGAGTCATTATCTAAATAGGTCAAGTTGGGGTATCTACTAATGGCCCTAAAACACAATTTATTGATGAACAATAAAAATAATATCTCATATCAGTGTCAATAAGTATAGTCACCAGTGTAGAAAAGATATATATCATACCAAAAACTAATTTTTTCTATCACATGATCATTATATTTTATCACAAGAATCTACCCAATATATGAACACATGTACCTTGTTCCACCTTGTTCCTAATGTGGACCACCTAGAGGTATTAATGTTTGATGTGTATCAAATCATTATCCACCATTCATGACACATTTTTTCCCACATTCTCTTCTAGTAAAACCCATTCCTAGAAGAATTCCCAATCCACAACATTGATGTCCGTAAACATAATTTTTCCAAAAATATAGAGGAATATCAATGGTATTTCCCTAGCTTCCGTTAGTTTCTCAGCTGTTCTAGTTCAGAAGAACATGAGAGAGTTTTCATATACCCTCACATGCATTGCATGGAATGTTTTTCTAATTATTGGACTCAAGTTGATATGTAACTTCTATCATACCCTTTAATGATTTCATGTATATAGATTCTTCTAATGATATAATCCCAACATATTTCATTGACTAGAAGTTTTTTATGACCTTTTATTTAGGGAAAATATCAAACTCATTGTTTCAAGAAATTTTTTTCACATTAAACTATAAATCACAATAAATCCACCAAGAACTATAACATTGGAGGTGATTCAGAGAGGTTCATCCCAATATATAATCTCTATGTGGTGTTCTCACATAAACTTATGAGCTCATAGAAACTAATTGTGTAAATGTATAGGGAGTACTATATTTTTTCTTTATTCCTATTTGTGCACACAAATATAGTCATGTTACCCTATTAAAAGATTAGTGGATCATAAAAAATCATCCTTAGTGGAAGTGGATAGTACATAGCTCTGAAATGGGTCCCAAATATTAACTAAAGTATAGTGGACCCATTTTTAGTCAAATTAATAAATACCAAATATTTTATATCTGCATCATGAATAAGTCTCAATGTAAGCACAACAATATGGGGAATCTAAACAAGGAAAAATAGGTAATCCACAACCTCCAACCAATCCTTAGCTACTATCACATTAGTATCAAATTTAACCTTATAGGGCCTCTTAAAGAGGATTTCATGAAATACATTCATCACATAAGTGGTCTTATCCTTTAGAGAAATAACTAAATTATACGCCATATGAGATATTATTCTATTTACATGATTATTGGGGGGGTCTACGCTCTACTCATGGGGAGGATATTCATTCCACTTGTGTGTTGGAATTGATGATCCATTTATAAAATAATCAGTGATTAAAGGATATACTTATGGCATAGGATAAAAATCCCATGACCACAAATTTGAACTGAAAATATATAGGTTGGATTCTGGTATTTAGTAATATAAACCCTTTTTTTCTAAATAATATCTTTTTGTGTTGACTTAGAAAGGATATAGATAATATCCCACCAACCATGAAATATGATGAATGTGACATACTATTTATTACCCTATAAATAATTCCTTGTATTTTTATTTAAATAGTATAAAATTATAGTCATAGAAAAATGATACACTAGCACACCACATCTATGTTTGGTTCCCTAATAAGATAAAAAATTATTAGAACCGTAAAACCATTTCCATAAATTTTTAAACCATTCTAACTAGACCTATAACTCTATACTTTTCTCAAGGACCCGACCACTCCAATACAATTCAAATAGGACTTGAACCTCTAGGACTTAACTAGGGATAGTAGTAAGCCAAGAGTGAAACACCAATCCTTCATCTCATTGGATATGGTGTGGTGGATAACACTTGTAATATATACCACAAACATTGGAGGCCGTAACCTAATAAACCAACACATAATCACATATCTATAAACCAATATAATATAATATAGAACAAAGAGTAATCTATATATAAAAGGTAATAATAATGAAAAATATTTTAACATCAATAAAAGTATAATTAAAAAAAATAAGGTATGGGAAATTAAAATATCCCAACATCCAACAATATTGATAGGTTTTGATCAATACTAATGAGAAAATCCATATCACACTAGTTATGAATATGAATAGTGACAATAAATATTACCATAAAAATTACTATGCCCTAACCCACTAGCCCGATGTTACAAAATGTATCTGTGATACTAGTGTAGATAAATTGACCGAACATGTTTTTGAATAAGGCCTATATAGGGGTGAGTATACCAAAAACCAGTAGGAATCCCTATAAATTAAAGTAAGGGGTGAACGAAAAAGTAACCTAAAATACTAATAAATAAGAATATATTGAATAATATTTAATAAATATGATATGTTTCAATGATAGGGAACACCAGAAATAATGGGATCTACCATACATCATAGCTTAACTCCACTTTTGTCATATCTCAAAAGAAACCAATGATAACCAATTTGTTATAATACTTAAAAATATATACTATTAGACTCTCATAACATCCATGTAAACTCTACGTAATTCATAGTGAGGGTCCATGCCATTCCAATGTTAAAATGTTGGTTGATGGGATCCCCAACCCTAATAGAGAACCCACACCCCTTGAGGGAAAATTTGTTTTAGTAATGGAGGTTTCCTACACCATGGACTGAGGACCTTCACTTGGACACATATTGGGGTTATCTAATTCATTACACTTCTGGGCATCCCTCACTTTAAATTGACTAATAAGATACTGACACTAATCCAATAGTGCCTGACATGTAGTATATATGCAATTGATTTGTGAGGGGGTGTTGAATCTCTCATGAATAAGGATGGCATATGTCCAAATATCAAAGGGTGATGAGGGGGTAACTGAATTAGTGATAACTCTAAATATCTATCCTAAAAACTCTTGATGTCACTAAAAATCTATTATTCTAAGAAACAATAAATAATTTATGAATGATCTTAAATGATGTAGAGGATTTCCCCTTTATACATTATAAATAAAATTAATTAGAATTGGATATTTAATTTTCTCATTGAGATACACAGTTATAAGATAAGAATGTTTCCCTAGAAGAGGTAGATAAGGCAACTATGATGGGGCGAATTATAGTAAAAAACTAAGATTTAAATTTTTTATCCCACTTTAGTAATCTGGTTGATCGGATAATATATGATTTGATCAAATATCATAAAAAACAAATTAAATGTAGTTAAAAATACAATTATTGAAATATAATCATCTTCACTAAAAAATTAATTACAGAATAAAATAAAACTATTGGTGGATAGAATATAAACTGATAAGGGTCATACAAAATAAAAATAAAACAAAATTAGTAAAACTAACTCTTAGAGTTATGTATAACAATTCTAAAACCCTAAAAGGATATTATTATTTATCTGCTTCCAATTTATAGGAATCCTTTGAATCTATAAAAAGAGACAATTGGTTCTATGGACCTACTCCTTGGGATACTAGTTCCAAAACCAAAACATCATTGACTATAGACATATCATAAGGTACCAAGTTCCAAATATGGGAATTATTCAACACCATGGATAGCTACATGGTACTTTGTCCTTAATCTCCCCTTTTTTCTAACCATTAGCAGCAAGCCCTCACCAAGACATCATAAAAAATAATATATTAAAGTATTTCTTCACACATTGATGCTCGTTGATCGTGATGTATTTTACAAATAATATTCCAAAATCAAAAATCTTTCTAGATTTTAGGGATAAGGAAAATAATTACAACAATAATAAATTCTAGTAGTTTTATAATGTAAACCTCAATATATGATATCACTAAGCCAAGCATAGTAAATGAAAAATAAAATATGAAGTAATCAAGAATAATGATGATGTATACATCATAATAACTTTATATCAATTTAGAATATTTCAACACATTTAATTCCTTGGATCATCAGTAAAAATTTTGGTCATTTTTATAACAAACTCTTATGGTTGGACAGCATGAAATTTATTTATAGTTAAAAATGTATCAGAAACGTACTCTATATTCTGATAGATTTTTTTTCCATTATGATATGATGACTTCAAAATCATCACAATTCTATAATATTTATTGAATATATATCAGAAAAACTATTTAATGTAAAAAATAGGTTGATATAATAGTTTCTCTATACATTAAGGTATGGTTATATAAAACCAAAAACAACAGAACTCAAATAAAAATGAAATTAAATAGATTCAGCATGGCTATTTTCTAATTCTCAAAACCAAGTACAATGAAGATTCAATTCACTTAATAATAACCCAATTTTTTTCATTCACAAACATGAAGTAAGATACCCTGTTTGGCATAAATGTTTAAATTAAACTCAATGATACTTATGATAAATCACCCTCTGAGTTTAATCTATGAAAAATATAATATTTTCATTGTATACATGGTCTCCCCATTTATCAAAAATTCATAAAAATTTTGATATAAGAAGAAAAAAATCTTATCAAATTTCAATCCATTTTTTATTTTAAAAAAGAAACAAGAATAAAGATAAAATTTAAAAAAACACATTCTTAAACATTAAATATAACATAAAAAATATACACATTTCCCTATAATATTTTAATTTCTCTACCATGGTTAGGAAAATGTTATACCTATATTTTTTTATTTTTTGACTCTGCATTTTTTATTTTTCACCCATAAAAATAGTTAGTGGTTATGAAAAATTCTCAAGGTAGATAAATATATATCTTTGAAAAAATATTTCATTACAAATAAAATTATTCCTAAATTTGAAGTTAATCATTAACGAGAACATTTATCAAAATATAGATTATAAATTCATCTGAAGGAAATAAATAAGATTATAAATCTATTATTTTCATGTAGTTTTGGTCAACATCTTTTCTAGCTTCCACAACCTCCCACACTGACTTTATTATGAACTTTTATCCACTATAAATTATTTTTTCAAATCATAAAACCCTTTTTTCCTCTTGTTTGATATCATATACTACTTTTTTTCCATTCATGATCCTATAACTTTTTATTTTTCTCTACTAACATCTAATCATGTGATTTCAACATATGATCATGATGACCATCTTGAATGATGTCTTGATAAAGACCCTTGGTAAGTGTCCATTTTTTGTTCAAAAAAATATAAATTTCAATATCATGAACCTTTTAATACTTTACCATCCTTTTGAAATTATTATAGTGGAAGCCATATTATTTATAAAAATTATATTTATCTGATTTCACCACCGCTAATTGATCAAGGTCATTATTTATTCCATAATATAATTGGGCATTAATTAAAATAAATTGAAGATTAACCAATCAAGAATCCATATATTTAAAAAAGATATAATTATAGATATAATGACTAGTTTTGCATCCATATTTCATGGTTTTTTCTCCATACTTACACTATATAAACTTTCAGGGGATGAACTATATTTTAAAGAAGTTTTTGATTCAATTCTAGTTTCACATGATCTGGATGTAATTTCCATTGGGTCTGTACCCCCAGGTGAAATGTTCATGATGTAAAATAGGTATGAAGATTGAACTTCATCCAATTTTCCAACCTATATTTCATTAATTTATAAATCATTTAGGCTATTATATTTATCATATTCTAGAGCATCCATTTAATTTTTTTGAATTGGGGAATATTCCATGACCGATTATTTAGATGTCTCGATATCGCAAAAATTTGGTGATTAATCATACAAGGATTCATATTCCAATGAATTTATATATATTAATTATTTTTTTTGATAATGGTGATGAATATTTATCAAATGATGAGAAATTCACTTCTGGATGAATTTTATATGGTGTAGAATGAATTATCACTTCGGGTTCTTATGAAGTTTCCATAGGATCCTCACTAAAATTATGGATGAATCAAAGAAGAAGATGAGTACTTTCCAATTTTTATAGAATGTTTTACCCCATTAAATATATTTCCTCTGAGTGCTTCATCCTCTTTTTTGGAATCCACTGTACCACTCCAGTATTTCCAAATTTGTTCATTAATGAAAGTGTGACCTATGAGTTCTTAATCTTTAATGAATTTTATCATTTTTTTAGCCTGTATAAATTTATCTTAATCACCTCTTAATTACTTAATTTCCATTTTGGACTCTATAAAAATAGATTTCTATACTTCTTTTCTCCAAAATTATTATTTATTTTGATTTCCTTTTCTTCAATCATCACTACACTTTACAAAAAGCTACAAATATTATTCATCAGATCACAATAAGTGAGAACCATTCTCCTGATTCTCCTATTATAGTGATTATAATGGAGAACTTTTGGAATTTTAATTCTTTTTCTGTGAAAAGTAGTAAAAAATACAACATCTTATTATTATTTCCTCTAATAATTTTATATATTCAAGATATCATTTACCAAAATCAATATCTTATACTTCTCATATTCATGCATGTAACACACCATGATTTCATAGTACATTTTTTCTTCAATAGAATTCAATAACTTTCACTACACGCAACACAGAGTACAAGCACTCCACGACATACCACACTAGCCGTTAAAAAGCATTTATGAATAGTATTTACTTAATTTTGAACTACATATAATCCTTATAATTTTATAATCCATATTATTAATTTCTTAGACATAATGTAAGAACTAATTCATTTTCTTCAGATAAAAGAAGTATTTATCAAAAAATGCACTTTTACTTCCTTTTAATAGTGAACCCTTTATAAAACCAATATTTGAAAATTTTATATATTCAATTTTAAAAAAATAAACTTATTCTTTAGAATCGGTATATAAGAATTTAGATTCAAAAAAAAATTGGTGTTTTTCTGATAATTTTCATATTTGGGTGCATAGTGAAAAATACTATATTTTAACTGAAAACAACTTTTTTAATCAAAATAATTTAGAGTGTTCTATTATAAATTTTAATGGTTTAGAAGTATAAATAGATTATATTTTCACTATTTAATCTAATGAAGGTCATTGTAATTAATTTTACTTTGATATTGGATATATACAAGTGTCAATATTTTGATAGTTATTTTTTCTTTAAAATAGACATTTCGGTTTTGACAATGAAATTTAATTTGAAATTAATAAATAAAACTTTTATGTTTTTAATTTGGTAAAATAGACTCCATTTATGAATTCGAAATATCAAAATTTTTAATATGGTGAATGTTTTTTATTTTTTCTGATGACTTTCAATTTTTGATAAATAGTAAAAAATACTAAGTTATTATTTAAAATCGACTTTTTATTTAAATAATTATTTATATTATTTAAATTTATTTTAGGTCAAAATAGATACATAATACCGATATATGTTCAATTTAATTCATTAGAGTCATTTTTTAATAATATTAGATATACAAATTTTTATTAATCTTTTCACCGTCTTTTACCCACTTCCTAGGAGAATTTGAAAATTCTCATAAAACATAATTTTACAGCTTTTACGAGTGGGATTTCAAAAATCCAAAAGACATGGTTGATATCAGTAAGATAAATTTGGTTTAATAAGATTAAAATAGTATTTGGTGAATAGTAACTTTTTTACTTTTATTTTCCATGGTTAAAAGTAAAAAAGGGTGATTAAGGGTAAAAATGATATTATTATTACCCTAACACATGTCCTAATTATATTGGTTAAGTGTAATTACAAAGAAAACCTTATTAATAAAATATAAACCTCTTTGGTCCACTTGGATTATATTAGGACATTTATTATTATTTAATTCAAATATGAGTTAAAAGTGTTAAATTCAAAGTCTAATAAATAAAACATTTTTAATATTGGGATACACATTAGATAAATTAGGCTATAAATATTCATTAGAAATTTAAAAATATTTCCTAAATATTTTTATTTTATTAATATTTTTTAGACATTAAATAATTAAATTTATTTATAACTAAATGATGATGCAGTAATTACAGTATTAATAAAAGATTAAAATAATTGATATTATAAATATCCAGTTAAATGTAATTTGATACTTTTTATGAATTAATCTAATTTTATAGATTAATATGACATATTAGGGTTGATTAGATTAATTATTTTCGAAGTAATAATGTTGTTATGAATTTAGAAAAAACAAAATACCAAATAGTGTCAAAATTGACATAAAATAGTATTTAAAAAAAATAATATATTTTTAATTAATATAATAGTCCTAAAAATATATGGTTCGGCCAAAAGACATATATAAAAATATATATGACACTAATGAACCAATTGGGGTCCGATTGGAATTTTATAGTAAGTTTAATAACCATATAATATAAAAATAAAAAGAGACATGGTAAATGTCAAACTATTTAACTAAGAGTTAAATCTAAAAGATAATGTTAATATGGTGACCCAAACCATTCTAAAACCTATTGGTTGTGTGTTTTTATACCCATACCCACCTTATAGTTTAAATAATAGTTTTTTGAACCATTATAAACTGAAAATTATTTTATTATAAAATATTATTTTGAGTTTTTCCAAAGGTGCCCCCACCCCTATTATAAAAGGGAACTCACCCTTCACTCTAATTCACACATTCAAAGAGGTTTTTCTCAGCCAACCCCTGAGAAAATATCCTACCAACTATCATAACTTCCTACTAGAGGACTTCCTTTGGTCAGAATTCTAACCTATGGATCCCATTTGATCAAATAAAAAGGAAGAATCAGAAGAAGAGGTAATGATTTCACCACCCTCTTTCAAGTTCTCTTATTGTTCCACTTACACTTTCTTTGTTGATTCAATTATAAAATAATAACTCCAGTATCTTTTATATACTATGTTTTAATTATAAATATGGAACAAATATATTCATTATTCTATCCATATTATGAATGATAATGTCACCATGTGTGCGTACGTATGGCTTAACGTCTCCACATCGTGGTGTAAATTATTTTTCAACACTATGTTATTTGGATGGATATAATGATGATTAATATGTATATAAATAATTAAAATAACATTATAATGTCTCTTAAAAATCAATATACCAACCAATTACACACTTTTAAGGAAATGATATTGTCATTCGTGCATACGTATGGATTATCATCTCCACGACACGATGAGATTCATTTCCCCATTCACCATTCATCGACGATTATAAAAATATATATTAAAAATAAGATTGTAATATATTACATAATTTTCAAACTGGATATATATATATATGTATTTAATTACATATATCTTATTCACTTAGTTCCGCTCAATACGATATGAAAACGGAACCCTCATTTATGTGTACGTACGGACTACCGTCTCCGTAAACGGTGTTTTCCATTTCATGTATATGCCAATTATACATATTTATATTCTAAATATATATGATATATAAATCATGTTTTATATTATTTATGTAATTAAATCTTGACCTAAGTTATAAAATCAAGACTAACAAGTTAAAACACGTACGATAAAGAAAGCAATTATTACCCAAATTGTTAATTTAACATGGAAATTATTATTAAATGGGTTGTATAAAGTCATTAATGAATAGTGTATGATATCATAAATACTGATATGGTCATGGTATACTTTAATATCATTCTATGATCTTCATACATAAGGTTAAACGTACCCTTGACAAAAGGAAAGTGCAAGGTAAGGGGTTTTCATCTCACTCCTTATTCTCGTGAGATTCATGCCATCTTGCAACTATTACCATTTCTGTGGTGTATATACTACCCAAAATTGTGTTCTATGTGTAATATAGTTTATTTTATTTGTATTTTCATATTTATTGTATGATACTTATTTCATGGGGTGTATGTTTTGTAAGTTACTAAATTAGTAAGGGTTAATTTCAGAATCTCTTTATTATCCGTGGTTGTTTTTATGTAAGTATCTACTGGGACCTCTTTATCATCCACATCCATGTTTCTTAAAAATGTATTTGAAAACATTATTTATTTACTAGAAAATGGGATAAATTCATTTATAACCTTGATTGAATTTTTATAAGATGTTTTTAATGGAATATTTCTGTCGTTTTCCAAACAAGGTACTTTATAACCTTTTCGACAAAACTAATGTAAGAATGAATTTTTTAACTTAAACAGCGAGTGAGGCTATTTTCCACCATTATAACATAATAAAATATTCCCTTACAAGCTTATAAAGTTATTTTCAAAATAATGTTTTTCTTTTATAATTATGTGACTTTAAATGATTTCAAAATAGAAAAAGAGATATTTCTCTCAAATAGTTTCGATTTCATCTATGTCAACATCCTTTTACAAATTTTACACTTGTTTGAAGTTTATATGTAATGATAAAAATATTACATATTGTATTTATGGTTTTGTAATATGTTTGACTGTGGATGTTCTATTTGTATACCATTCATTGTTTATGGTTAATGTATTGACATTCTGTTTGATACTTTTAATACGAATGTTTATGTTCTATTTCAACCTCTTCTTACGATAAATGCGTTAGACTAGTATGTTATGGGTTGGGTACCCGTAAATGTAAGCCCTCCGGGTTGGGGTCCAGTTACAGAAGACCATCCGGGTTGGAGTCCGATTACAGAGGCTCTCCGGGTTGGAGTCTGGTTACAGAGGCTCTCTAGGTTGGAGTCCGGTTATAGAGGCTCTTTGGGTTGGAGTCTGGTTACAGAGGATCTCTGGGTTAGAGTCCAATTAAAGAGGCTCTCAGGGTTAGAGTCTAGTTACAGAGGATCATTGGGATAGAGTCTGGTTACATAGGCACTCCGGGTTGGGGCCTGGTTAAAATTATCCCCTATGTCCTGGCATGTGGCCGTGATAGAGAAATTAAACATCGGCATTATACATTCCCTCATTATGAAATTAGTTATTACATGTGATTATTCGACTAGTAGAATATCCATGTTCATGTTTATATGGTAACATTTGATTTATTTTTCCATATTATGTTCAGGTTTATATTTAAAATGCTATTGTTTTTATTACACATCTTTCCTTGAATGATTATAGCTTTCGTTAAATTATTTACCCTTACTGGGAATCTGAGCCCACCCCTTTCTTATGTTTTAATTTCCCAGGATTCCAAGTGGTGTATTTTGATTGATATACAGGGTTAAGCTAAATGGAATAGTGGTGTTCTCAAAGAACTATCTATGTTGTGTTTTATGCTTGAAATTGTAATGTAATGTTAATGTATGTAATATATTTTCCAAGGCTGGTAAACTGGTCAGTCCTTCGGGACATGATTCCTTGTAATCATGCCAATGTATTAAAATAATGCACCAGCTCTGGGTAACTAGGGTTAGGGCAGTATAGTTGGTATCAGAGGAAGTTTAGCAATAACCTCGGATACTAGATTTAGATAAACTGTGATTATAGCACATTACCCTAAGATAGACTTTGAGGATTAGTATAGAAAAATATCCTAGAATTTTGGTAATGTAGATATTTTATGAGTTTTCCAAGCAAATACATCCCCCTATGGATACCAGCAGGTAGAGGAGGCTCTAGCACAGATGTACCTAGTGGTAAAACCCGAAAACACGGCTTTGAGCTAGACTCGAGTGGGAACTAGTGCACGACAATGGGCCTTACTGCACTCTTGGTTATGACACTCCCGGGGGATTTCTTTGGATAATTTTCATTTTCTTTACAAATCATTATGAAGGATTTACGAGTATATACCTGCTCAAATAAAATATTTTCATGGATTATATCCATAAATGGTTCAATTTACGTTAGGTATTTTATATGTTTGGAATTATTCATTGCAATTCATAAACTGACCTAGTGTATGCCATTGTATAGAAATGGAGCCCAGTAGAATGAAGGTGAACTCCGTCAATACATATAATCCAAAGAGTAAGAAGGATAATATCTTTCATTGTATTAAGCCAATATTTAAAAGGAAAATAGTCTCCCATGTATTCTCAACATATGAAGAAATAGTATCATGTGTTAATAAGATATGTAACGAATTCTCTGAGTCCTATGGATTTTATGGGAATAAAGAGAAGAAAAGGATGGATGAGAGATATATGGATAAAGGTAAGATGGAAAAGAAGGATTTCCCCATATGTTATAACTGTGGAATGAATCACCTTGATAAATTTTTTAAGGGAATGAGAGTTTTTTATAAATGTGGTGAAAAAGGACACCAAGTACGTGATTGCAAGGGTAAGAAAAAAGTTTCAAATGTACAATGCTTCATCTCTAAAGAGTTGGGGCACTACGCGAATCAATGTCAAAATCATCAGAGTATACCCCAAATGATGCTATTGGATAAGAATCAAGTTATGATACTGCCAAAGATGAAGATGAATGATTAAGAGTTCTTATGTTGTTATTAAAATAGTATGTCATTTGAGTGTTTTATCAATGATGTACTGGTTATATGAATTATGGAAATAAATAAGGATTTTACTTTAGTACTATTTAATTTGGAATTTGAGATTATATGGTACTGTTTCTAAGGTAGTAATTTTGGAATAAGAGATGGTTTATTTGAATTAATTATATCAGATATTCTTCAATATCTTAGAACTGATTAATGGCTTGTCTATTTCATGATTTCTGGAATATTCAAAAAATTTGCATATGAGGAATATATGTAGTATTCTATATGGAATAAGGGTGCATGGATGTAATAAATAAGGTTGTTACCATGTTTTGAAAGAATGCATCATGAACGTATACAAATGTTATTACATGGTAAAAAGGAACATCATTGAGTTTAACATTCTTATAAATTTTTTCCTTTGAGTTTGGATAGAAGTATTTTGGATAAGTCTAAAGGATGGAATAGATTATGTTTGAAATTGGGTATTATTGTTAAGGTTATTTTTGGATTGTTATAAAAAGGACAACACGCAGACCGTGTGACAATCCGTCGTGTCAGAAAAAGCTACAGGAATCGAACACGCACTATAGTGCGATTGGGATTTATCGCCTACCACTGGACTACATGAAGTATCTTGATGGTATAATCTAGATTTTTAATGGGTAAGATAGGTGAATTATAAATTCATTATTTTTAGAACCCTTAGGATAATTAGAATATTGTTTTGAAATCAATTTGGTTTGAAAGATGAGTTTGTAGTAGGAATTAGTTAAAGTACATAACTCTATTTTTCAAGTATATATATATATATATTCCCTCTTATTAAGACTAAATTTTATTAACCCAATTTCTGATATGAGTTCTCCACAAGGGAATTTTCTATTTTCAACCATTTATTTTCAAAGAAAATTTTCAAATTGCGTGTATTTAATTTAATGAAGGAGGTAACAATGTTACACCCCAAGATTTCATTGTACATTATTTATTCAAAGTAATTAAATAACATTCATTACACACAACACCGAGTTCAAGCTCTCCAAGACATACCAAACTAGTCATTCAAAAGATGTTATGAATAGTATTATATGAATTTTGAACTATATATAATCCTTAAAATTTTAGAATACATATCATGAGTTTCTTGGACATAATGTGACAACTAATTCATTTTTTTCAGATAAAATAAGTATTTATCAAAAAATGCACTTTTTACTGCCTTTTAATAGTGAACCATTTTTATATCCAAAATTTGAAAATTTTATATATTCAATTTGATAAAACAAAATTCTTCTTTAGAATCAGGACATAAGAATTTAGTTCCAATAAAATTTTGTTGTTTTTCTGATAACTTTCATATTTGGGCGCATAGTGAATCATAATTTATTTTAAATGAAAATATTTTTTTTAATTAACATAATTTATAATGTTAAATTATAAATTTTAATGGTTTTTAAGTATAAATAGATTATATTATTACCATTTAATCCAATTATGGTCTTTGTAAGTAACTTCACTTTGATATTGGACATAAACAAGTGTCAATCTTTTGATATTTATTGTTTCTTAAAAATATGAATTTTGGTTTTGATAATGAGATATTATTTTAAATTAATAAATGAAAATTTAATGTTTTTAATTTGGTAAAATAGACTCCATTTTTGAATTTTGAATATCAAAATTATCTTAGGGTGAATTTTTGGTATTTTTCTGAAAACATATAATTTTTGATGAATAGTGAAAAACACTGAGTTGTTATTTTACACCGACTTATTATTTAAATAATTATTTATTTTATTTAAATTTATTTTAGGTCAAAATAGATACATAATACCTATATATGTTCAATGTAATTCATTAGAGTCATTTTGTAATAATATTAGATATACAAAATTTTATTGAACTTTTCACCGCCTTTTACACACCTGTTAGGAAAATTTGCAAATTCACATAAAACATAATAATACCGCTTTTGTGAGTGGAATTTCAAAAATCCGAGAGACATGGTTGATATCAGTAAGAAAATTTTGGATCAATAAGATAAAAATAATTTTTCATGAATAGTAACTTTTTACTTTTATTTTCCACGGTTAAAAGTGAAAAGTGTAATTAAGGGTAAAATTGATATTATTCTTACCCTAAAACATGTCCTAATTCTATTGGTTATGTGTAATTCGACCAAAAACAACCATAGAAATAGAATATGAACCTCTTTGGTCCACTTCGATTAGATTAGGACATTTATTATTTTTTAATTCAAAGAAGAGTTAAAAGTGTTAAATTCAAAGTCTAATAACTTAAACATATTTAATATAGAGTTACACATTAGATAAATTAGACTATAAATGTTCATTATAAAGATAAAAATATTTCATACATAATGGTATTTTTTTATATTTTTTAGACATTAAATAATTAAATTTATCTATGACATAATATTGATGTAGTAATTACATTATTAATGAAAGATTAAAATAATTCATATTATAATTATCCAAATAAATATAATTTGATGGTTTTTATGAATTACACTAATTTTATAAGTTAATATGACATATTAGGGTTGATTAGATTATTTTTTTCGAAGTAATAATGCTGTTATGAATTTAGAAAAAACAAAATACCAAATAGTGTCAAAAATTTACATAAAAGAGTTTTTAAAGAAAATATTATATTATTAATTGATATAATAGTCCTAAATATATAAGGATCAGAAAAAATACTTATATAATAATATATATTACATTAATGAACCAATTGGGGTTCAATTGGTATTTTTTAGTATGTTTATTAACCATATAATATAAAAATACAAAGAGACATGGAAAATGTCAAACTATTTAAGTAAGAGTTAAATATTAAAGGTAAGGTTAATATGGTGACCCCAACCAGTCTAAAACATATTGGGTGAGTATTTTTCGACCCATGCACACCTTTTTATTTAAATAATAGTATTTGGAACTATTAGAAACCGAAAATGTTTTTATTATAAAATAATATTTTAAGTTTTTCCTAAGGTGCCCCTCACGCTCTTATAAAAGGGAACTCTCCTTTCACTCTAATTCACCCCTTCAAAGCCATTTGTCTAGGCCAAAACATGCCCAAATATCCTCCCAACTATCCTGACTTCATACTAGAGGACTTACGTTGGTCATAAATCCATCCAATGGATCCCTTTTGATCAAATCAAAAGGAAGAACTTGAAGAAGAGGTAATGATTTCACCACCCTCTTTCAAGTTCTCTTATTCTTCCACTTACTCTTTCTTTGTTGTTTCTATTATAAAATAATAGACAATTTATCTTCTATATACTGTGTTGTTATTATAAATATGGATCAACTATATTCATTATTCTACCCCTCTTATGAATGATAATGTCACCATGCGTGCATACGTATGGCTTACAGTCTCCACGTCGTGGTGTACTTTGTTATTCAACACTATGTTATTTGGATGGATATAATGATAAGTAATATGTTTATAAATAATTAAAATAACATGATAATGTCTCTATAAAATTAATATACCATCCAATTCCACACCATTAAGGAAATGATATTGTCGCTCGTGCGTTCGTACGGATTACCGTCTCCACGACGCGATGAGATTCATTTCCACATTCACCATTCATCAAAAATTATAAAGATATATATTACTAAAAAGTATGTAATATATGACATAATAACCCTACTGGATATATATATATATTTATATATATGTATGTATGTACATACATATATCTTATTAACTTAGTTCTATTCAATAGGATATGAAAACGGAAACAGCATTTCTGCGTACGTATGGAGTACCGTCTCCATTAACGGTGTTTTCCATTTCATGTATATGCCTATTATACAAATTTATATTCTAAATATATATGATATATAAATCATTTCTTATATTCTAGATTTATTTAAAACTTTATCTAAGTGATACAATCAAGAGTAACAAGTTAAAGCACGTACGATAAAAAAAGAGATTATTACCAAAAATGTTAATTTAAAATGGAAATTATTATTAAATGTGTAGAATAAAGTCACAAATGAATAATTTATGATATAATAAATTTTAATATGGTTATTTTATACTTTAATAACATAATATGATCTTCATACAGGAGGTTAAACGTTCCTTCGACTAAAGGAATGTGCAAGGTAGGGGGTTTTCATCTCACTCCTTATTCCCGTGAGATTCAAGCCATATTGCCACTATTACCTTTTGTGTGGTGTATGTACTTCCCATAGTTGTATTCTTTATGTAATACAAATTAATTTATATGTATTTAAATATTCATTATATGATACTTCTTTCATGGGGTGTATGTTTCGTAAGTTACCAAATTTGTAAGGTTTAATTTCGCAGTCTCTTTACTATCCGAGGTTGTTTTTACATTAGTATCTACTAGGACCTCTTTATCATCCACATCCAGTTATCATAAAAATGTATTTCAAAACATTTTTTATTTACTAGAAAATTGGATAAAGTCAGTTATAACCTTTTTTGACTTTTTATAATATGTTTTGAAAGAAATCTTTCCATCGTTTTACAAACAGGTTACTTTATTACATTTTCGACAAAACTAAGTTAAGAATGTATTTTTTAACTTATACGGAGGGTGTGGCTATTTTTTGCCGTTATAACATCATCAAATCTTCCCTTACAATCTTTAAAAAATATTTTCAAAATAAATGGTTTCCTTTATAATTATGTTACATTAAATGATTTCAAAATAGAAAGATATATTTCTCTTAAATAGTTTTGATTTCATCTATGTCAACATCCTTTCATAAATTTTACACTTGTTTGAAGTTGATTTATTATGATAGAAATATTCTATATTATATTTAATGTTTTGTGATATTTTTAACTTTTTATGTTCTATTTTTATACCATTCATTATTTCTGGTTAAAGTATTGACATTTTGTATGCTAGTTTTAATATGAATGTCTATGTTATATTTCAACCCCTTCTTAAGATGAATGTGTAAGACTAGTATGTTCCCAGTTGGGGACCGGTAAAATTAAGCCCTCTGGGTTGGGGTTTGGTTACAGTAGACCCTCTGGTTTGGAGTCCGGTTACAGAGTATCTCCGAGTTGGAGTCTGGTTACAGTGGTTTTTTGGGTTGGTTTATGGTAACCGAGGCTCTCCGGGTTGGAGTCCAGTCACAGAGGCTCTCTATGTTGGAGCCCGGACACTAAGGCTCTCTAGGATAGAGCCCAGTTATATAGGCTCTCTGGGATGGATTCTAATTACAGAGGCTCTTCGGATTGGAGTCCGGTTACAATTAGCCCCTAGGTCCTGGTATGAGGCCCTGACACAGAAATTAAACTTTGGCATTATACATTTCCTCATTATGATATTAGTTATTACATGGGATTATTCTACTAGTAGAATATACATGTGCATGTTTATATGGTAATGTTTGATTTATTTTGCCATATTATGTTCAAGTTTATATTTAGAAGGCAATGGTTTTTATTACACATCTTGGATTAACTGATTATAGCTTCTGCTACATTATTTACCCTTACTGGGCATCTGAGCTCACCCATTTCTTATGTTTTATTTTCCTAGGATTCCATGAAGTGTATTATGATTGATATATAGGGTTAAGCTAAAGGGAATATTTTCATTCTCAGAAAACTATCTAGGATGTGTTTTATGTTTGAAATTGTAATTTATATTTAATGTATGCAATCTATTTTCCAAGACTGCTAAACTGATTGGCCCTTCATGACATGATTCCTTGTAATCATGCCAATGTATTATAATAATGCACCATCTCTGGGTAAATGTGGTCGGGGCATTACAGTGCACATTTTCTAAAGTGATAACCTGTGATTCTTTTTCAAAAAATTCTTCTCATTATTATGATAAATCAACTTCATCTTGGAAATAGTTTCAAAATTTAAAGGAGACTCCATCCATCATTCCAAAATTCTAAGATCATTGAAATCGATATTCTCTGACAATTTTTCTTAAATTAGGTTCAGAAAATGAGAATATAGAAACATCTTCATCTTAACTATTCTAATGCAAACATCCTAAACGTATTCCTAAAAAAGATTTATAATGTTAAAATTCCTAATACATGTAAGGAAGTCTATGAAAACGTGTTCTTGAATTGTCACTATCGCTTAGTTTATATTCCCTAGTGGGAGAAACCCTTGAATCCATTGAAATCTAATTTTGACTTCAAGATATAGGTGGTTCATCTTATATAACATGACCCAACCAAATATATCCACCTTGACTAGTGATTAGTTGATAGTTCCACTCGAATACCACCTGGAATTGGCCAAGGGCTAGTTAGTATCCTTGAGTAGACATATAACACAATATGGAAGGTATTAACCAATGTAAACCTATATGAAATACATATCTTTAATGAAATAGTTAAGAAAAACACAAGTTAGTTATATATATATGTGTGTGTGTGTGTGTGTTTGAATGATCAACTAAACTTTATATAATGTATTCATATGAAAAGAAGTTCAAGCACATCTCAAAAGGTAAATATAGGGGAAATAATTCACCCAATAAGTCACTTAAACAGAAATAACTAAGTAACTCTTTTGGATTTAATGAACTCATAGATAATAAACTATCCATTATAAACATTTCCATTATCTTTAATTGTTATGCTCTATAATGTGTAACAAAGAAACACTAGGAATTTGCTTCAAAAAATACAAACCAAATCCAAATTTATCCATCCCATCTCTAAACATGTGGGTCATCTATACATACTTTACATGTGTGGGAACAAGGCCAATGTAAGGTTGAGTATTAACATTCTAATTCAGAAACCTAAAAAACCATAAATAAATATAAAGAAAAAATTCATATCAATTCTTAGTATGAGAGGTGTTTGTGAGGAAAACATATATGATAAACTATAAAACAAATTATCCTTAAAGAACCTGATACAATGTAAAAAAATATTTTTTTCGAAGAATAATACAGATATTATCAACCATTAAGAGTATTAGGTAAGTAAATGAAACTCCTAATTGTCACATATCTTACCCATGAGGGTCACAAACTCATACGAAACATTTTTTTCTTGGAGTAGTAAATGATCCATCACGTGTGAAGTAGTTGTATAGCCACTAATAATATCTCAAAGGCCACCAATGGGGATCCTTTAAAGCCACAATTATCGAAGGATCCAAATTCATACACATTCTAATTAATATATTATTGAACTAATCTATGGAGCGGAACCGGATCACCAGTAATGTATGCACTTCATCCTCTATAATTCCATGTCAAATATCCCATCAATGATATATCATTAAATAGAAACTTGAAGTCACCATAAATCCACCAATCCACATAGCCTCCTTAGAAAATAAATGAAGGATATCATACCATAGGAAGATTGTGGGAATATTGAATCCATTAGAGGATCTGACAACACAAATGAGGTCTTGGATGAGTGGAATAATGACTCAATAGATATATTATATCACTCCACATGAATGTGGGGAGAAAAAGAACCATATATGATCCATAGGAATATGATCATACACCCCTTTTGAATGGGGGTATTCCAAACCCTACCTTAGTATGGTAGGATACCCATTCCCCAACATAACAGTGCTTCCATGGGTCTTTTATTTCTAAGAGCTCTTTAACATTCATTCCTGATCCGAGTCATAAGATCTATGGATTTATGGAGACTAAACTACTCATATCATTTCATATCTCATAACAGATAACAAATATCAAGATAGTATCTCACTCTAACTAGAAAAAACAGACAAGATAGATTATTTTCAAGACCAAATCAGAGTCTTCAGCAAGGAAATAAAAATATCCATGTGACATAGAATTGATCATGGAGTGATTTAAATGTTTACATGGAATTTAGAACCTCTTCTAACGTATGGTTTTGAACTACCACATAACATGGAATGTAATTGATACAAAAAAGATATTTTGGTTAGACTACATTGTGTGTTAGGAAACATGGGTAGTCATCACGCACCAGCGCAACCTAAGTCATGAAGAATGAAGATAAATGACATGTGGTCCAAATCCACATGATGTGTAAAGGAATATGTCAATAGATGTGTTTACTCATCATATACTCTATTAACGTAATCTAAGTTTCAACAGTGTGTAGATTATGTAACACATCATTTGATATTTAACCCTATTGGAAACCATAGTTTCCACACCCTATAGATACATAACTTGTTTTCTTTTGAACTATGTGAAGTGTAGTTCTGTATTTTAGACTAGATCAGGGTTCTTGCATAAACATTACACCATATTTACCAATATTTCCTCCAATTTTGACTAACATTCTTCTTAGGATTTTAATCATGGATATAAAACCAGAAGAAATTAGATATTTTCCATTGACTATAGGATATGTAATCCAACATTAACTATGTGGGACCCATAGAATTGTTTCTAACCATAAGGAATGATTATGTCGCCCCATTCCTTCATGTTCCTCCTTCTCCCTAGGATTATCCTTCTCTCAATAACATCTATCATAACATCCATCAATAATACATGGTATAGGGATTCCTTTACATCATGAATTGGTCTAAAAATGCCATGCCATCAGCCTAACCATAGGCCAAAAATGAATAAGAAAATAATGTTGGTTGGAAAAAAATTTAATTATTTAAATTTATTACCATTGTGACCCTAACCATAAAATATAGGCACAAAAATAAAGTAGGTAGATAATAATAGTGCATAAGGAATTATTCTAAGTCAAATAAAATTTTGTAAAATGATAGATCCATGTGAATAGAAAATTGATTATGGATCATAAATTCAAGATTGGAAATCTTATAAGATTGAGAAAAATCCAAGAATAATAATTCCCTACATCATCAAATGATTCATTATTGATGAAGAAAATCATCATGCCGATAGAAATATTGATGTTGTTGAATCTAGTATTTACTTTCCATGACATTGTTGATCCCATTGAATTCATTGTTGAACCAAGGAATTCTCCTCAATCTATTTTATAAATTCTCTCTAAAGGAATATTATCATGTATCTTACGGTTGTACACCTAAAACTATATATCTACATGAGTCGTATTTAATATAGGATTAATTTTTTCAATATTGAATTAATAATTTAATTTAATTATTCAATTATTTATTTCTTATCTTCGAATGATTTTGAACCATAATGGGACCCAATGAAAATAAAACAGTCTTTATTCTACGGGTAAATCATGTATTTTAGTCTCAATCATGGTATCGCTTTTCCATCCAATTCTCTATTCAATATATATAATATTTTCATCATAAATGCAATAAAAGGGGTTAATAAAATTAAATTCTTAATATATCTTTTCATGTCCCCACCAAGCTCATATATCAATGTTAGCTCATCCTAGAGGTAAACCCCATGCCCCAAAAATAAAAGGAAACATCAAATAATTATTCATACTTCAACTGTAATGGAAAATTTACCATTATTTCTAAGAGAGGTCCCAAAATATGAAACTCAAAATTGAGCTAATTATAATTATTGAATAAACTAGGTTTTTACATCATCCCCAACATAAACCCATTTCACCAAAAAATTGGAAACAGCTAGAGCCGAGAAAGGGAAACTCATGAAATAGCAACTTATGTAAGACTAACCCCATCACATGAAATTCCTTCACCTATGGAGTTATGAACTCCAAAAAATATTGTATAAAATTTCCAAGGAAGGGAATAACCTATTCCATCCAAATATTTATCATCTCTAAATATATGAAAGAAATAAATATGTTGAAAAATTTATATACTTTCTGTTAGTCTTTTTATGAATCAGCACCAAAATCCATTCTCATTTGATGGCCATCTCATCCCACCAAATGGGGTCTCACTTAAATATAATGAAAAGGAACACCTCATTAAACTAAATACCAATAGAATCATGACACCAACAAAAGTTAATCTATAATTTTTAAGGTGGGTAGCACTACATCTCTTCTCTTCTTTGAGAATTTCTTAAAAGATAAGTCTTTCTCGAGTAAGGAAAAACTCACTTCACCAGAAAGGTTCAGTGAATGAAATTCACTATTAGAGGAAACAATATATATGTATAGGGTCAATATAGGGGTTTGAGTGGAATCTCCAAAACCCAAACAAATGATTCAGAATTATTAGACATGCAGGCATCGACCAAAATAAAGTTTTGTGAAAAATTAACTTGAATTTTACCATGAACATCCCCTACTGACACCCAACAATAGCCATCCAATGCATTAATCGTCCCACATAAATAAATTTCAACACTCCATGTCTTATAGGAACTATTAAAAGGTGGTGTTCATTAAAACAAATCCACATATTGATAACTACTCCACATATATTCTCCACCTAAAGCACTGATATTGAACAATTACACTGTAAAACATTTTGGGGGAACACCTCATAATGTTTGTGATCCCCGATGCAATCTTAGTCATGGTCATTCCATCATGATAAGGGTTCAACATCCTCAGATAAACCATTAACCCCACAGAAAATCTCAATATTCCATCATGGTAGATAAATCTCATTAGGATTTGAGAAAATATCATCTTCAAATGGCCCACCATAGAACATAATAAGGTTAATACATGAAAAATTATATGTCTTGTAAAAAAATATAAATAAATATGGATACATGAGTCTTATAATCTATTTAAACCACAATTTGTTAAGGATAATACCATATAATCTGGCATCACTTTCCATGATCAAATTCTTATAGCCTGGAATTTAAGGATTTCATGGTGGGGAGTATTCATGAATTTGTAGATTATGGAAAGGGAATTAAATGGTCGAACGTGCATCATTCTATAGTCCCTACCCATCATGGGCAGTGTCGTTGGGGGAGGAGGCAAAGAACCACTCGACTATGGTCGTAATGTTGGTGTAGGAGTTTTGGTAGTTGATGGAAGATCTTGATGGGAGTCATAGTGACTATAGTTTAGTGTGCTGGTATGAGACCACAGTATCAGCTAGATCTTAGTTGTGGGGCTCAGTGGGGATAGAGTTATAGTCATACAATAGTCAGAAAATAAATGAGATGGATCTATGGGAACTATCCCAAAATAGTATTTATACATGAATCACCATCATTTAGAGTTTACTAGAATTGGAATGAAGAGATTTTAGGTTTATCACTATCATTACCAGCAACTGTGCAGTTCTATATTGGGAAATTCAAGCGGATCAAATTTGTGAGGCAGGGATCTTTTAAGAATCAAGTTGAAATCCTCTAGGGTGGGTTCATTTTGGGTGTATAGTCATTAGTCCTTAGATTCAACTCTTAGGCCTTATCACTTTGGACCAAAAGGCCATCTAAGGGTTCCTTCTCATCCATATTTAAAAAATCATATTATCCCCAAAATATATAAATAAGGCCTTTAAGATTTGGGTCATCCTATGGGTAGTATCATTCATCTTAGTGGGAACTACAATAAACTCTACAAGAAATATATTAACCAAGCATGAAGGATATAGAAAAAGGGATAGATCATAGGTCATGAATGTATCTGAACCAAGACATGGAAAACAATTCCTCATCAGTCATATTCAGTGGTAAGTGGCCTAACTATAGGCACAAGATCATCACAATCCAACCTCTATATAAAATTTGGTTATCAGTGGGTTTAACACTATGATTTATAGAATGAACCTATAAGTTTTATAGTTAATATATTTTAGATGAAACTAGAATGACATAAAGGATTATAATTTTATACAATATGATAAATGTACCAGCATTATTATACCCTACATAAAATTTATTAGACCTATGAATTAACTGACAGGTTATAAGATTCCGAGTGATAGGATAAACTGATATTACACCAATGTTAACCTCCCTAGTCTAATAAGTAAACACAAATATCCTTAACATCATTACATTAAGTTAACATACGAAATCCACTTATGAATTCAAAATCCAAACTATATCCCCTGGAAAAAATTCATTGATACCACTCTGACATGACTCAAACCATCAGGGCCCCACCAAGGCTGGCAGTAAGTCAAAAGTACAAACCCAATCCCACCTTTAACAGGCTCAGGGCATGTGACTTGTTCTGAGTAGGAATATCTCAAAATATAAGATGGAATAGCTTATGGAAACCTGTATAAAAATTATATCTTTAATGCACAAGATACCTAAAAAATGGAAAGTTATATAAAAATGATCAACAAAATTGTGCATAATATATTCTTGAGATAACAATGATAAGTACATATTATAAGGAATTGAAAGGTAAACAATACACCCAATAATTATTTAAAACATAAGGAGCTGAGAAACTTATATACACTTCATATACTCCTTTATAATACCCCATCCATAATGAACACTTCAACCCTTTCAAATCACCATTTATAGTAATGTGTTCTCATGAATCACCATGTATTGTCTTTAAACAAGTGATACTGACTCAATTTATACCTAGAACATATCTTGCTATAGGTATCATCTTTATAGACACAACATGTGTGGGTAAAAATCTTGTATAGGGGTGAATATATGTATAATCATTATGATTCCATAAAATTTTAAATAAAAAAATTCCATTGACTCCTATAATGAGAGCTATTTATAAGGAAAATAAAGAGCTTAAACCAACACACCATGTCCTATCAGTGATACTAGTACTATAATGTAACTGAATTAATGTTGAGGAAATATAATCCCAATATATTAATCTATTAAAATTATTAGGCAAATACACATAAATCCCAACTCTCCCATCACTAACCGTTGAGGGTACTAAACTGAGGAATAAATAAGGATGATTAGAGTAGAAAATGGTCTATAAATTCCTATGTAGTCAACCAACAAAATATCTCATTGGTCAGTAACAGGGGATGCATGAGGATTAACAGTTCTTGAATGATCTCATTTCATTTTTTTTACAACTACTATACCACAACTAGAATCCATAGAGGGTGGTCTTCTCACTATCAAAGTATGCTCACCACCTGAGGAAACACTGCATCCACCATCCCATATATATATTGTTGTAAAATAAACACTATAACAGTACATGAATATAGTAAATCATGTAACCTTTCTAAAATAGTAATGGTGGATCCTATTCCCCCATAATATTAGGGAATTTTTACACCAATGGTAGATCCTTTATAAGGAATGTTCACTTTGATGGGGGGAAGTTAAGGGAAAATGATTTCACACATTGAGAACATTGCATATTCGATTGAGAATACCTTAGAAAATGTGGAATTAGGATAAGATATTATGACCTGCTACTCAGGGAAGATGAATATAATTATATTATAAGAATATTGGAAAACACTTGGGTGGAAATTTATTTTTATGAGTGGTATTGAAGGGGTAGTTAGAGGACCCTTTAATATGTTTGAAGGGATATAATATTTCTAAATACTAAAAACTTTTTTAATAATGTGGATTCACTCTTAAGGAAGTTTGATCCAAAATTTAAAAATAATATAATGAAGAACATATAATTTTTATAAAGGCATCAAAAAGAAATATCACATATGCTTTACCATTTTTTATCCTTCTTATCAAGTTTAAACCCATCTTACCCTTATTTACTCTTACTCTGATAACTTGTTTTTATCTATTTAATTTATCCTTAGTATATTAAAATAAAATGGTCATTATTAAATAATTTTTTCCTAATTATTCCAAATTATATATCAATTTTCTTTTATTCAATTTCTATAAGATATAAAAATTAATTTTAAAATAATAAAAGTATAATCTATGTAAAACTATTTATTAAGAAAAATAATACTAAAGTTATAATATATCAAATATAGTTTTGTAAAGAAAAATCAATAATTTTATATTTATAATGTTACTTATAAAATAATTATTTTTTGTTGTAAATGGTTTCACAAATTTCTTGGAGAAACTTTCATAAATGTAATTTCATTAAATCACAGTATTTTTAAAAAGTGTATATTTCAATATTCCTCAGAATAAAAATCATTACCAAAAAATCGAAAAATTTCATTTTAAAACAATGTTAAAATGAAGAATCCAAAATTATTGTTAATTTTTTCAAATATAATTTAACATATATAAAAAATTTAATTTTTAAATAAAATTATAAAATATAATGAAAAACATTTTTATTGGGAAAACAACAATTTAGAACACTATCTGTTATTCTTATTATTTTGTATCATTTACTGATTATTGTTAATTACTTATTCATATAATTATATATAATGATCAGTTATTCATATGTTTCTTGTTATAAAAATATGTAGTGAATAAAAGGTACTTTTTTTGTAAAAAAGATTTCTAATAATAAAATGATATTATTTGTTATTTTAGCAAAACGAAATCAATTTCATTACTATTAAAAGTATCCTATATTTTTTCTATATATATATATATATATCATAAAGAAGCTAGTCATGTTCATTAACACGTATTATTCTCCTATGATTTAATTGTCACACATAAAATATTTATATTTTATCTAAACATGTAATGCTTTAATTTAGGTGCGTGTTGCATGTGGGTCATGTTATCAAGCACATTGAATTATTTGAAGGTAATAATATATTAAACTATTAAGGTGTTATATTCTAATTGTAAAAAAGGAAAACTATCATTTTACCATATTTATAATAAGTCAAACATGGGGTCCACTGGGTTATCGATAGACCTCCACCACCACTAAGAGACCCACAAGGGATATTGTGAGATAAAATTAAGAAATTAGTAGATAGTCTTATTGGTCACCCCCATTGGTTACACCATCATGTACATGGTGGGTTCTTAAATTTGTTTCACAGTCCATTTTAATTAACAAACACCATAAAACTCATTGTGAATATTTTATATACATTTAATCACATAAAAACATTTATTTATACATTTAAAGCATCTTAAAAACACCCTTCATTTAATATATAAAAAGAATTTAATGTCTCAGATATCATTAATTATATTTGATTCCAATATTCCTTCTATTTATATGACTCAAAAGGCATGGTTACATAAAAAATATACAGAAAAGGTCTCTAAGGACTTTGAGGTTCTTCATGTGAGTTATATAGTTATCATATTATCATATATAGGGAATTTTAAAGCAAGGAATCCTAGAAAGGGAATCATTATTGTTTATAGGGGTCACGAGAGAGAAATGTTATGGTCAATAAGTAGAGTTATTTACAAGAAATTCTAATTTTAGAGGGTTTTAATCATACTATGAATAAAAGGAAAGTAATTATTGTGTCACTAGTTGTCTTGGATAATTCCATACTAGTTTAGAAAAAATACATTATTATTATATAAAGGTGTTTTAAAGTGAAGTAATTTATCAATCCCAATAACATTTAAATGTTTCTTCACCAAAAAATAATTTAGAGGTAATAGTTGTTCTTGTAAAACAAGAAAAGGAAATTGAAAGGCTTATTTTAGCTCATCTAGGAGCTATGTTGGTTAGACATGGTTATATTAACACTATAAGGTCAATAATTTCAATCCTTGGACATAATACTGCATAATCACTTATGGATTTTTCTCGAACCTCTCATATTCTAGGCTCTTATACAACTAAAACATCTTCTATTTTAATTTCTGATATGGTATTTTTTTTTACTATAATGAATTAAGAACATCTATTTTTTTATTTTATAGGTATTATTTTCCATGAATATTGGTATATCGATTCCACAACACGACTAAATTCTTCCAATCATAAAGGAATGACACTAATCATTAATGAAGATTGTTTCACCCATATCCCAAAAAAGAATCAAATTTAATTAGGATTTCTTTTGTACTTCTTATAAGTGAATGGAAATGAGATCAATGAATAAGTAATTATTTATTATAATGGATATTAATGAATATATTATTAAATTCCATATACCTTGACTAAATACTCATGAGGCTGTAACTAATTAGATAAAGAGTGTAACAATTATTTCAATTAAAATATATGAATCAGAATCATCTTGGTTTCAAATACAATACTAACTTTTAAAATTTGTAATGATTATTGGAGATATTACTATTGATGAGTATCATAAACATGTTACCTCCATAATTTATCCTAATGAATCTTTCCGAATAAAATTATATCATTAAAGTCCACCATTATTTTGGATTTTTAAGAGAGATTGTATTACCATTGATATTATTTTTAATGATCATAAATTTATCATCTATTTTAGTGTTAATTTTAGTATCAATTTCTATATATTTTCTATTACTCACTAGTGTTTGTGGCTTTCCTTGGCCTTTAAATTTGATTTTATTAATGATTTTCTACAAAAAATAATAAATTAATTAATTTAATCTTTCATATTAAATATATAAAGTGTCCGTAGGGAATTTAAATGTGGAAATGATTATGTTTTATAAATTATAAAATTTTAATATATAGGATTCTATATTTATATCATGTAATTTGAAAATATTAAATGACTATATATATGATATAGAACTCAAATTGTTTTTCTATATTATATGGAATGTTAATATTATATTTTATAGATAAAAAAATTATATTCATTTTTATATAGTGTTCATAATTTCTCATGTTTTTCATTGTATATTATTAATTTATTCATATTTAATTTATTTATGAATATAATGTTTTTTAATATAAATTTTATAATAATTTTCTTAAATTTTTAAAACCTCTTCCTTAAAATTAAAATCCAAGAATTTGAAGTGTTTCATGATATGGTATTGTATAAATTTTATTATATTTTAATAATGGTTAGTGATTTAATGGTTATACTTCAATAGTTAATATTTTATTATAGTTATTCATACATATGTTGACTAGAAAATACATTGAGAATGGAAATCGTTCTTGAGTAATATCATTCTTCGGTAATGTTTAAGGGAAAAATTCTATCTTGAATGGTTGTCTTTATTATGTCACGCCATGAAATTATATATTGAAATTTAATATCATTCTTGATTAATGACTAATGACTACAATTCTATCATGAATGGTGGTGTTGGATAAATGTCATGCCATAAATGATCATGGTTAATATATATGTCTCTTATGATTTTAATCATTTTCATGAAAGAGTTACATATAACATTTTCAACTAATTCATGTTTATATTTGTTTAATGTTGTAATAGAAATATTTTTTACATATAGAAAAAAAATAATTGATTTATAAATAGTTATACCCAACAATATTTAAAAATGTTGATTTTGTTGTTTAATATAATTTGTAGAATTAACTAGAAGAGATTAATGTAAACGTATAGGGAATTCATGACATACAATATATACATGGTATACAGAGTTTTTTATGGAGGATAATTTTTAAATCCTCGAAAATAATATGTTCTATATTCATTAAAAATGAATGTTTTTCATGACCTCAATCATTTAATACATGTTATACATGTCAATAATGAGGGACCATGGATTGTCTGGTGTGACACCCATTTGGAAAATTATATCTTCTATGTGAGGAATACCATATTTGGATAAACAAAAGTTTTCAATATCCAATTATTAACATTGGGATTCAATTAGTATAAAACCTGTATAGAAATATCACAACATGAGTTAGGGTTTGATAATACTTATGATAAATCAGGATAAGTCATTATTTTTTAGATATCCAAGTGTTATGTATTATATAATTGACATGATATTTTTTTGAAATGATAAATGATAATAAAAACTCAAAAAAATTGTAAAATAATGAGAATTATTAATGTTCAAAATTAATAAGGGGTGGATTTATCAGTTAGTATAGTAGTTACTATTTCAGTTACAATAGAATTTACTATAGTAGTAGAACTATTCCACCAATTTGGTTGTACATGCCACATATATGTGTTTTTAGACCACAAATCCTCAGGTCGACTATAAGGATTCTAGCCATAGGGCCTATGGTCCACCATAGTAAAATAGTTAATGTAGAGTGACCAGATGATTGGTGTATCACATCATGAAAGCACTATATCTAGGCTCTAGAGAGCATTGATGGGTGGGAAGCTCAAGAGAACAATATGTGCATTGGAACCCATAATATTGTCTAATAATCACTTGGGATAGAAAGGAGATATTATATTTCAATTTAAAGGGAATATTAAAATGATAGTCCTTAGGATAGGGGTGATGCATCATGTGAATGGTGAAAATAAGACATGTGAAGCCACACATTTTGGCAGGAAGCAAGGCATGGAGACATGTATGCACTGTTATGTGGGTATCACGAAAGAGCAATGGGTGTACTGAGAGATATCATTTATCTCAATACCCAGATCTGGGTTAAATATGGGTCATACAGCATTAAATAATTGTGGGGTATTTCAATGTAATGGTCTCTAGTAAGGGGAATCAGAGCAAGAATACTAGGAACTTGTTGTCATTTTTGGCTACTCAACTTGAACCTTGGGGAAACAACTTTAGCGGTCAGGCCACATGACCTTCAGGCCCAAAAATTGTGATGGGACATCAAGCCACTAGTACGTAGATTCAAGACAGGTTCATAGATTAACATAATTGAAATTGGGGTTTTCTATAATTCCTAGACCCCAGTTTCCCAGAGTCAGTGCATTATTTTAATACATTGACATGATTACAAGGAATCAAGTCCCGAAGGACTGATCAGTTTAGCAGTCTTGGAAAATAGATTATGTACATGAATGTTACATTACAATTCCTAACATAGAAAAAAACATAAATAATCTTTTATGAACACCATTCTTACTTTGTCTTAAACCTGCATATCAATCCCAATACACTTCTTGGAATCCTGGAAAAAGAAAACTTTGAAAGGGGTGTGCTCAGATGCTCTGTAAGGATAACAATAAAGCGGAAAAATACATAAATAAGCATAAACATTTAAGGAAATTTAGAACTAAAAAATCCTTTTAAACTTGAACTTCGGCATAAAATGGAAAAAAACTAAAAAGAAGTAATCCGATTTACTTATTCACATGGATATTCTACAAGTTGAATAATCACATGCAATATCACTAAAATGTTTTATAATGATGGAATGCATAATGCCAGACTATCAAAACCACATATTCAAGGCCTTGTGTGAAGACTACAAATAAGATTATGTCAAGGCCTTGTGGCAAGACACTAGTTTGTCTCATGAGATCTACCGTTGCATCTAGGAGCTATAGCGGGATCCACCCATCACTTACTAAGTCCAATTCATTCTTAATATGAACAGGATTAAACATAACATAAACATTCGTATTAAAACTAGCATACAGAATATCAATACTTTCTCCATAAACCATGAATGGTAGAAAAATAACACATCCACAATCAAACAAATCACAAAAATTTCAATATAATATGGATGTCCTGTATCATAATAAATCAACTTCAAATAAGCTTAAAATCCATCAAAGGATGTTGACATAGATGAAATAAATACTATTTCCATAAAATATATCTTTTTTTTAAAACCATTAAAAAGTAACACATTTATAAAGGAAGTAATTTAAAATAAATTTTTGAATCAAAGTGTCCCATACGACTTTTAAACCTTAGAAAAAATTATCATTTCAAAACATTCATGTCTATATAAATAAATCCTTAAAATCATTTTGAAAACATGGACATTAATTAAAAAGATTTATAATGATAAATCATTAAAACATTTAAAATTATGATCTTGATAAAGAGTACCTTTAAAAAATCCTTAAAATATTTATTTTGATATCATTTTTATGAAAAATGGACGTGGATGATAATAATGTCCTAGTAAATACTTACACATAAACAATCTCGGATAATAATGAGATTGAGTAATTAACCCTTACCAATTTGGTAAATTACGAAACATACACCAAATGAAAGAGGTATCATACAATTAATATGTAAATACACATACATTAAAGTGTATTACACAATGAATAAAATTATGGGCAGTACATACACCATAGAAAATGTAATAGTTGCAATATGGCACGAATCTCACGGGAATAAGGAGTGAGATGAAAACCCCTTACCTTGCACAATCATTTAGTCAAGTGTACGTTAAACCTCCTATATGAAGACCATTGTATGTTATTAAATTATAAAAGAATAATATTAATATTTATGATATCATAAATTATTCATTTATGACTTTATACTTCCCATTTATTAATAATTTACATTTTAAATTAACATTTCGGGTAATAATCGCTTTCATTATCGTACGTGTTTTAACTTGTTACTCTTGATCTTATCACTTAGATCATGATTTAAATATTTCCAGAATATAAAACATGATTTATATATCATATATATTTAGAATATAAATATGTATAATAGACTTATATATGAAATGAAAAACACTGTTTATGTAGACGGTAATCCGTACGTACGCATAAACGTTGTTTCCGTTTTCCTTTCATATTGAACGGAATTAAGTTAATAAGATATATGTATGTTCATATATATATATATATATATATATCTCCAGTAGCATTATTATGTCATATATTACATACTTATTAGTAATATATATTTTTATAATCATCGATTAATGGTGAACGTGGAAATGAATCTCATCGCGTCGTGGAGATGGTAATTTGTACGTACACACGACCAACAATATCATTTCCATAAAGGTTTGGAATTGGAGGGTATATTAATTTTAAATATAAATTATAATGTAATTTTTAGTATTTATATACATATTACTCATCAATATATCAATCCAAATAACATATTGTTGAATAACAAATTACACCATGAGGTGGAGACGGTAAGTCATGCGTACGCATGCATGGTGACATTACCATTCATAAGATGGATAGAATAATGAATATAGTTGTTCCATAATTGTAATAACATCAAAGTATATATAAGTTACTGGAGTTATTATTTCAAAATGGAATCCATAAAGAAAGAGTAAGTGAGAGAATAAGAGAACTTGAAAGAGGGTGGTGAAATCTTTACATCTTCTTCAGGTTTTTCCTTTTGATTTGATCAAAAGGGCTCCGTAGGATGGCTTTCTGACCAAATTAAGTCCTCTAGGATTAAGTTATGATATTTTTTAGGATATTTGGGTAGGTATTTTCTGAGAAAAATGGCATTGGAGGTGTGAATTTGAGATAAGGGGATGTGCCCTTTTATAAGAGGGTTGAGAGGCACCTTTGGAAAAACCTAAAATATTATTTTATAATAAAATCATATTCGGTTTATAATGCCACAAAAGTGACTTATATAGAGGATAGGGTGGGGATGGGTCGAAATACTCTCATCCAATAGGTTTTTGACACGTTTATGTTACCATTTAAACCTCATCATTTAGATTTAACTCTAAGTTAAATAATTTAACTTTTACCGTGTCTTCTTGTATTCTTACACTATATGGTTAATAACCATACTATATACTTCTAATAGAACCCCTATTGGTTCAATAATGTCATATATAGTATTATATAAGTCTTTTTTCTGAAACGTATATTTTTAGGACCATTATATCAATTAATAATATAATATTTGTTTTAAAAACTATTTTATGTCAATTTTGAAACTATTTGGTATTTGTTTTTTGTTAAAACAAATAAGAGCATGATTACTTCGAAATAATACATTGAATCACTCCTATAATGTAATATTCACCTGTAAAATTCGTTGATGTCATAAAAACCTTTAAATTATATTTATTTTAATATTTATCATACAATTTATTTGATTCTCGCATTAATAAGGTAATTACAACATCATCATTGTGTCATTAATAAATTTAGTTATTTAATCTCTAAAAATTATAAATAAAATACCATTATGTAGGAAATAGTTTATCTTTCTAATTTATTTTTATAGACAAATGTATCTTCTGTATTACCCTATATTAAAAATGGTTTAGTTATTAAACATTGATTTTAACTTTTTTAACTCTTCTTTAAATAAAATAATAATAAATGTCTTAATCTAATCCATGTGGACCTAAAGGGTCATATTTTATTCATAAGTTTGTTATTGTTTGAATTAAACTTATCAAATATAATTAGTACACGTGGTAAGATAATAATAATATCATTTTTACCCTTAATTGCCCTATTTACTTTTAACCGTGATAACTAAATGTAAAAAGTTACTATTCACCAAAAATTATTTTTATCTTATTAAACCACATTTTACTCCTTGATATTAACCATGTGTCTCTTTTTTTCTAAATTCAACTCACAAAATTGGTGAAATAAATTTTTATGTGAATTGACAAATTCTCCTTGGAGGTGGGTAAAAGACGGTGAAAATTTTAATAAAATTTTTATATATCTAAAATTATTATAAAATGACTCCAATGATTTCAATTGAAAATATATAGGTATGATGTATCTATTTTGACCTAAAATAAATTTATATAAAATAATTAATTATTTAAAAAAAATTGTTTTATACTATAACTTAGTGTTTTTCACTATTCATCAAAAATTAAAATTTTTCAGAAAAATACCAAAAATTTACCCTAAGATAATTTTGATATTATGAATTCAATAATGAATTATATTTTACCAAATTAAAACATATAATTTTCATTTATTAATTTAAAATTAATTCCCGCTATCAAAACCAAAAGGCGTATTATTAAGAAATAATAACTTTCAAATGATTGACACTTGTTTATGACCAATTTCAATGTGAAATTTATTACAATGATCATCATTGGATTAAATGGTAAAAATATAATCTATTTATACTTACAAACAATTAAAATGTATAATTAAATTCTATAAATTATTTTGATTAAAAAAGTTGTTTTCAGTTAAAATATTGTATTTTTCACTATTCACCCAAATATGAAAGTTATCAGAATAACACCAAAACTATATTGAAACTAAATTCTTATGTCCTGATACTAAAGAAGAAGTTTATTTTGTCAAATTGAATATATAAATGTTTTTAGATATTGGATTTAAAAAATGCCTCACTATTAAAAGGCGGTAAAATTGCATTTTTTGAAAAATACTTCTTTTATCTGAAAAAATGTATTTGTTCATACATTATGTCTTTGAAACTCATAATATGGATTCTAAATTTATAAGTATTATATAAATTTCAAAATTCAGTTAATACTATTCATAACCGCTTTTGAACGGCTAGTATGGTAAGTCATGGTGCGTTAGAACTCGGTGTTGCATGTAGTAAAAGTTGTTGAATTACATTAATGAAATAACATTCTATGAAATCTTGGGTTGTTACATTCTTTCCTCCTTCAATAAATTGTGCCCTCACAATTTTAAATTATTTTTCAAAAATAAATGGTTGAAAATAGAAAATACCTTTCGGAAATCCCATATTAGAAATTAGGTTAATAAAATTTAGTAATAATAAAGGAAAAAAGGAAATGAAAGGGTCACCACCAAATTATGATCTCGATTAAGAGAACATTGGTGGAAATTATAGACATATAATAAGAGTAAAAATATAAATATTTATAGGTAGTGATTGATTTCATCAATCTCAAACAAGTATAAAATTGAGGGCCTTAAATTCATCAATCTATGATGATTTAAAATACCATCGGTTTAACAAAACATATGGTATTAGGATAACACATTTTTGGCTATAAGATACCTTCACTAAAGTATAATAATTGATTTCTTCCTAGAATTAGAGATGAAGAAACATATATACTTGAAAACTAGAGTCTCATCCTTTAACTAATTTCTACTACAAACTCATCTTTTACTCTAAAAGATAATAGAACTTAAAAATAATATTCAATTTATCATATTCGTATAGGGTTCACAAAAAATGAATTATAATTTATCTACCAGAATTTTTTTTTAAAATACTACATTATTCAATCCAGGACATCACGTGGGCTAGTGGTAGGTGATACACCCTTATCGCCCTGCGGTTAAGGGTTTAAGTCTCACGGCCTTGCTGGACGCGATGGGTTGCCGCCCGACTTCCAGGTTGTCCTTTTATAGAAATCCAAAAATAATCTCAAACTGTAATTTTCCAAAATACTTCTATCCAAACTCACAGTCCAAAATTGATAAGGAAGGTAAACACAACGAAGATCCTTTTTTCCGTGTAATAACATGTGAGCAACTTCATCATGTATTCTTTTAAAACACCGCAACATCCTGAATTACCGTAAAACCTTATTGATTAAATACATGATCCCTTATTCCTTATAGAATACTATATATACACTTTCTATCCAAAAATTTTGTAAAATCCATCAATGATGGAATATACAAATCATTAATCAGATTCAATTTAGTCATGAATATCCAATAAAATTTATCCAAATCAATCATGTATTATTCAAAAATCACTACCTCGGTATCAAAACCATATTATGGATTATATTTCTCGCAACCATATATTTTCAAAAAATTTAACCTGCTATTGAGTCACTTTTCATGGTTCCACACAATCTCATGTCCTTAATGAAATCGTACTACAGTACAATCCTTATATACTCCATAATTATTATAACAAGTACATTGTTGATACCACACTAAAATGACATAATTCTCTAATAACTACATAAGAACTCTAGTCATTCTTCCTCATCTGTGGTAGTATCATAACTTGATTATTATCCAATAGCACAATTTGGGGCATACTTTGATGATTTGAACATTGGTCCGCGTAGTGTCCTAACTCAATGCATATGATGCATTGTATATTTGAAACCTGTTTCTTACCCTTGCAGGCAAGTACATGGTGTCCTTTTTCTCCACACTTAAAACTAACTCTCATTCCCTTCAGGGAAGTTCCAAGTTGTTTCTTCCCATAGTTATCACATATGGGAAAAATATTCTTTTCCCTCTTCCCTTTATCCAACATTCTCTCTTCCATCCTTTTCTTCTCTTGCTTCCCTTCAAAGCCATAGGACTCAGAGACTTCTTTACTTATCTTATTAACACATGATACTATTTCTTCATATGTTGATAATACATGGGAGACTATTTCCCTTCTAAATGTTGGCATAATACCGTGAATGATATGATCCTTCTTACACATTGGATCATACATATTTCTGGAGTTCACATTCCTTCCAATGGGAGCCATTTCTATACAATAGAATAAACTAGGTCAGTTTATGAATTCCAATGAATAATTCCAATCTTGTAAAATACCTAATGTAAATTAAACGGTTTATGGATATTTTTATAATCATAAAGATGTTTTCATTGAGGAAGTATATACTCATAAACCTTTCATAATGATTTGAAAAGAAAGTGAGAATTATCCTAAGCATATCCCCAAGAGTGTCGTAACCAAGAGTGCAAAAAAAGGAATGTTTTCATGCACTAGTTCTGATTTGAGTCTAGCTCAAAGCGGTATTTTTGGGTTTTACCCCTAGGTACATCTGTGTCAGATCCGCCTCTACCTGCTCGTATCCAGAGAGGGATGTATTTTCTTTGAAAACTCACAAAATCATTACATTAACCAAATTCTTGAATATTCTTCAATGCCAATCATCAAAGTCTATCTTACGGTAATGTGCACTAATCAGAGTTTATCTAAATCTAGTTTCCAAGGTTATTACTAAACTTCCTCTGATACCAACTGTAATGCCCTGACCCCAGTTACCCAAAGTCGGTGCATTATTTTAATACATTGTCATGATTACAACGAATCAAGTCCCGAAGGACTGATCGGTTTAGCAGTCTTGGAAAATAGATTACATACATGAATGTCACATTACACTTCATAACATACAAAAAACCATAAATAATACTTTATGAACACCATTATTCCTTTAACTTAATCTTGCATATCAATCACAATGCACTTCTTGGAATCATGTGAAAAATAAAACATAGAAAGGGGTGAGCTCAAATGCTCAGTAAGGATAACAATATAGCGGAAACTTGCATAAATAAGCATAAACATTTAAGGAAATTTAGAACTAAAACAAAATACTTTTATAATTGAACTTTAGCATAATTTTTTTAAAAAAAATTAATGTAATGTCATTTACTTATTCACATGGATATTCTTCTAGTCGAATAATCACATGCAATATCAGTAACCACTTTCTTAATGAAGGAATACATAATACCATACTATCATAACCACACAGTCAAGGCCGTGTGTGAAGACTAAAAATAAGATTTTGTCAAGGCTTTGTGCCAAGAAAGTAGTTTGTCTCATGAGACCAACCGATGCATCAAGGAGCTATAGCAGGCTCCACCCATCACTTACTAGGTCCAATGGAATCCTCATATGAACAGGTTTGAACATAACATAAACATTCGTATTAAAACTAGCATACGAAATGTCAATAATTTCTCCATAAACCATGAATGGTATAAAAATAACACATCAACAATCAAACAAATCACAAAACCATCAATACAATATGGAAGTCTTGTATCATAATAAATCAAGTTCAAATAAGCTTAAAATCCGTCAAAGGATTTTGACATAGATGAAATAAAAACTATTTGAGATAAATATCTCTTTTTATGAAATCATTGAAAAGCAACAAATTTATAAAGTAAGTAATTTAAAAGATATTTTTGAATCAAAGTTTCCCATACCACTTTGAAACCTTTGAAAAAAATTATCATTTCAAAACATTCATGTCTATATAAATAAATCCTTAAAATCATTTTGAAAACATGGACATTAATTAAAAATATTTAGAAAGATAAATTTTTAAAACATTTAAAATTATGATCTTCATAAAGAGTACCTTTTATAAATCCTTAAAATATTAATTTTGAAATCGTTTTTGTGAAAAATGGACATGGATGATAAAAATTCCCTAGTAAATACTTAATCATAAACAATCTCGGAGAATAATGGGATTGAGAAATTAACCCTTACCAATTTGGTAACTTAAAAAACATATACCCCAAGAAAGAGGTATCATACAATGAATAAGTAAATACAAATAAATTAAAGTGTATTACATAATGAATAAAATTATGGGCAGTACATACATCACACAAAAGTTAATAGTGGAAATATGGCACGAATCTCACGGGAATAAGGAGTGAGATGAAAACCACTTACCTTGCACTTTCCTTTAGTTGAGGGTACGTTTAACCTCCTGTATAAAGACCGTAGTATGTTATTACATTATAAAAGAATCATATTAATATTTATGTTATCATACATTATTCATTTATGACTTTATACTACCCGTTTAATAATAATTTTCATTTTAAGTTAACATTTCGGGTAATAATCCCTTTCTTTATCATACATGTTTTAATGTGTTACTCTTGATTGTATCACATAGATCATGATTTAAATATTTCAAGAATATAAAACATGATTTATATGTCATATATATTTTGAATATAAATATGCATAATAGACAAATATATGAAATGAAAAACACTGTTTATGCAAACGGTAGTTCGTACGTACGCATAAACACTGTTTCAGTTTTCCTTTCGTATTGAACAGAATTAAGTGAAAAAGATATATGTAATTACATATATATATATATATATATATATCTAGTTTAATTATTATTTCATATATTACATACTTATTAGTAATATATATTTTTATAATTTTCGATGAATGGTGAACGTGGAAATTAATCTCATCACGTAGTGGAGATGGTAATCCGTACGTACGCACGAGCGACAATATAATTTCCTTAAAGGTGTGGAATTGGAGGGTATATTAATTTTACAGAGACATTATCATGTAATTTTCATTATTTATATACATATTACTCGTCATTATATCCATCAAAATAACATAGTATTGAATAACAAATTACACCACGATGTGGAGACGGTAAGTCGTGCGTACGCACGTATGGTGACATTATCATTAATAAGATGGATAGAATAATGAATATAGTTATTCCTTATTAATAATAACATCATAGTATATACAATATACTTGTGTTATTATTTTAAAATGGAGAAAACAATGAAAGAGTAAGTGGAATAATAAGAGAACTTGATGGAGGGTGGTGAAATCATTACCTCTTCTTCAGGTTCTTCCTTTTGATTTGATCAAAAGGGATCTTTAGGATGGATTTCAGACCAAAGGAAGGACTATAAGATGAATTTAGGATAGTTTGTAGGATATTTGGGCTGGTTTTGGCCGACACAAAAGGCTTTGGAGGTGTGAATTTAAGAGAAGAGGAAGTGCCCTTTTATAAGAGGGGTGAGGGGCACCTTTGAAAAATCATAAAATATTATTTTATAATAAAATCATATTCGGTTTATAATGTCTCAAAAGTGACTTATATCTAGGATAGGTTGGGTATGGGCGAAATCCTCTCAACCAATAGGTTTTAGACAAGTATAGGTTAACATTTTAAACTTATCATTTAGATTTAACTCTAAGTTAAATAATTTTACTTTTACCGTGTCTTCTTGTATTCTTAAACTATATGGTTAATAAAAAAACTATATACTACTAATCAAACCCCTCTGGGTTCATTAATTTTATATATATTATTATAAAAGTCTTTCATCTGAACCTTATATTTTTAGAACCGTTATATCAATTAATAATATAATATTTGTTTTGAAAACAATTTTATGTCAATTTTGACACTATTTGGTATTTATTTTTTGTTAAAATAGTAACAGCATGCTTACATCAAAAAAAATACATTGAATCAATCCTAACATGTAATATTCACCTAGAAAATTCTTGGATTTCATAAAAACATTTATATTATATTAATTTTAATATTTATAATACAATTTATTTGATTCTTTCATTAATAAGGTAATTACAACGTCATCATTGTGTCATTAATAAATTTAATTATTTAATATATATAAATTATAAATAATATACCATTGTGTAGGAAATATTTTTAGCTTTCTAATTAATATTTATAGTCGAATTTAACTTATGTATAACCCTATACTAAAAAAATTTTATTTATTAAACTTCGATTTTAACTCTTTTAACTCTTCTTTAAATAAAATAATAATAAATGCCTTAATCTAATCCAAGTGGACCTAAAGGGTCAAATTTTATTCATAAGTTTGTTTTTTTTTTGAATTATTCGTATCCAATAGAATTAGGACATGTGTTAGGGTAATAATAATATCATTTTTACCCTTAATTACTCTATTTACTTTTAACAGTGGTAAATAAAAGTAAAAATTTACTATTCATGAAAAAATATTTTTATCTTATTGAAACACATTTTACACCTTGATACTAACTGTGTCTCTCGGATTTTGGAAATTCAACTCATAGAAGTGGTAAAATTATGTTTTATGTGAATTTAAAAATTCTCTTATGAGGTGGGTAAAAGGCAGAGAAAAGTTCAATTAAATTTTTATATATCTAAAATTATTATAAACTGACTCCAATGATTTACATTGAACTAATATAGTTATTTTTTATCTATTTTAACCTAAAATAAATTTTAATTAATTAAATAATTATTTAAATAATAATTCGGTTTTAAACTATAACTCCGTGTTTTTCACTATTTATCAAAAATTAAAAGTTTTCAAAAAATACCAAAAAATTACCCTAAGATAATTTTGATATTATTAATTCAATAATGAAGTCTATTTTTCCAAATTTAAAACATGGAAGTTTCAATTATTAATTTAAAATTAATTCCCACTGTCAAAACCAAAAGGCGTATTTTTAAGAAATAATAACTATCAAAAGTTTTACACTTGATTATGTCCAATTTCAAAGTGAAATTTCTTACAATGACAATAATTGGTTTAAATGGTAAAAATATAATCTATTTATACTTCCAAACCATTAGAATGTATAATTTAACAATATAAATTATTTTGATTAAAAAAGTTGTTTTCAGTTAAAATGTAGTATTTTTCACTATTCACCAAAATATGAAAGTTATCAGAAAAACATCAAAACATTATTGAAAATAAATTATTATTCATGATTCTAAAGAAGAATTTTATTTTGTCAAATCGAATATATACATTTTTTCAAATAATGGATTTATTAAAGGTGTCACCATTAAAAGGCGGTAAAATTGTATTTTTTTTTAAAAATACTTCTATTATCTGAAAAAACGTATTTGTTCTTACATTATGTCTAATAAACTCATAATATAGATTCCAAAATTATAAGGATTATATAAAGTTCAAAATTAATTTAATATTATTCATAACCACTTTTGATTCGCTAGTTTGGTATGTCATGGTGTGCTTGAACTCGGTGTTGCGTGTAGTGAAAATTATGGAATTACTTTGAAGAAATAATGTAATATGAAATCATGGGGTGTTACATTTTCCTTCATTAATAAAATGTGTTCGTTGATCCCAACCAATTAAAAATTTAAAATTATTTATTGAATGTTTGTAAAATACATTAGTCATCAAAAATGATTTGGTTTTAGATAATATGGATATGAATAGATTCTAAAATTTTCATTTTTAATAAATTTTTGAAATGGAATAACTAAATTAATAAATTTTCCTAAACTAGTATTAAATTTGAGAATAGTTCTCATGCGTGAAGAAAAATACTTTTTTTTGATCAATAACTTTTTAAGTCACATGTTAAAGAATCTAGTAATCTATGAAATGTATTAACAGTAACTATGAGATAAATTATCATAATATATATAAATTTAAACTTATTTACATTTATACTTAGTTTAAAATGAAATATATATATATGAATTATTATGAAATAATTATGAAAGTAAAAAGGTTCTATCAATAATAGGTTATGAATGAGATATATAGATTTTTTAAATCATTATATTTGTATGAAATTGAAAGGTTTTCTTAGGTATTTAGTCATTCATGCAGTATTATTGGTCATTTTAATGACTTGGAGATACTAATATCACTTCTCATAATATATTTAGCTAAATAATTTGTCCTTAAATTAATCTTGGACACATTTTAATAAATTATTATTAATTATTACACGAATAAGTTAAAAAATACTTAACCCAAGCTCCTTAATTTTTTTACTTTAGGTTATTATGGTATCTGAGATCCAGGATCAATTTCCATGATGATAATATAAAATGTTAAGGGTAAACATGTTGGATGGAGGAAGAAGAATTTTTTTTTAATATAGTTCACTTGACATTTTCAATTTTGAAATGTGGTGGCATTAATGATGATCAATGTCTACACTTGGCTAAGGTGGGATTTTGGGAATGGAACTTCCAATAATATATTAAGGGTTTTATGAATAATTTTGGAGAGTCCACATCACTAATAATTGTTATAAATAAAATTATTTTATTTTAGAAGGTCACTGGTTACTGATTGAACATCATTTAATTAATTTATATAGGCATAATAGTTAAATAAAACAATGGTTTATGAATAAAGATAATGGTGTATTCTAGAAGGAGATATCAAAGGGTTTCACTATAAAAGAGTGGATGTTTAATGTATATTAGAATTAGGAACGATAAAATATTTTTTTACATTTTCTCATATTTGACATGGGAAATACATTTTCTATAAAAATTGGGATGTCAATGAAATAAACTATTTTTATAAAACATTAATTATTTTATTATTCGATCATTAAAATAGTTTGAAAAGATATATATATATATATATATATGAATGTAATAGTTTCAAAATTATATTGAAATAAAATACATTATTTATAACATAAAATTTAAAAAAAAATTCAAATATTAAATCTTAATTGTTTTATAAAAAATTATTTTTTTGTGTCTTTTAATTAAATATTTTAAAAAATGATATCAATTTTTTTATGAAAATTAAATAAATCTAAAATGTTTTATTTTCTTCAGTTTACAATGTTTTTTTATTATAATAATATTTTTTATGAAATTTTTTAGGAGATCTGTGAGAATTAATAATAAACATAGATAATTTTCTACACAACCAAAAAATAAATATTATCAAAATTATTATTTATAAGATAATATTTTGTTGCATGTAAAATACATTCAGAACATATATCATTAGAAAATGAGAATTGTTTTCTTAAATGTAGTAACTGATATGAGATTAATATAAAAGTTCAATTATTTAACATTACCAATGATATTAATAACATTTTTTATTTATAATATTTTTATAATAGTTTTAAGTATTAAAAAATTTATATATCTAGATGTTTAAAAAATTAAAAAATTAAATATTATGAAATAAATTTATTTTGATAAAAATTAAGTGTTTTAAATAGATATTTTTTTATCATAATATCACTATTATCTAAATCTTCATAATTTTTAGATGTTATCTCACAAAAGATTTTAGTGGTATTGTTTATTTTCTATCAAAATATGTGACGATATAGTAGGTGTTATATGGTAATTTAATTTTTTTATCTAAATAATTAATATTAAAAAAATTCATATAAGGTCTCAATATATTGATGTATGGTGGGGATACTTCTTATGTGTATATTTTTAACAATATTTTCTTAAAGGAGTTTATGAATTTATAAATATATCATGTTGAACAATGAAATTTAAACCTTATCCTCCATTGATGTGTTATATATGAATATATTTATTTATATAATATGAGTTCAATTATATCTAACCTCATAAATTTAAATCACTTAGTCTTCCTTGGTTTATTATCATAATATTAAAGCATGGCCTTTTATGAAAATCCATAATTAACATGAGTTAGGGCTCATATCGATATATAAATTTCACTCTTAAGACACAAGTGATATTTTATATCATCATTGAAAAACATATTATACCACATATAATATAATACATAATTCCATTGTCTTGTTTTGCAAACATGTTCAAACTATTTCTCATTACAAAAGGGTTTTCGTGATTTTCAAGAGATCTAATATTTCAAATGGTTATTAAATCTTAGTTTATAATAATTTCCACCGCTAAAAAGGTCTAAAATATCATTCAAAAGGAAACGGAAATATGAATATTTAATATAAAGTGATTTTTTAAATAATAGAATTTATTATTTTTTATCTAAATGGATTTTGGAATGATTTCATATTTTACTGTGGAATGTACATATAGTCTATTAGGATTTAATGGAAATGATATATTTAAAGTTATTATACAAAAAATACAATATCTTGATCAATCAAAATGTTTATCATTTATCTCTAATAATGATCACATTGAGTGACATATATGGAATATATAGTTTTTAAAACTGATTCTTCAACATGAATTTTAATATTTTTTAAAATATAGAACATATTAACATGTATTAATTGAAGTGTAACTTATATTTCATCATTTAAGATTTAAATTATAATTTTTTTAAAAAAATTATACATTATAATATATATATATATATTATGGTTTTTCAAGTATTATTGAATTCCATAAACTCAAAAAATCTCATCCAGTTAAGAAAAATATAAATATTAAGGGGTCCAATTATTCATTTTAATTCCCAATAATATATTAAACATTTAATGAATCTCACTTATTTCTTCCATACATTACGAAGAGAGGTACTACCCTACTATTGGAAATCTAATAAATCCCTTCTAATGAGTCTATTGATTCTATTATTGGAATATATTCTTTTGAGGAAAGAACCTATTAGTATCTAATTAGTATTTAACATCAACCACATTAGGTTTTTATCATTTAAAATAGGATATTTCATATTCTATATTCAATATTGCTTATTATTTCCATTTAAAAATTGATCTTATAGAATATATTTTATGTTTATTCTATTATTAGGCATGATTAATTTAATTAAAACTAATTAGAAACTTCCATGTATTATTTTATAACAAATTTTGTCAATAATTTCATTGATTATTTCTCCTTTAATGAAAACATATATGTCATCTCTTGTACTACTTATAGTTTAAAGTAATAATTAAATCTCGTATAATATTATGATAATAAAATTATTAATCATTTCTTATAAAAAAACACAAAAGTTTACTTGTTCACTCTTTAGGAACAAATAACATCTGTATACATGAGAATAATTAGAATATTTGTAAATAAGTCTCTCCTATAGATATGATTTTCCACTTTCGTATTCATAATTTCATCTATTATTAAAATTTAGACATATTATAATACGATTCCCATAGATCCTTATTTGAGAAATATTGAAAAAATTTAGTGTATGAAGTCTTATATCGTTAACATATTGAAAAAGTATTCATTTTCCACAATGTACACTTCTTATGATTCTCCATTCATTAATGAAACTTTTATATGAATTTGATAAACCTTTAATTTTAATTGCGTATAAATAGATTTAAATATTATTGAAATGGGGAAAAAAATTTCTCATATTTATCTTGATAAAATTTTTTACCTATGAATAATATTCACATCTGAATAATCAAAAAAATCTTCTCCAATTCAAATTGAAGAACATATTCTTTCTAAAAATTTGGTTTTTTTCAAATATCATCCAAACCTAATAATTAATAGTTGTTTTATTGTTCATTTCATGATACCAGTATCCAATTTCATTCTATAAAAACCCTTAAAAATAAGGGGATACACATTATGGCTTTTGGATTCATGTATTTGGGGAATATTTATGTGTGATTAGTCCATTGTCCATTCATCCACCATCTTCTTGGGCATTCAAACCATTATATATATAAAATAAGTCCCAGAGGTGCCGTAGAATCTTTATAAGGATGGATGAGACTTCACCCACTATGGTTCCTAGTCATGAGCACTTTTATAGTTTATTATCCTCTAACCACATAAACATTATAATATTATGATCAGTACCAACTCCAATCATATTCAATGAGCTATCATTCCTTAATTAAACTAAGTCACTTTTATAATTTTAAATTTTCATTAACATCATCTTATCATTATCCATATGAGAAGAAAAAAACTATAAAGTATTAGTGACATATATTTTTGTGAATATCTCAAAGAAACATTCATAGTAATTAATCATTCAACGATTCATCTTCCCTATTTATTTTAATACCTTTTAGGTTTTTATAAATTTATATTTAGAATAATTAATAAATCTTATTATTTTTTCCTATTTGATCACATCTTCTATATATTACCTAAATCCGAAAAAATACATTTGAATATATTGATATTTATTATTCTTGACATCGATATGTTTCATTAATAAATTGTTTCTTCTCATATCATATTAGAATACCATGATTTTTCTTTTCACTAACATCATTGAAATGTAATTCCATATAAGAATATAAAAATATTATGTTCATATCCTCCATTTCACAAAAAACATCCTCTAAATCAATAACTTATTTCATTAACTATGTTATACCGTACTTCACATTAAAATAATCCCAAATGAGTTTCCTTTAAAACTGGTATTGAAGAGATAAGTTTCATAGTAATTATTTTTATATCCTTCAAAATAGAGGATTTATCATTATTCATCTCAATGAAAATATTTCTAGAATATTACATGAAACTATAATATTTTTAATATTATTTTAAAAATTTTGATTATTTTTTCAGTTTTTTTTATGTTTACTCATTTTATATTTTAAATAAGAATCCTTATAGATAATCATTGCATGATTGAACATATAATGATATCATTGAAAATAAACATGATCATACAATATTAAAGTATCTATGAATTATCATTCAAGGGTATTATATTACTTATCTTTAAAATTTATATCTTTATCAAATTCATATTTTATTATCTTTGGTTATTTTTTCTTATAATTCATTAATTTCACTTGGATGAAATCCTTTTCTCTCATAATGGCTTCATCATCCAATAATTTTCAAATATCATCAATTTTAACAACGCAACCATCTTGATTTATAAATTTTCCAATGAATTTATGTATCTTCCCAATAAACTCAAAATCATTATTCTTTTGTTTAAAAATATCCATTATGAACATCTTATATTATCTATTATATCATAGATATTATCTTTAGGAAAGGTTATATTATATATCTAATCGTGATATTCCCTAAATCCACTTATATGTATCATATAATTTGACATATATCATATTGTATGGTTTGGGTATGTCACAGTGTAAGATATTCATGAAACCAAGGAACCTTACTATATGGTACTATACGGTTGTATCACGTCTATTTCAATAAGTATTTATCATATATTTTATACGATAAGTTATATAGTTAAATATTAAATGTTAATTTTTTGATCTATTTCATGTAAGATTATTATTAACAATACAAAAGAATAAAATTAATCCATTTAAGTATTAAAAAAATGAATGGCTTGGGGGTTATAAATGGTTTGTATCAGCATAAAATTATACTAGTGTTATGTAAAATTTTATAAAACTAAATGAATTATTAGAGAACATCCTTGAGTCCTTTATAAATGAGGTTAAATCCATGATATGGAAGTTTGAATTTCCAATCAACTATCTTTAGATGATATCCTCTTCTCTTTCTTTATTTTCTTTTGGTGAACTAGACCACTGTGGTCTAAAGGGGAATCCCACCCAAGAAATGGGTGATTGATTTTCTAGTGGATATACTAGGAATAAGGATTCCTTTGTTTAATTCTTAGTGATTTAAATAAATCATGTGATTGAACACAGGAGTTTCAGATTTCAATTGTTCATAATATTCTATTTTATTTATCTTTTTATATTTTTCTAAATAAAAATAATGTTGTTTTAATATTTTTATTAGACATATAATGCTTCAATACGTTTTATTTGATCCTGAGTAAGCGAAATATGGTATGAAAACCATTTCATGATTGACTTGTTTTGTAAAATCAGAATGATAATGAAGAAAAAAGGATTTCATATTTTCAATCAAAAGATGGGTTATAGATATTTAGCTGTAGTTGTTTTATGATATGGGATATCATCATAAATGATATGCTTGTACCATAAAATATATGATATCATAATATTAAAATTTTTAAATCATTTAGTTTCAATATATTTTCATGTATGATACTTGATAATTATTTTTTTTGGGTCTACAATGTTTTTTCTGTTCAGGTGTAAATTGGATTAATTTTAATTTATAATAACACAAATTGAATTATTTTACAGAGCATTAAACATAGGATCATATCATCAACATGATTAAAGTTAAATTGTAATCATAAATATCCATCATTAAAGTATGATATGTATTTACATGTAATTTCAATTGTAAATCATGATATATGTTTTAATCTATATTACATGTTACAATTAAGAGTATATCATCAAATACGGTATTATAGAAAAATATACCTCCTATGATTTTTTAATTATGAATTAAATTAAATAATTTTTCAATTATTTATAAATTATATAAAATAAATTTTTCGATATTGATATAATTTATTGTATATTCCTGGCCCAAACCGTCGGGTCCAAGACAGATGCTACGTGACCTTATGTGAACCTCCGCATTTGCAAGAGGCAGTTGACTAGCAGTGAGGTTCTACGTCTATACATGGGGAGACTATACCATTAGTATCATATCATTGAACTGATAATAACAAATATGATAAATAAATAAACAATCAGGGTTAATGCCGAAAAGGAATAAATGTCATATATGAAAAAACATCTCTCAATATGGAAATCATATCCAGAGAGTAAGAATCATATACATATAGAGATAATAAAATAAATAAAATTGTGTGGGTCCTAATGATTCTGTCTCAGTCTACATCTACTAAATCATCCACTACTAAATTGTCCACCATAGGACCCATTCCCTTCACTGGATCCCAGGTCACTAAATCTATAAACACACTTATATATCTAAGTAAGGTATGAGTAAAAAGACTCAGTAGGACACCACCAATGTGTCATTAATAAGTGTGTGCATGAATAATAGTGTATAGCATAATAATAGACAAATCCACTCATAAGAAAAAATATTTTCAAAAATATATTTTCTATCCAAGTCACCACAAACCTTGGTTATACCTCCTTCGTCACTATAACAAAGAAACATCACGACCATCAATAAAGCATCTCAATGTTAGAGCGAGCCCCTAGTAGCTCAATAGCCACATAGGACCCAAGCCTTTAGTTCAAACCCCACATGGGAATCATTCCCCAATGTCATATCTAGGTTAGGTCACATAGACCATGATTCCCCATGGTTTCCATGTAGGTTTGATCACTCATGATCATCATGCTCCACAGTCATCCAATATGGGTATAATCACTCATGATCATCATGCCCCCAGGTTAGGTCCCACTAGGCCATCATTCTCCATTATTCCTCTCAGATTATTAATCAACCCACATGAATATTCTGAACATTATCCATATTTATTGTTACGGATCCTTGACGGTCCCACCTGTCACTTTGGTACCATGTGTTACATAAAGGCATAGAATATACCAAGAATATAACAAGGAAAAAACAGCATCATACAATAAGGTTAATATGAATGAGTTCATATTTGAAATAAATATAAAGTTTATTAATTAATATATTTAATTATACAATATCATGGATTCTTATTAAATTGTAATATGTTTATAATTTCATTATTTAAGAATTTCTCATAAATATTTAGAACCTGTCAAAATTTATAGTGGTTCTATTTATAGATTTTATTCTATATTCAAAAAAATAATGTTTTTTTATATTATGTATTAATGAATGTTTTAGTTTAAATGTATTTAAATTACTTATTTGAATTAATATACAACAATTTATAGTATTACACATAGGGTATAAACATTGATTAATTTTTTTCTACCTTGACTTGGGTTTCTATTTGAGTTGTAATCTAATTTTTAATGGTCACTTATATATTTTTTAAATTAGTTGTTAAATTATGAAATAATTGATGTCAACCTTAAATAAAAATCCATTTTTAGTTGGACTTTGGGTTGTACTAAAAATTTTCCACGAAGGTAGGCTCAGAATATTATTGTGAGTTTTAGCTTCTTATAATCCCATGATTACTCAAGTGGAAGTTATTGATTTCATTAGATTCTATGCCATTATATTAAAGTGACTGACATAACCTTTTCATTTGATGCATTCATATATGTGTAAATATATTTGGGTTATAATTTAGGTTAGTAACACAAGTTGAGAGTTGGGTTGATTGTTGCACATCAATAAGGGTTGAATATGTTTGTTTGGTGGAAGGAATAGTTATTCAAAAATAAATCATTAGAATCATGAATACATGAAAGGGGAATAAATGAGGTAAGATAGTGAGATAATTAATCCCCTTTAAAATAATAGGTGTTTGGTTATCTTATGGAAACATATTGGTTATGAATTCCTCATGAAATATTAGGGTTAAACATAGATTTGAAACCCAAAAAGTTGGAATATTAATGGAATAATGTTTTTTATATTTTTGTGATGAATTAGGATAAAGCTTTATCTACTCAACTATCTATGTGTCATATATGATATGATCAACATGGTATTCTTACTAAATTTCTACACTGTCAAAGGATGGCCAAAGATGACTTATTATGTTGTCTGATATGAGTCATGTATAATTGATTTATTCGATTTAACTATATGGTTACATCATATTAATTGTTTAAAATTTAATAAAATTTGATATTAAATTAATTTAAAGCATCATAATAATCTAATAAACGTTCCTAAAATAGATAAATGGTATAATAATCAATATGTAAGACATTGAGATCAATATTAAAAAAATAAATTCTTAAGGGAAGAAACATATTATAATTTAATAAAATCCTAATAATTTTTAAATAAAAATAATAAAAATTCAATGTGCCAGATAATATCATTTTGGATTAAATAAGTATTAAAATTTTCAATTAGAATATCTAGTTGTTTTTGAGAATATGAGAATAAATAACTTGTGATTTAAAAGGAATTTTCTTTATACTTTCTGGAAAAAAAAAATTCTTTTCTCACATACCAAATATCATTGAATATTTAAGGACGTAAATAGATTCTAGGTTTTATTTATTCCCTTATTAGGTTATCAATTTCATTTTGTTGTCATTATTGAAGAGGATTTGAAAATATGAATTGGTTTTAAAAAAAAATTATCAAATGTTTTCAAAGGGATGTAAATTAGGGATAATATTTTTTGGATATGGTGATGTGTTGGTATTATAAAACAATAATGTTTTATGGTAGAAGAAAAATATTTGATGTTTCAATAGTTAATAATGGTCATTAGAACCAAAAGGAGGTGTCAAAGGGGGGTTATTGTTTCTTTTTGAGAAAGAATTGTCTAATATACTATAAGGGGTTAGAGAAACTATTAAGGGATGTCGTGTTGGAGATTAATGTTTTATAAATAAATTATATAAATTTAAATGGTATGTGATACAAAATATATATTTTTTAAAATAAAAATAGAATTTGAAATTAAGGAAAGGGTTGATAAATATTGTAGCTTACATTGAAGTGATAAAGGGGTTACTAAATCATAGAGGTGGATACAAAATATTACAGTATGATTAAATAGATAATTTTATTATTTTTATCATATTTTACTTTTATAAGATAATTTTTAAAAATGTATATAAATTAATAAAATAATGATTTTTTATACACATGGTTATGTTAGTTCTAGTTGTATAACTTGTTTGAAAAACATTATTATGATAAAAACGTTTTATATTATATAAAATATTTTATCAAATATAAAATATAATATCAATTTTAAAAAAATATATGATGGAAATAATTCTATTCGCCTTTAAGTGGAATATTTTTAATAATAAATTTTTTTTTCTAAAATGTTTCTCAAAAAGTATAAAATACAATAATAGATTTATTTTTCAAAATGTTACTCGAAAAATATTCCCACTATAATAAATAAGAGTTATTTCACAATACAGTGGGGGTTTATTTCGCATATCATGACATATTTAAGATAATATTGTTTCTAAGATCCTATTGGGATTATATTTGGACTTATAAAAGATCAAAATAAAAAAACTGCTTATATTAGATTAAATCAAATTAAAATTCACTTTATATCCATATAATAGTTTGGTATGTGTTGGTAGTGAAAGATAATGGAAATATTTAAATTTTTATATTAATTAAATATTAATTAAATGTTTTAAATTGAACATTTCCATGAAAGATGATAATGAAGAACATAAAAATTGTTTTTTTAAGTTGAAAATAGATGTTATTAACATCAAAATTTTATTTCATGTGAAGAAAATAGGGTTGAATAATTTTTAATGTGATAGAATATTGGAATAATATTTATAATCTCTAAATTATTAATAAAATTATAAGCTTATAATATGTTACTCACTGAAAGTGTTTATTATGATGTTTTATCAGATTTTCACATAGATTTGTGCTCAGAATTGCACATATATGTAAAGAGTTTTATACAAAATATATTTTTTGCAAATGTAAGGCTTCAATGGTATTCTATTATATAGGATATGATTCAAAAAACATATGTCTGGATTTTTAGTGTTCTAATATTTTTTAGAGAATATATGATATAAAAATTTATAAAAATATTTTATAATCTATCATTTTATCTTGATGAATTAGTAAACTTATGAACTGAAATCATAATCATCTTATCAATGTATAAAATCTATTTTTAGCTAAATCATGTTCATAATATATTTTTTTATATTGTGATGATTTTTATGGTTAGTGATGGAGGTATTTTTTATAAAGATGTTGAATATGATAAAATGAGATAAAAAACATTGTGTTCAATGGTTGACCCACTAAGATTAACACATAGAGTTTCATGAACAATTTCATTATTCTATAAGGTGTTTTTATTTCATATTGATTCCCCAAAGATGAGGGCAGAAATTAATCATATCATTAAAAATATCATTCCTTAATACATTACATATCCAATCCTTGAGGTTGATCTAATCATAGATTTTTGTGGTATGGTGTTGATTGTATTGTTGGTTGAGGTTTAACTATATTGGGTTTTATTATATTTCCTGATGAGTAAAACAACTTATACCCTTATGGAGAAAAAATATATAATAGTATGTTTATGTCAAGGTATGTTACATGTGATTTACCTTTATATTATGTTAAAGGTATATGATGTTCTATTCCATCAGGACATGTGCCATGGTTATCCATCTGGTTAATCAATACCACAAGATTCGATAATGTGTCATGGTTGATGTTGATTGATATGTTGTATATCTCATGGTCACTCAATGACTTCGAAAAATGGATTATATAATATACTATACATGAAAATGATAAAACTAGTAGAAATAGGTACCATGTTACATGTGTTTGAGGGAGATCATGATATATACCATTATTGATTGAGTATCACTAATGATTTTTTCAGGGGATTCTCTTTGATTAAATCATTGTATCAAATAATTCGTATTTATTTTTAATTTTACAAGCCTCACGGTATAACAAATTTTTATAGAATAAATGGGGATTAAATTTTATGAAACATATAGAGTCTCTCTAAAAGTGTTTTAGAGCTTATCTAAATAGGATTTTGGATGGATATTCACAAGGTATGGAATATAATGTGAGTCATGGTGAAATTGATGATAAATTTCAAAAAGATTTTTTAAAATAACTAAATGGATTTTTGGATATGTTTTCCCAAGTAATTTCATGTGTTAAAATATATATGGTGAAATGGAGAAAGGTTTATGAGGCATTAGTAAAAGTTATAAATTAATAAAGATATTCTCTAAAGCCACTAGTAAATATGATATATTTTTACTTTTATTATAGAGTATGGTATTGGTATTTCATAATGTGTGGAATACCTGAAACCAAGGAATATCATATAAATCGGGATGATGTATTTTTGGGTTAGATATAGTTATATAACACTACTCCCTTAAACCATAGTGTAGTTTTCAATATGTTAATATCGTAAGTAATGTGATATGTATCAATAATATTTAACAACTTATAGAATAAGTAGTATAATTTTAAACACTATTTTTATGTGTCTTCTATGTAATGAAATAATTGAATTCATAAGAGAATCAAATTATTGAATGTAAGTGTTAATTAGATAAACGACTGAGGGGATGAAAATGATTTATAAGAACATGAAATTATTCAAATCATATATGAAATTTGAGTAATTTTAAGGAAGGTTCATGGAGATTTCGAAAGGCCTATATAGAGAAGGCTAAACCTATGTTATGTAACTATGAGGTCCCTATTGATTATCCATTATCAATGCACTATTCTCATAATACCTTTTCACTAGCTATACTATTATACAGTACTCGAAAGAAAATTGCCACCCATGTATTGGTTGACTCAGCAAAAAATGAATGCACTGGGATGAAGGAGTAGTTTAGTTTTTGTTTAGTGACATGTATAAAGAATTTGATTGATGGTCAGAGGCTCATTAATCTTTGATTCCTAGTACACTATTCTTTTTATTTTGTACATAGTTTGGGTTTTAATGGAATGCATGATCATGGAATTGGTTTATTTATCTTCCACTACTAGAATAACAGTAATTAGATTATAATAATGACATAAATATTACTTTTTATTCCTTACTAAAGTCCCATATTAACTTTTAAAATTATTTTTGAATAAACTATATTTTTATTTATGGTCAATATCTCCAATAACATCTCTAATTTTTAGTTACCCATATCCAATGGATTTTTATTAAACGGAAATAAAATATATAAATCACAAAAAAATAAATAATTTTTATATAGAGAACCACACATCAAATATGTAATTATTACATCAGTTTCAAGATAATCATACATAGAAATATAAATCCAAGAATTGATAGGTTTGGTGTCTTTAAAAATTATGTATTTATTCTATTAACACATAAAATTTTAAATTTTATTTAAATCAATCATTATATTGCACCTATAAAAATTCATAAGATTTATAGTTTATATGATCACTTAGGGATATACAAAAATAAAATTGTGAGCTAATAGGCCATTAAATGAAATAATAATATCAAGGTAAAGTATTTATAAACAAACATTATTACATAAGAAAGAATAATCATCATAATAACATAATAATAGTACCATAACAATATGAATAATGGAATCATATGAATAATACATAGAATGTGGAAAATTAATAATAATGAATAATTATAAATAAAATCCACAGATTAATTCCATGAAATCATGGCATAGTGGATAAATATATTCTCTTCATCTCCATGAATAAAATAGTAGAAAGAAGATAACTTATTTATATCCACATATAATGATATCACAAAATAATAATATTTAACTTATGAAATGGATTGCTATAAATTTTACATCCCATTAATCACATGATATTATGGTCAAAAAATTATATTTAATTCAGAAGATAAGGGATAAAATAGCCTTCATAAAACCATAATCATAATAATTCATAATGTAAATAGAAATGGGTTTCAGAATAAACTCATAACCTAACAACCCAATACCTGCACCCCTAGATCCAGGGCCAAAATCATGAATTGTATTGCCCCGACCCTAGTTACCGAGAGACGGTGCATTATTACAAAACATTTGCATGATCCCAAGATATGAGGTCTCGAAAGACCAATTAGTTTATTATCCATAGAACAACAAGATACATACATAATTTTTACATTACATCACAAAAAAACAAATTTCTCTCCTCTTTGAACACACTCATATCCCTTAACATATCCCTACAGGTCAATCATAATATACATCTTCACATCCTAGGAAAAAGAAAACATAATAAATGGGCGAGTTCAGATGCTCAGTAAGGATAACAATATAGAAGAAGCTGTGATAAATAAGCATAAAAATTTAAGGCAATGTATAAGACTAAAACAAAAGAATTTTAAACAAAAACATCATCATAATATGGAAAATATAAATCAAATAATTCTATTTACTAATTCACATAGATATTCTACTAGTCGAATAATCACATGTAATATCAATAGATAATTTCATTTTGATGGAATGTATAATATCGAACAACATAACTACATAGTCAAGGCCTCGTTCCAAGAAAAAAAGTAAGATTTTTTCAAAGCCTTGTGACAAGACACTAGTTTGTCTCATTAGACCTATAGATACATTGAGGGGATATAACAGGACCTACCTGTCTCTTACATGTCCAATTCTTACCACATATGAAAAGGTTGAAACATAACATAAACATTCGTATTAAAACTGGAATACAAAATCATAATATTTTAACCATAAACCATGAATAGTATAAAAATACCACATCCACAGTCAAACATATCACAAAATATTCAGTACAATATGGAATATTGTAACCTAATAAATAGACATCAAATAAGTGTAAAATCCCTTAAAGAATGTTCATATAGATGTAATAAAAACTATTTGAATGAAATATATCTTCCTATTTTGAAATCATTTAAGAAGTCCTATAATTATAAAAGAAAAATTTTATTTTCAAAATATTCCTATAAGCTTGTAAGGGAAGCGTTGAAGTCATTATAACAACGGAAAATAGCTACACCCGCTATGTATGTTAAAAAACATCATTTCCTTAATTTTTAGAAAAGGTAATAAAGTACCTTGTTTAGAAAAAAACAAAAAGTTTCATTTCAAAACAATTTGTAAAATCTTAAAAAAATCGTATCAATGACTTTAACCCATAGTCTAAGAAATATTATGAATTTTTTTAAATACCTTTTTAAGAAACATGGATGTGGATGATAAAGAGGTCCCAGTAGATACTTACGTATAAACAGCCTCAGATAATAAAAAGATTGTAAAATTAACCCATACCATGTACTTTTCCTTAGTCGAGGGTACGTTAACTTCTATTATAATAGTTAAATGATTTTTATTAAATTATACATGAACCACATACATAAATATGATATCATATATGTTCTTCTAATATTGCTTTGTTAATAATATTTCAGTAGTATCATTGTTATGGTTCTTAACTGATTCGTTTTCCAATATATGTTTTGTTACATAACTCATGTTTTTTATGGAGAGTATTTATTTCATTCATATCCATAATGATATTATGTTCTTAAACATTATCTATAATCATAAAATGAAAATTATTCTTGAATGGTTACAGTGGGTAATGAATCTCATCGCGTTCTTGGATACTATAATCTGTACCTATGCACGAGCAATATTATCATTCTATTGATGCTTAAATATTATGTAATTGGATGGTATATCATATATACATAATTATTAAAATGTTATATTTGTTATTTACATCAGTTATACTCATTAATATACCCATCCAAATAATGATTTGGTGAAAAAAAAACTACACCACATCGTGGATACGGTAAGTCGTACGTACGCACATATGGTGACTTTGTGATTCATAGGATAGATAGAATAATGAATATGGGTGTACCATATTTAAAATATCATCATAGTATGTATAATTTAATGGAGTAATTATTTTGGTATTGGAACAACAAATAAATAATAAGTGGAAGAAGAAAAGAATATTAAAGGAGGTGATTAAATAATTACCTCTTCTTCGAGAGCTTCCTTTTGATTTGATCACAATGTCTATATAGGTCGGTTGTATAGTCAAATTAAGGCCTATATGTTGTATTTATGGTGTTTTGGAGGATATTATATCAGGTTTTGGCCGACTCAAATGGATTTGGAGGTGTGATAGTAAGAGAAGGGGAAGTACCATTTTATATGAGAGGTGAGGGGCACTTTAGGAAAATCTTCAAATATTATTTTATTATAAAATTAATTTTGGTTTTTAATGGCTCCAAAGGGATTTATTTAGGGGATAAGGTGGTTATAGGTAATAAACCTCAAATCTAATAGGTTTTAGACAAGTTTGTGTTACCATATTAACCATATCTTTTAGATTTAACTCTTTGTTAAATACTTTAACATTTACCAAGTCTTCTTGTAATATTATAATACATGGTTAATAAAATTACAATAAAATTCCAAAGGAACATAAAGTGGTTTATTAATGAAATATCTATAATTATATAAGTTCTTTGGTTGGACCATTTATTTTTTGAAATATTATATCATTTAATAATATAGTTTGTTTTTTGAAACTCTTTTATGTCAATTTTGACACTATTTAGTATTTGGATTTTTTGAAAGTCATAAAAACTTTTTCACGTCAAAAATAATTATTTAATAAACCTTAAAATTTTATATTAACCTAGAAAATTATTTGAATAATTCCAAAGTCTCAATTTACATTTCTTTTAATATTTATAATATCAATTATTTTAATCTTTCATTAATAAGGTAATTAGTGTGTCATCATTGTGTCATTATTAAATTAATTATTTAATGTCTATAAATTATTAATTAAATACCATGATTTAGGAAGTAATTTTATATTTCTAATAAATATTTATATTTGACTTTATGTTATGTATATCCATACATTAAAAATTGTTTAGTTATTAAATTTTGAATTTAATACTTTTAAATATTCTTTAAATAAAATATTGATAAATGTTCTAATCTAATCCCATTGGATAAAAAAGGATCATGTTTTATTCCAAATGTTGATTTAGGTCAAAATACCATTATCCAATAGAATTATGACATGTTTTAGGTTAATTATAATATCATGTTTACCTTTAATTATCTTATTTATTTTTAACTATAGTAAATAAAATTCAAAAGTTACTATTAACTAATAATTTGTTTCATCTTATCGAACCGAATTTTACATACTAATGTCAACTTTGTGACTTGTATATTTTAAATTCAATTCACACAAGTAGTAAAATTAGGTTTTATGCAAATTTAAAAATGTGCCAATAAGTTGGGTAAAATTCATTAAAAACATCAATAAAATTTTAAATATATAATCTTATTGTAAAATGACTCAAATTAATGAAAATTGTATAATATAGGTATTATGTATCTATTTTTTCTTTATAATATATGTATGTAAAAAAATAATTATTTAAATAAAATTCGGTTTTAAACAATAACAAAGTGTTTTCACTATTTATCAAAAATCGAAAGACTTCATAAAAATACGAAACAATTAACCCAAAGCTAATATTTATATTCCAAAAAAATGATGTTTATTTTACCAAATTAAAAACATAGGATTTTCATTAATTAAATTAAAATTAATTCACATTTTTAAAACTAGAAAGCAGGTTTTTGTGAAGTAAAAAATATCAAAAGATTGATATTTGTTTATGTCCAATTTAAATGTGAAATTACATCCAATGAACAATATTAGATTAAATGATAAAAATATTATCGAATTATACTTCGAACCCATTCATATGTATAATTTTACAATATAAATTATTTTGATTAAAAAAATTGTTCTTAATTAAAATTTAGTATCATTCACTATTCATCGAAATATGAATGTTATCCGAAAGACACCAAAAATTTATCCAAACAAATGTTTTTTCCCACTTCTAAAGGAGAAGTTTATTTTGTCAAATTGAATATATAAAAGTTTCAAATATTGGATTTCAAAAGGGTTCACCATTAAAAGGTGGTAAAATTTCATTTTTAGAAAAAATATTTATTTTATCAGAAAAGATGAATTTGTTTTTATATTATGACTAAGAAACACATAACATGGATGTTCAAATTATATGGAGTTTATAAAATTAAAAATGAAGTTAATACTATTCATAATTTCTTTTTCGATGGTTGGTTCGGTAAGTCGTGGTATGCTCGAACTCGGTGTTGCGTGTAGCGCAAGCTATTGAATTACTTTAAAGAGATAACATAATACGAAATCCTATAGTGTTACATTCTCCCCTACCTCAATAAATTGTTTCCTCACAATTTGAAATTTTTCTTCGAAAATATAGTTTTAAAAATAGAAAATTCTTTTGTGGAAAACCCACATGCAAAGTAGAGTTAATAAATTTTAGACTTAAAAAGAGGGAAAGGGAAATGAAAAATTCCCCAACAAATTAGGATTTACAATAAGAGAACATTATTGGAAATTTTAGACACATAATTGGAGGAAAAACATAAATATTTATAGAAAGGGATTGAGGACATCAATCACAAATAAGAGAACAATAAATAGAAAATTATAGGCCTCAAAGCCATAAATCTATGATGACTGAAAATATTACTTGTTCATCAAAACATAAGGTATTACAATTAAAAACAAATTGGGTTTTAAGATCTTTTCCATAATATTTATGAATTAATTTCATTGTATAATAAGAAAATAAATAATTTACCAGTAGAGTTCCATCAATTAACTAATTCCTACCACAAACTCATCTTTCACTCCAAAAGATAATTGAACTAAAACATATTCTATTTATCCTAATAATATAGGGTTTCAAAAAAATGAATTTATAATTCATCTATTGGATCATTTAAAAATTACATTTTACTAACCAGGACATCATGTAGGCCAGTGGTATGTGATGCACCATTGTCACTCTTCGGTGGCGGGTTCAAGTCTCGCAGCCTTTCCAGATGTGATAGGTTGTCACCCGACCTTCTGATTGTCCTTTTTGTAAAAAAATGAAAAAACAATCTTAAGAAATGTTTTAACCTTAAACCATAGTATCCAATGTCAAACATAATCCATTGCAACTTTTATATATATCCAAAATACTTATGTCTGAACTCATAGTCCAAAAATTTTTAAGGAAGGTCAATATAACATAATGAAGATCCCTTTTTCTGCATAATAACATGTGATTACCTTCATCGTGTATTCACTTAAAACATGCTAACACCCTGAATTACCATAAAACCTTATATATTACATTTATTCCAACTTATTCCTTATAAAATACCAGTTATATTCCTTAAATCCAAAAATTTTGAATACACAAACAATGATGGAATAAACAAACCATTAATTAATTCTATGTTAGTCAAGAATATTCAATATAATTTATCCAAATAATCCATCTCTTATTCCAAAATCACTACCTCAGTATCATAAACATATCATGGTTTATCTTTCCATCAACGATTATTATCCAAAAAATTAACATATTGTTGAGTCACATTTCTTAGTACTATATAATCTTAAATCCTCAATGAAATAGTACTGCGGTTCAATCGTTATTTATTTCAATAATTAAAATAACAAGTACTTTGTTGATACAACACTAAAATTACATAGTTAATTAATAAAATATAATAACAAAAATTATTCCTCTTTATCATGGTTGTAGCATAACTTGATTATTATCTAGTAGCATCATTTTTGTTATACTCTGATGATTGGGATATTCATTCGTGTAGTGTCCCAACTCCTTGAAAATGAAGCATTGTACATTTGAATCCTTTTTCTTAACCTTGCAATCACGTACTTGGTGTCCTTTTTCCCCAAACTTATAATAAACACACATTCACTTAAATCATTTATGAAGGTGATTCATTCCAAAATTATCACATTTTGGATAATTCTTCTTTCCCTTCTTCCCTTTATCCATCTGTCTCTCTATCATCCTTTTCTTCTCTGACTTTCCTTCAAAGCTATAAGACTCAGATAATTCTTTATTTATCTTATTAAAACATCATATTATTTCCCTATATGATGAAAATACATGGGAGACTATTTCTCTTCTAAATGTTGCCTTAAGACCATGAAATATATGATTATTCTTACTCTTCAGATCATGTGTATTACTGGAGTTATCATTCCTTCTATTGGGCACCATTTCTAGAACAATGGAATACACTAGGATAGTTTATGAATTTAAATGTATAATACCAAGCATGTAAAATACCTAAGGTAAATTTAAGGTTTTGTGCATATAATCCATAATCATAGAAATGTTTTCCTTGAAGAATTTTTTATTCATAAACCCTTCATAATGGTTTTTAAAGAAAATATGAATTATCTTAAGCATATCCCCAGGGAGTGCCAATACCAAGAGTGTAGCAATCCCCATTATTGTGTACCCGTATACCTCAGGACAAGCCAGAAACACCTTGTTGGAGTTTTTAGTTTTATGTACATCTGTTCCCAAGCCACAACTACTTGTTTGTATCCAGAAAAGGATATATTTTCTTAGAAAACACATATAATATTTACACTTCCATTTTTTTTGATTTTCTTCTATACTAATCCTCAAAATATATCTTAGGATAATTTTATCTAATCAGAGTTTATCTAAAACCAGTTTTCAAGGATTTTACTAAAATTATTCTAATAAAAACTATAATTCCCCGACACTAGTTACACAGAGTCGGTGCATTATTACAAAATATTGGATTGATCACAATAGATCAATTCTCAAAAGACTGATTATTTTAGTATACTTGGATGTACTAGATACATAAATATGTTTTACATTACATCATGAAATAAAAAAACAGCATTGTGCCCCATTTGAACACACTCATATCCCATAGCCTATCTCTGCAGGTCAATCATAATATACATTATCACATCCTGGGAAAAAGAAAACATAATAAAAGGGGTGAGATCATATGCTCATTAAGGATAACAATATTGAAAAAACTATCATAAATAAGCATAAACATTTAAGGTAATGTATAAGAATAAATCAAAAGACTTTTAAACTAAATATTCACCATAATTTGCAAAATATAAATAAAATAATTTCATTTACTTCTTCACATGTATATTCTACTTGTGGAATAATCAAATGTAATATTAATAGCTAATTTTATAATGATGGAATTCATAATGCAGGACATCATAACCACATAGTCAAGGAATCGATCCAAGTCTACAAATAATATTTTTTCAAGGCCTTGTGAGAAGACCCTAGTTTGTCTCATTAAACCTACTCATGCATCAAGGGGATATTGTAGGCATAACACATCACTTACTAGTCCAATGCATTCTACATATGAAACGGTTGAAACATAACATAAACATTTTTATTAAACCAAGCATTCAAAATGTTAATATTGTAACCATAAACCACGAATTCTATAAAAATTGCACATCCAAAGTTAAACATATTACAAAACCTTCAATACAATAGAGAAGTTTGTATCATACTAAATCAACTTCATACAGGTGTAAAATCCATCAATGGATGTTGACATAAATGGAATCAAAACTATTTTAGAGAAATATCTCTTTCTATTTTGAAATCATTCAAAAGTCACATATTTATAAAAGAAAAAATTTATTTTGAAAATATTCTTATAAGATTTTAATGGATGATTTGAAGGTGTTATAATTGAAAAAAATAGTCACACCCGCTGTGTAAGTTAAAAAAATCATTCATTAATTTGTCAAAACGGTAATAAGGTACCTTTTTTGGAAACAATAGAAATATTCCTTTTAAAAAAAATTATAAAAATTCAAACAAGGGTATAAATGTCTTTAACCCATCTTCTAGGAAATATTAAAAATGTTTTGAAATAATTTTTATGAATCAAGAATGTGGATGATAAAGAGGTCCCATTAGATACTCACGTATAAACCACCTCAGATAATAAAGAGATTCTTAAATTTACCTTTACATTATAATTTACCATAGTAGATGATACATTAACATATTGTATAATAGATAAATCATTGTAATTAAATAATAGAAGTACCACATAAATAAATATGATATCATTTATGATCTACTATTATTGATTTGTTAATAATATTTTAGTAATATCATTCTTTTGGGTGTTAGCTGATTCATTTTCCATTATATATTTTGTTACATAAGTTATGTTTATTATGTATAGAATTTATTTTATTCATATCCATAATGATATAATGTTCTTAAACATTATTTTTAATCACAAAATGAAAATTATTCTCCAATGGTTTTAATGGGGAAAGAATCTCATCACGTTCTTGGAGATTAGAATCTGTTTGTACGCACAAGCGACAATATCATTCAATTGATTTTGAAATCATATGTAATTGGATGTTATATCATATAAAAAATCATTAAAATGTTATATTTATTATTTATTTCAGTTATACTAATTATTATACCCCCACAAAAAATGAAGTGTTGAATAACAAACTACACCATGGCGTAGAGATGGTAAACTGTATGTACGCACGTATGGTGACTTTTTCAATTATAGGGTGGATTGAATAATGTATATGGTTATAAAATATTTAAAATAACATAAAAATATTTATAAGGTAATATATTTTTTATATTGTTATGGAATCCAAAAATAAAGATTAAGTGGAATAAGAAATGAACTTTGAAAGAGGTGAAGAAATTATTACCTCTTTTTTCGAGTGATTCTTTTTGATTTGCTAAAAAGAGAACCTTGGGTTGGAATTATGATCAAATTAATTCTTATAGGATTAATTGAGGGTATTTGGGAGGATATTGGATTATTTTTTCATGAGCCAAATGTCTTTGGAGGTGAGAAATTAAGAGAAGATTAAGTACCATTTTATAAGTGAGTTGAGGGGCACTTTAGGAAAAGCTTGAAATATTATTATATTATAAATTAATTTTCAGTTTATAATTGTTTAAAATGGATTTATTTCTAGGATAAGGTACGTATGGTTCTAAAAAATCTCAAATAATATGTTTTAAACAAGTTTATGTCACCATATTAACCTTATATTTTAGATTTAACTCTTAGTTAAGTCGTTCTACATTTACCATGTCTTCGTGTATTATTATAATACATGGTTAATGAACATACTATCAAATTAAAAGAGAACCTCAACTAGATAATTAATAAAATATTGATAATTATATAATTCCTTTGGCCTATACTTATATTTTTATGTATATTATATCATTTAATTATGTAGTATTTGTTTAAATAACTCATTTATGTCAATTTTGACCATATTTAGTATTTGGTTTTAGTGAAAGTCATAACAACTTTATTACATAGAAAACAAAATAATTTAATCAACCATAAAATGTCATATTAATCTATAAAATTATTTTAATGAACAAAATGTCTCAATTTACATTTATTTTAATATTTATAATATCAATTATTTTAATCATTCATTAATAAGGTAATTATTGAATCATTATTTTGTCCTTAATAAATTTAATTATTTAATTTATAAATGTTATAAATAAAATACCATGATGTAATAAATCTTTTTATCTTTATAATGAATATTTATTGTCAAATTTATCTTTTGTATAACACTATATTAAGAATGGTTCAGTTAATAAAATCTAAATATAACACTTTTAACTCTTCTTTAAATAAACTAATAATAAATGTCCTAATTTAATCCAATTATATCAAACAAGTTGAAATTTTATTAATAAGGTTGATTGAGGTCAGAATAAACTTATATAATAGAATTAGGATATTTTTTAGGTTAATTATGACATCATTTTTACCTTTAATTACCCTATTTAATTTTAACTATGGTAAATAAAATTCAAAATTTACGATTCACCAAAAATTATTTTCATCCTATTGAACCACATTTTAATTATTGATATCAACCGTGTCTCTCGAATTTTTGAAATTCAATTCACATAATTAGTAAAATAACGTTTTATTCAAATTTGCAAGTGTGACTAGAAGGTGGATAAATGACGTTAAAAGTTTCAATAAAAATTTATATATATAATCTTATTATAAAATGACATCAATGAATTAAATTATACTAATATAAGTTTCATGTATCTATTTTGTCCTTAAAGTATATTTATTTTAAAATAATAATTATTTAAATAATATTCGGTTTTAAAGAATAAGGCTGTGTTTTTCACTATTCATCAAAAATTGAATGATTTTAGAAAAATACGAAAAAATTCACCCAAAGGTAATTTTGTTATTCATTATTAAAAAATAATGTTTATTTTACTACATTCTAAACATAAGAGTTGAATTAAATAATTTAAAATTAATTCTCTTTATCAAAACCAGAAAGAAGGTTTTTGAGAACTAAAAACTATCAAAAGATTGATATGTGTTTCTGTCCAGTTTAAATGTGATTTAAATTCCAATGACCAATATTGGATTAAATGTTAAAAATATAATATAATTATACTTAAAACCCATTCAAATTTACAATTTAATAGTATAAATTATTTTGATTAATTTTTTTTTTCATTTGAAATTCAGTATCTTTCATTATTCATCAAAATATAAAAGTTATCAGAAAAATACCAAAAATTTATCAGAACAAAATTTTTATATCCCGAATTTAAAGAAGAAGTTTATTTTGAAAATTTTAATATATAAAAGTTTCAAATATTATATTTCAAAAGGGTTCCCCATTAAAAGATTGTAAAATTGAATTTTATAAAAAATACTTATTTTATCTAAAAATTTTGATTTGTTCTTATATTTTTTCTAAGAAACACATAATATGGATCATAAAATTATTTGGAGTATATAGAATTAAAATTTAATTTAATACTATTCATAACTGCTTTTTGAATGGCTAGTTTGGTATGTCTTGGTGCACCCGAACTCGTTGTTGCGTGTAGCATAAGTTATTGAATTAATTTAAATAGATAACAGTCTAAGAAATCCTTTGGTGTTACATAAACCATACATGTTTGGAATTAATTAAAATCCTTGTGACCCAATTTTTTTCATCTAAACCATACAACATCAAATAAATAAACTGGATCACTTACCACCTTGAGGACCTTTTAGGTTTAGATTTTTAGATAATTTGGAAAAACTACTATATAAACAAATATCATGAATTTAAATGATAATTTCTCAAACTAAACCCAACTTTTATTGTACCAAATTAAGTCTTCATATTCATCCTTCTAAAATATTTTATATAAATCATTCATCCTCGTTCTTTAAAGCATGGGGAAAAGGAAACATAATAAGGTTGATCCCAAATGCATAGTAAAGTTTATTATAAGCATTAACAATTTAATGTAATCAGTGAGCGTAAGAATGAATAAGGGTATGATAAAATAATCAATTTGGATGAGATAATCATACAATAACTCATTCCCATCAATAAAAAGATCATTAAACATGAAACAATGGGAAAAAAGAGTCATCAGAATCAATAATCATAATCCATGTCATATCAATCTCAATCATAAGAATTATTATAATCCCATAGAATTAATTAAGAAATCATGTATATGACTTCGGAAATCATTTTCATTCACTCTTAAAATAACTCATAAAAATAGAATAAACATTTTTCTGACTTCCATACCCAATGAATTAGAGGGATATCACATGTCCCATGTCCTTGGTTTACTATGAAACCACCAGTTATTGGTTTATAACGTAACCTCCTTTCAAATGTATAAGTAATATTAAATTATAATAACATATCAAACCATTAATTTAATAATTACCTCAAAGTAACAACAATTATCCCTTTCATAACCTAATTAACCTATGGAAACAAAATAGAATCCATAATATTATCTTTCAAACATGATTAACTGTTAGAAATAAAATGGGTTCCATAATAGTCTATTGGAAATATTCTTTATCTATCTAGAGAAAGATGGATGATGGTATCAATAAAAATAACTCCAATCATGGATAGGTAACAACTAGGGTATATGTGATTTATTAATCTAAACACAATTCAAATATTATTAAAATTTTCATGAGGAAAGTATCATTTTCATTTAGAAAAAACACATTTTTAAAGAATAAAACATTTTGAAAATAATTTTCATAGAAAATAATAATGAATGATTATAAAGGAATATGTTAGAAAAATATTTAAAAAATTAGTCAATGAATTTATCCTATTGTATTTGAAAAAAAATCCAAACATTTTTTTGGAATAAATGGTTATCGAAGAAAATTAGTTTTTGATTGAAAATATGACTTTTCATTAAAATATTATTTTGAACTCTTGAGTACAAACGAGGAAAGAAATGGAGATAAAACATGTATTCTCATGGAATAAATATATTATAATTATATTAATGAAAATTCTTTATAGGTATATTATAGTATTTCATCAATGGAGTGTCAATCACAAATAGTCTCATTAAACATTGATATTTTAATATCAAACTCTTACAATATATGTAAATTTGTATCATAATCCCCATAGAAGAATGAAATTAAATGAATATTAAAATATCATTAAAATAAGGATATTTATGGTATAACATATTAAATTTTTATTATATACACCTCATGAAATAGGATAGGTTTATAACATAACAAACTTCTCAAATGAGAAAAAAGATAACAAAAAATAAATAACAACTTTGGTAACATTGAAATTGTAAACCCCATGAAGGAGAGATAATAAAATATATATATATATATCAACATATGTTTAAGTAAAATAATAATACAATACCATAATGGGAATTATATATAGCACACAAATAAAATAGGTGGTGAAAATGACATGTATCTCATAGAAATAAAAGTGAAACAAGAAAACCCTTACTACATGAGTGACTTTTGAATCGTGAGATCCATAGAAGAATAAAATAAATTGAAACATTCAATATCACTATATAAAATTAATTAATTATATATCATTTCATATAGAAGTATATACACCACATAAAAGAAGTTAGTTCTGAATATGGAAAAAGTCTCATGGAAATAAAAGTGACACTAGAAATCCCCTTACCTTAAGTCTTGACTCTCAATATAAATGGTAAAAGATAATATTTAATAAAAAATTATTATACATCTATTATACAAAAATTACCATATATATCATACCATTTATTAGTTTTTATAATGGTATATTATCAGTTTATTAACAATTCTATTTTACTATTACATTTCAGTTAGTAATCAAATTACTTTTCATATATATCTTGACATGTTATTTTTTGTCCTCTTAGATTGATAATTATTAACTCATATTCATATTGTAATAAATGAATTTAATATAACATATATTCATTATTTTTTATTTATAATATTCTACAAAATATAGAAATAGGAAATTGAATACATCGTTCAGGGTAATGGTAGGTTGTACGTACACATAAACACAAATTCCATTTTGTTTTATCATTGAAAAGAGAAAAGAAAATGATATAAATGTATATATCAATAAATTATAATTATTATGTCTTATATGTAACATATATCTATTACAGCCATCTATAATGAAGTCCATGTAAATCATGAATGAATCACATTACTTCAAACTATGTTAGTCTACCTTAAACAAAAATGACATTATGGTATTCTCACAAAATGATAATCATGAAGTTATGGGTTATATAAAAATTATAGATGCATAAATACATCATAAATACCATATATATAATATAAGAACCTAATTTACATTATTATGACCCACCTTTATTTGTGTTAATAGAAGAAAAACTACATCGGTTCGTGGGGTAGTAGCCCATCATACACACAAACAATGATTGTGTATCCCATTTGATAAGTGTTTGTGATGTTTTAGGTCATAACCATAAAAAAACATATCAATATATTTAATATAATTTTGTTATTATATAACATTTATTTAAAAATAATTTCAGAGGTCTGAGAAATAAATAAAATATAAACATTCATCGATAGGTGTTACCTATTCTTCATATAACTCTTTTTTGTTTGAACCAAAGGTCATCCTTGGTTTTTTTCTGATGAAATTGATGCTTCTATGCTGATAGGAGGCATGATTGGAATTAATTTTTTTATATTTTTGTCATCCAAAAGTCTTGTGCGGTGTGTATAGTGGGGGATAGTTAATTCAATTTTATAAATGATGAGTGAAATTCTTGTAAATACCAAAAAGAGAACACTATTAGGAGGCCTACCTTAAATAATGTGCCTCCATTAGTGAAACTATTTTGATATAAGAGAGGATACAGACTAAATAAGTCTAGAAATAGGGATTTTTATAGTTTTATATGTCATTTGGACCCTTATGAATAAATTTTAAACACAAGTAAAATGTTTTTTTACCTTATTCATTTTAATTAATTTAAATTTATTACAGTACTATTTTTTGTCATAATATAATTTTACCTTACTTAAAATTAAAAATTTTGATGATTATAAATATCTAATAGATTTTTTTTCAAATTCAAATCAAATAATTTTAACAATTTAATTTAAAATGTATTTCATATATGTGACAACGAAGCTAGTTTATAATGTAAAAATGTTCAAAATTTTGAAATGCTTTTGCCTCCAAATTAAGTATGAAATTGGTTACAATGAACTAAATTGTATTAATAGATGTTTATTAATCTAATTTAACTTCAAAAATAAATTAAAACATAAATTGAAATTATAAATTATTTCGATGAAAAGTTAGTTTTCAATTAAATTATGTACTTTTACCTATTCATTATATATTAATCTTTGCAAAACAATACAAAAAAATACCCCAAATAAATTTTTATAACTGTAACACTCGAGACTTTTATGTTATATAAATCATCAAAGGAATCTGTTTCTACACAACACTTTCTTGGCTTGCTTTACATGAAATCGTGACCTTCCTCGATAGCTTGCGTCGTACGCAATACTGAGTTTCACTAAACAACGATATGCTATTAAAATAAAACTAGCTGTTATGAATAGTAATAACCACTTTTTGAAATTTTATAAATTTTATTTTTCAAAATGGACTTCATTTTTGGATTCGGAATACCGAAATTAGCCTAGGGTGAAATTTTGGTATTTTTCTGAAAACTTTCAATTTTTGATGAATAGTGAAACCATTAAGTGGTAGGTTAAAAACTGAATTTTGCATAAAACTTAATTTTACCGCTTCTGTGAATGGAATTTCGAAAATACGACAGACACGGTTAATATCAAGGACTAAAATGTGGTTCAATGAGATGAAAATAATTTTTGGTGAATAGTTACTTTTTACTTTTTTTTACCACGGTTAATAGTAAATAGGGTAACTAAGGGTAAATATGATATTACTATTACCCTAACACATGTCCTAATTCTATTGGATAAGTGTAATTCGACCAAAAACAACCTTATGAATATAATATGACCATTTAGGTCCACTTGGATTAGATTATGACATTTAATATTATTTTATTTAATGAATAGTTAAAATAGTTAAAATCAATGCTTAATAACTAAAACATTTTTAATATGGAGTTATACATAAGATAAATTCGATTATAAATATTAATTAGAAAGCTAAACATATTTCCTACATAATAATACTTTATTTATAATTTTTAGACTTTATATAAATTAATTTATTTATGACACAACGATGATGCAGTAATTACCCTTTTAAGGAAATGTTAACATAATTGATGTTATAAATGCTCAAATAAATGTAATTTGAGACTTTTTATGAATTAAACTAATTTTCTAGGTTACTATGATATATTAGTGTTGATTTAATCAACTTGGTTCGAACATATAATTCTGTTACGACTTTCAGAAAAATCATATATCAAATAGTGTCAAAATTGACACAAAATAGTTTTTAAATCAAATATTATATTATTAATTGTTATTTTATTCCTAAAAATCTAAGTTTCGGCCAAATGACTTAGATAAGGATATATATATATATTAATAATAAACAACTCGGGGTTCGTTTGGCATGTTATAGTAAGTGTATTAACCATATAGTGTAAGAAAACAAAAAGTCACGGTAAAAGTTAAATTATTTAACTTAGAGCTAAATCTAATTGATAAGGTTAAAATAATAACCTAAACTTGTCTAAATCTTATTGGTTGATAGTATTTCGACCCATCCCCACTTTACCTTCGAAATAAGACCCTTTGGAACCATTATAAACCGATTTTGACTTTAATATAAAATAATATTTTGAGATATTCCTAAGGTGCCCCTCTCCTCCCTTATAAAAGGGCACCTCCTCCCCCTCCTCCTCACACCAATTTTAGAACTCAAGCTCGGCCAACCCCTGCCATTTTATCCTCTCCACTTCCCTAGAATAATCCTAGAGGTCTTGGTCTTCTTCAAAGACCAATCTTAGTTCCCTAAGTGGAGGATTCAAAGAGGCGTTCCAAAGAAGAGGTAATATCCATTACCGATCTTTTCAATTTCTTTCTTCTTCAACTTCTTCTTCTTTAGTTGTTTCATGATAAAGTAATAACATAAGTATTACTTACATACTGATATGTTACTATAAATATGAAACAACCCTAATTCACCTTCTATCCATCCTACAGAAAAATGAAATCACCGCGCGTGCGTACGTACGGAATACCGTCTCCACGCCGTGGTGTAATCTATTTTCCACCATCACCTTACAAGGATGGGTATAATGGTGTAATGAGTAACTATTTAAGATTATTATAAAGTAATATTGATACTGAAATAATATATATATACTCCAATACAATTCCACGATCATAGTAACGATATCATCACTCGTGCGTACGTACGGAATACCGTCTCCACGATGTGATGCGACTTGTTCTACATAATCATCATTACATAATAATTATATAAATGAATTGAATAAATAAATATGATATATGTTACACTAATACCATTCTGGATATATGGTATCTATAACCTTAAAAGAATAATAAGAATTTATTCGGAAAACCACGCATAAGAACAAAAGGCAATAAAGACCCGAGTAACAAGTAACAATGAAATATTACTAACAAGAAGCTAATAATATGACCATATATGATATCATATCAATATGTATGATTCTGGAATAAGTCAATAACATTATTTAAACCATTATACAGGAGCTTCGGAAACGTACAAAGCAAATCGGACCTAAGGTAAGGAAAATATCAGAATCTCATTTTTATCCGAGATTGTTTATTCGTAAGTATTTACTGGGGTGTATTTTATCATCCACATCCATGTTCGCTCAATATGTAATATTGTTTCCATCCACTTACAATAGTTTAAATCCAACTTTACACTTCGTTGAGTTTTTAGTAAAGAATATGAAAGGAATCTTTTGTCGTTTTTTCGTACGAGGTACTTTTTGACTTTTCCGACAAAAGTACGAAGAATGATTTTTTAACTTATACGACATGAATGGATTCTTAAAACATTATTTCTAAGAAGCTTCCTTTACAAGTTTTCAAGTTTATTTTTAATAAACTTCTTTTAGTTTATAATTGCATGACATGTTAAGAAAAGAAAAGTGTTTTTGAAGAAGAAAGGATATTTTCCTCAAAAATGGAGTTCAAGTGTTTTATCAAAATTATTTTCCATATAAGATAGTAAAGGGTTCTGTTTTTATCCCTATTATTACATTGATTTGATTATGTTGTGAGGGAATTATTTTTATGAAGTCATTTACTTTATATGATTTGTTTTATGATGTCATGATGTTTCAAGAATCCCATTTTTGTTACATGTGTTATGCGATGATGTATGATGTATGATTATGTGGCACACATAAGAAAGGATTCATTATAAGATGGGTGGGACCTATATCTCCCTCCAATGCATTGCGTAAAGATTTTATATCTCATTAGATAGACATGGATGGAACGGTAGGTTATACCGGTTCAGTGAAACAGGACTGGAACGAGGGTGACTCGGTTCAGAAAGGGACTTTGTCCACTAAGATAGTCTTGGAAATGAGTCATGACTAACAAGAAATGATTTTCCATGATTATGTGTGCATGCCAAAAACTTTCAAGTTTCATGTTATGATTATGGGGATCTCTTTTTCACTTCTATGATTTATTCCATGTTAAGATATTATGATCTCTTTTGCAGGTTATGATTTTCAAAAAGATATGATATGATTTTTTATTTCCTTTATTTTCCCTTGCTAAGCATTTGAGCTCACCCTTTTATGTTTTCTTTTCCCCAGGTCAGGAAGATGGATATTAGGTAGAATATGCTAAAAGGGACCCTAGATATGATGAAATAAATGGGAGACACTATAGAATATTTATGAACCAGTTGTTTATGTTTCCCAGTTTCGAAAGACACTATACCTATACGGTCCTTTGTGGTTTTGTCATATGTTGTAATAAGTTCACTTCAATTTTGAAGTATTAACAATGTATGTAAAGTATGGGTCGTTATAGTTGGTATCAGAGCAAAGGTATAGTCAACCTTTGGAAACTAGGATGTGAAAGCCTTAGTAAGAACCCTATGGATAAGTCTAAGCATAGAACACAATCTTAGTGTTTTAGAAATGGCCATGAATAACCTAGGATAAGACCTTAAGTGTGAAATTTTATCCTTGATTATGTGGTTTTCCTATTATAATTAGTGTTTCTCACACTATTCTTCTTGGTTTTAGTCAATGGCTGGAACCCGAAGGAACCGTGTTAATGCGGAATGCGATGGGAAATGCAATGATTGTCCCCCTGAGCAACCAAAAGATATGGGAGCTGGAATGCAAAATCATGTAGCCATGCTCACACAACTTTCTCAAGCTATGAATCATGCAGGACTTCCAAACGAGCAAAGGAAGGAGCAACATTCTGTTGAATCCTTCATGAGGCAGCGTCCACCTTCTTTCAGTGGGTCTACTGATCCATTAGTTGCTGAACAATGGATTAGTACTACTGAAAAGATATTTTCAGTTCTTCAATGTCATACACGTCTTTTATATATATATATATTATATATTTTAATTTTTTTATGTTGGGCATTAGATAGTTTGGGTTAAGGTCTGAATTAAATTTTACTTGAGGATATATTTTAAAACGGATATTTATTTTTCTTTTCCTTGGTTGCATCCAACACGCTGCGGTTGAAGCCGCGTGACCTCGCATGGTTCGCCGTGTGACCTCGCCCCGCTCACCGCAAGCTCTGCCCAGTGTTTAAGGCAGTTAAAGACAATTTAGTGAATAATAAAATGTAGATAAAATAAAAACAAGTGTGGTAAAATTTGACAAATTATTTTAATAAAAAAAACAATATTATTTGAGATTAATATTATTATTATTATTGTTATTTCTATTTTAGTTTATTGCAAATATTATTGTTTTGTTAATTTTACTATTATTATTATTATGCTAATTATTATCATTAGTATTATTATTTTTACCACTTGTTTTGGTTTTGAGTTTGTTTTAAGTTTTTATTTAGTTTTATTTCTAACTGAATTTTGTTTCAAGTTTCTATTAAAATTTTTTTCTCATCCTTTTTTTTCTTTCCCACTTGCGTGACCTAGCTCTCCCCTTTCCCTATTGCTTTTTTTTCTTTCTTCTTCTTCATCCCATCGAGCTCCCTAGTTCTGCGCCGTCTCCCTCTGCACCAGTCCGGCGGACTCCCCCTATTGGCTCGGTCGAGGCGCGACCACCCCCCCCCCCCCTGCCCTGTCCTCCTTAGCAGGCCGCCGCCCATCTCCCTCGCACCTGGTTTTTTTCCCCGCTCGGAATTTCTAAACCCTCACAGGAAGCCTCCTCCTGCCAGCCGCCCTTGCCGTCGCACGAACCCCCTTGGCCTCTCCCCGGATTTCGCTGTTTGGCCGAACCCCCCTTTCCCCCCTTGCTGTCCGCTCGAGCAGTGCCCTCCCGGCTCGAAACCGCTGCTTCCTTTTGGAAGCCCACCGGACCCCCTGTTTCTAGCCCGAAACCCCACCGGACCTCCCCTTTGGTGCCCCCTCCCGTGACCGCCACTGTCCAGCCGACCCGCTGCTCCGCGACCCCCTTCGCGCAACCACATAGCCGCCCCGCACCCCCTTTGCAGTGTTGGACAGCCTCCCCGCACCTCCTCGCATGACTCCGGCAGCCTCCTTCGACCTCCGGCCGACCTCCCGCACCCCCCTTTGTAAGTGTGTTTTCCTTGTTTTCTTGTTGTTTAATCCTGGTTGAGTACGTCTAGAGTTTTGAATCGAGTTTGGTTCAATTTTGGTATAATTGGTCCGATGCGTTTTTTTTTGTTCTATTTGGACTTTGTTTGAGTTGTAGTTGGTGTGCGACGGTTTGTGTGCACCATATTTGCGAAGTCTTCTATGACAAGGTAGGTGGTTCTATGCCATACCATTTTTAGATAATTTAAATTGCTCATTATTTAAATTATAATGTGTTCTAGTGATAAATTGTGTGATGCGAATTTTATTTTTGGACATGCTTCAATATTCATATTGATGAATTTGAGTTGTTTTAAGTAAACGCCAATGGTTTTCATGCACGTTGTGTTGTTGAAATTTTCAGACATGTTTTAGTTAACCGTTTAAGGTGTGCAAATTGTGTTTTCAAGAATGCTTGAGGTACAAATGTTATTAAACTGAGTTTTTCAAAAGAAGGCAAACTATTTTTGATGTGTTAATTTTTATTATGAACATTGAGTATGTTTTAGGGGTGCAAATGAGATTTTAGAAGGGTTGAGATGTGCAATTTATTTTCAAAGGGTTCTGGCATTTAAAATATGTGTGTTTTAATGTGAGGCCTTGTGGTATGCATATGTGATGTTTTATTAATTGAGCAACTGTTTAATTAAGTGATGTTTGAAATGCGGAGTATGGCTGGGAAGGTTTTAGGGGTTGTTTGGTACGTGCGAAATGTGTTTTCATGTTTTTTGAGGTGTCTGTGTAATTAAATGTAGATTCCAATGAAAATGAGTCACTTTGGGTGTGTTTGTCGTGTTTTGTACTATTGGAATTTAATTGAAAATTGTTTGCACAATGGGAAAACATGTTTTAGTTTGTATAAGATGCACCTTTTGTTTTAAAGTGACGTTCATATATGAAATCGAGTTCATAGTTCTGGTGAAAACCTTTGCTTTCTAATTTTATGTGTTTTTTATAATTTGTTAATTGCACTTATTAAATTATATGTGGAGCACGGGAGTTGTGTTTGACAGAATTATGTGTGCGTTAAGTTTTTAAAGGTATTATTACATGTGAAATTGGACATGTCTCATGTGAAAACTCTTATTCTGTGTTTTTTTATGTTCTTCAAATCGTTTAAATAGTTTATCATGTCATGCAAGTGATCTGAACTATGTTATAAAATGGTTTTGGTGTGCGTGTGTTTTTTTATGGTGTTTGGGTATGCAAACAGTGACGTGTGTGTGTAATGTTTTGTTGGGTTTGGGATATGTGAAAGCGACAAACATTATGTGAATGTTAATCTTGTTTGAGCACAAGGGAAAACCCTAGGTATCTAGGTGGGCGGACTAGAACTAGTGCGCTAGTGAACCGGATGGGTATCGTCCCTGTTTCACTTAGCTGGATTGACGATTACAACACTAACTAAACATATGATATCTGAGGGTCGTGGCCTTCTAATCCACATGTTATGAGGGTCGTGGCCTTCTAAGCCACGTTTTCTGAGGGTCGTGGCCTTCTAAGCCACGTTTCACCGAGACACGAGGTTTCTAGGGTCCCACTCGAGCTAGATGAACCTTAGGGGATTTACCCACAGTGCTCTACCATCAATGGTGGTGCCTTCCGTCGGCATATGGGGGACCACTTGGGTGTTAGCGTGTGTGTGTGTTTGTGTGAGTGTGTGCGTGTGCGTGTGTGTGTGTGAGAGAGTGTGTGTGTGTGCCCATAATGAACTTCTCTCATCCTTTTTTTTAAATCGTGTCTATGAAATGAGTTCTTTTTAGTGTTTTCCTTTAGAATTTGGTTTTTAACTGTTTTCTTTAAAAGTATTTTGAATGTATAATTTTGAATAAGCACTTTAAATTGTCTTTTGATGTTGTGGCATGGAACTTATTCTCGGTGGTATCCTACTGGGCTTTTAGCTCACACCCTACATACACCTTTGGGTGCATGTAGATTCTTGTTTCTTGTGTATTCCAGGTTGTGCGTCGTGCTTAGTGATGGTGGTTGGTCGTTGGCGGTCTTCTCGTGCAGGTTAACGTTTGTGACGTGTATATGTCGCACTTCTCCTGTTGCTTGGAGGTTTGAGTTTGAGTTGAATTTCTTTTGTTGTCGTTTTCTTTTGGATGTTGGTTCATGTTGTAATCCTTTAAAGTCGATTTTAGTTAAGGTTATGTTTGGTGGTCAGTTCATAGTTTTATTTTATTCAACTTATCAGGGGTTTTTTGTTTATTATTTTGGGTAAATCGTTCCCACGTGCTAGTTTTGATACCCGGGCACTTGTGCCAGCCCGTGGGATCGGGAACGCCCTTCGGGCCTTGCCGCGGACCGGGTCGGGCGCCGGGTCGGATGGCCACCCGGCCTGGTTCGTGAAAAAATGGTATCAAAGGGCAAGGTTTGCTCTCTTGGGTCATTTTCTTTTGGGATAGAGTCACAGTGGACTTCAGTTACGGCTGTCGGGACTCGACGTCCTAGCTACGGGTAAGGTGCCTGGCCAGCACACCTCGTGGCGAGACTTAAGTTACCAACGTATGTTGAGGTTTGTCTGAGTTTTTGGTCCTTGCGGAAAATCTTGTCTAAGGGAAAAGAAAAGGGGTTAGGTCAGTGGTCCTAGTGAGCTCGCAGGGTCTGGCAAGCCATGCGGAACTAGGGACGCTGTTCTGGAATACCCTCTGTGGCAGTGGTGTGATTGGCATATGGCCGCCAACCATATACTCCAGTCACCCGATGACACAAGTTTCTCTTGCGTTATTTCTTGTCTCTTTGTTTTGGATTCATGGGAATTTGGTTTTTAAGTAAACATGTTTTTGTCTTGGAAATGTTTTCAAATAAAACGCTTTAAAAAGAAAATGAGGTATGAGGTTTGAAAGCTGTGGGTTGAATGTTTTGGTTTTGAAAAAAAATGGAATGGACTGGTTTTAATCCTTGGTGTTCTCGTGAGCAACCACATGCATGAGTGTATAAGGGAAGAGAAAGGGTTAATGGCACGAGCGTATGGGTGCCTGGATGGATGAGATGTGGATGCTGGTGCGGCACGGGAACATGCATGTGCGAGGCCCATGGGACACCATTGGTGTTTGTGCAACCCACAAGCTTTGCTTATTTTCGAAATGTTTTGTTAAATGAAAATTTGGTGTTTTAATTATCGGTGGTCGTGTGATCTGTCCTTTTATTTTCGGAAGTGTTGGATGTGAGGCGTTTCAAGCCGAGAATTTTTTTTTACTGAATTGTGTTCGAGTTTGAATTTTTATTTGTAAGTTGGTATGTAAGCGTGTGGTTAGTAAATTCCTTTGAAGAGTACATCGGGAAGCCCTTCCAGTTATTTCCCCTGCACACCTAGTGTTCGCTTGTGGTATGTCTTGACTATTGGACTGGTTTGGTTGGGTCCATGGTTGTATTTCTCAACTAGTGTATGCCCCCATAATGTGTTTACATGTGATTAAAGTGTGGCCACGGGCAATTCGCCGTTGGTCGACCCTCCAGTTGATCAGAGGAATCACTTCTTGAATTCTAGAATTGAACCCACCTCTCCTTTTTTACAATTAAGTGAATCCTCTCGAAACGGGATGACAGATGCGAGAGGAGTTGAAGGGTGTTTTGGTCTTTTGAGTGTCTGACTCATCGGATATGATGTTTGACACTGTCATGTTTGAAGGTTTCCCCCTAGAATGGCGAAAGGAAATCCAGCGGGGAAGGGTGAAGGCGGTTCCAAATTTTCAGTGTTGACCAGAGTCTTGAAGGGGTTTGTAGTATTTTTCATCAGTTGTAAGGGTCATTTTCGGTGTTGTTTTGCAGTGTGAGTTCTCTTTGATTGTGAAGTGTAAAGTTTGACCTCATTGATTTGAATGTTCTGTTTGGAAATAGTGAAGGACAATCCAGTGGGAAAAAGGTGGAAGCAACCTAGAGTGGCCGGTGCAGGCCATATTCGAAATGACCTTTGGTCCTTCGTTGGTTTCATTTAAGAAAAGGTCTACGTTAGGCCACTAGTGGGGCAGACCCAGTCACATGGGGATACTATGGTCGTTTGCAAGAATCATGTGTTGTTCAGACACGGTTTAAAGTCTTTCTCAACGTAGTGTTTCTCTCGACAACAATGATCGTGCTCGGTGATGTTTTGTGGTGTTGTGTTCTTATTCAGTGTGACAAAGGGTGATGCACATGCACCATTTCAGCTCTTGTGTTGGTGAATATTCTGCGTACGATCAGTTGGATGTCGTAATGTGTTGTGGTTGCTGGTGTTTCCATGGTTGTAGTGTGATTGCGTGTGACACCAAAATGAGAAGCTCCGTTCGGGAGTCTTCCATGCCTGACTACGAGGCAGAAGATGCTTCGAACATCAGGGCTCCAGCCATAGGCCTCGGAGTGAAGCTGGCGCGTGGTCAGGAACCCCAAGAGTATATGAGACCCCGACCTTATTTCTGTCATCGGTGTAGAAATTAGAGGCAATTTATATTGTTTCTATGGTTGTTCCATTCCAAACGAACCATCTGGCTATGTAAGGTTTCCATGATTAGGTGGAGGCGTGTTCGTCATGTTACCTTAAAGTCTTGGGGGTTGCGTCCCACTGGATGTAATCTCTTTAGGGGTCTTTATGGGGTATGTTGGTTAAGTCAGTATCAAAGTTGAATGGGGCTCATCCAGGGATGTGGAGATGCCGATTTGTCTTGGGTTGTGGGTTTGACGCCCGGTAGTTGGGCCCGACCCTCCCGCCCCTTGTGGTGGGGTTCTTGGTCCCCGTCAGAGAGTTTCTAAAGTTTTGTATCTGCTATTAGTTCCAATGGTGGGGAGACCCACATTGGATCTCGCACAAAGGTCTCTAGAATAAAATCGGTGTTGGACTTTCCTTAATGGTGGGGAGTCTGCTCTGACCTCCCCATGTTGGTTCTAGTCTCGTCTTGGGTGTTGGTAGGTTCTTAATGGTGGGGAGCCCTTAGGCTTCCCCTTGTTAACCTTTTGGTTCTGTTTCTAAAGATGAGTTGGCACTAGCTGATTAGGGTGCTTCTTGGTCGTGGTTGGTCTCAATGTTCGTTTCAGACAAACGACATGGTTTGACCTTGTTTGTTCATTCTATCCCAGTGTTGTGGTTTTTGTTTAATAGTGCTTGAGATGTCTCGACTTGGGAAGTTGGGTTCTGTGGGTTTAAGAGTTCATTTTCTGAAACAATCAGTTGGAGGCATTCTATCTCTTTTTGGTGGGCGACACATATCAGAAAGTCCTTCTACGTGTTTCTTGATATTGTCTTTGAGTCACTCTCTCTGAGCACGATGTTTTTTCCTCTCTTTACTTGATGTTTGTGGGGATCCCCTTTGAACCTTAAGGGAGTGTAGTCTTCTGGTTTGGGGTTTGTTTCTAGTTGTGGCTTTCCGGGGACGGAAAGCTTTATGGTGGGGAGAATTGTCATACCCATCTTTTATATATATATATATATATATATATATATATATATTATATTATATATTTTAATTTTTTTTCTGTTGAGAATTAGATAGTTTGGGTTAAGGTCTGAATTAAATTTTACTTGAGGATATATTTTAAAACGGATGTTTATTTTTCTTTTCCTTGGTTGCATCCAACACGCTGCGGTTGAAGCCGCGCGACCTCGCATGGGTCGCCGCGTGACCTCGCCCTGCTCACCGCAAGCTCTGCCCAGTGTTTAAGGCAGTTAAAGACAATTTAGTGAATAATAAAATGTAGATAAAATAAAAACAAGTGTGGTAAAATTTGACAAATTATTTTAATAAAAAAACAATATTATTTGAGATTATTATTATTATTATTATTATTGTTATTTCTATTTTAGTTTATTGCAAATATTATTGTTTTGTTAATTTTACTATTATTATTATTATGCTAATTATTATCATTAGTATTATTATTTTTACCACATGTTTTGGTTTTGAGTTTGTTTTAAGTTTTTATTTAGTTTTATTTCTAACTGAATTTTGTTTCAAGTTTCTATTTAGTTTTTTTTTATCATCCTTTTTTTTCTTTCCCACTTGCGTGACCTAGCTCTCCCCTTTCCCTGTTGCTTTTTTTTCTTTCTTCTTCTTCATCCCGTCGAGCTCCCTGGTTCTGCGCCGCCTCCCTCTGCACCAGTCCGGCAGCCTCCCCCTATCGGCCCGGTCGAGGCGCGACCACCCCCCCTGCCCTGTCCGCCTTAGCAGGCCGCCGCCCATCTCCCTCACACCTGGTTTTTTTCCCCGCTCAGAATCGCTAAACCCTCGCAGGAAGCCTCCTCCTGCCAGCCGCCCTTGCCGTCGCACGAACCCCCTTGGCCTCTCCCCGGATTTCGCTGTTTGGCCGAACCCCCCTTTCCCCCCATGCTGTCCGCTCGAGCAGCGCCCTCCCAGCTCGGAACCACTGCTTCCTTTTGGAAGCCCACCGGACCCCCTGTTTCTAGCCCGAAACCCCACCAGACCTCCCCTTTGGTGCCCCCTCCCGTGACCGCCGCTGTCCAGCCGACCCGCTGCTCCGCGACCCCCTTCGCGCAACCACACAGCTGCCCCGCACCCCCTTTTTGGTATTGGACAGCCTCCCCGCACCTCCTCGCATGACTCTGGCAGCCTCCGTCGACCTCCGGCCGACCTCCCGCACCCCCCTTTGTAAGTGTGTTTTCCTTGTTTGCTTGTTGTTTAATCATGGTTGAGTACGTCTAGAGTTTTGAATCGAGTTTGGTTCAATTTTGGTATAATTGGTCCGATGCGTTTTTTTAGGTTCTATTTGGACTTTGTTTGAGTTGCAGTTGGTGTGCGACGGATCGTGTGCACCATATTTGCGAAGTCTTCTATGACAAGGTAGGTGGTTCCATGCCATACCATTTTTAGATAATTTAAATTGCTCATTAATTAAATTATAATGTGTTCTAGTGATAAATTGTGTGATGCGAATTTTATTTTTGGACATGCTTCAATATTCATATTGATGAATTTGAGTTGTTTTAAGTTAACGCCAATGGTTTTCATGCACGTTGTGTTGTTGAAATTTTCAGATATGTTTTAGTTAACCGTTTAAGGTGTGCAAATTGTGTTTTCAAGAACGCTTGAGGTACGAATGTTCTTAAACTAAGTTTTTCAAAAGAAGGCAAACTATTTTTTGACGTGTTAATTTTTATTAGGAACAATGAGTATGTTTTAGGGGTGCAAATGAGGTTTTAGAAGGGTTGAGATGTGCAATTGATTTTCAAAGGGTTCTGGAATTTAAAATATGTGTGTTTTAATGTGAGGCCTTGTGGTATGCATATGTGATGTTTTATTAATTGAGCAACTATTTAATTAAGTGTCGTTTGAAATGCGGAGTATGGTTGGGAAGGTTTTAGGGGTTGTTTGGTACGTGCGAAATGTGTTTTCAAGTTCTTTGAGGTGTCTGTGTAATTAAATGTAGATTCCAATGAAAATGAGTCACTTTGGGTGTGTTTGTCGTGTTTCGTACTATTGGAATTTAATTGAAAATTGTTTGCACAATGGAAAAACATGTTTTAGTTTGTATAAGATGCACCTTTTGTTTTAAAGTGACGTTCATATATGAAATCGAGTTCATCGTTCTGGTGCAAACCTTTGCTTTCTAATTTTATGTGTTTTTTATAATTTGTTAATTGCACTTATTAAATTATATGTGGAGTGCGGGAGTTGTGTTTGACAGAATTATGTGTGCGTTAAGTTTTTAAAGGTATTATTACATGTGAAATTGGACATGTCTCATGTGAAAACTCTTATTGTGTGTTTTTTTATGTTCTTCAAATCGTTTAAATAGTTTATCAAGTCATGAAAGTGATCTGAACTATGTTATAAAATGGTTTTGGTGTGCGTGTGTTTTTTTTATGGTGTTTGGGTATGCAAACAGTGACGTGTGTGTGTAATGTTTTGTTGGGTTTGGGATATGTGAAAGCGACATACATTATGTGAATGTTAATCTTGTTTGAGCACAAGGGAAAACCCTGGGTATCTAGGTGGGCGGACTAGAACTAGTGCGCTAGTGAACCGGATGTGTATTGTCCCTGTTTCACTTAGCTGGATTGATGATTGCAACACTAACTAAACATATGATATCTGAGGGTCGTGGCCTTCTAACCCACGTGTTCTGAGGGTCGTGGCCTTCTAAGCCACGTTTTCTGAGGGTCGTGGCCTTCTAAGCCACGTTTCACCGAGACACGAGGTTTCTAGGGTCCCACTCGAGATAGATGAACCTTAGGGGATTTACCCACAGTGCTCTACCATCAATGATGGTGCCTTCCGTCGGCATATGGGGGACCACTTGGGTGTTAGCGTGTGTGTGTGTGAGAGAGAGTGTGTGCGTGTGCGTGTGCGTGTGTGAGAGTGTGTGTGTGTGTGTGCCCATAATGAACTTCTCTCATCCATTTTTTTTAAATCGTGTATATGAAATGAGTTCTTTTTAGTGTTTTCCATTAGCATTTGGTTTGTAACTGTTTTCTTTAAAAGTATTTTGAAAGTATAATTTTGAATAAGTACTTTAAATTGTCTTTTGATGTTGTGGCATGGAACTTATTCTCGGTGGCATCCTACTGGGCTTTTAGCTCACACCCTACATACACCTTTGGGTGTATGTAGATTATTGTTTCTTGTGTATTCCAGGTTGTGCGTCGTTCTTAGTGATGGTGGTTGGTCTTTGGCGGTCTTCTCATGCAGGTTAACGTTTGTGACATGTGGATGTCGCACTTCTCCTGTTGCTTGGAGGTTTGAGTTTGAGTTGAATTTCTTTTGTTGTCATTTTCTTTTGGATGTTGGATCATGTTTTAATCCTTTAAAGTCTATTTTAGTTAAGGTTATGTTTGGTGGTCAGTTCATAGTTTTATTTTATTCAACTTATCAGGGGTTTTTTGTTTATTATTTCGGGTAAATCGTTCCCACGTGCTAGTTTTGATACCTGGGCACTTGTGCCAGCCCGTGGGGATCGGGAACGCCCTTCGGGCCTTGCCGCGGACCGGGTCGGTCGCCGGGTCGGATGGCGACCCGGCCTGGTTCGTGACATTTAATGTTCTGAACATGATAAAGTCATCCTAGCAGTGTATCGTTTGGAAGGAGATGCTGATCAATGGTGGAATCTTATTAAGAATACGAGGCAAAGGGATGAAATTGAGTCTATGGAATGGGACGAGTTCAAGAACTTATTTTTTAATAAGTACTGAGTTTCTTGAACTGAAGCAAAGGGATGATGAATCTGTTGGTACCTATGAAGAAAATTTTACAAGACTTGAAAGGTACGCTTCTGGTATTATTATCCAACCTGAGAGTAAGATCGATCGATTCTTTAGTGGCTTAAAACCAAGTCTTCGAAGGGCGTTAGCCATAAGGGACTTCAATAGCTACGAGGAAATCGTTCGATGTGCTCTCAAAGTCGAGATGGAGATTGGAGTAACCCATCAGTCATATGGGTTTGATAAGAAGAGGAAAATGGAATTCAATGGAAAATCTAAAGAGCACACTGAAAAGAAGATGAGCTTTCCCTTATGCTCAAAGTGTGGAAAGAAACATGGAGGGAGTTGTCTTAAAGGGATACGTAAATGTTTCAAATGTGGAAAGGAAGGTCATCGGGCATTTGAATGCTGCGATAATGGGAAGAAGATGTCTAATGATGCAAACAAAGGAAGGGATACAGATAATGAACCTACTACACTTCAATGTTTCAAGTGCAAGGAGATGGGGAATTATGCCAATCAATGCCCAAATCCAAGGATTGATGATGATGGTCGACGTCAACAAAATCTTAAGGCTAAAGACAAAGGAAAGTCACATGCAATTTCTATCAGCGATGTGGAGTACGATAACGATGTGGTGAAAGGTACACTTACCATCCACTCTAAAGTAGCAAATGTTTTATTTGATTCTGGATCCACCCACTCTTTTATTTCTGAAGAATTTTCTAAGGGTATCACCGTATTACCTCAATAATTAGATGTTGAGTTAGCTGTGACAACACCTAATGGCACATCAATCGCATCAAAAGTTTATAATTTTTCTCCGATCGAAGTTTGTGGCAAAGTGCTTCCTGCAAATCTTGTGATCCTTCCTATAGTGGAATTTGATGTGATTCTTGGCATAGATTGGATTTCTTTATACGGAGCTCATATCAATTGCCAAAGAAGGGAAGTCACATTTCATATTCCAGATCAATCTACGATCGTCTATCGATGCAAGGTTGAATATAACCTTCCAGTGGAAATTTCTTCCATTTTATGGGTATTGATTCCACTAAATGAAGGTTATTTATCTCAAATGGTTGGTGAGAAACTCGCGATTAAGAATATTCCCATCGTACGGGAGTTTGATGATGTCTTTCCGGAGGAATTACCGGGTCTTCCACTAAATCGTGAAGTTGAGTTTTCAATAGAACTCGTACCGGGTGCTTTGCCTATTTCAAAGACACCTTATAGAATGTCCCCAATTGAGTTACAGGAATTGAAGAAGCAACTCTAAGAGAATCTTGATAAGGGATTCATACGCCCTAGTGCGTCACCTTGGGGAGCACCTGTTCTATTTGTTAAGAAGAAAGATGGATCAATGAGACTCTGCATTGATTATCGAGAACTTAACAAGATCACTATCAAGAACAAATATCCTCTCCCACGCATTGATGACTTATTTGACCAACTACGCGGAGATCAATACTTTTCCAAGATTGATCTTCGTTCAGGGTATCATCAATTAAGGGAGGATATACCAAAGACGGCTTTCTGTACAAGGTATGGACACTATGAATTTATAGTGATGCCATTTGGTCTTACTAATGCCCCTGCTATCTTCATGGATCTAATGAATAGAGTCTTTAGAGACTATCTTGATCAATTTTTGGTAGTCTTTATAGACGATATTCTTGTCTATTCAAAGAGGAAGGAAGAGCATGAAGATCACTTGAGAATTATATTGAAGACCCTGAGAAAGGAGAAGCTTTATGCCAAATTTACCAAGTGTGAATTTTGGCTTCAAAAAGTTGCATTTTTTGGTCACATAATCTCAAAAGAGGGGATATCTATGGATCCAGAAAAAACAAAGGTTATCGAAAGATGGTCAAGAACAACAACAGTAACTATGATCCGAAGTTTTCTTGGTTTGGATGGATATTATCGACGTTTTGTAAAGGATTTTTCACGATTATCTAATCCACTCACCAAGTTGACTCGGAAAGGAGTTAAGTTTGTTTGGACAGAGGAATGTGAAGAGAATTTCAAGGAGTTGAAAAGAAGGTTATCCAGTGCACCTGTGCTCACACTGCCTTGTAGTGGAGAATGGTTTGTGATCTACAGTGATGCATCCAAGAAGGGATTGGGGTGTGTTCTTATGCAAAATGATATGGTGATAGCTTATGCCTCACGACAGTTGAAAATCCATGAGCAAAATTACCCAACACATGATTTGGAGTTAGCTGCGGTAATCTTTGCATTAAAGATTTGGAGGCATTACCTTTATGGTGAAAGGTGTGATATTTATACTAATCATAAAAGTTTAAAGTATATTTTCACACAAAAGGAGCTAAATATGCATCAAAGAAGATGGTTGGAGCTGATTAAGGATTATGACTGCTCAATCCATTACCACCCTGGGAAAGCAAACAAGGTGGAAGATGCATTAAGTCAACAAGACCATGCTAGTTTATCCATGATGAGGATCACAAAAGATCCAACATTTATGGATTTACAAAGGATGGATCTTGGAATTATAATGGAAGGGGAAAAATCTTATCTTTCTCAAATGAATGTTCAACCATCTATACATGTGAAGATTAAAGAGGCACAGAAAGAAGATGTCGAGTTACAAAAGAAGGTGAGAAATGTTCCTAAATTCAACCTTGATTGTGATGGGATAATAAAATTCAGGAATCGGGTTTGTGTTCCTCCCATCCCCGAATTAAAGAAGGAGCTGCTGGATGAGGCTCATAGTTCTTCATTCTCTATTCATCCTCGAAGCACGAAGATGTATAGGGACCTGAAAGAATACTTCTGGTGGGATGGCATGAAAAGAGATGTTGCTGAATATGTCTCTCGATGCTTGGTTTGTCAACAAGTTAAAGCTGAGAGACATAAGTCTAAGGGGATGTTATAACCATTACCCATACCCGAATGGAAATGGGAAAACATCACTATGGACTTTGTCACAGGACTTCCTAAAACATCCAAAGGCAATAATGTTATCTGGGTCATAGTTGATCGTCTTATAAAGTCTGCACACTTCGTTGCTATTAGAGAGGATTTCTCTCTAGATCATCTTGCCAGGATATATGTAAAGGAAGTGGTAAGATTGCATGGAGTACCACTTTCTATTATATCTGATCGGGATCCGAGATTTACCTCGAAGTTCTGGTGAAGTCTTCAGCATACTCTGGATACAGAGTTGAGTTTCAGCACTGCTTATCATCCTCAGACAGACGGTCAGTCTGAGAGAACAATTCAAACCCTAGAAGATATGTTGAGAGATTGCTCCATGGATTTCAAAGGAGGTTGGGATAAACACCTACCTTTGGTAGAATTTTCTTATAATAATGGCTTTCACTCCAGTATTCAGATGGCTCCTTATTAATCTTTGCAAAACAATACAAAAAAATACCCCAATAAATTTTTATAGCTGTAACACCCGAGACTTTTATGTTATATAAATCATCAAAGGAATCTTTTTCTACACAACACTTGCTTGGCTTGCTTTACACGAAATCGTGACCTTCCTCGATAGCTTGCGTCGTACGCAATACCGAGTTTCACTAAACAACGATATGCTATTAAAATAAGACTAGCCGTTATGAAGAGTAATAACCATTTTTGGAAATTTTATAAATTTTATTTTTCAAAATGGACATCATTTTTGGATTCTGAATACCGAAATTAGCCTAGGGTGAAATTTTGGTATTTTTCGGAAAACATTCAATTTTTTATGAATAGTGAAACCACTAAGTGGTAGGTTAAAAACTGAATTTTGCATAAAACATAATTTTACCGCTTCTGTGAATGGAATTTCGAAAATCCGACAGACACGGTTAATATCAAGGACTAAAATGTGGTTCAATGAGACGAAAATAATTTTTGGTGAATAGTAAATTTTTACTTTTTTTTACCACGGTTAATAGTAAATAGGGTAACTAAGGGTAAATATGATATTACTATTACCCTAACACATGTCCTAATTCTATTGGATAAGTGTAATTCGACCAAAAACAACCTTATGAATATAATATGACCATTTAGGTCCACTTGGATTAGATTATGACATTTAATATTATTTTATTTAATGAATAGTTAAAATAGTTAAAATCAATGTTTAATAACTAAAACATTTTTAATATGGAGTTATACATAAGATAAATTCGACTATAAATATTAATTAGAAAGCTAAACAGATTTCCTACATAATAATACTTTATTTATAATTTTTAGACTTTATATAAATTAATTTATTTATGACACAACGATGATGCAGTAATTACCCTTTTAAGGAAATGTTAACATAATTGATGTTATAAATGCTCAAATAAATGTAATTTGAGACTTTTTATGAATTAAACTAATTTTCTAGGTTACTATGATATATTAGTGTTGATTTAATCAACTTGGTTCGAACATATAATTCTGTTACGACTTTCAGAAAAATCATATATCAAATAGTGTCAAAATTGACACAAAATAGTTTTTAAATCAAATATTATATTATTAATTGTTATTTTATTCCTAAAAATCTAAGTTTCGGCCAAATGACTTAGATAAGGATATATATATATTAATAATAAACAACTCGGGGTTTGTTTGGCATGTTATAGTAAGTGTATTAACCATATAGTGTAAGAAAACAAAAAGTCACGGTAAAAGTTAAATTATTTAACTAAGAGCTAAATCTAATTGATAAGGTTAAAATAATAACCTAAACTTGTCTAAATCTTATTGGTTGATAGTATTTCGACCCATACCCACATTACCTTCAAAATAAGACCCTTTTGAACCATTATAAACCGATTTTGACTTTAATATAAAATAATATTTTGAGATATTCCTAAGGTGCCCCTCTCCTCCCTTATAAAAGGGCACCTCCTCCCCCTCCTCCTCACACCAATTTTAGAACTCAAGCTCGTCCAACCCCTGCCATTTTATCCTCTCCACTTCCCTAGAATAATCCTAGAGGTCCTGGTCTTCTTCAAAGACCAATCTTAGTTCCCTAAGTGGAGGATTCAAAGAGGCGTTCCAAAGAAGAGGTAATATCCATTACCGATCTTTTCAATTTCTTTCTTCTTCAACTTCTTCTTCTTTAGTTGTTTCATGATAAAGTAATAACATAAGTATTACTTACATACTGATATGTTATTATAAATATTAAACAACCCTAATTCACCTTCTATCCATCCTACGGAAAAATGAAATCACCGCGCGTGCGTACGTACGGAATACCGTCTCCACGCCGTGGCGTAATCTATTTTCCACCATCACCTTACAAGGATGGGTATAATGGTGTAATGAGTAACTATTTATGATTATTATAAAGTAATATTGATACTGAAATAATATATATATACTCCAATACAATTCCACGATCATAGGAACGATATCATCACTCGTGCGTACGTACGGAATACCGTCTCCACGATGTGATGCGACTCGTTCTACATAATCATCATTACATAGTAATTATATAAATGAATTGAATGAATAAATATGATATATGTTACACTAATACCATTCTGGATATAAGGTATCTATAACCTTAAAAGAAGAATAGGAATTTATTCGGCAAAAAACGCATAAGAACAAAAGGCAATAAAATCCCGAGTAACAAGTAACAATGAAATATTACTAACAAGAAGCTAAGAATATGACCATATATAATATCATATCAATATGTATGATTCTGGAATAAGTCAATAACATTATTTAAACCATTATACAGGAGCTTCGGAAACGTACAAAGAAAATCGGACCTAAGGTAAGGGAAATATCACAATCTCATTTTTATCCGAGATTGTTTATTCGTAAGTATTTAATGGGGTGTATTTTATCATCCACATCCATGTTCCCTCAATATGTCATATTGTTTCCATCCACTTAAAATAGTTTAAATCCAACTTTACCCTTCGTTGAGTTTTTAGTAAAGAATATGAAAGGAATCTTTTGTCGTTTTTTCGTACGAGGTACTTTTTGACTTTTCCAACAAAAGTACGAAGAATGTTTTTTTAACTTATACGGCTTGAATGGATTCTTAAAACATTATTTCCAAGAAGCTTCCTTTACAAGTTTTCAAGTTTATTTTTAATCAACTTCTTTTAGTTTATAATTGCATGACATGTTAAGAAAAGAAATGTGTTTTTGAAGAAGAAATGATATTTTCCTCAAGAATGGAGTTCAACTGTTTTATCAAAATTATTTTCCATCTAAGATGGTAAAGGGTTCTGTTTTTATCCCTATTATTACATTGATTTGATTATGTTGTGAGGGAATTATTTTTATGAAGTCATTTACCTTATATGATTTGTTTTATGATGTCATGATGTTTCAAGAATCTCAATTTTGTTACATGTGTTATGCGATGATGTATGATTTATGATTATGTGGCACACATAAGAAAGTATTCATTATAAGATGGGTGGGACCTATATCTCCCTCCAATGCATTGGGTAATGATTTTATATCTCATGAGATTGACATGGCTGGAATGGTAGGTTATACCGGTTCAGTGAAACGGGACTGGAACGAGGGTGACTCGGTTCAGAAAGGGACTTTGTCCACTAAGATAGTCTTGGCAATGAGTCATGACTAACAAGAAATGATTTTCCATGATTATGTGTGCATGCCACAAAGTTTCAAGTTTCATGTTATGATTATGGGGATCTCATTTTCACTTCTATGATTTGTTCCATGTTAAGATATTATGATCTCTTTTGCAGGTTATGATTTTCAAAAAGATATGATATGATTTTTTATTTCCTTTATTTTCCCTTGCTGAGCATTTGAGCTCACCCTTTTATGTTTTATTTTCCCCAGGCCAGGAAGATGGATATTAAGTAGAATATACTAAAAGGGACCCTAGATATGATGAAATAAATGGGAGACACTGTAGAAGATTTATGAACCAGTTGTTTATGTTTCCCAGTTTCTAAAGACACTATACCTATACGGTCCTTTGTGGTTTTGTCATATGTTGTAATAAGTGTACTTCAATTTTGAAGTATTAACAATGTATGTAAAGTATGGGTCATTATAATAACGATATTTAACAAATGATTACTATTTTTTCCAATAAAATATATATAATTTTCAAAGTTTATTTTTAATATAATTATACCATTAAAAGGTTCCAAAAATACTTTTTAGAAAAATAAAACTTTTAATACTTAATATTCGATTTATTCTTATCATATGCATATAAAAAATAGAGGATGAATTTAAAAACATAAAATTGAATATATATTATATAAATTTAATTAATATAATCCAAAAGGATTTATTTTTTAATTTATTAGTATATAACACACTTGTGAGAATTAAAATAGGTTTTCAAAATGATATTTATTTTTATTTAAAAAAATTATTTTCACTTCCAATTAATTAGTCACTAGTTAATTCATTAAAAATACATTTCTAAACCATATTTTCATAATTTATTTAATATTATTAGTTCTCATCATTTTAATGTCTATTTAATGAGTTTTGTGTAAAATAATAATTTTTTTGTATATCGTCGAATGGTAAATCATTGTATTTCATGTAACACAGGTTATAAAAGAAACTCTATGTTATGAAAAATAAAAGATTCAAAAATTGTGTATATTGTACGATAAACTAGGTATTGTGTGTAACGTATGATATAAAATAATTTAAAATAATTTGAAATAATATATTTCATAAAATCTAGCGATGTTATATCCTACCCCCTTAAAATGAATTTCACACTTGGGATTCATCATGGTTAATAATGGGTTAATATTTTTTATAATTAATTTATTTAAACCCACATATTAAATATTAAATATATAAAAATTCATTAAAAAGGAATGTGGGAAATATAATGGCCCCCTGATGTAATGCATAACTAGGATTCCATATAGGTAGAACATTGGTGGGAAATAAAAATATGGATTTGGAATGGAAAACTAATTCCCATTGACTAATAGAGCATGATAGAAAATGTGGTCAAGGGAAAGGAAATAACAATAAAATCAACCATAAAATAGGTGTAGAAAAGGTCATTGATATCATAATAAATTATGGTATTATGATTACATTTTATTTCAATATACTTTTCCAAAATTTGAAGGATTCCTTCACTATCTGGACAGAAATCATAATGAAATATACATACTTGACAAGTAAAATTTCATCCTTTAACCATTTTTCACATCAATCACATATTTTGCTCTAGATAATGAGTATTGATGATGAATTTATCACACCTGACGCACTAAAATCAAATTTTAAAGATCACATATCCCTAAAATGGATGACATGATATTCCAGCTAGCATTAAACATTATCCAAAACCAAAATGGTTGGTACATGATAAAATAATTTCCAAAATGAATGAACCTTAATATGATAAGTTAATCTTCAAAATTCAAAAATAATGCCGAAAGATGAAAATAAATCATTTCATAACCCAATATCCCAAATAACATCAATAACCTAAAAATTAGTTTTTTAACCTAAAATTTTATCCCATACCTTCCATATTTCAAGACCAAAAAGATATTAATCTCCTTTTGAAGTATCATTAATCACATAATAACCAAATCACTTTTCAATCATGTGTTTACCTATATGATAACACTTGTGCTCCAATAATCAACTCTATAACAAATATCATATAAATCAAAAACGTTATGAAAACCTTATAACTTATTTATGAATAAATAAAATGAATACATTACTTTAAACTGATGTTTTATATATACTTTAACCCAATAAAATATCACATAATATTTCATTAATAACCTCAAAAACAATTTCATATTTAAAAACCTCAAATAAGGTGACTAATAATTTGAAAATATGATCATACAGAGTCTTATATAACAATTATGGTATCCAAAACTCTTAAAATAACCTATCTTGAAAACATCCAAATCTCTAAATTAATCTATACCATCCTTCAATACCAACTATAATAACCTAAGGACTGCACTCCCAGATCATCTGTCGGGATCAGTAACATTAAATTTCTACCCTAAATGCTGATAATTTTGAACGATTTTTTTTCTTAACATTTCACTATTATAAGTACAATTTGATCACTTCCATCTTCGGGGACCTCTTAGGTTTATAGATATATATAATTAAGAAAAACTTCTATGTAAACAATTCACATGACTATAAATTATCATTTCCCCCACTTGAGCTAACATATATTATTTCACATTAGGTCATCAACATAATACTTTTGAAATACTTTATATACATATACCATTCAAACACATTCTCTATAAACTATGAAGAAATAATCATAAGATTTTTTATCTCAAATTCTTAGCAAAGATAAAAATAAGCTTGAGAAATTGAATTTTATCAAATGAGCATATTTGTGCATATGTGTATGATGAAATAATCAATGTGAATAATAAAATCAAAAAATAACTCAAAAACATTAAGATATATATCATCCAACATGAAAACATGTAAAATAAAAGTGTCATCATAATTGATAATCATAATCCAGGTGATTTCAATCATGATCATGAGAATCATTATAAACCCTTATCAAGCATAAGGAAAACCCTTACGTAACATGGGAGGTTGTTTTTAAATTTCTATTAAAATCACTCTTACAAGTGGAATATACATATGGTTGACTTATATACCCAATTCATTGGATGGAAATCATGGACCCACAACCCTTAGTTTATTAGATAACTATATGTCATTGATTAATAACATAACCACCCATTAAATGTCTAATTACCATTACATAATCATAACACATAAGTGGTTTAATTTAATAATAAAAATAGTATCAACCATTATCCCTTTAATAAAATTATTAACCCACAGAAATGAAACATGTTACATAATAATATTTGTGATACATGACTAACCTGTGGAAAAGAAACAGGTTCCATAACAATCCCTTTGAAACAGTCTTAATCCATCCAGAGAAAGAATAAATATGGAATCAATGCAAAAATATCCCTACTGTAAGATAAGTAAAATGAAACTTTTTTGACATTGATGATTGTAAATACCATTAAAATATCATTAAAAATGTTATTTTGAAAATTATTATTTCCTTTTAGAAAGACACTTTTAAAAACATAAAATATTTTTAATATTCTTTTATTTGAAAAAAATTGTGAAGGATTATAAAGGTACCTTTTAAAACCCATTTAAAACATTTATTGGTGAAAATATTCATTCATAAATGAAAGACAGTTTTTAAAACATTTTTTAAAACAATCCTTGAAAACATGTTGTTGGATGGAAAAGTGTTTTCAATAGAAAAGACAATTTTTCATGAAAACATTATTTTAAACACTTCAGATCATACAGAAATAAAAATGAATGGAAAACATTTATTTTCTAGAAATAAATATATTATATTAAAATTAAGTCGAATTTTTTTTAGTTAGTTCATTATATATCAATATTCAAGTCTAAATCACAAACAATCCCCATAAATGATGACATTGTAATATTAAACTCTTACCACATTGGTAAATTTGAAACATAATCAATATGAAAGAATTACATTAAATAAGTATTATAAAATAATTATAATAATTATACTCATGATATAGTACACCTCATGAAAGAATATAGGTGTATAACAAAACTAGCATCTCAAAGAAGGCTAATTATGGAAAAATTCAATTACTGTTTTAGTAACATTGAAACTGAGAACCCAATGAAAGAGAGATACTAAAATGGATATGTAAAAACCCATAAAATTTAGTTAAATATTAATAAAATAAATTCATGGTTATTATATACACAAAACTCACAAAAATAATATGTGAGTATGGAATGTATCTCAGGGAAATATAAGTCAGATGCGGAAAACCCTTACTACTTGAGTGGATTTTGAATCATGAGATATATGAAATAAGAAATTCAATTTAAAAATTAAATATCATGAACTAAATTAAATTCATCATATAAAATTTCATTTGGTAGTATATACACCAAAAAAAATAACTGAGTTTGGAATATTGAAAAAGTCTCGTTGAAATAAAATTGAGACTAGATATCTCCTAACCTTAAGTCTTCACTCTCATCCCACATGATGAAACCTACTATATATAAAATATTAGATTATTATAAATATATTAATAACAATAATAATATAAATTATATCAAATATGATTTTATTATCACTCTATACTACTTTTTTATAAACAATTCCATGTTAACGTTACCTTTTAGATAATAACCACTTTGTTTTTTGTAAATGTTTTTAAGTACAAATTTAGGGTCCTTATACATTGATATTTACTTCCAAATTTCAAAAATATCAATCATGATATTAATATAATATATATTATGTATTTACTTATTTATAATAATCTATAAATATATAAAATGGAAATGAAATACAATGTTTATGGAGATGGTAGGTCATACAAGCTCGTGAAAATTGTTTCCATTTTTTATCGTATTGAAAGAATAAAAAGTAAATGATATATATATAGATATATTATAATTCTAGTAGAATTCTTTTTTATTATAAAACAGATATGTATATCACTCACATCATTAGTATATTCCATGTAAAGAGTGAACAAATCACATCGCTTCATGAGACTGTACTCCACCGTACACATGAATGACATTATCGTATTCCCATAAAATGGAAATCTTGAAGGTATGTGTAATATAACAATTAAATAAGTTTAAATATATCATAAATATAATATATATATAAATAATATATAAATATAATTTTGATCAGTATACCCCCACCATGATAGGTGTTAATGTAATAATGAACAATATCATTTTGTGAGCTAGTCATCCACTATACACACAAATGATGATTGTCTATCTCATTATATGGAAGTCTGTGAAGTTGTAGGTCTTATACATAACATAAAAATAACTAATTATATTTAATATAACTATGATATTATATTATATTTATACAAAAATAATTGTAGATATTTTTTGAAGAAAAAATAAAATATTCATTGATGAAAGTTACATCCTCTTAGGGTAACTCCTATTGGTTTGAACAAAAATTCCTCCCTTGGTATTTATTATGGAAAAATTAGGGATTATAGTATTATATTATTGATGTTTGGAAGATATTTTTTAAGAGTTTGGATGACCCAAAATTATTCAAAGGTTTGTAGAATGGTGGAGAGTGAATATGCAATTATAATGTAGGAGAATTAGCATTCTTATAAGTACCAAAAGGGAAACACTATTAAGATGTGTCGATTATATCATGTGTCAGAAATAATAAAATATTTATTATATAATAGAATATATTGTATAAATATGGATATCTAATTGTTTTGGGACAATGTTCTAGGTCATGTTTCCCCTTAATAGTAATGTTTAACCACAAGTTGACTCATTTTTACCTTTATCACTGTAATTAATTTAAATTTATATCACAAATATTACTAGTAAAAACTAATTTTACCTTAATATATATTATAAATCATTATTATTTCAAATATTTAATCCAATTTTCAAAATTAAACTCTCATATGTGGTAGAATTTAATTTAAAATGTATCTCATAGAAGTGATAATAATGCAGGTTTTTAAAGGGAAAATGTTCAAAAGTTTGAAATGATTTTATAACAAAATATTGAATGAAATTGATTATAATTAAATAAATTGGGTTAAAATATTTATAATTTATCTATTATTACTTGGTAAAATTTTTTAAACAAATATTAACATTAAAAATTATTTATATCAAATTTCAGTTTTCAATTAAATTTCAGATTTTATATTATTCGTCAAAAAATGAAACATCTAATAAAAATAACAAATATTTACCCCAGGTAAATTTTGATATTACTATTTATAAATTTAATTTAATTTTTTAAAATGAATTTTTTAAATGTTACAAAATTTATTTGAAAAACAAAATACGCAATTAATAGCCATCAAAACTGCCTTTTAAAAAAGTATAACTTTTATACATAAAAATGTATTTATTCTTATCTTATTCCTATCCATTATATTGGAGGAATGTAAAAAATATTATTTAATATATATTATATAAATGTACTAAATATAATCCAACTAGAGTAATTTTTTTAATTTTTTGGAATAGAATGCACTTGATCCCATTAAAATTGTTTTTCAGAAAATGATTTCCATTTATTTTCAACAAGTAGTTTAATTTTCATATATAGTTAATCAGTTAGAAAATTATTAATTATAAATTCTTTTGAGAACCAAATTTTCATAATTTATTTAATATTATTCATTCCCTACAATCCAATAGCCACATGATAACTATCATGTTAAATAATAATATTAATATTATATGGTTGTCCAGAAAAACATGTTTTGCATAGAACAAAAGTTATATAAAAAACATAATGTTATATTTAATTCAAAACAAAATTTTTGTGGCATATAATTCAAAGTATAAAATTTTATTTTTGGGTAATGCAAGCTCTCAAATAATATAAATTAATTTTAAATAAGATATTTCATAAAATCTTAGGATGTTACACATACATCGTATCATATATGTAAATTTGGTGTTATCATTTAAAGGAGAGGAAAGTAATTATGATAGATAATATGAACATAATAATATGAATTAAATTTAGATAAATATTTATTTATCATCATATAGAGTATATATTTCATTAATGAGTTAATGATTCCAAAAAGTATAAATAATACAGAGTGAAGTGTTTAATTTTAAAGAGTTATGATTAAAAAATCCCAAAAATTTGATTGGGTATATAAATTCACACTAAAAATTATAGTCATATATTTAAATCTCAAATAAAGATTCATATTTAAATATTAAAATCTTTTTATCTGAAAATTTCCCTTAATGATACTAGAAAAATATTTATAAAAAAAATGTTTGTACTATAGAATAATTAAAAAATATGTCCTATAATATAGTAGTCAATAAACATGATATTTCAAAAGGAATAATATCATGAATGATCAAAAGTGGAGGAATAAAAATGTATTTCATATAATATAGGTCATGAAATAATATTAAGTAAGAAGAGATAAGTGAATCCCAATGAAGGTAAAATTTAAATGTAAATTTTTTACGGTAAAAAGCATGGAAAAATAAAAGTGTTTTATGTATTTCCTTATAAACTAAGAGAAAATTCTATGTGGAACCTTATAAAATTATTATAATGAAAATATGGAAATATGTTATTAAATAGGGAGAATATGATTTCATAAGAGTAACTTAATACAAGAATCCCCTTACCTTAGGTCGTTTTTTTTTCATTGTACTCACACCTCCATTATAAATAAATTATAGTAATTAAATCATTATTCTGTAATTATAAAATAGTTAATGATTTTTTTTATTTTTTCAATTGAAGTTATTTATTTACATTTTATTAAATATTAAATGGTATGATAAGATGTTTATTCAAATTATAAAATTACAATTTGAATATATTGGTATTGATCATTTTAATTTATCCATGTATTCTATTTCTGAAAAATTCATTATATATATGTAATAATATTTATATACTAATTATCCATAAATAAATTAATAAATTAAGAATATAAATATTTTAATAGGTGGTTGAAATTACCATGTAAGGATGTGTTAAGAAGAGATAGAGATAATATATGTATATATATATATATCATATATTTTATAACTAGAATCTAATTGTGTAATTACATTAATATATATTGTATGTATTGAATAATATTTTGTGGAGGATTTTTTTAATAAGTAGAATGGATATTTTTTTAATATGGGAAGAATAAAATAAGAATAAAGTGTTGTTACAACATCGTTGAATAATACCCCATTACTAATGGACTAATGCTTTGATGGATCTGAGTTTTATGAGACTAAAATTTCTCCAAGACTCTTAAGAAGAATAATTAGTGGGATATGGTCATATCATATGCAATAAGATGAATTTTTTATGTGATTTTCCCAAATGATTAAAGGGTGTATTTATACATGGAGTGGATAAGTATTTTGAGTTATAATATTGTATAAGAAATTAATTAATGATCATGCCTTGAAATAGTGGTCATGTATATGATCAGTAATATTCATCAACACCCCTTTGACTATGAAAATATATTGCTTCCATGATAAAAGATTTTTTTCATGGTGATGTCATCATGGATCATTGTTACATCCTATCTACCAATTTTTTTTAATTTTTTAAATATTTATTTGAAATATACTAAATTTTTATCATAAACTGAATTAATTGTAAAGAATTGAAAATTCCATGAATTTTTTTTAAATTATTTGGAATTATTTAAAGAGTATGATATTTGACGGTGCACGATTTTGAGGCCCGGTGTGCCTGGAATAAATTTCTAAACTATTTTTATGGTACATTCAGTAAACGTGCGGGTGACATTTTCTATCTTCAGAATCGGTGCTCAGATTAATAGTCCAAGTGCACTATTAAATATGTAGCACCCATATTCTCTTAAGGGAAGCTTCACATCAACTCCAGTAGTTCAGGAGAAAAAGATAAATTTTGGACTATACAGAAAAAATAATAATATAACATTACAACTAATTTTATTTTCTTTTCCCTAGGGGATGAGCGGTGGTGGTGGGGACCGGTGACTTGTCAGGTAAATTAATGACTTCACTCATAAACAGTTTAAATCCACTGTTGTTAATTAAAAGAGGTTTATTAATTCATTTAATAACCCTCATTAATTCCTCAACACGTTACTCACCTTTCCCCCTATTTTTTAAATGGATATCGAGTTAGGTTTTGGAATGGGTTCTTCAAGATAAGACACTCTGGTGAAGTCCTACTGAAACATCCACCATTGGAAGATGGAAGCATGGGTAGTAACGATTTGAGATCAATGAATTCTGATATTTCCATTAAACGTGGACGCTCCTCCCACCATAACTGCAACACCTCCAATGGATCTTAAGGTAGGGGTTGTTTATTAATTTTAGAAATTTTCTCAATTATATTACTCGTTCTTGAATTTGGGGGAGGTTGTTGCAGGGGACTTGAATGGGGTTTCAACAATATTTATGTGATGTATAGTTACCCCATTGTTATAATGATAACACGGAGGGCATTGGACAAACGAAAAAGGCTTGGACCCTCTGACGCATGACATTCATTCATTATTTGGATGGGGCCCATTCCATCTTGAGGGAACCCTGAATCTGAAGGTCGTGTGATGAAATAGGCATCCTGAGAAAATCGTAGGTGAGATCTGAAGGAAGAACGGACCACCGGAGCTCACTAGGTGGCCTGTAGAAGAAGCGATGGCTCCAGTGACCGGCACGGCGGCGTCGGTGGATTAAGGAGTCACCGACGGATGAGGGTGGCACCGACAGACGAGGGTGGTGGTCAAGGACCACCGGCCATGGTGGAAGAGCAATGCTGTGATGATTGGATAGGTAGCCAATATCGGTTCGGCCGTAGAGATGGAGGCAGTGGGCAATCGCGCATTGCATTTAATGGAGTCGCGGCATCATAGCTGAAATGGTTCTAGTAAGGGACCTACTCTATTGGGTCACTTGGGTGATAAGTCTATTTCATTATGTCATTTGGGAGGAGGGACCTGCGACCCTTAATGGGTCATGCCAACTTGTGGGCCACCGCCGCGGCCAATCATAGCCAGGGCGGGCCGGGTCGGTGTGCGGCCCAACCCAACCAGGCCAGCTCAGGCCAGTTTGGGCCGGGTCAGACCCAGACTGGGTCTGGTCAACCTGAACCGGGTAGGGTTAGCTTAGGTCGGGTCGGACCGGTCCGGGTCCCCTCTCGGGCCTAGAAACACTTAAAGGGCCATAACTTGCGAACCAGACGTCTATTTTACGAACCGTCTGTGGAACTAGGATCCTTGGAGCGAGGGTTTATTTTTGAGATACTCCACATGATTTTTTGATATAGATGGAGTATGGAAAGTTTTGATCGACTCTAAATCCAACTGATCCCTTGGCACTAAAATGCATATAACTTACAGACTGGGTGTCTAAGAGATGCATTGATTGTTGCATTGGAACCCTTGTGACATGACAGATCATCGGGTAACTTCTTTGTAGGACTCTGTACTAGTTGAAATGAAATCAATGGCTTGAGGAGCAGTTCTACCAGAATCAAGCGTGCTATGAGCGTGAATCCAGTGGCTGGAAGTGAGGTGGAGGTTGGAGACATATCATACAGAGGATCATACCAAGTGATCCTTTTTGGGTCAACACCAATCAATCATGTGTGCATGAAATCCTATTTGGTCAGTGCTTAGTAATCCTATGTGGGTTAGCAGACACTAATCTTGTGTGGGTCATATCCTGTGTGGTTCAGCACTCAATGATCCTGTGTGGGTTAGTGCATACTCATCTTATGTGGGTGAGAACCTGTGTGGGTCAGCAAGGGTTAGTACCAATCGACTCTTAGCGGGTCGGATCATGTGTGGGTCTTGCGTGGGTTAGTACCTATTGATCTTATGTGGGCCAAACTCCATGTGGTGAGCAGTAGTTCCTCTTGACAGAATAAGATGATCTATCTTCTCAATTAATCATTTTAACTTCTGTTCTTTACTTAAACCTGGTTTGAGCTGAGTCTTTTTCTTTGTTCTTTGTTATTGCGATCATGTTTTGTGGGTTTCCATGAACAATTCTGAGAGGCCTTCGGGGTCTCAAGGTCCGTACATTATTTTGTTATAGTCACCCCTTCACGGGCTTTCCCCGCACCATGTTGTGTCTTTTGCAGATGACGAGAATCTTGGTTGAGTCTTTAGGGTTCAAGGACCAGGCGCTACACTGAGGAGATTGGATGACGTGGAGAGCAGTGGAGATGAGTTATACCTACCATTCAGGTAGGATTCTTGGTGGAAAATTCCTTAAGTTATTTTATGTTTTTAATTTGTGGTTGTACCTTTTAGTTGGGCATGTATTCTAACCCTTTACATCCAATTCTAACTATTATACATAGTTGTAGTTACTAGTTGTGGTTTCACCTTACTCTTCCATTGTGTTTTAATTTTGTATAGTGTACCCTACTTGTGTGTATACAGGTTTTGAGGAAATGCCTTCCAATTTTTGGGAAATGTCTTTCCAGTGCTAGTCAACAACCCATGTCCAATGGAAGGTGGGCTTGGGGTAGTCATTCCATGTAAACCGAGGGACGAGCTGTGAAAAAGTGGTATCAGTGGAGTCGGTCTACCAAAGAACTAGGTATATGATCTTTTTAATAGAGTAATAATGTTATGTGTTTTAACTATGGTTTCAGTTCGGGGAGTCCAGTGTTGGTATGGTGGCCAATGTATCAACACACCAGGACCCTGAATTCTAATTTCTTACTCAATTCACAAAAAAACATATTTCATGTGTTTTGGAAATGTTTTCCTTTCATATAATTTGAGTTAGCTCACCCGGTATATCTTTTTGATAGTGGCACAGCTGTTTCTTTTTCGGATGCCTCCATGTAGATAGCCAACCATGATTCCAGATAGAGTACATGATGACGGCCCACTGAGCGACTAGACTTCATTGTAGGGCCCTCTTACTGTGCTAGCTCCTTCGGGTGGTGCACCAGTAGCAGCACCACGCATTGGGAAAAAGATGCCACCAGCCCCACTAGCAGACTGCACACACTGATTGAGCACATTGCACGAGTTCCAGAGAAAGAGGCCTCTTATTTTTTGAGGAAAGATAGATCCCCAAGAAAATGGGGACTAGATAGAGGTTGTGTCTTGAGTTTTTCTCTTGGTTGAGTCACCAGCAGAGTAGATGGTTATCCTAGATGCTATCCTTTTCCCAGGCACAGTAGAGGGATCGTGGAGTTTGACACTGTAGAAACATGACAAGGATACCATCACCTAGATGTACTTTGAGATCCTCTTCAAGGAGAGGTTTGTTCCAGAGACACTACACTCAATGCGTATTTAGGATCTCTTGCACTTACAAAAAGGCATCATGACAGTAGCCCACTAATCGGCGAGATTCCCTGACCTCTCATGCTACTCCACTAAAATAGTATAGGACCCATTCTTCAGGGCCCAGACCTTTGATCATGGTCATCGGAAAGAGATCAAAGTGTCGATGATATCACTGAAAATCTTGATATAGGCTGTAGTGCTCGAGCAAGCATTATTTTTGGAGAGCTTCATATCTGACCAGGAAGGGAAGGTGAGACCCACCACCGGACGATGGGTAGCTGATTCATCTGAACGAGGTAGTATATAGATGACACAGAGGTCCAAGCAGTCCAAACCCACCAATGGATGACCCCGGGATGCAAGGTTAGATGTGTGGATCTCACGAGGCAGAAAAGGTCAGCTAGGAGGTAGATGGTGATTCACATTCGGAAAGCAGGGCCACATGGCTTGTGACTACCTGACCCTCCGTAACAACAATCAGCAGATGGTTGAGGGACCGCTAAGGAAGAGGTAGAGATTTGAGAAAGGAGGTCCATAGGGTGGAAGATGAGGTATTGGAGCAGTCCGTACAACAATTGGTGGGAGGAGATTTGAGGTTCTACCGCCACCACCACTAGGACGACCACCACGACCACATGGAGTTGGTGTACAGGAGAGATCACAGCTACAAGAAGGAGAGGCATATGACCACGGTGCTCTAGAGAAGATTAGAGGTAAGATCTATGTCTATTCCACCTTAGCTGGTGTATTTATAGACATAGGTGACAATCACTCAATCATTTCCCAGACACTCATTCTGAGCATGAAGATTCTGATGGGGTTGTTGGCTTGATCCTTTCAATCAGAGACTCATACAGGAGAATATTCGATGATTGCACACTACTGTCGATAGTGTGAGATTAATCTAAGTGTTGAGTACTTTGGCTGGGAACTCCTATAAGTAGCGTCGAGGACTTACGGCGTCATCTTGGGTATGGACAGGCTATCCAAAGCCAATGTTCAGATCGACTATTTTAAGGGCGCAAAATGTGGTGTGTCTGTGAGGATGGGGTCAGGTTTACCATAACCAGTGATACGAAATCCTTTTCATCATGGGATGGACTATATTAGAGGAGGTTGAAGCCGATTACTCATCATACAACTAGCCTCTCCCTCAGAGTAGTTGACATTAGGATTCTGAGTTATCCTGTAATGGTGGACCAGTATCCTGATATTCTCCTAATGATGTTTAGGGAATACCTCCATGCATAGAGGTATAAATTTACATTGACATGTACCCCAGGACAAAAATGATATCTACACCATCATATCAGATGGCTCCAGTGGATTATTGGGATTTATGGGTATAACTGGAGGAATTGCAAGGAAATGGGTTCATAAGGCCCAGTGTTTCTTTATATGCATCAATGATCTGGTTTTCCAAAAACAAAGATTGGAGCTTCAGGATTAGTGTATACTATCGGTTCCCGAACTAGGTGACCATGAAAAAAAAGTATCCACTTTTGAGGATTTATTATATCATTGACCAGTTGAATGGAGCTCGATGGTTTTCAAAGATAGACCTCAGATCTGGTTCTCACCAACTCACGGTACGAGATGAGGATGTAACGAATCCCACATTAAGATGTTGGTATGGCCACTATGAGTACATCGTAATTCTATTCATCATGAGAAACGTTCTGGTACTATTCATGGGACTCATAAATAGCATCTTCCAGCCATACCTCAATTGCTTTGTGGTGGTCTTCATTGACGACATCATGATATACTTGGCATTGGAGGAGGAGCATGCCACACACCAACAGATAGATCTAGATACACACTGAGTGCCCCAGCTTTATGAAAAGCTCTCTAAGTGCCAGTTTTGGATATAATAAGTCTACTACCTAGGGAAAATTTTCATGGTGGATGGAGTCACAGTGGATCTAGTAACGATAGAGGTTGTTCTTGCTTGGGAGCCATCCAAGAGTGTGATCGAGGTCCGGAGTTTCCTAGGATTGGCTGGGTAATACCGGCGATTTTTACCTGACTTTTCTAGGGTAGCGGAACCCTTGTAATCTTTGACGAAGAACGAGAAGCATTTCTTGTGGATAGAGAAGTGCCTGTAGAGTTTTCAGGAGTTGAGGCAAAGACTGACAAGTGCCACCATCTTGAGGCTACCAGAAGAGGGAGTTGGGTATGTCGTCTACTACGATGCATTAGGGACTAGACTATGTTGTCTCTTGATGTAGGAGTGATTAGCGATCACCTACGGCTGATGACAGTTGAGATAGAATGAGTAGAACTATGCTACACTTGTCATTGAATTAGCAGTAGTGGCCTTTGCACTAAATATGTGGTGGCACTACTTGATGGGTGATCGATTTACTATTTACTTTGATCACAATAGTCTCATATATATCTTCTCTCAGAAGGACCTAAACCTAAGATAGCGGAGATTGATAGATTTATTCAGGGACTATGACTTTGATATAGTCTTCACTCCTGGGAAGGGGAACGTAGTAGTAGATGCACTCCGTAGGAGGTCCGGTCTATGACTGTAGCTCCCCCACTTCTACAAAGATTTCAAGAGACACATCTTTGGGACATTGACTGCATGGCCCCTCTTGCTCAAATATCCTCGTGACAGTCTCCTGATGGATTTTCTAAAGGTGGGGAGCACATCATTCTCTCTAGGGGATTCTCTATGGCACAAGTGACCCTATTGGTGGAGGTGTTGAGGGACTTCCATACACCCCCTTTATAAGTACATCCAGGAGTGGAGATGATAAAGAAAGACATTTGGCATCATTACTAGTGGCCAGGGTGGAAGAAACCAGTGGTAGTGTCTGTATCTTGATGCCTCACTTCACATCAAATGAAGTCCAAGCTTCATGTACCAGCAGGCTTAGCTCAGCCACTTGAGGTACTTGATTAGAAGTGTGATGGTATCTCTATGAACATCATGACAGGGCTACCACATACGTCAATGGTCCAGGATTCCATCTGGGTGATCATTGACAGACTCACCAAGTTTTCCAACTTCATTCCCATCCGAGAGAAGAGATCAGTAGTGGGATTGGGACGCCTCTACATGCAAAAGATTGTGTGACTAAACAGAGTTTCATCGATGATCATATCAGATTGTGATGCACGTTTTACATCTTGAATGTAGAAGGGATTGCAGAAGATGTTTGGAACCCAGCTACGCTTGAGCACCACTTTTTACCCTCAAATAGATGGTCAGACAATGTGGACCATACAGACAGTCGAGGACATGCTTCGTGCTTGTGTCCTCAATTTCATGAGTAGTTGGGAGGACCACCTACAACTGGTGGAGTTTTCTTAAAACAACAGTTACCACTCCACTATAGGCATGGCTCAGTTTGAGACTTTGTATAGGATACCACGCATATCACCTCTCTACTGGATAGACCTAGGTGATTCAATACATATGGGTCTAGAGTTGGTCAGTCCTACCACAGAGAAGGTGTAGGTCATCCAAGAGTGGATGCAGATTGAATAGATTCGGCAGATGTCTTATGCCAATCGGAGACGGAGACCCATGGATTTTGAGGAGGGATACCATGTCTTCATATGGGTCTCACTTCGATGAGTATTATTGAGGTTTTTCCTGGGCAGAACGTTATCTCTAAGGTTCATCGGACCTTTCCATATCCTTAGAAGAGTAAGAGAGGTGGCGTATCATGTAGCTCTCCCCCCCCCAAAGATGAACTGGGTACATGATGTATTCTATGTTACATATCTGAGGAGATATGTGCATGATCCATCACAGGCTATCGACTGGGGTGAGCTGGACTTCGATGATGGGGCGACATCTTTCGAGTTCCCGGCGGAGATAGAGGATCAACAAGAGTTGTTCCTTCATGGGTGATCGATTCCTCTAGAGTTAGATCATTGGAATCATATGAACCTCTAGGAGAACACATGGGAGCAGGTGGCTCAGATGCATGCTTAGTACCTCCATTTGTTAACCTAGTTTTGTTCTAGATTTAGGGATGAAAATATCAATGGTGGGGAGAATTTAAGGAAAATTACATTTATATATATATATATATATTAATATATTTGGAATATTAAGAGTCTTTGAAATTTGATGGTGTGTGATTTCGAGGCCTGGTGTGCCTGTAATGAATTTCTGATCTTTTTTAAGGTACATTCAGTAAACATGTTGGTGTAATTTTCTATCATTTGAACTGGTGCTCGGATTAAAAATCATAGGGAACTGTTGAATCCGTTGGGCCGGGTTTCGCTTAAAGGAAGCATCAATTCAACCGCAGTAGGTCGGGAGAAAATGTTAAAATTTGGACTTTATAGAAAAAATAATAAAATAACATAACATGTTATTTTATTTCTTTTCCACCAGCAGATGAGCGGCGGTGGAGGGGATAGGAGACTTGCAAGAAAATTAATCGATGGACTCATCAACTGCATAACTCCACCGTTTTGATTAAAAAGTTGTTCATTAATTAATTTAATGAACCTCATTAATTCCTCAATGTGTTACTCACATTTTACCCTATTATTTAAATGGATCTCGAGGTGGGGTTTTAGAATGGCTTCTTCAAGCGAGGAAAAATTGGAAATGTCATGTGGAAACATCAACTGACAGAGCATGGAATCACAGGCAGCAACGATCTGGGATCGATGAACACCAATGAATCCATCCAACATGGCCGCTCCTCCTACCGCAACCGCGACACCTCCAATGGATCTTGATGTAGGGTTAGTTTATTAATTTTAAAATTCATCTTGATTCAATTCCTAGTTCTTGAATTTTTGGAAGGTTATAATGGGGGATTTTAAAGGGGTTTAAATAATTACTTTGTTATGTATAGTTACCCCCTTATTATAATGCTAATGAAGAGGGCACGAGCCAAAAGAACAAGGCTCGGACCCTCTGCTTCTTGATTTTCTTACGTTCTTTAGAGGAGGTTTGTTCCATTAAAAGTGAAACATGAATCTGATAGGTGCCCAAAGTTGGTCACATCCCAAGAGGATAATAGGCACATCCAAAAGGTTGAATAGACCACTGGAGCTCACCCAGTGTCCCATGGAAGAAGCGTCAGCACGACATTGTCAAGGCGGCACTGGTGACCGGTGTCGGTGGATGAGGGCGGCAATCAGAAAAACCTAGCCATGGTGGAAGAGCAGCACTACTCGCTGCTGCGGGGGCCGGACAGGCGACCGACAACAGATCAGCCGAGGCATAGCTGGCAAGGGACCAGATCCTATGGAATCACTATTTCATATTTTGAGACAAAGAGAGGTCTCTGGAAAATAACACATAATATAACAAAAAAAATTATAACACATAATATTAACATGGTATAATCAATAGATTAGAAATTTAATCCAATGAATAAAAATTGAGTTAAGAAATCACTTACCACATTGTAATCAACTGAATCGTATGAAATTTAAAAGTAATAGTTATCAATTGAAATATTTGAAACAATGAATGTAATGGGATATTTGATATCATATTTCAAGGGGAATTATACTCATGATAAAGAAAATAAATTTGTTATTAATAAAGCATATATCTCACAAAATTAAAAGTGAGACAAGAACCCCTTACCTCATACATACCTTTATTTTTTCTTACTTTAACCTCAAGTATAAAGGTTCATGAATGTTATTAATTAATTAAATATAAAATGAAAATATTTATGTTAAAATATATGATACTTTTATAATTCCTTAACACCTTTAAATATGTTGTTCTTTTCATTCTTTTAAGTGTGTTTGTTTCATGGTTTCATAGTGGATTCATTTGTGTATAATTAGTGATATTCATGTTAAATGGAATAATAATGCTATAAGTAAAATGTAATGACATTAAAACACTTCCATTAGTTTATATGACACCATATATCATTTTTATTTATATTATGATCATGATTCATTTGGTAAAATGACAATGATATATGTTCATTTTATTTTGGCGATTTTTTCAACCATCATGAAGTATATTCATTTTATTTAATATTATGCCAATATATTAGTCCGAAAATAAGAAAAATGTAAAAATATACCTATTAAAATCTAATTTAAAAATAATTATCCTATTATTACCGTCCATTAATGTGGTGAGGGAAAATGAAAAATCATTAACCAGAGAGATGTTTAATGTCATAATTTGGACAATGGTTTCATTTTTTGGAATTAGTGGATTTAAGAAAAGGGGTGGATAGAAGATATTATAATATAAATATAAAATTATATTATATATATGATTCTATATATATTAAAATTTTATAGATTATGAAATCTAATATAAGGTAAAAAATAAAAGAAATTAAGCGATGTTGTTTTGGAATGTTACCTCTTGAATACCACCTCATTGAAGGACCCCATAAGAAACATGGAATTTGTTTTTAGGTGATACCAAAAGAACATGTACGTTGAGAGAGTGGGGAGGAGTGGGTTTTTTAGAGATTTTAAAATATTCAATGGTTTTGGGGATAAAGGGGTGGTTAGGAGTGGTATTTATACTTGAGGAGGGGTGATTGTTGGTGATTAACTAATGGCTGGTTTTTTATTTAAAGGCAACCTAATTTAGGTTGAATTGGTAAAAAACAAATTCGGTAGGTAATTAATTTGTTAAATACTAGTTAATTTATAAAAACACAATAAACACGTATTTAATGTTTTAGTTTTTATGTATTATAATCTTTTACTTTTTAACTTTAAATAGCTATATTATATTACATATACCATGGTAAATATTTTTTATGATGGTATACTTTTATGTCTAAAAGAAAAATGGACTTATTTCCTTATTTTTACATCCTTATTCCAAATTCAAAAAGTAATTTTAAAAATGAAAACATTGGAGTAGAAAAATATATTAAAAAATAATTCTAAAAAATGAAAAGAAAAATGTGTTTTTAATACCAAGAATAAACTTTTACCAAAATAAGTTATAAATATTATTCAAATGAAAGTAATTTTATTATATCTTACTAAAAAAATTATGTCCCTTTGAGATTGATTTTAAATCATATAATGATTAATATATTTAAAGAGAATTATGGTTTTATAAAAATTATTTTTTTATATTGTAAATTTAATAAAAGTGTTAAAAACTAAATATTAATATTTTATAATATAATGAAAAAGGTTATTGAGGAAAACAATTCTTTGAAGATTAAAAAGAATTTGTTAAAAACTATGTACACATTCACAAATAATTAATAAATAAATTAACAATGTCTGAGAAAATTGTGTATTTAGTAATATGTTTAATTCTATTCATTCCATCCAAGTTAATGTCTTGGGTATAACAATTGTGTTAAAATAATAATATTTTTGAGTTTATTTAAGCTCAGTGTTCCACGTAACGTAAGGTATCAATGATAATAAATTTATTGAAAACTAGAATACAAAAAAAATCTTGGGGTGTTTCATTGTTACCTCATTAAAATGAAATTATCCCTATAAATTTATCATTCAATAGTCAAAAGTTTAAAATTTGATAATACATTAATATAAATTGACATTGTAAAAAAGAATAATAAAACTTCACTTAAAAATTGAATGTTGGACACATAAAGTTTCATAAAGTAATGCATAATAGGGTTTCCACCTAGAAAATTAATTTTTGGAAAATTAAATTATGTATTTGGAAGGGAAAAATAATCCACAATAACTAATAAAAAGTAATAGAGAACATGGTCAAGATAAGTTTAAGGACCAAAAAACCATAGAACAAATATTAATGAAAAAGGTCATTGAAATCATCATAAATGAAGATAGTTAGATAAAAAAATTCAAAACCCATTGAAAATATATTCCCACATTATTTCATCTCATTAGTATAGTCTCATGTTTTGGTTATTCCTTGACAAATTTTTCTTTCATTTCATACTCCATGAAACGAGTTGATATTTTCAATTCTTGATGAACAAGTTGATCAGAAGATCCAAAATGGTATGACAAGTCATTCCATCTATCTCTAGTTATCATCATAAAAAATGGATAGCCCAAGTTATCCAATTAATATAAATATTCATATGTTTATGTAACACATTAATATCTAAAACCATGTCCAATATTAAAATAAATAATTACATAAATGGAAACATTTATGAACCTTCCAAAAGTTTAAAATCCAAAACATTTGAAATAAGGTCACTAAATTTTAAAAACCAACTTATCATTAATCCCCTAAATAATATTTTCTATCAATTAATTTATACCCAACAAATAAGTGAAGATCATTGTCATCTATTCATTAGAAACATATTAACCACCTAAATTACCATAAAACAATACAAAAATTGGAATTATTTCAAAAATTAACTATTTCCTCATACCATAAATCAAAAAATTCTATAAACTCAATAAGTAAACCCACATTTTTATTATATTACTAACTAGATCCAATTTAATTGATTCTATTCCATTAATTTTCTAATAATGAATCATATCTTAATATCATTATTATCCCAACTCATTCACATATTAAGGGTTCTATTTTCATTAATCACATGTTCTCCAAAAATATCTCCTTACCACCTCAATCACTTTTCTTGGTTACCAGTACCATTCGACATATACCTTCAATTACCTATGGAAAAAATATAATTGAAAAATATATAGATATTTCATTATTCCATAATACCAAAAAAAGTGATTCTACAACATTTTTCAAGTATTCCAATACATAAACACTCAATCATTCCACTTAATTCATAATCCATTTACTATGAATCATATTTTTTTCCTTAACACTTCTTTCATCTCATATGTCATTCTTTGTCTCTTCACCATCATAAATATAGCCATTAATCTTACAACATTTTAAATTATCTTCTCGATGTTTCCCCCTAAGGAATATAATTGAATAATTCCCATACATTCCACATTTAAAACATTTATATATCAATGATGTATTAGGAATACCATTATTCTCTTTCATTTCATTAATAAACCCTTTCAATTTCCCTTTACGGGAACTTCTTTTATGTACTCATTTTCCACACACAAAAAACCTCTTGATGTTCCACCAAATCATTATCTGTGATGCCTTTTCCCATATTCTTTAAATGAGTAAAATTGATCATTTTTTCCAATATTTCCATTAGGAAACTCCATATTTCACTAATTAGAATGTCAAGAAACTCATCAATGTTGATATTATTGGATATATTATGGGATGGTTGGTTAGGGTTAATAATAAGGTTTCTCCTACAAACTATCATTTAAATTGTTTTCTCATAAGGAAGATCATTCCATTGTCAATCACATACACCATTAAGAGGATTAATCATAGTTCCAAACTTTTCCTAAAACAAAAGAAACATGGTGTGGGAAACACTAATCATGGTGGGTAGCCATATAATCCTAAAAAATCATTTATAGAATTTCTAAATGATAACACATTATTCTAGGACACCTTAAGTTAAGCATATTTCGTTCATAACCATTATAAAAATGTTAAGATTTTATCTTACACTTATTCTTATCCCCACGATTTTCAGAAAACCATTCTCAACCCAATTTCAGAATATTTTTGAAATCATGTTTTGATACATACTCTAATAACCCAAGTTTTCATACAAATATATTACATCTATTTAAATTAATATTCAATAAATAAAAATATTATCCATGCCTGAACCATAAATTTTTATAGTATTTGGAGATTAGATAAAAAATATTATTATTTTATAAAATATCTTAATCATATCCCTTAAAATCATCTCACATTGTATTCCTCTTAATCATACCCTACCTAATCCTTTATTCATGACCTGGGGAAGGAAACATAAGAAAGGTTGAACATAGATGCTCTGTATGGATAAAAATAAGATTTATCAATCCATGATCATATGAAAATACAATATAATATTAATGTAATGTGGTCATTAACAAATCTTAAAAAGTTCATTCTAAACCTATCATAGATTATAATCATGCTTCATGTAATAAAAATTATCATTTTATAAAAGATGGACTATAAGAGTGAGAAATCATCATAAATTAATCATGATCCATAAGAACATGTAATAAATGTATATAACCATCACAAACAGTGAAATACATTTCATATATCATGGTTTACTACCAAAACAATCAACATAGTGGATCAGGACACAGTTGTCTCCAATAGTGGATCAGGACGCATCTATTTCCCATAGTGGATCAAGCCCATAAACCTTTTCTAGATTTGTATCTCATGAGATAAAAATATTTACCCAATGAATTGGAGGTATACTGTCATGAACCAGGCCGAGTCGCCATCTGACCTGGTGCCTGACCTAGTCTGCAACATGGCCCAAAGGGCGTTCCCGATCCCCACGGGCTGGCACAAGTGCCCGGGTATCAAGATTAACAAGTGGGAATGATTTTACCAAAAAAAAGGTAGAAAAAAAACTAGCCAGATAAATAAACTATAACTGAAAAAAAATACAACCAGACACGTCTTTAAACTATGAACATTTTTAAAGTCTAAAACTCGAACCAATAACTAAAAAGAAAAGGCGACAGCAGAAACAAAAGCTCTCACTCAAACCACCCGGCAGAAGAGAGGCCACAAGGACACCACTCTGCATGAAAATACCATCTGCAACCTGAACCACCATCACTGAGCATGAATTCACAACCTGGAATGCAGAAGAAACAAAATCTACATACACCCAAGGGTGTATGTAGGGTGTGAGAAAAATTCCCAATAGGATGCCACCAAGAAAAAAATGTTCCATGCATAATTATTAAAAGAAAAATACATTTTCAATTCAACAGAATAAAAATAAACAAGTGTTTAAAGAATTTTTAATGTAATTGGTTTTTAAGGGGAAACTTCCCTAAAAGGAAAACCACTTAAATTAGCTTACACACACTCACACACACCCACACACGCATGCACACACAAAGACGCACACACACACGTACACACGCAGACACGCACTTTTCTTGGTAACCCCAATGTCACACTGTCTACCGATGGTGAGCAGAGAGCAGAGGAAGAGCACACTACATGGGAGAGTCCCTAAAGATACTAGCGAGAAATGGGACCCTAGAACCTCACGTCTTGGTGAACCATATCATACATTCCCGTGCACGAGCCACTGGTAGGGAAACACCTCCTACCATAGTGGTCTCCAGTCATCACCCAATGTTTGGTTAGTGTTGTAAGCGTCAATACCGCTATGTGAAACTGGGCCGACGCCACTCCCGTATCACTAGCACACTAGTCTAGTCCCCCCACCTAGTACCCAGGCTTCCCGTTTGTGCTCAAGTAATTCAATGTTCACGCCACATGTCATAATCATACGCCCAAACCCAATAAGATACTACACACGCAAAAACAACCATTTTCACACACAAAATCCATTTGAAATAATACACTCGCTAAAAACATTTTCAAAACACGCTTCACACTATTGACATAATCTAATAAACCACTTAAAAAGTTTATAAAACACCAGAAAAGGAGTGTCACATGGTTTTAAACCCACAAAGGTAACCACATAGAAATCCAAAACACATTCCAACATCGCACGTACTCTAATACAGTAAAAATTGTGACCTGCACCACCAAACGGTAGGATGGAAAACCCTTACACCATAGGAAAAACACCATTGTCTAAACCACATAGTTTAACATGCCAAAAATAGAAGCATATAAAGCAATTTAGATGAAATTGCTTAAACATAACCACTAAGATCACGCAGAAACAAATTTTATGACCAAACCCACCCAACGCTATGTTAGAAAAATAGTTCTCACCACATGCACTATTTAAAAAGATAATAGCACAATTCAAAAGTCACAGATAGAGTTATCAGCAGAAAACACCCAATAATCTGAACAATTTACTAAACAATTTCAATACAAACCAGACTTCAAATAGAACCATCTTCACACTACAATAATTAATTAAATAATATACGAAACAAATTAAACATTGTAAATTAATCTATTAGATAACAATTAGACGGGGAACCACCTACCTCGAGATAGTGGAGGATTGACCGAGGTGAACCAAAACATTGTGACCTTGGCGCGAAACTCCCGCCGCACGACCATCGCACCCCAAAGGACCTCCCATAAACCCAAAACACGAATTCAACAAAATCATCATGTTAGAACCATATAATCGGTCCTTATATCCGTCAAAAAAACAAACCAAAAAAACAAAACTCAAATTGAATGGGAAGAGACTCATCTAAATAGGTGGTGTGCATGGAAGGAGGAGGTGGTGATTCTTCGGGGCTGCTCACCGGAATAGGGGGAAAGCCGGCTGCAAGGGGAGGATGATGCGGCAAAGCCTCATTCTGGCAAGAAGCGGGCAATCGGACTGGACGGGGGCACTCGGACAAGGGAAAAAACGCACTGGAGTGGGTGCGCTGGCAGGGGGAGGGCGCTGGCCGGAAATCTCCTGACGAATTTCGGCCAGGGGCAGAAGGGGGGGTAGCGATTTGGGCTGGCTGGGAGGGAGAGAAGGGCAGCTGCATGACGGGGTCGGGGGCAGTAGTAGGGGGAGCGACGGCTTGGGGGAGACGCTACAATGGGGCTGGCCATCAAGGGAGGCACCATGCATGGTCCGGCGTGGGAGGAGAAGGTTACAATGCATGGGCGAGGGTGGTGAGACGATGAAAGGCCGAGGGAAGCAGGGGAGGAGTCGGCGGCGGCCTGGTGAAGGGGGAGAAGGGTGCGCCGAAACAAAAAAAAATGATGAAACCCTAATCAAAAGAAAGAATAAGTAAGTAACAAAAAAAATAAAACAAAATAAATAAAACAAAACTAATAATAATTGTAGTAATAATAATACTAATGATAATTATTAACCAGTTACTAATGATATTCTTAAACCAAAACCATGAGAATAATAATATTACTATCATAAAAAAACAATTTATTAAATCAACGCATTACTATCATTTTTTTCACACATTAATTTTATTTCATTATTATTATTATTATTTCATTTATTTAATTGGTTGACCATCGAGCAGGGTCATACGACGGCCCTCATGAAGCCGCACGGATTTGCAATTATGCTTCGTCTGTGCGCCGCATGATGACAAGCCCTAAAAAAACTCATTTAATTTTATACATTTATTATTAATTTCTTTTATTTAATTATTTTCACATCGGGAAGGCGAGCGGGGAAACGAGAGAGGCTATGTGGTGACCTAGGCGAGGATGCACGTCTTCGATAGCGGCGCACTGAAACTTTGTCAAGGCCAAAACTCTCATTTATCAGAGCAATGTCTCAGTTGGGCTCGTCCCATATTTCATATCAATAGAATAATAATAATCAGAAGAGTTAAAAATTATAAGGTCAAAATAAAATTTTGAAACATGATGCAGTGAAAAGTCCGGGTGTGACATATACATAGTTCCGACCCATTATATAATGACAACCACAAATATCTGTGTCACAACAACATAAATCCTTTATCATATAATAACCTATTAAAATAAATGAGTTTTATAAACAATTAATCAGAGCATAACCCATTTAAAATAAATAGGTTTTGTAAATATCTGACCATAAAAAATAATCCAACCCTAAAAAATAATAAGTGTGCTATCATTAAATAATATCCTCATTAATAAATAATTAACATCAAAAAAAAATCATATATGGAAAATAATTTTGATAGATCACTTAAAATAACTCTTGACAAAAATAACATTTCCATTTTAGAATCATTTATTTTTATAGAGATTAATAGTAATGATGGAAAAACATTTATTTGAAACGAAGATTTTAATATGGTAAATTAAATATAAAATCATTAAGGAATCATGATTGTGGTAAAATCAACTCACACTGTATATGTTAGAAAACATTCATTCTGTAATTTTTTTCATATAAGTCACAATGAACATCATTCAGAAAATATAAAATAGAATCATTTCAAACCCATTTTTAAAAAATTAAATCATGAGTAAAAATCAATTTAAAAAATTCATAATATTTTCATAAAATAAATTTTGGAAACAATTTTAGAAAACATGTACATGGAAGAGAAGTGTGTTTTAAGAGAAATTTTAAAGAGATACTTTTTAAAATAAAGCCCCTTATAAATATCATATCATTAAATTGAACATTAATCAAATTAATATATTATGTGTGTCAGATATAAATACTCATAAAATATTTAAAAATAAAAAATAAAATAATAAAATTTGAAATCACACATAATCATAACATGGAAAAGTATATGAAGAGGAGATTTAGCCAATTGACTAGAAATTGAGTTTAGAAATCTCTTACAACTTTGTAATCAATCAAATAGTATGCCCTATAAAAGTGAAAATTATAAAATGAAAAATTTAATACCTTTATTAAAATGATATTAAATATTTTATTTATTAAAGGATAGTATACATATAATAAATAATAAATAAGTGTTGAATCAGGCATATATCTCAGAAAAAGTAAAAGTGGGATGAGAAACACTTACCTTATTCTTCCCTTTATTTTTTCATACTTGAACCTCCTATATAAAGTTCTAAATAATGTTATTAATTCATTATAAAATAATAGTAACATTTACAATATCATATATGGAAATTTTAGGACCTATTAAATCCATTTCATTAATAATATTTCATTATTTTCATTGTTTCGAGGGAATTTGATTCATGGTTTCACTGTTGGTTCATTTGTTTATAATTATAGATTTTCTTTAAAATGATAAAATGAACAAATGAATGGAAATTAGATGTTATTAATAAATTTATATAAGTTTAACTGGTCCAATATATCATTTTATCCTGTATGAGGAATATTCACTTGATAATATTTTAATTATAAATGTTAAGTTTATTTTTGTGGTTTTTTCAACCATAATGAACTAGTATCATTTTATTTAATATTATATTAATATATTATTTCCAGAATATTAAATAAGTTATCATATACCCACTAAAACATTATTTGACCATAATAATACTTTTATGAACATCCTTGATGGTGGTAATGGAATACGAAATATCATTATCCACATATATGTTTAACAACAATAACTTGGACAATGGTTACATTTTTTTATAATAAGAGTGATGAAAAAATGTCTGGAAAAAAGATATTACATTATCAATTTAATATCATATTAAATATATGATACTATATTTATTCCACATTGATTTATGAATTAGTTGAATATATGGTAGAAAAATAAACTAAACTAAAAGGGAATGTCTGAGAAAGTTACCTATTGAAAATCACCTCTTTAAAAGACCCCCTAATGAAAATGGGATTGATATTTGTGTGAGACAATTAGAAAATTTTTGTGGGAAGAGTTTGGGGAGAGTTTTTGTTAGTTATTTTAAAATATTCAATTCTTTTGAGGAGAAATGATGGTATGCGAGTGGTATTTGTACTAGAGGAGGGGTGGTTTAGGTGATTAAATAATGATTATTTAATTTTTAAAGCCAACCAAATTAGGATGGAATTAATTTAAATGATTTTTTAGACTATTAAAGTTGTAAAAAATTTTTAGGTCAACAAACACATCAACATACCATTTACTATTCTATATTTTTGGTAATTTATTCTCTTAATTTTTAACTTTAACCCGCTGCATTATTTTACCTACAGTGCGGTAAATATTATTTTACTATGGTAACTTTTTTCATGACTAAAAATTAAAATAAACTTATATCCTAATTTGGACCTAATAATTGAAAATTAATAATAAATGTTTAAAAATTAAACACACAAATTAATGAAAAATTTAATTTAAAATTAAATTGAAAAGAATGAAACAATAAACAGTTTTCATAAAAATGTGTTTTTAACACAAAAAAATATACTTATTCAAAAATTAGGTATAAAGATTATATATATTTAATTAAATAAATTATATCTAAATATAAATTGTTTAATTTACATTTATATTAATTTTAAATTATAACATGACATTGAAATATAATGAAAATGAGGGTTTTATAAAAATCCATATTTTTTAATATTCATTAAAATATAAAACTTTTATAAAAATTATAAAAAATTCACCCTAATATAATTTTGACAGGATTAAAAAAATGATGTTCATTTAAAGATATATATTTTTTGAAATTATCGAAAATTACTTACACTTATTTTCTCATATAAATAAATAAAAATCATTTTCTTAGTAAAACATTTTTTTGAATAATAAAACGACTTTACTAAAAACTATGTGCATATTCACAAAAAATTAATTAATAAATTAACAATGAGATAGAAAATAAAAAATTTCATAAAGTGGTTAATATTATTTATTCCTTGGAGTTTAATGGAATGGTTATAATGGTAATTTAAAATAATAATATTTTAGAGTTTGTTTATGATCGGTGTTATGTGGAACATAATATATTGTGAAGAATAAATTTATTTAAAAAGAGGCATAATAAAAACTTGTGGGGTGTTAAAATAAAAGAACATTGGATTTTGGATGAGTTTCAAGATACTTGGAAGGCCTAGATTCATCCTCTTAGGGGTAAATAGTGATTCTTAATTCCTTGGATGGCATATGATCATCCTCCAAGTGGTCGGTAGTGATTCGTGATTACATATACTACCACGGATAAACCTCTTAATAGTTGATAGTGTTAAATAATTAATTGTTTGGCCTTTGATCATCCAACTAGGGGTCGGTGGTGATGCATGATTATTCAGACATCTAAGGGACATCCTCCTAGAGGTCTTCAGTTACACTTGATTGCTTAGATGACCTAGAATCATCCACTGAAGGGTTGGTAGTGATAAATTATTACATGGAAGGCCTTTGATCATCATTCTAGAGGTTGATAGTGGTTCCAAATTACATAGACTACCTAGTAACATCCTCCAAGAGGAACAATGTGATTCATGACTACTTTTAATCCCTTTGGAAATTCTCTAATGGATAAATAATATTTCCAAACCACTTTCAAGCATTTTTTATTTCCTCTAAGGGGTTGGCTGGAATATCAGATAAATTTCTGTATAAAGACATGTAACGCTAGATGAATATGTATGTTCAATTAATGGTGTCACCATGGGTCCCAAGGAGTGGACATGGTTTTGTTTATTTATGTTTTGTACTTATTTACCTTACACAATAACATGAACTTATTTATCAAATTTAATATGATTTTTTAAGTCATTGGTGGTGGCATTCTAAGTCATACTTAGACCCTGATCGAGTGACTATTGGTATGTGAGTAGTCATTAGGGTTTTATGTTAGGTTATTAGAAAGCTCTATATGATTTTTTCATGATTTAAGCTAATAGGATAAAACATGGGGGATAGAACTGAGCTAAGACACAGAACCAATTTTATAGCGCTTTCAGTTTTTATATTTTGATCCTTTTTTGTTATCATTTTATATGACACTCCATTATATATTCCATATTGATATGTATATTTTTTAATTTGATATAGAATAGTTTATTATTATTTACTATCACTTTATTTAATGTTTGTTTATTATTTTACTAGATTTTTAATGTAATTTTTATTATTTTTATTGCAGTTACACTTTGATACAATGTTATACTATTCTCATCATACCAAAATAGTATAACACCCTGTCCCCATAAGCTCGGAGTCAGTGTATTATTTTAATACATTATCATGATTAGAAGGAATAAAAACCCAAAGTACCGATCATTTTAGCAGTCATAGAAAATCGATTACATACATGGACATTACATTACAATTCAAAAAAAATAGAACATAGATAATATTTTGAGAACACCATTATTCCCCTAGATTATCCCTATGAATAAGTCATAATATACTACTTCACAAACTAGAAAAATTGAATCACAAGATTGGGTGAGCTGAGACACATTGTAAGGATAAAAAGTATAGCGGAAGCTATTATAAATAATCATATACTTTTAAGGTAAGGTATTAAACTGAAACACAAGATTTTTAAACTTAATATTCATCATGATATGTCAATAATAAATAAAATAATTCCTTCTAAACATTCACATGAATATTATACTAGTCGAATAATCACATGTAATATCAATATCTAATCTCATAATGAAGTAATGATTATTTTTAGAAGTCATAACCACACCATCAAGGACTCATTCCAAGACTTTACATAATCAAGTAAAACCCCAAACTAGTCTATATCATGTGACCTATTGATGCATCTTGGGGATCTTGTGGTTCATTCCCATAACATACTAATTCCAACACATTCCTCTTATTAAAAAGGTGAAACATAACCAACATAAACATTAATATTATAAGTATCATATGAACTGTTAATACTTTAACCATAAACCATTAATGGTATCTAAATAGCACAACCATAATCAAACTGATCATAAAGCATTCAATAAAATTTCGTAGAAGATATCCTAAAAGATCAATCACAATTAAGTTTAAGATCCAAAAATTGTTGTTGAAATAGATGAAAATACTCTAAAAATCATTAAAAATATCTTGACACAAATACCCCTTTTTTATTGAAATCATTTAGTTAAAAGCTTCACACATAAAAAAAACACATTTAAAAACAAATTTTTGAATCAATGTGTCCCATACCACTTTGAAACTATTTAAAGGAATTAATATCATTAACATTTAGGTATATATAAAAAAATACATAATACCACTTTGAAAACATGGACATTAATGAGAATGGTTTTTAAGAATAAATATTTAAAACATATAAAACAATGTTTTAGTTAATGTTTAACTTATATAAAATCATAAAATATTTATTTAAAACATATTTTTAAGAAACATGGAAATGGATGATAAATATATACCATCATATTCTTATATATACTCAATCTCGGATAATAATGAGATTGCAAAATTACCCCTTACCAAAAGGTCTAGTTTCTTCTATGCGTGTTTAAAACTCATGTATAGTGGTTTCAAACATATAATTAACTTGTAATATAAACATAATACTATTTATGATTTCATATATGATTAATTTATGACTTTTTATTACCCATTAATTTATCGAATCCATGTTAAAACAACATTTTGGCTAATAACCTTATTTGTTAATTGTGTTCATTTTGACTTGTTGTTATTTATCCTATTAATTAGATCATGATTTACTTACTTAAAGAATATAAAAATGATTTATATATCATATATAGTTATTATATGATTATATAACAGTATAAAATATATGGGATGGGATAAACTATTCATTGAGAGGGTAGACCGTACATATACATGAATACAGTTTCTATTTTCTTATCATATTGAATTGAAGCAGGTAAATGACATATATAGATATATATTATTCTAGTTTAATTATTATTTCATATATTTCATATTTATTTAGTGTATAATTTTTTATAATCATTCTCAAATGGTTGTAATGGAGTATGCATCACATTGCGTCATGGAGATGGTAAGTCGTATGTACTCATGAGAAACAGTGTCATTCAATTAATTGTCAAATGGTATGGAATTGGATGTTATATTAACAATAAATAATAATTATCATATAATATTCATTATTTATATCTATTATAATCATCAATATACCCATAAAAACAAACTACTGTTGAAATAAAAATTACACCATATTGTGGAGATGGTAAGTCATATGTATTCACACATGGTGATATTGTTATATATATGATTGATAAAATATGAATATTGTTGTAATATAATCATAATAGCATCTAATATTGTATATGATACTGTATTTATTAATTTATTATGGAAACAACAAAGGAAGATAATGGAGAAGAAGAAGAAAAATGGAATTGAATTGGAAAAATAATTACCTCTTCTTTGAGTATATTATTCTGAATTGAAAAAAGGGACAACATAGGTCGGATTTCTACCCAAAGTATGGGAACTATGAATAAGTGAAGTAAATTTTGAGGGGAAATTTGAAGGGTTTTTTCTATCTAAATGGACATAGAGGTGTGAATAAAATAGAATGAGAAGTTTACTTCTATAAGAGAAGGGATGGGAACTTTAGGGAACTCCAACACTATTGATTTATTATAAATTTATTTCTTACTTAAAAAAATATCTAATGTGATTTATTTTGAGGAAAATATTGGGATGGGTCTATATCCTCTCGACCAATAAAATTTATACATGTATTGTTTTATTTTATAACATATTATTTTGATTTATTCTTATATATCTCATGAATATTATAACCATATAACCATTGATGTAATAATTATTCTATCCAAATAAAAAATAACCTTAATCATTCCACTTAACTCTTAATCCATTAACATTATTTCAAAGTATTATTCTATAATACCTCCTTCATCTCATATTTCTTTTTTAATCTTTTCATTATCTGTAGTATAATCATTACTTGTATAGCCTTTCTGATTCTGAAAATCAACAAAAATGTAAATCACAATCTTAGAAACACATATCATAGTGATATAGTTATGAAAAATCATTTATAGGATCCCTAAATGATTCCATATTCTTATAAATCCAAAATTCCATAGGATTCGACTGGGTCAGCCATTACCAATTATTAAGGATGATATCTTATACATAGACTTATCATCGAAGTCATTCAATGGGTTATGTTTTCTAATAATTGATTTCTAAATACAATTTCTAATGTTATTGGTAAACATACATTGATACCAACTATAAATACCCGACCCCAGAATCCAAGATCTAGTGCATTATTTTAATAAATTTGAATTATTATAAAGAATGAAATCCCAAAGGACTGATCTATTTAGAAGTCTTGGAAAATAAATTACATACATGAACCTTACATTACAATTAAAAAATAAAATATATCACAGATAATAATTTGTGAATGCAATTATTCTCCATGATTAACCCTGAAATTCAGTCATAATATAAATCTGAACATCCTGGGGAAAAGAGAAACACAAGAAGGGATGAGCTCAGATGCTCAATCTAGGTAAACAATATCGCAGAATCTATCAAAAATAAGAATAAACTTTTAAGGAAAGGTATAAAATTGAAATGGATGACTTCTAAACGTAATATTCAATATAATACGTCAAGAATAAATCAAATAATTCCATTTATACATTCCCATGGATATTTTATTAGTCAAATAATAACACCTAATATCAATAACTAATCTCTTAATCAGGGCATTAATAAAGTTGGACATCACAACCACCCCATAAAGGCCTCATTCCAAGACCTTAAAAAAATGGGTAAAACCCACAAACTAGTTAGTTTCAATAGACCTGCCAATGCCTTGAGTGGCTATTACGGTCCCTACCAATCGCTAACTATATCCAATGCATTCTTATTATGATATGGGTCAAACATAGCCAACATAAACATTTGTATTTAAACTATTATATATAAAGATAATACTTTAACCAGAATTCATGAATGGTATCTAAATAGCACATTTATAATCGAACTACTCATAAACCATTGAATAAAATATGGTAAATGATATCATAAGATATCAGTCTCAATTAATGATAAGATCCAATAAAGGATTTTAACGTAGATGAAAAAACACAAATATGATCATTAAAAATATCTTGAGAAAAATTCCCCCTTTTCCTTAGAAATAATTTATTCAAAAGTCGTTCACTTATAAAAGAAGACATTTAAAATGATATTTTTGAATCAAAGTTTCCTATACCGCATTGAAACTTTTTAAAGGAATTAACATCATTAAAATTAATTTCCCTATAAATAAATACATAAATCCATTTGTAAAACATGAACATTAATGAGAAGGATTTAGATGAATAAATCCTTAAAACGCTTAAATGTTTTTTCAGTTGAAAAATACATTACATAAAACCGTTAAAAAGATTAATTTTGAAAAAAAAATTTAAGAAGCATGGACATGGATGATAAATATTTCCTATTAAATACATACATATACACAATCTCGGATAATAATGATGTTTCAAAATTGACCCTTACTTTTGTTATGATTTATTTTATGCTTCTCTAAAAATCTTGTATAGTAGTTTTAAATATATTATTAACTTGTAAGGGAATCATAATACTATTTATTATATGATATATTATTTGTTTATGACATTATATTACCCATTCATTTATCAAATTCATGTTAAATCTATGTTTCGGGTAATACTCTACTTTGTTAATTGTGCATTTTTTGACATGTTATTCTTGATACTATTACATAGATCGTGATTTTATTACTTCTAGACTGTAAAAAATGTTTTATACATCATATATATGTAGTATATACAAATATACATATAAAAAATATATGGAATGTAATACACCATTTATGGAGACGGTATGTCGTACGTACGCATTAACGTTGTTTCCATTTTCTTATTGAATTGAATGGAAGAAGGTGAGTAACAGACACAGATATATATATATATATATATATATATATTACTCTAGTAGAATTACTATGTCATATATTTCTTATTTATTCAGTATATATAATTTTTATAATAATAATTTTGTGAAATAATAATTTCATATTTAAAATTATTATATATTTTCTTTGGTATGAAATGAATTTACTAAAACAATTTGTAAATGGAAATAATTATTCAAAAAATAATATCAAAATAAATTTATCATAATTTATATTTAAAAAATTTATTTTTATTAAATGTTATCATGAAATAATTTTTTATTATAATTTTGTAAATGTTTGATCTACCAAAAAAATCAATTATTATTAAAAATAATACTCATATACATATGTCCTTGCAACATATTTTAATATATTTCTATATGTATTAATTTATTATGGAATAAAAAATACTATATACAAAGTAAAATGTTATATTTTTATTATTGAAAAATATTTATAAAACATTTTAAATTAAAAGTCTCTTTGGTTGTTTTTAATTTTTAAAAAAATATTAAATAATTAATTTCTATTTAAATTATCTTGGTGTGTTTAATACCCCCCACCCCACTTAAAAGAATTAAACTCTCACAATTTTTTCATTGGACCTAAGAAAATTATGAATTTCCATATTCAGAATTAAATAATTTATAAGGGGACATTACTATCTACAGAAAATTATAACGTGATGATTTTCTTCTCTTCAAAATACAACATCAAATCTCAAAAGTTGTCTAGAATGTTCTTAAGAAACTAATTATAACACCCCAAACCCATTATTTCTTACTCGATGATAAAACATGTTGTGTATTTTTTTTAATTAAAGATAACAAAAAAATACATAGACCTTTATAAAATAAAAGATATTTTGCAGTCTAGGATCTGGAAGATATGATAACACCTTATGTGTAACATATTTTGAAAATAAACAAAAAACTCATTCTACGCTTTCAGGAACACTAACCCCAAAAACATCATATTTTTTCTTAATGCTTTTAGGATTTCCTGTGAATAAAATTTTAAAGATGGTAGGAGCATTTAATTTCCCCCTAAGGAGTTTTAAAATAGTTGAAATACCATTTAGAAACTCTTCCTTAAAAATTAAATTTTGAGAAATTACATTGTAATTTCTTCTTAAATCATCATGAAAATATTATATGAAAAAGCTTATGCATTGAAAGACGTTAATAAATTGAAAATAATTACACTTTGAAAATTCTTTAGATATAATCTTGTTATTTTCAGAAAATATTAAGCAAGCTTTTGAAAACCAAAAACTCTGGAAATATGAATCATTGAAGGCTATCTGGGTTCTTCCCACATTTCAAAGGATTGGTACACTCCCCAATTCCCTACCATATTTTCAATGTTCAACTTATGGATTTAATAAAATAATTATTAAGCTAGATTTACATATATATAAATATTTCACTCGGTTTTATGCTTTAAAACTCATGGAGACATGTTTATATACCTACACACACACACATAGATATATATATATATATATGTGTATATTTCATATAGTATCATTTTCAATATTCTGAAATTTTTAATAGTTGTAATTTTTTCATTACATAATATGTAGAATCATAATAAAGGATTATTTAACATTCATGAAATAATATGTCATTTATTAATCTCATAAGTTCATATAATATAGAATACACATTCATATATATATGACCACAATAAAACCAATGCATGTAATATAAATTCATGACATTTCATGAGTTAGATGATAGTCATATCTTATATTCTGAATGAAATCCATGATTTTACATGCACTTTTCACACATGACCTAATACTTTGAATTATTTAAAACATACTATAATTTCAAAATTATATATGGAATAATACCTTCCCAAGTTTGAAAAAATAAATATCAAACCTGGTAATTTGAAATGGTAAAGTAAATCTTAACTTCAAATAAAATTAATTCACTTATTAAATAGTATTAATATTATAAAATCAAATAAAATTAAAAAAACCATATTTGAAAATATAATCTCTTTTAAATATATTGATAATATAATCGTATTTATTTTAAAATGGGAATTTATTTAAAAAATAAATTTCAAATGAAGGATTTTATAATAAATAATAATTCACATTCATAATATATAATTCTAATTACATAGTAAATAAATAAAAATAAACCCCCTTATGAAAATAATATTTAAAATAAATAACAATTTGAAAGTAAATATTTTAGCTTACTAATTGTTCTGAAAACATTTGGGAAATAGAAAAAATCAAAAATAAAATAGTTTAAAAATAAGAATGAAATTGAATTATCCATTACATTAGGTACTCTTAATTCCTTACAGCATTAACTATGAAAACATAGGTGAGAATGCTCTTGATTTTAAGGAATTTTATACTTTTATTCCAAATAGAAGACTCAAACATAGTCTATTATAATATCTATATCTTACTACAGAAAACAATACACAAGGAAATAAAATAGGGCTTTTACACTTCTATCCTTTTCTTCTTCTCCGCCCTTTGATCAACCTTACAGTATTATTTATACGCAGAAGACTGAATTATTTTAATTAAATTTTCTGATATTTTTAATGCCTAAATAATTTTTTAGTGAAAGTTGACCTGATGAGATTGGTTTTTTTTTAAACTATATAAATGGTTATCTGCAAAAGTATTATCAGAAAAAATCAAATGGTGAATTAAAATCCATTGTGTGTCCACATTAAATTAAAAACTGTCATTTTAATAGAAGGAACATTTACACAAGGGGGAAATATCACTTTTGGATCTTAATACATTCACATTAAATTACCACAAGTTCGATGAATGAAATAGAGTGATATATGTAGGAGAGAAAATTCCAGCCACAAGATGACTCAGTATTTAAGAATGAATACATAATGAGATTTTATTATACAAAAATTCATCAATCGAAACCTAATTGTGTATCTAAAAGATGACAGATGGTTATTCAAAATGAAATGTTATTTTCCCTAAGATTTTATTTGAAACCCTACCTAATTAGATCTGGACATAGTCCCCTTAATCTGCTTCAACCCTGCATCCAAAGGTGAACCAGAACATGACTCTCCTTCATCCCACTTATGACCTTTATTGGACCTATGTTCGCATTAACATGGTCAAAAAATGAAGCTATATAGATTGATTTGGTTGAATCTTCTATAATTTTTGTCTGCCTAGATAGATAGCAGTCAAACAAACACATGGTGTCGAACCCCCTTCTCAAAACATTGGACTCACTTGAAATAATAATCTCAATTTCTTTATCTGTTTTCTTGTTTTTTATTTATTTTTAAAATGTTTATCAATATTAAAATATATTTAATTCTATTCCATTTACTAATTATGCTTTATCTATTTATTATATATATTTATTTATTTATTTATTTTTAAACAATTAATTTCATCATTGTATATATATAATTCATTTCTTAATTTCATAAAAATACATATTATTTAAAATATTATTATTTCATTTATTCATCATTTTTTTGAAATAAGAATAATTATAATTTTGTAACTAAAAATATTATATTAATCATATATATAATCAAAATAATATTAATTTTTTATATGAATTAAAAATAATAAAAATAATACATGCATTTTCTTAATAATTTAATTATATTTTAATAATCATAATTTTTTAGCTAATAATTACATATTTATAATTATAATATATTTTCATTAATATGAAATGCTTTTATTTAAATAATTTTTCAATGGTAATAAATTTTTTTAAATTTCTACAATACAACATTTATCATTATACATAATTATGAATTATATTTTTCATAATTTTTATCCTGAAATAATTACTTCTAATAATTTTATAAAATATAGATCTACTATAAATAAATAATCAATTCCTATTAAAAATAATACACATATAAATATATCCTTCCAATATATATTAATATATATATATATATATATTTATTAATTTCATAAGACATAAAAATACTATATACAAAGTAATAAGTTATATTATGATTATGGAAAAATATCTCTAAAACGTTTTTATTAAATCATTCCCTGGTTAGTTTTAATTTATGAAAAAATTATTAAATAATTAATTACAATTTAAATTTTCTTGGGTTGTTACACATAGAGCCCCAATGATATACTATTGCCTCTGGAATACTGTGTGGCACACCTGAGTTTCAGTGGCTTTCCAGTCTACTTTTTGTTCAAAGTGGACCGAGATGGGTATGTTATGAAGTGGTATGAGGGACCTTTCTATTTTTCAAACTATTTAGGTAATGTAGGCATGCGATATGGAATTTTCAGGATGTATTACTTAACTCATGCATTTTAATTTATACCCCACATCCAAGGAATGTTTTAGGTTATGAGGGATGGGATTGAGGCTCTTTATTGTCTCTTTTATAGATCACCTATTTTACAGAGTGGTGATCATGATTTTTGAAATTATTGATTTATGGTATTTTTCCCATGTCCTTAATTGAAAACTAGTGTGTTATTGTGTCATAAATGAAACATAGGAATTACATGTTATTTTTATGATTTCTTGTGGTTGATGATATGGGAATTTATAAGGATTAGTTATTTTAAAGTATTAGAATTAATTTATATGGTGTTTTACCATTTAAATTAAAGGAGGTATCTTACTTAATCTGTCATTAAATGTATAATAAATGATCTTTAATCTTTCTTATCATTTTACTTTAGCAAAAAAAGTTCAATTGAAAATTATAATGTTTTTTTCACAATAAATTATAATTCAAATTTTACATAACTGATTCTCATTTATGAAATTAAAGTTAAAGTAAAATGGAAAAATATGATGGCATGGACCTTATGTGATGGTTATAAGTCTTATGTGTATATGATGTTGAACATGTGTATTGGTATATGGGGATATTGAGAGGGCACACGTTATGAGATTTTTTCACATGAGATATAGGGAGTCATGGGGAGGTGTACCAATTATCTCTCTCCCAAAACTATGATATCAGGAGGAATTATCATAATGTTCCTTGACACATGTGTTTCGAACTATAGAAAAATGAATCCATGAACATCAATAGTAATGTTTCAGGAGAGTGGTGATAGAAATGAAAAATAGGTTATTGGTTTGGAACAACCAATGGTACTATGATTGGTGATGTATGATCATCAATAAGAAATCATATTACAAGTTATACATGTAATGGAGAGAGAGGTTCTGCATGCTATACTATGTATTTGTAATTTGACTAGGGATTTTTCATTTAAAATATTCACCATTATTTACTGAGGAGGGATGAATATTTCCTTTATTGAGTCTATTTGGATTATCTTTATGAATCATGAGAGTTCTCTGGATATGAGTGTGAAGTTAACCATTTATATGATTTGAGGTTTTCGGATGTGATTGATAGATGTTCTAGTTTAGGCTGATCTGCATCTGGGACATTCTTCGAAGGACTTTCAGATAAAATCATTTTATCATTTATTCCAAGAAACCCTAAGAGCTAATAGGTCTAGGGTATTTGTACAGCTCACATAGGGTAATAGGGTGATCATCAACTACATTGATTAGTATTTTTATCTATAGAACATTAACCCATTATTAATATTATATGAGGTAGTTCAAGCGAGTTGATTTGAGTACGGGATTTTGTATGGTATTTGGGCCCAGGTGATTGTTCCCTATCTTCCATATTTTTCTAAGGTAATGTATAACTCCCTTCATTCTAAATGAAACATTACTAATGTTATAGGCTCAATATTGATGGATTCTATTGGGTCTCTAGGAAGAAAGATGTATTTCTCTATTGAATAATGCTAGACTTGTGGTGGGATGAGTAGCCATGGAGGTAGGTCACCACTTCCTTTATAAGGATTCACTCTAGTTGACTACCATCAGTGTTATCATCTCAGATATATTCATCCTTATTGATATCTTCTTCCTATGCAGTGAATACTATATGGAATGATGATGAAATTTCAAATGTTCTACAATATAACTCAATGGATTCCTAGCAACATAAAATCTACTCAAGTATAGATTCCAAGGGCTTGTCCCAGTGCGATGCAGTAGAGAGGTATTTGGGGTTTGACTAGTCATTTAGGATTATGTAGCAGATTTGGAACCTATGTATAGAGATGGTAGTGACCATTGGGTATTATAGATTACGGATCTTGGGCCTAGACTCTGGGATATTATTCCATCCAGCTGCATTCTATGCAGCTTACTCCCACATCCGAGGATATGGAATCCTATATAGTAAAAGGTATCATCTTTGTAGCTTCCACATTTTAATGGACTCTATTTGGTACATGGGAATACCATTCCTTTATATATAAAATATTTATGTTTAAAATAGAGATGAATTTAGAATGTTTTTATGGTGTGATGTCTATTGACATGCTGTTGGGGGTATGGTCTAAGGGCAATCTCCAATGGGGGGAATGTTCCTTGGAAATTGAAGGATATCAATTCATATGGGACATCTTCATGTCAGATATGACTAGTATTTTCATTATTCTACAGATGGACTAGTTAGTATGGTTTTATCAATATATCAACTATTACTATCTATGGGTATCTTTTTTGACTCATAATGGGATGAGTATGTTATTTCAAGATAAAGGGATATTCATGCATGTCATAAATGACCTGACTATCGAAATATGGGTGGGATTGAGACCCATGTTTTCAAAATTTTATTGTAAAATGAATATTCATAGTAGGATTTGTTTCCTCATTATGTTCATTAGTTATGAGATTTCATTCCAATGTATTTCATAGCTTTTTCACCCAAGGGGGAGGTGATGTTTAACATTAATCTTATGTGGGTAGCTGATCCAATTTATATTCATCCTTATAATATGACTTATATTGATCTATGATATCAATAAATCATAGTAATTGGATTTAAAAGGATAGTGGTTTTATATATCCATGTGTTTTTCATCGGGGTTCTCTAGACATTTTTTCAAAAAAGGTGAATGGTTTCTGATGGTTTTGTGTAGACTATCGTAAGTAGAATCAAATTAATATTAAGATCCGGTACACAATTCCTTGTATTTGTGAAATGTTTTATTATTAAAGGTGTTGTTGGGTGTTTTCAATGTTTGATCTGAGAAATGTTTTTCTCTAGATAATGGTAAGGCCTTCAAACAGATCATGTACCACATTCAAGAGAATTTATGATTTGTATGAGCATCTGGTGATTTATTTTTGGTTTAAGAGTATTCATGTAGTGTTGATGGATCTAAAAAATCTTATCTTATACCATTACATAAATAATTTTTTTTCTATTTATTGATAACATTATAATGTACATAAGGTTAAGGGAGTAAGAGGAATAATATCAAGAGGTTATTTTGTGAACACTTGAGAGAATTAGATTTGTGACAATCTATCCAAGTGTATATTTCCCGTTAATTTGTTACACTTACTATGGTATATTTTATCTAAGTTTGGTGTATCTATAATCCAAAACAATGTTAGGGTATTATATTCTTAAGTGAATCTGAAGAACATATTTGAAATACATTTTTTGGGGATTAAGGAGTTATTATCAGAGATTCATATGAGAATTATCCTATTTAGAGTAACATATTATGGGATTTACCAAAAAGGGAGTAAATTTTATATGGTCTAATTCTTGTGAGGAATCATTTCAGAAGTTTAATGGAATAATAACTAAAATAATAATCCTGATCTAACCTGAGTCTGGTATGGTTTAAATTGTGTACAGTGACACATCAGGGGTTAGGCAAGGAGCAGTATTGATGTAGTATGGTTTTGTATTTTCATATGGTTGTATGAAGCTAGGGAAACATGATCAAAATTATCCTATGCATGACCTGGAGTAGGAAGTAATAGTTCATTCAATTATTTTTTGGGGTAACTTGTTGGATGAAATGTGTATAGTTTATACTAACCACGAAATCATAAAGTATATCCTTTAGAAATGGGATATGAACCTCCGGTTGTAAATATGGGTTGAGTATCAAAAGTACATCAATTTTTATCAAGCCAATTCCCCTAGAAAGGGAAATATAGTTGTATATATTTGGAGTAGGAAGATAAAAATTGGGTTGGTATTGGAGTCTAGTAGTGAATTGAAATTTATGTATTTTTTTTGTTGAGATTCATGTAAACGTCTAAGAGTTGGAAGGGAGAATGTACCTTATGTCCTTATTTATTTTTCCTTCACTTCTCATATGGATCATCTGGAAGTTGTTATCAGATCTGGAGTGGATATCCTCGAGGGACACATATATGGTGGAGAACCGCCTCTAGATTAGACACTAGATAGTGATCATGTTCTCCTTGTTCATGGTCATGTATGTATCCCTATGGACATACCAAAGGAGTTAATATGAGAGTATCATGCCATGAAGTGGGTGATATATCTAGGTTTTGATAGGGTGTATCATTATATGCATCAATAATACTAGTAATAAGAGATAAAGAATGATGTTGTGGGATTTTTCACGTGGGGCTCCACATATTATTAGATGATGGATGAGCACGAGTGGCCCACTAGAATCCTACAGTGGTTTATAATTCTTGAGTAGAAGTGGGATAATTTCATCGTGGACTTCATGATTGGGTTACTTAGATTACAATGAGGTTTTAATGTAGTTTAAGAGATAGTGGATTAGCTAAAAAAGTATCTCACATTATATCAATCTCAAAGACCTTTTCAATGAAAGATATTGGTAATTTCTTTATTAAAAATGTTCTGTGCTTATATAGTGTTCCCAAGATCATCTTCTTATATAGAGAAACCAATTTCAAATCACATTTTTAGTAAGGGTAGAATAAGGAACTCCATAAAAAGGTTCATCTGAGCATTCCCTATGACCTGAAAATAGATGGGACGTCTGAGAAGATGATTTTAAATTTAGTGGGAATGTTGAGGGCATGTTCCTTAGATTCTAGTGGTTCCTGGGAGAAACACATGATTTTTTTATTTTTCCTATAATAACTGTTACCAAAACAATATATAGATGTATTCTTGAAGGGATATATATAGTAGGCCATGTCATTCACCTATATATTTGTTAAATTATAGTGAGGATGTGATGATGTTGTCATGTCTCATGAAGGATATATTAAAGTATATCTAATTGACTAGAAAGTGGATGGTGACTACCCATAGTTGACAGAAATCCTATGCAACCCGAGATAGAGATCTATTGAGTTTAAGTTAGGTGATCAGGTATTCTTATGAGTGTATCCAATATTGAAACGTCATCATGTTCATAAATAGTGAATGTTTTCACCAAATATTTTTGGATCATTCAAGATAGTGGAAGGGATCATTTCATGGGAATATCGGTTGGATTTTCCATAGTATTTCAGTGTGATGTATGTTGTTTTCCATTTTCCTAATATTATTTTGTACAACTATGATCTATCTCACAAACTTGATATAGATGATGTTGATCTTTAGAATGAAATTTCCTTTGGGTATTTTCTATTTTTTATGGTTGATCGGTGTGGAAACTCACTTCATGGAAATATGGTTCCTCTGGTGCATGTATGGTGGTAACACTAACGTGTATGGGAGGATATATGGCAGTGTGAGTCATCTATGTGGGATTAGTGGACATATTTATTTAACAATGAGACTATTTCTAGATGGTCAAATTGATGATGTACTATTATAAGGAAAAGAGGTTGTAAAACCACATCACTTTTGAGGGATATTTTCACTTAAATTTATTCTTAAACACAAGTAATTTACAAATTTATGATATTTTTGGGGTCATTAATGGTTGAGAAAGGTTTCAAGTAAAATTTCTTGGTCTAAATATTAAAATCATTAGATTCTAGTAGTTCACGGAATGAATCCATGATTCATACAATGAAATAGTCTGGTAGAGAAAAGATCATATTGCCTCAACTTATTCATAGGTGGAACCATGTGGTCATACCTTGAAATGATTGGGCAAAGGGGGAGTCCCCCTATCATCGATGATTCACGCTTTCAATATTCATCTAATTTTTTTTGTAGGTTATCATTAAATATATAATTAAGGATTTATTAAAATTTGTAGGTGGTTCCTTATACCTCTATATGTGAAGTCAGTAGCTTCCATGCCCTTAGAGCTCTCCCCTTTTCTATAGTGTTCAGCCTTGTCTATTGATGGAATCAAGTGGCATTCATTAGTATTATTTCCTACTGGTAAGTATAATATTCAATAACTTTTTTTATTTGTTTCCATTATTATCCAGAGAGATGTCATCATTTTTTCTTATATTCTCTATTTCATGGCTATTCCAATATTTTTATTATTTATACTAGTTTATCTAAAATAAGAGGATAATATTGGATGAGTTGACATTTAGGATTATAAGGTATTTGGTCTCAAATATATCCCCCAAAGTCTCAACATTTTCATTTTGTGTGTGATGGGTGGTCCCCATGATATAATGTGTACATTCCCTATGATTTTCAACAAAAAATTTGTGACCTTATTTCATGTAACTAAACCTCTCAAAATGCCGAAATTAGTTCATTGGTGAGTTTGGACCAATACTTTAGCCACACATTGGTGTTTTTGACCTTCGATAATTAAGGTCAATCAGAAGGGGTAGGGGTGTTGTAACCCATCATATTGACTACATGTGGGATTGGGGATGCTAGATATGTGATTTGTGATCCATTGACCACATTGATTTTATGATATAAGATATAAATAAATTAATGGGATATGTAAATTAATTTCCCATGTTATTAAAATATAATTACTACTTTGGAATCCCTTAGGGTGATCCTCCCTTAAATTAAATATTGTTTCATAGCACTTGGACATCCTAGGATAATCCTCCTTGGGTTGACAATGATTCTTTATTACATAAATATCCTAGGATTATCCTCTTAATGGTCAGAAGTTATTTCTAATTACTTGAATGGACTAGAAACTTTCTATAAGGGGTTTGATATGATTACTGATTACATGGATGGCCTAGGATCTTCTTCTTAGGGACATCAATGTTTTCTGATTACTTGGACATCCTAGTATCATTCTCCCAAGGTTTGGTAGTGCTAGTTGATTAATTGGAAGGCCTTGGACAAACCTCATAGGGGTTTAAGATGATGTTTGATAACTTGGAAAGACTAGGATCATACTCCAATGTTTGGTAGTGTTGATTTACTACTTTAAAATCCTATAATCATCGTCATAGGGGTTGGTTGTGATCACCAATTACTTATACCACCTACGACCCATCATATAAACATCAAAAGTGACGTTACACAACTTAGAACGCCTATAATCAACCTCTAAGGGGTAGAAAGTATTTCTTAATCACTTATTACCACCTAGGATTTCTCCTAGGGGTCAGCATATATGCATGATAAATTATAGATAGATAGATTCAGCAGTGGAAAAATTAAGTTTAATTTGGGGAGTCTCCATTAGACCTAATGATTATAGAGGGTTTTATTTATTAATTTTATGTATTTATTTGACTTTCACATAATCATTGATATATTACACATACTAGTTTTGATTTTAGTTATGGTTGATAGTGGAATACTAGGTCATAATCACACGCTTATTAAAAAACCATTAGATCATGAGAATATGTCATAGTTACTGGTTTGGATAATGAAAACCCATATGACTGATGCTTGATTTTGAAAGATGTGATAGAGCATGGGATACATATCTAATCTATTACTCAAGAACATTTTTTAATTCATTTATTTTTTTTTTCATTTTTCCCTTTATTATTATTATTAAATATTACATGTCATTATGTATTTCTAGTTAACATGGATATAGTACATTTTGATATATCATAGGTTGTGCTTATTTAATCTCCTTTTCTGTGATTTAGGTTTACTACTTAATTTAAATTTTATATGTTATTATTACAATTTCTTTTATTAATGCACACTGATATAATCATAGTGCCTTCCCACCATACCACATTATACCCATAAATAATTAGTAGCCCTAGGGGCATAGGGATTCATGTCTGATGTCTAGTGGATCCCCAATCTAGTTACTATTCATATTGAATTAGGATGGGGATGTCACACTCTTCAAACTGGTAACTCCAATGTTTAGGTAAAACAATCCTGATTAAGATTCTAGACCATATTATTTGGATTGGAAACTATAATTAGCATAACCATTTACATAAATTCCATCCTATCCTCTAAAGACAATGAATATAACCATATTGCAACTTAAGTACTTTGGAATGTTATTTATAGTAGTCTAATGACTCCCACCATGATTGGATTGGCAGATACTGGTTATTATAAAATCATAAAATACATCAAGATGAGTAGATAACAAGGAATATAGGATAGATAATATAGAGAACACATACATAATCATATCCATCCTTTCTAACTCTTTATAAAGATCAGAATCATTATGAGATTTGTTTCATACGACACTTATAAAGGCCCCTTTTGGATTTCTCTAAAATTAAATACATTAAAACAATACTTTAATTTTTTAATCAGTCCATGAATCCCCTTAGATCTATATCTATAGATCTTTACACATATTATGTAGGATACATCACCCATTCCTTTTATTGATAAATAGTTCTCTAACCATACCTTCATAGAATATCATGTCGACATGTCATTTCCAATAAGTAGTATATAATATACATGAAATATCTAATATAATACTACACTTCAACAATCATTCTTACATAAACAAGATCCATATATGTTCAAGATGAATCCAATTTAATTATTTACCAAACCGATCATTCTAACACAAAGAATATTTCTTTAATCCATAAATAAACTATTGCAACTTGAATACCTTTATATTCTCATTTTGGTCATAGAAACCATTATATTGTATCAAATATGCAACTTCAACTAAATACCTATTAAGGAAAGTGTTTTTTATAAAAAAATTGTTATATCTCATGACTATAATGAGTTATTATGGTATGAAAAATCTAAATGGACTTCATCATAACAACAAGTGAAAAGGATCATTCATAGTTATCACCATGAATTTTTTTTGTAACCATTTTCAAGAAAGAATGATTTATAGGTAGACACTCTAACAGCCATGTAAATATTTTATAAATATTACTTACACACAATGAGTTTTATCCCATCAAGTTCATCTATTGTGTTCCATGTCCGGTTAGTTTACATGGAGTATATATTAGATTCCATAGATTATAACCACTTATTAGAAGAAAAAACTCATTTTTCTCTTGGTAGGAAGTAGTTTTATCTCCTATAAATGTTACATTATCATAATTATCTTTTATAAATCTATATCTCTCATGTTCCTGATGAATCCTAGTTGACCGTTTAGGTTCTTATGAAACACAAGTCAACTCTTCTCCCATAACTCTTTGTAAAAAAGGTGAAACTTCCATCTCAGTAACACTTCCAATTTTTTAGTTTTGTACTTCTCTAAGTTCAAATTTCCACCTACTGACTCCCTGAATTAAATATATTATTTCAGGAACAAAAGCATGTTAGTCCACAAACACTTTGTATTAAGTTGGGTTCAATAAATAATATCCAATATTTTCTTTAGGATAACAAATAAATATGGATTTATTTGATCTTGGGAGTAATATGGCTAAAATATAATCATCATAGTAGTTATTTTAAACATTAAATTCTCCTTAAAAAAATTATAGTATGTTTACATGTCCATGTCTCACATTGTGTTATTGTGATTGGTCTATATAGAATATGTTATGGTAGATATATAGTAATTTCTAGAGAATAACCATAGAATGAAATAATAAGCTCGCCTAGGCTCATCATCAATAAAACCATGTATAATAATGTACAATTCATTCTCTATGAAATGTCATTAAATTGTGGTACATTGTGGTGAGTGATTTATGGAGAGACTCTATAATTATTCTAATGATCAGAAAATTCCTTTCCCAATTATTCACCACTGGATTTAATTAAATAATCCAAATAAAATTTCCCAGTGTATTTTATAACCTTTTATAATTTTTTAAAAATTCATACATTTGATTCAACATAAAAACATAAATATATTGACAAATGTTTTCAATAAACAAAAAAAAGTTCCAAAAACACAACTTTCTTGAGTATTTCTTAGTATACATGCATCACTACGTATATGAACCAATAGTCCACTATCCCTTTCAATTTTTCTCCTAAAAAGATCATTTATCATTTTTTCCAATCAATAGGATTTTCATATTCCAAATGATTCCCAATTTAATGTGTCCAACAACCTATTAATATATATTCATAGAATTTAATTTTGATTTTTATGTCCAAGGTGGAATTTTCGAATGTAATTGGGATTCGGATAAACCTTTAACATATTATTTTATATTTTATAAAAAATATTATAAATATCATGAATATATAAAAAATTCATCATATTCCCAACAATGTAAAATATTTCATTATTATATATAGAAAAACTTGTGTTCCTAATAATAAGTGAAAATTTAAACTTGTCCAAACTTGATAAAATCAAATAAAATATATGATTATGGAAGGAAAAAACAATAGTTTATAAATTATAGGGCTAATACACTTGGTAGACTCATATCGTAAGTTTTTAATTTTAATGCATCAACTTTTCACCCATACATGAGTGAAGATATACTTAAACCGTTATCAATTACCTCTTGTCATGAAGTAAATTTTTGTAAGCACAAATGTGTGATTCACACACTATATCTAACACCCATGAGTTAGTGTTTGTTGAATTGATCCCTAAAAAATTCACATTCTAGTTATTAGAATGTTTCTACATAAAAACACATCTCAACCCCATATATAAATCTATAACTATTTTATATTTCATAACAAAAAGTGATCAAAAACTAATTATCATCAATTATTCCATTATATTCAATAATAAAAAATTTATGGGTGAGTATAGTGTATTTTTTTATTTATTCAAAAAAAATTATGAAATATATCCCACTAAAACCGATTGATTATTTCATAATTTAAATTTAGTGGGCCAGTATCCATATTATTCTACGAAATGAGTCCACTTTAGCATTCATATCAGTACGTAGTTATTTAAGTTAGGAATCATACCAATAAAAATGTTGTGGCGCTTATATAATTGATTAGAAACCCCATTATCTAAATCCATCATTATTTTCACCGAAATTTATTCCCCGGTATCATAACCGTTTGGATTTTCAGTTAGTTCATCCTAGGGAAAACATAAAAATTAATATAACAATGTATTAATCTTGTATTTCCTATATTTATAACAAAGTTGGCCAATTGGATGATTGATTTCATGAAATTTTTTCTTTGTAAGGAATCTCATGATTATTATTTAAAGGTATTTTTAAGAACTCATCAATTTAAAAAACAACATATTCATAATAAATCCATAAATATTTTATATTATTAAATATTTACTTTCTCATGTTTTAATAATTTTTTGTATGCATGATTCAAACAATTTAATATTGGAATCCCTATTTCAATATACAAATTAATTTTAATACACCATATTAATGTGAAAGTATTTAAAAAACACAAAATTTTGTGTTATTCATACAAAAAAAAGAATTCAAGTATTTTAATACATGTATAAATTAATCTTAAGAATATTGTACATGAACGTTTCAAGTAAAGATGGAGATTTATATAAGATTTATAATCTCTACATGAGTAAGCCATGATCAGTAGAATGTGAACCCCATTAAACATTATAGGAAAGACATGGCCTCCAAGATAATAGGTTGTTCCACCCAAAGTCCCTCAACTCAGGGATACATTTTTCAAGACAGAATTCAATTCATGGAATCTCTAATACGTAATGTTTACAAACAATATGAAAAAATTGTTCTTAATATCATAACTCAAATTGGAATAAGATTTCAAATTATAAGAGAACTATATTTTATAGAATCAATCATAGAAACTAATGAATGTTTTTATGTCCTAGAACAATTTTAATACTTATATTAAATCATGCGTAATTTTCACATTTCATAAAAATTTTACTAAATAAGAATAAATAATGGAATAAACATTATAAAATCAGTAATTAAAATATCAAAAAATGACAAAAACAATTATGAATATTTAAAAAATAAAATATATCTATAAAATTTTATATATTATATTAACATTATAGAAATAACATAATCATGAATGTAAATTTTTTATATTCATTGTATTCCGAACTCTTACATATTTTTCACAATATGGAATTTTTATTATATTTCATGAATTATAAATATTTTTTAATTTAAATTCTATTATATGAACATTACCTATAATATAAATATCATCTATTTAGTAATTTATAAAGAAGTTATAAATTATACATTATGATATTTGAATAAATCTTTTTTTAATTCTAAATAAAAAAATCATGATATATATTTTTAGGATAGTATTTTAGATTATTAAATTTAATTTTTGGGAATAAAATGTTTCATGAACATTAATTTAATTAATTACAAACCTTTTATATTTAATTAATGAATTTTGATATCTTTTATAAATTTAATATTCTCAAAATACCTTTTGAAAATACTTATAAACACATTTAAACCATAAAAACGATTTCAATAAGTACTGTTTTTTTTAAACCATCTTACCCTTATACAGAATTCATATTTTTCATAAGGGTAACCTCCATTAACCTTGCATAGACTATCTACATATGGGTATATATTCTAGAATTTCACATAGATTTGTACTTTTTAATGGTATCCGATCATTACCATTAAGTAAATATAGTTTTAAAACGGTAATTGACAATTAAATCTACATATCATGAAATGTTGCTATTTTTTGAGATATGTAGTTCTCTGAAAACCATAATAACATGATTAAATATTTAATACCCTTTCCCCAATAAATATTATAGTTTTTTTAATCATAAAATGATCATTCATGGTGGAAGAAAACCCATAAGTATCATGATCTATCTTCCACAATCAAATGTGTAAATATTATCCTAGAATAGAGTATCGCATCCTACCAATAAATGGTGTACAACATGTTCCATATTATCTATCGATAAAGTAGAATGTTATATTCTAATCACTAATGCATGAAATATATGCTTCCTTCCTTTAGAGGATTACACTCGATAGTGGATCTGTGAATGTTTCATGAGGATTCTCAAACACTCAAAGGGGTGTTAGTGCCTTTTCGAAAGAGAGATAAATAAGGAAGGGTAATAATATATTTTTATCATATTTATATGAAACTAATGATCAAAAAATCATCAAATGAATAATATAAAGTCAAAAATAGAAAAATATTGAAAATAACCCACTTTATTTATATAGTAGAAGCCTGAAACTATAATGCATCTCATGCATTGTTTACTATTGTGTATATCATTCATTCAACTCTCTAATGAATAATTGAAATTCTTGAATGAACCACACCATTGGTTCTAAAATGATGAAACTAGGTCAATGAAGTTCAATTTACATGCTTAATTTCATGTAGTAGTTTAAATACTAATCTCATGCCTATTAAATATATATATATATATTAATTAAATTTATTATACATGCATCATGAGTTTTTTTAAATTTCACAATCAACACCAATATTAATATGTCTTTAAGAGGGTTACCAACTATATGTCAGCTCCAATATCTCTCCATAAATCATTGGATGTCTATACAGACCTATGATCCCCAAAATATATTAAAACCCCATGAATAGTCATGTATAAAAAAGATTAATTTTCCTTCACTCTTAAAACAGAAAAATACTCTTAATGGACAATTTTTTAGTCTAATTCTAACACCAAGTGATATAGTATTAATGACATGATAGAACACATGGTTCATAAAATATAATACATATAACCACATATACCCAACTCTAATATATCTCATAACAATATATACATTAGTAAGGGTAAAAGTTATAGAATGTTGAATGATGCATGGATCCATGTTTGTAGAGTTAAACACCATCTGATTTAATCCACCACCCAAATTCTTCAATCTCAAAAAACTAATATGACACCATTGACATATAAAACCATACCTTATAATTTATATAAACACTATCCTCCTATAATTTCTCACACTTCTAAATAATTTCCTAGATATTGGCATAGACTCCATTCCAAATTATCACAACCCTTGTCACTGCTCATAATGAAATTATTATAACCTCTATGTTGTTTTATATAAGTTTTCATAAATATGGGCTCTATGTCAAAGAATATATATCTAATTAAATATAAAATAATTATTCAATTTAATAAAATCAATAATCCCATTCAAAAACAACATATTAATAAAATAATAAACGAGTCATAAACCTCCAATAGACAACGAAATCAATTATTTTAGATTTATAATTGTGAAAACAATTCTGTAAACATAAATTTATTAAAATTTTCAATTTTATTTTGAATTCGACCAGATTCATTCCTGAATATTCCCAAATCATGCATTTTTAATAATTCAATAATTGAATCCTTTATTTTCTTTATTTATAATTTTTTCATATTTTATTATTCAATTATCCCCAAATTTCTCAAAAAATCTAACCCCATATAAAATCCAGGTGGGAAGATAATATCTTGTGTCCTAGCTCAATTCCTTAATGAACACAATACTTTTATACTTTCATGATTACCATTTATTATCCCTTAAAGATATATTTTCTACCTATTTATCATTCTCCACCACAAACACCATCACCAAGAATCATCTTCTCTTGAGAAAATTGAGATGAAGAATAATTTCCAAGGGTTTTATAATGTTCATCAAGTGAATTATCCCTATTCAATTTTTGTTAACACCATAATTTCACACCAAAAATTAATTAATTTATTTCATTTAAATCCACCAATTAATTCCACCCTTAATATCTCTAAAACTCACATGTGAAAAAAAAATCTATCTCCCCCAAATCATTTAGTATGCCCACATCACTAATTATAAAAAAATCTACAATAAATTATTTATTTAAATAGTAATAATATAAAAAATATAAATTTCACAAAAAAATAAAATTATCATATTCTAATTCTACTTGTTAACTATGTGAAAAACCAACTACCTCTAAAAATGACTAGATTACAGCACAATGGTAAATATCGCATTCAAAATCTATTTGAATTTTTAGATTTTAATTTTCGGATTTATAAATATAAAATTCTACCTTTATCTTCTAACCACATGACTATGTACTAATAATATTAATAAAATTATTTTAAGTAACATAATATGAAAACATGGCTGCTACACACTCCTTTCTTTTAGATAATGTTATCCATAAAATCTCAACATACTCAAAGTGATAAGGGAATTAAGCTCATATGTGATTATAATGATCATATGATCACTTTAGAATATTATCTTAATCCCACAGGATATGAAACAGTGGTATAACACACCCTCAATAGGTCATCTCATATCGATCCTCAATCACCACAAGGTTCTCCATAATGGCAGTATCATCCCAAACATCTATCTAACCATAGTCGATAATATGTGATGGTTTATTCAAATATATCTTTATCTATAATAACAAGTTAAAATTTTTCAACTCATCTAATTGCATGGGTAGAACTAGATGATAATAAACCTCTAATATCATGCATAGTATAAGGAATATACCAATGAAATTTTATGAAATCTTATTTTACAAACAACACCTCATTAAACTTCATCATGGAGAGACCTTTTAGAAAACATAGTAGTATATCTCCTAAAATTAAAAATGCCTCAATAATTATCCCATATTTTAATTATGAAGGCTCTTAGATATCCTCATCTACTCTTGAATCACATTCCCCTTCTCTACTGTTAAATGCACTGACTCTTCCCCTGTAAGAAATTCTCTATAATATCAATCCAGTAAATTAGTTACCTATAGGGTAACTAATAAAGTGAATTTAAAGGTTCCCTACTAATGGTAGAGTTTTCGAAATTTTGTTGGAAAACATTTCCAACTATATTTTATCAACTCATATTTTTTCTAACATGAGCAGAAAAGCCTACAACATATATTTGATAACCTAAATTATCCTCTCAATATTATTATCTATATAGGGATAAAATACTCTAATTAACCGTTAATATGTCTCAAATTACACATATAGGATTATATGTATCATGAATTTGAATAAAGTATCTCGATCAGAAATTATGGTTGAATGAACAATTTTTAATTATAAAATCTCTTCCCTTTAATGATTTTCTATGTTATCTACAAAACATTTCACCAAAATGAGAAGAAGATGAAACTTATTGGAAATAATACTGATATCAACAAGATATAATTATGTCCTTTGACCAAGTGTTTTTGTAATGTTATAAAAACAATTGATATACATACCCATTTCAACTATGGAACCTCAACGGTTTTTCTAAAACTGGGTAGGGCATGTTTTATATCCTTCACAAATAGAAATGTGACACACTGTTATATGAACTTGAAAACAAGATTCCTTATAAATTTCACCCAAAATTAATAGTTAAATTTCCGATATATATTTTTTAGGAAAATATACACCACCAAAATGGAGCTAAAAACATTCATAATACCTCCTAATATAGGCCAATTGGAACCATTTTTTCCCTTGTAATAAGATTTTGAACATACCACCTTCATAACATAAAACAATTGCTTATTTTGAGAATATACGTTCATGAAAAATATCATAATTGATATCTCTAAGAAGCCCATTGATAAATCAACATATAATTATGGATTCAACCACCAAGGATAAAATATAGGAAATATTTCTCTCTTCCACCATGATAAAATTAATTATGGATAACTGTCCAGCCAACACCACTACCAATTGAGCATGGGATTTTCGGCTAAGGTAATTGGCCACCACATTTCATTTTCTATGAGTACAGATTATTTTGAAGTCATAACCCATTTGGAACTCTTAAAATAAACTCTACATCCTATTAATATTTATCTATAATAATATGTATCTATGACAAATTTGGTACATGTACCATAGATAATTCACAAAAAATTAAGTTTTTCTTAGTCTATAAGACCAAAACTACTACTGAAAGCTCTATATCATGGGTCATATTTTCATAATCCTAGGGTATCATTTTCTAAGACCTATAAGAAACAATTTTAGTGACTATTTCTATAATCATATCGGACTAGATCTAAGGGAATTACAGGACCCCACATACTTTCCTCCTTCCTCTAGAAAACTAAAAACTGAAATATTTTTCACCCCCTATGTTATTCCATCTAAATTTCATTTACATCAGCTAGACTAAAATATTTTTACACTTTTATGTATAGACGGTCATGGAATTCCCAATCTAGTAGAATCTTCTTAAAATTATCAATTAATATATCTCTTACCCATGGATATTATGCATGTTGAACATAGCCCTGGGTGGAGCCCATGATATCAAAAACTCAATATTTATAGGAGAAAAAACAACTGCATCCTTTTTTATAACATGAAATTCACCCCACATTGAAAACATTTACTTTAATATTTTATCATATAGTTGTAACTCCTAAAGTAATCACAAGATAATCTAAAAATTCTTAGGTTCCTCATATACCATTCAAAAAATGTATTATAATTTCATCAATGAATGACACCATGAACCAATCCAAAAAATGAAATAAAATATGGTTCATAATTTCCATTAAAATATCTAGGGAAGTCATCAAACTAAATGATATCAATGGAAACATATAATGCCCATAATGAAGCATGAACACTATTTTTGAGATTTCCACCTCTATAACATGATTCTAGGAGGATATACATACCATTGTACATTAATTAAGGATCATTATCACCATTAATTTGGTAAATGGGATCATTATATTGAAGATGGTATTTGTTCTTGAATTACACCTTGATTACTTAGTGAAACTAAATAAAATACTTAAATCCTCAACAGCTTTCTTGGAAAAAAAAATTGGATCTCTCTTAGGGGAAACACTCCTTCTGATGAAACCTTTCCCCAATTGGTATTCCCACTACATATTCGTCTCCCTAATCTATGTTGGGTTTGCCTTGTAAGATTTATAATATATCTATATGGTGTCGTCATCAATGTTGATGGTGAAATTTAATTCTTGATAAAGGTGAAACCATAAAAACACCTCTAAAGAAAGAGACAAGTATTCATATATAACTATGGTAAATTTACCCAAAAATCATATATAGAACATCAATCTAAGCTCATGGTTTGTTAGGAAATTGGATATAACTTCTTCATAGTTTTCCTAATCTTCCTTCCTAAGGTCACGAATTTGTTACCAAGATAAATCTCAACTCATGTGTTGAATATAATATTATCCTCAAATGGTTAATGTTTTCCCAAGACAAGAATAAAAATGTATAGTATATTCCATGGATGATTTTATTGGGTTTCATCTCATGAATTATAAGATGTTAAAAACATCTCTCTCTATATTTAGAATTCATGCACTAAAGGAAGAAGTGGGTGAGATCCTGATCACCTCTAGTAAGAGTCATAATCCAAATAGGTCTAGTTGGGGGATCTACTAATAGCCATAAATCTCAATGTTGTGTTGTAAAATGAAAATAATAGATCACATCATTGTCAGTCAGTATAATCACCAGTGTAGAAAAGATATATATCATACCTAAAACTAGTTTCTGGTATCACCTAATCATAATCTTTTATCAGATGAATCTACCCACATCCTAACCACAAGTACCTAGTACTGCCTTGTTTCTTATGCAGAACACCTAGAGGTAATAATATTTGATGTGTATCAAAGAATCACCGACCTTTCATCACACATTTTTTCTCAAATTCTCCCCATGTGAAACCCAATCATAGAGGATTTTCCTATCTATAAAATAGAGGCCCCTAAAATCATTGCTTCCATACAATGAGAAAAATATCCTTGGTATTTCCATAGATTCCATTAGTTTATCACCTGTTCTACGTTAGATAAATATTAGAGAGTTTCTGTATACCTTAACATGCATTTTAAGTCATTTCTTTTAATTATTGGACTCTAGTCGATCTCTCTCTTCCATCAACTCCTATAATGGGGTCATGGATATGGATGCCTCTAATGATATAATCACAAATTATTTCATTGAAAATATGTTTTTTATGACCTTTAATTAGGGAGAATATAAAACACACTATTTCATGAATGGTTCTCCCATAGGAAACAATCAATTGCAATAAATCAACCTAGAACTATAACATTGGTGTGGACTCACAGAGGTTCATCCATAGAAATAATCTATATGTGGAGTTATCACAAAACCTTGTGAGATCATAAAAACTCATTGTGTAACGTGTCCAACAATTAATTTATTTGGTCTTTATACCTTTATGTGCACACAAATACGGTCTTGCTACCCTATTGAAGGTTTAGTGGCTCATAAAAAATCATCCTTAGTGATAGTGGATGGTACTCTTCTATGAAAGGGTTCCCAAATATTAACCACTGTACAGTGGAAACAATATTATTCTGAGTAATAAATATCCCGAAATTGATATCTACACCATGAATATGTCTCAATATAAGAAAAATAATATGGGGAATCTAAACAAGGAAAAATTGGTAAGCCATTGACCCCAACCAATCCTTACATACTTGCATATCAATATCAAATTGAACCCTATATAGGATCTTAAATGGGATATCATGTAATTCATCTATCATATATATGGTCTTATCCTTCTTAGAAAAAACTAAATTATATGCCATATTAGATAGTATTCTCTCTACATGATTATTGGGGGGTTCTACCCTATACTAGTGGGGAAGATATGAATTCCACTCAAGCCTTTGAATTGGTGATTCATTTTTCAACTAATCGGTGATTCAATGATATACTTCTGGAATAGGATCTAAAAATCATGCCTTTAAATTTGAACATAAAATATACAAGGTGGAATCTCAGATTTAGTAATATAATCCCTTTGTTTTTAAATTATATCTTGTTGAGATGACATAGAAAGTATATATATAAAAACCCAAAAAAACGTGAAATATGTATCATGTGACATCATGTTTATTATCTTGCACACAATTTCATATATATTTTATTTAAATAAAAAAATATCATAGTCCTAGAAAAAGGATTCATTAGATAACCACATCTTTGTTGGGTTCTCTAGTTAGATAACAAAATTCAAGGAACCATAAAACAATTTCCCTAAATTTTTAAACCATCCTAAGTAGAGCTATAACTCTATACTTTTCCCTAGGACCCAACCACTCCAATACCATTCAAATATGACTTGACCCTCTTGGACTCCACTAGGGATAGTAGTAAGATAATTGTGCAACCCCAAGCCTTCCACTCGTTGGATAGGGTATGGTGGATAACACTAGTAATACATACCACAATCATTGGAGGCCTTAACCTAACTAACCTATACACAATCACATATATATAGACTAATATAATATAACGAAGAACCAAGAGTAATATCTATCTAAAATGAAATAATAATCTAACATATGTCAACAATAATAATAGTATAAAAATAAAAAAATAAAAAGTTAAGGGAAAACAAAGGATCCCTAATCCCACAATATCGATAGGTCATGAACAATAGTAAGGTGGAACTTCATATCACACTAGTTAAGAATATGAATAGTGAAAAAAACTTTTACCATCAGACATTACTAATCTCTGACCCACGAGATATCTTTAAAAAAAGTCTCATCTATACTGGTGTGGATGGATAGACACAACATTTTTTTTCATGAGGCCTATATAGGGGTGAGTATACCAAAACCCAATAGAAATCCTTGTAAATTAAAGTAAGGGGTGAAAGAACAAGTAAGATAAAATACTAATATGGAATAATGTATAGAATAATATTTAATAAATAATATATGTTTCAATGATAGGGAAGCCCAGAAATAATGGAATCTTCCAAACATACAAGCTTAACTACATTGTAGTCATATCTCAAATGAAACCAAAGACAACCAATATGTTATAATACATTAAAAATATATATACTATCATACCCTCATAACTTCCATGTAAAATCTAGGTAATTCATAGTGGGGGCCTTTCCATTCCAAGGTTAAGATGATGGATGATGGGATTCTTAACCTTAATGGAGGACCCACAACTCATGAGGGAAAATATGTTTTAGTAATGGGGGTTACCTACACCATGGATAGAGAACCTTCACATGGACACTTATGGGGGTTATCTAATTCATTTGCCTATTGGGAGGCCCTCACATTAAATGGACAAAGAGGATCCTGACACAAATACAATATCTCCTGATATGTAGTGCATATGCCATGGATTTGTGAGGGGGTACTGAATCTATCAAGAATAAGGATGTCTTATATCTAGATATCAATAGTTCATGACTGGGTAACTGAATTTTTGACAACTCTAAATATCTAACCCAAACACTCTTTATGTCTCTAAAAAATTATGATCATCAAAGATATACATTATGAATGATCTTAGATGATAAAGAGGATTTCAACTTTATAATTTACATATAAAATTAATTATAGTAGGTTATTTAACTATCTGATTGAAATATATTATTAGAAGAAAAGGAAGTTTCCCTAGAATAGGTAGACAGGGATACTATGAGGGGTAAATTGTAGTCAAATAATAAACTTACTATTTTTTATCCCACTTTAGTAATCAGGTTGATCGTATAATATTTTTGTCGATCAAATATCAAAGTAACCAAATTAAATGTAGTTAAAAATACAATTATTTAAACATAAGCATCTTCTCAAAAAAATAACCAAAGAAAATAAAACTATTGGTTGATATAATCTAAACTAATAAGAGTAATATAAACTAAAAAAATTATTAAAATAAATCTTAGAGTTATGTATAACAACTCTAAAAACAAAAATGAATATTATTATTGATCAACGTCCAGTTTATAGTAATCCTTTAAATCTATCCAAAGTGAAAAGTGGATCTACAGACTAGATCCTAGGTAAACTGGTTCCAAAACCACAAAACCCTTCACTATAGACCTATCATATGGTACCATGTTCCTATGATGAAAATTATTCAACACCATGGATAGTTATAGGATATTCTATCCTCGATCTCCCATTTGATCAAACCATTAGAAACAAGCCCACACTTGGACATCATAAACAATAATATCTTAAGGTACTGCTTCACACATTGAATCTCATTCATATTCAAGGATTTTATAAATATGCTTTAAAAAATTAAAATCTTCTTAGTTTTGAGGGATTAAAAATATAATTTCTAAAATAATAAATTCTACGAGTTTTATAATGTAAATCTCATTAGATGATATCTCTTATCCAAACTCAGTAAATGAAAAATTAAAATTTTATGTAATCAAGAATAAATATGATGTATAATTTAGAATAACTTTAGATCTATTCAATATAATTCTAAACATTTAATATCACGAATCCTTAGTTTAATTTATATAAATTTGTATAAAAAACTCCAATGGTTGGATTCCATGGAATTTTTTATACATAAAAATCCATTAGAAATATACTATATATTCTGATAGATGTATTTCCATTACGGTATTATGAGTTATAAATAATTTAAATTGTATTTTATTTATTGAATATATATTATCCAAACTATCTAATGTAAAAAACATTGGTCGATATAATAGTTTCGCAGACAATAAGGTATGGGATAATGAAACATCAAAACAAAAAACTCAAATAAAAATCAAGATGATTTGATTCAACAAGTCTATTTTTCTGATTTTCAAAACCATGAATAATGAAGATTCATTTCACTTAACTATATCCCAATTTTTTAAAATCACAAACTTGAAGGAAGAGATCATTTTTATCATTAATTTTAAAATTAAACTCCATGATACTTATGATAAATCACCCTCTATGTTTAACATATGAATCATATAATATTTTCATTGTATCAAATGTCTCCTAATTTTTCAAAAAGTCATAGAAATTTCCATAGTAAAAGTAACTTAATCATGTCAAATTTCTATACCTTTTTGGTTTTCCAAAAAAACACAAATAAGGATAAACTAGGAAAAAATAAAGTCTTAAACATTAAGTATAACATTAAAAATTATAAACATTTCCCTATAATATATTTATTTCTCAACCATGGTTAGAAAAAAGGTTATCCTCATATTGTTTTATAATTTGACTTCCCAATTTTATAATTCTCATCCATAAAAAATCTTTGTTGTTGAGGAAACTTCCCAAAGTAGATAATTATATAACATAGAAAAATTATTTCAGCATAGAAAAAATTATTCCTAAATTGAAAGTTAAATAATTAATGAATGAATTACTAAAAATATATAATATACATTAATCTCAACCAATATTAATTTTTTATTAAACACAAAATCACTTTAAAGGGGAAAGTGGGAACTCTAATAGCTCAATAGGTTCAGAACCAAAGGATACAAGAAATTTGTTAAAGAATAGAGTGAGTTGTTTGGAAACATTTTCAATAAACAAAACTGAAGGAATAGAATTCACCTGAGTGTCGGGGGGATCTTTCAAGGTACCCTTGAATTGAAGTGCCAAGTTTTTACATGCTTTCTTTTATCCCTCCATGATAATCTTCCATATGTTTAGGCCTCTACGCAGGATGTGAGCCTGCTTATCAGCCCACTCAACTTGCTCCTTTATAGTGCCCACCTGGATCGGTCTCATCTTCTTCAGTTCCTAAATATCCAAAGTAGCTTCAACCATTTCTTCATCTGAATGCAAGAGTAAATCCCTATATTCTAGCACTGAGGCCATATGGCACAAAGAATCATCCTTGGAACCTTCTTCACGCAGCTTCCCTTGACCACCCAACTTCACACCACCTGCAGGAAGAGCTGGAGAAGCATCCTCACATCCTGCCCTAACCAGATTCTTAGTGATGGCAGTCACCTCCTATTGGCTATGGTCTTTGGGCCTGTTCGAGGTTGTGGATCCATCCTTTGTAGAATCCTTCGGTGACAACTTTCCCTTGTACGTAGATCCTGTGATGGGAGGACATGGGAGGTAGGGGTAATCCTTCCATCTGCGTGCCATTTTATTGTTTGGAATGAAGCGGTCTGAATCCATTGTTTTTTTCTTTCCCTTCTATATAGTGGATCTAAAAGAGTCCTCCACTAAGGCCATCTCTATAGACTCATCATTGTCCGAAGTCTCAACTATTTCCTCTTGCGTGGATTCTGTTCCAACTAGAGTGTCTTGCCCATGATCCCCCCCTGTTGCTTCTTCACTGCTATCTTCGGCTCTGGTTGCAAAGTTCATTCAGCACCGGCCTCATGTTGAGATGTTTGACAGGTACATGAATGAAGAATGGGGCTTAAGTCAACGTGTGATTTTCAGTCTCCTGGGTAGCGGCAAATCCTCATTTTCTTCGCTGATGATGATGATCTATCTCGGACCTGGTATAGAGCTAGAAGATCCCTTCGAGGTTTTCATTTCCATATCCTTCGATGGTCATTTGATCTTCATATGAATTGAGACCCGTCTACTTCGGCAATTTGGCTTTAGATTCTTGGGTTACAGCTGCCTTTCCAGAACCCAACTCTCCTCTAGTCTATTGGCAATTCCATCGGCCACTTCCTATGTGCTAATCGGCAGACCGCTTCCTTGATGCACCCCTTTGTAGCGCGCATATGTGTTCAAATGGACCTTGCCCGGCCCCCTCTAGAGTGGGTGTGGATTGTGATAGAGTGAAAATACAGGTATGTGCAACCCGTTGTTTATGAGTCATGGACGAGTTTCTATACCTATTGTTCTAGGCAGGGACACTGTCATTCTGAGTGTCACAAAAGGTCTTGGAAGGAGGGTTTGGTTGAAATCATATCCTTCTATTTATATTTGCATTCATGATATTATAAAATTGTTTCACTATTAACTTCTAATCATGATCTTCCAACATATAATCCTAATGGCTATATTGAATGATGTCCTGATAAATAACCTTGGTTAAAGTGAAACTAATGTTAAAAATGTATAGATTTATATATCATGAACCTTTTCATACATCACCATCTTTTTTAAAATATTTAATTGGATTTCATAGTGTTTATGAAAGTTACATTCATCGGTTTTCACCTCCGCCTACTGATCAATGACATTATTTATTCCATAATATAATTGAGAATCAATTGAAATATCTTGAAGATTAATCAATAATGAATCCATCTATAATAATAATGATATAATTATAGATATAATGATTAATTTTCCATCCATATTCGTTGGTTTTTTCCCCATCCTCCCACTCCTTAAAGTATTCAATTAAGAACTATCATTTGAAGATATTTTTTATTCAACCCTAGTTTCACATGATCCAAATGTACTTTTCATTTGGTCATTATGCCTAAGTGAAATGTTCATGATGTAAAAAACGAATTAATATTGACCTTCTTCAAATTTTACAACATATATTTCATTCACTTAAAAATAATTTGGATTTTTATGTTTCTCATATTCTACAGTATCCATTTTCTCTTTTTTAATTGGGGAATCTTTCATGATAGTTTTTTTAGAAGTCTCAATATCACCAAAAGTAGGTGATTAATAATATTGGGATTAATATTCCAATTAACCTATATATATTAATGATTTTTATGATAATGGTGATGAATCTTTATCAAATGATGAGAAATTAACTTATGGATGAGTTTTATGTGGAGGAAAATGAATTGTCACCTCTGTTTCTTATGAGGTTTTGATAGGATCTTAAATAAACAGTATGGATTATTCAATGAAGAAGTGGAATACATTCCAATTTTTATAGAATTTTTACCCCTTTAAATATTTTTCCTTTGAGAGTTTCATCCTCCCTTTTGAAATCCACTTTACCTCTCTTGTATTTTCAAACATTCTCATTAGAGAGAGCACAACCTCTGACTTCTTAATCTCTAAACAATGTTTATTATTCTTTCGAGCCCCTATAAATTTAACTTAATCACCTCTTAATGATTTAATTTCCAATTGGGTCTCCATAAAAATTGATTTTCATCCTTGTTTTCTTCCAAATTATTTTTAATTGTGATTTCCATGTTTTTCTAATCATCACTATACTTTTCAAAAAGCAACAAAAATTCATCATTAGGTCATAACATAAGAGAACCATTCTTTGGATTCTGTTATTGTAGGGATTATAATGGAGAAATTTTTGAATATTTATTATTTTTCTATGTAAATTGCTAAAAAACTGCAATATCTTCTTTTTAATTCCCCTACTACTTTTATATATTCAAGATCACATTTACTACAATCACTATCTTATGCTTACCTTGTATGTGCACATTTTCTAAAGTGCTATCTTTTGATTATTTTTCAAAATATTCTTCTCATTACTAAGACAAATTAAAATCATATGGGAAATAGTCTCATAATTCAAAGGAGACTATATCCATCCTTAAAAAACTCCAGATATTTGAAATCGACATTCTTCAATGATTTTTCTTAAATTAGGTTCAACAACTAAGAATATAGAAACATCTTCAGCTTTATTATTCTAATGAAAACTTCTTAAATGTATTCCTATATAATATTTAAAATGTTAAAATTCCTAATACCCATATGAAAGTCTAAGTTATAGAGTTATTCAATTTCAACTATTTCTTGACCTATTTTCCCTAGTGAGATAGACCCTTGAATCCATTGAAATATAATTTTGACACCACGATATAGGTGGTTCATCTTATATAACATGAACCAAACAACTAATTCCACCTAAACCAATGGTAAGTCTAGAGTTCCACCCAAATACCACCTTGAATAGGCCAATGGCTATTGACTATCCCTGAGTGGACATATCACACAATACGGGAGGTATTATCCTATTTAAACCTACAAAAAATACATATCATTAATGAAATAGATAAGAAAACTAGTAAGATATATATATATATATATATATGATCAAATAAACATTATATAGTGTATTGAAGTGAAAAGAAGTATTAGTACATATTAAAAGGTAAATATAGGAAAATGTGTGCACCCAATAAGTCACTAAAACACAAAGAACTAAGAAACTCTTTTGTATTGCATGTACTCCTGGATAATAAACTATCCATAATAAAAATTTCCACAATCTTGAATCTCCATGCTGTATAATGTTTCACTAAGAAACACCAGGAATTTTCTCCAGAAAATATAAACCATATCCACATTGATCCATCACATCTATGTGTGTTATCTACAAATACATTACATGTGTGGGAACAAGTCACGTGTAAGGGAGAGTATGAACATGATAATTAGGAAACCTAAAAACACATAAGTAAACATAAGGAAACAAGTTGTATCAATTCACAGTATGAGAGGATTATATAAGGAAAACCTATTGGATAAACTCTAAAACAAAGTATGATCAAATCACTTGACACTAAAATAAAAAAATATTGTTAATGAAGAATAATAAAGATGTGAAGAACCATTAAAAGTATTATTGAGATAAATTAAAGTCCCAATTATAACATATATAACCCATGAGGGTCACAAACTCATATGAAAAAATGTATGTTTGGGGTAGTAAATGATCCATCACATGTGAAGTGGTTATATAGCCACACGTCAAATCTCAAAGGCCACCAATGGGGTTCTTGCAAAGCCACAAGCCTCAAAGGATTCAATTTCTTAACCATTATTATTACTAAATTGTTTAAATTATCTTTGTAGGGGAAACTGATCACCACTAATGTATGCTCTTCATCCACGGTAACACCATATCCCATATACCATCAAGGTTATATAATTATATAAACACATGAACTATCCATAAATCAACCAATCCACATAATCTTCCTAGAACATCCATGAAGGATCTCATGCACGAGAAAGATAGTTGGAATATTGAATCCACATGAGGATCTGACAACCCAAATGAGGTCTTAAATGGGAGGAATAATGACTCTGTAGATAGAGGATCTCACTCCACGTGTATGTGGAGAGAAATCCGAACATATCTAATCCATATGAATAGGATCATACACCCATGTTGAATGGGGGGATTTCCAACCCCAACTTAGGATAGCAGGATACCCATTACTTAAAATAAAAATGAATCCAAGTGTATTTTATCCCTAAGAACTCTCTAATTTTCATGCCCGGTCCGAGTCACATGATCTATAGAGTTACAGAGAGAAAACTACCATATCTTTTCATATCTCACCATTGAAATCAAATATCATGCCAGCATCTCACTCTAACTAGAAGAAACACTCAAGATAGATTATTCTGAATACCAAATCAAAGTCTTGAACATAGTGATACAAGGATCCATGTGACCTAGAATGTACAAGGAGTGATCTATATGGTTACCTAAAATTTAGCCCCTCATCTATAATATGGTTTTTCACTACCTCATAACATGTGATGTAATAGATACCAAAAATGATATTTTGGTTATACTACACTGTGTGTCAGGAAACATGGGTACTAATCATGTTCCAGCGCAACCTATGTCATGCAGAATCAAGATAAATGAAAAGTTTTCCTAATCCACATGATGTGTAAAGGATTATGTCCACAGAGGTGTGTACTCATTATATACTCTATCAATGTCAGGAAGGGTTCAATAGTGTATGGATTATGTCACACATCATTTTATATTTAACTCCATTTCATACCCTTGTTTCCACACCCAAGTGATTCAAAACATGTTTTATTTTGAACTATGTGAATTGTAGTCGTGTATTTTTGACTAGATCCATATTCTTGCATAAAAATTGTATCATCATTACTAATTTATCCTCCAATAATGAACAACATTCTTCTAATGTTTTTAATGATGGATATAAATCCACTAGAAATTAAACTTTTTCCATCGACTACAGCATATGTAGTCCCCCATATCTATGTGGGATCCCTATGATTGTTTTCAACAGTATGGTAAGATTATGTTCCTTTATTCCACAATGTTCCTCCCTCTCTCTAGGATTATACTACATTCTATATAATCTAAAATAAAATCCCACAATCATACATGGTTCATGGATTCATTCTCATCTTAAATTGGGACAAAAATTTCATGTCATCTGCCTAACCATAAGCCAAAAATTAATAATAAAATAAATTTAGGAGAAAACAAAAAATAATTAAATGATTGTAATTGATTTCAATTATGACCTAACCATAAAATATAGGCACAACATTTAAATAATTAGATAAAAATAGTGCATAAAAAATTATACCAATTCAAATAAAAATATGCAAAATGGTAGATCTATGTGAATAGAAAAAGGTTTATGAATCATAAATTCATGATTGGAAATCTTATAAGAATGAGAAAAATCCAACAATAATAATTACCTACCCCATTAACATATTCATCATTGATGAATAAAATCATCATGTCGATACCATATGTTATTTAATTGAATCCATTCTTAACATTTAATGACATTATTGATCACATGGAATTCATTTTCAAACCAATGAATTATCTTCAATCTTTTTTCTAAAGCCTCTCTAAAGGATTAATATCAAATATATTAGGGTTGTATAACTATTACTATATATTAGCACATGTGGGATTTAATATAGGTTTAATTTGGTATATATTCAATTAACAATTTAAGTTAATTATTCAATTATTTATTTCTTATCATCCATTGATTTTGAACCATAATGGGACCTAATGAAAATAAAAGAAACTTTAGGATAAGGGTAAATCATTCATTTTATTCTCAACCCTTGTATCATTTTCCCATCCAATTATATATTCAATATATATAATAGTTTCATCACAAAAAAACTCACAGGGGTTGAAAAAATAAAATACATAATATATTTTTTTCAAGGCCCTACCATGCTCGAATTTGAATGTTTTCTCATCCCAGAGGTAAACCCCATCTGCCAAAAATAAAAAGAAACATCGAATAATTCTTCATATATAATCTTTAAAGTAATATTTACCATTTTTCTATGAGATTTTCCAAACTCTAATACTCAAAATTGAGATAATTATTAATCATTAATAACCCATGTTTTTACGTCATCTCCAACATAAACCTGTTTCTCCCCAAAAAAGAAAACAACTAGAGTTGAGAAGGGGAAAGTCATGAAATAACCAATTATGTAAAACGACCCCATCACAAGAACATTCTACAACTCTAGATGTCTAAGCTCCAAAAAAACATGGAAAAACATTTCCAATGTAGGGAACATCATATTCCATCCAAAAATTTATCATCTCTAAATATTTGGATGAAATAACTATGTAGAAACATTTATATACTTTATGTGATTCTTTTTATGTTTCAGCACCAAAAACCTTTTTCATTTGAAGGCCATCTAATCACACCAGATGGGATCTCACTTACTGGTAATGAAAAGGAACACCTCATTAAACTAATTTCCAATAACCTCATGACACCATCAAAAGCTAGCCGATAAACTTCAAGGTTGGTAACACTGCATCTCTTATCTTCTATGAGGATTTCACTAATGATATGTCTTTCTCGAGTACAGAAAAACACACTTCACCAGAAAGGTTGAGTGAATGAAATTAAAAATTAGAGGAAACTATCTAGCTCTCTTGGGTCAAACTAGGGGTTCTATTAGAATCTCTAACACCCAAAAATATGATTCAGGAATATTAGACAAGCTATAATCGACTAATATAAGGTTATATGATGAATGGATAGGAATTATACCATGAAATTCACCCACAGACCCCCAACCATAGCCATTGTTTGCATGAATCATCTCACATAAATAAATATCAACCCTCCATGTCTGATAGTAACTAGCCAACAGTGGTGTTCATGAAAACCCAACAATATTTTAATAATTAATCCACTTATATTCTCCACCTAAAACACTTATATTTGACAATTACACTACAAAACATTTTGGGGGAACACTTCATGATGTTCGTGATCCCCGATGCACTCTTAGTCCTGTTCATGCCATCCTGATTAGGGTTCAACATCCTCAGATAAACCATTAACCCCCAACAAAATCTCATTATTCATCCATGGTTGATAAATCTCATTATGATTTGAGAAAATATCATATTCCAATGGCCCACCATTTATCATTGGAATATAATACATGAAACAACATATGTCTACTAAAAAATCTAAATAAATATAGATACATTCGTCTTAGAATCCATTTAAACCACTACTTCTAAAGTTTCATTCCCTATAATCCTGCATCAGTTCCTTGGATCAAATCCGTGTGGCCATAAATATAGGGATTTCTTGGTGGGGGTATTCCTGATACTATAGATGGTGTAAAGGTACTTCAATGGTGGAAAGGACATTGTTCCTTGGTTCCTACCCATATTGAGAGGCCGTGTTGGATGAGGAGGCAAAGTCCAACTCAACTGTGGTAATAGTGATGGCATTAGAGTTTTGACAGTTGATGGAATACCCTGATGGAAGACATAGTGACTATAATTTAGTGTACTGGTATGAGACCACAGTAGCAGCAGGATCTCAGTAGTGGGGCTCAGTAGGTTTAGGGTTGTAGTTAGACATTAGTCTGAAAATAAACTAGTTGGTTCCATTGGAACTATCCCAAAATAGTATTTAGACATGAATCAGCAACTTTTAGAGTTAACTAGAATGGTAATGATGAGTGTTTATGTTTATCACCATTAGTACTGATCACCATACAGTTTTAATGGGGAAATTATATCAGATCATCTTTGAGAGGTAGGGATCTTTTAAGAACCCAGTTAAAATTCACTAGGGAGGGTGGGTTTTATTGTCTAGTCTTTAGTCCATAGTGTAATTTATTAGGGCTTATGCATTTGGATGAAAATTCCATCAAAGGGTTCCTTCTCATCCAAATTAAAAAAATAACATTATCTAATAAATAAATAAATAAGAAATTTTGGCTTTGGGTCATCCTATGGGTATTCTCATTCAACTTGGTGTGAACTACCATAAAATATAGAAGAAGGATATTCACTAAGCATGAAGGAGATAGAAAGTGGATCAGATCATAGGTCGTGAATGTGTCATAACCATGTCTTGGAGAACAATTCTTCATCCCTCATATTCAGTGGTGAGTGGATGAACACTATGATTTATAGAATGGAACTATAATTTTTATATCTAATCTATATGATATGAAATTAGAAAGACGTAAAGGATTATAATTTTATGTTATATGATAAATGTAACAACTTTATTATACCCTACATACAATGTATTAGACCTACGAATCAACTGAAAGGTTATTAGATTTCTGGTGATAGGATGCAATATCAACTACACCTATTTTATTCTCCCTAGTCTCATAACTAAACTCAAGTACCCTTAACATCATTACACTAAGTTCACAAACCAAATCCTCCAATAAATTATAACTCCAAAGTGTATACCTATGAATAAAATTCATTGATACCACTATGACATGACACATACCTTAAGGGCCCCACCATGGCTAACAGAAATTCAAAAGTACAACTCTAATCCCACATTTAATAGGCTACGGGCATGTGACCAGCACTGAGTGGGAATATCAAAGAATATGGGTGGGAATAGACTATGTAAACCGGTAGAAAATTAAAATCTTTAATACAAAAGATAACTAAAATAATTGTAAGATAGATAAAAATGATTAACATAATTGTGAATATTATATGGTTGAGATAAAAATTATAAGTACATATTATATAGAAACAAAAGGGAAATAATACACAAAAAAATAATTTAAAATATAAAGAACTGAGAAACTAATATAAACTTTATATACTCCTTTATCATACACTATCAATAATGAACACTTTCACCATCACAAATAACCTTGCACAATAATGTGTTTCCAAGAATCACCAAGTATTATCTATGAACAAGTTATTCCAACTCCATGTCTATCCAGCCCATATCCAACAATAGGTATCATATTCATAGACACAACATGTGTGGGTACAAGTCTTATGCAGGGTTGAATATAAGCATAATTATTATGATTCTTTAAAATAATAAAAAATGACAAAAGTCAATTAACTCCTCTTATGAGAGCTATTTATGAGGAAAATAAAAAGGCTAAACCAAAACACAGTGTCCTATAAAATATACCAATACTATAGTGTAACTATATTAATGTTTATGAAGAATAGTACAGATTTTCTAATCTATTAAAATTCATAGTAATATACACATAAATCCCAAATCTCCAATTGCTAAACCTTGAGGGTACTAAACTCATGAACAAATAAGGATTCTCAGAGTATAAAATGGCCCATAAATCCATCATAGTCAACCTACATCATATCTCAATGGTCACTAAGATGGGATTTATAAGGATAAAAAATACTTGAAAGATCTCATTTCAATGTTTTTAAAACTACTGTACCACCACCAGAATCGATAGAGAGAGGCCTTATCACTGCCAACGTATGATCACCACCTGAGGAAATAAGGAATCCCCAAGCCCATCATTATTTTATTTTAAATTAGACACCTTTACTATGCATAAATATAGTAATCTATGTAACCTCAGAAAAATAGTAATAGAGAATCTTGTTCCCAAAGAAGATTCGGGAATATTGACTCCAATGCAAGATTTTTCACAAAGAATGTTCTCTTTGATGGGGGGATACATAATATGTGGATATAGGATCATGTGACCTCTATGTAAAGGGGTAATACCAACCTATATAATCTATAGGTTTCTATTTACACAACCCACAAAAGGATAGAAGGATAACCACTCCATAAATTAATTTCACTACCAAGGGGATTTCATCCCTAAGAACACTCCAATCATCAAGCCTATTATTAATCAGATGAACTACAGATTTGAGGAGTCTAAACTACATGTATCATATATTATCTCATATATGATTTTATAGAGGAGTCCACCATAATACTCTACATAGAAAAACGATCTTGATATACTATTCACATGTCCAAATCCCAGTCTTGATAATAGAGATACAAAGAGTTGGATAGGGATATAAGTGTCCATGTTGTGATATATAGGGTTACATGGCCTATAGCACCTCATCAATCATCTGTTCATAAATTCTATCATAATAGGTCAGGTAAATTCTATCTATATGGAATGTAAGTTAGACTAAATTACATGATAGGTAGATAATATTAATCAACATGTAAAATCTCAAATCAAGTCATGCAGAATCATGGTACACAACATCCAGACCAGATATGCATGGTGTTTAAGGCCAAAAAAACACCAGGATGTGTAATCCCAATATGAAACATGGAATTTGGATAGGGGTACATGGAATAACGAATATTTCATTTGGTGTGTGACATTAATCACAATAAAATACCCTAGTTGTAACATATGTGAGATACACGGTGTGTGTTCTTCCAAATAATGGATGTAACACCACCATACATCAATATCCATCCATCTATTTCCATAAATGGAATCCAAAAACAACATGTGGAACCCTCATCATTGTTTGTATCCACATAGAAATATAAGACACGTTCCTTGTCATTTTCCACTCTCTTGAGGATCTATGTAATTATTATATCCTAAAGTGTTGTAATTTATCAATCACACATGGTACATGGATTTGATATTACTTTGAATTAGACAAATAACATCCAATCAAAATCCTAACTGTTGGATGACAATGAAGACATTAATAATAGTGGGAGAAACCCAAATAAAAAAATAAATAAAATATCATCGATGGTTATTGTGACCATGGAAATTGATCATCCCAGATGATATTAATGAATCAAGTAGTCATAATGTATAATGAATTATTATAAGGAAAATAGAAATCTATAAATATATCAGACCAAGAAAATAGTGACTAGTTTATAAAATATCAATTCATGCTTAGAAATATCACAAGGAAAATAGAAATTTAATATTAAAAATGGTTAATATCATCGTTAGATCAATTATTGATGAAGAACACAATCATGTCGATGACATCTATTTTTCAATTGAATTCATTTATTACATTAAATATAATTAGTGATTCTATGATTTTGGCATCATAACATTGAATTCTCCATTATCCATTCACTAAAACCTCTATTAAGGAATCCTCTCACATCTATTAGGGTTGTACGACTAACCCTATCGAGTTTCCTAAATGGTTATTAAATAGAGTATTGAGTCGGTTGTTATTAAATCACACAATTTAGTTTAATTTTATAATTATATTTTTTTAATATACCCATTAAAGTGAACCTTCACTAGACCCAATGAAAGAAATCTTACATCACACATACGGTAAAATGCATGTTCTAGTTTGAACTGTAATACTGGTTTTCCCATTAAACTCTCCATTCCATATATATAAGAGTTTCATCATATATATGTATGAGTAGGATAAAAATTATATTTATATAAATAATATATTTTTCTAAGGCTCATGTTTTCTTTCACATCATTTCCGTCTCATCCAAGAGGTAAACACTACTGCCCAAATTTAACAGAACCATTGGATAATTTTTCTGAGGTCATCTTCTAGGGAAATTTTATTATTTTACCCCTATAGAGGTTCTAGACTTTTAAACTCAATATTGAGTGTTTTCACATTTAATAAATACTTGTTTTATTACATTATGAAGCTTCTCATTCATCCATATGGGTTTTTCAACTAATTTACTTATAATGAATGGTCTAGAAACATAAAAAGATATTATGAGGCATGAATAAGTTGTTATACAACATTATAGATCCATAAAAATCAGGTTACAGGATCAAGTATAATATTTTTCAATCATCACTAGAGAGTGTAATAAAAACTATCCTTAAAAGGTAATAATCATATTTAGATGACATTAATGTTTTAAAAACCATCCTTGATCGATCACCCTCTCAAGTAAAATTTCTCTATAATAAATCATTTTTGATGAAGACAATTTCCCTACGAAAAAACTAATGAAAAACTAAACAATGATAGTTCAGAAATTTAGTTCATCATAATGAATTAAAATTACTATCTCTTGGTCCATGCCAATTATGTATATAATATATACAAACATTGATTGCATCAGATTCGATTTTCAAAATAACTCTATAAAAAATGATGAAGCCAAAAATATGTTTTAAGATAATATATTTTCAATTTTATTATAATAAATGAAAAAAATTATGAAAAAAATTATATAATATAAATTATAAAATTATGAGAATTTGTAAAATTTTTAGAAGTTAAAAAAATAAAAAAAGTTAAAAAAAATTGAAAAATAAAAACTTATATTCTGAACCACCCAAAAGATATGTTCTATTATGATGGTTTCATCATTGTTTAGTTACAGGGGATTAATATTATTGTCTCAATGAAGTTTCTAAAATTTATTTAAATAACATTTTTATATCTCCAATTAAATGTAACATTAGATTAAATGATCTCTTCAATAAGTAATCCAAATAAAATACGCCCCCAAATAAATGAGTAATTTTTTGAACCAAAACATAATGAATAAAAACCTATATGTATATAACATAAGATAAATTTACCTTTTCAAATAAATAAGTAATGTTACCAAGTATTAAATTTTTTATTTTACTTTTCAGTATGCAATGATCTTCTCTTCATTAGAAATTATGTTTGTGGCATCAAGAACTTCTTATGTGTGGAGTTGTTTATGAAGAAAAAATTAGGAAAATATATATTTACATCTAATTTATCCTTTTTCATACGAATATTTTTGAAAATATAGGCTCAATTTTTTCCAAAGGATAAAAATATTATTCAATGAAAATTAGTTCTTCCAGTGTCCACCGCTCAATAACTTCATAAAAGAAGGAATGCTACTTGGGAAAAAAATTAATTTTTATGATAATATGACCTTTTTTAGACTTTCTACATATTCCGGAATTTATTCTATTAGGTATCATCTATTTTTAGAACATATAAAATATATTTCTACTAAATTATAAAATTTTAATGAAACTTCATCAAACTTTCATCTTTTTTACTTTAGTTTAATCATTCTATTCTTGTCTACAAAAATAAAATTGACTGTACCTTATTCTTATAATTTTTTCCTAAAATTAATTTTAAAATTATATTAATATAATCTGAATTCAAATTCTAAATTCATTATCATAGACTTAATAAGTTCTTCCTTCTTCTCAAAAACTGGAGCTTTAAGTCTACTGTAACTTTTGCCTAATATTTAATTAGTATCTCTGAATTCATTAGTATACTACTTCATTTTTTATTTAATTTGATAAACTCTTTCCAATTTATCAGAAAATTGAGATTTAACATTAGATTAAAAGATAAAAATCTAATAAAAGGTAAATTAGATAATGTATATATATAAATATTTCCCATCAAACATTGTTTTTCCTTGGGAACTTTAGCATAAATGTATTATTATTTCCATTGACATTGCTATTATCAATTGAAAAATTTAAATATGGTTACTTACTAAAACTAAAAATTTAATTCATTTACTTGAAATAATATCTTTAATTATTCTTCAAATTCATTTTATAATCTATTTCCTTATTCTTTAATTTGGGATATATTAGTTTGATGTGTCAGGGTTTGTTCCACTCATAACATATAAATTTATTAGAATATTCATTATTACTAGATTTATCATTTCGATATATCTTTTATCTCTCGTAGTGTCTCTATAAATTATATCTATTAAGTATCTTACTAGATGAAGAAGTATATTCACCTTCAATATGATCTGGAGAACAATCATCTGAATATCTCTTACAATATCATTTTGATGTTCTTAGCCACGATGGTTAATCTTAAGAAGATTATTCTCTTTAATTATAAGAAAAATAAAATATATTTTTCATTTTTTATAATTTTTATTGATTTATTGAGTTAGTTATCATATTGCATGAGTTTTTGGTCAAGTCATCCAAGATTAAATTAGTAATTTGTTTAGTATCACCAAAGGTTTTGAACTTGTATTCCTACTCCAAAGATAGGATATAAATGGCATTCTCTAAAAAATAATTTCTACTAGTTAATTCACAAAAAAAATTCTTATTTTTTTAATATTATTCAAATATCATAATGGAATATACCACACTATTTCAGTAGGTAAAAAGTCAATGTCCTAATAATAATCATAAATAACTAACCTTCTAGTCTCAATAACATTATTTATCTCCAAGGTACTGATTTAAATTTTTATCTAAATTATATTTGAAGTATTGCATGAATAAAATTTATTATATATATTTATTTCAATCACACAAATCATTGAATTTATGACATTGAAGTGAAATTGAAACTCAATTCAATACTCTTGAATAAAATTAGAAACTCTTTCTCTTGTATTTAATAATTTTCAGTAAGTATGAGTTTATTATCCACACTAGTATTAATTAAAAAAATCCAAGTGGTATCCCCAATATTCATAGTCACCTATACAAAAAATAGGTGTTATATTTCAATTATGATTAACCAAAATACTAGTTGGTATAATAATTTTCATATCTAAAAGAAAAATCTTTCCACTAGAGCACATGTTAGTGTAAGGTAATTATTATAAGTTCTCATAATAATGAAATACATAATAATTAAGAGTCTATATCTAAATAATATTTTAAAAAGGATATAAATATAAAGGATCTGATACCAACTATTTTATTATAATAGGTAGATATAACAACTATAAGAGGGGTAATTGTGGTAGTAAAAAAACAATACATATAATTTTCATCCCAATAAAGTAATTTGATTTATTAGATAGTAAACTTTATTATCAAATATCAGAGTAGAAAAATAAATATCATAAAAACTAAAATTGTATAAATATAAAAATGTTATAAAAAAATAATATGCATGGTAGCATATAAGGCAATTATTAAATATAATATATTCTAATAAAAGTAATAAAAAATGGTAAATAAAAACCATATCGTAAAAAAACACGGATTTAAGGGTAAAAATCATACATCCCTAAATGAAATTCTTACAAATCTAATTCAAATTTACCTAAATCATTTACCATTCTATATAGATAATGGAGGAATAGTATATCAGATTCTATCTATCCTAGTTCCAAACCTATAACTTCCTCCATTGTAGACCATTTATAAGGTACCATGTTTCTAAGAAGGAACTTCTTCAACACCAAGTTATGTATTTAAAACTCTTTCCCCAAGCTCCTCTTTGATATAATGATCATAAGAATGTTTACACTATTATTATATTGGTAATAATGATATAAATTAGAGCTTCGCATATGGAATCCTGTAAATATCAATGAATCAGAAAATCCATCTTCCAAGACCTAGAAGATCACTGATTAGGAAGGATCGGAAAAATAATTACTATGTTAAGAAAATAAAATAGAATTACAATGTAAACATAACTAGTAAAAACATCGTAGAAAAAATAATTGAATGAAAAATTACAATCTGATGCGCTTAGGAATTAATATGATGTAGACATTAAATTAACTTCAAATCTTTAAAGTGATATTCATAAGAAAAAATTATTCCCCTAAACCAGAATTTAATTTATAGAAGTCAACAAAAAAATCCAATGATCCTATTCTATGAACATTGTGTAAGATTTTAGATATATTGTATGAATACTCTATATTTAGATTGATATAGATTCATCCATTATCATTTGATTAGTTCAATGTTATTATAGTCCCAAATATTAATTGAATGTATCTCATTGCAACATATTAATTTATCAAAACAATTTAAAACTGATTATTTCCTAGGATTTTATGGTTTTATAAAAACCACAAAATCATAAAATAAAAATAACAAAATAAAATTGAAAATGTTTTAGCATGAGTGCATTGTGATTTTAAAATTCAGGGGTATAGAAGAATTATTAAACACAAAAAAATGACATCAGATAAATTATGATTCCCAATATTTACCAAATCTAACCACATATTCACATAATCTAATAAATTATATAGGTATTTATAAATTATCATGGGGAAAATTATATGAATAAAAAATGGTACACAACCCTATATAGAATTATAGAATGATATTAATCCTAAGGATTCATTGCCTTATAAACTTCTACACCGCCATATGTGAATCACTTCCCAAAGACTTCCATCTCTATAATGTGGCATGGTATAGTGCTCATATGGCACTGTTATATGCAACATATAGCCACATCATCCTCATCCCTTTCTAATGATTCTACCCAATTTATGTGATTATGTCAGGGAATATGTTTCCAATTTCCATGACTCATGTTGAAGTTTTTAAAAATCAACATTCACACCTATAAGGTATTTTCACTTTGATTCCCCTATTTTGGATCTAAATAAAAAATGTGAATCCTGCAAAATATTTCATAATTATCTACATTCATATAAATTGTAATCTCTATCACGTAAAATATATTAATTATATAAAAAATTTAATACCCATGATACTACTTCTATAAATAAAACCTTCTTCATAAAAATGATTGCTCAATGCATATCCTATAATTTCATCTTTATAGTACAACATAAAACAATAAAATTTTATTCACTATAATAGTCTGAACTTGTACTATAGAATGCATAATAGTATATAGAACCACCAAAATCTTGAACTCTATTAAATAATAATATAAAAATAAAGAAATTCATAAAAGATATATTGTTTTTTTGATGAAAAAAATAAATATCAAGGAATTTATAAGATATGGTGACTATTTTGATTATATACATGATTTTATATATTATAATGTAGTACATATATATGTGGTAATATATACATTATAAGGGTAAGGTGACCATTGGAATCTCAACAGTGAGAGTCAAACAATTAGAATAGTAACTTCCCTATATAAATGTTGTAATAGTAACATTACCCTTATACATATAAGTGTCTAATAAAATCCATAAAATAATTTAATATTATTATTATTATAAATTATTAAAAATATATATTAATTAATAAATAATGATATATCTATATAAATAGTCCATGGGAAGGAGTTATTAATTCTTCACACCTAATTCATGCTTTTGAAATAGAGAAGTACTTTTATTTAATACTTTAATTTCTCATATAGAGAAAAATATTTTTTTATTAAAATGATGTAAAAATTAGAATCATCACGATGAAATTAGATGATAGTGATTCTTTTATAATTTTTTGAGATATTTTGTTTTTTTGGTAAATAATAAAATGTGATATTAATATATGAATAGTATTATGACATCCCAATAATTATATATTTTTAAAATAAATATTATAAATTATTTATCAAATAAAATATTTTTATTCATAAAATTATTTCATTGAAATATAATAAAATTAATTTTCCAATCCTATAAAGATGTTTCTAAAGATAAAAATATATTTTAAGATTTTAAAAATATTTTTTATTAATAAAGATCATTTACATATCAAAAATAATATAAATTAAGTGATTATTATTCGTAATCTTATAAATGGTTTATAATAGGCATTAAATTTCCTATAAAATGGTTTAAACCCACGCTAAGGCCAACAGTTTTCAATTTTTACCTAACCCAAAGTTCAAGGCCTTTGTTTAGAAATTAATAAAAAAAAATCCCCTTAATTTGATATAAATAACTATAGATTGTCTCTTTATTATCCATTCTAATTCCATTAATAATAGTTTATCTCCCATTTTCCCTCTTAAGAATCTTTGAGAAGAGAATTATTTGTATAATAGTTCAACACTCATTCTCTATTTTACTATCGAAGCAGGTCTTAAGAGTGTTTCTCTTATAACTTAGTAGGGTAAGGTTTCTCAAACCCTTCACTACATTTCTATATTAGCTTCCCAAACGTGATGGATCTAAGGATTTTATTCTCATTATTTTTGAATGAAATTATAAAGGTCTGTATTTGAAAACCATTTACTCCATTTCTCTTTGAAAATTTAATTAAATTTCAACACAATTCTATTTGAAATGATGTTCTTTTTCTTAATTACAATACTATTTAGTGAATATTAAATTTTCATTTCCAAATATTATAACACTGTAAAAATACATTATACTTCCAAAAACATTATTCAATATGTAATTTTCTATAATTTTTTCATATTCAACCATTATATTCATAAATTCATAATAATTCTCAAATATATTGAAAGTATATCACCATACAACACCGTCATCGAAGATAATTTCCATTACATTATGAATATCTTATATTTCCTACTATATTTATGGGTATTTACCTAGAGATCCATATAATTAAATATATTAGGGAACATTAAAAATCTATATACCCATTAATTTTTTATGTAAAATTATTTATTACAAAGAGATGTGTATATAAGTGGTTCCTTTTGGAACATTATGATCTCTATTGTTAGTCAAAATCTTTCATGTGATGGGTTAATTAGATTTATTATGTGATTAAATGGGCCCAAAATTGTATATCTAATTGATTAATCGGTAGGTCTCATTAGAAAAACACGCCTGGGTAATTTGTGGAATGCCTTCCTTATTATGTTTCATGACTTGCAATACAGTCATTATAGTTTGGTTATGATTTCATGGTCAACATCTTGAAAATTTGATTAATATTAAAATAATTTTGAATTCCATCACTATTAATTCATTTAAATTTAAATTAATATAACATTAATAGTATTTTACTTGTGGTTAAAGGGCTAACATTTAAAGGAAATTTCTAAATTAAAGAAAAAAGTAGGGGAAAACTATCAAAGAGTATGATGATAACAAGAATATATTATCAATTCTTGTTGTATACTCTATATATAATTCATAGAGTAATATTTATTTATTCTTTATAGAATAAATCTCTAAATTTGAAGGAAATTAGTCACTCATACACTTTACTCATACTAATAGATAGTGAAAAGTGATTTCAAAACAGAGAAAGTGGTGTCTGTGTCTTATATTCTAAAAGTAAATAGAACAAGAATTCAATTAATAACCTTATAGATAGAAGTATATAAAATGGTATGAATTGAAGGGTATGGTCTCTATCATTCAATAATTGGAGAAAATACCCTATGAATTTATTGATATTAATGGGAGTCTACTACAAGTTTACAAATAAAGGCTCTCAAGATCCTTAATTTGAAGGCAAGGAAGAATCCCCCAAAGTAAAATTATTCAATTATATGAATATGGGACACGATTCTAATCAATATTCAATAAATATTGGAATATAACCTAGAAAATTCCATGGGATATATTCTTGTCTTATAAAATCACTATAATGTAATTTTTTGTCCTAGATGAAATTTTAGAAGGTACTTTGGTCATAAACTAAAATTTAGTTAACAAAATATTTTATTTTTGATCCATTAACTCTTTATATCATAAATATTTTCTATGAATATTTAATAATCCCATAAAACCTTAAGAAATGATTTTTCTCTAAGAAACCTAGTCAAAATCCCATTACAATGAGGATATGTTGTGAATTAAGTACAAATATTCGTACAGTTTCTCTATTTGAAAACATTATAATTATAGAAATAGTTGACATTGACATGATCGATGGTATAGTTTGTCTCTTAATGTATAATGTTATAATTTACTACCATCAAAGGAATATTGGGATTACTTAGGGAGACATAGAATCCCTCATTTTTCTAGAAGAGACTTTATTATATATTTCTTATCACAAACCTCCACTAGTGTGTCAGATTCAAAAACATTGGGAGAATAAAAATGTAGAATACAATTTATGGATGGTAATGATGTCCAAAGAATAGATTTTTTATCTATTGTATGATAATACATTAATTTATTTCAAGAATTTTTACCTATAAATCCACATAAATGTGAGGTCAAATTTTCCATTCAACTCATACCTGAAGAAAAACCCATATCTCATCCTCTTTAAAGAATGGATCTTGTGGAATTAGTGTAGTTAAAGAATCAATTGTAGGATTTTTTTGATAAGATATTTATACTACCTAGTTTCTCATTTTGGGTATCACTTATCCAATTTAATAAATATTAATATGTATTTATCGGGATGTTCATTGATTATATAGAAATGAATTCCATTACTATAAAGAACATGTTTCCTTTAACATGAATTGATGACTTTTTGGACCAAAATAAATAATCTCAATAATTCTCTAACATCGATCATCATTTTGGTCAACATCAATTAAGATTTATAATGATGATATACTTAATACACAATTTGATATATGGTATAGATGTTATAATTTTATAGTAATGTGCATTGTATTAACTAATGAACCCTTGATGTTTAAGGATTTGATTAATATAGTTTTCAAGGATTATATTGATAAATTTGTGGTGGTATTTATTGATGAGATATTGATATTCTATAAAATATGTTAATATAATGTGATCTATTTGTGAATTATTCTCAGGAATCATAGATAAAATTTTTTTTATAAGAAATTCAATATGTGTGATTCATGTATTTAACATATTTCATTTCAAGGCCATTTAATCTCTGAGGGTAGAATATCTATTGAACCTTCAATGACTAAGGAAGTTAAATAATAGAAAAAACCAATGATTTATATAGTTTACATGGATTACCATGTTATTATATGTGATGTTTTTTAGAAATCGAACCTGGCCAACTAGTTTACCAAGTCAAAACATAATGCGTTCAAATTCACATAGTTAATGGGATGTGAAAAATGTTTTGGGAATTAAATAATTAATTCATCAATGCATAGGTATTAAAATTTCCACCAGTGAAAGAAGGATTTATAATATATTATGATTTATTAAATAAAGGATTGTGGTTTATAAATATACAAAATGATATATTTATTGGTTTTACATAATTTTAATTAATGATCCATGAAATAAACCATCCTACTCATGATCTTTAGTTGGAAGCTTTAGTTTTTTCTCTGAAAAAATGATGAAACTACCTCTATTCTAAATGATGTTATATATATATATATGGATCATAATATGTGGAAGTATATATCCAAATAAAAAATAAATCAACATGAGACAAAGGAATGTCTAAAATTACTCAAGTTGTGTTATAATTTGATACACAACCACCAAAAGTAAGAATCAAATATGGTCGATGCATTGACTATGAAGGATCATAGAGTTTTGTCTATAATAGGAATAGAAAATTATCCCCTTTTCAAGGGTTTATTAAATTTGTATATTGAAATTTTAATGGAATGAAAAATTTGATTCCTTTTCTAAGTAATATCCTAGTAATCATTACTAGGGAAGGAAAATAAGTTATAATATAAAATTTTATAAAATAATATTTAGACCATGGATGATGGGAAATTAACATGATTTATCTATGAAGATATTCTATTAATGTTAGGATATATACTATGTTTTCCATTAGTAAATTAGTTTAATACATAATTATTAAATGAATCTCATATTTTAAATCACTCTGTACACTCTGGTATCCTCAATATGTATAGGTATTTAAGAAAAAAATGTATGGGACAACATGTATCCTGAAATTGCTGACTATGTGTCAAATTTATTAGTTTCCCAATAAGTAATAACTAGGAGGGAACATATTAATGGTTTAATTAAACCTCTCCCGGTAAAAATATGGATGTGGGATAATATCATAATGGACATTGTTATTATAATTTCCAATACCTCAAAGATAAATTATGTAATTTGGGTCATTATAGATCAAAATACAATTTTTAAAATTTCTAATAAATAAGGGAGGATATACCCCTTGAGCGAATTTCACAGATCTATATTTATTAACGTTTGGAGGGTTCATGGTGAAACTTTTTAAATTCTATATGATCGTGACCATAGTTTCACATAAACATTTTAGATCATTCTCCATAAATAATTAAAAAATTTAAATACATTTGAACACCGCAAATCATACCGAATTTAATGGGTTTTATAAAAGGTCCATGAACCCCATAGAGGCCATTTTAATGTCATTGTCACAAGTATTTCAAGAAACGTGGGACTAATATCAAACATTAGAATAATTTTTAGAAATTAATAGCTTAATTTCATGTATATTAATGGAACTATACAATTCATAGTATGGGAAAATATATCATACTATTAAACACTAAGAAGAAATTGAAGAAAAGGATTATAGTAGGCTTAGAACATATTGTGGATACAACTAACTTGGTTCTGGAAATTCAAAATCATATCAATATAGCTAAAAGTGGGCATAAGAGACATTTTGATAACCTATGGGCTTGGAGTTCCAGAGGGGGTCATGTATTCTTAAAAGAGTCTCCGTTGAAGGAGGATATATGGTTTGGTAAGAATAGGATATTATTCCCAAGGTACATTCGGCCTCATGAAATTTTGGACAGAATTGGACTTATCTCTTACCATTTAGATATTCCACCCAACCTTTCAAAAGTACATAATTTTTCCATGTCTCTTAGTTATGAATGAATATTCCATACCCAACATACATACTCAATACTGAGGAAAAAGGGTGAGTGCTCAACATGTCTTATAATGGGGATCCATTCAATATTCCTGACATTAAATAGAAAGTGTAAAAAAATTATACAACTCATCCAATGAAAGTAATATAGAAAATAATATGTTAAAGTATGGAATGTGGGAGCCTAAGAGATAAATATTGAAAAACTACCCATATTTGTTTATAGATTAATGTATTCTAAAAATTTAGAGGATAAAATTATTTAAATGGTGGAGAATGTAATAATTGAGTTTGAACTAAAATAAATTAACACTTCATCAAAATAATAATTTAATAATAAATAAATTATTATTTCATCTTCATTGTACAAAAAAACTAAAAAAATTCATTCAGAAAATCTCAACTAGTACTATAGAACTTAAAAAAATATAGCTAACCAACATAATGATGAAAATTGGAGGATAATACTATTATAGAAAAATAAATAAATGATACACTTTTATTATTAAGAAAGTAATATGAAGTTGATTAGATATGTTATAGTCACTATGATAAATATTTGAATCATTTTAAATATTTGAATAATGTGTATATATAAGCGAAAATATGTTTCTTAAAAGGGTATGGTGGACATTTAAATCTGAAAATTAGGAATCATATTGATATCATAGTAAATTTATTATATGACCATTATTGTAGAAATATAAACCATATACATGTACGTATTGAATAAAATACCAAAAATCATTTGGTAATAATATAATTATAAATTATTTACAATTATTTTTAATAAATAAATAATAATATAAAAATATACATATTCCTTATTATATGATTTTGAGATATAGAAGTGTTTTTATTTAATAACTAATTATCTCATATATAAAAAAAATATTTTTATAAAAAGGGATTTAAGACTTGAATCATCAACTAAAAATTATCCAACATTTAATTTTCAATAAATGTATAAGATCATAGGTTTTTTTGATAAATAAAAATTTGAAATTAATATATAGTAATCATTTTTACATCATAATTTTTTAGAAATTTGTTAATTAATAATATAAAGTCATTCATATACACAACTAAGTTTATTCATTAAAATAATTTTTTATAAATAATAAAATTAATCTTCCAAATCAATAATGACATTTTGAGAACTGAAATTATATTTTAAGATTTAAAAAAACAATATAAAACAATATATATTATCCCGATCTAAATTAATATAATTAAATTAGTTCAATTCAAAATCTTGATAATGTTAAAAACTAGTCCATAAAAGTAAAATCCCAATTTTTAAAACCATGGTAAGACTATTGGTTTTCAATTTTTATGGAACCTAATGTTAATGGCCTATGTTACAAATTAAAAAACAGTTCCACCTCATTTCATATAACTACCCACCTATTCAATCATTCATGTTCACTCTAAAACCATTGATCCTGATTTTTATCTCATTTTCCTTCTCAAGAATAATTTTTAAGAGACATATGCATAAAAGAGTTCCAAAATATATCCCGATTTTTCTAAAAAAACATGGTCGTTTTAATTTTTTTCAAGAAACATAGTCGGTAAAGTGTTCCCAAACCCTTATCTACATTTCCCTTTCTATAGCCCAAACTCAAATAATTAAAAAAATTATTTCTTAATATTTTGGGATGGAAATAACAAAATTTCAAAAGACAGTTGAATTTCATTAAAATTACTTTTGTAATGATGATAGGTTTTATAATTATATAATTGAATTGTGAATACGAAATTTCCATTTCCTCTTATTATACCGCCCGTATAATACATTATATTCCTATAAACATCATTCAAGAAAGAATTATTCTTTAATTTATTTAGTCTCCAACAACTTCATTCATTAAATCCTCACAATTCCCATATATGATGAACATATCTCACAATAAAACTCTATCATCAATGATACAATCCATTACATTGTGAATATATTAAATTCTTACTAGATTGACAGATATTCTTCTAAAGAGTCATGAAATACAATTCATTGGGGAAAATATTATTATCTTTTTACCCATTAAATTTATATAGAAGACTAATTTTTACTAATATAAGTGTATTTAATTCATTTTTTAGAACATTATGATAAGTATTATTATCCAAAATCATTCGTATAATGGATGGATTGGACTAATTTTGTGGCGATCGGGTCCTAGAATTATATAGACATTTATGAAATAGTAGTTATCATTGGAAATACTACTTCGGGATATTTGGTATATGCCTTATATTATGTACCATAACTTTACATGAGGCCTTGGTGGTATTGCTATGATGTCTTGGATTGGGCCTTGATGGTATGATTAAGATGGTTAGAATTATGAATTCAATCACTATAAATTAATTTAATATTATATATGAAATTATTTATTTCATTTATGTATTTTATTGTTATATTTCTTCATATTTAATATATTTGATTATTTATTTCTACTATATTATTTGTGCTTTAATATCATTCATTATACACTACCCCTTACTGAGTGCCTGAGGTCACACATTTATTTTGTGTCCTTTTTCACATGGAACCAAGAAGAGTACAATGAATGATCTGTGTGTATGCTTGAATGAATAATAGTGTTTCATATAATTTTATACTGTATTTTATATTTTTTAAATAAAAATAAAGAGTATATATAAATCTAGCCTCGAGATACTACTGAACGGTTGGATCTTTTGTTTTGAAATCTATTTATTCTTTTCTAATGTAATAAGAAAGTGATCAGATCTTTCCTACAAGAGTCAAGGAATTATAATAAATGAGTCATAAACCACTATTGAAGAAATAATTCACATATCCATGGCTTAAAATCCTGATAACATTTCGAAAAAAATATTGTAATGATATTTTACTTACAATATGAAATCCTCCACATTCATTCCTAGAAACTCCAAAAGAATGATATTTTAATTATTCAGTCATTGAAACCTTTATTCTTCAGGATTATAATTCATACATATTTTTTTGACTTCATTATCCATATATAATAAGATAAAACTAACCCCATAGATAATATAATGTGGAATAAAAAATCTAATGTCATATATCAATTACTTGATGAATTAAATATTATAATTTCTCTAGGTTCATTACCAAACATCCTTCAAAATTCCAATTATTTTACACTTTTCAATTCTATTCCACACACACCATCTCAGATAAAACTATTTTGTTGTGATAATATAGAGGATGGATAATTTATATGTTATTTTCAATAGTCACCAATTGAATTCTCTCAATTTATATTCCTCTATAGGTTAGGATACACTACTTAGGGACTTCTGTTTATCAAAAGGAGATTCATTGGCTGTCAATATTATTATAAATTTTCTTGTGTAACATTTTGGTTTATATGTTTCTAATTTTTATATAAATTATTTTTATTTATATTATGAACGAGAAATATTTGGATTTGTTTAAATATGATTAAATAATATTTTTTGTGGGTAAAGTAATTCATTAGTAATATAAAGTGATATTTATTATTATGTATAGGATCCTTTTAATTCGTATAATGTTATAAGAGAAAAAAATGAAATATTTAGAAGCATTAATATAGGTATAGAATACATTACATAATATAGTGATACAAAACCACATTCCATTTAAAAAGTATGGGTAAAATCCCATCCAATTTGAGAAAATTTCAGTAATTTGGTCACTTAAATGGGTAGGTAATGCCATATATAAGTTCTCATGGATTATTTGAATAAGAAATAGAATTTATGTTGCAGTATTAAGATTATATAATTTTATGTAACATATTATTTATGTCAATCTTCTCTGGGAAAACCTAATAGGATTATGTTCCCAAATGTATAGTGATGGATAATCCATATAATGGATTAGGGAAAGGAGTTTTACACTCAACAATATAAGAGTTATATATGATATAGCTTACATAATTATCTACTTAAATAGTTAAACAATGATATAAATGTAAAATCTATTAAAATTTTAGTTAAATGTGTATCTTGGCCCACTCAAATATATAATTAATAATATAGTCTCATTAGTTTTGTGGAAGAATATTTAATAAAATTTCTTATTAAATATATTCAAAATGTGATACACATCTGATTTAATCTTCTAATTTATATAAAATATATTTATTTTCAATTTTTCATTGATTTCATTGTTATGAATGGATAATATAGATGAAATAAACATACTGGATTAGTATAAAAACATGGAAATTTTTCGAAACTAATAAGAGAAAAATTTCATATTAGAGAAATCCCTTCATAAATTAATGACTGGTGAAGTTGTTCAATATGTAGGTATATATAATTTCTACATTCATAAGAAATATTAATTAAATATTTTTAATCTTATATTAATTTCTATCAAATTTTAATTAAATAAAAATATACGAATATAACAGCTTAAAAAGATATTGATAACATTAATATGATCAATCAAGAATAGGAAATTCGTAATTAGTATTATGTTTCAATGTAATTATTTAGATTCCACATAACTGAAGAGGTGTTACTCTTCAAAAATGTTTTAATATGATTTAGTATACAAATAATTTGGAAATACTATTTTATATTATCAGGCTAGACTTGGATATAAATTTTAATTTAAAAATAGTTTTTGAATGGTTTTGACAATTAATTGTAGAAAAATAACTTAAATGAGTTCCAAAAAATTGTTAATCTTCTCAAACTGAATGGTGGTGAAGGACATGAGATATCCAATATAAATATATTTTATGATATTAAAAAGGATACTAGTAAAATAAAATTTATGAATAATTTTATTATATGGTCTAATGGGAAGACAAAGGTAATAAAACATAAAATATGCATCAAAATCAATAAAAATGTTTTCAATATAAAAACACTATACATTAGAGATTAAATAGTGAGATTTTTTAAAATAGGTATAAAAAATAGTAGATAAATCTTATTAGGTGTTAATGTTATATTAATCAATTCTTTTATTTTTAAGGGTATATGATGAAACTATATATTATATATTTTTTATGATTATGTATTGATGTTCAAAATTAAGGAAGGGTTGATGGAGAAATATATGAGATTAAGTCTATATCGTGAGTAAGGTTTTTGGATTCAAGTGAATAGATATTGATTTTTATTTTTGGATATATTTTGATGGATTTTTTTATTTCATTTTTTATTTAATTGGAAAGAATACTAAATTGGATGACATAATAAATGTTTTCAAAACGAAATAAATATTATATAGAAACATGTGATTTATTTTTACCAAATTGATATCATATTCTAAGAAAGAAGAAGTAGAAGAAAATATTTGTAATTATATTTTATTAAATAATTTATTAAAGTTATAATGTGTAAAAATGGTACATACCTTAATCTTATTTTTTGGTTTTTTCTCAAAAAAACTAATTACAAGTGTTTTAAAAAAATCATACGATATATGATTTTAAAATTTTAAATTATCCCATGAATAAATGAATCTAAGATATGATTTATAATTTTGAAAATGAATTTTTATCTCAAAAATTATAATTATTAAGAAATAAATTTTCATGGATCATAATCAAGTTTTTTATGGAACTTGGGGAAGTTCAAAAAATTAATTTACAAATTTGTAAAAAGGTGGTTTTTCATATACTTGGTTATTCTAATGTCAAGTCTATAATGAATATATTAAATTTTTTTAGGTAAATATTTTTAATATGATTTCTAAAATAAATAGACTAATAAAAAAAATTCATAGCTTATTATTACTAATGATCTCAAAGAAAGTGTGTATTCATTGAAAGTGTTATAAGTGGTTGTTTTTTTAGATGATAAAAGATTATATGTATCATAATATAGGATATTATAAAGTGAATTTATTTTATTATATTTTTCAATGTTTTTTACATAAGAATTTAGAATCCTAATCTCACTATTTTCCAAATATAGGTTATTCAAAAATGTGATTATAATAAAATTGCTTTATGGAAAAGTTAATTTCTCAAATATCCTCATTATGAAGTGTCATGTGTTACATAGTTATATAATATATGTTACATAGACATATAAAAATATTATAAAAACAATGAAAAAAGAAAACATATGGTTATCATGATCTCTATGTATTATGATGTAAGGGGACAAATTATTTTGTATATATTTTTTGAAATAATTTCTTTGAATTGATTTATGATTAACCAAACATATCACACTAAAAAAATAAATTTCTACACTATTTCAATTAATTATTGTAGTGTATATTATGAAAATTGTTTTAATAATTAATATATTATAGTTAAAAATATATGTTATAGGTATTCAATGATCATTATGGAAAAGGTGTAGGTTATTATGAAATATTAATATCAATGTGAGTAGGGGGTTCAATTGAGTTACAAATTTCACTCATGATTGAAAAAATTATTTTGTGTTCATGATTCATCCATTTAATATACCACCAGAATTATCACACATCATTTAATTGGAATTATTATTGCGAATGTTTTATAGAAATTCCCATTACCATAGTTAAATTTGTTACCTCTCATCTAGAACATCATATATTGATACCATTTTTATGAAATCATTCAGACTAATCTAGTGATTGGTTTGTTGGGTGTGTTTTTAAATATGTGTTAGGTATTTCTTAAGCAAACAATTATTTTTCTAAAATATCATGAGTATGACATATGGGCCCTCTATTGGGTAATACTGAAGAATAATATAGTTATACCAATATTGATAACATGATATGTTATAACCCACTTAGGCTAGTGACATGTAAATGTACTCATTTGTATGGAAGAATGGTATGTGATGTATTAAATTGTTTTATTCAGTATTTACTAATAGAAGTAATTATATTTGAATTTGGTTGTAGAATGTTTATATCCCCTATTTCTTATGGATGGGAATAATTTTTTAGAAAAACAAATTATATAATTATGCATGATGTTTGAGTTTTTTTTGGAAATTGGTAAGGAGATAGATTCCCTTGTTGAAGATCATTTCATATCCATCTATATCTTGAGTAAACTGATGCTCCTCTATTGGCCTCTATTGGATTATAAATATGGATTATGAACTAAATATTATTATAGTTACTATGAAGGAACATTGGATCATGTGTATATGTTTTTGAAAATTAGTATTACTTTTTATATATAGTGTACATAAAAACAGTAATGTTTTAATGATTGAATCTCCAAAAAAGTGTTTTCGAAGATATAAAAAAGGGGTTTGGTATATTATTTACGAATTGCATATATGATATGGTATAGTTTGAAATATACATGAAAATAATGAATATTTAGTAAAATTGTTTTGTTAATGGAATTATGCACCTAATCATAAATCATAGCTTAGTGAATGTCACTATGTAAATTATGCAATCAATTATTTGTCGTTGATACCACAATGCTAATTTCATCATGGATATTTGTTGAGAGAAAACTGATTGTAAGAACCCTAAGGGGGAAGAATTAGGGTGCATACTAAAAAAAATATTCTTCTTTTTATTCTCCTTTCATATATAGATCTTAGTGACTTTTTTAAGAAACTCATTCAATCTATTCTGTTCTCGTTGTTTATCACAATGAATTTCAAACACATCTATAGAAAATTAAAGAACACAAGGAATAAAGTATTTTACTTTTCCCACCACTAAGGGATCATCCAAGTAGCATACACATTTTTCTGTGCTAGTGTACCAAAATCAACTATCACACACTATCTGGTGAATAAAACATTTATGTCATTATCACTTCATTAAAAGGTTCAATTCCATTACAACATTTTATAAGGACTCACTATTGATCAAAGTACCACTCCATATTATTATCCTCTATGCAATACTTTGGGGAAGTATAGGTCAGTTTATAGACATCAGGGTCTCTCCATGTTCAATATATTGTTTTTTATTTTATTATAACCACAAATTTGATGATTCATGAAGTACATGTACACAATACTCCTCTTCGTCAAAGAATGGAGGGGATATAATCCGCAATGAGTGAGTTATATATTTATGGTTCTTATATCTCCACTACATCAAGAAACTCATCCGAGTGAAGTATAATTCTCCAATAAAATTATTCTCTTTTTTCATTCTCTAATAACTACATGTAACAATAAACTCTATCTTTTTCTCATTTCTTAACTACTCTATAAATGTAAATGATCTTATACAGATTTTCATCTCTCTCAGCAAACTAAATATGTTAAGGATATATTTGGTTCCCTCCCAATCTATCTATTTATTTTCTTCCATATTCTCAAAAACATCAGAGTATTTTTTTCATGTTGATTAAGCATTGATGGCTAGAATTATGGGAAGTCACTATGACATGTTTCCTCGCTATAACAATCTATATATGTCATTAATATCTCCTTCATTAATATCAAAAACAATCTTTTCCAAATCTCCCAATTTCCACCAATAAAAATCTCTAAAAATTACAAGTCAAATATTTCTCCTTAAATAGATCTCAATGATTCCATTTAAAACTCGTATATAAGAATATTATATCTCAAAATTAATCCATTTCTTCCATGTTTAATCAAACAAAAAATTAAATTTTAATTAATATCTAATACATTCTATATTTTGATTAAATAAATCTTGGTCAAAATAGATATATTAAATAGGAATATATATTTTCTCCTTCCTCTTTATTGAAGTTAAACTTTCATTAATGGAATATTATTCCCCATAATAGAAGAAATATAGTGGTTTGATTAAAATACAGTATAATATTTTCCACTATAAGTGAAAATTATATCCCAAAATATCACATTTTACACCCCTCTAAACATTCCTATAAATTTTCCTTAAATGTATAAGAAAATTTCTATATAAATTATTCTTTAATTTCTCTTATCCTATCCATCCTGAATTCATACTTAACTATGTTTTATAAATCAACTAAATAACTCAATTCAAAATCATCGTAAATATCTCTATATATTTCCCTAAATTCAAAGTAGACCAAATCTTCAGGATTTCTAGTATTTACTAGATCACAACATGACTTCCATGATTGTGGTATAACATTCATAAAAACTGTAACGCCCCGACCCCAGCTACCCAGAGTTGGTGAATTACTTCGTAACATTGGCATGATCACAAAAGATCAAGTCTCGAAAGACCGATTAGTTTAGTAGCCTTGAAAACACTAGATACATTCATAAACATTACATTACATCATAAAAATGAAAACTAAAATAACATGGTCTCCCTAGTCCACACTCATATCCTCACTGACTATTCTTGCAAGTCATTCATAATACACTTCTTCACATCCTGGGAAAAATAAAACATTGATAGGGGTGAGCTCAAATGCTCCGTAAGGATAACAATATAGCGGAAACTTTCATAAGAAAACATAAGCATTTAAGGCAATGTATAACTAAAACAAAAGCCTTATTGAACTTGAACATGAGTATAATATGGAAAAAGTAAAATAAAATAGTGCCATTACTTACTCACATGGATATTCTACTAGACGAATAATCACATGAAATATCAATAACCACTTTCATAATGAGGGAATGTATAATGCCAGACATTCTGAAACATTTTGTCAAGGCCTCGGCCAAGACGTCTAAAATGATTAAGGCCTCGACCAAAACCATAAATCAAATTGGGAAAGGGCCTCATCCAATTCCACGTCTAGTTTTCTCATGAGACCTAATGATGCATCGAGGAGCTATAGCGGGCTCCACCCGTCACATATTACGTCCAATACATTCCTCATATGAATAGGTTTAAACATAACATAAATATTCATATTAAAACTAGCATACGAAATGTCAACAATTTCTCCATAAACTATGTATGGTATAAAAATAACACATCCACAGTCAAATATTTCACAAAATGTTCAATGGAAGTTTTGTATCATAAATCAATTTCAATTAAACTTAAAACCCATCAAAGGATGTTGACATGGATGAAATCAAAGATATTTGAGAGAAATATCTCTCCTTTTTGAAATCATTTAAAAGTCCCACAATTATAAAATAATACATTTACTTTGAAAATATTCTTATAATCTTGTTAGGGAAGCTTCGACGAAGTTATAATGGCGGAAAATAGCCGCACCCGCCGTATAAGTTAAAAAAACATTCTTACCTTAAATTTGTCAAAAAGGTCAAAAAGTACATTGTTTGGAAAATGATGGTAAGATTTCTTTCAAAAATGTATAAGGGTATAAATGACTTTAACCCATTTTTCATTTAATAGTAAAAATGTTTTGAAAGACATTTTTAAGAAACATGGATGTGGATGATAACGAGGTCCCAGTAGATAATTATGTATTAACAACCTTGGATAATGAAGAGGTTGTGAAGTAAACCCTTACCTTGTACTTTTCCTTGGTTGGGGTAGGTTAAACTCTTGTATAATGGTGAAATAATTGTTATTAAATTATACAAGAATCATATACATTCATATGATATCATATATGATCTTTTGACATTGCTTCGTTAACAATATCTTAGATTTATCGTTGTTTCGGTTGTTAACTTACTCGTTTTCTTTTATATGTTTTGTTACGTAAGTCGTGTTTTTCATGGATAGGTTGTATCTTATTCATATCCAGAATGATATCATGTCCTTAAACATTATTTTTAAATCATCGAATGATAATTATACTTGAATGGATACGACGGAGAATGAATCTCATCGCGTTCGTGGAGACGGTAGTCCGTACGTACGCACGAGCGACAATATCATTATTTTGATATTAAAATAATATATAATTGGATAGTATATCTTATATACAGAATCATTATCATGTTATATTTATTATTTACATGAATTACATATCATTATTATACCCATCTAAATAATAATATATTTAATAACAATTACACCACGACGTGGAGACAGTAAGCCGTACGTACGCACGTATGGTGACATGTCATTCAAATGATGGGTAGAATACTGAATATGGTTGTTCCATATTTATAATAACATCACAGTATATAGAAGATACTGGAGTTATAATTTTAGAATTGAAATAATAAACAAAGAGGGAGTGGAAGAAGAAAGAAACTTGAAAGAGGGTGATGAAAATGTTACCTCTTCTTCGGGTTCTTCTTTTGATTTGATCAAAAGGACTCCTTAGGATGACTTTCTGACTAAATTAAAGCTTCTAGGATGAAGGGAGAGAAGTTGGGAGAGTATTTGGGCAGAGTTTGGCCAAACCAAAAGGCTTGAAAGTGTGAATAAGGTGGTAGAGGTGGGGGCCTTTTATAAGAGTAGAGGAGGGGCTCTTTTGGAAAGATGGAAGTGTTACATTATTATACAATGCTTTTCGGATTCTAAAGGTCTCACACTTATATAATTAATGGCTAAGGTGATAAGGGTTCGAAATATACCGATCCAATAGTCTTTGGACAAGTGTAAGCCTTGGATTTTACATTATCTTTTCATTTTATTAAAATCATTAAATAATGAGGTCATCACTGCATCATAATGATGTCATAAATAATTTAATTTATGTAATGTCTAAAAATTATAAAAAAAATACTATGACGTAGGAAATCTTTTTATATTTCTAATGAATACATATAGTCAAAATTTGGACTTGTGTAACCCCACTTAAAAACTGTTTTAGTAAAACAACTCATGTTTGTGTCAATTTAATTTTAACATTAAATAAATATATATTAATGTCATTTTTCAACCAAAGTGGCTCCATGGGGTCCCCAAGTTGACCCATGGGTTGTCTTGGTCGTCCATGATGCATCCAATAGGAGTAGGACAAGTTTCAAGCTCATCTAATATTATTAAAACATTATTTTTACCTTAAACTACACTAATTACCTCTAATCGCGATTAAGAACTTAAAAGTTACTATTCACCAAAAAATTATTTTAATCTCATTGAACCATATTTTACTTCTTAATGACAACCATGTATGTAGGATTTTTTAAAATCAAATCACAGAAGTGGTAATATTTCATTTTAATGAAAAATCAGTTTTTAACAACCACTTAGTGGTTTCACTATTCATCAAAAATTGAAGTTTTTCAGAATAAGGCCAAAATTTCACCCTAAGCTATAATTGATATTCCGAATTCAAAAATGATGTCTATTTTACAAAAATTCCAAACATATAAGTTGCATTAACTAATTTTATAATTAATTCCCGCTGTTACAACAAATAGCGTGTTTTTAAGAAACAATTTATATCAAAAGATTGGAAATTGTTTATGTCCAATTTCAATGTTAAATTAATTCTAATGACCACCTTTGGATAAAATGGTAAAAATATATTCTAATTATACTTTAAAACCACTAAATAGTATAATGTAACACTATGAATTATTTTGATTTAAAAAAAGTTGTTTTTAAGTATTTTTCACTATTCATAAAAATTTAGAAGTTCTCAGAAAAATACCAAAAATTCAACATAGGCTAATTTCAATATTCCGAATCCAAAAATGAAGTCCATTTTGATAAATTAACATTATAAAATTTCAAAAAGTAGGTATTACTATTCACAATGGCTAGTTTAATTTGTTGTGGTGTGTGTTAGAGCTCGAGGTTGCGTACGACACACGCTATTGCATTATTCGAAGGGAAACGTACCGTGGAAGCTTGGGGTGTTACATTCTCCCCTCCTTCAAATAATTGCGTCCTCGTAATTTCTAGGGTATTACTGCATAAAAAGACTTGGGTGGTTCTTCATCATAAGTTCCTCAGGTTCCCACGTTGCCTCTTCCATTTTATGATTTCTCCACAAAACCTTTACCAGATGAGTCGTCCGGTTTCTCAGCACCTGCTCCCTCACATCAAGAATCCTGATGGGCTCTTCGCAATAAGATAGATCAGGTTCCAGTTCTAATTCCTCGTAGGTAAGTACATGTGTTGGGTCGGGCATGTATTTTCTCAATAGCGATATGTGGAAAACATCGTGAACTTTGGAGAGATTTGGCGGCATCGCCAAATGATAAGCTACAACCCCAATACGATCTAGAATTTCGAAAGGTCCGATGTACCTGGGACTCAACTTACCCTTCTTACCAAAACGTATAAATCCCTTCCATGGAGATACCTTTAAGAAAACATGATCTCCCACCTGAAATTCCAAAACCTTTCTTCTGTTATCGGCATAGCTCTTCTGCCTACTTTGAGCTGATTTGATATGGTTTTGGATTACCTTCACCTTTTCCATTGTTTCTTCCACCAGTTCTGGTCCCACAAGTTTTCTTTCACCAACGTCATCCCAACAGGTTGGTGTACGACATCTCTTTCCATATAACGCTTCATAAGGTGCCATCTGAATTCTTGAATGGAAGCTATTGTTATAGGAAAATTCTACCAGTGGTAAATATTGATCCCACACACCCTGAAAGTCAAGAGAGCATGATCTCAACATGTCTTCTAAGGTTTGAATAGTCCGTTCTGATTGTCCATCTGTTTGAGGGTGATAGGCAGTACTCAAACGAAGTTCAGTATCCAAGTCCTTTTGAAGACTTTTCCAAAATCTTGAAGTAAAACGAGTATCATGATCAGAAACAATCGATATGGGTACTCCATGAAGTCTTACAACTTCATTAATATATAGTCTTGCTAGATGTTCAAGTGGTAGATCCTCCCGTATAGCCAGAAAATGTGCTGACTTAGTAAGACGATCAACAATGACCCATATTGCATCATTCCTTCTAGGAGTCTTTGGTAGTCCCATGACAAAGTCCATCGTAATATTATCCCATTTCCACTCAGGTATGGGAAGAGGTTGCAATACTCCACCAGGATGTTGTCTTCCAGCTTTCACTTGTTGACAAACCATACACCTCGACACAAAATCAGCAATCTCCCTCTTCATATTGTCCCACAAAAAATGTTCCTTCAAATATCTATACATTTTGGTGCTCCCAGGGTGTATAGAGAAATTGGAACTATGAGCATCATCCAGCAATTCCCTTTTTAGATCAGGTATATCGGGAACACAAAGTCTCTTCCCGAATTTCAAAATTCCATCCTTATACACAAAGTCCCTCAATCTTCCATCATTCACATCTTTAATATTCTTCTGAAATTCTTCATCATTGGTCTGAGAACTCTTAATCCTTTCTAGTAATGATGGTTTGGCAACCATTTGAAAAAGCATTGATGTTTCACCTTCCCTAGTTATTTCCATGTCCATCTTCACTAGATCCATGAAAATTGGATCCCTTTCAATTCTCATCACATTCAAAACTCCATGGTCTTTTCTACTCAAATCATCTGCCACCTTGTTTGCCCTCCCCAGGTGGTAATGTATCGTGCAATCATAATCCTTGAGTAGTTCAAGCCATCGCCTTTGCCTCATGTTGAGTTCTTTTTGTGAGAAAATATACTTCAAACTCTTGTGATCAGTATAAATCTCACATTTTTCACCATAGAGTTAATGTCTCCATATCTTTAAAGCAAAGATCGCAGCTGCTAACTCAAGGTCATGAGTATGATAGTTTTGCTCATGAATTTTTAACTGTCGTGATGCATAGGCAATAACCTTATCATTCTGCATAAGGACACAACCAAGTCCTTTCTTCGATGTATCACTATAAATAACAAACCCATCATTCCCTGATGGTAGAGTCAATACAGGGGCTTTTACTAATCTTCTCTTCAGTTCTTCAAAACATTCTTCACACTCTTTTGTCTAGACAAATTTAATCCCTTTCCGTGTGAGCTTTGTCAATGGGTTAGCCAATCTGGCAAAATTCTGGACGAAACGTCGATAATAACCTGCTAAACCAATAAAACTGCGTACCTCAGTTATACTTGTCGGTGCTGGCCATTCTTGGATTTCCTTGGTTTTAGAAGGATCAACAGAAATTCCATCCATAGAGACAGTATGGCCAAGAAAAGAAATCTCTTGAAGCCATAATTCACACTTGCTAAATTTCCCATATAATTCATGTCTTCTAAGAGTCTTCAGGATAATGCGTAAGTGATTTTCATGATCTTTGTGGATTTTGGAGTATACCAAGATATCATCAATAAATACCAATACAAAGTCATCAAGATATTCCTTGAAAACTCTATTCATTAGATCCATGAAAACAGAGGGTGCATTAGTCAATCCAAAAGGCATTACTGTAAACTCGTAATGCCCATACCTTGTTCGAAATGCTGTCTTTGGAACGTATTCCTTCTTCACACACAACTGATGGTATCCAGACCGAAGGTCAATCTTTGAAAAGTATTGAGCTCCATGCAGTTGGTCAAACAAATCATCAATGCGAGGTAGGGGATACTTGTTCTTTATTGTTATAGCATTGATCTCCCTATAGTCGATGCACAACCTCATAGATCCATCTTTCTTCTTAACAAAAAGAACATGGGCTCCCCAAGGGGAAACACTAGGGAGAATAAATCCCTTATTACTCAATTCCTCTAGTTGTTTCTTTAGTTCAACTAATTCCACAATGGCCATTCTATAAGGGGTCTTCGATATGGACCTTGATCCAGGAATTAAATCAATGGAAAACTCAACTTCTCGTTCTGGAGGATGTCCAGGTAAATATTCCGGAAACACATCAACATATTCTCTCACAATAGGTACATCCTCTATTTCAATATTCCTTTCCTCACCCTCAGTAATTTCCTTCTCTTCCTCCCCAATAATTGAATTTAGTTGAGCTACAGGGGGTGGATCTAGATAAGAATTATGTGGCGACGATTCTGCTCTAAAGATAAGGAGTTCCTTATCATCATCATCATGAATCGTAACCTCTTTCCTCTTACAAAAATTTTTTGCATCATGGTCCGAAAGCCAATCCATACCGAGGATTATATCAAATTCAATCATGGGTATGACGATGAGATCAGCAGGTAAAGAACATTTAGGTGCTCTAATGGGAACTAATCGACAAAACTTTGTTGCAACAATACTTCCCTTAGGGGTTTTTACCGACAACTCCCTTGTTAAATCAAATTGGAAATATCTAATTTTCTTAGCAAACTGGGAAGATATGAAACAATGCGATGATCCAGAATCAAATAATGCATTTGCTAAACTTGAGGAAACCATTAAATTACCTGCCACCATGTCTTTCGGAGCTTCCACCTCAGCAGTAGTGATAGCATAAGCCTGGCCTTGATCCCTTGGCCTCTTCTGAGGTAAGTTCCCCTGACTCTTAGGACATTCATTTGCATAATGTCCCTTCTCTCTACAATTATAGCATTCCATGTTGACAGCCGCTTTCTTTCCCTTGCATTCATGAGCTTGGTGGCCTTTTTCACCACATTTGTAACATACACATTTTCCTTTTAGACAGTCACCAGGGTGCTTCCTTCCACAATTATCATAGAGTGGAAATTCATTTCTACCCTTCTTCCCTATTTCCTTATTTCCTTTCCCAGAGTTTTCAGCGGATCTCTTCTTATCTTGCTTTGATTTAAAGTAATAAGACTTAGAGAATTCCTTTTCCGTCTTGATAGCACACGAGACGATACCTTCGTATGAAGAGAAGGTTTGTGATACTAAAGCATGACGGAGAAATGGTTTTAACCCATCAAAGAAACGATCAGTCTTACTTCTTGAGTTACGTATGTAATCTGCAGCATACCTCGCTAACCTTGTAAAGTTAGCCTCATACTTTGCGACATTCTCATCCTCCTTCTGCCTCAGACTCAGAAATTTCCTTTCCATATCCGCTCAATGGTCTCGAGGAAAGTATTTTTCTAAGAACAGCTCTTTTAACTCCTGCCATTCCATGTTTGTTAATCCATCATCTTCCTTTGTGTTTTGAATTAGTGACCACCATTGATCGGCATCTCCAGTGAGGCGGTAAACAACCATGACAACTTTCTCCCTTTCACTACTCCCCAAGGCTTGGAATATTTTCTCTAAGGAATTTATCCATTGCTCAGCTACTATAGGATTTGTACTCCCATTGAAGGTTGGTGGTTGTTTCCTCATGAAACGGTCTAGCATTGATCCTCCACGTTGCGGATCAGGGTGCTCCATACGAGTAAGGTTGTTATTCATAACCTGCGTGAGTTGTCCTAGTACAGTGAGAAGCTGATCAGCACCAGTTGTATCACTAGCTCCACCATAATTATCTTGAGCAGGAGGGAAATCCCTACACGGAGTGCGTGCATTAATACGGTTTCCATTCCTTCCACTAGGCGCCATTTCTAAAGAATGGCATAAACTGGATTAGTTTATGAATCAAAATACATAATTCCATACTTGTAAAACACTTAACATAAATTGAACTAATTATGGATATAATCCATAATTATAAAAATGTTTTCTTTGATGAAGTATATACTCTTAACCCTTCATAGTGGTTTTTAAAGAAAATGGGAATTATCCTAAGCATATCCCCCGGGAGTGTAGTAACCAAGAGTGCAGCAAGGCCCGTTGTCGTGCACCAGTTCCCATTCGAGTCTAGCTCAAAGCGGTGTTTTCGGGTTTTACCCCTAGGTACATCTATGCCAGAGCCGCCTCTACCTGCTCGTATCCAGACAGGGATGTATTGCTTGGAAAACTCACAAAATCTCTATAATACCAAAATTTTCAGGAAGTTCTTCTATACTAATCCTCAAAGTTCATCTTAGGTCTACGTGCTCTAATTAGAGTTTGTCTAAATCTAGCTTCCAAGGTTAGTACTAAACTGCCTCTGATACCAACTGTAACGCCCCGACCCCAGCTACCCAGAGTCGGTGCATTACTTCGTAACATTGGCATGATCACAAAAGATCAAGTCTCAAAAGACCTATTAGTTTAGTAGCCTTGGAAACACTAGATACATTCATAAACATTACATTACATCATAAAAATGAAAACTACAATAACATGGTCTCTCTAGTCCACACTCATATCCTCACTGACTATTCTTGAAAGTCAGTCATAATACACTTCTTCACATCCTGGGAAAAATAAAACATTGAAAGCGGTGAGCTCAAATGCTCCGTAAGGATAACAATATAGCGGAAACATTCATAAGAAAACATAATCATTTAAGGCAATGTATAACTAAAACAAAAGCCTTATTGAACTTGAACTTCAGCATAATATGGAAAAAGTAAAATAAAATAGTGCCATTACATACTCACATGGATATTCTACTAGATTAATAATCACATGAAATATCAATAACCACTTTCATAATGAGGGAATGTATAATGCCAGACATTCTAAAACATTTTTTCAAGGCCTCGGCCAAGACGTCTAAAATGATTAAGGCCTCAACCAAAACCATAAATCAAATTGGGAAAGGGCCTCAGCCAATTCCACGTCTAGTTGTCTCATGAGACCTACCGATGTATCGAGGAGCTATAGCGGGCTCCACCCGTCACATATTAAGTCCAATACATTCCTCATATGAATAGGTTTAAACATAACATAAATATTCGTATTAAAACTAGAATACGAAATGTCAACAATTTCTCTATAAACTATGTATGGTATAAAAATAACACATCCACAGTCGAATATTTCACAAAATGTTCAATGGAAGTTTTGTACCATAAATCAATTTCAATTAAACTTAAAACCCATCAAAGGATGTTGACATGGATGAAATCAAAGCTATTTGAGAGAAATATCACGCCTTTTTGAAATCATTTAAAAGTCCCATAATTATAAAATAATACATTTACTTTGAAAATATTCTTATAATCTTGTTAGGGAAGCTTCGACGAAGTTATAATGACGGAAAATAGGCGCACCCGCCGTATAAGTTAAAAAACATTCTTACCTTAAATTTGTCAAAAAGGTCAAAAAGTACATTGTTTGGAAAACGATGGTAAGATTCCTTTCAAAAATGTATAAGGGTATAAATGACTTTAACCCATTTTCCATTTAATAGTAAAAATGTTTTGAAAGACATTTTTATGAAACATGGATGTGGATGATAACGAGGTCCCAGTAGATAATTATGTATAAACAACCTTGGATAATGAAGAGGTTGTGAAGTAAACCATTACCTTGTACTTTTCCTTGGTTAGGGTAGGTTAACCACCTGTATAATGGTGAAATAATTGTTATTAAATTATAAAATAATCATATACATTCATATGATATCATATATGATCTTTTAACATTGCTTCGTTAACAATATCTTAGATTTATCGTTGTTTCGGGTGTTAACTTACTCGTTTTCTTTTATATGTTTTGTTACGTAAGTCATGTTTTTCATGGATAGGTTGTATCATATTCATATCAAGAATGATATCATGTCCTTAAACATTATTTTTAAATCATCAAATGATAATTATACTTGAATGGATACGATGGAGAATGAATCTCATCGCGTTCGTGGAGACGGTAGTCCGTACGTACGCACGAGCGACAATATCATTATTTTGATTTTATAATAATATATAATTGGATAGTATATCTTATATACAGAATAATTATCATGTTATATTTATTATTTACATGAATTACATATCATTATTATACCCATCTAAATAATAATATATTGAATAACAATTACACCACGACGTGGAGACGGTAAGCCGTACGTACGCACGTATGGTGACATGTCATTAAAATGATGGGTAGAATACTGAATATGGTTGTTACATATTTATAATAACATCCCAGTATATAGAAGATACTAGAGTTGTAATTTTATAATTGAAATAATAAACAAAGAGGGAGTGGAAGAAGAAAGAAACTTGAAAGAGGGTGATGAAAATGTTACCTCTTCTTCGGGTTCTTCTTTTGATTTGATCAAAAGGACTACGTAGGATGGCTTTCTGACTAAAGTAAAGCTTGTAGGATGAAGGGAGAGAAGTAGGGAGAGTATTTGGGCAGAGTTTGGCCGAACCAAAAGGCTTGAAAGTGTGAATAAGGTGGTAGAGGTGGGGGCCTTTTATAAGAGGAGAGGAGGGGCTCTTTTGGAAAGATTGAATGTTACATTATTATACAATGATTTTCGGATTCTAAAGGTCCCACACTTATATAATTCATGTCTAAGGTGATAAGGGTTCGAAATCTACCCATCCAATAGTCTTTGGACAAGTGTAAACCTTGTATTTTACATTATCTTTTCATTTTATTAAAATCGTTAAATAATGAGGTCATCACTGCATCATAATGATGTCATAAATAATTTAATTTATTTAATGTCTAAAAATTATAAAAAAATTCCGTGATGTAGGAAATCTTTTTATATTTCTAATTAATATTTATAGTCAAAATTTGGACTTGTGTAACCCCACTTAAAAACTGTTTTAGTAAAACAACTCATGTTTGTGTCAATTTAATTTCAACATTAAATAAATATATATTAATGTCATTTTCCAACCAAAGTGGCTCCATGGGGTCCCCAAGTTGACCCATGGGTTGTCTTGGTCGGCCATGACTCATCCAATAGGAGTAGGACAAGTGTCAAGCTCATCTCATATTATTAAAACATTATTTTTACCTTAAACTACACTAATTACCTCTAATCGCGATTAAGAACTTAAAAGTTACTATTCAGCAAAAAATTATTTTATTCTCATTGAACCACATTATACTTCTTAATGACAACCATGTATGTCAGATTTTTGAAAATCAAATCACAGAAGAGGCAATATTTCATTTTAACGAAAAATCAGTTTTTAACAACCACTTAGTGGTTTCACTATTCATCAAAAATTGAAGTTTTTCAGAATAAGGCCAAAATTTCACCCTAAGATATAATTGATATTCCGAATTCAAAAATGATGTCTATTTTAAAAAATTCCAAACATATAAGTTGAATTAATTAATTTGATAATTAATTCCCGCTGTTACAACAAATAGCGTGTTTTTAAGAAACAATTTATATCAAAAGATTGGCAATTGTTTATGTCCAATTTCAATGTTAAATTAATTCTAATGACCACCATTGCATAAAATGGTAAAAATATATTCTAATTATACTTTAAAACCACTAAATAGTATAATTTATCACTATAAATTATTTTGATTAAAAAAAAGTTGTTTTTAAGTATTTTTCACTATTCATAAAAATTTAGAAGTTCTCAGAAAAATACCAGAAATTCAACATAGGCTAATTTCGATATTCCGAATCCAAAAATGAAGTCCATTTTGATAAATAAACTTTATAAATTTTTAAAAAGTAGGTATTACTATTCACAACGGCTAGTTTAATTGGTTGTGGTGTGTGTTAGAGCTCGAGGTTGCGTACAACACACGCTATTGCATTATTCGAAGGGAAACGTACCGTGGAAGCTTGGGGTGTTACAAAAACATCCATATCATTAATTAATTTACTCCACTATTGTAGGGTGTTTAGTCAAAATGGAAATTAATGAAAATAGATATAATTCTATTAAAAATTTCAGGAAGATCGTAGAATGATATCTGTAAAAATTTTCAAATAGATGACCCATTGTGACATGGTTGATCACATCACATTAAAATCTCTCCATCCTCATCAAAATAATTTCCATTCCATTATTATATATATAACCCATTCACAGTTGAATCACTAAGTTATATCTTTTTTTTATTTTCTCTATTACTTCTATGAAATAACATAAAAAACTATGTGATTAATCCACTCCATCAAATTTTAAATTCATGCCAATTTTCCCAAAAAAGTATCACATCATGGATTTTTCCCATGGACCATCCTAATCTAAACTCTCAAACATTCATAACATCCCTTAGACATGGTCCTATGCTCCATGACACGTTTCTACTCAGATAGACTAATTTAATTAATATTTCATAACTCTTTATAGGGAATGTAATTCTCTTCCATGGAAGGACACCTTCTATATCATTTTAGTTCATTGTTATATATAACAAAGGTTGTGGAATGGTATTCAAGTTCATGGTCTAGAACACTTCTATATTACTAATTTTAATATCATGCATTATTATATTTCATCATGGTCACTATTTTAGAAAAATGATCTTCATAAAACATTATACTCAAAATATTGGTTTCCTTATGTTATTATGACAAAAATATAATATATTTATATTATTTACAAATCCAAATCACAACCTTCTGGTTACAACATTATCCCCATTTATATTTTTTTGGCAATGATATCATAAGTCCATCATTCCTGAAAACCTTTATCTTCAAGAAAAATATATATATTTATGATGAATTATTCTTCCTTCGCATTTGGAAATAAAATATAGGCGTTATTTCTATAAAAATGAATCTTTATTATCCAAATTTCTATATACAATTCTAGAACAGTATTTAGTGAGAACAAGATCCACTTTTGATATAAAACTCTTTTACAGCCTAAAACTCTATCAACCACTTCAAAATAATTTTGACCAATCCTAGAACAGTCTTATAAGATAAAATTATCTTTGAACTAATGCTTCATTTTTAAATTTTTTCAATGAGTGACCTAAAAACTTATCAATGATTCATTAATAAATCCTCAAAACCTACTAGATCATAAAATAGTGTCAAAAACAAGATTTTATGTTAATAACTTCAATAATTTCCATTTCATTCACTAAAATCTATAAATACATTCAATTTTGGAAAATAACATTCTTTTAAAATCTCCATGTAAACATAGTGACACCGACACAAATGATCATAAACAAATAAACATTTAAAAAGTGTTTGATCCATAATACATGTTGGACCACTTAAATCCACTTATTATTAAAAACATGTGATTACACTAGAATTCCATAATTATCGGTCCCTCATTGGGATTTTTCATACTACATATTGGGCTTATAAACCTATGAAACTTCTTCATAAACTCCCCCATGATTGCTTTATAACTTAACCCCAATTATAGAGATGATATTCTTCATGGGTCACCCCTTTCAATAGATTATAGTATCCTTAAAAAATAATCATATGATAAAACATTGTTGGCTTAAAATGAATTATTATGACCTCCTATATGAATTTCATTTTCAGATCATCATCATCATCATATTATCCTCTTTAATATTCCTGGTAAGAATTCAATTAGTATTGACTAATTCCTCCTATTGATTAACCGTAATTAATTAATAATACTTGGTAAATTTGTATTTGGTACGAGCACCACTTGATGTTCACATTAGCCTCTTTTCTTCTAAAAATTCTCTAGTTATACTTGTATCTACTTATTAGTAATTTTTAAGACATATAATTTCTAATTAAATAATATAAAACTTTTGTATCTTGACCATCCTAAAATTTTCACGCCTTATCATTTATTACACCTCATGGATCATATATCCCACTAAAACATGTGTCACATTAATGAAGGTTATAACAATTCAATATTTGGGGAGATGGGTCCTTCACAATATCCTTCTATTGAGGGATGTGGTTAGTCTTAGTGAATATACATCCCATGATTTTGGTATATATATTTTTACTTTAATTAATATTAAATTCATTAAATTTATTCACATGTAATGAAATAAAGGTTTTGATATATTATTAAATAAAATTATTCATCTTGAAAAAATCATTATGATTACATATATATGATATAAAATTATAAAATAAATAAAAGTAAAAAATATTTATTAGAAACGCCTTAGGTTTTAGAATGTTTTTATTAATAAAATCATGTTATATTTCTATTTTGATTTTTTATTAAAAGTTAAATATATGTATTTTATAAAATCATGTTAAATTTTTATTTTCATTTTAATGAAAGTTGTTTACCCACTTGACTTTAACTCTCCACTTAGTATTTACTTTTTTATTTACCTCTTAATTATCTTCCATAAATTTTTCATATAATTAATTTAGTATAATATATATACTGAAATTACGTTATATTAATTTCACAAAAATTATCTATCCATTACATTGCATCCACTAAGGACGACAAATTCACAGATCATATGTATGTGCGAACTACCACCTCCATGACACGATACAAATCATTTTTCATGACCACTTATTTGGTATGGTATTATGTAAGGTTTTATGAATAATTATTGTCTTTATGTAACATATAATATTTTAAAATCAACTTTTTTACTTACCTTAATTCTATCCATTCTTTAATGAAATATATTGTTGATCATTTGTATGTGGTAACTGTCACCTCCTTTAATAACGCATCTTATTTCTATTAAACACCTAAAATGGATGTACATAAAAGTGTAATTAATTAAGTAATATGATTTTAAAAACATTATTATAATTATGAAATGATAAATTTTTATATACCTTCACTCCATCCAATCATTTAGAAATGAGTTCGTTAATCATGGTTACGTGTGGCTACTACCCCGAAAAAAAAACAAATTTAATTTTTCCTCACCACCCATCATTAAATAATATAAGACTAGTTTTGTGGTGACATATGATATATATTCCATGATTAACCATGTATAAATTTTATATTAACATTATGTAATGGCACTTTCTTACTCATTAAATCATTATGACATTATTTTACATTGGTTGGTTTACCACCTACTTTAGTGATGTTGTATTTTTTATAGTGAATAATTAAAAAGTGTTATATAATATTAAGAAAATTTAATAATCAGGTATTAAATATTTCATGGGTCTATAGTTACATTAATAATATCCAAATATGTTAATAACATATTATCTCTATTTGCTAAAAACTTCTGAAATAAGTTTGTCTCCGGCTTTAACCACATGAGTCATAAGTAAAAATGTCATGGGATGAAAGTGGAACATTATGAATAATATAGGGATAAATTTTAAATAAACATAGGTAATCCATAAATTATGAACATTTAATCAAATTATCAATGATTTGCATTAACATTACAAAGCATGTGTAAGAAAATTAAAAGTGTTTGATTCCCAACAAATATGGAATAGTCATTTCCCTAACACTTGGTTGTGAGGTGGGATGAATGTAATACACAATCATTTTCATTTGGTTTACCAAATTTGTCTTTAATTTAAGCTTCCAATGGTTCACATATCCATAAATGATTATGTACCAACATTCCAATGGTCAGCAGGCCTTTGGGATTCGAGTACCAACAGTTCTTAGGAACTCACATTGGTCAAAAGGATGGGATGCCAGGCTCATAAAAACCTTATTGGGGGAATTGATTCCTACTCTGGTACTCTCTTATAGATTTAATATATGTTCATGAAATCCTTTCCACGCGCTGATACAGGGCTGGGTTCCACTTTTTCAATAAATTTATTAAGCCCATGTATTTATATGAAAAATTGTGTGCATATCTTAAGCTCTCCATCATTTGATTATTTATTTAGGATTCTTTAAATTTCAACTATATTTAGGGACTATGGAGTTTATTTTCATCTAGGAAGATAGTTGGTATCTTTGGAGATGGGATTGAGCCTCTATTATTTATCGTATGTGTCATTCAAAAATATGAATTAAAACCTTTTTTGTTTACATTACATAATTTAATGTCATATGATTATACTAATCCATGTAGTTTAACATCATGTGGTAAGGGTATAAATATAGGTTTCTGGCCTCAAAGAGGCATCCTATGTATCTTTTTTAGACAAGAATCATAGTTTCTGTAGTTAGTGTATATCTGTCTATTTAGTGAGAGATGTGAAAACATATGCCTTTAGTATGACTACTGCATGTAAGGATTATCGATATTTCCCCATCGAGATTATGGATGTTCAAACCAAGATGATATGCAATCGGACTTACATCCCAATTATGATACCACTTTGAGGAATTCTTATCATGCTATTAGTATAATCATCACAAGTCTCGAAAACCACATGAGTCATGATCGGTGTGAGAAACAATAGATAGTGGGAGACCAGACACATTACATGAGAGAATATTCATATAGGGATTACATGTTAATTTTCACTTTTGAGAGGTATGATTATCAGTCTTAGGGAAGATATGGTGTGCTTCTCGGTCCTTAGGATGTCATCCAACATATCATGTTTATAATTGAAATTAGATTCATCGTAGTTCGATTCGTCCCTATCATATTTTTTGGTCTGAGGTACATAAGGGAATGGATGGGGATTTCACATAAAATTATTCCTCTTTGTGGGCTCACATCTGATTCACTGACAGATGATAAAGGATTGTAGACTTGTGGGATAATTTAATCCAATAAGTCAGGAATATTTGTGATAAAAAGGTACTTACACTGATGTGGATTCCCGTTGTATCTTAGGCCGTAATAGGGCATCCAATATATCATGGTTATGAAAAGAATCATAGTTCTTGTATTTAGTTCATCCATAACCCAATGATGGGTCTGTGGGACTTGAGGTAGTGGAAATGGATTACATGTAAAATGATTACCTTATATAAGACTAATTCGCATCCACTAATAGATGATATTGTATGGGGGTCTTATGGGAGAATTTAATCCATTAAGTTAGAAATATTAGGGATATAAAGGGACATAAACCAATGTGAATTCTTGTTGGAGATCAAGCCCTAGGTGGGTGTCCTATGTATCTCAATTATGGTAGGAATCAGAGTTCTCATATTTTAGTCACACCTTAACTTGCTAATGTGATCTCACTTAATGAAATTATGGTAATCCATGAGGTTTTTGGAATGTTGGGGCCTAATTCTAGGATGGATTCCATTTTACATACTCATTCACTATCTTTTAATATATAAATAGAGATGGGGACCATGGTAGGCATGTCTAAGAGCATGAAACCAATAGGGTCCCATGTGTGTGCTACCCTATCTCATTAAGGACACTTACCTTAAAAAGGGGGAATATGGTCGAAGGTTCCTGGTCAAGGTCCACATGGAATGAGTCTAAGTGTGTAGAAGTTGAAATGCCCTAGGGGATCTACCCGAGATTTATTGGATATCCACTAGACATGTATGGGTTTTCTACCTATCATGTTTGGGTGCCAGCCTATCGTGGAAGACACGTCCAAGGGTGTTTTTTTGACTTATCCAATATTCTTCACTTGATATCTATTTAAATATATAATATCTTTCACATGATAAAAGTGTACTTTTCTATATTATTTTTCATGATAAACTAACTTGTCTGAGATGTATCGGCATGATCACATTAGACATGTCCAGGATGCTTTGCATAATCAAAGAAGACATGTCCATGAAACTTTTGATGATCAACATCACTTTTCATGGGTGTAATCGTATGATCACATCATACATGTCCAAGATGTTTTCCATAATCAATTAAGTCATATATATGATTATTTGAATTATCAACCTAACTTTTCCTCGGACTTTCGCAAGACAGTGTGTTGAAATTTCAATAGCAATCACATGACATTGCTGACATGTTAATAAGTTTTCACAAGGTCATCTTGGATTTTCCATAGGAAATTGTATGATAATTTCAAACAATGTTGTCACAAGATCAACTTTAATTTTCCAAGGCCCATCTTTCTATCATATTAACTTGTATAGGGCCACCCAAATACATCGTGAGTCATTTAAGTAGCCTTTCGAGCACATGAACTTATGCGAGTCACGTGGTGGGGTCTCACAACAATATTTATGATATTGTTCCCACCCTATTTTGGAATCTACATGACCAAAGGGATCAATCCTCAGGGATGTATGAACAATATTTTCATGGAAGGTGAGTGCATGCCTGGTGGGTCCATTCCACAGCCGCACATCATATGGTTTTCATAGAAATGTGAGGGCATGTCCATGATTTATCATGTGATTTGAGGCCATTAACATGAAATGGGGTTCCTATAGGATGGAATCACATGAATCCCCACTGATCATGAGATTCTCATGACATTAATTGGGTCTTGTAAGGGGTTCTTCCAAAATTTATAGAGGCTACCCATTAACACCACAAGAATGGTTGAGGTTTCGTGTGCATAGGATGTGTACGGACAAGATTTTTTCCATGTATTTATTAAAATTTCATGGGGGTTTCCATGAGGAGGAGTCACATGAATCTCCCTTATTCATGTCATTTTCATTCCTTCATAGGGGTCCTTTTTCGGGTTCATTGATCATGTGTAGGGCCTATATGTCAAGTCCATTGCGTATGTGGTTGGAGGTATACACTTCATGGAGAATAAGAGTTAACAATGTATGAGGGTTTAAATCCTTGGTGTTATCCTTGCATGGATATGGATCTTTGGTGGTTTGGAATATTTAGGTAACCATTTATAGGGCAGTGTGTGAGAGTTCTAAGTTGATGGGTTTGTAACATCACAAGAATGGGGGCTTCCATGTTCATTGGTGCAAGCCCATGGACACTGGTATGCATATCCCTCATGTCATGGGCCCTTTCCTAGGTGGCCAATTTGAGATGTAGATTGACCATGGGATCCACTCTATCAACCTTTCCTGGCCAAGATATGCTCATTGGTGTTTCAAATGAACACCACCTAATAGAGGATTCATATCCATGATTCAATTGAATGATCTCCAAATGATCATGCCTGAGGCTCTACAAACACATACAGGTGTTGAAAATTGCTCCTCAGGGAAGGTTTCATGGGAAAGGGTCCTTTTCAAGTCTGCACCTCCTAAGGTATACTCTATAATGACGAGGGAATAACCGGGTGTTCACAAGCATTCCAAGGAGTTTATGTATGGCATTGTGTAGGCATGAAATCATTTTCATAAATAAATAAGATACATAGTATGTTTGTAAAATTTTTAACTCATCACATGATCACATGATCCTAAAGGAATCATGTGAAGAAATATTTAAATGGAACTCCTGATCGATATGGTGATTATGGAAATAATTACATTGAAGGTAGTGGTTGATCCCCTCTGTTCTTCGATATCCTCCACCACTTCTCTCTCTACTATCTAATTTCTATTTTTCTATGTGGATCTATGATTATATAGGCATTATGGACATGTTTAATCCCTCTATGCATGGGTATAACTCCATATGAATAGTCGTAAATCAATTTATGTTTTTTTTAATGTCATCATGTGATAGAGAGATTGTTTCTCATGATGGAATGTTGTAAATACACTAAAACTTCTTGTGATTGATCTAAGGGCCTCGCATGACCACTTGTATTCAGGCACGCATGCCTTGGAATGTTGGGTGTAAAAGTTCTGGAGCTTGGACATCTTTTCATGTAACACCCCAGGTAAATAAAGAATATGAAATTTTAATATTTATCCCTTTTTGTGAATAAAATTTTAATATTAATTTATAGGGAATGCTATGCTCGATGGCATACCTAATATGCAACAACTAGTTCCTTTGAAATCTTACGTTCCACTCTAATAATAAAATAATTTTATTTTTAATGGTAGTTAACACCTAGCTATTGTAATGAGGTAAATAAACAGAACTAACTACAAAATTATTATATATTTTTATCAAATATTTTTTTTACTTTTTATTTTAGAGGATTAAAAATGCGAATGAATCCAATTTTAAGCGTAAACATTCTAATATTCTTTAAAAGGTCGATTAACCGCCTTTTGATGGAAAACCTCTTTTAAATCCATTTTTTGACAATTTTATGTGTTATATTTGACAAAATAAAATTCTTCTTTAAAATCAGGACATCAAAATTTACTATGTGTAAATTTTTGGTATTTTTACGATAAAGTTCATTTTTAATGAATAAGCGAAAAATGTTGTATTTTTATTCAAACCCACTTTTTAATCTAATTTATTTATATGATTAGACCATATTTTTAATTTGTTATAAAGTGAAATTAGAATATATTTTTACCATTTAATCCAATGTTGGTCATTGGAATTAATTTCAATTTGAAATAGTACTTAAACTAGTGTCAATCTTTTAATAGATATTGTTTCTTAAAAACACGCTATTTGTTTTGACAGCGGGAATTTATTATTAAATTAATTAATGCAACTTATATGTTTTGAATTTTTTAAAATAGACATCATTTTTTAATTCGGAATATCAAATATTGCATTGGGTGAATTTTTGGTATTTTTTTGAAAAACTTCAATTTTTGATGAATAGTGAAACCACTAAGTGGTAGTTTAAAAACAGTTTTTTCATTTAAAGGAAACTTTACCACTTTTGTGATTTAAGTTTCAAAAATCCGACATACATGGTTATCATTAGGATGTAAAATGTGGTTCAATGAGATTAAAATAATTTTTTGGTGAATAGTAACTTTTAAGTTTTATTAATCACGATTAGAGGTAATTAGTATAATTTAAGGTAAAGATGATGTTATAATAATATCAAACGACCTTGACACATGTCCTACCCTTATTGGATGAGTAATGTCCGACCAAGAAAATTCATGGGTCAACTTAGGGACCCCATGGATCCACTTCGGTTGGAAAATGACATTAATAACTTTTTATTTAAAGTTAAAGTTAAAATATCACAACATGTATTGTTTTACTAAAACAGTTTTTACATGGGGTTATACAGGTAATACTTTTTACTATATATATTCATTATAAATATAAAATGATTTCCTACATCATGATATTTTTTTTATAATTTTTCGACATTAAATAAATTATTTTATTTATGACACTGTGATGATATAGTGATTACCTCATAAATGAACGATTTAAATAAAATGAGATGATAGGGTGAAATATAAGTCTTACACTAGTCACAAACCTATTGGATGGGTGGATTTGGAAACTTTATCACCTTATCCTCTAAATATATCCTTTAGGGGCCTTTAAAATCTGAAAATAATTTTATAATAAAGTAATATTTTATAACATTCCAAGAGTGTCCCTCCTCTTCTCTTATAAAAGGCCCCCACCTCTACCACCTTACCAACACCTCTAAAGCCTTTGGCTCGGCCAAAGCCTTCCCATTGTGTCTCTCCACATCCCTATATTACTTCTAGAAGCCTCACCTTGGGCAGAAGTCTTTCCAAGGGAGCCTTTGAGATCAAATCAAAACGAGTTACGCCATTTAAAGGTCATGTCTTCACTTGTGTTCTTTTGTTTTATTTTGCTTCTCCAAACCCCTAAACTCTTTTTATTCCTTTATTTTGTAACAACACTAGTATCTCAAATATACAAGGATGTTTTTATGTGAGGTATTCGAGCTAAACTTACACACACCTCCGTCTAATGGTTAAAGAACATATTGTTTCTGTGGATGGAGAATTACCGCCTCACGAAATGATGATTGTTCAATATTCTTCTATCAACTATAAAGATGGCCATTATGATGTCACTGTAATTTATATATGATATATATGGTATTTATGTTTTCTATATGCTTTTGTATTTTATATTTAAGACATACATTTATTCTTTTAATGTTGTGTAAATGCGATAATTTCATATGAGGAAGTGTGGACTACCGCCACCTCAAGTGATGTGACTCATTCATGCAATACATGGAATGTATAAAGAATGAATTTAATGAACATATGTGACCTATATAACATATATATTATACTGGAATTATAATATATATATATATATATCTCTCATTTATTTCTAATTCCGTTAATATGACAATGAAATGAAAGTAGCGTTCGTGCATACGTACGGCTTACCGTCTCCATGAATGGTACATTTCATTTCTTAGCTCCAAATGTTATGTACTATTATAAGTACATATATATAATGGATATATATGTCATATATTACATATAAATTATGGATATCATTCTGTAACTATAATATATTTCTCTCTCTTTTAGCTTTAATTCCATTAATATGACAAAAAAATGAAAGTGGTGTTCATGCGTACGTAGGGCCTACCGTCTCCATGAATGGTGCTTTTCATTTTTTTTATCTCCATATGTTATGTAATAGTATAAAATGAATATTTACTGGATATATATGATATTTGAGTCATTAATACTATTCTAAAAATTATTTACTTATAACTACATGGACAATCATTTTCAAACAAGTTCATTTTTGACTCATGTACCAAACATCGGCAAAAATGTCTGATATGAACTCACATTATTAACCAATTATTATAACATTATAATATATGATATGAACTGAATAATAATATTTAAAGGAGGTCCTTAAGAAATTATAAATTTACCAATGTTTATTATTCAGTAATATAAAGAAACGAACACGACAAGTCGGACTTGAGGTAAGGGATCCTACCCCTCTCTTTCTTTTTAAGTACACTCTTTTATGTCATTACTTTTAAGCTCATCTTTCATATGATTGGGATGTTCATTGATATTACTATTTCTGTACTTTTTATGTTCATATGATGAGAGACCCTATTTTCTCTCATCAATCCATTTTGTAAGTTTTGAGTGGCACCGTTAGGCTGCCGAATTTTCATAAGAGATCCAACCTCTCTCTTTCTTTTTAAGTACCCGCTTTTATGTCACTTATTTTAAGCTCCTATTTGTTATTTTGGGGGATGTTATTTTATATTCATCTTTTTTTACACTTTATGTTAATATTATTAGAGACCCTATTTGATCTCATCAATCCATTTTCAGAAGTTTTATATGGCGTCGTTAGGCTACCGAGTTTTTGTAAGGGATTTCTCATCTCACTTTTATTCCCGTGATATTTATGCTACATTTTCCACAATTTACTTTGAGTGGTGTATGTACTGCCCATTATTTTACTCTTTGTGTAATATAATGTCGTTTATGAGTATTTACATGAATGTTGTATTGTCCTTCTTTCATGGGGTGTATGTTTTGAAAGATACCCAAGTCGGTAAGGGAACCTTTCACCATCCTCTTTTTAAAAGACTTATTTTGTTGGGTCTTTTAATTTACATATTGTAATGTTGGGATATGTTCTTATTTATCTTTATTTATTTTAATTTTATGTCCAAGTGATGAGATACCCTTGTTATGTCTCATCAACTCATTTTATAAATTTTGAATTGACGCCGTTAGGCTGTCGAATTTTTCCAAAGGATCTTCTTAACCCAATTTTGATTCATTGAGATAAACTTTTACTCCTTGAATATGTAGTTCTATGAATATGTGTGAATAAACTCTGATTTTTTTACACTTAATATCCACTTATATTTGTTTTATTCATATTTGTCACACATAATCATGTAATTGATTTATCCTTACTCTATGGATACCGACCTTGTAAGGGACTTCGTCTCAATCTCCTTTCATTGAGTCATATTTTGTTTTATGCACAAATTTCTTTTATATGGTGTATAAACCCCTTTGACTTATACTTTCATTCAAAAGGAATATTTTCTATATGAATCATTTTACTAAACGACAAAAAGTATGTTTCTTTTTAACGTACGCAGTGACAACGACCTTTCCACCGCCATGAGTATTATTTGATCTTTGGATTCCTCAACATGCCATTATATTTTTAAAAGTAAATAAATACCATATACTATTTTATGTATTTTGGTATTAAAAATGGTTTTGATAATGTATTTGTTATGTCAATATATTTAAGTGATATATTGTGCTTGAAATGTGGAAATGTTTTATTTCCTTTATAATTGTTTTATGTGTTATGATTTTATAATGGTACTTGAACATTTGACGGTTGGTTACGTGATAAACCATATGACGGGTGGTGCCGTGAATACCAGGACGGGTGGTTACGTTATAACTTCCAATTCATTGGGAGTGGAAGTCGACCGTATGGCTATTCCATTAAGTGATATGTGTGGAATTCGACCGTATGTTTATTCCATTTAAGTATGTTTATTTTCCAAGTTACCTTTATATGTTATGTGTTCTTTATATGGGTTTTATGGTAATATTTTGGTTACATAAGTGTAAGTAATGATCTTTTATTCAGTGAAGATTTTTTTTACTACTTCATAAAGGTGAAAAGTATTAATTGGATAAAGTATTCTTGGTTTACCTATTGTTTTGAAAAACTAACATTTTTCCTTCTTTGTGTATCCTTTACTGGGCTTTTTATGCACATCGCAAGTTTTTGAAATGTTTTCCATAGGACTTAAAGATGAATAGGGTCAAGGATTGGATCATGGAAAGGCATGTTATCTATAACATAGAACTAGACATGTATCTTTTTAAGAGTTTTTATTTTATGGAAACTTAGTAGAAGTGTCTACCTTGTAATCTTTTGATATGTAATATTTATGTCCTAATTCTCTAAAACTCTAAACCTGAAAATATCCTCAATAAGTATTCCTAAAATAACTCATGATTAAGTAAGGTTTAAGTTCGGGTCCTTATAGTTGGTATCAAAGGTTGGTTTAGATATCTTTATAGTTTAGGGTATTCTCTAAGCATAAGTGACATTACTATAAGGGCTATGATTTCAGAAAGAGTCATAGTTTTTAGATAAAGTGAATGAGTAAGTATATCATAGTGTTTGTCTTCCTCATTAGTACATGATGGTTTTGTTGATATACTCACACTAACATTTTTTTGGTTTTAGTAAATGCATGGAGCTAGAAGGAACCAAAGTGACAATGGATTTGAAGGAAACTATGGTTGTTCTATGATTAAGAGACTGGATGAAATGGGGGATTCAATGAGAAATCTCATGGTTATTCTAAACCAACTATTAGGACTCATGATCAACCACTTGAACCTTGGTGATTTCTCTAATGCATCATTTACGATAGAACCAACTCAATGTGGAAGTCCAGGTGATAATTATAAAGGAAACCATTGGGGTTTATATGATCCTTACTTTTGATGTAATTATGGGTTACTATATGTTATGATAAAAAATGAAAGGCATGATATAAACATGAGGTTAAATTATGTTATGGTTATTTTTTAATATTTTATCTCTTTTTGGGGGATGTTTTAAGGATTATATTGTTTTGTAAAAAGGACAACACGTAGACCGTGTGACAACCCATCACGTCGGAAAAAGCTGCGGGAATCGAACCCACAACCAAATTGAGACTGGTATTTATCTCCTACCACTGGACTACGTGAAGTCCCTGGTTAGTTTGAATAATTATTTTTAGTTATAATATATTATGAATCAAGAGTAAGTGTATTTTGGGTTATCTATGGAAATTATTAACCTATCATGGAGGATATGTGATTAGGTTAATTACTTTTCAATATTTCAAGAGAAACTGATGTTATTTGGAGATAAATGTTAATTTGTACCTTGGAAGACTATGTGATTAAATCCATCAAATATTTGGGTTTCAATCTTAGTTTGGTTTATTTTGAATAATTTTATGGACAAATTGTTTATTTAATGGTCTTTGTTGAACTTTGGGTTTTGTTGGTCAAATTATCGAGATTAAGAATAGATTTTCTTTTTATAAAGGGTTATCCTTTTCTAGATTATCTGATCTTGTTCTAACAATTTTGGTTTTGGTAAGGGTGTAAAGACATGGGAAATATATATTTCTCTTTTTCAGATTAGGTGATTCTCTAGATGTTGATTATAGTACTCTTAATGTGAACAAGTCTTCCTAAATAGTCATCATTTGGGGAAAGTATGAGTTTGGGTAAGGAATATAGTAAAAGTTGAAAGTCAACATGACAAGTACATATGTTTCCTTAAGATCAAAAATAAATTCTTCAATGAAAAGTAACTTAAAACAAAAATGTTGTCTATTAACTTTTCCTACTGGGGAATCGAATACCGTTTAACCCACCACAAGTTTGTGATTTTCTTGTGGTTAACATTCTCCTAAACATGTTTTCTATCACTCTCCCTCAGAACATGAACCATTTCTTTTTCTTCCATATCCATTTTTTCCTACATGGAATACTAGTATGGGTTAACTCATGTGACCTCTGTACTTCTCTTTCTTTCTTTTAAAGTGATTGTTTTACAGACTCTTGTTCCGATTTGGGACTTTTAATAAAGTTTCTGAGCCCAATTTTAATATTGCGAGGATGAAATTCCCAAAAGAGGAGAAGGATGTAACACCCCAAGTAAATAAAGAATATAAATTTTTTATATTTATCCCTATTTGAGAATAAAATGCTAATATTAGTTTGAAGGTAACACTATGCTCGATGGCTTACCCAATATGCAACAACGAGTTCCTTTGAAATCTTACGTTGCACTCTAATAATAAAATAATTTTATTTTAAATGGTAGTTAACACCTAGACATTGTAATGAAAGTAATGGACAGAACTCACTACAAAATGATTATATATGTTTGTCAAATTTTGTTTTTTACTTTTTATGTTAGAGGATTAAAAATGCGAATGAATCCAATTTTAAGCGTAAACATTATAATATTCTTTAAAAGGTCGATTAACCGCCTTTTGATGGAGAACCTCTTTTAAATCCACTTTTAGAAAATTTTATGTGTTATATTTGACAAAATAAAATTCTTCTATAAAATCGGGACATCAAAATTTACTTTGTATAAATTTTGGTATTTTTACGATAAAGTTCATTTTTAATGAATAAGTGAAAAATGTTGTATTTTTATTCAAAACCTCTTTTTAATCTAATTTATTTATATGATTAGACCATATTTTGAATTGGTTTTAAAGTTCAATTAGAATATATTTTTACCATTTAATCCAATGGTGATAATTGGAATTAATTTCAATTTGAAATTGGACTTAAACTAGTGTCAATCTTTTAATAGATATTATTTCTTAAAAACATTCTATTTGTTTTGACAGCAGGAATTAATTATTAAATTAATTAATGCAACTTATATTTTTTAAATTTTTTTAAAATAGACATCATTTTTTAATTCGGAATATCAAATATAGATTAGGGTGAATTTTAGGTATTTTTCTGAAAAACTTCAATTTTTGATAAATAGTGAAACCACTAAGTTGTAGTTTAAAAAGTGATTTTTCATTTAAATGAAACTTTACCACTTCTATGATTTGAATATCAAAATTCTGACATACATGGTTGTCATCAAGATGTAAAACTTGGTTAAATGAGATTAAAATAATTTTTTGGTGAATAGTAACTTTTAATTTTTGTTAATCGTGATTAGAGGTAATTAGTGTAATTTAAGGTAAAGATAATGTTATAATAATATGAAATGACCTTGACACATGTACTACCCTTATTTGATGAGTCATGGCAGACCAAGACAATACATGGGTCAACATGGGGACCCCAAGGAGCCACATTGGTTGGAAAATGACATTAATAACTTTTTATTTAATGTTAAAATTAAAATGCCACAAACATGTATTATTTTACTAAAACAATTTTTACATGAGGTTATACAAGTAATATTTTTGACTATAAATATTCATTAGAAAGATAAAAATATTTCCTAAATCGTGAATGTTTTTTATAATTTTTATTCCTTAAATAATTTATTTTATTTATGACACCAAGATGATGCAGTGATTACCTCATAAATGAACAATTTAAATAAAATGAGAAGATAGGGTAAAATATAAGTCTTACACTTGTCAAAATCCTATTGTATTGGTGGATTTCGAAGCCCTATCACCTTAGCCTAGAAATATATCATTTTGGGACCTGTAAAATCCGAAAATCATTTTATAATATAGTTGTATTTTATAACTTTCCAAGAGTGCCCATCCTCTTCTCTTATAAAAGGCCCCCACCTCTACCACCTTACCCACACCTATCAAGACTTTGGCTCCGCCAACCCCTGCCCCTTTTATCTCTCCACATCCCTCTATTACTCCTAGAAGCCTCGCATTGGGTAGAAGTCTTTCCAAGGAAGTCTTTGAGCTCAAATCAAAAAGAGTTACCCGATTTAAAGGTAATGTCTTCACTTGTGTTCTTTTGTTTTATTTTTCTTCTCCAAACCCCTAAACACTTTTTATTCCTTTTTATTGTAACAAAACCAGTGTCTTCAATATACTAGGATTTTTTTATGTGAAATATTTGAGATACACTTACACACACCTCGGCCTAATGGTTAAAGAACATAATGTTTCTGTGGATGGCGAATTACTGCCTCACGAAACGATGATTGTTCAATATTCTTTTATCACCATTAAAGGTGGCCATTATGATGTAACAGTAATTTATATATGATATATATGGTATTTATGTTTTCTATATGCTTCTGTATTTTATATTTAAAACATACCTTTATTCTTTTCATGTTGTGCAAATGCGATAATTTCATATGAGGAAGTGTGGACTACCGCCCCCTCAAGTGATGTGACTCGTTCATGCAATACATGGAATGTATAAAGAATGAAATTAATTAACATATGTGACCTATATAATATATATATATATCTCATTTTTTTCTAATTTCGTTTATATGACCAAGAAATGAAATTAGTGGTCATGTGTACGTACGGCTTACCGTCTCCATGAATGGTACATTTCATTTCTTATATCCAAATGTTATGTAATATTATAAGTACATATATATAATGGATATATATGTCATATATTACATATAAATTATGTATATCATTCTGGATCTATAATATATATCTCCCTATTTTACCTTTAATTTCATTAATATGACAAAAAAATGAAAGTAGCGTTCATGCTTACGTACGACCTACTGTCTCCATGAACGGTGATTTTCATTTTTTATGTCCAAATATTATTTAATAGTATAAAATGAATATTTACTGGATATATATGATATTTTAATCATTAATACTATTCTAGAAATGATTTACTTATTACTACATGGACAATCATTTTCAAACAAGTTCATTTTTGACTCATGTACCAAACATCGGCAAAAACGTATGATATGAACTCATATTATTAACCAATTATTATAACATTATAATATGTGATATGAACTGAATAATAATATTTAGAGGAGGTCCTTAATAAATTATAAATTGACCAATGTTATTATTCCAGAATATAAAGAAACGAACAAGACAAGTCAGACTTGAGGTAAGGGATCCTACCCCTCTCCTTCTTTTTAATTACACTCTTTTATTACATTACTTTTAAGCTCATATTTATTATTCTTGTGATGTTATTTGATATTACTATTACTGTACTATTTATTTTCATATTATTAGAGACCATATTTTCTCTCATCAACCCATTTTAGATGTTTTTAGTGGCGTCGTTAGGCTGTCGAATTTCCGTAAGAGATCCAACCTCTCTCTTTCTTTTTAAGTACTCTCCTTTATGTCACTTCTTTTAATATCCTCTTTGTTAAGTTGGGGGATGTTATTTTATATTCCTATTTCTTTACACTTTATGTTAATATGATGAGATACCCTATTTTATCTCATCAATCCATTTTTGGAAGTTTTATGTGGTGCCGTTAGGCTGCCGAGTTTTCGTAAGGGATTTTTCATCTCACTTTTATTCCCATGAGATTTATGATATATTTGCCACAATTTCCTTTTAGTAGTGTATGTACTGCCCATTATTTTACTCTTTGTGAAATATACTTTCGTTTATGAGTATTTACATCTATGTTATATTGTCCTTATTTCATGGGGTGTATGTTTCAAAAGATACCCAAGTCGGTAAGGAACCTTTCACCCTCCTCTTTTTAAAAGACTTATTTTGGTGGGGATTTTAATTTACATATTGTAATGTTGGGATATGTTCTTATATATCCTTATTGATGTGAATTTTATGTCCAAGTGATGATATACCATTGTTATCTCTCATCAACTCATTTTTTGAATTTTGAATTGACGTCATTAGGCTGTCGAATTTTTTCAAGGGAACTTCTTAACCCAATTTTGATTCATTGGGATAAACTTGTACTACTTGAATATGTCATTCTATGAATATGTTCAAATAACCTATGATTGTTTTACACTTAATATCCACTTATATTTGGTGTATTCATATTTTTCACACATAATCATGTAATTGATTTATCCTTAATCTATGGATACCGACTTTGTAAGGGACTTCGTCTCAATCTCCTTTCATTGATGCATATTTTGTTTTATACACAACTTTCTTTTATACGCTGTATAAAGCCCTTTGACTTCTACTTTTATTCTAAAGGAGTCTTTTCTATATGAAGCATTTTACTAAATGACAAAAAGTATGTTTCTTTTTAACGTACGCGGTGACAATGACCTTTCTGTCGCCACGTGTGTTATTTGATCTTTGGCTTTCTCAACAAGCTGTTATATTTTTAAATGTAAATAAATACCATATACTATTTTATGTATTTTGGTATTGAAAATGGTTTTGATAATGGATTTTTTTATGTCAATATATTTACGTGATATACTGTGCTTGAAATGTGGAAATGTTTTCTTTCCTTTATAATTGTTTTATGTGTTATGATTTTATAATGGTACTTGGACATTTGAAGGGTGGTTACATGATAAACCATATAACGGGTGGTTCCATGAATACCAGGACGGGTGGTTACGTTATAACCTCCATTGCATTAGGTATGGAAGTAGGCCGTATGGCTATTCCATTAAGTGATATGTGTGTAAACCGTATGGTTATTCCATTTATGTATGTTTATGTCCCAAGTTACCTTTATAAGTTATGTTTTATTTATATGGGTTTTATGGTAATATTTAGGTTACATAAGGGTAATTAATGATATTTTATTCAGTGAAGAGTTTTTTTACAACTTCATAAAGGTTAAAAGTATTACTTGGATAAAGTATTCATGGTTTACTTGTTGTTTTGAAAAACTAACAGTTTTCCTTCATTGTGTATCCTTTAATGGGATTTTTATGCTCATCCCATGTTTTTGAAATGTTTTCCATAGGACTTAAAGATGAATAGGGTCAAGGATGGGAACAAGGAAAGACATGATATCTAACACATGGAACTAGACATGTTTCTTTTTAAGAGTTTTTATTTTATGGAAACTTAGTAGAAGTGTCTACCTTGTAATCTTTTGAGATGTAATAGTTATGACCTAATTATCTAAAACTCTAAACCTGAAAATATCCTCAATGAGTATTCTTGAAATATCTCATGATTAAGTAAGGTTTAAGGCTGGGTCCTTATATTACATGACCGACTTTGAAGCATTATATGATCCCATATCAAAAATGATGCTAGGTTATTAAGATGAAAAGCAACGATCATTTCATTTGAATCCTTAGTTATATCTTCCATACAACTCTAGAACTTCATCCTTGATTTTTGGTGCTTCTTTTGTTGGCCCCTTAGTAGGATTCACTTGATCAGGCTTCATGTGATTTCCTCTCAGTGGTCTCTACATGATCGCTTGGATTGTGATCAGTCAGTGGAGATGGATAACAATGGTGATAATCGAGTGATCATGAGAGAAAAATCAGGTTTTCTCACATTTTTTAACTTGTGGCCTAAGATTTCATTAGATGGGAGTGTGAGTGGGACGTTGAAGACATTGCATGGGACTATATTATTTTTAATAAGCACTGCATGGGATCACGATGTTAAAATGGATGGAAAGGATTGACTACATTTGACATCCTTCTTATATGAATCTTCTTAACCTTAGTCAATAATATCTATAACTTCTTTATCCCGTCGAAAAAATCCATTGCAGATTCCCTCTTCTTTATTAGAAATGTGTTGACTGCGGCTATCTCGATTTGAAAACATGTATCATCACCCGTACCACCTTCACACACCACCACTCAGGCTTTGGCTCCGCGGGCATCTTGCCCACACAATGTATTCACATTCTGTGTGACTTATACATCAGCCTACTATGGGTTTACTCTTTGTGGACATTATACCACTTATCACCCTCCAACTAGACCAGGTTGGCTCCCACTGGGCATGGTTGACATTTGTAACACATGAACCATTGGACGATCCCGAACAAGTCCATTCAGTGGTTGGCCATATTTTTTTGGAAAATGGGGGAGTAATATTCATAAATACATAGAAAAATATTCTTATTAAAAAGAATTCTTCAAAGGACAAAAATTCATTCCCTTATAGAAAATTATTCATTTATACTTTCATTCAATCCTTTCATGAAAAATACATTTATATTTTTTATGGTCTTCAAATGTTTGATATCTTTGATAGAATAATGTGTTGAACACAGTTTTGGGTGCTTAAAAATTACCCTCTTAGAAATAGATTTGTTTAGAATTATAAGAATATGATTATAAGGTAAATATTGATATCTTTTCCATTCATCAGAACATATGATGGGCTTGGATGTTTACCCTTATGAGAGTGATTTTCCCAAGTGTGTCAATTGAGGTATTTTTTGGGTTATCAAGAAGAGACACCTAACCCTGAGTTCTTGGCTGAAACCAAGATAGGAAGTATAATTAGCTTGGGTAATGAGAACCTTAAAATAGATATGTGTAAAAAATTCTATGATGGAAAAGGGATTTTGTGAAAAGGAATTTTTTGGGTGGATATAAAGTAAGGTACTAGGAAATTGGAATGTATCCAATGATAATGAGAGTCAAGATGTGTTTAGTTATGAAATATAACACTAATCAAATCAAACTCATCAATATGGAATATAGGATCATGGATTAAGAACTCTATGATAATTTTCCTTGCATATATCTAGCATATACATAGGAAGAGGAATTCCATTATTTTATAATGAAACCCTATAAAAATACCAATGTTTTGGTGGATATGTTTCAAGAACCACAAATTATAACCATCCATTTTGTACAACCAAATTGATTTATTTTCAAAGATTTAAGTGCTTTATATATAATAGAATTCTCTCGAGAAATGCACATGGATTCCCACAGACATGAGATTTTTTATTGAAGTGCCTTCAACAATTTTCTTAAGATCGTATAACTTATAAGGTTGATTTGGGTATAATATCTATCTTAGAGTTATAATTCTATAACTTTTACCTTATTCCTGGGACATAGCGAGCATAGGTTGATTTTTTTATAAGGCCATATGTCGGTCGCCACAAGTTTTGTATTTCTTTATTTATATTTTCCTATCTTTTTCCATGCTTCATATGGAGGAATAAATAGAGGAGGAGGACATGTATTTTTGTCAGGGATCTCTTTGCAGGTTTTTGATCTGACAAGTTATGTGGCTTATCAATTTTATAAATTCTCACTATTTTTTGAATTGCACAAAGTGCATTCTAATGAGCAGAGGCCCAACTTTTTCCAAGTATTACCATATTATATTTTTAACCTCGTGAGTATTATGTCTCTTTCAGTTGGTTATTTTGAGGTCTTGTAAGCTAGACCATCACTATGTTATAGTTTAGGTTCTTCTATCGTAGACCTTCTATTGTTGTTGTTTAAGGTATTTTAGCTCATACCTTCTATTGTTGAAACTCAGTGTTTTTTAGCTTATATTTTTTGTTGCTGTATTTTAGGGTCTTTTGGCTCAGACCTTGAGATGTCGTGTAGTTTAAAGTCTTGCTTCTAGGACCTGATTGATGAATCCTTAATGGGGAAAACATGTGAGTGATGACCCAAAATACATTAATTTTATGTGTTACACTATGGGTTTTCTAGGGCTCTCTAGGATTATAGTTGCATTCCTATTAATAGGATATCACTCTAGTTGGTAGGTCAATGAACTTATGCATCACTAGAATGGTCAAACAGAGGTGTCTCTTCTCTTTTCCAAGGGTCATGAATGATTTTGGAGGTGTTATTGGTAGTTGGGAGAAATAATAGGGAAGCCCAATCTGCGTAGATAGTTGTATTTTGGTTGTTTAAATCAAGTATCTATGAGATTATATCAATGAATCACAGATTGGAGCATACATACTAGTAGTTACCCATAACATCCTATGTTCTTGAGCTCTTCCATGGTGTCACATGGGCTTACAGGGATTGGAGTTCCTTTCTTATTGGCAAGATATTCCTAAAATTGGTATGTCCGATCCATTATGATTGATCCCATAGGGTGCAAATTCATTGTCAAGTATATTTGATCCCATCTCTATTATTATGGCTAGGAAATATTTAAAAAGAATATATCTTTTGATAAATGAAGTAGGTAATCTACAAAATAACTATCTAGAAGCGGTTTTGACACCCTAGAGATGTTTAGATTTTTAGTTGGGAATCTTGGGCCCAACACTCTATGGTTTAGAGTCACATTATGTGACCCATCAAAGAGATTTGGAATATAGTGTTGCATCCCTACATTATGAAAGGTCACAATACATTGTGGTGTGACATTGAGGATGTTGAATCCTTATGAATAGTCTTGTGACATGGATTTCAACATAGGGTCCAAAGTGCTAGATTAATCAGTAATGATATGGGGAAATCATTTCAAAAATGTACCAGAACACCCAAAGGGTATGACTTCCACCATGGGGATGTCATTATCACAGTGACTAGATTTCTCTCTATATAGGCCCAATGTGTATCTAGTGGGTAGATATGATCCCTTATGCATCAACAGCATGGTAAAACAAAGAGATATTTTTTCCCTTACAAGGTTCATGAAATGTTTTAACATACCCAAGGTTCTCAAATCATGAAGTGTGATTCATATAAGTGTATGATTAAATTAGGGTTTGAGCACCCAAATTTTTCAGTCTCCTCCTAGTGAACATATTATCACATTGAGGAGATGTGACATACCATTACTTTAACTTTTTCCAGGACTGGGGGCCTATAAAGAATGGATAAAATTTTAATAGGGACACAAAGATGTCCCTATGAACTTTATACCTCATTTATTTATGCCCTAATTTTTTACTAAACTCTGGATATGATGATTTTAGAGAGAAAAGACTTTACTTTTCTTAATCCACCCATTGTGGGTTTTCTACCTGACAAGTGTTTTTCTCTTTTACTAGAAATTTAAGGTCTTGCGATTTAGACCATAATGTCTAGAATATAAGGACATATAGATTTGACAAAAGTGTAGGTACTTTGTGGTTGTGATGCACATGGACCTTATATGAGGGGATGTTACACATGATCCTAATTTGGATACCTATGGTCAAAATTACTCCAACATCCTTCTAAGTGGGAGATTAAAATGTTTTAAATCATTGACTGAGATCCTCCGGTCATGAGTAATGATATTGGAAAATCATTTTAGGGATGTCCCAAAACACTCTCGGTTGTGTAGTCTAACCATAATGACATCATAATCACAATGATTTGAAGGCCCTTCATATAGGACCAAGATGTCTCTAGTTGTTATATATATGAACTTATGGATCAATAGAACGGTCAAAAAGAGGGTTTTTATTTCCATTAAATGTTCCATGAAAGGTTTAAGGAAACTCGATGTTCTCAAGACATGAAGTGTGATTTATAGGATTATGGGTTTAAAGGATGATATAAGAACCCCATTCTCGAGATGAAAGGGGTCAAGCTATTGTGGTCCTTTGATAAAATATTACAATTGGTGATGGTGTTCACCTTTTTACATAATGTAGTGGGGTTTATTTTTCATTCATTATTAATGTCATGTGAGCTTGAAAGTTTCCTAGTAGTTTGACATCATGTCGTATGGAAGTTTTTCATCCAGTTTAACGTCATACAATAAGGACATCATTCCCTTCTTTGTAGGTTAGCTTCATGTAGTGATGATGTTTCCTATATAGTTCTAGAACATATTACATTCTCGTTGTGTTTATATCATTTCAAAAACTATAAATGATCCTAGTATTGGACTTTTGTGTGTCTCTATGTATCCTATGAAGAGAAGTATCAATCCACACGTAGTTCATATATGAAGGGTCCCTACGTAGGCTTGATATTTACATATGGGTTGGGGAAAATTTTGTTTTTAACACAGTTGTACCCAAAAATCAAATATCTGAGTATCACTATGTATCTTGTAAGGGTAGGAATCAATCCATACATAGTTCTTGAAAGGAAATTATTATTGTTGGTTTGGACCATACACAGAGGGGGGAATTGTTCCCATTGATTATTATACTTGGACCCAGGATGGACATTTGAGCTTCACTATGAAACCCATGATGATTAGAATAAAGCCACATATAGTTCTCAACAAGCCATGTAGTTTGAAATCATGTGTTATGTTCTTTAGCTCCCTTATGTGAAAATGAAATATTATGGATCGACCCAAGACCAGATATCTTGGTATCACTACATATCCTATAATGACAAGAATCTAGCCACACATAGTTCTTGAATGAAATATCTCGGTGGAGGTCTAACCTTGTACGTAGGGAAGGGAATTTTTATGTATATATGTTGTGGTTGGCCTGAGATTGGTGATTTGGGTTTCATTATGAATCCTATGATGAAAATAATAAATCTATATGTAGTTCTTTAATGGATGTGTGGAGGAAACCAATACAAAGGGTAGTGTACCTTTCAAGTGAGTTCAACAGTAATTTTTAGATTTGTTTCTTGCATGGGACATAAACTATGAATTTTAACATCATGTTGTGGGGAAACATGGTGTTCCTTTTAGGGTCTTTCTTTTAGGACCATGCCAACACTATTATGAGTTGATTTTTCTTAATCATTAAAGGAATACCCTATTAGAATTGGTAATCTCATTTGATCTATGATCAATGTGAGAAATAAGGAATGGAAAATTTTCTCATGGTATGGAGGAAATTTGATAAATGGAAGGGGAGTTTTGTTTCATGTGGTGGACAGAACGAGATATAAGATCTAAGCATCCCAACGTATCTCATTGGTATGAGAATCAAACCATACATATTCCTATAAACCCACGTAGTTTAGTTTCATGTGTTGGGAACATCATCCATGTATTTTTATGTCAGGCAGTGAGGATGAACGTGAATCAACATTAAATAAAGAGGATATTGTGAATATTCCATATGATGGAGGTATGGGTGTCACTATGTGTCCTATGATGGAATGAATCAAGACAAAAATAGTTCTTGAATAAAGAGACCACTTATATAGATCTGACTCCCATATAGGGGTCGGGGAACATCATTTTTCCATCACATATATCACGCTCTTGTGCAGCAATTCATCAGTGAGATGATGATTCACATGTTTTTTAATGTCGTATGTTGAGTAAATCATCTATACTATTTAATATCATGTTGTAAGGACATGTTCTGTATATGTTACTGTTTCATGGTTAGGATGTGATATGTTGTTTATTTTAGAGTATGGATGGAAAGATCTTAGCTGTGTAGTTTAATGTCATATGGTAAGAAAGAGGTATATAGAGTTTAACATCGTATGGTCAGGACATGGTTGTGAATTTTAACATCATGCAACATGTCCTTTCTCCATACTGTTTAATTTCATGTTTCCAAGATGAACTCTATACAATTTAACATCACGTGGTTATGATAATTTATATACATTTTTACGTCATGTGGTCAGTAAAATATCCATATAGTATAATTTCATGTGGTTAGGATGTGCTCTAAACAGTCTGACATCATGTGATTAGGAAATATTCCATTCAGTCTAACGTCAAGTGGTTAGGACATATCATCATGAGAGGTGTGTATTCTTTTAGTTGTTTAATATAAACCTTGATGGTCATCTGGTAATTATAGGTGATGCATATCAACATCTATATTTATTATGGGAATTTCTATTTAATTCCAAGTGAACACATATTGATGTTTCTTTAGTAATTAAATATACATTCCATTCTCTCATAGAATCATGAACATCTGGGATTATAATAATTATTTCCCCATCATCATATAAAATTATTTTATGAAACTTTTCTAATCAGTCATAGGTATTTCATGATGTAGATACAACATTCCATCATCATTTTCTATGCTCTTCTGATCCTAGGTGTCAGGACACAAAGAACGAGTCCATGTCATACAGACAATGGAGTGTATTTAATATTTAGATGTGATCATCATATCCCTAATAAGGGTGGTGTATGTCCTCTATTCCCAGAATATTCACATACATCTAAATATTAAATACACTCCATTTTCTGTATGACATGGACACGTCCTTTTTTTAGGATAATGTAAAGAATGCACTACCTTTTTGACTAGTTTGGGATCTCATAACTGGATGTTGAAATGGGTCTGGACATGTTTTGGAGGTTTTTTCTGTATAGCACTATTTATATCTCTATGTGAGCCTCTTCTTCATCAGCTTTATATATCTTTACCTATTCATACAACAAAGGTTTCCTCTCTTGGATTCCTTCTGAGCATGATGAAGGACTAGTGATGGCTGATGGGACAATATATATGGTTAAACCATGTGTTTTGAGCATATTTCAATCTAAAGAAGCCTGCTTTTTTTGCACCTGTCTATATGAAGGTGTTTGGGAAATCGGAGGATTTCATTTTCTTGGGTGATATCTCAATGGGGAGGTTGACTATGGTGAATATCAAAAGTAGATTCCCTATTATCCATGTTTACACTACCATGAGTTAGCTTATCACTATAATAATCACCATCTTATTCAGTTGAAGAGTTGGTGGATCATTGGGTTGTTGAGAATGTGTCTTGAACAACCTCATGGACATCGGGATTTAGAAGATTATGGATATGAGCCTCATTTTTCATTGTGTCCAAAATATGTCAACCTGCCTTTCGGGATTGTGCAGGAATATGACCCCACTCTATAATGGCTGTCAAAATATATTGATTACCATTTGGTATTTTGAGGAAATGATCCCACTACTAAAAAGCTACTAAATAATGCCAATATGCTTCTATATAATCTATAGGAACATGAAACTTCCTGTGGGAGGTTGCGGCAATATGTTAGTCAATCCTGGATAACGTGGGGATATGATCTTAGTTCAAATATGAATTCCCCATCATAATATATCAATGGACCTCCAGAATGTGATATGATCCACTATATTTATGCTTCTATAATTTTTTGAGTAGATTTACTAATATGAATATGAGCATGTCCCAAGGAATTTTCCACTCCCACTTGGTGAGACTCATTCAGAATAAGGATATGAGCCTGATCCTCAGCCTTTGGAGTATGCAACCGGTAGTTTTTTAGACTATGAGTCTATCCTGAGGCATCAGCCACTCTCACATTGTGATCCACAACTAGAACGGGGATATGAGATCCATCATATGAATTTTGGAATATGTATCTTATATTTTTCTATAGTAATATGATCCTATCCCGAGGCATGTGTGACTCTCACATGGTAAACCATGGCCAAAACAGTGATTTGATCCTGATCTGGGACCTTTGAAATATGATGTCAGTCTTTTGTGATTAGATAATGAGAATATCCTGAGGTGTGTTCTATTCTCACTTGGTGATCTTGGGTTGGAACAAGAATATCATCCAGGCCTTATGTTGTTCCCTGTACCGATATATATCTATAATCTTCTGGGAAGAGAAAAAGGATATGTGCTTCCACCAGAGTATCCACTTGTTCATACTGATAAAAGTGATGTGATTATCTTTATTTTGTGGTATAAATATTTTATTATCCCTACATCTTCACTATAATATACCTGTGGAGACCCTCTATTGTCGTTACAAAGCACTGGCATTTCAACAAGGTATGTACTATAATATATGCATGTATTATCTTAGCTATCAGGATATGCTGGTTGATGTATTTGATTTAGGTGAAGATATACTCCCACTCATATCACCAATATAAAATTGTAATATGAAGATGGACATAATTCATGTGTCATGGATTTACACATTCCATGTGATTTCATTCTAGATATGATAATAATCTTGGATGGTACTAGCATGGATATGAGCCAGCTTCATACGGCCTATAGCTTTATGTATTTGAAAAAGGCTTCCTTGATTCCTATATTTGAGTTTTTGGTGAGGTGACCTATCAAAGAACTCCCTCAATAAGTTATTGAGATGTTTTGGGATTTTTTGATATAGTTGGGATTGATATTATACTATATTAGTGGTCCTTTGGGAAGCTGAAATTTATACCTGATGCTATCAATGTCTCAAAAAGATTGAGAAGTCTCAAAGTTTATCAGCTTGTGATAGGGACATGTTTTAGGTATTTTATCAGCATTTGTTAAGTATTTGGTTATGTAGTTTAGCATTTTGATACTAGTACATTATTAGGTCAGTATAACATCATGAGATAAGGACATCGGGCATGCATTTTGACGTCATGTGGTAAGGACATCAGCCACGTAGTTTAATGTCAAGTGGTACGAAGGTGGGAAAACACAGAGTTTAGTTTCATATGGAAACTACCTCAACTATTCAGAATAAAATCTTGTGAGAAGGATGTTATTCATATAGTTTAATGTCATGTGACAAAGATGAAGGTGAGTAACCTATCCGGAGAGTAACTCTTCTGATGGATCTTGGGTGATTCTTATGAAAATTACATGAATTTTGGAATCTTTTAGTTATATCATGCCTTTAGTTTCATATCACTCTAACTGAACTTTATTTAAAAAATCATTTCTCTATCATGTGCCTGAGACATCGATGGTAGGTAAAAATTTTGGACTACCTATCAACCATGCCTCACTTATCTTCCTCAATATGGGGAGTTTTATCAAACCATTCTCTATGGAATAATCAAAATACATGAGGATATATTTTTTGTAAGGAATATGATTTTCTAAATCCTGTATCGAAATATTGATAGCTTTCTTTGGTAGGTATATGGATGATGCTCCAATGCACAAATTGTGTGTTCTGTTTAGAGTTCTCATATGACTAGGGAATAGATTTTGGATTCAAGGGTTTCAACAACCCTAAACCCATCTCCTCATGAATCTAGTTTCTCAACATGGCTAAACCCTCAATTTTTTTCCTAATATATTAGTTGTATGGGAAATGGTTCTCATATCCTATTAACCATGCCTCATCCGTCTTCTTTACTATTATGATCTCTATTAATACATTTTCCCTGTAATAGCTTAAATACCTGGTAACATGTTTAGTTTGGATGGAATATAATTTTCAATGTTTGTATTTAATAGAGTAGAAATCATGATTATTTTCTTGTTCACCATTTATACCTCTATTGGTATGAGTGAAGGACTTTTTTGGAGTTCATGAAACATATTTAGAGTCATTATTAGTCTATTGAAGGTGATGATGTATTGGGGGGCCTTAGATGATTCAGATGCTTCCCACTAAAAAATATCATGACTCTCTTTGATGATTTGTGGAAATGGCTGAAGATAGATGGTTCCCATGATACCCCAGATGTAGGGGTGGAATATAGGGAAATTGGCCAAACATTGTTGGCTGGGGGTCTTGGAATTATCAAAACTCTCATATCCCTATGGGTTGGGTGAGGTGTAACAATGTTTGGATTTCATCTTATGAGGGGATAAGAAATATGAAAATGACACCAATCTCTTGGTTTTAGGCACTTCACAGTAAGGTGGGATTCTATAGGGAGGGGTGGTACATCATTCCAGGGTAGATATCCCTAGATCATTCCCATAATTACTTCCTAGATATATATATTCTCTCATTGGAGTTGAGTGATATATTCTTCAAAAAAAAAAAATTCTCCTCAAGGGTTTGGCTGGAAGGAGTCTTGATAACACCCTTTCATCTATCAATAGTTGGTTGAATGGATGGTGATGAGATTCATGATGTAGACCCCAGATACCAAATCCACTTCTACCACTAGCTTGGTGCTTCATTTTCATTATCCTCTAAAATACCAAAATGGTCGGCACTACATTCTATATATGCCTAAAAGATACCGCCAAGACCTTATTTTCCTATGATAGATGCAAAAGGTATGCAAACATAATACAACACAGGATAATGTAGGAGGTTACAATTATTCTCTTCAAGAGTGTTCTCATCATGATCCAATGATAAACACATGTATTTTGTTGATATCATATTGACGCAGAGATAAGTGGGCCAGTGTTCCTCTTTAATTGAGTATCTCATTTGGCGGGATGATGCCTGATATACCATTTGGTAGGTGGGGGCCCATTGTACCATTTGGGTGGTTAGTACTCACTATATTTTTTGGTGGGTCGGTTGCATGGTATTGTTTGAGGGTCTGGTTCCCATAAAACTATTTGGGGGGAGAGATCCCATAATACCATTTTGTGGGTTAGTGCCCATTGTGAAGATGATGCTAAGGTAAAATATGATAAAAATTACACAAACCCTAAGGGTCTGGGTTCTCCTTGGGATTCCACCATCACTGAGGCTAACTATAATGAAGTCAAAGACTATTAGACAGTGATGATCTAGCAATGATTCTATGATACTATTAGGATACACTGATGGACCTCAAATAGATTGGTTGTAATAGGGATATATGCCTTCTCTAGTGATGCATTATTTGGATACCCCTAGCAAGCTCCCCTGATGCATTAACCTATTTGTTTGGTTAGTATAGGCATTATTTCCTCTAAATCTCCATATTTAATTATGGTTACATTATAATGATGATGACTAGAATGGATTGGATCCCTCATGAGAAGGTCTCAGATGACTGATTTGACATGGTTCTTATCGTCATCCACTTTTATTAGGTAGGGAAGGTATATGTTCCTTCACACTAGGAATAAGCTCTCAAAGTGTTTGAATATATAAATAAGGGCCACTTCCACTTCTATAGCTTTTCATGGGAAATAAATCCCCTGGGGAATCATCCTTTGATGTAATTTATGAGCTTATTCCAAGGTCGGAATGTAGATGTTGATGTGATACACCTGGACCAATACGTCGACCAACTAGCACTAGAGGTGGTGTGTGGGTGACAATGTACGTTGGGATCTTGGGGTCCAAAAAAACATGTCCAGTAATCCTAGAATCCATTTGTTCATTTAATGATGTAACTTTTATTCTATGGAATATGGGAAGTCCTAAAGAATAAAAAAGACACCATATTACTGTAGCATCAAATATAACAGTACATGTTCGATCAATTACATTCATAGTTAAAGGTTAAATACAATGTCCCTTATTTTTAGGCCAGGATTAGCATATTAAAAAAAACATGTCAATACCATTATTTTCTTTCATGAAATGTGTGGAACAATATAGCCTAATTTGAACTAGATAGATCATCCTTTTTAACTCATGAAACTGATGACATAGTTAAATGTTTTCATTTCTTGTTCACCATTTTGTTTCCTAAGAAAATATAGAATGGTTATTTTCAGAATGCTTGGTTGTGAGGGGGTTGAATGTTCTATATAATCATTTTCATTAGGTTTACAATATTTGCCTTAGTGTAAAATCCCAAGGGTTTGCCCTCAATAACTGAGTGTGTGCCTACTTTCTAAATCCATCTTGACCTTTGGGGTTTCATACCCAATGGTGATTAGGAAATCACATTTGTCGATAGGTTGGGAGGTCGAGCTCATCACAAATTCTTGTTGGTAATTGTTACCTATATCGGGAATCTCTTAAAAATTTAAGATAGTTTTGAAAAATAATTCCCAGTCCCTCATAAGGGAAAGTTACCCCTATGTAATTAACTTGATTTTGACCATGTATTGATAGGAAAATTTGTCTTGATCTCACAAGTTATCCATAAATATCTTGTTTATATATGATGAATTATTTTACAATCATATTTAGGAACTCTGCCATTTATTGATGTCCAGAAAGACGGTTGGTGTCTTAGAGATAGGATTTCACCTCTATGAGGCATAATATGTATCTTGTGAGAACATGAGACAAAGCCCACATAGTTTTCATGACATTTTTTAAGTTCATATGACTGGACAAATCCATGAAGATTAACATCATGCATTATGGACATAATTATAGGGCTCAAGACTTAGAGAGGCATCCAATATATCGTGTTAAGCCAAGAATCAGAGTCTACATAGTTATTGTATAGAAATAAACATTAGGAGAGATATGTCAAAAGAGTCCTTAGAAGGGACTTATTCATAAAAGGCTACCCCTAGATTTCCTTGTCGGAAGTATAGCCCTTTGAGTGAAGATGGGATACAATAGAACATACATCTCAACGAAGGGTCGACATAGGGGAATCATTAAAATACAACTGGAAAAATAATTTCCAGTCTCTAATCCCATATCAGTCATGATTACTGTCATAAATAAGATACAGTGGTATGTTGGACACATTTTATGACAGAATATTCATACGGGGATTACATGATACGGTTTCCCATTGATAGGTATGATTACTAGTTTTATGGAAGATATGGTATGGAGATCTAACCATAGTAAGGCATCCTACGTATCCTATTTATTAAAGGAATCGAATTCATTGTAGTTCTATTTTTACCTATCTTTATAACGTATTTGAGGTACTTAAGAACTTGGATGGGGTTTACACATAAAACCATGCTTTTGTATGATCCCACTACACATGTTTTGAAGGATGATAAGGAATGGTGGACTTATAGGATAATTTTATACAATAATCCATTTCTATTTGGAATATAAAGTGACTGACACCTAAGTGGATACCCATTTGAGAATGGGAACTAAGAGGTCATCCTACATGTCCAGGTTATCGTAGGAGTCATAGTTATCAGAGTTCCATTCTTCCCTAACACAAAAATGGTTTTGAGGTACATGAAGGAATGGATGGGACTTACGCATAAAATGATGCGTGTGTGTGAGCTCACTTATAATCTATTGATAGATGAAAAATGACAGTTGGATTATGGGATAATTTAATCCCATAGGTTGGTAATATTTAGGATATAAGTGGACATACATTGAAGTGGATTCCCAATGGATCTTGGGACCTAAAAGGGTGTCTAACATATCCTGGTTATGGCCAGAATCAGAGTTATCATAGTTCAGTTACCCCTACCCTACTGATGGACTACGGTGTGTGATTCCACTCTAAGACATTATGGTTTTTTAAGGTTGGGTATGAAGTCTCAATTTTTGATTTAATGCAAACAACTCTTTAATACTAGGTAGATGTAAATCCATTACATAGCCCGATGGCCCAAGGCCAAGTGGAATTTTTGGATCTTATACTATTTCTTTGTCTTATAGAAGAAAAAGGTAGATTGATACCATAAATAGAATGTCCGAGAACATGACACCAATAGGGTTTCATGAGTCTATAACCCAATCCCATTAATTCGAATTCCCTTATAAAGGGAGAATACATGTGGAGGTTTCGGATTGGGGTCCTCATGGAATGAGTCTTAGTGTCTCAAAGTAGACATGTCTTATAGAATCTAGCAGACATGTCTTGGATATCTTATGTACATTCCTTGATTTTCCACTAGACCTATTTGGGGATTCATCCTGTCTATAATACATTTCAAGTGTGTCTACCTAAAATGTCTAAGGTTCTTTTTATGAATGAGGTTGGTGTGTCTAAGATCTTATTCATGATCAAAAAAGAAATTTTTAAGATCTTTTACATGATCAATTAATATATCTTGTATACCTCTACATGATCTTAGAGTACATTTCCAATATTCTTCACATAATCAAAGTAGACATGTATATGATGCTTATCATTATTAAAATGACTTATCACAGGTGTATTCATATGATCGTAGTAGAAATGTCCAAGATTCTTTGTTCAATCAAAGAGGACATGTTTATGAAGCTTCACATAATCAACCTAACTTTTCCTTGGGCTATCACATGACCATACTAACAAGTCAATACGAAATCTAAGGATAATTCCTACGTGTTAACAAGTTGTCATGTGGTTAACATGACTTTTACATAAACACTCACATGAATATTCTGATATGTCAATATGCTATAATTAGGTCAACCTAAATTTTCCATGTCCCATCTTCCAATCAATGTGACATGTACGTGGCTGCCTAAACACATTGTGAGACCAGTTAGGAGTCCTGTGAGCACATGACCTCAAGAGAGTTACAAGGAAAGTTCTCATGAACATATTTATGATCATGTGACCACCCATGTCTTGAATAAACATTCCCAAATGGATCAATCCTCATGGTTGCATGGAAAATATCTTCATGTAAATAGAGTGCATGGATAGTGGGTTCATTACACACCCGCACCTCCAAGGGTATTCATGGAAATGTGAGGGCAGTTCCATTGGTTCTCATGTGTGTCACTCCATGAATAAATCAAGGGATTAAAAAATTATGGAAGGCAGTGAATACTCACTCTTTATATGATTTGAATAACCTTATTTGGGTTTTGCTAATGGTTCTTCAAATATATATTGAGGTTTCCCATTGATTCCATAAGCATGGATGAGGGTTAATTCTACATGGGATGGATATGCTCAAGGTTGTATCCATGAATATATACACATGTCAAGGGGGTTCCTATATGGTGGATTTAAATGAATCTTTATTGTTCAAATGATTCCCATGCCTTCAAAGGGGTCTTGTGATACGTTATATGATTACATGTGGGAGCTCTGTATAAAATCCATTGTGTGCTTGGATGAAGGTACATAATTCATAGTGGGGAGTAGTGAAAATAATATAGGGGTTTAAATCCTTTGTGTTTACCTTTAATGGAAAGGGATCTGATGGTTGTGATGTATTGAGGAAACCATTTCCATGTCTTTGTGCAAGCATCACAAGAACAAGGGTTTTTGCCTTCACAAGAATGATGACTTGCATGTTCACTAGTACATGTCCATGAACATTGGAATGTGTGTCCCTCATGTCCTAGGGACTTCACTTGGTGGCCGATAAGAGACATCATAGGACCAAGGGATACTCTCTTTTAACTCTTCATGTAAAAGAGATGTCCATCATTGATTCACATGTGTACCATATAACAGAGGTCGCATGTCTATTATGACACCATAAGATCTCAAAAAAATCATTGAGAGGATCTGAAAACATATAAAGGGGTTGTTTCATGGGTGGAAATTAGGGGTTCCTATCTAAGGGACCTTCAATGGGTTGCACCTCCTAAGGTATTATCGGTAAAGAGGAGGGAATTCCCAAAAAAATTCATCCATGCTAAGGAGTTTCTACATGAAAAAATTCATGACTATGGTCATTCTACTAAATACATCACAAAATAAAGATCTTCTCATGATGTTTAACTCATCACATGATTTCATGATCCCATAGGAGTCATGAAGTGATGACTAGTGATGGAACTCATGGTGTCTCTCATGATTACCTGATGAATTTCTCTGAAGGAATTGGGTGATCCCTTTTGTTCTCCATTATCCTCCTCCTCTACTCCCTATCCTCAATCACGTATGTTTTTTAAGGGTATTTGTGTTTATATTAATGTACCAGTCCACGGATTACGTGGATTTTCTTAGGTATAACATCAGGTTCATGTGATTTATGTGGTGGATGCTTGGTGTGAAAACTATCACGTGATTGTGAATTGGTTTCTCACAATGCCAGGATGGGTAGCCTTCATAACATTGAGTAATCATTCAAAGGGCCTCGTATTACAACTTGTATTCATGATGTCTTGATTTGGATGGAAATGGTTTGAAGTGGTGAAGATTTCCCATCATCACATGACTATAAAAGAGGTGTCACATGATATCATCTCATGGGTGATGGGAGGTTCTTTTGATTATAACATATTATCTTTTCATATGACTCCTCGGTTTCATCCACCTTGCCTATCCAGATTAGAAGATTTAATTTGTAGAGCCTCCACTGATGGAAACTCAATTGTATTTACATGGTCATCTTTATATGATGGCCACTCAATGGTCTTCACATTATCGGTTTTCCTGGGCTCAATTTGTGGAGATGGCTAGGCATGGTGATCATCAATTGATCATGCAAGCAACTTTGGGTTACCTCATTATGTCAAACTAGTGGCGTGAGTGGGTGTAAGAAGAGAGGGTGAGTGGGCAGTTGAAGACACAACATGGGATTGACTTATTTTTGATAAACATTGTGTAGTATCATGACCTTTAAATGGATGGTGGGGGTCAATTTCACCTAAATGACTTGATTGTATGTGGATTTCAAACCATTGTTGAACAATACCCGCAACTTCTTTGTCCCACAATGAAACTCCTCAGTGGATCCCCTATGATTAAAAAAAAGTGGTGACTAATACTAAATTGAACTACAAATAGGTTTCATCACCCATACCACCTTTACACACCACCACCCAGTCTTTGGGCTAGAAAGTTTCTAGTACACACTATGTGTGTGTGCTCTGCAGGCCTTACACACGGGACTACAACAGTTTCACTCCACTTAAAAACTATGTATCATACAACCATTTGGAAGGATTGGTACGGATCCCACTAGGAATGTTTGAATTTTGTCCCACATGTTCCAGTGTTCGATCATTACCCTGGCTAGTGAGTGGGTTGGCCACATTTTTTGGGTAAGTGGAATGTAATATTCGTAAATACTTAGAATAATATTCGAAGTAAAATGAGTACCAAAAAATTTCAAAAATGTACATCCATGCATCCAATTATTAAAGTGTAATTTATTCCAATACATTCATTTATGATACATTGATATTTTTCATGGTCTTCAGATTCACGGGATCTTCAATGGAAAAGTGTATGGCAGTCAATTTTTGGTGCCTACAGTTTTAAGACACGATGTAAATAAATAACCTATAATTAACCATTGTATTCAAAGTATTTGAATATAAATGAACTATATAAAAGGTTTATTGAAATAAATAAGGTTACAAAAAAGATGATTATGATAGTAATGTTTTTTTATAGTAATTTAGAGTGTGATTAATTAAGCGGAGAAATAAGGTAAGGGAATTTTGTCTAAAACTCTATTGGTTGAGTCAAGTTTTACTTTATGAAACAATTTAATTTTATATGGTGAATAAGATACCTAATTTTTATGTTATAATGAAATACAGTTTCTGAAATGTATTTTTTTCATTTTAAACATCTTTCTCTTTTAAGATTTTTGATTAAAATGTTACTCAAGACATGATTTTTTTCTCAACTTAAGTCTGTTTTCCTAAGGGACATGAAACATCTTCTTGAATTTGATCTTCAAAGTCTATTTTTCCAACCATTATATTTTAAAATTTTACATTTCCTTTTTCTTATGGAATATTACATACCCTCATTAATATCCTCCCATTTGATGAAATTTTTCCTCAAATATAAACATGATGTTGATAATAATAACTCATATACATTACAATGGATATTTTAATTCTATATATGTGTTTTATCAAATAAAAAATGTGATATATAACAAAAATATAGTTCAAATGATGTTCCCTTAAATTTTCCCTTCACCTATTTTCAAATTAATGTTTTATTATACTTTTATGATATTAGTTTCATAAAAAAATAAATTACTTTTAATGTTTTCCACATGGATGATTTTCAAAAAGAATTTACATTCAAGTAATGTTTTAAATGTTTTAAAAATTATTCCTTAAAGATTGATTTAATGAAATTTTGAAACAAAATTTTCATTATTAAAAAATATTTTAAAATAAATTATTTTTAATGTTTTCCACATTTTTAATTTTCAGGGGAATGAATATCTTTTATACATTACTGTGTGAATGTCTATTTTGCCTCCTTTTTCATCTTCAAATATTCTTATTATCTATTATTTCATATTTTATAAATAAAATTCTTAGTCTAATGGTATTTTAAAATATTATGATTTAAAAAAATTGAAGGAAAATGTAAATTCATATTTTCAGTGAAATTTTTTTAATTCCGTTGAGAGAGTTATTCATATATGTTATATGATTGATCAAGGGTATTCTTTAAATTACATAATCCACATTAATTATTTGGTTGGATTATCAAATTCTCTTTTACATCTGTGGGATGTTCTATCACTACTTTTTTCTTTTCTGGTATCCCACTTGTATAAGAATGATTTTGTTCTAATGTCTCCCTCTACAAATGGCATATGTCTCATTACTTTGATTAAAGGGTATTCACCTAGATACCCAATACACTGATCGAATGGAGAAATTATTTTCTAAATCATGTATCTTATTCATATATAGTGTAAATACCATGTACATAAAAATATTATTTAGCGGTATTCACCGAAAATTATTCTTAAGGTAAATGGATACTCAATTATTTTTTAAGTATTATCATTTCCTCTTTATATATAAAATATTGAATTCTTCCTTTTAGTAACCAATTGAAAAGGATATAAAAATAATTTAATTATTAAGGTTTCTATGATATGTTTATTTAAACCATGTGTCACACATATATCATATTTTTATTATGTGACCGGTGGGACGAAAATTATATAACCCTCCAATGAATTGGGAAATGTTTTCTTATTATGAGATATCATGGTGTGTGGGTAGTGAGACAATACAAATATAATTTTGGGTCATTATCCAATTCAACTATGTTATGTTAATGAAGAAGGGATCCTTGAATTATTCTTATAATGTGATTTTTTATATTGTTTCCAAATTCCCATGATGGCATGCTCTTATTAAATGATGATTGTTTAATTAATGTACATATTATATCATAACTTAATTTCATTCTTATGATCATCTTTTTTATGATATAATTTTATGCATCATGTCCCTTATGTTATGCTTTATTATTATGTTTAACCTTACTGAGTGTTTGATCTCACCCCTTCCTTATGTTTCCATATCATCATCTTATAAAAGAAGTTATTACGTATGCTAATACAATAAGAGTATCTTATGTATAGTATGTATGGGATATTTTAGATACTCGTTATGGATTTATTGGCTACATATATAGTGTAGAAATCAATGACCATTTAATGAAAATACTTGATATTTATTAGTTATTTATTTTTACTAATTATCTAAAACTATAAATAAAAAGGTACTTGGATTGTAAATTTGAAAATGATGTTGTAATCATTGAACTGTTTAAAATATATGATTTTAAGTTATGTTTTATCAACACTAGATTTGGGAGAACACTTATGGGAAACTATTGTTGGAATTATATCTAGTATTTAGATAAAATTAGAGGTTATGATGATAATATTTGAGGATGATTTAAGATTTATGAATGAAATCAAGGGTTGATGTCTTAAGGGTGATCTTAGTTTAAATGGTATAAATATAACATTAGGTTGGATGTGTTGAATATCTTATGTTGTTTGGGGATTGTGATTAGATAACTTTAGTGAAATACCTGGTTATAAGTCTATGTATTGGACAACCTCATAAAAATATGTTAATTTAGAGATTATATGGTTTTCCTAGAAACTGCATCTCTATTAGGATATTTGAAAGTGGAATAAGTTTTGTAAAATATGCGTACAAGGGTAACAACATTGAAAATTGTTTTTTCAGTATATCTCAGTCATCATTCTTGGTCACAGTTAATGGTCTATAAATTTTATCATTTCCAAAAACTCACAGGGGATATTCTTGAGTTAATTAACACTACATTAAAAAAATTATGAAAGATTTGGACATGTTATTTTATGGAAGTTAACCAGATTAGAGAAACTAATAGTAATATTATCAGGGAGAAATGTGTTGAAGATAAAGACTTATAAGTTAGGGTATGAAATTTATTTATAAATTATTTCTTCATAAAACATAGTTCTCGTTTTTTGTATATTCTAATTTAAGTATCATAATCGCTAATTTTTTAATGTAATTAGTGCAGTAAGGATAAACCAAAATAATAATAAATAAAATATAAAATGAGGTGATTGGCTTTACCTGTAATCTATTGGGAGAAAAATTTGGGTTATAAATCTTAAGATAATTCCAAAATAAATGATCATAAATTACAATTAACATAGTTAATATAAGTGAATTCCCTATCACACCAAAAAAAAGAATGACATGGTCTCATGAAAGATCAAACATTGAATATGATGATGTTAAAATTTAAATTTTTCTATATGTCAAAATGTAAGAATATGAAAACTAGGGAATGACTCAATGGAACTATAAAATTTTTTACCTATAGAAAAGGAGGGCATAATGCATCCATCATCCAATAAAAAATAATGAATTCAACTTACTCTATAGAGGATGAAGATTTAACTTTTAGTTTTAGTTAAGATACTAGTATATACACTTCATTTAAAATTTTATCTTAAGACTTGTCTATCTTTTTGACATCATTAAAAAAATATTTTTAAAATAAATCAAGTGGATGCAATTTGTTATGGTAGAATACTACGTCTTAGTATTTTAGTATATATATTTTCTCTTTAATAAATATTTAATTCCAAAACTTTTTTCTCAAGAACTAAACATAAGGTTGTGATACATTAGTAAATTAAATTAATAATATTTAATATATTATTATGATAATAAATATGTTACATAAAATATTAAAACTCTTTAAATTATAAAATTGGTATTAGAAGGGCTTAATGTTTTAGAAGGTCATTATTAAAAAAATAAGTTTTTCTTTATATTTTTTATTTTATATTAAAAGTTAAATATATAATTTTTTGGAATATAATTAATTAAATTTTATTTTATTTTTTCATTTATTATATTAAAATTTACTTATTCTTAATTTTGTATCATTTTTTAGAAAATATCAATTTTTAGTTGAAGAAATTATTTTGTTTCAATAATTATAATTTTCAATACAATATCAATATCTATGAATAGTAAAAAAGGTCATAAAACCATTTAGGATATAAAATATTAAATTAAGGAATACAATTATGTATTCTAATATATTATTTCATCTTCGATAACAAGTGGCTAATATTATTAAAACTAAATTAAGAGTAGTTTAATAAGTAAACTTATTTTATGTTTTTCATTAAATTAATTAATATTTTCATAATATTTTGTTAAGTTTTGATTTTAATGCCTCATTAAATTCATTTGATTTATCATAAATCAATTTATCTCATAAAAATTAATTACATTAATAATTTTAAATCTCATATAAATTTTATGGTTAAAAACACAATTGTCTTAAAAATGATTTCGAAATGTTATGAACTTTTATTTTAAAATATTTTTTTAATAATAGCAATTTTAATTAAAAAAATATCACATGTATTATTATAATAATAAAATTATGTTCTAATATCAATTTTAATAGGGAACATTTTAATAAATTAACATGGGTTAAAATAAATGTTACATAGGAATAAGTACACCTGGATAAGGTGAAAATTAGACGAAAAACCCCCTAAATTGCTCATGTTTGTCTCCCAAATGATTTTAGGGTGTTTATGTTTTCCATGAAATGTTTCAAACTCGATAATTTATTAATATGGGAGAGACTAATCTTGAATGGTGTAAATAAATAATTTAATATGTTAAGGTAATTCTGACACTACATTTCCCTTCACTAATAAAAGGTACAACTTACAGCCCTTCTTTACAAACACATTTCTTAGATTTATATGGTAAAAATATATAAATTTATTAATAATAGAATCCTATCCCACTAAAAATAAAAAATTTCTCTCCCTATTTTCACAAATCCCTTCATTTCAAAGGATAATTCTATGGAAAATCAATGTTCTCAGCATGAGTATTAGTCACCTCTTAGTCTTCATTTTTAATTTTCCTCTTCCTAATATTACATAATGTTGCCAATATAAGTAATATAGTGTAATAAATATACTTTAAATATATTACATTAATTTCACAACAATTATTTATTCATTTCATGTCATCCTCTATGAAAAAAACACATCGATCATGCGTGTGTAGAGACTACCACCTCCACAACCCAATAAGGTTTGTTTTTCAACACCAACTATTATAAATGGTATCAAGATTTTTTTGATGAATATTTTTTTATGTGACTTATAAAATTTTAAAATTATTCTATTTATCATTTCCCTTCATACTATTCATTCTGTAATAAATAAGATCATTAACCAATGTATGTGTGGACTACCGCCTCCATGAATGATGCATCTTATTTACAATAACCACCTAATATGGATGGAAATTAATGTTTAATTAATGAAATAATATTATTTTTCTAAAATTATTATAATTATTATTTGATATATTTGTATATAACATCACCATGTCCATTCATTGAGAAATGATTTTGTTAATTATGTTTCTGGGGACTACCACCTCCATGAATGGTGAAATTATTTTTTCATAGACACCCATGATTAATAGGTATAAGAATTGATTTTATGGAGATATATGATATATAATACATTTATAATATTATTTAAATGTTATATTAAGCTTATTTAATATCACTTTCTTACTCATTCGATCATTCTGACATGCTTTTTTTATGGTCGGTTTATCGCCTACTTGAGCAATGTTGTAATGTAAATATAGTGAAGGATTATGGAAAGATATATAATATTAATTTCATTTAATAATAATTTATTTAATATGTAATAATTATTTTTGGATTTTTAATATTATTATCTAAATTTGTTACTAGTATATCATCTTCGTTCATTAAAAACTTTTGAAACGAGTTCGTATCCATCTTCGTTTCAAGATTCATAATTAAAAATATCATGGGATGAAATAATAAAATTATAAATAATAATTTCATATATATTATATTAACATATTTAATCTATTAATTATGAAATTTGTAACAAATATCAAGTATCTACATTAACATTACAAAGCATGTGCAATAAAATTAAAAGTGTTAACACCCAATATAAAAAATAAGCAATAATGAACCACTATATTCATAGTAAATAATTATAAATGAGGTATATAAAAGGATTATAAAGATTAATAATGTTCCAACATAGATTATTAATATAGTTATGGTTTTTTTACCTGATGAAAGAGTGTAATCAATATAGCAGAGAATGTGTAAGGGAGTTTTGTCTCAGACTACCTCCATTGAGACATGTTTTACAATATGCACCAATATACATTTATAGGATTTATATGAATCCCAATTATTATGTTATCATGAAATATATTTTATTCATGGTATTTCAAGATCATTTTAATGATATTTATTTTTCAAGGGTTTTGATTAAAATGTTACCCAAGACATAATTTTTTTCTCAACTCAAGTCCTTTTTCCCATGAGTCGTGAAATATATTCTTGATTTTGATCATCTAATTCTCTTTTTCCAAACATTATCTTTTCAAATGATATTTTTTTTCATGGTTGATATTACTATTATTCATTAATATCATTCCCTTTTATAAAATTCTTCCCCAAATAAAATAATTATTTTGATAAGAATAACTCATAAAATTTATAATGGATATTTTTCATCCATAACAATATGTTATATATTAAATGTTTGATATATAACACAAATATGTTCAAATCAATTGAACTTCATGTTTCCCTTCACCTCTTTTCAAATGAATGTTTAACTGTACTTTCTTCAATGTCAGTTTCATAAAATAATTTAAATGAATTTTAATGTATTAAACTTTGATATTTTTAAAAAAAGTTTACAATTAACGTAATGTTATAAATGCTGTTAAAATTATTCCTTCAAGATTGCTCCAAATTTATTTTAATATTAATTGGATTTATTTAATAAATTCTTTTTAATGTTTTCCACGTGGTTTGTTTTCAATGAAAGAAATCTGTTTTATATGTTTACATGTGAACATATCCATTAGCTACCTCGGTGGGTTTTTAAGACACTTCCTCTCTACACATTCAGGTTTTCAAAAGATAAATTATTATTCTCATGGATTAAAAAATATACGATTTTTTATGTTTTTAAAGGACAAGGTAAATTCTTATTTTCAAATAAATTCCCCTAATACTTATAATAGTTTTATTCATCAATTTGTTATTCTTGATCAATGGTATTAATTAAATGATATAACCCACATTCTTTATCTAGATGGATTATGAAAATCTATTTTATATCTATGGGATGATCCATTACAACTTTTTTCTTTCATAATAATCCTCTACTATTATATTGATTTTATTCCAATTAATTTTTTTTGTGAATGTCCTATATTCCATTACTTTGAGTGAAGGGTATTCACCTAGATTACCAATACATCGATCGAACGGGGAAATTATTGCCTAATATATATATCTTATTCATATAAGGTGTAAAAACTAAATTCTCAAGTAGCTTTATTGAGTGGTATTTTGCTAGAATAATTATTAAAGTCAGTGGATACCCAACTATTTTCCATGGGTTTATCGTTTCAGGTTTATTGATGAAATCATGAATTATTTCTTATAGGAGCCACTTATAAAGGATATAAATCCCATTTTATATTTGTGGGTTTTTATGATATGTTGAGTGAAACCATGTGGAACAAAAAAATTATGATTTTCATTATGTGATAGGTGGCCCTAGATTATATATTACTCCAATGCATTGGAAAATGTTTTCATATCATTAGATATCATGGTGTATGGGTAGTGATCCTATATAACTATAGTGTGCGAGTAATTATCCAAGAAAATTATGTTATGCTAATGAGGTAGTAATATATACTAATGCGTATGATGTCATGATAATGTTGTTTCCAAATTCTTATGATTCCATGATTTTATATTATGATGATTTTTTTATCCATTTACACATGATATAATCTATTTATTTAAGTATTACATGCTTATGATCATTATCTAAATGATATCATATTATTTATCACATCTCTCATATTATGATTTATTATTATGTCCACCCTTATTAATCATTTCAGAACACCCCTTTCTTATGTTTCCATTTACCTAGGTTATGAAAGAAAGCATTAATTATTATATTTCTAGAAGAGTAAATTTGTGGAGAGTTTATGGGTGATGTTAAAGAATCATTATGGAATCATTAGATTCATATATAGTGGATAAAAATTTCAATTTTAAAATAAGACTTGAGATTTATTAGTTCGTGATTTTTTCTAATTCTCTTAAAATACTAAAATAAAAGGGCATTGAATTGTAAATGTTTGAAAGAAGTTAAATTAATATATGTGTATCAATGAAATTGTAGTGAGTTATGTGATTTTCACACCAGATCAAAGATAATGGTTCTGAGGTCACTATAGTGAACCAACCTGATGTGAGACGTACGGGGTGGAACAATATTCACAATGTAGGGTGGAGGATGAAGGATGTGGTTTAGGGCTAGGTGGTGAATGATGGTTATGGAAATAGGATGAATGTATTCAATCAATTATATAAGGATTGAAACAGAATACTTATACAACACACTCGAGGGAGGGATGTGACATCTAATCGACACAACAATGCACTTGGGTTGAGGCAAGGAGTTTGGGGCTTCGTGATCTTGGACACCAATCTTAATTATTGTTTCCCAAGGTAGGAATTCAAAAGAGAAAGGGGATAAACTAGTACAATACTCACACAATGGAGAGAAAAAAATAATGTTCTCTCAATCCAATATTTAATTCTATACAAATAACATGGGGTGGCTATTTATATCCAAGGGGGTGGTAAAATAGTCAAGGGTCTAACACCCTAAATTCATAAAGTATAAACTAATTTGTTCCCATAAATACAAAAAGATAAAATCAACCAAAGTATTATGGAAAAATATCACACAAATTTCCAACTATATCCCACTGGATTTGACATTGAGTGCATAGCCCAGCATATTTAACTTTGTTGTCCAATGATCCCATTTCTAGAATCCTCCATGTGGGAAAGGCTTCCAAATTCATACAATAATGTAGGATATCATTTAAACATCAAGTTTGTTCTTGAAAAAGTGATATAATAGTCCCATTTACTCCATCCATGAATGTCATGATCCATTAGGCGTTTCATGAAATGAGATAGTGTCCATTTTTTGTATTTAATATCTTTAATCTCTTATGCAACATCAGGCCTTTCAAATATAACTCCTCCTCCCACACAATCAACTCGGCACCTTTAACATGGTTCTCATAATCCTCCCCATCTATAAAATGAGTCATCCTCAACTCTTCATCCCCCACACCCAAAAAAAGTGAAAGGTAAAAATATTGAAAGTGGAACTTACACCATACTCACCTGGAAAAGCTATCTTGTAAGCATTGTTGTTTATATTCTAAAGCACTCGTAAAATTCCATCTCTTTATAGATTGAGTTTTTATTTCCACTTGACGATAAATCTTTCCATCAGAAAATATAACCAGACTAAGCCAACATGCTCGAACAACATTTCTTTGTGACCACATGATCAACATATTTCTAGGTCATGTGCTAGACATTTATCCTTGTCTTTTCAGGGGTTTTCATGATGAAACTTCACACCCTTTTGCATTCGTATTAGCTTCTTACATCAAAGGAAAAAGAATAGGATCAATAGGAGAAAGGGGGTTAAACCCATAAACAATTTCAAATTAGGAATATTGAGTAGTAGAATTCATGGTCCTTTAATATATGAATTCCACATGTGGAAAACACTCCTCCCTATTCTTGTTGTTCTTCTTAACAATTTTTTATATAAGGGATGAACGTGTCTAATTCACCACCTTTGTTTTTCCATCAGTTTGCGTATGAAAATTAGTGGAAAATATTTACTTCTTTCCTAGTTTTCTCCACATGGTCTTCCAAAAGTAAATGTGGAATTGTTTTTTTCTCAATCCAAAACAATCTTCCTTGGGATTCCCTATATTATGAAAAATTCGTGAAAGAAAAGTGTTGAAATATTATTTGTTTCATCTATTTTGTGACATGGATTAAAATGTGAGATATTATAAAATTGATCCATCATAACAAAAATGGAATATCTCTCCTTATTAGTCCTTGTTAACCCCATAATAATGTCCATTGATAAGTCCTCTCAAGGTTTGTTGGGTATTTGGAGAGGAAGATCTAATCTATGTGGGTTCAAATTCAGTTTGGAATTATAGAAGACAAGGAAATTTCCCAAAAAAATAAAAATATCTAAATATCTTAGTTCAATAAAAATTCTCACTAAGAATGATTAATGTTTTTGCAACCCCAAAATTTCCCATTAACCCCCCAGAATGTGACTCCTTTAGTAAAAGTAAACTGATATAGAAATTAGGAATTCAAATCTTACCAATCTGGAATAAAAATCCATCATGTAAATAGAACTTTTCGCAATGAAATCAAGGTTTAAAATGTCAATCTGGTTCACGGAAATCACTATCCATATCATATAAATCATTAATGAATTCAAAACCAAGGATTTTTGAATCCAATAATGATAAAAGAGAATATCTATAGGAAAGTGCATGTACCATAGTATTTTCTATTCCATTTCTATGAGTGATGACATATGGAAATGATTCAATGAATTAGATATATCTATCATGTCTCCAATTTTATTTATTTTGGCTCTTAATGTACTTAAGTGCCTTATGATCAGAATGGATCACAAATTATTTAGGCCAGAGATAGTGCTTCTAGGTCTCTAGTACTCTAAACAATGCATAGAACTCTTTATCCTATGTGGTGTAGTTAAGAGTTGGGCCATTTAACTTCTCACTATAGAAATAAACAGTGTTACCTTCTTGTATTAGTAATACTCCTATGCCAATTCCATTTGCATCACATTCAATATCAATGGTCTTACTTATTTCCATTTGAGAGGAACATTCTTCTTTATTAACTCATTCAATTGTCTTGCTAATGTGCTTTATTCCTTCACAGATCTCTTATAAAAACTATCAAGCCCATGAAAACTTCATACCTATCCAAAAATGGTTTGAGTTATCCATTCCGGTATTTCATTGATCATCTATGTGCTGACCTAAACATCATTACTAATCACAATGAATCCATCGAAAACAATCATATCAAGATAAAATTCTCACTTATTTATGTTCTCAAATATGGTTTCCTTCCTTAACACCTCTAGGACATTTCTTATGTGGTCTTCATGTTCATAAAAGGTCATATAATAAACCAAAATTTCATCAATGTAAACCACCAAAAATGTTCCAGTATATGCACATAATACATGACTCATTGACCTCCTAAATGTGCTAGGTGAATTGGTGAGACAAAGGGCTTGACTAACAATTCATAATGTCCATATTTTCTCTTAAATGAATTTTTCCACTATTCTTCTTCTTTCATCCTTATTTTATTGAAGCCAATTCTTAAATAAATTTTTGAGAAAATATTTAAACCATTTAATTTATATTTCATATCATCTAATATAGGTATAGGATGATGATACATGATTGTGATATTATTGATGTCTCTACAGTCAATTCACATTTTCCATGTTTCATTGTTCTTTGGTACTAGAGGCACTGATACTACACTAGGACTAACTATCTCTCTAATATTTCCCACATGCAACAGCTCTTGAACAATCATTTGAATTTATTTTCACTTTTTAATGTTGGTGCGATATGCAGGGTGGTTTGGTAGTGTTTCTATAGGTATGAGGGTAATTTTATACTCAATACCTCTTATGGGTGGAAAACAAGATGTCACCTCTTTTGTAAACACATCATTAAATTCCTACAACAAAGACCCAATAACATATGAAAGTAGATGTTAAGTTTTTAGTGTTCATCACCACTTTTTACATAAGTACTAAGAGATTTTGATGAGGAATAAAAGCTTCTTTAACCTCACTCTTTCTTTCCAATATCACACATTTCTCTCCTCTCAAATTTTTCCCCTCTTGATTTCTTTGTCCTCTCCCTTTCTTTTCCTCTCTCAGTTTCTATTTACCCCTCATTCTTTCATTTTTCATTTTCTCTATTTTTTTCCTCACCACACATTTTTTTCTTTTATCTCAAAATTTGATATTGAAAAAAAAATTTGGAGGACATGGGGATGGCGGTTATAAGTTCCCCTCAGAGTAAAAAAGAGTGACAATTCAAGATAACTTCATGAGTAACATGTTGATCGTACATATAAGGTCATCCCAACAATAAATTACAAGACTTCATATGTACAAAATCTCAAAAAAAATCATCATTTTACTCACTGATGGTGAAAAATACCTTAACATTCATGGAGACCTTCAGCTCCCTACAATCATTCAACAATTAATGCTGGTATGGATTTTGGTTCCTTAAAGTTAGGAGTCACAACTTCTCCACCAAATAGGTTAGTTCCATATTTATATAACTTCTCCATCAATGATAACACTACATACCTTCCCATTTATCATGCATCATGTATTGAAAATCTTCTCTCAATGATTATTCACTCTAATGGTCATTTGTTCACTTAAAAGTCTCCTAGTGATAAGAATCTCACCATCTTCCACAAATTCACCATTATCAATTTCTAGAGATTCATACTCTTCCTCTTCTGAGATCTCTCCATCAGTCTCCCATTCTTCATAATTTTTTATGGTCATGATGTAGTGGTTTGGGAATTCACTAGAAATTTTTTCCCTTCCTTGACATTTGTAACAATGAATTTCATGATTCCTTGTTTGGTTAGCCTCAAAAGTTGGCTTCCTAGGTGGAATAATTACCTTGTAACTTTTGTGATCAACCACCTCTTTCAGCTTTGATGATTCTCAAATCTCCTTCCTCAAATTTCTCCATGGCGTGAAAGGGGTTGTGTGTTTTCTCATGATTATTATCCTTTAAATTTGTTGCTCTATCTTTTTTTTTATTGGTCAAAAATATCAAGTATCTCTACATGATGGTGCATATCCACATGATCAGAAATCTCCCAATTGAGAGCATGTAAAAACCATTCCATGGTAGCCTCTGGATAATCATCAATATTTGCTCGAATCATATAAATTTTCATATATTTGAAGTAATATTCTATACTCTTACTTCTATGGATGAGCTGGTGAAGTTTGTAATAGAGATCTTTATGGTAGTGTGAGGGAATTAACCACTATTGTATAGAAAACTGCATGTCTTCCCATGTATGGATAAACGTCCTCCATATCTGGCACTATAATTTGGAACTTTATCCCACAATATTAGTGCATAAATCATGGAATTAAAGGGCTACATGTTTTACCATTTTCTCTTATTAATAGGTATGATAAGAAAATACTTTCTCAATCTGCATCTCCCCCTCCAAGTATGATTTTGGATCGTTTTTTCCTTGAAATGAACGGACCATCACCTTGATCCTACCAAGTTGGTCATCATCATGTTGTCTTCTTTGTCGCCCTATAGGTTGTTGGTATAACCTTCTCCTTTGTGGGAAATCCTCAAAATCACCATCAAGGTTTTCCATCTCCTCCTCCATGATGTGGGGGAGATGTGGTTCCAAAGTGGTCTGTGGGTTATCTTGGATCATCCCCAGGCTCAATTGATTATCAAAGTTTTCAATCCTTTTATGTAGCACCTATAACTTCCTATCAAGAATATTCTTGAAATTTCTCATCAATGTTTTCATTTGGAGATGAGAATCTTCTAGTGTGGGAGACTGAGTTTAGATTCCTTCTTCACTAGCATGAGAAATTTTCTTCTCAAGATCTTAAACCGTGATATATTACACAAACACAAACACACATGAAGAGAAACTCACAAAATGATATGCACACACACTGATGCACACGAAGTCACACCCATAAACACAAGAGGTACATAGACACACACAGATAATATGTACACACTCACGCACACAGAAATACACACAAGAAAAAAACACTCATGCCCACAAGAATACAAACTTAAAAATGAAAGAAATGTGTACACATATACAAACACACACACTCATTATTACTTTATTTTCTTATTTATCTTGACTCTCAAAACTCAATTCAAATTCCATGATCTTATGAAATATAATACCTTGTTTATGGAAATCACTTGAAACCAATCCTTCCCCAATCAAGAATGTGTCGGGGTCAGTTTTACACAACTTGCTTGAGTGGTAAAGGTAGAAGAGTGAAATGATGGTAGAAAATATGCTTATAAGGGTGGAAAAGGGTATGAAGTTGTGGTATGTGGGTTTTTCCTGATTGTTCAAGATACGAAAAATTATCAATAATTGGATCAAAAAATAATATGGCGATAATGAATAATGATCGATAAAGTGATGTATGGAAATGGAATGTTTTAATAATATAGAGCACAAATAAATGAAGAGGTAATTGTATCAACTATTTGATTCTTTTTTTCAAATATTCCAAAAAAGCGTTTTCTTGAAGTTTTAAAGCACAATATGATGGTCAGAGAGTAAGATTTTTTTTATGACATATATCAATGAAAGGATGTGCATAATTTTTAGAAGCACAAAAAGATGATTTGAGAGAATTTTTTTTTTGATTTTTTGTAGACAAAAATCACATATAGAAAATTAAATTCCAAAAATAAGATAGATGTATAATTGGCTCATACTTAAAATATTTCAATCTTAACAATTTAGGCCCATTCAGGACATCTTGAATAAAAGATGTTTTTTGTTTTTGTTTCTTAACTGGGTGGATAATGAGGAAATATGATATAGGTAAAGGATATATCAGAAAAAAGGTGATAGATGTCTTTCATGTCAACCAGAGCTCTGATACCAACTGATGTGAGATGCACAGGGTGGCCTGATCTTCATGTCATATGGTAATGGATAAAGGATGTGGTTCAGGTCTATGTGGTGGATGATGGGTATAGATAGTAGATTCAAGTAGTCAATCAATGATAAAATGAGTGTGACCTGCTACTTAGACAACACACTCAAGGTTGAGATGTTATAGAAAATCCACATAACAACGCACTTTGGTTGAGGCACAAAATTGGGGAATTTGTGATCTGGGATCACCAATATAACTTATAGATTAACAAGGCAAGAATTAAAAAGATCTAGGGGAAAATGGGGAAAATATTCACACAACATAGATAAACAAAGCATAATATCTCAATTAAATATTGAATGCCATACAAGTTCCATGGGTTGGCTATTTATAGCCAAGGGGGTGGTACAATAGTCAAGGGTCTAATACCCTAAAGTCATAATGTCTAAAATACTTTTTTACCTTAAATAAAAAAAGATTAATTCTACCAAATGATTTTGAAAAAGTAGAACACAACATTTCAACTATAGCCCGACAGATTTGACTTTGAGTGCATAGCCCATCGGATTTGACTTTGGTGTCCAAAGATTATATTTCAAGAATCCTCCATGTGGTAATTGTTTTGAAATTCGTGCAAACATGTGGGAAAAGATTTAAAAATCTTATTCTGGATTGAATAAGTGAGATAATAGGTCCATTTTCTCCATCCATGAAAGGAAAAATTCATTGGGACTTTAATGAAGTGATATGGGCACCCATTGTTGCATTCAACTTCTTTAATCTCCCACACATCATCGGGCCATGAAAATTAAACTCATCCTCCTACACAATAAATTTGGTGACTTTAACATGGATCTCATCACAACCCTTTTATTCCAACTCACCATTATTCTTTTCATTTGGTTATTCTTACAATGCCGTATTTATATACTTCAGCCTGAATATTTTTATGATAATTTTACATTTTTATTTTTCTCTTCAAATATAGTGTGGGATTAATCCCTCTTGTGATATTTTGTTATATTGATCCACTAAATACTTCATCACGATTACTCTTTAATTATATATATCTGCCACCAACTTTTACAACTTTGTTGAAATAATTTGAATAAATTCTTATGAATGCTTCATGTTTTTCTTCTTCAATATCCATTTAAGTCACCTAGAACATGATTTCCTTATTGAAACCTTCATGAATTATTTTTCCCACATTTATGCATTGAAAATATCCATTTATTTATTCTACATATTATCTTTCATTAACTCTATGAATGATATTATGGATAATCCTTCCATGATTATTAGTTCTCCCATCATTGAGATCTATCACCACTTCCCTTCAACACAATGAATATTTTTTTCAATGAAATATATTTTTCATCCTTCCATAAAATCCCCACTAACATGGGAATTGGGGATATCTTATTTTCATCAGATTAAAATTTAATTATAGGGTATATTTCTATAGGAACATGGTTATCATAAATAAAATATCTCCAACTAAAAACATACCCCATATAGTCATCCATCTGTTGAGATTTTGATACAGTATATTTATTGCCACCATTGAGCCCTTGGGATTCTCAACACATACTCATGGTGTGCCCCATGATTCCACAAGAGTATATTTTCATATATATATTCCTTATAGATCCATCATTTCATGATTTTGAAAGAGACTCTCACTTACTCATTGGTTGTAGATTTTATTCTACTATGGACTCTAGTTGTGGATGTTTCCAAGGGAGGGATCTATTAGGGAAGAACTACCTTCTAAAAAACTATTTAAATGTAATTTTGATAAAACCATGAAAGGTAAAATATATAGACCATCATATGTTCTTACAAAAAAGTACAAAGAGTTACATTCAACTGAAAATTTCGATCAGTAATATTTTATTACCAAATGATTAACACTCTTTAAAACTTTGATGCACTATATATTCGACTACTACAATATTCATGCATTAGATTCACTATTCTATTCATTGATAAGATGTTTGGGTCATTCCCCACATCCTATTATAGGACAATTATCTAGTTTTTCTGGTTGCACCCCCTTCACTATTCATATTGAGTCCTTCAAATGGAATTTCATTGTTGATTGTCGGTAAAAAAATTTATCTCAACCACGTTCCCCAGTAATCACTTTAAGATTCTTATTTCTAGAGAATTAATTCAACAGAGTTTTTCTAATGACCCAAAATTTATGTACATTGACATTGAACTTCTTTTTTAGAATACTTAATGCATTACACAAATATATGCTTAAATACCATATTAGTTTAGTGTATTTGGAAACATTGAACATAATCTTCTAACATTGTGAAATATATTCAACATCTCCCATATAGATCATCCCCTTTTGTTTTCCTACCTAAAACCTTTCTTCATAACCTAGGGAAAGGAAAACATAAAGATGGTGAGATCAAATTCTTAGTAAGTTTATACATGGAGAACATATAATAAACTATAAAAATAATAATGTAAAAAGAAGAACATAAAGATTAAATATCATCTCTTGATTCATGAAATAAATCTTGGTAGTATGTAAGGCATAGCTCATAATGGAACATCAACCATAAAAAAATTAATTGGAATAAAACATGGAATAATGGAAAATAAATAATTATATAACATGATTTTCATAGTATACAAGGAATTTCTTCCAACACCATCATAGAATACAATGTATAATACTGAACTGAGTTTACTTTTCATTTTTTGCATGTTTTATTGAACCGATCTAACATGCCATTCTAGCCATGTATTCCTGAACCGTTTTTACTTTTCATTATATCCATGCCTATCTCTCGAGATATAAATATTTACCCAATGAATTTGAGTGAGATATAGGTACCACCCATCCTATAAATAAATCATTTTTACATGTTCCACAAAAACCTAAATCATTCATTATAGCCTAACCCATGAAATAAAATGGGTTTTCTTAAATATCATTCCATAATAACAAAATATATATAATATATCATTCAATAATTAACACAATAAAATCATAGTAATAATTGGGATAGAAACATAACCCTATTTGAAGAGTGTCATCTTAGATGGAAAATAATTTTGATAAAACACGTGAACTTAATTCTTGAGGAAAATATCTTTTCTTGTACATAATTTTTTTCTTTTCTCAAAATGCCACACAATTTTAAAAGAAAATAGTTTAGTTGAAAATAAACATAAAAACTTTTACTGTATACATCAGGCAATTAAGGTGTTATTAAGATGTAAATACATGGTCACGTTGTATAAGATAAAAAATATATTCTTCTTGTCCTATTTTTGAAAACGTCAAAAATTTCCTCATACTAAAAATGACCAAACATTCCATTTATACAATATATTAAAAATTAACAAATCGGTGAAATTGAAATTAAACAATTATATAAGGATATAAATAATATTTTTAAATACCTATTTTGGAAACATTAATCTATAAGATAAATATACCCCTGTAAATACTTACAAATAATCAGCCTCAAATAAAAACGAGATTTGCAAAAGTATCCCTTACCTTAGGTCCAATATGATTTGTATGTATCCAAACCTCCAATATAATTATTTAGATATTTTCATTGAATAATTAAAGAATCATAGTCATTTTCATGATATCATATATGATCATATTAAAACCCGTTTGTTAGTAACATTTCATTGTCACTCGTTATTAGTATATTAACTTCTTTATGTTCTTATGCATGTTTTTTCATATAAGATTATGTTTTGCTTATTAGGATATAGTTGTATAATTTAAATAATAATATTAGTATAATAAATATCATATTTATTCATTCCATTCATGTATATAATTGTGGATTAATGAATATTATGTGTAATGAATCACATCGCATTGTGAAGATGGTAGGTCGTACGTATGCGCAAGTGATGATATCATTCCCATAATTGTTGAATGGTATTGAATTGGATGGTGTGTAATAATTAAAATTTACTATCATGTTATAATAATCATATATAGTTATTATTTCCATCATTTAACCCCCTCCATGTAAGGTTGTGGTGAAAAACAAATTACACCACAACGTAGAGACAGTAAGTTGTACATTGGCACATGTTGTGATTTCATTTTTCAAAGGATGGATAGAAGCTGGAAGATGGTTGTTTAATAATTATAATAAAATATAATTATATGAGGGATGTGAATTTTATTACATTATAATGAGACAAATAATGAATAAGAAGTAGAAGAGTAATGAATTATTAATGAATTGGTGGAAGAGATTACCTCTTCCTTGATTTGCTTCCTCTAAATCTCTTCGTAGAGCAATGGAGTTGGTCTTTAAAGATTACCAGAACCTATAGAATGTAAATAGATAATATTATAAGGAAAACAGGTAGTGTATGTTTGACCTTTATGTATCAAAGTGATGTGATGTGGTTATAGAGGAGGTGGGCTTTTCTAATTTAGGTGAGGGGCACTTTTGGAAACTCCATAAATAATAATTTATAATAAAATAAAACCCTGCACAAAAACCTCCAAAATGTCCCAATATCAAGTATTAGATAAAATAAGGGTGTAATATCTTCAAAATATAAATTTTAAAAATGTTTCTATGTCCATTCAAACTGTATCTTTTCAATTTAACACTTACATATTCTATTTCATTTTAACTAGGTTAACAAATATTTAAATATTAAAAGGGTAAACAATTTTCTTATATGATTTCAATTTGATCTAAAATAAATAATTTAGGCCAATTTAAAAAATATAATAATTATTATATATTTTTTAAAATGTTTTACGATTTTTAAATTATTTAATAAATCATTATTTTTATATAATATCAATTGTGTCAATTTTGAAACTATTCATTTCATGGATTATTCAAAATATCAAGATAAGATGTTATATTCAATCCAAATATTTTATAATATCCCTAATTGTTCAAGATCATCTATAAAATTAATTGAGAAAATTAATTATCCCATATTATAATTATTTTATTATTTTTAATAAATTTTTTTTAATATTTCCCTTAATAAAATAATTACTACATCAATTTTGTGTATTTATTTAATATAATTATTTGTTTCATCATAATTAAAAAAAATACTATGATTAATATTATTCCATTATATTTGATAAGAATACTTTTAGTTCAATTTATCTTCTGGAAAGGATTCCATTAAAAATGTTAGATTTATTTGATTGTGTACGTGATAACTTTAACACCACTTGAAATAAAATAATATAAGTGTCAAAATATATTATATGAGGCTCATAATGGTCACTAACTCTACCCTAGTATTATTGTGGTCGAGATATACTTGGCCAATATAATTTGGTAATGTTTTTGGACTTTTAATGGTTATTATAATTTTAGTTAAAATTTATTTATTTATTTTTTATCAATTAAATAATTTATGTACCATCCATATATAAAACAATAATTTAATTATTTCCTTCTGAAAAATTAAAAAAAATTACCATGATAAATATAAATATTTTATCTTTAAAAGTGTATTTATAGTCGTATTTATCTTCTATATAACCTTATTTTTAAAAACGATATATTATTTAAAACATGAATGTGACATTTTTATGTTTTCATTTAATAAAAAATTATAAATAATAAAAAATCTCCCAAATGGAACAAGAGAATCAATAGTACATTTATATTATGTAAATTTGTTTGTTGAGATAAAATTTACTAGTTATATTACTTGATATCATCCATTTTTTAAAATGGGAACACATAAACTATATTAAAGACAAAGAAAATGACACTTTGTTTCTTTCATTGATTTAAATATTATTTATGTCATTTTCATGGACAAGTTTCCATTAAATGAAATAATTTATATCCTGAGATGTTAAGGGTAGATCTTAATTCATCAAATAAAAAACATTCATTTTTTGGTCATTTTATAGCCCTTATAATTTTATTTTTATCCTAAATTACCTAATTTACCCATTACCATGGAAACAAAATTTATCATGGTTACTATTCGGATAGGTCAAAAATAAAAGGGACCTACTTACCAAGTTTAGACCTTATGAATAAAATTTTTACATAAATTTATCGTAATTCAAAATAGATAAGTTTCATTATTAAATTTAAAATAAAATCAGTAAAATATCACGAAAAACATTTTGTTGGAAAAATATCCCTTTTTAAATAGAAAATGTTTTTATAATATATTCATGTATTAAATAATTTTAAAAAAACATAAATGAATAAAAATTATATAATTAAAATTTTAAACTAATAAAAAACATAATTTTACTATGTAATGACTTTAAATGAAAATAATGTTTTCAATAAAAATCTGTATTTTCACTATTCATCAAAAAATGAAACATATCATAAAAAAACCAAAAAGTAAACCATAGTAAGTTTTTATAATCCAAATTAAAATAATAAATTTATTTTCTCAAATTTAATATAAAAATGTGTCAAAACTAGATTTGAAATGGGGGTGTCTTCAAAAGGTGGAAAAAATGCATTTTTTTAAACAATATATCTTTTATCTGAAGAAATGAATTTGTTCATATATCATGTCTAAAAAAGTAAAACATAATTTTTAAACATTATATTGAATATATATATATTAAATTAAATAAATACATCATGAGTGATATTATTGTTTTATAAACTCACATTAATTTACTCTTGTGTGGAATGAATTCTATCAAAAGAACTTGATATTTTGTGTATCACATACCAAGAATAGTGTTACATATACTTCAATATATTATGGTGTTTCATGTTGGGAAATATAGTCTTGGTGTAGTCTATAACACAAGACATAAAAGAGTTTTTAAATAATAAATCTCAGGAAATGATGTGGTGTTACATTCTGCCCCCCCTTAAAATGAATTTCTCCCTCGAAATTTATTTTTGTTATAAAAGGTTTAATACATGAATGTTTTTTCATAGAAACCCACACTATAAAGAGAAATACTAAAAATTTATTTTAAAAAGGAATGTTTGAAACATAACAGTTACCCAAAGCAACTCATCATTGTGTTTTCATGGAGGAGAACATATATGAGAAGTGAAATCAAGGATATAGAAGAGAAATATAACCATCATATTCTAATGAAGAGTGATAGATAAAAATTGTTAGAGAAACAAAAAAAATGAGAAATACATAAATTTGTGAAGATTTAAGGGACCAGTTGATTCATCATATATGAAGGTACAAGGATAACATTTTTTATTTTCAATACCCTTTCCAAATAGTTGAAGAACATGAGCAGAAATTCTTAGTTTATTTTAGAATAAACCCATAGTTGGTTGTGCCTTAAATAATATCCCCATCATATCTTATTCGAAAAATGATGTTTAATTTTCCATTCCAAAATAATTAGTAGATCATGTGGTCCTTTAATATAATGATTGATTCTTCCATCTATATTTATCACAAAATGGATAGCAGAAGTTCTCCAATATATATAAGTCCGTCTCTTGTGAGATTACAAATATATGGTTTGACAAATTATTTTATACTTTATTTATCGTACCAATTAAATAAAAGAAAACTGATTTATAATAACCATGGACATTCTATAGGCCAATGGTAAGTGATAAAGGCATGTCACACTTCGTTTGGAAAATTTATTCCCGCAGCCTTGTCTGAAGTGATGGGTTGTCACCCAACCAACGGGTTCTCCTTTTCCAAATACTATTTTATTATAACATTACAAATATAATATTAAAAAAATTATCTTTAAACAATACTCTCTGATGTCAAACTTAATATGTTCCATCCTTTAAGATTATCCAAAAGACTTCTATCCAAACTCACAGTAAAAAAACAATTACAAGAAAGGTCATATAATAGGGAGGTGAGTACCTTAATTTTTCACTCATAACATATGACATCATCATGCATTCTCTTGAGTCATTTTAATAACCTAAATTATCATAAATCTTTAGAAAAAACAATCATGTTTACTTATTCCAAAATTTATTAGATATATTCCTTAAGTCCAAAATAGTTATTATTTATACATGATAGGATAACACTAAATCCAAAATTAGTTCTCAAGAAACTAGAATAATCCAATTTACTTTTTCAAATTCAACATATATTTATCCAAACATTATTATCTTGACATAAGTGACGTTTTTAGGGTTCTCATTGCCTTAATGTTTTTTCCAAAAAAATATTGGAATCACTTATCATGGTTATTGGAACCATCTACTTATGGTAAAATCACAATGTACCAATACATAGATATTTCAATATTTAATAATATAATAAAATTACTTATAATTCATTATTCCTGAAAATCATGCAATCACTCCACTCTCTTTCTAAACCGTTGACGAAGATTCAACACCTTCTTTCATCCTATATGACATTTTTAGTTTCATCATCGTCAATAATATTAATACCACACATATGACTATACTAATTCTCTTCACAAGATTTTCCCTTAGGGAATCGATTTTTATAATGCCCATACGTTCGAAATTTAAAACATTTAACAGTAATTGATTCCTTCGGAATACCTTTATCCTTTTCTATTGTTATAACTTAACCTTTTCCTTTAAAATTAATTACTTTGTGTCCTTATTTTCCACATTCAAATAATCTTCCAGTTCCTTTAAAACATTCTCTATTATGTCCCTTCCCACATGATTTACATGAGAAAAATTAAACTTTCTTTACTTATTTGTCTTCACGAAACTCCATCGTTCTCTTCTTGGGTGGGTTAAGAAACTCAACAAAGTTCAGATTGTCGATCATAATATGATTTTTCTTATTATTCATAATAATTATGTTTCTCCTTCCAAATCCCATTTCATTTAGTGCCTCATGGGGAATATCTTTCAATTGTCCATCATATTCTCTATTTAAATGAATCCTATTTTATCTAGCAATTTTATAAAACCAAAAAATGGATAATCTGAGAGGAAAATCATACTAGGAAAAAAACATAATCAAGGGGAGTTAATTTCCATATCTAACATCATTGGTTTAATATGGGGATATTCATGATTATTACCATAATTATAGTACTATAACCTATAGTTATACATACCCTTAGGTATATCCCTTGACATACCATAGAAATATCTCTAGGGATCTCACTAATGTTTTCACATTCTTGTTTCCAAAGTTTAACTGATCCTTTACTCGGATACCAAATCTAACGACCCAAGGATGAGGTACATGGACATTACATTTCTTTTACAGAATATTTAATAAAATATAAAAATATACAACCAAATACATTACTAGTTTAGTGTCTTTTGAAACTTAGAACATAATCTTCTTACTTGGTGAAAAATCTTCAACATCTCACATACAAATCTTCACCTTTTGTTTTCATACCAAAAACCATTCTTTATATCCTGGGGAAAAACATAAAAAAGGGTGAGCTCAAATTCTTAGTAAGGGTAAACATGGAAAATATAAAACAAACCATATATATAAGAATACAAAAACATGAACATAAAGTTTAAATATCAATATCACGAGTCTTGGAATAAATCATTGAAGTACGTATGGCATAGATCATAAAGGAACATCAACCATGGAAAAAATTTCATTGCAATTAAAAATGGAATTATGGAAAATAAATAAGCACATAACCTTATTTCCATAGTATCCAAGTCATTTCTTCTAATACTATCATAGTAGAAAAATTCTATTTCTGAACCGGGTTTAATTACCATTCTAGGAATGTATTACTAAACCAATTTTACTTTCTATTCCAGTCCTATATTACAGAAATAGGTTTACTTTCTATTCCAGCAATATCAATTTCATGAGATTTAAATCTTTACCGAATGCATTGGAGGGAGTTATAGGACTCACCCATATTATAATTAAATATTTGTTACATGTTCCACAAAATCATAAATCATTCATCATAGAATAACCGATGAAATAATATGGGTTTTCTTAAACATTATTACTTCATAACCTAATCAATAAAAAATATCATTCCATAATTAACAAAATTAAATCATAGTAATAATATAAATAGAAACATAACCCAATTTAAATTGTGTCATCATAGATAGAAAATAATTTTGATAAAACAGTTGAACTTAATTATTGAATAAAATATTCTTTCTTTTTCAATAACATTTTCTTTTTTCAAATGACACGCAATTTTAAATAAAAAGAATTTAGTTGAAAATAAACTTGAAAACTTGTAAATTAAGCTTCATGGAAATAAGGAATTATTAAGACTTAAAAATATGTTAATTCTATATAATATAAAAAATATATTCCTCTGATACTCCTGTAGAAAAAGTCCAAAAGTACCTCATACTGAAAACGACCAAAGTTTTCATTCATACTAGTTTGTAAAAATTCACCAATTTGTAAAATTGAATTTAAACAATTGTAGAAGGACATAAAGATATTTTGGAATACATATTTAGTGAACATGTATGTGGATGATGAATATACCCCAATAAATACATACAAATAATAAATCTTAGAGAAAAACGATATTTGCAATGTTATCCCATACCTTAGAATTGATATGATCCTTAAGTATCTCCTGAATAATGATTTAAATAATGTTATCAAATTTTACCAATATCATAGGCATTTTTATGATATCATATATGATCATATTATCATCTGTTTTTTAGTAACATTACATTATCACAAATTATTCGGATATTAAATGCATTATGTTCTTATGCAAGTTTCGTCAGATAAGATCATCTTCAAATTCTTAGCTTATAGTTATATCATTTACAGAATGATATTATTATAATATATAACGTATATTCATTTTATTTATTTATATAATTGTGTTTTAATGAAGATCGTGTAGAATGGATAGCATCACATTTTGGAGAAAGTAGGTCATACGCACGGATGAGCGATGATATCATTCTCATAATTTTTTATTGGTATTGAAGAGGATAGAGTATAATATTTTAGAATAAGTATAATTTTATAATAATCATATGTAGTTATTATTTCCATCATTATTCCCATCTTTGTAAGGTGGTGTTGAAAAACAGATTGCACCACATCATTTTGACGGTAAGTCGTACGTACGCAAGTGTGGTGATTTTGTTTTTCATAGGATGGATAGATGGTTTAATATGGTTGTTTCATAATTATAATAACATATCATTATATAATTGATACAGATTTTATTACTTTTTAATGAAACAACTAATAAAGAGGAAGTAGAAGAAGAAAAAAGTTTGGAAGAATTGGTTGAGGAGATTACCTCTTCCTTGATGTGCTTCCAGTAAATCTCTTCTTATTCTACTAGATTTGGTCATTAAAGATGCCCAGAACCTCTAGAATGTAAATAGGGAAGTTGATAAGGAAAAAGGGATGGTTAGGGACTATCTTGAAGGATCAATGTGAAGTTAAGAGGTGAGGGAGGAGGTGGCCTTTTATAATTGATGTGAGAGGCACTTTTCGAAACTTCGTAAATAATAATTTATAATAAAATAAAACCCATCCAAATACCTCCAAAATGTCCCTATTATGGACATTATATGAAATAGGGGTGTAATATCATCAACCAATATATTTTTTATAAGTTTTTATGTCAATTAAAACCTTATACTTTCAATTTAACACTTTGTTGTTCTATTTAATTCTAAATAGGGTAACAAATATTTAAAAATTAAAATGGTAAAATATTAACTTATTTGATTTCAATTTGATATAAAATAAACAATTTAGAATTTATTAAACCATATCATAATTATTATTTATATTTTAAAATTTATTGTGATTTTTAAATAATTTAATAAAAAAGTTATTTTAACAAAATATCAATTGTACGAATTTTGAAACTATTCATTTCATGGATTTTTTTAAAAAACAAGATAAGATATTACCATAAAAAAATATTTGATTATATAAATAATGGGTCAATTTAAGATATAAAATTATTTGGAAAAATTAGTTATCCAAAATTATATTTATTTTATTGTTTTTAATAACATTTCATTTATATTTCCCTAAATAAAATAATTACTACATCAATGTTATATAATTATTTAATATTCATTTTTTTCATAAAAAATAAAAATAAAATAATATGATTAATAATAATCTCATATATTTGAGAATAATACTTTTAGTCTAATTTAACTTCTATAAAATCATTCAATAAAAATATTCTATTTTTTAGATTTTGAACGTGTAACTTTAATACCACTTGAAATAAAATAATATAAGTGTCACAATCTCTTATATAAGGCTAAAAATGGTCACTAACTTGACCCTTGGATGATTTTTTTCAATATATAATCTAAAAATAAAATTTGGTAATGTTTTTGGCCTTTAAAATGTTATTATCATAGTAATAAAAATTCTTTTATGATTTTTTTTCAATAATATAATTTCTATATCATCAATATATAAAACATTAAAATAATTATTTCCTTCCTAAAAATTAAAAATAAACAACCATGATAAATTTAATTATTTTATCTTTCAAATGAGTATATATAGAAGAATTTATTTTCTGTATAACCTTATTTTAAAAAAAAATATATTATTTAAAACAGGAATGTGATGTCTTTAAATTTTCCTTAAATAAAATATTGTAAATACAATAATATCTCCCAAATGGCCCAAAAATACCAAAAGTAAATTTATATTATGTGAATGTGTTTATTAAGATAAAATTTACCATTTAGATTCGTTAATATCACCCAATTTCCCACATGTGAACACATAAAAGATATTAAAGACAAAGAAAATTGCAGTTTGTGTCTTTCTTTGATTTAAATATTATTTAAGTCATTTTCTGGGGAAAGTGTTCATTAAATGACATCATTTGGATCCTTAAATATTAAGGGTCGAATTTAATTCATCAAATAAGTTTTCTACATTTTTTTCGTCATTTAATGTCATTATAATTTTATTTTTATCTTAAATAACCTAATTTTCCTTTCACCGTGGTAACAAGAATTACCATAGTTACTATTAATATAGTTAAAAAATACAAGGCCATAATTACAAAATTTTGACCTTTTGAATAAAAATTCCTCATCCATTTATCATAATTCAAAACACTTTTGTATAAGAATTATATTTAAAATAAGACGGGTAAAATGTCACAAAAAACAGTAATTTTAGAAAAATACCACAGTTTAAATGGAAAATGTTTTTATAATAAATTTATGTATAAGAACATTTTAAAACCCCATAAATGGATAAAAATTAAATAATTAAAATTTAAAAAAATTCAAAAAAATAATTTTACTATGTAATTACTTTAAATGAAAATAATGTTTTCAATAAAAGTCTGCATTTTTTACAATTCATCAAAAAATGAAACTTAATAGAAAAATACCATAAAGTCAACCATAGTAAATTTTTATAATCTACATTAAAATAAGAATTTTATTTAATCTAATTTAATATCAAAATGTTTCAAAAACTAGAATTAAAATGTGTGTACCATCAAAAGGTGGCAAGAGTGAATTTTTTTAAAAGAATATATCTTTTATCTGAAAAATTGAATTTGTCATTATATCATGCCTAACAAACATATAATATAAATTTTATTCCTTTGATTATATATATATATATATATATATTACACTAATAAAATCCATCATGAGGTATATTATTGTTTTATAAACTAACTTAAATTTTGTCATGAGTGAAATGAATTCAATTAAAAGAACATGAAATTGTGTGTATCACATGCCAAGAATAGTGTGGAATATACTACAATCTAATATGTTGTTTTGTGTAGCGCAACTTAATCTTGGTTTATCTTATAACACAATTCATCAGAATTTGAAAAGAATATATCTCTTAAAATTTCATGATGTTACATTTTCCCAACATTCTAGACCATTATTGAAGTCATAAAAAGATACAATCTTCCAATGAATCAATTAACTCCCTTGATTCATCCAATTCTCAATCTTCTGATACTCTAAACATATGGTGACTTCATATTCCAATGTTCTAAACAAGGATTCACATCACAACAATATCCCACTTGAAAACTTTCTCTCGAGAAAAAATCCCTAGAAGCCCCCATTGGAAAACATTCCTCCTTCCTATATAGTTACATTGTTTCTCTACATTTTTATTCATCTATTAACCCATGCTCGAATGGGGTAGGATGTTTCCTTCGACATTATTGAGAGAAAATATTGGTGAAAATTCCACCAAATTTTGTATAATTCTGATTATCTGGAGGTTTAACACCTTATCCTTCGGTATATTTCTAATAAAGTGGTACTTTATAACGATTTTATATTTATTTATATGGAAAATATTATTTTTACCCAAGTGTATTTCATGTTTTCTATCACAGAAAATAATCCCTCCTTCCAAGATTCATCGTGATCTTTTTAGAAACTGCTTCAACCAAACCATCTCATTCTCTTCTTCCATTTACACTATATACTCTTATTCCATTGTAATTAATGTAAAAATATTCTAAATTAAAGACATCCAACTAATATATGTTTATTTTTAAGTAAATAAGGCCCCTATTAACTCTTATGACAATTTAAGTCTCCAAAAAATTTAGCATAAAAGAAAACATGTAATATATATTCCTCTCCAAAACAAAGATCATGGTCTTCTGATCCATTCAAAAACCAAATGGTCCACTTAATGTCTTCTTAATGTTCCTTTCCAAGGATGGATATAAATCTAAATACAACTCCCACTTAAAATGAAAAATATTATTTTGTAAAAAAATTTAATACATTGTACATTCAAAATATGAATCATAAGTCACTTTATCTATGTAACAATGATCAACATTTATTTCCAGGGTTTTCTCGTTGGGTGGTTTTATATGTCTAGTAAGTGGGGTAGAAACTATTTTTTATTCAACCATTCCTAAAAAAATAAATGATTTTATTAATATACTCTTTTTTATATAGAAACATGTTTTTGGACAACCTATCACTTTTTATTTTCATCCAAATTATCTTCTCGAATTTCTTGAGATCATTCATCTCAAAACATCTAAACACATTTTTTCAATTTTTAATTCTTCTGAACATCCCGTCTAGACAATAACAGGCCCATGACATATAAGAGAAAAGTGATGAATGTTCCATAATACCATTTCTTGTGGTAAAAACAATTATGAGTATTACACCTATCGAATCCTTCTTCCATAAATGAGTCAAACATATAATTCCATTTCTATTGTGCTTACTTCAATCCAAACAAGAATTTATTCTATCGACAAAAAATTAAGTTCCTAGATTCTTTGTAAACGAATTGGTTGATTTATATAGATTTATTTATTTAACTCTCCATGAATTAATGTTATTTTAACATCCATCTACTCTAGATACATATTTTCCAATCTCTCCATACTTAGTACTATTTAAATGGAAGAATGTTTAAATTTATATGAGAATATTTCTGAGAAATATAATCATTCCAATTGTTAAAACCCTTTCACTAACCATATTTATTTTTACATTTTCCTTCCATAATCCTCTACCTTAATTCAGTAAATCCACTTATTCTCAAGTGCCTTTTCCCCTCCATAAGTTCAGAAATATTCCATGTTATATTTAACTTTAAGGAATTCATCTCCTTATTAATGGATGAATCCTACGACTTAAAGACATTAATAGAATATTAATCCTCAAAATTTTCAGGTTTTTTAACATTTTTTAAGAGTAGTTAGTATAAATCATGGTCAAACCACTATGGAGGCCTCTTAATTCTAGTTGATCTCCCCAACTGAATCATTTATTATGAGCTACTTGGCTCTTCTCTTTCTACTAGTACATGACCTTTTGGTACTCAAACTTATGGGGAATGTAAATATGGTTCTTCAACACAGGATTTAGCTAATCTTGAAATTTCTAGTCTTTATGTGGGTCGTACATCTATAAATCCATTTCCATCAATATCTACATCTATGTTCCCCAATTTTTTTAAGCTACCAATATTCAGATCAACCTATAATTTAATATTTGATTTTTCTTGAACTTCCTTCTCTACATTGTTTCAAGACTTCCATTGAATCATTTAAAAAAATTCAATGTCCATAATTCTGATTATTTTTTCCTATAACTATTCCACAAGTGATTTCCAAAATTTTCATCTATATAACCAAGAAGAAAACATATTTTAGATTTTTTTCATGTTTATCACGATCCTTAAAATTTATAAGTACATATGATAAAATACATAAACAATTACAATGTTGATCTTTTTGTCATTTTCAAGACTATAAATCTTTCAAAAGAACCTATCCAACTATTAATGGTGTACTTATATTGATGATATATTCCACTGTGTTGTTTTCCACTATCCAAATCACCTTAGTCATTCCAATGTGAAGCATCATACTTCTAGATCACTTTGTCAATTCATGATCCATCCTTTAAAATAATCTATTTTCTTGTGTAGTTCTGGGAACCATATTCTCATTTATTATTCCTTAATTCTTTTATAAATTCTATATGTGGTGTCATGTGTACTCACAAACATTTTCTATTTATATTCGCTTCATCTTCTAGCCACATTCCATTTATATTGACAATTTCCATTGATTACACACCTGAAATACATCATACATATGTTTCAGGAAGTAAATAAAAAAATCTCTAATTGGACTCATAAATGAGAGGGAGAAATTATTTGAAACCAATGTAGGACTAAAAAGGTGTATATCCCTAAAAATCATTGGGTGCAGGCTCCAACTTCTAATTTTTGGGCTTTAAACCATCAATGTTGGAAAAAACTCTTCTCTATTTCCCTATAGACAACACACTCACTTTACAAATTTTCTGTGATAAAGATTTAGTATTACATTATCCTTCAAAATATCTTAGTTATATTAATTGATTTTAGTGAAACTATTGTGTCATATTTCCATATCAGAAAAAATATTAATACTAGAAACTTTTATTCCATCAAATATATTGATCATTTAATGGGTCTCATCCTATGATCCATATGAAACTATGATTAATCATAACGTGAAATTAAATGCCCCATCATCAAATCTTGTCTAATAACATAAATCATTTATTTTTTAATGAAAATCATATTCTATCTAAGGTTAGGGATATGAAAACAATTTTTGACACCAAGAATCCTCCATTATTTTTTCAGATGTTGACCTCGCCTTATTCAAAAACATTTTGGATTCATTGTATTGTAGATGTACTTTCCCTAACATCCCATACAAATAATTGATAATAATATTATAATAAACCATTGACTAATTGTATTCTATAGAGTAAATCACCCAAGCATCGACCAGATAATTCAAACTCAGTAAAAAAAATTTATTTATTATATTATGTTAACAGAGTGTGAACTACCAATTGTTGAAACCTTTTTTGTGTTATCCTTTTAAATCTTTTATTCATTCTTAACATTTCCTTTATTCCCAAAATTCTATTAGGATAGTCTGGGACCAACTAACATAAATCGATTCCTTTATTTTGACTTTTCCATTGATGATTTCTTCAAGTATACAAGCTTCTAATGAGGTGACCTTACTCATCCATCGATATTGAAGGAACTATCAGTGGGTAACTGAGAATGACTTCATAATTTTTCTTCATTCATGATGAGTTTTTGAATATAATATAATACTATATTTGTTTTCCATTATCTTTTTTAAATATAGTAATCATAGAATCCTAGCTCTCAAGACGAGAGTATAACAAAGACAAATTCTTGTAAATATTTAGAAAACATACATTTACTGATTAGAGATTCCCATGATTCATATTTAATTCATTCACAATATTTTTCCCTAGGATTACTTCCAAAAACATTAATATAAAAAACCATCAAACCATGAAAACCTTGTTCATATTCATCAGTTTTTCATACATGTCTACCAAAGCCTTAAAAACACATATTGTGGTTTTATTATCTCAAATGTTGAAAGCATCATTTCTTCATCGACGCATTATTAACAACACCAAAACTTTCCCATAAAAATATTCCCATTAATATATATCTATTAGCACCATCTTTACTCCAGTAAATGGGATTTATAAGTCCTTCAATATCAAATGGTGTTTAATCTACATTACTGAAAATAAATATATATTCCATTGAATTTATAAATCTAGATCATTCCATTATCTAATTTCATGAATGTTATGATACTAGTTTATTGAAACTCAAGAATGAAACCATGATTTGATACCACTTTTGGGGGAATAACTACCACCTAAAAAATTGATGACCCACACTATTGATAAAGCCACCAGAAGTGGGGTTAATAGGTCATTGAATGTTCTTATGTAGATCAGCATAGCTAAAAATGATCATCCAAAGCTTTACTTCCCCCTTGATCATGTGTATTGTAAGAAAGATGTCACTACACCCTATACACTACACTTAGTCAATCTTACAATTATTTTATAATAAGTAAAAATACATATATTCAAGTAATGGTAATACATACAACATAATTGAATAAAGTGATAAATGAACACTAGAGATTAACATGATTTATAATTTCTTCCTACATACATAGGAGGAACCAATGTGAATTGTTCAAATTACTGAATGTATAAAGAGTTATGTTAAAATAAAAAAACACCATCAGTAATATTTCATTACATAATTAATAGAAACCTATAAAAAATGATGCACTGTATATTCCACTATTACAATATGAATGTATTAAATTCACTATTTCATTCTTAGATATATGTTTAGGATTTTTTTCCTCTTCCTTTTAAAATAAATTTAAATGGATATTTCAGTAAAACCACCTTCACATTTTCATGGATAAGTATCCAAACTGAATGATGGTTTAAATCAGTTATATGATTATTGACCTTAGAACCATTCCATGGTGAACACATCTAGATCCTTATATCTAGAAAAATATATATAGAGTTTTCAATATTCTATCTTCCCTTGATGACATTAGATGACACAAACTACTGATGAATCAACTATCACTTAAGAGATGATCTACTGCTACCTATTCAACAATCACAGCCACCTCCTTTTGAACAAAATTATGGTGAATGTAAATATAATTCAAAATATTATAGTGCTCTAAACTTCCAATAACCTAAAATTACGATGGTCTAAATATGGATTCAAATCCTAACCGGATCGTCCCCCTCCCACCAGAAATTATCTAACCCTATTCAAGCTTCTGAATATTCTTACTCATCTCATTCAGTTGAGAATACATTAATTTCATCCAAGATCCATCAACCTTTCTTGATTTTATGCACTATTCAAGTTGTGTTTTGATATGGATAATTCTCACTTTAATCAATTTTTCCATGACCACTTATTCTTTCCACTTCATGTGAAAGTTGATCAGGTAATTCATTATGTCCCATTATCTTGTCACCCATTTTCATAATGTATTCATTCAAGTTGTTTTTATTCTATTTAAATATATAGTTTTCCAATTTCATGTCCATGTTGAACATAAAGTCTTTCCTTAATGTTATTTCCCATTTATCCACTTTTTATTGTAACGGTGGGTTTCCAGATTCCCCCCTCAATGTCTGTGACTAGCACTAACTATCCTGGTACCCAGAGGAGTTGTTGTTAATAAGTTATGAGTCCCGCATTGGGGAATGGTAAATTTCACATGTTTCAAAAATTGATAGTCATGATCCATCCCCTTTAATAAGTACTTTTCCCTATGAAATGGTTGTAATTCCCTATGGGGATAAATTTGTGTGGGTAGGAGGATCAAACCAGCCAAGATGATGACACCTATGAGCCCTCATGGATGGGAAAATGGTCCAACACCTAGTATTAGAGCCATATGGGCATCTTTAGACACTATTTTTTAATGATGAGGGAGATATTTTTTCATCCAATGATGTCTGGTGCTTCCCATTTTATATGTGATAAGAACAGACCACTCTACTGTTTGTAGTTTTGTCTTTTAGAAAGTCTTGAGTCCAGCATTAGGGCATGGGGAGGTTTTTGTACACCAAAAGGGAGAGTCATAATCCAATCCCTATAACAAGTACCTTTCTTAATGTAATGGGTGTAATTATATAGGAAAAAATAATGTGATAAGGAGGCCCAAATCACATACTGTCATGAAAACTCTGAGCACTTGTGGATGGGAAGAGAATTATACACATTATCTTTTCTTTATTTCTATGTACACACACAATAGATTGAAAATTTTATTTCATTTTTAATTTTTCTCATTGAATCTCCGTACAGATTAATTATTTTGGGGGATCCTAAATTCCATATTTTCACATATCCACCAAAACAATTAAAAATATTTTCCAAAAAAATTAAAACTAGTCACCTTGATTGTAGATTCTATCTTCTTAGGATTTTATTTTTCATATTCCTCTTTTTATTTACTTTTTTAATAAATAATTATTCATCATACTTTGAGCAAGATACCACAATATCCTTAACATCCACTATTTTTTCACAAATAATTTTTGGAGTATTCCACATCTTGAATATTGTAGGAAAATGATAGGTATCCTTATATACCTCTTTTGATAGGGATCTAGTATAGATATTATCTATCCTCACATAACACATTTATTCACTTTGATTAATCAAAAACAACATCTCATTGTATATTTTCAATGATATCCTTGCCAAAATCATGTTTTAACACAATCATATCGTTTCATTTATGATATTCATTAGTACCACTACAACATGTAGACTTTATTAGTGAATCCTTGTGTGCACCAAATCCAAAAATAAATTTTTATGTTGAACTCCAAGTCAGAACCTTTAATATTTGATACCAATTTTCTATAACATGATAATTATAAGCACCTTTAGAGGGCGTGAATTAGATTTCACACTAAATAAAAACTTTTTCTTCAATGTGCCTTTTCCCATAATGAATGTGTTCCCTCAGTGAATGGAAAAAATTAAATCTCACTTTCTCTAATTTTTTATCAAACAAATATGAAGGAAACTAAATCACACATGACATAAATAATTTTACATGGTTCACCACTAATCTCTAATCCATAGGAAATACACACATTAACTTTTAAGTGTACTAGAATATATTATCTTGTATTTTTTAGGAGATACTACTTTTGGTCATGGTCACAATATTCCAAGGTTCACATGACATAAAATGTTTAGGAAGAAATCATTTTCCATCCAATGGATGTTCCCACTTCTTCTCCTCTACTGACTTATTTGGGTAATTCTCTGTCTTATAATAGATTTTAGGGTATATCCATGTTTAGTAAGTGACTTTTATCAAATCATAACTATAAAATGTATACTCTATTGAAGTCCATAATCACTAAACTCTTCCCCTTTATGGTAATATGGGATATAATACTCATTGATTGAGTTAAAATTATTTATTTCATCAGATCACACAGGTAGTGAAAAATTCATCATGATGAAGTATAATTTAACACTTGAATTATTCTTATTGAGACCATTATTCAATAACTTAATTTATCAATGGAAAATATATCATATTCTATCTTTGGAACTTATCTTGATATTTCGATGACCTTATTTGTATTATCTTCTCTCTTAATAAATTGAATATTTCAATATTGTTTCAGGATTTCCCTCTCTCTCACACTCCCTTTTTTATTTTTATCATTGACTCTAAATAAATAGAACTTGTTTGTCATCAAGACCTAGTATTGATCGCTAGGCTTATTCTAAGACACCATTACATGTTTCATCACCATAAAAATATGTATATTCTAATAATATCTCCTCTATTAATATCAAAATATATCACAAACAAATATCACAATTTCCTCTCATAAAAACCACCATAAATTTACAATATAATATTCCATGATTACTATATATCAAAGATTCAATGTAAATATCAAATATAAGAATATTATATATACATAGCTATCAAATACTTCTATGTTAATTAATAGAAGACATTCAATGTCAATTAATATCCAAGAAATTCCATATTTAGACAATTAAATCATGATCAAATATAGATCCGTTAAATAGAAATCTAAATTTTCTCTTTTCACTTTCACCAACTAAAATATTAATAAATTATTAAAGATTATCCATAATAAAATATCTATAGCAGTCAAGGAAAAATTCCCTGAGTTATTCTCCCTTATTAATGCGAATTATTTCCAAAAAATAATTTTTGACTACCCTAAAAACATTACAGTGAATTTCCCTTAAATTTATACCCAATTTTCATTAAAATTCTCCTTGATGTCCAATAAATCAATCCATAATGAATAAAACCATAAATTATTATTCTAAATCCATTAAATAAGTGAAGTCAGACTCTCCATAAATATCATCATATATTACTACATATCCAATGTATAACAAATCATCAAGATTTTTTATATTTTATAGATCATAATGAGATTTCCATTGTTATAGATAGAATTTACTAGAAAAATAAATATTGTGGAATGATTTGCTCTACTAAAGAATTTTATTAATATAAAATTCAAATCATTGAGATCAATATTTAATTATAGTTAAAATTATACAAATATCACATTATAATATTTGTGAAAATCCTTAAATCCACATGTTGAAGGAAAGTCAATCACTTCAAGATATAAATCCCTATATACTTAGAAAATTAATATTCATTCCTTTTCTATAGGAATGCCTTTAATGGTATAACTACCTACTTGTTTCATGGGTTTTCCCTACTCTCATACTTATTTGAAGTAACAAAAACACATCAACATAATTTCTAAATTCAATCACATTCTAGTTGTGCAACAATTTTTCGAAGAAATGTATCACAATGTAGATTTATCACATAAACCATTCTCTATTAGAATTTTAATATTCGATAACATCCTTTGTTGAATGCTCATAATCACTAGTTTATGGTACTCCCCTAGTTCCTATATCAATTAATATTTCACACGTCCTTCCATAGAGTGGTCTTTTCTTTCATGAAACAACACCTTCTACAACATTCCAATTAATTTATATACAACAGCAAGGATTCAGTATGGTATTTAACTTCACAAAAAAATTCATCCACCTATATAATTGTAATCTAATGCTATAATGGATTATGTAATGGTCACTATTATTGTGATCCGATCCTCAAAAAAACATCACACTAATGATTTATCACTTTATTATATGTTGACAATAAATATAATTAGTGAAGTCAAACTCTACATAAATATCATTAGATATTTCCATATATTCCATGTATAACAAATTATTAAGATATTTTATATTTTCTAGATCATAATGTGATATCCATTATTAAAGATTTAATTTACTAGAAAAATAAATATTGTGGAATGATTCACTTCACTACAAAATGTAATTAATATAATATCCAAAATCATTTATATCTAGATATAATCCTAGTTAAATTATACAAATATCACATTATAGTATTTGTAAAAATCCTTAAATCCAAATGTTGAAGGAAATCCAACACTTCATGATATAAATCCCTATATACTCAGCAAATTAAGATTCCTTCCTTTTCTATATGAGTGACTTTAATGGTATAACTACCTAGTTGTGTCATGGTTTTTCACTACTCCCATACTTCTATGAAGTTACAAACACACATCAACATGTTTTCTCCATTCCATGACATTCTAGTTGCGCATCGATTTTCGAATAAATGTATCACAGTGTAGATTTTTCTCATAAACCATTTTCCATTAAAATTTTAATCTTCCATAACATCCTTTATGGAATGGTCATAATCACTAGTTCACGGTACTCCCCTAGTTCGTATTTGAATAATTATTCCACACCTCCTTCTATAGTGTGGTCTTTTTATCATGAAACATGACCTTCTGTAACTTTCCAATTCATCTATATACATCACCATGGTTGAAATATGGTCTTCAACATCACAAAAAAACTCATCCACCAATATAATATTAATCTCATGCTATAGTGGATTATGGAAAGGTCACTATTATTGCGATGTGATCCTCAAAATATATCACACCAATGATTTTTCACTTTATTCCATGTTAACAGTAAATATAATATTTAGTTATTATCCTAAAATCTAACTCAGAACATTATTGTTTCCATAAAATTAATGTATTCAGATATAATAAATGATTTTAATCATTACAACCACCTTAAGATATCATGATTGGTTTATCATTATTAAATAATCATATTAATGAGTTTAAAAAATTATTAATTTTTTCATTTTTAAATAATTATATTTGAGGATGAACTAACCATTGAATTAATTTTTAATGTATGTCAATATAAATATTTATAAAATGTTTGAGTTGTGATCAAATCCATGTATCATCCCTAGAGTTCAATATTAAGTGGTTAAATCCTTGTAAAAGTGTGTGTGTATATATATATATATATTACATGTTCGCCATATATATCTAAGTCTTAGATCTCTTTTTATCTCTTACCATTGACCTAGTATTCAAAAATACCACTAAAATTTGTATTTAACATAATTGTTAGGAAATTCACCTACATGTTGATAATCATTGTAGGAATGATTTTTTTGGTTACATCTAAAACATCTCACTCAATAGATTGTATATACTATAAAGATTTATTTCATTAAAATTAGTAAACTATTTTTTCACCATTTAATATATAAAAATACAAAGAACTATAATTGGGTCTTGAGGTATAGATTTACATGATTATTTTTTAAAAAAATTGATTTTTGATCCCTTTTAAAAAATAATAGTATGGAATGAAGTGTGTCCAATCATAAAATCTATGAAGGATGTATAATCCCTAAAAAGTGAAACCCTAAACAAATTCTTGAAACCAATATATCATTATCAGAAAATGATGTAAATTCCAATATAATTATATATGAAAATATATATAAATAATAATAAAACATTGTAATGAATTTATAATAAAGAAACATAGTCTTGGTTAAAAAATATTATTTTTTCTAATTCTTATCTATTTAACAAAATACTATTTTGATCTATTCATGTTCCATCTTTTCAAATAGAGTGGTCTCTCCCCATCTAGTTAATAGTGATGGCTTCTTTTATTGGACTAGAGGACATGGTCAGATAATCCTACTATGGAATTTATTTTATAGTCCAGTAATGCATAGCAGGATTAAGTATATTTGTAAATACCTTTATAATGTCATCCTTGTGGATATCATATAATTATATCTCTTGATGTCATAGTAGGATGAAGACTGTCAATTAAGGGGTCGAGTGTGTTACAAAAATTTTATGATATTGTCTCTTACTAGTACTAGAATATGATGGAATCTTATGTTTATCACAAAGGGGATGTTATATTTGTCATATAATTCCAAACAGTTTAGAAATATATAGTTTGAATCCCAAGAGGATGTCCTCATAGTTTGATTCTTATAGGGACACTCGTAGTTTAGAGTCCAATGGGGTCGCCCTTGGTTTAGAGTCTATTGGGGACTCCCAAGGTTTAGAGTCTATTAGGGACACACATAGTCTATAGTCTGGTGGAGTCACTCATAACATTGATTATAGATGTGTCCACTCATGTCTTAGTGTCTAGTGGGTACAGTCAAGGTATAGAGTTTATTGGGGACCCTCATAGTTTAAATTCCTTTGGGTACACTCATGGTTTAGAGTCTACTAGGGATACTCATAGCTTAGAGTCTAATATGGACACACATCATTTAGATTCTATTAGGAACATTCTCATTTTATATTATAATGGGAACACTCATGGTTTGAAGTAAAATAATGTCACTCATTGTTTAGAGTCTTGTGGGGACACTCATGGTTTATAGGCCAATGGGGAAGTCTATATTATGAATCCCTATAGGTGGGTGCTTTATGATTTAATGCACTCAAGGAGGGTGTTTTTGGGTTTATAATCATCCAGTAAGGAAAACAAGATATTTTCCCTTTAGTATTTTTGGATATGGGAGAATACCACCCCTCTAGTGGATAATGTGATTGAATTTTTGGGATTTATATTTCTAGATGTGTCATACACATCATGCTGGAAATCGTAATTGAACCCACAATATTCAATTTATATAGTTTTCGGTAGTTTTACTAGATTAGACCATGGAATTAAAAGTTACTAATTAAGGATTATTTCATTATAAAAGGGACTAAAATAATGGATTGAGTGGGACTCATGTATGACATTCCCATTAATAAAATGTCTATGTTGGTGAATTATATATATTGTAGTCAAAGGAGAAAGGATATGTGTGGGGATTACAAACATGTGTGCCAGCCCATGTATGATGAAAAGGGATAAAATATGGAAGGTTTTAATTTCATCAGAAAAGGTGGTATATATGAATGATTCAGAATTAGATGAATGAATTTATCATATTCCATTTACTCTCATGAATGATTTTCCTTCACAATAGTGTAAAAAATATGTGTGCACAACCTTTCCTCAAGTGCACCATGAGTAAAATGGGAGATTCATAATTAAATATGAAACATGACTTATAAATTATGTTCAAAATATATTTGGGTTCCATGATTGGTTATCAATAATTTCCAAATACATTGAATGGATTACATGTTACTATCTCTATATTTTCTCTCATTTGTAATAGTCTAAGGGTCTGCAAAGAATTTCATGATTCATATAAGTGGGGGTTACGTGCACTGGAATAGCTCCACCTTGAATCCTTTAAATAATCCTCAAAATTTTGAGTTAAAAGGTATTTAAATAAATTTTTCTCATGTAAGTATCATCATTTTATGTTTATGAAACATTTAGTTTCATACTTGTGAAACATTGATTTGTGTAGCTGCTTCAAAAATAGGCACATGGAAATTAATGTTTTCATGAGTGACTTTTTGTTGTCTCTAAATTGTTTTTTTTTTCATTATTGATCTATATTTTCAATGTTTTTGAGTTTCCAAAATACACCCCCCTCGGTATTTTAGCAGATTGAAGAATGAGGTATATAATTCTGAAGAAAATTATTGTCTTTATTCATTCTCTCTTCTATTTTCGTGCATCTGAGTTAGTGAAAGGTATATCATAGCCACTATATAAAGGGGAGTGGGATCGATATAGGACTATGAAAATTCATGAAAATTGAGTCACTGTTATCATTTCATGAAATTCTAACATTAAACAAATGACACTGTATGGAATGCCTTCTTCCTTCAAGAAATTAATTCCCTTATTAAAACAAATATTCTACTAGATCCACGCATAATGTAAACAGTTTATTCTTTATGAAATTTAATTATGTGAGATCTAAAAATTGTACTAATCTACTTACATTAAATAATTTTAGAAAAAATATCTACAATCACAAGATAAACAGTTGTCAATACGTCTCAAATAGTTGCATCCAACACCTCTATAAGGAGGAAGATCATAGATGATAACATCAAAGTAAGTTTCATATATCAGGCCACATAGAGATATAAGATGTTCTAAAATACAAATTATAATGGCCAATAGGACTACTCACTTTTGGGGAGGCTACATATGCACAAGTTTGGGTTTCTGGGTAATGTGATACTTTCAACACTAGAATTATATGCTCTAGTACACTGTTTTGATAATAAACTTGATATATAAAAATGCATATTTCCACCGATGACAATGTCATGATGGGAAAACACAAAACTCTAAGCCACATTCTATATAATGTTACTTGGTCTATAAATAATGAAGTGTGATCATTTTAACTCATTATCTCACATTACATGATAATCAAAAATTCTAGTATCTATGGTATATAGCTAAACTATGGAAACTAATGGGATTTGTGCCAGGGGTGTATTGTAGAGTTAAGTGGGCATGGGAATTCTAGGGTTTTATCAACCTACATTGAGTTCAAATATCATTTCATCATGGTTCAACTTTATAAGGTTGTTTGGACATCACAATTCCATGGTTAGTTCCATATATATTTCATCCTATAACTTTTATGGAAGTGATATCTAGATACAAATAATTTCTTTCTACACCACATAGAAGTCTAGATTAGCTTTTGGGTCCATTAAAAGATCCAATAAATCATTATTCCTGGTTCTATATATGATAAATTTATATAGATAATAAATTTAAAGGGAAATTATTATCAGGACCCTATTCTACAAAATATATTGATCTACATGGTGGGGGTGTAATAAGAAAATTAACCATAGCTATATCAAACTATCCCCTTCAAGACATGGTTTATGATACATTTAAACATGATTTAAAATAGGATGGTGGGGTATCAAAAGTTTTCCCTAACATGGCGCCCTTGAGGACATTCAAGGTTATACAACATCATTTTGGAGGATGGCCTGTACACAGGTTGCGGCTTCCTTGTAATGAATGGGCCTACTCAAAATTTCTAGAGGGTGGGATTTATGGTGGCCTTCTTAAATATATGGTTAATATTGGTCAAGTATACCCATATATGGTGAGGTGGATCCTTTTTCATGCATTTTTATTTATAATATGAGTGGTGCATCAACATATCCATCCCAGTTTTAGATAAGATGTTCTATATACTATTCTATGTGAGTATAGGGGAAGCATCCCAACACATTTGTGGGTAATTTGAATTTCTATGTAGATGGTTCATTATTTACATTGTGGGATTTGAGTTTTAAAACCCAGAATCATTCCAATCATATAACTCCATCCACCCTTACTAACCATTATTGGTTTGTATCTAATGAAGATAAATAGGTTTGGTCTAATAGACATCATAGGGTTTCATGCAAGGTTATCCTCCACCCTATTCGAAAATCCAACTAATAACATAACTTAAAATGGAAATATATCTCATGAAGATAGAATATATTTGGTGAAATTTATGAGTGGGTTAGTGGCTACGTTTAATACATTATTTTATGTATTCTATATTTCTCTCTATGGGAGTACACTAGAGTCCATCTTTAAGGAAATCTTGTGATCATTCTCTAGCATTGGATCATGTTGACATATGAAATTACTAAATATTAGATCATGACACTAGAAATAGGTTCCCTATTAGTATTATTAATTTATAATTCTAGAAAATAAAAAATAGAGTCTTTCAATTCTATGACAAAAGAACTACTATTGTTAGAAGAGTTGGAACAACCAAACAGATTGTAGAGTGAAAGAAAAACAACCTTGAGGTGAACACGTCATTCAAATCAAAGATCTCATGTTGATGTTTTGGTCACTAAGGATCATACTTGGTATTTAACATAACATAATGGTGAGGATTTAATTAATTATACAACCACTGAAGAGGATAGGATTGAGTAAAATTCTTGGCATCAGGTCAAATCCTTAGGGGCCTCTACGATTATCCATGGACTTTCTCTGGGAATGTACTTGAGGGAATATAGGGAGGTATTATAGGATAATATATTTCCCTATGCCTATGAGGTATGGTAATGAAAACATATAATACCTACCCATAGGATCTTTTAGGGACATATCCCAGGGTAGACATATAATTTCATAAGATCGGGTTCATCAAATCAATGATAAACTTAACCTATGGGGCTCAATAGGAGAAATTTAGGGCCTACCTCAAAGAATTAGAGTCACTAATCTATTAGCATGTATTTAAGGGTATCATCACTAATTGAAATACTCAATGTATCCCCCAAATAAGGATTAGGAAACCTTGATATATCCATTGATATAGAACAGGTAGAGGAGTGTGAGTGGTCCTATGATAGTGATGAAGTTGAATCGCCAATGAATCATAGAAGGACTCTCTAAAATAGGTAACTCCAAAAATAATCTCATCATAGGGATTAACCTTAAATATAACTAATTATTCATTTATTATCAATAATGGATTTATTATATGGAACTATGAATGATCGTTCTTTACTTTATATAATAACCCTGTTCTTTTTGTTACATTTATACGGGATTCAATAACATATAATTAAACTTAATACAACCCCAAATATTGGGAATTATAGTGTATTTGGGAATTAGTTATATTACATACCGACTTATAACATGAAATTCAACATCATTATTGAAAAAAAATCATTTATATGACCACAACATTCCTTCTTACATAACAATACATGGGATAACCTGAGGAAATACATAATAAAAGGGGTGAGATATAATGCCTAATAATTAATTAAACATGGAATAACATGAGGAAAAAATATGTGTTATTCAATTGGAATATCAATGGAGCTTAAAAGAAACATAAATTTAAAGGCTTGATGTAGCATGATAATCATAACATGGAAATGTGGCAACAACTTAACACAGTGCATCATAGGTCAAGGATACACTGCCAATAAATTATAGTGGATAAAGGCTAATAAAGTAACCATATAAATCCCTATACCAATAGGATGTATCTTGATACTAAACATTAACAATGCATTGGAGAGCTATAAGGGTGCACCCGTCATAAACATTTCAATCTCATGCTTATGTTTTCCGCATAAATCAAATAACATGGATTCATTCATCACCGTAATTTATTCTATTATTAATTAGTATGGAATAAATACATTTAATTAATCAATAACAATATATATGTGCATAAAATTTAATACCATTGATAAGGAATGGGTACGGTATTCACTACACAATTGTTTTGGAATGGAAACTCACGGTGCAATTTTGGCATCCTAACTGTGTAACATAAAAATACATAAAAATTGGTGATGAGAGTGAAAGAGGTATATAATCATATATAAATGAAATTTATAAAGTAATAGTTTCATATAAATACATTTACCCACATAAGGAATTTGGTAATATAAGGTGTAACATAATATTGAAACTTACAGAAATAGGATGAATGGAGTAATTATTGGTAAATTTCGGCCCGGTAACAGGTATACATGGATGGGATTAATGAAAGAGAAAAGGGTATCTCATTATTCAAACATAATAACTAAATTATGGGGGAGGTTATAAAACATACCTCGTAATTTTTAATTTAAATTTTAAGGGATCAACAATATAAGTAAACTCAAATAAAAATGAGAAAAGAATGAACCCTTACTTGGATGTGTGATCCCAAAGGATATGGAGAGGCTTCTTGGGAGATTTGGGGAACCATGGGAGGACAATATTAAGTAAAGAGAAGAATTTTAATTATATTAAAGGAGTTTTAGTGAAGGGTAATGGGAACATGTGAGGGTTTATATAGGAAATGAGAGGGGAATTCTTTAATATTTCACAAACATAGATTTTTCAATCTATATAATCAAATATTCAAAACCAGAAACCTTATCATGGTTTTTACAATTGTTTTTTCCAAATAGGAGTGTAAAAAATTATTTTATAAGGCCAATGTCGAAACATATTAAATTATTATCTTTTCTTATGTGGAGGTGAGTCACATTATTAAACAAATGAATTTAAAATCCTAAAATATATTATAAATTTAGGGGGATTCACTAAGGATTTATAAAATAAGTAAAAAAATCTAAAATAACATTATTTTAATTTTAAAACCAGTATTGTGCCATGAATACCCATTATAGTATTTATTAAATCATTATGGGGTGATTATGATGTCATAAACACATATTTTATTTATATCGTATTTAATTTTTACCCAAAAATTTGAATGACTCAATAAATAATGAAAAATCACAATTGGATAATTTATACATCTAGATTCCAAAAAATAATATTAATTTTTTATAAATAATTTTCTAAATATGTGAATTTTCACTTTAAAAAATTAATACAGACACAAATTGAAAAATCACGAGTTTTGACAAAAACCATTCTCAAACTATAATAAAGTTTACATTTGACTTTATAAAAAATATATGATCATTTATATTTAATAAAATTTATTTAATGATAACATTTTATTAAAATATTATTTATTTCAAAAAATCCCTTAATTCACAAAAATATATTTCTAAATGGAATTTGATTATTAACCAAAAACACAATTTATGCTTTAAAATTCATTTACAAAGTAACATGAATGTATATTCATTATTCTATAAAAAATTAATTTATATAATCCCATTTATATGGTCTTGATAAAAATTGTTTTTTTACAAAAACATACAGCCAAAGAGGAAGGTGTGCTATGGTGGGAATTTCATGGGTTTGTTCGGTGAATGTGGTTTGGGTCGTGATCTCAATTATCTTGAACTTCTCCCATAAATAGTTTCTCTCATGCTTAAGTGGTCGAATATTAGATTGGGATTTTTCTAGGTAAAAGCACAGAAATGTTATCTCCCTCAGAAGATCTAATAAATGGGCTTCATATTGAATGATTTGGCTGGTCGAGGCCATCGCTTCCTTTCATTGTGTCAAACTGATTTGATAAAAACCTATAATTATACTAGTCAGGTGATCACTATTCAACAACTATATTATGAATGGTAATGATACTTAACGTTCATTATAAATCAAATCGGATATAATAAAAAAGGATTGAATCTATTTTCTATATCCATAAGAAATTTAATTAAACCAAAAGTGATATTTCATTTAAAACAGTTTCAGTCATTACAATTTTCCCCCATTAAAAAATTTCTTCCTCAAATTTTTCATTTCCCACATTCAAATAGATGAGGGTAACTTTGTTTCATTTCCTCCTCCAGTTCCCATGTCACTTATTCAAACTTTTGGTTTTCAACAACACCTTGATAAGGGTTATCATCTTATTTCATTGAACCTTTTCTATATGATCTACGATCTTCACCAGATTCCCCTTATATGAGAGGTTATTATCCCAAGGTATAAACTCTAGATTTAGTAAGTGAGAGGGTTTTGGTATGTAGTTTCTCAAGAGGGATACATGGAATACATCATGAACTTGAGATTGGTTTTGTGGGAGTTTTAGCCGATATGCCCATTCTCTAATGCGCTCAAGGAGCTTTAAAGGGTTGGTGTATGTTGGACTAATCTTTCCCTCATTCCAGAATCTCATCACTCTCTTTCATGGAGATATGTTGGGGAATAAAATGCATCCAAAATCAAACTCTAGTTCACAATGACGATAGTCATCATAGCTCTTTTATCAACTCTAAGTAGCATTGATGTGCTTCTAGATGGTTTTAACCATCTCTACCATTTCTTCAACCATTTCTGGGCCTATAAGTTTTCATTCCCCAACTTCATCCCAAGATTCATGTTTTCTACACCTATTCCCGTAAGGTGATTCATAAGGAGACATTTGGAATCATGAGTGGAGCGGTTGTTCTATGAGCACTGCACTAAAGGAATATATTGGTCCCATCTACCTTTGAATTACATCTCTCAACATTTCCCCTTGTGTTTGTATAGTCCACTAAGATTGGCCACCAGTTTGAGGATGCTGATCCGTACTAGTATTCATCTCAATGTTTAGAGGATTCATGGTACTTTTCCAAAACTTATAGGTGTAGCTTGGATCTCAATTAGATACAATCGATAGTGGTACACCACATAGCCTCACCACTTCTATGATATATATCTTTACACGTTGATCTAGTGAGAAATCTTCTCTAATCACAATGTAGTGAGTAGTATTTTTAAGACGATCCAAAACAACATAGATAGCATTGTCTCCATTGAATTTCTAGGAAGTCTGGAGACAAAGTCTATAGTGATGTTTTCCAATTTCCATATTGGTATAGGTAATGGTTGCATCATCCCATTAGACTTATGCCTATCCACATTCACTTATTGAAATACAAGGTACTTTGATGTATATTCAGTAATCTCATTCTTAATGTTATCCCACCAATAGTGGTACTAGAGATCATGATACATCTTTGTGATACTTAGGTGGATAGGGAAGTTTGATCTTGGTGGATCATCCCATATCTCCTTTTTCAACTGAGGATTTAATGGCATACATAGTCTTGACCAAAATATTACAACACCTTCTTTATTAACATGGAACTTTGAGTATTTCCTTTTTCTAATAGTTTCCTATTTCTTCTAAATTCACAAATAAACTCTTTGATTATCCTTTAACTGCTCTAGAATAGATGATTGAGAAATAATTTTTGAAATGATTGATGATGTTCCTTCCTTTATTATTCCCATGTCTATACACTTCATGTCTAAGAAGATTTGATCCTTATCAATACTTATCCATGAATGGGTTTCTAGATCCTTTATACTTAGAGAATCTTCTACTTTATTAACTTTCCTCAGATATTTTTGAATTGAACAGTCATTTTCTTTAATCATCTCTAACCATATTCATTGGTGCATATTAAAATCTTTATATGTGAATATATTATTGAGTATTTTTTGATCCGTATATATTTCTCACTTCTCCCCAAAGTGGTAATGTCACCATATTTTCGTAGAAAAGATCACTATATCCAACTCCAGTTCATGTTTTGGATTGTTATCCTCATGAAATTTCTATTACCTTGAATCATTGGCATTGACTTTGTCATTTTTCATCAACATGTCGCTTAGGACCTTCTTCGAATCATCACTAAATTCCATGAAAAGTTCTCCACTTGTGGGTACTGTGAGCACGAGTGCAGTGATAATCCACCTTTTCAACTCCTTGAATCTATCTTTGCATTCATCAATAAGAAAAAGCTTTTCACCATTGTGAGTTGTCTTGGTAATAGGGTTTGAGAGTCATGATAAATTTCTTACAAGTCGACGATAATATCTAGCTCACCCAAGAAAGCTACTAATATCTGTCACAGATGTTGGCCTCAGTCATCCCTGTATATTATTTTTATTAAAGTGATCCATAGATATCCCATTTATTTTTATTATATGACTCATGAATGAGACTTAATTCAACCAAAACTCACATTTTATGTACTTGGCATAAATATTTTCCATTCCAAATTTCTTTAGCACAGTACTTAATACTCCTCACTCCCCTTCTTACTTTAGGAGTGTATTAGAATATCATTAATAAATACTACCATAAATTTTTAAAGGTAATCTCTAAATACTTTATTCATCAAGTCCATGATGATTTATGGATAATTAGTGAGTCTGAATGGTATCACAATGAACTCATAATTCATGTACCTTGTATGAAAAGAAATCTTGGGGATTTCCTCCTTCTTCACCCTTACATGGTAATATACTGACCATAGATCCACCATGGAGAAGTATTGGGCTTCATGTAGCTGATCGGAAAATTCATAAATTCATGGAAGATTATATTCATTCTTTATCATGATTTTTTTGAGCTCAAAATAATCAATAAAAGGGTGCATTGACCCATCCTTCTTCTTGACGAAGAAGACTGGTGCACCCCATAGTGAATCACTTGGCCATATAAACCCTTTATCTAGATTATCTTGTAATTGTTTAGTTAACTCCTCTATGTCCACAATAGACATTCTATATGGAGTATTGGATATTGGAAATTCTCTAGGTTTTATATCTATTGAGAATTCAACATCTCTTCTAGGAGGAAGACTGGGAAATTCTTTGAGAAACATATCAATGAGTTACCTCACGATAGGCATTTCTTTGAGGATGGTTCTTTCTTTAGATTAAATCATCTGAGGAAAATATGCAAGCCCACTGGATAGTAATGTCCATTTTGGGATGATGGTGCTGAGGGAAATTCATCCTCCACATTTCACTTGTATAAAATTGGGGGTCGATTCACCGTATGGAGATTGATTTCCCTCTCACGACAATTTATGTTGGTTCTATAATGGGAAAGTCAATCCTTTCCCAAAATTGCATCAAATTCCACAAGAGGGAGTATGAAGAGGTTCACTGGAAGTCCAGTCAAGAAATTGATACATGGGAGGAGTTATATTCATGAGAAGCAATAATTTCCCCATTTTTTATTTTCATTGACATCTCTACTTCCATTATTTGTGGTGTTGTTTGGATTGTTCAACTAAACCTTCAGGATATAAATGAATTCTTGTAACCAGAATCAAATCGTATGATTAATATTCTTGAATGAATAACTAGATTACCTATCACCACTTTCATGCTGGGATTCACTTGAGTAGTAGTGATATAAAATGATTTATCTTGTTTCCTTGGAGGTTGTTGGTTGCCTCTAATTATTGTTGGCTTAGGAAACTGATTCACAAAGTGCCCAGTTTTGTTGCAGGTGTAGAAATGAAAAATTCATTGAGGGATAACCGGATCATTCCATAGCTCTGTCACATGGGCGGGTTCCACCTTTAATCATTCATTTTCTTGGTTCCCTTCTCATCCACACATAAACCATTTCCTAGTCCCCTTTAGGGAATTTATGGGGTTCTCCTTCCCACAACTTTGGAAAGTGGGGTGCTGTAATTTCATTGCACCCTTGGATTTATCCATCAGACCTCCAGAATTAAATTCCTCTTTCTAATTCTTATCCCCATGATACACTTGAGATTCATCGATCTCCATTTTAAATTTATGGGAACATCAGAAAATTTCATCATAGATATCGAAGTCAAAGATCGATAGGGCTTTCCATAGGCTAGGTTTTACCCCACCAATGAAGCAGTCAATCTAACATTTGGGGGTAACGACAAATCCGAAGGAACATCCTACAAGACTTGTGAATTTTTCTTCATATGTTCTAATGGATTTTCCATTCCAATGCCTCAATCTCTTCCCCAAGCATCGTATTTTTTATCAATGTCCGCCATTGATCAGATTCACCTTCCATATGATAAGTAGATAGAATAACCTTATCTTGTTTGGAACATTGAAGGATGGAAAATATATTTTCAATGGTTTGGTTCTGTTTTTAGATGATTGCGGAATTGGATGGTCCATTTAAAGTGGAGGCCTTTGTCTAATGAAGCTCTTGATTGTGAATTTTTCTTTCTTAGGGGGGTTTGGACATTCCACTTGACCTAGGTTTCTATTAAAAACTTTATTTAACTGATAGATTATCATTATAAATATTGTGATTCTGGCTCCTATCATATTGGGAATCTCATTAGGATAGTCATCACGTTCATCTTCACATCGATTGTTACCCTGATTCCTCCAATTACTGGCCATTGTCAAGAATAAAAGAAAAATAAGGGGTAATTATTCTACACTATTAAACACATAAAGTGGAATCCAATGGCATTAAATAGATAACTTGTAAATTACATTTATCTCTTTAACTTATGGATTTCTAGGATTTGATCTACATTATCCATGATCTACTTCCTAACATATATTATTTTAGGTTTTATTTATTTTTTTTGTTTCAATAATAATGATTCATACTATGCTTATGGATTAACAAAAGAATATCCCCTAGGAGGGTTGAACCAATAGTGCATCAAGGCATGTTTTCATGCACCATTTCTAGTTCAATTCTATCTCAATGCGGTGTTTTCAGGTTATACCCCAAGATACATATGTTCCAAATCCACCTCTACGTGTTCGTATCTAGAAAGATGTTTAATTAATTGATAAATCACTTACTATATACTCACAAAATTTTAGGGATTATTTTCTTCTACTCTGTCTTATCCTTACGGCCTTAACTAGATTTCTATAACCCTAATCCCAAAAATAACTAAACAACCCTCTAATACCAACTATTAAAACACTGTTCCTTTTATTACTTTCAAACATAATTCAACTACATAGAATTAAACGTAATACAACCCTAAAGATTTAAATTTCTATTGTATTTTTGAATTTGGAACATTACATAACAACTTAAAACATGAAATACAACATCATTATTTAAAACATCATTTACATGACCACAACATTCTTTCATACTTAACATTTCATTGGATATCTTGAGGACATGCATAATAAAATGGGTGAGCAATAAAGCCCAGAAAATTAGTAAACAAGGAATAACTTCAGGAAGAAAATACATGTTAGTTAATAGGAATATCAATGAATCACAAAATAAACATGAACATAAAGGCCTGATATATCATGATAATCATAACATGGAAATGTTGATACAACTTAAAACACTACATCATAGGTCAAGGTTAAACTGACAAGACATCGTAGTAAAAAAAGTCTCATAAAGGAATAAGGTAAAACTCTGTCCAAACATGGAATATCATGATACTAAATCTTATCCATTGAATTTGAGAATTATCAAGTCTCAACCATCATAAACATTTAAATCTCATGATTAAGTGTACCACATAGACCATATAACATGAATTCATTCCTCACAATAATTTATTCCGTGACAAAAGAGTGTGGAATAAATAACTTTAATTCCTCAATAAAAAGTTATGTTTTTATAAAAGTTAACACCATTGATAGGAAATGGGTACGGTATTCATGACACAATTTTTTTGGAATAGAAACCTGCGGTCCAATTTCTACAGCCTAATGGTGCCACATAAAAATTCATAAAACGGGTGAGGAGAGAGAAATTGGTATCTCATAATATATAAATGAAATGGAAAATAGTTTGTTCATATAAATACATGTACCCACATAAGTAATTTGTAAATATAATTTATAACATAATAATTAAACACGAATTAAGTGGATGAATGGAATAATTCTTGTGAAATTTCAGCATGGTAACGGGTGTATATGGAAGCGATCAATGAGACAGAAAGGGGTGTCTCATTATTCAAACATAATAAGGGAACAATTTGGAGGTTTTAAAATTTACCCCATCATTTTTAATATAAAACAAAATGGTTTCAAAATATAAGGAAACTTGGATAAATATGAGAATGGAAGGAACCCTTACTTGGATGTGTGATACCAAAGGCTTGGGACCGGCTTATTGGGAGCTTGGATCCACCTTGGGAGGACTATAGGGAGTATCCAGAAGACTTTTCAAGATCATAAAGGAGTTTTAGTTAAGATTAATGGGTTCTTGGGTGGGTTTATATAACAAATGATAGGGTAATTCTATAATATTTCACAAACTTAGGTTTTGGAATCTATATAATTAATTATTCAAACCCACAAACCATCCCATGGTTTTTGCCCAAGGTTTTTTCCAAAGTGGAGTGGATAATATTATTTTATAAGTAAAATGGATGAAAATATTAAAATATTATCCTTTATTGTGTTGAGGTGACTCACATTATCAAAGAAATGAGTTTAAAAACATAAAATATATTTACATTTTGGAGGATTCACTAAGGCTTCATAAAATAAGTAAAATAATGATAAAATCACATTAGTTTAATGGGAAGAATATCCTGGGATGAGAATACCAAATATAGTATTTATTAAATCATTTTGGGGTCATTACGATGTCATAAAACACATATTCTATTTATACGGTATTTATTTTTTACCCAAAAATTCGATTGTCATAGAAAATTATGAAAAATCCACCATTGGATAATTTTTACATCCTGATTAAAAAAATAATATTCAATTTATCTAAATAATTTTCTATATATGTGAATTTTCTCTTTTAAAATGAAAACCGACATTTATTGAAAATTCATGGGTTTTGGAAAAAACAGTTTTCAACTTATAAAAAAAATTGCATTTGACTTCATAAAACATATATGAAAATTTATATTTAAAAAAGTACATTAATGATAATATTTATAAAAATATTATTTATTTCAAAAACTCCATTAATTCACTAAAATAGATTTCATAATTGAATTTTATTATTAACTAAAAACAATATTCAGGATTTAAAATCATTTATAATGTAACATGAAATTATATTCACTATTCTAAACAAATATAATGAACATAATCGTAGTGGTAGTGTCTTGATACATATAATTTTATTACACCAGAAAAATCTCTAAGATTAATTTGTGCAATGGTGGGGATTTCATGGGGTCGTTTGATGAACATGGTTTGAGTCATGATCTCGATGAGCTTGAACTTCTCCCATAAACGCTTTCTCTCATGTTTAAGTTATTGGATCTCAGCAATGGATTGGTCTAGGGAAAATAACAGAATTGTTATCTCCCTCATAAGCTCCAATAATTGGGATTCATAGGGAATGATCTGGCTGGTCAAGGCCATCATTTCCTTTTTCAATGTCAAACAGATTTGGTAAAACCCTGTATTTATAATATTCAGGTGATCATTGTTCAAAAACATTATTATCAATGGTAATGATGCTTAACAATTATTATAAATCCAATTCGGTATAATAAAAAGGATCGAATATGTTTTCTATATCCATAATACATTTAATTAAACTGAAATTAAAATTTCATTTAAAACAGTTTTGGCCGTTACACATTATATGAGGGAGAATAATTTCATACAAGACATAAGTGACTTGAAATTATGGGAGGGATCTCCGGATTCCATGGCATACATGGTGGTCCATAAAGTGTTTACCTATGATACTTCATCTATGCTACCACCTACCTATGATAGGAAACATTTAAACCATGTCAATTCATTAATGATCCACCTAAGGAATGACCTTCTATGTAATTTTAAATCCCATTTACTGATTAAAATTAATGTGAGTTTTGTGTTTTGGCATGTCCTATTATCTATTATAGAGTCAGTATGACATGTTGAAGAGCCTATTTTATTCACCACTAGGTTTCAGACTTGGATATAGGGGTCTCTAATCATCATATTGGTGTCCAGTTCCTAAAGACTCAACAAATTTTCTAACATGATATCTAAACAAAACTAGATAGATGAAACCTACGGTTTTGTGGGCTACATCATCATAGTGGAGAGAAAACTAACCTCACAACTATTATAAAAGTTGGTAAGGATTTTCATCCATGGTTCATTCTCATCCTTATTATTATTATTAGGGATAATGTTCAACTTTTCATTACAGTACTCAGCCCTAATAAAAAAGAACTCATGGTGCATTTGATTCCTGGGATTAGGATGTCACCTTAGAATTGGGGTTATATGAGTAGGCCAAAGTGGTATCACCATCTATTATAATGGTGTATCCCACTATTTCCCAATAGGAAGAGTGAAAATAGAAATATTATAAGTGACTTGTCATCCTAGAGGATGAACCAACAATAAATTCGAAAGATGAAAATGTGGGGAATACCAAACTAATGCTTATATATTCAACTATGGGAGATACAAGTACTACCCTCTACAAGGAGGACCCTATTACCAACACTAAAGATATATTATATAGAACATCTATTTAATAATTACAGAAAATAATGACCTAATTTTCATTTCATCACCCACACCAGTCTCATATTTTGATCCATTCCTTACTTCCACTATGGGGTCAAGTCATATAAAGCTAGTTGTTAGATGATCCTCTCCATTAAGTAATAATTTTTCGTTATATAGACTGATGCTTAGAAGGAAGCCAAAATTGACTCTGACACAACTAAAAAAACTATGTTATCAGGTAAAATGTGTGGTTAAGCATCCATATTCTAATTACCCAAACTCATTAGGATTAGATGGGTGTCTAAAAGGATTATCTACATTATTGAATGGAAACATGGGAACTTGTGGGGATTACTATTATACCTTCATGCTATGATATTTGAATTCTTAGGCAACTAGGAGTTGGAAAAATCATGATTGGTCGACTCATCTAGGGATGAATCTAAAACTCATATAATGGATTCCTTGTATGTAATTAAACAATATATTTGAATATGGTAATTAGAAGAGTCCTAGTCAAATATCCTAATTTTTGTAGGAATAGGTAGTCACACATCATAGGAATCAAATGGATGTTATTGAGATTAAACTAGACCGAAAAGGATTCAAAGTAGTAGAGTGGTGGACTTTGCAATTGAATTCAATTTTCTAACTAGTAGAGGAAAATTTAGTAGAGTCTTTATGGTTGAAATAGTCTATTGAATCCCCATGAAGAAGAAAAAATAATCTCAAATGATCAATTTATATGGTACTGTTATAATTATTTTTTTGTTGATGAAGATGCTCTATCTGGGGAATGATCTACCTTAATTTACCAAGAAATATAATTATACTTCTTAGACTTTTATTTTTCAAATTTCAATACAACTCAATCATGAAAATGAAATAATAAACTAGAACCTAAAATTCAATTTGATTCCTACTCAATATGAGGAATAATAGGATATATAGAATATAACTCAGATTATATGATAGCAATACAGATGGAAAGGTTAGAATCAAAATAATTCATCAAACACCACCAAGAATCCTAAGATAATCCAGGCATACAGATGGATGTGACTCTTAATGACTATGTCACCCTAATAAAATATAGGAATGGATACTGGGAAGTAAAAACGGTTTTCAAACACCACTTTAATATAATTAGAGTAACAATGATATAAATTGTTATGTATGTGGACTTAATCAATACGAAATTGATGATAATAAATAGGCATAGGATGACTAGTGACCACATGTTTGAAATTTGAGTAATATTATAGTACATTTTGCACAGTGGTAAAAGAGTTGAGGATGACCAATGACCATGATTGAAATGAAGGTTCCACCACATCAATATCAGGTGTTTTTCTTTCAGGAATTTTTACATTGATGGGTATTGGTTAGCCGATACTAGGGTGCATCTGTCATCACTATAAAAAATGGGGTCTATTTAGAAATTAAGGATTATGAAAATCATTCACACTCAAGTGATAATAAGTTTATTTTCTAAAGGATGGAAGATACAAAATAATTTTTTAAGAACACTAGATTTTATACCATCTTGAATTGAAAATATCAGCATTAGAATCTTGTAAAGATTGATGGAATCCCATACAATGTGATTTTTTGAAGGATGAAAATTCTATCTCAGGGCAAAACATGAGATCAATGACTTAATCATTCCATACATAAGAAACTGACATTATCACTGGGGATGTGTAGTTTTAGTCCATATAAAATGGATATAATAGATTATTTGATTAATGTTTAGGATGGTAAATCTTTAACCATGTGAGTGGTTCCATGTTTAGTTTTAAATAGCTTACATAGCCTCCAAATGGATGAATAACACCCTAGGGCGAGGCGAGAATGAGTTTTTTGATATAGTGGGCCTTTGAGAACCATAAATAAATTGGAGAAATAAAATATCTACAACTTTTCTCAGTAATATATGGTTTTGGATTGAATAAATATCCTTGAATTGCATGTATCAAGACACACTTAGTCATTTAATGGTTGTGTAACATGTGACTAAATCCAAGATAATGAGAAGTCATGGTAGGTGATCAATACTAGAAGTGACTGAATGATAGAAGACCATTGAATAAATAAAGGGTATACCTATCATGTTTTGACTCTAGTGAAGTTCTATGGTTTATTCAATACATATAAATATATAATCCATATAGTTTATGTTCATGAACTATGGAATAAATCATCACAGAGATTACCATAATGAGATAGGGAAAGAACATTGTAGTTTAAGATCATGAGGAAAGGATGTTTCTTTTGAAGATTAATTTCATGTGTTAAGGATGTTTCCTATGCATTTTAGAGTCACGTGGTAAGGAAATTTCCCATTCAGTTACTTTAGTATCTTGTGGTAAGGTTGTTTCCCGTGAATTGTAACATCATGTGGTGAGGTTGTTTCCTATAGAGTTTAACATAATATGGAAATTATGTTTCTCATAAATAATAATGTCATATAGTAAAAAAATTATTATATAAATGTGGGATAATCATGGTAATTTTTTAAAATCCTTTCATTGGTGATAATCATTATTCTCACCCCATCTAAGGAAACCAAAGAGTACGCACCATTAGAGTAAACCTTAAGAATAGTTAATGGGGCCTCCCACTTAGGCCCCAAAATCGGAAGTATTCATCATGGTGCCATTTATTCCATTAATTATCATACCAAATATATTTATATTAATAATCAAATGAAACCCATCCTCTTGATTTCTCTATCCACATTGTTTTAATGAACCTAATGGTTGTACAATGCTTAAAACATGTTTTCATCAAGGGCTTACAACTCAACTAGATGGACTTATAACTTCTCATATTATATCAATTAGTCATAAATTGTTTTACCTAGTGGTTTTAAATAAATATTAATGGTAAAGAGATTCTATTTTCCATACAAAGGAGAGTAATTAGTCACCGAGGTGAAAGTTTGATCATTTGATTAGTTTTCCCAAAAGGTGTCGGGGATATTGTTGGAAACACTATTCTTATTTTAATCATATATATTCTATAAAATATTATAGAGGACTTTATTGTAAACCAAAATCTATCCATTCTTTGGAAGATGATAATGAAACATAAGGTTGTGTTGAATATTACACATTAAGTAAACATGTTTCAATTTTAAGGTTTGGAAATTGGCTCTGTTATCCATGTAAATTGATTGAGGAACTCAAAATGAAATTATAATATTGACATTTAAAATATAGATAAAAAACATGTTCATCACCTCCTTTTCAGGGATAAGTTCAACACCTTTTGAGAAAACATTATTATAAATAAGTATAAACTTACACAACCACACAGTCTCTGGAGCGTGTGTATAATGACCCAAAATTTTATCAATCGAAATTTCATTCTTATTATTATTTAATATAGTATAAACCAAATAAAATAAATTTTAGAACACAATAAAAACATAATTAATGGAGAATTAATAAAATTAGTGGTATTTCAAGAAATTAAGGAACCATTACTAATGGAATAGTAACTTCACCTTTGGAATAACAATATGGCCATTGGGAATAGCACATCAGTCAATAGAATACAAAAATAATATATGAAAGTATATATAAAATGTAGGAATCTTCTAAATGATAGTATGATATAATTATATAATAGTATAAGTATATAATTTTTTAAAATATTAGTAATTAATTGTTTGTATTTTATAGGGAATAACTGTTTATTTATATTTTAATAAATAATATAATTATTTAAAAGGAAATTTATTTTCATAAAATAGATTCATAAATTAAATTTATTTTTCTAATGATTATAATTTAACATTATGATTCCTTAAATAATTTTTTAATGTTTAATAAAATCAGTTATAATTTTTAAATCGATGTTTTCAAAATAAATTAATATTCAATTAATAATTAAATTTATCATATTAAGGAAATTTTTTTCATAAAATTGACTTAATTTTTTGAATTTTACATTTAGAAAAATGGAAAGGGTAAATTTTTGGTATTTTTATAAAATGATTGAAATTTTTGAATAGTATAATACAATAATTTACAATAAAAACAAAATACATGAATTATTGAGTCATACATGATGTATGGTTGATTTATGCCCAAAATCTCAAACTATTATTCATTAATTTAATATATTTTGTGATAATTCCCATTTTATTCATTTTATTGTTAAAAATAATAAACTAGTGAATAAAATAATAAGAGAACACCACTCTCCTCCCCCTAAATACCACCCCTCACCACCTCTTCTCCTCACACTTTCCAAGATTTGAGAGTTTTCCAATTTCTAACCAATAATATTCCCAAGCCCATCTCCCAAGTATTTGGGCCCTTGGACTCATAAAAATATATATATTCCTTAAGTAGGTTCTCAAGGATGATAAATTCAAGATGTATACTCTGTTTACTCTTTCTTTTATTTTCTTTTCTATTTCATTACGTATGTATCCAATCATCACATCCACCTATAAAATAGTAATTATAACTCTAATATAATTTATATAATATAATTTCGTTTTTTAATGGAATAATTCATATTCAAGGATTTTCCCTTTTGGTTTTTTGAAACCTGAAAATATCATCTCTAGTGTGTCGATTTACCACCATCATGGAAGATGCGGGTTTATTTTTTACTACTACCTTCAATGTTGTTCATAAGACCATAATTATGGTGAAATAAAATTTTATTATATGTATTATAAGTTATATAATGTTATATAAAAAATATAAAAATATTACGTTAAATAAAATGATATAAGCTCATAATTTTCATAATACCACCAAAACTAATTAAATCATTTTCATTAACATTCAATATATTAAATTACCCTCATATAAAATAACCAAATGATATATATAATCATTTAATGATCTTAAATTCCGTTAATAACATATAATTTTATTTTGGATAACTATTATCATTTTTTATGAACTTATATACTAATATACAAGCAAACCAATCATGAAAAACAAGAAAGCAAACACTCCCAAATGATGAAATTAGACATTATAACACATCTAGAAGACTGTAAATTAACTTAATAATACTATAATGAATAAAATTACTATATTAAAAGTTATGAATTTAAAATTGAATTAATTTAATTTCATTATTCTTGTTATTAATGTGAAGAAATCATTCATACATATGGTATATAGATTCTCAAATCCAACTTCCTTCCTTTGGGTTCTCCCTATCTCACTCCATTTTCATTATGAATGTTTATATAATGTTCTGTAAATATAATTTCTTTTCCTTACCTTTTCTTTTCTGGGAGAAACATGTTTCCAATCTAGTTTTATGAAAAATTAATTGATTTTTCCAAAAGAAAACTTCTTTCCAAAAATACTTCTTTCACTTCTCATAATATTGTTTCCTCTTAACTCAATATTGGTGATTCTTATAAAAATTTTGTTATTCCATACATAATTTTGGAACCAAAAAGTTTATTCATTAATGTATTGTTGTTAAAATTAAACCCATTTCTTTCTATAGGTTATTTTATGTCCAATATTGACATACATTCATTGGGGTATTCATGATAATATAAATGTAATGATGTAACTAGTGTACCCATAATTATATAGAGCATGTAAATGTTATGATGTGATAGGTGAACCTATAATTATATAGAACTCCAATGTAATGTGAATTGTGATGTATCTCATTATATAAAGTTAAATTTTTGTGAACATAATACTACCTTTGTTAACAGCTATGTATGTTATTTCACCACTAAGACATGATTATTCATTTTTATGCATTCCCATGTTCCATTACTTTATATAATGCTTCTACTTATGACTATGATGATTTTATGAAGATGATTATTCTCCCCCATGTTTGATGTCTTTTATTCATCCTCTTATAGGTATTTTATCTTGCCCCATATTTTGATGTATATCCTTAGGTGAATACTTGAAATAAGGAGAATAATAGGGACAATAAGAACCCAGAGAATAATAAATTAAGTAAATGTTTATGTTTTATTATGTAAAAGATATGTATGGTCCAAGTTTTCCAAATAAACTATACCTATGGATCCTACTTGTTTAACCCATTTATTTTGTTTACCATTAAAATGATGTATTAGTCATATATGGAAAATTAGGTTCACTATGGTTTTTATTAGAACACTGTTTAGTTAATTTGGGAATAAGGATTAGATATCCTTATTGAAAATTCTTAGTATTAGATTGGGTATATGTAGGACCCTAAGAATCATTGTTTCATAAAATTTTAAATGTAGGGATCCCATAAGATATTCCTTTAAAGATAATTCTAAAGGCGAATAATTTATTTACTCATAAATTGTTGACTTAAGTTTGGTTTAAACCTTTTCTATTTTATTAAATGGGGTAACTGTGTGAAACTAGGGGAAAGAACTATGTCTGCGATAATGAAATGATTTCTCGAATGACATCCCCAATGCTTTGGGAGTTGTAGTTCAACCTTTTATAGTCATTATTACCCTGGTAAATTATGATATTAACAATAACCTAAATAATATGGAACGTAATCCTTCACCTAAGAGGGAGAAATTGGATATTGAGACTTTTATGCGGTAATGACCACTGACATTTAGTGGATCCTCTGGTGTAGTAGTCCCTGAATAGTGGGTTTACTTGATGTACAAGATCTTTTCTACACTCAACTATTTTGAGAAGGATATGTTTAATCTATTTGTTTTTCATTTATATGGATAGGCCGATTATTGGTGGGTGATGATGAAAAATACCAAGCTTAAGGATGAAATTGAAGAGATGGAGTTGGAAGACTTTAATATAATGTTTCTTAACAATTATATCCCTTGAAATCTTCGTAAAAAGATAGGGAGAGAATTCAAAGATATTAGGTAAAAGTAAGTTGAATTAATCATGGGCTATGAATAAAATTTCACAATTCTTCCAATGTATGCTTTGGATTTTTTTATGAATAATGATAGAAAAATAGATAGATTCTTTAGTGGTTTAAAACTAATCCTTCAAAAGGCTCTAGAAATTCATGACATTATGAGTTATGAAAAACTTATTTGATATTATCACAATGTGTATATGGGGTTTGGATAATGTTCCCATGTCTATGGTTAAAATAAAGGAAATATGGAGTTTCAAGACTGGGGGATCTAACGAAAATGTGGATAGAAAGCTCAGCCACTCACAAGTCAAAAATGAGAGAAGAGGCATTATTGGAACTAACTCAAAGAAATAGGTAAATGATATAAGTATTTGGAGAATGAGGAAAAGCACATTAATTTCAAAGAGGCAAAGAATCTGAATGATATGATGGATGAAATGAGAGCACCACCCATAGTTCGATTCTCCAACTATAGGGATCAGGGGCACTATAAAAGATTTTGCACTAAACCATGAGTCCTTGAGGGTAACCTGTGTCATCAACCACCAATGCCAAAGGAGGAAGGGAAGGCTTATGTCATCACTAATGTTGAGGTGGATCCTAATAATGATGTGGTGATAGGTACATTTTTATTCATTCATGAATAGTTAATGTACTATTTGATACTGGTTCTTCACATTCCTTCATATCTTTCATGTTTAGTAGAACTATTCAAACACCATCTCAAAATATTGAGGATGAGTTAATTTGGAAAATAGAAAATGGAACAATTATAGAATCCAATGTATATAACTCATCCTTAGTTAATTTTTACGAATAGAACCTCCTAGTAAATATTTTTCTACTTCCTTTGGTGGAGTTTGATGCTATTTTGGGCATGGATTGGATATCTTTATACAAAGCCAACATCAACTGTCGGGAAAGGGAGATCACTCTTCACATCCCATGGAATCCTCAAATTCATTAAATATGTAAGGAGGATAGATCTATTTCAATATTATGATCTCAAGTGTGGATATTATTTCCTTATGAGCAAGAATATTTACCTCAAATGACTGAGACAATGGATAGAATCATGCTCGAAGACATGACCATTGTGAGTGACTACAATGATGTGCTCCCTGGATAACTTTATAGTCTTCCTCATGAGAGGGAAGTTGAGTTCTAAATTTATATTATTTGTATATCTCTACCTATATCAGAGACACCTTATATAATATCCACCATTGAGTTAAAGGAACTAAAGCAGTAGTTGCAAGAGAATTTAGACAAGAGTTTTATACGCCCGAGTGCTTCACCATGGGTTGAATTAGTCCCCTTCATTAAGAATAAGGATAGACCAATGATCATCTACATCAATTATAATTATATTAATGGAATAACGATAATGAATAAGTTCCCCCAACAATGGATATATGAATTGATTGATCAACTGCATAGGGCCAATTATTTCACTAAGGTGGACGTTTGGCCAGGATATCACCAATTAAAGTTGAGGAAGGAAGATATTACTAGGAATTCCTTTTGAACAAGGTATGGAAACATTGATTTCATTGTGATTATCATTGGACTCAATAATGAACCATCAATATTCATAGACCTAATGAAAAGTGTCATTAAATATTACCTCAACATATTTGTAGTAGTCTTTGTCGATGATATTCCAAAATTATCTAAGGGCATGGAGGAATATAGAGAGAATTGGAATACTTTGATAAAGAATCTGTACAGGGAGAAACATTATGAAAATTATAGTAAATGTGATTTTTTAATTGAGGAAATATCAATATTGGGGCATGTTATCACACGTAAATGAATATTTGTGGACCCTTCTGAGACAAATGCAATTTAAGAGTGGCCCAAGATAATATATGTAATGGAGATTTTTAGTTTACTTGGTCTAGCTAGGTTTTACTAGCAATTTTGGAAGAACCTCTTCAAATTTTCAACCCCACTAACCAATATGAATCATAAGTTAGAAAGGTTTACCTCAACTAAGAATGTGAATATTGATTCAAAGAGTAAAAGAATTGGCTTATCATTACACCAATACTCACACTTCAAACAAGTGGGGAACTCATTGTGGTATATAAAAATTATTAAAATAATGTCTTAGGTCGTGTATTTATGTAAAATGATAAAGTGATATCCTACACCTCATGTCAGTTTAAAATTTCTGATCAACACTATCCCATGCATGATCTAGAGTTGGAAGTTGTGATCTTTTGGTTGATAATTTGGTGGCATTATCTCTGTGGGGAGATGTGTGAAATATATACTGATCATAAGAGCCTCAAATATATATTCACATAGAAGGATATTAATATTCTCCAGTGAATATGGATAGATCTCATGAAGTATTATGAATTCTCAATCCACTAACATCCTGGAAAAGCAAATAAAGTGGGGGATACTCTATGTAGAAAGGATCATGCAACATTATCAATGATGATAATTAGGAATGATCAAATATTATTAGATTTTCAAATGATGGATAGGTAATCATTAAGGAAGGAATGTCACTAATACTTTGTCAAATGATTGATCTGCCATCCCTCATGGATAAAATAAATGATGCTCAAAGAAAATATGCGGAAATTTAGAAGAAAATAGAAGCTTTAAGAAAGGGGTAATCCTTAGAGATCAAAGTTATTGAGGAAGGAGTTATAAGATTCAGGTCATGACTATGTGTACCATCTGGTCCATAGATAAAGAAGGAACTTCTAATAATTCACATAGCCCAACCTTGTTTATTTACCTAGGGTTCATGAGGATGTATCAATATCTCCCAAAGAACTATTGGAGGGAAAATATGAAAAAGGAGATCACTAAATATACATCACAGATCTTCGGTATGTCAGCAAGTTAAGGATAAAGAAAAAATTTTAAAGGTATGATGCAACCATTACCCATAACCACATGAAAATGTGAAAACATCGCAACGGAAATTATTATTAGACATCAAAAGACATTGAGATGAAACCATGATGTAAGGTTTGTTTTGGGTCATCAAACAAATAAATACCAGTTTATTGAAAATTCATGAGGAATTCTCACTAGATTGACATGGATAGATATACATCTGAGAAGTGGTAAGGCTGCATAGAGTATCACTATCGATTATATCTTAATGAGATCCGAGATTCACTGCCAATTTTTGAAAAATTCACCAACATTCTCAAAAAACTTAGATGAACTTCAATGTGTTTTATCATCCTCAAACTGGTGAAATGTTAGAGTAGACAATTCAGATAATTGATGATATGTTGAGAACATGTTATGTAGACTTCAAAGAAGGATGGGACCGAAATCTACATCTAGTTGTGATCACCTATAATTAATTTTTCTACACAAGCATCCGAATTTTTTCATATCAATCCCTTTATGGTAAGAGATACTTAACACCATCATGCTGGGATGAAGTGGGTTAATGTAAGCTGCTAAGACTTGAGGTAGTTGGATAAATGGTGGAAAATGTGAAAACCATTGAGCATCACATCAGGGCATCCCATAGTCAAAAAAAGAGTAATGAAAATAATCATCTATGGGACCGATAGTTTAAGGATAGGGACATGTTATTCTACTACATATCTTCGTGGAATAGGATAAATAGATTTTGAAATAAAGGAATGTTGGGTCCCACGTATATCATTCCCTTCTAGATCTTTGATCATGTTAGAGTTTAGGGCTATCAACTGGCACTTATACCTACCATGTATCAAGTATAGGATGTATTCCATGTATCCCTCTTGTGTAAGTAAATACTAGATCCCTCACATGTATTGAATCCAGATAAGATACAGTTGTAAAATGATCTCTCTTGTGTGAAATAACTGGTGAAGATCTTGGACCGTAGAGATAATGATCTACACAACAAGGCAACTGACATGTTCAATGTACTTTGGAAGAACCCTAAGTACAATGAGGCAACATGGGAAATAGAGGAGGTGATGAAGGAGAAGAACCCTCACTTTTTTTCACCATAGTATGTAAAATGAAATTTTGAGGGAAAATTTTCATAATGGGTGAAGAATGTAATGACCCAAAATTTTATCAATGTAAATTCCCTTCTTATAATTATTTCATATAGTATAAAACACATAAAACACATTGATAGAAAAATATAAACATTATAAATGAAGAATGAATAAAATAATAAGTATTTTACGAAATTAAGGAACCATTACCAGTGAAATAGTAACATGACCTTTGGAATAGTAATGTGACCATTATGAATAGTAAATAATCCAATATAATAGTAACATCATCTATGAAAGTATCGATAAAATTTATTCATATTATAAATGATAATATAATATAATTATATCACATTATAAGTAACTAAATATTTTAAAAATTATTAATTAATTGTTGGTATTTTTCTAAGACACAAATGAGTTTTTTATAATTTTATAAATAATAAAATTATTTAAAAGTAAATTTATTTTCATAAAACAGATTCCAAAATTAAATTTTTTGTCTTATTGTTATAATAATATTTTATGAGACCTTAATTAAATTTTCAAAGTGTTATAAATTCAGTTACAATTTTAAAATCAATATTTTCTATGTAAAAGATGATTTTAATTGAAAATTTAATTTCTCAAATTTAGAAAATTATTTTCATAAAATTGAGTTTGTTTTTTTAATCCTACAAGTCAAAAAAATAGGGTTAAATTTTTGTTTTTTTCTAAAATACATTAATTTTGTGAATAGTAAAATGTCATAATTTATGATAAAAGTTAAATCGAATAATTACTGTGTCATAGATGATGTATGGGTGATATAATAAAAAAGCTAAAAATATCCTTCATTATCTCAAAATATTTTCTGATAATTATCAAACTATTCATAGTCTTGAGCCAAAATATATACTAATGAATAAAATAATATAAAAACACCCCTCTCTTCCCATATAAATACCACCCCTCGCTACCTATTCTAATCAAACATCCCAATATTTGATCCTTGTCTAAATTCAACCAAATATTATTCCCAATTCCCTTCCCCAAATTGAGGATCCCTTTTCTTCATAAAAAACCAAACCTTGTTCCCTAAGGAGGTTCTCAAGGGGCAGAAATTCAAGATGTAAAATCCTTTTTCTTTTTCTTTTATTTTCATTTCATTTTAATTTTTTTATCCTCTATTCACCTACACCTATCCAAGAGGAATGATAATTAAATTATATATTCTATACTATAATTATATTATTCCAATGGAATAATTCATCTCCAAGTCTCCTCCTCTTTTTTTCTAAATATGAAAATATCCTTTGTGGTGTGTCGATTGACCACCATCGTGGGCGATGCCTTTTTATTTTTCACTACCACCTTCAAGGATGGTAAAAAACCATAATCATGGTTAAATAATAATTTATTATAAAAATAATAAGTTATATAATATTCTAGATTCAATATACAATCATGATGTTAAATAAAATAATATAATGTCTTAATGATCGTAAAACCACCAAAACTAATTAAATCATTTTCATTAATGTCCAATATAATAAATATCCCTAATACCATATAACTAAATGATATATAAGGTCATTTAATATTATTAATGTTCATTAACAACATAAAATTTCAATTTTGGATGACTATTCCAATTTTTCATGAACATCCATACTCATATACAAGGAAAACAATCATGAAAACAAAAAAACACTCCAAAATGATAAAATAAAACATTATAAATCAAATAAAATCCCATATATAAACATAATAAAACTATAATGAATAAATTAATGTATTAAAGTTTATTTATTTGAAAATTAGTGAATTTAATTTGATTATCCATGATATTAATGTTAATAAATCATTCGAACATAAGGTAAGTGGGTTCTCAAACCCAACTCTTGTCCTTCCTTTCCCTATCTCACTCAATTTTTAGTATGGATGTTCCTTTAATATTACTTATATATCATTTATTTTTTTACCTTTTATGTTTTGGGATAGACATGTTTTCAATATAGTTTTATGAAAAATGCAATGATTTTTTCAAAAAAACTCTTATTTACAATAATTTATGTTTCACTTGTCGTGAGATTGTTTCTTCTTCACTAAATATTGGTGATTATTATACTATATATTTTATTAAATATTTAATTTGGAAACCCCCATTATTTATTCATTAATACATTATTTTTTAAATTAATCACATTTCTTTTTTAAGTTGTTTTATGACCAAGATTGATATACGTTTTATGTGGAATGCATGATAATGTAAATGTTATGATGCGATGGGTGAAATAGAAATTATATAGCACATTTAAATGTTATGATGTGACAGGTGTTCTCAAAATTATATAATTCTCCATACATTGGGTAATGTGATGTATCTCATGAGAAAAAGTGAAATATGGTGAACATGATGCTAGCTTTGTTCACAAATATTTGTGTTATTTGACCATTAGACATGATATATCATTTTTATGCATTTCAGCATACCATGTCCTTATATAATTTTTCCACTCATTATTATTATGATTTTATGATGATGATTATGCCCGCCCATGTTTCATTTCTCTTAATTGTACTCTAACTGGTCTTTTAGATCACCCCATAATTTTTTATATATCCTCAAGTGAATACTTGTACTAAGGAGAACCTCGGGGCCAATAAGAAGCAAGATAAGAAAGAGTTAAATAAATGTTTATTTTTTATTATGTATATGTTATGTATGGTTATAATTTTCCCAATACACTAAAACATTGGATCTTGGTTGTGTAACGCTTTTATGTTGTTTCTCATTAATTTGATGTATTATTCTTGTAATAAAATGTATGGTCACTATTTTATAGACCCATGAAGTTGAATCCTAATATAGAAAAGGATTGTGTTTACTTTTTATTGTGGAGAAGCTCTGAAGGGTGATGGATGAATTTATCATTCATTAGCTTGTGTGGAACATCTTGGTGAACACTGTTGATTTCTAAATCATGGTGAGACAAAAGTATCTCAACATTTGAATTTGGTAGGATACATTCATTCTTATCATATGAGACTCAAATGTCCAAGCATCGAAATCTGGTAAAACATTTGGAATTTACATTCCCATGTTGTAATGAATAAGTATTCCATAAAATATGATTTTATAATTGAATTTTTTTCAAATAATGGCCATCACAGATGATGAAATTTTATGCTTTCCTATGAATCTCCTCTTACTCAAGTTTAATTAATAGGAGAACCCCATGTAGAGGGTATTCAACCATAATATTTTTTAATCATATCATTATTATATAGTATGAGAATTTGAAGGGCCTTCAAGTGAATAGTTTTTGTTGATTTCATCCACCTCCCATTATTACCTATTTAGTATTATAGGGGTTATCAATCTTTAATGAGCCATTTGGATTACCAATTCATCCTAGTATAAGTTAATGATAACTATGGTCAACTTCTCTAGATCATGTTCTCAACCATTCTATGATAGTGAAATAAGAGACACTATCAATTCGTATATAAATTTTACATTGGTTCATGGATTCATTCATGTAAAGGGATGAGTTTATCCTTCTTGATTAAATAGTCACCATTTCTAATTTTAATGACCAATTCAAAGTCGCCCTTTACATAATGCTAAGGAACATAGATCATGAGAGCTTACTCAAGGCCAGTAATTAGGGATTTATATTCTTCCTCGTATTTATTGCATGCTTTTCATAAGAGGAATGGGTATAGAATGATGACCATTAAAGGATAAAATTAGAAAATCCTAATGTTAACCTTATTGTATTTAGTTTTATCCATCTTCTAATGAGTTAGAATCAAGAAGTGTTATCAATGTTTTTTTCCCAGTATGCTTGTATTTCATCAATGGGGAGTATTTCCTCATCTTGAAATTTGATGTCTAAGGGGAATTATTATTATATTTGGTGTGTATTCAAAAAATTTCCCAATTTCAATCCCTTCAAATCCTTATAACATATGAAATTGATTTCAAATTTTAGGAGAACAAATTCCCACCATGATAATCATACTGTCAACATTTGGAAATTGAGGATATACTTCAATCGGTTTATTTAAGGGATCAGTTGAATAATATGATTCTGTAAATAGTGACATAGATTTTCGACTTTAAATATAAAGGAATGGAAATTATCAATGATAGTATAATATAGAGAATCAGTATCTCTCATTATATAATTGAGGTAGTGCATATATTTATCTTAACTCCTATTATGATTTTAATCCAAAAAGTCTCAAAGAGATCACTCAAAATTCACCATATAATGAATTAATTTCTTTCCATGGACAGGTGGCATCAGAGTCAGGTCATGAATAAAATACCACTTGATGTTTTGACATGTGCCTTGGAATTTATCATCACACTATTAAGTGGTTCCATTATTAAGAAATTTTGAAAAGGTTATTAATTTACCCACAATTTTGCAGACAAAATGGTGCATTTTTTAAAGAGGCCCCTGAAAACCCCTAAACTCTCACAACATAGATAGAGGGGGAATTTTGAAGGAGGAATTTATCTTTTTGGGTTTAATTTTTATGCCTCTATATAGGACAAATATATGATAAATTTAAAAAAAATTATCTATAATGAACACTTTAGGAGGTTCACCATCATGTTATGGGTGCCAAAAGTGGTGAACAATTTCCCATGGTCACCAAGATGATCATAAGGTTTGTGAAATTTGACTACAAAATCATACCCATAGAATTCAACAATATTTCACATAAAGAGATTGAATATGTGATTTAAAGGGAGTTATTAGGTTACTTTGGATTAATTCAAGTGAAACAGTATCACCTGATAAAAATATGTTTCCTATGATTCCCTATTTATAGTAGAATCTCAACCATTAGTAGTTATCGTGATTTTATTATGAACATAGTATTTATCCATGAAATATAGGGATTAAAATACATAATTTTTATCAATAAATAGTTGTATAACTAGGATGGGGAAGTATCCCTCCCTGAAATGATAGGTGACATCCCATAATTCAATACACACCACGATCTGCCTATCTTTCTTCCTAACCGAGACGATGTTGTCAAACCACATGGGATATTTCACCACAAAACTAATGTCGAGTTTGATAAATTGTTCAACTTTATAGTTAACCTTTACATTGTGTGTGGGTTAAATCCTTCTGAGTATCTTTATATATCCATATTGGTTGAGTGGAAGACCCAAATAGTGAATGGTTTTTAGAGGATCGATCCATGGAATTTTTATGTTGTTCCCTGAAAATACATCCTGATGTTTCTTTTAGAATGTGATTTACTACTCATGTTCATTAGGATAAATGAAAAAAATTAGTTAATTTCAATCTCATGTGTAAATTACCTTCCCCCCAACTGGTACCCCTCCTATGATAATTGTGAAGAGGAAGACTGGCCGCAAAATCCATCTTACAACATTCCCCAGGTTATAGATCATCATTGAGGGCTTGAGACACAAAATTTTAAGGAATTAACATCATAATATAAGTGAAGGATGTGATGTAATATTGAAAACACTCATTAAAACAATGTCAAAAAATATATAAAATAGAAAACCACTAACAATGTTTGTCAACTAACACAAATATAAACTCTAAAATAAAACAATACCAAGGGAATGTACTAAGTAATAAACACTACAATAGCATCATCGTCCAATCTTTTAATATCATTCTTTATAACCAAAACCTTCTTAGAAACATGAAAAGTATTTTATATATATGTGGGGTTACCATAACTTGTATACTTAGTATGATCATACCCAAAGTCTCTCTAGAAAACTCGAAATGTTTATAATAATGCACCAATTAATAAGAAACAGAACTATAATTTATATAAAGAGGTTAATTAACCAACTCAACCTCTATGTAGCCTGCTCGCCATATAATATGGCCAAGGTAGTAAAGTTACATAAAAATAAATATCAAATAAGGTTGCATGTATACACTTTCCCAAAGATTTACAACTCTCACACCCAAACATCAAGAATCATATAATCTCATCCCTCTCATATACCAATGATAGCATATCAAGATGAGTCTGATGTGGGTTGGGACACATCACTACCTACACCATCCACACACAAGGCCCAACATCCAATGATGGCATTAGTTAATATCTACATATTACTAGTTCTATCTAATTCATCATCTCTACCAAAAAATACAAAAAATATAACCTCATAACTCAAGTAGTATGGTATCCGGAATGTGATGGATGTCAACCTTATATCCAACACACACCATGCGTAACTTGCACTACCTATCAAATCCTCTCATCATCAGACATATCCACCAACATTCTCATCATCATCACGGACTCTCCACCAACTGGGTATAGTCTCCATATACTGTTATTGAAGGAAGAGTAGATAAGATGGGTAACCATCAATATATTCACTAAATATTATTGATGTTTGGGTAAACACCCCCCAAAACATCTAGGTGTTGGTTCATAGTACCTGATGTGGGTGGGGTGTGTATTGAACTATCATGAAAATATATATAGTATATTGTATAAAAAATCTATCCTAAAGGTTTACATCCAATGGAATTAGCATAGCCCGTACCACCAAACATTACCTCATGACATATTCCACTAACTACATCCACCACTAAATTAAACTCATGAAACCAGATAGCCACACATAACCCAAAATTCCAGATTCTTTACAATTTCATTCATTTCCTATATTTTTTCATTATGTTGCATATCCTTATTTAATAATCCATAAAATTACATATATAATGGAAAATGACATGAAATATGACCCCATATTTATGTTGGTAATTAACTCTATTGGTTCCAATTCATTTATCTTCATTTAGTTCATTAACTAGTTAACTCATATTCAATTTCATCCCACAACTATATAATTATATCCCATGAAATTCCCATTTCACCATTACTATCTCCATTCCATGGATTTTTGGAAACAAAAATAAATGTAATACCACATAGTATCTTGTTTGTCTCGTAAAAAATGCCACATCACATGATGGAACCATCATAGTGGCCCAACCATTAGACACTAAGAGCTATCAGTAAATCACCACAACTCATCCCTCAACATATCCCATTCCCAAAAACCATAGCCTAATTACCTCACCAAATCCTACTTTCAAACAAGTCACCACTATCACTATTCAACCCCCACAAACCCACATAATATTAGTGTAAATTCATTAAGCACATAACCATCTTCATAAGTATATTTTAGCTCCCTAAAATAACATAAATTCAATTAAACTAGGGATTTCATAAAATTTTATCATCTCTTACATGGGTACTTTCACAAAATTTCTTTATTTGAATATAGTTTGTTCATTATCAATATATAAGTTCTTATACTTTTATAAATTTTGAATAAAAACAACAAATACTGTAAGGTTTTTCAAATTCCCAAGAACTACAACACACACAAGGTTTCAATAATAATAATGATTTTCACCGATAGCATTAATTAGACATGATCTTATAAACAATATCCCAATATTATGTAAACACATGAGATTACACCATTCGTTTTTAATTTAATTAGTTCTGGTTGTTAATCTTAAATAGCCTTCCTTTATCATCAACTAAATGGTTAAAAAATTATTCTAAAATAATAGATGCACCAGATAAAGAGAGAAAGAAGATTCCCTACATCAACCATGTATTTCATAATTATTGTGAATGAATGAAGTATGATAAAGATGGTCACCAAGACAAACAACCCTATTAATACCTAAATTACCTTAAATTAATGTGATCCTTCATCAAAATTATATCCAAAAACATCCAAACTCAATATGGAAACACCATTAGAAATCCCCAAGATAATAAGGGGAAGAAAACCAAGAGGGAAAAGTGAAAACTCGCCTCAGATCACCAATATTCCATCTACCAAGTCCAAGGAACAAGGGTAAAATGGAGGGGTGTAAGGCCTACTAGAATCACCTAGAAATCATCCCTAATTCAATGGATTTGAGGGAGGAAAGATTAAATACAATGGTGTAATAAAATTTATAGCTAGTGCTGGAAAACATTATTTACAATAAGTCATATTACCTTATGCCATAAATGAAAAAGTAAACCATCAATTAATGATGTGATAATAGTATTCACATGATGAATATTTTTATTAAAACACCCACCAAAAATATGTCTTTATATCCTATAAACTAGAAACCCATTCACTTGGTGAAACAAACATGGAAGAAACCACCCAAAAAACATCATAAAAACATCATTCCTTGAACTATGTGTTCACATCATGAACCAACCCTCATTTTTCAAACCATGCTTTAGGCCTTGAACTATTTTTCTTGAGAAATTTTCCCATTCTACCAAGAATTATTTACCTCTAAAACCATGTTTCACTTCGTGAACCACTCCCACAACTAGAAATTTCATCTCCAAACCACTTTCTCTTTCCTCAATCCTCCTCCTAACACCACTAGAACAAAAATCCAAACAATGTAACTGGATAAAAGAATCATACCATTACATTAGGTACCTATCATATGATTCTCATCCTTAATAATTGAAACCAAATTCGTAAAGGAGTGATATGGTCAAGGTAAAAACAACCATTCTATGAGATGCCTCTCAGGAATCCCATTATAGTCAAAACAAAACCACTAACTAAACATCAACCACTATAAAAATTAATATTTAATGAATTAGAAACAAGTAAATTATTAAATAACCCAAGAAAAAATATGGTTCAAAAAAATTAGGTTATTGATCCTGTATATGTGTCTTTCACTCTCAAGTACTCTTTTCTAGACTGTCATGACTCTATATCACATGAACTAAGGGAATGGAATCCACATTTTGGTGCATATACTACTAATATTTGTTCTCAACCAGTTTCTCTATGAATGATGCATTGTCCTCAATATCTATCTCTCCCTGATCAACAAAATGGTTGTCATCATGATGATACATTTGAATCTGGGACATGTGGAAGATGTTGTTGATTTGGACCATCACATGGGGAAGTGAAAACCAATATAACGCCTTTCTGATGTACTTTAACACCATGAAAGTACCAACAGACTTGGGGAAATGATTTATCCTCCAAAAAAACTAGTGATTCCCTTGTTGGGAAGAAACCATTCGGAACACATTGTCCCCATCCTAAAACTTCAGTGGAATATACATATAATCTCCACAATCAATCTAAAAGTTTTACACTTCATTCATCTACTCATGAATTATCTAGATGTTCTCCATCATACTTTTTATCACATTTAAACAAAATATTATTGAATCCCCAACCTCAGTCTAGTACAACAAAGATCAACATGGAAGCCCATACAATGCCTCAAATGGATCCACACTTAAGGAAATGTGATAGCTATTATTAAAGTAAAACAAATCCAAGGGTAAGTGATTCACCCATGATCTTTCAATGTTTATAATGAAAGAACCCAATATATCCTCCAACATATGGATGGTCTACTCTACCTTCCCACCCATCTTGGGATGAAAAGCTTTTCTGAGTCACAACTAGGATCCAAAACCCTGTTATAATCACTACTAAAAAATGGGCTTTATTAGCGCTCAAAACAGGATTTAATAGCGCTCAAAAATCATTGTAAATATCATAGCTGATAAAGGGATGGAGGGGTCCTCTTTATCAGTGCTAAAAGTGTTGATAAATTCCCGGGATGCTGTAACAAAAAATTCTGTAGTACCACACCCAAACAAAACCTGCAAAAAAATCAGCATATCAACTACTATACGCATAAAAGTTAACACATAATTCATAAGGTAATTACATTATGTATACACATACCACAATTTTACCCATACACCATTAACACATAATTCTTATGTTAATTAAATACATAAATAACTCAATTCAAAATTTAGGGGGTTTGGGGGCAGTTCAGGGGTTTGGGGTGGCTTTCCAAGGGGGGTAGGGGTGTCCCGGGGGGTGGGGGTGTCCGGGGGGGTGGGGGTGTCCAGGAGGTGGGGGGCTATCCAGGGTGGTGGGTTGGGGCTGTCCATGGTGGTGTGTAGGGGGTTGGGGTGGTGTCTAGTAGGTTAAGGGAATTTCTAGGGGGTGGGGCTGTCCATGGGGGTGGGGTGTCCAGAGGGTGGGGTTTCCAGCGGTGGGGTGGTGTCTAGGGGGGCGGTCTAGGAGGTTGGGGCTGTCCAAGGGGGTGGGGTGGTGTCCAGGAGGTGGGGTGGTGTCTAGGGGTTGGGGGGATTTCCAGGGAGTGGGGTGTCCAAGGGGTGGGGGTGTCCAGGGGGGCTATCTTGGGGGGGGGGGGGCTTTCCATAGGTGTTTGAAAGAGGGTGGGGGTGTCTAGGGGGGTGGTGTCCAGGGGGTTGGGGCATTAATGGTTTTAATGGAATAAATTTCATGGATTTTAAGATCATTGATATTTTTAAAATTGTTTTGGAATAGTTTTTATTTCAATAGTATGTGTTTCATTGCGAAAAAATGAATTATTCTGGTGTGTATGGTAGGAAGGGGGATTTCTGTACATTAGTGGTTGTTTCCACTTTAAATTTTGTCCATTTTAAACAAAATAGAGACACTTTGAGTGATACCAGCCACACTGTGCCTCAGATTGAGGTGGGGGTGACTTTTACACATAATAAATGACCCATGGATCGTTATCCTAAAGTATCAACATAATATGAATGTGTTTGTTAATATTTTTGTATGTCAGTTGTTGTTTTCACTTAAAATTCTGTCTATTTTAAACAAAAGAGAGACACTTTGAGTGATATCAGCCAAATTGTGTCTCGGATTAAGGTGGGGTTGACTTGTACACATCACACATGACCCTTGGACCGTTTTCCTAATGTATCAACACAATATTAATTTATTTTCTCAGTTTTCCATACGTTATTTGTTATTTTCACTTAAAATTCAATCCATTTTAAACAAAAGAGATACACATTGAGCTATACTAGCCACAATGTGCCTCTGATTGAGGCGGGGTTGACTTTAACAAGTCACACATGACCCATGGATAATTCTCCTAAAGTATCAACATAATCTAAATGTGTTGGTTAGTTTTTCGTACGTCAGTTGTTGTTTTCACATAAAATTCTGCCCATTTTAAACAAAAGAGAGACATTGTGAGAGATACCAGCCAAACCGTGCCTTGGATTGAGGCAGGGTTGACTCGCACATGTCACATATGACCCATGAATCGTTATCCTAATGTATAATCTCAATACGAATGTGTTTGGTCATTTTTTCATATGTCAGTTGTAGTTTTCACTTAAAATATTGTCTATTTTAAACAAAAAAGAGACACTTTGAGTGATATCGGCCACAACGTGCGTCAGATTGAGACTAGGTTGACTCGTACACATCAAAAATAACCCATGGATAATTCTCATAAACTTTCAACACAATATGAATGTGTTTGGGGGGATTTTTGTATGTCAGTTGTTGTTTTCACTTAAAATTTTGTCCAATTTAAAAAAAAGAGAAACTTTGAGTGATATCGGCCACACCGTCTCTCGGATTGATGCAGGGTTGACTCATACACGTCAAAAATTACCCATGGATCGTTCTACTAAAGTATCAACATAATAGAAATGGTTAGGTCAGATTTCTTTACGTCGGTTGTTGTTTTCACTTAATATTCTATCAATTTTAAACAAAAGAGAGACACTTTGAGTGATACTGATCACACCATGCCTCAGATTGAGGCGGGGTTGACTCATACACGTCATAAACGACCCATGAATTGTTCTCCAAAAGTATAAACATAATAAGAATGTGTTTGGGAATTTTTCCATATGTCAGTTGTTGTTTTCACATAAAAATTAGTCCATTATAAACAAAAGAGAGACACTTTGAGGGATATCAGCCACACCATGCCTCGGATTGAGGCGGGGTAGACTCATACACATCACACCGGACCCATGGATCTTTCTCTTAAAGTATCAACAAAATAATAATTTTTTTATTGGATTTCCCAATGTCGGTTGTTGTTTTCACTTAAAATTCTATCCATTTTAAACAAAAGAGAGACACTTTGAGTGATTTTGGCCACACTGTGCCTCGGATTGAGGCGGGTATAACTTTTACATGTCAAAAATGACCCATGGATAATTTTCCCAAAGTATCAACACAATCTGAATGCATTTGGTCATATTTCCGTACGTCAGTTGTTGTTTTCACTTAAAATTTTGTCCATTTTAAACAAAAGAGAGACACTTTGAGTGATTGCAATGACCCAATGTTATTCAATGGAAATTACCTTCATATAATTATGTCAAGAAATAACATGAAAACACAACATAATGAGCTACTATGTTATAAGTGACCTTTAAACATAAGTTTGTCACTTCTGTGTTTGGAATTTTAAAAATCTGACATTCACGGTTGTGTTCAAGATGATTTTTGGAGTCTAATCAAACAAAGATAATTTTTGGTGCATAGAAACATACCCTTGTGAATAGTAACCTACCCTTATGAATAGTAATATGATCCTTATGAATAGTAAATCATCCAACATAATAGTAACCTTACCCATGAATAATTAAATAAAATTTAGACATCTTAGAAAGTGACAATTTGACCTTAGTAAACGTTTTTGAATTTTGTAACTCATAAATAAATAATTATAATTAATTAATTAATTTAAAAGAAAATTTATTTTATTGAAATGTATTCATTATTTATCAAATCAATGTCTTATAGTTTTTAGATAATTCCATAATACCCTATGTAATTTTGAAAGTCCTATAAAATCAGTTTTAATCTTAATCACTGTTTTTCTTGAGTAAATTATGATTTTAGTTAAATATTAAACTAATAATATTTAGAAATTTATTTTTAAAAAATGGACTTCATTTTTTTATTCTACATGTCAAAAAATGGTAGGGGTAAATTTTTGGGATTTTTCTAAAATACATGATTTTTTATGAATAGTGAAATACCGTAATTTACAAAAAGTAAGCTAAATAAGCTAATTATAGAGTCATGAGTGACGTTCTGCTAATGTAAACCCACTTGGTTCGGGATCACATGATTCAATTACTATTCTTGGTCATTCAAGACTCACTATTCCTTGTATTAGAGGAAATTAATAAACTAATGAATTTTATATTAAGGAAACCCCTCTCCCCTCCACAATAAAAACCACCATTCACTCCCTCATTTCTTCATAACTCTCAAGATCCAAGCCTTCTCTAAACTCTGCTCAAACATCCTCCCTATCCCCTATCCCACGTTGAAGAGCTTCTGGTCTCATCAAAAGACCAATCCTAGCTTCCTTAAAAAGAATCTCAAGAGGATGATTTTAGAGGTAATTTCTCTCCCTCTTCTCCGTTAATTCCCTTTCAAGGTCAAAATCATTTATTGATCTCTCACCACCTATATTCATCTAAATGGTATTGTAACTCCATTATTATACATGTACTGTAATTTTATGATGCTAATGTGATATTATATCATCCAACCCCCTTTCCCTCTTCCTTTTATTTTATTAAAGGGAACGTTGTTCTTGAGGTGTTAATTTTTCACCTTCAAAAAACAACATGTTTTCTTCTTCCATTTCTACCATCAGATCTGGTCATGAAACCATTTTTAGGGTTTAACTAGAGTATTTTATATTTATTATCTTCTATTTCATGTTTTTAACTAACTTATGACCAAATTTATAGTGATAAAATAAAACAAGTTCATTATGATCGAAAAATCGCTCAAATTAACCCAAATAATCATCATTTATTTCTTATCTAATGATTCATCCATGTGGATCTAATTTAATTAATTATAAAATCATTAAAACTCCTATAATATCATTAATAACATGTAATATCAGTTCTGTATGTTTACCCATATTCTACCAAAACTTCAATTTAAGAATACAAGTGAACCACTCAAGAAAACCATCAAAACAAACATTCCAGAATAATGTTTTTAAACTCTATAACTCATACAAAGGAACATAAAATCACATAATGGAAACATACTGAACAATATTAATTTACAAAAGGTTTTTTATTTCTAATTAATTAATATAACATCATTATACAGGAAATTAAAGAGAAGGAATCATTCGGATACAAGGTAAGGGGAAATTCTCGAACCCAACTTTCATCCTTCGGGTTCTCCCTCTTTCACTCCTTTTGATATGGTTACTCCATAAAAATCATGTGTTCATAATTATCATTAATATTTTAGGATATACATGTATGTCACTGGTATTTATGAAAAACCAAATGTTTTCCAAAAGAACTCTTCTTTCAAGAACACACCTTTTACTTCTCATTCAAGATTGATGGTTCTTGTAACATGTATGTTATTCCCTCATTCTTTTGGGAACCCAATGTTTATGAATGTGTTCTTATGAGATGAAACCCATTCCTTTTCATGGGTTTATTATGTTAATTTATGTTATATGTTCATTTTGACATGCATGATAAATGATAATGTTATGATGTGACGGGTGCACTTGGAATTATATAGCGCAATATGAATGTTTAAATGTGATAAGTGCGCCCAGAATTATACAGAACTCTAATGAATTGGGTAAAGTGATGAATCTCATGAGTAAATGTTAAATGATGTATGAAAAATATGATAGCTTTGTTCACAAGTATGTGTGTTAGTTAACCTCTAAAACATGATGTTTCATTTTTATGCATTGCCACATTTCAAGTCTTATATATGCTTCCTCTCATGTTCATGATAATTTTCCCATGTTATTATTATGATCACCCCATGCTATATTGTTCTTATATATCCTCTTTCTGGGCTTCTAGATCTCCCATTTTGATGTATATCCTCAGGTGGCTATATGTACTAAGGACAGGACAAGTGTCAATAAGAAGCTAGAGAAGAAGAAATTAAATAAATGTTTATGCTTGATGTTGTATTTTTTATGTGTGGTCCTTGTTTTCCCAAGTCCATAACGCTTTTGATCCTCTATGTGTAATACTATCATGTTGTTTATCTTTAAAATGACGTAATAATAATGTAATAAAAGGATCGGGTCGTTATAGTGATACTATACACATCGTGCCTCAGATTGAGGCAGGGTTGACTCATAAATCTCACAAATGACAAATGTATCATTATACGAATGTATTGACACAATCTGAATGAATTTGGTTGGATCTCCATATTTCAGTGTTGTTTTCACCTAAAATTATGTCCATTTTAAACATAAAAGATACACTTTCAGTGATACCGGCCACACCATTCCTCGGATAGAGGCGGGGTTGACATGTACATGTCACACATGACCCATAGATCATTCTCCTAAATTATCAACATAATCCTAATGTTTTTGGCCAGATTTCTATATGTGATTTTTTGTTTTCAAAAAAAATTCTACTCACTTTAAACTAAAGAGATAAACTTTGAGTGATACCAACCACACGGTGCCTCAGATTGAGGCAAGGTTGACTCGTACACGTCACACATGACCCATGGATCGTTCTCCAAATGTATCAACACAATACGAATGAGATTGGTTTGATATGAAGGTATTTTTGACATTTTATTGGTTTTTTCTTATCCATTTCCAAATGAAAAGTGATTCATCATTATTGCATGTTGATGGTACATTTCCTCTGTTAAAATAAAAAAATAACTCATTTAAGAAAATATGTATTATTTAATAACAATTAAAATTTTCTTGTGAACATTTACATACACCAATGTTTCATCTTTTGATCTCCTTAACCCCTCTCAAAAATGGAAACCAATTGTACACATCCCCAAGTCAGATCTACATGCTATTTGTGTACAATATTCCATCTGGTATGCATCCCACTCATTTCAGAACAAATCTATATTGTCTTGGGAATATGAGGATTTTTGACTGTCAGAGTAGTACTTCAAAATTTATATATATAAAATAAATATATAATTTAAATGAAATATTTTTTTTTAAATACCTCTTTAGGGATGCTAGTTTGTTGACAGAAAATGATCTCTCTCATAAATTTACAAACATAATAACGCAATAATTATCATTTTTTTATTTAGGACACTGCAAAAAAATTATCATTAAAAGAAAAAGTAACTTCATTATACGTGTTTGGATAGTGAAATTTTGTTATATGTACCATGATATTTTTCCATACGTAGTACTTTCTCGCCTTCTTATGCATAGCCCCTGTCATCGTTCCTTTTTTTAGATGATATTGATGCACCGACCTATCATAACAGAATCCTTAGTAAAAGATAATATAAATTATATTACTTGATATTCGGCCCAAAAAAAGTAGGATGTAGTGTCTTACAAATTCAAAAACTCCATCATGGGTGGTTGGTTTTTTGGATATCTTTTTATTCAATCCAAAAAATAAATCTTTGGAGTATCTAAGTTCACCTCAATTTACAGACAATGTTGCCTAAAAACGCAAAAAGAAATAAGTAATAAAATAAGTGAAAATATAATGAATATGCTTTAATCATATAATTTTACCCCTGCATGGTTGGTATTAGTAAGAGTCTGTCATCTGTAATCTTTCTTTCAAATGTTTTCAGCAATCCTTTCACTATTTCAACCCTTTTTTATGGCTCTAATTTCGTTAGTTGAGTTGATGTTGTGTGAGGACTAATGAGTCTGAATTTGGGCTCAAGGGAAAATTCCTTTAACTATTTTTCATATATACGCCTGCCAATAATATAAAATGCATTTAGTCATAATTATCAAATTATATTAGCTTTTAAGAAAATAAATTCATGAAAACATACCTCATATATAAATTTACAACAGTGACGCCTAGCCAACTGTATTCAAGGATCTCATTTACATTTTCAGCAGCATAAAATTATTTAATTTCCTCTTCATACATATTATTTTAAAAATCCAATATATGACTAATACAAATTTTTATCTTCGTATCCACTTGAGTCTTCAATGCTAATAAATGTGGATAGAGAATAGGTGGTCTTATTATGCTTTCAATATCCCTTTGGGATTGGTTGGTCGATCCTTTAGATGCTTTTGATCACACATTTCTTGTCACCCCATTCACTTTCTCCGTCTATAATAACATTCATTAGTTCATACCTTTTTTCATTAATTGTTAAAGTTTTAGCTTGAAAAAAGTGGAAATAAAAACCTCTTTGTCCACATGTACTCTTACAAGTTGCGATGGTCATGAAATGATTATCCCAATAGCCTTTTAGACCATATGAATATCATTTTCATCAAGTGGAATAGGTATCTGTGCATTTGGCTCATGAGATATAGTAATCATCACTTTCAGATGATCTTTTGGAAGTGGTCTATAATTCATCTTGTCCTTTGGGATGTTGAACATTGTAGCCCTCGCTAGAAGGTGATAGGTGGGTGTTGAAATATATAAATCATAGTCATTATCACCCTGTAGAAGATCAATATAGGAAAATTATTAGTGTTTTTTATTCACATTTCATGGGAACAATTATTAGAATATCGATTACCATGACTAAGATTTCTCTTTGAGAGGAATGGATATCCTCCAAGCTGGTGGGGGTGGGGTGAGATCTTCACGTGTTGTTTGTTCTTGATTTGTGTCTTCCCCATTCTTCCCACCCATAAATGTTTCAAGAAACTCTCCCTACCATTGAATTCATTCTTCAAGAGTTTCTAGTCTTTCACTCATGTGTTTCTTTTCTTCATTTCTATCAGTGGTTTGTTGTTTTCTCAAAATATACTCGAGGTGTCACCCCAAACCCTACACCTCTGACACGACCGTATTGTTTTGGCTGCTTCAAATCCATCGATAATAGGTCTGCATTCGTTACAGGAGTAGATGATTCCTATGACTATCATATATAGTAAAATAAGTAATTATTATTAAGTAATAGAAATTTAAAGTAAAACTTTTAATCATGTCATACGTTCACATATTTCCCACACTTTTTGTGTGTTTTCATTTACTAGATTCCATTCCTTATTCACACATGCCTCCTTCCATAGCATGTGATGTGGGATGGAAGTGTCTTTGGAATTAGACTCATCAATCTACATATAAATATAGAAAGATAATTATGATGTTGTTTCTCGGAACCTAACAAAATTACTATAAATTTTAAATATGTACAATTTTTTTCTCTTGTGAAGCATACCCCATCCTTACTTTACGATAGGGGTATGTTGGTTTTGATTCACATTCCTTATTTTTAGTACTGAGTTGTTGTTTCATAACTAAAATATTAACAATCAAAGTGATAAATACATGTATCCTCAAACAATGTATTATCATCCACAATGTACCTGAAACTTCCCATTCCAATAGCAGCCAATAAATGCATCCCATGCTACTTAGGATATCAGGTGAGCATAGACAAGGGGTGGGTGCGGGTTTATTTTACATTTGGAATCTTTCAGGTAACATTTTGGTAAAATAGTTTGAAAACCTCGATGAATCCTTCCTACAAGCCTTAGTAAATAATTCATTTGTGAATCTTCTACTATAAATATACTCTGTAAGAGATTAAGAAGAGTAAGAAAATGTTTCATTATTTTATTTTCTAGTAAAATAAAGAAATAATATCATAATGTTTCCATAATTTCTTCCCAGATCATAGCCTTCCTCCCGGACACAACATGGTGCCATGAATCTATGTCAATCAGCACGCATTGTCGAGTAACAATTCCAATGTAACTGCTAAACATAGACTTATTGGGATTCACATGTTGGCCTCATGCATTCCATCTGACATCAAATTTTATGCCTTTGGTTTTCACCTTAATACCTTTGGCTAACACCATCAAACTACGAAGCACTTGTGTTTTCAATGATGTCGGTCCTTCATCCCCGACCATTTCATTGATATCAATATCATCTATATGTTTATATAAAATGGTAGTAATGGCATGTGTTGATGGTTGTTGGACCTCAACACTATGAGCAACAAAAGGTTCAGAAACATGTTGTTTCTCTACACTATGAGTAGCAGCAGCAGCTGCTTGAGAGACTTGTTTAACCTCGAGGTTAGGAGCACAAGAACGTGAAGAAGTCATTATCTGTAAAAGTGGATGAACAATTAATTTAGATTACATAAATTCAACAATGATAAAATAATGACATGAGATAACAAGATCTATATTAAAAATATATATAACTTGTTTATTGAACTCTCTATCTTTTTTTCAAAGGCTAAAGGTATTTGAATCCTCTATTTAATATCCAAATCCTTTCATTCTGGTCTCCTCTATCATACAAAACATCATCTACATTGGGACCGCTAAGAAATGATTGTGATTTACCATTCAAAGGATCGCCCTCAAATGAATTTTCATTAGACCATTCAATAGTTTTGGAGGATAACAGAATAATTGACCACATTCAGTTTGCAGGATCTAGAACATAAAATTCTTTTACCAATTGTGATTCCATTATAAATTGTTCGTCTATATACTCTTCTTTACTAAAATCAACTTTCACAAATCTTAAATTCATCTATTTTAACTCCATTGGTGTTATCAACACATTTGAATTTAAAAATCAACAATTGGAATGTTGTATAATCCAACTCCCATATTTTTTTTATAATGAAAAAGTATGACATACTCGCATAAATTGGATTTATGTCCTTACTACCAGGAACATGCATCGCTTTAGCCACAAGTGTAACTCCGCTATTTTGAATGGTATTATATTAATCATGTTCATATGTATAGAATGTATAACCATTAATTACATAACAATTGTAAGATAATACATACACACTTGGTCCGACAGCTAGCCATCAAAGTAGTTCTGAAATAGAATTCATATTTTTCAGCTTACTCCTTAAAAATATGGTTCAGAAGCCATATTATAAACTAGTGATTATGTGTATTTCATACCCATTTTTCATCCCTTGATGGATTAAACTACCTAAGAATTTCGATGTGGGTTTCAATATATAGAGAAACCTCCCAACTGTAATGAAAAACATAAAGGTGGGCTTGATCTCGATCTGTAATATTGATTCCCCCAACATCTCTTCTAAAAAATCATTCACCCTCAACGCATCCAATGTGATGATATTTTGGGAGACCAATGCTTTTCACATTAGATAAGTATTCAATACAGAATTCAATGGCTTCCTCAAAAATATATCGCTCCATAATACAACCCTCTAGCTGACTTCTATTTTTGACATACCCTTTCAAAATATTCATATACCGTCCAATGGGGTACCTCCATCTATAGTGCACAAGACCACAAAGTTTAATCTCTCTCACCAAGTAAACCATCAAATGAACCATCATGTCAAAAAATGATGGTAGGATGAACATTTATAATTCATATAATATGATTACAATTTCTCTTTCCATAGCTGGAAATTTCCCTGGGTCTAAAACTTTGTTTCATATAGCTATGAAAAAGAAACAAAGTCTGGATAACGTATGATGAACATTCTGGGGGAAGATGCAACATAATTCTATAGGAATTAAATCTTTCACCAAAACATTGAAGTCATGTGATTTCAAACCTTTTAACATCAAATCTTTCAATGACCCAATGTTCTTGATATTTGATGAATATCCCTCTGAAACCTTTACATCATTGATGAAGTTGAAAAACTGATATCTCTTCTCCTTGGAAAGAGTGTAAGCAGCTGGAGGAAGAAACATTCGATTTTCACCCTTCACGGGAGCCAACTCTTCATGTATTCCCATGTCAACCATGTACGACCTTGCCTTAATTCCTTCCTTTGTTTTTTCAGGGTCATTTAGCAATATTTTGATAACATTATCACATAAATTTTTCCACATTCATAACATCAAGATAATGTTTGACGTATAGAGAATTTCAGTAAGGAAATTCCAAAAAAAACTGATCTCTTTTTCGTACCAATTTTTATAAGGATTTTCGAAAATGGTTTACCAAAAAAATGTTTTCACATATTTTACTTTCTCAAATAGCTGATCACCTATTAGTGGATATGGTGTTGTGCATTGTTATGAACTTACATTGAATGATGTCGTTCAAGATCGGTACTTATGCCTAAAAGGTATAAATCTATGATGTCCTAGAAACACTGATTTTGAGGAATGTTTCAACCTAATTGATTCTGTATATTTTTTGCACATAGGACACCCTTGAGTTCCTTTAAAGATATAGCCTAAAAAATTTCTATAATCAGGGAAATAATTTATCATCCCTTACAAATCTATCTCAACATGAAGTATTCACTTTTATAATAATCATACAACATAACACCAGAATCCCAAAATAACTTCACATCCTAAATCAAATGATCCAAATAAACATCAATATCATTACCTGGTTGTTTTGGTCCTGATATAAGAATTGATAACATGATGAGTTTCTATTTCATGCATAACCAGGGTGGAAAGTTATAATTTACCAACATAACGGGCCATGTACTATGAGTGCTGGATTGAAAACCAAAAGGATTCACTCCATCTGTAGATAATGAAAGAGTAAAGATTCTCAGCTCATTTCCAAATTCTGTAACCTCATGATCAATTCCCTTCCATTGAGGAGATTTTGTCGGGTGACATAATTTCCCATCTTTATTTCTTTTCTCTGCATCCCATGACAATTTTCTTGTAGTTTCTTCACTTCCATATAGACGCCTAAACCTTGGAATTATTGGAAAGTACCATATAATTTTTGTAGGACTAGATTCATCTTTCTTGTATTGGGAAGCAGCACACATTAGTCATTTTTTAAGTTAATTGTTCTCCTAGAAAAATAGTATACAGTCTTTCGGGCAGGCATGTATTCTTTTAGAAATTATACCAATCGAGCGTAGCATTCATTTAGCTTCATATGTCCGGCTGGGAAGCTCATTATCTTCTGGGAGCATGTCATTCAAGAGACAATGTACTTCTGTAAACCTAACATCACTTCATATGTTTCCTGAATTCAATTTATACAACTTCAGTACAACAGACAATGTTGTATATTTAGTGAAACCACCATACAATGGCATCTTTGCAGAACTCTTTAACTTCTCAAACAATTTTTTGTAATTGCAGAGTTCATCTTCAACTGTCCTTGTCATTTCCTCAATACAATCTTCATCATCATTAACATTTTTAATCACATCCTCTATATGGTCTTCTTTATTTTCCATATTTGTAATCATTGATGATCCATAAAATGGAGTTTTATCCTAGCAAGTAGCTACATTCTCTTTTTCTCCATGTTTATTCCAAAATCTATAACTCTGATCTATTGTGTGATATATCAAATGTTCTTACAACTCCTCTAAATTAATTAGTCTAGAATAACAATAATGTAAACATGGAAAAAGTATTTAAGAAGTATCATTTTCATGATCCTTTGCAAACAAGATGAACTCCTTCACTCCATTCTCATACTCAATTGTCAAATGATTAGCATCAATCAAATATTTAGTAATATCCATCCTATTTGATTCTCAAATATTATTATTTGTGATTCAAATACACAAAACAAGACTTCCAAATATAGTAAAAGAGAACAACTTAATAAAATATTGATTAATAGAGCCTAACCATTTCTAGTAAAGATTTGGAAATCAACAGAACCAGGATAGACCCCCCATCAAAATCAACACACTCTCCATCCCCCTTACCAATAGTTCTAGAAGACACCACCCTTGAAACAAAACATTAAATATCCTTTTAACCACCCCTACCAACCACCTTATTCATAATAAAATAATCACATTAAACAACCCAAAACTAGTGATCAAACTCAAATAAAATGAAAACAATGATACAATTTTGATGAGAAAACTAATATAGTAGATACATTTCCAATCATAAAGGGGTTCGTAGGGGAGACAAATAACCTAGACTTATCCAAAATAACTAAGGAATATCATAGGTTGTGTTACCAAAATTAACATAAGAAATAGAAAATTGGGTTTAGTGAACATAAATTCTATCATGAACTTCTAAATGATATGCAATAACTCCCACTCACCATCCCCAAACTTGTACGTAATATCCACAGACACATCTTACATCCATTCTATAAAAAAGAACATTCCCATAAAAAGGGATAAACAAAAATCCCATAGAGTTAAAAAAACGCCCACATGGGGGAGAAGGACCACATTGACTATCCCTACCCAAAACTCAAACCACCTTTCAAACCTCCTCTCACTAAATGTTAATACCTTCCATAATATTAATACCTACCATAAATAGATTATTTCCCAAAAGCATGACCTTTAGATTAGAAATATTCTGATACATTTAGTTAAAAAAGAAATATTCTTCCTTTTTATTCTTATGAATCATTAAATTTGGACAAACACGCTAACCAACTCTATAAAATTCATATTTTCATTGGAATTTGAAGGCAAAGAGAGATAAATAATTCCATTGAAAATAATTCAACTGAGTCTTTTAGTATAAAATGGAAAGAGGGTATTGGTTAATAAAGGGGTGAGGTCAATAACTCAAGACATAAACATGCCTAGACTCTCAAACCAAACTCGCCACATCCCAAAATTTTATCAACTAAAACATGACCATCCATCTAAATAAAACTAATCAATACTGAAACCAAGAAACACCAAGAATCATGGGGAACTCATACTACTGATTCCCTCATTGCATCACCATTGAAATAGATCAACTATACAGTTATGGTACACCTTGAGATACTCAGCCCTAAGGAATAATTCCCACCCTACATCTAGAAAATATCATCACTCCCTTATTCCTCATTCCATTAGGACCACAACTCAAGGCACCACCTTTAGCCTTATAAGAAACTCGAAGAAAACCACTCTTGATAACTTCATCACAATCTCTCATCTACAACAAAAACCTCAAACATAAACTCGAAACCTTCTTTAGAATCTCTAACCTCAAAGAAGACTCAAAATTGTGGGATTTCATTTATTCATCAACCAAGTGTTCTAAAAACTAGACCATCAATGCACAGATGTGAATCCCAAGGGAGATCACATTGTATCCCACATGATTGAATTCTATGACATTCTGTATACACTCCTACTTCTATATCTAGGGAATAAAACACTTCATAAAACCACTTTTTACTGAGCATGATTTTATATCCATCATTCTCAAACTACCCTTAAAAGTAATCCCACTACTAAGGAAACCAATAAATGAGCTAGAATATTTTACAATTCAAAACCCTCCTCAACTGCTTCAAGAAAATTCTTAACCATATGACCCAACACCTAGACAATAAACATCAACACCTCCTACTGTTGAAATTTGACAACACTCAATCCCATGTCTCTTTCTACATCCTGCGCACTTTACCATGATAATGTTTTAACATGTTTAAGAATCAAAATTAATAAATTTAATCCAGAAAATTAAATAACCTACCAACACCAAGGGATACTCTTCCACACTAAAAGATTGATATATACCCCAACACTTATAAACTAACAACGAATTCATAATCCATTACACAATATTATATTCCTATGAAATCATCACCAAAGATCAAATATGGGAAGACAATAATAAAACCTCATCGAAAGGAATCCCAAACACTTGATGTAGGGTTCGCGGGGAGTAGGGTCTCGTGGGGAGAAGGAGAAACAGGGTTCATGAGGTGGAGGATCCGTGAAAGTGTTTTGAGGGGGGGATAACAAGTAGGGTTCGCGACAGAATAGGGATATTGGCGGAGTAGGGCTATCAGAAGTGGAGTTATGGAAAAGAGAAGAGCGGTGGAGTAAGGCTAACGGTGGCGGAGGTGCTGAAATGAAAAGAGAGGCAGAGTATGGATACCAGCAGAGGAGGTTTGGCAAAGTCAAGAGTGGTGGAGTAGTGCTAACGGTGACGGAGGTCCTGCAAAGAGAATAGCGGTGGAGTGGGGATAGCGGCGGCGGAGGTTCGGAAAAGAGAAGATCAGGGGAAGGCAGTTGTCACAGGGGTACATTCCGGTGTGAGTGATAGGGTGTGATAAATAGAGGGCATCGTTCACCCCATTTTATAAAATGGGAATATGGTTTTATTAGCACTTGAAAAGCACTGATAAAGGCACCCTTTATCAGCACTTTTTTAGCACTCATAAAGGGTGCTCTTTAAAATTCTATAAAAGTGCTGATAAAGTGACCCTTCATCAGCACTAAAATTTAAGTGCTGATAATGGGTGATCTTTATCAGTTATTTTCTAGCACTGATAAAGAATTCATTTATGATTTCCAGAAAGACACTGATAAATGGAATTCATTATCTGAACTTTTTTCTTAGCACTGATAAATGGGGCACTTCACTTTCCCATTTTTGTAGTATTGAGTCCTATCTAAACATATGAGTTGAATTGATGATTATGGTCAAATATGATGGTCCTAGGTACCCCATAGAGATCCATCACTTTTTCCATGTACCGCCTTGCCAAAACAACCATGGTACTTGACTCCCAAATCACAAGAAAATGAAATTCAATATATAGTCCCCAAAATGGAATCACATAACCCCTATTCATGGGGTAACCTAGTGATTAAATCCATCAAGTTGTCCTCCTACTTGCACATGGGGGAATCTAATGTTTGAAACCACCCTACATAGACACATTTATATGTTTTCAACGGCTATAAGTGAAGTCTTTTAAATGATTGTAATAAAATTTATCATAAAAATGCATAAGCTTTTAAAAAACCAATTTTTTGAGGATCTAAAAGAAATATAATATGAAACATTGTAAATAATATAAATTAATAACTACTAAAATTTATTACCTGACACTAAAGAGGCTACATCCACTCTTGATTTTATATGTGTTTGATAAAGATCACATAGTGGAAAACATAAGCATCCCACATTCATCGCTATCTACAGGATGATCTTAATCACTCAAAATTAAAGATTTATTTAGAAACCTCCAAGATATGATTGTATATTTTAGTGAAAAGGATGAATATGAAAGAGAAATTAAGGTCAAGGAGTATCATATAGGTATGGAATATTCAAACACAATCCAAAACCATTACATAGATGTCTCATTTATAAGCTTAAATGATTCTCTGTAACATCCCATGTAAGTAATGAATAATAGATATTTTTTTCTATGTCTATTTACGAATTAGATAGTGTTTTAGAGGCTTAAAACGAGAATAAATTCAATCTTAAGCATGGAATACACTAATATTTTTTAAAAGATTGTTTTACTGCCTTTTGATGGAAAACCACTTTTAAGTCAAAATTTTGACAATTTTATAAGCTCTATTTGTCAAAATAAACATATTCTTTATGATTGGGACATTTAAATTTACATTGGATAATTTTTTGGTATTTTTCTGACAATGTTCATTTTTTAATGAATAGTGAAAATTACTGCATTTTACATCAAAACTGCCTTTTCATCTAATTTAATTATACGGTTAGATTAAATTTTTAATTGGTTTTAAAGTTTAATTAGAATATATTTTTACCATTAAATACAATATTGGTCATTATAATTAATTTCACTTTGGAATTGGGCATAAACTAATGCCAAACTTTTCAAAGATATTGTTTCAAAAAAAAAACCCGCTATTTGTTTTGACAACGGGAAATATTATTAAATTAATTATTGCAATTTCTGTGTTTGGAATTTGGTAAAATGGATTCCATATTTGGAATCATAAGGTATAAATTATGTAATTAAGACTCTTTTGTTTTTGGACTTTGTAAATAGTAACGATGGTAATTATCGTTAATTGTCTTGATTAATTAGTAATCGGATAGTTAAGGATAATAAAATAATATCATAATAATATCAAATTACCCCAACATGTGTCCTAATGCTAATGGTTGTGTCATGGACGACCATGGGATGCCTTGTTCCAAACCTGGGGACCCCATGGAATCCCTTTTGTGTGATAATGACTTTTTATCTTTTTATTTTTTAAAGAAACTAAATATAACAAAGAATGTATCACCTGAGTAAAACATTTTTAATTTTTCCTACAGAAATGATATATTGGACTATAAATATTTATTGTAAAGCTAAAACGTTTTCATACATCATAGTATTTTTTTATAATTTTTGGACATTAAATAAATTAAGATATACATGACACCATGATGATGCAGCGATTACCTCATTATTTAAAGATTTAAATAAAATGAAAAGATATTGTAAAATCTAAGACCTACACTTGTCAAAAACCTATTTTATGGGTGTATTTCGAACTCTTATCACCTTATTGTTGAAATACATTAATGTGGGATGTTTAAAATTTGAAAAAGATTTGATAATAAAGTAACATTTTATACCTTTCCAAGAGTGCCCCTCCTCTCCTCTTATAAAAGGCCCCCACCTCTACCTCCTTACCCACACCACTCAAGCCTTTCGCTCGGCCAAGCTCTGCTCATTTTGTCTCGAATAACATCACTGTTAAAAACAAATATCCTTTACCTCATATCGATGATTTGTTTGATCAACTCCAGGGAGCTTAGTATTTTTCAAAGATTGACCTGAGATCGGGGGACCCTCAGTTGAAGGTAAAGGAAGTAGATGTTCCAAAGACCGCCTTTCATACAGGATATGGCCATTATGAATTTTTAGTGATGCATTTCGGGCTAACCAATGCACCTGCTGTATTCATGGACCTTATGAATAGAATTCTTCATGAGTTCTTGGATAAGTTTGTGGTTGTTTTCATTGATGATATTTTGGTGTTTTCTAAAAGTAAAGAAGAGCATGAAAGTCATTTAAGGGTTATTTTGAAAATCGAAAAGGAAAAGAAATTTTATGGGAAATTCAGAAAGTGTGAGTTTTGGTTGCAACAAATTTCTTTCCTTGGTCACATTGTTTCTAAAGATGGAATAACTATTGATCCTACAAAAACAAAGGTTGTTGATGAATGGCAAAGACCCACAAATGTAACTGAGATTCGTAGCTTTCTTGGTTTGGAAGGCTATTACCGAAGGTTTGTGAGAAGTTTCTCCTGGTTATCTAGTCCAATGAAAAATCTGACTCGGAAGGGTGTTATGTTTATCTGGACAAAAGAATGTGACGATTTTTTTCAGGAACTGAAAAGAAGGTTGGTGAATGCTCCAATTTTGGAACTACCTTCCAGGAATGGGGAGTTTGTTATCTATGGTGATGCTTCATTAAAAGGAATTGGTTGCGTCCTAACGCAGAATGATCAGGTAATTTCTTATGCTTCACGTCAGTTGGAAACTCATGAGGTAAATTACATTACACATGATTTGGAATTAGCTGCTGTTGTTTTTGCTTTAAAAATTTGGAGGCATCATTTGTATGGAGTAAAGTGTGAAATATATACCGATCACAAATGTTTAAAGTATATATTCACTCAGAAATAATTGAACATGAGACAGAGGAGACGGATAAAATTAATCAAGGATTATGATTGAACAATTCATTACCATCTAGGAAAAGAAAATAAAGTGGCTAATGCTTTGAGTCGAAAAAGTAATGCTTCATTAACAGTGTTGCCTTTGGAACGTGATCCTTTGGGTAAGGATTTGATGAACTTTGACATAAAAGTTGTTGGTGTAGGATGTCCTTCTGTTTTGTTTCAGGTATCAGTGAAATCTTCTCTATCAGACAGAATTAAGTAAGCACAGAAGAAAGACAGTGAGTTGTAGAAAAAGGTATAACTAGTTCAGTAGGGTAAGTTTCCTGAATTCAACATTTATAATGATTGTGTTTTGAGATTTGATAAGAGATTGTGTGTGCCTTGTGATTCACATTTGAAGAGAGAGTGGTTGTCTGAAGCTCATAGTTCTCCGTTTTCAGTTCATTTGGGCAGTACTAAGAGGTATAGAGATCTTCAGGAGTATTACTGGTGGGACGGAATGAAAAGAGATATTTCTGATTTTACTATGATGTGTTTCACTTGTCAACAGGTTAAAGCAGAGTTGCAGTTATTGAAAGGGATGCTTTAGCCTTTACCAGTGCGAGAGTGGAAATGGGAAAATATATCCATGGACTTCGTTGTGGGATTGCTGAAGACACCTCAAGGTAATAATGTAATCTGGGTTATTGTTGATCGCTTGACTAAATCTGCTCATTTCCTTGCTATACGAGATTATTTTTCCCTAGATCAACTTTCTCATTTGTATCTTAAAGAGATAGTCAGGTTACATGGAGTTCCTCTCTCCATTGTATCTGACCATGATCCGAGATTTACTTCTAACCTTTTGAAAGGCCATCATAAGTGTTGGGTACTGAATTAAATTTTAGTACATCTTTTCATCCTTAATAAGATAGGCAGTCAGAACGAACGATTCAGACATTGGAGGATATGCTACGTGCTTGTTCGATGGATTATCAGGGATGTTGCGACCAACATCTTTCTTTGGTTGAGTTTTCTTATAATAACAGTTTTCATTCTAGTATACAGATGGCACCATTTGAGGCATTTTATGGGAAGTAGTGTCGAACTCCAACTTTCTGGGATGGAGTGGGTGAAAGGAAGTTGATGGGACCAGAATTGGTAGAAGAGTTTGTAGAAAAATTTCAGCTGATACAGAGACACATGAGAACAGCTCAGAGCAGGCAGAAGAGTTATGCAGACAATAGGAGGAAGGATCTCTCTTTTCAGGTAGGTGGTCATGTTTTTCTCAAAGTATCACCATGGAAAAGTGTGATGCGATTTGGTAAGAAAGGAAAGTTGAGTCCAATGTTCATTAGACCATATGAAATTCGGGAGAGAGTTGGATCAGTTGCATACCGAGTGGCTTTACCTCCGAGTTTATCTCAGGTACACAATGTTTTTAATGTCTCAATGTTAAGGAAGTACATGCCAGATCCATCTCATGTTTTGAGTCCAGAGGTAGTTCAGCTGGAAGAGAATCTATCTTATGAGGAAAAATCAGTCTAGATTCTTGACCATAGGGAGAAAGTGTTGCGGAATAAGGTGATTCATCAAGTAAAGGTGTTGTGGGAAAACCACATGAGTGAAGAGCCAATATGGGAATCTGAAAATGCAATGAGGGATAAATACCCCCACTTATTCAATAAGTAAGTAAATTGTGGGGACGCAATTTTTTAAAGGGGGGGAGGATGTAACATCCCAAGTAAGTAACGAATAATATATTTTTTTATCTATGTATATTTATGAATTAGATATTGTTTCAGAGGCTTAGAATGAGAATAAATCCAATCTTAAGCATGGAATACTCTAATATTTTTTAAAAGATTGCTTTACAGCCTTTTGATGGAAAACCACTTTTAAATATAACTTTTGACAATTTTATAAGCACTATTTGTCAAAATAAACATATTTATTATGATTGGGACATTGAAATTTATATTGGATAATTTTTTGGTATTTTTCTGACAATGTTCATTTTTTTATTGAATAGTGGAAAATACTGCATTTTACATCAAAACGGCCTTTTCATATAATTTAATTATATTTTTAGATTATCTTTTTAATTCGTTTTAAAGTATAATTAGAATATATTTTTACCATTTAATCCAATAGTGTTCATTATAATTAATTTCACTTTGTAATTGGGAATAAACTAATGCCAAACTTTTCATAGATATTGTTTCAAAAAACCCCGCTATTTGTTTTGACAACGGGAATTATTTTTAAATTAATTATTTCAATTTCCTTGTTTGGAATTTGGTAAAATGGATTGGATATTTGGAATCAGAAGGTCCTAATTCTGTAATTAAGACTCTTGTTTTTTGACTTTGTGAATAGTAACGACGGTAATTATCGTTAACTATCTTGATTAATTAGTAATCGGGTAGTTAAGGATAATAAAATAAAATCATAATAATATAAAATGACCCCAAAATGTGTCCTAATGATACTGGTTGTGTCATATCTGACCATGGGATGCCTTGTGCCAAACTTGGGGACCCCATGGAATCACTTTTGTGTGATAATGACTTTTTATTTTTTTTATTTTTTAAAGAATGTAAATATAACAAAGAATGTATCACCTGAGTAAAACATTTTTAATTTTGTCTACATAAATGATATATTGAACTATAAATATTAATTGGAAATATAAAAAGATTTCCTACATCATATTATTTTTATTTTATAAATTTTAGACATTAAATAAATTAAATTATATATGACACCATGATGATGCAGTGATTACCTCATTATTTAAAGATTTAAATAAAATGAAAAGATAATATAAAATCTAAGACCTACACTTGTAAAAAGCCTATTGGATGGGTGGATTTCGAACTCTTATCACCTTATCCTCGAAATACATCAATGTGGGACCTTTAAAATCCGAAACTCATTTGAAAATAAGATAACATTTTATACCATTCCAAGAGTGCCCCTCCTCTCCTCTTGTAAAAGGCCCCCACCTCTACCACCTTACCCACACCTCTCAAGACTTTGGCTCGGCCAAGCTCTCCTAATTTTGTCTCTCCAAATCCCTATCCTCATCCTATAAGCCTTACCTTAGTCAGGAAGCTCTTCAACAAACCCTTTTGGTTCAAACCAAAGGGAGTTACCCGATTTAAAGGTAATGTCTTCACTTGTGTTCTTTTGTTTTATTTTGCTTCTCGAACCCCCTAAACTCTTTTTATTCATTTATTTTTTAACAACACTAGTATATTCCATATACTATTATGTTGATATAAGAATATTCGTGCTAAAATTAACCACACCAACATCTAATGGTTAAAGAACATACTATTTCCATGGATGGAAAATTTCTGCCTCAAGAAACGATGATTGTTCAACATTAATATAACACCTTCAAAGGTGGCCATTAAGATGTCACTATATTTATATATGATGTATAATATTTTTATCTTTGACTTAAGCTTTTGTATTTTTCATTTATGTCATACCTTTATGCTTTCCATTATAGGTAAATGTGATATCTTCATTTTAGGAAGTGCGGACTACCGCCCCCTCAAAGTGATTTGATTCGTTAATACCATATGTAGTATGTATAAAGGATATATTTAATGATATTATATATCATATTATACTGAAATTGTAACATACCTTTATATCATTATGATTTCACTCCATTAAGTAAGAAATTTAAATGAAAGTAGTGTTCATGCGTACGTACGGCTTACCGTCTCCATGAACGGTGCATTTCATTTCATACCTCTAAATGTTATGTAATATTATAAATGAATGTATATACTGGATATATATGATATATATGATATCTAAATCATGAATATAATTCGGTATATAATGTATATTTTACCCCATGAACAACTTGTAATTATAATGAATTTATTTTGACTCAAGTACCAATGATCGACAAAACGACCATTATTAACATAAATAATTACATAGTGTTCATAACATGGTAATAAGTGATATAAAAAGAATAATGAACTTGAAAAAGGTTCTTAAGAAAGTAGAAATTAACTCAAGTTTATTATTCAGGACATTAAAGAATGATCGAGTCAAGTCAGACCTGAGGTATGGGAATTCATCTCAATCTCCTTTCATTGAGGAAAATTTTGTTTTATACACAACTTTATTTTATACGGTGAATAAACCCCTTTGAAATTTAATTTTACTCAAAATGAGTCATTTTTATACGAAGCGTTTACTAAACGACAAAAGGGAATGTTTTTTTCGTACGTATGCATCGACAACGACTTCTCCGCCGCAGTGACCATTATTTGAGTTTCAGCTTCCTCTACAAGCCATTACTTTTTTTTAAAATGAAAAATAAATACCATTTTTTACTTTTCTTTTATTTTGGTATTGAAAATGGTTTTCATAATGTTTTTATATCAATGTCTTGTATTGATATATTGTGATTGAAAAGTGGAAGTGTTATGTTTCCTTTATGCGTGTTTTATGTGATACGATTATGTTATGGTTCTTGGGAATTATTATGAAGAAGGGTGGTTTCGTGATAAAATAAGGGCGGGTGAGCCCGATATAGCTCTCCAATGCATTGGGTAATGCAAAGGAGTTAAACGTTAAGGTTTCTTCGAAGAGATTTCGGGAATATACTATGATGGGTATTCCAAATGTAACCAAGAGGGTTACTCCCTACGTAAGAATGTTATTAATGCCTCAAGTTACCTTTATGTCTTATGATTTCTATGATTTATTCATGATTTGATGAGGTATGTTAAAATGCTTATGTTTTATGAGTAAAGTATGATTTCATACATGGACTAATGTTTTCTTTTCGTAGTTTTATATCCCTTACTGAGCTTTTTTATGCTCATCCCAAGTTTTTGAAATGTTTTTCACAGGTCAACGGAAATTACATGATGTGATGATAGTGTCAAGGATGTGTCAAGAAAGAATCCATGTTTTATTTTAAATATGTTTCCGTTGATGGGAAAAATGAGTACTCTCTTTTATGTAACCACTTTGTTTAAATGTGGAATGCAATGCATGTTTTATGATCTAATTCTCTAAAACTCTAAACCTGAAAAGATCCTCAATGTTTATTCTTCAAGTAACTCAAGATTAAGTAATGTTTAAGGATGGGGCTTTATAGTTGGTATCATAGGTCGGTTTAGATAACTTTAGGAGTTAGAATTCTATTAAATGATTATCCAAAAATATCATTTTATGGTCAAATTGAAATGATATAGCATTTGAAGATTACCATGCTGCTTCATCTAAGACAAGTTTGTTCAGAATGGTTTTCCGCAGAGGAAACAGGGAAGCAGTGCTAGGAAGGCATATAGAAGGAAATGACCTTCCGAATCAACATCCTGAGATGGTCGGAATCAGAACCAAATAGTTTGTTACAGTAATGGCAAAATTGACTCAAGCGATAAATGGTGGAGGTATCCATGCACGAGATCAGCCATATCAACCACAGAAGAACATGTCAGTTGTGGAACATTTCATGAGGCAACATCCCCCATCATTCAAGGGATCATCTGACCCTGTGCTAGCTGCAGGGTGGATTAAATCACTAGAGAAGATTTTTGATGTCATGTGGTATTCAGAAAATCAAAAGTATAGTCTTCATATTTACCGTTTTGAGGGTGAAGGAGATCCGTGGTGGTCGATGGTTAAAAATATCAGGGATGCTGATGAGATTGATGCTCTCAATTGGGATGAATTCAAAGGTATGTTTCTTGAGAAATATTTTCCTAAGGCTGTTAGACTTAGGATGGAAAAAAAATTCTTGGAATTGAGGCAAGAGGAAGACTCAGTGGCTGCTTATGAAGAAAGGTTCACTCGTTTTGCAAGGTATGCTCAAAATTTTATCCGAGACCTTGATAGTAAAATCAATCATTTTTACTCAGGATTAAAGCCAAAATAACAAAGGTCATTAGCTTCTCGTGAGTTCAAGAGTTTTAAAAATCTTGTTTCATGTGCTGAGAATGTGGAAATGGAGTTTGCCAATGATCAAGTGTTCTATAACATCCAACAGAAGAAGAGGCTGAGGTGGCCGGAGAAAGGGAAGAATTTTTCAAAAATGTCTGATGGTAAGAAAACTATGTTTCCAGTTTGTGATATATGTGGTAAAAGGAATTCTGGGGAATGTCTTCTAATTCTGGAAAGTGCTACCAATGTGGTAAGATGGTACATAAGGCTCGTGATTGCACTGAAAAAGATCAAGGTGATGCTAAGACCAAATTTGATTTACAGTTAGTGAAATGTTTTAAGTGTAATGAGGTGGGTCACTATGCAAACGAGTGTCCGAAAAAGAGCTCGAGTGATGGGAAGCAGTCAGACTACAAGCAGAAAGGGGTGGTGAAATCATTTGCAACTACTTCAGAAGATGTTGGGCCATCAAATGAAGTGGTATCAGGTACTTTGTTTTCTTTTAGATTATTCCAGTGTGTTGTTTGATTCTGGGTCTACACATTCTTTTATCTATGAAAACATTTCTAGTAAAATGGGAATACCATCTCAATAAATGACTCTTGAACTTGTGGTAAAAACACCTGGGGGAAATTTTGAGGCAAAAAGAATTTATAAGAATCTTCCTATCATTATTCGTGGAAAGAACCTACTTGAAAACCTTATTGTTTTTCCTCTAGTAGAGTTTGATGTTATCTTGGGTATGGATTGGCTCTCTGTTTACCATGCTAAGATTGATTGTAGAGCTAAAGTAGTTTCCTTTTAGAAAGACTTTAAGTTTGTGTACAAGAATGAACCCTTACTGTTGATAACCTATCAAGAGGCTGAGAAACTTGTAAAAGATTGAAATGAATGTTACCTTGCACATATTGTTGAAAACAATGGAACTGTTCATATTAATGATGTGCCAATGGTAAATGAGTATCCTGATGTTTTTCCTGATGAGCTGCCTGGAATAATACCAGATCAGGAAGGTGAGTTTACTTTTGACTTAATTCCTGATGCTAAGACAATTTCAAAACCCCCTTATCGAATGGCTCAAATTGAACTTTTAGAGTTGAAGGAGAAATTGCACACCACCATGGGGTGCTCTTGTTTTATTTGTTAAAAAGAAATATAGTTCTATGAGACTTTGCATTGATTATAGAGCCTTGAATAACATCACTGTTATGAACAAATATCCTTTGCCTCATATCGATGATTTGTTTGATCAGCTCCACAGAGCTCGGTATTTTTCAAAGATTGACCTGAGATCGGGGTATCATCAGTTGAAGGTAAAGGAAGAAGATTTTCCTAATACCGCATTTCGTACAAGATATGGCCATTATGAATTTTTAGAAATGCCTTTTGGGCTAACCAATGCACCTACTGTATTCATGGACCTTATGAATAGAATTTTCCATGAGTTCTTGGATAAGTTTGTGGTTGTTTTCATTGATGATATTTTGGTGTTTTCTAAAAGTAAATAGGAGCATGAAATTCATTTAAGGGTTAGTTTGAAAACCTTAAAAGAAAATAAATTGTATGGGAAATTAAGAAAGTGTGAGTTTTGGTTGCAACAAATTTCTTTCCTTGGTCACATTGTTTCTAAATATGGAATAACTGTTGACCCTGTAAAAAAAGGTTGTTGAAGAATGGACAAGACCCACAAATGTAACTGAGATTCATATCTTTTTTGGTTTGGCAGGATATTACCGAAGGTTTGTTAGAAATTTCTCCCGGTTATCTAGTCCAATGACAAATCTAACTCTAAAGGGTGTTAAGTTTATCTAGACAAAAGAATGTGATAATTGTTTTCAGGAATTGAAAAGAAGATTGGTGAATTCTACAGTTTTGGCACTACCATCAAGGAATACGGAGTTTGTTATCTACAGTGATGCTTCATTTAAAGGACTTGGTTGCATCCTAATTCAGAATGATCAAGTAATTTCTTATGCTTTACGTCGGCTCAAAACCCATGAGGTAAATTACCCTACACATGATTTGGAATTAGGTGTTGTTGTTTTCGCTTTAAAATTTTGGAGGCATCATTTTTACAGAGTAAAGTGTGAAATATATACTGATCACAAATTTTTAAAGTATATATTCACTCATAAAGAATTGAACATGAGATAGAGGAGATGGATATAATTAATCAAGGATTATTATTGTACATTTCATTACCATCTGGGAAAAGAAAATAAAGTGTCGGATGCTTTGAGTCGAGAAAGTAATGCTTCATTAACAATGTTTTGTTTGGAATGTGATCCTTTGATTAAGGATTTGATGAACTTTGGCATAGAAGTTGTCAGTGTAGGATTTCATTCTATTTTGTTTCAGGTATCAGTGAAATATACTCTATCAGACAGGATTAAGCAAGCACAGAACCAAGACAGTGAGTTGTAGAAAATGGTAGAGCTGGTTCATAAGGGTACGTTTCCTAAATTCAACATTTATAATGATTGTGTTTTGAGAAATAAGAAGAGATTGTGTGTGCCTTGTGATTCATAGTTGAAGAGAGAGTTGTTATGTGAAGCTCATAGTTCCCTGTTTTTAGTTCATCCGGGCAGTACTAAGATATACAGAGAACTTCGGGAGTATTACTAGTGGGATAGAATGAAGAGAGATATTGCTGATTTTACTGTGAAGTGTTTGACTTGTCAACAGGTTAAAGCAGAGCAGAAGTTATTGAAAGTGATGCTTCAACCTTTACCAGTGCCAGAGTGGAAATGGGAAAATATATCCATTGACTTCATTGTGAGATTGCCGAAGACACCTCAAGGTAATAATGTAATCTGGGTTATTGTTGATCCCTTGACTAAATCTGCTCATTTCCATGCTATACGAGATACTTTTTCCCTAGATAAACATTCTCATTTGTATCTTAAAGAGATAGTCAGGTTACATGGAGTTCCACTCTCCATTATATCTGACTGTGATCCCAGATTTACTTCTAACTTTTGGAAAGGCCTTCAGAAGTGTTGGGTACTGAATTAAATTTTAGTACAGATTTTCATCCTCAATCAGTTGGGCAGTCAGAACGAACGATTCCGACTTTGGAGGATATGCTACGTGCTTGTTCGATGGATTATCAGGGATGTTGGGACCAACATCTTTTTTTGTTTGAGTTTTCTTATAATAACAGTTTTCATTCTAGTATATAGATGGCACCATTTTAGGCATTGTATGGGAAGCGGTGTCGAACTCCAGCTTTCTGGGATGGAGTGGGTGAAAGGAAGTTGATGGGATCGGAATTGGAGGAAGAGTTGGTAGAAAAAGTTCAGCTGATATAGAGACATATGAGAACAGCTCAGAGCATGCAGAAGAGTTATGCAGATAACAGGAGGAGGGATCTCTCTTTTGAGGTAGGTGATCATGTTTTTCTCAAAGTATCACCATGGAAAGGTGTGATGCGATGTGGTAAGAAAGGAACGCTGAGTCCAAGGTTCATTGGACCTTATGAAATTCTGGATAGAGTTGGATCAGTTTCATACCGAGTGGATTTACCTCCGAGTTTATCTTAGGTACACAATGTTTTTCATGTTTCAATGTTAAGAAAGTACATGTTAGATCCATCTCATGTTTTGAGTCCAGAGGTAGTTTAGCTGGAAGAGAATATATCTTATGAGGAACAACTGGTCCAGATTCTTGACCACTGGGAGAAAGTGTTGAAAAATAAGGTGATTCATCAAGTAAAGGTTTTGTGGAAAAACCACATGAGTGAAGAGACAATACGGGAATATGAAGATGCAATGAGGGATAAATACCCCCACTTATTCGATAAGTAAAGAAATTGTGGGGACACAATTTTCTAAACGGGGAAGGATGTAACATACCAAGTATGTAATTAATATTAGATATTTTTATCTATGTCTATTTAGGAATTAGATAGTGTTTTAGAGGCTTAAAATGAGAATAAATCCAATCTTAAGCATGGAATACACTAATATTTTTTAAAAGATTGATTTACCACCTTTTGATGGAAAACCACTTTTAAATCAAACTTTTGACAATATTATAAGATCTATTTGTCAAAATAATAATATTCTTTTTTATTGGGGCATTGAAATTTACATTGGACAATTTTTTGGTATTTTTCTGACAATGTTCATTTTTTTTATTGAATAGTGAAAAATACTGCATTTTACATCAACACTGCATTTTCATCTAATTTAATTATATGGTTAGATTATCTTTTTAATTATTTTTAAAGATTAATTATAATATATATTTACCATTTAATCAAATAGTGGTCATTATAATTAATTTCACTTTGGAATTGGGCATAAACTAATGCCAAACTTATCATAGATATTGTTTGAGAAAAACCCGCTATTTGTTTTGACAATGGGATTATTTTTAAATTAATTATTGTAATTTATGTGTTTGGAATTTGGTAAAATGGATTCTATACATGGAATCAGAAGGTCCAAATTATGTAATTTAGACTCTTTTGTTTTTGGACTTTGTGACTAGTAACGACAGTAATTATCGTTAATTATCTTGATTAATTAGTAATCAGGTAGTTAAGGATAATAAAATAATATCATAATAATATCAAATGACCCCAAAATGTGTTATAATGCTATTGGTTGTGTCATGGAAGACCATGGGATGCCTTGTGCCAAACTTGGGGACCCCATGGAATCACTTTTGTGTGATAATGACTTTTTATCTTTTTATTTTCTAATGAAAGTAAATATAACAAAAAATGTATCACCAGAGTAAAACATTTTTAATTTTGTCTAAATAAATGATCTATTGGACTATAAATTGTAATTGGAAAGATAAAAAGATTTAATACATCATAGATTTTTTTTTTATAATTTTTAGACATTATATAAATTAAATTATATATGACACCATGATGATGCAACGATTACCTCATTATTTAATGATTTAAATAAAATGAAAAGATAATGTAAAATCTATGACCTACACTTGTCGAAATCCTATTGGATGGGAGGGATTTAAAACTCTTATCACCTTATCCTAGAAATACATCAATGTGGGACCTTTAAAATATGAAACTCATTTGAAAATAAAGTAACATTTTATACCTTTCCAAGAGTGCCCCTCCTCTCCTCTTATAAAAGGCCCCCACCTCTACCTCCTTACCCACACCACTCAAGACTTTTTCTCGGCCAAGACCTACTCATTTTGTCTCTATGCATCCCTCTCCTCATCCTAGAATCCTTACCTTAAGTAGAAATCTCTTCAAGAAACCCTTTTGGTTCAACCCAAAGGGAGTTACATGATTTAAAGGTAATGTCTTCACTTGTGTTCTTTTGTTTTATTTTGCTTCTCCAACCCCCTAAACTATTTTTATTCATTTCATTTGTAACAAAACCAGTATCATACATATACTATGATGTTTTTATAAGAATTATTAGAGCCTCACTTACACATAGCTACATCTAATGGTTAAAGAACATACGGTTTACGTGGATGGCGAATTTCTTCCTCACGAAACAATGATTGTTCAACATTCATATAACACCTTCAAAGGTGTCCATTAAGATGTATCTATATTTATATATGATTTATGATATGTTTATGTTTTACTTAATATTCTGTATTTTTCATTTATGGCATACCATTATGGTTTCCATTATGGGTAAACGTGATATCTTCATTTTAGGAAGTGCGGACTACCGCCCCCTCAAAGTGATTTGATTCATTAATACCATATGTGGTGAGTATAAAGGATATATTTAATTATATTATATATGATATTATACTGAAATTATAATATACCTTTATATCATTATTATTTCACTCCATTAAGTAAGAAATAGAAATGAAAGTAGCGTTCATGTGTACGTACGGCTTACCGTCTCCATGAACGGTGCATTTCATTTCTTACCTCTAAATGTTATGTAATATTATAAATGCTTGTATATACTGGATATATATGATATATATGATATCTATATAATGAATATAAATCTGGATATAATGGATATTTTACCCCATGAACGACTTGTAATTATAAAGAGTTTATTTTTGATTCAAGTACCAATGATCGACAAAACGACCATTATTAACATAAATAATTACATAGTGTTCATAACATGGTAATAAGTGATATAAAATGAATAATGAACTTGAAAAAGTTTCTTAAGAAAGTAGAAATTAACTCAAGTTTATTATTCAGGACGTTAAAGAACGATCGAGTCAAGTCGGACCTGAGGTATGGGACTTCATCTCAATCTCCTTTCATTGAGGAAAATTTTGTTTTATACACAACATTATTTTATACGATGTCTAAACCCATTTGACATTTACGTTTACTAAAAAGGAATATTTTTTATATGAACCATTTACTAAACGACAATAGAGAATCTTTTTTTCGTATATATGCAGCAACAACGACTTCTCTGCCGCCGTGACCATTATTTGAGTTTTGGCTTCCTCTACAAGCCATAACTTTTATTAAAAAATGAAAAATAAATACAATGTATTAATTTCCTTTTATTTTGGTATTGAAAATGGTTTTCATAATGTTTTTATATCAATGTGTTTTATTGATATCTTGTGATTGAAAAGTGGAAATGTTATGTTTCCTTTATGCATGTTTTATGTGATAGGATTATGTTATGGTTCTTGGGAATTATTATGAAGATGGGTGGTTCCATGATAAACTAAGGGCGGGTGAGACCGATATATCTCTCCAATGCATTGGGTAACACGAAGGAGTTAAACGTTAAGGTTTCTCCAAAGAGATTTAGGGAATATACTGCGATGGGCATTCCAAACATAACCAAGAGGGTTACTCCCTACGTAAAAATGTTATGAATGGCTCAAGTTACCTTTATGTCTTATGATTTATATGATTTATTCATGATTTGATGAGGTATGTTAAAATTATTATGTTTTATGAGTAAATTATGATTTCAAACATGGACTAATGTTTTCTTTTTGTACTTTTATATCCCTTACTGAGATTTTTTATGCTCATCCTATGTTTTTGAAATGTTTTTCACAGGTCAAGGGAAAGGTACATGATGTGATGATAGTGTCAAGAAAGTGTCAAGAAAGAATCCATGTTTTATTTTAAATATGTTTCCGTTGATGGAAAAAATGAGTACTATCTTTTATGTATCAAATTTGTTTAAATGTGGAATGTAATGCTTGTTTTATTATCTAATTCTCTAAAACTCTAAACCTGAAAAGATCCTCGTCGTGTATTCTTAAAGTAACTCAAGATTAAGTAATTTTTAATGTTTGGGCCTTATATGCTCATTAGGCTATTTTCATTTAATCATGCATTAGAATTCATGAATAAATTCCAAATTAGGTTCATTGATTATATATATGAATTAATTTATCTCTTCTATATTATATATAAATTTTAAACGATTAATTTAATGATATCCAAGTTGGATAATGGGTTGGATGTCTAGAACACATGGAATAATATACCCAAATCATGAAAATCACAATGTTCATGAAAGATCATAAACATTAAATAAATATTTCATATATAAATATGGATTTAGAGGATATCTTAATAAATCTTCCACCTATACTAAATCATAAAATACATTATGCACTTTCACCTTATATTGTATCATATATAATAACCTATGGAACTATATCAAAAACACCTCTTATATATAATCTAAAAAACTTTTGGAAATTTATCATTAACTTAATATTTTATCACATCATATGAAATAACTTTGGAATACCCTTACTAAACACTTTTGGATTAACATTTAAACAATTTTTGAGTAGTTCTATGAGTCAAACTAAATCTTCATTCAGTCAACCACAAAGTGTGAACACATGGGCCTTTACAACCTTGAAAAAAAATATGAATATCTGGATCCATATAAGTAAAAAAGAGTGGACTCTAGAAAAGAAACAATTATACTCAATTTATAAAGGGATCTAATTTGATCACATTAAACTCATGTATATACATACCTATATCCACCGCACTACATCATATGAAAACATGTATTCTCTTATTTTCCCTTTACCCAAAAAATATTGTGACCAAAGACATAGGGCTTGTCAATCCCACATACCCAACACATATGTTCTTGAATATTTGAGTATAGACTAAACTAGTCAATAAATACAACATATATTATTCATCCTTCTGGAAAAGCAACATCACATATCCCATATTTAGATATATATATATATAATATTGGTTTGGTTTTACACTCCCACAATCTATCTCAAACAAGGTCCAAGATGGCATATTCATCATATAAGAGGAAAAATATCATCTTGGTTAAGCTCAAACTGATGACATGATCAGCAACATTCCCACCCACTCCCTAATAAGATATATTCATATGTTGACTTGTGTTAGTAGGGTACCAAAGTAAGAAGGTTCATTTACTAGGAATCTAACCAACCTTGGTTAGAGGTGGATCATATATGATCTATATACCCCTATTATACCAAATACATTTGTGTGTGATACTCTATGTGCTATACTTAGTTGGTCATCCATCGAACAAAAAGAATCATAATATTTTTTTGTTCCTCAAGATAATATTATATATCTATTTAAAAGAATCCTAGTTACACTATACTTAAAATTTCATCATAACCTATAATACTCCATGACAAACATTGGTTAGGGATAAACTCAAATTCATACTTTGAGAGTTCAATTATCATTTCACTTCATGGAATTTATATCTATATAATCATTTATATAATCGATAAGAAAGAATAATAAAATAGTTTTTTTCTTTAATATGATATATTTTAATATTCTTAAACAATTTTATAATATTAATTTTTTTTAATATTCTTAAAATATTTTTATAATACATAACATAACCAACATAAAAACTAGTTTGTCATTTCATATATGATAAAAGTATGGATTACCTTTATGTTTGAAGCATTTTATAGGTTTTTTAACTAATTACATCATATGTTATCCATGATACATCTCTTTGTGGCCTCATCACATCGTTGTGTGACCATATAAAAAAATCATTCCGCTAAATATTTTAGTGATACACATTTATGAAGTAATCCAATTTAAATAATGTTGAGACATTGGAATAATATTCTTAATGTTTCAACCTTTGTACATATTCAATCTTATTAACATCACAACATCAAATGATATGATTTCAACTTATATTGTCAACTTATAACTTCTTCTAATTTCATTGTCATTATATTTTGAACCCTACTCTGTCAAATGATTCACTTGAAATAATTTTAATACATGTATTATTGTCTATCGGTCCTCTATAAATCTTTTAGGATAATGTGATGATCACATTATTATGGTAACTAATGTAACTATTTATATTTCACATTATTTTTACACCCTAAACCATTTTATAAAAAATTGATAAGAGTTTTTTACTATAGAAAATGTAACTCTTTAAATTTATTTATTTCAATAAACTAAAATATTTTAGGATATCATGTGTAATTTAATTTTCATTTTGACTACTACAATACTTCAAGAAAAATTTTCTTTCATTTTCATAATAAAAAAATGTAACGATTTAATTTATTATTTATCCTCACATATCCAAAACTCTATTAGGATATTAAGCAAAAACACATTTTCTTAAATTGGTATAATCCTTTAGTAAATACTAATATGCAATATTAAATGGTAATTTAAAGAAAAAAATATAAATATTTCTTTACTAACACATATCTTAAAAAAATTTGGATATTAAGTTGAAAACACATAATCATAAGATTGGAGTTGTATTTTATCTGTTAATTTTGAACTTTTATAATTCTAAACACACTCCCCTAGCCTTCTAAAGGCTATATTCTTTTCAAGATATATTTATAATTATAAAACCTATTTTTATTAGGAAATAACATTGATTTTATTTAGTATGAATATTTAAGATATAAACTATAGTATCCATATCATATATTTTATTCTATGTGTTTGTAACATTTTTATTTAAAAGGAAGACCTTTTTAAAATACACCACTGATGGGAGGAAAAACTGCATTCTCATATATTTTAACAAATGTTTGGATAAACAATTTTATCCTAGATAAATAATTATATCCATGTCTTCTTCTAAAAAAATTATAGATTTTTTTGAATCATAAACAAGGTGCACACAATTAATCACCTCATACTTGTATCAATAACTCTTTGTTATAAAATAGATTTTCTTAACATATAAGAGAATGAGATAAAGATAAAAAATATAATTTTTATCTACAATTTACATTGTGCTTTATATTTAAGTGTATAAACTCTTTGCTACATGAATGTAATCTTTAAGCCAATAAATTCTTCTTTTTTATTTTTCTACTCATTTATATTTAAAGAACATATTAAAACATACATTTGGTATCACATACCATTAAAAATAGGAGAATCCATTTCTATGACATACATACCTGAGATGGATATTCCATGAATTGTTGTAGGCTTCTTCAGGTATATCATGGATAACCCAATCCTATTTAACTATAACTTTTCTTCAAAACCCTAGGTTCCAATGACCTTGATTTTATTTGTGAAGAAATATTATTAAACATTTCAACTTAATTTTCTTCATCAAGTTTCATATATTACCCACTTTTTCTATCTGTACATTACCATACATCATATGTGCCTTGATCCCATCCCACCAAAGATTTTACTATGTAGGGAGAGAGATAATGACCCCTAATCCCCACCTCTAGTAGGCCTCAGGTTGGATACTAGCACCAAGGTTATAAAATCTCACATTATGGGAAGTATTCAACTCTATAAATGAAATAAAATTATGGGATAGGATATGTAATCAATAAAGTAATCAGAAAGAAAATATATAAGAAAACCAAAAAACATTAAAAAAAATACATGAGTAAATAAAACTGATATAAATAAAAGTATTCTATGTAAATACCAAAAGAAAAGTCTATAGAAGAAACTAAATAGAAACTCCAACTCATCTTGTAATGACCATCCTGGACCCCAATTTCCTCATTGAAACCTAAAAACATTTTATATACCTTGGGTGAGAATTTCATATTTTCTCAGTAGGGACATAACCAATGCCTCAAATGCACTTGTGAAAATGGCATGCTAATGCACCAGTGAAAAAACAATAAAACCAACAAGAAATTATATAGTTCATCTCACCAAACCCAAAATCAACAAGAATCACTCACCAAATCATCCATCCAATATAATATTATTACATCAAGATCATAAAAAACAATGGTTCCCCATCACCACTTCCCTACTAATTTTTATCTCTCATGCCCCAACGTCAAACATCTTTTGCCCTCATCCCTTTCACACATATCACATCACATCACATCCCACCCGTAGACACTTAGGCCACACATCACATCACATTACATCACACCCATAGACACATAGGCCAACACATCACATCTCTCCCCATGAAACAAGTGCTAACACATCACTACTAAAGGAAGAGTAGGGGATATGGGGTAGTAGGCCATCTGTATAACTACCACCCTTGATGTTAGGGAAAACACCCAAAACTCATCACCTCTAAGACTTGGTGAGGTTATCCAACTCTGGTGGTGCGCATATAAAATAACATAAACTTACATGATATAGAGATAGAACTCAATACCCAACCAATGGGCTCACATCAACAACAATAGCGCACACTACATCACAACCACCATACCACACATAAAACATCACAACACCTTCCATGACTATATGAAACAACACGAAACTACAACACAAGCTAGAAAACATCTTCCAGTTTCATCTTACAATTTTCACAAAATTTATTCACTAATCCATTTACCACATATCAATTTCCATCCCATTATATTTAGTTACCAACGCATTCTTTTATTCATTTCATTCAACATCGTAATTTATTCCACTACTGTGAGGGTAACTAACACAACCAAACCCCACAACCAGACCAACGCGCATCAACCGTCATGGCACTTCATGTAAAACCTTGATATTTTGTGGAATTTTTTTAAATTTATCTAACCTCTATGATATTTTTCATTTCACACCACACTAAAAATAGTTTTTTATTAAATAATATGTCTACCATGAGTTATATGAAATAGATATTTAATAATTCACTACATGTAAAAAAAAATTATCTTTCTCTACTTGGAACATTGAAGTTAGCTTAAATTACATGCAATCCTGACTTTCCTCGATGGCTTACGTAACATACAAGATCAAGTGTTACTGAACAATAATTCATTATTAAAATATGATTATATGGAAATTCAATTGAATATTATAGGATTATCCAACTTATGAATATATATAGTTTAATTAATTAGTTACCTAATAATTTGAAATGAATATAAAAACCAAATGAATATAAAAGGACTCATTTTATAAAATATTATTTTTATGTGAAAATTATTATTTATATTAATATGTTAAATTAATTACCAATACAGTATGATATTAACTAAATTTAAAGTTTATATATTCAAATAAATATTTTTTATAATCATCCCATATATTTGATAGATATAATATAAGAACAAACCTAATTTAATGCTTAAAACCAATATTTTTATATAGGTTGTTTTACTGTTTTTAATAGAGAATACATTTTCAATCGAATCTTTTGGAACTTTTAGAGATTTAATATGTCAAAATAAACCTCATATTTTAAATCTAAAAAAAGAATTAGTATATGATAAATTTTTTGTATTTTTTTTGTAAGGTTGCATTTTTTTAATGAATAGTTATATATACTGAATCTTAATTTAAAACTACTTTTTCATCTAATTCATTTATAAGGATAAATTATATTTTAAATTTGTTAAAAGTTTATATAGAAAATAATTTAATAAAATAATCCTATTCAGGCCATTTTAATAAATTTTACTTTAAAATTGGGTATAAAAATTTAGCAAACTTTTGGGTGTTTTTACTTAAAAAACCCACAGTGTCATCCCATCTGCGGGATTATTTTTAAATTAATTTATGCGACTTATGTTATTTAAATTTGGAAAAATGGATTTCGTATTTGGAATAAAAAATATATATATAATTTATAATATGTGAAACATTTATTGACCAAAAATATTTTTGAATGTGAATAAAATTATTTACAACAATTAAGAGAAAAAATTGGTTAAAAAGGTACTATAGCATAAATTTAAGACCCAAAACGACATATAAACTTGTTAAAAACACAGTGGATGACAATATTAATCCATTAAACTTATATTATTGAGTTTTTTTTATTTTTTATGACTTTTTTTATGTAGAATAATGGATACACATAACTTGTTCTAAAAAATGCCAAGTGTGTCATTTCCCTTCCCTATAAAGGTCATCACCTCTCCCTTTTCTTCCCACCTATCAAACTACTTATGTTTAGTCAATATCTTACCAATAAACTTTCCCTAATATCTCCATTATTCATATAATACTCCCCTTATTTATAAAATAATACATGGAAGACTTTTAGCAAAAACCAAAAGGAGTTACCCAATTAAGAGGTAACGACTCCTCTCAAGCTCTTACCTTTTATTTTCTTTCTCTACCCCCTACACTCTCATTATTCCATGATTGTATAAAAAATATTATATTCAATATAATTGAATTATTTTATGATAATTTTTATAAATAAACATACATACACCTCCATCTAATTGGAAACAAGTATACTATATGTGTACGGTGAACTACCGCCACACAAAACGATGATTGTTTATATTTCATTATCGCCTCTCATGGGGAAATTTATGATGTAAAACATATTTATATCTATTATATATTATATTTATTATGTATTTAAACTTATTTAATTCTTTTAAAACACATTTATTTATACTTTACATTGGTTGTAAATATGATAATTTCATCTGAGGAACTGTGGACCACTGCCCCCTCAAAGCGATGTGATTCGTTCACACACTACATGGAATGTATTAGGGATGGTTTTAGTGAAATTATATTATCTATATGATATAGTAATTATAAATTAGTAATTATATATATATATAAACACATATTTTTTTACCTTCTTTATTTCAATACAACAATAGAAATGGAAACAACGTTCAAGAGTACGTACATGTTATCGTCTCCATGAATGGTGTATTCCATTTAGTAGTTTTATATTCAATAGAATATTATTACACATATATAATAAATATTAATGAAATTTATATAATGATTAAAATTCTATAAATCATGATATATATATATAAGAACCAAAGTTATAAAGAATTAAAACACATGCAAAGAACAAAGCAAATATTACCTGAAGTGAAACATTAACATAAAATTATTAAAATATTAGTAATATAAGGTCATAATAAAACCATATATAGTATTAGATATAATAATATGTTTTTGTGATAGATTTATAATAAAATTATATTTATTATATAGGATTTTTGAATGAGTGCGCTGAGATGGAAGACACAAGGTAAGGGGATTTCATCTCACTTTTTATTTCCATGAGAAACATACATTAATAGTCACTCAGATAATTTGTGTGATGTGTATACTGACCATGGATATATTCTATGATTATTATAATTTAATTTACGATTAATTAAACATCAATTTTATGATCTTTATTTCACAAGGTCAATGTTTCAAAAGTTACCAAATCAATACAATGATTTTGTTTCAATTTTCCTTCTTCGAGACACATGCCATGTTATGCACCTATACTTTTCCATGAGGTTTATATACTACCTTTGGTATGTTATATCATGAATATATTTATTTTCATGATATTTTAAGATTTATTTAATTTTTTTCTTTCTATTTTTTTATGATATAAAGTTACAAAATTTGTAACAGTTTATAGCCACACCCTCACCATTTATCGAGATTGTTTATTATTATACTCCAATTAATGAAATATTATGATATATATCTCATGAAAACTTATGAGATTTATTAACATATGGTTTTTCATGTTATATCCATGTAATTGTACAAATTTCAAACTCTCTGGTACATAATATGGTAATGTGTTTTTAGGAATACCTAACTTTACTCTCTCCTCAGTCGGAAATCTATGTTCCTTAAAAACCATGTTTTAAAAAAATGGTTTCTAATAATATTAAACTATTCTAAAATATTTAAAATAAATTTTTACCCATTTTTTATTTTACCAAAATTTTTAAAAGAATATTATTTTCTCTTTTCAAATAATTCATTTTTATAACCTTTTTACCGTGAAAAAGGAATGTTATTTTTACCTCTTATGACATGTATAGATTTACGCCCACCATTTCTGTGAAGCCTCATTTTCATGATTAAAAGATAAATTTTTTAGAAAATGTTTTTAAATGTAATTTTTAAGTTAAATTGTTTTCATAATATTTTCAATCCTTATTTATATGTTTTAAAAGTATTTTAAAAGAAATGGTTTTGAAAAAGTTTTATAGATTTATTTATATGTTTTTAAGGAAAATGGTTTCCAAAATGTTTTTATGCATTCATTGTATTTTTTCATGATTTTTTCAATGCAAAAGGTTTTGAATCTGTTTTTAATGATTTCTTTGTAATTTTTCATAAAAATTGTTTTCAGAAGGTTTTATTTTTTTAAAAAAACATTTTCCAAATAAGAAAGAATATTTTACTTAAGAAATGTTTTCAAAAGATATTTTAAAATTATTTTTCCTCTAATATGAAATCCATTGATTCTACTCATGACATTATAATAAATGATCAAAAGGTTCTATTAATATTCTTTCTATGAATGGATTATTAATTCATTGGTTTTTCTTTCAGGAAGTGGTTATGAAACCTATATATTTTCCTAAGTTATGATGTGATGAAGTGTTAATGATACCCATTTCATTTCATGGGTTATGATTTGATGTTTATAAAACCTACCTTTTTTTATGGGTCATGTTATTATGAAAGTTTTACTTTGTTCCACAAGTATTAATGATGTAATTATGATATTGGTCGGACCTATATCACCCTCTAATGCATTAGGTTACGATGGATAACTCATGAGTATAAATTTTATCTATGAACCATATTACATGCTCACAATGTTATCCATGGACCTGGTTTCAAGTCCATATGTTTATATGTGAACCTAATTACAAGTTCAAAATGTTATGATTGAACCTTATTATGTGTTTATAATCTTATGTGTGAATCTCATTTCAGGTTCATAATTATATACATGTATTTTATTTCATGTCCATATGTTTATGTGCGAACCTAATTACATGTTCATATTGTTATGTGTGAACCTAATTTCATGTTCACATCCTTATGTGTAGACTTGGTTGCATGTCCATAAGTCTATGAGAGGGTTGGATTTCATTTTTTTAACATATGTTGTGAATTTTTTTATACTTATATATTTTCACAATGTTATACGTTGATTTTTGTGACACAATTCCATGTCTTATTCATATGTTATGCTTTCATGCCTTACGCTCTTTATTTACTTATGATTCATTTCTTTTGAACGAACAATATTTAGGACATGTCTCATGATTATGAAATTTAATATATAGGCTATTATCAAGAAATGTTATCCTCGAATTCCCATACCCTTATATTCATGTTATGATTAAGTATTTCCCTTATTTACCCTAACTAAGAATTTGAACTCATCCTTTTCTTATGTTTCTTTTCCCCAAGTTATGAAGGAATGTTTATGCTAGAAGTGCTAGAGTGGAAGATCATTACTAGTGATATTGAAGATCTTTAAAGAAGTTAAAATATTTTTTTCCAAGTTTCCAAAGACACCAAAATATTATAGTACTCAATCGTGTACCTTTTAAATATGATGAATATTCATAAAAATGATGAAATATCCATATATGTTAATCCTAGGTTTCTGTAGTTGGTATCAAAGTAAATTTTTAGTCAACAATTGGAAGCTATAATGATAAAACTCTAGTGATATCTCTAGGTATATTTCTAATTAGGTGTCTAGTGATGTACCTAAGGATAAGTATATGAATGAGTCAACATTTAGGAAGATGTCCTAAATTTTGGTAAAGGATGGAGTTAGTGGTTTCCTAGAATTATATCATTGTCTAGACACTACAAGTGGATGTGGATATAGAACTAATGTACCTAGGGGTAACAACTCTAACCTGATTTCTTGGTCCTAACTGGGGGTAATATGGTACACAATAACATCCCTAAAAACAAGCCTATTTTGACACTCCCAAGGGATATGCTTTGGGAATTCACAAACTCTTCATGAACGATCATGATGGATTTAAATAGAGGTTGACTATGAATAACCTAGAATAATCCTAAGGTGTTATAGATTTAAAAAGTAAGTGACATGATATATGAGCCCTATATGCAATTTCTTATTATTATATGGTATCCTAATGTGATAAATGTTTCTTACACTATGCTTTATGGTTTTAGTCAATGGAGAAAACTAGAAGGAACATGGTTAACTTTTATTTTTTTAGATATATAAAGTATGGGCATTATGAGAATCAATTTCCAAATAGGAAATCTCTTAAAGATAATCATGAAGGTGGTACAAGTATTTTTTATACTTCATAAGATAATGAGACCACAAGATACATGGTAAAGGTATGTGATTTTCTTACAATATTTTTTACATTAAACATAAGAATAATGATTAGATTGAGGTTGAGGAAACTTGAGAGTGAATCTTATTTCATATCCTAGGAAAGTGGTATTAAGGATTAATTTAACGAATCTTAAGTAATCAGTGAGGAATAAGGTTGGATTAATGAAGTACTTATGTTTTGGAATTCAAAGATTGTGTTATACGAATCATTAAAAATATAAGTATTTTCAGTATAATTTTTCATTAAGGATTGAAAATTGCATGTTGAACGGTGATGAAGATATAAAAATGTGATTTAATAGAAAGGTGATATTTTTATTAGGGGAAGGTAACCCTTAATCAATGCCTTAAGTTGATATAAAAATGTTTGGATAATGATACGGTGGGTATTAACAGGTAAATTGGATGGTACGGATTACCTTATAACTGATTATTGACAAATTGTACTTTTTCATCAAGGATAAAGTTTATAACATCTTGTATTTGAAGAATATATTTAGTAATCAATGGAATAAGTAAGCATGCATTTTTTTTAAAATTAATTATGGTAATTAAGGTTATTACCATGTTATAAGGGAATATACTATGAGGGTATTCACATGTTTGGAATGTGATGACCAAGTGGTACTTCGTGACATATGGGGGATCAATATTAAGCTGATTTCATTATATTCTTTCCAAATAATTGAATTTAAATATTTTAAAGGGTTTATAAAGATAATAATGTATTGAAATTTAATGTTAATATTTAGATAAAGTTGGTAAGATTAAAGTGTTATATCTCAATATGAGGATTTATGCATATTGGATAGCATGCTCAAACTACATTGTGTTGATGATAACTGATGAAAAATAGGATTGAATATCATGGATCTCATGATATATTAGTACATCAGGAATCAAAAAATCTCCTTTATTTTTAGACAAATAGGTGAGGTGCATTAATGAACAACAAAGGGTGATGTTGTCCAGAAATCATGCAAGTATATCTTTTCATGAAAATTCTTAATCATTAGAAAAATGTTCCTGAAACCAAATATGTTTTCCTAGTACCATTTTTTTATGAATCAGAAGATCCCTTAAGTCATCACAGGTTTATGGATTTTTGATTTTTAACATTCTCCAGACCTTTTTCTATATCACCTCCATTAGAAAATGATGGTAATATTTTTCTTCCATGTCCACATTTTCACTTCTGACCTATTTTCACCTATGTGGGAATCTCATTATGACTTACTTTGGGTAACCGTTATAGTTCTAAATTTCCATTTTTAAGGGATGTTTTATTATTAATTTTTATGATGTGGGATTCTAGGAGTGAATATTTTAAGTATTATACCTTTGATATCCCAGAAAAATTTCAAGGGAGAAACTAATTTTAAGGGGTGTAGAATGTAACAAGTTGAGATTTTGTGAAATATATTTTTTCGAATTAATTTAATCTCTTTGATATTTATCATTTCACACCACACTTTAAGTAGTTTATTTTATGTTAATGAACTATTTTTGGCTTGTTTTATATGAAAAATAAATTTAATCATGCACTACGCACAACATAAAAGTTTTCATTCTCTACACAAAACACTGAGGATAGATTACATTACACACAATACTAACTTTCCCCAGTGGCTTATGTAACACACAAGACCGAGCATTAATGAACTATAATTAATTATTACAATTTAACTATATAGACATTAAATTTAACATTATATGATTAAATAACATATGAATATATATATATTTTAATTCATTGGTTACCTAATAATCAGAAAAGAATATAGTAACCAAATGAATATAAAGGGACTGATTTTATAAAAGTCTATTTTTATGTGAAAAAAGAAGATTTATATTAATAAGTTAAACTAATTACTTATAATGAATGATATTACTTAAATTAATATGTTATATATTAATAAAATTGATAATCATCCAACAGATTTGATAGATATAAGATAAGAACAAACCCTATTTTATTCATAAAAACCCAATATTTTTTAATGTTCGTTTTACTACCATTTAATGGAGAACCAATTTAAAATAAAATTTTGGACACTTTTATAAATTTAATATATAAAAATAAACTTCATATTTTAAATTTAAACATTAAAATTATGTTAGGATAAATATTTTTATTTTTTCTGTAATCTTTTAATGAATAGTTAAAAATACTAAATTTTAATTCAAAACATCTTTTTCATATATTTCATTTATAAGCTTCAATTATATTTTAAATTGGTATTAAATATTAATTAGATAATAATTTTATAAATTAATCCAATTTAATTCATTGGAATTCATTTCACTTTTAAATTTCATATAAAAACTTAACCAACTTTTGGACGTTTTTACTTTAAACACCTGGAGTGTCATCCCGTTAGTGGGATTATTTTTACATTAATTTCATACACCTCTCTGATTTAAAATTTTAAAATTGTTTCCATATTTTGAAAAAAAATAATTTATAATTTATAATAATATAAACATTATTTTTTTACCAAAAATGTTAGTGAAGTTGATTAAAATTAATTAAAACGATTGAGAGAAAAATTAGGTTAATAGAGTACTAAACCATAAATTTAAGACCCAAAATGAACTAGAAACATTTATAACATCCATTGGATGGTTTTTATTCTTCTATTAACCTTACATTATTGTGTTTTTTTGTTTTTAATTGCTTTTTTAGGTAAAAATGTGGGTACACCTAACTTGTTTTCAAAAATTGCAACTGTATCTTTTCCCTTCCCTATAAAAGGTGACCACCTATCCCTCTTATTCACACATCCAAAACAACTTAGGTTTTGAAAAGATATACCTAATACACTCTGAACATCTATACCTTCTGCTTATAATACCCCTTTGTGCATAAATCAATGCAATGAATCCTTTTGGCACAAACCAAATGGAGTTTCCTGATTAAGAGGTAACGACTTCTCTAAAACTATATTCTTTTATTTTCCTTCTCTACCCCCTCCACTATATTTATTACATGATTGTATAAAAACACCAAAATATTATATATAATATTATTTTTTATGATTTTATTTTTCTACCTACACTTACACACATCGACATCTAATGGGTAACAAACATATTGTTTATGTGTACGGAGAACTACTGCCTCACAAAATGATGATTGTTCATTTTTTCTTACCGCATCTCTTGATGGAAATTATGATGGAGAATATGTTTATATATGATATATATTATATTTATTATATATTATTGTGTATTTATTAATTTTAAAACACATATATTTATTCATTCCATTTGGTTTAAATATGATAATTATGTTTGGGGAAGTGTGGGCTGCCACGACCTCAAAGCGATGTGATTCGTTCACAGACTACATGGAATGTATTAAGGATTTGTTTAGTGATCTTATATGATATATATGAATTAATAATTCTAATGGAATAATTATATATATATATACGTATATATATATAAACATATTTACTTTACCTTCTTTCATTCAATACGACAATATAAATGGAAACAACGTTCTTGCGTGTGTGAAGATTTCTGTCTCCCTGAATGGTGTATTCCATTTCATAATTAAATACTTTATATATTATTATAACACATATATAATGAATTTAAAATATATATATATCATTATTTAAATTCAGGAAATTATGATATAAGTATAAGGACCAAATATATAACAAATCAAGACACATGCAAAGAACAGAGTGGATATTACCCGAAGTGAAACCTTAACATAGAATTGTTAACAAGAGGGTAATATAAGGTCATAATAAACCCATATAAGGTATTATATAAAATAATAGTGTTATATTATATTTGTATAATAAACATATATTTATTATAAATGAGGTTTTAATGAGTATAAAGATATTCAAGATACAAGGTAAAGTGATTTCATCTCAATTTCTATTTCCATTATATGCATGCCTAAATCATCAATCATCCCATTTATGTGGTACGTATACTTCCTTGGTATATATTTTATTATTTTTATAGTTCAATTTATGGGTATCTACAAATCCATTTTATGATCTTTCTTTCATGGGTTCTATGTTTCAAAATTTACCAAATTGGTAAAGTGATTTTGTGTCATTTTTCCTTCTATGAGACACATGCCATGTCATGCAACTATATTTTTTTCATGTGGTTTATATAATACCTTTGACATGTTATATCATGAGAATAATTGTTTTACTGATAGGTTGATCTTTATTTAACTTTTTTTCTTTTTATTTTTTTATGGTCGAAATATACCAAATTGGTAATGATTTATAGCTACAGTCTCATTATATATCAAGATGGATTATAATTTTGATCTCATCGGTGAAATATTATGATCCATAAATCAAGAACTCTAATGAGATTTCGTAAACTCTGGTTATTCATGTTATATCCATGTAGTGGTTCAAATTTTCCAATATCTAAAACATAAGATGGTCAAGAAAGTGTTTTTTAAGAAAGCCTGATGTTACCCTCTCTTCAGCCGAAAATCTGTCTTCCTTCAAAACATGTTTTTAAAAAAGGGTTCCCAACATTTTCGACTATTATATATTCAATAAAAGAAAATTTTAACCTTTGTGTCTTTTACCGATGTTTTCAAAGGAATATTTTTTTCTCTTTTTGAACAAGTCATTTTTTAACTTTCTACTGTGCAAAAGGATGGTTCTCTTTACTTCATACCACATGTGCGGATTTACCCACTTTCATTTCTACAAAGGTTCCATTGTATATTTAAAAGTTTAATTTTTATGAAAGAAATTAAAAGTAATTTTCAAGTAAAATGGTTCTCAAAACCATTTCAAGACTTATTTATATGTTTTCAATGTATTTCCAAATAAATGGGTTTTAAAACTTTTTCAAGTATTACTTATAAGCTTTCAAGTAAAATGGTTTTCAAAATGTTATCAACATTTCATTATATGTTTTAAATAAGTTTTCAAAGTAAATGCTTTTAATTATTTTTTCTATGATTCCTTTATTAGTTTTCATGAAAATGGTATTCAAAGGGTTTTTTGTATTTAAAAATCATTTACCAAAGATGAATGGATATTTTCCCTAAGAAATGTTTTCAAAATATATTTTAAATTTATTTTCTGTCTAAGAGGACATCCATTTATGCTACTCATGACTTTATAGGAAATGATCTAAAGGTTTCATTCTTATTCTTTCTCTGGATAGTTTGTTCTTTAATTTCATGATTTTTATGAAACCCATTTCAATTTCATGAGTTATATGCTTTTAAAACCAGCATTATTTCATGGTTTATGATTTCATGAAGTGATTATGAAACCTATAACTTTTCGTAGGTTAGGATGTGATTCAGTGTTAATGATATCCATTTCATTTCATGGGTTATTGTTTTTTTATAAAACCTGTCTCTTTTTATGGGTGATGATATGATTAATGTTTTATTTGTTTTTACATTTATGAATGATGTTATTATGAAATAGGTGGGATTTATATCACCCTCTAATTAATTGGGAAATTATGGATGGATCGTGAGAATAAATGTTATGTGTGAACCCAATTACATATTTACAATGTTATTCATGGACCTGGTCGCATGTTCATAAGTTTTTAAATGAACCTGATTACATGTTTTGAATATTATGAGTGAACCTTATTATGTGTTCATAATGTTATGAGTGAACTTGATTACATTTTCAAAATGTTATGCATGGACCTAGTTTCAGTTTCATAAGTTTTTGTGTGAACCTGATTACATGTTCACGATGTTATATGTGAACCTAATTACATGTTCACAATATTATGTGTGGATTTGGTTGTATTCCCATAAGACTATGAGAGGTCCTAATTTCATGTCCTTAACATAATGTGTGAACTTTTTTCAACTTAAATATGTCATAATGTTATATGTTGATTTTTATGCCACAATTCCATATCTTATTCATATGTTATGATTCTATGGATTATTCACTTTATTTCCTTATGATTATTGTCTAATTAACTACCAATATTTATTCCATGTCTTATGATTATGACATTTGATATTAAGGGTATGATCTTAAAATGTTATGCTCAAGTTCTTATACCCTTATGTTCTTGTTTTTCTTGTGCATTTCTCTTATCTACCCTTACTGAGAATTCGATCTCACTCCTTTCTTATGTTTACTTTCCCCAAGTTAAGATGGAATGTTTTAGGTAGAAACACAAGAGGGTGAGGTCTTTTCTAGAGACAATGAAGATCATTCACCAAGTTAGAATATTTTGTTCCATGTTTACAAAGACACTAAAATATTATGTTTCTCAGGCATGAACATTTGTAATATGCTGAATAATAATAGAAAATGATGTAATATCCCTATGTGTTAAGCCTTGGTCACTATACTACACATACTCCATTATCTTTACAACACATCAACCAAGCCATATCACAGAACAACAACCATACATATCATACATTGCATAACCAAAATTGTGACATACCTTAACCATTATGCCACAACCACTTTATCATAGCCTATGTTCAACAAACACTACAAGAAACCCACTACACCATAACCATTATGCCACAAACTTTCTACCTTACCCACTATTCCACAACTACTCTTCCACAATCACTACACTACAACCAATATGCCACAACATCTATTCCATAACCACTGATCCACAACCTCTATGCCATATCCAACAACTACCCACATCGTATCCATGCCAACCAACCACAACATCACTACCCTGTATGCTACATAACCCATCTGGTGTCATATATCATGACACAAAAGCCTAATCAATGTCTGGAAACACAACTAAAAAAAGTTCAAATCACAACACAAATTATGTCTTCCATAATCATTCATGATCATTATCATATATCTTCTTAATTTGGCATGGGTATTATCACACAAATGAGAATGTCTAGGGAAAACAAATTATTAGCCAAATATAAATTCATTTAATCTTATATTCAGGTGAGATCTCATAAAAACACAACAAGGGTCATCAAACATAAAGAATATAGAGAACTAAAATATCTCATCAGATGTTACCTTCCATATTGGAAATAGTCATGCATAATATCATCAACAACATATATCAAAGTAGTAAATAATATGATAACTCCCCTTACCCAACAATTTTAGTTATTATAATTAACTATATGATTACAATTACCCTTAAAATCTATCCAAGGATAAGAAAAATCATGAATATCCCACACATATAACAAAAAAGTGTGAAAATATGGATCCCTTACCTCAAAGAATCTTTCCAATCTCTTGGAGCACCATAGAGAAATGAAGAAATTCCCGCAAACCAAAACTACCCAAAAATCAACCAACACTACATCAAAGGTTAGTGAAAACATATAACACAACTCCTCCCAAACCAAATCAGCATCACTAAAATTAATCCCCATAAAATAATGGAAGTAATTTCATGAAAAATAGATAAGAACTCAGCATAGATCAAAGACGGGAATCCAAGGATCAATCTATAATGAAGGAATCCCAGTTTGTATTGAGGGAGAGTTAATGGGTCACCTAGAAATGAGATGGGCATAGGGTCTAAGGAAAACCCAAGCACTAAAACCTTTAAAGACACGATGCATCGAGAAATTACATAGTTTTTATCCTTTACACATTGTGTAAATATCGATTTTTAATACCCACTAAAAAAATTCATTACCTTAAAGGATTTAACACCATCATTAATTACACATTGTGAACCATCCACTCAAAATCTATGAACCACTCATTCATGTCATATAAACTTTACACAATGTGATTTCTACTAGATTCTATAATTTAGTATTTAAAAACCTGCAGACCTTATATAGGCCTCCTCTGAGAACCTACAACACTAAAAATGGAAATGTGATTGACTAGGAGGACATGGACCATTACATTAGATACCTCTTAAACAATTCTCTCCCTCAAAAATCTAAAACAAAGCTAGAAAATAATGGGTTCCAAATAACCATACCGTGAGATACCTCTCAAGGATATCCTTACTCTTCAATGCTGCCACTAGCCAAACACACCAATCAAAATAGCCACAAACATATCATAGAACCTTCTCACAATAAAATCACCTTCACATCCATAATAACCAATGAACCATTCTACCTTGAATGTATAAATAATGAAATTATATCATCTATGTCAGGATAATATCCGCTCTAGGTGGCACTAACTCATACACATAGGTTTAATCACACCGCAATTTAAGGGTCTTGATAAGGAATTAGGTCCTCCCATTTAAATTTTTCAAGGGTTTTATTACACATTTCACATCAAGGAATTATATACATATCATAATATAGAAAGATCTAAACATCACATTATATGAAAAAACAAAAAAAAAAGAAAAGGAAAAATAGCACTTTGTATTGGGAGTGAATCTGCATCTCTCGCTCCCATGTACTCACTTCTAGAACATCATGCCTCTGTAACACATGGACCAATGGGAATGATCCGACCACACATCACCTTCTCTCAAATATCCTATAACAATTATGGTTTTTCCATGGATTTTGTTTCATCCTTGATACCCAACTCTCCTTAGTAAATAATGTGGGAGTCATCATGAATATATTGATGAAAAGAGGACACAGAGAAGACATTGTGAACCCTATCTAATTGTGGGGGAAACTCCAACCTATACACCACCTCCCCAACATATATCAACACCAAAAATTTTCCAACAAACCAGGCAGAAATATTACTTCCCTTTCCAAAACTCAGTTTCTCACACTAAGATGAGACTCTCAAGAACACATGGTCTACCACATCGAACTCTAGGGGCCTCCACCTATGATAAGAATAGGACTTCTAATAGTCTTACACCTCCCTCATCCACTCAAAAACCAACTGGATTGTATCAGTTGTGCTCTATATCACATCATGTCCATGAACTATTGTTTCTCCAACCTCTATCTAGTACAATGGATAATGAAATGGAGGCCTATGCAATTCCGTAAACATATCCATACTAATGGAAGCATTATAGATATTTTTGTATGAAAACTTGAATAAATCAAAGTTTCATACCAAATATTAACCAAATTCCAAGATGCATTCCCATAACGTATCCTCCAGTGTCTGTATGGTCTGCTCTATCTACCCATTTTTCTGATGGTGGAAAGTAGTGCTAAACTGCAACCCGGAGCCAAAAGATTACTCTAATCCCCTCTTGACTCAAAAGTTAAAACAAGGATTATAGTCATAGATGATATTCCTCAATACCCCAGGAATCCTAACCACATCATCCATATACCACCCACCAAAATATCCATGGAACTCGACCCACAAATTGCTAGAAAGTGAGATGATTTCAACGGTCGTTCCACTATCACCCAAACTACATCACAACTACCCTAAGTTTGGAGTAACCCTATGAATAAATCAATTTAAATGTCCTCACATTTTCACTTTAGAATATCCAAGGACTGTAATATCCCTCCCTGAACATGTTTATCTACATTCACCTACTAAAAAACCATACATCATTCCCCAAACTCTTATATTGAATGGTTCATCCTTCACCATCAAATATGTCTCATCAAGCCATGACACATCATTTTCACACAAGGATATATTACTAAAGGTGAGCTATAAAAATCATGTAGAACACCCTCATTCATCTCTTACGGGATAAACATCCTCACCTATATCAACACATAGTTCTGACTATCCTCTGACCATCCCTCATGAGTAACAAAACTGCCAACATGATCATGCATCACTTATACCTCTATGTATTCCCACTAATATTCCACCTCCTTCTACATCAAATATGAATCCATGGTCAAGTAAAAATTTGAACACTACTCTCTAAAACATTTATATGTGTCACTTTAAGTTCCTCAATTTCTTTATAATTATCCATAGAATCTCAAACCACATCCTACAAGGACATCCGAATCAATGCATCGGTAACTATATTACCCTACCCTGGTGTGTAATAGATCTCAAAATTGCAATCCTAAAGAAACTCCATCTACGACCTTTGGCATATATTTAGATCACATTGAGAGGAAACATATCATAGGCACTTTTGGTCCATGAAAAACACAAAACACTCATCGATGAGGTAATACTACAACAAATTTAGTGCGAACACAATTGCCACCATATCCAAATCATGGGTGGATAAGTTATGATCATAGGGAAATAAATACCTAGACCCATATGAGATCACCTACATCCATTATATAAACACTCATCCTAGGATTAGATAGTTTGTTTCATAAAAAAACATAAAACAATACAACCTATTTAGGAAACAGAAGCACTAGATCACTAACAAACATCTCCTTTAGGTAACCAAATGCTACCCAACACTAATATTTCCACACAAAAGCCTAGTACTTTTTGTTAAACACTGTAAATAGGGCGATAAAATGAGATAAATTAGGTAAAAACATCCAATAACATCCCATGATACAATGTAAACTGAAAACCTCTACTATATTCTTGGGTGATTTCCAAGAAACAAATGCTTCAAGCTTTGACGGGTCCACTACCACACCCTGCTGAGGCACCACATGTCTAAGAAAACACATCTCTCAAATCCAAAACTCACACCTGGAAAAAAATACCATAAATATGGTGGTGTAAAAGGACAATAAAAACAACTTTGTGATGCTTGGAATGGTCCTCCTAGGAATTCAAGTAGACCAAGGTATCATCAATGAATACAATGATGAACTAGACCAGGAACTCAGGGAACAAAGAGTTCATAATCCCCCTGAACATAGTTCTTCTGTCTATAATAACAAATTACATGACCAAAAACCTTAAGTACCCATATATGAATCTAATGGAATCCTTCTAAATATCATCATCTTTTAACCTCAACTGGTGATATATAGACTACAGATCAATCACTGAAAACCAATTATCTCATCCCAACTAGTCAAATAGATCACCGATCCTATGAATAGGATAAGGATTCTTGACCATTATCTGATTCTTCTTCTATAATTCTACAAACAACCTCATACTAACATCATCCTTTTTGGATAATAATACTAGAGCACCCCACTACGACACACTAGGTCTTGTTAAACACTGTACATCAAATCATCCACTTGTAGTATCAACTCAAGATACTTTCTGGGTTCCATCTGATAGGGATCCATCAAAATTCGATACCTACCCATCTAGAACTCTATCCTCAACATGATGTCACTCCAAGGAGGTAGTGTCCAAAAATCCTATGGTAAAACATCTATAAACTCATCTACAACCCTAGGATAATCGCTAACCTAAGCCTCTATTGAAATCTCTTTCAACAGTAACAAAAGAGGCTCTAGTTTCTTACCACCTAACTGATAAACATGCCCACAAAAAAATGCCATTTTCTAACCCATCATATCGAAAAAGAAGATATTATTCATTGAAACAAATTGATGACTATAATCACAGAATACATCCAATAGATATGAAGGATAACATGGTATGGTTATATCTGCAATAAGAAGAATTCCCCAACTGATTGGTGTTACCCTATCACCTATCCACATTCCCATTACTCGTCAAATAAGGAATCCTTCCTCTTATCAGCATAAATAACATGAGGGGAATTGAAAGACTCTCCATGTAAAATCCAAACATATGGAAAAATTTGGGAGAAATAAAGGAGTGTGACAGTCATAAGTAAAACAAAGAACACATAAGGGTGTATTATAAACTGATTGTACCATGAATAACACTCGACTCCGCTGGCACCGTAGAATCTAATGTTATAATATGATTGTTCCCATCTCCTCTACCTATATAATATTGTCCTCCATAGTCATTCTCTAGACTGGGTCCCTATAAAAGAGTACAATCATAAGGATTTCCTCTATCAAATCTTCCTACTCTCAACCACTGAACAATAACATGTGGTCCCTTCCACTTGAGCTATCTCGAACGAAATTGTTGCTGATGAAAAGGGGCCTAACATCCCATCTAAAACTGGCCTCACCAATTTGTTGGAAAAAAAACCTAGTGGTTCTCATATCTCCCATAGATATGGAATGAAAATGAAGAACCCTCAAAAGGTTCTTGGAAACCAACTATCGTTGATGGTGGGAAAAGAAACGGTCATGGATAGTTCCCTAATGAATGGATCCCTTGTAACGACCCAATCTTTTTGAGTATTATATTAACTTACTCTTAATGATTTAATAAGACGTTAATGGTTAATGTAGAAAGGGGAGTTGATGGCTTCATCCAGTAGACTCAACCCTTACGAAGCCCACTTATCAGAGCTTGGGAAGGAGGTAGCATCTGTGGGCTTCGCTTTGGACCAAGCCCAAGCCGAGCTCCAGCGTGTCAAGCTTGAACGAAAACGCTTGCAGGAGAAGTTCAAGTTAGTGGAGATTGCTACTAGGGAAATGTTATCTGAGCCTCCCTCAGATTCTCTCACCATAGCACACCATACACTTAGGTCTTATGCCAGTGTTATAAGGGGATATGTGATGAGACCCTAGTTTCCTTGTGTAATCCTTTCGGGTGAATAAATTGAGATTTCTTCCTTTAGTGATGTTTGTGAAATTTCAAATGTCTAGATAATTTTAGAATGTATTTTATTGATGAATTTTGAAAAAGGGATATTTTGAAATATTTATGTAAACCCTAAATAACTAATGATGTGTAATGATTTTCAAAAAATGGTCTTCTACAAAAGTGTTCATTAAGGAATTTGGAGTCTAATAAGATCAACTTAATTTTTGATGAATAGTAAATTATGAATAGTGATTTTACGCTTAGGATTAGTAATATGACCAAATGGATTAGTAATTTCACTCAAAGAAAGTTTTAATATAATTTAGACACCTAGATTAAGTAATGTGATTCAATAAAATTGGTAAATAACGGTTTCGTAAATTATTAGTCAAGTATTAGTTTTTTCGGATGAATAGTGTTTTTTAATTAAAAATTTAATTAAAAATAAATAGAAAATTATTTTTATAAAAAGGACTTTATTTTTGAACTCAGAGCATCGATATTATGTTAAGGTAATTTTTGGGGATTTTTCTGAAAAAATGAATTTTCGATGAATAGTGTTTTTATTTAAAAATTAAATTAAAAATATTTAGAAAATTATTTTTATAAAATGGATTTCATTTTTGAAATAAGAGCATTGATATTTGGTTAAGGTGAAATTTTGGGGTTATTCTGAGAAAGTTGAATTTTCAGTGAATAGTAAAAATACAGTTTTAGGGTTTCGGTATGTTTAATGACATCATAATGGTGTCATGATGATGTCATGAGATCTTTTGAGGGTTGGCCGGCCAAGGGTGATGAATTATTGTTTTGGGGCCCCATGTGGCCTAACTCCATGATAAATGCCAAGGGAGAGCACATGGGTTTGAGAAAAGCACATGTGAGGTGTCCCTTGGCCATTAATGCTTTGTCCCCCCACTTTCCCTATAAATACCCACCCTTTCCTCCTTTAGTTTTCACTCCCAACTCTCCCCCAACGAAGTTCTGGTCTTCTTACCTCCAAAGATTCCTCCCAAGGTGCCCCCAAGCCCTCAAGTTCCAATCCTTTTAGTTTCAAGAGTCACGTTTTAAGGTAAGGGATCTGACCCCTCTCTTTCTTTTCATGTAATCTCTTTTATGTCATTCCTTTTATGATCCATGTTTTTATGTGAGAGGATGTTCTTTTATATTCCTCTTACTTCCCTTTCATGTTTATATGATGAGATATCCCCTCTTACTCTCATCATTTCGTTTTATGAAAGTTTAAGTGACGCTGTTAGGCTGCCGAATTTTTAAGGGATTCTTTCACCCGTCTCATTCTTCAAGTTTGATTTTCATGTCAAGTCTTTCAAGTTCCTTTTTATTATGTTGGGGTATGATCTCTATATCTATCATACTGATCTCTTATGATCATATGATGAGGGACCCTATTTGATCTTTCCAATTCATTTTTATTGAAGTTTAAGTGACGCCGTTAGGCTGCCGAATTTTCATAAGAGAAATCTAATTTTTTTGTCTTCCTTCCATGTTTTTCATTTCAAATGGTATGTCCTCCAAATATCATTACCATGTCAATATATCCTTCTTATTCCGTCCCCCTACTGTTTTATGGATCATTTATGAGTGGGTGACCCATGTCCCCTCTCATTTCAATGTTTTCTAAAACCCCGAAACTTAGCCGTTATGCTGCAGAATTTTCCCCTTAAAATGCCTCTCTCTTTTCTCAAAAATTATTTTATGTTATAAAGTGAATACTCAAAGCTCTTATTTATACAAGGGTATTCACATATATATCAAAATGTTCCATTTTAAATTCTGGGATTTACATACATGAGACCCGCTTTCCCTTTCCGTGGGTTTAAAGTGACGTAAAGATCATGTCTTTAAAGCAGTTTTTAAAACATGATGATTATGAAATGAAACCCATTTATTTTATGCTATGTGCGTTATTTATGAAATGTTTGATGATGATATATGTGGCTTACATGATAATAAAGGCAAATTTAAGGGTGCGCCCTGATAGCGCTCCAATGCATTGGGTAATTATGTAACCACTAGAGATTACAATTTTCACGATACCTTGGTGAATAAACTTGGTAATTTTCAAATGACACCTTGGGGATGGACCTTGGTGATATGTTCATGATTGTCTATGTTAAATGATGTAGCCACATCTTCAAGTTATGAAAAATGTTATTTTTATTATGAAATGCCTCATGATTTCTTTCTCATGCCTTAAAGTTCTTTTCATGTCCTTATTGAAGTATCTCAAGTTCACTTGTAAAATGTTCCTCTTGTTTCCCTTACTGGGCCTTCTGCTCACCCTTTCTTTTGATGTATGTCCCCAGGTTATGAGATGCAGTAATGAACCTAGAATGAACTTAAGGAGATGCCTTTCAAGTGTTTAAGAAGAATGTTTTATGTTGTTTTCATGTATTATGTTCCTGGTTTCCAAGACACTAGACCTTAAAGATCCTCAGTTTTGTGTAATGTAATGAAAGTTTATGTTATTAAATGGCGGGATGTTATAGTTGGTATCAAAGGATGGTTTAGTTATTTGTGGAAATTAGGATATAAAAACTTTAGGAAGAACCCTATAGAAAAGTTTAAATATAGGAAAACTTCCTAGTATTTTGGTAAGTATTGAGTAAGTGGTATATCAAACAAATACATCCCTGTCTGGATACGAGCAGGTAGAGGCGGCTCTGGCACAGATGTACATAGGGGTAAAACCCGAAAACACCGCTTTGAGCTAGACTCGAACAGGAACTGGTGCACGATAACGGGCCTTGCTGCACTCTTGGTTACGACACTCCCGGGGGATATGTTTGGTTAATCACATGCTTTTTATGAATCATTATGAAGGAATTATAGAGAACTATAATTGTCTAAGCACGAAGTCTTAGTTAAAAGATTCATAAATGAAATAAGTTTCTCACTAAGGTTTTATTCTTTTAGAAAATGGCGGGCAATAGGAGAAACCGTGCCGATGGTGACCGCAATGCACCATGTGATGACGGCCCTCCGATGGAAGCCGGAATGGAAACATTCATGCGAATGATGAACCAACTGACTCAAGTTATGAGTAATAACTTGAATCAAGCTGAGAGGCCGACCTCACCACGAAGGGAATAACTTTCTGTTGAGTCCTTCATGCGTCAACGACCGCCAACATTCAGTGGATCTACTGACCCATTGGTTGCGGAACAATGGATAAGCTCCATTGAAAAGATCTTTTCTGTACTTCATTGTTCGGAACAAGAAAAAGTCACCCTTGCTGTTTACCGCCTAGAGGGAGAAGCTGATCAGTGGTGGTCACTGATCAAAAACACGAAGCCACGAGGAGAGATGGAAGCTATGGAGTGGGATGAATTTCGGGGGATTTTCTTTAACAAGTATTTCCCTCGTTCAATGAGAACGAAAATGGAGAAAGAGTTTCTCGAGCTGAAGCAGAAGGAGAACGAATCTGTCGGAAGCTATGAGATGAACTTCACAAGGCTTTCCCGTTATACCTCAAGCTTTGTCATGGACCCTAATGGGAAGGTTGATAGATTCTTTGGCGGACTACGACCACATCTACAGAAGAATCTAGCCAACATGGACTACGATAGCTATGAAGAAATAGTTCGAAGTGCTATGAAAGTTGAACTAGAGTTTGGGGAGACACAGTGGTCTCACAAATCTAATGAGAAGAAGAGAACTCTAGAACCGAGCCTGGGAAGAAGTTTTGATCAGGAAAGAGGTGGAAAGCATATGCAACATGCCACATGCAATAAATGTGGGAAGAAGCATCTGGGGAACTGCTTGATCGGAAGTGGCAAGTGCTATAGGTGTGGAAAAGAAGGCCATATTTCTCGGAATTGTCGTGGTGATGTGAAGCCTCAACTTCCCAACACTAACGACAGAGGAAAGATGGTTCTGGCCCTACCCGAAGTCACATGCTTCAAGTGTGGACAGCTTGGGAACTTTGCTAATCAATGTCCAAATCCGAGGGCGGTGGAGGGGAATCACCATCAACCTCAGCAGAGGCCAAGGGAGCAAGGTCATGATTTCGCTATCACAACAACTGAAGTTGAAGTTCCGAACGATGTGGTAACAGGTACTCTTGTTGTCCTCTCAAAACTAGCAAGTTCTTTATTTGATTCTGGTTCTACGCATTCCTTTATTTCTTCCAAGTTTGAAAAGAATATAGAATCAATCCCCGAATTTCTTGAGGTAGAGTTGTCATTCAAGACTCCAAGTGGGATTATCCATGCATCAACAGTGTTTAGAGACTCTAGTGTTTACTTTGGTGAGCACAATCTTATCGCAAATCTAGTAGTCATTCCCATGATGGAATTTGACATTATACTAGGGATGGACTGGCTCTCAAAGTATAACGCTAAGATCAAATGCAGAAGTAAGGAAATCTCAGTAGTCTTGAATGAACGACCTACAGTTATCTTCCGTGGAGAGATATCCCAAACTAATCCCTATCTAGAAGCACCTCCCATAGCTTTCTTTATGGAGTTAATCGGTGATGATGAAGAAGAGAAAGGGAGCATACAAATTGAAGATGTTCCGATTATTCAGAAATACATGGATGTATTTCCTGAGGAGTTACCTGGACCTCCCCCAGAAAGAGAGGTAGAGTTCTCCATTGAACTCGTACCTGGGTCTCAACCGATATCAAAGACTCCGTATATAATGGAAAATGTGGAGCTAGAAGAGTTAAAGAAACAACTCCAAGACTTGTTGGAGAAGGGGTTTATCCGACCGAGTGTGTCTCCTTGGGGAGCACCAGTTCTCTTTGTGAAGAAGAAGGATGGATCAATGCGGCTATGCATTGATTATAGAGAACTGAACGGGATTACAGTGAAGAATAGATACCCTCTTCCAAGAATTGATGATTTATTTGACCAACTTCGTGGGGCTCAATTCTTCTCTAAGATTGACCTTCGATCTGGTTATCATCAACTGAGGGTGAAGAAGGAAGATATTCCAAAGACTGCCTTCCAATCAAGATATGGGCATTATGAGTTTACTGTTATGCCCTTCGGCTTGACTAATGCTCCTGCTATTTTCATGGATTTGATGAATAGAGTCTTTAAGGACTACATTGATAACTTTGTGGTAGTTTTTATTGATGATATTTTTATATATTCAAAAAGTCGTGAGGAGCATGAAAATCATCTGAGGGTTATTTTGAAAACTCTACGGAAGGAGAGGCTCTTTGGGAAGTTCAGCAAGTGTCAGTTTTGGTTACAACAAGTGGCTTTCTTGGGGCACATCGTAACCAATGAAGGAATCTCGGTTGACCCTGCAAAGACAATGGTTGTGGAGGAGTGGCCTCAACCCACAACAGTAACTGAGATTCGTAGTTTCCTTGGTTTAGCGGGATATTATAGGAGGTTTGTGAAAAACTTTTCACGGCTTTCTAATCCACTAACCAAGTTGACTCGAAAAGGGGTTATGTTCATCTGGACAAAGGAATGCGAGGAAAGTTTCCAAGAGCTGAAGAAGAGATTGGTTACTGCACCTGTGTTAACACTACCCTCTATAGGAGAAGGATTCGTTATTTTTAGCGATGCATCTCTGAAAGGGCTTGGGTGCGTCCTCATGCAAAATGACAAAGTAATTGCTTATGCATCTCGACAGTTGAAGATTCATGAGCAGAATTATCCTACGCATGATCTAGAGCTGGCGGCAGTTGTTTTTGCTCTAAAGTTATGGAGGCACTATCTTTATGGGGAGAAATGTGATATATACACTGACCACCAAAGTCTAAAGTATATTTTCACTTAGAAAGAATTGAACATGAGACAAAGGAGATGGTTGGAGCTTATTAAAGACTGTGATTGTTCAATTCATTATCACCCTGGAAGAGCTAACAAAGTCGCGGATGCGTTAAGCAGGAAAGATCCTGTTGTTCTGGCAACAATGAGGATCCTGGGAGATCCCTTGATTAAAGATCTAGTAAAACTGGACATGGGAATTATAAGGAAAGGGACATCATCAACCCTATCCCAAATGATTTCTCAACCATCATTACTAGTGAAGATCAAGAAGGCTCAAAAAGAAGATCCTTTGCTGCAGGAGAAGTTCGAGGCTGTAAAGGATGGGAAGTTCCCTGATTTCAATACTGATCAAGAAGGTGTATTGAAATTTCGTACAAGACTATGTGTTCCATCTATTCTGGAGATAAAGAAAGAACTGATGGATGAAGCTCATAGCTCTACTTTCTCTATACATCCGGGAAGCACTAAGATGTATAGAGACCTTCGTGATCATTATTGGTGGGATAACATGAAGAGGGAGATTGCCGATTACACTACAAGGTGCCTGGTGTGTCAGCACGTAAAGGCAGAAAGACAACTTCCTAAGGGGGTATTACAACCGCTACCCATACCAGTATGGAAGTGGGATAATATCACCATGGACTTTGTAACTGGTCTCCCAAAAACATCCAAAGGAAACAATGCGATATGGGTTATTGTGGACCGTCTCACCAAGACAGCCCATTTTATCTCTATTCGGGAAGATTTCTCTCTGGATCAGCTTGCCAAGATATACGTGAAGGAAGTGGTAAGGCTGCATGGGGTACCACTATCCATCGTATCTGATCGCGACCCAAGATTCACATCAAAATTCTGGAGAAGTCTTCAGCATGCTCTGAACACTGAATTGAATTTTAGTACGGCCTATCATCCTCAAACTGATGGCCAATCTGAAAGGACTATTCAGACACTCGAAGACATGTTGAGATTATGCTCAATGGAATTTAAAGGTGGATGGGATCAACACCTCCCATTAGTGGAGTTCTCCTATAACAACAGCTTCCATGCGAGTATTCAGATGGCACCCTATGAAGCTCTGTATGGAAAGCGGTGTAGAACTCCTACTTGTTAGGATGAAACTGGTGAGAGGAAGCTTCTTGGGCCTGATCTTGTGCAAGAAATGACAGAACAAGTTCATTCCATCCAACAACACATAAAAGCTGCTCAGAGTCGGCAGAAGAGCTATGCTGACAATCGACGAAGAGACTTGGAGTTTGGTGTTGGTGACAAAGTCTTCCTTCGAATCTCTCCATGGAAGAGAGTCATGCGGTTTGGGAAGAAAGGGAAGCTCAGCCCTAGGTACATTGGCCCCTCTGAAATCCTTGATCGCATAGGAGCAGTGGCCTATCGTCTAGCACTTCCACCGAACCTAGCTCAAGTTCACAATGTCTTCCATGTATCTCTCTTGAGGAAGTACATACCCGACCCTTCGCATGTACTGAACCCAGAGGTGGTACAACTTGAACATGACCTCTCTTATGAAGAGCAGCCAGTGGAGATCTTAGACTGTAGAGACAAGGTTCTACGAAACAAGACTACCCACCTTGTGAAAGTGTTGTGGAGGAATCATAAGTACGAAGAAGCGACTTGGGAGCCCGAGGAAACGATGAAGCAAAAGTACCCTCACCTTTTCGGCTAGGGCTCAAGTATAAATTTCGGGGACGAAATTTCTTAACGGGGGAAGAATGTAACGACCCAATCTTTTTGAGTATTATATTAACTTACTCTTAATGATTTAATAAGACGTTAATGGTTAATGCAGAAAGGGGAGTAGATGGCTTCATCCAGTAGACTCAACCCTTACGAAGCCCACTTATCAGAGCTTGGGAAGGAGGTAGCATCTGTGGGCTTCGCTTTGGACCAAGCCCAAGCCGAGCTCCATCGTGTCAAGCTTGAACGAAAACGCTTGCAGGAGAAGTTCAAGTTAGTGGACATTGCTACTAGGGCAATGTTATCTGAGCCTCCCTCAGATTCTCTCACCATAGAACACCTTACACTTAGGTCTTATGCCAGTGTTATAAGGGGCTATGTGATGAGACCCTAGTTTCCTTGTGTAATCCTTTCGGGTGAATAAATTGAGATTTCTTCCTTTAGTGATGTTTGGGAAATTTCAAATGTCTAGATAATTTTCGAATGTATTTTATTGATGAATTTTGAAAAAGGGATATTTTGAAATATTTATGTAAACCCTAAATAACTAATGATGTGTAATGATTTTCAAAAAATGGTCTTCTACAAAAGTGTTCATTAAGGAATTTGGAGTCTAATAAGATCAACTTAATTTTTGATGAATAGTAAATTATGAATAGTGATTTTACGCTTTGGATTAGTAATATGACCAAATGGATTAGTAATTTCACTCAAAGAAAGTTTTAATATAATTTAGACACCTAGGTTAAGTAATGTGATTCAATAAAATGGGTAAATAACGGTTTCGTAAATTATTAGTCAAGTATTAGTTTTTTCGGATGAATAGTGTTTTTTAATTAAAAATTTAATTAAAAATAATTAGAAAATTATTTTTATAAAAAGGACTTTATTTTTGAACTCAGAGCATCGATATTATGTTAAGGTAATTTTTGGGGATTTTTCTGAAAAAAATGAATTTTCGATGAATAGTGTTTTTATTTAAAAATTAAATTAAAAATATTTAGAAAATTATTTTTATAAAATGGATTTCATTTTTGAAATAAGAGCATTGATATTTGGTTAAGGTGAAATTTTGGGGTTATTCTGAGAAAGTTGAATTTTCAGTGAATAGTAAAAATACAGTTTTAGGGTTTCGGTATGTTTAATGACATCATAATGGTGTCATGATGATGTCATGAGATATTTTGAGGGTTGGCCGGCCAAGGGTGATGAATTATTGTTTTGGGGGCCCCATGTGGCCTAACTCCATGATAAATGCCAAGGGAGAGCACATGGGTTTGAGAAAAGCACATGTGAGGTGTCCCTTGGCCATTAATGCTTTGTCCCCTCACTTTCCCTATAAATACCCACCCTTTCCTCCTTTAGTTTTCACTCCCAACTCTCCCCCAACGAAGTTCTGGTCTTCATACCCTCCAAATAGTCCTCCCAAGGTTCCCCCAAGCCCTCAAGGTCCAATCCTTTGAGTTTCAAGAGTCACGTTTTAAGGTAAGGGATCCGACCCCGCTCTTTCTTTTCATGTAATATCTTTTATGTCATTCCTTTTATGCTCCATGTTTTTATGTGAGAGGATGTTCTTTTATATTCCTCTTAATTCCCTTTCATGTTTATATGATGAGATATCCCATCTTACTCTCATCATTTCGTTTTATGAATGTTTAAGTGACGCCGTTAGGCTGCCGAATTTTTAAGGGATTCTTTCACCCTTCTCATTCTTCGAGTTCGATTTTCATGTCAAGTCTTTCAAGTTCCTTTTTATTATGTTGGGGTATGATCTCTATATCTATTATACTGATCTCTTATGATCATATTATGAGGGACCCTATTTGATCTTGCCAATTCATTTTTATTGAAGTTTAAGTGACGCCGTTAGGCTGTCGAATTTTCATAAGAGAAATCTATTTTTTTGTCTTCCTTCCATGTTTTTCATTTCAAATGGTATGTCCTCCAAATATCATTACCATGTCAATATATCCTTCTTATTCCGTCCCCCTACTGTTTTATGGATCATTTATGAGTGGGTGACCCATGTCCCCTCTCATTTCAATGTTTTCTAAAACCCCGAAACATAGCCGTTATGCTGCAGAATTTTCCCCTCAAAATGCCTCTCTCTTTTCTCAAAAATTATTTTATGTTATAAAGTGAATACTCAAAGCTCTTATTTATACAAGGGTATTCACATATATATCAAAATGTTCCATTTTAAATTCTGGGATTTACATACCTGAGACCCGCTTTCCCTTTCCGTGGGTTTAAAGTGACGTAAAGATCATGTCTTTAAAGCAGTTTTTAAAACGTTATGATTATGAAATGAAACCCATTTATTTTATGATATGTGGGTTATTTATGAAATTTTTGATGATGATATATGTGGCTCACATGATAATAAAGGCAAATTTAAGGGTGCGCCCTGATAGCGCTCCAATGCATTGGGTAATGATGTAACCACTAGAGATTACAATTTTCACGATACCTTGGTGAATAACCTTGGTAATTTTCAAATGACACCTTGGGGATGGACCTTGGTGATATGTTCATGATTGTCTATGTTAAATGATGTAGCCACATCTTCAAGTTATGAAAAATGTTATTTTTATTATGAAATGCCTCATGATTTCTTTCTCATGCCTTAAAGTTCTTTTCATGTCCTTATTGAAGTATCTCAAGTTCACATGTAAAATGTTCCTCTTGTTTCCCTTACTGGGCCTTCTGCTCACCCTTTCTTTTGATGTATGTCCCCAGGTTATGAGATGCAGTAATGAACCTAGAATGAACTTAAGGAGACGCCTTTCAAGTGTTTAAGAAGAATGTTTTATTTTGTTTTCATGTATTATGTTCCTGGTTTCCAAGACACTAGACCTTAAAGATCCTCAGTTTTTTGTAATGTAATGAAAGTTTATGTTATAAAATGGCGGGATGTCATATCCCTAAATGCCTTCACATCCATGAACCAATTCCTAAATCAATACTTATGCAAACACCCTTATTTCCACCTTGTTTTTTCTCAACATCCAAGTAATTTGAATGCTTGATAACCTCATCCTTTTTATAAACCTCTGGATATGTCAGGAGCATGAACAGAGTGACCACATTCCTGATCACTGGATGATAATTATCCTCCATACACCATGCTCTGGAATCTTCATCTGGGAAGACATTTGGAGTAATGTGATAGAGGTCCTTGAAAATTACCCCAATCTTCCGCATACTAAGACACCCACACTAAAGGGAGTTTACCTCCTTCCTCTTAGCTTACCTCATCATTAATGTTAGAAAATCAACCCTAAAATCCCTTTGAAATTTAGGATACAACACATAAACTTCCATAAAGTCACCAATAAATAGTGTATACCACATTTTCACATTTCCATACATCTGACTAGCTACCAATGGTACCCAAAACTCATTTCAATATCTGATCATATAGAAAATGATATCCAGATCCTCTATCTTGTGCTTCATCTCCAGATTTGAGATACTATACTCAAACATAACGAAAATCTATTGTTGAAAGGAATGAAAATCCCTCTTCCATGCCTCATCCTTGTCTTTCAATTAAAACCTCCAATGATCAACTACATCATCCATCTAAACCTAAAATTCCTGAGAAACAAGCAGATGATAAATAGGATCCATTCTAGAAAATATGAAGAACATCATAAGACCGTTAGTAATGAATTTTATCAAATATTATTTAATTTATCCAATTTATTTTTCCAAAACACTAAATTCAAACATGAACACAATTCACCATGATACATGTACATCTCCTTGGTCTCTACCCTACAAACAATTCCATATAACTTGGTTTTTAAATAAGCTCAGAGTCTATTCACTTGATCATAGGGGGGTCTAAAATCCAATGTCCTAGATAGTTTTCCTAGACAATGTCACACTCCAAGATCAATTGGAACTTCTTCCATACTTTCCCATGCAATACTTATTGTTCATAACTCCAAAATATATCATATATCTCAACCATAAACTTTCATACCACTCTATTACGATAACATACAAACAATGATGTTTCAATGATGGGATAGAGATAATGGCACATGACCCCTGACTCTAGTAGTCCTTAGGTAAGCGACTGGCACAAAGGGTATAAAAATCACATACTATGAGGGAAATTACCCTCTATAAATGAAACAGGATGGGGAGATATGATAAAAAATCACCAAAAAACTCCATAAAAAATAAAAATTTAAACCAGAAACTATCCAATAATGCATGAGTAAATAAAACTAATACATATAGAAGTATCCAAAGTAAATACAAAAAGATACGTCTATAGTATAAAATCAACAGAAAATCCAACCCAGCTAGTGATGTCTATCTTGTTCTCCAAAGTCCTCTTGTAAACCTAAAAATATATTATATACGGAGGGTGATCATAATAGGTTTCCTCAGTAGGGACATAACAAAGGTCTCAAGTGCACATGTGAAAAGAGATTCTTAATGTGCCAGTTAACAAAGAGTAGATCCAACAAGCACTTGTAAAGTTCATCTAACCAAAACCAACCTCATAATGGCTCAGTCACCTAATAACGCATCGAATATAATAATATAAAATCATGATCATAAAAAAACTGTGGTTCCCCACTAACTCATGCCCACTGATTTTCCCCTCTCCCATCTCAAAATAGAACATCTTATTCCCCCCATAACTTCCGTACATAACATATCACAACATATTACATCCCACCCATAGACGCATGGTCCACACATCACTTCACATCACATCTCACCCAAAGAAATCTGGTCCACACATCACATCACATCTCACCCACATACACCTGGTACAACACATCACATTTTAACCATATACACCTAGGTTAACATATCACTTCTAAAAGAATAGTGGGGTAGAAGAGATAGATATCCATATATATCACTGCCATTATAGATGTTGGGTGAAACACCAGGAACTCAGCACCTCTGATCATTGGTAAGGTTATCCAACTTGAATGGGGTGTATATAAAATAACATAAACATACATGATATCGAAATAGTACACAATACCCAACCTATGGGTTCACATAAAAAACACTAGAACACAACACATCACAACCATCATACTACACATCAACCATCACAACTGTTTCCACCACTATATGCAGCACAACGCAACTACCATACAAGCCACACAACATTCCCCACATTTATCTAACAAGTTTCTCTACATTTATTCATTAGGAAATTTAACACACTTATGCTTCCATAACATTATATTAAATTACAAACCCATTCATTTATTCATTTCGTTTAGTATCGTAATTTATTCCACTACTACCTAGAAAACCAACACAACTACACCACAGAATGATCCTAACACACATCAACTATCATAGCACCATGCATCCTCCAACCTCATCGCATCACATCACATAATCCATTTCAAAACACAAAAACCACACATCTCATCCATCGCACAACCACAAATACTGTGAACCATAACAACTACACAAAAAACATTGTGCCACAACCACTATGTCACAACTTATACACCACAACCACTATGCCACAAACATTGCGCCACAACCACTACACCGCAACCTTTGCTCCACAACAACTATTCCAAAAATACTTCTCTAAAACCATACATCCACAGCCTTTTCACTACATTTCACAACTTCCCACATCACATCCATGCAAACCGACTACTAAATCAATTCCCCGCACACCACACAACCTATATAGTCACATATATCATCATACAACTACCCTTTCCATGTAGGGAAACAAAAAAATTCCCAATCACACATTACAACCCACATACCATATTTCATAACTTTTTAAGAAAATTATTATATATATTCTTAATTTTGAATGGGTGTTATCTAAAAAACTAGGATGTCTATGAAAAAACAATTATTATCCAAATAAACATTTATTTAATATTTTGGTCAAGTGATATCACACAACAACATGGAAAGGGTCATCACAACATAAAAACTATAACACGGGAAAGGATGACATCAGACATTATTTTCAAAATTGTTAACAGGAAGGAATAGTAACATCAATAACATATATCAAGGTAGTAAATAATGTGATAACTCTAAGTACCCATCAATTTAGGACCTTGTAATTAATGATATGATTACACCAACCCATTATATCCACACAAAGGTAACCAAACCCTTATAGATCCCACACATAGAATAAAAAAGAGTGAGAATGGGGATCCCCTACCTCATAGAAGCTTTCTAATCTCACTATGCACTATAGGTTGATGAATAAACTCCCGCAAATGACAACTTTAAGTAAAACCCATAGATTAACCTAAAATGCATCAAAGGGTTGTCAAAACACCACCCAAAACACATCCGAAACCAAAGAAACATTTCCTTGGTGATTCTTTTATGAATATTGGAAGGAAAAACCAGATAAATAGATAATATATCACATAAAATAGAAGGTGGGTATCCAATTATTGATCTAAAATAAAGAAGTCCCATGTTTGTAACATCCATGACCTGGATGCTACTAAATAGTTCCCTAATCCCATTGGGTATCATGTCCTCAAGTGCATATCCCAAAATTATAGAGAATGTCGACTAGTACTGACATTATTGGTGTGTTCGTGTAGTGACTATGACCTCATTACTAGAGTGTAGCGTAATGGATAACCATAAGTCACAAGTAGCGGAAGTAAAAAATCATACATATGGTAGAATTAAACAACAAAATACTGATAATATAAACCATTCAATAATTCATGTCATATAAAAAATGATGATATATTTCATATGTTTCTAAGAAAAAATCCAAAATAGGTACACTGCAGTCATATAAAATACATGGGAAATAATTAAAAATGGAAAAAATTATCCTAGTAGCAATGCAAGACTCTCCATGGTCCCACGTTTTCCTAATCCTAACCAGAAGATCAAGAACTTGTAGTATGATGATTTCCCTTATTAACATCAAGAATCACATAGTCTATTTGTTTTCCCAAAGGTGGACCAAGGTCTATGCCAATAATTTAGTGAATATATATATATACATATATAACAACAATGTGCAGGCATATATAACATGTAAAGTAAGTGATCAAAGGTAAACATTCTATAAGTTTGGTTTCTCATTTAAGTCCAATTAAATTAATCAATTTCATTTACAATATAAATCTATGATTTAATAGGAATTATTCTTTAAATTAAAATAGGATCATTTGACAATTCAAACTTATTTAGTTTATAATTATTGAGATTCATCATAGGCCTACTATCCCTCATATAAACATCAACACAATAGATGCCTATACAGACCATCTAAAAGTTATAAGACAAGAACAAATCCAATATTTTTCTTTGTCTTCGCCGACACATCATACAAGTCTTTTATTTATTAATTAAATTAGAACCTGAGTTTATCCATGACATTCTTAAGATGGAATTAAAGTATCAATCCATGTGTAATATCAAAAAACCCTTATAAGATCATCCAAGGTGAACCTCTCAAGAACCTAGGTATCACTCTAAGTGTGGAATAATGTCCCTCCCAATCGAATCATTACTTGGTGGTCTAAAAAGGGATCTCAAGTGTCACCCATGGAATAAAATATCAAATACCCTTTGAGTATGTCCATGAAATTATCATTTGAATCAATGTATCACTCTATATATAATTCAATACAGAGAGTCCATCATTTGCAGTTCAGTAGAAAGTCTACGTATCATTAAATAAGTATCAAATTCATGGACAACTAATATTATACATGGAATTCATCATTGAATCCATGTATCACCCAAGCAATAATCAGTGTTCAATCTAATTGATTTTGTCTATGGTAATCTAGTATGAGTCTACGTGTCACCCAAGGAACATAACCCTTTAATAAATTTTATATAATTTAAAAAATATCATTTATACATGTCATGGTCCAAACCAAGAACATTCCATTTCAATATCACCTCATGAGGTGACACAAGAAACGTCTAATCTTAGAATGATTTACTTACAAATACTCACAAGGGAAAAATAACTTAAATAATCTTATCAAGCCTAAAAATATATTAAATAGATTATAATCCACTTATATTGCAGGTTCATATCAGTATTAAGATAAATTCATTCTTAATCAAAAATACATAGCATAGAATTCCTTTAACTCAAATGAGAAATTCAATTCATTAACTCATTACATGGAAAGGGTTATGTTCATGGTCAATTCATCCATCCCCTTTAAACCATTTAATTTTAAATTTATATAACCAATCAATTATAATCCTCAACTTAATTTAGACATCCAAAGTCAAGGGGGGAAAAGCACCCATAAGGGTGTCCAAGGTCAACCCACCAGTTGTATTCCATTAAAAGTGATAAGCAATACACCCAATGGGTGGTTTGGTTTCCAATGATTTCAACCTATAACAACCATTAATATACCTATTTAATTACATAGTCCATGCCAAGAAATTCAAGGATTTATATTTCATTTAAGGTGACACTCATAAATTGGGTGTAGGGAATGACGACATATATGAACAGTATGACTTTAAGAAAAAGGCACGAGACCATATACCTTAGATTTTTGGTTCATAGATTAGCCAATATAAACTCCCGATTTAGCTCTGATTGGGTGAAAATTGAAGAATGGGTGAAGAACATAATAATATAGAAAACCACCATGCACTAAAATAGCACAATAGGTATCCAAAAGAATAGAAAATTGATAAAAATGAATCTATTAATTACTGTTACAAATCCAACAAGATGGATAGGCTTCAATTTTGAGCTCATATACAATAGTTAACTCAATTCATATTTTAGACACCAAGAAATAGCTCAAATTTTTTTCTTATTGTGTAAGACAATGAAACATGGTTTTAGGGTTAAAATATAATTTAATTTAATTATAAATTATTAAATTTCCCAAAATATCAAGGGTTGAACTATTTTGGTTTATGGTTTCCCAAATCGTGTGCCCACCATGAATGAGTATATATCGTCAAGGGTCACCCACAAGGTATACCCACACAGTCTGTCTAGCTAAGAAAAAACCATTCCAAAACTCAGTGTCCAAATTGTACAGCTGGTCACATGGTCATAAAACCAGAAGTGTGTGGTTGGTCTAAAACTGAGTGACCAATTTATTCTCTCTTTCCATGCCTTACACGATTTGTTAAACTATGTGGCTTGCCCCACAAGGTTTAAACAAATAGTGAGCCATTCCATTTTCCCCCCAAATCTCGTATTTTAGGCTCCAAACTAGCCCCAAACACCCCCTAAAGCCTCCATAATCTCAAATGGAATTAATATTAGGCCACATTTAAACATTCAAACTTAGTTTTGATGGAAAAAAAGACCCATTCCTTAAAGAAGAACCGATTTCTTACAAAAAAATCTCCTTAAAACAATTCATCCTTCAATTTCCCTTCCATGGGTACTGAAGTTTGATTTATGAATAACTCCATCCACTATAATAATTCATTGACCACTAGCTCCCATGTCTCATCCTATACTTGGTTGTTCTCCCATAGGACCCATAATAAAGGAATGGACTGGCCTCAAATAACCATTATGCTACGATCCACAATACAAATAGGATGATCCTCAAAGGACTTATCTACCTAAATCTCAACCTCCTCTAGCTAAAAATCATGAGACATGTCTAAATAATGGTTTCACAGCTACGAAACATGGAAGACATCATTCATGGCCTAGTAACTCTGAGGTAACTACAACTGATAGGCTATCTTCCCAACTCTCTCTAGAATCTTGAATGGACTGACATACTACAGTGAAATATTACTCAGTATTCTAATCCTCTTTTGTCGCATCCTTGCTGAAACATGTAGTAAAAACCATTAACCAACCTCAAACTCCAAAGTTCATCTATGTTGATCAGTCTATGTTTTCTGAAAACACTGTGAAGTATCTATTTGCTTCTGAATCATGGGTACCTGCTTTATGGTCTCCTGAACAAGGTAAGGTCCCAGTATATCTGTCTCTCCTATACCTAACAAACACTGGGTTGGACAACATTTCCTACCGTAAAAATCCTCATATAGATCCATTGGAATAGTAGCCTGAAATCTATTATTGTAGGAAAATTAAACCAGGGGTATATGACTATCCCAAAAACCCTGAAATCCAAGACACATACCTACAGCATGTCCTCAAGAAACTGAATCATGCACTCTGACTGGCCATCTGTCTAGGGTGGTATGATGTGCTCAGAATCACCTATGTACCCAACTCCCTCTATTTCCCTTGCCAAAATCATGAATTAAAACGGGCATCCCTATTTGAAATGATAGTATTTGGGACCCTATGAAGTCATAATATCTCATGGATATTCAACTTATGATGTTCATCAACCTTGAAGGATTCCTTGGTAGGTAATAAATGGGAAACCTTCTTGAGTCTATCAAAAACAACCCATACAACATCATTAGCTCATGGAGACCTCGGTAGACTAGTCACGAAATCCATCATGACATTGTTCCATTTATACTCAAGAATGGGTAGTTATTATAAAATTCTGACTGGACACTGGTGTTCTACCTTCACCTACTGACAGTTGGAACATCTCCTGAAAAGAACAACTACATATCTTTTCATACCTTTCCACCAATACTATGGATTTAAATCCTGATTTGTCTTGGTGATGCCTGGGTGCACTGCCCAAGAAGAAGCATGAAATTCATACATAATATCCTAACAAATATCTGAAGAGACGAATATGAGACCATGTTCTGGAATAATTTTAACCTCACCTAGGGTCCAGGAAGGAGGAGGGTCCTCACCTTCCACACTCTCTTTTAGGACTTGGTCTACAGAGTCTAATAGATACATCCTCCTCACTCTATCTAGCAAGGTAGAGGTCACAACTAAGGATGATAGAAAATTCTTTCCCTGACTATCATGCACCTCCTAGTGCATCTCAAAGAACAAAGACATAAGCTTACACTAGATATTATCCAATTTCACTACCTATATTTGAGTCATCCTGAATAGTGTATTGGCCACTGTATTTCCTATTCTAGGAATATAATCAAGATTAAAGTCGAAATACTGAAGTTATTTGACCCACCTTCACTACCTCGGATTCATATCATGCTATTTAAATATATACTTGAGGATTTTGTGTCAGTGTACACCACAAAATGATCTCCAAGTATGTAATGTATCCAATAGTGTAATTTATGAACAATCGTAGCTAGCGATGTATTGTGCATCGATTAGTTCCTCTCGTGTGACCTCAACTACTAGGACTCATACACCCCAAATCATTCCCTCTACACAATAACGTCTCCTAGCCCAAAACATGATGCATCACAATATATAGTGTAACTTTTTATTGAATCTGTAAAATTCAGTATCATTGTTGAATCCAATCTCTCTTTCAACTCCAAAAAATCTATCTTGTAAGAATCTGACCATAAAAACTTCACACCCTTCTTAGTCAAACCTGTAAGTGGTTATTCTATGCATGATAAGTCTTATACGAAATTCCACTAGTAAATAGTCAGGCCTAATAAAAATCATACCTTAAAGAAGTTTTTTGGATGCTCTGAAGAAACTACACATCTTACCTTCTCTGGGTCAACTGATACTTCTATCTCCGTTATAATGTTACCCAGGAACTGAATCTGATACATCAATATGTGTCACTTTGTGAGCTTATAATATAATTGATTCTCTATTAGTGTATTCAATATGATCTAAATGTTTTTGGTATGATCATGTAGATTGTAACAATACACCCACATAAGATCCATGAAAACCACCAAAAATGAATCAATATGAGGATGGAACACTAAGTTCATCAGTTCCATGAAGAATGTTCACACATTCATGAGACCAAACAGCATAACCAAATACATTATAAAACATGCCTGGTATGAATAGTTGTGTGAGGTATGTCTGATGGTATACCACTCACCTGATGATAAACGGATCTCTAATAAATAATTGAGAAGACCTAATATCCTCATAGCTTTTCAATGGGATCATCTATCTGTGGAAGAGGATACTGGTTATTAACCATCAATTAGTTCAATTTATGATAATCCATGCATAGCCTAAGGGTTTCATTCACCTTTTTCACAAAAAGGACTGGAAAACCCCATGGATAAATACTATTTCAGATGAAACCCTTTGCCTGTAAATCCTCTATATTCCAATTGAGATCCTATAAATCTATGGTAGACATCCTGTAAAGAGGAATAGAGATAAGTGAATCTCCTCAGATTAGCTTAATAGAGAACTCAACATCCTTCAATGGAGGTAATCCTAAAAGGTCATTCTAGAAAACATCCCTAAAATGATCAACCTGTAACACCTGAGACTTTTATGAGAAATATTTTGTTTTTATGTTATATAAATCTTCAAAGGAATCTTTCACTACACACAACACTATCTTGGCTTTCTTTACACGCAATCGCGACTTTCCTCGATAGCTTGCGTCGTACGCAATACCGAGTTTCACTAAACAACAATATGCTATTAAAATATTATTAAAACTAGTAGTTATGAATAGTAATAACAACTTTTTGAAATATTTTAAATTTTATTTTTCAAAATAGACTTCATTTTTGGATTCGGAATATCGAAATTAGCCTCGGGTGAAATTTTTTAATTTTTCTAAGAACTTTCAATTTTTGATGAATAGTGAAAACACTGGGTTACTATTTAAAAACCGACTTTTTATTTAAATAATTATTTATTTAAATTTATTTTAGGTCAAAATTGACACATAATACCTATTTATGTTCAATGAAATTCATTGGAGTCGTTTTATAATAATTTTAGATATATAAAATGTTTATTGAACTTTTCACCGTCTTTTAACCACCTCCTAGGATAATTTGCAAATTTACACAAAACTTAATTTTACCACTTCTGTGAGTGGAATTTCAAAAATCTGAGAGACACGGTTAATATCAAGGACTAAAATGTGGTTCAATGAGATGAAAATAATTTTTGGTGAATAGTAACTTTTTACTTTTTTTACCACGATTAAAAGTAAATAGGTTAATTAAGGGTAAAAATGATATTATTATTACCCTAACACGTGTCTTAATTCTATTGGATAAGTGTAATTAGACCAAAAACAACCTTAAGAATAAAATATTACCATTTCGGCCCACTTGGATTAGATTAGGACATTTATTATTAATTTATTTAAAGAAGGGTTAAAATAGTTAAAATCAAAGTTTAATAAGTAAATAATTTTTAATATAGGGTTATACATAAGATAAATTAGACTATAAATATTCATTAGAAATCTAAAAATATTTCATACATAATGGTATTTTATTTATAATTTTTAGACATTAAATAATGTAATTTATTTATGACACAATATGATAAAGTAAATATCTTATTAATGAAATATTGACATAATTGATGTTATAAATACCCAAATAAATGTAATTTGAGACTTTTTATAAATTCCAATAAGATTATATGTTAATATTACATGTTATTATTGATTTAATTAACTTTTTTAGAACTAATATTTCTGTTATGATTTTTACAAAAATCAATTACCAAATATTGTCAAAATTGACATAATATAGTTTTTTTTAAAATATTATATTATTAATTGTTATTTTATTCTTAAAAATCTAAGGTTCGGTCAAATGACTTATATAAGGTTATATATATTAATAGTAAACAACTTGGGGTTCTTTTGGCTTGTTATAGTAATATTATTAACAATATAGTGTAAGAAAACAAGAAGACACGGTAAAAGTAAAATTATTTAACTTAAAGTTAAATCTAAATGATAAGGTTAAAATCGAAACATAAACTTGTATAAATTCTATTTGATGAGATTATGTAGACCCATAACCACCTTAGAATAGAAATAAATCAATTTTGAGCTACTGAAAACCGAATACGACTTTATAATAAAATAATATTTTTAGTTCTTCCAAAGGTGCCCCTCTCATCCCTTATAAAAGGGCACCTACTCCCTCTCTTCCTCACACCACTTTGAGAATTCATGCTTGGAAAACCCCTGAAAAATTGTCTTATCCACTTCCCTAGAAACATCCTAGAGGTTTTGTTCTTCTTCAAAAACCAATTTTAGTGCCCTAAGAAGAGGTCTCAAAGAGGCGCTTCAAAGAAGAGGTAATGCCTGTTACCGATTCTTTCAACTTTATTTATTCTTCCACTTCTTCTTATTTAGTTGTTTCATTATGAAGTAATAAAATCAGTATCACTAATATACTTATATGTTATTATAAGTATGAAACAACCCTATTTCACCATCTATCCATCCTACGGAAAACGAAATCACCGCGGGTTCGTACGTACGGAATACCGTCTCCACGCCGTGGTGTAATCTATTTTCCACCACCCCCTTACTTGGATGGGTATAATGGTGTAAATATTAAATAAATATTATTTTTTTAAAGTGATATTGATTCTGAAATATTATTCATACACTCCAATACAATTCCACGATCATGGGAACGATATCATCGCTCGTGCATACGTACGGAATACCGTCTCCACGATGTGATGCAACTCGTTCTACATGATTTTCATTGCATAATGATTACATAAATGAATTGAGTGAATAAATATGATATATATTCTACTAATACCATTTTGTAAATGAGTTATCTATAACCTAAAAAGAATAATAAGAATTTATTCGACAAAACACGCATAAGAACAAAAAGTAATAAACACACGAATAACAAGTAGCAATGAAATATTACTAATAAGATGCTAAGAATATGACCATATATGATATCATAACAGTGATTATGAATCTGGAATAAGTCAATTACAATATTTAAATCATTATACAAGAGTTTTGGACACTTACGAAGCAAATCGGACCTAAGGTAAGGGAAAATCTCACAATCTCATTTTTATCCAAGATTGTCTATACTTCAGAATTTACTGGCGAATATTTATCATCCACATCCATGTTTCCTAAATATTTAATATTATTTCCATCCACCTACAATTATGTAAATCCAATTTTACCCTTTGGTGAGTTTTTAGTAAAATATATGAAAGGAATCTTTTGTCGTTTTTCGTACGAGGTACTTTTTGACTTTTCCGGCCAAAGTACGGGAAGAATTTATTTTTTAACTTATACGGAATGAATGGATTTTTAGAACATTATTTCCATGAATCTTTCTTTACTAGTTTTCTATTTTATTTTTAATAAACTTCTTTTAGTTCAAAATTATATGACATTTTATGAAAGGAAAATGATTTTGAAGTAGAAAGGATATTTTCCTCAACAATGGAGTTCAAGTGTTTTATCAAAATTAATTTCCATATAAGATAATATAGGGTTCTGTTTATATCCCTATTTTTACACTGGTTTGATTATGTTATGATGGAAGTATTTGTATGAAGTCCTTTTATCTTATATGATTTATGTTATGATGGCATGATGTTTAAGAATCCCATTTTTATTACATGGGTTATGCTATGATGTATGGTTTATGATTTTGTGGCACACATAAGAATGGTATCATTATGAGATGGGTGGGACCTATATCTCCCTCTAATGCATTGGGTAATGATTTATATCTCCTGAGATAGACATGGCTGGAACAGCAGGTTAATCCGGTTCAGTGAAACAAGACTGAAACGAGGAGTGAACTCGGTTCAGAAATGGACTTTGTCCTCTAAGATAGTCTTGGCAATGAGTCTTGACTACTATGAAATTATTCTCTATGATTATGTGTGTATGCCAAAAAGTTTCATGTTTTAAGTTATAATTATTGGGATTACATTTCACTACTATGATTTATCCCATGTTATGAAATTATGATCTCTTTTGCAGGTTAAGATTTCCGAAATTATATGTTCTTATGAATATGATGTGATTTATATTTCTTTTGTTTACCCTTACTGAGAATTTGAGCTTACCCTTTTGTGTGTTTTCTTTCCCCAGGTCATGAAGAAGGTTATTAAGTAGAATATGCCAAAAAGGGACTCTAGATATGATGAAATAAATGTGAGACAACGTAGATGATTTATGAACCAGTTGTTTTTGTTTCCTAGTTTCTAAAGACACTATACCTATACGGTCCTTTCATGGTTTTGTTATATGTTGTAATAATTATGCTTCAATTTTGAAGTATTAACAATTTATGTAATGTATGGGTCATTATAGTTGGTATCAGAGGAAAGCTATATTCAACCATTGGAAACTAGGATGTGAAAGCCTTAGTAAGAACCCTAAGGATATATCTAAGCGTAGAACACAATCTTAGTGTTTTAGAAATGGCCATGAACAACCTATGATAAGACCTTAAGTGTGAAATTTTATTCTTGATTATGTGTTTTTCCAATTATAGTTAGTCTTTCTCACACTATTCTTCTTGGTTTTAGTCAATGGTTGGAACCCGAAGGAACCGTGTTAATGCCAAATGCGATGGGAAATGCAATGATTGTCCCCCTGAGCAACCAAATGTTATGGGAGCTGGAATGAAAAATCTTGTAGCCATGCTCACACAACTTTCTCAAGATATGAATCAGGCAGGACGTCCAAATGAGCAAAGGAAGGAGCAACATTCTGTTGAATCCTTCATGACGCATCGTCCACCTTCATTCAGTGGGTCTTCTGATCCATTAGTGGCTGAACAATGGATCAGTACCACTAAAAAGATATTTTCAGTTCTTCAATGTTCTGAACATGATAAAGTCATCTTAGTAGTATGTCGTTTGGAAGGTGATGTTGATCAATGGTGGAATCTTATTAAGAATACGAGGCAAAGGGATGAAATTGAATCCATAGAATGGGACGAGTTCAAGAACTTATTTTTCAATAAGTACTTCCCTCGTATTCTTCGAACAAAGATGGAGAAGGAGTTTCTTGAACTAAAGCAAAAGAATGATGAATTTGTTGGTACCTATGAAGCAAATTTTACAAGACTTGCAAGGTACGCTTCTGGTATTATTATCCAACCTGAGAGTAAGATCGATCGATTCTTTAGTGGCTTAAAACCAAGTCTTCGAAGGGCGTTAACCATAATGGACTTTAATAGCTACGAGGAAATTGTTTGATGTGCTCTCAAGGTTGAGATGGAGATTGGAGTAACCCATCAGCCATATGGGTTTGATAAGAAGAGGAAAATGGAATTCAAAGGAAAATCTAAAGAGCACACTGAAAAGAGGATGAGATTTCCCTTATGCTCAATTTTTGGAAATAAGCATGGAGGTAATTGTCTTAAAGGGACAAGTAAATGTTTCAAATGTGGAAAGGAAGGTCATCGGGCATTTGAATGCCTTAATGATGGGAAGAAGATTTCTAGTGATGCGAACATAGAAAAGTCTACACAGAGTGAACCTCCTACACTTCAATGTTACAAATGCACGAAAATGGGGAATTATGCCAATGAATGACCTAATCCAAGGGTTGTTGATGATGATCGACGTCAACAAACTCTTAAGGCTAAAGACAAAGGAATGTCACATGAAATTTCTATCGGTGATGTGGAGTACGATAACGACGTGCTGAAAGGTACACTTACCATGCAATCTAAAGTAGCAAATGAATTATTTGATTCTGGATCCACCCACTCTTTTATTTATAAAGAATTTTCTAAGGGAATCACCGTATTACCTCAACAATTCGATATTGAGTTAGTTGTGACAAATCCTAATGGCACAACAGACGCATCAAAAGTTTATAATTCTTCTCCAATTGATGTTTGTGGGAAAGTGCTTCCTGCAAATCTTGTGATCCTTACTATAGTGGAATTTTATGTGATTCTTTTCATGGATTGGATTTCTTTATATGGGTCTCATATCAATTTCCAAAGGAGGGAAGTAACATTTCATATTCCAGGTCAATCTATGATCGTCTATCGATGCAAGGATGAACATAACCTTCGAGTGGAAATTTCTTCCATCTTATGGGTCTTGATTCCACTAAATGAAGGTTATTTATCTCAAATGGTTGGTGAGAAACTCACAATTTATAATATGCCCATTGTACGGGAGTTTGACAATGTCTTTCTGGAGGAATCGTCGGGTCTTCCACCAAATCGTGAAGTAGATTTTTCAATAGAACTCGTTCCAGGTTCTTTGCCTATTTCAAAGACACCTTATAGAATGGCCCCAATTGAGTTTCAGGAATTAAAGAAGAATCTCCAAGAGAATCTAGATAAAGGTTTCATATTCCCTAGTGCGTCACCTTGGGGAGCATCAGTTCTGTTTGTTAAGAAGAAAGATGGATCAATGAAACTCTGCATTGATTATCGAGAACTTAACAAGGTCACTATCAAGAACAAATATCCTCTCCCATGCATTGATGACTTATTTGAACAACTACATGGAGCTTAATACTTTTCCAAGATTGATCTTCATTCAGGGTATCATCAATTAAGGGTCAAAAGGGAGGATACACCAAAGACTGCTTTTCGTACAAGGTATGGACACTATGAATTTATAGTGATGCCATTTGGTCTTACTAACGCCCCTGCTATATTCATGGATCTGATGAATAGTGTCTTTAGAGACTATCTTGATCAGTTTGTGGTAGTCTTTATAGACGATATTCTTGTCTATTCAATGAGCAAGTAAGAACATGAAGATCACTTGGGAATTATATTGATGACCCTGAGAAAGGAGAAGCTTTATGCAAAATTTACCAAGTGTGAATTTTGGCTTCAAATAGTTTCATTTTTGGGGCACATAATCTCAAAAGAGGGGATATATATGGATCCAGAAAAAATAGAGGTTATCAAAAGATGGTCAAGACCAACAACAGTAACTGAGATCCGAAGTTTTCTTGGTTTGGCTGGATATTATCGACATTTTGTGAAAGATTTTTCACGATTATCTAATCCACTCACCAGTTTGACTCGAAAAGGAGTTAAGTTCGTATGGACGGAGGAATGTGAATAGAATTTAAAGGAGTTGAAAAGAAGGTTATCCAGTGCACCTATGCTCACACTTCCTTATAGTGTAGAAAGATTTGTGATCTACAATGACGCATCCATGAAGGGGATGGGGTGTGTTCTTATGCAAAATGATATGGTGATAGATTATGCCTCACGACAGTTAAAAATACTTGAGTAAAATTACCCAACTCATGATTTGGAGTTAGTTGCGGTAATCTTTGCATTAATGATTTAGTGGCATTATCATTATGGACAATGGTGTGATATTTATACTGATCATAAAAGTTTAAAGTATTCTTTCACACAAAAGGAGCTGAATATGCGCCCAAGAAGATGGTTGGAGCTGATTAAGGATTACGACTGCTCAATTCATTACCACCCTGGGAAATCAAACAAGGTGGTAGATGCATTAAGTCGACAAGACCATGCCAGTTTATCCATTATGAGGATCACAAAAGATCCAATATTTATGGATTTACAATGGATGGATCTTGGAATTATAATGGAAGGGGAAAATCGTATCTTTCTTAAATGAATGTTCAACCATCTATACCTGTGAAGATTAAAGAGGCACAGAAAGAAGATGTAGAGTTACAAAAGAAGGTGAGAAATGTTGTTGAATTCAACCTTGATTGTGATGGGATAATAAAGTTCAGGAATTGGGTTTGTGTTCCTCCCATCCCAAAATTAAAGAAGGAGCTGCTGGATGAGGCTCATAGTCCTTCATTATCTATTCATCCTGGAAGCACGAAGATGTATAGGGACCTGAAAGAGTACTTCTGGTGGGATGGAATGAAAAGAGATGTTGCTGAATATGTCTCTCGATGGTTGGTTTGTCAGCAAGTTAAAGATGAGAGACAGGAGTCTAAGTGGATGTTACAACCATTACCCATTCCCTAATGGAAATGTGAAAACATCACTATGGACTTTGTCACCGGACTTCCTAAAACATACAAAGTCAATAATGCTATCTGGGTCATAGTTGATCATCTTACAAAGTCTGCACACTTCATTGCTATTAGAGAGGATTTCTCTCTAGATCAGCTTTCCAGGATATATGTAAAGGAAGTGGTATGATTTCATGGAGTACCACTTTCCATTATATCTGATCGGGATCCAAGATTTACCTCGAAGTTCTGGAGAAGTCTTTAGCATACTCTAGATACAGAGTTGAGTTTCAGCACTTCTTATCATCCTCAGACAGACGGTCCGTCTGAGAGGAAAATTCAAACTCTAGAAGATATGTTGAGAGCCTGCTCTATGGATTTAAAATGGGGTTGGGATCAACACCTACCTTTGGTGTAATTTTCTTATAATAATAGCTTTCACTCCAGTATTCAGATAGCTCCTTATGAAGCTCTCTATGGAAAGAAATGCAGAACTCCAACTTGCAGGGATGAAGTTGGGGGAAGAAATCTATTAGGACCTGATCTTGTTGATGAGATGGTAGAAAAGGTCAAATCTATTCAGCAACACATTAGAGCTGGTCAGAGTCGACAAAAAAGTTATGCCGACAAGCGAAGAAAAGGCCTAGAGTTTGAAGTGGGTGATAAAGTGTTCGTACGAATATCTCCTTGGAAGAGAGTAATGAGATTTGGAAAGAAGGGAAAGCTGAGCCCTAGATATATCGGTCCTTTCAAAATACTAGATCGTGTTGGGAAGGTAGCTTACCGATTGTATCTTCCACCGAATCTCTCTCAAGTTTATGATGTGTTCCATGTATCTCTCCTGATAAAGTACATATTTTATCCATCACTTGTACTCAGCTCAGAAGTTGTACCCCTGGAGCAAGATCTTTCTTATGAAGAACATCCGATATAGATTCTGGATCATAGAGAAAAAGTCCTACGGAACAAGACCACGCACTTGGTGAAAGTTTTATGGAGGAACCACCAATTAAAAGAATCTACATGGGAGCTTGATGATATGATGAGGGAGAGGTATCCTCATCTGTTTGTTACAAAGTGAAGAATTTCGAGGGCGAAATTCATTTTAAGGGGGGTAGAATGTAACACCTGAGACTTTTATGACAAATATTTTGTTTTTATGTTATATAAATCATCAAAGGAATATTTCACTACACACAACACTATCCTGGCTTTCTTTACACGCAATCGTGACTTTCCTCGATAGCTTGCCTCATACGCAATGCTGAGTTTTACTAAACAATGATATGCTATTAAAATATTATTAAATCTAGCCGTTATGAATAGTAATACCAACTTTTTGAAATTTTGTAAATTTTATTTCTCAAAATGGACTTTATTTTTGGATTCGGAATATTGAAATTAGCCTAGGGTGAAATTTTGGTATTTTTCTGAAAACTTTCAATTTTTGATGAATAGTGAAAACACTGGGTTACTATTTAAAAACCGACTTTTTATTTAAATAATTATTTATTTAAATTTATTTTAGTTCAAAATCTATACATAATACCCATTTAATTTCAATGCACTTCATTGGAGTCATTTTATAATAATTTTAGATATATAAAAATTTTATTTAACTTTTCACCGTCTTTTACCCACCTCCTAGGAGAATTTGCAAATTTACATAAAACATAATTTTACCGCTTCTGTGAGTGGAATGTCAAAAATCCAAGAGACATGATTAGTATCAAGGACTAAAATTTGGTTCAATGAGATGAAAATAATTTTGGGTGAATAGTAACTTTTTACTTTTTTTACCATGGTTAAAAGTAAATAGGGTAATTAAGGGTAAAAATGTTGCCATTATTATTACCATAACACATGTATTAATTCTACTAGATAAGTGTAATTTGACCAAGAACAACCTTAGGAATAAAATATGACCATTTCGGCCCACTTGGATTAGATTAGGCCATTTATTATTAATTTATTTTAAAAAGGGTTAAAATAGTTAAAATCAAAGCTTAATAAATAAATCATTTTTAATATTGGGTTATACATAAGATAAATTCGACTATAAATAATAATTAGAAAGATAAAAATATTTACTACATAATGGTATTTTATTTATAATTTTTAGACATTAAATAACTTAATTTATTTATGACACAAAGATGATGTAGTAATTATCTTGTTAATGAAATATTGACATAATTGATGTTATAAATACCCAAATAAATGTAATTTGAGACTTTTTATGAATTCCAATAATATTCTATGTTAATATGACATGTTAGTATTGATTTAATTAACTTTTTTCGAACTAATATTTCTGTTATGATTTTCACAAAAATCAATTACCAAATAGTGTCAAAATTGACATAAAATAGTTTTTAAAACAAATATTATATTATTAATTATTATTTTATTCATAAAAATCTATGTTTCGGAACAATGACTTATATAAGGTTATATATATTAATAATAAACAACTTGGGGTTCTTTTGGCTTGTTATAGTAAGTTTATTAACCTTATAGTGTAAGGAAACAAGAAGACACGGTAAAAGTAAAATTATTTAACTTAAAGTTAAATCTAAATGATAAGGATAAAATAGAAACCTAAACTTGTCTAAATTCTATTGGATGAGAGGTTTTAGACCCATACCCACCTTAGCTTCGAAATAAATCAATTTGGAGCTATTAAAACCGAATATGACTTTATAATAAAATAATATTTTTAGTTTTTTCCAAAGGTGCCTCTCTCCTCCCTTATAAAAGGGAACCTCCTCCCTCTCTTCCTCACTCCACATTGAGCCTTCAAGCTCGGCCAACCCCTACCAAATTCTCTTCTCCAATTCCCTAGAAACATCCTAGAGGTCCTCGTATTCTTCAAATACCAATTTTAGTGCCCTATGAGGAGGTCTCAAAGAGGCGCTTCAAAGAAGAGGTAATGTCCGTTACTGATTCTTTCAACTTTATTTCTTCTTCCATTTCTTCTTCATTAGTTGTTTAATTATGAAGTAATAACATCAGTATCACTCATATACTGATATGTTATTATAAGTATGAAACAACCCTGTTTCACCATCTATCCATCCTATGGAAAACGAAATCACCGCGCGTGCATACGTATGGAATACCGTCTCCATGCCGTGCTGTAATCTATTTTCCACCACCACCTTACTTAGATGGGTATAATGGTGTAAATAATAACTATATATGATTATTGTAAAGTGATATTGATTCTTAAATAGTATACATACACTCCAATACAACTCCACGATCATGGGAACGATATCATTGCTCGTGCGTATGTACGGAATACCGTCTCTACGATATGATGTGACTCGTTCTACATGATTTTCATTGCATAATGATTACATAAATAAATTGAGTGAATAAATATGATATATATTACACTGATAACATTCTAGAAATGAGGTTTCTATATCCTAAAAAGAATAATAAGAATTTATTCGACAAAACACGCATAAGAACAAAAAGTAATAAACACCCGAATAACAAGTAGCAATGAAATATTACTAATAAGAAGCTAAGAACATGACCATATATGATATCATAACAATGAGTATAATTCTGTAATAAGTTGATGACATTATTTAAATCATTATACAGGAGGTTCAGACACTTACGAAGCAAATCGGACCTAAGGTAAGGGAAAATCTCACAATCTCATTTTTATTTGAGATTGTCTATAATTCAGAATTTACTAGGGAATATTTATCATCCACATCCATGTTTCCTCAATATGTAATATTTTTCCATCCACCTACAATTTTTTAAATCCAATTTTACCCTTCAGTGAGTTTTTAGTAAAAGATATGGAAGGAATCTTTTGTCGTTTTTCGTACGAGGTACTTTTTGTCTTTTCTGGCCAAAGTATGGAAAGAATGTTTTTTTAACTTATATGGAATGAATAGATTTTTAGAACATTATTTCCATGAAGCTTTAATTACAAGTTTTCAAGTTTATTTTTAATCAACTTCTTTTAGTTCAAAATTATATGACATGTTAAGAAAGGAAAATCTTTTTGTAGTAGAAAGGATATTTTCCTCAACAATGGAGTTCAAGTATTTTATCAAAATTATTGTCCATATAAGATAATATAGGGTTTTGTTTATATCCCTATTTTTAAATTTATTTGATTATGTTATGATGTAATTATTTTTATGAAATCCTTTTATCTTATATGATTTTTTTTATGATGGCATGATGTTTAAGAATCCCATTTTTATTACATGGGTTATGCTATGATGTATGGTTTATGATTTTGTGACACACATAAGAATGGTATCATTATGAGATGGGTGGGACCTATATCTCCCTCCAATGCATTGGGTAATTATTTATATCTCATGAGATAGACATGGCTGGAACGGCAGGTTAATCCGGTTCAGTGAAACAGGACTGAAACGAGGAGTGAACTCAGTTCAAAAATGGACTTTGTCCGCTAAGATAGTCTTGGAAATGAGTCTTGACTACTAAGAAATGATTCTCTATGATTATGTGTGTATGCCACATAGTTTCATGTTTTATGTTATTATTATTGGGATTACATTTCACTACTATGATTTATCCCATGTTATGAAATTATGATATTTTTTGCAGGTTAAGATTTCCGAAATTATATGTTCTTATGAATATGATGTGATTGATATTTCTTTTGTTTACCCTTACTGAGAATTTAAGCTCACCCTTTTGTATGTTTTCTTTCCCCAGATCATGAAGAAGGTTATTAAGTAGGATATTCAAAAAAGGGACTCTAGATATGATGAAATAAATGGGAGACAACGTAGATGATTTATGAACTAGTTGCTTATGTTTTCTAGTTTCTAAAGACACTATACCTATACATTCCTTTCATGGTTTTCTTATATGTTTTAATAGGTATGATTCAATTTTATGTATAAAAAATGTATTTAAAGTATGGGTCGTTATACAACCCCTTGTGTTAAATTATCCTAACATGTTCCATGGTCATCCAGATATAAACTCACACTCTAGGATGTCATCCTACCTATCCTACGATGCTCAGATCCATATCACCTTTCCTAGACATCCCATTCACCTTTTTGAAGGATCTCATCACCCTATAGTGACGAAGAATTCACCCTTCAGTAAAAGAAATCAATGAAGTCCTAAAAGGAAACAAACTAGTACATCTTGGGAATGATTTCAAAACTAGTCATCTCAAGGACATAGAGGTCTCCTAAAAATTGGCATCCACCAACCTCAAGGGGGACTCCTTGAACTGACACACACCCTCCGTTATAATTCTTAATGGTCTTTCAAGCTACAAAAAACCATTGGAGTTCTGAACACTGATCTGAAGACTCTCCAAAATGGGAGCATACATAAATATTTGAGAATCCCCTATATAAAAAAGTTCATAAGCTAAAGTATAGGCTACTAGAATTGTACCTCTTACTATATAAGGTCTAGGATCCTACTTCTGAGGGGTCTATTGCATAGTGTATGCCTGGTCTGAACCATGGCCCTATGATACTGTCTGGATACCCTGAGTAGATCCACCCTAATATCTATATGAAACTATGGTCTGACTACCACAACCATGACCACCACCTCAGCCTGATTGACCATCATTACTCCATCTCTTTTCCTGATGATAGGTTATTTAACCTACTCCTGAATGCGGAGTTTGTGTAGACCCTTTCTCATGGGCTTGTAGTAGAAATGTTCTATATAAGTGTTATAGATTGACCATCTTGCCACATGATCGGCACATGACTAAGTCCATCATACATTGTGTCCTCGTATTTCCCAATCTACTACACTGGTAGAACCTTAATTGGATATCTGAAGATGTGATCTGACTAATAATATCACCATGGGGAAACTTCATAAGATACTTCCTATAGTCGATCGATACAGTACCAGATCAAGATGTTGAACAACCCTGACTCAAACCTACAGCCTCTCTTAGGTTATCCTCTATGATAAACACATAATTTAATATATTGAAAATATTAGTCTACTATAATATATTCATCTATGATCAGATGTTTTACCTAGAACCATCCTTAAATTTCCAAGCTTTTGAAAAATCTTCACCCATCAGAATAAATGGGAAGAACTGGAGCTCAGTAAAAAAAGGTTTAGTAATCCATAACAAATAGCATTCCTTACTCCAAGTTTATGAACTTGTGGTCTTTATCAGCCCTAAATGTCTCGTGATAAAAGTATTTATAGATGTTCATCTAGAAATTCATCAAAGACATGTCCTAATGATGTTTTGTATGAGTAATGAAATCTCACCATCTCTCGAATAAATCATGCAGTATATATGTAGCAATATTGATGATCCTCTTAGGATGTATCTTTATATGGTCAAACATAGATAGCATGGCCTCTAGTAATGAATTTGAAACCTGTGGTCTTTCATCCCTTAAAAACATGGGCAGATGTAGTTGTTGGAACATATGCGTCAGATCATCCAAAAATGTGGAAGGTAGTGGTGCTTCCTGAAATTTTAGCATGAAGTGCCTAAATTTTTCAAAAAAAAGTGCCTCAGCACCTATGTCCAATTATACAATTGGTTCCACAACTAGCACTACTAGAGGATCCACCAGTAGCCCATGCACCACCACCCCTAGAGTGTGTTCATCTCTACCATCCTAGCATACAACTAGACGATGTTGTTGAATTATTCCTCTAAAATGCCAAACACATGCCTTAGATCAAGATAATTAACATGTTTTACAGCTCAGAAGTGAAAATAGAAAAAAAATGATAGGTAAAATCCATCCTATATAAGAACACACCCCTCTTCCTACTCTATGAGTTAGGTCTATGCATCATACAGATCATGTCTAAGTGAGAGACACTACCAACATCCCACTAATAAGGATGGGTATGGTCAATTTGTCTACCTTAACAAACTCATGTTTCTATTCCATTTCCATTTAAATTCACATATGCATTTTTTATTTCAATTTATACTCAATTCAAATTTATATCACATTTTACCTTAAAGGATGAAACAATGGTTTCCCAATTCATATCTAATAGGTACTATACTCCTAAGGGACCAAAGTATGGAATCCATATTATTCATAGAAAAACATGTCCTAATTAACTTATCACAACAATAGGAATATATATATATATATATCAAATCACTTATCACAATAGCATGAAACATGTAATGCGTCCTAAATGGCATGGAATAATGCATGGAATGTGATTATAACAAGTACCTATATATGCAAGAGATGGAATACCCTCATCTCATCAAGCTTCAACATAATAGAACCCAAAATCATATCAATAATAACAGTCCAATAAAGTTGCATCACCCAATGGTGAAATCAAATCAATCGTAATAGTCAAAATCTAGAAAATAACAATTACCATTGGGGTAATTTGGATTTTTCTTGTACATGGGATAGATACGCATTGGAATATCTCATTACCAAATTCCATTTCCTTCCAATTCCATTATATTTTCACTAATTAGTAGAGTAAAGAAGAAAAGACCCACTCTGATACCACTTTCTAACATCCTAAACTTGGATTTCACTCAACAATGCCCTCAACCCAATGGGTCACATTTCCTTAAGCGCATCTCCCAAAACTCCAGAGGCTACTGACTAGAACTGAGGTCCTAGGTTTGTTTTTGGGGTGTAGAACAATGGATAACAATAATATACAAGTAGTAAAAGCATTAAATCATACAGATGACAGAAGTAAAGAGTGGAAGAATGATAATATAATTCAAGACCAAAGTCATATCATATATGAATTAATGAATCATGTCATATATTTTTTATAATATAGATAAAACAAGTACACTGCAGTCATATACAATACATTTAAAAGAAGTAAAAAATTACAAAAGTATCCTGGTAGCATCACTAGCCTCAGCTTGGTCCCATGCTCTATTTCTCCTAACCATAAGATCAAGAACCTGTAGTAGGGTGTTTACCTTGTCATCACTTGAAATCATATAGTATGTTTGGGTGACCAAAGGTGTCCCAAATAGGTTTTGAGACTAACTCCTATTAGTAAACCACCCAACGTATGTTCTAATAAGTCAGTGAATATATATAATAAAAGTTTGTAGACATATATAACAAGTAAAAGAAGTACAAAAATGTAAACATCATATAAGTTTGGGTTCACATTTAGTCCATTTGAATTAATGGATTTCATTTAAAATGTAAATCTCTGATTTAATAGTCAAGAATATGTTTGTTATTATATACCCATTTAATAATTCTAAATCATATAATTTATATGGATTGATATATGACACAATATAGACATCCTTCGTATAGTCCTCAACACAATAGATTTCTAATAAGTCCATCTAAAATGTATAAGACAAGACCAAATCCAATATTTCTCTTTGTCATTGAAGATGAATCTTACAAGTCATTACATTCTTAATTAAATTAGAACCTTAGTCCGTCCTTGACATTCCTAAGTTGGAATTCAGGAATCACTTGAAGTGTAATATCAACAAACACCTAACAAGCCCATCCATGGTGAACCTCTGAAGAACCTAGGTATCTCTCTAGGTGTGGTATAATGTCTCTTCTAATTGAGTTCTTACTCTTTATTCTATTAAGGGATCCCAAGTATTATCCATAGTATAAAATATTAAATGACCTTTGATTCCATCCATGAAATTATCATTTGAATCCATGTATCACTCGGTATATAATTGAATCCTCAATGTTCATCCTTGGTAGTCCTCTAGGGAGTCCAAGTATCCCCCAGGAAATATCAAAGTCAAGGACAACAAATCTTTCCATGGAATTCATCATTGAATCTCTATATATCCAAACTCATAATCAAAGTTCAATCCAATTAATTCTATTTGTGGAAATATAATTTGATTCCACGTGTCACCTAAGGCACATAACCATTTAATAAATTTGATATCAGTTAAATTATTCCATGTATACATCTCAAGATCAAAACCAAGAACATTACATTTCAAAATCACCTAAAGATGTGACATACGAAAAGTGCAATCTTAGAATGCTTACCTTCCAAATACTCACATTGGAAAATTCACCTGAACAAAATTCTCAAGACTAAAAAGTTGTAACATGGATTAGACTCCAGTTATCTCACATGGTCATATAAATATTAAGATCAATTCATATTTAATCATTAATGCATGTCATATCCTCTCTTTACACACATGATAAATTCAATGCATCAAGCCATTATATGGAAAGAAAGATGGTCATGGCCAATTCAACCCATCCCTTAAAACCATTTCATTTTAAATTTATATCACCACTCAATTATAATCATAAAATTAATTTAGACATCCCAAGGAGTGGTTCCATTTCCCATTCATTAAACCTATCACAGTGATTTAATATCCCTCTTTATTTACATAGTCCAATTCTAGAAATTCCAGGATTTCAATTTCATTTAAGGTGACACCTATAAATTGGATGTGCATCATGGTGAAATTTATAAATTTCATGACTTTAATCAAAAGGAATGATACCACCTACCATAGGTCCTTGGTTGATATATCATCTAGTATCATCTCCTAATTCAGCTCTATTGGGGAAAAAATAAAATAATGGATGAAGAATCTAATAAAAGAAAAATTATCTACCACCTAAATAGTACAAATGATATCTAGAAGAATGGAGAATATTTAAAAATGAATCCAAGTGTTATTGTTATGGATCCAATGTCATGAACTACCTTGGATTCTGAGCTATGATAGAAGTGTTACCTTAATTTGTAGTTTAGACACAAATAAGGAACTCTCAAAGTTGAGCATGTTGTGTGAGAGGAATAAACAGGAATTTAGAGTTAAAATAGAATAGAATTTAATTAATAATTATTAAATTTCCCAAAATATCAGGTGTTGTATGGTTTAGGTTTACCGTTTTCCAAATCATTCACCAATCGTGTATGGGTATCCATAGGCGATAGGAACTCCTATGGTGTACCCTTATGATTTGACTAACCATAAGAAAATCATGCCAAAACCCATTGTTCAAATTACGCACGGGTGGCGGTAGTGTCAGCTTACTCTAGGAGGCGAGATCTTCGGCTGAGATCTTCTTGTAGCGGCGTCGAGGCCTTACTACGTCATCTTGGGCATGGATTTTTTATCTACAGTCCATGCACAGATTGACTGTATTAGGCCCAAGGTGCGATGTGTACGCACCGAAGGGAGCAGTTTCACCTTCACCAGCGAGAAGGGAGCGTTTGCAGCACAGGATGGACTTCCGCAGAGGAGAGGACAGCCCATCACTCATCATTTGGCTAGCCTCATCCTAGGAGCAGTTGACGTGAGGAGTCCTAGTTTTCCTGTAGTGGTGGATCAGTACGCGGACTTCTTTCCCGACGACGTTTCAGGGCTTCCTCCTCGTAGAGAGGTAGAGTTTTATATTGATTTTTACCCCGGGATAGCCCCGATATCCACTCCAGCATATCGGATGGACCCCGCTGGGCTTTGAGAGCTATGGGTACAGTTGGAGGACTTTCAGGGCAAGGGGTTCATCCGACCCAGTGTTTCAGCCTGGGCTTCCCTGATATTGTTCGCCAAGAAGGCGGACGAGAGCTTGCGACTGTGTGTCGACTATCGTCGCCTGAACCAGGTGACAGTGAGGAACAAGTATCCGCTACCGAGGATTGATGACCTCTTCGATCAGCTCAAGGGAGCATGGTGGTTCTCAAAGATAGACCTCAGGTCAGGATATCATCAGCTCAGAGTTCAGGACGAGGACGTGCAGAGGATGGTCTTCAGATGTCGGTATGGCCACTATGAGTTCTTGGTTATGACATTCGGCATAACCAATGCTCCATTAGTGTTCATGGGCCTCATGAACAGGATCTTTCAGCCATTCCTCGATCGATTTGTCGTAGTCTTCATCGACGACATTTTGGTATACTCGATGACTGAGGAAGAGCATGCCTACCACTTGCGGGTTGTACTAGACACACTTCGAGAGCACCAGCTTTATGGAAAGATCTCGAAGTGTCAGTTCTAGATACGTGAGGTCCATGTCTTGGGACACGTCATTTCTGAGGTGGGAGTTGCGGTGGATCCTGCGATGATCGAGGCAGTGTAGCTTGGGAGCCACCCAGGATCATGACGGAGGTGCGGAGTTTCTTGGGACTAGCTGGATACTATCGGAGAATTGTGCCAGACTTCTCCAGATTTTCGGCACCACTCTCAGCTTTGATGATGAAGGGGAAACCCTTTTTGTGGTCAGACAGATGTCAGCAGAGCTTCCAGGAGTTGAGACAGAGATTAACCAGAGCCCCTATCTTGAGGTTGCCTGAGGAGGGAGTAGGGTACATAGTCTACTGCGATGCATCAGGGACCGGACTCGGATGTTTCCTGATGCCGGAGCGGGCATTTATCGCCTATGGATCACGTCAGTTGAGGCTGCATGATTAGAACTACACTACCCATGACCTGGAGTTAGCAGTAGTGGTCTTCGCTCTGAAGACATGGCGACACTATCTGATGGGCGAGCGTTTTACAGTCTTTTCTGACCATCAGAGTCTCAGGTACATCTTATCTCAGAAGGACCTGAACCTGAGATAGCAGTGATGGCTCGAGTTCCTCCAGGACTATGACTTTGAGATAGTATATACTCTTGGAAAGGGGAACGTGGTAGCCGATGCTCTTAGCAGGAGAACGGGCATTCAGCTACTCGAGGAGGCGACAGAGCAGCTAGCCACTTTGCGGATGTCCTTTGTGGATTGGGATGGAGGAGCCTTCCTTCAGTCACTCACAGTCTCTCCTCTGCTACTACAGCGGGTCAGAGAGGCACAGCATGGGGACGCTGACTGTGAGACGCAGCATGCGCAGTTATCCTCAGGACAGGCACATGATGGTTTCTCTTTTAGAGCAGAGCACGACATCCTTTTCAGAGGATGTACCTTGGTAGTAGTTGCTTTATGGGAGGAGGTGCTGATAGAGTTTCACAATTCTCCTTTGGCAGTACATCCTGGAGTGGAGAAGATGTACCAGGATCTCAGGCAATAGCACTAGTGGCCAGGCATAAAGAAGGCTGTGGTGGAGTTCGTTTCTCGATGCCTCACCTACCCGTAGGTGAAGGAAGAGCATCAGGTACCTGCAGGCTTGGTACAGCCCTTGGAGGTCCCAGAGTGGAAGTGGTATGGGATATCTATGGACGTCGTGACTGGACATCCACACACTTCCAGAGGTCACGACTCCATTTCGGTGATTGTCGACCGACTCACCAAGTCAGCTCACTTCATACCCATCAGAGAGCAGGGCTCAGTGGAGAGCTTGATGCGTCTCTATGTTTAGTAGATTGTACGGCTTCACGGTGTGCCATCATCTATCATCTCTGATCGAGATGCTCGCTTTACTTCTCGGCTTTAGAAGGGGTTGCAGGAGTCGTTCGGGACACAGATACGTCTCAGCACCGCCTTTCACCCTCAGACGGATGGTCAGACGGAGAGGACCATTCAGACTCTCGAGGACATGCTCCGCGCATGTGTCCTCGACTTTGGTCGTAGCTGGGAGGACCACCTACCCTTGGTGGAGTTCGCGTACAAAAACAGCTACCACTCCACCATCGGGATGGCACCATATGAGGCGTTGTACGACAGACCTTGCAGATCTCCTTTGTGCTGGACAAACCCTGGGGAGTCAGCACTTGTGGGACTAGAGATGGTCCGGGCCACGACAGAGAAGGTCCAGGTCATCCAGGAGCGGATGAGGACAGCTCAAAGACAGTAGAAGTCTTATGCTGACAGGAGGCGGAGGCCAATAGAGTTCAAGGATGGCGACCACGTCTTCTTGCGTGTCTCACCTCGACATGGATTACAGAGATTTGGTCGAGGCGGTAAGTTTTCTCAATGCTTCATCGGACCATTCCAGGTCCTCATCAAGATTGGCGAGGTGGCTAATCGCCTGGATCTACCACCTCAGTTGCACCGGGTGCACGACGTCTTCCACGTATCTCAGCTGAGGAGATACGTTCACGACCCGACACACATCATTGACCATGGGGAGTTGGACGTTGATGATGGGGCAACCTTTGCAGAGGTCCCGGTGGAGATAGAGGATCGACAGGAGCGGGTCCTATGTGGACGATCGATTCCTCTTGTGTGCATCAGATGGCAGCACGGGAACCTCCAGGAGAGCACTTGGGAGCGGGAGGCTCAGATGCGTGGTTTGTACCCACATTTTCTTCCCTAGATTATGATGTATCTTTACGGGGACGTAAAGCCCTGAGGTGGGAGTGATGTAAAGACCCGTAAATTTCAAAGAAATTTCTTTTTCTTAATTTTCTTTGGAATTTTACAAGAACGCAGTTTCTGATGGCACAGGATTCTGAGGCCCAGTGTGCCCGTAATCATTTTCCGAAGTTTGGATCCGGTACATTCAGTGAACGAACGAGCAGGTTTTTCTAACATTTGAACAGGTGCTCGAAATCAAATTCCGAGGGCACCGATGGAATCTCAGTGCTAGTATTTTCTTAGAAATGCCTCTTCCGGAGTTGCGTTTTCTAGGGTGTGGTTTTTAAATTTTTGGGGTTAAGTGAAGAAATAAAACAAAGTGTGCGACAACTTTATTTTTATTTCACTTAAAGCCACTTAAAAGCCACTTAAAGCTTCTTAAGATGAGTTGAAGCAGATAGGGTGCAATTCAAAATATCCTACCCTCTTGGTAGGATATTTATGGGGTGGGGACCGCACGAGCCCCACCATTTCTTTTCCGCTAAGTAATGCACCCGCAAAAACTCCTATTAAATGAAAGTCAACTGGGGCGTTTCCTTAAACAATTAAACGCTCTTATTAATTGGGTGGTTTATTCGTTGAATTAATCTATGAATTAATGGGTCGTTACTTAGTTTGTTTTTCAATTTTTTGGCATGTTAATAAAATAACACCAACACACCTATCTTCTTGAGGTTTGTTCGTTGAGAGGATTTGACAGAAACCTTAAGTCCTTCAACCTCCTTCGCGAAGAATGTGAAGAACGCGAAGAATGCGAAGAATTAGAAGAGCGTCGATCCCTCAGAGATCGACGACGTGACGCCAAGTACCATGACACCAACTATTCTTCTCTCGTGACGTTCTTTTGCGATGTTCCTTCTTCCGCGACAAATCTTCGATCATCCGTTGAGGTATGAGATTGCGGACCTTTTAATTCTTTGTGTTTTATAACAACAACATGGATTTAATTTTTAAAATTAAATCTGTATGTTCTTAATCCTCAGAGTTCATCGACGCAACGCCGTATACCGCGATGACGTGACGCCCTTCCGCGACGCGACAATCCTCTTCTTCCGCGATGATCATTTCCATGTAGAACGCTCATCCGATGACTACGACGAGGTAGGGGTTTGATTCTTAAAAATCTTTGTGATTTATACCCGCGATGTTTGTTAAACTTTTGTTGTGTAATTTTTTTTAAACCACTAACGCGGTGGGTGCGGACTAACGAACAAGTCCGAACCCACCGTACTTTTTCATTCTTGGTGCGTGAAACGGCAGACGATGACAAACAGGGCCGCAATGGCGATTTGAGGGCCTTGTAGTAAAGAATGGGACCCAGGAGGAGATATGGCACAGATGGAAAGTAAATCGGACCACCAGAGCAACTACAGTGGCCCGCGGAATCCACCGGCGGCGGCAGCCGACCAGACCCGCGACGGCGCGGGTCTGGCAAGACACAGGACGCGGCAGAGCCGCGTCCGCTGACCAAGTGCGGCCCCACGCGGGGCCGCGGCTCCTCTTCCCGCGGGGACAGCCCACCCCATGGCTCCCTTTGCTCGGCTGCTCGACCGAGCTGAGCCGAGCCGACCCACCGGCCGGGTTGCGCCCAGGCCGGGCCGGGCCGCCCCGGTCGGGTCGGGTCGGTCCGGGCCCAGACCCCCCGTTTCCGGACCTTTTTCGGTCTTTTGCTCATAACTTGAGCTACGGGCCTCCGAACGATGCGCCGTCAATGGAGATTCGGTCATTGGATCGAGATGGTCATTTCTCTATATCACACTCAAAGTTTCGGAATATTTTGGGTTCGTCCGGGTTGGTTCGTACACGAAACCAACTGGGCCCTCGGAGCGGAAACGCTCATATCTTGAGCTTCAGACGTCCGATTGGTGTGCCGTCGACTTTGTTGAATTCCTCTAAGTGAGACGGATATTTTGGCTTACTCCGCCCGAGGTTCGGATGTGGGTGGAGTATGGTCGGGTTGGTTTTTCCTTAAAAACCAACCGGGCCCCTGAGACGAAAAAGCCAATAACTCTCAGACCGGGCGTCCGATTGACGCGCCGTCTGCGACGTTGAGTTCCTGTTGACGATACAGAACTTTTGGATACATCAACTTTGGACTATGTGTTAGTTGATTTATCAGCCTCCCGGCTCATGGAGTGGACCCTCCCGAACGAGCTCGCTGTGTGCGGGAACCCTAGAGCTGGCTGCGACTGCTACTGTGACGACGACGACTGTGCAGAGATCCTCAGTGGATTCGACGGCGACGACTACAACACTCAGCGATCCTTTGTGGGTCAGTGCTACCGATCCTGTGTGGGTCCGATTCTGTGTGGGTTAACGCTCAGTGGTCCTGTGTGGGCCAGCGCCTACAGATCCTGTGTGGGTCTGATCCTGTGTGGGTCTTTGCGGGGGTTAGTTACCTATCGATCCTTTGTGGGTCAGATCCTTTGTCGGTCATTGCGGGGGTTAGTACCTATCGATCCTTTGTCGTTCTGACGAATTGGATGGATCAGTGATCATCTCTATCGTCATTTGAAGAAGTATACCTGTGTGACCTAAATCCTGTTTTGCTTTCCTTTGTGGATTGTGTCGTGCTATCCTATGTGGATTTACGTTTTGCTTTCTTGTGTGGACTGGGTTGTACTTGGGCTCGGATGTTGGATCCGAATGAGATTTTATGACTTAGGTATATGTATGGGCATATACCTAAGCATTGTCATATGTTACTTCGTGATTGTATTCTTCTTTTGTGGATTATCCTTTGTGAATTCTGGGAGACCTTCGGGGGTCTCGGGGTCCCTACTGAGTAGCTTATACTCACCCCTACACGGGCTATGCCCGCACTACGTTGTGTTGGTTGCAGACGATGGACAGCACTGATCGCGGTGGAGGCCTGCGGAGCAGGACGGTACCTGGAGGTGGACCACTGGGCAGGGTGTACTCGGAGCGGACGGCTGGACCGAGGAGCTGTGGATACTATCTGTACCCACCCTTCAGGTGGGACTTCCAAAGGACGCCTCGACGCTGTGGCTTTTTCTTTCAGTTGCTGTTTTTTCCCTTTCAGTTGTACTTTACAGTTGGGCTTGTATTTCCAACCCCCTTTACCTTTTCCTCACTTACTGTTGTACCAGTTTTTACTTAGTATTTACTTCTTCCTGCTTGCTCTGTGGTGTTTGTTGTTTACTTTGCAAAGGCAATGGCTTCCCTTTTACTGGGATTTACACCATGGTGCTAGTCCCCAGCCCCTAGCCCATGGAAGGCAGGCTTGGGGTAGTCACGGCACAGGCCCCGAGGACGGGTCGTGAAAATATCCATAATCAGAACAATCCATTTTATCCTCCACTTAAATCATGTTATATAATTAAAAGAATCATACACCATGTTTATTAAAAACATTCATATCATTTTTTATAAAACAATTATTATTTAAATGATTTTCTCATAAGAAAAATGAGATAGAATGACCATAATATGAGGATTTTATCAAAAATTATAGCACCTATGTTGTTAATGCAGAGACATATTTTCTTTGTTACTTGAAATAAAAAATCAAGATTAAATTATTTTTAACTTATAACCTTCTGTATATTTACAACACTTTGTAAAACATATAGTGGAATTCCTAAATTTTCCATAAAAAATATAATTGATTCCTATAACCAATATAGATTTGATGAAACCTTTACTCTCGCAATGATATTTAACATATTCAATAATATTGAATATCATTTCACATACCCAATAATATAGAGTATATGAGAAAAAAAATTATTGATGTGCCCAATCATATTGAGTACATTAATGGATACTATGATTCCTTTGGCCATTTTTACATCCCATTCGTTTAAAAACTTAAATGAATCATTCTATGCTTCTATAAGAATATATATTCACTTTTTGGACCAATTTCTACACTTTTTACTTAGGAAAGAATTTTTCCAACGCATTGAATTTTCTTCGAGAACTTCTCATAAATTACCAATCATGATTAAGAACCTCTCTTAAGTCACAAGTATAAGGAGTAACATACATTAATCTTCTCCTTAACAAGGATTGATCTCAAATTTTAGCTTCATGACGATGATTATATTACCTATAATAAAATATTTTATCATATGATTATAAAGAATTATTATTAATAATTCAATAAGGGCTTTTATTAAATGGGATCCCACTAAAATGATAACCCATTTTCTGAATCATATCTATTACTGGGAAAAGATCCGTATTTAACTAATAAATGAGTCCACTTTGGAGTTTGTCTAAACACATTGTTGTTCAGGTATGGAATCATCATAATTATATCATATATTACTGTTGTATAGTGGAGTAGAGAACCATTTTTCGAATCCATCAAATGGATAAACTCAACTATATTCCTACAATAACCCAATACTATTAGTTTCTTTTTTACTTGTGTAACCCAAAACATGTTCCAAGAACAAGCTAACAAAATAAAATCTAGGGGCATCCATCTTTCGCATAACTTTCCCAAGGATATTTCAGTGTCACTAATCCTTTCCTTCCATACACAGGATAATCTAGGGGAGCATACCTTTGGAATGACATACCATGTTAGATTATTGAGTTCTTGATAAGTACCACTTTGTAAGGAATTACACACTAATTATTTTAAGTGCATTTTTAATCTCATCATATAATCTCATGTTATTCCATTTTATGTCCGCATTCTTCTGAGAATTTATATTAGATTCATAGTACCTCCACCAAACCAATATGTTCAAATCATATTGATGTGTAACTCGTTACATAACCCTCTAGTTTGTGTTAATTACCAAAAAATAGAAGTTAATCATATTCATACCTATCTAAATGCATTATATGCATAAGGTATAAGAACAATGCATGTAAAGTCATAGATTTATCCTCATTAGTAATCCCAATGTGATAGATATCCAACCCCATTCATCATCTTAGAAAATTCATAAACCTTGGGGTAGATAGGTAGACTAACCCCAAGTCCCTCTACCAATGGATGTTTTACTCAAGTTAGAATAAAATTCATCATAAATATGACACCAAATATGTACAAATTATATTAAAAACTAAATTCAATCTAGTTTCTTCAATTACAAAATGAGGTCAATGTAGATGAAAAACTAAATTCGTTATGGAGTAAATCCAAGCATGTAATGAAAGGATATATCCTATAGATAGTTTAACATATTAAACTAAAACATACATAATATTCAAATTTCTTAAACAATTTTCTTTTGATTGATATACGAATGAGTAATCTTTAAAATAAATGAAAAACTCAAATATTTAAACATAGATAAACATTTATTATCATTTCATAGATCAAAGATAATTATAAACCCTTTATAATTTTCTATATTTATCATTTTGGACATTCCATAATTCTAGATATAAACACGTTTATATTCATTTCAATAATAAACCTTTTATATTTATCATTTTGTAACATATAAATTTCATATATATGATATTTTATGAGTTATAAAAAAAATCAATTTCAATTATGTAAACATTTTACATTATCTTGTTATCATGTATTTAATTATTAATTAAATCATAATCCTATAAATCATAAAAAAAATTTATGTGGCTTGAATTATATCCAAATAATGTCTCATTTTTTATTTTAAAAATTCCAAATAAATAATTAAAAACAATTCAAAATTTAAACATAATAATTATATATATTGACCTTATTTCATAATTTATGACCAATTATAAAGTCTTTCTTATGATTGATAAATAAATAATTATTTCAAGGCCATACATTAGTCAATATAATTTAATAAAACGTATTTTAAATATTAAAATTTTATATTTAGGATAAAATGTTTCATAAACATTTATTTAATTAGTTAAAAACCACTTATAATTAATAAACCAATTTATAAACAATTTATAAATTAAAATATATGAAAAAATATTTATATTGTTTCATAAACATTTTATAAGATATTAAATTAATTTAAGGTGTTAAAAACCAATTTTAACAAATATAACATTATGTAGAAACAAATTCTAGTGTAAAAGTAAGCTCCCTCCACCCTTACATAGAAACAATGTGTAAGCGTAAAGAGGCTCTAGAGCACTTTCATAAAGGTGGTACTCTCTGACCCTTATGAAATACCACTTCATAAAGGTAAGACCTTCACAGAAAACCTCTTGTGTAAGGGTATTGCCTTTACACAAAAAATTTGTGAAAAGTTAATGTTGATGTTACCCTTGCACATACCTTCTACATGAAGATATCTCTTAAGGGTAAGCAATATCATGCCCTTGTGTAGCACCTTCTATTCCTTTATGAAAATCATCAAAATTTGACATTACCTTTATGTGATCTCCTTAGTTTAAGGGTAACCCATTGGTTACCTATAAGTAGTCTATGTCTTGCGTAAAGGTAGGCAGATGGTTAACTTTTCATTACATTAAGAAGTACCTGATTACCCTTACTTACCATACTATTTCATAAGGGTAAACATTATCATACCATTACATAACCTTTTTTGAATAACGGTAATATCCGGTGACCTTTATGTAAATCAGTCTGCATGAGGGTAAATCATGATGACCCTTACCTAGACCCCCATGTGTAAGGGTAAATCCTTGGTTACCCTTACACATCTCAACTACATAAGGGTAAATCCACTTTTATCTTATAATATCCCCACCACATACGTTTAAACCCTTTTTCTAGTTTTATGAAATTCATTAAAATTGCTACTCTATTTTGTGAGTTTGTTCTGCATTTCATCATGGGTTTCAAAAAAAATTAAACCTAGATTACTCTGATATCACTAAAGGGTTTTAAAGTATTCTAGTAACATTTGTCATAAGAAAAGGAAGCTATTAAAACCCCATTTTAGAGAATCTGAGTGCAATATAATATAAAACTACATTAATACTAGAAATAAAGAAATATTGTCAATGGCATACCATACACTGAAGAGGGTACTATAACTCTTGATCATCATATGAATTTAATAATGATTACAGGTTATAAAACATAATCATCCCTCCCCTTTCAGTACCCATGGGCTGATCTAAACCACTTGATGTTCGATAAGGATCCACCATCCTCCATGATATTCTAATATCTCATAGTGAAAAGGAGGATGATGAAAGAGAAATTTCATTCAAGGAGTATCATCTGGGTATGAAGAAACTATATTCACTCCATGAACATCATATGTTTCTATCATTTATAATCCCAAAGGATACTCCTTGGGTTGTGTTCATTTATTCGTGAATTAAAACACCTGAATAAATTACATGGTTGGTTCATGAATTGTATATATGAATGCATTTAACTACTGTTCATTTCATATATATATATAATGATTTTATTTAATGATATCATAGGTGGAAAATGGTTTGGGTGTCTAGAACACATGGAATAATATACCCAATTCATGAAAATCATAATTTAAATGAAAATAGATTAAAATCCCATAAATATATCATATATATAAATGGATTTATAGAGTATCTCTGTCAAGAAGACCAAACATCATTCCATGCACTCCATCACTAAACAATTCATCCCATGCCACCAAAAAGGCCTCCTTAATCCATGGAACATCTTAGACACACCTATATGAACCACCTTGGGTGAGTTATGGATCACACAAATCTCCCTCATGCACAGCTTTTGGAACAAATAGCCTCCCCTAAAATAGAATATGATTCTAACCATACTTTGACCATCCCTTCAGAGCAGTATCAATGTTGTCCTAGTCTTGCATCACCTCCACCTACGAGCCTTGATACTTATATACCTACCACAACAAGTATGGATCCATTATCATATAGAAAAATTGCCCTCTACAATGAGTATTCTTTTCTCTAAGTTGTAGATTCATTAACTCCTTCATCACCTTCTATGAATCCTCAGTCACTCAAATGATATATCTCCACAACTTCCTGCTATGAAACCCAACTATGAAATTACTCTTTCTTAGGGTTTAGGAGATCTCAAAATAATAATCCCAAAGGAAATCCATTCATCTTTGCTAACATAGATTAATATACAAATAAGTTAAAATATAACTCAACCTATTATGGTTTTGGAAGACCATAAAATGTTTGTTGATGAGCTAATGTTTCCATGGCTTCAAGTAAAACAACACTACCCCCAACTCCATGTCATGGGTAGCATAATTACACTCATGGTCATGTAACATTTTATACCCATAAGATATCACTTCCATCTACTACATCAAGAATCATCCCAAACCTAGATGGAAGGAATCATAAAAGACCTTGAACATATCCCTTCCTCCGATAATCAAAGCACTGGGGAATTAACTAGAATCTCCTTCAGGTAGTCTAATAATTTCGGAAATTGATAATTTCATATGATGGCATAGTCCTTCTTGGTAAAATCCAATAATGGGATGAATTCTGAGTGAATTTAGACAAAACCCTAATATAATATCTCATAAGACTAAGGAAATTATTAGTCTCTAAAACATTCTTGGGTGTTACCAAAGAAACAACTACCTCAATCTTCAATGGTTCTAAAATGATGCCATATTAAGATTATAAGTTTCTAAGAATGTGAACCTCATGTGACCAAAAAAATTCACTTTTATAGATTTAAATAGAGATTATAGTATCAAAGAACCTACTGGATGGCTCTAATATTATTGTAATGTGCCTCCTACAAATTCAAGTATATTAGGATTTCATCGATGAACACAACCATGAGTTGGTCTATGAAATCATTTAATAGTGAATTCTAGTGAACAAACAACATGAATATAAACATGAAGTTCCCATACCAACATGATAAGGTAGTCTTAGGGATATCCACCTACTTACCCTCATCTAGAAAGAGATTAGGAGTAAAATAATGAAGTTCCTTAAACCTATTACCATGCTCTTACATACTTAGGATCCCATTATAAAGGGATACTAACTCCTTCCACTTTTCTATATTCGACATCACAGACAAGAACTCCGATTAGAACTCCTTAAAGAAGTCATCCCAAGAAACATCCACCTATTTACACTCCCTAATGTATAGCATCCACCACTAAATTTCCACCCCTCAAATATGACTAATCACTAGTGGAACCCAGTACTTATCATAGGTATGAATCGAGCAGAAGGAGATCTCAGGCTTCTCTAGCCAACACTCCACATCCAGATCAAAAGTGGTCATGTAATACTTCTCAAGACAAATTTTTTGAAAATCACTTAACACATTTTTTAACAACACATCCTCCACAATCAGATTAATCCATAAATGATAAAATACATCCACAAACTAAACCTCTAATCCCAAAACTACATGAAAAAAATACCACAATCCATCTATAAAATAAATCTCGTGTGAAACCCTAATATCGATAGCATGAAATTTATATAGATTCAATCATTTATGTTCAATTTAATTTTCCAATATCACCATGTTAAATCAAAATTGAAAATAAAAAGGATTCATGTACCTCACCTAGGACTCTACACCACATGAAACAAAACATCACATACCATATTTTGAACAATTATGGTTCTTATGCGGGGTCACAAGGGCCTCTAAAATCTTATGTCTTAATTTTATCCCTTACCTACATCACAATAAATATATCAGCTAACACATTTTTCCTACCTACCCATGCCAAACTCACAGATTCTTAACCCTAAACTCTATCCTATATCTCAACCTCACTAGCACTGAGGTTTTAATACACACAAAGGGAGGCATTACCTTCATAATATAAGTCAGTGTCAAAGATAATATGAAAATCAAAAATCAATATTGTGTCACATAAATATGAAATAACCAATATACCATAATTCTTTTCAATCTATAGAAATATATACTCTATATTGAAATAGTATCAACAGAATATAATGTGGAAAAAACTTCCTAAAATTCCAACCACCAAGATTGTAATGTATATCTCTGTCTTTGAAGCCCTCTTGAAAACCTGAAAATTGTTTATATACACATAGTGTGAGTATAACATGTATACTCAGTAGGATCATACCCAGGGTCTCTCGTGGGATTTTGAAATGGTAATACTAAATCACAAGTTATTAAACAGTAGAACTAACATGCACCTTAAGAGTTTAACTAACCTCTTAGTCTCTCTATGGTCCACTAACCAAATAACACATCAATGGTAGAAAAATAATATCAAAATAAATAAAAAATAAAGTGTCACACATCCATTCCCCCACTGAGTTTCTACAATCATGCCCCAACATCAAACATCATGTGATCTCATACCTTCCACATACTAGTGATCACATATCCATCCAAGTCTGACGTGGGTTGGGTCATAACCCTACCAACCTATGGGAGGTAAGGTATCATGAACATAAAATATATCAACATCATTCCCTCCACCTGTAACTTAAGATCCCTAAAACATATAACATCTTCTCATTATCAGACATAAACACCAAATTTTCTATTTTCATCTGGTAATCACCACCATTATGGTACTATCTCCTTATACTTCTATCGAAGGGAAAGTAGGGAAGAGGAATAATTTGTTATCTATTCCCTCAATATCCTAGGTGTTGGGTAAAACACCCCCAAAACATTTGTGTGATGATACATAGTAAAATACATAGGTGGATTGGCATATAGATGTAATATGAAAATAAAATGATAGTAGATATCACATAAAATTCAACCTAAAGTTTCACATCAAACAATACTAGCATATCACACATCACCACTAAAATTTCTCATGACATACACCACCAACTGCTACCATCACTAAATGAAACTCACTTCACCATATAGCCATACACATCCCATAATTCCTCATTTATTTCAATTTCAACCATTTCCAAAAAAAATCCATTCCATTACCAAGCCTCATTTAATAAGCCATAAAAACACGTATTTAATAACAACCCACTTTCACACCCACCCAATTTTTAATTTTATCATTAAAAATTTGGTTATAACTTATTTATAAACTGTTTGTTCATTAACAAATTACTATATATCCAATTTCATTCCATGGGTATTTAATTCCAATCCATTCCATACCCATTTCTTCCTTACTAGTCTCATCATGTAGTTATCAAGCAACTAAAACACATGTTATACCAGGTAATACCTCATCTGTCTCATTAAAATAATTTTTATATCTCAAAATCAAACCATCGTATCACCCCATCCATCATACACCATTAATAATCAATCAACCACCACAACTCATCCCTTAAAGTACCCCATTCCAAACAACATTCACCTAAAACCTTAATATATCCTGCATTTTAACCAATCATCACAATCACAATACAACCCCCCCACAAACCACATAACCAAAATGAAAATTCATCAAGCACATCACCACATGTAGAATAAGATTTTAGTTACCTTAAAAACAAAAACATTAATTAATAGTGTTAATTTATATCATTACATCATCTATTACATGGTTATTTACATACAATTTTTAAATTTTCACACAATTAGTTCATTATCCATATATAAGTACTTAGAATTTTATGAATCATGGATTGAAACAACAAATCATAGTAGAGGTTCTCAATTTAGAGTTTCTAGAAAACACACAAGGATTCAAGAATAATAGTTATTTTCATAAATATTATCAATTAGGCATAATCTCATAAACCTTATCATAATTGTACGGAAACACATGAAATCATACCCTTCCTTTTCAATTTCATTAGTTCAATTTAGTTATCTTCTTTATTGAACCCTAATCTTCCACTCAAATGAAAAAAACATGTTAATATCATAGATACCACAAATAAGATTTTAAAAAGGATCTCCCACCTTAATCAAGTATTTCTAAATCATTTCTCATGAAAGAAATGAGAGAAATATGATCATAAAACCAAAAATACTATTAATACACCAATCATCATGAATCATGATGATCCTTCATCAAAATCATATCCCAAAACATCCCAAATATATCTTTTACAGATGATGAGAATATAACAACCCTCAATTTTCAAACATAAACATTACATAGCTTTTGTGTAATACTAAAACATTATACAAACAGATTCCCAAAGATCATAGTTGGTATAGTGCCTTTGGAAACATGGAAATATAAATACTAGTATATATGTGAGCTACATCATCTCCCATGAGGTTATTCATGACTAGATCCATTCTAAGACATATAAAATATAGTACATATCATCATAACCTGGGAAACAGAATCATAAAAGTGGTAAGGCTGAATGCTCAGTAAGGGTAAACAAGGGAAACATGTAAACATAAACAAGAGAATATGGGTATGGGAATGTGATATTGGAAATAGAATATCAAACCCTGCATATCAAAGATCATAACAGAGATCATGAAATAAATATTGGCAGTTCATAATACATGAATCATAATTAAATAGTGAGCATAACCCCTGAAATCATATGGAATGAATAAAACATATAATTGTGGAAAACATATAATCATATAATGATTTCCATAGTATGTAAGGCATCACCACCAAGACCATATTAGTATCCATGGTTCACTCCCATGGAAATCTTAGTAACATGAGTTCACTCCTTATACCATCAAAGAAGTCATGGTTCACTCCCATGGCCATCTTAGTTGTCAAGGTTCATTCCCAATACCATCATAGTTGCATGAGGTCACTCCTCAAACCATCTTAGTCTCCCTCATGAGATATAAAACGTTACCCAATGCATTGGAGGGAGATATAGGTCTCACCAATCACATAAATAAATAATTCATAAATGTTAGACAAGATTATAAATAGACATGTCATACAACATTAAATGAAATGGGTATCGTAACCATGTAAACATATCACAATCTGTAGAAAAATTGGTGGTTTCATTTCATCAAAAACATAACCTATGAAAGAGTAATTTATTTCATATACATATAACCCATGAATGAGAATTGGGTTTCATGAATACCATGAAATTAATCATAACCTATTCATGGAAAGCATATGAATGTCACCTTTAGATTGGAATGAGTAACATCGATAGATTTCATCTTATATGTAAAATAATTTTTAAATCACATTTAAAAACTTTTCATGAGGAGAATATGCTTTCTTGATTGAAAAAAGTATTTTTAATAAATAAAATAATTTCAAAATATTTTACTTCTAAAATACCTTGAAAACTTATAAATAATGAATGAAATAATTTTTAAAACCTTTTTCATTTAAAACTTATAAAATAATCTTCAAAGAATTTTAAAAAAAAATTTCTTAAAAAACACTTTGAAATTTTTTTAAAAGATCTTCAAAATGTTTTGAAAACCATTTTTATTAAAAACTTATAAAATAATCTTCGAAACTTTATTAAAACTTACAAAATAATCTTGAAGACATTTTTGAAACCATTTTATTTGAAAACAAACAAAATAATTTTAAATACCATTATCCTTGAAAACTTACAAAAGAATATTAAAAATATTTTGAGAAACATTTTCTTTGAAAACTAACAAAAAAAGGTGTGAAATAATTTTGAAAACCATTTTTCATGAAAACTTAAAAATTAATCATGAAAATTTTTTGAAAACCATTTTTCTTGAAAACTTATAAAATAATCTTGATAATTATTTGAAAATAATTTCTATAAAAACACATTTAAATCTTGTAATTAAGGCTTGAATACATTTGGAAAACAATACTCCTTGAAAACTTATAAAGGAAGATCAAAAACATTATGAAAAAAAAATTTATTGAAAATTATTTTTTTTTAAAATCATAAATTTCATCCTTTTAAAAATTCAATGGAAACATCAAATAAATTACGATGGGAAAATCTTTACATGTCATATAAGGTCAAAATAACATTCCTTTTTCACGATAAAAAATGATTGAAAAGTTCCATGTTCTGAAAGTGACAATAGTATTCCCTTGAATATATTTTTAAAATAAAAAATGGCATAAAATTATTTTTAATCTTATAGGATAATGGAATAATATTCTTGGAAACCATTTTTAGAAAACATAGAATTCCGATAGAAGAAATGGTAAAGTTTAGCTTTCATACGAAACACTTTATTAACTACCTTATATACCAAAGAGTATAATATGTAACCAATAGATGATTATGTCATGAAATAACATATAATAAGGAAACTTTTATATATTCTTGAGAGATATATCATAATATTTCATCAAGGGAAGTATAAACATAAAAAATCTGAGAAAGCGATGAGATTGTCTCAATAAACTCTTATAACTCATTAGCTTGGGATCAAAATCTCAAAGTAAGAAAAGAAAATTACATAAAGCTAAATATATAATGAAAAAATTATATTCATGATATAACATGTAAAATATAAGTATATACACCTTGAAAAAGAGTTTAGGTGCATAAAAACATGAATCTCAAAAAAAGGAAAATTGAGGAAAAATTGTTTTATCGATGTGGTAACTTTTGAGTGTTAATCCCAATGAAGGAATGGTCATAAAATAGTTTTCTGAATACCCATAAATTTAATTACAAGATAAATAGAATACATTCATGGGAAGTACATACACCAAACAAATGGAAAGAGTGGATAACATAGTTTGTATCTCATAGAAATTAAAAGTGAGATTAAATCCCATTACCTTGTGTACTGACTCTCTTCGTACTTGTACAATCATACAGTATAATAAATATAAGTTTATTATAAATATTATACAAAATTACATTATTATAAATAATACCATATATTTTTTTATTATGACCTTATATTACCCACTTGTTAATGGTCCTATGTTAATGTTTCACTTCGGGTAAAATTCACTTTGCTCTTCGCATGTGTCTTAATTTGTTACATATTTGGTCCTTATACGTATATCATGATTCCATAATGTAAACCATTATATAAATATCCTATATATATATATATATATATTATATTTTTATTATAATAATCTATATAATATAGGATTATGAAATGTAATACACCATTCATGGAGATGGTAAGTTGTACGTATGCATGAACATTGTTTCCATCTTTATTGTCGTATTGAAAGAGAAGTATGTAAATAATATATATATATATATATATATTAAATTATAATTAATTTATCATATATATAATATAATTTCATTAAACCCATCTTTAATACATTCCATCTGGAATGTGAATGAATCACATCTCTTTGAGGGGGCGGTAGTCCACAAGTCCTCAAACAAGATTATCATATTAACACCAAATGGAATGTAAAGAGATGTGTGTTGAAAAAAGAATAAAGAATCTTAAATACATATTAAATATAACATATGACATATATAAACCGATATTCCATTATAATTTACACCATGATTGGTGGTCAAGGAGAAATGAACATACATTGTTTCTTGAGGTAGTAGTTCGCCGTATACAGAAACAATATGTTCAACATCCATTAGATAGATGTTAGTGTAAGTGTAGGTTAAAAAAATTTCATAAAAACATCCTAGAATTTTTAGGATAATATTTTTGTCACAAAATAAAGTAATAGAGAGAGTGGATTTGGTAGAGAAGGAAAATAAATGGAAGGAGCTTAAGAGAAGTTGTTACCTCTTAATCGGGTTACTCATTTCGGTTTATGCCAAAAGGATTCCTTAAGAAGATTTATGCCCCAAAAGTGGCTTAAAGGTATGAGGTAGGAATTTTACTAGGATAATTGGTCATATATTAGGATAAATTAAAAAAAATTAGAGGTATGAGGAATGGGTAGAGGTGGTTTCCTTTTATAGGGAAGGAAAATTACTCACATGTAATTTTTAGAAACAAGTTAGGCGTGTAGAAGTTATTATCTAAAAAAAATCATAACAAACCAGAAAAATCAATAATGGAAGTTTTATTTCTAAAATAAGTACATGAAATTGATTTTTTACAAGTTTCTAGGTCATTTGGGCCCTTAATTTTATGGTTTAGTCTCTAATTAAGCTTAATTTGGCCTTAACTACTGTGATTAATTTTAATCACTTTTAATAATCATGTTTGTCAAAAATTAACAGGGTATTATTAGACTCCAAATATTAGACTGAATAAAATGGTTTATGTTTTATTTTTTAAATTCAATTCACATAAGAAGAAAAATTAATATTAGTACTAATTTCTCCGATGGGACGAAATAACAGGGTTTTAAAGTAAGAAAAAGTTCAAATGGTTGTTAAAATGTAATATTTAGTTCCAAAGTAAATGTGATTATAATTAATTAAATTATATTAATATATATAATAATTATCTAATTTTACCTCGAAATATATTTATACTATCATTTATCAATAATAATTTTTTAGGCAAAAGGCAGTTTTTAACCAAAAAGACGTCTTTTTCACTATTAATCAAAAGATGAAGTTTCTTATAAAAATCCCAAAACAATAACCCTAGAATAATTTCTATGTTCTGAATTAAAAAATGAATTTTATTTTATCAATTTCAATTTATAAATTTTTATATATTAATTTTATTATTAAATCTTGGTATATTTAAAAAAAATAGTATTTTTAATATAAAAGGACTTTGCAAAAAATCTTACCTTTCATTATCAATATGTTTTATTTATATCTAAAAATTTTAAAAAAAAATTGGAAAGTTTTTATTACAATTCCTTTAACTATTTTTAATGGTTAGGTAATAATTATCTCATTTATGTAATTATATATATAATGATGTTTCATAGAAACTCAGTGTTTCGGGCATCGTACGCTAAGTCAGTGTCGGGTGTGAAAGGAATATTTTACATAGTGCTTTAATATATATATATATATATAAAGAACTATTACAAGTTTCTTGTGAAATGAAAAATATTGAAAATAAGAATTAATTTGAAAAAAAAATCTCAAAATCTTAGGGTGTTACATTCTACCCCTTTAAAATTAATTTCACCAAAAACAATTCTGGGTTATAAAAGTTTTAATAATTGAAAGTTTCATTCATAGAAATCCAAATCATAAAAATTGATACTTATACATCCCGTATAAATGGGAAATTACAATCAATATAGTTACCCAAAGTAACATATAACTGGGTGTCCACATAGGAGAACATATGTTGGGTGTGAAGATTGGACATCAAAGAAAATAATAAATATTTATAGGGAGTGATTGATATCATCAATCATAAACAAGTGAATAATCAGAGGAAATTTTAAGGCCTCAAATTCATAAATCTATAATAATTCTAGAATCCATTGATTCAACCTAATTTAAGGTATTAGTATAACATTTTTTTTATCATTTTTAGAACATTGACTAAATCATGATAAATTTATATAAACAAAATTTCATTCTTGGGTTTTGCTTTAAACAATTTCTAATACATCCGTTACCTCATGGAATGAATTTATAGAAATTAAATCTGATGAATAAAGCACTAGAATGAACTTTTAAGAGATCTTAAGGCCTATAATAGAATAAAAAGTTATTCTATTTGTCCCTTAAAAAATAGCATACATTAATCTATAAAAATAAAAGTAACACTATTAGTTCATCATAAATATTTATTCAACAAAAATAATTATACATTAACCAGGACATATCGTAGGCTAGTAGATGTCATGAAACCCATATCGTCCGTCGGTAATGGGTTCAAGACCTACGGCCATTGTAACACCATGATATTTTATGAGAATTATATTTTTTTTATGTAATATTTAATACGCAAATGAATCTTTCATTGCACACAACACTATCTTGGCTTGCGTTACACGCAATCATGACCTTCCTCGATAGCGTGTGTAGTACGCAATACTGAGTTTCACTAAACAATGATATATTATTATAATATTATAAACTAGACGTTATGAATAGTATTAACATAATTTTTAATTTTATAACATTAGAATTCATCTTATACATTTTCTAGAATGAGGTATGAAAACCTAATCAGTTTTTTTGGATAAAAGATGTATTTTTCAAAAAATGCAGTTTTGCCGCCTTTTGATGGCGCACCCACATTAAATCTATTTTTTGACATGTTTATAAGTTCAATTTGAAAAAATAAAATTCTTCTTTGGAATCAGCATATAAAAATTTACTTTGGATAAATTTTTGATATTTTTCTGATAAATTTCATATTTTGATGAATAGTAAAAATACGCTAATTTTTAATTAAAAACAAATTTTTTTCATTGAGATAATTTATGTGGTTAAATTATAATATTGAATGGTTTTAAAGTATAAATAGAATATATTTTTACCATTTAATATCATCTATGTCATTATCATTAATTTCACATTTAATTCATAGGTAAAAACATTTCAATCTTTGGCAATGTTTTAACTTCTCAAACCCGTTTTCTTAACAACGGGATTAATTTTAAATTAATTACTTAACTTATGTGTTTTGAATTTTGAAAAATTTATTTCATATTTGGAATAATTGGGTCCAAATTATGTAAATAGGCTAATTTTTATTTTTGGGCATTATGAATAGTAACTACGGTAAATTTAATTTACCACAGTTAAAGGTAAATCGGGTAATTAAGGGTAAATATAAGATTATAAAATTACCCTAACACCTGGAAAAATCCTATTGGATGACTAAAAGTCGAAACATATCATCTAAGAGTCATATTATATTCATTTAATGGAATTTTTTCCATGAGAATTATTTAATTTTTATTAAAACCAAAGAAAGTGACAACATGTCACTTTCTTAAATCTTATAAGTATAATAATTTTAATTTAGTGATAAACTTAATGAAACTTCAAAAATTAATATTATCCAGAAATATAATACAATTATATACATCATATAAATTTATTTAGAATTTTGAGGGATTAAATAATTATCATTAATTATGACACAATAGTGATATTGAAATTAATTTTTTAATTAAAATATCAAATAAATGGTTTTAAAAATATTAAAATAAATATTATATGAACTATTTAATGTTATCCACTAATTTTCTAGATACTTATGACATTTTATGAATCTATTAAAGCCCTTAGTTCAAACATATCTTCTGTATATATTTTATTTAAATTCAAATAAATGAATAGTGTCAAAATTGACACTATTGTTATTTTGTAAAAATAACATATTATAAAACTGTTTAGAAATCACAAAAATATTTAAAAATTATAAATTAAAATTTATATGGTCTAAAATGTCATAAATTTTCAAATTATGGAAAATTCACAACACATATTTAATTATTTATAATAATTTAAAATTTAGAATATTATTACCACAAATAAAATTAAATTGATAAATAAGGATAAATCAAGTTGATAATGTTTAAAATAAATTCCTAACATGTCTAAATTTTATCGGTTGATAATATTACAACCCTATCGCATCTAATATTTGGATATGAGTCATTTTGAAAGTTTTTATGTGGGATTGGGATTTAATATAAACTAATATTTCTTATATTTCTAAAGATGCCCCTCTCCTCCCTTATAAAAGGGCACCTCCTCCCTCTCCTCCTCACACCAATTTGAGCCCTCATGCTTGGCCAAACCCTACTAATTTTACTTCCCCACTTCCCTAGAAACATCCTAGAGGTAATGGTCTTCTTCAAAGACCAATTTTAGTTCCCTAAGTGGAGGTCTCAAAGAGGCGCTTCAAAGAAGAGGAAATGTCTGTTACCGATTCTTTCAACTTTATTTTTTCTTATACTTCTTCTTCTTTAGTTGTTTCATTATGAATTAATAACATAAGTGTCACTAATATACTGATATGTTATTATAAATATGAAACAAACCTATTTCACCATCTATCCATCCTACGGAAAACGAAATCACTATGCGTGCGTACGTACGGAATACCCTTTCCACGCCGTGGTGTAAACTATTTTCCACCACCACCTTACTTGTATGTGTATAATGGTGTAAATAATGACTATATATGATTATTTTAAAGTGATATTGATTATGAAATAGTATACATACAATTGAATACAATTCCAAAATCATGGGAACGATATCATCGCTCGTGCGTACGTACGGAATATCGTCTCCACGATGTGATGCGACTCGTTCTACATGATCTTCATTGCATAATGATTATATAAATGAATTTAATGAATGAATATGATATATATTACACTAATACCATTCTGTAAATGATGTATCTATATCCTATAAATATTAATAATAATTTATTCGACAAAACACGCATAAGAACATAAAGCAATAAACACCTGAATAACAAGTAGCAATGAAATATTACTAATAAGAAGCTAAGAATATGACCATATATGATATAATAACAATAAATATGATTCTGCAATAAGTAAATGACATTATTTAAATCATTATACAGGAGGTTCGGACATGTACAAAGCATATCAGACCTAAGGTAAGGGAAAATCTCACAATCTCATTTTTATCCGAGATTGTTTATACTTCAGAATTTACTGGGGAATATTTATCATCCACATCCATGTTTCCTCAATATGTAATATTATTTCCATCCACATACAATTGTTTAAATCCAATTTTACCCTTCGGCGAGTTTTTAGTAAAAGATATGGAAGGATTCTTCTGTCGTTTTTCATACGAGGTACTTTTTGACTTTTCCGGCCGAAGTACGGGAAGATTGTTTTTTAACTTATACGGCATGAATGGATTTTTAGAACATTATTTCCATGAATATTCCATTACAAGTTTTCATGTTTCTTTATAATCAACTTCTTTTAGTTAAAAATTATATGACATGTTAAGAAAGGAAAATGTTTTTGAAGTAGAAATGATATTTTCCTCAAGAATGGAGTTCAAGTGTTTTATCAAAATTATTTTCCATCTAAGATAATATAGGGTTCTGTTTATATCCCTATTTTTACATTGATTTTATTATGTTATGATGGAATTATTTTTACGATATCCTTTTATGGATTATGTTATGATGGCATGATGTTTAAGAATCCCATTTTTATTACATGGCTTATGCTATGATGTATGGTTTGTGATTTTGTGGAACACATAATAATGGTATCATTATGAGACGGGTGGGACCTATATATCCATAAAATTCATTGGGTAAATATTTATATCTCATGACATAGACATGGCTGGAATGGAAGGTAAAACCGGTTCAGTGAAACAGGACTGAAACGAGGAGTGAACTCGGTTCAGAAAAGGACTTTGTCCGCTAAGATAGTATTGGCAATGAGTCTTGACTACTAAGAAATTATTTTCTATGATTATGTGTGTATTACCCAAATCTTAATGTTTTATATTAGTATTATTGGGATTACATTTCACTTCTATGATTTATCCCATGTTATGATCTCTTTTACAGGATAATATTTTCAAAATGTTATGTTCTTATGAATATGATATGTTTGATATTTCATTTGTTTACCCTTACTGAGCATTTGAGCTCACCCTCTTGTATGTTTTCTTTTCCCCAGGTCAGGAAGAAGGATATTAAGTAGGATATTCCAAAAAGAGACTCTAGATATGATGAAATAAATGGGAGAAAATGTAGATGATTTATGAGCCAGTTGTTTATGTTTCCCAGTTTCCAAAGACACTATACCTATACGGTCCTTTCATGGTTTTGTTATATGTTGTAATAATTATGCTTCAATTTTGAAGTAATAACCATGTATGTAATGTATGGGTCGTTATAGTTGGTATCATAGGAAAGGTATAGTCAACCATTGGAAACTAGGATGTGAAAGCCTTAGTAAGAAACCTAATGATATGTATAAGAGTAGAACACATTCTTAGTGTTTTAGAAATGGTCATGAACAACCTATGAGAAGACCTTAAGTGTGAAATTTTATTGTTGATTATGTGGTTTTCCTATTATAATTAGTGTTGCTCACACTATTCTTCTTGGTTTTAGTCAATGGTTGGAACCCGAAGGAACCATGATAATGCGTAATGCGATGGGCAATGCAATGATTGTCCCCCTGAGCAACCAAACGTTATGGGAGATACAATGCAGAATCTTATAGCCATGCTCACAGAACTTTCTCAAGATATGAATCATGCAGGACTTCCAAACAAGCAAAGGAAGGAGAAACATTCTATTGAATCCTTCATGAGGCAGTGTCCATCTTCATTCAGTGGGTCTTCTGATCCATTAGTGGCTGAATAATGGGTCAGTACCACTAAAAATATATTTTCAGTTCATCAATGTTCTGAACATGATAAAGTCATCTTAGCAGTGTATCGTTTGGAAGGTGATGTTGATCAATGGTGGAATCTTATTAAGAATATGAGGCAAAGGGATGAAATTGAGTCCATGGAATGTGATGAGTTAATGAACTTATTTTTCAATAGGTATTTCCTTCGTATTCTTCGAACAAAGATGGAGAAGGAGTTTCTTGAACTCAAGAAAAAGGATGATGAATCCGTTCGTTCCTACGAAGAAAATTTTACAAGACTTGCAAGTACGCTTCCGGAATTATTATCCAACATGAGAGTATGATCGATCGATTCTTTAGTGGCTTAAAACTAAGTCTTAGAAGGGCGTTATCCATAAGGGACTTCAATAGCTACAAGGAAATTTTTGATGTGATCTCAAGTTTGAGATGGAGATTGGTGTAACCCATCAGTCACATGGGTTTGATAATAAGAGGAAAATGGAACTCAAAGGAAAATCTAAAGACCACACTGAAAAGGAGATGAGTTTTCCCTTATGCTCAAAGTGTGGAAAGAAACATGGAGGGAATTGTCTTAAGGGGGAAAGCAAATGTTATAAGTGTGGAAAAGAAGGTCATCGGGCAATTGAATTTTGAAATAATGGGAAGAAGATGTCTAATGATGCGAACAAAGGAAGGGATACACAGAATCCACCTCCTACACTTCAATGTTTCATGTGCAAGTAGATGGGTCATTATGCCAATCAATGCCCAAATCCACGGGTTGATGATGATGATCGACATCAACAAACTCTTAAGGCCAAAGACAAAGGAAAGTCACATGCAATTACTATCGGCGATGTGGAGTATGACAACGAAGTGGTGAGAGGTACACTTACCATCCACTCTAAAGTATCAAATGTTTTATTCGATTATGGATCCACCCAATCATTTATTTATGAAGAATTTTCTAAGGGTATCGCCATTTTAACTCAACAATTAGATGTTGATTTAGCTGTGACAACTCCTAATGGCACAATGGTTGCATCAAAAGTTTACAATTCTTCTCCGATTGAAGTTTGTGGGAAAGTGCTTCCTGCAAATCTTGTGATCCTTCCTATAGTGGAATTTGATGTGATTCTTGGCATGGATTAGATTTATTTATATAGTGCTCATATCAATTGCCAAAGAAGGGATGTCACATTTCATATTCCAGATCAATCTATGATCTTCTATCGATGCAAGGATGAACATAACCTACCAGAGGAAATTTGTTCCATCTTATGGGTCTTGATTCCACTAAATAATGGTTATTTATCTCAAATGGTTGGGGAGAAACTTATGATTAAGAATACTCCCATTGTATGGGAGTTTGATGATGTCTTTATGGAAAAATTTCCAGGTCTTCCACCAAATCGTAATGTTGAGTTTTCAATAGAACTCGTACATGGTGATTTTCCTATTTCAAAGACACCTTATAGGATGGCCCCAATTGAGTTGCAGGAATTGAAGAAGCAGCTCCAAGAGAATCTTGATAAAGGATTCATATGACCTAGTGTGTCACCTTGGGGAGCACCTATTCTGTTTGTTAAGAAGAAAGATAGATCAATGAGACTCTACATTGATTATCGAGAAATTAACAAGATCACAATCAAGAACAAATATCCTCTCCCACGCATTGATGACCTATTTGACCAACTACGCGGAGCTCAATACTTTTCCAAGATTGATTGTCATTCAGGGTATCATCAATTAAGGGTCAAAAGGGAGGATATACCAAAGACGGATTTTCATACAAGGTATGGACACTATGAATGTATAGTGATGCCATTTGGTCTTACTAATTCCCCTGCTATCTTCATGGATCTGATGAATAGAGTCATTAGAGACTATCTTGATCAGTTTGTGGTAGTCTTTATAGATGATATTCTTGTCTATTCAAAGAGCAAGGAAGAACATGAAGATCACTTTAGAATTGTATTAAAGACCCTAAAAAAGGAGAAGATTTATGCCAAATTAACCAAGTGTGAATTTTGGCTTCAAAAAGGTGCATTATTGGGTCACATAATCTCAAAAGAGGGGATATCTGTGGATCCAGAAAAAACAGAGGTTGTCGAAAGATGGTCGAGACCAACAAAAGTAACTGAGATCCGAAGTTTTCTTTGTTTGGCTGGATATTACTGACGTTTTGTGAAAGATTTTTCAAGGTTATCTAACCCACTCACCAATTTGACTCGGAAAGGAGTTAAGTTTGTTTGGATGGAGGAATGTGAAGAGAATTTATAAGAGCTAAAAAGAAGGTTAGCCAGTGCACCTGTGCTCACACTACCTTGCTGTGGAGAAAGGTTTGTGATCTACAGTGATGCATCCAAGAAGGGACTGGGGTGTGTTCTCATGCAAAATCATATAGTGATAGATTATGACTCACGACAGTTGAAAATCCATGAGAAAAATTACCCAACTCATGATTTGAAGTTAGCTGTGGTAATAATTTCATTATATATTTGGAGGCATTACCTTTATGGTGAAAGGTGTGATATTTATACTGATCATAAAAGTTTAAAGTATATTTTCACACAAAAGGAGCTGAATATGCGTCAAAGAATATGGTTGGAGATGATTAAGGATTACGACTCCTCAATTCATTACCAACCTAGGAAAGAAAACAAGGTAGCATATGCATTAAGTCAACAAGACCATGCAAGCTTATCCGTGATGAGGATCACAAAAGATCCAATATTTATGGATGTACAAAGGATGGATCTTATAATTATAATGGAAAGGGAAAAATCTTATCTTTTTCAAATTAATGTTCAACCATCTATACACGTGAAGATTAAAGAGGAACAAAAAGAAGATGTAGAGTTACAAAATACGGTGAGAAATGTTCCTGAATTCAACCTTTATTGTGATGGGATAATAATGTTTAGGAATCGGGTTTGTGTTCCTCCCATCCCAGAATTAAAGAAGGAGCTGCTGGATGAGGCTCATAGTTCTTCATTTTCTATTCATCCTGGAAGTACAAAGATGTTTAGGGACCTGAAAGAGTACTTCTGGTGGGATGGAATGAATAGAGATGTTGCTAAATATGTCTCTCGATGCTTGGCTTGTCAGCAAGTTAAAGCTAAGAGACAAAAGTCTAAGGGAACGTTACAACCATTACCCATACGAGAATGGAAATGGGAAAACATCACTATGGACTTTGTAACTGGACTTCCTAAAACATATAAAGGTAATAATGCTATCTGGGTTATATTTGATCATCTTATGAAGTCCACACACGTCATTGATATTAGAGAAGATTTTCTCTTGATCATATCTCCAGGATATATGTAAAGGAAATGGTAATATTGCATGGAGTACTACTTTCCATTATATCTGATCAGGATTCGAGATTTACCTCAAAATTCTGGCGAAGTCATAATCATTCTGTAGATACAGAGTTGAGTTTCATCACTTATTACCATCCTTAGATAGACGGTCAGTATAACATCCCGTCTTTTTATCACATAAACTTTCATTACATTTTACAAAACCGAGGATCGTTAAGGTTTAGTGTCTTGGAAAACCATGAACTTAAAACATAATAACATAAAACATTATTCTTAGACAATTTAAAGGCTTATCTTTATGTTCATCCTAGGTTCATTATTTCATCTCATAACCTGGGGACATACATCAAAAGAAAGGGTGAGCAGAAGGCCCAGTAAGGGAAACAAGGGGAAACATTTACATGTGAACTTGAGATACATCAACAATGTCATGAAAAAGAACTTTAAGGCATGAGAAAGAAATCATGAGGCATATCATAATAAAAATAACATTTTAAATAACTTGAAGATGTGTCTACAACATTTAATATTGACAATAATTTCTGTTTCACCAATTTCCATCCCCAAGGTTTCATTAAAAATTACCAACGTTATTCACCAAGGCGTCGTTAAAAATAGTCATCTCTAGAGATTAAGTCCTTACCCAATGCATTGAAGCGCTATCAGGGCGCACCCTAGACATATATTTATTATCTTGTGAGCCACATATATCATCATCAATAATTTCATAAACAACCCATATATCAAAAAAAGAATGGGTTTCATTTCATAATCATAACGTTTAAAAACTGCTTTAAAGACATGATCTTTACGTCACTTTAAACCCACAGAAAGGGAGAGAGGGTATCATGTATGTAAATCACAGATTTTAAAATATAACCACTTGGTATATATGTGAATACCCCTATAGAAGAGAGAGATTTGGTTATTCACTTAATAAAATAAAATAACATTAGAAAAAGAGAGAGACATTTTGAGATGGAAATTCTGCAGCATAACGGCTATGATACGAGGTTTTAGAAAACATTGAAAAGAGAGGGGACATGGGTCACCCACTCATAAATGATACATAAAATAGTAGGGGAATAGAATATGAAGGATTTAAGAACATGGTAATGAATTTTTAATCACACACCATTTGAAATGAAAAACATTGAAGGAAGACAAAAATTATATTTCTCTCATGAAAATTCGGCAGCCAAACGGTGTCACTTAAACTTCAACAAAAATGAATTAACAAAATAAAATATGGTCTCTAATCATATTAACGTAAGAGTTCAGTATGATAGATATAGAGATCATACCCCAAAATAATTAAAAAGGAAACTTGAGAGACTTGACATGAAAGTAGAACTTTGAAAAATGAGGAGGGTGAAAGAATCCCTTAAAAATTCGGCAGCCTAACGGCGCCACTTAAACATTCTTAAAACGAATTGATGAGAGCAAGAGGGGGTCTCTCAACATATGAAAATGAAAAGGGCAGTAATATGAATATATAATAACATCCTCCAACATAAGAACATAGAGCCTAAAAGAAATGACATAAAAGAGATTACATGAAAAGAAAGAGAGAGGTCGGATCCCTTACCTTAAAACGTAACTCTTAAAACTAAAATTTTGGGACCTTGAGGGCTTGGGGGAACCTTGGGAGGACTCATTGGGAGGTAATGAGACCAGAGATTTGTTAGGGGAGTGTTTGGAGTCGAATGGATGAGAGTATGGCTTGGTATTTATATGGAAAGTGAGGGGACAAGGCATTAATGGCCAAGGGACACCTCATTAGTTGTTTTGGCAAAACCATGGGCTTGCCCATGGTATTTTCCCATGGTATTGGCCACTTGGGACACCTCATACATTATATTACTATTCTTAAATCGAACATATTGATTACATACTTAATACATTATTTAATGATGTCATTAAACACCCGTAACTTAAAAACTGTATTTTCACTATTCACCAAAAATTCAACATTTTCAGAAAAATCCCCAAAAATTAACTTAACATAATATCGATGCTCTAAGTTCAAAAATGAAATCCATTTTATAAAAATAATTTTTTAAATATTTTTAATTAAATTTTTAATTAAAAAACACTATTCACCTGAAAAAACTAATACTTGACTAATAATTTATGAAACCATTATTTGACCATTTTAATGAATCACATTACTTAATCAAGGTGCCCAGATTATATTAATGCTTTATTTAAGTGATATTACTAATCCATTTGGTCACATTACTAATCCTAAGCATAAAATCAATATTCATAATTTACTATTCATCAAAAATTATGTTGATCTTATTAGACTCTAAATTTCGTACTGAACATAATTGGAGAAGACCATTTTTTGAAAATCAGTACACATTTTAAATTATTTAAGGTTTACATAAACAATTTTTTAAAATATCCTTTCACTAAAATTCACCAAAAATATGCATACTATATTTATCCAGACATTTGAATATTCATAATCTTCATCATAAGAAGAAATCAAAAAAAAATTAAAACAAAGGATTACACAAGGTAGTTACGGTCTCCATACATAGCACCTTATCACACCAGCATAGGACCTAAGTGTAAGGTGTGCTAAGGTGATAGAATCCGAGGGAGGCTCGGCCAACATCGCACGAGTATTAATTTCTATTAGTTTGAACTTCTTGCGAAGTCGATTCCATTCTAGCTTTACACGATGAAGTTCGGCTTGGGTTTGGTCCAGAGAAAAGCCCAGAGGTGCTACCTCCTTCCCAAGTTCTGTTAGATGGGCTTTGATCGGCCCAAGACTACTGGGTTAGGCCATCAAATCTTCTTTCTATATTAATTAACCAATATCACTTGTATTTAGAGACAAATATCGAAATGTTTAGTTTCCAGCTGTCATATTGACCAATGGTCATATAACAGTCAAAACCCAACAGTCTCATTTTAATTATACTCATGTTATCCAATGAAACAGTTTTGTTGAGTATAAAAGAAAAAATAAAATAACACACAAAATTAGGAAATAAGATTTATTCAAAATTTTTGGTCGTTACAATCTTCCCCCCTTAAAAAATTGCGTCCTCACAATTTTTAAAACTGGGTTTTGAAATTTCATTGAAAGTCCCACACTGGAAAAGGAGTCAGTAAAAATATTACTTTAAATGAAAGAAACAGAAGTAAAAAAGGTCACCCGAGTTAACCCATACTAGGATCCCATGTAGGAAAACATGGACATGGAGTAAATAACAAAGGGTCACGTTCTAAGGGAGAGTGATAGAGAACATGATTATGAGAAAGTTAACAATAAGAAAATCACAAACTTATGATGGGTCAAATGGTATTTGATTTCCTAGTAGGAAACGTTAACAGACAACATTTTTTGTTTTATGTTCCTTTTCATAGTCTTGAGGAATTCATTTACTACATAGAATAAAAACATAAGGAAATATACCTACCTTCAAGTAGAGTTTAATCCTTTAAAAATTTTCTACCAAAACTAATCTTTTCTCCAAACGATGATAATTCAAAAACACTTGGTCTCATCAAAAGCTCAAGAATAATCTTCTAGAGAATCATGTATTCCACAAAAGAAAAACTATCTATCTTTAAACATTTATCCCAAAAATAGAAATCCTAAGATAAAACAACTCTTCATAAAGAAAGAATCCCATAGGAAGGGAAACTACTTTTAAATATTCAAAGTTCCACGGTGCTACCCAGAGTTCATCATAGACCATTCCATAAATAGTTGTCCTTAAAATTCCTCAAAATAACCCAAAGTAAGATTGAAACCCAAATACAAGAAGGACTTGATAACATATTCTTCCAAGATAATCTTTATCGTTCATCTCCAAACAACATCAACCACTCCTAACATCTTATAAAAAAAGTAACTAACCTAAACATATTTTCCCCAAGATAGGTCAATCATTTCCATAAGTAACCTATAATACCATAAGTTCACATTAAATTCATCGATTCTTCAAAATATAAGTCAACCTTTTCTCCTCAAAGAAAATACCATAGTAATCTATTTACCTCGATCAAATAGGGTTCCCAAAATAGTGAATGTCTTCCAAAATAATAATCATCTTTTAATCCCCTAATCATCTCTGTCATATTAATACGGCAATCGTCACATTTCCTATCACATTGGTTTTTGGGACATGTTCTTCCATTTCCCGCCATTAACTAAGGAAAGAAAGTACATTTAGGGTCTTAAATACTTAGCCAATAATCATTAAAAGGAAACTTAAATCATAGAAGGATAAAATTGTAGAAGAAAAGTATACCCTAACTTGTGATCCCCTAGGTCCCAATCTTGGTTATCCATGATAATATATTCTTATTGAATCTTTATTTTATTTTATCTTTGTTCCTTTAATAATGGTCCATACTAAACTTATGAATTTACCAAAGCATATCCCCCGAGAGTGTCGTAACCAAGAGTGAAGCAAGGCCCGTTGTCGTGTACCAGTTCCAGTTCGAGTCTAGCTCAAAGTAGTGTTTTCGGGTTTTACACCTATGTACATCTGTGCTAGAGCCACCTCTGCCTGCTTGTATCCAGACAAGGATGTATTTGCTTGGCAACCCCTTACTCAATACTCACCAAAATAACATGAAGGTTTCCTATATTTAAACATTTCTATAGGGTTCTTCATAAAGTTTTCATATCCTAATTCCCACAAATAACTAAACCATACTTTGATACCAACTATAACATCCCATATTTTTATCACATAAACATTCATTACATTTTAGAAAACCGGGGATCTTTAAGGTTTAGTGTCTTGGAAACCAGGAACTTAAAACCTGAAAACATAAAACATTATTCTTAAACACTTGAAAGGATTATCCTTATGTTCATCCTAGGTTAATTACTTCATCTCATAACCTGGGGACAAACATCAAAAGAAAGGGTGAGCAGAAGGCCCAGTAAGGGAAACAAGGGGAAACATTTACATGTGAACTTGAGATACATCAACAATGTCATGAAAAGAACTTTAAGGAATGAGAAAGAAATCATGAGGCATATCATAATAAAAATAAAGTTTTACATAACTTGAAGATGTGGCTAAAACATTTAATATTGACAATCATTTCTGTTTCACCAAGTTCCATCCCCATGGTGTCATTAAAATTTACCATGGTTATTCACCAAGGCGTCGTTAAAAATAGTCATCTCTAGAGATTAAGTCTTTACCCAATGCATTGGAGCGCTATCAGGGCGCACCCTTGACATGTCTTTATTATCATGTGAGCCACATATATCATCATCAATGATTTCATAGACAACCCATATGTCAAAAAAAGAATGGGTTTCATTTCATAATCTTAACGTTTAAAAACTGCTTTAAAGACATGATCTTTACATCACTTTAAACCCACTGAAACGGAGAGAGGGTCTCATGTATTTAAATCCAAGAATTTAAAATAAGAACCACTTGGTATATATTTGAATACCCCTACAGAAGTTAGAGCTTTGGGTATTCACTTAATAAAATAAAAGAACTTTAGAAAAAGAGAGAGACATTTTGAGACGAAAATTCTGCAGCATAACGGCTATGTTACGATGTTTTAGAAAACATTGAAAAGAGAGGGGACATGGGTCACCCAATCATAAATGATCCATAAAACAGTAGGATAACATAATTTTAAGGATTTAAGAACATGTTAATGAAATTTAAAGGACATACCATTTGAAATGAAAAACATGGAAGGATGTCAAAAATTAGATTTCTCTTATGAAAATTTGGCAGCCTAACGGTGTCACTTAAACTTCAACAAAAATGAATTGACAAGATCAAATAGTGTCTCTCTTAATATGAAAATAAGAGTTCAGTATGATAGATATAGAGGTCATACTCCAACCTAATTAAAAAGGGAACTTGAAAGACGTGACATGAAAGTAGAACTTTGAAAAATGAGGAGGGTGAAAGAATCCCTTAAAAATTCGGCAGCCTAACGGCACCACTTAAAAATTCTTAAAACTAATTGATGAGAGAAAGAGGGGGTCTCTCATCATATGAACATGAAAAGTTCAGTAATATGAATATATAAGAACATCCTCCAACCTACGAACATGTAGCATAAAAGAAATGACATAAAAGAGATTACTTGAAAAGAAAGAGAGAGGTCCGATCTCTTAACTTAAAACGTAACTCTTAAAACTCAAAGGTTTGGGCCTTGAGGGACTGGGGGAAGCTTGGGAGGACTCCTTGGGAGGTAATGAGACCAAAGCTTCATTGGGGGAGAGTTGGGAGTCGAATGGATGAGAGGATGTCTTGGTATTTATAGGGAAAGTGAGGGGACAAGGCATTAATGGCCAAGGGACACCTCATTGGTGGTTTTGGAAAAACCATGGGCTTTCCCTTGGTATTTGCCCATGTTATTGGTCACTTGGGACACCTAATACCTTATCTTACTATTCATAAGTCTAACATATTTATTACATACTTAATACATCATTTAATGATGTCATTAAACACCCGTAACTTAAAAACGGTATTTTCAATATTCATCGAAAATTCAAAATTTTCAGAAAAAAACACAAAATTTCACCATAACCAAATATCGATGCTCTGATTTCAAAAATGAACTCCATTTTACAAATATAATTTATTAATTATTTATAATTTAACTCTTAAATAAATACACTATTCAGCGAAAATTCATTTTTTTCAGAAAAATCCCCAAAAATTACCTTAACATAATATCTATGCTCTGAGTTCAAAAATGAAATCCATTTTTTAAAAATAATTTTCTAAATATTTTTAATTAAATTTTTAATTAAAAAACACTATTCACCCGAAAAAACTAATACTTGACTAGTAATTTATGAAACCATTATTTAACCTTTTTATTGAATCACATTACTTAATAAAGGTGCCTAGATTATTTAATGCTTTATTTAAGTGAGATTACTAATCCATTTGGTCACATTACTAATCCTAAGCATAAATCACTATTCATTATTTACTATTCATCAAAAATTAAGTTGATCTTATTAGACTCTAAATTTCACACTAAACATAATTGTAGAAGACCATGTTTTTGAAAATCATTACACATTTTTAATTATTTAAGGTTTAAATAAACATTTTTTTAAAATATCATTTCTCTAAAATTCACCAAAAATATGCATACTATATTTATCCGGACATTTGAAAATTCATAAAATTCATCATAAGAAGAAATCAAAATTTTATTTAAAACAAAGGATTACACAAGGCAGTTACGGTCTCCTTACATAGCCCCTTATAACACCAGCATAGGACATAAGTGTTAGGTGTGCTAAGGTGAGAGAATCCGAGGGAGGCTCGGCCAACATCGCATGAGTAGTAATTTCTATCAGTTTGAACTTCTCGCGAAGGTGATTCCATTCTAGCTTCACACGATGAAGTTCGGCTTGGGTTTGGTCTAGAGCAAAGCTGAGTGGTGCTACCTCCTTCCCAAGTTCTGTTAGATGGGCTTCGATCGGTCCAAGACTACTAGGTGAGGCCATCAAATATTCTTTCAATATTAATTAACCATGATCACTTGTATTTATAGAAAAATATCAAAATGTTTAGTTTCCAGCGGTCATATTTACCAATGGTCATATAACAGTCAAAACCCAATAGTATCATTTTAATTATACTCAAGTTACCCAATGAAACAGTTTTGTAGAGTATAAAAGAAAAAAATAAAATAACACAAAAAATTATGAAACAAGATTTATTCAAAATTCCGGGTCATTACAGTCAGTCTGAGAGGACAATTCAAACTCTAGAAGACATGTTGAGATCTTGCTCTATGGATTTTAAAGGTGGTTGGGATCAACACCTATCTTTGGTGGAATTTTCTTATATTAATAGCTTTCACTCCATTATTCAGATAGCTCCTTATGAAACCCTCTATGGAAAGAAATGCAGAACATCCAACTTGCTGGGATGAAGTTGGGGAAAGAAAGCTATTAGAACATGATCTTGTTGATGAGATGGTAGAAAAGGTCCGGTCTATTCAGCAACACATAAGAGTAGCTCAATGTTGAAAAAAAATAAATGCCGATAACCAAAGAAAAGACCTAGAGTTTGAAGTGGGTGATAAAGTGTTCTTACGAATATCTCCCTGGAAGAGGGTAATGAGATTTGGAAAGAAGGGAAAGTTGAGCCCTAGATATATTGGTCCTTTTGAAATTCTAGATCGTGTTGGGAAGGTAGCTTACCGATTGGCGCTTCCACTAAATATCTCTCAAGTTCACGATGTGTTCCATGTATCTCTCCTGAGAAAGTACATACCTGATCCTTCACATGTACTCAGCTCAGAAATTGTACCGCTGGAGCAAGATCTTTCTTATGAAGAACAGCCGATAGAGATTCTGGATCGTACTGAAAAAGTCCTACGGAACAATACCACTCACTTGGTGAATGTTTTATGGAGGAACCATGAATTAGAAGAAGCTACATGGGAACATGAGGATATCATGAGGGAGAGGTATCCTCATCTGTTTGTAATGAAGTGACGAATTTCGATGGTGAAATTCATTTTAAGGGGGGTAGAATGTAACACCCTGATATTTTATGAGAAGTATATTTTTTATGTAATATGTTATACGCAAATGAATCATTCACTGCACACAACACTATCTTGTCTTGCGTTACACGCAATCACGACCTGCCTTGATAGCGTGTGTAGTACGCAATACCGAGTTTCACTAAACAACGATATATTATTATAATATTATAAACTAGTTGTTATGAATAGTATTAACTGAATTTTAAATTTTATAACATTATATTTCATCTTATACATTTTCTATAATGAGGTATGAAAACAAAATCAGTTTTTTGGATAAAAGAAGTATTTTTCAAAAAATGCAGTTTTGCCGCCTTTTGATGGCGCACCCACATTAAATCTAGTTTTTGACATGTTTATAAGTTCAATTTGACAAAATAAAATTCTTCGTTGGAATTAGGATATAAAAATTTACTTTGGATAAATTTTTGATATTTTTCTGATAACTTTCATATTTTGATGAATAGTAAAAATACGCTAATTTTTAATTAAAACAACTTTTTTCATTGAGATAATTTATATGGTTAAATTATAATATTGAATTCTTTTAAATTATAAATAGAATATATTTTTACCATTTAATATAATTTATGTCATTAGCATTAATTTCACATTGAATTCATAGGTAAAAACATTTCAATCTTAGGCAATGTTTTAACTTCTAAAACATGTTTTCTTAACAACGGGATTAATTTTAAATTAATTACTGCAACTTATGTGTTTTGAATTTTGAAAAATGGATTCCATATTTGGAATCAGTGGGTCCAAATTATGTTAATAGGCTACTTTTTAATTTTGGGTATTATGAATAGTAACTACGGTAAATTTTATTTACCATAGTTAAAGGTAAATCTCGTAATTAAGGGTAAATATAAGATTATAGAATTACCCTAACACCTTCCAAAATCCTATTGGATGACTAAAAGTAGACAAATATCACATAAAGGTCGGATTAGATTCATTTAATGAACATTTTTCCCTGAAAATAATTTAATTATTATTAAAACCAAAGAAAGTGAAAACATTTCACTTTCTTAAATATTGTAAGTATAATAATTTTACTTTAGTGAGAAACTTAATGATACTTCAAACATGAATAGTCTACAGAAATATAATACAATTATCTAAATCATATGAATTTATTTATATTTTTTAGGGAATAAATAATTATCATTAATTATGACACAATAGTGATGTTGAAATTATTTGTTTAATTAAAATATCAAATAAATGATTTTAAAAATATTAAAATAAATATTATATGAACTATTTAATGTGATCCACAAATTTTCTAGATACTTATGACATTTTATGAATCTATTAAATCTTTTATTTTGAACATATCTTCTGTATATATGTTATTTAAATTCAAATAAATGAATAGTGTCAAAATTGAGACTATTGTTATTTTATAAAAATAACATATTATAAAATTGTTTAAAAATCACAAAAATATTTAAAAATTGTAAATTAAAATTTATATGGTCTAAAATGTCATAAATTTTCAAATTATGGAAAATTTTCAACACATATGTAATTATTTATAATAATTTAAAATTTAGAATATTATTACCACAAATAAAATTAAATTGATAAATAAGGATAAATCAAGTTGATAATGTTAAAAATAAATTCATAACATGTCTAAATTTTATTGGTTGATAATATTAAAACCCTATCTCATATAATATTTGTATATGAGTCATTTTGGAAGTTTTTATGTGGGGTTGGGATTTAATATAAACTAATATTTCTTATATTTCCAAAGGTGCCCCTCTCCTCCCTTATAAAAGGGACCCTCCTCCCTCTCCTCCTCACACCAATTTGAGCCTTCAAACTCGGCCAACCCCTGACCATTTCACTTCCTCACTTCCCTAGAAACATCCTAGTGGTTCTGGTCTTCTTCAAAGACCAATTTTATTGCCCTAAGAGGAGGTCTTAAAGAGGCGCTTCAAAGAAGAGGTAATGTCCGTTACCGATTCTTTCAACTTTATTTCTTCTTCTACTTCTTATTCATTAGTTGTTTCATTATGAAGTAATAAAATAAGTATCACTCATATAGTGATATGTTATTATAAGTATGAAAAAACCCTATTTGAACATCTTATCCATCCTACGGAAAATGAAATCACCACGCGTGCGTACATACGGAACACCGTCTCCACGCCGTGGTGTAATCTATTTTCCACCACCACATTACTTGGATGGGTATAATGGTGTAAATAATGACAATATATGATTATTGTAAAGTGATATTGATTATGAAATAGTATACATACACTCTAATACAATTCTGCAATCATGGGAACGATATCATCGCTCGTGCTTACGTATAGTATACCGTCTCCACGATGTGATGTGACTCATTCTACATGATCTTCGTTGCATAATGATTATATAAATGAATTTAATGAATTAATATGATATATATTACAATAATACCATTCTGTAAATGATGTATTTATATCCTATAAATAGGAATAATAATTTATTCGACAAAACACGCATTAGAACATAAAGTAATAAACACCCGAATAACAAGTAGCAGTGAAATATTACTAATAAGAAGCTAAGAATATGACCATATATGATATCATAACAATTAATATGATTCTGTAATAAGTAAATGATATTATTTAAATCATTATACAGGAGGTTCAGACATTTACAAAGTATATCAGACCTAAGGTAAGGGAAAATCTCACAATCTCATTTTTATCTGAGATTGTTTATACTTCAGAATTTACTGGGGAATATTTATCATCCACATCCATGTTTCCTCAATATGTAATATTATTTCCATCCACCTACAATTGTTTAAATCCATTTTTACCCTTCGGTGAGTTTTTAGTGAAAGATATGAAAGGAATCTTTTTTCATTTTTCGTACAAGGTACTTTTTGACTTTTTCGGCCATAGTACGGGAAGAATGTTTTTTTTAACTTATACGGCATGAATGGATTTTTAGAACATTATTTACATGAAGCTTCCTTTACAAGTTCTCATGTTTATTTTTAATAAACTTCTTTTAGTTCAAAATTATATGACATGTTAAGAAAGGAAAATGTTTTTGAAGTAGAAAGGATATTTTCCTCAAGAATGGAGTTCAAGGGTTTTATCAAAATTATTTTCCATCTAAGATAATATAGGGTTATTTTTATATCCGTATTTTTACATTGATTTGATTATGTTATCATGGAATAATTTTTACGATATACTTTTATGGATTATGTTATGGTGATGTCTTGTTTAAGAATCCCATTTTTATTACATGGGTTATGCTATGATGTGTGGTTTATGATTTTGTGGCACACATAAGAATGGTATCATTATGAGATGGGTAGGACCTATATCTCCCTCCAATACATTTTTTAAAGATTTATATCTCATGAGATAGACATGGCTAGAATGACAGGTTAAACTGATTCAGTGAAACAGGACTGAAACGAGGAGTGAACTCGGTTCAGAAAAGGACTTTGTCCGCTAAGATAGTCTTGTCAATGAGTCTTGAATCTAGGAAATTATTTTCTATGATTATGTGTGTATGCCACAAAGCTTCATGTTTTAAGTTATGATTATTGGGATAACATTTCAATTCTATGATTTATACCATGTTATGATCTCTTTTTCAGGATAAGATTTTCAAAATGTTATGTTCTTATGAAAATGATATGTTTGATATTTATTTTGTTTACCCTTACTGAGCATTTGAGCTCACCCATTTAAATGTTTTATTTTCCCCTGGTTAGGAAGAAGGATATTAACTAGGTTATTCCAAAAAGAGACTCTAGATATGATGAAATAAATGTGAGACAACGTAGATGATTTATGAACAAGTTGTTTATGTTTCCCAGTTTCAAAAGACATTATACCTATATGGTCCTTTCATGGTTTTTTTATATGTTGTAATAATTATGCTTCAATTTTGAAGTAATAACCATGTATGTAAATTATGGTTCATTATAGCCTTCAATACTTGATTTGTTGTCACCCGACGTACATGATGTCCTTTTTGTAAACTACAATAATCTAATATATAATATGGACAACCTTGAAATAAGGTTAATCCCTGATTATCCTTTTTACCAAGGTTTTCAGCACAAACTCATTGGAAAAATACTTCCTCCAAATTTTAACTTAAACCATTCATGAATGGCTAACCTTATAACCCTTCTCAAAGATGAAAAAATACAAAACTTTTGAAAGAGAGTCCCAAAATTATCTTAGCATTGATTCCCCTGTATAACAAAAAGTATCTCCTAGTTGTCACATTCCATGAATGTGAATACCCTCATTATATATTCTCTTCAAACATGATAACAACTAGAATTACCATAAATCATTTTAAACAAAATGCATTCTTCCACAATCTAATGTGTATTGGATTTATTCCTTAAATCCAATAATGTTATAAACTTCATTAGTGGTAGAATAAACCATCTATAAACAAGTCCTTACTTATTTCTAAGGTAATCAATACCATCCAATTTACTTATTCATAACCCACATGTCTTTATCGAAACAAAATTATCTTATTATAAAGAACATATTAAGGGTCACCTTTACTTAGTCAAAATATCATCTTTTCATTAAATCACTTCACCAGTCCAACATAGACTTGTAAATAATGAGAAAAAAAACAGAAGTTGAACAATACATGTATATTTCATCATTCATAACTTTTGAATCCAAGTATGTATATACTTAGATTACTTCATCCTTAATCCATTAACAATAATACCTCTTTCCTTTCACATTTCATCAATAGTCTCATCATCATCCACAATGTAACCATTACTCGCACCACCATGCTGATTATCTTGAGGAACTTTCCTATTATGACATTGGGTTGCATAACAACCATTTTCTCCACACTTAAAACACTTAACCTTCAATTATGACTTAGGGAGTCCAAAATTCCCATCCATTTTGTTAACCTAATGCATCCTTTTTCCCATGTAGTCACTTACTTTGTGTCTTTATTTTACATAATCAACACACCTTCTTATTACTCTATGATATTCACTTTGGTGATTCTTTCCAAAAATTTTACACAAAGGAAGCTAAATATTATTTCTTCCATGGTATCCATTACCTAAAATCTCAGTTAACTCTTTCTTTAACTTCCTTGGTGAGTCTGAGAGTTTGTTAAGGTAAACATTGTTAATAATGTTTTGTGAAAAAAATTAGGCATGATCATGAAATATTTCACTATAGTAATCATCCTAGTTGAATTACATTAGAAAATATTCCAGCACATTCAACATTAATCTAGTTCCTTCCAGTTCCCACCATTGAATAAAACTAGAATCATAGTGTGATACTTACTTATCATAGTAGAAAACCACATAGTAATGAAAAGAATTACATATAGGATATCTAAATCATGAAACCTTCCTTAATATATGGAACCTTAGGCTTATCCTAGGTTATTCATAGCCAACTCATATTTAAATCCTTCATTATATTTAGTGAAGTGTTTTTTAATTACTAAAGAATATCCCCTGGGAGTGTAAACCCAGGTGTGCCGCAAGGCTCGTTGTCATGTACCAGATTACCCTGAGTTAAGATCAGAACATCTTTTCAAAGTTGTTACCCCTAGGTATATATGTTTCTGATCCACATACACTTATAGTATCTAGAAAGGGGTGTTTTTCATGGAAACTACTCACTCTATATTTTACAAAAATACTAGGATATTTTCTTAAATTCCATCTCATCCTTATACTTATCCGTAGAGACATCCCTAGACATATACTCAGTAATATACCTAGGTATCTCTCTAATATATTTTCATCCTAGTTTCAAAAGGTTAAATTTACCTTTGATTGGATTCCAGCTATAAAGACCCTCTCTTTTCAAACATTAACATTACATAACTTCTACTTAATACTTAAACATTATACAAACAGATTCACAAAGATCATAGTTCGTACAGTGCCTTTGGAAACATAGAAACATAAACACTAGTACATATGTGAGCTACATCATCTCCCACAAGGTTCTTATTGACTATAACTCTTCTTATACATATCAAACATATTACATATCATCATAACCTTGGGGAAAGGAAAAATAAAATTGGTGATCTCAAATAATATGTAAGGGTAAACAAGAGAGATATGTTAGCATAATCATGAGCATAAGGGTATGATAATGTGATCATGAAAATAGAAGATCATACCCTACATATCATAGATCATAATAGAGATCGTGACACAAATATTGGCAGTTCATAAGATATGGATCATGATTAAATAGAGATCATAAGCCATGAACTCATAACATAGGAATAAAACATGTAATTGAGGAAAACAAGTAAGCATATAATGATTTCCATGGTATCCAAGGCATTACTAGAAATACCATCTTAGTGGTCATGGTTATCTCCCATGGCCATATTAGTAGCCTGAGTTCACTCCTCATACCATCTTAGTAGTCATGGTTTACTCCCAGGGATATCTTAGTAGTAAAGGTTCATTTCCATGACCATCATAGTAGAATGATATCACTCCTCATACCATATTAGTCTATCTCATTAGATATAAAACTTTACCCAATGCATTGGAGTGAGATATAGGTCTCCCTCATCACATAATGAAGTAATACATACATGTTCCATAGGATCATAACTATACATATCATAACCCATGAAATGAAATGTGTATCATAACCATGTAAACATATCACAACCTGTGGAAAAAATATAGGTTTCATCTCATCAAAAGAATAACCCATGAATGTATAATAAATTTCATATACATATAACCTATGAATGAGGCATAGGTTTCATGAAGACCATGACATTAAGCATAACCCATTAATATAAATGATGTTAATGGAACCTTTATATTTTCATTAGTAATATCAATAGATGTAATCTTAGATGGAAAATAATTCTGAAATATCATTTAAGAAGTTTTCTTAAGAAAAATATCCTTTCATGTATGAAAACATCTTTTTAATACATAAAAACATTTGAAAATATTTTTCTTATAAAATACCTTGAAAATTTATAAATAATTCATGATATTATTTTTAACACTTTTTTCCTTAAAAAAATAAAATTAAGCTTCAATACATTTTCAAAACCTTTTTCTTTAAAAACACTTTGAAAACATGTAAAAAGAGCTTGAAAACGTTTTGAAATCCATTTTTCATGAAAATATTCAAAATATGATTGAAAAAAAATTAAATCCATTTTCATTTAAAACATACAATATATGATTGAAAACATTTGGAAAATCATTTTCTTTGAAAACTTATAAAAGAATCTTGAAAACATTTTGAAAACAATCTTCTTTGAAAATTTTTAAAAGAATCTTGAAAACATTTTGAAAACCATTTTTATTGAAAACAAATAAAAGAAGTTTGAAAAGGATTTGAAAACAATTTTTCATGTAAACTTATAAAAAAATATTGAAAACGTTTTGAAAAACATTTCTTTGAAAACACTTTGAAAATTTGTAATGAAGGATTGAAAACATTTTGAAAACAAATCCTTGAAAATGTATAAAATAAGTTTGAAAACATTTTGAAAACAATTTTTCTTGAAAAATAATTTAAAAAAATATTTCTAAAAGATTGAACTTTTAAAAATTCAAAAGAAGCTTCAAATGAATGATGGTGGGTAAATTCGTACATGTCGTATGAGATCAAAAGAACATTCCTTTTTCAAGGTAAAAAAGGTTAGAAAAGTTCCTTCTTCGAAAAGAGAAAATATTGTTCCCTTGAATAGATTTATAAAATAAAAAAAGGTAAAAATTTATTTTTACATCTTATAGGATAATTGTATAATATTCTGGGAAACCCTTTTTAGAAAACATAGATTTCCAACCAAATAAAGGGTAAAGTAGAGCTTTCCTAACAACACTTTCTTAACTATATTATGTACCAAAGAGTAGAATATGGTACCAATACGTGATTATATCATGAAATAATGTAGGATAAATAAACTCATGAATATTCTTGGGATATGGATCATAATATTTCATTAAGGGATATATAAACATATACAATCTCAGAAGGCGATGAGATTGTCTCAATAAACTCTTATAACTTGGTAACATGGGGTCATAATCTCTATGTTGGAAAATGGGAATTACATGAAGTTTAAAATACAATTAAAATAATTATATTCATGATATAAAATGTAAAATTCAAGTATATAAAACTCAAAAAAATAATTTAGGTGCATAATAAAACAGGAATCTCAAAGAAGGCATATTGAGAGAAAACTATTTTTCCGATTCGGTAACTTTTGAATGTTAAAACCAATGAAAGAAGGATCATAAAAAGGTCATGTGAATACCATTAAATTTTATTAAAATATAAAAAGAATATAATAATGGGAATTACATACACCTCACAGAAGGAACGAGTGGTGAACATATCTTTTATCTCATAGAAATTAAAAGTGAGATGAAATCCCTTCACCTTGTGTCCTCACTCTCTCTGTACTCATACAAAAATCCTCTATAATAAATATAAGTTTATGATACATCTTATATAGAAGAATATTATTATATATAATACCATATATGGTTTTATTATGTCCTTATATTACCTGCTTGTTAACAATCCTATGTTAAAGTTTCACTTTGGGTAGAATTCACTTTGTTCTTCACATGTGTCTTAATTTGTTACATCTTTGGTCTTTATGCTTATATCATGATTCCAGAATGTAATCTAGGATATAAATATCAGGTATATAAAATATATATGTATTATAATAATATATATATAATTGGAGAATGAAATGGAATGCACCGTTCATGGAAACGGACGCCCTAAACATTGTTTCTATCTTTATTGTCGTATTGAAAGAATGTTTGTAAATGAAATATATATATATATGTATATGTATGTATGTATGTATGTATGTATGTATGTATGTATGTATGTATGTATATATGTATGTATTTATATGTACATCATTATTCCATTATAATTAATTTATCATATATACCATGTATGTTCATTAATCACGTCCTTAATAAATTTTGTGTGGTGTATGAACGAATCACATCGTTTTGAGGGGGTAGTAGTTCACACTTCATCGTACAAGATTATCATATAAACACCAAATGGAAAGTAAAGAGATGTGTGTTGTAAAAAGAAATAATGAAGATTAATTACATATTAAATATAATATATGACATATATAAACATATTTTCCATCATAATGGCCACCATGATTTGTGGTAAAGGAGAAATGAACAATCATCGTTTCATGAGGCAGTAGTTCACCGTACACAGAAATTGTATATTAAACATCCATTAGATAGAGGTGTGGGTATGTGTATGTAATACCACTTTTATAAAAACATCCTATTATATGGATGATACTGTATTTTTCACACAATAATGGAATAAGGAAATTGGTGGGGGTAGAGAAGGCAAATAAATGGAAGGAGCTTGAGAGAAGATGTTTCCTCTTAATCTAGTAACTCCATTTGGTTTGTGCCAAAAGGATTACTTGGGAAGATTTATGACCAAATATAGGATTCAAGGTTTAAGGTTAGATTTTTTTAGTCTACTTGGGAAGATATTTTTAGAGATTTAATGTTTTTAGAGGTGTGAGGAATGTTTAGAGGTTGTGGCCATTTATAACGAAGGAAAAGGACTCACTTGGAATTTTTAGAAACAAGTTTGGTGTGCACATGTTCTTACCCAAAAAAAGTCATACCAAACAAAAAAAACTAAATAATGTAAAGTTAATTGAATAAATATTGACATATAATAGGCTTTGGACCATTTTATAGGTCATTTGGACAATTAATTATAATATTTTGTCCCTAATTAATCTTAATTTGGCCTTAATTTATGTGATTAATTTTAATCACTTTTACTAATCATTTTGTTCTAAAATTAACATGGTCATATTAGAATATAAAAATTAGTCTGAATAAAATGTTTTATGTTTGATTTTTGAAATTAAATTCACAGAAATTAAAATATTATGTTTAGCGCTAATCCTGTAGACAGGACGAAATAATAGGGTTTTAAAGAAGGAAAAAGTTCAAAATCTTGTTAGGATTTTATATTCAGTTCTAAAGTGAAATTGATTCTTATGAATTAAATTGTTTTAATACATGTAATATTTATATAATTGTACCTTAAAACATATTTATATTATCATTTATCATTAATAATTAATTAGGTAAAAAAGGCATTTTTTAACTAAAAGGTAGTATTTTTCACTATTCATCAAAAAATGATGTTTCTCAGAAAAAGCCCAAAAATCCACCCTAGGATATTTTTGATGTTTTAAATTCAAAAATTAATTTTATTTTATAAAACTAAATTTTTAAATGTGTCTAAAATTAATTTTATTATTAAAATCGATCTATTCAAGCAAACTGTATTTTTATCATAAAATGACTTTATCAAAAATTACATCGTTCATTATTAATATGTTTTATTTATATAAAAAATATTTGGAAGCTAGTTATTAATATTCCTATAAATATGTTTAATGGTTAGGTTATAATTATCTCATTTAATTAATTAATTATATATGAGGATGTTTCATAGAAACTCAGTGTTGTGTGCATCATACACCAAGTTGGTATTTTGTGTCAAAGGAAGGATTGACTTAGTTTTTTAATGCATATATATATATATATAACTATTTCCAGTTTCATGTGAAATGAAAAATATTAATAAGATATATTAATTCGAAAAAATAATTCTCAATATCTCTTGGTGTTACAGAAAATCTTCCAGATAATAATGGGATGAAACCAAAGAGGTAAAGGGAAAACTCAACATAGGTTGCCAATAATCAGTATCTCGATGCCAATGACTATGGATAACAATGAAGGGTTGAAAGGACATATAAAATCACATGGAAAATACCCAAAATTCAATAAATTCAAGGGAGAAATAAGGGAATTTATAGGTCCATTAAAATTTATATCCATAGTAGGAAAAAAACATTCGTGGCATGATATACTCTTTTAAGATTTGAATAGCCAAGGAAAACACCAATTAACATTGTGATAAGGGAATTCATGTTATGAAACTTTTTATTAAAAACACCACTAAAAAATGAGTCATTGGATCTTAGAAACATGGAAACCATTCACACTATGAATGACACATTCAATTCCATGAACTACAGTAGGATATAACCACCCAAAAACCATCCAAAAAAGTTCACACCACAAACTAAGTGATCTCAAAATGAATCAACCCACATGTTATGTACCAAGATTAATTTTATAATACATTCCTCTAAATAAATACACCAGTTATACCCTGACATGTTCACACTGTGTATCATGGTTCACGATCTGAACAACATTCATAGTTAAATTGTTTTGTACTAAACCATGTGTTCCTTCCTTAAGCCTCCTTCTAAATCCTCTAGCACCTGATGCCAAATCTACATAGATTAAAGGGCCATAATACATAGGTTTTTACCTCAAGTATTCCTACTTTATAACATTCACCTATGTTAATTCATTAATTATAGTGGAAATTCCTTTTTCAAATGTAGGATGGGATTCATCAAGATCTTATTTATCAAAAAACGTATTTTCTAGTGGGGGAACTCAAATCCTCAAAAATGGATGATTAAATAGTATTAATTACTTCCAATGTAGGGGCAGTACCCTTAGGGGTGACTATCAAAAAAATTTCTCTATAAAACCCATGTTGGTGAATGCTGGAATCCCTTTTCCTTGGGTTATTCACCATCTACCCAGCATATCAAAATGACATGGCTCAACTAAGAGAAGATCATTCAATAATACCCTTTAGTATACATGGGTTGGATGTGGATTACATGTAATAGGGGGGAAAACATCGATTCACCTTCAGTGATTATTTTCTAGTTATCAAATTCGCAAACCTTTAAAATAAGAATTATGTGATCTAGGAGTGCACCTATATTTATGGGACAATATATTTACTTTCAAAATATTTGGTGGATTCCTTCAAATGATAAACGAGTAGTATAAAACTACACATTATATCAGTCTAATGATTTTCTGAAGTGGTTATTAGGTCATTAGGATTTTTCAAGCATTCAATTTCTTAATTTTAAGGATAATTTGTACTCATTTTATAATACACAATATCAATATATTGGTTCCCACATGAATCGAAGTGGGAAACATCATCATGGGTAACCCCCACTTAACCATTAATGCAGAACATCATCCATTAGTGGTAATATGAAATAAAGGTTATATTCAAGTGAATTTTTGTTCTCCCTATAAATGAATTAAAAGTTTTTTCTTTAGAGACTACCATAAACAAGGTATTGGATAAAAATAACCAAAATAAATTTGTATTTTGATCTTCCCAAGTGTATTATACTCTCCATTTAAATACCCCTAAATTTTGATATTAGACTAGGATATATCAGATTTGGTATATCCATGATATTGGGTAATTCATATTGGGATAGGTTTGATATAGAAATATTTTCCAACATACACCATCATCAATTGATACCATTGAGATTTCCTGAAATTTGAAGGGGTGTATATGAAACTGTATAACTATGCCTACATCTCCTCTAGAGAAAAAGAAGATGGGATATAATTACTTTTATCTTATTAATTTTTCAATATATTAATCCATGATATACCCTTCTATTTCAAACCCCATAAGGTTATTTAGGGGATCAATAAAGGATTCGTGTAGTTCTTTTACAATCATTATTCATCAAGGATTTGGGGTTGATCTAGAATTTTAACCAAGTACATGAAAATCTCATACATTCATACAAGGGTCACTCTTCTATTACCAAGGGTTTATTCCCTGACCATAAGTGAATAGGAACTAAGTGGGTGAGGTGAAGGTTTTTAAATAACATTTATCATATTATATAGATAGAAAGGTGTTTATGGAATATCGAACTAATTAAATATCTAAATGGGGTATGTGGAATGACCAATGGTTCCAATAGTAGACTGGTGTTCAAATTTGTGCATAGAGGAGTGCTTGCCTTCTTTTAACTATAGTATATATTTTAATAGGATGGCGTAATACAAATCATACATTTCTAATGGAAATATTCCCATGTATTGATAGTTTCAATGAGAATATTTATAAGGAGTAGTAGAAAAGCTTCATCCCAATTATCCTCATAATGATCAACCGATCTAATTACCTTGATTAGGGGAAACTATTATTTCTCATCGAACATCACTTACAACACATGAATGGTTGTGATATTTTCTCCTAGTGTAGGAAACATTGTGTCCATGAGGGTGAAATACACTCTTGTAACTAGTTAAGGCTCATCATTTATTATGTAACATCATCATTGTATTTTTTATGCCCCAACTGGTAATGGAGCCAAAGATTCTATTAAAAGATATGATCAAGCAAGAGAGAGTTCTAACAAATTAATTTATACATGAATTATTATATGGGATTTATCAAACAAAATTAGGATACCCATGAATTGATCTTCTATGTTTATTTATTTTATTTCCATTGTCATTCTCCATTATCATCACTATCATCCAGGGTGGCTAAAACACACATGAAATGTGATAAAGTTTTGAAACTCTTCATTATTCCCTCATCTACCATATTTTATATCCAATCTATTAAGATTAATCATTCCTATATGGTGTGTATAGGGACTTATGGTAAGTAAAATATTCAATAATATTCCTCATTTCACCCACATACGACTTCTTCATTTATATAATCTTGAGAAAATTATTTTCCATGGAATATATTAAGTAGATAGATACATTATAATTTTGAATGGAATATACCTATTTATTTCTATCTCCAAATGATCTCCCTTTATGGCCCTATTTTGGGCTTTAGTCATCGGTCTAGAAATAGTTATACACCTAATAAGTCTTCTTCAATGGGGTCACCAAAAACTATACTGGTTGATGAGTTATATCTTATACAGTTATATCCATTTCTTCCTTTCCCAAAATACAAGAAAGTAGGTGGAGTGGATGTGATTTTAGTTTCACCCACTACATTAACTCCACTAGTCATTATTTTTTTCATCAAACCCTTATAATCAGCCTGGTTACTTCAAGGATATCATAGTTGGGACTAAGTCATCCTAAGCATTTTTCATACACATCACTCAGAGTAAGGCCCATGGATTTCATTTAGTTTCATGTGTAATGAAATTATATGGGATTAACATATTGTAGTTGTTCTTTTAGGGGAAAACGTTCCACCCTTACTCAATTACCTATAGTATGTTCTTGGTTCTTATAGGGATTAACCATAGAAACATTCATTGTATAATAATTCAATGGATCAAAATCACCGATGTCAATAATAGGGAAAATCAATTCATCACTTTCTTGAATAAAATTTCACCTATTTATGTTTCATTTATTAAATTTAAATAGGATCCTTGATGGTATTTCTTTCCTTTAAAATTCATCCCATTCAATCCTTTATAGGTATAGATCTAGGTTTTGTAAGAAGAGTAACTTTATGTGAGTCACTCAGAGTAACCACTCGACTAAAAGAGGAAAATTTATTAGTATCTATGGAAGGTTCCTCCTTTGATTGCGTGAAAAAATTGTCTCAGTGGATGAGTGACAGTTATAGGGGAGACTTATGGATACATGGACATTGGAGGAGGGTTTTCACCCTTCAAAATTCCTTTACCTCAAAATACTTGGTTTAGGGACCCCTGAACTTCAGTTGTTATTATGAAATGTCAATACTCAATTGAAATAATAATTATTTGTCCCTTATTAATTGGATGGATACTTGGAGTGTATGGAAGATACTTTCTTATATTGAGTGTGTACCCTATTTTATTTAGATATTTTTCAATAATTTTTTATAATCCATGTATGAGAACTATAGTTTTGGTTTGAGACAAATTTGGTTTTGATCATGCCATAAGATAATAATGTTATTTCTTATGGAGAAGGGAACAGAGGGGGCCTTCTAGATCCCTTCACTTGGAATTTGATATTGTAAATTTTAAAAGTAGAATATTTCCCATATCCATTGACGTGAACAATTGTGGAGACCTCTACCATAATCCAATGAAATACCCATTATTTTTTGTTCATTACTATAGGAAATTAAAAGGGACCTTTCTAGAGTTTAGGTATTGTTTGATCAGGGGAGTGTCAGAGCTGTCCTTCCATCATTTCTACTCAGTGGTCTTGAGGTGGTTAGAATGAATGGAATACACAAACAAGAAACTTCTAAGGTAGTTACGTGTTTCATATTGATTCTTTCGGAAAATTTTGTGTACCCTTCATCAAGTACATTTGTAATGGGGAAATGGAGAATTAAATAACCCCATAACATGATCTTAATTTGATTGATAACCAAAATATCCCACATTATTTCAATATACTCCTATTCTACTTCAGATTAATTAGCTTTCTCTAACACAATAGACTAATTCCCAATTAATATTATGATAGGGAGGTGGAATCCATAGGATAGGTGAGGAGGACTTCCAATGTGAAATAAACCTCTATGGATTTCACACTTGAGATGCTACATATTAGGATAGCATGAAATTTCTCTATGATATATTAGGATTAAATATAACTTAATTGTAGGATATTGAGATTTTATCCCCATATTGGAGAGACATTGGGTGAATATGAAACCAATGTTCATTTTTTTATCTAATATTGCCATGTCCGGCCTTATAAACTTACTTACCTTTAATGTAAATCTAGATGAAGAATTAATTGAAGATATTATGGATGGAATCATGGAAATTACTTTAAAATAACAAAGCACATCTTTATCATAAAATTATTTACAGAGAGTCTTAGAGTAAATATACACCTTGAATTCTAGAAGGTACAACCTTAATCTTCAAATGATTGATTCTAATGGTTGTGATAAGGGATTTATGGCCACCTCCTATTGACCCTTAGTAACCTGCGATCTTGGAAGATCGAGGGTAACCCATTACTAGAGAACTTTTTGGGATTATAGAACTGGTAAGGGGGTTCCTCAAGTGAAGGATTCACCATGTTATCCCAAGGACTCCCATGAACATTTTTATTGATTTTTTGGGGAGGGAAACTATGATAGATAGTAAAAAACACACTCTGTGGATTATCTTTATAGCGGTAGTGTTTATAATCATAGGGAGGACCTATATGATGGTTACTAGTGGTGTTAGTAAATGGGAGAGATAAATAAGTACGAATGATGTGTGATTTGGTATTTGATACTAGTTTCACAAAAAACATAGCTTATATAGTTTTTGTTAAGGAATGTAATGTTGTAGTTGTTGATGGGTTAGATCCCCCTTGGATTCAAGATAACATCTTTCCCCAGTATTGGAACTATGAATTCTAGACTTAGGAACCATAAATGACTGTGACCATGACATGTTAAGTTTTTTTGGGGTTAGCCAACATAGATGGCAATGTTAGGTAATTTGGTGAACTCTCCATGGAAATTCTCTAGTAACTTCTAAGGATAGTAAACCATATACATACCTAACCTCCTTATATTAAGTGAAGGTTGTGTCACTACATTAAATGGATAAAATTATAAAATTATTTGTATTACTGACGTAGTATTTTTCCCCCCAATGATATCTCATTTGTTGGTCTATTAGGTGTGGTGTCATGGATTCAAGGCCCTCCCATTACATTTTCCAAGTTATGATAATTTCTTACTAATTATATAATCAAATGAGGGAACTACCTAATCTTCATTATTTCACCACCCATTAGAGAATGGTGGAGAGGTATCTTGGGAACCATGTAAGGAATAATAGACACTTCTACGAATAAGTGTATAGGATTATTTCATGTTGGTATCTAGGAGTAATAACAACATCAGTAATGTTCCTCCAGCTCACTCTTCTATTGGTGATGGAAATGGAAGAACACCCATCATATCCAATGATAAACATTCTACATAAGTAGTATATAAAAGTAAATCATGAATAAGATGTGAAATAGTGATGGAATATAATAATACTCATCTAATCACTATTAATGGGGAAGGGATTTGTATTAAGGAAACTAATTTTGTTCCAATTATTTTCATTTTTTGGGGTTATTGTTGTGATATTTTCCCTGTTGTCACTTTCTAAAGATGGGAATGCCCTCACCATCAGGATAACAGTCATGAAACAATTCATTGAATTAGAGGATGAGTGGTTAGAGCATCCCACTAAAGAATTTATTTCTTATTCTTGGTATCCCTCATATATTTACTCATATTATTGAATCCCTTCAAGATTTCATCCTTTGGTAAATTTATAAATTATATATATTTCATTGATAGAACAGAAAGAGACCTTTAGTTAGAGAGATAATTTTTTTACACATCAGATGTTATTACCGCTTCCATATATTAAAATACAACAGAATCCTTTTCTTCATGCAAGGGATGATAGAAATTCAATTTAAAGTCCGGTGGAGGATTATTATATAGTTTTAAACCATATATTAATGTGTTTTTTATGTCATTCTGGATGCTCACTCAGGCTTAAGTGTCTATTATGGACACTTATGGTTTATAGTGTAGTGGGGACACTCAGAAGTTAGAGTCTGGTAGGGAAACTAATGGTTTAGAGTCCATTTGGGACATTCTATGTGCTAAATCCCCATAGTTGGGAATCCTGGGGTTTAATTCTATCTATGAGGGTGGTTAGGGTTTTAGAGTTATTCAGTAAGTCTATCGAGAAATTTTCCTTTCAATACTTTTTAGTATAGGGTTATATCACCAATTTTAAAAATAGAATAATATCATTATGGAGTTTTAGCCTTGAAGATGAATCTTTTGTGTCCTAATGGAAATAAGAGTTAAAAACAAAATCATTTTAGTTGTGCAGTTTATATTCTTGTGACTAGACTGATCCATACTGATTAACATCATTCATTAAGGATGATTCCATAAAAAGTGGATGAAAAAAGGGTTAACTAGGACTTATACAAGGGACACTTGTAAATAGAAAGGTTGTTTATAGGGTGTATGCATAATCTACCTAAAGGAAGAAGGGTATCTATGGGAATTATGTGTACATTTCACCATGTTTAATGTAAAGGAATAAAATATTTAAGTTATAAATGTAGTATATATAAATAAGGTTTATTTAAATAATCTATAATTATGAAAATGATGTCCTTATTTTTTATAACTCTCATGGGATTTTCTCACCACAAAGAGGGTATAAAATGTGTGTGTGCAGCCTCATCTCATGCTAATCATATAGTGCATGAGATATTAATCTTCTTGCAATAAATATATATATCTTATTATTCTTATAAACTAAATTTTTAGGGTATTATGGCAAGGAACACATACATTATTCAAACGAATTACCTAAACCAAGGGTTGTTAGAGATAATAAATTAAAACAACTTCCATGTCCTAGATATCAAGGAAGGTATCATGTTATCACTATTTATAAGGTAGACCCTAATAATTAAGTGGTGACTATTATACAAGTTATTTATTCAAGAATAGAGAATATATTATTTTATTTTATTTCTACACATTTTTTATATCATTCATGTTTATAATAATTATACAAACACCACTTCAAAACCTATTGGTTATGATATACACAAAAATAAAAGATTTTCAAATTATTGAAAATCTATTATATAACTCCTCCCCAATAAATATTTGTGGACTAAAACTCTTAGAAAATCATGTCATACTTCCTTCAAATAAATTTCATGTTATACTGGTCATGGATTAGATTTCTTTATATAAATCCAATATAAAACACTGGTAGATGGAAATTAATCTCTACATAGGGGGTCGTCCTATGATTTGGTGCATGTTTAAGGAGGATGATGAATCTAATTTGGAGTATTATTCTTAAGAATAGATATTATTACCTTATAAGAAAGTATATATAGCTAAAATGATTGAGATAAAGAAGATAATCATGCTTGAAGACATTACCATTATGATGGATTATACATATTTATTCCTTAAAGTGTTTTCCAATCTTCTGCTTTACCAAGAGGTTGAGTTATAAATTGAACTTATACTTGGATCTCTACCCATATCCAAAACTCCCTATATAATTTCCACCATTGAGTTAGATTAAATAAATAATCAGTTAAAAGAGAATCCAGGTAAGGGTTTTATATGCTAGATTTCTTCACAAAGGGTTCCATGAGTCCTCTTTTCAAGAATAAGGATGGGTTAATGTGCCTCTAAATTGATTGTTTTGAACTCAAAAATTTCGTCAAAAATAAAAAGTATCTCCTACCGATAGTGACCCAAAACGTTTCATACATAAATACTACATCGTATTAGAATAATATTCAATAAATATCAATATGATTCATGATAGAACCATAAATTTTTAGTGACTTTGGAATGATGGATACATGAGGATCTATATAATTTTTCATCAAGTTCCTCACAACTGGAACCTTTTTTAGACATGTCATACTTAAAACCTTTCTTCATAACCTGGGGAAGGAAATCATAAGAAAGGGAGAGATCAGATTCTCTGTAAGGGTAAATATAATAGATATAAATAAATGATCATGAGTGAGAATTATATAATCATAAGTGTATGAGAACATGATTATGACTAACAATAATCATACCCATTAATTCAAATATATTTAATCATGAAACATGACGTATGGTTTTTTCAAACAAAATACATAAGACATGAGAGTGTGGAATCATCGATAATCAATCATGGTTTATGGGAATATACCATAAGAATAAGGAATGAGTTTATCATTTACACATAAGAATAAAAAGTAATTTGTTTAGTTAGGTATCACTACCAACACTGTTGTAGTGGATTGGGTTTATTCACATTTCCATCATTTCCATTATCAAGATTCACTCCCAAGATTATATTATTGGACAAAGTCACTTACTAAGCTGGATTTACATCCCATTATCTAATGGAATATCCTTCTTTACCCAATGCATTGGAGGTATATATAATTTGGATTCCACCAATCATATAATAAAAACCATACATATGTGTTCCACAAGATATAAAATATTCATCATATCATCATATCATAACCCATAGAAAGGATACAGGTTTCATGAACATTTCATAAAAATAATTATAAACCATTAAGATAAATAATAAAGATGGTAAAATTGGATTATATACCTATTTAAACATAATAAAAATAAAATTGTGTTTTTAAAGATGAAAATACTTTTAAAATGTCGCTAAAACATTTCAATAAGGAAAATACACTATTTCATTTCGAAATCCCCTATTTCAAATCTTAAATTTATGACATATTATTGAATGAATTTTAATTAAAATATATATGTGGGGTCCTATAAATAAAGATTCAAACAAAATATTATTCATGATGGTGGGGAAAACATTAATACAATGTATGTTAAAATAAAAATTATTTCACGGTTTTGTAAAAAGGTCAAAAGTAAAATTTTCAAAAAATGATAAGAAGATTCCTTTTAAAACATGATAAATAAAGTCAAAATACAGTTAAAAATTAAATTAAATAATATTTGTTGAATATTAAACCCATTAATGAATAAATTTGAAATAAAATATGAACATGGAAGAAAAGATTCCTAGTTGAAGATAAAAATAATGTCCGTTTTCTTTAAAAACATTATTTCAGTCTCTTGAGTACATAAAAAGAGGAAAATTAAAGGAAAAAATTTAATATCATGAAATAAATAGAATAAAATAAATAACATAATATTTTTTAAATATGGATAATATATTTTAATAATTATATATTTATGAAATAATAATCTCGGTAGAAAAAGAGATTTTAACATAAAACACTTATATCGTTAGTTACATTTGAATAATAAACCCCATGAAAGGAATAAAATAAAATGTAAATTTAAATACCATTAATAAAAATAAATTAATGATATAACTTATAAAATGGAAATTATATACACCACATTAAAGACAAGTGGTTAATATCGTATATGTCTCATGGAAACAAACGTGAGATGAGAAACTCTTATCTAAATTATTTCTTCTTTTGTAAGTTCTCTAACCTTCTGCATAATAAATTTAAATTTATTATAATTATATAAAAAACTATAATAATACCTATAATAAAAAATGTGTTTTACTTATAAAATCTTATCAATCATTCACTATCATCATCACTTCGGGTGTTAAAATATTTGTTTTTCATGTTTGTTTTGCTTTAGTCGTTATAGTCCTTGCACTTTTTTCAAAGTTCCTCCATCTAAAAAATGTTAATCATGATATAAATATCATATATATTCATTATATATATTTAAATGTCAAGAATTATCATACACAGATATTAAATCTTAATAGATGGATATTCATTTCATAACATAATAATCCATGCCAGAATCATTTTGGTCTAGTGAATTTGTAAATATGCACACATAAACAATTGGTCCATATGTGAGATAAATCATCCCCCACTATTTACTTTATAACTATAACCCTTTCTAGAGATATCATACAAAATAACTTTCTTAATAACCTATGAAGAGGAAACATAATAAAGGGTGAGCTCTTATGCTCCATAATGGTAAATAAAGGATATATCAGTCATAACATGATTATAAGGGAATGAAAACTTGAAAATAACATTTTAAAAACTAAACCCTTCATATCATAGATAATAAACTTGATGAATTAAAATGATATTGGTAGTTTATAATACATAGATCATATTGGAATCAAATAATATTATCCATGATATGATAATATTGTAATAATATATAGATTTGTTCCATTAACATAAGTAAACAAAATCTTATGTCAAATATATCCAACAAGGAATTAATTACATGTTAGGATTTGTCTAACCACCCATGTACAAGCTTTGATCTTGGTATAACCACCCTTGAACAATCTTTTGGGCTTAGTACACCACCCATTTTACCTCTTTTGTGCTTGGGATAACCTCATGTGTACCCTTCGAGCTCATATAATATGAATCATTACCCAAAAAATTGGAGGTAGATATAGGTCCCACTCATCACAAAAACAATACTTTTATAGACTATAATATCATAAAACATTAATCATATCATAAGGAATGAAAAATAAATGGGTTTTAAAAATATTTCATCGTAGAATAACCCATGTAAAAGAAATGTGTTTCATAAACAGTTCATATTCTAATCATATCATAACCCATATAAAACGAATGGGTTTGATAAAAATATTGTCATTATAGGCATAAAATATCCATATAACCAATATGTGTGTTATAGTTTTATCATAGGTCCTGAAAATATTATTTAACATAAAATTACTTCATATTAGATGGAAAATGGTTTTGAAATATCACATGGAACACTTGTTGAGAAAAATAGCCTTTCCACTTTGAAAAAAACATTTACAGAATCAAAAAATTAAAAAACCTTTTATTTAAAAATTAAAAAAAGAAACATATAAAGAAATAATTAAATCATTGATCATTCATGAAAAAATTAATTTGCTTATTGTCTAAAAATAATTACTCCCTTCACATTTTTTGTAAAAAGTCAAAAGCACCTCATTTGGAAAATGACAAGAATATAGCCTTTAAAATATTTTGTAAAAAGTCAAAACTACGTAAAACTTTCTCTAAAAAATAAATATATAGTGGAAAAAAATTTCTTTAAAATATTTTTATAAAACAAGGATATGGAATAAAAATTATTATCGACCAAAGTGAGAAATAAAGTCAAATTTTACTTAAAATCATATTTTTTATCTCGTGAGAAATTAAAGAGAATAAAATGAAAGGAAAAAAATTATTCTCAAGAAATACCCTCATGAGAATATAATTCATGAGTTACCTGAGAGATATATCACAAGATAACATCATAAAAAATAGTTTTAAATAACCCTTATAAACAATGAGTTTGTAATATAAAATCATTATCACTTAGGTAACATTTGAATCATAAGACCACTAAATAAAAACATTAAAAACATTATATATAATTAAACTAAATAAATTAATGATATAATATTCCAAAGATTATTTATATACATCTCTATAAAAATAAGATAGGTGTGTCATGACTTATGTCTCAAAAAAGATAAATTGAGACCAAAATATCTGACCACTTTGGTAACATTTGAACCGTAAATCACATGAAATAGATATCAAAAAATGGATATTTAAATCCCCATAATTATCTAGGTAATCATCATAATATATAACCATGGGAAGTATCTACCCCACATAATAGAAACATGTGGATAATTTGGCATGTGTCTCACATAAAATAAAAGTGAGATGGATAAATCCTACCCTAAGTCTTGACAACTTTACTACACGTTCTAACATCTTGTATACTAAATAATGGCTTATTATAAATATATTAAATAATGTTACTCATATGTATCATACTATATATGATTTACTTATGACCATTTATTAGGTTTTTATTAACAATTCCTTGCTAAAATCGTGTTTTGGTTAATAATAGATTTGTTTTTCATGTATGTTTTGGTTTGGTATCATTAGTCCTTTCATTTTGATCATGGTTCCATAATATATATAATTTTAAACATGATATATATATCATATATATTAATTATATAATTATTTATATTAATCAATTATATTTATAGATAGAAAATGAATTACATTATTCATGGAGGTAGTAGGTTGTACGTACGCGTGAATGTTGTTTCCCTTTTCTCGACGAATGAAAATAAAGTAATGTAAGAAAATATATTATTTTTAAATAATCATTTTTATTTAATATAAATCACATATATTTATAAAATTTATCCTTATTATATTACATGAAAACATAAGTGAAAACTAATCATATTTCTTCATGAGGTGGTAGTCTACCATACACACAAGCGACATTATCATATTTCCATGGAATGGAAAGTAAAAAAGGTAAATGTGATCTTAAAATTACATAATAAAAATGATATCATAATTATCATATATAATCATTAAACCCATCATTATATCTATCCTTTAGAGGTAATGATGGAAAAGTAATAACATAGGTTTGTGAGGGGGTAGTATGTCGTACACACGATGGATGTTTTCATTTCCCATTTTGTGGAAGAGTATTAAGATGTAGCTAATTACATTAATATAATAAGAAATAATTATATGGTATATAATATATTTATTATATTGTAATTGTTTAATAATATTTTAATGAGTTATAAGAAGAAATAGAAAACACAAGTTTAAAAATTTTACCTCTTCTTCAGAGAACCTCTTTTAGTTTATACCTATAGACTTATTAGGAAGGTTTATTAATAAAAATAATTCCTCTATTATTTTTTCGTAAATTTAAAATGATATTTGGGTATATCTTGTCCAAAAAATGGGGTTTTAAGTGTGAAGAGGAGACGATAGGAGTTGCCTTTTATAAGTGTGTGAGAAAAAACACATGGAGATTCTGATAAAAATAATTTTTACAGACATAAATTACATGAAAAAGGATAAAAATGTGTTATTTAAAAACATTAAATATTATAATGTTTATAATTTTCCATAAAATGGATTTCAGACAAGTTTCTAGTTCATTTTACCCCTTATCATTTCAGTTTAGCCCCTTAGTAAACTCAGTTAACCTTAACTGCTGTAATTATTTTTTATTATTTTCACTATTCCTTATGACCAAATATTATTTTGAACTTATTATATAATATTAATTATTGTGATTGAAAATATTTAACTCATTTTTCAAAACTCCTTTCACATCTCATAAAGTTGATGAAAATGCAGTTTTCCAAAAAGAAATGTTTCAAAAGATTAAAAAGTTTTTTTTATGAAAATTCAGAATGAAATTGATTCCAATGACCTATATTGGATTAATTATAATATAACTGAGCATATATTAATTTTTCAAAAAAATTAAAATGAAATTTAACCTTATAATTTATTTATCATAGAAGGCAGTTTTCAATTAAACTAGTATTTTCACAATTAATTGAAAATTTAATCTTTTCATAAAATCCAAAAAAATTACCTAAAGATAATTTTGACATGTTGATAAAAAAATTAAGTTTATTTTGAAAAATAAATTTATAATAGTTTTAAAATTAAATTTTATTATTTGTTCACAAAAAAATCAATACCTATCATTTTTTGATTAAAAGAGTATTTTTCGAAGCATGTAAATACAATACTAAAATTAAGTAATTTTTTATCTATATGAATTCATATAAAAGATAATTATACTTAATTTAAAAAAAATTATTTGTTATTCCATGTTCAATAATTAGGTAATTATAGTCTTGTTTAAATAATAATATTAATAGTTTGTCATATTTTGTTAAAACTCGATGTTTTGTGTAACACAAGACATCGAAGAAATTAAAATATTTTGAAAAAAAATATTTCATAAAAACTCAGGGTGTTACATTGTTCCCCTTTAAAATGAATTTCATCCTCTATATTCATATGTTTGATACAAATAAATGAGGATTCTTCTGCCTCATCATATCCCCCCAATTTCCCACAAACCATCATCAAGCCGGAGGTTTCAACACAAAATTTTGACCAGATGAGTGGTCTAGTTTCATATAACATTATCTACAGAGCCCATTATATCCACTATTTGTATATCATAATAAATACAATTCTCTAGTGGCTTGACCTATTAGTTCAGTACATGTGATGGATCATGTATATACTTCCTCAGATGAGATACATGGAATGCATCTTGGACTTTACAGATGTCTAGTGGAAGTTCCAAACAATAAGATACTATCTCGATAAGATCAAGAATTGCATCCTTCTCTTCCATTTCCTTTATAAACCATCATGCTATACTCCACTTTATTTAGTCAAGGTGGTGGTGTGGGAGGATTGGGATGGTGCGGGTGGACGCTCTTGGTGGAAGCTATCACGTTGGTGGTTTCCTCTTCTCTCTTGAGTCTTTGGTTTTTCTCTAATAGTTGGCTTTGGGATTTCTCGTATGTGTTTTCTAGTGGTCTTCTCAGTTATTAGTGTCTACCTTCAATTAATTTGTCGCACCTCAATGATGACGGTGACTTTTGGATCCTTGATGACAATGACGGAATTCGAAGTTTGGTATAAAGCGGTGCTTCTTTGATATTTTGGGATTCATGGATCTGCAGTCGATTGTGTCCTTCTTTGGCCGCCCTCCTCCTGTCTAGGGTTCTGCATCAGCATTGATGTATGTAGGTAGTGATGATGTCAATTGATCAGGTGTTTTCTTTGGTATTGTGGTTCTTAGTGTTGGCATCATTCAATTAGCAATTTTCTTCGATGCTTTTCCTCATGGTTATGGTATGTTCTTGTTTTTTGGTTATTTTAATGTTACGGATTGATGGATTTTCATAGATCAAGAATTTCACATGGATATATATATATATGAGGCTCTAATTTCTTTTATATCATAAGCACAATTTCATCCTTTTGATTTTCTTCGATCAATTTTCACCTCATCCATGAAATGAATATTCATGATAAAGTTTTCATGCTTGTAGAAGTGAAAACATCGTAAGATCCCTAACTTATTCCTTCAACCTCAAAATATTTACCAAAACAAAAAAGGTTAGCACAAGTATTCCATTATCATCCAATGTTAAAATAAATCCATTTCAAGACTTGTTATCCTTAAGGCTCCACCAAGTATAACTAAAATTGAAAACCCAAAAAATACATTTGAAAAGTTGTCAATATATTTACAAAATCATCATATCATCAATCCCCCAAACAATATGATGTATATCATAATGTCACATTCTAAATATGTGAATAAATTTATCATATATTCTCTTGAAACATGGTAATATCTTGATTTTTCATAAAACCTTAGTGAAAAATTACATTCTTACTCATTTGTTAAATAAAACCATAGATCATTGAATATATTCCATAAATCCAAAAATGTTGTAAACTTCATCAAGGATAAAATAAACCACTTTTCAACAAATAATTAATCAATTTTTAGGTCATCAATACTATTCAATTTAATTTTTATCTTTATCCCAAAAAAACACCATTATCTCAATATCAATAATTTATTAAGGTTTATCTTCCTTTAATCATGTTTTTCTATAAACTATCACCATTCAATTAAATTAATTTTCTATATCATTGGTACTATTCAAAATATTCTTGCAAATCCCTAATGAAAAAATTCTATAGAAAAATCATTATATATATTTATTTATTCAAAAAACATAATTCTTGAATTCCAATACATTAATACTTCAGTAATTTTATTTTATTCTTAAACCATCAACTATGATTCATTATCTTACTCTTTAATACCTTCTTCCTTTTATATATCATTTTTAGTCTCTTTATTATAAATGGATAAAACATTACTCATATATCCTTACTGATCCTCCTCATTATATTTTCCCTATGACATCAATTTACATAATTCCCATAATTTCCACATTTAAAATCTGTATCCATTGATAATACCTAGGGATACCAATATTACCATCCATTATATTAACTAAAAGATTCATTTTTTCTCAACAATTACTTTCCCCATTCTCATCTTCTCCATATATAAAACATCTTCTCATTACATTGAGTAATTACTTTTAGTGCTTCTTCCCACATTATCAACATATAGGTAACTGAATCTTATTTACTCCATGGTATCCACCACTCGATCTCTCAATGAAATCTATCCTTTTCTTCGTAGGTGATTCTTAGATTTGGTCAGGGTGTACATTTTTAGTCATATATTTTGATAACTAATTAGGAATAATCAAAATATCCTTCACTCTAGTAATTATCCCATTTAGTTTCTTATAATCACCTTTTTTATCACATTTAATGTTAACCTAGTTCCTTCTAGTTCTCGACATTGACTAAAACCAAAACAAATAGTGTGAGCAACAAAAAATCAGTGGTAAACCACATATAAAAGAAAACTATGTTATTTGATGTATAAATAATGAAACCTTCATTTAAATCTATGACACCTTAGGTTTATAGTAGGTTTTCCATGATTATTATTTATTCAAATCCTTCATAATTTTTTATAATGAAAATTTGGATCAACCAAAGCATATCCCTCGATAATTTCAAATCAAGTTCATAGTAAGGCCTTTTATATATACCATGTAATGCTCAAGTCATCATCGATGTGACTTTTTTGGATTTATTACCCCTATGTACATTCATTCCAGATCCACTTCCACTTGTAGTATCCATAAAGGGATGTATTTTCTGACAAACCACATAATATCATCCTTACAAAGAAGTTATGATGTTATCATATACATAGACTCATCCTATGGGGTTTTTACTAATTTTTTCTCTTTCATGTTTCAAAAGGTTAAATAAAAATTGTTCAGATAAAATTTTAATTAACCAAACATCTCATACTTAGATATTTCATCTTAATAGATGAATATTCATTAGATAACATAATAATCCACACTAAAATTGTTTATGTCTAGTGCCTTTGGAGACATGGATACCTAAACAACTGATTTATATTTATGTTACATCATCACCCAATATGTTCTTAATAACTAGAACCTTTTTAGAAATATCAAACACATTACCTTTCTTAATAACCTAGGAAAAGAAAAGTAATAAAGGGTAATCTTAGATTCTTAGTAAGGGTAAATAAGCGAGATGTTAATCATAACTTGAGAATAAGGGTATGAGGACTTCAGAATAACATTAGAAAAACTATAACTAGTATATAATAGATCATAAACTTGATTCATGGGATAAATACTATAATTTCATAGTACATAATTTGTAATGGAATGAAAGGACATGATCCATGATATTATTACATTGGCATAAGATACAGATTTGGGGCATACACATAAACAGAGAAAAAATTATGTCAAGTATATCCACAAAGACATTCATAACATTATATTCATTGGATAACCAATCATGTACCTACTTTAGGCCTAGGATATCCTCCCATGTACCATCTTTTGGGCTTGAGATAAACTATCTTATACCCTCTTCTGATCTTGAATATCCTCATGTATATACTTTTAGATCATATAACATTAATCATTAATTATCCAATGGATTAGAGTGGGATATAGGTATAACCCATCAAATAAACTATAAATTCATCTTTCATAAGATCATAAAACGTTAATCATATCACAACCCATTTAAATAAATTTGTTTTATAAACATTTCATCAAAGCGTAACCTATGGAAAAGAAATGAGTTTTGTAAACACTTCATCTTTTCATCTTTGCATAACCTCGTAAAAATATTTCCATCATAGACCTAAAACATCCAGAGAAAGGGTAATTATGGTACAATTGGATCATATCCCACATAAATCCTATGTAACATCTAAGGATGACATATTATATGGAAACTGTTTTTGAAAATTCACATGGAACATTCATGACGAAAATAGCATTTAGACTTTGAAAAATGAACTTTTAAAAAAATAAATCATTTTAAAAATAATTTTAATTAAAAATATAATTGTAAAATTATAAATAAATCTTTAAATAATTTATAATTCATGATTTTAGAACATTTTGTTCATTTTATAAACGTTTAATAAAAATATTCCTTCACATTTTCATTAAAAAGTTGAAACACCTCATTTGGAAAATGATAAGAACACTCTTTTTAAAATATTTTTTAAAAAGTAAAACATGGAAAAAAATTGTTTTAAAAATAATTTTATAATGGTGAAAATTTTATTTAAATTTTTTTAAAAAACATGTACATGGAATAAAAATCATTTTTGATCAAAGAGATAAATAAAGATGAATTTTCATTAAAAACATATTTTTGATCTCTTGAGTACTTAAAGTGAGGAAAGTGAAATGAAAACATGTATTCTTAAGAAATAACTAGAGGATAAGAGAATTAATTTTTTTTTCTAAATATAGAACATAATATATTATCATCATATATATAGTCATAAACTACCCTGATAAATAATGAGTTTGAAACATAAAAACATTACAACTTTGGTAACATTTTATTCATAAGCCACAAGAAAGAATAACATTAAACAAAAAATTAGATATCATGAAAATTGATAAATTAATTATATAACATGGAAAACTATAAGTATATAACATCATAAAATAATATAGGTTTATAACATTACTTATGTCTCAAATTATGCAATTTGAGACAAAACTCTCTAACTGTTTTGGTAGCTTTTGAACCAAAAACTTCATGAAAGAGATATAATAAAATTTATATTTAAATACCCATAATTATTAAGGTAATAATATTAAAATAAATTTATCTTCATTATATGAACCGCATAAAATAAACATGTGGTGAATATGGAATGTGACTCATAGAAAATAAAATTGAGATAGAAATGTTTAACCTTAAGTCTCGACATCCTTTTCACACATTTGAAAATAATATATAATAAATATAGGTGTATTATAAATATATTAAATAACTATACTCATTTTTATCAAACCATATATGATTTACATATGACAATTTATTACCCATTTATTAATAATTCCTCATCAAAATCATGTTTCGGTTTATAACTGCTTTATTTTCATGTATGTTTTGGTTTAATATCATAATACCATTAATTTTTATCATGGTTATATCATATCAAATTTTCTAAATATGATATAAATATAATATGTGTTCATTATATAGGTATTTATAGTAATAAATTAAATTTAGATATAGAAAATGAATTACACTATTCATAGAGATGGTAGGTCGTACATACCCATGAACGTTATTTCAATTTTATTGAAGAATGAAAATAAAGAAAGTTATATAATATGTAATATTTTTTGAATTACTTATATTTAAAATATATCACATATATTTGTTAAATTTACCCTTATTTATTTCCATGTAAATTGTAAGTGAAGAACAAATAACACCACTTTGTGAGGCGGTAGTCCGTCATACACACGAGTGACGTTTTTGTATTCCCATGAAATAAAAATTAATAAATTATATGTTATGTTATAATTAAATAATTATAAAAATATCAATAATATAAAATATAAACATTAAATAAATAATTATATACATCATTTAGATTGTGTGATGGAAAATGAATAAAATTAGTTTCTGAGGCGGTAGTCCTCCATACACATTATCGATGTTTTCTTTTCCCATTTGATGGAAGTGGAGATATATGTAGGTAATTAAATAAAAATTATTATAAATAATTGTATGGTATATACAGGTGATATTATATTATAATGTTTTACTAATATTTGAATGATGTTTAATAATAAATAATACAAAAAGACATGTTTAATAATTTTACCTCTTCTTCAGAGAACCTCTTTAGGTTTATACCAACAGCCTTCTTAGAAGGGTCTTCTAATAAAAATAAGGAATTTAATATGTGGGTATGTAATAAAGGAAGATACTTGGGAATTTATTGTCCAAAAAATGGTATCATAAGTGTGATGAGGAGACGATATGGGTGGCCTTTTATAAATTGGGTGGAGGACACACATAGAATTTTTGCAAAGAATAAAGTGTTCTCATGTTTTTCACATTCCACAGGGATCCAAAATGGGTAATTATCAAAAAATATAGGTTATAAAGACTAAAATTATCCATAAAATGGTTTTAATAAATGTTTATAATTTATTTTAGCGCTTATATTTTTAGAATAACCCTAGTAAACCCATTTTAACCTTAACCGCAAAAATGAATTTCACTCTTTATACTATTTATTTTTACCAAAATTTATGTTTACATTATTATATAATATTAATTATTGTCATTAAAAATATGAAATACATTTTTAAAAAATCCATTCATATAAATGGAAAATTTTAATATAAAATTAAACCCACAGATTTGACGAAAAGGTGGTTTTCCAAAGAGAAAGCTTTCAAATTTTCAAAAAGTTTATATATAAAAATAAAATCTGAATTTGATTACAATGAACTATTTTGGATTAATTATAATATAATAGATCTAATTTGACTTCTGAAACCATTTTAAAAAAAATGGAACCTCGTAAATTCTTTAAGCGAAAATGAGGTTTTCCATAAAAACCATCATTTTTTCACTAATCATCCAAAAATTTATCTTTTTAGGAAATTATCAAAAAATAACCATAAGATAATTTGTAAATTTTCATTCAAAAAATGAATTTTATATTTTTAAAAAAATTAAAATTTTTGAAAAATAATTTTATTATTGTTTCATAAAAATAAATACTAACCATTTTTAGAGAAAATATTATTCTTCAAAGCATATAAATATTTCAAAAAAATTAATTAAATTTTTATAAATATTATTTATTTATGAAAAAACCATTATACATAATTTTTAAAATATTTTTATTCCTATTTATTCCACCATTTCTAATTGTTAGGTAATTATAGCCATGTTTAAATAATAATATTAATAAATTGTCATAGTTTGTCAAAAATTGGTGTTGTGTGTTATGAATATTATTAAAGAAATTAAATTATACAAAAAATCATAAAAGCATGGGGTTTTACAATAAATATTTATCAAAAATCATATAAATCAACGATGTAAAATGAATTACATCACTACATGGAGATCGTAGTCTGTACATCCAAATGAGTGATGTTTCCATTTTTTGATGGTTGAAAAGAAATAAATGTAAATAATAATTCACCTTAAAATAATCATTATTATATCATAAATATAATACATACACAATAAATATAACATAATAAATAACCATAAAATATGCGTATGGAAAATGAATCATATCGCTGCATGGAGGAAGTGGTCCACATATATGCATGAGTAATAACATCCTCTTCCATTCGATAGATAAAAGGGGTAAATGGTTGTGCCATTACCATAATAAAATACCAATATATTTATGATACTAAAATAATCAAGTTATTATATATACAACATGTTTATAGAATGTAAAATAAGAAATAAAATTGTAAGATCATGGCTAAGATTTATACAACTTCATTAAGAGACAACCTTTGACATACATATTAATCTGTGAAGGATTGGTATGGGGAGAATACAGAAAATCTCTATGATAATGGTAGAGAGTCTAATAAGGTTTTTGAGTAGAACTGGGATGATATTGAATTCTAAAATTTTGTTAATAAGGGATGATAATATGTGCCATTTTATAAGTGAGGGGATGGAGATGCATTGAATTTCATAAGATATTTCATTAATATAAGGTCACTTTAATGGGAAATCATCACCAAATGGACAAGTATTATGCATTAGGTTATTATAAGGTTATAATATCTTTAATAGATAATAATTATACAAGTGTCGGTTGAAATCCTACCCATATCTCCTGGTAATAAAATTTTTCTATCATTACTATTCACTAAGACAAAAAAATTAGTTTATCCTATTGAATTTTATTCATTTTGATGATGGAATGTATGGGATCCATTTTACCAAATTCAAAATCTATATATAGACGAATTTAATTTTAAATAAGCTCACAAACCCTAACAAAAACATATTTTTTAAAAATTAATTGTTATGCATAAAACATAATTTAATTTCATTACTTTCTATGTAAAAACCATTAAATTAATGATAAAATACTTTATTTAATACATAATATATAATTTATATAAAATATATATATAAATAGAGTATAATTTTATTTATTATGATAAAAACATGTTGCATATATAATAAAAGTTTTTTAAAAAAATTTGTTTTAATCCAAAAAATTGAACTTATACATAAATACAAAAATAATTATGATTAAAATGTAATTAATTAAATTTTTTATAATTAAAGGAGGATTCTATTACATTGAGATAAAATTAAAAACCTAAATATAATTTTACTTGAAAAGAAATAACGGTTTTTATAAAAATTGTATTTTTTTCATTATTCACAAGAAAATAAATCTTTTTAGAGAAATAATAAAATTTCACCCAAAGATAATATTTAAATGAAAATTATGAAATTGATATTAATTTCCAAATATAAAATTTATAATAAATTTATAAATTAATTATAATGTATGTCCCTTCAAAATTCAATAAATCCCATTTTTTTAAGAAAACATATTTTTGAAGCATAAAATTAAATTATTAAAAATTGAGTATTTATTTAATATGTATTAATAAATATATTTTCATTATTTAAAACATTTATAAATATTTTTCCAAAATTTTTTATTATTATTCATACTTTCCAATTCAATGCCTATATTATAAAGGATTTCCATATCATGATTCATTTAGATTCGAGGGTGTGTGTAAAGCATGTTATCAAATACTTCATGTTTATTTCAAAGTAAATATTTATATAATCCAATGGTGTTATATTCGACCCACCATAAAATAAATTTTTTACTTCAAAATTCCATCACTATGATGAAAAAAAGGATATCTCAACTTCATCACATCCTAAGGTTCCCAGTTAGCTTCTTCAAGTTTCTCATTCCTCTGAAGAACTTTAACCAATTTTGTATTCTTGTTTTATAGAACATTATCTCAATGATATAAGATCTAAAGTAGTTGTTCTTTATAATAAATATCAGTGTCCTAATTAAAAGAAATTATTTCTATATATATATGAATTATTTGGTTTGTACTTCCTCAAAATTTAAACATCGAACACATCATGAACTTGATATAGGTTCGGTGGAAGCATCAAATGATAAGATATAGTCCATGCTCGATCAAGAATAACAAATGGAAAATTATACATAGGGTCTATATTTTAATTATTTATAAATATCATAATTTTATTTCACGGATAAATTCATAGGAAAACCCTCTCATCAACTTTTAATTCTATATCTCAGTCACTATTTCCAGCATAAATCTTCTATATACTCTGAGCTTCCTTGATTTACTACAGAATGGATCTAACCTTATCTGTTATTTCTTATACTATCCAAGGTCTTGATATCTTTATTTCTATAACATTAGTCTGATATGTTAGATATCTACATTTATTTCTATATAGGGATTTATAAGGATCCATCTAAATTCTCAAGTAAAAGTTGTTGTTGTAAGAAAACTCAACTATATAAAGGTGTTGATACTAACTACCTTTTAAATTTTGATAATAGAATCTCAAAATATTCTATAGGTTTTGAACTCTCCTCATAGATAGAAAATATTTCGAAGGATGATATGAAATAGTGAAACAAAAAATTGTATCTATACCTTTATAAGGGATTCTACAAAACATAATGTTAATCCTCAAATATCAATTAGACATAATAGAATGTGGTAATCCATACAACCTTAAAACTTCCTTAATGTATATTCTAGAAATATGATCAAGAGAGATATTTTCTCTAATATAAATGAAGTGTGATGAACTTTTAAGGTGATCAACTACAATCCAAATAAAATTATGGAATTTGGATGTTTTGGATAGTGAGACAATTAAATACATAGTGATATTTTCTTATTTCCATTCAAGTTTGTGTAATGGTTGTAACATCCCCTTTGACTTATTTCTATTAGCCTTAACAATGTGACATACCAAATACTGAGATACATCATCTAAGGAACCTCTATTCATATTTTCTAACCAGAAAAAATCATTCAGATCACCATACATGTTCACACTTCCAACATGAATAGAGAATAATGAGCTATGATCTTTTTCCAACAGAACCTTCTTCATTTCTAGTACTTATTGGAAACATACTCTATTCATGAATCTTATCATTACATCATAATCATGATATAACTCAAGCACATTTCTCACATTATTTTTCTGCTCCATATCCCTCTTCTATAACTTTTTAATCTTCACGTGGATAGATCGTTGAACCCTCATTCAAGAAAGATAATATTTATCCCCTTCCTTCAAGATTAACGGTAAATCCTTCTAAAACAATAAATAATTTATCTTTTTCTATCATCATTATAGATAATCTGACATGATCCTTTCAATTTAAAGCTTCTTCCACCTTGTTCTCTTTCCCGTGGTGGTAATGTACTGAGGAGTCATAATCTTTAACCCAATACAGAAATATCTTCTACCACATATTCAATTCTTTCTAGGTGAATATATTATTTAATATTATATAATCGGTATATATGTTACTCATTTTTTCAAAAAGATAATTCCTCCATATCTTTAATGAAAATATTATAAATGCTAACTCTAGATCATGATTCATGTAATTTTTCTCATGAAAATTCAATTTTGATGAGGAATATGATATCACAATATAATTATACACAACAACAAAACCCATACTCTTCTTTTATGGATCAATATAAATCACAAAAACTTCTCCATTATAGGGTAGTGTGACCATAGGTACACTAAAAAACATTCTCTTCATTTCATTGAAATTATATTCACAATCATCAGTTCAAACAACCATAACTCACTTCTATGTTAACATGGCGAGTGGATTAGTTATCCATGAAAATTTCATTCACAAATAACTAATAATATCCATCCAATCCAACAAAACAATAGACCTTTGTAATATTGGTTGGTCTGGGATAATGTTCCATTACATTCATCATTGGTGGATCCACTGATATACCATCTCCAAGATTATATGACCCCAAAATGAATGAAATAGCTAAAATTTACACTCAGTAATTTTTTATACAACATATATTTTCTTAAGGTCATTAGTATAATCATGAAGTAGCCATGAATCTCTTTATTTATCTTGAAATATATAATAATATCTTCTATAAATACTACTACAAACTATCAAGGTAATATATAAAAAATATATTCATTAAATCAATAAATATAGTGGTAAAATTTTTTGGAACAAATTGAATTACTATAAATTCATAGTTTCCATACCTCAAACAGAAATTTTTTTGGGTATGTATTCACTTTTGACACTCAATTGGTAGTGTCCAAATTGAAGATCAATCTAGGAAAAATATTTACCTCCTCATAATTGATCAATCAAATCATTAATATTGTCTATGGGATACTTATTCTTGATCAATATATTTTTAAATTCTAGAAAATCAATTCAGAGTCACTTTGACCCATATTTCTTATTGAAAAAATAATAATAGGTTCACTACAAGGTGATTCACATGGCCAAATGAACCCCTTATCCATGTTCTCAAGAAGTAGCTTCTATAATTCCAATAAATTAAATAGGTTCATTATATATGATGTTTTTTAGATTTGTGAAGCATTGTGTATATGTTGTGGTGAAAGAAAACTTAATGACTTGTCAGAATACTTGGAAAATCATCTGGAAATATGGAAATGAAGTTCGTACAATAGGTATATCATTGATATTGATTTTATACACAGCTATATGATATAAACACCTCCTTTGAATAGAAATAAAGACCCATGTAATAGATTTAGTTTCCATTGGACAATCACATTTATCCTCGCACTAATAGAAAATCATAAGATGGTTTATAATATAAAATTTTAATTCCATTTTTCTACAATTGATATGACATTAATATAAATAGAGACAATACATGCCCAAAATCATATCAATTTCAACTATTGGGAGAATAATAAGATTTTTAGGGAGAAAATTTCCAATAACTTCATTCAAAATAAATCATAGACTTGATATGTGATCAATGTAAAATTATGAGTTTTTACTACCAATTCAACATCTAATCATTGAGGTGGTTATATTATACCCTTAGAAAATTATCCAAATATAAAAGAGTTGGAAGAACCAGAATCAAATATGACATTAGAAATTCTATAGGTGATGATTAGTGTTCCTTTCACCACTTCATTATCATACCCTACATTGAAAATAGTGATCATATGGTATTTTCCTTTTTATTTATGCTTAAGAGTCTTTAGACGTTGATCATTATCATTAACCCTCAATTTTAAGCATAGGTTGGAATAATGTCTATACTCTTTGTAATTATAGAAATGTATTATGGGTGGTTCATTCAAGGTAATATTCTCTCTACTCACATATTAAGTTAATTTCTTCCCATTCCTTTAACATTTTATTTCAAGATGGTCTTTTTCTTCACACGTAAAACATTTATCAGTACCCCTATGTAAATTTCCTCTATGCGTCTTTCAACACTTCTTACATAAAGGAAACCTCATATTCTTCCCTCCATAGTTTTTTTATAATTTTCTTGGAATACAATATTTCGTTTCATATAAAAACCTTGATATTTATGGGTGTCTCAAATGTTTATTTCCACCTTGATAGAACAACGAGTGATTTATTTATTTCTATTAAATCCACTTAGGGAGAATTCCCTTCAAATACTTTCTTTTATTCCACTAAATAATCGATCAATATTATTTTCCAATTTATTGATAATTCCAAAAGTGTACCTCATAAGTACTTTAAAAGTTTTCTTCTATGTACTATTGGATTTATCACCCTTATCCTTAATCTCAAGGAATTCCTTATCCATCATGAAAATAATATGGGGAAAGTTAATTAATGAAAAATAAGATACTAAACTCATTCCACTCCGTGGATTTAATTTCTCTATATTTCCCCATTTACTTTGATAAGCGTCCACCATTGATCTAATTTACCTTCCAAATAAAAAATATCTAATATAAAATTTTCATGTTATGAGCATTATAGGATCGAAAATATCTTTCAAGTGGTACTGATACATTTCTTAGAAATTAGTAGATCCATGGACCCACTAAAAGAAGGTTGGAATTTCCTTATAAAGGACCTAACAGTATTTTGTTCTCTAATTTTCTCATTTTGAATATCATCATGCTTCATAGATTAAGAAAGTTCTGTAAGAATAATAATAATATTTTTCATTAAATATAACTTAACATTAGGTTTCATAGGGGGGTAATCATTGTATTTTCTTTCACATTAAATGTTAACAAGGTTCATTTTGGTACTAGCCTTTTCTTGAAACCAAAAAAACATAGTATAAGAAATAATAATCCTAGTTGGTATTAATATAATCATGTAAATTATTTATGTGATGTATAAAAGAGGATGACTTCTTTTCAATCTAAAAACACTTATGTTTAACCTAGGCCATCCATGGTCAATATCAAATAAAATCCTTTATAATGAATTATAAAAACTGTAAATAAACTTAATAATATCCCTCTATAGTGTCAAACATGGTAGGTCATATGTGATCATTCACCATGCACCATAATGATTCTCTAGATATACTCAACCTACTCTTTTGGGGGTTATTACCCTTTGATGCATCGGTTCCAAAACTATGCCCACTTGTAATATCAATACAATGATTTATTTTCTTAGTAAAACGACACACCTTTATTTACCATAACTTAGGATTTCCTCATATACATAGGTGAATCTAAATGGTTTTCACTAAAGGTTTCTCATATTATTTTCTTAAAATAATAAAACTATGTTTTGATACCAACTATGGTGACCTAAAACTTTTCATACGTGAATGTTACATCTTATTTGCGGAATGTTCATTACATATAAATATTATCCGCATAATAACTATAAACTTTTATGGTATTTAGAAATAAAGATACATAAATAACCGGTATATAAATGATATAAATAATTTCCAATTTATTTTTTCACAACTAACACCCTTCTTTGGAATATTATAAATAAAACCTTTCTTCATATCAAGGGGATGGGAAAAATCAGAAAGGTAGAACTCAGTTTCATAGTAAGTGTAAATATACGAGATAATAATCAATGATAATGGGTGATCATAAGGTACGAATAAGGGTATTAGAACATGACCAGGAGAAAAAATATTCATTCCCAATTATTCAAACATATTTAATCATGAATCATGGAAAAAGTTTTTTTCAAATAAAATACATACGACATAAGAGTGTGGAATAATAAATAATCAATCATGATCCATGTGAACATAATATTAGAATAAGGTATAAATTTTTTGCATAAACATAAGCATTTAATGTTATTTCCAATGTAAAGGATCACTGCTAAGACTATCATAGTGGATTGGGTTTGGTCCCAATTCCATCATTTCCAAAGTCAAGGATCATCCCCTGGGTAATATTATTAGAGACATTTCCTTAATAAACAAGGTATAATCCCTATTCTATTCCTTATTATTTTATTAGATGTCATTATTTATCTGATTCATTAGAGGGATATATAATTTTAGGCCCACCCACCACATAATTAAAAACATACATATGTGTTCCACAAGATCATAAAAAATTAAACATATCATCATATCATAACCCATGGAAATGGTATAGGTTTCATAAAAATTTAATTATCATAATCTTAAATCATCCATAGAAATAATAAAGATGGTAACATTGGATCATATCTCTAATAAATAATAATAAACATAACACAATTTTGTTATATATGAATATATATTTAAAAGATCACTAGAAAATTTCTTGATGAAAATTACATTTTATTTCAAAAAAAACTTATTTAACATATAAAAATTCACAAAATATTAAGGAAAAATTTTCTTTTAAAACAAACAAGTTCACTTAAAAATTAATCCGTCAATAACATATTATTCATGATATCGGGGTAAGATGTTCTTGTGGTGTACATTAAAATTGAAATTCCTTTAGAATTTTTGATAAAAAGTTTAAAGTAACACATTTGGAAAATAATAATGATATTCCATTTAAAAATTTAAAAGAAGGATAATTATAATTACAAATTTATTTAAATAATCTTTGTACAGTACTAAAACAATATTGAAATTTTTTTTATAGAAAATATGGACATGAAAGAAGAGATTTCTGACTAAAGAGAAGTTTTAAATAAAACATTATTTATTTCTATTCATTACTTAAATGGAGTAAAATAAAATTAAAACATTTAATATATAGAAATAACAAAATTATAATTAAATATATACTATTTTGGAGTGATAAAAATTTTGTTTTGTCATCAGATATTTAAAAATAATCAATCCCAGTAAAAAATACGGTAACATATAACCCTTAAAGCTTTTTTAATTTTGAAACATAACCCCCATGAAAGGAATAACATTAAATAAAACATTAAATACCATTAATGAGAAAAACATGATCTAAAATATCATGTGTGTATTATATATACCACATTAGTGAAACAAGTGGGGAATATGGCATATGTATCAGGGAAACAAAAGTGAGATGATAAACCTTTACATAAAGTTTGTCTTGCTTTATAAGAACTCTAACCTTCCTTATAATAAATTGATGTTTTTTATAAATCTAAACTAGAACCATAATGATACCTATATTTCCATAAATTTATTACTTATGACATCTTATCACCTATTCATTAATAATCTTTCATTATCATTATCATTTCGGGTGTTAACTATTTCATTTTTTATGTATGTTTTGATTTAGTAGTTATAGTTCTTGTACTTTGGTCCTGATTAATTCATATTTATAATGATAATTATGATATAAATATTTTATATATTCCCGATATACATTTTTACAACCATTCATATAAATAGGAGATGAAAAATGAATTACATCACTACATGGATATGGTAGTCTATAAGTACACATTAGTGTTGTTTTAATTTTTTTATGGATTGAACTAAAGAAATATAAATAATAATTCACCATTATAGAATAATTTTTATATAATAAATATTATATATCAAAAATAAATCTAAAATTATTACTATCCATTAAATATGAAAATAGAAAATGCATCATATCTCTACATAGAGGTGGTAGACCGAACATATGCACAAGTGATACTTTCATCTCCCATTCAATGGAGAAGATGTGGTAAATGATGATCCATCATCATATTAAAATATTATCATATTTATTATACTAGAATAATATTTTTTTTGATATATAAATTTTAGATGAGGTAGAAAATGTAATAAAATTAAAAGAGCTTGGTTAAGATTAATACCTCTTCTTTGAGAGACCACCTTTGGTTTACTCCTTAAGCCTCGAAGGATTGGTCACAAGAGAAAACCCAAAGATCTAGGATGAATATAATGAATATAAGAAGGTTTTTTCTTAGTTATTGGATGATATTTAATGAATAATGTTGTTAATAAGGTATGCTAGGAGGATTCTTTTTATAAATGAGGGAAGGTACACACATGGAATTTATTAAAATATTTTAAATATATAAGGTCACTTTTATCAGAAATTGGATAAAAATGAAAAAGTATTAGAAATTATGACAATATAAGTTTGAAACATTTAAACCTATAAGAATTATATAGGTTTTTTAATCCTAATTTTATCCCCTTGTTTAAACCGCACTGTAAAATCGTTTTAACCTTAACTATGGTAGTAATGTTTCACTGTTTTTACTATTCACTATGAAAAAATAAATTAAGTTGAACCTATTAAATTATATTAATTGTGATTATTAAAAACATTTAATCCAATTTAAAGGATTAAATTTATTTAATTTCCATTATTTATGTTTAAAAAATCACGCAATTCATAACAATAACCCATTTTAAAAAAATACATTTTTTAGCATAAAATATAATTTAATTCCATTCCATTCATTGTAAAGACAATAAAATGAAGGTTAAAAACATAATTGAATATAATATATATATATATATATATATCATTAAAACCATAAATAAATAGATAATAATTTATTTTATTAATATAAAAACACTTCACATATATAAAAATAGTTTTTAGATAATTTTTGTTAATCCAAAAAAATATGATCATACCAAAATAAATAGTAATGATGATTACTATGTAATTAATTGTATTTATTCTAATTAATGGAGAATTATGTTATTTTATGATAAAATTAACATTATAATGGTACATTTACTTGAAATTAAATGATAGTTTTTACAAAATTGGAATTTTTCACTATTCTCTGAAAAATAAATCTTTTTTCAGAAATCATAAAAATGTTCTCTAAGATAATATTTACATTAGGATTCTAAAAATGATGTTAATTTTCTAAAATAAATCTAAAAATGGTATATATTTTTTAAATTTTACATTCAAGTAAAATGAAATAAAACTCATTTTTGAATATGATATATTATTGAAATAGAAAATGACAATACTAAAAATTGAGTATTTATTTATTAAATATTAACAAATAAATTTTAATTATTGAAAACCTTTATAAATATTTTTTTCATAATGTGTCTATTAATATTAATACATTCTAATTCAACATATAGACTACAAAGGATTACTATATCATGGTTTATTTAGAATTAGGGTAGCATGTAAAGCATGCTATCAAATACTTCAAGTTTATTTCAAAGGAAATATTTATAAAATCTCGGGGTGTTACACTTCTATAGATTGATGACATGTTCAATTATATATGTACGGATAGTGCTTATCTCTGGTTGAACTTTGGTTAGTATATCATTAATTAAAGGTGAAAAGGGAAGATATCCTAAGACAACATTTTGAACATGGTGTGGACACTATGAGTAAACATTTATTACCTTAAAACTCACTAATTATATTAAAATATTCATGGATTTAATGAATATAGTATTTATAAATTACCTAAACAAATTTTTGGAAAAATTTAAATATGATATTATGATAAAATCCAAAAGCATGGGGGTCATGAGGATCATTTGAATTCTGGGATAAAGACCATAAAAAAGGAGTAGTTTTGTGTAAGGTATAGTAAATATGGTATTTAGAGAGTGGAAGTAACATTATTGTGGAATGTTATCATTATCAAATTGACATCTATGGATCCTTATAAGAAAAAGGTGATTAAAGAGTGTCTCATACCCACATCTATGATAAATATTCATAGTTCCCTTGTATATTTAGGGTATTGTCAATTATTTGTGAGAAAGTTCTCATTGTTTTCAAACCCGATGACCTAGATAACTTGTAAGTGAGTGAATTTTTTATGGAAAAAATAATGAGAAATGATTATCATGGAAATGAAAAAAAATATTATCACTACTCTAGTACTTACACTATCCTCAGTTGGGGGAATATTCATTGTATACATATATTCTTCAAAGGAGGGATTGGGTTGTGTGCTGGTGAATAATGAAAATGTGATAGCCTATGCCTTAAGAAAGTTGAAAGCTAATGAAAAAAAGAATCCTAGGCAGGATCTAAAGTTGGTTGTAGTTATTTAAATATTTAATTTTTAAATTCATTATCTCTATGGTGATAAGTGTGAAATATATACAGATCATAAGATCCTAAAATATATTTTCACACATAATGATCTTAATCTACACCAGTGAATATGGTTAGATCTTGTCAAGGACTATGACTACTCAATCCATTACCATACTGAGAAGGTTAATAATGTATAAAATGCACTAAGTGGAAGGGATCTTCCATTCTTATTAATGATGATAATTGAGAAGGATCCAATATTCTTAGACTTACAAATGATATACATAGAAGTCGTAAGGTAATAAATAATATCCCACCCAGATCAAATTATTTATTAATGATCCATTTTGGAGAGGATGAGGGATTCTCAAATGGATAATGTGGAAAAATAGAAGATGGTGGAAGCTATAAGGAAAGGTAAATCCTCAAGGATCTAAATTTGATAAGTTGGAGTTGTAATATTTGATCCTTCAATACATGTGCCATAAATTCCTAGGATAAAGGATCTATTTAAGGATGCATGTATCTTTGCATTCTATATCCTCCCAAGGATTTCGAATACATATTGAGATCTCTAATATCACTATTGGTGGGAAAATTGAATAAATGAGGTCATATAATATACATTAATGTGCTATGTATGTAAACAAGTATAGGTATAGAGAGAAAAGACCAATGTAATGATACAACCATTACCCATACATATTGGGAAATGACAAGACATTCTAATGGACTTTTTTAAGAGTCTTATGGTGAATTATAGAGGAAAAAGTTCCATATGGTTTGTAGTAGATTATCTTACAAATAATTATCACCTAATTACAATTCAATATGACTTCTTACTCGATTAACATATGAGGATATACACTAGGGATGTTGTGTGGTTTTATGGACCACCACTATTTATTGTATCCAATTGAGATCCAAGGATTACCTCTAAGTTCTTGAATTTTCTCCAACCTATTATAAACACTAGGTTGAACTTTAGTAAAATTTACCACCCTTAAGATAATGTAAAATATAAGTATAATATCCAAAAACTTGAGGAAATGATGAAATAATACTTGAAGGAATTTAAAAGTGGATGGGATTAATATCATCATCTGGCCAAGTCCTCAGAAAATAATAGTTTCCACTAAAGAATCCAAGTGGATTGTTATGAATCCGTTTATTGGAAGATATACAGAACACATGTATGTTAGGATGATTTTTTTAACACAAGTTTCTAGGAATTGAAATAGTCAAATAAATGGTAGAAAAGGATGAGACCATTCAAAAACACATCGGGAAAATTTAAATATGACAAAAGATCTATATTGATATCCTTAGGATAGACATACTGTTTGAGGTTGGAGATAATTTTTCCTCTATATATCTCCAAAGAATTGTGTCATGTGATTTGGGAATAATGGAAAGATATAACCCAGATATATCAACGACTTTTAGATTATTAATTTCATTGGAGCTGTGGAATATTGACAGGTACTCTCACTAACCTTGTATCAATTACATGATGTGTTCTATAAATCCATCTTAGTAAAGTATATATCGGACCAAGATTTGCATACATATATATTACATCTTTTAAGATAAATATTCAATACATCTCATAAATACTCACTCAAGGACTCTAAAGGTTTAGTTTCTTTAGAGATTATAAACACAGTCTTTTTATTTCATGAATTAGATTAAACATAGCCCATAAATATATTATCGTTTATTACTCTTCATAGACATACCCTACTTCAAACATTTCTTCATAACCTAGGGAAACAAAATATAAAAAAGGGTGAGCTAGGATGCTCAGTAAGGGGAAACATGGGAGATATCAATCGATGATAGTATGAAACCATATGATAAGTCTAAAGTGTATTAGATCATGAATAAAACGTAAAATTTTCAAAACCATTCTATCATGGACTGTTGTCATGAGTAATGGAATAAAACATTATCATTTAAAAATACATGAATCATAAGAGTGAGAAAACATCATAAATAAATCCGGAACCACATGTTCATGTTATATAAGTGTGTAAATATCATAAATATATAAACCATTTCATATATCAAGGTTAACTACTGAGACCATAAAAAATAACACAATAGGTATCAACACCTATTTTTCATAGTTAATCAAGATAATCAGCTTTTTTCTCACAACGGATCAAGTACATCAACTTGATTCCCATGGAAGTTAAATCACATAAACTTATTTCCCATAGCAGATCAAACACATAAACTTGTTTCCCATAATTATCCCATGAGATATAAAAAAATAACCATTGCATTAGAGAGATATATAATTCTAATCCCACCATTCACATAATGAAAACCATACATAAGGGGTTCATAATGTCATTAAACATTTATAATATAATCATCTATTTTAAATAAAACCAATTTAATAATCATTTCATAAATCCATTATTGCATAAAAAATAGAAAAAAATGATTTCATAAACATATAATCATCATAATCATAAAAATTTTAGAGAAATAATAAGTATGGTACCATTGATTCATAACCTAAGTAAAACATAATAAACACAAAAGTTGTTACCATTGATTAATAGTAATACCTTAGAATTCATTAAAAATATTCCTAAGGAAAATACCATTTCCACATTGAAAATAAATTTTTAAGATAAAAAATTTTACAAAGTATTAAAAAAGATATTTTACTTAAAAATAACCTTGTAAAATTGTAAATAAATATTTTAATATTTTAGTTTTTTTGATATTAGGAAATATTATTCTTGATATACATGTTAAAACAAGTATTCCTTTAATATTTTTGGTAAAAAGTAAAAAAAGTGCCTCATTTCAGAGAGTAGCAAGAAATTTAAAGTTAAACCCATATGTAAAAAAAGTAAAACATGGTTAAAATGACTTTTAACAATAATAGTATAAAAGTAAAAGTATTTTTGGAAAACATTTTTTTGCATGTACATAGAATAAAAATAATTTTTGACTGAAGAGAGAAACAAAGTCGATTTTCCTTAACAATATACTTTTGGTATATTTTTTTCTTAAAAATAGATGAATGAAATGAAAAATAATATTCAAAATAAATAACCAAATTAAAATAAAATACATGAGTTTATTCATATGTATATCATAAAATTTCATCATCAGAAACTTAATTATACACAATCCCAATAAACAATGAGATTGTAAAATAAAAAATTTACCACTTTGGTAAATTTTTAATCATAATCCCCACAAAATAAAAAAATTATATAGATAAATAAATCACCAAAAATTTGGTAATAAAAATCATAAAATAAATTAATGGGAATTACATGCATCATATAAAATAAACAAGTGGTGAATATGTCATGTGTTTTGCAGAAATAAAATTGAGATGAAAAAATCATTACCAAAAGTCTTGAATTTATTTATACACATTCAAACATATTGTATAATAAATATAGGTTTATTATAAATATAATCCAGAACAGTTCTAATATATATTATAGTATATATGATTTACTTATAAATTTTTATCACCTATTTAATAAAAATAACTTATTAAAAGCATTGTTTCGGGTGATATCTGCTTCATTTTTCATGTATGTTTTGATTTTTTAGTTTTGTTCCTTGTAGTTTGATTATAGTTGAATAATATCTAGGATTTTAATACAGATATAAATATCATATATATAAATTATATACATATTTAGTGTCATCCATGAAATTTAGAGATATAAAAATGATTTTCACTATTCATGAAGACGGTAGGCCATACATACACATGAACATTGTTTTTATTTTCTCGATGAATGTAATAAAATAAATTTAAATATTATTTCATTTTAAAAAAATAATTTTCATATCATATATATTCATTAAATATATCCTTATTATTATCCATTTGAAAATTAAATGAAAAACGTATCACATCGCTTCGTGGAGGTGGTAGTCCACACTTGTGCATGACCGACGTTATCATTTTTCAACGGATTGGAAGGTATGAAGGTAGATGTGATATTATAATTTCAGAAAAATAATTATTTTATAAATATCATATATACACTTTAAATAAATTATTATATCTAACCATGAGATATGGTTATGGAAAATGAATTACATCAGTTCGCGAGGCAGTTTCTCTCCGTACACACGATTGACTATTTCTTTTCAAATTTAATGGAAGACGAGATGGATATAGGTTATTACATTAACATAATAACATCTAAGTATATTTAAAATAATTTTTTATTATTTATTCATGGCTTGATAATATTTTAATGAGTTTTAATAATAAATAAACCTAAAATGCATGGTTAAGGATTGTACCTCTTCTTCGGAAAAACTGTTTAGGTTTACACCTAAATCTTTCTTAGGAGGGTTTTCTAATAAAAATAGGACTATATGAAATGTTAATGGAAGTATTTAAGGTAATTGGGTATATATTGGAATAACTAAAATGGTATTTAAGTGTGTATAGGATAATAGAGGAGTTTTCCATTTATATGTGTGCGAGATGACCCACCTGGAAGCGACTTGAAAATTTCCCAAAATAATACAAAATGATAAATTAAATCCCTAGAAAAATGATCCAAAATGAAATTAGATTGTAATTTGGGATATTTTAAAGATTAAATATGTCCATAAAATAGTATCTATGAAATTTTTATTGGCATATTTATCCTTATCTTTTGGTTTTACCCCACGGTAAACTATTTTGACCTTAACGATGGTAATTAATTTTTACTATTTTTACTATTAATTATAATAAAAAATTAAGTTATAATTATTAAATAATATTAATTAATGTTATTAAAAATATATAATCCATTTTACCAAATTCAATTCATATAATTCGTATGATTTAATATAAATTTAATCTTACAAATGCAATAAAAAAGGTGTTTTCCAAAGGAAAACTTTTTATATGTATACAAAGAATTTATATCATAATTAAACATGAGATTTATTCCAATGAAAAATATTTATAATAATATAATTTTACTATTTTAATTTTAAACCTTTTTAAAACAAAATTAAAATTTGTAAATTCTTTAAATGAAATGCATTTTTCAATAAAATCAATATTTTTCACTATTTATCAAAAAAATAATATTTTCGGAAAATTATAAAAAACATGACAAGATAATTTTTAAATGATGATTTCAAAAATTAAGTTCCTTTTTCAAATAAATTTTCTAAAAGTTAAAAAAATAAAATTTCTATTATTTTCTCATAAAAACAAGAATAACCATTTTTGAGTACAAAATGTATTTTTAAAGATTATAAAGTGTATACTAAAACTTAAGTACTTATTTATCAATTTATTTTATTTATCTAAGACATTTATAATTAATTTTAAAAATTTGGTTATTATAATTTATAACAAAATGTTTGGATACTATGTTATAACATTCATGTTTAAATAGTAGTATATTTCAGTTTTTTAAAGCTTGGTATTGCGTGTAACACAAGTTATCGAAGAAATTAAATTTATTTAAAAACAATATATTTCATAAAAATTTATGGTTGTTTTATTATAACCCATTAAAATTAATTTCACCCTTAAAATTATTTTACTATGATACATACAACTAATTATATTTCTTCCTCATCATATCCTTTAGTTAATATATAACTTCCTCAAATTAGTGGTTTCAGCACAAAACATTGACAAAGCGAGTGGCCTTGTTTCATAGAACTTTATCTACATGATCCAAAGTCTCTAATAATTTTTTTGTATAAGTCATATATTTATCTACTGGTATGACCACTAATTTCAGCACATGTGAATGATAATGTATGTACTTCCTTATGAGAGATACATGGAACACATTTTGAACTTGAGAGAGGTTCGGTGGAAGCACCAAATGATAAGTTAATTTACCTACTCGATCAATAATGTCAAAGGGGAAAATATACTGAGGGATTATATTTCCATTATTTATAAATCTCATAACCTTATTTTATGGAGAAATGTATAGAATCAATTTCTCACCAACTTTAAATTATCGATCACACCGATGATTGTTAGTATAAATCTTATTTTGAATCTAAATTGCCTTTATAGGTTGATGAATGGATATTACTTTATCTAACATTTCCTTATCCATGTCAGGTCTTAATATATTTTTTTATCCAACTTCATCCCAACACATTATAGTTAAACACTTATTTCAAAATATGGGTTCATAAGAAATCTAAACTAGGGGAAGGTGTTGATCCAAACACCTTTGAAATCCATAGAACAAGATCTTATCTTATCCTTTAGGGTTTGAATTATTCTATTAGAATGAAAATCTTTCTCAAGATAATAAGATATACTAAAACATAACTCCATATTAAGTGCATGTTGAATACCTCACAAGAAATTTTAGGTAAACCTCATATCATAGATACAATATCTTGTGGTCCTCCATATAACCTTAAAACTTTATTAATGTATATTCTATATAGATATTAAAGAGAGAAATGTTATTTTATAGAAATTAATTTTGATTACTACATAACTTGATTGACTGTAACCGATATATAATTATGGCCTTTAGACATTTTGGTGAGTTTAATGACAAAAAACATGGTGATGTTTTCCAATTTCCATTCTAGTATGGGTAATGTTTATAAATTCTCCTTATACTTGTGTCTTCCAAACATAACATGATGATATACCAAGAACTGAGATACAAACTCAGCAATATCTCTCTTTATATTTTCCCACCATAAATACTCCTTCTGATCTTTATACATCTTCATACTTCCAAGATGAATAGATAATGAAGAAATATGAACCTCCTCTAATAGATCCTTCACTAATATGGTATAAAGGAAGAACATAAAGGGTTCCTAAACATTATTATTCCTTCATAATCATGGTTAGTGTCTAGATCATTTATGACCTTTTTCAACTGGTTTATATCTTCCTTCTATGCATCTTTTATAATAAATTTAATAGATGGTTGGACATTCATTTGAGAAAGATAATATTTCTCCCCTTCCTTTAAGATTTCAAGATCCATCCTTTGGAAATATATAAATATTGAATATTTTTTATCCACATCATGGATAAGATAGTATGATCCTTTCAAATCAAGGCATCATCCACCTTGTTCACTTTCCATGGGTGGTAATGTATTGAGTAGTCATAATCTTTAATCAGTTTACACTATCTTCTATGGAACATATTCAAGTCCATATATGTGAATGTGTACTTTAAACTTTTATAATCAATATATATGTCACACCTTTCTCCATAAAGATAATGTCTCCATATATTTAATGAAAAATACCATATCTAACTCCAAATTATGATTTGGTCAATTTATCTCATGAATATTCAATTATTGTGAGGTTTTAGCTTTGACCATATCATTAGGCATGAGGATGCACCATAATCATTTCTATGATGCATTTATATATACTACAAATACTTCTCCATCAATGTTTTTTTATAAGAATTGGTGTATTTGATAACCTTTTATTTAGATCCTTAAAATTTTCCTCTCTTTAATTTTTCCAAATAAACTTTACTTCCTTTCAGGTAAACTGTGTGAGTGGATTAGATACTCCGGAGAATTTATAAATAAAGCCCTGATAATATACATCCAAACAAAGAAAACTATGGATATCATTCTTCATGTTAAGTCTAGTACAACATTAAATATCCTATGTCTTTGGTGGATCCACTAATTTACCCTCACATGAGGTCATATTACCAAAAAATGAAACCTTTTGTAGCCAAAATTCTCACTTGGTAAATTTTTTATAAAATCTATCCTTCCTCAGGGTCTTCAACATAATTCTCATGTTATCTTCATTATCTTTCTGGATCTTTAAATATATAATAATATCATATATAAATACCACCACATAATGATCAATGTAATATCTAAAGGAACTATTCATTAAATTCATGAAGATATTATGGTATTAGTAAGACCAAATTAAATCATTATATATTCATAGTGCCCATAACTTTTACGGAATTTTTTCTAGCGTATATCCATCTTATTGACCCTCAATTTATGATATGCAGAAGAAAATTCAACCTTAGAAAATTATTGACCTCTATATAGTTGATTAAATAAGTCACCAATATGGGGTATAGGATAATTTTTGTTGGTTATGATCTTATGTTTTTTCAGATAATTAGTATAGATTCACATCGATCAATATTTCTTGTTAAATAAAGAATAGGTTCACCCCAAGGTTAAATACTTTTCCAAATAAATCTATATTTAAGATATTCCTGGAGATTATTCTTCAATTCCACCAACTCAATCATCTAAATTATATATGGAGTCATTGAAATATATATAGCACCAATTATGAGTTTTATTGAGAACTCAACTTCTTGATTTGGTGGAAGACTGGGAATATATTCCTAAAACAAATCAAACAAAATTCCTTAGAAATTGGAATATAATTGATGTTGAGTTTCTCCCAAACCATCTAATATAAACACACATTTTGAATACATATTCATACTCATATAATGGATGTAATATCCTTTGGAAGTTTATATTCATCCTCACACTGATAAATGAGAATCGGTTTATTTGTAATATGAAATGGGACTTCCCTCCCTCAGAAATTGATATGGGATTCATATAACAAATTCAATTCATGCCTAAAAACATAATATTTTAAATAAAGGGAGAATCACAATATTTTCAGTAAGAAATTTAACACAAACTTCAATCAGAGAGGAACTATATAGTTGAAATGAGACCATAGTACCATTAGTAGTTTTCAACAATAAATCAATATATTTTCATTGATATGGTAATTCAACCCCATTTTAAAATTCTATAGATATAAAAGAGTGGGTATATCCATAATTAAAATAACACATTTTCTGCTCTATAGTGTACAATAAGTGTATCTTTTACCGCATCATTCTCATAACCCACTTCGGTAGTAAGGATCACATGATATTTCCCTTTTTCTTTTATCTTAATAAGTTGAGGATATTAATAATCACCATAGACCTTTGTATTTATGTGTTGGCTGGAAAAATTACCATACTCATTGCATTTGAAGCATTGGATCATGGGTGATGTATTAGTGGGTGTCTTATTTTCTTCAATTCAATTAAATGGACTATATATTTCCTTTCAACATTCATGGGATTTATAAAACACACTTCCATATTTAAAGCACCTCTCATTCCTATTGAAGTAGTCCCCTTAATGTTTCTTCACACATTTTTGGTAGGTAAATGGATGGAATTTCTTTCCACCATGTGGTTTATTTGAGTATTTATAAGACTTGATCTTTCTTTTCTTATCAAACATATGGGAATAGTGGGAATATCCAATTTTCATTTCCACATTAATTGCACATAAAATGATTTTTTCATTGCTACTAAAGTATCTTATAGTTAACACCTATCAGATACTTGGTTTTTAGCAACCAAAGAATCAGTCAACCTTATGTTCAAGTTTTATCATAATACCAAAGGTGTACCCCGCAAGAATTGTAAAATTATTCTAATAGGTGTGAAAGGATTTCTAATCCTTCACCTTTAGTTCAAAGAATTCATTTCCCATTTCTGTATGAATAATATGAGGAAAGTACTTATTGAAAAATATGATCTTAAAATCATCCCACTCCATGGATTCAATTTCTTCATATTGCCTTAAATTCTTAATAAGAGTTCACTATTGATCTACTTCATCTTCCAAATGATAAAGAGACAAAATGAATTTTTCTTTCTCTGAACACTGGATAACGGAAAATATATTTTCAATGGTACTGATCCATTGATCAGCCACTAGTGCATCAGCGGACCCACTAAAAGAATATGTATGTTTCCTTATGAAGGAATCAATGGAACATTTCTCTCTCTTTTTCTTGTTTGGAAGTCTAGAATGATTTATAGATTTAGAAAGTTGTGTAAGAATATTAAAATTATTATTCATTATAGATACCATTTCATTTGGTGGATCAGGTATATAATCATCGCATTTTCTGTAAAATTCAATGTTATCGTGATGACTTATGGTTTCATACATTGACTAAAACCAAAAATAAAAGTGTGAAAAATAATAATCATAGTGGGAAACCACATAATCATTAAAAAATTCGTGTATTCATAAATATTGACACCATTTTTCATCCTCTATAACCTTATTTTTAACCAATGTAATTCATGGTTGTCAGGAACCAACCCATTATAGGGCTCAAGATTCAACTACCCCAAGACGTCTTCCATAGGATAGGGGTTGGAGACAAGCACTAAAGGCATAACTACACATTGGGAGACCATTTATTAATGTACATCTATGCACACACCAAAAAATACCTCAATGAAATAGTGCAATGATTTAAAAAGATGAAACTAAAATTCTTGCATACATAAATATGAAACTAGAGTATTTTAGAAGTATTTAAGTGGAAAAGAGAATAACAAGAACCCACCAAAAGAAAACTACAAAAGTGTCGGACCTACTCAGAAGGAGGGAGACCCTATCAAAAAGTAATTGGCAGAAAGATCCATGGTCCATCTCTGATAAACATGTTGTTCAGTCTCCCTCTCTAAGCTCAACCTTCCTCTAGTTCTCCATGGACTCTTTCAAAAGTCTTATGATCTACCAAATACATAAAAATGTGTGGGAAAATACCATATAGGGGTGAGAATAAAAATAATGAGCAGGCTCCCCAAAACCCCAAAATAAAAGTGAGAACCAAAAAGGTGATAGTCCACTCGACCAAGCCAAATAGAAACCCCATCGAGAGAGAAACTACATCTCGAATCATTATGTACATTACCAGTCACCTATGCCAAAGAATCCCCAACAAGAGAGTGAGGTAAAGATTCCATCCCAAATATCAACCTTGAACATGACAACACCACAAGGGCTTCCATAATCATCCATATATACTCATTCCAATCTTCAAGTCTCATGAGGTTATGACCTCATAGATAGAAACTGGATTTTATTCAAGGATCTAAATGTAACACAAAACATTAGAACATAGTCTTTGATCTTATCCATCCCATATGGAACTCATCAGAGAGATACAATCCATCAAGAAAAACTTACTATATTCATCTCTAGTGCCCAACACCAGGGGTCCTATCATTTCCACCTTACTCCCAATGCAATATAAAGAAACCCATGTGAAGAGTCCCACCCCTCACCGCTGCACACTGGTAAGGGATAACAGCTCCAGACTATGCATCACATTCATCCTCTCTAACAAGAGAGAATGGAGGGACTAACACCTCACCACCACCCCATAGTCAAGGGATTACATGCTCCATACTAACCCATGAATCCCAAGTCACTCTTGGAGGGAGTGTCCCACTTCTTGTTCAATCAAGGGGCACTAACTCCAAATCTTGTATTTCACATATCTAGTAGAGAGGCCCACTCCTCATGATTGTACTCAATAAACTAGGGATCTCTAACTACAATATAGAACCAGCTCCATGCTATTACTTAGAGACAGGGGAGTACTACTCCATAGGTGGGGATCCATACCCTAGAAAGATAGTTGAGTACTACTCAAAGGATAGAGGACTTTCACACATGACGTGGGGAGTACCACTCTATGGTTAGAGGACCTTCACATTGGAATGATAGGGGTGTACTAATCTACTAGCTCGGTTACTATAGGGGACCCTCACCCTGGTACGATAGGGGAGTACCAACCCTTAGTTAGAGGACCTACTCCATATAATTATAGGGGACTACCAACACTTCCAAAACAACATGTATGGAGGACCCACACCTCAGAACTATTGGGGAGTTCTGACTCCAATAATAGAGGACATGCTCACTAAACCAATAGGGGAGTACCCACTCTATATATATGTCAAATACGGAGAACCCATGCTCTGGTCCAATAGGGCATTACTGACTCCATGGATAGAGGATCCACACCCTGCTCCAACAAGGGAGTGCCTACTCTATATTCCCATGAGTATGGAGGGAACATGACATGGAACGTTAGGGGAGAATTGTCCGACTATAAGAACATCAAAAGGAACTCATGCCCTAATTAATTAGGGGAATAACAGACCCAGAGGAACCACCCAAGGATAAAAAAACTTGTAACCATGATGTGGGGATTCCAATGTCAACCTAAGAAGATAGGTAAGGGAAACCCACAACCTAATCCTATAGGGGGTACCATCCCCAGTGTCTCTTTGCACGAATCACACTAGTCTCCAACATCGGTTAAACACAACTCCACAAGAGTATTTCGTTTAACATTCCACCTCATATCTTAAAGGATGAAATGAAGGATACCATCTTGTTATACATGTAAAACTATAGAGTATAGTCTACTCAAAATCCTAAATCTGAGTTCCAAGGAAGGAGATATAGAACGAGGAAGATCTCAAGGAGATCCCCTATTAGTACACAGCGTGCATCGGGGTACACACGACATGTGATCCCACCGAATCACCTTTCTAGGTTTTCTATTTACAAAGTATTCTAACCCATTTCGGGGTAAATAGTGTTTTGAGATGGTACACATCATGTCCCTCTTCACATGGACCCTGGTCATGTTCCTCCTTCACACAGCCCGTCCATCTGTTTCCTTTACACGCCATGCATATTACATGAAGATTTCACTAAAAATGGGTACCTTCTCATGTGGTTTTTTCATGTTTATGTATTGAAACCTTTGTCCTTATACTTTGGACATGTGTTTTTACATGTCCATGTGTTTTCACAAGGCTTCCCAAGCCATGTCCCATGGTTACATGGATTGGAGTCCCTACATGGTGTGTAACCCTGATATACGGTGTGTAGTCCCCAAATTTCATCTCCCCCAAATAGGAAGGGCATCACGGTGTGTGTCACTAGACTACATGTCGTATAAATGGTAATTCCAGTTAGTAACCACCTACAAAAATACTTTATTTTTCACTATTCAACCCAAAACCCATATATCTACCTAGAAGGGATCAAAAGAAATTGTATTTTGGATCTACAAACTTAAAAAACTGATGGGATTGGGACTAAGAATCGAAACCTCCTACCTCAAGGGTGAACCATCAAAGATTCAGTTAATGAACGATGTCTGGATCATGATGCTCCTAGATCTATTGACGATATGCATCAGAAACAGAGGTCAACAACACCCTGCTTCATCAATTTGGCTTCATTTTCATTCATCGCCAAAGGGAGAGGAGGAGGAGGAGAGGATATGAGGCCCTCATTTTTTGTTTTTTTTCACCCAACATGTGGTGGGGAGGTGAGTGTATTAGTTTTAGGTTTAATTAACTAATTAAATTTCATTTAATCTATTAATCCACCACACATCACCCCTCCAACTCATCATCATCTAAAACACTTGGTGTGGAAGATTTTAGGTCATTTCTAGGGTAAACACAATGTTATAAACTCAACCACGGCCTTAGAAATCCAATATGAGACTCTTTTTTGGAGTTATTATTCTTTTCAAGTGAAAATTCACTTACGTGACAAAATATATTTAATATTTTTTTCATCGAGGCTCTCCAGGCCCCAGATTCCCTTTCCACCTTGGCACGTAGATTCAGAAATATTTTCAAGAATATTCCAAAGTATTATAGGTTGAAAATCAGGTCTCTACATAACTACATCCTTCAAATCTTTCTATCCTGGAAAATCACAAAAACTAGGCATGAGGGAAAGAAACTGAGCTCTATATTGGAACTAACACTCCAACGAGCTCACAAAGGGTTCCTATACTACCTACCAGCACATAATCAGGGGAAACTCTAAGTTCAAACCACTCTAACATCTATCATCTACCATGAAAACATTGTGAAACAAATTGTCATGTGTTTCCTCAGCTATCACCGGTGGAAAAACACTAGGAACCATCATCCATCTGCAGACATGGGGTCTAGGGGTACCCCACCTCTCTAACCCTACACAGGTACTAACAAATCCCCATAGATCACATCCACCCCTAGATGGAATGTACAATATCCTCATCAACTATATTGTGTTAAAGGTTGGTATTGAGCCCATGAGGGTACCAATGAACAATAGGGGAGGGTAAACTCATCCAACCCATAGAATCTAGACACTAAAAGCATGTGGCGTACCCCACAAATCTTTTCCCCTCCTATAAGGAGAGTAAACCAAAATAAAAACACTTCCAGACCCACTATTCTCATCCCAACTGATTATGGTTGGTAGGTAACCATTCCACACTGTGGAGAAATCATAGGTTCTAATTTTTTCACTATGGATTGGTTATAAGAAAAATTCTACACTACTCAACCTCACCCTGAACACAAAAGTCCAATGAACTTGTTTGCATCACCTTGATACTATCTACTTTGGGTGGTACTCACTCGCCCGAACGGATTTAGTTACATCACAAAAAAACATTTATTAGTGGGGAAATCCTTCCTCTTCTTCATTGTTTGGAATCTTTGTCAAACAATGCTACATACTCCTTGATTGTTTCACATAAAAAGTTGATTCCAAGCATATGAAGGTACTAACGAACAATAAAAGGGATACCCAATGCTCAATTGGGTCTTACCAGACCCTCTTTTTGAAATCACCCACACACTAACTGGTCATGAACTCACAAGTTAGAGGGACTCATCAAAAAACCTCTATACTATTTGTTTTGGGTGAAACTAACTCTCCCCAATGGTTTTTCTCACTTCATAAAAACACATCTTCATGTGGGAAGGACCCCTCTTCCTTGTGAATTCAATTTCATATGAAAAAACAACCACACATAGTTACATCAATGCCTCATGTCACCTCTATTAAACCTAGACCAAGAAGAAGAAAGAAAAAGATTACTTCACAATAGTATCTAGTAATTACTATTATAGATTGTAGAAAAGACACAGAGCATACCTCTATTCATCCTCAAAAATTCTAGTTTGAAGGCCTTTACGGCCTACAGCTATCCTAAATTGCATCCTCCAACTCCTTGATCTTAGTGTGGATACCTGGGGTGGTTGTGTAAACACCCCAAATTGTTTTACACCTCTTGCTGTTATCCCACCTCCTCCTCTGTGTCTGCCATTTTTTGGAACTCCTTTCTCTAAGTGCTGCCTATTCCAAGGCAGTCTATCGATCAGCTCCCTCTTAGTAGCATTGTGGGTTAGAGAATCTCTATGAAGATTTCCCTAGCTTTCCCAAGCTTATCATCACTTCTCTAACAGTTAACCTAGTCCTTGACATTGCTCATGCACAACAGGATTATGTTCCTGCATCTGGGAAGGGGTATGCCCTATGTTCCATGATCATGTCACTTGTCATCTTCCAATTGTTGAAAATACCTCATCCTTATGACAACCACCTTGGTCCATATCCACATCTCCCTCAACTAGCAAACTCTCTACCACCAGAGCTCGGTACATCACTCCGACATAGGTGGGAATGCACAATGGCACCATAGACACTTTAATATCCTAGCACAAGCCCTGTTTGAAGGTATTTTCTATGAAAAATAGTTATACAACCATATCCAAGGAGTATTGTGATAGTTCTGTAAACCTTGTTGAAAACTCAGCCACAGTCATGCTTCTAGGATGAGGCTATAGAATCTTCTAGATATGTATCAAACTCAATGTTCCTGAGTAAAACACTTCCCTGAATAGTTTCTCAAACTCTCCCCAAGTGAGATTATACTCATTGTGGGACTACATCACTAAACACCGCCAACATTCGGCTGAACACTATAGAAGGATCACTAATATGACCACCATCTGATCGGGAGGCTTCCTCACTTGGTAGAAAATGAACATGAATTACACAATCCATTCATATGCAACCTGGGACTCTAGATAACCCCCGTACCTTAGAGTTCAATGCCTCTAGAACTCATCCAGTGCACTCATCCTGCATTTACCCTCGACCAGAACTGTAGGCACAACCGACTGATCAATGAGTGGTGGTGCTACCAGCTAACCACCCATAGGTAATGGGTCATAACCAATACCTTGGACTGAAGCCTCGTCATGGGGAGGATTTTCATCACAATCAAACAATATAATCATATATGGTTTTCATAATGGAGGAATCCTTAAATTGAATCAAGACACACCATTGTCAAAGAGTATATCTGGGGATTTGACTCCAGAAGGAAAAGGAAAAAACCAAAACACATTCCTATATGATGCAGGTACCATTAATTTCCCCTAATACCAATTTCCTATTATATCGAGTCAAAAATTAGTTTATCAGAGTCCTGATGAATGGATAAGTTAGATGACGCACCAACACTGGAACCTCAATCCTGAGAGCTGAACTTCAAACATCCTATCACTGTCGTTATGCAACCGAACCAAATCTTATTAAGGGAAAAGTCTGAACAAATTCACAATTAATGAACCAAATCTTATACCACTCTATCATGACCTGACCCATGTTGAGTATTGATCTAAAACTACCCCAAGCATGCCTCCATAGGCCAGGGGTTGGCAACAATTTCTAAATGCATAACTAAACTTGAGCAGTCTTTTTCTTAAATTACATGTACACACACAACCTCAAACACAACAATGCAACAATATCTATCCCAAACCATATAATATTATAATTCCTAATGTAAAAAAGTTAAAAATAAGCACCCACAAAAGTAAAAGTAAAATAGAGTTTTATATACTCTGAAATAGGAGATCACTATCAAAAATTAACTGCCAAAAAACTCTATGGTCCAGATCTAGTAAACACCATGTTCAGTCTCTCTCTTTTATCTCTACCTAACTCAGGTCCTCTATGGACACAATCGAAAGGCATGTGGTCTACACAAGACAAAAAACATGTTTGGGTAAATCCTATACATGGTAGAGTATAAAAATTCTTAGTAGATTCCCCAAAACAAAAAAGAAAAGGGAGAAACTAAAATGCGACAGTCCACTCAGCCTTGCAAGAGGGAAACCTCATCGATATAAAAACACCATCTCAACTCATCCTCTACTGTACATGACTATTCATCTATGTCAAAGTATCCAAAATAAGAGAGTGAGTTAAAGACTATGTCCCATAGCTCAACCCATAATATGACAACGCCACAAGGGCTTCCAAAATCATCAGGATACACTCATACCAAACTCAAAGTCTCATGAGGTTCTGACCACATTTACAGAAACAAGATTATAATCGAGACTCTAAAGGTAACACAAAATAGGACCAAAAACTCCATTATCTCATCCATCCTAGATGGAACGCATTCGAGAGATACACTCCATCAGGAACAACTTACAAGGCCCATCTCCAGTTCCCAACACCAGAGGTCCTATAATCACTACCGTGTGCATAGAACAAGATAAAGAAAATGATTTGACATGGACTTCCCCTCACCACTACACATAATTAAGGAATCACTACTCCATACTATGCATTATGTGAATCCTCTCTAATAAGAGAAAACAGAGGGATTCGTACCTCACCACTTCCCCTGAAGTTGAGGGATTACTAGCTCTTAACTGACCCATGAATCCCTAGACCCTACTGAATGTAGTGTCTTACTCTGCGATCCGTTGAGGGTGCACTAACTCAAAATCAAGTATCACGTGTATCTAGTGGAGAGGACTTCTCCTTGTGACTGTACTCAATATACAAGGGAGCTCTAACTCCAATAGAGGACCAAATCCACACTAATACTCAGATACAGTGGAGTAAAACTCCGTAGATGATGACCCACACCCTAGAATGATAGGGGAATAATACTTAAAGGATAGAGGACCCACACCCATGATTTAGAGAGTCCCACTCTATTGTTAGAGGACCTACACCCTGGATTGATAGGGGAGTACTAATTTACCTACTCAGCTTCTATGGGGGACTCACACCCTAGTACAACCGAGGACTACTAACCTCAGGATAAAGGAAACTCTCTCTAAAATGATAGGGGGGGTACCAACTATGCTGGAATAACATGGATGAAGGACCTGCTCCCAAGAACGACATGGGAGTTCTGACTCCATGAATAGAGGAACTACTCCCTAACCTGATCAAGAAGTACCCACTCTATCCATTTGTCATATATGGAGGACCTATGACCGGGTCCAATAGGGGAGTACTAATTACACATATAGAGGACTCACACCCTAGTCCAATAGGGTTTTACCGACTCTATCTTTCCATGAGTATGGAGGTCCCATGCCTTGGCATGATATGGGAGCCCTATCCAACTATACAAACATCACAAGGAACTATGGACTTGATCTATTAAAGAAGTAACTTCCCCAGAGGAACCAACCAAGGATAATTATCCCACACCCACAAGGTGGGGAGTCCCTTATCAACCTATGAATATAGGTAAGGGAGACCTGCACCTTAATCCTATAGGGGAGTACCAGTCTCGACGTCTCTCTTCCCGAAACACATAGATCTCCAACATAGGTTAAGTATAGTTCTACAAGAATATTTCTCTTAACAAAACACCTTGTATCTTAAAGGATGAAAATTAGGAAACCATCACATTATACTTGCAAAAATGCTTACTATAGGGTACTCACATGCCTGAATCTGATTTCCAGGGAAGGAGATACGGAAGGCGGAAGAACTCGAGGAGATCTCCTAGGAGTACACGACGTGCACTAGCCCACAAACAGTTTGTCAGAACACCTATGAACCTAGACGTGTCTCTTATATACATGGTTTTCCAACCAATGTAGGGGTAAGTAGTCTGTAGAGATGGTACACACCCAGTGCTACTTCACCCAGCCCCTGGTCATGTTCCTCCTTCATACAGTGTGGTCATCGATGTCTCTTACATGTCGTGTATCTCATAATAAATGTAATGTTCCATCCAAATGGGTATCTGGTCATGTATTTTTCCCATTACCATGTACTTAACCCCGTTCCCATGTACTTTTTATAAGTGTTTTTACATGGACATGTTCTTCCACACAACTTCCCAATCCATGTCCAATGGTCTCACGCATTGAGGTCACTAGACGGCGTGTAACCCTGGTATATGGCATGTTGTCCCTATATATCATCTTCCTCAAACAATAAATACTAAATGTAATGTTTCTCTAGACTACACACCATATAAATTATAATTTTAGTTAGAAATCACCTGCAAAAATACCCATTTTTTACTTATTCAACCAAAAACCCATATATCTACCTAGAAGGGATCAAAAGAAATGGTATTTGGGCTCTAAAACCTTAAAATAAATAAACAAATATGGGATTGGGAATAAGAATGAAAACCATCTACTTCAAGGTAAAACACTAAAGCATAAGTTAACAAATAATGCCTGAATCATGTTTCTCTTTGATTTGCTGACAATCTATGTTAGAAATGGAGATCGACATCACCATGCATAGTTGATTTGGATTTGTTTCTGTTCGTCACCCAAGGGAGAGGAGGAAGATTGGAGATGCGGCCCTCATTGGTTTTTTGTGCACCTAATGTGAATAGGAAGGGGGATTTTATTAGCTTTAGATTTAATTAATTAATTAAATTTCATTCAATCAATTAATCCATAACACATCACCCCCCAAAGTCACTTTCATCCAAAACTCCATGAGAGGACAAATTTAGATCAAAGCTATGGTAGAAATGATGTTTTGGACTCAACCGCTGCCTCAAAAGTCCAATTTGAGACTCTGTTTGGGATTTATTACTCTTTTCAAGAAAACTTGTATGCACGTGAAAAAATATATTTAATATTTTTTAAAATTCATCATGTCGAGGCTCTCTGGGCCCCAGATTCCCATGCCAAATCAGCACATGGCTACAGAAATAGTTTCCGGAATATTCCAAAATCTTACATGTTAATACATTCTTCTCTAAAATTTAAATCATCTACTCATATCACTCATGATGGTTTTTGAAGATTTTTTAATTTTAGAAACATATCCCTCCGGAGCGGCGAACCAGGTGGGCAGAAAGGCCCTTTTTCTTGCACCAAGTGATGATCGCGTCAAAGCTCAATTTTCCATTTTTGGAGTTATTACCCCTAGGTACAAATATATTTGATCCACACCCACTTTTATAATCTTGATAAGGATGTAATTTTTAGGAAACCACTTCTTCTATCCTTGAATAAAATTACAGGACATTTTCCTAAACTTTAATTTATCCCTGGGGTTCTCACCAATTTTTTTAAAACCTAGCCTCCAAATACTGACTAAACCTTGCCTATGATACTAACTATAGAGACCCAAAATTTTAATATATAAGTATTACACATTTTTAGACAAATATTTAATACATTACACGAATACTCATCTGAGGGTCATAAAGGTATTGTGTATTTGGAGATTAGATACACAATATTCTTATTTCAGGAAACATCTTCAACATATCCCACAAATATCTACCCATTTAGTATTTTTTATAGACATACCCAACTTAAAACCTTTCTTAATAACCTAGAGAAATGATGAATTAGAATGTGTGACCTTAAATTCTTAGTAAGGGTAAACATGGAGGAGGTATTAATTGATAGTCATATGAAATCATAAGATAAGCATAAAGGGTTTGATATCATGAATATAACTTAAAACGTTCATAACCAATATATCATGGAAGTTAAGCCTGACTAAGGATAAAAAAATTATCATTTAAAATTTCATGAATCATGAGAGTGAGAAATCGTCATAAATCAATAATGAACCATAATTTAATGGAATATAAGTGTGTCACCATCATAAGTATAGAAATAATTAAATATATAAAGTTTAACTACTGAGACCATAAAATTATAGTGGGTCAATAATCAACACATATTCCACATAGGAGATCAATCACATAATCTTTTTTCCTATAATTGATCAATCTCATCAACGTGTTTCACATAGCTAATAAATCAGATCGACTTATTTCCCGTAGTGCATCATGTACATCAACTTGTTTACCATAATTATCTCATGAGATATAAAAAATTACCCAATACATTAGAGGGATATATAATTCCATACCCAATGATCATGTGATTAAAACCATACATATGTGTGTCATGTGATCATTAAACATATATCATATCATAAAATGTACAAAGAAAATGGGTTTCATAAACATTTCAGCAACATATCATTGCATAACCCTAGGAAAATATATAGGTTTCATAAATATCTCATCAACATAATAAAAAATAATCTACAGAAAGAATAAGGATGGTAAAATTAGAGTATATCCCCAATTAAACAAAATAAACACCAAAGGTTGTTTTCATTGAGGAATATGAATACCATTAAATTGTCATTAAAAACATTCATGTAGAAATTACACCTTACACATTAAAAATAAATTTTAAAAATCTAAAAATTTCCTAAATATTAAATAAAAAAATCATTGAATAAAAACCTTGTAAAGATTTAAAAGAATATTTAAATAATTAAGAAGCCATGATAGTGGAAAATACAATTCATGTTGTACATGTAAAAACAAATATTCTTTTAACATTTTTGGTAAAAAGTAAAAAGTGCCTCATTTAGGAAAGAGACAAGAAGATTAGTTTTTAAGAAATTAAAAAAGTCAAACATGGGTAAAAATGAATTTTAAAAATCATAGTATAATATTAAAAACATTTTTATAAAATATTTCTATAAAATATAAAGATGAAATAGAAAATGATTTTAAATCGAATAGAGAAATAAAGTTTATTTCCCTTAAAGACGTTCCTTTGGTATATTTATTTTTTAAAGTGAGTAAAATTAAATGGAAAAATATATTCTCAATAAATAAATATAGGATAAAAAAATACATTATTTTATTTAGATTAATATCATAATATTTCATCATTAAAAACATAATCATAAACAATCCTGAGATACAATGAGATTCTAACATAAAACTTTTACCACATTAGTATCTTTTGAATAAAAATCCCCATGAAATAAATAACACTAGATAGATATGTAAATATAAATAAATTTCATAATAATCATCATAAAATACATTAATTGGAATAATATTCACCACATAAAATAAACAAGTAGTGAATTTGGCAGGTATCTCGCAAAAATAAAAGTGAAATGAAAATATCTTACTCAAGTTTTGACTATATTTTTACACATTAAAACCTCCAATATAATAAATATAGGTTTGTTATTAATCTATTTTGGAACCATTATCATATATACTATACCATATATAATTTACTTATAATATGTATTCGTTATATACATATTTAGATTCGTCTATTAAATATATATATATAATTGAATTACACCATTCATTGAGATGGTGGGTCGTACGTACGCATGAACATTGTATCCATTTTCATAAAGGATGAAAATAAAGAAAGGTGAATATTAATTAACCTTTAAAATATAATTTTTAAATCGTATATATTCATTAAATCTACCCTTATTACATTTTATGTGAAAATAAAATGAAAAATGCATTACATCGCTTCATAGAAGCGGTAGTCCACACCTACACATGTCCAATATTATAATTTCTCAATGGATTTGAAGGTAAGAAGGTAGATGTGATATTATAATTAAAGAAGTATAATTACATCATAAATGTCATATATATACTTTGAATCCATCTATTGATGCCTTATAAATAAGAATCAGCAAAAATCACATTGGAAGAAATACTTGAATAGGGGTATTACCTTCTCCACAAAAGAAAAGGAGCCGAGATTGGGGATCGCATGAGACTCTGAGGAACTCGTGATCATGTGGAAATTTCAAGGTCAAGTTAAGACTTCGTGTGAAGTGCATAACCTATGATGAATCCCATGGATCCCCTTTCAACATACATTCCTTCTCCCATAATGGATCTCCAGACAGCCAATGGACGCATGGTGACAACCAAATGAATTCCCCCAAGTCACATGGTTTTTCATTGGAAAGTTCCCAACAAACCATATGAAATTCCACTAGAAATAAGGAGGAATAATATCCAAAGGTAGAAACCCCCAGTGGTCATGAAGATCATGTGCCATATCATCATTCGAAAGGATAAATTTACTTAATGATATCCAAGAAAACTCATGAGAACCCGATCCTTTGTAGAATAAAACAAAGGAGATAAAAGGGAATATGTGATATGTACTTTTAGTCACTTAAGGACATGTGGTATTCCCATATAGATCTGGAAAGCACCATAAGTCTCTGGTGATATGTTTGCCTCGTCTCATGATGTCCCTTTGGCTTGTCAGCCTCATCGCACAGAAGGCCTTGGGAATGTCTAGGAAACTCTATTCTTCTATTTGGATTTCAATGTTAAATGAATAGATTTTTCCATGAAATTCTAACACACCCCCCACATGACCCATATCATTCATGTGATTCATCACCAAAAAATAGTTTAATTGTCCTTGAATTTGCTTATGAAATCTCGCATGACACCCAACCTTTTTCTTATAAAATAGTGGAAATAAACGAGGGAAGAGGTGGAAGGTACTCGTAGTCACTTAAAGACATGAAAAGTTCCTAGGAAGTTATCACCATGGTCCATGATACCCCCAAACAAATCATCATTATCTCAAAAAAATCCCCAGAAAAATAATCAAGTATCTTGTGACCACCTTTCAACAGGCCCCTTGGATCTCACGAAGGACCTTGAGCATATCCATGCAATAAGATAAAAAAGTCCTCCGACATTCCCATATGTTCAAAAAAGTATTCATTAATCCAAAATAATATGATAAAGGATGTGTTGACAGAAGAGACTCATGACCACTAAAAATCAGGGGCTACACTCAGAACGACCCATGATAATGTCTCATGAAATTGTATGGTGCCAGCCCACTTCGCTGACTCTATCCTGGATCTGCACCAGATATGCCACACAAATCAGTGAACATCCAGGGTGGTGAGGCCTATAAATTCACCTCCCCAACCTCAAATAGGGGGTTGGATTTTTTAATCTTGGAGATCACCAGCTACTACATAAAGAAAACTCTAGAGCACAAAAGTCCCAATCATCAGAGTGGACTTCTCAGAGCAACTGATCATTAAACAAACCAACCTTATATTAATTAATATATCAGAGAATGTTCAGGGAAATCCTTCTCCATACATAAGGTACTTCATGTGATCATTTATGGATCACATAAAGGTTCATTGGTAAGGTTTGAGAATAACATACCGCGTGTATTCAATATCTTGTGAGACTCAAAATAAATATATACTGAAAAAACCTAAGGAATTCAAAATAAAAGGGCTAAAACCAAGATCAAAAGTTGAAGAATTAATTTAAATACATACTCATTGTCCCTCATGTGCTTTGTGTGAGTTATATAAGGGCACACGACATCACCCGGATACGCCACCTAGATCTCGTGAAATTCCTTTAGCATGGTATTTGGGACACGTGAAATACTCCTGACAAGTCAAAGAAAGTCACAAGACCCCTATAGGAACACCACCTTGGTCTCTAAAAAACATCCCATTCTATCACATGATCCCTCCAATTTCCTTAAGATACATCACTTAACACATATAATGGTGTTCTCTCATATCAATCATGTTTCACTGTTACATCTGGAAATGACAACCAAGCTCTCGCAACACCCTCTGGTAAAGCCAGTTGAGACCTATGATGCCCTCTAGACATGACAGTTAGGTCTCACAATGACCTCTAGGGATGTTAGCCAAGACACATGAAAAACTTTGGACCAAGTTTCACTTAATCTTATGACACCCCCATACCTGTCAAGAATGGTCATGCGATGGATTCCAGGAAAATCCAACCAGGTCATGCGATATCCCCCGGATAAGTCAATGGGGGTATGAGAAACACTATAGACAAGAATTCCATCCCATAATGGCATCCTATTATTTGATATCCCTATCCATCCTCAGTGTGTATTCCCCAAATACAAGGTCAGTTTCAATTTGTAATCCCCAATATAAAGGTTACAACGACGAATCTGATTCCTTCCATATTCTAGATAGGTAGACCACCTCTTCAATGTTAAAGATCCATATTCATTATAAAGGGTGATCGTAATATCCATTCCCATATCCAAAGTAATTGAATTCATCACTTTCCAAACCTTGTTTCTCAGGCTGATCACATATCACATGGGCTTAGGAAGTTGCACTGATCATGTAATCTTCACTGTACACCATAGGTTTACAAGGGAAATCCTAGTTTGTAAGCCCTAATGAGTGGTATGGTATGAAAACCCCTCATATAAAGATATATACCTTGGGGATAGTCCCAAGGGAATAAATAAAAAAATGAGGATTCTGATTCCCACCATAACTGGAATATGTAGGACACCTTTCCAAGGCCTGATCTCTATACCAAACATCCCAAGGAATTCCCCAAAAAACAAGTCCCATATATATATGCCATGTGGTTGATCATCTATTCCCCCTTGTTTTTGGACACTAAGTATAGCTCATGTGGGTTTAGGTGGTGCAATGAACATCTCATTGGGCATCATGAATCTCTACTCCTCAGGGAAATCCCAGTATGTAATCCCTACTGAGGGGTATAGTATGAACACCCCTCATATAAGGGTATATACATTGGGTCCAATCCCATGAGTGTAATTATGAATCTGATTACTATCATAGTTAGGATATATAGTACGTCTTCGTGATACCTGATCTCAAACATTTGGTGACTCAGTTCCCACACATATGTCCTCTCCGCATGACACTAAACATTATGGTATTAATATACTATGTGGGTTTTGATTCCTGTAATCACTAGGACATGTAGGATGCCTCATAATGCCTCAATCACCTCCTCAGAATATTATCCTTCTCCTCACAAGGAATCACATTCCAAATCATTTGGTCCTACAACTTTAGCACATAAAAAGGTTGTTCACCACTAAGGGGATGGATAAAGAACATTGGATACTTATAGATTGATTCACAAATGATACCACATTCACCTTAGTTCATCAATGAGTCTCCCTTTATTTTTTTAACAAGAGTATGAACCAATGAATTGTTTTTTAATGGTAACTGGTCCCGTATTGGGATTAGTAAGAGAAACACAAACATATCTTAAATCTATAAAAGAGTCCTATATTAGGAAATAGTTCCCCCCAAAAGGTTAAGATGATCTTGACCTCCCATCCTCTCAGCCAATGTGAGTCCCCAAGAGTCACTGGTTCTGAAAACCAAGATGATCTCCAGCCTTTGGAAAGCAGGTCTGTACCCAGCTATAGATGGGGAACCATTGGGAGTTTCTTGGAAAAGTATAAATTCTATACCAACAAGTGAAACTTATTCCATGCCTCAAGAACCCAAAAAATAATAATGAACCTAACATGAATCTCTACAATGATAAAATGATTGGTTATTATTCATCAGGACATTTGTTTTCCATTATATGCGAAAAAAATGGTAAAACCAACATGAATATTTATAAAAATAGAATAATCATGTTATAATATGGAAGGTCACTTTGTTTAGAAAACCCTATATAAAAAATAAAATAATAGTGTCATGATATTATAGGTAATCTTATGTAACCAAGGTTCTCATGAAAAAAGTGCATACTCATTTTGGCAAGTCCAAACGAGCAGAATGGTTGAATCAGTGAATAACTGGAAAATTGTGTTAACCATACATATCTAATTGAGTGAATTATGCCTAAAATATTTCACTAACTCGTTACCTTGTTTTTTATTGTCTACATGACTACAGATATTGACAACATCCTGATTCGAGACAATGTCTTCATCATCTAGATTTCTCTCCAAAAAATCATCTTTGATTTTAACCTCTACAAGTCACAAGATCATCTCACCTGCTCAACAACTCCAATTATAGGTGGAAAATATGATGGTCTAGAAGTACCATAGATATTGTACAATCCAGACCATGGAATCTGCTCATGAATTTCTGAAATCATGATGATCAGTGAGTTCTCATCGCTCTGGAAAGGCTATTGGAAATCTAATGGCTCTCGTCTCCATGTCCAACAGCTTCGGGAGCTTATCCCCAGAGTGTGGAAAATTCCATCTTCCATATCTAATGAACATGGACCAGGATTAAAAATAATACTTTCTTTTGGTTTAGGTTCCACTGAGGTGGGCACCTTTCAACCACCATCACCAACACCATCTCACTAGTACTCATCAGTTTCATGCTGGGGGTACCATCTAACACATATCCACCTATAATGCCCAGTTATGGGCTATAAGGAAGACTCATCAGAGGAGAAAGGAATTGTATATCTAGGATGGGGCTCATATTCCTTCTCCTACTGATGATTCATGTCGGCATAATCAGATAGGGACCAGTAATAATCCTAATATTCCTACTCATTTCGAACAAGCCTGCGGGCATATTCCCACAGCAGGCATGGGGGAGGCTCATACTCCTAACACTCTGCGTGAAGTCCATCATCATATTCTGATGGAACAAGGAGGAGAGAAGTGGGAACATATCCCCACTTCAATTGAATACATAATCTAGTTTATTATAGAGATAGAAAATGTGTAGACACATATTCTTGCACACACTTTGCTAAAAAGCCAATATATTTTAGCAATAGCTGAATAAATCCACTGGCATAGTTTGCAACTATTACAAATAAATGTAAAGGAACATACTCATATCCATGTAGCCAGATCATCTCAACACTCTGATCATAATGAATAAGTAGTTGCACCGAATCATGTGCGTATTCTTTCTCCTGCCTAAGAGGATTATCAGCATATTTTGATGAAGGGATACCATCTGATTGGGACCATATTCCTGGTCCAATCAAGGCTCACCAGGTGAGATTGGAACATTCCTTGGGATAGATTCACATGCCTATCTATGAAGTCGAGCGGCATATTCCAAAGTCCTAGAATTATGCACATATACCTATTCAGGTTGGGGTTCCCCTTGTGAGAGGGGAACATACCTCAAGATAAGCTCATATACCTATCGATGAAGTCTAGCGGTATACTCTAATAGCCCAGTATCGGGAACATATTTATATTCTAGTTGGGTCTAACCAAGTGAGAATGGCACAATCCTTAGGATATGCTCACATTCCTGTCAGGGAATCTTCCTAAAAAATTCTGGTGAATCATAGAAGCCAAGAGCATATTCCTATTTCCACCAACAAATGATTGTGTCAGCATCATTACAAGGAATCCCAGACGGAGGCTCATATTCCATCCCATATTCTAGAGGCCCATCAGTATATTTTTATGCGGAATGCATATTCATTCCATACTCATTTTACTCATCCAACCGGGTCCCACCAAGTGAGAGAGACACACACCTCGGGGAAGGCTCATATTCCTACCAAGAAAGACTAGTGGTATATTCCAAAGGCTCAGGATCATGTTAATATTCTTTTCCTAACCCAAGATCACCATGTGAGAATGTAATGCTCCTCGAGACATGCTCACATTCTTGTAAATAATGAGACGAATCATTTTCATATTCTGGAATCTTCTCAAAATAAGGATCATACTCTTATAGCAATAGATGATTCTATAAAATTTTAGGCAATTGTCACATAGTAGGCTCATAACCCTACACAATTAAAAAACATAGGTTAGAATATTATGTTCATGATGCAGAACATGGTTCATGTTACCAATCTTCTCAACACAAGTGTCCTTGAGGTCATTCAAGACACATTCTCAACACCACAGGGGTCTTTCAACTCTTCTATAAAAGTGGAAGTATAATAAGTTCATTACCATGATGTTCCTCCTCGTGGTAGTGTGATAATGGATTCCAGGGACCTTACTCTTAACATATACCATGGTCAACCTACCTGCGGAAATATATCATATGGGAAAGGAATCCATCCTTTTGTTGAGACACTTTCATATAAATAGGTGTTCAAAACTATAACACCTTTATATAGTGAGGTTCTCGAATCATTAGAGTCAACTATATATGGTTCCCCCATAAACTTCCAGTAGTACCCCAATCCTATCAATGGGTGACCATCAGAGCCATATTCTAAGGTTTAATCGGATAGAGGCATATAAGTCCAATGAGGACGAGGATGACATTGAAATCTAGAGAGATTTATCTAGAAACAATATCACCACTGGGTTCCAGACCCTTTATATTTTTACCTATGAGATCTGAGATGATCTAGAAAAGGAGATCATTCCATACCTACACCAAAATATATGGGTTACTCATCAGTGACTGAAGAATCGACATCTCCCTTATCCAAGATATGATTGTCCCCTTCAGAAAATAAATATACTCTATTCTTATCAAGGCATAATTGCTACCTCTATAGTCAGGGATCCAAAATAGGAAAAGAAAATCACAAATCAGCAACACGCTTTCCTCCATTGCATCACAACTCTTTGGAAGCTGATCTCTGAAACTACATCATACATCCATATTCTAGTATGGTGATAGTACAAAAAATTTCACTTTCCAACACCCCTGTAATAAAAAAACCCTCATATATGGCATCCTTCAATGTTATAGCCTCTGGTGAAATTAGAGGACTGGGTAACACTATGGATAGCTTGTCACTGCAACAGAATTCCCCCACTACAACGGTGCCCAGATACCTCGAACGGGGAGAGAGGATATCCCACATGATTTCAAACAGGGCCCCTCAAGACAATTGGAGGACATTTCAAACATGGAGACAAATGTTGTGATCACCTGAACAACTTATCATAAAGAGTGGTTCTCCCCATGGGATACCATCACACCCAAATCCTACACAAGCACTGTTGCACCACATCATGTGGACTGTAGTAGAAGCTACCATGTCTGTGGTCTAATAGTGGACTCATCCCCCTATGCTAGGAGAATATCTACCAGTGCCTCCATCCCTCATGTTATCAATTCCAAATAGGATTCAAGACATACCCTCGACAGTTGTAGGTGAACCCTAACCCACTAGGCTAGTGGAGTTTATATCTCAATCACCATCACTAGGACCATCATCCCCTGATTGGACCCTCGATACATCATCGGTGATTTTAGATCACCACCTCCCCACTGGGAAGGGGGAATTTATATCATCATGTCTTTCTCAAGAATCATCCAGTCTCCAACTAGAGTCATTGTATCCTTAATAACTAGGTCAATCCATGCTAATTGTGACACTAAATGACCCCTTCTCAGAGGGATAGGGGAATTTTCATCATCGGTATTATAGAGGGGATCATTCTTCTCTGTGTTGGGAGGAATCAATCAGTAGTAAACATTCCATTAGCTCCTCCCTCTATAAGACAAAACCCTACTAGTCAAGAAACATTCAAAAACAATGACTGGAAACTCTCATAGAGTCACATTTCATATGCCAAAATGGGAGGAATGTATGGTGACGACAACCAGACCTCAACGGAGGCACAAACCAAAATGTACCTACATGGCCAAGGGTTTGAATAATGACCCGAAAGAAGATAGTACAGAATCATCATGTTACATCGAGAGTAATGGAACCACCACCATTTCTCGATATGCCTATGTAAATGTTGTAACCATCATCATTGAAGATATTGATCAAGATGAAAGTGATGAAGGTTGTGGCAAGGAAAACATGCCTCAGGAGGAGGGTGACATGGATTCACCAAATGAGGCTACACACACCAAGAACAAAAGGAAGCTCCAAAACATGGAACCTATAAATATTGAGATTCCACCTCCAGGAAAGAATATCACCAAGGATAAGGGTACTGCCACATCCCTATCACCTCCTAGAATAAATGAGGTTTTTTCCCCAAAGGAATGACTGTCGTAATATTAGAGCTAAATACAAACTCTTTGACAACTCAATGAATAGTTAATTAGTTTCAATATCCCCATTGGGTATCATCTTTTTGTGGAGAAAAATGTTCTTCCTACCATAGAAGATCCACCAACAAGAGCGGTATTTGAGCATCAATTTTTCTCTGGGTCTTGAACGCCATTCCACATAAATGGGCAAGTCGAAAATGATCATGACATGCCTTTATTTCCGTAATAGCATCTCCCTCTCTAGGAAAACTATTCAATCTTGGGAAAAATAAAACCTTGGTATGAGATAAAAGTGGTTCCACCAAATCAACACCCACCAACTCCTTATAGATGGGAGATGGCTCAGGAAATAGTTCCCCTATAGATCCTTAACATCATCGAGTCCATGGATACTTGAATGGAATTCATGGAAGGGCGATGTGCACCTGTGTAGCCTGAGAGCAACCCATATCCCAATTAGGTGGAAAACACTTTGCCTACACCCAATTTCATCAATCCAACCTTCTGTACATTTGACGGTGCAGATGACCCCAAAAAATATCTCACAAACATTGTATCCTGATGTGGGCCAATAACAGGCCCCTGAGATCAATAGGAGGAAACAAAGCTAAGTTGTTTTATACAGAATCTGACAGGACCAACCATTGTTTGGTATAATAGTCTGCCAGTTGGATCTGTGTCAGGATGGGAAGACATTCTTCTTTAATTCCTTTATAAATTTAGTTTAACACTATGGAATATAATGATCATCGACCTAAAAAACTACAAACAATGTGAGAATTAGAGGGTGTTTGACTTCATAGCAAGGTGGAAGGGTTTGACCTACTCACTCAGCATACCTATCTGACAAGAGAAATTATTGTAACTATATGCTGAAAATATTAGGGATGAGTTTTAGATGCCTAGTATTCCAATGAAATATCCAGGTGGATTCCGTTAGTTTTTTGAAATATCCCAACATTTAGAAGAATCCTTCCAATGGACCTGATCCAAAACTCGACTCATGCCCACAGCATAGGGAAAAAGGCCATCCAAAGTAGAATTTGTAGTTTTCACTATCAATCCAAAGGTAGTGCTTCTCCAAATACCTATAAATTCACAAAAATGCCCAACACCTCTTATCGAGCGGCGATAAACATAGAATTGATTGCGGCCAAATGCACAGAGAAATCAAGGTCACCTGGGATTTGAGGAATGGATGAAAAAAATATACTCCTTCCCAAATGAACAATTCCATAGTTATTTCTTGGCAGACATGGAAAATAACTTACTCACACTTCTAAAACCCAAGAATACTGATGAGGTCAACCTCACCAACTGTTGTGATTACATCCCTATATTAAATTCTAGGTCATAATATCTAAAAATTATTTTCCTTCAAGGGCGTTCTTCAAGGCATGGTCGACTAAGGAAAAGTGATGCTAGAAAACTGTCTTTAGAAGGTTTCATGCATTACCATCGTCTGGTGAGAAAAATATGATGGTTGGAAGAAATTTCCAACTGGATGTGTGAAAAAATTTAACAACTAGATGGCCCTAAAGGCTGTTGATTGAGCCTATGCCACTCTGAAAACACAGTTAAAAAACCCCACGAAAGATCCACCACCCAATAAGGAGACACAAAATGTGTTTTTCAAAGGTGACAATGACTACCAAAAGTAGGAAGAAATAGAATATTAAGTGTCATATTCTTCTCTAAAGTGAGCATTAACTCTCACTAACTTCTTCCCTGTATCATTTGAGGCATGGTCACTGCACTACCAAATGGAATCCTCATCATATAAAGAGATCATATTTGGTTATTCCAACATGATACACTTGTCTGACCCATTCTCTGATGATGAATTTGCCCCATATCATGAGTTTCCCACACATAACTGGGGAACATGAGGTTGTATATTCTGAATCAAAGGATACAGGGGATAGTGCGTACTTGGTCAAACCCAATATTCTATTCATATCCCTAAAGAAAATTCATATTCATATGAGACTCATGGGAAAAAATCCAAGAAGCCCCAAAAGGGCAGGGAGGCATCTTAGAACCCTTCAGAAGTCATCAACACCTAGTTTTATTGCATGACTGCTTATCAGGAATCCAATAGGATCACCCCAGGAAACAGGGAAGGCTGGAATCACCTATGGCACTGGCAGTAGATAATCCCTCAACCTCTACACAAGCACTAGGTTAATCCATACCAAATTTCTCAGATCCTCCTATGCACATCCAGTAGAAACCCCGTATCAGGAAGTTCCAACCTCTAGCACAAAAATATGATGATCCATAATAGTTGGTGGAAGTCACATCCAAGATCTTAGACCATGTTGTTCTCCATCATTCCAAATAAATTAGGGAGTCACTTATTTATTCCCTCCGGATCCCGTAAGAGTTAGAGATAGAAGTTCAAATAGATTAGGTCTATCGAATAAATACTGTGGCATCAAAATTCCTTGTCACCATCTCATTCAATGATCAATATCAATAATAATCCCTTCAAGGATACATCATACCACTATATGTCTTGGGTAGACTCAATAATGTCAATATCCAACAGGATCGGAATAATAATGGTTATGGGGTTAATCTTATCCCTTGCTGAACCATGCGAAATTTGGGATATGGAGAAGGGTATTTGTCTCCCACAAATATAACCATCCAATGGTATGATAAGTGTGATAAAAGGCCTCTTAGTAAAATAAAGCTCAAAACCCAATTTGGGGATCTTACATTATACATTGAATTTGTGGTATTCTAGAAAAACACCATGTATAATGTTTGGATTGGAAGGACCTACATCCATATCCACATGAACATACCTTCAACATTCCACTAGTGTCTTAAGTATCCTGTTAATGGAAAAGTGATCATATTTCATGGTGATAGTGCTCCCTTTGAGACTTATGGGGACACATATGATGAACTTTACTTCTATAAAAAGAGATGAAAAAAATTGTTGGTGGATGATGATATATATGTTGATTCTCCCAATCTTTCTTGGACTGCCCCTAAGAATCCATAGAGTATGCTCGATGATGACTATGTTCTCCCAATAAACCTGTTCAAGGGAACAAATTTAATATTGGAGTTCTAATCCCTTATTTTCCATAGTGAAAACATTAAATAATATTATCTCTCACATATCTCTACAATAAATCAGTCAATAGGGGATGGTAATGTCTCCTATCATGTCCTCTTTCACTGTGATAATGTTAGTAAAGCCCTCATATTTCTATCTCCATCTGAAAATGCATCCACAAACTCAATGATGGAAGAAAATGAGGTTGACCTTCGGAATTCCCCTCCAGTATTCAAGTAAGGTGTATCTACCACCATCAATGAACATAGGTAAATAAATTTGGGAATAGATGTAGACTCTTGGCCTACACTGATTAGTGATTCCATTCCCCTTGAAGAGAGAGAGTTGTACATCACATTTCTGAAGTTTCACCAATATGAGTTCACAAGGAACTAAGAAAGAATTCATGAACTAAACCTAGATGTGTCTACACACCATCTGGGGCTACCAGATGAGCATTGAGGCCTCAAGAAGGAAGCTAGGAAAAATCACCCCTCTCAGGTCACCAATATAGAGGTATAGGTCAACAAGTTGATTGAATCCAGATTTGTCTGGGAATTGAAATACCCAAAATTTCTTGCCGACATCATCCCTACCAATAATATTAATGGAAATATTTGGGTATCCATTGATTTTAGAGACCTTAATCGGTATTTCCCAATGGATTATTTCCCACTTCTGGTCACATAACACTTGATCAATGCAACAAATGGTTTGAAATTACATTCATTCATGGATGGGTACTTGGAGTACAATTAGATAAAGAGGGCCCTTGAAGATGAAGAATACACTACCTTTAGAGTTCCTCATGGGATATTTTTCTATCGGGTCATGACCTTTGGTTTGAAGAATGTTAGTGCCACATATCAACACTGTGTGCATCATATCTTTAATCCATTCTTGGGAAAGATAATTGATAGTTATGTCGATGACCTGGTGGTTAAATCTTAATAGTAGTGTGATCACATCACAAATCTTAAATTGATTTTTGATAAGATATGATAGCACAATTTGAAGATGAATCCACTGAAATGCGCTTTCATGCTAACTTCAGGGAAATTCCATGGTTTTCTGGAATGACAAAGTGTCATTGAGTTTGACCGAAATAAGACTAATGTTATCTTAGCAATGTCACCCCCTAGAAATAACAGATAATTGAGGGCACTCCAAGGGAAAATTGCTTACATTCAGTGTTTCATTTTCAACCCAATTAGAAAAGATCTCCCCTTCAACAGCATAATGAAAAATTGAACCTCCAAACAATGGGACGATGATTGCTAAAAATCCTTCTAAAGTATAAAGCAGTACCTATTGCACCCATAGGTTCTGATGCCTCTATTGAAAAGGTGGCCACTTATCTTATATGTGGAATTTATAGAACACTTGTTGGATACCCACCTCAAAGAAAAGAATGATATGGGAAGAAAAAATAGTCTATATTACCTCATCTATTCAATTCTAGGTACTAAGCACCGATACACTGATGTTGAGAAGAACAGACTTTCACTCAAATTCATAGTGAAAAAAGCTAAGGCATTAATTATAGCCCCATGACGTCCAATTGGTCTCTCACATCGATTTTCTCACAAACATATTTGTTCATCTGATGCTGACATGGTGCTTGGCCTGATGGGTGGTCCTTCTTCATCAATATTACATTAAGTTTTTTTTACAAAAGTTAGTGAAAGGAGAATCCCTTGATGATCTCCTCACAGCACATCCTACCCCAGTGAATATACCAGAGGACACTAAGCTTATAGATAAAGAGGACATCTATTCTTAGGACACTCCCCAAACATGGGGTTTATATTTTAATGGTGCCTCATGAAGACCTATTATGACAAGGATGGAAAACTCAAAGCTCAATCAGGTTGTCTAGGGGATTTTATTTGTCTCTCCTGATAAAGTGGTTTTTCCCTACTCTTTTTCACTATTCTAAGACTTCACAAATAACGACGCGGAATACCATACCCTTATCAATGGATTAGAAATCACCCTATAGCTACAGATATCCAACCTAAACATCATAGGGGATTTAGATCTTGTTCTGATGTTGGTCCGTGGTGAATATTCCCTCAAGAAGAAAGAATTGTCCCCTCTCACTTGCTATTTCAGTGGACTAATGTGAGATTTCTCTTACAAACCCATGTTTCCTCATGTTCCTCAATCATAGAATACTCACATGGATACATTGGCCAATGTGGCCACCCCTAGGATGATCCTGATTAGGAAGAAACAATATTAAACATTACACATTATAGAATGGTCTTAACAATCGTCTTCTGTGATATAGAATATATCAATCATGTCAACACCACACCAAAGAGTGATGCATCAATAGTCACCCCTGGATGGATAGAGACCATAATTTTCTATCTATAAGATGGGACTCTACTAATGGATAGAACCAAAATGGAACATATTTTTTTCCATTCAGTGAAATTTACCATACTAGATAGCCCAAATGAGAATAAACCCCTATAAAAGCATGTATTTGATGGGATCCTCCCCATATTCATAGAAGAAGAAGATATTTATGTCTTCATGGAAGAAGTCCATGCGGGATCTCTCCATGCCCATTAATTTAGGACGAGGCTCTACCATCATATCAGGAGGTTATGATATTACTGGAAATCCATGATACAAGATTGTGTGGAATTCTCAAAGAAATGTCATGAAATCCAAATCCCTGCAAACATCATCCAAAAACCTCCATAATTGTTACATATAGCTAAATATTTCTAGTTGTTTGATTTTTAGGGGATCGATTTCATGGGGCAATATCCCCCAGCAACAACTAAGTAGTTCAAGTACATCCTTACTACTATCGACTACTTTTCTAAATGGGCTGAGTCTATACCCCTCAAGGTGGTCAGGATGAATAATATCATCAACATCATGAATTACTATATCATCACCTGGTTTGGAGTCCCTCGCACAATATTGAAAGACAACAACACCAAATTCTATTCCATAGAGTTTAATAAGTTGTACTAGGAGTACAACATCAAGTCCAATCACTCATCTTTCTATCATGCAGCAAAAAATGGATAGATAGAGTCCTTCAATAATACTCTATCGAATATACTCTAGAAGATAGTGAATAGGGATAAAAATTATTGGCTGGAAAGCTTCTCAATGATTTATGGGCCTACTGTACACAAGCAATGCCATACTCACTGGTGTACAGGAATGAGGAAGTGTTAACCATATAATTCCAGCATCCCACACTCTGAATATCCATTTTTGTACAACTCTTTGATGATGAAAAATCATAAAGGTAGTTGAATGAGTTGGAATGAATAGATGAGAATAGGTTTCATACAGTACAAAATCTAGGAATTCCTCATAACTAGATATCTTCGGCCTTTAATAGAAAGGTTGTCCTTCGTTAATTCCTTCAAGGAGAAATGGAGTAGGCTATGAGAACACAAATTATACCAAGAAAGAATCCCAAAAAATGGTTCCCAATTATAAAGGACCTTATGTAATACATGAGGTTTATCTAAATAGAGACTATTAGTCAGCCACTATGGATGGGGAGCATATAACAACTCCCACCAATGTGAGGCTTCTCAATAAATACATTGCGTAAGATGTCAGCCTAAGAATCTACATTAGAGAAATTCCTATCATTATTCCTGATGACATGATGTTACACTGTATGGAGTTCTTCCTAACAGTAAGATGTTAAATTCCACTTTTACATAATAACTACGCATGGCGTGATTCCAATCATCACGGGATATATAGTGACGCCCAAACGTCTTTTCTTGTGCCCAGCCATTGGATTATTTTCATTTCATAATGGGTGATCCAATGTCCTTACCACATGATGTAAAACATCATGGACTCAGAACATCCCCCTTCATGATGGGAAACCCAATGTCCTTACTGCATGAAATAAAAATTCATGGAAACATGATATCCATATTCATTCACATCGAGTTGCCTACATACTTTATTAAAGATGTTAAACTACATGGTTATTCTAGAACTATGTATGGATTTATTTTTATTCACATTGAGATACATAGGGATTCCTTGATCATATATCTTGGTATATACATTACATGATACAAAATTCCCTTATCATACCCCCTTCTATCTTTGCATTGTAGGGAAACCCATGTCATTCCTTGTTTATCAGACCGATCATAGCTCATGTGATCTTAGGAATTATGGTAGGGACGTTCCCTAATAAGAAATGCATAAAGGTACACACCATGTCTATTATGAGTCCTCGCCGAATGACATTAAAATGCATTTCCAATGTCCTTTCCCAGTGATGTTAAACTATAGGGTTTGCCAAGAACTATGTGTAGTTTGATTCTCATTCTCATGAGATATATAGTGACACCCATAATTACACTCTAGGGACCAACTACAATGTTCCGATCAATTCACATCAGTTCTCCTTCATCCTAACTACATGACATTAAAATGAATGGGATTTCCAGAACTACATATGGCTTGATTCTCACCTTTTATGAGATATGTAGTGATGCTTGAACATCCATTCTTAGGCATAGAGATAATATTTTCATTTATTCACATCATTTAACCTTCTTCCCTGCCACATGATGTTAAACTGCATTGAAAATCAAGAACAAAATGAAGCTTTATTCCATTCATCATAGGATACATAGTGATGCCTGGATATCAAATCCTCGGGCTAGCTACAATGGTCAATGAAAATAATTTCACCTCCATGTATGGGTCAGATCTATATAGAGTATTTACCATTAAAGTAATACATGTTACTTTATTTCTACCCTATAGGATACATACTGATGCTGAAATTTCCAACTCTAAGTCCAATCACAATAAAAAAATATATATATATAAACACCCTCCCCCCCCTTTGGGTATGGGTCAGACCTTTATAGGAGACTTCATTTAGAACAACATGTGGCTTGATTATCATCCTCATAAGGTATTTAGTGATGCATGAGTATCTACATTTTGTCTCATCCACAACATTTCAACACCTTCATGATAGTTCCCATATCCTTACCAAGTGATGTTAAATAGCATGGAAGAAATTCTTACTGCATGTCATTAAACTGCATGGAATTATGTCCTTACCGCATGATGTTAAACTAAATGTAAGTACACCCTTAACGTATAATGTTAAACTACATGGAAGTATGTCCTTACCACATGACATTAAAATTCATGGAATTATGTTTTTACCACATGATGTTAAACAAAAAAGGAGTGCATCATTACCGTATGACCTTAAAACTACACGGAGGAAAGTATGTCCCCACTACATGTTGTTAAACTCGGAACACCATCACCCATTTTTTCACCCCTTATCAAGGGACCACAAGAGACTTTTCCCAAAATAATAGAGAATGGGGTGATTCCACAACCTTTTAAAGCAGCTCAATCCATAATCAACACTCCTTTACTTGGGTGTCTCAGATGACCACAACCTTCTATGGACCTTGGAAAGGATATTTGGCTTCAAGGACCCTTTGCCTAACTATTCATACATGACCATGGCTTCTAAATATGCAATTATGTCTATCAATCAAATGTGTCACTCTGAAAAATGAAATTCCAATCCTCATTATCCATGACATCATTACGGCAGCACTCAACACCTCAGTGTGTTTGAACCACTCCCTTTATGACTATCACATATCATTACTCATGGCCTAAGAACCTTGATCCATGATTTACAACATTTCCATCTCCCACTTAGAAGGATGTTGGGGTGCTCTTGACCCTGAGTATCCCAATTAGGCTCTTGTATAACATCTCCAATATTAGGTCCATGTTAGTCATGACCCTAAACTACCTATACTTTTGTAAAAGATATATGACCCTGAAAATCTAGCCTATAATGGTCTAAATAGAAAGGCCTTAAAGAACCAATGAAAGATACAAAAAAAATATTTAGGTTTAAAAACCCACAAAGGGAGACCTGAGAAAAAGTCAAGTCTCCACCTACTAGATTCCTCATTCTCACAGTTTAGGAAAAAAAATAGGGCATAAATAGATAAGTCATAAAAGCTCATAGGATCTACCTAGTAGCCCTATTAAAATGAAATCTACGCTCACTAGACACCCCTAGTATAGGAAAAAGTTTTAATAATGGTTTTTCACATCTCCTTTCCACGAGAATATATTTGTTAGGTAGTGGCACAACTTTTAGAGTACTCACACCCTCCTTGGATTTTACACTTTCAATAGATCACACTTCTTGATTTGGGGTGTCTTAGTTCTTTGCAACCTTCCATGGACCATGGAAATGATATCCTACATCAAGTAACCTTTGATTGAATATGCATATAGACCACGACTCCTAGATATGGTCCTATGGCCATCAACCAAATGAATTACTCTAATAATGTAAATTCTGATCCTTGTGAGCCCTAACATCATCACGGTAGCACTCAATACCTCAGTGTGTCTGAACTTCTCCATGTATGACAATCCAATATTATCCACCTAACTCAAGAATGTTGGGTCATGATTTATAATCCTCACACCTACTATCCAATTAGATTATATATTCTTGACGTTACGTCAACATGTTTCATACCCTTTCTCAAGGACGGATTGTGACACTTCATTCCCTATACTTTGATATCCCACACCTCATGATTAGAAACCATGGGGTGTAGGGATAAAGCTTCATGTTTTAAGAGCTAATTGACCTAGGGTACTAGAACCCTTCCTGGAGAGCATTTTTTTCATATCAAACTTAATTATCTGGATGTTTGATTCTTCACCAACCTTTCATGGCCCTCAGAGTGGAGTGAAGATCATCATTCTCTTGTTATTATATCGACGCATAAAGGCCTTAACCCACCACCTAAAAGCATCTTCTCCATTCCAGAATAGAGATTCAATCCTTGTGATCCTTAGCTACACTATGATGGAACCTAGCATCTCATAATGTCCTTAGACATATGCAACATGTCTAAACCATCTCATATTCATGGACTCAGACTTTCGAGTTATTATTTAAATCACCCATATTCCAACTATCCAGGTGGATCTAGCTTCCCTAATATTTCTCCCACAATAGATATCACCTCCGTGAATCATTCATAACCCTTGGAAAAGATACTCGGCTTCAAGAGACCATTTTCTTGACTTTGTATGCAAGTCTATGGATCCTGCATATGAACCTATGGTTTTCAACCAAATGTGTCACTCTGAAAGAAAAATGACATGATGTTCCTCATGAGCCTTAGTAGCACCATGGTAGATCCCCACACCTTAGAGTGTTTTAGGTCATTCCTGGAATGTCTACACCATATCCCATTATTATATTAGGTCAGATCTAACAGGCCTTAAACTAATGTGATAGAAGGTGTGACCTAAAAGACCTTAAACAAAAGAAATATTTTGTCCAAACTAAAAGACCTTAAACTAAAGTGATATAAGGACTAAGCTAAAACACCATAAACAAAAACAACATTAGGTCTAAGAAAAAATACCTTAAAATAAATAAATAGAATGTCCAAGCTAAAATTCCTTAAACTAAAGTAGCATTAGGTCTGAGCTAGAAGACCTTAAACTAAATCAACATTAGGTCTGAGCTAAAATAACTTAAACTAAAGTAATAGAAGGTCTGAGCTAAAAGACCATAAACTAAAGAAGAATTATGTTTAAGCTAAAATACCTTAAACAAAAGCAATATTAGGTCGATGATAAAAGACCTTAAACTAAATCAATATTAGGCCTAAGGTAAAATACATTAAACTAAAGCAATATTAGGTGCATGATAAAAGACCTTAAACTAAATCGCATCAGCAATGCAGTCTACAAGGGATTCTAAGGTCTTCTATGCGGCCTTAACAAAATCAAGATAAGATATACGAACTTATCGAATATGTAAAATAATGGAGAAATATCTCTCTGAGACATATATTTTACAAGGAAACTATAATAGATTCATTAGTAAGGGATTACATGATAGTGGGAATTTGTGAACATTTCCTGAAACAAATATTCAAATCTGACCATTAATATTTTCTTTATTTTATGAGAAGGATGGGTATCACAGGTGGTTCTCATAATATCAAAACAAAAAAATATCATGCACATTATGAACAAAAGGAAACTAGATGATATCATATAATGTATAGAAAACCTATTCATTGATTACATATAAAATGAGGGATCTCCACATGATGGAGCCTCCCCTATGAATGTAAAAGATAAAATGATATTGAAAAACTTTACCTCCATTATAACATATGATTAGATGAGTTTTTAATATCATCAATCCTTCACTCTAATAAAGCCATGGATTGGAGAATTTAATAAATATGTTCAATATCCCCCTCAACAGCATGTTTCAAATTTTACACTTTGTCAACAATGATAAGTATGGCTTTCTATATCATGTTTAAGAGTCCTTACTACTCTAGCATAGTCTTTTATAGTGTATGGAGTGAATACTAAAACTAGGATTGTTTTGTCTAGTGGTAACTGATTTCGGACTGAAGATTATCAATTTGAATCTTTTTAGCATTAATCATGTTCTGATGAGTCGTGTCCTCCATCCCATGTTGGGTAGTTTCATTCATAGATTTTCTCCAATTCTGCTTCACTAAGGAGGAAACCTCAGTAGTTTCTACCCTCAATTCAATGGCTCTCCTCTATTATAGCACAAATATCACCTCCTTTACCCAAGAATGAAGGGAAGAATAGCCATATCCTTCATAGCTGAGGGTGAAAACATGAATCGAAGATGGCCCATTCAATATTTCAACTTGTCCAATGAGGTTTCTGACACTAAAATCTAGATCTCTCTCCACATATATCATCAAATTAATTGATAAAGTGACGCGGACCCTAGACCTTGGTCCAGGTTTAACTTGGGGATGGGAAAATATTTTGGAATAAGATCACTCAAAGATGGGGTTGTTCCCGTAGTCTCTAATGATAAATGGGAAGAACCATTCTCTACATTGGTAGACCCAGTAGGGGGAACTCTCAGAGCTTTAAGCTCCAAATACTCTGAATTTTGGGGTGAAGATTCTATATTAAGGGATGAAAGGCATGTCAGTTATAGGATGATTCGTGCAACATCTCCAAAATATTGTTGGATGTGACTAATTTTAGAAGCATACATTTTTTTAGTTGTATCACTAGAGGCATCCAGCCCTTCTACCCCATCCTCAAGAGAAGATGCAACTCCTTCTTGTGATGAATCAATTCATGGTATCTTTGGTGATTTTTCTACAGAAGTAATTTTCTTTCCTTTCTTAAGGACTATATGAGTAGAACATAATATCAATAGGGGAATAATAGATACCTATATAAGAACCCTCCAAAAATGCATCCTTTCATACTAGATCAAATGTTATACACACTGAAATGTCGACGTCAGGAAACGAACATGATTTTATGGGACCCTTGGTCGTTTATGCTTCTTGATTTGTTGGGTTTAGTAGTGGTGGATCTACTAAATCCACAAAACACTTATCTGTACCCTCAGAAACAAAAAAAAATCTATTCTAAATGATCCTAGTAGGGACCTATATGTTTTCAGAAAATTGTTAATGCACTACCACAATAATCCAAGATAGAGGGGAAAAGGGAATACCCCACTTATGTGAAGATTCTAGAGGAGAAGGATCTGAAAATAAATATTTTTTTTCCTTTTCTTTTTCTTCTTCCTTTCTGAATAATGGCCTCCATATGGAATTGAAGCTAGAGTCATAACCTCAGAAGTGGAAATCAATTCCCTCATCTAAGCCCCTCTTCCTGGGGACCCTTCATCATTGGTTCCCTGATCACCTCAAATTACCTCCCCCTTGTTCATACCATGGAGAGTATAATTAGGGTATGGTAGGGCCATATGATATTCATAAGCCTACCCCTATGAAAAAATAGATAAAATATATCAATATAGTTTCAAAGGAACCATGGATCCTCAAGAGCCACAATAGGCCCATTCTCAAATTTTCCTTAGTGACAGGATAACCCTTTCCATCCATAGTAATCTGAAAGGTGCCTGAGAGGACCATTTTGTTGAATCATAAAGAATAAAATATCCGAACCTAGGCACTCACCAAAACCACATCAAAATTTTGGAGGAAGTACCACACTTCCTCGAGATATTCTTTATAAAGGTGATGTCGAGTGGCACAGTGATATAGGAAAAACCCTCCAAATGCACCTCTGAGAGGTCCAATATGCCCTATAGGATGTCTTTGGAATGCCTTACCTTCTTGGCCTCCCATTGATGAGATGAGATAGGAGACATTTAATAATGATAATCTCTTATAGGCATGGTATTATATCCCTCTATCGGTAATGGTAAACATTTTACTTCCTTATGAGGTGCTTTCAGAGCTTCTACCCTTACAAAATCCAACTATGTTCCATGCCTGGGATTATATTCAGCCACTAGGGGTTGGAAAGACTCACTTATCGAATCATATAATTATCTATTGGGATATGACTGAATCCAAATATCCACATAACCTTGGTAGAGGCCAATTTCTACATCATGAAGGGGAAGGAGTATTTCATTTATAGTTTCATCTCTGGTTAACATCAACCAAAATTGGTTAGCTACCATCAGGTGTGTCACAGCTCTATCATTAATAGAACTAGGACACCTTGATTGGATTCCTGGAAATTGGAGGCTAATCCATCATGGTGCATACCACTCGCAAAAAAGGTCTCCATCGATATGGGTATAAAGAACTGCCTCATGAAGTGACATCATATAAGCACGTTCTTCAAGGATGGCATTATAATTTTCAACAAAACTTTCTATTAGAATGGGTCCCTAAATCTTGAAGGAGAAGAATTCATGGAATTTTATATAATGTATGATATCCCAATCCTTCAATATGATGGGTCTTACCCCATTAATGCATTGCAAATATGGTAGGAAGATAGTATCAGTGATATCCTGAATGTTTAGGTAGGCAAAACCCCTTAGATGAGCCCCCATCCAACCCCATAATACTTAGAAGGGGATCAAGATCTTGTAGGGGCCCTCGCCCATATAAACATGGTACTAGAGGTTGTAGAGATTTTCTAACACAAGGATCCTTATCCCAATGCGCTCCCACCTATCCATCACAGTTGTCATAATAAAAGAGGATACCCTGAATCCCCCTTTCTCCTTTTTTGGATGTAAAAATCCACTTAGGTACATGGTGAGGAAACATACTAGTTGGACCAACCGATCAATTCAAGGGACAATCTCCCATCCCTGATCTTTAAACATCCCACCTTCAACTTTAGGCCAATAAGCACTCGGTTCATTCTTCATGAGCATGGAATTCAGATTCCTGACCTATGGATCAGAACCGGTCTACTTAATGAAATACACTACCCATGATTTGAAAGGGATATATTACCTATGAACAACCCCATGTGAAAGGGTATTCTCATCTAACTTAATCATCTCTTGGGTTAAAGGAGGTTTCATTGTCACATAATCCAAAGAAGATTAAGGAGGAAAGAATTCTTCATACATACCACCAAGTATATTTACACCATAGATATATTCCACTTCCTAAAGAATAATGCCAACCATTCCAAGGTTAAGATGGAAAGTGTTCGTATCTAGGATCCAATGGCTTAATTTCTCCCCCATCAGTCTATTTTTTCAATAATTTCATGTCTGTATAATATAGATGGCCTCATATATTCCAATTTTCTTTAGCTTCCTAGAAAATTCAAAGATAATATATTGAACCTAGAAAGGCCATCCACAGTCCAGTCCCAAGATATACCTCGATCGGAAGTCCCTGCTAGATATCCATCCAAATTTTTGATTAGAGGTGGACTGCCATATTATTGAACGATACATATGGACATCCTTATCAGATGCACGATCAGTCCTTTCAATGTTTATGGGAATAAATTTCAGCAGGTGGCTATCCACATGGTCCTCTTTAGAGATAATTTTCCCCTGTAGAAATGTTCACTCAAAGAGTGTTCTGAGTTCTCTGAATCCAAGAAGAGGGTATAAATGATGACTTAAATGGGGTAATGGGAGTTTTAATAGTGATACTAAACCTGTAACGGGGTAAAATTTAGGAAGTATGATAGTTTAAGATTTTTTATCACATTAAATCCAGAAGACCCTATTGAAATGATCCAACTAAATGGTAGCAAGAGGGTTCCACCCCTTCCACTATAGCATCACGGTAGTGAACTGCTTCTCTTGCCTCCCTATTTGAAACCTTGTGAGAAGATTGATGAGAACCACAATCCATATGAAAATAAATATGTGGAACATGTTATACGAATGAAATAAATATTTTAAATGTATTATGAGGACTAGTGGCATCCAGCGCCTTGCATGACTTAGTAAGGGATTCACAAACCACATAAGAAGTACACATATCACCTAATCTCTCATGGACTCATGGGTCACATAACCTCTAAATGGAATCAAGGGAACTGCATGACCCCCTTGTAGACATGCGACCTTATTACCAAAACATGGTCATGTGAGTCACAATTGATCGAATGATTGGGACAACAGATATCGCAAAGTCCTCAAGACAATTTTATCCCTCATATCCAATGGTTGGGAGGTTACAAAAATATTATTAGTGATTGTATCGGAAAAAAATAGAAATAAATAAATCTTTTTTTTTTCTCTGATGAAACAGACTCACGGAATAGGCTCATGAATGGATCTCGCAATCAAGGATCACGGTGTGCTCTCACGATGGAGGCACTCGGTGGAGGCGAAAACGAGAGTGTTCTAGAGAAGGGGTGATGAACAGAATAAATTCCCCCTATATATAGTAAATTTTATAGAATATCTAAATTTTCCTGGTAGATGAAACATCACCTGAGGAACTAGTTCACGGCACTGCCAAAGACTCAGGTGGGCATTAGTTTTCCTCAGAACTGAGTCCTTGTCCCTATGGACATCGATCTTGAGGGGGGGGATTTGTTGATACCTATCAAATAAACATAAAAAAATAACAAATGAATAAATAATTCAATAGTGGTATTATTATCCCCACAAAAGAAAAGGAACTGGGACTTGGGGAGCACATGATCCTCAAAGGGACTCGTGATCGTGTGACCCTTTCAAGGTCACCCGAAGACTTCCCACACATCACATAACCTACTATGAATCCCATTGAGCCCCCATAAATGCACCTTCCTGATCTCATGATTGATCTCCAAAAATTTAAAGTCTTTTTGGTGAAAACTGAATGAGCATCCCCAGGTCACATGGTTTTTCATTGGATAGTGTGTGAAAACCCATCTGAAATTCCTAGAAAAATAAGGAGGAAGAATATCCAAAGGGATAAACACCCAGTGTTCATAATGATCATGTTCCATATCATCATTCAAAAGGATAATATTCCTTGATGATATCCAAGGAAACCCATGAGACTCTGTAACCTTTTTAGATTAAAAATGAGATAAAAGGGAAGAGGTGGGGGTAATTGTGGTCACTAAAGTACACGCAACATTCCCCTAGTGATTCGAAAAGCACCACGAGTCCCTGGAAACATGTCTGCCTCATATCGTGAAGTCCCTTTAACTTGTCAGCCCCAACACACAGAAGTCCTGGGTAATGTCCAAGAAACATCGCGTTTACCTTTGGATTTAAATGGAAAATTAATAGATGTTTCCATAAAATTCATGCACACCCCGACATGAACCATATCAGTCAAGCGATGCATCACCAAAAAATAGAGTAATTGTCCATGACATTTCTTATGAAATATCTCATGACTCCGAACCTTTATCCCATGAAACAAAGGAAATAAAAGAGGTAAATATAGAAGGTACTCATGGTCACTGAAAGAGATGAGATGTTCCTAGGAAGTCCACATTGTGGTCCCATGAGACCCCAGGACAAATTATCCTTGTCTCACAAAAATCCCCAAACAATTCACCAAGCATCTCACAAACTTATTTCAATAGGAACCATGGATCTCATGAATTCCCTTGGGCATGTCCATGGTTCAAGATAAAATTTCCTTTGACGTGCCTATATGATCAAGTATTAGTTAATTGGAAATAATCTGATAAAGGTAGTGTTGATGGAAGAGGCTTGAGACAATTAAAAATTAGAGGATGCACTAGAAATGACCCACAAAAAAGTCTTGCGAAACCGCGTGGTTCCATCCCACTTCACAGACTCGGGTCATGATCCATGCCAAATATGTTGCACAAATTGACAAACGTTTGGGGTGAAAAGGCCTATAAATCCCCAACCCAAACCTTAAATATAGGGTCGTATTTTTTGATTTTGGAGCTCAACGGCTACAACACACAGGAAACTCTTGAGTGAAAAAGTCCCCAGAATCAGAGCAGACTTCTCAGAGAAACTTATCACACAATAAGAAAATATTCCATAAAATAATATACCATTATAAGTTTGGGGAAATCATATTACATACATATGGTACTTCATGTTATCGTTCATAGATTACACGAAGGGCCACTGGAAAGGCGTGCGAAGAGCATACTGCATGTCTTCCAGATCATGTGTGACTCAAAATAAATTGATACTCAACAAACATAAACAATTTTGAATACCGGGGATAAAACCAATATCAAAAGTGGAATAATTGAACAAACTTAATGCTCACTAACCCTCATGTTCTTCATGCGAGTCATATAATGACATGAAATAGCACCAAGATACATCGCCTAGATCTCACCACATTCTATCAGCACGCTATTTGGGACACACAAAATTATCTTGACATGTCCAAGAAATTCACATGACCCCTTTGGGAACACCACCTTCATCTCACAAAACCTTCTAGGTTTATCACACTGTCCCTATGAAGTCCTTCAGATATATCACCTGAATCATATAATAGTGTTCGCTCATATTAGTCAAGTCCTTTCATTGCATCTAGGCATGAAAACTAAGCTCTCGCAACACCCTCCAAGAAGTCCAGTTGATAACTGTGACACCCTCCAGACCTGATGGTTAGTTCTTCGAATGACCTCCAGGGATGTTATCCAAGACACATAACATCCTTCAAACCATTTCACAATGACTCTTATGACATCACCAAATGTGTCAAGATAGGTCATGTGGTGGATTCCAAGACAAGACAATCAGGCCATGTGATGTCCCCTAGAGAAGTCAATAGGTTCATGCGACGCCCTTTAAATAAGTAGGCCAGGCCACAAGGGAATCATAGGATTTGATAGCCATGTCCATCCTCAGTGTGTAAGACCCAAATGATTCTTTAGTGTTTAAGACCCAATATAAAACAAACTATGACACCCCATATTCCTTCCATATTCAGGATACATAGGCCACCTCTTCAAGGTTGGAGCTCCATATTGATTATCTAGGTTGATCCTAGTATCCAATCCCTTATCCAAAGTAATGACATTGATCACTTTCCAACAGTTGTTTCTCACAATGATCATGGCTCACATGAACTTAAGGAGTCACCCTGATCATCTAAATATCACTATACACCCTAGGGTTACAAGGGAAATCCCAATATGCATGCCTCGATGAGTGGTATGGTATAAAACCCCCACATATAAGGGTATATACCTTTGGTCCAGTCCCAAGGGCATAGATGAACTATGAGAACTCTAATTCTCACCATAATAGGGATATGTAGGATGCCTTTCCAAGGCCTCAGCTCTATACCAAACATCCCGAGGACTATCCTAGCATAAAATTCCCATATATATTCACCATTAGACCGATCGTCTATTCCCCCAGGCTTACCAAATAGAGCATGGCTCATGTGGTCTTAGGGGGTGAAATGAACATCCCATTGGACATCATGAATCTCCACTCACGAGAGAAATCCTAGTATGTAAGCCTCTATGAGTGGTATGGTATGAAAACCCCTCATATAAGGGTATGTACGTTTGGCCTAGTCTTAAGGGAATAATTGGTCTATGATGGATCTCATTCCCGTCATAGTCAAGAAATGTAGGATGTCTCTGTGAGACCCGAGCTCACAATTTTGTTGTCTCAATGAGCACACATATGTCATCTCTGCATGACACTAAACTGCACAGGATTAAGGAAATGTGTGGGTTTTGATTCCTATAATAACTAGGATGCATAGGTAGAATAATAATGGCTCAATCCGCTCTTTGTGATATTAATCGCCTCCTTGTGTGGTAGCACATTATTATGTATTTGGTCATATGGATTCATCACATAAAGAGGTTATTCTTCATTAATGGGATGGATGAAGAACCTATCATACATACAGATAGAATCACTAATGAGACCGCACTCCCCACAGTTCATCAATGAGGCTCTCTTTCTTTGTTTAATGAGATAATTATCCAATGAATAATTTTTAGGGTAACCAATTCTGTAATGGGATTAGGAAGATATACACAAACATATCTTAAATATATAAGAGAGTCATGTAGTCTGAAAAAATTCCCCCCAAAAAGGTGTGACGAGCCCAACCTCCCATCCTCTTGAACAATGCAAGTGCACGATAGTTTTTGGGCTTAAAAACCTAGATGACCACCAGCCTTTGGAAAGTAGGTTTGTACAGAGCAACAGATGGGGGAACCATTGGGAGTTTCAGAGAAAAGTGGAACTGGTATCCCAAAGAGAAAAACCCATTCCATACCTCAAAAACTCAATTAAACTACCTTATTATATCCAATTGTGATAATTTGTGATGTAAAATGTATTATATCGGTTTGTGAGGTGGTAGTCTGTTAAACACACTATCGATGATTTTCTTTCCCAATTAATGGAAGAGGAGATAGACATCGGTCATTACATTGGAATAATAAAATATAAGTATATTTAAGATAATGGTGTTATTATTTCATTATGATTCAATAATATTTTACGGAGTTAAAGGAATAAATAAAACAAAAATGCATGGTTAAGGACTCTACCTCTTCTTCAGAGAACCTATTTAGGTTAACACCTAAAGACTACTTAGGAGGGTTTCCTAATAAAAACATGGACTATAAGAAATTATAATTTAATTTCCTAATGGTTTTGGTTTTTTATTGTCTAAACCAAAAGGTTCTTGAAGTGTGGAGAGGAAAGGTGATGAGTTTTCCTTTTATATGTAGGGGAGATGACCTAATTGGAAACCACTTGGAAATTTCCAAAAATAAAACAAAATGACAAATTAATTTCCAAGAAAATCATTAAAAATGACATTATATTTTAATTTTTGATAGGATAATGTTGAAATATTTCTATAAAATAGGATTTATACAATTTTTATTGGAAAACATACCCCTATCATTTGGTTTAACCCACCAGTAATCCATTTTAACTCTAAATGCGGTAATTAATTTTTATTATTCTTACTATTCATTATGACCAAAAATTAAGTTGATTTTATTATATAATATTAATTATACTGATTCAAAACATGGAATATATTTTACCAAATTCAATTCAAAGAATTGATGAAATTTAATTTATAATTAAACCTGCGTATGCGATGAAAAAGAGGTTTTCCAAAGAAAGGTTTTTATATAATGATTCGACATGAAAATTATTTCAATGACCTAAATTAGATTAATAATAATATAATTGAACTAATTTTACTTTTAAATAATTTTGAAACAAAATGGGAATTTGTAAATTCTTTAAATGGAAAGGCAGTTTTCAATAAAAATCCTCATTTTCACTATTCATCAAAAAATTAATCTTTTCCAAAAATTATAAAAGTCACTATGAGATAATTTTGACATATTTATTTCAAAAATGATGTTTGTTTTTTAAAATACACTTTATATATTTTGATAAAAAAAATTATTATTTTATCACAACGATAATAAATATCATTTTTGAGGAAAAATTTTATTTTTGAAGCATATAAAGACTATACTAAAAAAATTTACTTATTTATCAATGTATTTTATTTATGTAAAAACTTTATACTTAAAATTAAAATTTTCATTATTACTATTAATACCTCCATGTTTAATTGTTGGGGTTTAACGGTTGTGTTTAAATAATTGTATATTGTGTTTCGTTAAAACTCGATACTGCATGTAACGCAAGCTATGGAAGAAATTAAATTTATTTGAAAAAAATATTTCTTAAAAATATTAGGGTTTTACAATGTATATATCAGATCCCTCAAATGTACTAAATCCATAAATTGTACAATTTGACCATCATCTCTCTTATAAGTAATATCATGTGTATAATATTTGATCGTATAGACAATGTTCTACATTGGAAGACTACTCACCTAGTTGAAGTAATATGGACGAACCATAAGTATGAGTAGGTGACATGGGAACTAAAGGAATCAATGAAATAGTAGTTTCCTCATTTGTTTCCAACTTAGTGGGTTAAATGAAATTTTGCAGGTGAAATTTCTTCTGGGGGAAGAATGAAACAACCTAGAAAAAATTAATGGGATTTCCCTTCTGATTATAGAAATTTTTCATATTTATTAATGTATTATTATATAAGTCACATGAACCACATGAGAAAACCAATAAAATTTCATTATATTGACTTGAAAATTAATTTTAGAGAATAAATAATTACATAATAATTGATGTTTTTGCAGTGGGACAAAAAATATACATAAGAAAACTATAATATAAAAATTTTGAATTGTATGATACCCTAGAATGATTTCACTCATGAAAAACATAGTATAAATGAACTATAGTATTTGTAAGGAAATATTCATTTTGAAAATGAATATATATATATATAACCTTGAGGAAAAAAAGTGATTAAAGACTGAATGAAATATAAGGAATTTATATATGGTAGGGAAACCATATGACTATTAAAAATTTGATCATTGGAATAGTAATCAAATCAAGGGAATAGTAATATGATCATTAATAATAGTAACCTAGCCATTAGAATAGTAACCTCACATATGTAATTGTAAAATAATGTAACACTCCAAGATTATGAATTATATATTTTATATGAAAAACAAAAATGTTTAATAGATTTATTTGCACACAACACCAAACCAAAAATAAACCATGATATGTTAAAATAATTTTTTTTTATTAAAATATAGTAGTTCATGTAACAGGTATAAAATTAAGTAACAATATTACAAAATATATAAAAAAATGTAAAATGGAATCATGTAGAGGATGTATCCCTTTTGATGTTCATTTTTCTGAGCTTGGAAAGGAAGCAGCTTCACTGTGGATTTACTTAGACCAATATCATTCTCAACTCAATAAATTATAGTTGGATTGAAATCTTATGTGAGATAAATTCAAGCTCATGGAAATTTCCATGAGATCTATGCTAACAGAATCACCACCCTCGACTTCCACTGAATCTTACCAAATGATTAAATATCATGTATAAATATTGAAGGGATATGTAACTAGATATTAAGATGGTATAATCATTAAATTATTAATTTAATAAGTTATATATATATTACACATTTCTTATTTTGACATTTAATGAAAATGAAAGTTTATTTTTCGATAAAAATTGTTTCTATTTTTATTAAATATCAAAAAAACTAAATGGAGAAATTTATGAATTTTAATTTTATGTAATGGTAATAATTTTAAAATTAATCTTGTTAATATTATCTTAAGATTAATTTTTTGGATTTTTCTTAAATAGTTGAATTTTAGTTCAATAGTAAAAATACAGCTTCTACCGAAACTCTCACTCTTATAACATTATATTTATATAATAAAGACCTAGAGTTTTATGTAGTATTATAATTGATAAAATGTATTATTGAGGAGAATAACTATATATTTCTAAATAATATTATATATTTATAAAACCTAGGTCTAACATTTATGAACTTGTGTAACAATTTCCAATAAAAGAAAATATTTTCAATCTTTTATTTTAATTAATTTTTTTTAATTTGGTTTTGTATTACTTTGAAAGATACATGGATTTTATTTTATTTTTAAAACCAAGTTATATCATCAAAATCATAAAAATTGATTATTTTATCACACACGTAAAAAAATTTATGATTAAAAATGTACTTTTTCTAATAATATTTTTCATATTATCTGAACTAATATTAAAATTAATTTTTACCACATTAAAAAATTGATTCAGATAAAATGATTTTTTAATTTCTAATTATCATGATTAAATTAATTAAGTGGGTCATTTTAATTTTTAGGTACAAAGATAAGATACCAAGGTAAAAATTAGTTACCATGATAAAACAATTATTTTTCATGGAATGATACTTTCCAAAATATTATATATTTTTTAAAATTAAATTTTTCTATTTTAAATTTAAAATATAATATAAATTTTATAAGATATATAAAAATAAACTAACACTCATTTAATTAATAATTAATGATAAATAATAATAATAAAACTAACCATTAAAATGTTATATTTTAAAAAAAATGGTTTTCTATACATTATTTTTTAAAATTTAAAAGATACTTTTCTAATATTTAGAAACTGATTAAGGTTAAACAGATCCAAAATTTGGATTCAACGTGTATAAATTTCATAATAAGGGTTATCATATTTTTATAGTGATAAAATAATAACCATGATTAATATTTAACCAATATTAATAAGTGTTAAAATGTGTAACCAAATGTGGCTAGAATTTTACTAAATCAATTTGACACTTATACCTTCTATAATACCTTTTTTAGGCTGTAAATTAACACCTACATGTCTCACTAAAATTTCATCACCTAATTTATTGAACTCACCAAACCCACCTACCCACCATGTGATATCATTCTTGCCCCCTACACACCCTTGTTTTCAATGAAAACCCCCCTATTTTCACCTATAAAAGGAGAAGACGCCCACTAATTCACTAATCCCTCTCCACCCAGAAGGTATTTATCACAATGTTTCCTTCCCTATCCATATCTAGAGACCTATGAGGATTTATTAAGGTTCTAGGAATTCCTCCCAAGATCTCAGAAGCTACTTCAAAAGGTAAGGGTTCTCATCCTCCTTCTTTCGATTTTAATAATTATTTTACACATGAAAGATCATCCACCTTTATATTTTTAATAAATTTCAGATAATCTCCATTTAAAATTATTTTGAGGGGGAACCTTACATGGATTTTATGCCCTAGTAACTAGTCCCAATACATGGTCAATGAAGGCCCAGTTACCAGACCCAACAAAAATACCTACCATAGGTGATTAAAATTTTCTTCTCTAAAGTAGTAAACCTACATAGTTACCTAGCATGAAATCAAGATGTAGGACTGCATGACGCCAGGTACCAATGGTAGATCCATACCATCCCATTCGTCTAATTTGATATTCATAATTTTGGTTTCTTCCTTACAACCTCATTTGGGTTTTCACCTTCAGTATCTGAACCATATTTTCACTTTATTTTTATTTTTTTCCACATTTTTTTTGCACCAGCCATCTAGACATCGTCTATCAATGTCGGCATAAGTTTATGACAACTATCATCTTGGACACTACTCAATAATTATCCTAATTGTTGATATTCCACTGGATCCACTGAAGCCTCAAGTCATCAAATCCATCTATTTCTTCGTTCATGGCCTCCCTCCATTGAAGCATCCTAGCCATATTCCACAATATCACACCTAGTCCGCCCATGTTGATTATTTCCATGAGAGGGACCTCCATCACCCCGTTAACAAATGATACCTCCACTAACCTACTCCCCTCTAATAAGGATGATCGTCAATGGATTTCACTATCCCAACACGCTACCCAAGTGTGACAAAAAAATAACCTACCCTGAATAATTGGGGTTCTTCCTGGACTTAAACCAAGACTTTGATGAATGATGATGGGGTCCCTTACCACAAGGTTGAACCCCAACTTCCAAGTTATTATTTTATGATAATACCTTTTTATTTCCATATTATTATGATTCCATGCATTCATAATCAATTATTACCTATCCAAATGATGCCTTAATGATAAGATACTTCCCTTATTTCTCATTAAAACCATTTCATAATACCTTTTTTATAGTAGTCTTTATACCCAAATCACTCATTGATTCTATGAATCCTGTTTATAATTTAATCACTGCCTTTGTTATAATACTTTTTGTTTCCATATTATTATTCTTCCATTTATTAAAAATCAATCCTTTACTATCTAAATAATGTTTTATTTATGAGAGACATTCCTTATCTATCATTCAACCTATTTAATTACCCCTTTTCTATAGTTTTGATATTACAGAAATCACTCTTTGATCCTCTACCACCTCTTTCCAATTATAGAACACCAATTTTATAAGAATTTTTTTCCATGAGATTTTGTTTCCATGTGTTCATATTCAATAATTTATAATCAAAATAAACCCCTATTAATTATTGACTACCATTATCTCTCATTAGACACATTCTAAATATTTATATCTACTAAAACTCTTCCCTAGTCTCTCCTCAACCCTCTATCAACATCCTATAATCCATGGTTTTCCCAAAATAAAAAGTGAAGGGTCCTTTTGGATTCAATCAAGGTAGATTTTCCAAGTGAGAGGATGTTAGGAAAACATATAGAATGAATAAGGAACAAAAGAAATGGATTTTAGATCTAAATTTTGTTTCATTAAGATATGATTCATAATCACTAGTTTTTTATTCTTTTTGGTGTATGTATTAGACATGTATTTATTTTCTCAATTAATTTAATGAAACATAGTGAATATAAAAATCAATATCATGTTATCTCTCAAATTTATTTTCAATTTAAAAGATTGCGACACTATAAGGGTTTTGTTTAACTCAAATCCCTTTTCTTTGATTTATTATGTTCCATATTGAACATATACATATATGATTGGTTTCTTAAACCCTAAGATTTAATATTAAAATTTATATTCATATTTATAGAAATTTTATTTTTAAATTAAATGATCATACCTTGATGAATTTATTCCCTAAAAAGTATATCATTTTTTAGAATATTTCGTATCCTCTTTAACAATAGTTTTTCCTCCTTGTCCATAATCTCTTTTCCTTACAATGTCATTATTTTTATTTTGAAACCTAATTATTTTTTATCTCAAGTGACCATTTTATTTCCTTTATAATAATTTTAAAATAAATTTTTATTATCTTTTTTCCAATGTTTAATTTCAATAATGGTGTTTTAAAACATTAAAGGGGGTCTTATGAAACCACTATTAATACTTTTGGGTTAAACATTCTATTTAGTTTTATCCATTTTTCTCTATCTTATTGTCATGAATTTATCTATATGTAGTATATATTTTCCTTATATATATACCTAGTAAACTACACCTTTAATAGTTGGTGTTAATACATGTTTAATGTTCCATTTGATATTCCCACTTTTAGGTAAACCTAACATAGGAGAACTTTCTAAATTCGTATTTCATGAGAAGATTAATGTCCATTAAATTCTTTTTACCATGAATATATTTTTTAAACCCTATTTATATTATTTAAAACCATCCTATTTCTATTCATTTGTAAAGTTAAATAATAATTTATTTATTTCCTTAAAATTACTTATTCTTTGTTCCAAAAGCATTACAATTTCATTGCTACTTATCCTTTATCACTCTCATGAATTTTCCTACATTGGAAAATAAATTTTCAAGACATATATTTATTTATTAAAATACAAAAATCCAAAATTATTTAATTACTTCTTATATTGGAAGTAATTATGATATAGACTTTGGTTATGCTTTAAGATAATATTATTCAATCCAATTCTTTATCATGCTTATGATTTATGTATGGTTTCATTTCCTCATGTGTCACACGTATATATATAAATATTATGATTTTAGTTGTGTTATGGGTGGTGTTGAAATTATATAGGCCTCCAATGCATTGGGAAATGTTTTAATATCATGGGATACCATGTATGGTTTATGGGAGGTAAGCCTAATAACACTATATTATGTGGCAGGTGGGATTGTAATTATATATCCCTCCAATTAATTGGTTAAAGATTTACATATCATGAGATACTATGAAAGGGAATAGGGAGTTAACCTAATACACCATGGGACTCTATCCGTTGTTTTTATAGGAATGGAGAGTTAACCAAATAAACCATTGGACTCTTTTCACTATGTTTATAGGAATGGTTAGTGAACTGAATACACCATGGGAATTTTTACACTGTATTTATGGGAATGGGAAGTAAACCAAACCCACCATAGGACTATATCGACTATGTTTATTGGAATGGGGAGTAAACCCAATCCACCATGGGACTCTTTACACTATATTTATGGGAATAGGGAGTGAAATCAATCTCCCCTGGGACTCTATCCACTATGTTTCTAGGAATGGGGAGTGAGACCAATCCATTATGAGACTCAATCCACAAATATAGTCTTATTATTGATCCTTGACTTATGCTTATGATTTCATGTTTTATGTTTTTCCATGTATTTATGATTCTATGAACATATGATATAATTTATTTATATTGTGTTTCCAAGATTATATCACACTATTCTATAATGGTACATGTTTTTTATTATGATATTATACTCCATGATTTATAGTAAAATATTATTATTATATGATCTTTTAATAATAAATTTCCAATAATTAGTTTTCTGATATTATTATGATCTAACCCTTGATGACATGTTGATAAGTCTTCCCTTACTGAGTGTTTGTGATCACCCCTTTCTTATTTTTCCTTTCCCTATGCTTTGAAGATAATTATAAATTATGATAATTCTATAAAGAATCCTAGAATAGTTTTATTATGGAGAAATGTTCACATGTTTTGTAAAGTAATTTTCCTATGTAACTGGTCCTCAAAGATACTAAACATTAAATTCTTTGGATTGTGAGATAAAATGATTAAATTATGGAAATAATGTAAAATACTTATAGGATTATCCTAGGTCTCTATATTTGATATCATAACATGGTATAATTATTTTTTAGGATTATTTTAGTTCTATTTGAGTATTAGGATTATAGAACCTTAGTAAAAACCCAAATAATGAGTTTAAGGGTAGGATAAAATCTTAAAGTTTCGATAAAGTAGTTATTGTGTAGTTTGATAGAAATTTAAACCATATATTGATAATAGCATGTGGTTGTGGTTGTGCTATAGATGCACCATGGGGTAATCACCCTGAAAAATACTAGTTAAGTATCAACACAATCTTAACTCAGGTTTATAATGAGTGGGCCTAAAACTATCTGGCTAGACACTCTAAATGGATATGATTTCTAAATCATAAACACTTTACAAGAAATGATGAAGGATTTATTATGTCAAGTAATTAGGTTAATGAACATGAGAAAACCTAACCTAAAGAAACCTAGATTGAGAAAACTTTGATTTTGGTTGAACTAAAATAAAATGTAATAATTTCAATGAGTAATACTTTTTATGTAATTCTATTACAAAAATCCTCTTATGTTTTTCCTCACTCATTTTAAATCCTTTTGGTTTTAGTAACTCAATTGAAAAGGAACCAAGTAAAAATTGGTTACCATGGACAATATAGTTATTATACCAATTAGAAACCTAAAAGGATCAGAACTAAAGTAATAAATCTTATGATTATATTAAACAAGTTATCAAATTATGATTAAAAATGTGAATATAGTATAATTGTCAAAGAAACCAAAGAATATATAGAGTCTCACAAAATTTCATGTGGTGAAGATGATAAAGTAAATAATTCTAAATTTCTTACATGTTAAAATTTTGGGAATAATCACCATGGAAAATCACAAAAAGGAACTGGAATATTATTTGTTTAGGAAAAATGAGGTCATAGATCAACAAGTTTTCAGGAAAGAATAGAGAAATCAGTTAACATGGTCCAAGGGAAAGATGTGTTCCATAGTTGTTCCTATGCTGTTTAGTTGTAAACCACTTTTAAAAAATATCTTATATTATGCCTATATTTTAGATACCGTTAACTATTTTTTTAGTGATTAATAACTAAAAATGTGAGGCTGCAATTGTTTTATTTGAGAGAATGTAACACTATGAGATTTTAAATTATATAGTTTCCATTAAAAAAATGTGTTAAATAGATTACTTCACATGAAACACAAAATTAAAATGAAACTTTTATATGTTAAAATAAAATATTTTCATTATAATATAGTCGTTAAATTAGTGAGTATAAAAATAAGTAACCATGTTATTAAATCTAAAAATAAAAAGGAAATAAATGGCATAGGGTAGTAGAAATATACCCTAGGAAGTTCATTTTTCTAATCTAGAATAATTAGTTAGCCTCACTATCGTTTTCCCTAAATATTTCCCACGATGAACTCAAAAAAATATAGTATGATCAAAATCACATACGATAGAAATTCATGCATAGTGTGATTTCTATATGATCTCTACCTACAAAATCACCAAACTTGATTGCCACTATATCTTTCCTTATACTTAGATCTTATGTGGAGATCTTAAAGGTATTTGTAACTAAAAATTAGTATGATATAATTAGGTAATTATTAATTTAATAAGATATATCTATTTCACACATTTTATGTTTGGACTTTTAAAGAAAAATTATGTTTATTTTTCTATAAAAATAATTTTCATTTATATTTCATATATATAAGATAAATTTAAAAAAAATAGAATTTTAATTTGATAAAATCAAATAAATTTTAAATTAATTATTAAAATATATATTAGGGTGAATATTAGGGATTTTTTTTCAAAATAATTTTTTTTGTTGTATATTAAAAATACAATTTTTACCAAAACTATATCTTTAATTTAATTATAATTATATTAGGAGTAATAAAAAGTTTATATTACATTATTATTATTCAAATATGTTTTTATAGAGTAAAAATATACATTTTTAAATACTATTATAAATTATAAAACCTATTTTTAACATTTTGTGAATTTGAGTAATATTTTCTAATAAAAGAAACTATTTTTGGTATTTTTTTAATTAAATATTATTTTGATAAAATTTGGTTTTGAATTTTTTTAATGGAAAATAAAAGTTATTTTTTATAAAAAATTAATTTATATTGGGAAAATTAAAATCATTTTTAATTTTACCCTACACGTAAATGTTTTATGTTAAAAATATACTTTTTCTAATAATTTTTTTCATGTTTTTTATGCTAATATTAAAATTATTTTTTACCAAATTTAGAAATTTAATTAGAGAAAATTATTTTAATACTTTTAATCATATTTATCCAATTAATTAATGTGGTAAATTTATTTCTTATCCATAAAATTTGATTACTAAGGTAAATATTAATTACCATGGAAAAATTTTATTTTTGAAGGAATGACACTTTTCTCAATATTGTTTATTTTTAAAAAATTAAATGTATATATTTAAAATTAAGAATATAATGTAAATTTTAGACATATATAAAAAAAGTAACAATCATTTATTTGGTAATAAATGTTATACAAAATTAATAAAACCTAACAATTGAAACATCGTCTTTTAACAAACACGATTTTCTATATATTATTTGTTTTAATTTAAAATTTAATTTTATCATATTTAGAAATTTAATTACGTTAAATGGATCCAAAATTATGATTTAGAATTTAAAATTTTGGTAGTATGATTTTTATTATGTTTTTAGTGATAAAATAATAATTATGGTTAATATTTAATTGAAATTAATAAGTGTTAAAATGGGTAATATAATATGGCTCAAATTTTAACAAATCAATTTAACACATAGACCTTATATAATAACTATTTGATTTTGAAAATTCATACCTACATTTCTCACCTACATTTATCCATGTAATTTACCTAACTCATCAAACCCACCAAACCTCCTTGGAATACCATTCTTACCCCTTACCTAACTTTATTTTCCATGAAGAAACCCCTTTTCACTTATAAAAAGACCTCACTCCCTCCCATTATCTCATATCTCTCCACCCAAAAGATATTTATCATATATTTAACTTTATTTTACATCCCTAAATCCATCCCAACTAGTTCCTATGGTTCTAAAGATTCATACCAAGCTTTAAGAATCTCTTTAGCAAGGTAAGGGTTCTCCTCCCCTTTTTGATTAAAGTACTACTTTTATGATAATCCATTTTTATTTCTATTTATTTATACTTAAAAATGTTCATAATATATAATTTAATATAAAATGATACCCTAATAATTATATATAATATTTGTCTATCATTAAACCCATTTCATTACCCATTTTTTTATAGTAATCATGTTTTTGAAACCACTCATTCATTATCTCCCTCCTCTTTTTAATTCAAGAACTTTCTTTGTTATAATACATTTTTCTTCTATATTATTATTATTCCATGTGTTAATAATAAATATTTTACTATAAAAAGTATTCTCTATTCATGATAGACTTCCCTATTATCTCATTAAATCCATTTCATAATCCATTTTGTATAGCCATAATGCGGCCAAAATAACTCCTTGATCCTCTCCCTCCTATTTAAAATTCAAGAACTTCCTTTTTTATAAGAATTTTTTTCCATTATATAATACTTACATTTATTCACAATAAATCCTTTTAAATACAAAAGATTCCATATTGGTGAGATACTACCCTTCTCTCTCATTATACCCATTCCAAGGCTTTAGATTTGACAAAACTCTTCCATAATATCTCCTCAACCCTCTTCCAACTTCCAAGAATCCATTTTCTTATTAAAAATCAAGATAAGTAGCATATATTATTCAAACAAGGGATAAAATCCAAGAAATATAATGTTACATTCATGTGTAGAATGAATCAAGAACTAAGGTGAGTGTTTTTTTATCTCAATTTTGTTTCATTGAGATATGATTTGTATTCACCACTTGTTTATTCTTTTTTATGTATACATTGGAAAAAAATTAAAAAAAATAAATGAAATATAGGTTACCTAAAAATAAATATCACGTTCTATATTCCATGTATTTTTAAATTGAAATATTACAATGTTGTAAGGATTTTATTTAACTCAACACCACTTTCTTTGAGTTATTATGTTCTATATTGAACTTATACTTCTATGATTTATTTATTCCACCTTAGAAATTTATATTAAAAATTATATTACTATCTTGGTAAAATGTAATTTTATATTCAATGATCTTACTTTGATTATTTATTCCAAAAAAAGTACGTCATTATTAAAAATATTTTACATCTTTATAAAATATGGTTTCCCATCCTAGTCCATAATTTTCCTCTCCTCTAATTTTATCCTTTTTAATTGGAATGATAATTATTTTTTATCTATTGTGAACTTAATATTTACCATATATTATATTCAAAATAATTTTTTATTATCCTTTATACTATATGGTAATTCAACAATAGTTTTTTAAAACATAATAAGGGATCTTCTAAAACCGCCCTTCTTACTTTTTGGTTACTCATTATCTTTCATTTTCCTCCTTTTTCTTATCATATTCTCATGTATTTATTAGATATGTTAAATATATGTTCATTACATATATACCTAGAAAATTATACCTTTATTTTTTTGGTTAATACATGTTTTTAATTCCCTTGTAAATTCCCACATTTAAGTTAACCTAACTAAAGGGAATGTTCTGATTTGTTATTTCCTAACAAGTGTTGCCTATATAAAACATTTTTCACTAAGAATAGATTTTGAAAACCCTAATTATATTATATAAAATCATCCAAGTTAAATTATTCTTTAAAGAAAAATAATAAATTATTCGTTCCTTACAAGATCATATGATCATTTCAAAAAACACCACTTATGGGGTATATTTTTATTCTTACTTATCCTTGATCCTTCTCATGATTTTTCTAAATTAAAAACTCAATTTTAACGAAGTATGTTTCTTTATTTAAATATGATCATCCAAAATGATTTAATTCCTTAATCCCATGGATATCATTATGATATATCCTTCTTTTATTATTTGAGATAGGATTATGAAACCCACTTCTTTTTCATGGGTTTTATCATGATTATGCTTTATATATGGTTTATTTTCCCCATATGGTACAAGTATGCATGTGTATATTATTATTTTCACTACTTAATGGGTGGGACTAGAATTACATAACACTACAATTCATTAGGTAATGTTGTCATCTCATGAAATTCCATGTGTGGTTCACAAGCAGTTAGCCTAAGAACAATATGTTATGTGATAGGTGGGCCTAGAATTATATATCCCTCCAATGCATTGGGTAAAGATTTGAATATCATAAGATAATATTAAAGGTAATGGGAAGTGAACCAAATAAAAAATGGAAATTTTTCCACTATTTTTCACCAACCAGCTGGTGGAGGTCCACCATCCTATAGGTTGTAATATCCAGTAAGAAGGTACTTATAGGGGGCCACCATCTACCCAATAAAGGCTACCAGGTATTCAGTGGTGTCGGGTTAGAAGCTTTGAGTACTGAATTTATGGTGATACAAGCTCATTTAACTTGGAATTTTTTTCACTAAAATATCCCCAAATGATTATTTCACATTATATAAGGGTTTAGAGACTAGAAATAGAGTGTTATGGTGGCCTTGTAAATATTCACAACAATATCTTTATCAATCGATATCCAATTCCAACATGCACCATTTCTGATTTTCTCTCATAATTTATCTCTTTCTAAAATCTTATTTATTATTTAAAGAGTGTATTCAAAATTTTATATCTTACTCACTATCATTATTTACTTATTATCTCTTAGTGTCTCATAGTATTCTTTGTGAGATTAAAGACTAAGCTGAAAATTTATTACTCCTACAGAATCTTCCTCATCTTCATCTTTCTTCTATATTTTGTGCTTGGTCCCATTGAAGTACAGGACCATGGTTTTTTTTCATTTCCTTTGAACAGTTTTGATACTATTTATTTTGAGGTTTCTAACATCATCACTAAAAAGAAAGTGTCTATTATATCTGGTTTCTTGCTAAAACCTAAAAATCAATGGATAATTTTGGTATCTTGGGGACTAATAAATCCACAGGACTAACATATTAAATACTTATTCAATTAAGTTGGTATATATCAGGGCTTTTTAAGAGTATTTTGTGAACTTACATACTGAATATATTGTCTTATTAACTTTCTATAATTTCATTTATTTATCACATTCTTTTGTTCATTTATTCAAAAATAACCTATTAATCATTGTTATTTTTTAAACACCAATTTTCTATTGTTATACACTCTTTTATTATATATTTTTAGTTTATAATTTTATTATTATTTTTCTTTCTTCAAAATTTTTTCATTTATGCAATATTTTGTTTTGTTTTTTTGACTATTTTCCATTAGTTTTTTTGGGATGTTCACCACTTACATTTTACCCTACTCCAACCAACATTTAGTATCAAAGGATTTTTTTTATTTTTTTAATTAATTTCTTTTCAAATTTATTTGATGTTTTTATCTTCACAATCATTAACTGAGTTTTCAAATAAATATCTCTTTTTAAAATAGTTTTTTCAAACACCAATTGTGGTCCTGAAGGAAAATCATTAGGTTATTCTCCATTTCTTATGGTATTAATTATGATTATTAGAAATCTAGAATATATAATTTTATTATTTCTGTTTGATATCCTAGTTATAAGATTGATATGCATGGATATACTCTTTCTTCTAAAAAAGAAGAAAAATGGACATCTAATTATATTTCTTCTTTTGAACATAATAGTAATGTAATGAATGCATGAAATTATTTTTTAGATATTAATGAGTTTACTAGAGTTTCTTAAGGAAACACACACATGAAATATAAAAATTATTTGAAGTTACTCATGAAGGTACAAATAAAGTTAAGGATACAAATCTTGGCATGTATAGGCAGTGAATTGAGAGTTTATCTATGAATACTAATGAGTATATCACTACTATGTTTAATAGATTTACTGATATTTTTAATGGCCAAAAAGATATTGGTGACTCTATTTATATAAAAACATTATTCAATAAAATACTTTAGGTTTTACCAAGTAATTGTGAACTAAAATTCACCTTAATCTATGAAATTAAGCTTGTAATTTCTTTATCAACATTTAAATGAAATTCGAAAATGAAAAAGGCAAGAAATTATTTTCCATTAGAAGTAATAATGGTGTATAATTTGATAATAAGGACTTTGATGAGTGTTGTGTTTCTCAAATTTATAATCACTCTCTTTATTCTCCTTGAACACCTCAAAAAAATGGGGTTGTCAAAAATAAAAAAGGACCCTCCACAAAATGTCTAGGACTCTTTTAAATGTGTTTTCCATTCATAAATACTTCTAGGATATGATTTTAAATAATGAATGCTTTTTCCATAATTGTGTTCATATTATACCCATCATAGTAAAAATTAACTTATGAGAATTAGAGAGGGAAAATTCATAATTTGGCCTCTTTGAATTCTTCATTTGTAAATGATTTATCCTTAATACCAAAGATGGTCTAGAAAATTTTGAACTAAAATATGATGAATGAATTTTTATTAGGTACTAAAACTTAAGTAAATCTTTTTTAGTCTTAAATAAGAAGACCAAGACCCTAGAAGACTCCATTCACATCAGATTTGAGGAAAATATTCCTAAATCTCATCAAAAAAGTAATGATGATATTGTCTAAACTAGTTTAAAATTTCTAAAACCTCAATATTATAAAGAAATTGAATATTATCTAGATTCCCCAACCACTCCTTTACATAAATCTTGGATTCAATCTAAATACCATCATATTGATAATGTTATCATTGAACTAAGTGGTTTTTTAAATAAATTTGATGAGAAAAGAAATTTTATACACAATAAGCCTATAATTGTTTCAATAGGCTATAAAAAATAAGATTTTATCTATTATACTGTAGAATTTTCACCCATGGATACACACGAATCCATTAGAATCTAGTTAGCATTCACATATCATTTTAATTTTAAATTTTTTCAAATAGATATAAAAATTTATTTTCAAAATGGTTTTATTTCAAATAATACTTTTGGGGACCTACCACCCAGTTTTGGAGATCCTAAAATTTTAAATTCAATTATCAAGTCAACCAAAGATCTATATGGTTTGAAACAAGTCCCTCAGGTTCGGTATAAGAGGTTAACTAAATTTCTTTTATCAAATTACATGAAAATTTGAAAATATAATCCAAAATATTTCTCAAAACTTTTTTATATGATTTATTAGTAATTAAAATTTATGATGATGGTGTTATTTTCAATACAAATAAAGGAACTCTTTGCAATGATTTTTTAATTAAATTAATAAAAATATTGAAATGGGTTTTATGGGAGAACTTAAATTATTCCTTGGTTTTCAAATTTCTAAAAATTATAATAGATCCGTTTAAAATGAATGTAAATACAGTAATGATCTTCTAAAGAAGTTTTTCATGGATCATGCTATGAAAATTAGAATTACTATTAGTATAACTTGTAATTTATCATTGGATAAGTCCAAGAAATCAGTAGACAACAATATTTATCAAAGTATGATTAGAAATAAACATTACCTTATTGAAACTCATCTAGAATTCATGTTCAATGTATAACTTTGTACTCATTTTCAATAAAATCCAAATGAATCTCATTTATAATCTCTCACAAAAAAATTCAATTATTTTAAAGGAAATAAAAACATTAGATAATTTTATCCTATGGAAACCACCTTTAAAATTTCTTGTTTTTTATTATGATTTTAATGAATTCCAACTATATAAGAGAAGTACCGATATAATATATCATCTCTTAGGAAATTCCCTCATCTCTTGAAGTTTTAATAAGGGAAAAACTATTTCCCTTTCTATAGACTAAGTGAAATACAGATTTGTTGTAAGTTGTTTCACCCAAGTTATATGGATGAAACATAATATTTCTGAATTTGGGATAATATGTTATTTCATCTCTATCTAGTGTGACAACACTAGTGTGATTATTATTTTCAAAAATCATACCAAACACTCTCATACTAAGATCAATCAATAAATATGCCATTTTATATGACTTTACATTCAAAAAGGAGATATTGTTCTTGACCTTTTTTGGACAAACCATCAAATTTCCAATATATTCACTAAACCCCATCCTCTTGATCAATTTTACATCATCAATGGTGAGTTTTGTATGATAAAATTTTGATTATAATGTATTAATCACATATAAATTTTGAGATTTTTTCAATTTATTTTAAAAAACTTATTAAAAAATGGATTTCAAACTAATAAAACGTTTTTAAAACATTTCATAATTTTAGAAAGGTAAGTGAGCATAATTGTAAGATCTCAACTCCATAAGGTATATCCTTTTTTTAAATTTTGGTTTCAGTCCCTTATTGTTTTATTAATTAAATATTGACTAGGGTTATGAGGGTCCTAAAGGGTTTTTTAGGGTTTTAGGGCATGAAAAGAAAGAAAATTGGTCCAAACTATGCAAGGCGCACAATTTTCGCATGGTTAAGTAAATCATGCAGCTTTCCCAGGAAAACCATGAAACCTTGGATAATGGAATTTCACCTAGTTGGTGCATAGATAGTCAAACAATGTAGAGATCCCTAGGTAACTGTGTCACCTCACTCCCCTTAAAAAGTTTCTTTTACACGGTTTTCACATTATTTAGGAAACTGTGTAGAAAAACTGTGTGCCCCATTAAAAGTTGAAAAAAATGTAGTTTTTCTATCTCATGATATTTAAGTTCTCTTCGATTTTTCCTATCATTCTTCCCCTCTCAACCATAATGATTAACTGAAGCTCCAAATTCTTCCAAAGGGTTGTTCTCCTTCAATTATGGGCCTTCTGGAGCATTGTTGGTTGAAGATCAAAGCTTTAGGTAAGTATAATCTCCCTTTTTCTTCTCATTTCTGAATTAGGGCTTGTATCTTGGGATATATTTTTTTTAATCCCCAAAAACCGCTTTATCTAGTGAATTATAGGTTAAGGATTCAAGGGGTTCTTGAATCTAAATCTAATGGAATGGTTAAGAGTGCATTCAATAACATTTTCAAGGTACGTGATCTACAATTCATATCCCATAGTCGTTGAGTTGATTTGTGAATGCTTGGTTTCATAATTGGTTACCTATTGTTGTGAATTTTATTCATTTCATGAAATTTTGTAAACTTTGAGTCTAAATTATGAATTTAACCCCTCATGATCCGTATGGGATGCATTAAGGATGACTTGACCAATTTAGGGCCACCAATGAGGTGCACTGGTATTCCCAAACCAAGACATTGGTAAGGTTAAAAGTAAATTTGATGTGTCATAATGTAAATCCCATGTTGAACATGTTAATATGGTTTTTTAAGATGAAAATTTAGTAATAATAGTTATTCCATGGGATGATAATGGTATAAGGGGTTTCTTGACATGGCATGGTAAATGGGTTAATTTAGTTAATAGAGATTGGGTTAAATGGATTATGAATTATTTTGAAACCCCTAAGAAGGTTAGTGCCTCCTAATTGAAGATCAAGTTGAATGGGATAATGGCTTTTTAATTGAAGGATATGTAAATAGGAATTCATAAGGAAACTTATGAATATGTTAAATGAGTTAATATGTGGGAAATGATGAATGAGTTATGTGATTTAACATATGGAAATGGTTGAATATGTTAAATGGTTTAATGGATGGAGATCAATGAATATGTTTAATGAGTTTAGGCATAAGAAAATGGAAATGGGATAAAAAAAGTAATGTAAATTGAAATGTGTTAATGTGTTGTGGAATAATATTTATTTCCCATGTTTATTGTTGTGGATTGTGATTTTTATTTGTATTGGTTGTGTTTGGTTGTGATATGGTGTTAGTGTTGAATGTATATATATATATAAGCATGTCCACATGGCATGGTTTTTTGGGGTATTGACAAAGGTTCTTCACCAATGGTTCATGTTAGACTGAGGCACTAAACACTACTTCACAATGCATGGTTTAGGTAAGGGGATGGAGCTCTATTCCCCTAATGTTTGTATCCAAACCTGACTAAGTCTTTGAGGTGAGAAAAATGTGTTTGTTGTGATGTGTTTATACCTAGTGAGATAGGTAATTGAATTATTCCATTATTCATAATTATTAATTCCTTAAACCCTTGTATGAGAAATGTAAATTCCTAACCCATGGAACGCATGTTGAATGAATTTAGTAAGGAATAATATTCAATGATGAATTCAGTACTAAGGATAGAAATGGTTAGCATATATTGTTTTCATTGTTCAAATATTTTATCTGTTATGGTTCTCTTTGGTACAAGGGGTATAGTATCTCCACGTGACTTATTAGACCCTCACTTCTAGTCAACAACCTCTAGTATACGGGGAGGTGTCCTTAAGGACATTTTGCAACCCATCTCAGAGCATCGATTAGTGGCTTCTGGGTAAAGGATGATACAAAGTGGTATTAGAGGAATGGTTTTTTCCTATGGTATTATTATTTAGAATGGTATATGGGAAATTAGGATGTGTTGGGCCTTGTCAATGAGCTTTTTCCTATGATTCTATAACCATGTATAAGGGAAAACCCAAGTCACCCAGGGTGGGAATTGTTGTTTTTATGTGTGTTATGCCATTTGATGATATTTCACCACGGGGTGATGCACTTATTGTGTTATGTGACTATTTAAATATATTTTTCTCATGGTAGAAATAGTATGAGGTTGTGCATCCATTTGTCATTTTAGGCACCTAGGGATATAGGTGACATGCAACGTGTAAGGAACGCATGGGTTGGGTGTGAGGGGTAAGAAAAGTATATTGCATTTGATATTCTTGAAAAATTGAAGAAAATAGTGACTAATAGAATGTTGAATATGGGTAATAAGGGGAAAATATTGACTAATGATTAAATAAATGTGATTAACGAAATTTTGTAAGTGAGTTAAAAATGTTGAATGTAATAAATTAAAAAAATGGGGATATGTGCCTAGGAGGAAAGGTTCGCATCATGAGTATGGAAATAGTTTTGAAATGGTGACCAATGTAAGAATTTTAACTATTTAATTTGGTCTAACCCCTGATTAGACATGACCCATGGTGGGGATGTTGAGTCTAGATGTTGGGATGTGATGATGACCTATGGGGTAATGTATATGAATGGGTTGGTTATGGCTAGTAGACAGCCTCCTTTTATATAGACTGTGGAAACTTTATGTTATGTGTTATAAACCTCAAGTTTGGAATTGTAGATAAATTCCACCATAAATTTCTATGATAGTTGAATGGAAAGAGTATTTTTTGGGAGAAAAATAATCCAATAGTGGAGAAAGAAAATGTGGATATTTAGGATAATATGGAAGATTATTTCCATGAGAAATTTTCACAGTTCATGCAGATGATGGGATGGGACCCAGGGTTGGTTGTTCTGAGTATGTTCGAGTTGACTACTGAGTTTTAGTTTTAGTACCCACTAAAATTTAACAGATATAGTGGTCCATAGGTATCTGAGTTTTGGATAGAGTCCATCTAGATGATTCTTAATAATTTGGAGACTCCTTTTGAGAAGTGAGTCAAGTTATTAGCCTATATGTTGTGAGGTCATGCGAAGCACCAGTACGACATCACAGTTAAAACTATGTTGTCTTAAAGAATTTTATTGAAAGGATTCTATGAGAAGTTTCTATAACACCTATATCTATAAACCTTTAGTTTGGAGAAGGAAATGAAGTTTATGAGTTTGACCTAATGGGTTGTGTTGGTAATGGATTATGTTAGTTATTTCACCGACTTACGAGGCTTCATTCAAACATTGGAAGGGGTGATTCAGCTATGGAAAATGTTTCTAGGATGGGATTGGGAATGAGATAAGGTCCTATGTGATTATATTTCATTTGAATAGATTTACAGAGGTAGTAGATCAGGACATTATCTCATAAGGGAACCTGAAGGGAGATTCAAGTAGTGGACTTCTGGTAACTTTTGGGTGGACAAGTGGTGTGAATTATAAGGTAAAGAAGCATCATTTTGGTATTTTTCATTTGGTTGGAAGTGAATAGAGTAGTCAAAATAGAGGGCTAGCCTCTCAAGGTGGGGATCAGGTGTTCTGTTACCAGCTTGGTAAGTTGGGGCACAATCGTGGTCAGTGTCCTCGACCACCAGTTGAGTGCCAGTCATGAAATAGTTTGGGACACGTATAGAAGTTCTACAATAACCCTCGATAGGTGGGTACAAATAGAGATTATAGGCTTATGTTGAGTGTAGGTAGGTATTTTTTTACCCAATATCAGGTAGGCAGTCTGAGTTCCACGGGCTTTATAGATTGGGGTAGTGGATGTGGTACTCCATGGTGAGAGCATCCATACTAGAAAGGTAGTGTAGTACTAGGTACTCAGTCAGGAGCCTAAGGAAGAGGGGAAGGTTAGATTCCCGTAATTCATTGTACAATAAGAGATGGTGAGGTTGGACCGTATTCTGTTTGAGTTATGATCCTTATATCTTCCATACCTAATAGTGCCTTGTTTAACATATTCTGTATGCACTATTTTATCTCAGCTTAGTTTTTATTTGTTTTAGGCCTAGTAGTGGAACATGTTCATGGGTTTATGTTAGTTGATAATACTTGGGAGGTGTGATCTTAGGATACTAAACAATTTAATGGTTTTTCATTTGAGATTCATGGGTACCATTTTCTATGGGGCTTATTTATCCTCAAAATGTATGGTTTTGACCTGATATTGGGAATGGATAGGTTGTTGTTATATCAAACCCATATCAACTGTTACCATCATCAGGTAATGTTCACATCTCTTGAGGGAGACACTTATGTTCTTCAAGGTGGGTGGGATGTTTAGGCAGGCCGCCCTAGGCTATTTTTCTAGTAACTGGGAGAACTCACAACCTAAGTGTATTTTCTTGTTCATGATAATGGGGGAGTAGAGTATAATGTATTTCATCTTATGGTGGATCATTTTCAGGATGTTTTTCCGTAGATATTTATATGGTTTAAACCTAAGATAGATGTTAATTTCATGATAGAGTCACTTTCAGGAGTGGATCCAGTTTCCATTCCACCATATATAATGGAACTGTAAGAACTCTAGGAGCTTAAAATTAGTTGGAGTAGTTAGAGAATAATGGATTTATTCATCCTAGTATATCACCTTGGGGATATCCAGTGTTGTTTTCTAAGAAGTATAATGGTTGAATACAATTTTTTCATTGACTATAGAAATCTGAATCAGATGACAGTAAAGATTAGATATTCTATCCTTCAAATTGTTGATATATCTCATCAACTAAGAGATTATTCCGTGTTTTATAAGATTTATTTAAGGTTTGGGTGTCACAAGGTGAGGGTGAGGCCTTCTGATATACTACGAACAACCATTAGGAGTAGGTATAGATTACATGAGTTTGTGGTGATGTCGTTCGGGTTGAATAATGTGCCAATAGTGTTCATGGATTTAATGAATCAAATGTTTCACCCTAATCTGGATCAGTTTTTAGTTGTCTTCATTGATGAAATATTGGTGTACTCTAAAACTCAGTATGATCATGCTAAATTTCTTTACATCACCTTGAGTACACTAATAGATCATAGGATATATTCCAAGCTATCCAAATTTCAATTCTAGATTGATAGGGTGAATTTATGAGGTCATATTATCTATGAGGAAGGTGTACCAGTGGACCAGGAGAAAGTTCAAGTGGTTGTGTCTTGGGAGTAGGTGGTTGTGTCTTGGGAGAATCCCATGAATTTTTCTGATGTCTGAAGTTATTTAGGATTAGCAGGATACTGTATATGTTTTTTCAAATATTTCCCTCATTTGGCAGTTCTACTTTCAGGCCTGACCAATAAGGGTATTAGGATTGAGTGGTCATACGAATGTGATACTGCTCTCCTGAAGCTAAATAATTGGTTGACTACCACACCAATCCTGAACTTACCTGAATCGGGTAAGAATTATACTTTTTTTTTGCGATGCTACTATTGTCAGGTACTGATTAGTGTTGATGCAAGATAATCGGGCCATTTCATATAGTTCACAGTAGTAGAGGCCTCCTAAAATAAATTATCCTACCCATTGTATTTAATTTTCTTTAGTGGTTCATGCCATAAAATGTTAGTGGCATTACTTATTAGGATAATGATTTATGGTGTATACAAACCATAAAATTCTTTAGTACATTTTCTCTCTGCATTATTTGAATATTCAACAGTGAAGATGGGTTGAGTAAATGAAATACTTTGATTTTGAGCTGATTTATAACCAGGTATGGGAAATAGTGTTATAGAAGCTTAGAGTCAAAAAACTAAATTTTAGGATGTTCAGAAGTTCATCTCTGAGTGGAAGATGATGTCGTTGTTTGTGGATATGCACCTGGAGGTATGGGATGTCCATTAATAGATGACCCTTTCATCCATATCAGTTAAACCCATGTTTTCAGGCTAGGTCAAGGAGATTCATCTTGAAGATCCAGAGTGTTTTTCCATGATTGAAAGTCTTAAATGTGGGGATCCACCTCTTAGTTGGACTATTGGTGATGATGGAGTTTTTCGTGTTCATGGTCGACTTGTGGTGCTTATGGGTATACGAGAAGAGTTGACGTGAAATTTTCATGCATTGAAGTGGATAGTGAATCTTGGTTTGACTAAGATGTATCATGATCTTCATGGGAAGTATTGGTCCTCAAAAATTAATAAAGAGGTTGCAAGCTTTTTGGAACTATGCCTTACTAGTCAATAAGTTAAGGATGATAATCAGTGCTCGGGTGGTTTGTTACAATCATTTCCCATTTCGAAATGGAAGTGAGATGATGTGAAAATAGACTTCATGGTAGGTATTTTGAGGATACCTTGGAAGATTGATGAAATCTGGGTAGTTTTTGATTTATTGACTAAGGTGGTCCATTTCATACCAATCCAAGAGACTTTCACTCATAATCATTTGGGTGAGTTATATGTACAAGAGATAGTGTGGTTTCATGGTGTATCAATAACTATAGTTTTGGATCATGATCTGCATTTCACATCATGCTTCTACAATGGATTATAGAAGGTTCTTAGTACCTAGGTGTTTTGAGTATGAATTTTCACCCATAAATGGATGGACATTCAGAGCATATGATTCAGGTGTTAGAGGCAATGTTGAGGGCTTATGTCCTAAATTTTAGTGGTTTATGGAAAAAAACAATTGTCTCTTGTTGAGTTTTCCTGCAACAATATTTTTTAGGCTATTATTCATATGGAATTATTTGAATCACTCTATAAGAGACCATTTATATCTTTGTTGTGTTAGTTAGAGGCTAGTGAGTCTAAGCTGTTGGGACCGAGCCTCATGTAGGAGATGTCAGAAAAGGTTTAATTGATTAAAAAATGCATGGAAATGGATCAGAGTAGGCAGAATTAATATGCAGATCAGTGTCATTGACCCCTTTATTTTTTAGTGGTTGATCGTGTGATCCTTCTAGTGTTTCCAAGGTTGGGTCACCATTGGATTCAGAAACAGGGTAAGTTAGCACCCAGGAATGTGGGACCAATCAAGATTGTGGAGAGGATCAGACTGGTGGTGTAATGATTGGATCTTCCACTAAATTATAGTGGTATACAAGATTTTTTTCATGTGTCGTAGCTTTGATAGTATCACCTTGATCCATCTGACATGAGTTTTATTGAGGGTTTTGATCTTGAGTAGGATGGGTCCTTTAAGGAGCATCTGGTTCGTATTGTGGATCCTATTGAGAAGTTATTGTGGGGAAAGAATGTGTTATTGGTTTGCATTTTATGGAAGAATGGTAATGTTTTTGAAGATACAAAGGAAAGAGATTCATATTTTAGACTTAATATCCTCATCTTTTTACCTTGGATGCTCAGTGATACTCGGTAAGAGAAGCTCGAGGATGAGTCATTATATGGTGAGGAGAGTAAGATCCTGACTCCGTGGAGGTATGTACTTGTTTAAATATTGATTTTAATAGCTTATTTTTTGTTAATTAAATATTAACCATGTGTATGAGGGGGATAAAGGGTGTACTAGGGGTTTAGAGGCATGAAAATAATAAAAATATATCCCACTTTTGCAAGGCACAAGGTTTTCACATGGTTAAGTAAATCCTTTGGATTTCCCCAGAAAACTATGAAAGCATAGACAATGGAATTACACATGACTGGAGCATGGTTATTCAAATTATGAAGATCTCCCTAGGTAACTATGTCACCTAAATCACCTTATATAGTGGCTTGTGCATGGGTTTTGCATGATTTGGAAAATTGTGAGAACAAACCACGCACCTCATTAAAAGTTAGAAAAATTATTGTTTTCTCATCATATGATTTTTAATTTCGTCCCAATGTTTCCTCCAATTATTCCCCTCTCAACCCTAGTAGTGAACTCAAGCTCCAAAATATTCCCTAGGGTGGTTCTACTTTGATTCATGGTCATTTGTAGTGTTGTTGGTTTCATATCAAACCTCTAGGTAAGTCTAATCTCCCTCTTCCTTCTCTATTATGGATTAGGGCTTGCATCTTGGGTTATCTCCTTCTAAACCCCTAAAACCCTCTTTCTCTAGAGGATTCTAGTTTTAGTATTCAATGGGTTCTTGAATCTTGATATAAAGAAATTATTAATAGTGATTTCATAAATATATTCAAGGTAGTTGTACTAAAAGTTATATCCTATAGTCGTTGAGTTGATTCATGCATGCGTGGTTTTGTTTTCAAATACCTATTATTGTGTGTTTGATTCCTTTAGTGATATATGAAAAAATGGGTGTCTAAATGTTTAATTGAACCCCTCATGATCCTTTTGGGATGCATTCAGGATGACTTGGCCAATTTAGGGCCACCCATGGGGTGTGTCAACATTCCCGAACCTAGACATTTGTAAGGTTACATGTAGAGTTGGCATGTGATAATGTAGATCCCTTGTTGAACATGTTAATATGGTTAGTTAAGTTGAAAATTGTAACAATGCAGTTTTTTATAAATGAAAATTCCTTTTATATAAATATGTCATTAAATTACAACATAATGAACTACTAAGTGCTTTGTGGCCTTTAAACATATGTTTGTCACATCTATGATTGGAATTTTGAAAATTTGACATACACGGTTGTGATCAGTTGGTTATTTGGAGTCCGATAAGAAAAACTTAATTTTTGGTAAATAGTAACCTAACCTTATGAATAGTAAAATACTCTTATGAATAGTGATATACCCTAATGAATAGTAACCTTACTTATGATATTATAAAAATAATATTCAAGTTAAAGTATGATGTACCTATATTTTAGAATAAGTAATTGAATGTTTTAAAATTGGTTTTTTCATAAATTATGAGTTTATTTAAATATTAAAATAATCATATTTAGAAGATTATTTTTGAAAAATGGATTTTATTTTTGGATTCTACACATTGAAAAATGGTTAGGGTGAATTTTTTGGATTTTTCTAAAATACTTAAATTTGTATGAATAGTAAAATACGACAATTTACGATAAATGCAAAATAATGGATTTATTGAATCATTAATGATGATATGATGATGTAAGCCCAATTGGTTCGAATTCATGTCAATTTATTCATATTCTTGGTCCTGGAATCATCACTATTTATGGTCTTGTGGTAAATTAATAAACTAATGATTACAAAATTAGGAAAACCCTCCTCTCATCCACTATAAAAACCTCCCCTCACTCCCTCTTCTCTCCACTCCTCTCAAACTTTAGGCCTTGAAAATATTCTGCCCAAATATCTCCCCAATCTCTTTCTCCAATTTCAACAGCCCCTAGTCTCTTCAAAATACCAAAACATCTCCCTTTAAAAGGTTCTCAAAGGAGATAAACTCAGGAGGTAAATTCTTCTTTCAAATTCTTTTGTTTCTTTTAAGTTCTTTTCTTTTCTTGTTTCTTTCCTCACCACCCATCACCCAAACAGTATGATAACTCTAGTAACATACTTGTACTGGAATTTTTTTATGATAATTGGATATTTCATTATCATCTCTCTGTTCCCTACCTTTTATTTGAAATAAATGAAAACACCGTTTGAGATGTGTTAATTTAGCACATTCAAGGACAATATTTTATCAATTTCTCTTGTCATCATTAATTATGGTCATGAAACCATTTGTGTTAGGGTTGAACCATATTATTATATATGTAATATATCCTTGTTATGGTTTTGTAATACCTTGGTACAAATGGTAGTAAGTTATAAATCAAAACATGTTCTTTGTAATCAAACCCACGTTTAACCCAAACAGTTGTAACTAAAGTTATATATAATGGTTCAAATTCACTCCAAGTAACCCAATTATGTTTTTAACCATGTAATATCCATTATATTCACTAATAAGATAAAGCATCAATTCTGGACAACCACTTTCATCATACGTGTTTAACCGAACATGAATATAAGTAAACCAATCTTGAAAACCAAGAAAACAAATGGTTTCGAACAATGAAATTGAACAAATTAACCCATTAAAAAGGTCATGGATGAACATAAAAAGGATATAATAAATCCTTTACATAAAGATTAAGTTCTGTAATTATTAATTAATAAAGCTAATTTTTTTATTCATGTCCTTAATAACAAGTGGAGAACACCACCGGACTTAAGGTGAGGGGTCCTCTCTACTTCTCTCTTAATCTAGATTGTCCTCTATGCTATGCCTTTTTACGGGTAATCCTAAATGATAGGGCATGTTATTACACCTATCCCATACTTCCCTCATGTTTTATAAGTGATGATAAACCCCTAAACTCTCCCATCAATCCCTCTTAGATACACCTGACATCATGCTGATAAACCGTAATGAATTCCACCCGAACATATTTTTTTCTTTCGGGTTTCCATATCTTTCATTTTATCAAAATAGAATTATCTTATCTATTTATATAAATATTATAAATACTGTTTAGTTTTAAAAAATTCATTTATGAATTCCCTTTCATCTCTATCTCTCGAAGATATACATGTTTTTAAAATATTCCCTCCTTAGAACTTTTCGATAAGAAAATATTTTTAATGGGACTTCCAGAATTTTTACACAATTTCAAGTGAACTCCATCCACTATTTTAAGCTGCCATTGTCTTTATAAAATCATTCTTTTTACTATGAAAACATTCTTGGTTCATCTCTGGTTTTATATAAAATATTTTCCTCTTTTCTTTTTCAAAATCTCAATGGTATTTTCCTCAAAACCGCACAAAAATGTTTCAATGATTATGTTTCTAAAATACATTTCTTATATGTTGTCACTTTTATTTGGCATAAAGTGACATTTTATATGACTATTTTACCTTAGGAACATACTTGTATGTTCTAATCCTTTTTTTCATGGACACTTTCATGATACTCCCATTGGTTATGCTTTATTTCATGATTGTGGTACCAAATTCTTTCTATGGGTACCCCTATGTTTATGTATGGTTGATTATGTATGATTATTTATGTGGAAAGAATATTCATGAAAATGTTGAGATGGGTTCACCCAGATAATGCTCCAATGAATTGGGTAAATTTAAGTCTCCTGAGATGCGATGTGGAATGGGATTGACGGTTAGCTTTGACTCATACTAAAAAGGGAAACAAGATTTGAAGTTAGACTTAACCAGTACCAAAATGGGAAACGGGATTGGCGGTTAGCCTTGACCCAAACTAAAGATAAGTTTTAGGATTATTCCACATTTATATGATTCCATGTTTGTATGATCCAATGCTAATATGATATTATTTCATTTGTTCTATGCTTTGGATATCATTATTTCATGCCTCCTCACTCATGCGCTTAAGATGTATCCTTATGTTCATTCCCTTACTGGTCTTTTTATCACATCACTTGGTTCATGTGTTCACTAGGGTCCCTTATGCAGATGTAAGCACTCAATGGAAGTTATAATCTCGTATGGAGATTAAATAAAGAAGTGTTTTTTTGTATCCCCATGTTTTATGTTTTATGTACCTAGTCTTCCAAGACACTAGATTTAATAATCCATGTCTTTCACTTTGATGTATAATTATACTTAAAATCATGTAATGTTATATGTAAAAGGCTAGGGTCACTATAGTTGGTATCAGAGCATGGTCTAGTTATTTTTGGATATTAGGAATAGAGCACCTCAGTGAGAACTTTAAGAATAAGACTAAGTATAAGAAAACATTCCTAAATTTTGGTGAGTATTGAGTAAGTTGTTTATCAAGAAAATACATCCATTTCTAGATACGAGTAGGTAGAGGAGGCTCTAGAATAGATGTATCTAGGAGTAAAACCTGAAAAACACCGATTTGAGCTAGACTCAAACAGGAACCGGTGCACGACAACAGGCATTGATGCACTCTTGGTTATGAAACTCCCAGTGGATATGCTTTGGTAGATTCATGATCTTAGTACAAACAATTATTAAGGGACAAAAAAGTCCCATAAGAATATATGTTAATAAATAGATTGAGGATAACCTAGATATAAACCTATGGAATCACTAGTTAGGATATACTACTTCTTTATAATATTATCCTTTTATATTCAAAGTTTACATTTTATGCTCAATATCTAAGTGTTCAAGCCCTCTAATTATATGTTCTTTTTCTTAGTTAATGGCAGGAAATAGAAGAACACATTCCAACAACCAATGTGATAGGAAATGTCAATATTTCCTTAATGATATGCTTGATATGATAGGAGTAGGTGCTCAAAGAATCATGGAAGTACTTGCTCAGCTAGTTCAATTTATGAATAATAACATGAATCATGAGCAAAACCCTCCTCCTCCAAGGAAAGAGAATGTTTTCGTAGAATCCTTATTCCGGTAAAGGCCTCCCAGGTTTAGAAGATCTTCGGATCCCCTCCTCGCAGAACATTGGATTAACTCCATTGAAAATATATTCTCCATACTCTAGTGTATAGAAGAAGAGAAAGTCGTACTGGGGGTCTGTCATTTTGATGGGGAAGTTGATCAGTGGTGGACACTAATCAAGAATACAAAGTCCAAAGAGGCAATTGATTCCATGGATTGGGAGGAATTCAAGAGGATTTTTTCAACAAATATTTTCCTCAAACCCTCCATCTCATGATGAAAATATAGTATCTCGGACTTAAGAAGAAGTAAGATGAGTCCATTAGGGCATATGAAGAAAACTTTACAAGGATTGATAGGTACACCTTTTTCTTTTTCATGAAAACTGAAAGCAAGGTGGATTGCTTCTTTGGCGGACTAATGCTGAGTCTGTGAAAAGAGTTGGCGATTCGAGACCTTGACATTTATAAAGATATTGTTTGTTGTGCCCTCAAGGTTGAAATAGGGATTATAGAATCTTAGTGGTCTTGTGATCCTAGTGAAAAGAAAAGGAGAATGGAGAACAACTTGGGTGGCTCATCGAACAAACAACACGATGGAAATAAGCGTAAATTTTCCCCTTGTAAAAGCTGTGTGAAGAAGAAACATGGGAACTATCTGAAGGGAACCAATAATTGATTCAAATGGGGAAGGTTTGGTCATCTATCTAATAATTGTCAAAGGGATATGAAAAATACCGCTAATTTGGAAGAATAAAGGAAGGTTCAGATCAACACTTATCCTGAAGTGTAGTGTTACAACTGTAAGAAGAATGAGAATTATGCGGACAATTTCCCTAAGCCGAGGGTTGTTGAAGGAAATAAACAACAACCACCAAGACAACAAAGAAAGGCTTATGCTATCACTACTGCTGAGGTGGATCCGGACAATGATGTGGCGATAGGTATGCTAGTTATTCATTCAATAATATAGAATGTACTATTTGATTTCGGTTCTATGCATTCTTTTATATCCTGCAAGTTTAGTAGAACTATTTAAACACCACCTCAAAATCTGGAGGAAATGTTATTTGTGAGAATAGTGAATGGGGAAATTGTTGTATCCATGGTTTATAACTCCTCCCTGGTTAACATTTGTGGACTTAACCTCCTTGAAAATCTTGGCAAACTTCCTTTAGTGGAGTTCCACGCTATCATGGGCATGGATTGGCTATCTTTATACAAAGCCAATATCAACTGGCGAGAAAGGTAGACATTCTTCACATCTTGAAGCATCCTCCAATTCTTTACAAGTATAAGAAGGAAGATGAATCACCTTTAGAATAATCATCTCAAGTGTGGATATTGTTTCCTTATGAGAAAGAATATCTAGCTCAAATGAATGAGACAAAGAATAGAATCATGCTTGAACACATGCCCATCATGAGGGATTACGCTGATGTATTTCCTTAAGTGTTTCTTGGTCTTCCCCCTAACTGAGAGGTTGAGTTCTCTATTGAACATATCTCTGGATCTCTTATTATCTCAAAGACACCTTACAAAATGGACATCGTTGAACTAGAGGAGCTAAAGAAGAAGTTACAGGAGAATATAGAGAAGGGTTTTATATGTCCAAGTGATTCACTATGGGGTGCACCAGTCCTCTTCATCCAAAAGAAGAATGGATCAATGCACCTTTGCATTGATTATCATGTACTCAATAAAATCATGATGAAGAAAAAGTATCCCCTTCCATGGATGGATAAATTATTTGATCAACATCATAGGGCCAGTTATTTCTCTAAGGTGGATATTCAGTTGGGATATCACCAATTAAAGGTGTGGAAGGAAGATATTACCAAGACTACCTTTCAAACAAGGTATGGAAACTATGAGTTCATAATGATGCCCTTCGGACTCACTAATGATCCATCAATTTTCATTGATTTAATGAATAGAGTCTTTAGATATTACCTCGACAAATTTTTGGTAGTCGTTTTTGATGATATTCTGATATACTCCAAGAGAAATGAGGAATACGAGGAGAATTTGAATACTGTGTTAAAGAATTTGAAAATAGAGAAGTTGTATGCAAAGTAAAGTAAATGTGAGTTATGTATGGGAAAGTATCATTATTGGGGAATGTTATCACCAATAAAGGGATATTTGTAGACCCTTCCATGTCAAAATAAATTGAAGAGTGGCCCGAACCAACTTTTGTAATGGAGATTCGCAGATTTTTGGGTCTATCTAGGTATTATCGATGATTTTTAAAGAACTTTTCACAATTTTCAAACCCAATGACCAAGATGACATGGAAGGGAGTAAATCTGGTCTAGACTCATTAATGTGATACTTATTTCACGGAGTTGAAAAGGAGGATTATCACAGCACCAGTACTCACACTCCCAACAAGTGGATAACTCTTTGTGGTGTATATTGATGCTTCAAAGAAGGTATTAGGATGTGTGGTGATGAAAAATGATAAAGTTATAGCCTATTCCTCAAGGTAGATGAAAGTAAATGTGAAAAACTATCCCACGCATGATCTGGAGTTGGTGGCTATGGTCTTTGCATTGAAAATCTGGAAACATTATCTCTATAGGGATAATTGTGAGATATATACTGACCCCAAGAGTCTCAAATATATATTCCCACTGAAAGAGATTAATATAAACCAACAAATATATATATATATATATATGATCAAGGATTATGACTGCTAAATCCACTGCTATCCTGGTAAGGAAAATGAGGTGGCAGATGCTCTATGTAGAACGGATCTTTCATATTTATCAATGATGAGAATTGAAAATAATCTAATCTTCTTAGATTTTCAAAGGATGGACATGGGAATCACTAAGAGAGGAACATCATCAATCCTTTCTCAAATGATTTTTCAATAATATCTCTTGGAGAAAATAAAGGATGGTCAAAGAAAAGATGCGGAAATTCTAAAATGGGTGGAAGTTATCAGAAATGGGAAATCCTCAGAGATTAAGGTTTATGAGGAAGGAGTTGTAAGATTTGGGTCACAATTATGTGTACCATATGATACATAGATAAGAATGATCTTTTTAATTACACACATAGCTCAACCTTCTCTATCCACCTAGGGAGAACAAAGATGTATCATGATCTCTGAGAAAATGTTTGGTGGGACAATATGAAAAGAGATATTGCTGAATATACATCAAAGTGCCTAGAATGTCAAAAAGTGAAGGCTGAGAGGAAAAATTATAAGGGGATGATGCAACCACTACCCATACCAATGTGGAAGTGGGAGAATATTACCATGGACTTTGTCACTAGACTTCCAAGGACATCTAGAGGAAATAATGCTATATGGGTTATTGTGGATTGTCTAATAATGATAGATCACTTTATCAAAATTTGACATGATATCTCATTGGATCAACTTGCATAGATTTACATCAAATAATTGGTATGGTTGCATGAAGTACCACTATCTATTGTATCCGATTGTGATCCAGGATTCACCGTGATGTTCTAGAAAAGTCTTCAACATGCTCTAACCACTGAACTAAAATTCAGTACGGCCTATCATCCTCAAATAGATGGCTAATCTAAGCGAACTATTCTGACATTGGAAGACACATTGAGAGCATGTTCTATGGAATTCAAAGTAATATGGGACCAACATCTTCCACTGGTTGAATTCTCCTACAACAAGAGTTTCCACTCGAGCATCCAAATGGCACCATATGAAGCCCTTTTTGGGAAAAGGTGCAGAACACCGGTGTGTTGGGATCAAGTTGGTGATTGTAAGCTGGTATGACCTGAAATGGTAAAATAAATGGTGGATAAGGTGATAACCATTTAGATGTATATCCAGGAATCTCAAAGTTGATAGAAGAGTTATGTATATAACCATCAACAAGACCAAATGTTCAAAGTTGGAGACATGGTATTTCTACTCATATCACCATGGAAGAAGTTGATGAGATTTGGGAAGAGAGAAAAGATAAGTCCTAGGAATATCTACCCCTTAGAGATCCTTGATCAAGTTAGAGTTGTGACCTATCGACTAACACTTCCACCTACCATGTCGAAAGTACATGATGTCTTTCATGTATCCCTTTTAAGGAAGTACATACCAGACCCTTCACATGTACTCTCTTGATAGGTGGTATAGTTGGAGGATGATCTTTCTTATGAGGAGAAGCCAGTGAATATCTTGGATCATAGATATAAAGTTCTACGTAACAATATTACTCAGCTAGTCAATGTACTATGGTGAAGCCATAAGTACAAAGATGCAACATGGGAACTAGAGGAGGAAATGAAGGAAAATTACTTGCACCTGTTTACGGCATAGAATTTCGAGGGAGAAATTTCATAAGGGGGGAAGAATGTAACGTCCTAGTGTTTTATAAATGGAAATTCATTTCTTATAGATATGTCACGAAATTACAATATAATGAACTACTAATTTCCATGTGACCTTTAATCATATGCTTGTCACTTCTGTGTTTGGAATTCCAAAAATCTGACATACACAGTTGCGATTAGTTAGTAACTTGGAGTCTGATAAGGAAAAATTAATTGTTGGTGAATAATAACCTACAATTATGAATAGTAACATACCCTTATGAATAGTTATATACCATAATGAATAGTAACATTATTTATGATAGTATAAAAAATAATATTCAAGTGAAAGTATGATGTACCTATATTTTAGAATAAGTAAATGAATGTTTTAAGACTGGTTTTTTAAAAAAAATGAGTTTAATTAGATATTAAAATAATCATATTTTGAAAATTATTTTTGAAAAATGGATTTCATTTTTGGATTCTACACATCGAAAAATGGTTAGAGTGAATTTTTGGGATTTTTCTAAAATACTTCAATTTTTTATGAATAGTAAAATATGACAATTTACGATAAATGCTAAATAATGGATTTATTGAGTCATTGATGAAGATATAATTATGTATGACCAGTTAGTTCAAAGACACATGAATTTATTACTATTCTTGTTGATGGAATCATCACTATTTCAGGTCTTGAGGTAAATTAATAAACTAAAGGAAAAAAAATTATGAAGACCCTCTTCTCCTCTACTATAACCCCCCCCCCCCCCCCCCTCACTCCCTCTCATATCTACTCCTCTTAATCCTTGTACCTTGCCAATATTCATCCCAAATATCTCCCCAAGCTCCTTCCCCACGTCCAACAGCCCTTAGTCTCTTCAAAATACCAAATTCTATCCCTTTAAGAGGTTCTCAATGGAGATAAACTCAAGAGGTAAATTCCTTTTTCAAATTCTTTTATTTCTTTTAAGTTCTTTTCTTTTCTGTTTTCTTTCCTTGCCTCCCTTCACCCAAATATTATGATAAATCCAGTAACATACATGTACTGGAATATTTTTATGTTTATGGGATATTTTATTATCATCTCTCCTTTCCCTGCCTTTTATTTAAAGCAAATAAAAACACCATTTGATATGTGTTAATTTAGAAAATTCAGGGACAATGGTTTATCAATTTCAATTATCATATTTAATTATGGTAATGAAATCATTTGTTTTATGGTTGAACCAGATTATTATATTTGTAATTTATCCTTTTCATGGTTCTATAATACCTTTGTACAAGCGGTAGTAAGTTATAAATAAAAACATTTTCTTTGTAATTAAACCCACCGTTTAACCCAAAACTGTTGTCTCTAAAGTTATATATAATGGTTCAACTTCACTCCAAGTAACAAAATTATGTTTTTAACCATGTAATATCCTGTATGTTCACTAATAACATAAAACTTGAATTCTGTACCACCACTTTCATCATAAGTGTTTAACAAAACATGAATATACGTAAACCAATCTTGAAAACCAAGAAAACAAATGGTCCCAATCAATGAAATTGAACAACTTAACCCATTAAAATGTCATGGATAAACTTTAAAATATTATAATAAATCTGTTACATATATATTAGGTTCTATAAATATTAATTAATAAACCTAATTTGTTTATTCATGTCATTAATAACAAGTGGAGTACACCATTGGACTTAAGGTAAGGGATCCTCTCCACTTCTCACTTAATCAAGATTGTCCACTATGCTATACCTTTTTAAGGGTAATACTAAATGATAGGGTATGTTCTCACTCCTCCCCCATACATGTCTCTTATTTTATAAGTGATGAGAAACCCATTATCTCCCTCATCAATCCCTCTTAGGAACACCTGACACCATGCTGATAAACCGTAATGAATTCCAATAGAACCTCCATTGTTCTTTCAGGTTCCATATATTTCTTTTTATCAAAATGGAATTATCTTATATGTTTATGTACATATTCAAAATAATTTTTAGTTTTAAAAAATTCATTTATTAATACCCTTTAATCACGCTCTTTCATGGATATACATGTTTTTAAAAGATTCTCTCTTTAGAACATTCCGATAAGAAAACCTGTTTTAAGGGAACTTCCAGAATTTTTACACAATTTCAAGTGAACTATATCCTTTGTTTTAATCCACCATTTTATTTATAAAATCAGTCTTTTTACTATTAAAAACTTCTTGGTTCAACTCTGGATTTATATTAGTGATTTTCGACTTTTCTATTTTAAAATCTCTATGGTATTTTCCTTAAAACCGCACAAAAATGTTTTAATGATAATGTTTCTCAAATACATTTCTTATATGTTTTCACTTCTATTTGACATCACTTACCCTGTAATATGACTATTTTACATTATGAACGTACATATATATTCTAATCCTTTTCTTTCATGTACACTTTCATGATACTCCCAATGGTTATTCTTTATGTCATGATTGTGGTACCCAATTCTTTTCATGGGTACCCTTATGTTTATGTATGGTTTATTATGTATGATTATTTATGTTGAAAGAAAATTTATGAAAATTTTGAGATGGGTGCACCCATATATTGATCCAATGCATTGGGTAATTTTATGTTTCATGAGATGCAATGTGAAATGGGATTAGCAGTTAGCCTTGAACCATACTAAAAAGGGAAACGATATTGGTGGTTAGCCTTAACCCATACCAAAATGGTAAATGGGATTAGCTATTAGCCTTAACCCAAAATAAAGATATGTCTTATGATTCTTCCACATTTATATGATTCCATGTTTATATGATCCTATTCTTATATGATATGATTTCATATGTCCCATGCTTTGAATATCATTATGTCATGCCTCCTAACTCATGTGCTTAATATGTATGCTTATGTTTATTCCATTAATGGGCTTTTTAGATCATCCCTTTGTTCATGTGTTCCCCAGGGTACCCTATGCAGATTAAAGGGATCAAATGAAGTTAGGATATCTTTATGGAGATTAAATAAAGAAGTTTTTTTTGAAGACCCATGTTTTATGTTCTATGTAGCTAGTCTTCCAAGACACTAGACTTAATGATCCTTGGATTGTACTCTGATGTGCCTGATTTGTGTATACATTTTCGTACATTTTATCGAGTTTTTAAAACATGTTTTTCACTGGATAAGAGTTCTTTCATAGATAAAATGCTGTAATTCAGTGATCATAATACTTTTCAAGTATTTCCATGACAAAGACACCAATTTAGGGAAATTTAATCAAAAATTAAAAACTACAAGTTGTGTACTTTCCGATACATGTCGTCTACCAGAACCCCAACACAGATTGGCCATCCCAAGTACATGCCCAAGTTACCATAAGACAATACATTCCATGTATTCCCCTTTGGGAGTAGTTGGTGGCCGATGAAAGAGAGAACACACCATGTATTTTAGCACTACATTTCATGTACCTCCACCTACTAGGCGGCGTTGTATTCCAAGTCAAAGACAGCGTGTTAGGTCACCCACCGGCGGAGAAAAAGATGAAAAAAATGTGTTGAAAATAGTACACACTATGTACTCCTAAAACATATAAATAGGTGATAGGCCCTCAAAGTTCCTGATTTATACATTCACTCATTATAACTTCATTCAAGAGCACTCTAGTTACGGCCTAGAATAGAGGAAGAGAGAGAAATAATAGGAGAGAAGAGAGAAAGGAAGGTTTTTCTGTGCTACCTTCTTGAAGACCTTTTCCTCAAAGCTTTCAAGAAGATGTTTTCTGGTACTTCAAGTTCTTTAATTAATAGCTACTCCATGAGTATCTAAAATTCCCTATGTGTTGGGGTTGTGGAAAAATTAATGTTGTAATTTATCAATTGTGATGTTGTAATCGTATTGTTCATCTTTTCTTCCTAATAATTCCTTATTAAACCTTTCCAAATATCACTATAAATTTTTTATTAGATCAAGAATAGGATTTCTAGGGATCCATAAGGAATTACTGTTAAAGACAACTATGACCATTGGGTGTTTTTATCGTCTTAAAATGGGTGCAATTAATATAAATTAAGAGAAATCAATTTTTGGACCAATGAAATTGACTTACATTGATTTAAACAAAACTTACCAGACCAAGGGGGTATGTTACATAATTAATCCCAAAGATGTGAATTATCATAAACAACACAACCTCATAAGTAAATTGATTTAATAACAAAATCTTAAAATCCACAGCCCTGACATATTTACCGCCAAAATTTTATCAAATTAATTCTTGTTTTTTTCTATATCTTTTAAGTAAATTTTCTAAGAAACTAAAATCCAATCTCCCTTTTCATCAAAACATAAAAAATTGACTTTTAATTTAGTAAACTTCATTAAATAATGTAAAAACAAGATAATAAAGACAAAAATAACTCCTTTTCCTTGTGGTTTGACCCCTTACTGGTACTATACTCATTAGGGTAATACAATTTGGATAGCCAAAAATAACACTTCTATAGAAAAAACTACCACACTCTGATATATAATTATGCTTAAAATCATGTAATTTTATATGTAAAAGGCTAGGGTCGCTACAAAAATGGAGTACTAATAGTTATTCCTAGAGTTAATAATGGTATAAGGGGTTTCTAGGCATGGAATGGTAAAGGAGTTAATTGAGTTAATCGATATTGGGTCAAATGGATTATGATTCATGTTTAAATACCTAAAAAGGTTAGTGCCTAAGAATTGAAGAGCATGTTGAGTGGGTTAAATTCTTGTTAATTTAAAGGTATGTAAATGGTATTTCATAAGGTAATTTATGAATATGATAAATTATTTAATACATGGGAAATGATGAAAAAGTAATGTGATTTGACATATAGAAATGGTTGAATATATTAAATGGGTTAATGGATAGAAATCAAGGAATATGATTAATGAGTTTATCCATAAGAAATGGGACTTTTGATAATGGAAAAGTAATGTAAATGGAAATTTGTTAATCGGTTGTGGCATAATATTTGTTTCTCATGTTTATTATTGTCAATTACTATTTATATTTGTATTGGTTGTGTTTGGTTGTGATATGGTGTGAGTGTTTAATGGATATATATAATCATGTAGACTTGGATTGGTTGCTTGAGCTATTTACTGAGGTTCTATGACTATGGTTTGAGTTACAATGAGGCTCTAAATTCCACCCCACAATGAACATGTTAGGTAAGGGGACATAGCTTTATTCCCTTAAAGGTTTCATTCCACCCAGACTAAGGCTTTGAGGTGATGAAAATGTGTTTTCTGTGATGTATTTATCCCTCATGATATAGGGACTGCACATATTCCCTTGTGCATAGTGATGAATCCCTTAAACCCTTTCAGGAAAAATGTAAATGCCTAAACCATGGAACACATGCTGAATGAATTTAGTATGGAAAAAGATGGAATGATGAAATTGGTACTAAGGATAGAAATGGCTATTAAATATTGTTTCTACTTTTTAAATGTGTTATAATATATGGATCACTCTTGTACATAGGGTCTCCCCATGTGTCTTATTAGACCCTTTTCATCGGTCAGAAACCTATAGCATACAGGGAGGTATTCTTGAGTTCACGTGGCAACCCAGGTCAGAGCACTGGTAAGTGGATTCTAGGTTGGGGATGTTACAATGATACTCCCTGAAAAACATTCATGAATGGATACAAATAAGGGTATGTGGTTCTAGAATATGTGATCCTAGGGATTTATCCAGAAAAGTTCTGATTAGATTTGTAACCCTTTCTCCATTTTGAGCATGATGAGTGGGCCTTTATTGCACACCTAGTTTGAAAATCTTGAATAATTTTCTATTGTTTATTAATACAATATTTTCTAAACTATCATAATGGAATGATTTTTAAAATATTTATTTTTTTAATCCTTTTATATATTAATTTTAGTCTTTATTAATGGTTATAGTCCCTTTAAACTCTCTCAAAGAATTATTTAAGGGGGCCTTTTTAATACTTAAATGATCCTAGAAGATGTATTTTCTTCTTCAAAATCAATTTATAAAATAAAAATATTGTTTTATTATAAAAAATATACTTTGATTTTAAAAAAAAATTATCTGTTTTATTTTACACTTTAAATATTTTTTTAAAAAATAAATTTTCTATTTTCTATGGGTCTTTGATGAAAAATATTTCATTCAAAATCTTTATAACGTTTACAAACTATTTTCAATCTTTTATTTTAATCTCTTTCAAAAGAACATTGGTGATGATAAATGTTGTTCTAAATTTTATCTCTTTATTATCTAACCCAATATATTAATCATTTTTGATAATATAATATCGTTAGAATTTTGATCCTTACTCTCAAAGGGGAGAGAATTTTATTTTTTTGGGGATAATTTTTTTTAAAAAAAATTATAAAAGTTATATTTATGGGGGAGGAGTTTGTTTTGTTTTTTAATGGATAAGAATATATGAGTATCATAGTGAATCATTCTACTTTTAAACATTATCTAGTTATATACTTGTTTTAATTTAATTATTATTCTATTTATTATGATCATCAAACATTGGGTGGTTTTTGTTCTTCTCACTATTCTTTGATTTTGATGATCACAAAAACTCTTAATGTGTTTAATTATTTCATTTGAGTGATATGAATCTAGCTTGAAAACATCATGATAGAACCCTTTGAATGAACCATGAACAAATCACAATAGATGTTTTAAATCCATATAAGAGGGCAATAAGTTACATGAATTCTCATTGGAAGAAGTTAATATTCTATTTATTGAAGCATAAGGCAATAGGAACCGACGACTAGTAGGTGCAGTGCCACCGACCAATAGGTGGAATGTCCATATCCTTCTTCATGATACAGAACCTCAATAGATACTTAGTAGAGGTGCATCAGATAGATAGTTATGATTTAATGATCAAAGTTATTATTCAAGAGTCCACGGGCTAGCTAATGGTAGCATCCAGCAAGTAGGTACTTCCAGGAAGTCCAATGGCTACTCAGTGGAGGCTATCAAGTACTTGGTGGTGTGAGTCCAGAAGCTATGAGGACTATATTTATGGTGATAAATGTTCATTGAACTTGGAATTATTTGTATTAAAGTCCCCTAAAGGATTAACAAACATTGAAATTGGTTTGGTTAATATAAATAGAGACATTGGGTGGCCTTGTTAATTAACACAACAACAACTTTCTCATCAGATCTCCAACAACAACATGCTCTATTGCTCATTTTCTCTCCAAATATATCCCTTTATAAAATCTTCTTTATTCTATCAACAGTGTGAGATAAATGTTTTATCTTACTCACTATCATTATTTTCTCAATCTCTCTTAGTTTTTTCATATTCATTGTGAGATTAGAGACTAAGTTGAAAAGTGATTTCTCTTAAGAAATATTCCCCATCTTCTTATTTATTGTATATTTGGATCTTATTACCATTAAATTAAGGTAACATGGTTTTATTTCCATTTCCTTCTAAAAGGTAAGGGAGTATTTATTTTGAGGTTTATAGCTTCACCATTAAAGAGTTGGTGTGTTTAACCTAAAAATAAAGGGATAGTTTTGATATCTCCTCTACAAATAAATTCCAGGTAATAATATATGAAATCCTTGAGTAATTGAGTTGGTAGACATAGAAGATATTTTTGAGATATTTCAAAACATCCTTACCAAATATATTTTATTATTTACTTTTTGAAATTTCAATTAATTATTGAATTATTTTGTTCATTTATTCAAATTGTTTTAATTAATTAATCATTTATATTTTCAAATTTTTCTCTATTTCATTTATTCCACTATTTTTTATTATATAATTGTGCTTTAAACTTTTATTATTTTTTATTTATTCAAAAACATTAAATTTCTTCAATCATTTATAAAAAAGTTTTTTAATTGTTTCCTTTAATTTTTTTAAGGGGAAATTCACCCCCACCCCTACCTTCCACCCCTACTACCATTTTACCATAATCCTACCTAAAAATATGTATATAAGTGGGTTGTAATTCCCCCGTTCCAGAAGCCACCCAGAGGCGCCCCGTACCCGGTTGGTCACATGGCCTCAAGCACATTTTCTAGAATGCCAGAGGCTACCGAGTAACATTAATGGCCTTGGGTGTGATAGTGGGGAAACTATTCCCTGATTGAAAGAGTAACACATTAAAAGTAAAACTGACAATAATAGAGGAAGCATTAAAATCATGAAATATGTACATAATCAAAGACTGAAGAAATAAACAACTACAGAACATATATATTAATGATGCATGATACATATGTCTAGGAAAGCAGTCAAAAAAATCACAATTCTGGAATACAATACGAAACCAAAGTACAAAATAAAAGCAGTAAATATCTCCACATCATAGTAAGCCTCGGCTTGGTCCCGTGCTCCCCAACTCTATAGCAATCATGTACTTGAAGTATAAGGGTGATTGACCTTATCTATACATGAAGAAATATAATCTAGTTGGGCACAAAATCATGACCCAAATAGGGTCTGAGACTAATCCCAATAGGCAACCACCCAAAGATCTGTGTCTCACAGTCAATGAAAATATATTACAAGCAATAAACAAAATGAAGCAGTAATCAAGGAAGTACACATAGTAACAATCCTATAAATTGAATTGCATTCATTTCCATATATCAAGTAAGTATCTAATCAAAAGCAGGTAACCTTGTGGGAATTACTCACATCCTAACTCCTTTGGTTCAACAAACAAACACAATCAACCCTCTAGGAAGTACACACATTCTCACCCCTCTGGTTCAGCTTTAGCAAAGACACTCTGAGGAAGAACTCACTGTCTATTCCCCCTATGGACTCGTATCAGTAACTTATAGGCACTATGAGGAAGCACTCAACATCCAATTCCCCATGTGGCCCATATTGAGGAAACTACAGACACTCTGAGGGATCACAAATTCCATCCCCCCTATGGTCTCGCAACGTAACAGTAAAACAAACACTATAGAAAATTCCTCAATGTTTATTCATCTACTACACCATGATCTCATGGACCTATGTAAGCCAGTCATGAAAAAATGATACATTGAAGCCAAATTAGAAATCAAGAACTACTTGGCTGAACAATCTACATCATATCATAGCATGTCAGATAAAATCACTTCATCCTATAATACTAGGCATGGAAAGAAAAGTAGCAACCTAACAGGCAAAGCTAGACCTAATGGTCAAAAACAATAAAATATGGTAAAAACATCCATAACATAGAAAAGTTAACCCTATTCACAAATATTAACCTCTATCCAAAAATAATACATAGCATGTAATAATAGGGCTAAAACCATAAACACATAATACCCCTTTCTTCGGTATTGGGCATTTTTTCACAAAAAATTCAAAGAATATCTACGGAAAGGCACAAACCACCTACCTCGGCATCGTGAGATCAATATACACGAACTTCAGGCCTTGAATCTCCCTAGAATGTCATAGATCTACAAAAAAGTTAAAAAATTTCAACCATGGATAACTCGTGAAAGAGGAGAAATTAAGAGATGATATTCTAGAAGAAGGGAGAAATCACTGATGTGATTCCAACGCAATCGATGGTCATCGATTTGGAGAACGGAAGGTGAGTCGGGGGCTCAGTATAGATCATTGGTTATACGGTTTCTCTGGGACAAGACAGACGAAGAGAAAAAGGGTTTGGTCGATTAGACGTAACCCAGTCCGTTTAATGAAAAAACAAAGTTCAAGGAGTGTATTTTAAAATTACATGGCATGTAATTGCCTTTTCGGGTCTCTACTTTAGGTGATCTCAAGGTCACCACACACAGTCATGTACTCGACTGTTACACGGCCTGTACATAGTCACATGCGGTAACCGGGTACACGGCGTGTAATCCTGAAATTTTTAGAAACTCCTCTTTTTCTCAAAAACATCCAGAAAAGAAAAACGTACTTGAAAAGAAGATTTGGGTTCTTATATGGGTCTATGATAGTTTTATTATGGATAAATATTCACACGTTTTTCTAAATAATTTATCGGTTAAGTTGTTCCTCAAAGATACTAAACCTTCTGATCTTGGGAATATGAGATTATTTTATGAGATGTACATTTTGAAATTATATAAATTTTGTAAAATTCATATGTTATTATCATTGGTATCTGTAAATAATATTTATTTATCTTATTAAATGAAAATATAGAAAATTTATATCCTGATATAAATAAACAAATTCTTTAAAAATAAAAAAATAATTGTTTGGATTTTTGTAAAACACATATTTTTTATTTATGTTTTTGTGATAAATATAACAATTTAAAAGAAAGTTTATTTTCATAAAATGGGTTAATAAAATAATTTTATGTTTCATTATAATGATAATATAATTTTATGAGTCCGTAAGTAATTTTAAAATTGTGGGAAAATTGATCAAATAATATTAAAATTTTTATTTTTCCAAATAAATAAGTGTTTTATTTAAAATATAATTTTAACATATTTATAAAATTATTTCCATAAAATGGATTTCATTTTTGAATCCTTCATGTTGAAAAATGGATCGGGTGAATTTCTTTATTTTTCTAAAATAGTCCAATTTTTTTGAATGGTGAAATACAAAAAAAAATATGGTATTTGACATTATAAAATAAATACATGAATTAGTGAGTCATGGATGGTGTATGAAACAATTATATTGAACTCGCATGAAATAATTACTATATATAATAATAATAATAAACACAATTGGTTTTCTTGAGCCAAAAATAATAAACTAATCAATATTATATTCAAAAACACTCATCTCCTTCCCTAATAAATACAACCTATTCTCCCCACACTATCTAATATTCTTAATTTTTTCATATTTTTTGCCAAAAATCTCCCTAGACCTTTCCACATGTATAACTAGTTTTTTTTTTACCAAAATACCATACCAATGTGTCTTAAGGATTCTTCTAAGAGAGGACATCTAAAGTGGTAATATTCTTAATTGGACTATCCATTAATCTTCACTTCTTATACCAGCTCCACACTTCTTCCATTAAACATGAAATAATGAATCCCATATTATAAATATACTATTATTTTATTTTATTTTATGTAATATAAATCATTAGACCTCTTTTCATTTTATTCTAAATTGAAAATGATTGTTCATATTATGGTGGGTTCACTGCCTTCAAGAACAACTTGCTTCATTTCTCTCCACTGCCTTCATGGGTGGTTATATAAATAATATTATGTTTAAATATGATGATAATAATTATATTATAACTTATTTTATTATATAAAGTGTATTAATAATAACATAATTAAATAACACAAATCTAGTTTTTGATGATCTGTAAAACTACCTAAATGAACAAACTGTATATAGTAATTTTTATACTTACTAAATTTCCCATATGTCAAAAAAAATAAGGATATTTGGAAATATGTCAACTTATAGAAGTAAACTAATTTCATTCCATTTCAATTCTATATTTTTATTCCCCTTTTACAAGAACTATAAAAATTATTTACAAACTAAAGGGACTTTAGAACCATGAAATGAACACCCTTAGGATAGTAGAAATAAACATGATGTCTTAAAAATGATGTTAAAAATCATAAAAGAATATTAATAAAAAAAATATAGATGAAAAATGTACTTAAGAAACTATTTAATATATTTTATTTGATTATTCAAAAATTTAGGTGATTGTACCGACCGAGTTAAGGATGCATGGTAAGGGTACTCTCTGAACCAACCTCTTTTTTTAAAGTTATGCCTTTTCTATCTATATAAATTTCTATCTCTATTTAAGGCCTCACATTATATCACTATTTAATTTTATGGAATGATTCTAAATTTTTTATAAATTTATATTACATATATACATATAGTATTCTCCCTTTTTGTCGGGATTAAACATTTCTTGCATTCTTTTCTCAATACCTTCTTTTAAATCAAACCTTATTATAGGAAACTTTTTTTTCAAAAGGTTGGGGTAGAAGCCTCAATTTATTATTAAAGAAAAGAAAAGACCTCTTTAACTCGATAGAGTGAGACCCATTATGTAGCCCGAAGGCCCAGTGGGCATTTAGCCCATTACATAGCCCGTAGGCCTAAATTTTTGGCACAAATCCCATTCTTTGAATAGTACTTCTACAGTTCCGCACTGCTATAGTGCCTATAGAGTGCCCACCATTGATACAGTGGTCCTACCACCACTACAGTGTTCTTCCGTCGCTAAATTTTGGTTGCCACTACAGTATCTCCGTTGCTACGGTTGCCACTACAGTGTTGTTATAGTACCTTCACACAATGGGTTTTGAACCCCCATTTTTTATATAAGATTAAGGGGAACTTTTTATCCCTTAATACATTAATTAAACACTACATTAAATTATTTTACCCATTCATGATTTCATAAAGTAAGGGTTAACCATTTTTTACCTATGTTTTAAAAGAAAATTTCATTCTTTTCCATCTTTAAAAGTCTTACCAATTATTTAAAAACACCATTTTAAAAGGTTCATATAAATACTCAATTCTATAACCTTTATAATGAATTTTCTTTAAAATAATTCCATATTTGATACCCATGATTATTTATTCAAATATTAATGTTAAAAAAATTAATTCCTTCCAATGTTTTGAATCTTTATGAAATTTCCTTTGAATATTTATTGAGGAAAGATTATGTATCCCATTACCTTTTTGGGGTATTTCTTATACTTATGCCTTATGTTTGATTCCATAATGTGGAACATGTATGCATGTTTATGTTATGATGGGTGCACCCAAAAGTCACTTCAATTTGTTGGGTAATTTTTATATCTCATCAGATGACATGTATGGTATTAGGTAGTAAACCGAATCCGCTATGGGAATTTGCCAACTGTGTTATATTGTATTGGAAATTAGCCATGAATTATGCATATGTCATGTTTTATATTACTACCACATTCATGTGAGTCCATGATCTCCTGATTCCAGATTATTTATGTCATTATTTCCTATGATTATTCATGAGCCTTATCTTTTTGATATCATGTTATGACATTTGACTCATATGTCATGCTTCATTATCATGATAATTCCATTACTAAGATTTATATATCACCCCATTTATATATTAACTAGGTTATCCTATGATGTTTTTAAATATAAAAGGTCTTTATGAGCTCAATATGAATATTAAAATAAAGACATTTTATTTTAGCTTTATGTCGATACTTTATGTACCTAGTCTTACCTAAACATTGGGCCACTAGATCGTTGGATTATATTTATTGTATATTTATGATAAAAATTATGTAATAATATGTGTAATAGTCTTGGTTCACTAAAATAAATATAAAACTATTCATATAAATTTTAAATATCACTTTTCTATGTTGGGATTCCATCTTCATCATTATAAAGATGTTTTTCAACACTCGCCACTTGTCTGTACCACATTGATCCACTAAAGAACCTACATGACCATAGAATTCATCTCGGTCTTACATCTTCCATATAATTAAGAAACTCCATAACCACTATAGAATATTACAATAATATCCAATAATTCCATCCATTCATATGTGATGGTCAAATATGTTTGTGTGCTACTTCATACAAGTATAAAAACACCAATCAAAATGACATGAAAACCATGGTGGAGATCACTATCAATGCATGAAGAAGAAAATTGTATCTACAGCTTGTCAGGAAATTCTATTTGAGGGATTGGTTGATATCAATAATGAAAAATTGAAACACTGAGAAAAATTTCATACATTTCATGTTTGAGTTCCATGGATATAGTGTATGGAATATGATTTTAATAATTAATAAAATATCCAATGAAACGCTCAATGGAATGATGTTATGAAATTAATATACCATAAGACTCATGCATGGAAGTTTGAAACATTGAATAATATTTCATGGAAGGTGATTTCCAGGATCATAGGAGAAAAAATGTGAAATTATCTCAATTTTAGAATGTGGTGGGTGTAGAGATTCATGAATTAAATTCCCATTAAAATAGCTAGAGAAAAACCATTAAAGGAGTAGTGAGATGGAACATAAAGCACAATGATGGATGAAATGCATACAAGAGAGGAGTTCATTACCTATATGAGAAATTCATACTCCAAATGGGATTATCCTTGGTGTGGTGTGAGGATAATAACGGGGATTATAATTTCTGTAATATTATCATATTTTGGGGGGTTATATATTCATATATTTACTTTCTATGGAATTGAGGACATAACAATAGACTGGTGAAGGAATATTTTAAGTGAAATGGGAGTTTCTATGACATAGTGAAGAAAATAAAGTTTTTTTTTGAAAATTAATTCTTCAATGTGAATATTTTATCTCTCTAATATCCTTTGTAAATATTAGATTATTTGATGGGATATTTCAATATGAGCATTAAAGGTATTTTAAAAAGGAATAAATGAAGTCTATAGAAGGGGGTTTAGCCGCCATGAATACCATTGGTTTTTTAAATGAGGGGAGTTCTCATAGATTGGTTTTCTTTTATATTTTTATTTTATTATAGTTCTATATTTTTTTCTCTAAATTTTAATTCATTTTAGATTATCTCAATTAAATTTACTACATCTCTTTTATATTATCTCTTTTATGGTGCATGGCATATTTATTATAAATAACCCCTCAATAATGATTGGATAGATCTATAAGAGAGAGTGGTTGTAGTTAAAGATGGTGTGTACCATGTAGTTTTTGATTATATTTTATTGGACGGTAATTATAACCATTAGTATTATGTTTTTCTAGCATGATTATGGTATTATTTATAATTTCACTGAACTAGTGTATCTCGGGATAAAAAAACCCCAATATAGTTGAGGTTTTAACCCATGAACATTAAATTATATTATTATTATACTTAAATAATCTGATTTTAATGTGATTTAGATATTTCGATTCATCAAACCATGAGGTATTGAAATTCTAGGATAGTATTGATAGCATAGGTCAAATTTATAACAATTATGTTTATGGTTCGAAAGCTATTTTATATGATTATTTTTTTAGTGTAGTTGAGTTATTATTTAAGTAAAATTGCCTTTGGAAACTGGTTCCTCTCCCTTCAAATTTTATTTTTGATTTTATTATTCTTTTCCATGAGCCATTTATTTTAGTTAATTTGAGTGTCATCATACTAAACATATCATAATGGTCTAATATTTGGTTTATATTTGATGATGGCCTTCTCTTTTTTTGATGGGATTGACCTAAGTACTCACAATTTTATACTATTATTTAGTGGATTTAGTTATTTGTGTTGTTGTTTGCTATAAATTATAAATTATTCTTCCCATGGGGAGGTAAAAAAGTTCCACATAAAATCAGCAATATAATAATAGGTACTACGGAACAAGGTAGGATTATCAATGATGGTGGAATCAGGGGGAGATAGATGGGGAGCTGTTTTTATAAGTCGGGGTGTAGTTTCCCCAGATTCACGCTCCCAAATACAAATTCAAAAACATATAACTTACAACACTAAATTTGATAAACATATATGATAAAAAAATATTACGAACATTTAAAACCCTTTTATCTTTTATTTTTGAGTTTTACATAATTAGGACAGATGAATAACTACAAAATATCAAGTCTTATCTTCAAATGGACATTATTTTTCACTATATAAGAAGCTAATAAATACCTTGTGATTCTTCTAAATCACCCATAAATTCTCTAGAAAAATACTCTTATAGAATTAGTAAACTTAATACTTTCTTTCATAACCTTGAGAAATAGAGAAATAAGAAAGGGTGATCTGAAATGATTAGTAAGGGTAAACATAGTAACAAAGTATAACATTATACATATAAAGACAAAATTGATATAATAATGAGGATAATCAAAAGTAAGGAAGCCGGGAGTAAATAGATAATACCACAAGAACATGGATTAAATAATGATCATAACATAAGATCATAGAATAGTATGAATGTGGTGATAACATTAATATGGAATCATAAGTATAATATAATTACCATTGTGATATTACCCTCGAATTATGGAGGGATAGAGGCTCTTGTCCACACTATAAGGTAAATTTTCTTGTGGAAACCTACAATTTTTCTGTTAAAGATCGGTTATGAGTTTTCTTCAATCTGATCGTTACATTGTCCCCTCATAGATTCTTTTCATCCTGAATTGGTGTGTTTTTTCAAGGATTTGATTCATAACTATCCTACGAACAAGATTCCAATTATGGATAACCTAAATTCGGTGGATGTTTTAAGAGCAGCAAAAAGAAAAATAATATTGTTTATGGAGGCCCTTTGTGGGGTGGATCCATCCAAAGATGATGTTACTAGGACTTCTATTTTTTAAGAAATCTAAAGATTGTGAATTCTCAATTGTTATTGACCAAGATTCCCTTCAACAATGGCTAGAGAAAATAAAGTTACCCATTATTGTATGTATTACATATTCCAAGGGAGATAAACCATGGTACATCCTATATCTCAAAGCTATAATTGTGCATTGATTGGGTTGTAGTGAATGTGTGATGATCCTGATTGAAAGAGGGTTCTTCCACATTATTTTTGGTGCAAATAGAATCTAGATTTGGTGTGAAGAATTGTGAATATTATTTTAAAACCAGGTATGTTCATAATTTAGGAATGGGATATGAATTTCAATCCATTCAATTAAATAAATTCTATAGTACAAATTTGGGTTAGGCTTCATGGATTGAATTGGGTTTTTTAGCATTAAAAAATTCTCAGTGATCTTGTTGCTTGGATTTTCATTCCCTTGAAATTATACCATCATACTCTAAATATGGAACTTGGATTTTATGAAAGGATCCTATTTGATGCCAACTTTGATTCCAAACTTCTAGATGTGACAAATTTCATTGTTAATGAGTATAAAATTGAAGTCAAAGTTGAGTATTAATAAACTCCACCTTTCCTTGATGTATCTAGGATTGTACGGAACTCCCTAGAAAATTTTAGAGTGCTCCAAAAGCAAGTGAAACAACCCAATGATCCTAATGCTAAAAAGTATGTTAACAGAAACAAAAAAAAATTAAAATAACCTATCATTGATAAAAGTTAACCTTCAAGGAAAAATGATACAGGTAAATGGGTCAAAAAACAACCCACTAACTTTGACTATATGAGCATAAATGTAAAATAATGGGCCACTCTAGTTGATGAAGAATAGAGGAAAAATGAGATGGAGGGGTCTCCCAAATCTATTTTGTTTTCTCTATTGATGGGTAAAGAATCAGTGAATTAATGGGTCGTGAAGATGATCTTTTATCATTGAAAATTACTCATGACACCACAGGGCCTACTAAATCTTTTCATAATGATCCTGATGGTGAAATATCTAATTTTATGATCTTGGTTGGAGTTTCCATAAATTTTTAATATATATTTACAGGATAATTTCAATCATGATATCTATTTCATTGAGAAATTTATTTCTCAAACTATACCTAAAAAGCATGAATATGTTGTTATCCAGATGGGATCAAATAATGATAGTGAAATCAATTTTTCTCTTCACAGGATACAGTATACCTATTTACCCATTCATAAATATGGGTAATTTTATTATCCCACTATAAAAACCTCTTTGGATTCTGGTGAATATGTCAAAAAGGTGACTTCTAAAATTCTATACATCATCTTATCTATTTAGATTTAGCAACAAGTAGATACAATCGAACATGAGGGAAAATCTGGTATGGTTTTTACTCAATATGATACTCTCTATGAAGATGTATCTACTCTTACATATCCTCGTGAGTTTCTTAATAATTATATTAGTATACATGTTATTCCCTATGCATAGAATCAATAAGTGAATGATGGAAATTTTAAAGGTATTATCATCATTATTGTCAATGGATACACTTCTATTGGAAATACAGTTCTAAAAACCTAGGTACTTATAAAATAATTTGTTTTAATTTTGTAATTAAATTGTTTAATTCATTATAAAGGTATAATTAAATAACTGGTATTTATATAAATTAATGAAAATTTACTAATAGAATACTAAACTCACATATGAAAGTATAAATAAAATTTTTGTATCTTATAAGTGAAAATATGATATATGTATATAATGGATTAAGTAAATAATCGTTTTGAAAATAATAAATTAAGTGTTCGTATTTTTGTAAAACATATATTTTTATTAATAAATTTATAATTAATTTAATGATTTAAAAGAAACTTTATTTTCATAAATTATATTCAAAAATTAATATTTTATTTTCTTATGATTATAATATAATTTTATGAGGCCATAATAAATATTTCAAAGTGTTATAAAATGATCTATAGTTTTAAAATTAGTATTTTTAAAATGAATTATGATCTAAATTAAAAAATAAATTTCTCATATTCAGAAAATTATTTTCATAAAATGGGGTTCCTTTTTGAATTCTTCAAATTGAAAAAATTATGGGGTTAATTTTATTGGATTTTTTTAGAATACTTGAATTTTTGCTGAATAGTGAAATATAGTAATTTACAGTATAAGCTAAATACCAGAATTATTGAGTCATTGATGATGTATGATTGATGTAATCCCATAATATAAAAATATATTTCATTATTTTAGTATATTTAGTGATAATTCTCAAAATACTAATAGTCTTGAGCAAAAAATAATAAATTAATAAATAAATTAATCAAAAAACACTCATCTCCCCCACTATAAATACCACCCCCTCACCACCACTTCTCCTCACACCTCAATGCCATTTATATTGTTTAATTTATAACCAATTCCAATAATATGACTCTTACACATTTCCCAGACTTTATGGTCTCTCCAAAAGTCCAAAACAAAGCCTCTTAAGAAGGTTCTCAAGGAGATGAATTCAAGAGGTAAAATCCTCTTTCATTTTCATTTATTTTCTTTTCAATTTATTTTCTTTTCTTATTTTCTCCTCACCTACACTTATCAAAGTGAAATGAAAACTCCAATATCTTATATTCTATAATTTAATCATTATTATGGAAAAATTAAACATCAAACTCTTTCTCCTCTCCCATTTATTCAAAAAATGGGAACATCCTCTGTGATGTGATGATTTACCACCATCGTGGACGATACACATTCATTTTCCATTACCACCGCTAAGAATGGTCATAAAACCATTATTAGGGTTAAATAAGATTTTATTATACATATCATAAGTTATATAATGTTCTGTAACCAATATAAAAACATGATATTAAATAAAATGATATCACTTCGTGGTGGTTGTAAAAACCTCCTGAATAAACTAAATAATTTTCATTAATGTTTTATTTAATGATTAGCCATAATATCAGGAACAAATGATATGTGATATCATTTAAAATTATGTAAACATATTAATACCATTTATTTCTTCTTTTTGAGTTTTTCTACCATTCAACAAAAAAACCCATAACAAACTGACCATGAAAATTATTAAAAGAATTCACCTAAAATAATGGAAATAATAAAATATTATGGGTGGAAATTTGTCATAGTATGGTTATATAAGGTATTATAAGCATGGATATAGTTATTTAATAAGTTAATAACACTTTTTAAACCATTATATATGAGTTTTGAACTCATTTTAAGTAAAATGGACCTATGATAATGGACATTTCTTTAAAAATCATCTTTTAAATTTTATTTTTTTACTAGATTCAAAAAGAATGTTTTTATGAAATTATTCTTCTTTTATGATTATCTTCGGGTTATTGAGAATTTTTTATGATGAATTGGGAGACCTATATCTCCCTCCAATTAATTGGGTATTTTTATGTTGTAGTTCATTCATAATGGTTACTCTAAGTGTAACTGCAATGGTAACACTAGAAGGTAGCCATGAGGGTTACATAATAAGATAGTCATGAGGGTCACATTATAAGCTATCCATGAGGGTTACAAATCATATAGTATTTTTGAGGTTTATAATATTAAGTAATTAATTCCCTTAGTTTCCTATATGGTTTTATTTATGTTTTCTAAATCTCATGTTTTCACATAGTCAGTATATGTTACTTAAGGGTGAGAAGTATATCTTGTAAAAATGATTTCATATATTTATAAGAATTCATGGAATAACGGTTTATTTCTATTTTATATCACTTACTAATATTTTTTATACTCATCCTAAGTATTTAAATTTTTTCACAGGTTTTAAGGATTGGTATGAGAAAAGAAGTAGTCATGTTGATCATCACAAAAAAATCTTGAAAAGAACTCATGTTTTGTTTAAAACATTTGTATTATGGAAGAAATAAATACTTTTTAGTTTCATACACTTTTCATTGTTGGGGATTGATATGTATTTTGTCCAAATTCTCTAAAAATATAAACTAAAAAGATCTTTGGGATTTAATAAGTGTATTCTTGTTGAATTAAATAGATTATGTAATGTTTAAGGATAGGTCCTTATAGTTGGTATCTGAGCATTGTATAGATAAATTTTGGGGTTAGGATGATGTTAATAGATTACCATAAATGATTTTTACACTATGTTTAATTTTAAATGACATAGAATTTGAATATTACTATGTTGCTTTATCTAAGATATGTCTATTCAGAATGGTTTTCCATAAAAGAAATAGGGAAGCTGAAATAAGAAGGCACTTAGAGGATGATATCTTACGGAATCTATAACCCAGAATTGTAGGAATTGGAACTGAGTAGTTTGGGACAGTGGTGAATTATTTGAATCAAGCTATAAATAGAAATGACATCCATCCAAGATAATATCCAGAACTATCACAAAGGGATGTGATGATAGTGGAACATTTTTTTAGGAAACACCCTCCGACTTTCAATGGATATTCAAACCCAGTGGTGGCTAAAGGGTCGATTAAAGCCCTTGAAAATATATTTTATGTCATGGGATGTCTAGATAATGAAAATTTTAGTCTTTCTAATTACTTTTTTGAAGTTCAAGATAACCAATGGTGGTCAATGGTCACGAATATCAAACATAGAAATGAGATTAATTCCTTATAATGGGATGAATTTAAGAATCTTTTCCTCGAAAAATATTTTCCAAAGGTGGTTTGACATAGGATGGAAAATCAATTACTTTAATTGATACATAAAGAGGAAGATTCATTTTTTGTGTATCAAGAAAACTTCACCAGATTAGAAAGATATTATCCAAATCTTATTTGGGATCTTGATAGTAAAACAAATCATTTTTACACAAGATTGAATCCAAGATACTGAAGGGATTTGGCCTCCCATGAATTTAAAAGTTATGAGAAACTTTTTTAACATGTTGAGAGGGTAGAAATGGTGTTTTCATATGATCATGTGTAATTTTAAAACAACCATAAGAGGAGATAAAGATGGAAATTGATGGGTAATATTCAATCAAAGAAATCTGAAGGTGATCAAATTTTGTTTCCAATTTTTTGGAACTGTGGTAAAAATAATCCTAGGGAATGACTTAACAAATCAAGGAAGAATTTCTAATATGGTAATTTTGTATATATGTCTCGAGATTGAAATGAAAAATATCTTAGTGATGGTATTTTTAATTCTAATATGAAAACTGAAAAGTTTTTTAAATGTAGTGAGATGGGTCATTATGAAAATATCTTCCCATAGAAAGATCTAAATGATGGGAAGTAGCCAGATTATAAGCAAAAAGGTGGAGTGAAATCCTCCGTCACTACTTTTGTAGATGTTGGGTCATCCAATGAAGTGGTATTAGGTACATTTTTTTACTCATATTTTTCTAATGAATTTTTTTATATGTGTTCTACACATTCCTTTATTTCTGAAGAATTTTCTAGAAAATTGAAAATCTCACCTAAAGAAATAAAATAAGAGCTTATAGTTAAAACAATAAGGGTAAATATTAAGAAAAAATGACATTATAGTAATATTTATATTGTTTTCAGTGGAAATACATAACCTAAAAACCTTGTTGTTTTACCCTTAGTATATTTTGATGTTTTTATATGTATGGAATGGATTTATTTTTATCAAGCCCAGATTTATTATAAGGCCAAAGAAGTTATTTTTTAGAAATATTTATATTTGTACACAATAATGAACATGTACCATTGATAACATATCAGGAAGCTAAGAATATGTTAAAAGATTGAAATGAAAGTAATATTTCACATATTATTGAAAAAAGGGGAATTGTTCAGATTAATGATGTGTTAGTGGTAAATGAAAACTTGGACATTTTCCCTGATGATTTTTCCAATGTAATACTTAATTGGGATGTTTAGTTTACTATTAACTTAATTCATGATGTTAAGATAATTTCAAACACCCCTTATTGAATGGCTCAAGTGGAACTTATAGAATTTTAATTGTACATGTAGAAGTTTTTTTATTAAGGTTTCTTTTTTATTTATCACTTCACCATGGGGTTCTCCAATTTTGTTTGTCAAAAATAAATATGGTTCTATGAGGAATTACATTTATTACAGAGCTTTAAATAATAATATTGTTAATAATAAGTATCTATTTCCATATATCGATAACTTTTTTGATCATATCCAAGAAGCTCAGTATTTTTTCAAGATAACTTGTGATTTGGGTACCATCAGTTGAAGGTGAAGGAAGATGACATTCCGAAAAGTGTGTTCTGAAATAGATATAGGCATTATGAGTTTTTTATTAATCCCTTTGATTTAAAAAATTCCCCTTCTTTATTTTGGGATCTTATGAATAAAATCATTGGTTAATTTTTGGATATGTTCTTTTTTGTTTTTATTGAGGATATTTAGGTGTTTTCAAAAAGATAGGAGGATCATGAAAAACATCTAAGTATTTTTATATAAACACTTAAAGAAAATAAGTTATATGTGAAATTTAGAAAATGCGATTTCTGGTTGAAATAGATTACTTTTCATGGCCATATTGTAAATAAGGATGGAATTATAGTTTATTCCTCCAAAACAAAAGTGGTTCATATGCAGCCAAGACCTATAAATTTTACTAAAATTTATAGTTTTCTTGGTTTATGAGGCTATTACTGATTGTTTTTTAAGAACATTGCATAGTTATCTACCCACTAATTATGTTAACATGAAAATGGTTTAAATTTATTTGGATAAAATAATGTGTTGTTTATTTTTGAGGAACTTAAGAGGAGATTTGGGAATAATCAAGTTTTGGCCCTACCTTCCAAAAATGGGGATTTTGTCATCTATAGTAATTCTTCATTGAAGGGACTTGGTTGTGTTCTAATTTAGAATGATTAGGTAACTATTTATGCTTCAAGACAACTAAATCTTCAGAAGTTAAATTATACTACACATGAGTTGGAATTAGCTACTATTTTTTTCATCAAAAATTTAGAGGCATCATTTATATGAAACCAAATTTTAAATATATACTAACCATAAAATTTTGGAGTATATATTTACTCAAAAGGAATTTAACATCGGGTAGAGAATATGGTTGGAACTGATTAAGGATTATCTTTGCAGGATCAATTACTATCTTGAAAAATAAAACAAATTGATCAATGTCTTGAGTTGAAAAAAATAATGATTCATTTACCATGTTATGTCTAGAACATGACCCTTGGTTAATGATTTGATAAATTTTGGCATGGATGTTGTTGGTGCAAGAAATTCCCATATTCTATTTCAAGTGTTAGTGTAGTTGTCTCTATAAAATAAAATAAAGAAATCATATAAGTAAGACCATGAGTTATAGAAAAAGGCAGAATTGGTGAAAAGGGTATGTTCCCAGAATTTAACATTGATAAAGATTTTGTTTTGAAATTTGGAAATAGATTATGTGTGACTTTTGATTCATAGTTGAAGAAGTTATTAAGTGAAGCTCATTGTTCTTCATTTTCAGTTCATCCTAGTAGCACTAATATGTACAGGGACCTTAGAGGGTATTACTAGTGGGATGGAATGAAAAGAGATATTCTAGATTTTACAGTGAAATGTTTGAATTTTTAATAAGTTAAATTAAAGTGAAAACTAAAAATAGGGATGATTCATCCTTTTACAATGACCGAGTGGAAATATGAAAATATATGCATGGACTTCATAGTTGTACTGCCAAATACTTCACAAGGTAATAATTCCATTTGGGTTATTATTGATTGACTAACTAAATATACACTTGTTCTTATAATTCAAGATACTACGTATTTAGATCATATTTCTCGACTATACCTTAAAGAGATAGTCATGTTATAGGGAGTTCCTCTCTCAATTGTATCTGACCATGATCATAGGTTCACTTCTAACTTTTGTAAAGGCCTTCAAATGTTATTGGGAACTAAATTAAATTTTAGTACAACCTTTTATCCTCAATTTTATAGATATTCAGAAAGAAATATTTAGACATTAGAAGATATTCTTCTAACTAGTTCAATGGATTACCAAGGAAGTTAGGATTATAATATTTTTTTAGTTTAGTTTTATTATAATAATAGTTTTCAATCCTGTATAAAGATGAAACCATTGGAGGCATTGTATGGAAAGTGGTGTCAAAATACAATGTTTTGGGATTAAGTTTGGGAAAGAAAGTTTATGGGACCATAGTTAGTAGAGGAAGTGTCTAAGAAAGTAAAGATGATCCATTAACATATGAGGATAGCTGAAATAAGGCATAAAATATATGAAAATAACCCTAGAAAGGATATTTCTTTTGAATTAGGTAATCATGTCTTTCTAAAAGTTTCTCCATGGAAAAGTGTGATGCATTTCGCAAAGAAGGGAAAGATGAGTCAATGGTTTATTAGACCCTATGAAATCTTAGAGAAATTTGGACTAGTTTCCTATCGAGTAGCCTTTCCTCTGATTTGATCTCAGGTACACAATGTATTTCATATTTCAATGTTGAGAAAGTTTGTTCCAGGTTCATCTCGTATTTCGAGCACAGAAGTAGTTCAGCTAGAATAGAAACATTCTTATGAAGAAAATACTATTTATATTATTTATTACATAGAGAAGTATTGTTGAATAAGGTAATTCACCAGGTTAAGGTTTGGTGGAGAAACCATGGGGTTTAAGAAGCAACATGGGATTCAAAAAATGCTATTAGGAAAAGGTATCCCCACTTGTTTAATAAGTGAATAAAATAATTATAAGGATGTACTTTCCATAATGTTGGAGAATGTAACAACCTTGGTACTTGTAAAATAAATTTTTTCATTCTATAATTAAATAGTTAAATTAATTATAAATGTATAACGAATTAATTGTTTTTTATAAAAATTAAGAAATCTATACTAATAGAATAGTAACCACTACTATAAAAGTATATATAAAATTTATATATCTTATAATTGAAAATATGATAAATTTATATCATGGATTAAGTAAATAAATACTTTGAAAATGATAAATTAATTGTTGGTATTTTGTAAAATGGAAACATTTTTTTATAATTTTATAATTAATTAAATTATTTAGAAGAAAATTTATTTCCATAAAATCTATTTAAAAATAAATATTTTATTTTCTTATGATTTTAAGATAATTTTATGAGACCTTGATTAATTTTTCGAAGTGTTATAAAATCAGTTTGAGTTTTAAAATTGGTATTTTTAAAATATATTATGATTTCAATTAAAACATAAATTTATAATATTTAGAAATTTGTTTTTATAAATGGATTTTATTTTTTTATTTTGAATGTCAATAAGTGGTTGGCATAAATTTTTGGGATTTTTCTAAAATATTTGAGTTGTTATGAATAATGAAATACGGTAATTTACAGTATAAGATAAATATATGAATTACTGATTCATTGATTATGTATAGATCTTATAATCCCATAATCTCAAAATATCATTTATTATTTTAATATATTTAGTGCTAATATTCAAACTATTCATTTTCTTGACCAAAATAATAAACTAATGAATAAAATAATCAAAAAACACTTATCTCCTCCACTATAAATACCAACTCTTCTTCTCACACCTAAAATACTTGATGATTGTTTAATTTCAGCCTAATTTCCTTCCCAATCCTCTTCCCCACATCTAAGACCTTTTTTCACACCAAAAAGACAAAACCAAGTTCCATAAGGAGGTTCTCAAGGAGAATAATTCAAGAGGTAATGCCCCCTTTCATTTTCTTTTATTTTCAGTTCAATTTATTTTATTTTCTTATGCTCTTCTCACCTACCCTTATATGAGTGGAATTAAATCTCAATTATATTATATATAATTTAATTTTATCATTTTTCTTGAAAAAATCATCATCAAACTTCTTCTCCTCTCTCTTTTATTCCAAAAATGAGAACATCATTCGTGATGTGTCGATTTACCGCAATCACGGATGATACACTTTCATTTTCCATTACCACCTTCAAGGCTGGTCGTAAAACCATTATTATAGTTAAATAAAATTTTATTATATATATTATATTTTATATAATGTTCTGGAACCAATATGTAAACATGATATTAAACAAAAATATATAAGTTCATGATGGTTGTAAAAACTGCCTAAGTAAACTAAATCATTTTCATTAATGTTTTAACTAATGATTCATCATAATATTAGAAAAAAAATATATATGGTATCATTTAAAATTCCATAAACATATTAATACCATTTCATTCCACATCTAGTGTTTTATTATTGTTTGACAATAAAATCCATAATGAACCGACCATGGAAATTATGAAAAGAACGCACCTAAAACATTGGGTGGAAAGGTGAAATAATATGGTCACATAAGGTATTATAAAAAAAGGTATAGTACTTGAATAAATTAATAACACTATTTAAACCATTATACAGAATATTTCAACTCATTTAAAGTAAGATAAACCCGAGGTAATGGAATTTTCTTTAAAAATCTTCTTTTAAATTTCAATTTTTTTACTAAATTCAAAAGGAATGTTTTTATGACAGATTTATTATTTAATGATTATGTTCTAGTTCTTGGGAATTTTTTATGATAAATGGTGGTTATTATATCTTTTTCCAATGAATTAGGTATTTTTATGTTGGAGGTCAGTCGTAATGGTTACACCAAGTGTAACAATTCTTGTTACACCATAAGGTATTCATGAGGGTTACATCATAAGATATCCATGAGTGTTATATTTTAATGTAGTTAGGAGGGTTGAAAATCGTATGTTATTCACAATGGTTAAAATATAAAGTAAGTAATTCCCCAAGTTACCTATATGATTTTATTTGTGTTTTCTATGTTTTATGGAAATATCATGTCTTCACAAATTTAGTATATGATACTTTATGAGTGAGAAGTATTACTTTTGAAAATGATTTAATATGTTTATAAGAATTCAATTACTATTGGATCCTTTCTCTTTTATTTCCATTAATAAGATTTTTTTTATCATCCCAAGTTTTTAAATGTTTTTCAATAGGTTTAAGGATTGGTAAGAGAAAAGAATAATCCAAACTGAATTTCATGAAAACCTTCATGAAAAGAACTCTTGTTTTATTAAAAACATTTGTATTATGGAATAAATGGATAATTTTTTAGCATTATCCAATTTTTATGATTGTTTATTGATATGTATTATGTCTTAATTTAATAAAAAACTAAACTGAAAAAATATTTTGAAATTAATAAGTGTATTCTAGTTGAATTACCTAGATTGTGTAATGTTTGAGGTTAGTTCATTATAACAGTGATGCAGGAGAAAAATATATGTAGTAGTGGATCACATGAATATATTCCCACTATTAAAAATAAGGGTTCTTTAACTATGTGTACAAAAGAGCATAAAATTTTGAATTATGAAAATACCTCTAATGTCATTCCATTGAGGCACAATGTCCTGCTATAATCACTTTTTCAGAATAAAAGCCACTAGAAGGAAGTTATAATATAGAAATTCAGTTAAAAAAAGTTAAAATACCTATTTATAATAAAAATAAATTCGTAGGAATTAAAAAATTATCCATGCATAAAAACTCTGGTGGGATGAAAAAATGGAGCTCTATCTCCAAACACATATTTGAACAATTATTATTATTTTTTGAATTATCAGGGTTTTTCCAACATTGAAAAAATTAGATCCCTTTGGATTGTTATTAATAAAAAAACCTAATCTTATTGGACTCTCAAAACCTAATCTTATTGCTCATTTGAGGCTATATGAAATCTTAAATTTCAACTCTATAAAGAATATGGTTACTATTTGTTTCAATGGTATGGGTAGGAAAACCAATTCCATTATCTATGCATATAATAGATATCATGAAATAATGGATTTCTAGAAAAAAAAACATTTAGGTTTTGAGCTTCTCTATAAATAGTCCATGAACACTCCTTAGAGATGTTAATGAGATTCTTAACCTAAATGAGAGGCTTGTCATGGCCAAAAACTCCACTTCCACTGGGGATTTTAAGGATTCTATTAAGAAAAAAACCATTATTAGGTTATCTTGGAAGGTTATAAAATATACTTTGTATAGTAACCATCTAAATAAATTTTTTTCTAGAAAACTATATAGATTTTTTATCAATGATATTACCAAAAATTTTGGGGCCTCTATCTCCTATACTACTCTTAAGATACTTAGATAATCTTCATATTTTGGATAATCTTGTTACTCTAGAGGTTAAACGAACCTTTCCTTTTAGATTTTAGAAAGCTTGGATCTCACATCCTGATTGTAAATAATTGGTGTAAGATACTTAAAATTATTTTAAGCTTAATGATGATGCCCTGTAGTATATATTAAATCTCAAAGTGATGAAGAAAAATATGAAATTTTGGAGTTAGGAGAGCTTCAACCACATTGATTAAAACATTTCTCATCTAGAATCCTTTCTCCATATCATTCAAGAAACTAACACTAGGAGTGATTTTTTCATAGGTATTGAATAAGAAAATGGGTCACATGTGACCTCAATGTCATTATTAACCTCAAATAAGGTATGAAAATGGATGCTTGGAAATTCAAATGAATTAAATAGGGTGGTAGGAATACAAAGTTTCTCATTTTTCATCAAAAATTCGGAATAATCAATACATGTTTGGTAATTCTTAGTTATATTTAGAGATTTTTTTGAGAATAGAGAGGATTTGGTTGCTCATGTTGTCTCCTATTATATGAATCTCTTTGATGGGCCTAGCACTAACATTGAATTTATAGAAAAATCATTTCTAAGGTTATCTTTAATGAGGGTAACTTAGTTATCACTGAAATCCCTCTTGATTTTGAGATTGAAGAGGAAATTTTTTGACTTAATTTTGGTAGCTCTCCAACACTAGATGGGTTTGTAAATTTTTTCTTTAAGGCCTTTTGGGATATTGTTCATGGTGATATTTTTTGACTTATCAAGCATTTTTTAAAAGATGTATAGCTAACAAAATGCATCAATGCTCAATTTATTGATCTTATTCCGAAAGTGGAAAATGAAAATGAGATCCATCTTTTTAGTCATTCGGATCTTATTAACACTAAGTATAAAATCATTGGGAAAGATATTATTAACACGTTGTCCAACATTGCCAACGATATTGTGTATTCAAATTAGTTTGGTTTCATTAAATTAAGAACTATTCAAGATTGCTTTATCACTGCATTAAATTTATTTAATATTCTTAAGAAATCTCCCAGAGGAGGTAACACTCCTCTTAAACTTGATGTGAAAAAACATTTTGACATGCTTTATTGGGGCTTTATTTGTAAGGTTTTAACAAGTTTTGGCTTTGGTGAGCTTTTTATTAAATATGTTTGAATAATTATAAGCTCAACATATATTTATATACTCATTAATGTTTCTATTGAGGGATAATTAGATGCTCCAGATGTGTTAGATTATGTGACCCTCTCTTGGCTATTATTTTCTTTACTACTAAAGATTATTTAAGGATCCTTTTTCTCAAAGTGGTTGATAGTAAAAAAAATTCAATCAGAGCTGCAAGAGTTCTTCCAAACCCCATATATTTACTGTATAACAAAGATATTATCCTTTTTAATAATGGTTATAAATTCAATTTTAGTATCATCAAAAAGGATCTCCTTCATTATGAAATAGTTTCAGGGTAGGATATCAATTGGAATATATCATATGTTTATTTAGGAAAAAATATTCTTGTCGCTTGAAAATTAGGTATTATAAAAGAGTTATGAATCAGAGAATCCATGATTCCTTTCACTTATATTGGTGTTCCAATGTTTTTTGTGAAGCCATGTATCTCTTATTTCTCTCACATTGTGAGTCATATCATAAATTAGCTGGCTTCAAGGAAGGGAAAACTCTTTTTATGGCAGACAAGATCAGCCTTTTGAAAGGTGGAATTGTTTTAAATATTTTCTTTTAATATATGGCTTATAAATGTTCAACTTTCCTCCTTATTAATATCAATACTTTAATTAAAAAAAATTGGAGTGGGGTCATCCTTTAGTATACAATTTCTATTTTTCCATGGAAACAATGTTGTAAACCTATTGAGTATGGAGGTTTGGATATTAAAAATATCATTCAATGTAATCTAATTTTTTAAGAAAATTTAATATGGATTTTTATTAATTTGAATTCATAAAGAATTATTTTTATGAGATGAATATTATTATGCAGACATAAATATAGGAATCAAAATTATATAAACTCTTTAGTATAGACTACTCTTAAGGACTCCTTTGCTAACATCTAAATGAAATATCATTGGCTAGCCCATGCCAACTCATCACTGAATTTTTTGCCAGAGAAATAAATAGGTATTCGTTTTCTCAATATCTTAAGTTCTCTTAATCTTTCACTTGATAAAAATGTGAAAATCAAAGGGGAAATAAAGATTTATTTGGACATTCTTTCTACTAGAATCAGGGAAATTGTTATGAGTTACAATTTCATAAATGGTGATGAAATATTGGTCTAGGAAGCTTCTAATAATGGACCTCTTTCCTCCTAATCCATCTACTGTGAGGAATTTCAAGGGAATAAAATCAACTGGGCTACAAGTTTGAGCAATGGATGTATCCTTTCATCCAAATTTTTGTTTACTTGGAGGTGATGCATTCTAAATTCACCATGGATGATTTCTTTCAGAATATTGGTGTTAATTTATGTTTGATGTGTGTATTATGTAATCAAAATATAGATAATATTGATGAACTATTAATCAGTTGTATTGCCACTACAAAATTATGGACAGTCGTTCCTTCTATGATTGAAGTGATGGTATTGTGTGCTGCTTGCATTTGGGATAATATTATTTCTTACACAAAGCTTCTTCTATCCAAGAAACACATAAATTGTTTCTTGGTAGCCTAATATAAGATTTTACATGTGTTTTGGACCATTCAAAATAGGATCCTTTGTGACAATATTACCTTCCATATACATTTTTCACTTACACAAATCATCATCACAGTGAAAAATTCTAATTCCCTTAAAAAAGGTTATTGAAATAAAAAATTTCACGATTTTAACTGATTAAGAACCTTGGAATTACAGGTAATTATTGTCATCCTTTTGGAACCATTGAAGTCATCGGGATCTCTCCATTCCTAGGCTATTTCAAATGTATTATGGGTAGTGCTTCAAGGGTGAATTTGGGTCTTTAGGGTTATGGAGTGATTTCCCAAAAACATAAGGGTGGTGAATTGGTATATATATAGTCTAGGGGTAATTATTACATATATTTAAAATGAAATTATTTCCACAATTAGTTCCATTAATATGGAAAATTGGTAAGGATTTATCATCTTGTGTCTCTAATGTGACTCCACCACTATTGTTCAAGCAATTAGAAATGGAATAGTTAACCTTTAATGGAAGTTGGCTACTATATGGATGAAATGAATGGAATATAATTTTCCAATGAATTTTATCATCATTAATGTTTATCATGAGGCAAACTATTTAGCTTATGGGTTATAAAATGAAGGGGATTAAACTTTGGAATTGATATTTCTCAATGATGTTCCTATTGATCTATCTTCTTTTTTTCAAAGAGACTTTTATAAAAAAAATCTATATTTTAGAATTTTTTAACTCTTATTTTATTCAAATATGAGGATTTTACTTTTTAAAACTTCTTAATTTATTTTAAAATAGCCTCTATGTATCATTAACATAACATAATTTTTTAGGCTAACTACCCACGCACCACATTTTGATAAGATCACTTCTCACACACCATGATATATCATGAGATGAAAAATTTTCTAATACATTATATGGTTATATAATTATAGTCCCACCTATCACATAATGAAAATAATATATATATATATATATATATATATCACATGGTTTCAATCAGTATATCTTATAAATCCACTGAAATAAAATGGGTTTTATATCCTTTTCAAGTTGTTCACTTTGGGATCATTCCTAATTTCTTCAATAGACATATCATGATGAACCCATTGAAAATAAATGTGTATCCAGTGACTTTATGCATCATTCTAGGTAAATAACACTCAATAAAGATAATTAATTATTTTTTGCATACATCATATAATAAAATGGTATATAGTTTATAGAAAAAATTTCATAATCAATCAATGTATTTGGGCATCTAGATGGATAGACTTAAATCATTTAATGGAGAATAGGACATTAATATAGGAAAGGAATTGGAAGAAAATAAAACCTATGTAATAGGATGATTGGGCAAGAAAAAATTAGTAATGAATTATCCCAAATATTTAAATGAAAATTTCATAATCTATACAGATAAGGAAGGTTGATGGAATAATTTGAAAAATATCCTTGCTCTAGTATATGATATAGATAAAGAACACTTTTAGAAATATTAGGAAATTTTCATTGCGAATAATAATTTCAATTGTCCTTTTAAAACATTTAAAAATAAAATTTTATTAAACCATGAAAATATGAATATCCTTTTTTGAAAACTTCAAAGCATAGAGAGGAATTCACTTAGAATATAAAAAACGCAATGGAAATATATATTCACACAAAAATGTCTAAAATTTATTATTTAAATTTTAAAAAAACCTATGTATAAAATGTTAAAAATAATTGCTTTTAAATTATTTTTAAATAAATTTGATTTAGTTTAAAATAACCTTAAATAATCTGGAAATTAGTCACTTTGGAACATTCCAAAAAATTTCTTTATATGAATAAATTTTTTAATACTAATAATGAAAAAATGTTTAAATTAAATTAAAACCCTATAGTAAAACTAGTAAAGTAAAAAAGTTTTACAAAATATTTCATTGATATTAGGTGAATATAAGAATGATTCTCATTTTGAAAATTATATAAAATAATTTTGTTAGGTAAAACATGGATATGGAAGAAAAATTATTGTGTGCTTAGGTTGGGAATCATTCCTTTTAGTGGTGTATTTAGAAAAAAGACATGATCTCCCAAAGAAAAGTATTATAATAAAACGAAATAATTTCCTCAAATAGAAATTAAATAAAAAAATATTTAAAATTAATTGGTTGGAGTTATGATATTTTTATAATAAATTTCAAGAAGAAAATATAAAACTCCTGGAAAAAAGAACTTGATCCAAGACTTGAGTAACTTTTTTACTAGCACCCTAGAATTATAAAGAGCTTGAAAATTAAATGAAGTTACTATGAATAAAATATATATCATGTTAAAAAACAACTGGGTATCATATACACCATATAAATGTAAATTGGTGTATAATATAAAACATGTCTCAATTAAGGGAGTTTGAGAAAAAAATATCTTACCTTATTTACCTTCTAAATTGATCACACTCTAACTTCCTATAAAATAAACATAATTAGATTAATAATATATTTTACAACCTTTTTAATATCTATAAACTTTTTATATAATTAATTTATAACTATTTATTGTGAATATAGTTATTCATTATAGGTTATTTTTTACACTCAGTTTTAAAACTTTTAATTGTCTTGTTTATGCCATGTAATGCTAATATTGATCCTTTATCCTTAATTCCAAGTAAATAATTCCTATATTACCTATTGTTATTTAATATATATCCCATGATTATTTATAATATTCCAATTTCATCTTTTAAGAGTTTTAATTGTGATTTTTGAAGATGATGTTGGAGAAAAACTTGTTTTGGAAATTTTTAATGAACAGAGTTGATATATTACTAACGATTTTATATATTAATATAACTACTGTGAAATTAAAAAATATTTAATAAATTGTAATTATTGTTCATTAATATTTTATAAAATTTATTAATCATTCACTATATAAATATTACAACATCGTTCAAGTTTCCATTAAACCGACCAAAAAAATTATGTCATAATAATCCAGTGAGCAAGAAAGAAACCATTACATAGTGTTAATATAAAATTTATAGAAGATTATACATGTTATATATATCATATATCTCTATAAAATCTATTGTTAGAACCATTAATGATGGGTGTTTATGCCTAAGGGTGTTAGTCATTCATGGAGGCGGTATTCTGCAAGTACGCACAATTAACAAACTCATTTCTCAATGAATGGAAAAAGTCACAGTACATGAAAATTTATCCTTTTATAATTATAATAATTTTATATAAATAATATTAGTTCATCAATTAAAGTTTTAGTGTCATGACCCAACCTACCTCATGCCATGAACCTGGTCATATGACCCCATAGGTCTCTTCTAATACCTATGTGACCTTCCTAACACATAATAGGATATTACCCATCGAGGTCACTTATCTAATTATTGAATGTCCCCATATTCCAAAAAATATTCTTTATAGTGTGATTTTTTCTCAGTCACACACACCCCAGGAAACCTCCTAGGAGGACACCCATCCTAATCTCTACTCCAGACCATGCATTCTTAACTATAGAGTTTTAGTCAGGTAGGTGCCTGAAAAGAATGGTTCCACTTATGGAAATGGGTAGTATCGTTTAGTCTTTTAAGTATCACTTTTTTATGGTTGTTACACTATCCACCCATTTCAATAAAAATTCCCTTATTGTAGACCCCACACCTCAAACTGAGGTAGTGCCACTGCACTTCTAGCTGGGTATTAGATATGTTATCATTTCTCATGAACTGACATACCTTGGTCCTTGAACCTCCTCAATTGAGACCATGGGAATCTTGTAGTACCTATTTTTCCTTCCAAGCACACAAAAATATATGAAACTTGGGATAACTTATTAGGTAGGATTCCAAAAATAAAGGTGTTCCATGTTGACATGGGTAGTAACATTTAGTATTTTGAAGATTCACTTTTCTACCATGGTATTGGATCTAATACCATCTGTCACGATATGACCTGCAATAGCCCATGAACATGGTAAAATAACCCCATGGGTCTCATGTAATACCCATTTTTCCTTCCTAACATGCCATTGGATTTTACCCACCAGGGTCACTTATCAGGTAGGCTCTTAAAAAGAATGGTGAGCCTTATTGACATTGGTATTAACATTTAGTCTTTTTAAGCCTCACTTTTTGGGGGTGTTGTACTCTCTATCCCTTTAAAGAATAACGACCTCTTTGTAGACACCACACCTCAAAAATAGGTAGTTCCACATCACTTTTTTCTGGGTGTTAGATCTAATGCCATTTGTTATGATTCGGCCTACATTGGGCCATAAACCTGGTCAACTGACCCCATGGGTCTCCTGTAATACCAAAGTTTCCTTCATAGCAAAGTATAGGCTATTTCCCAATGGGGTAACTTATATAAATAATGAATTTCTACATGGTCCAACACATGTTCTTTTCAATGTGTTTTTTCCTCACTTACACACACCCTGAGAAACTTTCTAGGAGGTCACCCATCCCAATCACTATTTCAGGAAAAGCAAGCTTAATTGTAGATTTCTCATTAGATATGATCCTAAAAAGAAAAGAGTGACTTATTGTCATGGGTACTAACATTTATTCAACACATATACATGATTAATGATCTAAAACCTTAATGAGTGGATGAAATTAAAGTAAATATAATATGAATTGAAGATGCACCACACCAAGAATAAACGAAACTTAAAATATTATTATTTAAATATGGTCATTATAACATAGTCATTATATTGGTGGGTTTGAATATGATAAAATAATTTAGGAAATATATTGAAATATTCTGATAAATAAAAAATATTATTAATTCTTATGTAATAATCAGTCTTTTTTATTAAGGTCATTTTATGCTTCAAAAATACATTTTCTTCAAAAATTGGTTTCTATTGTTTTCTGTGAGAAATTGTTATAATTAATTTATATAAATTTTAGGGGTTTAATTGATAAAATAAATATAATTTTTTAAATCTTCATATCAAAATTATCTTATGGTCAAATTTTTAAATTTTTCTAAAAGTTTCGTTTTTCAATGAATAGTGAAAATTCTAATTTTTATTGAAAGTTTTATTTTATTTTAAAGTATTTACAAAGTAAAATTATTTTTTGGACTAGTTATAAAATTTAATTTCTTTCTTTATTATTTAAAATTACATTATTAATATTTTTTAAATAAATTTTATACCATAATTTAATATACAAAATATTTTATATTTAAAAAGGGAATTTTCCTTCAAAACTATTTTTCATTTCATTTTATTGGATTGATTTTAAATTAAATTCTATCACTTATTTGTTTTAAATATTAAAAAAATTATTCCACATTTTTAATCAAGATAAATAAATTTTTTTAATAGGTACCTTTTATTTTCAGTCAGTGTGAATAATAACTTTAGTTATTTTTTAAATATGAGAAAGGGTAAATTAGGTAATTAAAGATAAAAATGTAATGATAAGGACTTTAAAATAACCCTAAAAGTTGAATTAACTTTATTTTATGAGTCCATTTCATCCATAAAAAACCTATATTTGGTTATATGACCTTTTCTTTTTATATTTGATTATAACCTTTATACTTTTGTATATAACAAAAATCCAAAAATGTCACACTCATGTCTTTAATAAATATAATATTTTTAACACAGGGATAAATATAGGGTATGGAGGTTATAAATAATATTTTTAAATATACACTATTTATATTAAAAATGTTAATTTATTTTTAATTTTTATATAATAAAAAATTACCTCAAATTATTACACAACACCAACGTAATAATTATCCCATTAATGGAGAAGAAAATAAATATTAAAAATATTAAAAGTAGTATAATATGATGGAATTAATTTCACCCATGAATTTTATAAATAAAAATAAAATTATAGGGATTTATTAAAATATTTTAATCAAATTTAATTTTTTTTCTTAATATTATAAAAGTCAATGTAAATGAATTGTTCTCAAATTGACATTGTTGAAATTTTATGATAATAAAATTTTATTAAATGATGTAAAATTCCTGAAAATGATATATTCTTACAAGTGATTATTATATGGTTTAAATTATAATTAATGATCCATTTATGTGTTTTTCTTCTATATATAGTAATTATCATGACCCTCAAAGAGTAAAAAACCTTATTGTCGTGATAAGTGTAAAATGGTTTATGAGGGTTAAAAAAATATAAGGGTAAAAATGTGATTCAAACATGAATAAATTTTATTGTATGTGATTATTTCAACTAATGATAATATTATAGATTTGTATCCATCTTTTACTGCATAATAAATTTATATTAATTTAATATTTTAAGAAATCTCAAAAGTGCCCATATATTCTCTTATAAAAAGGAACCACTTATTATCATTTATTCACACATAAAACCCCATTGGGTTTAGAAAATATCTACCGAAATCCCATCAAAACATCTCTACCCACGTTCTAGATGCCTTATTTTGTGCATAATATTAATCTTAGAGGTCTTAAGATGTTAAGAAAGGGATATTTTCCAAAGAAGAGGTATAGTTTTAACTACATATTCTTTTATTTCTTCTTCCACCACATTAAAATATTTTCCAAACATTTTGAGATAATAAAATAAATGTATAACATATAAAATTATGTTATTTTTTAGTTTCATAAATTATATCCATCTCCAACCCCCATAAATTGGAAAATGAGTTCATAGTTTGTGTGTATAGATAACTATCGCCTTGCAAACTGATGTAATTTTTTTCCATCACCACCTCTCACATATGGTGATGTTGAAATATTTAATGTATATATATGATATTAATGAAATATTTATAATTATAAAAATATAATATATCATATAATTTATCACCTTTCAATCCACTAAAGAATCATAATGATGTTCTTGCATACATGTGGACTACCACCTCCATGAGGCGATGTGATTAATTTGTCATCACCTCAACACATGGATGATATATATATATATAAGTGTATTAAAATAAATAATATTTTATTTATGATATATTTATCACTATTTAATGTTAAAATAAAACTTACATTCTTTCCATACTGAACATTGAAAAAATGGAAACGTTACTCATGTGTATGTGTGGCCTACCGTCTTCATGATTGTAAGGTGGTTCATTTTTCAAAACTATATTTCATAATTATTTTTAAAATTATAATTTATGTCAAGAAATTATAATTATTTCATTATTATTATTTTTTATATCTTGGGAAAATTACCCCTTTGAGCATGGTCAACATTTCGAAGTCATTTTGAAATTATGAATTGAATGTCTTCAAAACACACAATGTGGACTTCATTGATTATGTAATAAAATAATTCATTATAATAAATTAAAATAATTTTTGATGATATATTAATAAACCTAAAAAATCTTAAATAATTAAATAATTGATATAATTTTATGATATAAGAGTTAAAGTGCATATAAAGAAAGTATGGACTCTCGAAAAGGGATTTAATCTCAATTTTCCTTCATTGATTCATATTTTATTGTCATGAAATTAATTTATTTTATATGGTGTATATAATTACCCTTTTAAATTTTATATCATTAATCCTTTATAATTCATGATATTTTAATTTAAATTTTTAAATATTTTACATAAGGGGGATTAACTTGAAATTTACCAAGTGGTAAAGGGTTTCTTAATTTAATTTTACTTCATTGAGTTATAACTATTTTTCAATGACTTTTTATGTCATGATTATATATGAATTGATTTATAAATTATTTTATTATGTAATTGTGATTTTTTTGGATTTACAATTGTAACACATAATCTCTCAATTGATTAATTCTTAATTCAATGATATGATCTTTGTAAGGGTTTTTCACCTCAAATTCTTTTTATTTGAGACATACATTTATGATATAAACTTATAATATTTTATGGGGAGTATATACATACCCTTGAAATGATCAATAATGAATATCCTTATTTTCAAGATATTTAATGCTTCATTTGATGTTATTGTTTCATGGGTCCTATAATTGAAAAGTTACCAAAGTGGAAAAGCCTTTATATTACAATATCCCTTCTTATTTGGATTTTTTATGTTCAAGGTTCTTTTTGGGGAAATCATGTGATATTATTTTCTTCAACCACATATATTTTATTATCATATGGTTAAGAATGTTTTTTACATGTTTAATTTCCATTTCCTCCATTATTTATTAAATAAATATCAATAACTTTTTTGTATGTGATATCATGCTTGTATCATCTTTTTGATGAGGAATATTTCTCTTTCATATCTATTTTTTCTTAAAAAAAATCCAAAAATGTTATTTTCTAAATAGAAAATATTTAATAAATCTATTTTACATGATCTTGACCTTATTCTAAATAAAATTAAAAAGAAATTTATTAGTGTCTTCCTAATGGGTCACTTTAGAGTCCCTTTACAAAATATTTGCAAAGAATTTTTATTTTTAATATTTACAAAATGAAATAATTTTCTCACAATCATAACTATTATATTATATGAATCTTACATTATATGTGTCCAATTTTATTTTAAAATAAAATTATTTTAAAAATATTTTTCTAATTATTAGTTTTTAAAATTTATTTTTAAAGTGAAAATGGTATTTTCTTCAAGAATGTTTTTCCTGATCTATTAATGGTATTCCCATTCATCAACACAAAAAACCCTTGATTTTACTTATTCTCCACTAGATATTTTTTTAATGATACCGTCTTTATTCTTTCTTTGTATGGATTATTATTTTTTAAAAGATATTTTCATGGAACCCATTTCGTTTCCATAGGTTAGGAAAGAAATGCTCTATTTTAACATATATGGTGACAATGAATTTTTCCTCTCATTTTAACCATTATTTTATGGTTGTATTACCTTATAATATTTCATATTTTATTTAAAGAAAAACCCCCCTTCCCTTTTTCTGGTTTATTTATGTTTTGAAAATGAGTTTTTAAAAAGAAAGGATATTTCAATATTTGTAAATGTTTCTTTTTGCATGAAATGATTATTTTGAAAAATACAAAATTTTATGTGTTATTATTATTTTATGGTTCTTTGGAATTATTTATGATGATGGGTAGTTATATTATAAAATCAGGGATAGTGATCCCGTTATAGATCTCCAATACATTAGGTGAAGGGATGGAGTTAACCGATTAGTTTTCTTCTAAGAGATTATAGGAATTTTCCATGAAGGTTATTCCAAGTGTAACTGTGATGGTTATTTTATGTGTAATCATACATGTTATTCTAAATGTAATCATAAAGGTTATTCAATTTTTAAGAGTGATATAAAAATGATTCCTCAAGTTCATATATGATTTATCTATTCTTACTATGGGTTTTTAAGGAACGTTTATGATTTTGTAAGGTATGCTAATGAGTTTATGTTTAAAGAAAAGTATTTACTACTTATTATGGGTGAAAATATATGGGTTTTTAATGATTAATTCAATCCATATTAACATAAAATGGATCATGATTATTGATTCAGATGAATATTTCATTTGATAAATCTTTATTCCATGTTTCATGATTGATGATCCTGGTATTGATGGGTATGAGTTCCCTTATGTTATGATTATGCACTATAATTATGCCATCAAAACCTCATCATCATCTTACGCTAACTATTCAATTATTAATGCTTATGTTTACACTTCATTATTATTTTATCTCACCCATTTTATGTTTCATTTTCCCCAGGTTATGAAGAATGATGATAATTGATTTCTAACTAGAGAGGTTTCATGTGTGGAGAATTTTATGGGTGATAACATAGATATTTTTGAACCAGTTTTTTATGAATTTAAATTCTTAAAAGTTTTTTCAAATTATCTAAAAATATAAATCTAAAAGGTGTATGGGTATGTAAGAGATCCATTATTTCCTTTTAATGTTTTATAATTTGGATATAAAAAATTTGGGGCCATTGATCTGTATGAAGCAAGAAATGAAAAGTTAATGTTTTTAACATCAAATTCAAGAGTATAAGTTTGAGATCCTTATAGTTGGTATTATAGCAAGGTTTATATAACTTTTTAGATCATGTTGTCTTTATGTGAGGTTATCTTAAGATTTATGGATACTATCATGGAATTATAAGTTTTAAGTTGATCATAAGATTGAAGTTTTAGACACCCCTTTTGAGGTTTTAAGTAATGGAATTTTGAGGTGATTAATGATATTTAAAAATACATTTTATTAAGTTGAGATATATATAACCCTTAGATTTAACATGAAGTATTATTTAAAGAATAATTCATTTCAATTTATTGGACATAAGTTTTAAAGTTATTTATAAACTTTATGGTTTATATGGTCTTTATTATTGAAGTAATTATGGGTTATTGCAATTTGGGAACGTATTTTTTATCATAGAAATAACCATGGGATTGAAAAATGGTTTGGTTATTAGGTGATTAATGTTATTTAAAAATAATTTCACTATTTCAGGAACATTATATAATTAAGGTAAACAAAATATTCTGAGATTTTATTTAAGGAATTAAGTATGAATTATCTTTTAGAGTAATGTATGATTTTAATTTTTCTTTATGGTGATTCAGGTCATTTATTTAATTATTATCATATATCATAGATTATATAAAAATTTAATATACATTTTTGATATGAGACTTTAAGAGTGGTTAATGTGATTTGGAGATAAATGTTGGAATAATATGTGATAAAATAATTCTAATCTTTATGTTTTAATATTAGTCAAGAATATATTGAATAATTTTAAAGGTAGTTATTTACAGAATGATTTGGTTTAAACTTTGGGTATTTCTGTTGAATCTTAGAGATTAATATATTATTTATTCATATAATGGTTTATATGTTTTTGGGAATTGTCTTACATTGTGATAACTACTTTGTTTTTTGTTAATGTATAAATATAGGTGGAATATATTCTTATTCTCTTATTGTTTATGTGATTATTTAGAAGTTGATTTTAGTGATTTATGAATATAAAAAATCATCTTCAATACTCATCATTTGGATAAAAAGATAATATTTTTTGGATTTTGATTAAAGGGTGAAATACTTGCATGCTAAGTATATTTCCATGAGTTCTTATTTTATATGGTAAATGAATTCCTCTACTCTAGGGAAAATAATATTAAAATACAATTATATCTTATTACCTTTTTTTCTAATGAATCTATGGTCTTTTTATCCATCACAAATTTATAGTTTTGTAGTCATTAACTTTCTCAAGATCATTCAGTTTCTTGTGATCAATGTTCTATATCACTCTCCATCATCATTTGGAAATTAATTTTCCTTTAATTTCTATATCTACACTTCCCACTAATTTCACCCTATTTGAAAACCTAGTATTTTCTATTCCATATGACCTTAGTACTTCCATTTCCTTATTTTTAAGAGGTAGTTTTAATAACCCTTTTTATAATGGGTGACTTGAAGAAATATATTTTCAAATGTAAAACCTTTGATTACCAAGATCAAGTTAAAATTGTGCAGATGCGGTTTATTAACGGGGGAATGTAGTTTCTCAATATTTTAAAATAAATACTATGTTTAATATCATACAATATATGTAACACCAAGCCCAAACGAACCATGAAATATTATTATTTAAATATGATTATTATAAACTAGTCATCAAATTAGAGAGTATAAAAATGATTAACTAATCTATTAAATATATAAAAATGTTCTAATCAATAAAAATTTATTTATTTATTCTTAGTAAATAAGCTCTAATTTATTTGTTAAGGTTATTTTATGCTTCAAAAATACAGTTTCTTCAAAAATTAAATTTTATTGTTTTTTGTGATCAAATATTATAAATAATTTCAATTAATTTTAGAAATTTTATTTGATAAAATAAATATACTTATTGAAATAATCATATCAATATTATCCTATGGTGAAATTTTCAATTTTTTTAAAAGGTTTGATCTTTCAATGAATAGTGAAAATACTAATTTTAATTGGAAACTAGATTTTTTAAAAGTATTCAAAAAGTAAAGTTATATTTTGTATTTGTTTTAAAATTTAATTAATTTAGTTTTATTTATAATAATAAATTTATGGTTTTCTAAATAAATTTTATAATGGAATTTAGTATACAAACATTTTATATTTAAAAATGTTACTTTTCTTAAAAACTATATTTTGTCTCATTTTGTTGATTTAATTTTAAATTAAATTCTTCCAATTTTTTATTTTGAATACTCAAAATGGATTCAATATTTGGAATTAGTATTTTAAAATTTGGTATGTTGTTCCTCTCTATTTCTCGTTAATACGAATAGTAACCTTAGTATTTTTTGTATTATGGTAAAGGGTAAATTAGGTAATTAAAGTTAAAAATAAACTGATAAGGACTATAAAATGAATCTAAAACTTTCCATCATTTTATTTTATGAACAATTTTATCCATAATCATCCTATTCTTATTTATATGACCTTTTTTTCATTTTTATGTGATTATAACCTTTATGATATTTTATATAAAAAAAGTCAAAAATGTCACAGTCTTTTTTTAATAACTATAATATTTTAAACATAGTGATAAAAAGTGGATATGTTCAGTTGTAAATATTATGTTGGAATATAATTTATTTATCTTAATCATGGATTTTTATTATTAGATAGTAAATAATTTCCTTAAATTCATACAGGACGTTGATATAGTAATTATTCAAATATTAGAAAATAAAATAAGTAATATTAAAAATATTAAAAGAAGTATAATTTGAAAGAATTAATTTAGCCCCATAATTTTATAGATAAAAATAATATTTTAGGGATGTATTAAAATGTTTTATTTGAAATTAATTTATTTTATTGATTTTAAAAAATTCTAAGTAAATGAATTGTTATAAAATTGATATAATTGATTGTTTATGAAAATAATTTTTTAAAGTGATATAAAATTCCCAAAACCCTATATTAATACTATTGATTATTTTATGGTGGAAAATATCAAAAACCTTTCATTTGTGATAATTTTTTATATTTATAGTGAATATCATGATCATCAAAGGGTTAAAAACCTTATTGTCATGATAAGTGTGAAAAGTGTTAACGGGGGTTAAAACCAAAAGATAAGGGTAAAAATGTGATCCAAATATATCCAAATTTTATTTTATGTGATAATTTATAATATTTCCCATATTTTATACTAATATTTAAAATATGGATCCTTTTGGACATCACAATTTATTTATATTAATTTAATATTTTAGTAAATTCCAATAATTCTCCTCCCCACTCTTATAAAAGGGAACCACTTCTCATTATTCACACTTAAAACCCAATTTTTATCAGCTAATATCTAACAAAATATCTTCCTCAAATCCCTCTCCATGTTATATATGCCATATTTTTATCATAATAAAAATCATAGAGGTCTTAATGAGTTAAGCAAAGAAGATTTTCCAAAGAAGAGGTGTAGTTTTAACTACATATTTTAGTTTTCTTTCTTCTTCCACCACCATAAAATATTATCCAACCATTATAAATAATAAAATAATTATATAACATGTATTGTGATTTTATTATGTTATTGGAATAAACTATATCTATATTCGACCTCCATCAAATGGGAAAGGAATTTATCATTCATAGATACGGTGGACTACCGCCTCGCAGACGTATATAATTTTTTTTCCATCACCAGATCTCATGGATGTTCATAATGATGGATTTAATGAATATATATTATATTAATAACATATCTATAATTATAAAAATATGATATATAACATAATTTCTTACCTTCCAATCCATTGAATAATGATAGCATTGTTCATGCGTACGTGTGGACTACCACCTCAAAGAGGCGAAGTGATTCATTTTTCATCACCACATCACATAGAAGATATATATATAAGTGTATTCAATGTAAAAATATTTTATTTATGATATAATTATATTTATTTAAGGATAAAAAAATACTTACCTTCTTTCCATAATTATCATTGAAAAAATTGAGACATTAATCATGTGTATGTCTGGTCTAACATCTCAATGATTATAACGTAGTTAATTTTTCATCACCATATTTCATAATTGGTTTTAAGAGATTAATTAATGTTTTCATGACCCCCTCCCCACAAAGTGTACCCCTCCTGGGTCGTCAATGTGAGAAGGAAGATAATGACCCCCGAGTCTCACCTCCAGTGGGCCCCGGGTTGGCGACTAGCACCGAGGGTGTAGTAAACACACAAATGGGAGGCATTACCCTCTAAGAGAACACATGCGGAAGAGAGAGATAAAATAGAAACCAACCAACTCCAACCCAGAACTGGAATATAAATGAAAACCCAAGTTCACATATGAAATGTCATGAAAAAGTACTAAAACTGGAAGGAAAAAACTGCAAGTACACAAAAGAAAGTTAAAACAGCAGCAACCACAAGCCCGAACAGATCCTGCAACCCCAAGCTAGTAGAAACTATCTTGATCTCCAACCTTCTCCAAGTGACCAAAAAACAGTTTTTATATACATATGGTGAGTATAACAGTATACTTAGTAGGATCATCCCCTAAGCCTCTCGTGAAAAAGTAAATAAAGCATGCTAAAGCACAGTGAACAACAAGTGATACTAACTCGTCACCTAAACAGGTATACTAAGTTCCCAGACTCACCATGGCTACTCTCACCAAGTAACACATAAAAGAATATATCATATAATAAATAATATCAAGGGTACCCTGCTATTACTTCCCCACTGGTTTGACGCTTTACCCTAACGTCGCATGTCCTGAGCATCTCTCTCCAAAAAGGCTTACCCGCAGACACCTGGCCGAAGCACCAAAACATGCACCTCATGGAACAAAACCACCACATCCATGTAAGAAAAGTAACCAGGTAGTTTCTAGGAGTCACCACAGCCCGCATAATTTGTATCATACATCAGGTATTATACCTCAAGCAATTACATCCCATACAGCGATTAAGGATCCTCAATCCATCACAGCCTATACACGTTACACCTATAGTAGTCCATAGGATACTATATCCAGAATATATGTGTGTGAATAAACACAAGCCGTTACACTCCTCTACACATATATATGGGGAAACTAACCATTGTGCCTACCAGCACAGGTAACTACCAAGAGAAGAGAGAGGGGCCAAAGGGGGTAGTCATCTATTCATCCTCCCACCGGAATGTTGGAGAACGCCCCTCCCCCCCCCCCCCGGCTCAGAATCCCCGGGGTACCAGTTGGCCTTACTGACAGGGTGGATTAGCGTATAAAAACTCAAAAATTAAATGATATACTATATCTCACAACCACACTATGGGTATAACCTAGTCTTAGACACAACTACATCTAATGTCTCTCATACTCTGGGTTGCTACTTCTAAGACTATGTATCCTATAACCACACAACCATTTAAAGAGATTTATTAGATTACTTCATTCCCTTTTTATCATTTTTACTTTACGTTAATTAATTCTTTAATTATTAATTAACCATGAACAATTCCACATTAAATTTCATTATCATCACACCCAAAGTCCAATATCCCTTAAAAATTACAACCTCATCATTATGTTCCAGCAAACTCCAACCCCATGGGTTAACAACATTTTTTCAATTATTCATTGCAGAATTACTTTTCCACACTCTCATGCATTCTTGGAAAACATTCTATGATACTTAACACAAGGGGGGCTCAACACGGTGAGTAGATGTACTACCCATTGAGTATTTTCCACTTATAGTAAGAGCATATACCCATCCTACTTTTAGAATCTAAACACAAAAAGCATGTGGCGTACCCCATGTGTCTTCACCTCTTTCGGAAGAAGGGTAAGTAAGACCAGCTGCCTTGAGCAGTGCGGAAAATTAAAGCAGATAAACAACCAATCAAAATCAGCAAGCATCCAATAATCACATCCATACCATTCCATCATCCCTGGTGTTCTCCCCGACACCCACATGCATAAACTGATGCATCTTGCCACTCTATGTGTCATCTGCTGCCACAACCAAAAGCCTCCATGCCCCCACATATCACAATGGTCATCCAGGATCACATCACTGCACAAGAATTAGGAAAACCAACATCACATCAATTGGGATCTTGGCCCTTTAACAATCAAGAGGGTGACTTAGAACCATTTAAGGAATTATTAAACAATTAGTTCTTTAATCCATCTTGAATTAATAGATTTATTAATCGTAGGTTCCAAATTCGGGAACCTAATCAGTAAGCTATCACAATTAATTAAACTTGCTTACTATACCAATTTGATTAACATTAAATTACAATAAGAACCAGATTCATTTACATGCCTCTTTATCATTATCCAAACAATTATCAATTAATCCCAATTTACGTTCTTTACCAATTCCCATCAGGAACGAAAAGCTAAGAAAAACAAACATAGATATCACACTATTAAGAAAAACAAGAGGCAATAACATACGATCGATATCAATTTATTTATCCGGTTAAAATATTTATTATGTTAATTCCATTGTTACCCAGTGGGAGTTAACATGCTAAAAATATAGTTTCACGTAAAAGAAAAGAGAAGCAACGAATCTTCTACCTCAAACAGTTCCTCTCGTTCTTTATCCACACAACGGGTCACGATCCTCCTCTCGCGACAACTGCATCCACCCGAGGATGCCACGGTATGGCTGCACCTACCAAACCCCAAGAAAAACCACATTATAAGCATGGAGATTACATGCTATAATATGGAAAGGAGAAACAGGGGAATATGATCCTCAAAGGAATGATGATAAAACATACCTTATATCGAAGATTGATCGATATAGCTTGTTGCATCAAAACAGAGCGGAACCAATCTGAGGTGTAAAATTTGATTTTAAAACTCCTATGGGAATGATTGAAAGTTTATAGTGTCCCATAGCCAAGAACAAAGAGGAAGAACAAGGAAGTATGATATCTTGTCCCTTTTGAAGATTTAATGGGGCGACGGTTTAAGATACGCTTAATTCCCCATTAAAAGAAGATCACATTAACCCATGTGGTTTGACCAAGTAAAAACATCCTGAGACATAGGAATAATTAATATAGGATTTAAGGCCTTTGAATCGTCCTTAAGATTATTTAAAATAAGGCTTTAAATTTATTTTACGTCAAAGGTAACATCAAATAGGTGAAACTATAGGAAGTTGGAAACACTGTACACCTACCGTTACTATACACCTACCGTTAATTTACACCTACCATTAGAGGTTACCGATAGAGGTTATCGATAGACATCACCATTCTGGAAACATTGTACACCTACTGTTACTGTAAACCTACCGTTACTGTACACCTACCGTTACAGGTTACCGATAGAGGTTACCGATAGACCTCACTGTTCTGGAAACTCTGTACACCTACCGTTACTATACACCTACCGTTACTGTACACCCACCGTTTGAGGTTACTGATAGAGGTTACCGATAGACCTCACCGTTCTGAAAACACTATACACCTACCATTACTGTACACCAACTGTTATAGGTTACTGATAGAACTATTCACTGAACCTCACTGATAGAACACTATTCACTGAACCTCACCGATAGAACACTGTTCACCTACCGTTATAGGTTACCGATAGAACTATTCACTAAACCGCACCGATAGAACACTATTCAATGAACCTCACCGATAGAACACTATTCATTAAACCTCACTGATAGAACACTGTTCACATAACGTTATAGGTTACTGATAGAACTATTCACTGAACCTCACTGATAGAACACAGTTCATTGAACTTCACCGATAGAACACTGTTCATTGAACCTCACTGATAGAAAACTGTTCACCTACTATTATAGGTTACTGATAGAACTATTCACTAATCCTCATCGATAAAACATTGTTCACTGAACCTCACCGATAGAACATTTTTCACTGAACCCCACAGATAGAACACTATTCAACTATCATTATAGGTTACCGATAGAACTGTTCACTGATGGAATTGTTCACAGAATTGGAAATTTGGCAAAGTTTTGGGGATAATTCACCTTGACCTCCCGGAACACCTCAAACACCACATTTTCACAAATTAATGGACCAGAGAGGTCTGAGTCATTACATCAGATACCTCCCAAAACATTCTCATACTTGACAATTCAAAACCCACCTAAAGAGAGAGAGAAAAAAAAGAAATGGGGTCCGAACTACCACCCATCGAGATACCTCTCAAAAGAGAGAAAGCCACAAAAGCAACAAAATAAATTCATAAACAAAACATGATAGGTCTAACCACAAAGGAAACATAGTTACATGAAAATAGTTAAACATAAAACTACTCTATGTACTGAGCACGTATCTGTGACTCACGTTCCCAGGTACTCTCCTCCATGCCACTATATCGCCACAAGACACGAACTAAGGGGATAGAACACATGCGCAACACCTTCTCGTTGAGTTCTTGGATCTCCAAAGGTCGCTCCTTGAAGGTTGCATCATCATCAACATCGATCTCTCCCCAATCGATGATGTGAGAGTCATCAAGAAGATAACAATGGAGTTGTGATACATGGAAAACATTATATATCTGAATCATCTATGGGGGAAGTGCTACTCGATATGCCACAGCTCCAACACAAGCTAACACCTCGAAAGGCCCAACAAAACGGGGAGAAAGCTTACTTCCATGACCAAACCTTCGCTACCCACGACGAGGAGTCACCTTCCAAAACACATGATCCCAACATTAAACTCTAAGGGTCTCTTTCTTTGAACAATATATGATTTCTGACGATCTTGATCTATCTTCATCCTCTCACAAATCACTTGGACCATCTCTTTTGTATTCTGCACTAGTTTCGGTCTAAGAATTGCTGACTCTCTAACCCCAGTCCAGCACAACGGAGAACGGCAAGGCCAACCATACGAGGATTCAAATGCAACATACCAATGGTGGAGTGAAATATATTATTGTAAGATAACTCCACCAATGTTAAGTGCCTCAACCATGAACCTCAAAAATCAAGAACACAATAGCGTAACATTTCTTCAAGAGTCTGGATGGTTTGCTCTATCTGACCATCCGTTTGAGGATCAAAATCAGTGTTAAGGCATAGTTGAGAACTGAAAGCATGTTGGAGACCTCTCCACACCCTATAGTTAAAAGGAGGATCTCGATCAGAAATGATCATCCTAGGGACTCCATGAAGTCTCACCACCTTCTCTATAAACTGCCTCGACAAAACATCCACTAAGCTCAACTCCTTGATCGCTATGAAGTGGGCCAATTTTTATAAACGATCCACTACCACCCAAATAGCATCATGCCCTCCCATAGATCGAGGTAAACTGGTTAAAAATTCCATTGAGATGTCCTCCCACTTCCACTAATGAATCTCTAATGGATATAGAAGACCACCAGGAACACAGTGTTCGGCCTTCACCTTCTAGCTGACTAAACATCGAGACACAAACACCACAATTGCACGCTTTAGCCAGGCCCCCAAAACTGACTCCTCAAGGATTGGTATATTTTTGTCATTCCAAGATGTACTGCTAAAGGAGAACTATGGAACTCTCTGAGAACCATCTCATGCATCTTCAAGGGAACAAAAATTCTTACATGATACAACACTCGGTGTTTTTCATCCTCTGACCAACCATCAGGGGCCTCACCACAAACAAATCGGTCTCTCCAGACCTCTACCTCTAGATCTCCCAACTGGGACTCTTCCACCTTCTGCATCAAGGATGATTGTACCATCATCTGAAGAAGACAACCTCTACTCCCAACTTCTCCCATATCAAGATGTAATGCTGACAGTTCTTCCATTACTCTCCATGAATCACTAGATTCATGCACAACATCACTATGTGACTTTCGGCTCAGCGCATCAGCTATAACATTCCCTTTTCTAGGTGTATATGATATTTTTTGAAGTCATATTCCTATAAGAACTCCATCCACTGATGATATCATAAGTTCAAGTCACGTTGGGAGAAAACATACCTCAAACTCTTATGGTCGGTGAAAACCACAAAGCGCTCACCAATGAGGTAATCTCTCCACAACTTCAGAGAAAACACCACAGATTCCAACTCAAGATCATGGGTGGCATAGTTGTATTCATGGGGACGCAACTACTGAGACCCATAAGAAACAACTGAACCCTGCTTCATGGGAACATAGCCTAACCCCAGATGTGAAGCATCACAGAAAACATCAAACTGAACTCCCTCAGCTGGAAAACAAAGCACTAGAGCAGCTACTAACTTCTATTTTAGATACTTGAAAGCTACCTGACACTGATCAGTCCATATGAATGTTTGATCCTTCCTAGTCAAATATGTTAGTGGAGTCGCAACTCATGAGAAATTGGCTACAAACCTCCTGTATTAGCATACGAGACCAAGGAAACTTCACACCTCTAACACTGTCTTGGGGGCTGCCCAATACACAACTGCTTCTATCTTCGTTGGATCCACAGCTACTCCCTATTGGGACACAACATTCCCCAAGAAACGGACTTCTCGAGCCCAAAAATCACACTTCTAAAACTTCCAAAACAGCTGATGTTGATGAAGAACTCCCAAAATGGATTGTATATTCTCTGCATGCTCCTCCTCAGATATGGAGTACACAAGGATGTTGTCGATGAAAACTACCAAGAAATTGTCCATGAACTCACAGAACATAGCATTCATCAATCCCATGAATACAGATAGAGCATTCATCATGCCAAATGGTATTACCATGAACTCATAATTCCCATGATGATAACGGAAAGTAGTCTTCGAGATATCATCATCCATCACATGCATCTAATGATATCCTGACCGAAAGTCGTTCTTTGAGAACCAACTTGAACCATTCAATTGATCGAATAAATCATCAATCCACGGAATAGGATAGTGATTCATTATTGTCACTTTGTTTAAGCAACGATAATCGACACACAACTACAAACTTTCATCGGCCTTCTTCACAAACAAAACTGGTGCACCCCATGGTGATACACTTGGCCAAACAAAACTGCACCGTAACAGACCATCAAGTTGTATACATAGCTCTTTTAACTCATAAGGGTCCATCCTATATGGATACATAGAGATAGGAGACACTCCTAACTGTAGCTCGATCCCAAACTCGATCTCTCGTCGAGGGGGTAATGCTACAACCTCTTCTGGAAAGACATCATGGTACTCCTCTACGACCCTAGGAAACCCCAACTGTTGAACCTCTAATGAACTCAACATCATCTCAGCCATCATGGATGATAAGGATGGAACACGCCTATAAACCATGCGAGGATCTCGATCACCAACAAACACCACTGGCTTTCAATCTGCACCAATGAAGATGACCTTATTCCTGAAGCAATCCACGATATCCTGCACCGAATACAGCCAATCCATGTCGAGGATGACATCATATGGTTCTACTCATAGTAATGGGAAATATCCCCAAGAGCAGTGTTTCCCCAACACTAGCTCATAGTATCTATGTAATTCAAACAAGTCAGCTCGACCTCCAACTAGAGTATTCAATACCAAGGGAACTGGAAGCCTCTCTACCTCAAGTCCCAAAACATAGACAAGGGTAGGTGATATGAAGGATTGTGTCATTCCTGAATCAAATAAAGAATACACCAAGGTAGAAAACAAGAAACGTATACCTTGAACGACGTCTGGCTTGCTTGGAGCTTGCAACGCTAGATCATTAAGATGACCATGACCTCATCCATGGCCTCTCTGACCCTGATGACGACCACCACCATGGTCGTGCTCTACTCTCTGAGGACGGGGAGCGTCATGGGGTTGTCCTCTGCCTGCACCATCTACCATCTGCTGATCTAAAGCTGGTGCAACCTGCTACTGCTACCTCGGTTAGAACTTCCTCAATGGAGGAACTTGGAGCGTAGCACCTGGTGCACGATGACTGCTATGAAAGGTCGGGCACTCCCATTGCTGATGACCATGACCGCCACAAGAAAAACAAGCGTCTGATACCTTGGAATAGGCTTGACAATTGCTGCCTCTAGAGAAATGAGATGTGAAGGGTTGGGATCTACCCCCCGCTGAATGGAAACTCTTCTGCCCTGAAAATTGAGAACCCCGGATCACAGCTCTGCTTCGTGAGGAATAATGATGATTCCCCTCTCGTGATGATCTTTTCCTAGCCAAAGTCCTCTGGACAACTTTTTCCCTCTCCAGTACCTCAATATTTGTTTTCAGCATAAATGGGGTGACTTGGTGCTAGATCTCTGGACACAAATCCTCCTCAAAATTTCTTGCCCTGGCCTCCTCATCTGGAAACAGGTCCGAAGCATATCGTAAAAGGTTCCTAAAACGGATTTCAAACTCTCAAACACTAGCGCTCCCCTGTCGAAGGGTAAGAAGCTCCTAGTGATTGGACGCCTTCACAGTCTAAGAAAGAAACTCGACTCTAAACATGTCTCAGAACTCCTCCAATGATATCACTAACTCCTCATGATCCCCGAGTAACAAGAACCACCACTTCCTCGCTACTCCACACAACATCATCACAACCAAGGACAGCCAGTGCTCTTTCCAAGTATGAATCAAACTGAATCTGATCTCAACCTCCTCTAACCAGTCTTTTTTGACTGCATCTAAAACAAAGCCCTCGTACTTCTACAGACTCTGGCACTGAAACTCTCAAAGTGTTTTCCTCCACCGTCATCATCATCAACCTCTACCCCATGGCGATCTGCTGGAACATCTTGGTAGACATTTTCTGCGCATATTTGACGAGGAGGTCGACCTGGAGCCATACCTGTAAAATAACAAACTGTTAGAGCTCTTAAACCTAGAATATGGAAAACTCAAAATTAATTAATTAATTATTTTCTTTTATTCATTTTAGGTTAACCTATCCCAATGTCTACCCATTCAAACACAGGCACAAAGAAGAATGATGCATGATCCTTTCCTAGGTCTCTACCCTGCAACTAGTACCACTTTGTTTTGTAGCCATGGTAAACATAAAGGTCCGTACATAAAATCATAGGGGGCCAAAAATTCCTATTTCTTAGTCGGTTTCCAGTGTTTACCTCACATGCTAAACATGAATGACATCGTTGCCCTACCAACACATGAAACCTCACCTATGCCTAACTCCAAACTCCATCCAATCCCTCAAGCAGACCTCTGATGCCACTCTGTCACGACCCCCTCCCAACAAAGTTTGCCCCTCCTGGGTTGGCAATGTGTGAAGGGAGATATCGACCCCTTAGTCCTGCCTTCAGTAGGCCCCGGGTTGGCGACTAGCACCGAGGGTATAGTAAACAAACAAATGGGGGGAATTAACCTCTAAGAGAACACATGCGGAAGAGAGAGATAATATAGACACCAACAAACTCTATCCTAGAACTGGAATATATAAGAAAACCCAAGTGCAAATATGAAATTTCATGATAATGTACTACAACTGGAAGGGAAAAAATGCATGTACCCAAAAGAAAGTAAAAACAGCAGCAACAACAAGCCCGAACAACTCCAGTAACCCCAAGCTAGTAGAAACTAGCTTGATCTCCAACCTACTCCAAGTGACCTAAATAACAGTTTGTATATACATAGGGTGAATATAATATTATTCTCAGTAGGGTCCTCCCCGAAGCCTCTCGTGCAAAAGTAAAGAAAGAATGCTAAATCACAGTGAACAACAAGTGAAACTAACTCGTCACCTAAACAGGTATACTAAGTTCCCAGCCTCACCATGGATACTCTCACCAACTAACGTATACAAGAATATATCATATAATAAATAATATCAAGGGTACCCCACTACTACTTCCCCACTGGTTTGCCGCTTTTCTCCAACATCGCACGTCCTAAGCATCTCTATCCAAAAAGGCATGCCCGCAGACACCTGGACGAAGCACCACAACATGCACCTCATGCAACAAAACCACCACGCCCATGTAAGAAAAGTAACCAGGTAGTTTCTAGGAGCCACCACATCCCACATAATGTGTCTCATACATCAGAAATTATACCTCAAGCCATTACAGACCATACACCAATTATGGATCCTCAAGCCATCACAGCCTATACACGTTGCACCTATAGTAGTCCATAGGATACTATATCCAGAATATATGTGTGTGTGAATAACCACAAGCCATTATAGCCCTCTACACACATATATGGGGAAACTAACTGTTGTGCCTACCAGCACAAGTAACTACCAAGAGAAGAGAGTGGGGCCAAAGGGGGTAGTCAGCCATTCATCCTCCCACTGGAATGTTGGGGAAAACACCCCCCCCCCAGGGCTCAGAATCCCTGAGGTGCTAGTTTCCCTTACTGATAGGGTGGAGTATTGTGTAGAAACAAAAAAAGTACAGGATATACTCTATCTCACAACCACACTATAGGCATAACCTTGTCTTAGACACAACTGTATCTAATGTATCTCAGACTCCAGGCTGCTACTTCTAAGACTAGGTATCCTATAAGCACCCAACCATTGAAATATCTTTATTAGATTACTTCATTTTATTTTTATCAGTTCCATGTTACGTTAATTAATTATTTATACATTAATTAACCAAGAATAATTCAACATTAAATTTCATTAGCATCACACCCAATGTCTACTATCCCGTCAAATTTACAACCTCATCATTATGTTCCAGCAAACTCCATCCCTATGGTTTAACACCATTTATTCAATTATTCATTATATAATTACTTTCTCACATTCCCATGTGTTCTAGAAAAACATTATATGCTACTAAACATAAGGGGTCTCAACACGGTGAGTAGATGTACTACCCGTTGAGTCTTTGCCACTTATAGTAAGACCATATACCCATCCTCCCTTTAGAAGCTAAACATGGAAAGCATGTGGCATACCCCCGCGTGTCTTCACCTCTTTCGGAAGAAGGGTAAGTAAGACCAACTGCCTTGAGCATTGGGGAAAATTAAAAAATATAAACAACCAATCAAAATCAACAAGCATCCAAAAATCACATCCATCTAATTCCATCATCCCTAGTGTCCTCCCTGACACCCACATGCATAAACTGATTCATCTTGCCACTCTAGGCGTCATCTGCTACCACAACCAAAAGTCTTCATGCCCCCACATATCACAACAGCCATCTAAGATCACATCACCGCACAAGCAGTAGGAAAAACAACATCACATCAATTGGGATATTGTCCCTTTAACAATCAAGAGGGTAACATAGAACCTTTTAAGGAATTATCAAACAATCAGTTCTTTAATCCATCTAAAATTAATAGATTTATTATTCATAGGTTCCAAATTCGGGAAACCTAATCAGTAAGCTATCACAATTAATTAAACATGATTACTAGGCCAATTTGATTAACATTAAATTACAATAAGAACTATATTCATTTACATGCCTCTTTTTATTTATCCAAACAATTATCAATTAATCCCAATTTACGTTCTTTACTGATTCCCATCAAGAATGAACAGCTATGAAAAACAAGCATAGATATCACACTATCTAGAAAAACAAGACGCAATAACATACGATCGATATCAATTTATTTATCTGGTTAAAATATTTATTATGTCAATTCCATTGTCACCCAGTGGGATTAAACATGCTAACAATAAATTTTCACATAAAATAAAAGAGAAGCAATGAATACCCTACCTCAAACAGTTCCTCGCGTTCTTTATCCACACAATGGGTCACGATCCTACTCTCGCGACAACTGCATCCACCGGAGGATTCCATGGTACGACTGCACAAACCAAACCCCAAGAAAAACCCCATTAGAAGCATGGAGATTATGTGCTATAATATGGAAATGAGAAACAGGGGAAGATGATCCCCAAAGGAACGACGATAAAACATACTTTATATCAAAGATTAATCAATACAGCTTGGTTGCATCCAAACAGAGTGGAACCAATCCGAGGAGTAAAGTTTTATTGTGAAACTCCTACAGGAATTGTTGAAAGGTTTTCACATCTCATAGCCAAGAACAAAGAAGAAGAACTAGAGAGGATGATATCTTGTCCCTTTTGAAGATTTAATGGGGTGACGGTTTAAGATACGCTTAATTCCCCATTAAAAGCGGATCGCATTAACCCACGCGGTTTGACCAAGTAAAAACATCCGAAGTAATAGGAATAATTAATATAGGATTTATGGCCTTGGAATCATCCTTAAGAGTCCTTAAAATAAGGCTTTAAATGTATTTTACATCAAAGGAAATGTCAAAGAGGAAAAACTGTAGGAAGCTGGAAACATTGTACACCTACCGTTACTGTACACCTACCGTTACAGTAAACCTACCGTTAGAGGTTACCGATAGACCTCGCCATTCTGGAAACACTGTACACCTACCGTTACTGTACACCTACCATTAGAGTTTATCGATAGGGGTTACTGATAGACCTCACTGTTCTAGAAACACTGTACACCTACCGTTACTCTACACCTACAGTTACTGTACACCTACCGTTAGAGGTTACCAATAGACCACACCATTCTGGAAACATTGTACACCTACCGTTAATGCGCACCTACCATTAGAGGTTACCGATAGAACTATTCACTAAACCTCACTAATAGAACACTGTTCACTGAATCTCACCGACAGAACACTATTCACCTACCGTTATAGGTTACCAATAGAACTGTTCACTGAACCTCACTGATAGGACATTGTTCACTAAACCTCACCGATAGAACAATGTTCACCTACCATTATTGGTTACCGATAGAACTGTTAACTGAACCTCACCGGTAGAACACTGTTCACTGGACCTCACTGATAGAACACTATTCACTGAACCTCATCAATAGAACATTGTTCACCTACCATTATAGGTTACCGATAGAACTATTCACTAAACCTCACTGATAGAACACTATTCACTAAACCTCACCGATAGAACACTTTTCACTGAACCTCACCGATAGAACATTGTTCACCTACTGTTATAGGTTACCGATAGAACTGTTCACTGATCCTCACCGATAGAACACTATTCATTGAACCTCACCAATAGAACACTATTCACTAAACCTCAGCGATGGAATATTGTTCACCTACCTTTATAGGTTACTGATAGAACTGTTCACTGATGGAACTATTCACAGAATTGGAAATTTGGAAAAGTTTTGGGGATAAGTCACCTTGACCTCCCGGAACACCTCAAACATCACATTTTCACAAAGTAATGGACCAAAGTGGTCCGGGCCATTACAAATGTATAAAATTATAGTTATTTAATTATTATTATTCTTGATATTATTTAATAATTAACCCTTTTAACATGGTCAACATGTCAAATTCATTTTGAAATTATGATCTAAACATCCTCAATACACCTGATGTGGACTTAACTGATTAAGTAATAAAATAAGTGATTTTAATAAATGAAGAAAATAATATAATGATAAATTAATAAACCTATAAAATTTTATTAAATAATTAAATTAATGATATAATTTAATTATATGTGATTTAAAGTACATCCATGGAATGTCTAGACTCAAGGTAATGGATTTCATCTCAATTTTAATTCATTGAAGCATATTTTATTTCTATGCACCTAATTTATTTTATATGGTGTATATAATTAACCTTTTACATGTTATATAATTAATCCTTCATAATTAATGGTTTAAATTTCAATTTTAATTATTTTACACATGATTATTTGACTTGAAATTTACCAAGTGGTAAATGATTTTTTAACTCAATTTCCCTTCATTGAGTTATAACTTTTTTTCATTGACTTTGTTATGCCTTCATTATGTATGAATTGATCTCTAAATTTTTTTATTCTGTATTTTAAATTTTTTGGGTGGATTTATAATTGTTACACATAATATATCAATTTATTAATTCTCAATTCAATTACATAGTCTTCATGAGGGTTATTCATCTAAAATTCTATTTCTTTAAGAAATATATTTATGATATACACCTATCTTCTTTTATTATCACATTCATGACTTATTTTAATGTTATTTTTCATTTAATTTACATTATTTATTTATTTTGGGGGTTTCCCATGCATTTTTGGAGAATGGGTGAGTTTTTATGATTTAGGCCAAACCGTGAGCCCATTTCCAGATTTAAAAACCTATTCTTTTTATTTTATAACTCTTTCAATTTTCAATATTTTTCACTCATTACACTTACAAAATGTCCCCCTATGACCTATTAACCCCATCATATTAATTTGGACCTTGTAGGAATCCATAATCATGGTGAATTTGTGTTTTTATTTAAGTAATTAGGCCATCCCGGAAGCCCATTTCCAGTTTTAGAAAAAAAAATATTTAATAACTTATTCATTTCTTACTATTTTCAGTAATTCCACCTTTCAATCATTTAAAAAAATCTCTAGGAATGTCACCAGTGTCTCTTCTCTCTCTTTGGATCTTATTTCCATCGTAGATTAAAAAAAATCTTCTCAAGCTTTCTAAAATCGTTCAGATTTGAAGAGGTAATTTGTTTCCTTCGTAAATCCTTAATTTCATATAATTTTCCCACCATTATAGTTCCTAAATGACCCCCATCATCCTTGTTATAACCTCACTTTCAGTTTTAGTTGTTTGTAATTGTAGCTACTGGTGTATTGTGTGAGATTTCTTCAAGATCCCTCGAGTAAATGGGTTTGCTTCCTTCTTGCTTCCATTTTCTTAGGGTTTCTTCCTTTTATTATTGATCTTCCTAATGTCCAGAAAGTAGGGTTTCAAAAACATGATTTGATTTTGTGTTTCATGGTCTGAAATTCTGGTTTCAGGTCTGTTTTAACTCTTTTGTGGGGCGGAGGTGGTGCGGTTGAACTTTCACACAAAGATTTGAGGTTTTTGACACTTCTGGTAGATGATTCCATTGTGTATGAAATCCTTGTGACTTAGCATGCTATTTTTATTTTATGTTAATTTCAATTAAATTTTATTATTGCTTCAAAAATTGGTTTTATTGGTGTTTGTAATGAAAATGACTTTTAAGTTCCACATTTATGTAAAATTGGGGGGGTTTCCATTGAAATATCTTATTGGTTCATTTGGGGCTACCCTATAATTACTTAGTTGATTTTATTGAAGTTTATTAGGAATGAAAATAATATTTTGAATGTTTGAATCATTTTTTAGTTTCTAAAAAAAACTTTTTTAATGATGTTTGTGAAACACATGAATTTGTAAGTGCCATATTTGTGTGAAAATGGAGGTTTTATAAAGATATCACTTCACGGTTCATATGGGGATACCGAAAAACAGATTTTTTGGTTTAATTAAATGGTATTGAGCTTCCATTTATATTTTGGTGACTTTTAAGTATGCACATGGTATGCAAAGTGGGGATTTCAAGGAGTTTTGTGTGAAAACAATGTGAGATTTTGAGAAGTTATTTTTTTGAAAATCACAATGTTTTGTTGTGTGTTTTAAGTGGTATAAAGTCTATATAGCTACTGTATTGTTTGTTTTTGAATAGTATTGGTGTTTTTATATTAAAAGATATGTGTTTAGTATGCTTAAATTTTTTGAGCACAAAGGGGAAACCTGGGTACCTAGGTGGGTGGATATGTACTAGTACGGCTAGTGATCTGGAAGGGTTTTATCCATTTTTCACTAAGAAAATGGATAAAAACAAATATAACTAAAATATATGGATGATTTTTGGGGACCAATTGGTTATGGGTATATTCCCTACTAGTGGATCGTGCATGGGAAAGGATTTGGGCATTGTTACTTTTCACGGAGTTACGTGGTACATAGGGCCCGAGACTATCGAGTTTCCTAAGGGTGTTCCAGATTTTGGTGCTCATTGGATTTGTGGTATTTACCATTGTATTAAGGTGTGCTTGGTTGTGAATTACAGTATTTAGATTTTTTTAATTTAAATTTGTTAACATTCTGAAAGTTTTAGTTTGAAAACTTTTTTTAATTGAAAGTTGCATTTCATGGAATTTATCACTACTTTTCATTACATATTAAAACTGTCGGATTTTACACCTTGTATTGCATGATATTTGGAATATTTGGGTGGTATCCTATTGGTATTTTCTCACACCCAACTTACACCCATTTTTTTAAGTATACTTGGTTATGTTTGACTCTGGGAAAGTCAATGCCTCGGGTTAAGGCAGTACAGGTTCTTAGACCCCTCTTACGGTGCGGTGTTGTGGAGACAGCTTAGGGGTGATGACCCCTTGTCGTGTGGAGTCATTGTGGGTGACGTGATAATATTTTCTTATTATTTGGACCACTTTTACTTTGTTTAAAACCATGTATTCAGTTCTTGATTTTTCTTAAGTCTTATATGGCATTGAAATTTCAGATTCTTATTATTGATTATTTTTAAGGATTTTGGCTTTCATACTTGGGTAAATTGTTCCCAAACCTAATTTATTGATACCTAGGAACTGTTTATAGCCTGTGAGGATAGGGAACACCCTTTGGGACTTTTCATGGGATATATTTTTTGTGGGTATTAGTGGCGACTAGATTCATTTTGTGGAAAAATAATATCAAAAGAGGCCATTGGTTTTGGGTTATATTGTAATTTTGGGATAAATCGGGATAGACAGAAGCTAGGAATATCAGGTCTTCGATGTTTGTTCATGATTAGGGTGCCTGGCCCTCACCTTTTGTGGCATACCTTGAGTCCCAAAGGGGCATTGGAATTGTTTGATTGACTTCACTTCCAGGTGAGATGTGTGGGCTGCAGACCACAAGTGGACATCGATCGAGCGTGGATTAATTGTTTCATTTATTACTGTAATGTGTTTAGATTATTTATATTTGATTTATTTGATTAAAATTTTTATAATTGGGGTATTGAATATTGTTTTTGTGACTGTTTCATTTTGTATTAACATGCCTCCCCAGAAAGCTCCTATGCACCCACGGGAGGAAGCCAGAGAGAGTTCTCCCACACCAATTGATCATAGGATAGTTGAGGTCATGGTATGGGATATCCTACCTCTAGGATAGGGGAATAGTTCATTTTCAATCTCTTGTTATAGAGGATTAGACTAGTCCTAAAAAGGACAAGTCCCAGGAGTTCCTGAAAAATAATCCTCCCACCTTCTGAGGCGGCATTGAACCTTAAGAAGAAGAGGAATGGCTCGAGAAGACAGAGTGCATCTACGAGTTCCTGGATACACCCAAGGATCTTAGGGTGAAGTGTGCCTCCTTTCTGTTAGAGGGTCCCAATCGTAAGTGGTGGGAATCGGTACTTCAGACTAGGAAGAATGAGCAGATGTGCTGGGGAGATTTCAAGGTTGTCTTCAATGAGCAGTACTACCCTAAGGTCTTGGCATATGCTAGGTCCCGAGAGTTCATGGATATTGTTCAAGGGAATCTATCAGGGACGGAGTATGCCAACAGTTTTTCTAAATTGGATTGGTATGTTCCTGAAATTATCTCCAACGAGCAAGCAAAGGCCCAGAGGTTTGAGAAAGGCTTGTGACCAGAGATAAACTCCCATGTGTTCTTTTTTAAGCTGAGGACCTATGATGAGGTCATTAACCGGGAGAACATGGGGGAGATTGACTGTAAATGCAGGTTTGGTTTCTCTAGATCAGTATCAGTAGTGGGCAGTGGCAGCTCTTCATAAAGGAAAAGTAAGCGGGAGGAATAGGTGAAGAAGAGAGGTGGTAGTTTAGGCCACTCCTCGAGGTAGTTTTTTTTCTACAGCTTCTTATTTGAGATCATTCATGTGCCACTAGTGTGGGAATATAGGGCACATTCGACCATGATGCCCGCTTCCTCTGAGGCCTTGTTACCAATGTAGAGGTATGGGGCATTTGCAGTGCTTCTGTGGGGTGGCACGCCCACTTCTGAGTGGGGTAGGGTCAGTGGCTTTAAGAGGAGTGTCAGCATAGACCGAGCAGTTGAAGATTGGGGGATATCATTTTGGTGTCTGTGGTGGTAGGGTTGGGTCATCTTATAAGAAGATCTAGTTTAGGGAACAGCCACATACTATCATTTTTCCTCTAGTAGAGACCAGACATCTCAATGCGGTGGATCAGGCACCAGTAGGATCAGAGGCGGGACTCTCAACAGTTTGAGGTACCATTTTGATCACATATTCTATAGCTTCTACTCTTTTCTATATTGGTGCCTCTTTTTCTTTCATTTCTACCTGTTTTTTGCAAACGCTAAATTTACCAACTGAGTTGTTGTCTTTTGTGATGAATTTGGTGGCCTCATTGGGAAAGAGGAAGGAGAAGGGTCTCTGGTGCTCATCGTGTGCGCCCTCCAGGTTTGGGATTGAGACAGAGTGAGACCTCTTGGTCTTGTATATGGATATTTTTGAAGTAATACTTGGAATGTATTGGATAGTACACTTCTAGGCACACATCGACTTCTACAAGAGGTGAGTGAGTTTCATGGCACCTGATGGGAGTTGTTAGTTTTTTCGTGGGGAATGGGATCCTCAGTCGGGTCGCGCATGACCTCCACTCCCAGATTTGGGAAGTATTATCTTCCAGTTATTGTCACTGGTTCTAGAGTACAATGGTCCTTCCCCTAAAGTTTCACTACCTCAGGTATTGAATGAGTTTCTAGAGGCATTCCCAGATGATTTTTAAGGTTTTCCCCTGGATCGGGATGTGGAGTTTTTGATTGATCTGGCACCGAGAACACAACCGATATCTCTTCCCTCATATCTCATGGCCCCTACCAAGCTAAGGGAATTAAAGATACATTTGGATGACTTTGAATTCAAAGGATTCATTTTCTCGAGCGTCTCTCCTTGGGCTGCTCCTGTGTTGTTCTCAAAAAAGGTTGATGGGTCCCCATGGTTGTGCATTGACTACTAAAATCTAAATAAGGTAACAATTAAGAATAAATACCATTTTCCCATAATAGAATATTTTTTTGATCATTTGAAGGTGGAAAAGTTGTTCTCAAAAATAGACATGTGTTCGGGATACCACCAACTCAGATTGAAAGAGGCAGATATCCCGAAGACAGCCTTCCAGAGTAGCTACAACCACTTCGAGTACTTGTTCATGCCATTAGGATTGACCAATGCTCCATCAATCTTTATGGAACTCAGGAATAGGGTGTTCCATAAATATCTAGATTCCTTCATTTTGGTGTTCATTGATGACATTCTCGTATACTCTGCCTCTGAGGAGGAACATGAACATCACTTGAGGATCATTCTGGGCACTTTGTGGGATCACCAACTCTATGAAAAGTAGTCAAAGTGCACTTTCTGGATCAGGGAAGTGAGATTCCTAGGGTATGTGATCTAAGAGTAGGGGGTCCTAATGGAACTTAAGAAAATCAGTGCGGTCATTTCATGGGAGAAACTGAAGAATGTGTTCAAGATCAGAAGTTTCTTAGGTCCAGCTTGTTATTATAGGCGACTCGTTCGGGATTTATCTCAGCTTGCTTCACCAATGACCACACTCACCCAGAAAGGGGTGAAGTTTTTATGGGGCCCAAAATGTTAGGAATCCTTTTAGGAGATGAAGTGGTGGTTGACTAATACCCTCGTGCCTATTTTTCCTGAGGCTGGGAAGGGGTATGTGGTCTATTGTGATGCTTTAAGTATGGTTCTTGGGTGTGTTATTATGCAAGATGATCATGTGGTGGTGTATGGATCTTTCCAGCTCCAACCACATTAAAAGAATTACCTGACCCACGACTTAGAGTTGGTAGTGGCGATGCATGCCTTTAAGACTTGGGGTCACTACCTCTTTGAGGAGAATTTTGTGGTCTACACAGATCACAAAATCGTGGCCTGTATCTTCTCGTAGAAGGACCTCAACTTATGGCAGCATCACTGGATCAAGTACTTTTAGGGGTTCAACATTGAAATTTTCTATACCCTAGGAATGGGTAATGGGGTGGATGACCCCTTGAGAGGAATAGTTTTAGTGCAGGCTTTGAGGAAGTCTAGTGATGAGTGGACTTTTATGTAACTCCTTGCTCAGATGCATGTGGAGACGAATGAGAAAAATGGAGGTGTGTTCTTGGAATGATTACAGTTTAATCCGTCTCACTTGGAGTTGATTCAAAGGGAACAGCCAAGTAATGATCTTTTTAAATGGTTGATGCAGTTTCTTCATGGTGGGGAGATGTCCTCTAATTGGTTGTCTTCTCTCGAGGTAATATTTTGCTTCAAGTGTCGTTCAGTAGTGTCGTTATCTCTACGGAAGGTGGTGATGAAAGATAGCCATCGGTCTTAGTGGGTTGTCCATCTAGGTTCCACCAATATTTATTATGATGTGAGATGATAGTTCGGGTGGACAGGTATGCGATGGGGCATAGCGGACTTTGTGTTGAGATACGACACATGTCATCAGGTGAAAGTAGATCATTAGAGGCCCTCTAGTTTGCTCCATCCATTACCCATTCCTACCTGGAAGTGGGATGAGGTTTCCATGGACTTCATTGTTGGATTTCCTCATACACCTCGGGGTAAGAATTCCATTTGGGTGGTGATTGACCATCTAACCAAATTATACCTACTTCATTTCGATCAGAGATACCACTAAAGTGGATGAGTTGGGCTATTTGTATATTTCGGAGGTGGTGAGACTTAATGGAGTGTCATCATCATTTTTCTCAGATAGAGAACCATGTTTCACTTCTCGGTTTTTAGAAGTCCTTCATAAGTCCTTGGGGTATCATATTAAGATGATCACGACATACCACCCTCAGACCTATAGTCAGACAGAGTGGGTGAATCATATTTTGGAGGACATGCTTCATGCATGTGTCCTAGACTTTGGAGGTTCCTAGGATAGCCATTTTGGATTGGTTGAGTTTTCTTATAATAACAGTTACTAATCCTCGATTTGAATGGATATTTTTAAGGAGCTCTATGGTCATCCTTATTGGCCCCCCCTGTGTTGGGCTGAGGTAGGTGAGACCTCACTGTTGGGGCCGAGTCTGGTGCAGGAGACTCTTGAGAAGGTCAAATTGATTAGGAAGCATTTATTGATAGCTTAGAGTCTCCAAAAATCTTATGTTGACTGGAGGCATCGAGACTTCGTGTTTTCTATGGGTGAAAGGGTATTCCTAAAAGTGGCCCCTCGTCTCAGCCATCGTCGATTGGGAAAGAAAGTGAAGATTAAATCGCAGTATTTCGGAACTTTTGAGATCACTGAGCATATTGGAAAGGTGGAATATAGGTTGGATTTACCTTCCCAATTGACATCCATTTAGGACGTCTTCCATGTCTCCCAGTAGAATAAATACAACCTAGATCCGTCACATGTGCTGAGTTGGGAAGAACTGGAGATAGAGCCTGACTTGCAATTTTTTGAGCATCTAGTGAAAATAGTGGACTCCCAATAAAAATGTGCTTTTAGGGAAGTCTATTCTGCATTCCCAAGATCTTTGGAAGCATGGTAGTGATACACATGAGACATGGGAACAGAAGTCAAGGGTTGAGGAAGAGTACAAGTATCTTGTTTTCCGATCAAGCTTTAGGTTGACTTTCCAGGGTGGAACGTATTTCATAGTGGGAATAATTGTCACATTCATGACTCATTTTAAAGGTATTTTTCATTTAATTTCCATTATTTAATTGTTTTGGTGGTTTCTCATCCATTTTTTGAAGAATGGGTGAGTTTTCATGATTTGGGCCAAACCGTGAGTTCATTTCTAGATTAAAAAACCAAATTTGTTTATTTTATAACTCTTTTATTTTTAAATATTTTTCACTCATTCCACTTCCAAAATTTTATCCTCAAGCCTATTAACACCACCATATTAATTTAGACCCTTTATGAATCGATAATCATTGTGGATTTGGGTTTTTATTTAAGGAATTGTGTCAGCCCGGAATCCCATTTCCAGTTTTAAAAACAAATTTTGTTTATTTAATAACTTATTCATTATCGGCTATTTTTTGGTTATTATAACTCCCACTAGAATCAAACATCACTAGTCATGACCCCAGCTTCTATTATATCTCTTTGGAACTCATTTCCATCTTGGATTAGGGCAACTATTATCAGGTTGTAACACCCCGACCCTAGATACCCAGAGTCGGTGCATTATTACATAATATTGGCATGATCACAAGAAAGATCAAATCTCGAAAGACCGATTGGTTTAGTAGCCTTGGAAACACTATATATATTCATAAGTCTTACATTACATCATAAAATGAAAAACTACTACAACAACATATTGTCTCCATAATCCACACTCATAACCCCACATAATATCCCTACAGGTCATTCATAATTTACTTCTTCACTTCCTGGGAAAAATAAAACATAGAAAAGGGGTGAGCTCAAATGCCCAGTAAGGATAACAATATAGCGGAAACTTTCATAAATAAGAATAAACATTTAAGGCAATGTATAACTAAAACAAAAGCCCTTCAAACTTGAACTTTCAACATAGTACGGCATAAATAAAATGAAATAATGCCATTTACTTATTCACATGGATATTCTACTAATCGAATAATCACATGAAAAATCAATAACCACTTTCATAATGATGGAATGCATAATGCAAGACTATCATAACCACATAGCCAAGGCCTCGTGCCAAGACTACAAATAAGATTTTGTCAAGGCCTTGTGCCAAGACACTAGTTTGTCTCATGAGACCTACTGATGCATCGAGGAGCTATAGAGGGCTCCACCCATCACATATTAAGTCCAATGCATTCCCATATGAAAAGGTTTAAACATAACATAAACATTCGTATTAAAACTAGCATACGAAATGTCAATACTTTTACCACAAACCATGAATGGTATAAAAATAGCACATCCACAGTCAAACATAACTCATTCGATACAATATGGAAGATTGTATTGTATCACATTAACCTCAATCAAGAATAATGAAGGATGTTGACATAGATGAAAATAATCATCAAAACTATTTGAGAGAAATATCCCCCTTTTTCTTGAAAACATTTAAAAGTCACACTATTTGTCAAGAAGCCATTTAAAAATAGAATTTTGAATCAAAGTATCCCATACCACTTTGAAACTTTTCAAAGGAGTTTTAATTTTAAAACTTTAATGTCCATATAAATAAATCCTTAAAACCATTTTTTAAAACATGGACATTAATGAGAAAGATTTAGAAGAATAAGTCTTTAAAATATTTAAAAATGGTATTTTTTTTAGAGATTCTAACCAAAAGAGCGACACTTGAATACAAATAATTCAGGTAATAAAAACATTGTAATATCATGAGAATAAAGGGATTCATGATATACTATGTCAAAGTACATTATATACACCACATAAAAGTGATTTGATGTATAACAACAAAGAAGTCTCAATGGAATTTAAATTGAGATGAAATCTCTCATAAAGGACGTATCCTTAGGTTAAGGATAAATCAACGACATAGTTATGTGTGAAAAATATAAATACACTAAATATGATTGGATATTTAGTCTAAATCAATCAGATGACATTCACACATATTCTTGTAAATACAACACCAATGAATTGGATATTTAACTCAACAAATGGAGATTGAGTTAAAATTACTCTTATCAAGTACATACCGATCACTTGAGAATTTATAAATAGAGTGATTATGTGTATCAGAAGTATATCCACAGAAAAGGGAGTGGAAATTATGACATAATCAAATGAATAGTGATTCCACACATAATCTTGTAGTAATATAATCAATGAAATATGCGTAAAGCCAAATGAGTGGAAATTGAAATTTCAAATTCCCTTATCGATTAGGTAACTTAAGAAACATACACCCATGAAAGAAGTATCATACCATGATGATGTAAATACCCATAAATTAAAGTATATTACACAATGAATACAATCATGGGTAGTACACATACACCACATGCAATAAATAAGTGGTGAACAATGGAATTCTCACGAGATTAAGAGTGAGATAAGAAACCCCTTACCACGTTAATCAACTGAGTCGTATGGCCAAAAGTTAATAACCATCAAATGATTTACAGAATAACATGAATATAAAGAGAATCATGAGAATATATATCAAATGGCAGTACACAATACACCACTTTAAATAATTTAGTGGTGAATAATGGAAATCTCACGGAATTGAAAGTGAGATAAGAAAATCCCTTACTTTGTACTTTTTCCTTGGTCGACGGTAGGTTAACCTCCTATATAATGGTGGAATAATTGTTATTGAATTATAAAAGGATCATTTACTTTAATATGATATCATATATGATCTTTTAACATTGATTTGTTAATAATATCTTAGAATTATCGTCATTTCGGGTGTTAACGGGTTCATTTTACTTTGTATTCTTTGTTATGTGAGCCATATTTGTTATTAATGGGATGTATATTATTCATATCCAGAATGATATAAAGTACTTAGATACTATTTTTAAATCATAAAATTATAATTATACTTGAATGGATATGATGGAGAATGAATCTCATCGCGTTCGTGGAGACGGTAGTCCGTACGTACGCACGAGCGACAATATCATTCTTTTGATATTAAAATAATATATAATTGGATGGTATATCATATATACAGAATCATTATCATGTTATATTTATTATTTACATGAGTTACACATCATTATTATACTCATCCAAATAATAATATATTTAATAACAATTACACCACGACGTGGAGACGGTAAGTCGTACGTACGCACGTATGGTGACATGTTATTCAAAGGATGGATAGAATACTGAATATGGTTGTACCATATTTATAATAAAATCATAGTATATATATGATACTGTAGTTATTATTTTATAATGGTAATAACAAAGAAAGAAGAAGTGGAAGAAGAAAGGAACTTGAAAAGGGGTGGTGAAAACATTACCTCTTCTTTGGGTTCTTCCTTTTGATTTGATCAAAAGGGCTCCTTAGGTTGTCTTTCTGATCAAACTAAGGCCTCTAGGTTGTAGTTAGGGAAGTTGGGAGAGTATTTGGGCAGATTTTGGACGAACCAAAATGCTTTTAAGGTGTGAAGAAATGAGAAGGAGGAGTGCCCTTTTATAAGAGGGGTGAGGGGCACCTTTGGAAAAGCTAGAAATATTAATTTATAATAAATTCATATTCGGTTTCTAATGGCTCAAAAGTTGATTATTCAAAGGTTAAGGTGGGGATAGGTCGAAAAACACTCAACCAATAGAATTTAGACAGGTTTGGGTACTTATATTAACCTTATCTTTAAGTATTAACTCTAAGTTAATTAGTTTCACTTTTACAATGTCTTTTTGTATTTTTATATAATATGGTTAATAAACATACTATATACATCCAAGATACCCCCATGTGGTCCATTAATGATGAACCTATCATGATATAAGTCTCTTGGTCGAACCTTAGATTTTTAGGAATTTAATATCAATTAATAATATAATATTTTTTTTAAGAACTCTTTTATGTCAATTTTGACACTATTCAATAGTTGATTTTTGTGAAACTCATAACAGAATGATTACTTCGAAATAAGTCAATTAAATCAATCCTAATATGTCATATTATCCTATAAAATTATTTTAATTCAATAAAAGTCTCAAATTATATTTATTTGGGTATTTATAATATCAATTATTCTAATTTTTCACTATTATGGTAATTACTGCATCACCATTGTGTCATAAATATATTAAATTATGTAATCTTTAAATATTATAAATAAAATATCATTATGTATTAAATCTTTTTATATTTTCAATGAATAGTTATAGTCGAAAATCCAACATATATAACCCTATGTAACAATTGTTTCGCTAAAAGATATATGCTTGTATCATTTTTGTATTCATTTTCACTTAATTAAAATAAAGTGTCCCTATCACGTACAAGTGGCTCCATGGGGTCCCCAAATCGACCCAAAGATGTCTATGGTCGAACATGTATCAACCAATAAGTCTAGGACACGTTTTAGGGTAATTTAGTATTATTATAATATTATTTTTTTTAACCTTTATTTACCGGATTTACCCTTAACCATGGTAAATAAAATATTTACCGCAGTAATTATTCAAAATGTCTAAAAATAAAAGTTACCTATTTACACAATTTGAACATCCTGATTCCAAATATGGAATCCATTTTTCCAAATTCAAAAAACAGAAGTGTCAGAAATTAATTTAAAATTAATTCCCGTTGTTAAAACAAAAAGCGTGTTTTTAAGAGATAATAACTATCAAAAGATTGGCACTTGTTTATGTCTGGTTTAAATGTGAAATTATGTTCAATGACCCACATTGTATTACATGGTAAAAATATATTCTAAATATACTTTAAAACCACTCAAATTCATAATCTATCACTATTAATTATTTTGATTAAAATAGTTGTTTTTAATTAAAATTTAGTAATTTTCACTATTCATCAAAATATGAAAGTTATCCGAAAAGTACCAAAATTTCACCCTAGGCTAATTTTAATATTCCGAATCCAAAAATGAAGTCCATTTTGAGAGATAGAATTTATAAGATTTCAAAAATTAGGTATTACTATTCATAACGGCTAGTTTGATTGGTTGTGGTGTGTTAAAATCTCGAAGTTGCATACAATGCATGCCATTGCATTATTCGAAGGGAAACGTACATGGAAGCTTGGGGTGTTACATTCTCCCCTCCTTCAATAAATTGCGTCCTCGCAATTTTTAAAATTGTTCTTTGGAATATAATGGAAAGTCCCACATCGGAAAAAGAGTCAATAAAACTATCACTTTAAAAGAAAGAAAGAGAGGTATAAAGGTCAACCAAGATAACCCATACTCGGATTCAATGTTGGAAAACATGGATATGGATGATAAACTGAGTGTCAAGTTCTGATGGAGAGGGATAGAAATCATGATCAGGAGAAAGTTAACAATAAGAAAACCACAAACTTCTGTTGGGGAAAACGGCCATTAGTCTCCTAGTAGGAAAGTAAACGGACAACATTTTTTTTGTTTTAAGTTACATTACAAAAGGACGAGGAATTCATTTATGATATTGACTAAGAACATAAAGAGATATACTTACTTTTTAAGTAGAGTTTCATTATATAATAACGTTTTACCACTAACTTATTTTTATTTGAACAATGAGTATTCAAGAAGACTTGGTCACAATAAAAGAGCTAGAATAAACATCTATAGAAATACATGATCCATGTAGGATAAACTATATATTTAACTTGTCTTTATAGATTAATCAAAACCAAAATAGTTAGTATAAGATCTGATGATCCCCCAAATGTATATTCCATTAGAGAAAAAAAATACTAATCTTAATTTCTAAAATTAAACCAACAATACCCCAAAGTTAAATAAATACCATTCAATAATAAATTTTCCTTAAAATCCTTCACTATAATCCAAACTAATATTGAAACCCAAAACTTATAAGAATGTAGTCTTCCACGTTAAATTGTATCTCCAAATAACGTTATCTACTCTTAAAGTCACATACTTAAAAGTAATTAACATAATCACATATTCTTTATTATAGGTTAATAATTTCCATAAATAACCCAAATCACTATAGATCCAAAATAAAAAAATAGAAAAAAATACACCATTACTCCTCAAATGAAATCCCATACTACTCTATTTTCTTTTGGCATATAGTGTTCTCAACAAAGCGAACAACATCCAAAATCAAATTTATCACTTAATCACCAAATCATTTTCCTATACTAAGGGTATTAATTTGATAAGACATAAGATCCCAAATCAAATTATTATTGATCAATAAAATCATTTAACTAAAAAAAATAGTCACACTAACCAGGGACTTCACGTAGTCCAGTGGTAGGCGATAAATCCCAATCGCACTTTGGCTGTGGGTTCGATTCCCACAGCTTTGTCCGACGCGACGGGTTGTCACACGGTCTATGTGTTGTCCTTTTTCAAAAACTATATTTTATAATATTACCAAAATGAGATAAATTCTTCAAAATAACAAAATTTAACCACAAATGTTATATCATACCTTTCATTTTCATCCCAAATTATAATAACTTATAATTCTCTCAAACCCCAATGATCATATAAAACCAAATGGTTATTTATACCTATATCCACAAGAGAATAGACAATTCTTCCTCAAATATCATTCTCACTTGGCAAACTGCGGGGTTACAAATACAAGAGAAAATTATTCCAAAGTAAACCCATCAACAAGGAGCGCTAATACTTTTTAAACATTTCTCCAACCATTTATTTCCACATAGCTTCTTCTTTGACCAAGAAAATATCCTATAGAATAGGACATTCACTCGGTTAATGTCCAGGTCCCCTACATTTACGGAAAATGACTGTAAATGGACTCTTGGGACCATTTTTATCTTCTTCCATAGTACTCTTCATTTTTATTCAGCAATTCTTCACTTTATGTCCTTCCTTCCCACACGTAAAGCATTTCGTTGTCCCATTGAGACACTTTCCTGGGTGTCTCCTTCCATATTTCCTGCATGGTGAAAATTGAGGGTTCTTTTCTCCATGGTCTCCATTGTTGGAGCTCTTATCATTCATCACCTTTCTCTTCCTTGTTGAGTCTGGGATTTGGTTAATATATATGTTGTTGATCATATTTTTGGAAAAATGATTTGGAATAAAGACGATATCTTTTATGCCTATCAACATTCCATTTTGTTGCTCATTTCCACCATTATTCCCACCTTTTACATCATTCTCAAAGTCACTATGACTTCCTTGGAATCCAGCCATTGACTAAAACCAGAAAGCATTGTGTGAGTAACAATAGTCGTAAAATCATTTAGAGATTAACATGTCACCATATTCTCAATTTGAAACATATTAGAATTAACCAAGGTCATTTACTCTCATCTTATATATATATTACTTAAATAGGTTTGTAAAGAAAATGTAAATTATCCTAAGCATATCCCCCGGGAGTGTCGTAACCAAGAGTGCAGCAAGGCCCGTTGTCGTGCACCAGTTCCCGTTTGAGTCTAGCTCAAAGCGATGTTTTCGGGTTTTACCCCTAGGTACATCTGTGCCAGAGCCGCATCTACCTGCTCGTATCCAGACAGGGATGTATTGCTCGGAAAACTCACAAAATCTCTATAATACCAAAATTCTAGGAAGTTCTTCTATACTAATCCTCAATGTCTGTCTTAAATCTATGTGTTCTAATCAGAGTTTATCTAAATCTTGCTTCCAAGGTTTGTACTAAACTTCCTCTGATACCAACTGTAACGCCCCGACCCTAGATACCCAGAGTCGGTGCATTATTACATAATATTGGAATGATCACAAGAAAGATCAAATCTCGAAAGACCGATTGGTTTAGTAGCCTTGGAAACACTAGATATATTCATAAGTCTTACATTACATCATAAAATGAAAAACTACTACAACAACATATTGTCTCCATAATCCACACTCATAACCCCACATAATATCCCTGAAGGTCATTCATAATTTACTTCTTCACTTCCTGGGAAAAATAAAACATAGAAAAGGGGTGAGCTCAAATGCCCAGTAAGGATAACAATATAGCGGAAACTTTCATAAATAAGAATAAACATTTAAGGCAATGTATAACTAAAACAAAATCCTTTCAAACTTGAACTTTCAACATAGTATGGCATAAATAAAATGAAATAATGCCATTTACTTATTCACATGGATATTATACTAATTGAATAATCACATGCTAAATCAATAACCACTTTCATAATGATGGAATGCATAATGCCAGACTATCATAACCACATAGCCAAGGCCTCGTGCCAAGACTACAAATAAGATTTTGTCAAGGCCTTGTGCCAAGACACTAGTTTGTCTCATGAGACCTACCGATGCATCGAGGAGCTATAGCGGGCTCCACCCGTCACATATTAAGTCCAATGCATTCCCATATGAAAAGGTTTAAACAGAACATAAACATTTGTATTAAAACTAGCATACGAAATGTCAATACTTTTACCACAAACCATGAATGGTATAAAAATAGCACATCCACAGTCAAACATAACTCATTCGATACAATATGGAAGATTGTATTGTATCACATTAACCTCAATCAAGAATAATGAAGGATGTTGACATAGATGAAAATAATCATCAAAACTATTTGAGAGAAATATCCCTCTTTTCTTGAAAACATTTAAAAGTCACACTACTTGTCAAGAAGCCATTTAAAAATAGATTTTTGAATCAAAGTATCTCATACCACTTTGAAACTTTTAAAAGGAGTTTTAATTTTAAAACTTTAATGTCCATATAAATAAATCCTTAAAACCATTTTTTAAAACATGGACATTAATCAGAAAGATTTAGAAGAATAAGTCTTTAAAATATTTAAAAATGGTATTTTAGTTAGAGATTCTAACCAAAAGAGCGACACTTGAATACAAATAATTGAGGTAATCAAAACTTTGTAATATCATGAGAATAAAGGGATTCATGATATACTATGTCAAATTACATTATATACACCACATAAAAGTGATTTGGTGTATAACAACAAAGAAGTCTAAATGGAATTTAAATTGAGATGAAATCTCTCATAAAGGCCGTATCTTTAGGTTAAGGATAAATCAACGACATAGTTATGTGTGAAAAATATAAATACACTAAATATGATTGGATATTTAGTCTAAATCAATCAGATGACATTCACACATATTCTTGTAAATACAACACCAATGAATTGGATATTTAACTTAACAAGTGGAGATTGTGTTAAAATTACTCTTATCATGTTCATACTAATCACTTGGGAATTTATCAATAGAGTGATTATGTGTATCAAAAGTATATCCACAGAAAAGGGAGTGGAAATTATGACATAATAAAATGAATAGTGATTCCACACATAATCTTGGAGTAATATAATCAATGAAATATGCGTAAAGCCAAATGAGTGGAAATTGAAATTTCAAATTCCCTTATCGATTAGGTAACTTAAGAAACATACACCCATGAAAGAAGTATCATACCATGATGATGTAAATACCCATAAATTAAAGTATATTACACAATGAATACAATCATGGGCAGTACACATACACCACATGCAATAAAAAAGTGGTGAACAATGGAATTCTCACGAGATTAAGAGTGAGATAAGAAACCCCTTACCACGTTAATCAACTGAGTCGTATGGCCAAAAGTTAATAACCATCAAATGATTTACAGAATAACATGAATATAAAGAGAATCATGATAATATATATCAAATGGCAGTACACAATACACCACTTTAAATAATTTAGTGGCGAATAATGGAAATCTCACAGAATTGAAAGTGAGATAAGAAAATCCCTTACTTTGTACTTTTTCCTTGTTCGACGGTAGGTTAACCTCCTGTATAATGGTGAAATATTTGTTATTGAATTATAAAAGGATCATTTACTTTAATATGATATCATATATGATCTTTTAACATTGATTTGTTAATAATATCTTAGAATTATCGTCATTTTGGGTGTTAACGGGTTCATTTTACTTTATATTCTTTGTTATGTGAGCCATATTTGTTATTAATGGGATGTATATTATTCATCTACATAATGATATAAAGTACTTAGATACTATTTTTAAATCATAAAATTATAATTATACTTGAATGGATATGATGGAGAATGAATCTCATCGCGTTCGTGGAGACGGTAGTCCGTACGTACGCACGAGCGACAATATCATTCTTTTGATATTAAAATAATATATAATTGGATGGTATATCATATATACAGAATAATTATCATGTTATATTTATTATTTACATGAGTTACACATCATTATTATACTCATCCAAATAATAATATATTGAATAACAATTACACCACGATGTGGAGACGGTAAGCCGTACGTACGCACGTATGGTGACATGTTATTCAAAGGATGGATAGAATACTGAATATGGTTGTACCATATTTATAATAACATCACAGTATATATATGATACTGGAGCTATTATTTTATAATGGTAATAACAAAGAAAGAATAAGTGGAAGAAGAAAGGAACTTGAAAAGGGGTGGTGAAAACATTACCTCTTCTTCGGGTTCTTCCTTTTGATTTGATCAAAAGGGCTCCTTAGGTTGGATTTCTGATCAAACTAAGGCCTCTAGGTTGTATTGAGGGAAGTTGGGAGAGTATTTGGGCAGAGTTTGGCCGAACCAAAAGGCTTTGAAGGTGTGAAGAAATGAGAAGGAGGAGTGCCCTTTTATAAGAGGGCTGAGGGGCACCTTTGGAAAAGCTAGAAATATTAATTTATAATAAATTCATATTCGGTTTCTAATGGCTCCAAAGTTGATTATTCAAAGGTTAAGGTGGGGATAGGTCGAAAACCACTCAACCAATATAATTTAGACAGGTTTGGGTACTTATATTAACCTTATCTTTAAGTATTAACTCTAAGTTAATTAGTTTCACTTTTACAATGTCTCTTTGTATTTTTATATAATATGGTTAATAAACATACTATATACATCCAAGCGACACCGAAGTGGTCCATTAATGATGAACCTATCATGATATAAGTCTCTTGGAGGAAACCTTATATTTTTAGGAATTTAATATCAATTAATAATATAATATTTGTTTTAAGAACTCTTTTATGTCAATTTTGACACTATTCAATAGTTGATTTTTGTGAAACTCATAACAGAATGATTAATTCAAACTAAGTCAATTAAATCAATCCTTATATGTCATATTATCCTATAAAATTATTTTAATTCAATAGAAGTCTCAAATTATATTTATTTGGGTATTTATAATATCAATTATTCTAATTTGTCACTATTAAGGTAATTACTGCATCACCATTGTGTCATAAATATATTAAATTATGTAATCTTTAAAAATTATAAATAAAATATCATTATGTATTAAATCTTTTTATCTTTTCAATGAATATTTATAGTCGAAAATCCAACATATATAACCCTATGTAACAATTGTTTTGCTAAAAGATATATGCTTGTATCATTTTTGTATTCATTTTCACTTAATTAAAATAAAGTGTCCCTATCACCTACAAGTGGCTCCATGGGGTCCCCAAATCGACCCAAAGATGCCTATGGTCGAACATGTATCAACCAATAAGTCTAGGACACGTTTTAGGGTAATTTAGTATTATTATAATATTATTTTTTTTAACCTTTATTTACCGGATTTACCCTTAACCATGGTAAATAAAATATTTACCGCAGTAATTATTCAAAATTTCTAAAAATAAAAGTTACCTATATACACAATTTGAACATCCTGATTCCAAATATGGAATCCATTTTTCCAAATTCTAAACACAGAAGTGGCAGAAATTAATTTAAAATTAATTCTCGTTGTTAAAACAAAAAGCGTGCTTTTAAGAGATAATAACTATCAAAAGATTGGCACTTTTTTATGTCTGGTTTAAATGTGAAATTATGTTCAATGACCCACATTTTATTACATGGTAAAAATATATTCTAAATATACTTTAAAACCACTCAAATTCATAATTTATCACTATTAATTATTTTGATTAAAATAGTTGTTTTTAATTAAAATTTAGTAATTTTCACTATTCATCAAAATATGAAAGTTATCCGAAAAGTACCAAAATTTCACCCTAGGCTAATTTCGATATTCCGAATCCAAAAATGAAGTCCATTTTGAGAGATAGAATTTATAAGATTTCAAAAATTAGGTATTACTATTCATAACGGCTAGTTTGATTGGTTGTGGTGTGTTAAAATCTCGAAGTTGCGTACAATGCACGCCATTGCATTATTCGAAGGGAAACGTACGTGGAAGCTTGGGGTGTTACACAGGCTTTCTCAAATCATCCAGATTTGAAGAGGTAATTTGTTTTCTTCATAACTCCTTTATTTCTCACTCTTTTCCTACCATTCTAGTTCCTAAATGACCTCCTCGTCCTATTTAAAAACTCAATTTCATTTTTGGATGTTTGTAATTTCATTTATTGGTGTATTGTGTGAGATTTCTTCAAGAACCCTCAAGTAAGTGGGTTTCCTTCCTTCTTGCTCCTATTTTATTTGGGTTTCTTCCCTTATTCTTCATCTTCCTAATGTCTAGAAAGTTGGGTTTCGAAAAAATGGTTTTATATTGTGTTTCATGGTCTGAAATTTTGGTTTTAGGTTTATTTTAACTCTTTTTTGGTGCGGAGGTGCTACAGTGGCACTTTCACACAATGATTTGAGGGTTTTGACACTTTTGGTAGGTGATTCCATTGTGTATGAAATCCTTGTGAGTTAGCTTGTTGTGTTTATAGTGTATTAATGTTTAAATAATTTTATTATTACTAAAAAAATTGTTTTATTGATTTTTTTAATGCAAATGACTTTTAAGTTCCACTTTTATGTGAAATTGGGGGTTTTTCATAGAAATCTCTTGTTGGTTCATTTGGGGATACCCTATAATTACATAGTTGATTTTATTGAAATTTATTAGGGATGAAAATAATTTTTTTAATGTTTATCTCATTTTTTTATGTGAAAACTTGCTTTAATGGTGATTTTGAATCACATGAATTTTTAAGTGCCATGTTTGTGTGAAAATAATGGTTTTATAAATTTATCACTTCATGGTTCATATGGAGCTGCACAAAAATAGATTTTTTGGTTTAATTGAAGGGTATTGGGTTCCCATTTCTGTTTTTTTACTTTTAAGTATGCACATGGTGTGCAAATTTGGGATTTCAATGAGTTTTGGGTGAAAATAATGTGAGATTTTTTGAGAAGTTGTTTTATTGAAAATCTAAATGTTTTGTTCTGTGTTTTAATTGGTATAAAGTGTGTATAGCTAATGTATTATTTGTTTATGACTAGTATTGGTGTTTTTATATGTAAAGATATGTGTGTAGTATGCTGAAATTTTTTGATCACAAAGTGGAAACTTGGGTACCTTGGTGGGCGGATATGTACTAGTACGGCTAGTGATCCGGATGGGTTTTGTCCATGTTTCACTGAGCAAATGGATAATAAAAACTCTAAATAAACTATATGGATCATTTTTGTGGACTAATAGGTTATGGATATGTTCCATACAAGTATCTCATGCATGTAAAAGTATTTGTGACGTGGTTACTTTTCATAGAGGTACGAGGTACATAGGGCTCGAGACTATCTAACTTCCTAGGGGTGTTCTCGGTTTGGGTGCTCATTTGATTTGTGGTATTTACCCTTGTATTAGGTTTTGTTTGGATGTGAATTAAATTAGATAACTTTTCTTATTTAAATTCTTTAACATTATTAATGTTTTAGTTTGAAAACTGTTTTCAATTGAAAGTTTCATTTCTTGGAATTTATCACCGTTTTTCTTTACATATTAAAATTGCCTTCTTTTTCACCTTGTATTGAATATTATTTGGAATATTTGGGTGTTATCCTATTTTTATTAGGCCTAAACCCTACTTAAACCCCTTGGGTGTAAGTAGACTTGGTTATGTTTGACTCAGGGAAAGTCAAAGCCTCGGGTGAAGGCGGTTCTGGTTGTTAGACCCCTCCTACAGTGCGGTGTTGTGGAGATGGCTCGGGCGTGATGACCTATTGTTGTGTGGTGTAATTGGGGCTGACTTTTTTCTGTTTTTATTATTATTTGGACCTCTTTTACTTTGTTTAAAACCATTTATTCAGTTATTTATTTTTCCTAAGTCTTTTTTTGCATTGAAATTCCAGATTCTTATTATTGATTGTTTTTAAGGATTTTTGCTTTCATACTTTGATAAATCATTCCCAAACCTAATTTATTGATACTTAGGAACTTGTTCCAGTCCGTTTGGATAGGTAAAGCCCTTCGGGCCTTTTCATGGGCTGGATTTGGTGCCAGTATTAGTGGCGACCAGATCCATTTTGTGACATTTATGATTTTTTTATACTTCCCCATGAAATGATATATCATGAAAATCATTATTTTCATGACATTTAATGTATTTATTTGATGTTATTACTTCATGAGGATTATGATTGAAAATTTACTAAAGTGTAAAAATATTTATGTTAAAATATCTTTTCTTTTTAGGATTGTTTATGTTATGGTTCTTTTATGGGAAAATGTATTCTATTTTTTTATTAAACCACATATCCTTTATTCTCCTATTTTTATGATTTAAAAAAATTATTTCTATTTCATCCCTTATTTATTAAATAAATATCAAGAAAATCATTTATAAGTGACACTGATCATGTATCTTCTTTTAGATTGGGAATATTTCTCTCCCATATCTATTTTTTCAAAAATCTTTTCAAAAATGTTATTTTATAAATATAAATGATTTCATAAATCTATTTTTCATGATATTAATTTTATTTTAAAAAGGTTTTAAAAAGTAAATTTATTAATGTTTTCCAAATGGTTCACTTTAGACTCCCATTACAAAATGGTTGAAATAAATGTTTATTATTAACATTTATAACATAGATGGATTTTCCTTCCATTATAACCACTATTTTATTTGATTATTACTTTATATGTTTCCAAGATTATTTTAAAATAAAATTACTTTAACAATATTTTATGAATTTTTAGTTTCTAAAAATTATTTTCAAAGTGAAAAGGGTATTTACCTCAAGAATTTTTTTCAAGATCTGTTAATGGTATTTTCATTCATCAATATAAATAATCCATGGTGTTACTTATACTCCAATAGGAATATTTTTAATGATATAATCCTTATTATTTCCCTTAATGGATTATTATTATTATTTAAAAGTGATTTTCATGGAACTCATTTATTTTGTACTGGTTAATTAAGTTATGAAAGTAATGCTCTATTTTAATGTATGCGATGAAAATGAATTTTACAACCTTCATAGCATTTATTTTATGTTTACCTTACCTTATAAGATTTCATATTTTATTTATAGAAAAACCCTCCTTCCCTTTTTGGTGTTATTTATATTTTTAAAATTGGGTTTTTAAAAGGAAATGATACTTCATTATTTGAAAATGTTTTCTTATGGGTGAAAATACTATTTTGAAAACTATAATATTTTATGTGGTATGATTATGTAATGATTATTGGTAATTTTTATGATTACTAGTGGTCCTATTATAAATTGAGGGTATGTGATCCCTTTATAGATCTCCAATACATTAGGTAAAGGGATGGAGTTAACTGATTACGTTTATCCTAAGATATTATAGGAATTTTCACTGAAGGTTATTCTTAGTGTAACCATGATGGTCATTTTATGTGTAACCATGAAGGTTATTCTAAGTGCGACCATGAATTATATATAATTTTTTAAGAGTGATATGAAATCAATCCCTCAAGTTCCTATATTATTTCTATATTATTTCTATGGGTTTTTAGGTAAAGATTATAATTTTTGGAGGAAATCTAATGAGTTTATCTTTAAATAAATGTATTTTCTACTTGTTGGTAAAAATATATGCAATTTTTAATGCTTCCTTTGATAAATATTTACATCACATCATTATTATTGATTCATTATCTTATTTAATTTTTATAATATTTATTCCATGTTTCATGATTGCTGATCTAGGTATTTATGGATGTGAATCCCCTTATGTTATGCTTATGCACTATGATTATGTCATCATTCCTTTTTTCTCAAATTAATATCATTGATGAAATTTAATTTTTATTGATTTTTATTACCCTTACTAAGAAATTTAGGTAACCCTTCTTGTGTTTCCTTTTCCCCAGGTTATGAAGAATGATGAAAAATGATTTCCGTCTAAAAATTGTTTCATGTTTGGAGAATTCTATGGGAGATGATGTAGATCTTAATAAACCAGTTATTTATAAAAAAAGTTGTTAAGAGTTTTTCCTAATTATCAAAAACTATAAAACTAAAATTTAATTGAGTATGTCATAGATTCTTTATTTGATTATAATTTCGTAATTTTTGAATAGAAAAAATTTGGTTACATTTATCAGTATCAATCTAGAAATGTAATGTTTATGTTTTTAGCACCAGATCCGAGAGTACAGGTTCAGGGTACTTATAGTAAATGTAAAAGGTGATCATTTAATAATTTTATATGTGAAAAAAAAATATAATTATTCATCAAACCAATAATTTACACTAGCCCTAATATAGGGTGATGAACAATGACATGCATCACATTATAGAGGAAGTAGTCCACACATATGCATGATTAGACCATTTGTATTTCTTAGTGGATATTATAGAATGAGTGAATAATTATTTTAAAATTAATATAAGGAATTTGAATTATATTTATGATACTAATTTAATTATATTAAAAAATTTATGTAATATTATGAAGAGTAAAATCTAAAAGAGATATTAAGAGGAGAGTAATACTCATATCAGGAACATTGATTTTCCTTGAAATTATCCTTATAAATGAAGAGATAAGGATAATTAAGGGTTTAAAAGGGTATAGTTAGTAGAATAGGGCTCTAGGATATAAAAATATAATTATATTAACTAAGAAGTTTGAAATTATGGGTTTGTAAAGTGGGGGTGGGAGAGGGTCATTTTATATGTAAAGAGAAGGGTTGTTTGGGAGTTACCTTTACTTATTAAATTATTTATTTACACTATTCAAGGTAAAATACTAAAATAGTTAAAAAAATATAGATTTTAGGACATGTAAATGTTGAAACTCCTCTCATGAAATTATTTTGGAGACACCCATGAGCTATTTTGGGCTTTTCCTTTTAATTTTCACTTTACCCAAGTGTACTTTTATCAAGATAGTTTTTCTTATCACCCATGTAAATTAATAAAATTATTTACTATTTATACTCATATTAAAAAATAATTTGTGTATTATAATACTATATATGATATTAATTTTATTAAGTAAATATTAATTAAAGTTAATTTTAAAATAAATGTGCTTAATACTTAAAAACAGTTTTTAAGATAATCATGTTTTTAAGAATAAGATTTATATGAGGGTTAAAATTATTAATGTAAATATTTTTTAATGAACTAAATTGATTCATTATAAATAAAATTAACTTTTTGTGACTTTAAAATCAATATATAACCAAATTTTATAGGAATATTAATTAATTTAAAGAAAATGAATAAAATAATTTTTTAAATAAAGCACCCATTTACTTTTGTTTTATAAATATTGGTCATGGGATCTCTAAGATCAAATGGTATTTTAAAAAACATAATGTTATTATTTAATTACATATTTGATCACTTAAATGGTTTTTTGAACTTCTATTTCATCCTTATATATTGATAAAGTCATAAAAATTATAATTTTTAAAAAAAAATTGCATTTTCAACTAAAAATCAACATTTTTAGAAAATGATCAAAAAATAAAACATATTATAAGTTAAAAACTAAATTTAATTTTATATAATTATATTTATAAATATTAAATATTTAACTCTTAATATAATATACAAAATATGAAGATAAATAGTTTTTATTTAAAATGAACTTCTTAAACATTAAGTGTTTCTAATATTATTCCATACTAATTTTATAATTTAAAGAATGATGACATTTTATATAATATATATATATATATATATATATATATATTATCATAATGATATTTTAAATATTACTAATGTATTATAACATTAATTTTATTGTGTGTGAATAAAGTTATCAAATTTAATGTTAATTAAAGGGAAATATACATATACTGAAATATCGGGATGTTACACTCTCCCCCCCCCCAAATAAATTATATATTCATAATTTTTTTAAAAATAAATTAATTAGATATATCAAATATATATATATGACTAAAGATAAAATTTAAAATGAAATTTCTACATTAATATCTTCAGTAAAACTAGATGACGAATATTCTTCCACTTTCGAGTTAACTAAATGCTTAATAATCTATCAATAGCTAGATGTATTATGTCTCCCTTTTACAAACAAAAAAAATTAATTCCATTGAGAAATTACATAGTTTTTTTCTCCCTAAAATTTTATATATGTGGAATTGAACATTTTTCATTCATCATATTCATCACTTGATATTTTATGAGACTCTATCCTTATTTTATTTGGGTTGGTATGGAATTCAACTATGTTCACTTTGTTAATAATAATTCACAGTGGTTGATTTGGAATAATAACAAGATTCTAAACATAGTTCTTGTCTAAATAGATTGTATGTTATGACAATCACCACATTGTCTACTCAATCCATTGTTAGGATGGTTTCTTATTTCTCCAACCATTACATTAAAAACAATTGGGATGAGAATACTAATATTTGTAAATGTACAAAGGTAAAACTATGATCTTGGAAGAAATAATTCATAAATTATGTGCACACGCTAACTTATGAGTCTTTATCTTCAATATAGGTTATTCGTGTTCATTTTACTATTAGGTTATCTAATCTAGTTAACTTTCATAAAATCATATGTTCAAGTACTTTATAATGGTTCTTAAGGAGAATGTGAATTAACCAAAGCATATCCCTCAGGAGTGTCTGTCTAGGTGTGAAGTTAGGGCCCATTCACCATGAACCAAAATGATTACTGAGATTTACCCAAACAACTCTTTTTAGGATTTTTAACCATAGATACGTCTTTACTAAAACCATGTCCACTTCCCAACATAGATTTAGGGATTTAATTTCTAGGAAAACCACACAATCTCTAATTTACCAAAATTTGAAGAGATTATCATATAATTAGTTTTATACCAAGGGTTTTCATTAAAGTTATATTATCATATTCCCTAAATAAATAAGATATTAAAACTTTAAAACCTAAATTTGTATCTATACCAATGAAACTAAGAACATACTTAACTCATCAACCCTTGATTTAATTCCTATATCTTAAATTTTTCTCAACAAATTACATCCCAACCTCTAATGTAATCAAAATAATACTTTGATTCCAACTGTATCACCCTCTAACCCACTCTCCTGGATATAGTGCTAAGAAATCATAAATTAAAACATTGGATTTGATACCCATATAGGATTAAAAAAATTATGGGATTTAAAACTCCGTGAACTTTTAGTTTATAGTTTTAGAGAATTAGGAAAATTTAGTAACTAATAAATTTCAAGATTTATAATCAAATGCAAACATTTTTCTAATATATAAGAAGTTAATACATCCATAACGAGTCGTCAATATCTATCATAAATTATCCATAAAACTTACAATTCAATAATTAGCTTACTAAATAATTTATTTCATATTCTAGGGAAATGGAAACATAAGAAAGGGTGATCTCAAATTCTTAGTAAGGGTAAACATAATAACAAATCATAACATGGTAATAATGATTCATAACATGATATCATAATTAGGATGATCATAAGCATGGAATCATATAATAAATATATGATATCATGTTTAAGTGGATTAAAAATGATCATAGTACAAGATCCCAACATAATAGGAACATGTTGACAACATAAAGGTGACATCATAAGCATAATTCAAGGCTCCCTGCCTCATTAACATAGCATATTTGTCTTCGGGTGACTACCCATGAACCATAGTTGGCAAGGCTCACTACCCATGCACCGTGATACCTCATGAGATGGAAACATTACCCAATACATTATAGGGATATATAATTTCTATCCAACCCATCACATAATTTAAATAATACATATGTGTGTCACATGTTTTTAATAAAAATATCATAAAAACCCAAGGAAATAAATTGGGTTTTTTTATCATTTTCAAGTGGTTCCCTAAGGAATCATTCTTAATTTAATGAATAGAAATATAATGATAAACCCATGGAAAATAAATGGGTATTTAATGAATTTAATCATTATTCTAGGTAAATACTACTCAAAAAATATTATTAATCATATGTTTCTTACATTGTATAATAAAAGGATATATGGTTTACATAATAATATATCCAATCAATCAATGTATTAGGAATCTCGGTGAACACACTTAAATAATGTAATAGAATATAGGTAATTGATATAGGAAAGGAATTTGAATAAATTCATGCTTATGAAAGTGGATGATTAGGAAAGAAAAAAAGAGTAACAAATCATCCCATAGATATAAAATAGAATTTCATAATCTATCTAGATAAATTAGGTTGATGGAATCATTAGAATAATACCCTTTATAAAGCATAAAACATAGATAAATAACGCTTTTTGAAACATTTGGAAATTTTCATTAAAAACGATAATTTACATTGTCCTTTAAAAAAATTAAAAATGAATATTTTATTAATCCATCAGAATAAGAATATTCTTTTTGAAAATTTTAAAGCATAAAGAGGAAGTCTCCTAGAAAAAGATAATGTCATAGGAAAGATGTATTCACAAAGAAACATGTAAAAGAGATTCCTTCCATAGAAAATTTACCCTATGGAAAATGTTAAAAATATTCTATTTTTAAAAAAAATCAATTTAGTCTAAAATAACCTTAAAATTATTTGGAAATTAGATAGTTTAGAACATTTTAAAACATTACTTTTGAAGAAAATATATTTTAATACTAATCATATGGAAAACATTTAAACCCCATTAAAAGCAATTAGAGAAACCCAAATCTTTAAAGGATCAAAAAACCATTAATTTATAAGAGGTGAATATAAGTATGATGATCAATTGAAATTTTATAGAAAATACTTTTGATAGGTAAAACATGGATATGGAAGAAAAAGAGTTGAATGCTTTGGATTATAATAATTTCTTTCAGTAGAGCATTTTTAATGAGAATATGATCCCATAGAGAGAAAAATTTTAAAGATAGGGATTAATTTACTCAGAGATAAATGAAATCAAAAATATTTATAAGGAAATGTTTGGATAAATGATACTTAAAATATCAATCTCTAGATGAATATTCACAAATCATGGAAAAATAACTTGAGTAGTCACTTGGGAAAATTTTTAACCAACACCCTTGAAGGATAAAGAGATTGAAAATAAACCCAAAATAACATGAATAAGATATATATCATGAAAAAATAACAATTGTTCAGCATATACACCCTATAAATTTAAATTGGTTCATAAATTAAAACATGTTTCAATAAAGGGAGGTTGTCACAAAAATATCTTACTTTATTTCCATGCATAGTTTATCACACTTTATATTCCTATAAAACAACCATAACTATATTGATAATATATTTATTAACATTATTCATATATATAACCCTTTTATATACTTTATTTATAAATTTTAACTATGAATATAGTGGATCATTGTATCTTATTCACATCAGGTTTCAACACTTTTAGTTGTCTTACACATGCCTTGTAATGTTATTGTTGATCCTTCATATTTTATACCAAGTTAATAATTATTATATAAACTATGGTTATTTAATATATATACCACTACCATTCATAATGTTCCACTTTCATCCTGTGAGAGGTTTAAATAAGACTCTTGATGGTGATGTCAGAGACAAACTTGTTTCGATAGTTGTATGAATATATATTATATATTATTAAAATGTTTATAAATTAATATTATAACTATATAAAAATTAAAAAAAATTAATAAAATTTTATTATATTTAATTAATAATATATAAAAATCCTTAATAATTCACTATATAAGCATTACAACATTTCTCAAGTTGGTGGTAAATTGACCAAAACAAAAGTGTGCCGTAACGATCAAATGAGCAAGATATAGCCATCAAATCATGTTAATATAACATTTAAGTAATGTTATATAATTAATATAAATCATATATCTCTATAAAATACATTATGATAATCATTAAGTATGGTTGGTGATGCTAAAGGTAATTTATCATTCTTGGATGTGGTAGTCCGCACGTGCGCAGGATTAACAAACCCAGTTCTCAATGAATGTATGGAGTGATGGTACCTGAAATTGTATCATTTAATAATTATAATATTTTTATAAATATCATATTATTTCATTAATTAAACATTTATTTCCATATATGTTGGGAAGTTATGATAAATAATATTTGTCGTTCACAGAGGCGGAAGTTCGCAGATATACATGATTAACAATCTCATTCCTTAACAATTGGATGGAATGACGATAAATATAAATGGTGACAGTTTTATAATTTTTTAAGTGAAATAAAACACATAATTATTCATAAAAACCGTCCTCAATATCATTCTTAAGAGTAAATGATGAAAAGTGAACCACATTCCATTATGGAGGCAGTAGTTTGCACATATACACGATTAATGAGTTTGTTTTTCTTAGTGTATGATATGGAATGAAAGAATATTTTTTGTGAAATTAATATAATGAAATTTTAGTATTTATATGATACTTATATAATTATATTTAAAATTTTAGTGAATATTAGGAAGATAAAAATTGAAAAGAAAAACTAATAGGATATTTATACTAATGTCAGGAACTTTGATTTTCATTGGAATTATCCTTTTAAATGAACACATTAGGAAAATTATGGCCAAAGGATATGGTTTGGGTGATAGGTTTATAGGATAAAAAAATTACATAGTTTCACCAAGTACTTCAAATTTATGGGTGTTTAAATAGGGGGTGTAAGTGTGTCTTTTTATAAGTGAAGGGAAGGTTAGTTTTGGAATTACATTAACTTATCAAAATTATTTATTTATGTTATTCAAGGTCAAAGACACCCATATTTAAAAAATATCAATTTTGGGACTTTTTAAGGTCTAACATACTCCCATAAACTCATTTTGGAGACTACTATGATGAATTTATGATATTTTCCTTTCACTTTTCACTTTAACCAAGTGTATTTTTGCCTATGTGACTTTTATATTCAAACTTTCTAATTAATTAAAAAATTTCCTATTAATATTGATCTTAGAAAATAATTTGGGTACTATAACAAAATATATTTTATTAATTTTTTCAATTAAAATTAATATTATTATAAAGATTTATTTTAAAATAAATGTGTTTAACTCATAAAAGTTGTTTTTAAGATAATCATTTGATTAAGAATAAAATTTATGTGTGAGTTAAAATTATTAATTTCAAAAAATAATATGACCTAAATTTATTTATGATAAATAAAATTAATTTTATGTGACATTAAAATAAATCCATAACAAAAAATTTCCAAAAATATTAATTAATTGAAAGAAATGTCATAAAATAATTTTCTTTATTAAAGTACCCATTTACATTAGTTTTAAAAATGTCAGTCAAGGATTCTCTAAGATAACATATTATTTAAGAATGCATAATTTTTTTCATTAATTTCATATTTGATCAGTTAATTTCTTTTAACATTATAGGTCATCATTGTAAATTTATAGTCATTAAAATTATAATTTTCTTAAAAACCCCATTTTTGACTAAAAACAATATTTTCATATAATGATCAAAAATTCATACTAAGTTAATTTCTATATTCTAAATTAAAAGGAAAATTTTATTGTATCTCATTATATTTCAAATAATTGTATATTTATACAACTCCCTGACCCCAGTTACCCAGATTCGGTGCATTATTACATAACATTGTCATGATCACAAAAGATCAAATCTTGAAAGACTGATTAGTTTAGTATCCTTGGAATCACTAGATACATTCATAAAGTTTACATTACATCATAAAATGAAAACTACAACAAAATAGTCTCCATATTCCACACTCATATCCCCTCATACTATACCTGTAGGTCATTCATAAAATAATTCTTCACATACTACAAAAAATAAAACATAGAAAGTGCTGAGCTCAGATGCCCAGTAAGGATAACAATATAGCAGGAACTTTCATAAATAAGCATAAACATTTAAGGCAATGTATAACTAACACAAAAGCCTTTTAAACTTGAACTTCAGAATAATATGGCAGAAATAAAATTAAATAATTCCATTTACTTATTCACATGGATATCTTACTAATCGAATAATCACATGAAATATCAATAACCACTTTCATAATGATGGAATTCATAATGCCAGACTATCATAACCACGTAGCCAAGGCCTCGTGCCAAGACTACAAATAATATTTTGTCAAATCCTCATGTCAAGACACTAGTTTGTCTCATGAGACCTACCGATGCATCAAGGAACTATATCGGGCTCCACTCGTCACTTACTAAGTCCAATGCATTCCTCATATGAACAGGTTTAAACATAACATAAACATTCTTATTAAAACTAGCATACGAAATGTCAATACTTTCTCCATAAACCATGAATGGTATAAAAATAACACATCCACATTCAAACATATCACAAAACATTGAATACAATATGTAAGTTTTATATCATAATAAATCAGCTTCAAATAAACATAAAATTCATCAAATGATGTTGACATAGATGAAATCAAAACTATTTGGGAGAAATATCTCTTTTTTTGAAATCATTTAAAAGTCACATAATTATAAAAGAAAAAATTTACTTTAAAAATATTCTTATAATACTTTAATGGAAGCTTCGACAATTTTATAATGGTGGAAAATAGTTGCACCTGCCGTATAAGTTAAAAAGACATTCTTACCTTAATTTTTTCGAAAAGGTTAAAAAGGACCTTGTTTGAAAACGACGGAAAGATTCCTTTGTAAACTTCTTATAAAAAGTCAAACAAGGGTATAAATGAATTTAACCCATATTCTGTAAAATAGTAAGAATGTTTTGAAATACATTTTTAAGAAACATGGATGTGGATGATAAATAGGTCCTAGTAAATAATTACGTATAAACAACCTTAGATAATGAAGAGATTGTGAAATAAACTCTTACCTTGTACTTTTCCTTGGTTGAAGGTAGGGTAACCTCTTGTATAATGGTGAAATAATTTTTATTAAATTATAAAAGAATCATATACATTAATATTATATCATATTTGATTTTTTAACATTGATTTATTAATAATATCTTAGTATTATCATCGTTTCGGGTGTTAACTTACTTGTTTTATTTTATATATTTTGTTACATAAGCCGTGTTTTTTATGAATAGGTTGTATCTTATTCATATCCAGAATGATATCAAGTCTTTAAACATTATTTTTAATCATCAAATGAGAATTATAATTGCATGGATACGATGGGGAATGAATCGCATCGCGTTCGTGGAGACGGTAGTCCGTACGTACGCACGAGCGACAATATCATTATTTTGATATTAAACTAATATATAATTGGATGGTATATCATATATAAATAATAACTATCATTTTATATTTATTATTTACATCAATTACATATCATTATCATACTCATACAAATAATAATGTTTTTGAATAACAATTACACCACGATGTGGAGACGATAAGTCGTACGAACTCACGTATGGTGACATGTCATTCAAAGGATGGATAGAGTACTGAATATGGTTGTACCATATTTATAATAAAATCACATTATATAAAAGATACTGGAGTTATTATTTTATAATTTAAATAACAATAAAAGAAGAAGTTTAAGAAGAAGGGAACTTGAAAGAGGGTGGTGAAAACATTACCTCTTCTTCGGGTTCTTCCTTTTGATTTGATCAAAAAGGATCCTTAGGTGGCTTTCTGATCAAAATAAGTCCTCTAGGTTGAATTGAGGGAGGTTTATAGTGTATTTGGTCCGGGTTTCGCCAAACCAAAAGGCTTTGAAGGTGTGAAGAATTGGTTAGAAGTTGTGTCCTTTTATAAGGGGGAGGAGGGGCTCTTTAGGAAAAACTTAAAGTATTAATTTATAATAAATTCATATTTGGTTTATAATGGCTCCAAAGTGGATTATTAAAAGTTTAAGGTGGTGATGGGTCTAAATCCTTGCAACCAATATATTTTAGACAGGTTTGGGTTATTATATTAACATTATCTTTTGGTTTTAACTCTTAGTTAATTAGATTGACATTTACCATGTCACTTTGTATTTTTATATTATATAGTTAATAAACATACTATATACATACAAGAGACCACTAAGTGGTCCATTAATGATACCCCTATAATGATATAAGTCCTTTGGTCGAGCCTTATATTTTTATGAATATAATATCAATTAATAATATAATACGTGTTTTAAAAACTCATTTATGTCAATTTTGACAATATTTAATAATTGATTTTTGTTAAAGTCTTAACAACATTATTAATTCGAAAAACAATCATTTAAGAAATACTAACACGTCATATTAACCAATAAGATTCTTTTATGGCATAAAAAATTTCAAATTATATTTATTTTAACATTTATAATACTAATTATTTGATTCTTTCATTAATAAGGAAAATACTGCATCATTATTGTATCATAAATAAATTTAATTATTAAATGTCTAAAAATTATAAATAAAATAAAATTATGTAATAAATCTTTTTATCTATCTAATTAATATTTATAGTTGAAAATATGACATATATAACCCTATGTAAAAAAAATTTTCTAAAAGATATATGCATATGTCATTTTTGTATTTACTTCAACTTAATTAATATAGTGTCATTATCACTTACAAGTGGATTCATGGGGTTCCAAAATCGACACAAAGATTACCATGGTTGGACATGTATCAACCAATAATGTTAGGACTCATTTTAGCATAATTTAGTATTATTATAATATTATTTTTTTACCTTTATTTACCGGATTTACCCTTTAACCATGGTAAATAAAATATTTACCGAATTAATTATTCAAAATGTATAAAAACTAAAAGTTACCTATTTAAAAAGTTTGGACCTCCTAATTCTAAATATGGAATCCGTTTTTCTAAATTCAAAACACAGAAGTGGCAGAAATTAACTTAAAATTAATTCCCGCTGTCAAAACAAAAAGCGTGTTTTTAAGAAATAATAACTATCAAAAGATTAACACTTGCTTATGTTCGGTTTAATTGTGAAATTATGTTCAATGCCCAACATTGTATTAAATAGTAAAAATATATTCTAAATATACTTTAAAACCACTCAAATTCATAATTTATCAATATTAGTTATTTTTATTAAAAAAGTTGTTTTTAATTAAAATTTAGTAATTTTCACTATTCATCAAAATATAAAAGTTATCTGAAAAGTACCAAAATTTCACCCTAAGCTATTTTCGATATTCTAAAACCAAAAATGAAGTCAATTTTGAAAGATAAAATTAATAAAATGTCAAAAAGTGGGTATTACTATTCATAACGACTACTTTGATTAGTCGTGGTGTGTTAGAATCTCAAAGTTGCGTACAATGCAAGCTATTGCATTATTCAAAGGGAAACGTACGATGGAAGCTTGGGGTGTTACATTCTCCCCTCCTTCAATAAATTTTGTCCTCTCAATTTGAAATTGTTCTTAGAAAATAAAAGGTTGAAAATAGAAAATATCTTTGTGGGAAAACCCACATCGGAAATTGGGTTAATAAAATTTAGTCTTAATAAGAGGAAAAGAGAAATGAAAGGGTCACCAGCAAATTATGATCTAGATTTGGAGAACATTGGTGGAAATTAATGACACATAATTCGAGGAAAAAGTAAATATTTATAGGGATTGATTGAGGTCATCACTCACAAAAAATTGTAGAATTGAGGGCCTCAAAGCCATCAATCTATTATGATTTAAAATATCATTGGTTCAACAAAACATAAGGTATTGGGATAACACATTTTTGGTTTTAAGATCCCTTACATATAGTTTAAGAATTAGTTTCTTCATATAATAAGAGAAATATATATATATATATATATACTTGACAAGTAGAGTTTCATCCTCCAACAAATTTCTACCACAAACTCGTCTTTCACTCCAAAAGATAATAGAACTCAAAAATATTATATTTATCCTAATCGTATAAAAATAAAAACATTAGAACATACCAATAAAATGAAGAAAAATACTTTTTAATGACCAGGGACTTCATGTAGGCTAGTGGTTAGTAATAAATGCATGTCTCACTATGGTTGTAGGTTCGATTCATGTAGCTTTGTCCGATGCGATGGGTTATCATCCGACCTGCAGGTTGTCCTTTTCCTAAAACTATAGTATCCTAATATTCCAAAAATTTATCATAATAATTGTTTTAACCTTAAACAATACTATCCAATGTTCAACTTAATCCACTCCAAACATTATAGTTATCCAAAGTACCTCTTTCCAGACTTTCTATAAAAGGTATCTAAATTCCAAAATCAATTGTCACATTAGATTCCCCAGACAAAGTAAAGTTTATCTTATTGTCACATACTGAAAATATGATTAGCTTAGTCATATTAAAACCTTAATTAAAACAACAAGTACTGCAGTACAATCCTTATATATATCACATTATTCTTATAACCAGAATATAATCCTTGAGTCCAAAAACACAAACACATAAATTATTCCACTTCAATTGTAGTAACAACATATGATTGGCCTTCATACCTTGGCCTTTTCTGAGGTAAGTTTCCTTGGCTCTTAGGGCATTCATTCGCATAATGACCCATTTCTCTACAATTGTAGCATTCAACATTGACAGCCTCTTTCTTTCTCTTGCAATCACGAGCCTCGTGACCTTTTTCTCCACATTTGTAACAAACTCCCATTCCTTTTAGGAAAGTACCGGCGTGTTTCTTCCCATAATTATCACATAACGGAAAATCCTTCTTTCCCTTTTTCCCTTTATCTGTCTCTTGCTCCACTATTCTCTTCTTCTCTTGCTTTACTTTATTTTCATAAGATTTAGAGAATTCTTTTTTGTCTTTATAGCACATGAGACAATGTCTTCATACGATGAGAAGGATTGTGAGACTAATGCTCGATGGAGAAATGGTTTTAACCCATCAAATAAACGATCAATCTTACTTCTTGGGTTATGTATATAATCTGTTTCATGCCTTGCTAACCTTGTAAAGTTAGCCTCATACTTTGCGACATTCTCATCCTCCTTTTGTCTCATACTCAGAAATTGCCTTTCCATATCTGCTCGATGGTCACGAGGAAATTATTTTTCCAAGAAAAGGTCTTTGAACTCCCTCCATTCCATATTTGATACTTCATCATCTTCCTTCGTGTTTTGAATCAATTTCCACTATTGAACAGCATCTCCAGTGAGGCGGTAAACTACCATGACAACTTCTTCCCTTTCGCTACTCCCCAAGGCATAGAATATTTTCTCTAAAGAACTTATCCATTACTCAGCTACCAATGGATTTGTACTCCCATTGAATGTTGGTAGTTGTTTCCTCGTGAATCGATCTAACATTGATCCTCCACATTGTGGATCGGGGTGCTCCATATGGGTAAGGTTATTATTCATAACCTGAGTGAGTTTTCCCAATATGGTGATTAGTTAATCAGCACCGGTTGCATCACCAGCTCCACTATAATTATCTTCAGCAGGAGGGAAATAACTACATGGAGTGCATGAATTGATATGGTTTCCATTCCTTCCTTTAGGTTCCATTTCTAAAAAATGGAATAAACTAGATCAGTTTATGAATCAAAATACATAATTCAAAACATGTAAAACACTTTACATAAATTGAACAGTTTATGGATATAATCCATAATCATAAAAATGTTTTCTTTGAGGAAGTATATACTCATATACCCTTCATAATGGTTTGTAAATAAAATGAGATTTATCCTAAGCATATCCCCTGGGAGTGTCGTAACCAAGAGTGCAGCAAGGCCCATTGTCATGCACCAGTTCCCATTCGAGTCTAGCTCAAAGCGGTGTTTTTAGGTTTTACCCCTAGGTACATCTGTGCCAGAGTAGCCTCTACTTTCCCGTATCCAGACAGGGATGTATTTCTCGGAAAACTCACAAAATCTCTACAATAACAAAATTCTAGGAAGTTCTTCTATACTAATCCTCAAATTCTATCTTAGGTCTATGTGCTCTAATCATAGTTTATCTAAATCTAGCTTCCAAGGTTTGTACTAAACTTCCTATGATACCAACTGTAACTCCCTGAGCCCAGTTACCCAGAGTCGATGCATTATTACATAACATTGGAATGATCAAAAAAGATCAAATCTCGAAAGACCGATTAGTTTAGTAGCCTTGGAATTACTTGATACATTTATAAAGTTTACATTACATCATAAAATGAAAACTACAAAAACATAGTCTCCATAATCCACACTCATATCCCCTCATACTATCCCTGCAGGTCATTCATAAAATACTTCTTCACATACTGGGATAAATAAAACATAGAAAGGGGTGAGCTCAGATTCCTAGTAAGGATAACAATATAGTGGGAACTTTCATAAATAATCATAAACATTTAAGGCAATGTATAAATAAAAAAAAGCCTTTTAAACTTGAAATTCAGTATAATATGTCTGAAATAAAATGAAATAATGCCATTTACTTATTCACATGGATATTCTACTAATCGAATAATCACATGCAATATCAATAACCACTTTCATAATGATGGAATGCATAATGCTAGACTATCATAACCACGTATCCAAGGCCTCGTGCCAAGAATACAAATAATATTTTTTCAAGGCCTCATGCCAAGACACTAGTTTGTCTCATGAGACCTACTGATTCATTGAGGAGCTATAGTGAGATCCACCCATCACTTACTAAGTCCAATGCATTCCTCATATGAACAAGCTTAAACATAACATAAACATTCATATTAAAACAAGCATAAAAAATGTCAATACTTTCTCCATAAACCATGAATGGTATGAAAATAACACATCCACAGTCAAACATATCACAAAACCTTCAATAAAATATGGAAGATTTGTATCATAATAAATCAACTTCAAATAAACTTAAAATCCATCAAAGGATGTTGACATAGATGAAATCAAAACTATTTGAGAGAAATATCTATTTTTTTGAAATAATTTAAAAGTAATATAATTATAAAAGAAAACATTTACTTTAAAAATATTCTTATAAGCTTGTAAGGGAAGCTTCAACGATTTTATAATGGCGGAAAATAGCTGCACCCACCGTATAAGTTAAAAAGACATTCTTACCTTAATTTTTTCGAAAAGGTTAAAAAGGACCTTTTTGGAAAATGACAGAATGATTCTGTTATAAACTTCTTATAAAAAGTCAAACAATGGTATAAATGACTTTAACCCATATTCTGTAAAATAGTAATAATTTTTTGAAATACATTTTTAAGAAACATGAATGTGGATGATAAAGAGGTCCCAGTAGATAATTACGTATAAACAACCTCAGATAATGAAGAGATTGTGAAATAAACCCTTTCCTTGTAATTTTCCTTGGTTGAGGGTAGGGTAACCTCATGAATAATGGTGAAATAATTGTTATTAAATTATAAAAGAATCATATAAATTAATATTATATAATATATGATCTTTTAACATTTATTTGTTAATAATATCTTAGTATTATCATCGTTCTGGGTGTTAACTTACTCGTTTTATTTTATATATTTTGTTACATAAGCCTTGTTTTTTATGGATAGGTTGTATCTTATTCATATCCAGAATGATATCAAGTCCTTAAACATTATTTTTAATCATCAAATGATAATTATAATTGCATGGATACGATGGGGAATGAATCTCATCGCGTTCGTGGAGACGGTAGTCCTTACGTATGCACGAGCGACAATGTCATTATTTTGATATTAAAATAATATATAATTGGATGGTATATCATATATAAAGAATCAATATCATGTTATATTTATTATTTACATCAATTACATATCATTATTATACGCATCCAAATAATAATGTTTTTTAATAACAATTACACCACGACGTGGAGACGGTAAGCCGTACGTACGCATGTATGGTGACATGTCATTCAAAGGATGGATAGAGTACATAATCTGGTTGTACCATATTTATAATAACATCACAGTATATAGAATATATTGTAGTTATTATTTTGTAATTGATATAAAAAATAAAGAATTAGTTGAAGAAGAAAAGAACTTGAAAGAGGGTGGTGAAAACATTACCTCTTCTTCGGGTTCTTCCTTTTGATTTGATCTAAAGGGATCCTTAAGTTGTATTTATGATCAAACTAAGGCCTCTAGGTTGAAGTGATTGAAGTTGAGAGAGTATCTGGGTAGGGTTTGGCCGAACCAAAAGGCTTTGAAGGTGTGAAGAATTGGTTATAAGTTGTGTCCTTTTATAAGGGGGAGGAGGGGCTCTTTAGGAAAAACTTAAAGTATTAATTTATAATAAATTCATATTCGGTTTATAATGGATAAAAAGTGTATTATTAAAAGTATAAGGTGTGGTTGGGTCTAAATCATTTCAGCCAATATATTTTATATAGGTTTGGGTCATTATATAAATCTTATCTTTTAGTTTTAACTCTTAGTTAATTAGATTGACATTTACCATGTCACTTTGTATTTTTATATTATATAGTTAATAAACTTAATATATACATCCAAGAAACTTCTAAGTGGCCCATTAATGATAAAACTATCATGATATAAGTCCTTTGGCCGAACCTTAGATTTTTAGGAATAGAATATCAATTAATAATATAATACTTGTTTTAAAAACTCATTTATGCCAATTTTGACAATATTTAATAATTGATTTTTGTTGAAGTCTTAAAAACTTTATTAATTCAAACCAAATTCATTTAAGAAATACTAACATGTCATATTAACCAATAAAATTATTTTATGGCATCAAAAATTTCAAATTATATTTATTTTAACATTTATAATACTAATTATTTGATTCTTTCATTAATAAGGAAAATACTACATCATTATTGTGTCATATATAAATTTAATTATTAAAGGTATAAAAATTATAAATAAAATAAAATTATGTATGAAATAGTTTTATCTTTCTAATTAATATTTATAGTAGAAAATATAACAGATATAAACCTATGTAAAAATTGTTCTTCTAAAAGATATTTGCTTATGTCATTTTTGTATTTACTTTAACTTAATTAATGTAAAGTGTCATTATCACTTACAAGTGGATCCATGGGGTCCCTAAATCGACCCAAAGATTCCCATGGTAGGATATTTATCAACCAATAAGGTTAGGAAACGTTTTAGGGTAATTTAGTATTATTATAATATTATTATTTTTTACCCGTATTTACCGAATTTACCCTTTAACCATGGTAAATAAAATATTTACTGAAGTAATTATTCAAAATGTCTAAAATATAAAAGTTACCTATTTAAAAAATTTGTACCTCCTGATTCTAAATATGGAATCTATTTTTCCAAATTCAAAACACATAAGTGGTAGAAATTAATTTAAAATTAATTCCCGCTGTCAAAACAAAAAGCGTGTTTTTAAAAAATAATAACTATCAAAAGATTGACCCTTGCTTATGTCCGATTTAATTGTGAAATTATGTCCGATGACAAAAATTGTATTAAATGGTAAAAATATATTCTAAATATAATTTAAACCACTCAAATTCATAATTTATCACTATTAATTATTTTTATTAAAAAAGTTGTTTTTAATTAAAATTTAGTAATTTTCACTATTCTTCAAAATATAAAAGTTATCTGAAAAGTACCAAAATTTCACCCTAAGCTAATTTTGATATTCTGAAACCAAAAATGAAGTCAATTTTGAAAGATAAAATTTATAAAGTTTCAAAAAGTGGGTATTACTATTCATAACGACTACTTTGATTGGTCACGGTGTGTTAGAATCTCAAAGTTGCGTACAATGCAAGCTATTGAATTATTCAAAGGGAAACGTACCGTGGGAGATTGGGGTGTTACAATTTAACTTTTAATATAAAATAATAAATATAAAGATAAAATAATTTTATTTAAAAACGTTTTTCTTAAAAATTAAGTGTTTCTCATATTATTTCATACCAATTTTCTAATTTGAAGAATTTAAATTTTTTATATCATATATAGATATGTTATATGTTATCATAATGATCTTTTAAATATTATTATTATATCACAACCTTCATTTTAGTGGGTTTGAAGAAAGTAATCAAATTTAATATTAACTTATATTAAAATATTTATACTAAAATCTCAGGATGTTACACGGGGTGCATATGTGACACAAAGAGGAAACATTAGTAATTTTCATGGTGAGAAGTGGCTAGAATCGGACCCTTATAGTTGTTTTCATCCATGATAAACGTGATAAGTGAGATTATCGATGATGATTTAAGAAAATTTGACACTCACATTGAAGATTCGAGAGAAATATTGACTTTCTCGAAAAACTCCTAACTATAAAACATGTAGTTTGGAATAACATGAATTATGTAACTTGGGTTCTATGGTTGATAGAGTTTTTAGAATATAAAAATATCACATGTCTTGTGTCCCATCCCACACATCATGTTCCCTTAGAAAAATATCTCAGTTTTTATGGGATGTGTGTGCCCAGGATCCTGAGTAGCATCACACATCATGTGTATCAAGACCATATGAGGGAAATTTGGTACATTTCATGTACATAATCTCACATGTTGTGTAAATGGATCTTTAAATTCCACGTCGGACGGATAAATATAGTCAGATCTTTGACTTAGGGTGATACATTGTGTACCACTAAGGACATGTTGTATACTTTTCTTAAAACCATCAATTGATGGTATCCCCTTCCTTGGGATTATATTAAAATATACTGGTATTTCTTTCTGAGTATAATTTCATTTGGGATGTGATAGTTTAATTTGTTTTCATATCATAGATGTGATATAATATGGTGTGAGTAGGTTCCATTATACAGTAACAAATTGGTTGATGATGATATTTGGGTGTGATATCTAAAGAAACATCAAGGTCAGTATCTCCTTAATGATGTGGTTATTTACAGGTGTGTGTCCCCCAATTCCTTAGTATATATAGGTTTGGTATCCCCTCGTACTCACATATGGTATGGTTCCTCTATCTATAGAGTTATTATCTTTTTATCCTAGTGAATTGTAAGGGTATGGGACCTCAACTAGGGTCATTATCCCCTTGGTTGTGACTTTACATCAGTAAGGCATGGGTCCTCCACTATTGATTTGGAGAGGTTACATTGGGTTATTGGATTAGGGAATCACTTATTTAGGGATTTTTGTTAAACTTATCATCTTTATCTATCTATGAATATCAATATCTTTATCTACATATCAAATCTTTTTTATGAGCATATCTATTCTATCTGTCTATACCCTCTTAATTATGGTTTTGTGATGACTCTTATTTAGATGATTTACTTCTTCCATGATTCAGGGGTGTCCTTATGGGAATTTATATACTCACCCATGTATGGGATCTATCCACACATTTTATTTCTTATGTAGATGATAGGCAATATGATGGTGATCTAGGTGGACAATCTATGATAGGTGCATAGTGGGGTTTAGTGGCGATGTCATTTGGGTTGTGGTTAGAATCTAGAGGTTGTGTTTAGGGATTTTATTATAATAAATTGCTAGTTTAGACACATTTTCTAGTCAATGGGATTTTATTTAACCCTATTTATCTTTTTCATATACCATCATACACTATTAATGGGTGTTAGAGGTTATACATGAATTTATTACTCCAGTTATTACTAATTTTCATTATTTTGGATTTCAAGGATGCTTGTGTTTGTGGGTGTAGGTATATTTGTCTAAGGCCTCCCATATATGTGATATTCTTAATCAGTACTAGTCACCATCCCCTGGCCTATTAGTGACAATCTTTTGGTGGTACACTGAACATACCTTTAGCCTAGGTGGGCCCCAATGGGTTTGGTCGGGTTGGTGTGGGATTTCTACTAGGTCTTCTCGATGTGGGAGTTTCTTTAGAGTATGATGCATATTGGTTCATCAAGAGTAGTAATGGTGTTATGGACATGTATGATGTAGTGGGATCAACATGGGATTACGTTCCTCTTAGTTTAAATATACACTTGAGTTATATCATAGGATATTAGTGTAGTTAACAAAGTAATCACACATTAGTTTTGATCATGGGTGGTGTGAGATAAGTTATAATCTTATTGGTATTATTATTGATGAAAATGGGATTTGAATGGTTCTGATGAATTTAGTTATTTTGTGAAGTGTCTATAAGTAGTGGGTATTATGGTTATAGAATATCAATGTACTGGAAAATAATATTGTTGAATACAGTGATGTCCTTGGACCTTAGTATAAGGTGCGAGATAAGTTTTTTAGAATGGAATGGGAATTTATTATAGGAAATGGCATTCTAGTAATGATGGGATCATAATTATTTAATGAATATAGAGTGGATATTGGAGTTATCATGGGTTGGGGAGCACACCATAGGTTTTTCGAGTATCTAAACCTCATGGATGGGAAAAGTTGTAATGTCAAGAGTGACTTTTCATGTGAATTAAACCCATGAGGTCTGATTCTTGGGGTAAATTCATGGATTTAAGAATGAGAGTAATATTTGGTCATTATTTTTGGTAACTAGTTAGAAACATGGTTTGGGTGTTAAACTAAGATGTTACAAGTGAACTCTAGGTCATAAAATGACCCATATTTTAGTTAGATTATGAAATGTATAGAGTGATGTGTATAGTAAACCAAGAAAATTAGAAATTGGGAACTTGTTACCAGTATAAGAGTAAAAATTGGATGCAACCTATATAGTTCCTATAGAACACCAGATTCAATGATATATCTATATATTTATATTAGAGTTATCATTCCTATAACTTTCTTGAGGTTGAATTAAATGAAATATTTTAGAAGAAAATATATTTAAGAGTAATGTTGTAAATAATAGTGATAGTTTGGCATCAAGTATTCAGAATTTAAAATCTAGCCATTGTATCACATTAAAAGACAAGTCTAAACTCTAACAAGGTTGATTGGGTATTTTTATGATTTCATGGATGTGGAGACATCATGATTATGATAAAGAAACAGACACTAAAATTATTAGGACTTAGTGAATTTTAAGGAATTTGGTTTGGTGAAGGATCAGTTAGTATATTTCATACATAATCAAGTATGGAATGGGTACTTTTCATCTAATTTTTCATTTATAAAATGGTTCATACATGTATACATAGTGGTGAGTGTTTTTAGAGAATGTAAATTTGATCAAGAGTAGGTGTAGAGAGAGCCATTCTACGTTCAGTTTGAAACCATGAATTTTTTACAGTATTGTACTTGAAAAGATTGAATGGAAGTTAGAAATTGGTCATGGATTCTTCTTGAGGATAAAATTATATTTGGTGAGGATTTATTAATAACTCACATCATTTTAGATCATTTTGATTATCAAAATACAATAATTGAATGATTTAAATATGGTAATTTTATTTTTAGAATTTGGATTAGAGGATGGATCTTTTTGGTATTTTTTAATGTTTAAATGGATGTTTTAGAAGTAAAATAGATCATGTAAAGGTGTAGTGAAAGTGGTTAATTTGGGATCTGAAGAACTAGATCATGGTGGTCTATAGTGAGAAACCATAGGAAGTTCATTAGTTTCCTATATGATGTTTTATAGGAAAATTTGTTGGCCATTCCACTACCCATGGCAATAAAATTATATTGAAATGCCACAAGGACCCCAGTGATCCCATCGAGATTCATGTGAGAATCACGTGAACTATAATGGGGATTTGTGGGGTTTCTTAATTAGTGAAAAATAATATTTTTATGGCCAATCCTCACTCAATTTACACAAACAAGGGGGAACTGGGGATAAAAATTCAACTAGATTTTCTACCTATTTTTATCTATTAATTTATCACCTATTTATTGGTATTTTTGTTTGATTTTAGGTTCCAATTATGGTAAGATCTTCTCTATTTTTCTCTTTTCCATATTTTTTTGGTTTCTTATCATAAATGGGTGGGTTTTATTTAGGTATTTATATAGTGAATTTTACCAAATCATGGTGAAATATTTCCTAGAAAAAATAGATTTAATGTGTGGTTCCAAGAGGATGAAAAAATGTGAATAATGAAACTTTCCACTAGCTGTTTTAATGATAAAATATCTATTAGTGATTTTTATTTAATATTTCATCATTTCTGTATAAAATTGGAAATTTTTTGACAACAATGCATGGGGATTTTTCTTATAAGATTTATTATGGGAATTTTGTAGACCTTTTATAGACTGTTGGTTATAGTTTTTTTGTCACCGTGTCACAAAGAGAGTTTTCTTGGTTTATAGATAATTAAATAATTATGTTGAATTAATTATTTATGATTATAATTAATTAAGTTATATTTTTTGTATGATATAGGATATTGAGATCATGATTATGCTTCGCATGGGATTATAGTATAGTAATATGCATGGGGATTTGGGTTTAAGTGACTTGAATAGGAGTTGAAAGTGATATAATTATGGGATGTTTTACGTAGAGCACCTAATATTTAAAATTGTATTCTATATAGGGTAATGAGATTTTAAGAACACCAAAAATGTATGTCTTCATGTGGAATAGAAACTGGTTTGGACTAAAGAATCCTAAATAGGTCTTTGAGGTTGGTATAAAATATTAATATCCTAGGAGGGACTCCATTATATTAATATGATATTTATAGTGAGTTAAATATATATGGTTGTCTAGTGAGGTGACTGTATGTCTTATGTGTTACCAAAAAAATCCATTTATAGGAGTTTTGGAGTCTTCAATTTGAATTGGTGAGGAAGATCCTTTTGAGGATTTATACATCCCAATGAGGTGGATCGTTAAGAGTGAGTTGGAGGGTTTGTTAGAGAAAATAGTCCATTATATAAGATTTATCAATAATCAAGTAGTGAGAGGAGATTCTTGGGTTTTGAGTCTACTTTTTGAAAAGGAATCCTATTATCCTTAAAGTGAAGACATTAATATATATCATTTATTGGATTGTGAATATAAGGGGAATGCTAAGTTAAGGGTAGGTATAAAGGTTAACTTCATGATAATTTATCTGATATGCTTCATTTTGGATTTTATTGGAAATTTAGTCCTTATATATTGTGGTCATGGAAATCGTATAGAAAATTGGAAGAAGATACTTGGTAAGTTTCTTGATACTTAATTTGTTAGAGCCTATGGGATTTGAAATTGCATTTTAGTTAAGGATATTAGTTTTTTATCATTAATAATGAATGAGTAAAGATTATAAGGGGTTAAATGATGTGGTTAATTTTAGTGTGAATGAATAGATGATTGGTTTAGATTAATAACATGCAAGTTATAGTATGTTATAATATAGATATCATTATTACATAGAATGAGTTTGGTTTTTGTTATAGGTAAGTAGGAATATGTCAAGGGTGACTAGAACCTTGTTTGTGAGTCAAGATGTCAGATGTTTTTTTATACTAAAAGAGATTTAGGACATAGGATATGTATTCCATTCATACATTTGGTTTATCATCTTGACTATATTTATAAAGCATCTATGTGAAGATATGATTGTGGTTTGGGTAATAGAGACTCGAGTGTAGACTTTAGGTCCTAAAATACTATCATTAAGATAGTAAGTCAAGATATTCCATACAAATACCATAATATTTGACTATTATATTCCATGATATACACCTCATTTTTTCATCTTCTTTAGCATATGTGATATGATCTACCACATTGGGATTCATGAGTTTGTGGCTTGGATGAACAAGTTGTGTTACTGGGACACCTTTCTAGTATGTGTTGTAGATGAAATAGTTTTTTTAATAGGAATACTTTATAATACATGTCGTGTACATACCATTTATGTTATAGATATTCCTTTCTAGTTTAAGAATATGATAGAATGGTTTAATTAATATTCCTTACTAAGTTTGGGGCATGGATAAACCAATTATGTTACCTAGACTCCTTGATTTTTTATGGGAAGGTTAGACTAGTCATAATCTAGGATATTTTTATCATTCATGTCATTTATGGATGTAGATTTAACATTATATAATCTAATACTAAACCAATTAAGGTTGGGTTTAATGGTGATCGGGTTAGCACACGATGACTTGACATAATTTCTTGCATGTTGTTTTAATGATTAATTATTTTTATCATATATACATGGGTATATAGTCTAATATATTAGGAGAACCATTGGTGGTGGCCTTCTAAGTGATATTATATTACCATCTACATGCACTTTAATGGATTTGAAAACCTTATTTCTAATGTATATGTTTGAGTATAGGTTGTGTAGGGGATCGGGCTAGGGTAGCTCTATAGAGTATTAGAGATGGGTATCAAGAGAGGATTGAGGGTTTGGGGTGGATCCTCTTAATATATTTTTTCCTTATCATTAAATTTGTATATGATCATATCAAAGGGGTATCTTTTTATTATTTATGAATATATGGCCTACATAGTTTATTCAATATTTTAGTGGAATTTTTTTATTTTATTATGGTTATATTTTAACTAAATTTCCATATATATATATATATAGTATGATTAATTATTATGTATGAATTTTTTATTATTTATTTTATATTTACTATTATTATACTAAGAGTATAGTATCCCCAGTGTTTTCATTTATATACTCTCACAACTAGTTGAAAGCCTCTAGAATATGAGGAGACTTGCATAAGGTCAGCTTGCACCACCCATCTCGACACTAATCAGGTGGTCCAGGTCAGGTTATTGAAAAATTGTTCATATATTATATAATAATAAGTGTTAATTTTTATTAGAAAACCATATATTTAAATATAAAAGAGTTCATATATTTTCCATGTAAATAAATAAATATTCATATTTCATATAAAGATATAAATATTAATTATTAATATTTATATGTTGTTATATTTCCATAAATTTTTTTCTAAATTATAAATTATTTATAATTATTTTATTTTTTAAATATATGTAGATACTTATAACATATAAAAATATAATAATTTTTTATATATTCATTTATTTTCAATGTGGTTTTTATTCTTAAATATAATGTGTTTGTATTATGAGTGGGCATATGAATTAGTTTAAATTATTTAAACCAATTCTTATAAATTTCATACCATGAATCTAAGGAATTATATTCTAGGTAATACATGACATTTAGTCACATTAAACCATTTCTATGGTTTTTTAGTTATGAATTTGATAATAAAGGCTGATTATTATTTACATATATGGGTTTTATGATTTTATTAGAATTAAGGACTATTTCGAGTATTGATCTATGGATAGTGGTAAATTATGTTATACTTCACATGGTCCTAGGTGTTTGGGCTCTACTCTAAAAAAGTGAGGTTGATACTTGTCACATATTATGCACAATTATATGGATTTTGGTTTTATATTATTCAAAACCATTACTTAAAAGGGTTTTAAGTACATTATATATATAATGAATTTAGATATTTGTAGATATATTTAGATTTTATTTTTTGGAATTAATACAAATCATTAAAGGAATGAATTCATATAGGGAATACATGAGATTTAATATATATGTGATATATATAAAATCAAATTGTGAGATGTTTTAAAACCCTTCTAAAAATACTAACTATTGTATTCCCTATTAAGTGAACACATGTAAAGAAATTGATAATTCAAATGGGTTGATCAATACATAAATAGGAGATCATGAATTATCTTGTGTAAATTATGTTGAGTATGGGTGAAGATAATAGTATTATCTTACCATATTCAATTATAAATTTTAGGTTATGCTTAATTGGGTGTATAATACCCAATATTCAACTATTTTAAATAAATACTACATCATAATGAACTATTACCCAATGCATATTTTATTATTTTATTTTTATAGTAAAAAAACTAAAAAATTGTATTCATAATAAAGGTTGAAACTAGTACTATATAACATGTAACAATATATGGCACCACCATAATATTAAACTTTGAAGGATCATACTCTAAACTAAACTCTGAAGGATCATACTCTAAACAAATGATAAGTATACAAGATAAATAGTTATTATAAAGAAAACAATAAATATTGGAAAATACATGGTATAAAAACTAAGATAATTATATGAATAATTTTAAATTTTATAATAAAGCATATATATAAGTGGTAATTTGATAATTGTAATGGTAAAGTAACCATTGGGAATGACACCATTAGAATAGAAAAATTTTTATATGGTCATTGTTAAAGTATTTTAACCCTTATACCTATAAGTGTCTACTGAAATGCATAAAATAATTTGGTTATAATATAATTATAAATTATTTACAGTGTGTAATAATTTATAAATAAAAAATGTAATTATATACATATGCCTTAGAAAATATTTTATAATATTTGGTACCAAATGAATGGTTTTGAAATATGCAAGGGGTTTTATTTAATAATTAAATTTCTCATATATGTAAGTTTATTATAATAAAAAGGAATTTGAATTTATAATTAGTATGTTGAAATTATCCAATGGTGAATTTTTTATCATTTTTAAGAGATAATCAATTTTTTATGTAAATAATAAAATAGTATATGAATATAGGGTAAGTATTATTACATCATAATGATTTAGAAATTATTTTATAAATTATATAAATAATTTCTTCACTAAAAAAATATTTATTTATAAAAAAATATTTTAAAATAATAAAATTAAATTTGCAATATTATAAAGTTGTTTCCAAATAAAAAATATACTTTAATATTTTAAAAAATTATTTATGAATTAAAATATTTTTCATGTACAAAATGATATAATTTAAGAGGGTTCAGTTTTAAAACTTAAAAAAGTCAAAAATTAGGCCCCAATTTTCCAATATCATGTTATAAAACCATGAGTTCTCCAATTGTTTTCAATTTTTCTATAATCTAAATTCCATGTCCTATGTTTAAAAATTACTAAACAATTACTGCTCATTTGTTATAAATACCCACTCATTCTCTTATTCTTATAGACTCTAAAACTATTCATCATTGTTTTTCTCTCATTTTTTCTCTCAAAAAAGATTTGTTAAGAGACCTAGGTATATAATAGTTCTAGAATATATCTTCATTTATCTCTTGAATTCGTCCTAATAGTTTTTTGCAAGAGACTTAGTAGGGTATGGATTCCCAAGCCTTTATCTTTTTTTAAAATCAATTAATTTTAATTTATTCAAACATTAAAGATAAAAACTATAGGTGAAAGATATTAAAATAAATGTTAAGCATGAATTATGTTGTATGGAAGAAATGAATTCCCAGTGCATCAACACTTTCAAATCACATACATGTTAAAGGAAGACACCAATGCAAGAAAAAGACCTCAACATCACTTGTCAACTACCTGTATAAATCAAAGGAATCAAATAATGTATTTACTTCTCTCCATATGTGAGAAATCATATTACACTCTTCCAACATTATACCATAGGATCGAATAAGTTTTTTGACTAGTCTATGGGCAGACATTAGATTATTCAAAACTTTATAGTGATAGAATCATCTAGTTAAATATTGTTCAGTGGGATACTAGTCTCATGGAATTTGTTGAGACTAAACAATAGTTCATTTTTCACTACTAGAAGTGATGATCCCATCCCAAAATTAGAATTAACCCCTAGAACCACTAAACCTCACTAATATTGTATAGAACCTCCCCCTTCTATAATAATTTTATATTGGAAACATCATGTATTTAGTTTAAACTTGAGACATGTATGATTCTAATGAACCTAAAATCCTATGGCCATAGTTTTCCATCGATTAATTTAGTGGATAATTTCATACTATATAGAATGAATTAATCCATTCGAAGCAACTAACTTAAAATTAGTTACTAAATCATAAATTTTTTTGAGACACTAGTGTAGAATAAAATTAAAAATATATTATATCATATCCATGAGTGACCTTGTTCCAACCACACAAAAATGTCTATCACACTTCCCTAAACACTTATCTAAATTTCTATTTTGATATCCCATACTCTAAGGATCTAATGATTTCATTCTCAAGCTTTCAGAAGGGACATGGAAATCTATGTAATTTTATACATTTTTTATTTCCCTTTCAAAAGTCATTTGAATTTCATAATAATTCCATTTTTAATGATGTTATGTTTCATTATTAAATGATTGTATTATGAATAAAAAATTAATTCTCTTTTATTATACCACCCTCATAATCTGTTGTATTTCCATGTACTTCATTCAAGATGTGATTTCTCTATCATTGACTTGGTTTCCAACTATTACATTCATTAATTCCAAATAATTACAATATTTAGTGAAATTATCCCACTGTATTACACCATCATTGAGGATACTTTCCATTTAATTGTGAATATATTATAATTCCTACTATATAGATGGATATTCTCCAAGAAATCCATATAATTCAATTTATTATGATGTAATTAACAATATGTATACCCATTACTTCTTTAAGTATAAGTATTGATTACTAATACATGTGTATATAAGTAGTTCCTTTTAGAACATTATGATATGTATTATTAGCTAAACTCATTAATATGATAGATAAATTAGATTTATTATATGATTGGTGAGTCTTGTAATTTTATAACCCCTAGAGTCATCAGTGTGTCTCATTAAACAAAAAATCTTAGGTTATTACATGTATGCCTTGCCTATTATGTATGTTGTCTTGGAATAAGGCCTTGATGATATGATTATTATGTCTTGGTAGAGGAATTGATGGTATGATTAAGATATTTGGAATTATTAATTCCATAAAAATGAATTCCTTAATTGTTCCCAAGTAATTATTTATTATATTTATTTATGTATTCCATGGATATATTTTTCTCATCTAGAATCTTTTTTGGTTATTTATTTATGTCATATTGTTTATTCCTTGATAGCTTCCATTATACACTACACCTTACATAGCATGTGAGCTTACCCTTTTATTTTTTTCTATTCACTTGGAAATAAAGAAGAGTAATATAAATGATCTAAGGATATTATTAGATAAATAATAAAGTTTCATTGAATTTTATATTTTATTTTATGTTTTTTGAAATGTAATGTAATGATTATGTTTTAATCTTGTCTCCAAAATCTAATAATCTATTCAATACCATTTAATATGACCTATGTTTTCTATACTAATATAATAAAATAACCACTAGATCTATGTTAATAGAGTCTGGGGTTATAATTGGTATCAGATAAAGATTATAAGAATCTTTGAGAACTATATTTAGGATAACATTTTTAGAAAACACAAATTTATGATAAAATATTATGATATTCTATAAATATTCCTAGAATTATTTACCTTCATTGGAAATAAATTCATAGAAATTTTATTATTTGATAGTGTAATTAATGAACTAATTAATAGTATTTAATTGTTTAATAATATTCCTAAATAGAATTAATGGAACATGTGTCAACACTTGTATCAATATAGGGATTTCCCTGGTCGCACCGCGATTCACTATTTCATTTTCACCATTACACCACTCTATTAAACTTGTTTTATATTAAAAATTATAAAAATAATAACAAATTGAATTCCATGTTTGAATAATTTATTATTTGTTTATCAATGTTAATAAGGTCAATTCTACTTGTTTTGATTATTCCATTGTAGGAGGAGGTGATTTGGAGGACCCATAATGATGTCCAAGAAAAATGGGCCAAACTGCGCAAGATCCATGCACACCAGTGAACTCATCCGCACACTGCTCCAGAACCGTGCATCCAAATGGGATTTAATTTTTTGGGAGGGTCCAAAATTCATTGTGATAAATTTCATATTAATTAACCCAAGACACATTCGGCCATATGGTGACCCCACCAACCTGATCGGTCCAGCACCCTGAATCTGCACGAAGTCAAAAGTGGTGTGTTGTTATTTGTCCATATATCACGCTCCACTTGTCCAAAGGGTTACAAATATTTGTTGGATATATAAAATATGTGGTTCTAAAACTTTTTAATTTTCTTAAAAGCAATATAATGTTTTCTAGAGGTCGAAACAGTGTGACAAGTGGTTTTAAGAAATTTGTGTGTTCAAAACCACCTTCCCATTTTCCTATAAAATGGAATGTTGGGATCCCCATTTGTAAGTTCAGACAAGAGGAAAAGATCTGATATTTTGGAAACCCAATATTATTTCTCTCATCATCCAAGTAGTTCTAGAGGTCCCTATCCTCATAGGGGGTTCAAGTATGAAGTCGAAGTTCCACCTGAGCTTCCTCCTCATCCTGATGTCGAGCTAAATGATAGACGGTCATTTCGAGGGAGCTACGCACACATGGGAGGGAGTTCCATCAATTTTTCTTCTACTTTTTTTTGTGTAAGTTTTGGGCTAAATATTTCACTTATTTCTTATCTTAACATTATTCTCCTCTAATTTCATTTCTATTGTTATAATTAAGTGAAAAGCATTTTATTTCAACATAGATTAGGTTGAGATTTCCTGTGGGAATCTTGAGTTATTCTGATGGGACAAGACATGAGTCCTATTTATATCACACATACATAAGATTTTTTTTATGATTTGGTAGACTTTATTTTCTAGGATTTATACCCAAACCTAGACAACGTGATTATTGTGTCAAGGGTGGTACTTTGAGCATCGTTTAAGAGGCAAGAGGGAAGTTGGGATCTTGACAAACCCCTAACCAAAGGATTCCATTAAACCATGTGTATTTTTCAGAATGATGAACTCACCAAGATGTGTAGTGAACTTGAAATGATCTTCTTATCTCATAATTATAAAACACCTCTTTTATTTATCCACTATTAAACTCTTTAAATCAATTCATTTTCTTTAAACTGTTTTAAAACCACCCCCACTTTTATTACTTCTAATTAAAAATGAACACTCTAAACCCACAAACACTCCTTGAGATATGACCTAGGGTCTACCCTAGAATATAAATCAACCTTAAAAACATAATAAATTTGATGTGTCATGACATTACGGTCAAATTTTGGCATCGTTGTTGAGGAGAGATTCGATTTTTAGTGCGTATTTTTTATAAGATATTTGTAAATTTTCTCAATATTTATTTCCCTTTTCAATCATTTTGTGTTATGATTTATTTTATGTGTAGGTTTGGTGCAAGAAGCGTTCTAATCTAGGAGATTTACCTCCTTTTGAACCCGAACTGGAGGGGAACCTACATCAATGACACCGAGAGACAGAAGAGAACCCTTCAAAGGAGGACACACAAAACATTGACACACTTCTTGATCCTTAATCTTCTTCTTCCAAAACCATCATCAAAACTAAAATAAACGTGCTTAACATGGATGAAAATAACTAGAAATTAAAAGAACTAACCTTTCATGTTATTGATATCCAACCCACTTACATTCAAATGCAATGTGAGGCACCCAATTTTGAACAAAAATCTGGTCTAATTCATTTATTACCAAGATTCGATAGACTTCCTGGAGAAGATCCACATAAACACTTAAAAGAATATCATATTGTGTGTTCTACATTAAAACCTGAAAATGTGGATGAAGAACAAGTAAATCTTAGATCATTCCCATTTTTATTAGGAGAAACTGCAAAAGACTGGTTTTACTATGTTGATTCACCAATTAGATGCTGGGCGGACCTGAAACGCCTTTTTATTGAAAAATATTTCCCAGACTCTTGAACTGAAACTATAAGGAACAAAATTTGTGGTATAAAGCAGTCATAAGGGGAAACATTACATGACTATTGGGAATGCTTTAAAAGGTTATGTTCAACTTTCCCACACCACTAAATAAGTGATCAACTTTTAATTCAGTATTTTTATAAAGGTTTAATTCCAATTGATTGTTACATGATTGATGTTGCTACAAGTTGTGCACTGGTAGATAAGACCCCAATTGCTGCAAGAACCCCAATTGAGAACATGGTACAGAACACTCAACAATTTGGTATAAGTTCCAATGTACCCATTCGAGGTGTCCTTGAGGTGAAAAGTACCAAATTCGAGAGGAAGGTGGACATGAAGTTCAAAGAGGTAAGTACCCTTCTTTGACAACTTTCTCTTTACCAAGGTAAATCCCAATCTCCTCCTCCCATACATTTTGGTATATGTTCTTCTAATACCCACTACTCTAACCAATTCCCTCAATTAAGAGAAACTTCTGAGAGTTGTGAGGTAATATTTCCAACAGCCCCTATAACCAACCCTTAAGGCGAGAACCTTACTATCCATCCAACCCTGGGTGGAAAGAAAACCAAGACTATAGGAAAGGGGGTATTCAAACCATTCTCAACAACAATGGAACCAATAGAGTCAGAGTAGTCATCCACCGCCACCACCTAGAAATCCCCAACCACCCCAAAGGCCTTTCCAACAAACCCCTCCAAAACATGATCCTAGCCTAGAAGATATGATAAAACAAATGGCTTCCAACAATATCCAATTCCAAAAAACCACTCAGGAATCTATACAAGACCTCAAAACCAAATTAGGCCAACTAGCTAACTTAGAGGGGGAAATTCAAAGTCATGGGTCGGGTAAAATACCCTCTCAACCAGTAGTTAATCTGAGGGATAAAGGAGATGTTAGTTCCATCAACCTTAGGAGTGGGAAAATAATTAAACACAAATGAACCCTCCATTAGATTCATCCACTCATCAAGAAACCACCATTCCAACTACTAAAAATTGTCCAAGAGAAGAAAATCCTTATCCTGAGAGAAGCCCTTCCAGAGGAAAGAGTGTGTTTTTTGATGAGTCTCCTCTCCCAAAAATTCATCTTCCATTTCCCCAAACATCCACCCAACCAAGGAAACAAAAGTAAACGGAACTTGATAAGGAAATATTGGAAACTTTATAAAAGGTATAGGTTGACATTCCTTTGATTGATTCCATGATGCAAATTCCAAGATACACTGAGTTTCTAAAGGATATGTGTACACACTGAAGGATACTTCGAGGTGATGAGAAAGTAAGATTGGGGAGGAATGTATCATCATTGATAGAACCATAACTTCCTACCAAATTAAATGATCCTATGACCTTCTCGATTCCATGAACCGTAGGGGACTATTCATTTTCTAAAGCTATTCTTGATTTAGGTGATTCTGAAAATGTGATGCCTCACTCCATTTAATCTTCATTGCAGGTTGGGGAAATAAATCCCACTGGAATTTTTGTTCAACTGGCCAACTAGAGTACCACACACCCTTCCGGTGTGTTATAGGATGTTCTTGTGATGGTGAAAATTTTAATTTTTCCATTTGATTTTTATGTGCTGAAAATGGAAGATTATAGGATAAAAGGACATTCCCCAATTATATTGGGGATACCCTTCTTGAAAAACACCAAAATAATAATTAATTTCCATAATGGTACATTATCTATGAAATTCGATGGTGACATAGTCCATTTCAACATCCTTGATGCCATGACGCACCCCTCAAAAGAACATTCCTCTCTATGTGAATTCAATTGATGCACTCCCTTCTCCTGAAAACACTTCTTATCATTCCCCTGATCCCCTTTCTAAGTTATCATCCTTGATTTAAATTCTTAGTAATGAATCATGCATTTATTGTTTTAGTAGTCTAGAGAAATGTAATGAATGTTCATTAATCGATGATTTCTTAAACACTGAGGATCCAATGACCATCAATGATACTTCTAAGCTTGTAAAAGATCATTCCTCATCCAAGGATGATATGATTGAGCAGTTAGATGAGATCAGTGACCTCTAACTTTCACACACAATCCCATCAATCCAAAATCCACCTAAATTGGAACTAAAACAGCTGCCTAAAGATTTAAAATATTCATAACTTGAGAATGGAAACAAGTTTCCCGTCATCATTGCTAGTTCACTCCCTCCTGTACATGAATTGCGACTACATGAACTTTTGAGGGGGTATAAACAAGAATTCGGATGGACACTTGCTGAAATTCCAGGTATTATCCCATAAATTTCCACACATCATATTTTATTAAATGATGAGGCCAAAATAGTGAGGCAGGCACAACGTCAATTGATCCCAAACCTCCTCAAAGTTGTGAAAAAAGAGGTAAAAAAATTATTGGATGTTGGAATCATTTACCCCATATCTGGCATCCAATGGGTCATTCACGTTCATGTAGTTCCTAAAAAAACTGGCCTTATAGTAATCAAAAATAAAAATAATGAATTGGTTCCAACTCGTGTGTAGAATAGTTGGTGTGTTAGCATAGACTATCGCCAACTAAACCAACACACCAGGAAGCACCATTTCCTTTTTACATTCCTTAAACAAATTCTAGAGAGGCTAGTGGGTAAGTTCCACTACTATTTCCTTGATAGTATTCTGGATACTTTTAAATCCATATTTCCCCTGAAGACTAGGAAAAGACGACCTTCACTTGCCCCTTTGGCACATTTTCCTATAGAAGGATTCCATTTGGTCTGTGCAATGCTCGAGGTACTTTCCAGCGATGTATGGTTAGTATTTTTTCGGATTACCTAAAGAATTTCATGGAAGTATTCATGGATGATTTCACTGTTTATGGCTCTTATTTTGATGAATGTTTGAGTAGTCTTTATTTAGTCCTATTTAACTGTATTGAAAATAATCTCTTATTAAATTATGAGAAATTCCATTTCATGGTGCGACAAGTTATAGTTTTGCGACATGTCATTTTTGGGGATGGTATCAAAGTAGATAAATCAAAAGTGGATGTCATTTCTTCCCTACCATTCCCCCAAAAATGTATGGGATGTGCGGTCTTTCCTAGGTCTTGCTGGATTTTACCGTTGTTTCATTCATGAATTTAGTAAAATATCACTCCCCCTCTCTTGATTACTCCAAAAAGAAAAAAAATCGTTTTGATAAAGAATGTGAGGAATCTTTTAATAAGTTAAAATGGAGTCTCACGTCACCCTCAGTAATCCAACCACCTCAATGGTATTTACCATTTAAGCTCATGTGTGACACCTCTAATAATTTAGTTGGGGCAGTCCTGTCACAAAGGGTTGATCGAGCTCCACATGTCATTGCTTATGCCTCCCATACTTTGGACCATGTACAAGAAAACTACACCCCAACTGAAAAATAATTCATTTCCATTATGTTTTCCATGGAAAAATTCAGGTCAAACCTTTTAGGTTCCAAAGTCATTGTGTTCTTAGACCATACATCCCTCTGGTATCTCCTTAAAAAACTAGAAGCCAAACCACATCTCATTCACTGGATACCGCTCCTTTAGAAATTCAATTTAGAAATTAGAGACAAAAAAATGAGCAAAGAATGTGGTGGCTGACCATATCAGTAGGATCCATCCATCCTCAGACATTGACTCATCCCCTTGTATTCCCATAAATAACATGTTTCTTGATGAGCAATTGTACCGAGTGCAAGATTATATTCCTTGGTATACCAAAATTGTAAATTATTTGGTAGCATCTTGCATTCCTACTGATTTCAACAAAAACCAAGCCAGTCGTCTAAAACATGAGTCTCGTTGGTAAAATTGGAATGACCCCTACCTCTACCGCAAATGCAGTGATCTAGTCCTTAGATGGTGTGTCCTCGATAGGGAGTTTCAGTCCGTCCTTAGATTTTACCACACTCTAGCTTATGGGGGGCACTTTGGACCCCAACGGACTGCTCGCAAAATCCTTGATTTCAGTCTCTTTTAGCCAACACTTTTTCGATATGCCCATGAATTTTGTAAATCTTTTCCTCATTGTCAAATAATAGGTAATGTCTCTAAAATAAATGAAATTCCAAAACAACCATTTCTCTTTCATGAAATTTTTTATGTTTGGGGTATTGACTTTATGGGGCCATTTCCCAATTCCTTTGTCAACTTGTACAATTTTATGGAAGTTGATTACGTGTCAAAATGGGTAGAGGCATGAGATACAAGGGCTGATGATTCTAAGGTAGTTGTAGAATTTTTGGGAATCCAAATCTTCTGTAAGTTTGCCTTACCTAGGTTCATCATTAGTGACCAGGGTTCTAATTTCTATAACTAAACAAAGCAGTCACTTTTACGTCGGTATGGGGTCGGTCATTGAATGTCTACTTCTTATCACCCATAGACCAATTGTCAAGATGAGGTGTCAAATAGATAGGTAAAATAGATTCTTGAAAAAATTGTTCAACCCAATAGAAAAGATTGGAGTCTTAGACTTTATGATTCATTATGGGCTTACCATACTACTTTCAAAACCCCCATTGGCATGTCACCATATAGGCTAGTGTTAGGAAAGAGTTGTCACCTCCCTGTTGAGATTGAGCACCAAGCCTATTGGGTCATCAAACAATGCAATTATAATCTTTCTGGTGTAGGTGCTCAAAAGAAGTTGCAGATTTTGGAGCTAGAGGAAATGAGAAGAGAAGCATATGAGAATTCTAGGATTTATAAGGAGAAAACCAAGCTTTCCCATGACCATCTTACCCTTCATCTCCAGTTCCACATTGGGTAGAAGGTCCTCCTTTATAATGCAAGGATGAAATTGCATCTAGGTAAGCTTCATTCCTACTAGTTTGTCCCATACATTGTTACTAATTTCTCTATATTTGTTGTTGTCCGTGTTCAAAATGAAGAAACAAAGAAAACCTTCACTGTCAATGGGAAGTGTCTAAAGCACTTCTATGAATCCATTCTAGAGTCCCTGATGGAGGAACACCATGTTCAAGAAGAAATCTATGAATGAAACTCACCAGGTTTTATCCTTTCTTACAAAATTAACTTTTATTACAGTGAGGACACTGCACACTTTAGGTGTGGGGGGATGGGTATATTCCTTGGTTAGTTAGTAATTTTCATCATCTTTCTTCTTTTTCTCTTTTTAGATTGATGAATTGTATTGTTACTTTCCCCCCTTCCCTCCCCCTCACCTTTGGGCCATAATATCATTTTTATTATGCCCACTTTATCATAGAAAATGATTCCCGTTAAATCATGTAAGTAATTGAGAATTCATGTGGAATTTCTATATTTCATTTTGTTTTAACTTTCAAAAAAAATCTAACAAAATGTGCATTTATGTAAGAATTAAATACTATGGTGTGACTTTATTTTGAAATTTGGTTTTATGTCGATGATATAAATGGTTGTAACAATTTGAAACCTTTGAGAGGAATGGTGCCCTTTGTGAATAGTTTAAGGGAAAATTGTGTCTCTTAATCTCTCCACACATTTTTCACCCAATCATGATGTGTGAAAATTTCTTACTTAATGTAAGGTAAATATAATTTAGCTTTATTTTTCTCTACTTTACAAAATCCTTTTTCCATACGTTTATTCCTTATCCGATCTATTTCATTATCGTACCAGATTGAGCTATGCATGTGTACCTATTATCCAACTGTTGTACGCCATCAAAAAAAGGGGGTTTTATATTGGGTAGGTCAAAAACCACCCTTCATCAACCTCTGATCTTGTAATAACTATTAAAATTAGTGTCGTGAAAAGATCAAACATTTTTTGGGAGAATATTGTGAGATTTTTTCCCTGTAAAACTTTTAAAAAATTAATAAATGAACGGAGTGATGAAATATACAAAAAATGGGGATATCTAGGTCAGGAGCTTATGTTTTGACTTATGGTAATGATTAAGTGAGTGGGTTGTGAAATTTTATTGTAAAGGATGTCGTTAAAGTTCAATGGAAAGGATATTGTATGTAAACAAATATTAAAATAACATAAATTTACTCGATAAAACGTGAAAAAAAAATAGCATGAAATGGTTGTCACACACACATGTGGAGAATTAGTGACATAATTAATTTTTTAATTATTTTTTTATTGGTATCATTCAACTCTTGGAATTTCATTTGGATACAATTTTTGAGACATATTTTTCCATGATCAGTGAGAATAACTCCCCAGTGTGATTTTTTATTTGATCACATTTCTATCAGGAATTACATTTTTATTGAATGTTAAATAATTAATATGTTGTAAATATCTACAAGAATAATTTTTATAATTATGACTTTGCTTAGTAGTACAAATGTTTAGGTGTGGGGGTGTGATCGCACCATGATTCACTGTTTAATTTTCACTCTTACACCACTGTGCTAAAATTATTTTATATTGAAAATTATAAAAATAATAACATATTTAATTCCATATTAGAATCATTTATTTTGTTTTTATCACTGTTAAAAAGTTCAATGTTACTTTTTTTATGATTACATTGTAGGAGGAGGTGATTTGAAGGACCCGTGACGATGTCCAAGAAAAATGGGCCAAACTGTGCAAGATTCATGCACACCAGTGGACTCATCCACGCACAGCTCCTGAACCGTGCATCCAAATGGGTTTTAATTTTTTTTTCTGGTCCAAAATTCCTTGGTATAAATTTAATATGAAGGATCCCAAGACTCATTCGGAAATTTGGTGGCCCAACCGGCCTGATCTGTCCAACACACTGAATCTGCACAAAGTCAAAAGTGGTGTGTTGTGATCTGTCCATATCTCACGCTCCACTTGTTCAAAGGTTGCCAAAAATTCATTGAGGATAGTCAATAGGTGGGGATACAACTTTTTTATTTTCTACAAAGATAGATATTTCTTTCTAGATGTCAAAATCCATGTGACAATTGGTTTACAAAAATATGTGGGCTCAAAACCACCATCCCATTTTCCTATAAAATGACACCTTGGGCTCCCCATTTGTAAGTTCAGACAGAAGTCAAATATCTAGCATCTCATCATCTAAGGGGTTCTGGAGGCCCCTATCCTCATAGGGGGGATCAAGTATGAAGTCGAAGTTCCACCTGAGCTTCCTCCTCCACCTGATGTCGAGCTAAACGGTGGACGGTCATTTCAAGAGAGCTACACACACTTGGGAGGATGTTCCAACACTTTTTCTTCTACTGGTTTTGTTTATTTTATGTTCTAAATATTTCACTTATTTCTTATCTTTACATTATTTTCCTCTAATTTTATTTCTATTGTTATAATTAAGTGAAACACTTTTTACTTCAATGCTGATTGGGTTGAGATTTCTAGTGGGAATATTGGGTTATTCTGATTGGACAAGAAAAGAGTCCTATTTATCTCACACATACATAAGATTTCAGTATGATTTGGTAGCCTTTATTTTCTATGCTTGATACCCAAACCTTGACAACACAATTTTTTTATCAAGGGGTGGTACTTTGTGTATCATTTAAGAGGCAAGAGGGAAGTTGAGATCTTGACAACCCTCAACCAAAGGATTTCATTAAACCATGTGTATTTTTCAGAATGATGAACTCACCAATATGTGTTGTAAACTTGAAATGATCTCCTTATCTCATAATTGTAAATCGCCACTTTTATTTATCAACAATGAAACTCCTTAAATCAAGTCATTTTCTTTAAACTCTTTTAAAACCACCCCATATTTTAGTATTTCTTATTAAAATGAACACTCTAAACCCACCAATACTCCTTGAGAGATGACCTAGAGTATTCCCTAAACTATAAATAAACCTTAAAAACATAATCAATTTGACGTGTCATGACAGCGCAGTCATTCCCTCATGATCAAGTCAATGAGGTTGGTGTTGGATCTAGGTAGATTATCACTTTATTAGGGAAGTTGGATAAGGTTTTAACAAATATCCTTTTTGATATGGAATAGACTAATGCTCCAAAACATGGTGTAACAATGTTTGACAGCTTCATGTGGCAGAAACCACCATCCAAAAATGGTACCGGTTATCCATTATTCAATGAATAGTTTATCAAGACCCTAGAATCTATTTTTCTTACTTTGAGATGTAATGAAATAGATAGGTTTATCATGGAAGTATATCATTTAAGGGGAGATACTTATCAATGGTGATCATTAAATTAGAACACTATGAAGGAGAAAGAAATAAAAAGCATGGAATGGAAAACTTTTAAGGTGATATTCCTTAAAAATTATTTTCCTCGAGAGAAAAGAGAAAACATGTAAACACAATTTATAAATTTAATAAAAAAGGAGAAAGAATCTATTATAGTGTATGAGTATAACTTTTCAAGGTTATAAAAAAAATTTTGTACTACATACACAATCCAGAGAGTTTTATCAATCGATTATTTGATGAACTAAATATAATCCTTTCAAGTTAATTGATCTCTTAAAAAAATTTCATATATAAATTGATAATTAAAAGTGTTATCAATACCAATAAAGAGTTCTAAAAGTCATATATTTTCAACATAAATCAAGTGAATAAAAGGATTATTGAGTCATTCATAGAGATAAATATAGAAAAGGACAATAAGGAAAGGGAAAAATTTCTATTGTAAAATAGTTATGGAAAGAAAAAACCTAGGAATTTCTTAAATGTAATGAGAGTCTATTATATGGATGGTGGTAAAGGACATCAAACTAGAACAATTTAAAATAAATATAAAATCTTCCAATCTCCACTTCATCATTTATAAGAAAATGGTATACTATTTCAATCAATTTCGAAATTTTTAAGAAAAACTACCTTATAATAGGCCAAGGTAGAAATTTTAGGCTTATGTGATTACTACAATAGAGGTTGAAGTCCCTAATAATGTGATAGTATGCAATTTGATTATAAAATCAAAATTAGATAAGTTTTTATTTTATTTTATATCAATACAACATTTTCTATCATTTATATTTTCTAAGAACATTCAATCATCCCCTAACACACTAAAAATGAGTTGTCAATCAAAACATCTAGTGGAAATATCATTTTAATAAGGATATATGATGCAGTTTCTATTAAGTTGCATAGATATTCCCTAGTTGAAAACATTTTTTGTATACCTATGGTTGAATTTGACATGATCCTTTGTGTGGATTTTATATCAAATTATAATGTAAGAATTGTTATCTTAGAGAATAATATTTGGATTTGTTAGGTAGATATAAAATCCCCTATTTTTCAGGAGTGATTTCATTATTTGAGTCTGGTCTAGATACACCTCTAGTGGATCATCTTAACTAAATTATAGGAGAAGAAGGGAAAACATAATTTATGGATTGGAAGGATATCCTAATAATGTAAAAAGTACCTATTTTGAAAGAATAATTTCAGGTATTCCATGAGTAATTACCTATAAATCTATATTAACATGATTTCTAATTTTCTATTGAACTCATTCATGATGCAAAACTCATATCTAATTCACCCTATATAATTTACCTAGTGTAATTGGTGTAGTTGAATAAACTATTGTAGGATTTATGTGATAAAGGATTCATCTTCCTAGTTTCTCACATAAGAGAAAAAAATTTCCTATTCGTAAAAAAATAATGGTGGGTCTATGAGTTTTTAGATAGATTTTAGAGAAATGAATGAAATTTATATAAGGAACAAGCATTATTTTCCATGCATTAGTGAATTTTTTTACCATATTTAATGTTCTATATAGTTCTCAAAGAATGATAACATATTTGTTTATAATCCATTAAGAGTGAATAATGATGATATACCAAATAAGGAATTTCATATGAGTTGTGGAAATTGTAAGTTTATAGTAATTTCCTTCATATAAACTAACACACGCATTGTGTGTATGGATTTGACATAGATTTTACAAAGTGTATCTTAATAAATTTTTTATTATATTTTTTAATGATGTTTTTATATACTCCAAATTATATGAAGTTCATGAGAATTATTTATGAATTTTTCTTGAGGATCTTAAAGGAATTGACTTATATGTGAAACTTATTATGTGTAAATTTTTCCTTCAACATGTTTCTTTTCATGGATATATTTTCTCCAACGATTTAATATCTATCAACCCTTGAAAGATGAAAGATGTTAAATAATTCCAAACAGTAATGCATATAACTAAGATATGATGTTTCCTTGTATTTGTAGGTTACTATTTATAATTTATTCAATAAATTTCCTTTTTAGATAACTTTATAACCATGATAACATATAAAGGGGGAAAATTGACAAGATCAAATGAATATGAAGAATTTTTTTAGGAAATAAATAAGGGATTTATTAATTAACTTGTGTTAATTTTACCATCAAGGAAGGAAGGATTTTTTATATATAGTTATGCATTTAATAAAGGTTTGGGGTGAATCCTTATACAAAATGATAGAGTTTTTCTTTATGATTCAATGTAATTAAAGACCCATGAACAAAACTATCCACCTTAAGATATTGAGTTAGAGGTTATAATCGTTTCCTTGAAAATATGGAGACACTAACTCTATAGTCATAGATATAAAATATATATTCATTTTAAGAGTATGAATTATATATTCGCATAGAAAGAGCTCAACATGAGACAAAGAAGATGGATGGAACTACTCGATGACTATGATTTCTCGATACACTACTGTCTTAGGAAGGAAAAAAAAATGTGGTTTATGCACTGGGTAGGAAGGATCATGAGGTTTTAGAAATTATAATTATGGACAAGGATCTTTTATTCAAGGATTTTGTCAAGCTAGATATAGAAATTATTAAGGAGGGAGAAACATCATTTTTTAAAAGTAATTCCCAAACCATATTTAATGGGGAACATAAAGTAATCCCAAATAAGATGATAATATTTTATAAAATAGTATCAAATACAAAAATGATAGGAAATTTATGGACTTTATCTATATAGATGGTGTATTAAATATTGGATGGAGACTATGTTCTATTTGTCCCTAAGTTTATGAGGGGATTACTAGAAGAATATTATAGCTCAAATTTCTCTACACACTCTAATAGCACGAAGATGTATAAGTATTTGAGAGAACATTTATAGTGGGATAATATGAAGTGGTAAATTGCATATAATTTTTTAATATACAAGTTGTTTTATCAAGTAAATGCTAAGTGTAAATATCCAAAGGGTATCAAAAAACCTATCCCTAATCTAATGTATAAGTGGGATAATTTCACAATGGACTTTGAAACTAAACATCCCAAGACTTATAAAAGCAATAATTCTATATGGTTCATTTTGTATTTCCTTACCAAGTCTTATCATTTCCTAGAAATAAGGGACAATCTACCCCTTGAGTGTCTTTTATGGAACTACATAAATAAAATGGTGAGGATTTATGGTTAACCCTTATCAATTGTATCATATCATGACACCCATTGCATGTAAATGTTTTAGAGGAGTCTTTAAAAGGATTAAAACACTGGCGTGTATTTAAATATCTCTTATGATCCTCAAATCGAGGACTAGTCTGAAAGGATTATCCAAACCTTATAGGACATTCTATGTTCATGCTCTATAGACTTTTAAAAAAACATGGAAAATATAGAAATGTATAGATCCTTATATGGGAAAATATGTCATACTTCAAATTGGTGGGGTAAAGTTTGGGAAAGGAATCTATTAATTCTAGAACTCGTTTAGGATAAAACTGATAATGTTTGATAAATTCAAAGTTATATCAAGATATATTGAAGAAAATAGAATATTTTTGGGGATAATCAATTTAAGGAATTATACTTTCAAGTTCGGGGTCATATCTTATTGATGTTATATCAATTTAAGGGAGTTATAAGGTGTGTTAAGGTGGGAGAATGTAAGACTCACTAATCAACTATAGCAAATAAAAAAATCATCAAAAAAACTTATTTTACAATTCACATTCTATTATTTCATATTAATATACCTCAAAAAATTTAAAAAATTTCATTCACAATAATTTAAGTTCTCATGAATATGTAGACCACTGACAGGGGGTAAAATAAATCGTGATCTTTTAAAATTTCATTTCTCTAGAAATTAACCCCTGTAACTTTTTAAAGTTTTATCCTCTCAACTTTATAAAATAACCTCACACAAATGAAAATATAAGTAAATAAATAAATGCATATAAGTTTTTACAATGTTTGGTCCCAATGTGGGTACCTATTCCTTTCCAATTTAAATACCATAAATCCACATATATCAACTATATAATTAAGCGAATAAAAATAATCCAACTCCCAAAAATATCCTTTATTCCGATAAGAAATTATACTAGATCCCCTAGTTACAAAGTTTTATTATTAGTTAGAGCCAACACAATAATAAAACATTGAAAGTAAGTCACAAAAAACTTTTTCTATAATATATATCGAGTACCTCTCCATGTGCTATCTATTCATCTGTTACACCTCCTACTGGTGTGACTAAGTATGGTTATTATCCATAAAGAACACCTCTATCTAATGATGCTCTATCTGATACACCTTTGTATTTTAAACATATATCAGGTGACCCTTATTCAGCAAAGATAATTCTTGTTTGGTTATTCATGATACTCCCTCACAAAAAAAAATTAGTAATTATGTTCATTTTTAACAACATCAACAACAACACTCACAATGATCTTTCACCCCTTTATATAGGAATACTCCCTGTACAGTTTAAATAAGATGTGTAGAATCCAATTTGAATTTACTACTAAATTCAAACATTTTTTTACTAACTTCAAAGCCTGTAAAACTTAGGATTCATCATTCTTAATCAAATTTTCCTTAAATCATGACATCAATAATCTCTTCAAAACATCCCAAAATGTAAGCAAGATTTATGAATGTTGAAAAAACAACTCAACATTGACACAATGTATGACTTTGTAAAGTTTATAAAATGTATCTCAAGGATCTATTTAGAGTATAAACTCTCTTATTTGTCTATTTGGTAACATTGAAAATCCTTCCTCCATTGAGGAAATCTAGAAAACTTCTCTATCCAATCTTATTTGATCAATAAACCCAGTCTAGTAAACTCAAGATTCCTTCATTAGGTGTTTTGCACAAGATTTCTCTATCTGGGGAACTCACAGAAGTTAGTCCATATTGATCTGTATGATGAGTTGGCACATCTCTATCCTATCAACCTGTTTCTAATCAATTTTTTTATAGATCTCATTCCACTAAAATCAATCCAGTGAATTCTTCTTATCTAATAGTATTTCTCTTTCTTCATCTGTTAAACCTCATAGATTTCTCCATTTAGCACAATATTGTAAACATTCATTTGATGGAATTTGTAAATGTATTCCCTTTTTAACTTCATTGATCATCATATCTCGTATTCTGATGGACTTTGTATATTTATTATTTTGGTATATTGAATAAATATTCATTTTATGGAGTTAAAAAAATTTATGAACATACTATGACCAATCACAACTTCATAGATAAATCTTAATATAGCTACAAATCCATGTCTTCATAACCAAACACTTTTTATAGTTTTCAAATTTTTTATTTTTTAATTTCAACTTTATAAAAACTATATATCTCTAAAGGATCAGAAAGGAATCATCTCACTTGAAAATAGAAGTTTCTCAAACTTCTTCAGAAACAAATTTTCACCTGAAACACAAAATAATCACACAAAAAATATTGAAAACAAATACAAATATATTTAAAAAATAAAACCAAAAGATATTTAATCTTCCACTTTGGATTTGTTGATAATATTATAAAAATACACTTTTTAAATTTCATCAAACCATATCCATTCTCATAGAGAATTTCCAAATAGCACACTACTGAATTAAGAAATGTTTTTGAATGAATTACATCCTTTAGTGATAATATTTTTTATTATCATTGATATTGATAAAACTCTCCCTTAATAATTGTAACTTCTATAATTTTGACAATAGTATCTTCTAGACCTTTTACTCCTCCTATCTATGATAACACCATCTTCAAATTCAAAAAATATAAAGTAAAACTTTATAATTATTCTCCCCCTTTTTCAACATAATCCAAAGTGATTTGGGGGTGATTCAAGAACATTATTAAGTGAGCGGTGGAGGCTGAACATGTAGTTTCAATGTAATTAATTGACTCGACTACCCTCTCAAACTAGTACACGGCCTAATATTCCACATACTCAAATGGAATTGTTGATCCCTATGGGCTGGAAACTAGAACCTGGTCATTGAACAACAAAATAAGTGAATGATTTCACCAAACATGAATCAAATACATGGAACATATATACAACATATAGAAACTATAAAGATAAATATGTTTTATACCTGAAAGGAAATAGTAGAGACCAAACAACTCAAGAGTAGAAACAATCTCCAAGTACAAACCTAACCAAAAAGGACTACCAAAACAAGAAAAACAAACTACTCCATGTGATAGCTTGGGAAAACTCCCACCATTTCACCAACATCTTCCCATACCAGATGATAGAAAACCTCACCACCTCATTGTGGCACCTTGCCTTTCCCTATAATGAATGTCATAACCTAGTATATGCACCACCAAAGAGGTATGGAAGCTGTGATCTAACAGGCTCAATGGGGTCTCACCTAGATGTTCCATACCAAGCCTCTAAACAATAATCCAAGAATGGTTAACTTTAAAGAAAATAAGGCATGATAACAGTTTAATTCTTTTTATATCAAAATCATTAAAAATAGTTTAATTTCCCCATTTTAAACATTTTTAAATAAAGTAGGTAAATCAGTTTTAAATTATTTCATAACCAAATATTTCAGTAGATATATCATTTCAAAACAAATCATGAATCACATATCATATAAAATCCATGGAAGTATAACAAAACAGTGAAAACCCAAATCAGACTCCAAAATTATCCAAGAAGCACAGGTAAAAACACACCAAGGATCACACTAGTTCAAGATACCTAAGACACTCATACTTAACATAGAAAATTACATACGTATCAAGCCACTAGACACATGCATCGAGTCTAGAGGGAAGAGGAACACACCAGAAAGTGAACCCCCCAATAGGTCTAACAAGTCCATAGAACAACATGCCTAGAGAGCATAGATAAGACCCATAATAGAATCTTATGATAGTGGATGATAACTATTACTATACCTTCCACCTAAGTACCCAAGGATTCCCATGTTCTCTACTTTCTAAACAAGTTCATCAAATCATTTATCATTTCAGTATTTAAAAACCATTTCATAAAATCATTTCAAAATGATTTGAAAACTGATTCCATTTACCCAAAACTAGGGAAAACCCATATTTTATAAAAACCCAGTTCTACACATACACACAAAATCAGTCATATCATTCCATTTCATTTAAATAAAAAATTTATCAAAACAAGAGTAATGTAGTTCACCAACATAGGCTAGAGATGGAACCACCTACCTCAAAACTCAGGGTCAAATATGCCCATAAAGGATCCACCAAAAAGAAGAATGAAACAAAGAAAATGGTGGCCCTCAAAACAATATAAACATCTTATAAATGATCCAATTTAATCAAAGGGTTGGTATAGAAGTGGAAATAGCACATACCTCAAGAACACAGACCTACTGCACTACAACCAACAAATGACATGGCCCCCAAAACAAGATTGTACCATGGATCTATAATAAAACAAGATGTATCATCATTATGGATTAATGGATATAATAACACAATACAATGGTGCTACCACAATCAAAGAAATGAAGAAGAAAAAGGTCCTATGCACTTGAAGAGATGTGAACCAACTGAAATGGTGACCTAATTCCAAATGGAGCAATCCATACCAAACAGAGACTCCCAAAATCACTAGAGAAGACTTCTAGTAATCCATTTACAAGTCATGAAATCCATTATGATCACATACTATAGAAAACCCATTTCCTTTTTAATTAAAAATTATATTTTATAATTGCATGTAATGTAACCATTACATAGCATGTAATCCTTTCACATTGTGTACACATTTTATAGTTTGTGTATGGAGACCAAGTATATGTCATGTAACCCCTTTATAGATCGTCTAATCACCCAAAGTATAGCTAAAAAACTCTATAACCAGCTTATGAATCCTTCGAACATGAGAATAATCCCATAAATCCATTAACACATTTACCTAGATTCCATTAATTCATAGAAACATCCATCCCTGAATTTTTGGCCATTTTTCTCAAAAAAATGTTCTCTATACTTAGGAGTCCCAATATGCACCTGATTCAAGAGGAAAACATCCAAGGAAGATGAAAATATCTGAAAGTGGGTAAAAGGATGTTACAAACTCCCCACCATAATAGTTTTTGTACCCAGGAAGTCATGTGGAAGAATGATATCTGGTAAAGAGGTGAGGCCACTACTCCCTCATCATTGACTCACACTCCAAAATATCCTGAGAATCTGATTTTTGATGCCATAACACTCAAGAAAATGTAATAAACCTCCCATGTAATACTTTCACTTGATATTTAATTATATAAATAGGCTGTTCAATAATAGAAACATATAGTTCTAAATCAATCTCTTCCCAAATCAAAATGCGGGAGGGATAATGGTGATATTTTCTAAGATGTAAAATGTATAAGAAATAACCAATTACTATAAACTAATCCATAAAATCCAATCAATAAGAAACCAAACTAAGCATATCAATGACCTCAAATGGTTTAAACTATCTCAGAGCCAAGTTTCTCTATTTTCCAATCTAGTGGTGGCCCAACCTAGGATAAAATTTGGAGAAAATCCGGTAACTTATAGAAAAATTAAAAGGATGACTTCATTGATCTGCATAAGATTTTTCCTTACTCTACACTATAACCATACACCAATGTATATCATGAATCCTCACAGAAGTTCCCTGAACCAAACTTGATCCCACCAAAGAATCCTCACTCACCTCTTCCCAACAAGGAGGTGATCTTCACAGATGACCATGAAAACTATAAAAAGGTTCCATTATCATTGAAAACTAATAAATATTGTTATAAGAAACCTCAATTATTCCCATATAGAAATCCTAAGATCCACTAAAATCCAAGACACATGCACGAAGCATATCTTCCATAATCTAAATAACATGATCTATCTGACCATCGATCTATGGATGATAAGTTGTACTCAACCTGACCTGAGTCCCCATAAACTCTTGGAGACTTCTCCATAATCTCAAAGTAAACCTAGGATACCTGTCTAGAACAATAGTAGATGGAAACCCATGTATCCTCAACACTTCTTGCACATATATCTTTCCCATATCTTCAACTTTAGTGGTGTATTTAATCAAAATGAAATAAGATGAAATTTTAAACCTATCAAACACCACCCATATAGCATTTCAACCTTGGTGATTCCATGGTAATATGACAAAAAATCCATGGATACCTTATCCCATTTCTAAATAGTAAATAAAAGAGGTTGGACAAAACCATGAGGTTTCAAACGATCTGCCTTTATCTGTCCAAAGGTGGATCAATGGGTCACATAATTATCAATTTCACACTTCATACCTAGCCACCAGAATAGTCGTCTCATATCATAATGCATATTTGTAGTGCTTTAATGAATGTACCACAAAGAATTATAACAATCAGGAAAAATTGAGCTCCTCATGCATGTTGGAATGAAAAACTAATCCCTGAAGATAAGAATATCATCTAAAGAGAGAGACCAACTAGAAATGGTCTCCCCAATATATAGGGTTTCTCTAATTCATTTGAACACATCATCCTACTAATGATTCTAATGAATACACTTGAGATATGATGATAAATTAATAATAGAAAAAACTATACCTAAAACATCCTCCAGATCATTTAGATGAAACTAAGAAAAAAAGCCTCATAAGGTTCCACTCTTACATTGATTCCAGAATAGCTTGTGATAGAAAGTTCCTACTAAGAGTTTCCATAATGACATTCCTATTCACTAGGGTGTAAGATATATTGAATTCAAATGTATGAAGGTATTCCACCCCCCACTAATATCTATTATTTATGTCTTTTAAAGAGAATACTAAAAGTTGCAGGCCACTATCCCAAACCAAGGGGCATGATGGAAGTGATTTGGAGTGCCCCCTTCAATGGGTGGCTAAAATGAAACACGGATGGAGCCTCCAAAGGGAACCCTGGACCTTCAGGCTATGGGGTAATCTTCATGAATCGTCATGGGGAGGTGGTGGAATGCAATTATGGTCCGTGAGGTCACACGACAGCTTTGGAGGCTGAAATGATGGCTCTCATCAGCGCAGTGGATATCATTTGCCAACAGCATTGGAACAACATATGGATAGAGAGCGACTCAGCCACAATGGTGAATGAAATTAGAATGGGTCAGGCAAGGTTGGCTTGGAAGCTAGCAGGTAAATGGATGAATTGCCTTGATAAACTCTCATCCCTAAACTACTTCATCACGCATACCTTCTGGGAGGCGAATCACATTGCAGATGGACTTGCAAACAAAGGTGTGTCAGAAGGGAGGAGCATCTACATCAACAACATTCCTAATGACATGGTCCCTCTTCTTAATAGGGAAAAATTTAAAATTCCTTATTTTCGTCTCTTGTATTATTTCAACTTTATCAATTTAAGAGCCTTCGTGCTCATCTTTCTCAAAAAAAACTTACGGTAGAAAATACAGTAAACCATTCACCAAAAATATAATGTTTCCAACATTTAGGTGCATAAATAACAAAATAAAACACTAAATTGTGAGTGTGCTAATTATTATCATGTGGTATAATCTGAATAGATCCATAAGATACCACATGATCATCCTGCATGACCTCACAACCCAAACTTATTCTACAAGCATTATAGAAAACCACATATACTTTACCAAACTCGGGTAAGATCAGAATAGGAGATGATGTCAGAATTCATTTAATTTCATAAAATGAATACTGACACTTTGAATCCCATGTTAACTTCACCCCTTTCTTGATAATAGCGGTCAAAGGTAACGCCAACATTTAGAAATACTTGAAGAACCGTCAGTGGTATCCAGCATGACCAAAAAAGCTTTAAATATCAAATACATTCTATGGATCTTCCCATAACAATAAATCCTTTACCATCTCAGGATAAACTGATAATACATGATAAAAAATCACGTTAATCTGAGAATTTCACTTCTTGAATCTAGAAGTCTCGTTTTGAAAGCTTTCCATACAAATGGTGACTTCATAGGCTTTCTAGAACCAAACTCCAATTGTGATCAGGCAAACACTCAGATCTCTATTAAACCAAAATATCATCCATGAACACTACCAAAAAAGTGTTGATATACTGATGGAATATTATATTCATCAAATACATGAAAATTTTGGGAGTTTTAGTCAAACCAAATGAAACTACAAGATATTCATAATGGTTATACCTTCTCCAAAAATATTTCTATGGTATACCAAACTCCCAAAATATTAGTTGATGATAACATGACAGAAGATCAATCTTTAAAAATGAATTTTCCCCCTTTAACTAAACAAAAAAATCATCTAAAAAATGCAAAAAATACTTATTCTTTAACTTTTTCCCAGTTCAACTTCTGATAATCCATGAATAATCGGAGTGAGTTGTCTGCCTTCTTAGAGAAGAGCACTTGGACTTCCCAAGGAAAAACACTAGGGAAAACAAAACCCTCTTCCACTAGGATATCCAACCAAATATTCATATCTTTAAACTTTTCTAGTTCCATATGATAAGTAGGTATTGATATTGTATGTGTTCCTAGAACCAAGTCAATCTTAAACTTTACCTCCCTCTTTGGAGGAATTCCAAAGAAATCATCTGGGAAAATGTTAGGAAAACTCCGAACAATGGTGAGAATATCAACAACATAATAAATGTCATCAGGATCAACTAAAAAAGTAGAAAAAACTCTTGAACTCTTGACAGGAAGGTCTTGCAGGGACAGACCTTAGATATCACTCTCCTTGAAACACTTATGAGCTCCCATCGGTCATAAGAAATGAGACACGCCAATGATAAAAATCAACCCCAGATCAATGAGAAACAAGCCAAACCATCCTGGTGATGATGTTGAACATATCCTTATCAGGAACAATAAAATACTAGACTAACTCTGTATCATCTATGGATAGTGCATAGAAAAGACACTAAAACCCATGCTCTTCCCTCTTCTAAAGAGGTTTCACTGACTCAATAAAAAATTATATGAGTTCCATTAGATGGTTAAGAATTTCAAAAAAAATAGCCATATTTAAATGAGTGTGAAGAATAAATATCAAATAAAGTAGTCACTATTGAAGATGTAATAAATATGTGCCTCCCACTATCACTGGACCCAAATCTACCTTCATTAGAAACTCATCTACTATGTGAATGTGCTTCACTCATAATTCCAATGGCTGGATCCCTATATTCTTTGAAGCATTTGACTACACTGTGGTATCTTCTAGAGCTAACAATCCCAGACCATATTGAGGAGTAGACATATCCTGATAGAAACACTGTAGATAACCCTAACACCCATAGTTTTTAAACATTTTAGTAGGTGAAGGACAAGAACATCATGTGCATCTCACCTTGCCACACTGATTTCATGTCATAGGCATACCACTATATACAATTGGAAGTGCCAAGGAGGCCTGCTACTAAGAACCACCTCCACTACTCCTATGATGACCCTTCCACTTCCACTTCTTTCTGGTGTTCCACTAAAGATGTATCTAGGTAGAATATTAGTGGTGTAATATCCAAAATTTTATACCATATTCATCTCTACCATTATAGACCTATCCATTTTCTCTGTATAGTTAAAAAGCTTCATCATAAATACCTATGAACTGATATCCGGTCACAAACCCTACAGGTACTTCTAATCCTCCATCTAGTCATTCTTTACAACTTCTGGTATAAAATGAACCAGATTAACAAACTAATTGGTGTATTATAACACCACATGATCTCTATATTAAAAATATAGTAACTCTAGACACTTCACCATGATCATTGATGTTGGAAAAAACTATTGGAAGAAGAGAGTATTGAAATCCTTCTAGCCCAATCCCTCATGTTTATCTACATGTAGCATGGAATCCCACTATCTATTGATAGGAACCTCAACTTGGAATGTTACACAATTCACCTTGATATTCTCCAGTTTTTCTAGGAAGTTGAAGATCTAATAAATCTTTTCAAGTCATTCCTCAACCTATTGAGGTTCATTTTTACCTTTAAATGGCGGTGGCCTCTCGTGAAAGAACTCATGTGATCAATCCCTTTCACTTAAATCTCCTGGTTTTACCACAAAAATCACATTCTAAACTTATGTTACATTTTGTTCAACATCACAAACTGCTCGTATCATAGCCTCATTGCGGAGCCTTGCCTTTCCCTGTATCAAAATACATAACTAGGTCTACACACTACCGAATAGGTAAGAAGGGTGTGAGATAAGAGGCTTAGTAGGGTCTCACCTATATTTTTCATATCAAGTCTCTAAATAATAATCCAAGCATGCTCATCTTTAAATAAAACAGGGCACGATAATAGTTTAACAATTTTTATATCAAAATCATTTAAAAATAGTTTAATTTCCCCTTCTTCCACATTTCCAAATAATGTAAATAATTTTTAAAGCATTTCATAACCAGATATCTCAATACATATATCATTTTAGAATGATTCATGCATCACATATCATGTTAATTCCATGGTAGTACAATAAAACTGTACAAACCCACAGAAAACACCCAAATTGGCCAATAAGAATAGGTAACAACATGCCAAGGATCACACTAGGTTAGGATAGCTAGGACACTCATACCAAATATGTAGAATCATGTACGTGTAAAGACACTAGACATTTTCATTATGTCTAGATGGAATCATAACACCCTAAAAAGTTAACCCCCAAACAAGTCTAATAATTACCAAGAACAATAGGCCTAGAGAGAAGAGATAATCCCCAAGAAAAAATCCCCCAATGGTTGATAAAACCTATTAATATTCCTTCCACCTATGTACCCAAGTATTACCACATGCTCTATTTTCCAAACCATTTCATCAAACCATTTATCAATTCATTCTTTGAAAAATAATTCATAAAATCATTTCACAATGCTTTGAAAACCATTTTTGTTTACCCAGAACTAGGGGAAAACCATATTTTATAAAAAAAATCAATTCCACACACAAAAAACAATCATTAATATGATTATATTTCATTTAAATAAAAAATTTATCAAAATAAGAGCAATGTACACTACCCAAAATATAGGTTTCCACACCACCACGCTTTATCAGTGCTAAAAAAAGCGCTGATAAAGGGGGGGCCTTTATCAGTGCTAAAAAATGCACTGATAAAGGGGCACCCTTTATCAGTGCTTTTTTTAGTAGTGCTGATAAAGGAGGGTTTTATCAGCCTACATTTTCTTAGTGCTGATAAATGTGTATATTTCAAGAAAAATATAAAAAATAATATATTTATATATAATTATATATATATATATATATTGATATAAATATAATAAATATTTTTTAAAATATGTTTTATATCGATTTGATATGTTGTAGACCCAAAATGGACACCCCGTAGCAGAAATTATGGTCGTTTATAGGGATTAAGGACCATTTAGTACCTTGGAGAATATTAGAAGGTGTTACAATGGTCATCTTAGTGTAGTTCTGGTCGTAATATTCGATTTGATATGTGGTTGAGGCAAAACGGACACTCGGAGCAGAAGTTATGGCAAAACGGACCCCTGGAGCCAAACTTATGACCGTTCAGAGGGTTTTTTTGTCCTTTTTGAACCTCAAATTCCAGGAGAAGGGGTTTTTTTTTATCATGTGTAACTTTTTAAAATCTTCTATTTGATATATGGTAGAGCCAAACGGACAATCTGATCATAAGTTATTGTCGTTTGAAATTTTTCAACTCTCGTATCTCCTAAAAACCTAAGAAACCAGCAACTCACTAAAACAGGCATAACTTCTACTCTAGTTGTCCATTTGAGTACCACGACCAGTAAAATAGAATCTCGTAAAATGAGTGACGACCAAGTCTAGTCAAAACTATTAGAAGATAAGAGTAACGAAAGATATATCAGTTATAGCACGCCCAAAAAAAGTCCACCTTCAAACGGCCATAACTTTCACTCATAGTGTCTATTTAGACTCTACCACATACCAAATAGAAGGAAGAGAATAGATCTACACAGAATTTTGACTCAAAAATAGTCTCAACCACATTTGGGGCCCGGAAATCCCAAAAAAACACTAGAAGGCCTCCAAAACTCAGTTTCTGTGTCCGGAAACCTGTCAAATTTTTATTAAAATGGACATAACTTCTGATCTGTGTGTCTATTCAGCCTCCAGCACGTGTTTTATCATAGTTCGTTCAATGAGATTCAGTTTGACTATTTATAGAGCTGAAACAAACACCCAGAGAAGAAGTTGTGTCTTTTTCAGCGACTCTGCGATTTGTTAGGTTTTTCGAGACACCATTTCTAGCACTTTTGTGTGTACATATTAATATATAATATTTGTAAATATATAAAAATATGTATAATTATACATACATATATACATATAATATATATCTGTGTGTGTGTGTTTTGTATACATGTATGTATGTATTTATTTATTTATAAAAACACATATAAGAAAACATATTTTATAAATGTATTTAAAACTAATCTTATAAACATATATTAATATATATTAATATACAAATAAATATACGGATAAAAAATTATAACTAAATATATATATAAATAGATATAAATATATATTAATATATGGATATATATATATATATTAATATAATTAAATATATGTATATATTAATATGACTAAATGTGTGTGTATATATATATATATATTAACATACGGATATATATATATATATATTAATATAATTAAATATATGTATATATTAATATGACTAAATATATATATATATATATATGTTAATATATATATGTTAATATACTAATATATATATATATTAATATAACTAAATATACATATATATTAATATATGAGTAAATATAACTAAATATATATATATAAATAACTAGATATATTAATAAATGAAAAGCAAAGAAATATGTTGGGGTGGTAAAGGATTAGGCGCATAGGCAAGAGGTTTCGAGTTTGAATCCTGGGGGAGGCAGGTCACGCGCGCAGGTGTGGGGAATTACCTAGCACTGTTAAAGGGGGTGGGGCTGGGTGGAGTTGTCCTGGGGCATGTGTGGGATACCATGGGTGGTGGGCGGTGTTAAAGGGGGATTCAAGTGCTGTTGAAGCCCCCCAGAATTGCAAAAATATATTTTTTTAATATTTATTCAACTTTTATCAGCGCTTTTTAAAAGCACTGATAAAAGGGGCCTTTATCAACTCTTTTTGGATAGCTGATAAAAGGGACCCCCCATCCTCACCTTGATGAAAAGTGATTTTTTAGAACTGTTAATTGACTTTTCTAGTGCTGATAAAGGCCATGTTTATAGTAGTGATAGTTCTTCAATACAGGCTAGAGATGGAACAACCTACCTCAAAACATGGGGTCGCATGCGGCCATGAAGGATCCACCAATAAGAAGAATGAAAAATTGATAAAGGAGGCCATATAATAAATCTAAATATCTTAAAATTGATCCAAGTTAACCAAAGGGTTGGTAGAGAAGAAGAAACAACACATGCCTCAAGAACTCACACCCGTTGGACCATAGCCAATAAAGGAAATAGCCCCTAAACAACATCACACCATGAATATATAAGGAAATAATAGAAATCATTATTATGGATCAACTGATCTGATAACACAATGCAACGGTGCTACCATTATGAAAGAAACAAATAAGTAGAAAGGCCTACTCACCTAGAGAGATGGGAACTAACAATAATGGTGATCTAAAATTGAATAGATCAATCTGGATCGAATGAAGAGTTGCAAAATCATTAAATAATCCTTCTAGGTCGAGAGAGAAAAGAGTTGCAGGATAATAACATAAAACATCACTCATACATAGCCCAAAAATCCTTGATCGTGACAATTACATGGTGTTTAATCCCTTTACATGTCATGTAATCCACATCAATCACATACGCTGGGAAACCCATTATCTTTTTATTTAAAATTGATCTTTTAGAATTACACTTTGTGTAACCATTACATAGTATGTAATCCTTTCATGTTGTCTAGTTATTTCACAAATTTTGTCTAGTGACCAAGTACACATCTTGTAATCCCTTTAAACATCGTGTAATCACCCAGTATACAACAGAAAACTCTAGAACCAACTCAGTCTTCCTTTTATCTAGGTAAAACCACACAAATCCATTAACACATTTATCCAGATTCTATTAATTGAAACATGCATCCATCCATAAATTTTAGGTCATTTTTTATCAAATTTTATTCATCCTCAGGAGTCCCAAGATGCACCTAATTCAAGAGGAAAATAAGAAAGGAAGAGGAAAATATCTGAAAATGGGTAATGAGATGTTACATTCATCCCAAATTCCTCATATCTTTCCTTTGGCATAGCTTTGGTGAAAATGTCCTTAATTATGTCTTTCTTTGAAATATACCCAAGCATTGTATATTCACTAGATACTTTCTCTTTAATGAATTGATATTTAATATTCATGTTCTTTAATCTAGAATGTTGCATAGTATATTTAGCAAGATCAATGGAACTTTTATTATAATAAATAATCTTTAATGGTTTTTCAAAAGTCACCCTCAAATATTACAACTGAACTTTTATCCATGTTATTCACATACATTCCTAGGTGGTGGAAATGCGTTCTGCTTCCATTTTACTTAAAGTAATAGAACTCTATTTTTTATTATTCCATCTCACACAAATTTCTCCCAAGAATAAATTTCCTCATAATATTGATTTTAGATATTGAAATATTCAGTCTAATAAGTATTAGTGAATTTAAGAAAGGTTATCTTGTTGCTTCATCTATAAATTAGGAAATAACTTCAAATTCCTTTAACATGCCTGAGGATTATCTGTATTGTCATCATGTGTGATTCCTTAAGATCAATCTCATATCATGCACAAAAAATTATAGTATATGAAATTTTTATTCTTAAATAATTAATATGGAGTTAGATTTCAATCAACTTTTGGAATTCCTTGTTTTTTACACTTTTCCTAGCTTCATATTTACTCATATTCATGTTAATGAAAATAGGTGTAGAAACATCCTTTGAATATGACATACCAAACTTTTTTAATAACTCCTTGGCATTCTTTTCTTTTAAGAGGAAGATGTATCTTTCTTTTAGCTAAACATGTAATCCTAGAAATAATTCTAGCTCTCTAATTATTCACATTTCAAAGTTTTTCTTAATTTTTTTAGAAAATTCTTCACAATATTTAACCCTCTAACCAGGAAAAATTATATCATCAACATACAAAAATTACAATTAAGGTACATGTACTCATATATTTCACCTACAAGTTGTTATCAACTTTTAGTTTAGGAAATTTCATCAAGTTTTGAATAATAAGAACAAGGGTCTCATTTCAACCCATACAAAGTTTTCTTCAGTATAAAAACCATGGTTACATTATTATCAATTATATTCCCACTAGTTTTCTCAATATAAAATCATTATTTAATTTATCTATTTAAGAATATCAAATTAACATCCATCTAATAGTCTTGGTAATTTCTATGAGTAGTAACCGTCTAAAACATTCTTATTGTATCAATCCTTACAATAGGGGAAAATTTCTTCAACATCAGCACCTTCCACCTATAAATAACCATTGCAAACTTGCTGATAATTATTTCCTGAAATTTATCCCCGTTTATTGAGATTATTTATAAACACCCATTTTATTCCTATAAAATTATTTCCTTTCGGTCAAAGAACAAAATCCCAGGTTTTATTTTTTCAATTTTATCCAACTCTTTATTCATAGTATTTAACCATTATTTTGGTTCACCTAATTCTAAAATAGACTATGGTTCCACCTGTGATATAGGTTTCATTTTATTTTTAAAATTTTTTTTCCATATTGTTTGAATTGAAGCCTCTTTATTTTTGATTATATTATCATATTCAAAATGTTTAAGTAAAGCCACTAATTTTTTTATATTTTTCTTTTGGGTTATAATTTTCTCATAACTATACTAATCAGAATCAACTTGTATAAGATTGGGCTTATAGTCATCTTCCTTTACATTAACTTATTTGGAATTCTTCGTTCAATATTTCATTACACCATCCTCATCATCTTGAAAAAAAATTATTAAAGTTGTGTCATTTTTAGTAATTTTAACATCAAATTAATCAACCAATATATGTATCCATTTATTATAGAATTCATATATTTTTATATTGTATGAATATTCTATAAAAATACTTAATTCAAATTTTTCATCAAACTTCAATATATCTAAATTTTTTATATTTATTAAGAAAGTACTCCCAAAAACCTTTAAGTTTTTAATTATAGGACTTTTCTTATACCACATCTCATATGGAGTAATTTTTTATTCCATTTGTAGTAAATAATTATTTTTAACATGTACAGTTGTACTTATAGCTTCTCTCCAGAAGAATTTTGAAATTTTATATTCAGTGAGCATACTTCTTACCATTTAAAATAAAAACTTATATTTTTCCTTTAAATAACTCCATTTATTAATCCAATATATCCCATTGTTTATTATTACACAAATATGGTTAGTATAATTAGATTAACTTTTATGTTTATTGGGTGTATATTTCATCTGATTCTTGGGATGAGTTCTTTCAGTAGCTTGAGATGTTTCAACCTTTACCATCAAATATTTTTTGAAATTATCTCTCATCTTATTCAATGTATTTTCAAAATCAAGTCTTATTAATTGTTTCTTACATATCTCATCTTCCCTAGTAGTAATTTTTCATCAAGAATATTCACCATTTTTCCTTTTTTTTAACTTTCATCTTGAGATTTTTAATTTCTTCTTTGTATGCATCTCCATTTTTGAGAAATTATTATTTTCCTTCAATCTTCTTCTCACTTTACTTATTTAATATTTTTCCTTCTTTCTTTATTTTTTTTTGTTTTTCTAAATACATACCAAAATTCATGATTTTAGATGATATTCACTATAGATTTATTTACCTTATTCTTCTTCATTATTTAAATTATCATCATTTATATCAACATGATCTATGAAGGTTCTAAACTTTTCTGGTTCTTTGTCTGTTGATGAACTATTTTCAAATAGTCTTAATCTACCCTTTTACTCAACATACTTATTTAGTTTCTTTCAGTTAACTTTTCCTTACCATCCTTGTAGGTTATTTTCCACTTCTTCCTCTAAGAATTTTTTTATAATCATTATCATTATATTATCCATCTTTCTTCTTCAGAAAATTCTTTTCAAAATTTTGGATGCCTCCATAGTTGATACATTTAATTAAGGGTATGTATTTTTAATATCTTCTAGATTTCTAATAATTATTAGATATAAGGGACATAGTCTTTTCCTTCACTTCAGTTTTATCTTTCTTGTCCTCCAATTCACTGAGGCCCATTACCTTCTGTTCCAATTCTTAGATATTCACCTTCCTCATACCTCAAAAATTCATTTCCTGTTTAATCTTATTTTCTTTATATTGTAGATTTTTTCATTTTAGACACAATAATATTTCTATGTAATTTATCTAAGGATAAATCATCTTTAACATCTAAAGAAAAGACTTTAGTATTTTTTTTTTTTTGAAAAGTTCCTCATTAATTTTTTAAAAATAGTGGAATCTTCCAAGACATCAATGAAACCTTGGATGTTGCTATCAATTTCATTTACTCTGTTAAAGTAGTCATTAATAGTTTTATCTCCCTCATTCCTGATATATTCAAACTTCTTCTCCAGATATGATTATTTTCTTCCACTTTTATATTTTTTTTAAATATTATTTCAATTTTTTCCCATTTTTTCTTTTATTTTACTGAGACCTATCACCTTCGTATATAAATTTTCAGAAAAGGATATAAGAATAACATTCTGATATTTTTTATTAACCTTGAGATTAGTTTATAAAAAAATAATAGGAGCATATTTCTCCATGGGTGGAAACCCTATAGTAGTTGCATCAATAACCTCCAGAAAAAGTAACATAAGATAGGGTATAATTATATTTTTTCACCCATAATAATTTTTTTCATAAGTAGAAATAACTCTACTATTAACAATGTTGATATTATAAATGATAATAAATGTAAAAATCTTTTAGAAAGTACTTGGATGATTTGATATCACTGGAAGTTCCCAGGTATTTCTAAACCACTGAGAAGAGGGGTTTAATTCATAGTGATCTTCAGCAATTTCATTTATCTTGATATTAACCCATAGAACTTATTAAAGTTTTTATCCTCTCAAATTTATAACTCAAAATCTATAGTATAAAAAGATAAGTAAATATAGAAATGCACACAAGTTTTTACAAGGTTCAATACTAATGCAGGTATGTAGTCCACGTCGTGTAGACTCCAGTTGATCCATAGATATCCACTATAGAATGAAGTGAATAAAAATGAGCTAACTCTTGCCAAGATCCTTCTATAACCTGGTAGGAAATTATACCAAATCCCACCAATTTTAATGTTTTCTTATTCTATAGAACCATCATATTAATAAAACATTGAAAGTAAATCACAAGAACTTTTTCTGGAATATATATCTAGTACCTCTCCATCAGATGTCTCACAGTCTAGTACACCTCCATCTAATGTGACTCATTCTGGTAAACAACTATTTGTAACACCTATATCTGATGATTTTTTTGTAGTGATCTTGTGTCTGGTACACCTCTATTTTGTGACTCTTCTTAATCCAAGATAATTCATGGTCGGATACTCACAAAAATTTCAAAAATTACATTTCTTTTTAACAATAAAAACAGAAAAACTCACAATAAGACTTCACCCAATAATATAGAAATACTTACTATAGAATTTAATGAATAAGTATGGGATATAATTTGAATTTAATAATAAAATAAAAAAATATTTTACCACATTCAAATCCTCTAAAACATCATATTCAACATTCTTCATCAATGTTTCTTCAAATCTCAAACTTCCTCAAATCTCATCTAGATTTTCAAATGTTGAAATAATATCTCAGTATCATCATTAATTATTACTTTTCAATGTTTATGAAAGGTTTATCAAGGATATTATCATAGTATAAACTCTCATGTTTCTCCATCTAGTAACATTGAAAACCCTTAATTCATCTGGTACTTCCAGAATACTTCATTATCTGATCTTACTCAACCAATCAACTTGGTATGAAAAACTCAAGATTCCTTACTCTAGTGCTCTTAACAAGTTTTCTCAGTCCAAAGTACTCAAAAAAGATTTTCTAGATTGATTTTTCTTATGATTTGGCACATATCTATCTATTCATATTGAATCTGATCAAACTTCATACAGAGATTGGTTAGCTAAACTCATTTCAATGACTTATTCTCTATCCAATCATATTTGGATTTCTTTTTTGGGTAAACCTCATATATTTCTCCTTCTGGTAAAACATTTTAATTGTTCATTTTATAGACTTTGAAAACATATACCTATTTAAAATTCGTTTATCATCATCTATCTCGGTCTAGTAGACTTCATATTTTTTTTGGTAGACTGAAAAACTCTTCTTTTACTAGAGTTACAAAGTCTCTATCCAATAATATTTTGTCTGATCACAACTTTAGAGATTATTCTTTATATATACTCAACCCTATGTCTTCATAACCTTGAACTTTTTATATTCTATAACTTCATTATTTAATAACTTCAAAATTTTACAAAATGTATCTATCTAGAGAATACATTAAAGAACTTATATTGAACCTTGAGAAATTTTAGTAATCATTATGTTATAAGCTTTGTGGATAAACATATCATCATCTAACTTGATAAGAGAATTTATTCAAAATTCTTCAGTAACTCATTTTCACCTGAACTACAAAAACACTCATAAAAAAATGTTGACAAAAAACCCAAAAAAAAATTATAAAATAAAACCAATGGATATTTAATAATATCAGTAACTTATAAAATAGAACACATAATAATATATAGAACCACCATAATATTGAACTCCATAGGATTATACTCTAAAATGGATAAAAATACAAGATAATTTATTATTATAATGAATATTAAGTGGAATAAAAATGGTATAGGTTCTATGATAAGCATTTGAATGGTTTTATAATTCATAATGAAGTGTATATATAATTGTAAATATGACCATTGGATAGGTAAGGTGATCATTGGAATCTGAACATATCAAATCGTTAGAATAGTAACTTCTTTATATAACCATTGTAATAGTAAAGTAACCCTTATACATTTTAGTTTATAATAGAATACATAAAATCATTTGGTAATAATATAATTATTAATTATTAATATTTTATATTCACTAATAAATAACAATCAAATTTAATATATATTCCCTAAGAAGGGGTTTTAATTTTTTTATGCCAAATACATGATTTTAAAATACATAAGTTCTTTTAGTTAATAAATAATTTTTCTTATATAAAAATTATTTTCATAAAAATAAATTCAAATTTATAATTATCATATCAAAATTATCCAATAGCGTAATTTTCATAATTTACTGACAGGGTAAAATTTTTTGGTAAATAGTAAAATACAGTACTAATATACAGTAAGTATCATGACATTATAATGATTCAAAATGATGTAATAAATAATATAATTTATTTATCAACCAATCATATGATTATTTTTGAAATCTCATACCTGGTTCACTCAAAAGGAACGGAACCCGGTTAGCCACATGTCATCAAGCACACCTCCCCATATGCCATAGGATTCCAACTAGCAGTGAGGGTTTGAGATGATATGGTGGGAATACTATACCCTCATGATCAGAGACTAAAAAAGTGGTGTAATAAAAAAAATAAGCTGTAAAAATAGATATAATCATAAGGCAACGTAATAATTAAATAAACCATATGTAATAGATATACTAACTTAAACAATGGTTTAACCATATTTTATATCATATAAAAAATGATGATCATGTGATGATGTTATACATAAATGGGGAGATTTATGGGGAATAGAGAAATAGGAATGCACAACGTGATATATTAAAATAAAGAAAAGACCTGAAATCTATATCCACTAGTATCATGAGTATAAGCTCAATTCTCTGGTCCTATACTCCATCCTAGAATATGAAATCAGGTGTCCAAAGCTAAACCCTTACCTTTGTCTCTATCTGTAATCATGAAGTCTGTATGGGTACCAATCAGTGGCCAAAATAGGGTGTGAGATGCACTCAGAAAGCCCCAACCAATGGTGTCTATAATAATCCAGTTTTTGCATATCATTAGTAATATTGTGCAGGTATTAAATAAATAATACTGTAAATGATAATGTGTTACAACTTAATTTACAAGTACATATTGTGACAATTAGTCTATAATGAATAAAAATTATATGAAATAGTAAGAATAAGCTATGGAATATGCAATGTGTATCAAGTATCAAACTTATGAGGACCATTACCCAAGTCCATTAACCAAGGAATCATATTCGATTTTATAGATATCATCCATAGAAAACTCAGTATAATGTAGACCTTCATGGTCTAGGAATCCAAGGACATAGAACAAGGCTTCCTCTTAGAGTCCATGGATCTCATATATAGAAAACTCATGATAAATTTGGGTGGATTTCCATTCCCTTTTTAACAAATTATTTCATCATATAATAATCATTGATCAATTTACTCATAAGTGATAAAATAGGTTTCATGTTAGTGTTAATTCCACATTATCAATCATTTATGTTAACATTTAGAAGTCAAGAGATCATCCATCACGTTTAATAAATTCCAATTAAAATTTTCCATTTTCCCTTTAATTTATATATGAAAATATTCCCTAAAAGGTATTTGACCTTTAGCATTCCCATTTTATTCAAAAATAACTTCAACTCATGGGTGGAAATCTTAGCTCACCCAATGTGGTGGCATAGTCATAGGAATATAAATAAACCAACCTCAAGGGGTGGTTCGGGTTGATTTTGGAAACCTCTAACCATGTAAAGAGGGATATGGTACATCATGACATGTATTAAAACATTTAATTTAAGGTATTAATCATTTTATAATTAACCCACATAGGGTATGATGTGTGGCACTACAAAGAGAGTCATGTGCCTGTAGTTGTTTCTCCAAAAAACGGAGCTCCATGCACTAAACAAGTCATGGGTGATCTTAAACCCTTCTTAAAACCTTTAATAGTTTTCACTAAAATGAAATAAGATATTTATATAAAAATTTAAAGGAAGAATGCCTCGTAATAAAATTAGGGATCTTACCACATTCCCTCCTTATAAAAACTAGTCCCTAGGTTTTCATTTTGAGGTTGGTGAGGAATAATTTAAGAATCGTTTTAGCCAATGATCATGTATATCTACCTCTCACACCTAGGATTCATCCTACACATAGATATGCTTCTATATCACCCATACTAAAGTAATTGACTTTTCTTGGATAGAATTTGTTCTCTGATCAACAATACATATAGGATTGTCCTCAAAAGAAACATCAATGTCCAACTAAACATCATTGGGATAAAGGAAATGAGATGATTTTGAATGATAATAGCAAATTTGTGTCACATAAATGACATTCTGCATGGCCTGGTACCTCAGAGGTAACTTCAACTGATAGGATACCATCCCAACTCTCTTTAGTATGTCAAAACTCCCCTAAAATCTAGGTGTCGGTTTCCATTTTTTTCAAATCTGTTGATGCCCTAGTCTAGGTGAAACTCACAAGAAGACCCTATATCCCACCTCAAACTCTAGAGGTTGGTGGTGATGATCGAATAAGACTTATTCCTACACTAATCTATGGATATAGGATTTAAAATAATTTGTATCTACTTCAAAGTCTCCTAAATGAGATGAGGTCCAAATATTATTTCCTTTCTTTTTATCCTCAGCCACCAGTAATAGCAGAGTAAGTCATGGAATATCTTGGTTATAATGGGATTTCCTACCCAAATAAAGGCATGATACTCTCACGTCAATTCCTCTGTGATTTTTTCAGGTACCCAAACTCACCCATGAATGCACAAGATCTCATCCTCATCAATGAACCAACCAGGCCATGGTTCCTTACCTAAAACTCTCTCACATAGGACCAAGCCCTCAGGATTTAGAAATATGTCTCTTCTTCACTCTATATATAATTGAATAGTTCACTAATAATGATTCAATTTCAAGCTTCCCATGACAATCCTACACCACAATATGAATCTCAAAAATCAATTCCATTAACTTCTACTCACCACTTTCCACCTAAACCACTTGTGTCTGATTTTTTTATCAGATCATCACCACCAACAATTCATTTCCCAAGTGTATAAGAATGCTTGAAGATTAAGGAATGTAGGTATTCAATGCACCTTCTCTATCTGAGATTCAATTCACACTATGTAAATATCTATTTGAGTATTTTTTGGTAATTAAACACTATAAAATTATCTCTTAACAAGTAATGCATCCAACAACATAATGCATGAATTACAACAGCTTTATTGGGATCATATGTCTCGTAATTTAACTCATGAGGCCTCAACTATTGAGACATCTATGCCACGAATCAATCCCCCTATATCATAATGGATCCCATCCTAATTATTTATGCATCACAGTAAACCATATAGATTCTTCCTAGCTCTGTAAAAATCAAGATCGGCACTGAAGTCAAACTTCCTTTCATCTCTTAAAGGGATTTATCACATGCTTTTGACCATATAAACTTGACACCTTTCTTGTTCAATCCTATAAGTGATGTTTCAAGGTGTGGTAAATCCTATATAAAGCACCTGTAATATATATCCAAACCCAAGAAACTTTATATGTCAATGATGTTCATGGGATGATCCTAGGAAACCATGGATCTCACCTTATATGGGTCCATAGAAACTTATAATTCTGATATGATGTGATATAGGAAGTGAACCTTGTCGATTGAAAAGTGTTATTTTTTGACCTTAGAATATAGATAGTTCTATCTCAATGTATTCAATATGATCTCAATATGTTTGGAATGTCCATAATGTGTTTGATAATACACCAAGATGTATTCCATAAAGACTACCATAAATGAATCCAAATATGGGTGGAAACCCCAATTAATCAGAAACATTAAAACTATAGGTGTGATCATGTGAATGAATGGTATAACCAAATACTCATATAATCCACATCTACTATGTAAGTTTTTATGTGATATACATGATGGTATAACACATTATTGTTGGTATCCTGAACTCAAGTAAATTTTCTAGAAAACCCTCACTCCTTGCACCTGGTCAAATACTTCATCTATATGAGGTAAAGGATATCATTTCTTAACTATAATCTGGTTTAACTGATGATAATCAAAACAAAGATTAAGAGTCCCATCAAATTCCTTAGGGAAAAGCAGGGGCGAAACCCATTGTGAAGTACTAGGTCATATAAAACCCTTTATCTTCTAAATCCTCCAGCTACCTCTTGAGCTCATGAAACCTGGTAGTATCCACCCTGTAAAAAGGAATGGATACTGGAACTACTCATGGAACTATCTCAATTTTAAAATCTACTTATCCATTGATAGGTAGCTAAGAAAAATTATCAGGGAAGACTTCCCAAAAATGATCTGCTATATGTGGTAAGTTCTTACATCACATTCCATGATCTTCTAGATAAATTATAGAAATATGGATTTTCACTCCCCCCATCCCATGATGCTTGGGTCCATCTCGACTTGGTTGTACATCTCATTCACCCTTGGAAGTATTGGTACCTTCTTTGGTGATGTAAAATAAACTCTCCATCATTAGAAATCAACATGGTCATGTTAATGAACTAGCCATCCCATCTCAAGAATGATATCAAAACCTTTCATCTTGAGTATGAAGAGATCCCATATTAAACTATAGTATCCTAACTCAAGGGGGAACTCCTTGAACTTTCTTATAATTTCCAATCATATTCCCAATGGTATACTGAGTATCATAACCCCATAGAAACACTAAATATTGAGCCCAAGACTCTCCATAATTTCCACATTTATAAAGGACTGGGGAGATTTTGTGTCAAATAAAAGATACACTAAAGTATAGTATACTAAATCGTAAATCAAACTGTAGAAGGTTTGACACTCTTATCCTTAGGTATCATATGCACTACATATATCTAGCTTGAATAGTTTCCCTAAGATGCAGCCTAAAAACCTTGAGAAGGTTCGCTCTACTGGAACTATAACTTTGGTGTTTGGATCCCTCATCCATGATTATCTCCTCAGCCAGTATGGCCTATAGTACTCCAGTTGCCTATCTGGAGAGGAGATACTAATCCAGCTCCTGATTGTAGAGATGGTGCAGATCCACTTCCACTATACACATGTTGAAAGGTCTGAAAAAACCATTGAAATTTTCACATTATACCATAGGATAAGCACTCAATAGAGGATATATCATATTATTTATTCATATGAACCTCTCCTTACCACACTGATGACAGACCACATAGTTATCTAAGCACATACTCTGGCCACTGTCTCCTCCTCATGAATGCTCAAAAAAAACTTCATGCTGTTAGATGAACTACTATACTTTCGGGGTACTAAACTTTCCTATCCCACACAAATAATTTGTTTAAGGTTACACACAATGATGAGGGCCTAGTTTACTATCTTCTTAATAGTAGTAAAATAAAACATTTTCACCTAAAACTATATGGCATATACAATCCCACCCTCAAAACTTCTAACTCTAGATATCTCATCACGAAGGAGATCATGAATAAAATATTGAAGCTCCATGAAATGAGATAAATAATCCATAAAAATATATTTCCCTATTCTCATTGCATAAAAACTCTATCTCGGTCAGCTCTTAGCATCTTATGATATAAATAATCATAAAAGACTATCTATAAATCCCTCCAGACTATAACCTGATGTTGGTCAGGATAGGTCAAAACATCCCACCATATCTTGGATAACCCTCTAAGAATATAAGCTATAAGATTTAACCTCATCTTGGGAGGAATATCTAAATGGTTTAAAGTATTTAACATGAACTATAGATATGAATAAGTAGACTAAGGACTGTCATCCCCTAAAAAATATGTGGATGATACTGTTGAAACTCACGCGTCAACTACTCCATAGTGGGGCATGTCACAGGCTCCTTGAATGGTCTATATAAATCATAGGAAACACATTCAAAACTAATCATCAGTGCCCATATTAGGAATAAAATCAGGTGTTGACAGTTTCATTATAAGAGGTAATACTGGTGGCTTAGGTCTCACCCCCTCTAGATCATGGTCATCACCACCCTCTTGTTGTATGACCCGAGGTTGTTTTAGTGTAATATATCAACAATTCCAAGCACATACCTTAAACAATATTCAATAACATAATGGTTTACCGACATAATAATAGGATAGGTACAAGACTTCCAATAAAAAGGTCAACACCTCTCTTCCTGCTCCTAAAGCTAGGTCTAAGTGAAATAAAAACCATAAGGAAACATAAGATAAACTCCCAACTTCCCACTACTAAGGTCAGGTCAAGGTCAATGTCACAAATATCATATCAAGGTTTCATTATATGGAGTTTCAATATCAATTTATAGAATAAAACACCATTTAAGTTCTAATTATCATCCCTATATAACAAAAATCATGTCATTTAAGAGTTATAATTATGTAATTCATATATATATATATATATATCATTGTCCATCTAGATGAGTTACCATTCTCAAGTTATAAATTATTATGCTTTATAAGTTTTTATTGGCACTTCACGTATCTGTAACCAATAATTTATGATAGTTCAATTAAATAGATCACTATTACCAATTTATAGATGCATGCAGACTCTTTAAATTGAAATCGGTATCCATTTAACTCCAACCACTAACAAGTCATCCCATATAATTATGGATCACATTGATAAAACATACTATAATTGGAAAAATAAGGTGTCACCATCAATATATATAAGAAAAAACCATTTAGATTAATACATACATGTTAATTAACCAATTTTTTATCCCTTTTTGTAATAAATGATGGAAAAAATTTAATACAATAATCAAGTCACTGAAACATGTTGTAGGAAATGCACGTGGTAAAATAATTATGGAATAGCATATGCATGACATGTGAATCCTCAAGTTCCTACTATGATGCATGAAACAAGACTTCCTTGTTCTATCAGGCTTAGGGAAAAAGATAACCCAAGATAATAATAAATGTCATCAATCATGTGCATCACCCAATAATAAAATCAATACATCTATAATAGGCATAATTCATAACACCATGTCCCAACCCAAGTAATTTGGATTTTCCCTATATTTGGGTCAACTACACCTAGGCTTTGGATCATTTCCAAATCCTGATACATTCCTAGTCTCTAGTCTACCAACCCAAAACACAGAGAAAAATGGAAAATAAACCTTTTATGCCACTTTGTGGAATCCTAGACCCGGCTCACTCATTAGTAACAGAACCCAATTGGCCACATCGACTCAAGCACGCCACCTCATATTCTATAGGATTTTGATTACCAACAAGGTTTTGTGGTGATATGGTGGATAGAATATACCATCATGATTAGAGTATAGTATAGTGGCATAATAAAAGAATAAGAATCGGATTTATATATGATCATAAGGTAGTGGAATAAGTAAATAATCCTGATGTAATGGAAAAACTAGCATAAACAATGGTTTAACCATATTTAATATGATATAAAAAAATGATGATCATGTGATCATGCTATAAAAAATGGGGAGATAAATGGGGAATATAAAAATAGTAATATATTACATGTTATAAAAAAAACAAAAAAAATACCGAAAAGTTATCTCCACTATAATCATGAGAAATATCTTGGCCTTCTACTCCCATACTCTATCCTATCATAGGAAATATGGAAAAAAAAGTTTGACCCTTCCCTTTTCCCCTACCTGAAATCATGAAATCTCTTCAGGTACTAATTAGAGGCATGAAAAAGGGATGTAGCACCCCCAATTTCAAGTAAGTAACCCTTCATTTATATATTTTAATTATATAAAGCGTTTGGGTTATGTTTTGGAAGGTTTAGGGACATTTTGGAATGTTTTTATGGTTTTCATATAGGTGTATTGTTTGATCATAGTTTAGGAAAACCATGGAACTCTTATAGGAAATTGTGCACAGTGAGACAGACGTTAAGGGGATGGTGCACGGGTTGCGCATAGTTTGTCCAAATAGTGTGGAAACCTAGGAGAAACACTAAAATTTGAGATAGTGGTCTTTGTCATAGTTGGTTCATGGTTTGGAAATTGTGCGATCCAACCATGTGTGGTTCAACCCTTAAGGTAGTATCTGGTGCACAGTTAGTGTATAGTTTTCCTAACCATGATTCTAACCATGCATGGTTTAACAACTAGATCCAAAAAAGGTGGATCTAGGTTGGTTTGATGTTTTAATACCTTTTTTGTTCAACAAAATGGACCTAACTCAATATTTTTCCCTCTCAAAGTTTGGAGAACCTCTCCCCATCATTCCAAAGTTGATCTGAAGGCTTCTCTTAATGATTTTAAGCTAGATTCTTGTAGTAATTCATCATTCTTGGTACTTCTTGGTACTTTTTCTTAGATCTACTTCTCTATCTATCTCAATTTCATAGATATATGTTTTTTGTGGAAATATATAAGGGCTTTTATGCCGAATATGATTATATTTGTCCTTTTTTATGGTAAGAGAAGAGATCTAAGGTGAGTTTTGGAGTTTCAACTCCTTAATGTGGACTTTTTGTGTCATTTTCTATGTTTTCCAAGTTATCTTGAGGTAGGTGGATTCACTATTGACCCCTCTATTTATAAATGACTATATTAGTTTTAAATTGATTAAATCGATTGAAATTTATTATAAAATTGGTGTGAAAAGAATGGTAGAAACCTTCTTTAGTAATGGTTTGTGGTTTTGTGTGAAATTGTGTAATTTTTGTGCAAATTGCTTTAATAAATGATCTTAAAATGTTGATTTTAAAATAGATGCTTGGTTTGATTTATGGAAAAAAATATTTAAAAAGATTATTTTATTGAAATGATTTTGGCATTGGAATTTTTTTGGAATTATTGTATTAGCTTGGTTTTTGGGCATACTTAGTGGTGTGTGTTTATATTGAATTACAAGGCTTGGTTGAAATATGACCTTGTGCTCAGTTCCAAAGGTGTAATGGAATGTGAGATTTAATTACCTTGTGACAACTTGGTAGATTAATGATAAATCTCTCATAAGTATATAGCCAACCTTAAGAAAATCGGTACGTCAAAGATGTTCAGGGGTTGATCCCAAGAAACCATGGATCTCACCATATTTGGGTGTATAGATACTTGTTAGATATGATGTGATATAGGAATTGAACTTTTTCAATCCAAAAGTGGCATTTTGTGAGCTTAGCATATAGATAGTTCTCTCTCAATGTATTCAATAGGATCTCATTATGTTTTGAATGGACATAATGTTTGCAAGAATACACAAAGATGTATTTCATGAAGACTTCCAAAAATGAATCCAGATATGGGTGGAAACCCAGATTCATTAGATCCATGAAAACTACATGCATGTTCATGTGACTAAATGGAATAAAAAAATACTCAAATAATCCATATCTATTATTGAATTTTTCATGTAATATATATGATGGTATAACTCATTCCCGATGGTAACCTAAACTCAAATCAATTTTTGAGAAAACCCTCACCCCTTGTACCTGGTCGAAGAGGTCATTTATACAAGTTAAAGGATATCATTTATTAACTATAAGTTGGTTCAACTAATGATAATATACTCAAAGCTTGAGGTTCCCTTCAAATTTATTAGGAAAAATCATGGGTGAACCCCATGGTGAAGTACTGGTTCATATGAAACCCTTAGCTTCCAAGTCCTACAACTGCCTCTTAAGCTAATGAAACTTAGTAGTATCCATCCTATAAGGAGTAATGGATGATGGAACTACTCCTGGAAATAGATCAATAGTAAAATATACCTATACATTAATAGGAATCCTAGAGAAACCATCATGGAAGACATCCCTAAAATGATCCACTATGTGAGGTAAATTTTTACGTCACATTCCCTGATCATCTAAATAAAGTCTAGAAATATAGATTGTCACTCTCCCCAACCCATGATGCTTGGGTCCAGTTTGACTCAATTGGATGTCTCATTCACCCTTGTAAATATTGGTAACTTCTTTGGTGATGTAAAAGACACTCTCCATCATTAGCAATCAACATGGGAATGGTAAGGAACTAGCCATCCCATCTCAAGAATTATATCAAAACTTATCACCTTGAGGATAAAGAGATCCCATATGAAACTATAGTATCCTACCTCAATCAGGAACTCCTTGCACTTATGTATAATTTCCAATTAGATTCCCAATGTATACCAAGTTTCTTAACCCCATAGAAATACTGAATCCTGAGCCCAAGACTCTCCACAATTTTCACATATATAAATGAGTGGGGAGATCCTTTTTCAAATGAAATATATACTAATGTATAGGATATTAAATCATATCTTGAAATGTAGAAGGTTTTTAACTCTTATCCTTAGGTATTAGATGCATTCCATATATCTATCTTGAATAGTGGCATTAAGATATATCTTGACTACCTAGGGCAGGTTCTCTCTACTGGAACTATAACTTTGGTGTTTAAATTCCTCATCCATGACCATCTCCTTGGCTTCCATGGCACATAGTACTCTAGATTCATACTTTGAGAGGATATACTAATCCTACTCTTGAGTGTAGAGTCGATGCAAATCCTCATCCACAAGACACATGTGGAAGGTTCTGAAAAAACCTATGAAGATTTTCCATTATATCATAGTATATGAACTAAATAGGGGATGTATCACACTATGTCATAATATAAACCTCTTCTTACCAAAATGATGAAAAAACACATAGTTATCTAGGAATATACTATGGCCACTGTCTCCTCATCATGAAATCTCAAAATGAAACTTCATGCTGCTAGATGAAATACAACTCTTTCAGGTTACTAAACTATCATGTCCCACACTTACAGCTTGTTTAAGTTTACACTCTATAATGAGGTCCTAGTTTACTATCTCAATGATAGTAGTCAAACAAAACACATTCACCTAAAATATTATGGTGTATACAATCCCACCCTCAAAAATTCTAGCTCAAGATATCTAATCTCCAAGGATATCAAGAACAAAACTTTGAATCTCCATGAAATGAGATAAATAATCTATAACATATATATTTTCATGTTCTTGGTTCATAAACACTCTATCTCAGTCAGATATTAGCATCTTAAGAAATAAATAATCATAAAAGGCTATTTATAAATCCCTCTAGACCATTACCTGATACTGGTCAGCCTATGTCAAAATATCCCACCATATTTTGGATGACCCTCAAAGAATGTACACTAAAAGATTGAACCTCATATCAGGAGGAATATCTTGATGGTTTAAGGTACATAACATGGCCTCTAATCATGACTCAGTAGCCTAAGGACTTTCATCCCCTAAAAATATGGTTGGATGATACTACTGAAACTCACGTGCCAACATCTCCATAGTCGGGGCAGGTCATGGGGCTCCTTGTATGGTCTACATAAATTATAGGAAAACCTTTCAAAACTAAGCATCAGTACCCATTTTAGGAATATCAGTGAGTTCCAATAGTTTCACTATAGGAGGTAATACTGGTGTCTTAGGTCCCACCACATCTAGAGCATGGTCATCACCACCCTCTTGGTGTACGGCCTGAGGTTGTTGTAGTGGAATATCTCAACAATTCCAAGAACACACCTCAAAAAAGATTCAATAATAGAATATTTTGCTAACAAAAGAATGGGATAGGTACAAGACATCCTATAAAAAGGTCAACAGCTCTCTTCCTGCTCCTAAATCTAGGTCTAAGTGAAATAAAAACCATAAGGAAACATGAGATACACTCCCAAGTACCCACTAATAAGATCATTTCAAGGTCAAGGTCCCATATATCATATCAAGGTTTCAGTATATAGAGTTTCAATTAAAATTTATAGAATAAAACACCATTTAGATGCAATTTTCATACCTATAAAACATAAATCATGTCATTTAAGAGTTATAATTCTATATTTCATATATATATATATATAATTGTTCTGTTAGATGAGTTACCATTCCCAAGTTATGAATTCAGATGATTTATAAGTTTCGATTGGAACATCATGTAACTGTAACAAATAATTTACAATAGTTAAATTATATGGATCACTATTACCAATTTATATAGGCACACACTCTTTAAATTTAAATCAGCATCCATTTAATGGAAACCAATAATGTTTTATCCCATGTAAACATGGATCCCATGGTTCAAACATACTATAATTGTAAAAATAACATGTCGCCATGAATATATATAAGAAACGCCATTTATATTAATACATACATTTTAATTAACCAATTGTTTATCCTTTTATGTAAGAAACGATGGAAAAATTTTAACCCAAAAATCAAGTAACTACAACATGTTGTAGGAAATGCACATGGTAAACTATGTATGGAATGGAATATGAATGAAATGTGAATCCTCAAGTGCCTATTATGATGTATGAAACAACAATTACTTGTTGTATCAGGATAAGGGAAAAAGATAACCTATGATAATAATAAATGATAAAAATTATCTGCATCACCCGATAAATAAATTAATACAACTATAATAGGCATAATCCAGAACATCAAGCCCCAACCAAAGTAATTTGTATTTTCCCTATATGTGGGTCAACTACTCTTAAGCATAGGATCATTAACAAATACCGATAAATTTTTAGTCTCTGTTCTACCAACCCAAAACACTAAGGAAAAAGTAAAATAAACCCTTGATAAAACTTTGTGATGTCATGGACCCAGCTCACTCATTAGTAACCGAACTCAGTTGGCCACATATACTCAAGCATGCCTCCTCATATTCTAGAGTCTTCTAACTAGCAGCAAGATTATATGATGATATGTTGGGGAGACTATACCCTCATGATTAGAGCATAGTATAACAGCGTAATAAAAGAATAAGCATCAGAAAAAGATATGATGATAAGGTAGCAGAATAAGTAAATCATCTTGATGTAATTGAAAAACTAGAACAAATAATCGTTGGACCATATTTAATATGATATAAAAAATTATTATCATGTGATAATGCTATAAAATAATGGTGAGATATGTGTGGAATATATAAATATTAATATATAACATGTCATACAAATATGAACAAAAGACACAAAAGTTATATCCACTGTCATTGTGAGAAAAATCTTCGTCCTCTACTCCCATGATCTATCCTAGCATAGGAAATCAGGCATCAAAAGTTTTACCCTTCCCTTTGTCCCTATATAAAATCATGAAGTCTCTTTGGGTACCAATCAGGGACCTGGACAAGCTGTATAGCACCCCTAATTTCAATTAAGTAACCATTAATTTATGTATTTAAATTATATTAAGTTTTTGGGTTAAGTTTGGGAAGGTTTAGAGATCTTTTAGAATGAATTTTGTGGTTTTCTATAAGAAAAAAAATTTGAGAACATTGTGGTAAAACCATGAAACTCATATATAAAACCATGAACAGTGAGACATAGGTTAAGGGTAAGGCACACAGGTTGCACACAGTTTTTCCAAAACGTGTGGAAGCCTAAGAGAAACCCTAAAACTTGAGCTAGTGGTCTTTGGCATGTCTAGTTCATGGTTTGTAAACCATGTAATCCAAACATGCTTGGTTCAACCCTTGATATAGTGGCTGGTGCATGGTCAGCGCACAATTTTCCTAACCATGCTACTAATCGTACACGGTTTAAAAACTAGATCCACAAAAAAGTGGATCTAGGTCGGTTTAATGTTTTAATACTTTTTTTTTCATCCAAAATAGAGATAACTTAGGATTTTTCCCTCTCAGAGTTTAGAGAACCTCTCCCCATCATTCTAGAGGTGATCTAAAGGCTTCTCTTAGTGATTTGAACCCGAATTCTTATGGTAATTCATTATTCTTTCTAGTCCTTGGTAATTTTTCGTAGATCTACTTACCTATCTCTCTCCTTTTCTTATATCTATGTCCATTTTGGATATATATAATTTTTTATGCCAAATATGACTATATTTGTCCTTTTTTATGGTAAAGGAAGATATCTAATGTGGGTTTTTGGAGTTTCAACCCGTTTCTATGGACTTTTTACTATTTTTTCCATTTTTCCAAGTTTTATTGAGGTGGGTGGAGTCACTATAGACTCATCCATTTAGAAATTGTTGGATTAGTTTAAAATTGATTGAACTGGTTGAAATTTATTGTGAAATTGGTGTGAAAATCATGGTAGAAATTTTCTTTAGTGATGGTTTTTAGTTTTGTGTGAAATTATGAAATTGTTGTGAAAAATGATTTAATAAAGGATTCAAAAATACTGATTTTAAAATAAATTCTTGGTGTTATTTATGGAAAAGTGGTTTTATAAAAATTCTGTTTTATCGAAATGGTTTTCTCATTGAAATGGTTTTTTCATCATTGTATTGGCATGGTTTTTGGGCATACTTGGTGATGTGTGTCCATATTGCATTATAAGGATTGGTTAAAATATAACCTTGTGCTCAATTACAAAGGTGTAATAAAACATGGTATTTAATTACCTTATGATGACTTGGTAGATCTACAATAAACCACTCATGATTAAGGAACTATCATAACAAAGCATGGATGTGTAGATGTGTAGATTTGTGGGTTGGACTGAGATATGCCAAAAAGAAAATATGAAATGGTTTTGAAGAACTTGTTTGGATTATTTTCTTGGGATCAATTATTGTTTTGAGAAAACTATGTTATAATGGAACTTTTATTATTTGGTTATAAAAAAATTATAGAAATTGTTTTATATAAACAATTTTTTAAAATGTGTTAACCAGTTCTATCCAAGTGGCGTGAGTAGGGAAGTCATTTGGTAAAATATACTGAGTTTTATTACTCACCCCTTCTTTGTAACTTTTGTGATTTTGAAGATTTTGTTTATCAAGACATGGAAAATTTTAAAGTATCACACTTCTCTAATTGTTTTAGTGATACTTGGGTTGTTTTTTGGAGTGGATAGTGGAGTAGGTTGGAGCTTTGAAGTTGTGGTTGTCCTTGAGTTTTTTTGGGTTGTCTTCTTGTTGTACACTTTGTTGTTTTGGTTTCTTCCATTATGGTACTATTTGTAGTAGTTTTGATATAAATGAAATGTTTAGTTTTATTTTATTAGTATCATTAATTATATAGTGGATTTTTTAATTATGGAATTTTGGGTTGGTTTTTTTATTTTCAATGGAAAAATCATACCCCATGTGTATTAAAGTCCTACGACATTTATTTCTAGAATTTGGTGTCTTGGGGATGTTTATTAAGGCCAATTAATGTTCCTATACCTTCTCAAGCTAATGAGAATAGGGGGTGTTACAAGTGGTATGAGTTTTTTTGTCCAAAAATAAATTTTAAACAAGTGATATCATCTTGGTCTTTCTGAATTTCAAGAGTAACAAGTGGTATTAGTCCTATTGGTCTTTGACATGGTATTAGTTTTTGGTTTTGGAGTTGAAATTAATCCTGGTATATTCCTTGTTTTAGGTTGGTAGAAAGGATTAGGATTTTCAGGACTTGAAATGTAAATCATAAAAAGATGTAACTAACATTTTTATGTTGAACTTCAAGTTACTAGGAAGTTGGGTACATTGGTTTTTTGGAGAAACTTATAGGATTTGGAATCTCATTTTCATGGGTTTATCTAATGCGAAAAACATGACATGAATTATATAAATGACTTACCAATAGAAGTACATATTTCATTTTGAGTAATGATTTGGTGAAATATGTTAATTTATGAAAAATATTGAAGTTATTTTCAAATGTGAGATTTTGAAAAGGCATGAAATGGGTATTTTGAAAATGGTTTGACTGTCAAAAGCATGGTGCAATTTTCAAAAATGGTTGAATGTGGAAAATATTGATTTTAGAAATCATTTTTGTGATGTGGTAGAAGTTTAAATTTTTATACTTTAGTTAATAGATAGTGATACTTATGGTGGTTGATATTTGTATAGAAAATGGCACCTGATAGGAATCGTAAAAACCAACTAGGAGAATCTTCTGAGAAAGTGGTTGCACCCGATCTACAAGTAAACCAAATATTGTTTCAGAGTATTGTATACGTGTTTTTGGTTGTGGATAGTGGGCCTAGGAGGGATGATCCAAGTCAAGTGTATCAATCCATCCAGTTTTAGAAACAGAATCCACCCATATTTTAGGGTGATTTAGAACTAGAGAAGGTAGAGGTGTGGCTGAATATGAAGAATTGTATCTTCAATTTCATTGGCACACTACTAGAGATTAAATTAAAGTTGGTGAGTTATATGCAGGAAGATATTTCAAACTAGTGGTGGGACTTAGTTGTTCAGGATAAATTAGAACACGGCCTTTCATGGGAAGATTTTGAGTTCTTTAACAAAAAAATTCTATTCTCATACATTCTGAATTCAATGAATGAAGGAATTATTCAGCATGAAGTAGGAAAATATCTATATCATTGAGTATGTGCTTAAATTTATGAATTTAGTGTTCTTTTCACCAAAAGTTACTCCTAGTGCATCCTTGAAGGTACACATCTTTGAATTGGGTATTAGGCTGGAGATTCGCTCAAATATTTTTGTGTTATGTACTACGGATTATACTAAGATATTAAATAGAGAAATGGTAGCTGAAAGGGACATCGCAGGAGCTATGGCTAGAGGAATTTTGTTGATACCTACAGGAAATGGTGGGAACTCTAATGATGGGAGCAAGAAAAAGAGGGACACTTATTTCCAAGGTGGGATCATGAATCAAAATCAAATGGATGGATTGGTGAATATTCCTCCATGACCAAAGCGATATCCTGGACCTTTTCAATGTGGTTAGTTTTACCACATGAAATGAGTGTGTATATCACTGCCCAGAGCATGCCACAGTTGCAACAAGATGGGTAATCTTCGGTGAAATTGTCCCAGTACTCCGAGGTCAGGTGTTTGGTAAACTTCGTAGGTGTCACAGGCATCAAATGCTTTGATGGGACAATAGAAGCATAATCAATCTTGTCAGTATAATAGATCTATCCATGGTAATTCTAGGAATACCATGACTTCTCATCCAGTGAAATCTCATTGGGGAAATAAGGAAAAAACTGCAGCGACAAAGAAATTATTTGGATCTGACCAGGTTATTATGGATGATCAGTTTGGACCATTTATGATATGAGGTATGATTATTTTTAATTATACCCTTATACATGATTTTTTTGATACAAGTGCATCTCATTACTTTATTTATTCTCATTTGGATTATTTTATGATTTTTAAATTAGATATTATCCTTTTTGTGATTAAACTTCAAACTCTTCTTGGTCAAATAGAGTGTTAAGCCTTTATATCTATAGCATGTTCTATAATTGTTGATGGATCTGAGATGAAATGTTATTTCTATATGCATGATATGGATGTCTATGATATAATCCTATGTATGGATTGGTTGAAAATGTTCAAGGATCACATCGATTTTTATACACGATGAGTCAGTTTTAAAATAGAAGATGGAGTCAACCATCTCTTTTGAGGAGACCGACATGTAAAGGAAGGTGAAACAGGATTGTTCACACAAGTATTTGGAATGATCTTGTACCAGTTGGAAATGTTATATTTGGAATCAATATAAGAGATCAAGGATGGAAGTTTTCATGTAGTTTTTGATCAGTATCCTAATGTTTTTTCTGATAATTTCTTAGGGTTACTGCCTATAAGGGAAGTGGATTTTACGATTGATCTCCTCCTATGGACCAATATTATTTCTCTTCTATCCTATAGGATAGAACTTATATAATTAAGGTAGATTAAAGTGTAGTTCTAAGAGTAGGAAAGAAAAGGGTTCATTTGGATGAGCACATCTATGTGGGAAGCACCAGTCTTGTTTGTGAAAAATATGGATGGAACTCTACAGCTATGTGTGGATTATTTTAAGCTTAAAAAATTATGATAAAGAATCGTTATCCACTTCCATGTACTGATGACCTGTTCAATCAATTAAGAGTATATAAATGGTTATCTTATATTGAATTGTGATCAGGTTATCACCAATTGTGGGTTTAGAAAGATGATATTCTAAAGACAACATTATAAAGTAAATATTACCATTATTAATATGTGGTAATGTCTTTCGGTCCTAAAAATGCACCAGTGGTCTTTATGGAATTGATGAATTGAATATTTCATAGGTATCTGGGTTCTTTCATTATGGTGTTTTTGGATGACATATTGGTGTATTCAATGACAAGGGTTGAGAATGAGAAACATTTGGGGATAGTGTTGGGAATCTTAAGGGATCATCATCTATATAAAAAATTATAAAAGTGAGATTTTTTTGATACAAGAGGTTTTCTTCCTTGGCCATGTAAACTCTGAAAAATGTTTTTTATGGATCAAGAAAAGTTGAGGTTATGATCTCTTGGTAACCTCTAAAGAACGTCTTTCAGAAATGTAGTTTTCACAGATTGGCTGGTTATTATCAATGCTCTATGCCTGAGTTTTGAGGATTAACTTCACCTATGACAGCTTTGAAAAAGAATAATGTTCCATTCCAATGGAATAAGGAATTCCTGAATTATTTTCAAGATCTTAAAGTTCAACATACATCAGCACCAATAATGATTTTTCTGGAATCAAGACAAGGGTACGTGGTGTATTGTGATGCTTCAAGATATGGGTTGGGATGTGTTCTCATGCATAGAGATCATGATTTTTCATATGGCTCAAGGCAGTTACAATCACCTGAGAATAATTACCCAACACAAAATTTAGAGCTCGTTGTCATAGTCTATTCTTTGAAGACTTGGCATCATTACCACTTTAGTGAGAAATTTATTCAGTTTACAGATCATAAGAGCTTGAAACATATTTTCACACAAAGGACATGAATCTGAGGCAAATAAGATGGATGGAATATCTCCAAATGTTTTAATTTGACTTTATTTATAGATTAGGAAAAGGAAATTTGGTAGCAGATGCATTAAGAAGAAATTCATATGCTTATTTGGAAAAAGAAGCTTCAGATGAGTCACATTTAATGTCAGTTCTAGCCAACATTCACTTGGAATGTGCAGATTGATGTTAAGTAGCTGCCTTATTTCCTATTTCATTTTTTCCTGATTTAGTGATGATGATTAAATAGGCATAGAATTTTGATGTAGAATTTGGGGATATGGGGTCAAAACTCAATGGTGGGGAGGCCATTGGGGGGTGGAACTTAGATGATAGTTTGGAGTTATAGTTCAAAAATTAGAAGGTCGTACCTATGGATTGTTAGGAAAAACATAATCATGCTTACCACCATTCATGATGGGTTGTTCATCTTAGAATATAAGAGATTTATAAGGCTTTGAAAGCATAGTTTTGGTGGGTTGTTATGAAAAGGAAAGTTTATGAGTTCTTTTTGAGATTCTTAACTTATTAGTAGGTTAATCTAGAGCATCAACGACCAGCAGGTATGTTGCAGACTTTACCTATTCATATATGGAAATGGGAATAAATAGAGATAGATTTTATAATGGGTCTCCTGAGAACAGTTCAGAAACGTGATTCCATATGGGTGATAGTGTATTGCATCACCAAGTCATCTCATTTCATTCCAATTCGTGAATCTCATACGGTGGAGGACTTGTCAAAAATATATATCCAAGAAGTGGTAAAAAATGGTGTACTAATTTCAATCATATCAGATAGAGATTTGAGGTTTATATCTCATTTCTAGAAATCCTTATAGAAATCCCTTGGGTTATAGTTTACAATGAGTATGGAATATCATCCTTAGATGGACGAATAATCTGAACGAATGATACAAACACTAGAAGACATGTTATGGGATTATGTAATGGATTTTGGTGGCTCATGGGAAGACCACATATCGTTGGTGGAGTTATCATATAACAACAGCTATCAAGACTTGATATAAATGGATCTGCTTAAAGTATTGTATATGTTTCCTTGTTGTTCTTCACTTTATTTGGTGGAAATAGGTGAGACTTCACTAGTAGGGACAAGCCTTGTCCCAGAAACAATTGAGAAGATTTAGTTGATTAGAAAATGGATGGATACATATTAGAGTCATTCTAAATCATATATGTATCATCGTCGATGGTCATTTTCATTTGTGGTGAGTAATCATGTGTTCTTGAGGATCTCTCCAAGGCTTGGACATCGACGTTTTGGGAAGCAAGGCAAGTTTTCTACTTGATACATAGTCTCTTTTGAGATTTTGGAATGGGTTGGTGAAGTTTCATATTAGTTGTCATTGCCACCACAATTCAGTTTTTTGCATAATTTGTTTCATGTATCTCAGTTGAAAAAGTATCATCCTGATCCTGACCTTGTGATTTTATGGGATCGTGTTGAACTAGAGTTGGATGCTTCATTGGTGCATATTCCAATGGGGGTTGTTGATAAGAAAAGGAATGTATTTTGTGAAAAAATTATCAGTCTAGTGTAGGTTTAATGGAAACATGGACTAATTCAAGAAGATAATTAGAAACAAGAGAAATAAATGAAAGGTAAATGGATGGAAATCTTTTAGGGTAGTGATAGTTTTATTCTTTCTAAGTAAGGAAAGTCTAATGGTGGGGAGAAAGTAGAACCCCCAGTTTCAAGAAGTAACCCTTCACTTATGTATTTTAATTATATAATGTGTTTGGGTTAAGTTTGGGAAGGTTTGGGGACCTTTTGAAAAAAAGATTGGGGGTTTTCTATAGGTGTACAGTTTTAGAACAGTTTGGGAAAACCATGAAACTATTACAGGAAACTGTTCACAATGAGATAGAGGATAAGGGGAAGGGGCACGGGCTACACACGGTTTTTCCAAATTGTGCAGAAGCTTAGCAGAAACCATGAAACTTAAGATAGTGGGATTTGGAATAGCTAGTGCATGGTTTGGAAATTGTGTGAGCCAACCATAACAGGTTCAACCGTTGAGTCCGTAGTTGGTGCACGGTTGTTGCATAGTTTTCCTAACCGTGTGACTAACCATGCACGGTTTAAAAACTACAACCACAAAAATTGGATCTTGGTCAATTTAATGTTTAATGCCATTTTTCCCTAAAATGGTCCTACCTCAGTATTTTTTCCTATGAAAGGTTGGATAACCTCTCCCCATCATTCCTAAAGTGATCTAAAGTCTTCTCTTGGTGATTTGAAGCCAGATTCTTGTGAGAATTCATCGTTATTGCTAGTTCTTGGTGGTTTTTCTTAGATATACTTCTCTATATTTCTTTATTTCTTAGGTATATGTATGTTATGGATATATCTACGTTTTTTATTATAAATATGATTATATTTGGCCTTTTTGGTGGTAGGGGAAGACATCTAAGGTGGGTTTTTTGAGTTTCAACCTGTTTTCGTGGATGTTTTCATGTTGTTTTCTATTTTATCAAAGTTTTCATAAGGTAGGTGGCTTCACTCTTGACTCTACAATTTAGAACTGATTGGATTATTTTTATATTGATTAAATTGATTTAAATTTATTTTGAAGTTGTTGTGTAAATAATGGTAGAAACCTTCTTTATTTATGGATTTTGGTTTTGTGTGAAATTGTGGAATTTTTTTACAATGTGTTTTGATAAATGATTTTAAAATGTTGATTTTAAAATAGTTTCTTTGTTTCATTTATGGAAAAAGGTTTTAAATAAAAAGATTATTTTATTTAAAAGGTTTTGACATTGAAATGGTTTTGGAACGATTGTATTGGCATGGTTTTTGGGCATACTTGGTGGTGTGTGTTCATATTGCATTATGAGGCTTAGTTGAAATATGACCTTGTGATCAGTTCTAATGGTGTAATGGAACATGGGATTTAATTACCTTATGATGACTTGGTATATTGATAAAAACCTCTCATGATAATGGAACTGTCATAATAAAGAATTCATGTGTATATATATGGATTTGTGGATTCGATTCAGATATGCCAAAAGGAAATATAAAATGGTTTTGAAGGACTTGTTTGGATTCTTTCCTTCAAATTTATTATTATTTTGAGAAAATAGTTTAACAATAGAACTTTATAATATTTATTTATAATTTTATTGTATAAATTGTTTAATATATACTATTTATAAAATGTTCTAACTAGTTCTACCCTAGTGGCGTGAGTAGGGAAGTCATTGGGGAAATTTACTGAGGTTCATTACTCATCCCTTCTTTGGAACATTGGTTCTTTTACATATGTTTTTATAAATAAATGGGAAAAGGTAAAGTATCACACTTCTCAAGTGATTATTATTGATAATTGGGTAGTTTTTTGGAGTGGGGCATGGATAAGGTTGGAGCTTTGGAGTTGTTGTTGTACTTGAGTTTTGTTGGGTTGTCTTCCATTGTACACTTGGTTATTTTGTGATCTTATGTTGTGGCACTATTTGTTTTAGATTTTATATAAATGAAATGTTCAGTTTTATTTTATTATTATCATGCATCATATGGTAGGTTTTTTTTGTTATTTTATGTTTTGTTGGTTGTTTTATTTTTAAATGGAAAATTGGCACCTGTGTGTATTGAATCCCTCTAGCATTTACTGCAATACTTTGGTGTCTTGGGGTGTATATTAAGGTTAATTAATGATTTTATGCCTTCTAAATCAAATGATAATAGCAGGGATGTTATAAGGTGTGAGTAAACTCAACAGGATGCCACCAATGGTTTAAATAACAATACAATCTATGCATAATAGTTGTACCAGTATAAAGGTATGATAGAAATAATGTTGTAAATAATAAAGTGATACAACCCAATTTACAAGTGTATATTGTGATAAGTAATCTATAATGATGGGAAATTGTATACAAGAGTAAGCATCATCTATGGTATACACCACGCATATCAAGTATTAGGCCTACGAGGGTCGGGATCCAAGTCCATTGACTAAGGTGTCCTCTCAAGTCTATGGAACTCATCCATATAAAACTCAGTATAATGTAGGCCTACATGAGATAAGAACCCAAGGCTATACCAAAGGAATACACTTTTATATCATCTATCACATCCATAGAAAACTCAAGATATACTTTTTTGGATCCCAAGGAGCATGTCTAAAGAGGTCCAAGAAAGCTAGATCCAAGGTAATAATTCAATGCATCCAATATAAATGAAACATCGGTGTTATACCATGATGGCGATGCCATACGAAATTATCCATAATTAACCATTTTATATAAATGATCAAGATTCCATGTTAGTTTCCATTACCTTTATGAATTTAACTCATCACATTCATTTCATTGGTAAATTCACTTATAAGTAATAAGAGGAGGGGGCATGTTAATGTCCAAGACCTTTTGACAACTTAGTTCATCACATAATAATCATTGATCAATTCACTCAAAAGTGTTAAAAGAGTGTCCATATTAGTGTCCATTCCCACTTATCAATCATTAAAATTGATATTCATAAGTCAATATATCATCCAACTCATTTTATAAATCCCAATTAAACCATTTCATCATCACATTAATTTATAACTAAAATGTGATATAAGTGGTATTTAACCTTTAATATTCCCATTTAATTCACAAATGTATTCCTATCATGGGTGGAAATATCACCTCATCCAAATGGGTGACATATTCATAGGCATTTAAAAAAACCCATCTCAAGGGGTGGTTCAGGTTGAGGTCGGAAACCTTCCACCATTTCAAGGGGTATATAGTGTATTATGACATGTTTTGCAACATTTAAGTTAATGTATTAATAATTTTATAATTAATTCATAGAGGTTATATTATGAGGAACTACGATATGATCTATTAGCATCAAGAATTTAAGGTAGAAGGTATAGTCCACCTACCTTAGATGAGTAGAAGATTCCTCATCTATTATTGGCCTTTAATTCATGATAGAATGGAAGAAACCAAAGAAATGTATGAATACCCTGAAAATAGGGAATATTATATTGCATGAATTTAGTCTTCCATAAAATTATATAAACCATTAGAATAAGTAAGATGATTGAAGAGCTTACTATTACACATCCAATGAGACCAATGGTGATTGATTCTGAACTCAAATAAAGGAGATACCAAAATCCCTAGGAGGAGAGGAGAGAGGCTTTATGCGTGGGGTGGATATAAAAAATGGGAAAATAAAAGTGAGATTAACCTTTAAAATGTAGATATAAATATACTTTTCACTCATTTTTAATAGGTGGATGTTTTGATTTTATGGTTTACCAAACCATGTTCCAAACCATGCAAGATCACTACCAAAGTTGAACTAACTGTTCATGGTTTGCACATGGTTTTCTTAACCATGCGCACATTGTGTGGATACCTTATGTAACACACCTTCACCAAATCACATGACTATGTGGCCTAACTCACATGGTTTTCCAAACTATTCTCCTCTATATATAGGTTTCACAGCTACTATTAACCATGCACCAACTGTGCACCTCAGGATGTTTCTCTAAAAATCGGATCTCTGAGCTCTGAAAAAGCATAGGAAACTCTCAAACCCTTCCTTAAAACATTAAGTACTTCCATTATAATAAAATAATAGGTTTATACAGAAATTTAAAGGTTATATACCTTATAAGAAAAGTTTGGATCTTACATTATTCATTAGAATAATGTATTTTAAATAAAAAAAATTAATTTTTTAAACCTATAAAGTGGTTTCCAAAGCCTAAAATACATTTTCATATTTTAAAAACAATTATTCATGAATAAGAAACTTTTCCTTATCCAAAATAATATAATTTTAGTTTGTTTGTTTCTTAAACTTCTAAATGTTAAACATGAGGCCCTAAATGTCAAATACCATGGTTTAAACCCATGGTAAGGCCAAATGTTTTTAATTTCTACATTAACTAATGTACAAGGTATATGTTTTGAAATTAATAAAAAATACCCCCTAATTTTATCTAAATACCCAACCATTATCTAATTATTCTCCACTCAAAACCCACTTAGCATGGTTTTTCTCTCATTTTCTCTATTAAGAGACTTTGGGAGGAAACTTAGGTAGATAATATTTTCAAACTGTATCTTTTTTTAACTCTCAAAGTCAGTCCAAAGAATTTTTTTCATGATACTTAGTAGGGTAAAGTTTCCATGACCATCATCTAAATTTTTCTTTCAAGATCCCAAATACAAAGTATCTAAGGAGTTTGTATTCAATATTTTATACAGGGCATAACAAGGTAAGTTTTTCTGTGAATTTTTCTTTATTTATATTTTGAAATTCATATGAATTCCTTTACATATCCATTTATAATGATATTAAATTTCATTATTACATGATTTTATTATGAATAATAAATTTTCATTACCTCTTATTATACCACCCTTATTGTAACACCTGAGACTTTTATGAGAAATATATTGTTTTTATAAATCATCAAAGGAATATTTCACTACACACAACACTAGCTTGGCTTACTTTACACGCAATCGCAACCTTCCTCGATAGCTTGTGTCGTACGTAATACTGAGTTTCACTAAACAACGATATGCTATTAAAATATTATTAAAACTAGCCGTTATGAATAGTAATAACCACTTTTTAAAATTTTGTAAATTTTATTTTTCAAAATGGACTTCATTTTTGGATTCAGAATATTGAAATTATCCCAGGGTGAAATTTTGGTATTTTTCTGAAAACTTTCAATTTTTGATGAATAGTGAAAACACTGGGTTACTATTTAAAAACCGACTTTTTATTTAAATAATTATTTATTTTATTTAAATTTATTTTAGGTTAAAATTGATACATAATACCTATATATGTTCAATAAAATTCATTGGAATCATTTTATAATAATTTTAGATATATAAAAATTTTATTGAACTTTTCACCGTCTTTTACCCACCTCCTAGGAGAATTTGCAAATTTACATAAAACTTAATTTTACCGCTTCTGTGAGTGAAATTTAGAAAATCCGAGAGACACGGTTAATATCAAGTACAAAAATATGGTTCAATGAGATGAAAATAATTTTTGGTGAATAGTAACTTTTTAATTTTTTTACCACAGTTAAAAGTAAATAGGGAAATTAAGGGTAAAAATGTTATTATTATTACCATAACACATGTCCTGATTCTATTGGATAAGTGTAATTCGACTAAAAACAACCTTAGGAATAAAATATTAACATTTAGGCCCACATGGATTAGATTAGGACATTTATTATTAATTTATTTAAAGAAGGGTTAAAATAGTTAAAATCAATGTTTAATAACTAAATAATTTTTAATATTGGGTTATACATAAGATAAATTCAACTATAAATATTAATTATAAATCTAAAACGCTTTCCTACATAATGGTATTTTATTTTTAATTTTTAGAAAATAAATAATTTAATTTATTTATGACACAATGATGATGCAGTAATTATCTTATTAATGAAATATTGACATAATTGATGTTATAAATACCCAAATAAATGTAATTTGAGACTTTTTATGAATTAAAATAATTTTATAGGTTAATATGACATGTTAGTATTGCTTTGATTAACTCTTTTCGAACTAATATTTCTGTTATGATTTTTACAAAAATCAATTACCAAATAGTGTCAAAATGGACATAAAATAGTTTTTAAAACAAATATTATATTATTAATTGTTATTTTAATCCTAAAAATCTAAGTTTCGGCCAAATGACTTAGATAAGGTTATATATATTAATAATAAACAACTTGGGGTTCTTTTGTCTTGTTATAGTAAGTTTATTAACCTTATAGTGTAAGAAAACAAGAAGACACGGTAAAAGTAAAATTATTTAACTTAAAGTTAAATCTAAATGATAAGGTTAAAATAGAAACCTAAAATTGTCTAAATTCTATTGGATGAGATTATTTCGACCCATCCCCACCTTATCTTCTAAATAAATTAATTTGGAGCTATTAAAAACCGAATATGACTTTATAATAAAATAATATTTTTAATTTTTCCTAAGGTGCCCCTCTCGTCCCTTGTAAAAGGGCACCTCCTCCCTCTCTTCCTCACACCACTTTGAGCCTTCAATCTCGTCCAAACCCTACCAAATTATCTTCTCCACTTCCCTAGAAACATCCTAGAGGTCCTTTTCTTCATCAAAGACCAATTTCAGTGCCCTAAGAGGAGGTATCAAAGAGGCGATTCAAAGAAGAGGTAATGTCTATTACCGATTCTTTCAACTTTATTTCTTCTTCCACTTCTTCTTCTTTAGTTGTTTAATTATGAAGTAATAACATCAGTATAAATCATATACTTATATGTTATTATAATTATGAAACAACCATATTTCACCATCTATCCATCCTATGGAAAATGAAATCACCGCACGTGCATACATACGGAATACCGTCTCCACGCCGTGGTGTAATCTATTTTCCACCACCACCTTACTTGGATGGGTATAATGGTGCAAATAAATTACTATATATGATTATTGTAAAGTTTTATTGATTCTAAAATAGTATACATACACTCCAATACAATTCCACGATCATGGGAACAATATCATCGCTCGTGCGTACGTACGGAATACCGTCTCCACGATGTGATGTGACTCATTCTACATGATCTTCATTGAATAGTGATTATATAAATGAATTGAATGAATAAATATGATATATAGTACACTAATACCATTTTTGAAATGAGGTATCTATAACCTAGAGAAAATAATAAGAATTTATTCGACAAAACACGCATAAGAACAAAAAGTAATAAACACTCGAATAACAAGTAGCAATGAAATATTACTAATAAGAAGCTAAGAATATGACCATATATGATATCATAACAATGAGTGTGATTATGTACTAAGTCAATGACATTATTTGAATCATTATACAGGAGGTTCGAACACTTACGAAGAAAATCGGACCTAAGGTAAGGGAAAATATCACAATCTCATTTTTATCCGAGATTGTTTATACTTTGGTATTTACTGGGGTGTATTTTATCATCCACATCCATGTATTCTCAATATGTAATATTATTTCCATCCACCTAAAATTTTTTAAATCCAATTTTACCCTTCAGTGAGTTTTTAGTAAAATATATGAAAGGAATCCTTTGTCGTTTTTCGTACGAGGTACTTTTTGACGTTTCCGAAAAAAGTACGAGAATAATGTTTTTTTAACTTATACGGCATGAATGGATTTTTAAAACATTATTTCCAAGAAGCTTCCTTTACAAGTTTTCAAATTTATTTTTAATCAAATTCTTTTAGTTTAAAATTGTATGACATGTTAAGAAAGGAATATGTTTTTGAAGTAGAAAATATATTTTCCTCAAGAATGGAGTTCAAGTGTTTTATCAAAATTATTTTCCATCTAAGATAATATAGGGTTCTGTTTCTATCCCTATTATTACATTTATTTGATTATGTTGTGATGGAATTAGTTTTATGAATTCCTTTATCTTATATGAATTGTTTTATGATGTCATGATGTTTAAGAATCCCATTTTTATTACATGGGTTATGCAATGATGTATGATTTATGATTTTGTGGCACACATAAGAATGGTATCATTATGAGATGGGTGGGACCTATATCTCCCTCCAATTCATTGGGTAAATATTTATATCTCATGAGATAGACATGACTGGAACGGCAGGTTAATCCAGTTCAGTGAAACAGGACTGAAACGAGGAGTGAACTCGGTTCAGAAATGGACTTTGTCCACTAAGATAGTCTTGTCTATGAGTCTTGACTACTAAGAAATGATTCTCTATGATTATGTGTTTATGCCACAAATTTTCATGTTTTAAGTTATGATTATTGGGATTACATTTCACTTCTATGATTTATCCCATGATATGAAATTATGATTTCTTTTGCAGGTTAAGATTTCCAAAATGTTATGTTCTTATGAATATGATGTGATTGATTTTTCTTTTGTTTACCCTTACTGAGCATTTGAGCTCACCCTTTTGTATGTTTTCTTTTCCCCAGGTCAGGAATACGGTTATTAAGTAGGATATGCCAAAAGGGACTCTAGATATGATGAAATAAATGGGAGACAATGTATATGCTTTATGAACTAGTTGTTTATGTTACCCAGTTTCTAAAGACACTATACCTATACGGTCCTTTCATGGTTTTGTTATATGTTGTAATATGTGTGATTCAATTTTGATGTATTAAGAATGTATGTAAAGTATGGGTCATTATAGTTGGTATCAGAGGAAAGGAATAGTCAACCTTTGGAAACTAGGATGTGAAATCATTAGTAAGAAACCTAAGGATATGTCTAAGCATAGAACACAATATTAGTGTTTTAGAAATGGCCATGAATAACCTATGATAAGACCTTAAGTGTAAAATTTTATTCTTGATTATGTGGTTTTACAATTGTAATTATTGTTTCTCAAACTATTCTTCTTGGTTTTAGTCAATGGCTGGAACCCATAGGAACCGTGTTAATGAAGAATGCGACGGGCAATGCAATGATTGTCCCCCTGAGTAACCAAATGTTATGGGAGCTGGAATGAAAAATCTTATAATCATGCTCGCACAACTTTATCAAGCTATGAATCATGTAGGACTTCCAAACGAGCAAAGTAATGAGCAAAATTCTGTTAAATCCTTCATGAGGCAGTGTCCACCTTCATTCAGTGGGTCTTCTAATTCATTAGTGTCTGAACAATAGATCAGTACCACTGAAAAGATATTTTCAGTTCTTCAATGTTCTGATCATGATAAATTCATCTTAGCAGTGTATTGTTTGGAAGTTGATGTTGATCAATGGTGGAATATTATTAAGAATACGAGGCAAAGGGATGAAATTGAGTCCATGGAATGGGACGAGTTCAAGAACTTATTTTACAATAAGTACTTCCCTCGTATTCATTGAAAAAAGATGGAAAAGGAGTTTCTTGAACTGAAGCAAAAGGATGATGAATATGTTGGTACCTATGAAGCAAATTTTACAAGACTTTCAAGGTACGCTTCCGGAATTATTATCCAACCTGAGAGTAAGATCGATCAATTATTTAGTGGCTTAAAACCAAGTCTTCGAAGGGCGTTAGCCATAAGGGACTTCAATAGCTACGAGGAAATCGTTCGATGTGCTCTCAAAGTTGAGATAGAGATTGGAGTAACCCATCAGTCATATGGGTTTGATAAGAAGAGGAAAATTGAATTCAAAGGAAAATCTAAAGATCACACTGAAAAGAAGATGAGTTTTCCCTTATGCTCAAAGTGTGGAAAGAAACATGGAGGAAATTGTCTTAAGGAGACAAGAAAATGTTATAAGTGTGGAAAAGAAGGTCATCGGGTGATTTAATGTTGAAATAATGGGAAGAAAATGTCTAATGATGAAAACAAAGGAAGGGATACACAGAATGAACCTACTACACTTCAATGTTTCAAGTGGAAGAAGATGGGGCATTATTCCAATCAATGCCCAAATCCAAGGGTTGATAATGATGATTGACATCAACAAACTCTTAAGGCTAAAGACAAAGGAAAGTCACATGCAATTACTATTGGTGATGTGGAGTACGACAATGAAGTGGTGATAGGTACACTTACCATCCACTCTAAAGTAGAAAATGTTTTATTTGATTCTGGATCCACCCACTCTTTTATTTCTGAAGAATTTTCTAAGGGTATCACCATATTACCTCAACAATTAGATGTTGAGTTAGCTGTGACAACTCCTAATGGCACAATAGTCACATCAAAAGTTTATAATTCTTCTCCAATTGATGTTTGTGGGAAAGTGATTCCTACAAATCTTGTGATCCTTCCTATAGTGGAATTTGATGTGATTCTTGGCATGGATTTGCTTTCTTTATATGGAGCTCATATCAATTTCCAACGAAGGGAAGTCATATTTCATATTCCAGATCAATCTATGATCGTCTATCGATGGAAGTATGAACATAACCTTCCAGTGGAAATTTCTTCCATCTTATGGATCTTGATTCCACTAAATGAAGGTTATTTATCTCAAATGGTTTGTGAGAAACTCATGATTAAGAATATTCCCATTGTACGGGAGTTTGACGATTTCTTTCCAGAGGAATTGTCGGGTCTTCCACCAAATCGTGAAGTTGAGTTTTCAATAGAACTCATACCGGGTGCTTTGCCTATTTCAAAGACACCTTATAGAATGGCCCCAATTGAGTTGCAGGAATTGAAGAAGAAACTCCAAGAGAATCTTGATAAAGGATTCGTATGCCCTAGTGCATCACCTTGGGGAGCACATGTTCTATTTGTTAAGAAGAAAGATGGATCAATGAGACTCTGGATTGATTATCGAGAACTTAACAAGATCACTATCAAGAAAAAATATACTCTCCCACGCATTGATGACTTATTTGACCAACTACGCGGAGCTCAATACTTTTCCAAGATTGATCTTCGTTCAGGGTATCATCAATTAAGGGTCAAAAGGGAGGATATACCAAAGACGGCTTTCCGTACAAAGTATGGACACTATGAATTTATAGTGATGCCATTTGGTCTTACTAATGCCCCTGTTATCTTAATGGATCTGATGAATAGAGTCTTTAGAGACTATCTTGATCAGTTTGTGTTAGTCTTTATAGATGATATTCTTGTCTATTCAAAGATAAAGGAAGAACATGAAGATCACTTGAGAATTATATTGAAGACCCTCAGAAAGGAGACGCATTATGCCAAATTTACCAAGTGTGAATTTTGGCTTCAAAAAGTTGCATTTTTGGGTCACATAATCTCAAAAGAGGGGATATCTATCAATCCATCAAAACAGAGGTTATCGAAAGATGGTTGAGACCAACAACAGTAACTGAGATCCGAAGTTTCTTGGTTTGGCTGGATATTATCGACGTTTTGTGAAAGATTTTTCACGATTATCTAATCCAATCACCAAGTTGACTCGGAAAGGATTTAAGTTTGTTTGGACGGAGGAATGTGAAAAGAATTTCAAGGAGTTGAAAAGAAGGTTATCCAGTGTACCTATGATCACACTTCCATGTAGTGGATAAAGGTTTGTGATCTACAGTGATGAATCCAAGAAGGGATTGGGGTGTGTTCTTATGCAAAATGATATGGTGATAGCTTATGCCTCACGACAGTTGAAAATCCATGAGCAAAATTACCCAACTCATGATTTGGAGTTAGCTGCGGTAATCTTTGCATTAAAGATTTAGAGGCATTATCTTTATAGAGAAAGGTGTGATATTTATACTGATCATAAAAGTTTAAAGTATATTTTCACACAAAAGGAGCTGAAAATGTGCCAAAGAAGATGGTTGGAGCTGATTAAGGATTACGACTGCTCAATTCAATACCACCCTGGGAAAGAAAACAAGGTGGCAGATGCATTAAGTTGACAAGACCATGCTAGCTTATCCATGATGAGGATCACAAAATATCCAATATTTATGGATTTACAAAGGATGGATCTTGGAATTATAATGGAAGGGTAAAATCTTATCTTTCTCAATTGAATGTTCAACCATCTATACTTTTGAAGATTAAAGAGGCACAGAAAGAAGATGTAGAATTACAAAAGAAGGTGAGAAATATTCCTGAATTCAACCTTGATTGTGATGAGATAATAAAGTTAAGGAATTGGGTTTGTGTTCCTCCCATCCCAGAATTAAAGAAGGAGCTGCTGGATGAGGCTCATAGTTCTTCATTCTCTATTCATCCTGGAAGCATGAAGATGTATAGGGACCTGAAAGAGTACTTCTGATGGGATGGCATGAAAAGAGATGTTGTTGAATATGTCTCTCGATGGTTGGTTTGTCAGCAAATTAAAGCTGAGAGATAGAAGTCCAAGGGGATGTTACAACCATTACCCATACCAGAATGGAAATGGGAAAACATCACTATGGACTTTGTCACTGGACTTCCAAAAACATCCAAAGGAAATAATGCTATCTGGGTCATAGTTGATCGTCTTACAAAGTCGGCACACTTCATTGCTATTAGAGAGGATTTATCTCTGGATCAGCTTTCCAGGATATATGTAAAGGAAGTGGTAAGATTGCATGGAGTACCACTTTCTATTATATCTGATAGGGATCCGAGGTTTACCTAGAAGTTATGGTGAAGTCTTCAGCATACTCTGGATATATATTTGAGTTTCAGCACTGCTTATCATCATCAGACAGACGGCCAGTCTGAGAGAACAATTCAAACTCTAGAAGATATGCTGAGAGCTTGCTCTATGGATTTCGAAGGTGGTTGGGATCAACACCTACCTTTGGTGGAATTTTCTTATAATAATAGCTTTCACTCCAGTATTTAGATGGCTCTTTATGAAGCTCTCTATGGAAAGAAATGCAGAACTCCAACTTGCTGGGATGAAGTTGGGGAAAGAAATCTATTAGGACCTGATCTTGTTGATGAGATGGCAGAAAAGGTCAGATCTATTCAACAACACATAAGAGCAACTCAGAGTCGACAAAAAATTTATGCCGACAACCGATGAAAAGACCTAGAGTTTGAAGTGGGTGATAAAGTGTTCTTACGAATATCTCCCTGGAAGAGGGTCATGAGATTTGGAAAGAAGGGAAAGTTGAGCCCTAGATATATCGGTCCTTTTGAAATTCTGGATCGTATTGGGAAGGTAACTTACCGATTGGTGCTTCCACCAAATCTCTCCCAAGTTCATGATGTGTTCCATGTATCTCTCCTGAGAAAGTACATATCTGATCCTTCACATGTACTCAGCTCAGAAGTTGTACTGCTGGAACAAGATCTTTCTTATGAAGAACAGCCGATAGAGATTCTCGATCATAGCAAAAAAAGTCCTACGAAACAAGACCACTCTCTTGGTGAAAGTTTTATGGAGGAACCACCAATTAGAAGAAGCTACATGGTAGATTGAGGATATTATTAGGGAGAGGTATCCTCATCTGTTTGTTACAAAGTGACGAATTTCGAGGGCGAAATTCACTTAAAGAGGGGTAGAATGTAACACCCGAGACTTTTATAAGAAATATTTTGTTTTTATAAATCATCAAAGGAATCTTTCACTACACACAACACTAGCTTGGCTTTCTTTACACGCAATCATGACCTTCCTCAATAGCTTGCGTCATACGCAATACCGAGTTTCACTAAACAACGATATGCTATTAAAATATTATTAAAACTAGCCATTATGAATAGTAATAACCACTTTTTGAAATTTTGTAAATTATATTTTTAAAAATTGACTTCAATTTTGGATTTTTAATATCAAAATTATCCTAGGATGAAATTTTGGTATTTTTTTGAAAACTTTCAATTTTTGATGAATAGTGAAAACACTGGGTTACTATTTAAAAACTGACTTTTTATTTAAATAATTATTTATTTTATTTAAATTTATTTTAGGTCAAAATTGATACATAATACCTATATAGGTTAAATAAAATTAATTGGAGTCATTTTATAATAATTTTAGATATATAAAAGTTTTATTGAACTTTTCACCGTCTTTTACCCACCTCAAAGAAGAATTTGCAAATTTACATAAAACTTAATTTTACCGCTTCTCTGAGTGGAATTTCGAAAATCCAAGAGACACGGTTAATATCAAGGACTAAAATGTGGTTCAATGAGATGAAAATAATTTTTGGTGAATGGTAACTTTTTTACTTTTTTTACCACGGTTAAAAGTAAATAGAGAAATTAAGGGTAAAAATGTTATTATAATTACTCTAACACATGTCCTAATTCTATTGGATAAGTGTAATTAGACCAAAAACAACCTTAGGAATAAAATATGACCATTTAGGCCCACATGGATTAGATTAGGACATTTATTATTAATTTATTTAAAGAAGGGTTAAAATAGTTAAAATCAAAGTTTAATAACTAAATCATTTTTAATATAGGGTTATACATAAGATAAATTCGACTATAAATATTCATTAAAAATATAAAAAGATTTCATACATAATGGTATTTTATTTTTCATTTTTACACAATAAATAATTTAATTTATTTATGACACAATGATGATGCAGTAATTATCTTATTAATGAAATATTGACATAATTGATGTTATAAATACCCAAATAAATGTAATTTGAGACTTTTTATGAATTACAATAATTTTCTAGGTTAATATGACATTTAAGTATTGATTTAATTAACTTTTTTTGAACTAATCTTTCTGTTATGAGTTTTACAAAAATCAATTACCAAATAGTGTCAAAATGGACATAAAATAGTTTTTAAAAAAATATTATATTATTAATTGTTATTTTATTCCTAAAAATCTAAGGTTCGGCCAAATTACTTAGATAAAGTTATATATATTAATAATAAACAACTTGGGGATCGTTTGGCTTGTTATAGTAATTTTATTAACCTTATAGTGTAAGAAAACAAGAAGACATGGTAAAAGTAAAATTATTTAACTTAAAGTTAAATCTAAATGATAAGGTTAAAATAGATACCTAAACTTGTCTAAATTCTATTGTATGAGAGTATTTCTACCCATCCCCACATTAGCTTCAAAATAAATTAATTTGGAGCTATTAAAAACCGAATATGACTTTATAATAAAATAATATGTTTTGTTTTTTCTAAGGTGCCCCTCTCCTCCCTTATAAAAGGGCACCTCCTCCCTCTCTTCCTCACACCACTTTGAGCCTTAAAGCTCATCCAACCCATGCCAAATTCTCTTCTCCACTTCCCTAGAAACATCCTAGAGGTCCTGGTCTTCTTCAAAGACCAATTTTAGTGCCCTAAAAAGAGGTCTCAAAGAGGCGCTTCAAAAAAGAGGTAATGTCCATTACCGATTCTTTCAACTTTATTTCTTCTTCCACTTCTTCTTATTTAGTTGTTTCATTATGAAGTAATAACATCAGTATCACTCATATACTAATATTTTATTATAAGTATGAAACAACCCTATTTCACCATCTATCCATCCTACGGAAAATGAAATCACCGCGCGTGCCTACATACGGAATACCGTCTCCATGCCGTGGTGTAATCTATTTTCCACCACCACCTTACTTGGATGGGTATGATGGTGTAAATAAATAACTATATATGATTATTGTAAAGTGGTTTTGATTCTGAAATATTATACATACACTCCAATACAATTTCACGATCATGGGAACGATATCATCGCTCGTGCGTACGTACGGAATACCATCTCCACGATGTGATGTGACTCGTTATACATGATCTTTATTGCATAATGATTATATAAATGAATTGAATGAATAAATATGATATATAGTACACTAATAACATTCTGGAAATGAGTTATCTATAACCTAAAGAGAAGAATAAGAATTTATTCGACAAAACACGCATAAGAACAAAAAGTAATAAACACCCGAATAACAAGTAGCAATGAAATATTACTAATAAGAAGCTAGTAATATGACCATATATGATATAATAACAATTAGTATGATTCTTTAATAAGTCAATGAAATTATTTAAATCAATATAGAGGAGGTTCGGACACTTACGAAGCAAATCGGACCTAAGGTAAGGGAAAATATCACAATCTCATTTTTATCTGAGATTATTTATACTTTGGTATTTATTGGGGTGTATTTTTATCATCCACATCCACGTATCCTCAATATGTAATATTATTTCCATCCACCTACAGTTTTTTAAATCCAATTTTACCCTTCGGTGAGTTTTTAGTAAAAGATATGAAAAGAATCTTTTGTCGTTTTTCGTACGAGGTTCTTTTTTACTTTTCCGACAAAAGTAAGAGAAGAATGTTTTTTTAACTTATACGGAATGAATGGATTTTTAAAACATTATTTCCAAGAAGCTTACTTTACAAGTTTTCAAGTTTAATTTTAATCAACTTCTTTTAGTTTAAAATCGTATGACATGTGAAGAAAGGAAAATGTTTTTGAAGTAGAAAGGATATTTTCCTCAAGAATGGAGTTCAAGTGTTTTATCAAAATTATTTTCCATCTAAGATAATATATCATTATGTTTCTATCCATATTATTTCATTGATTTTATTATGTTGTTATGGAATTATTTTTATGAATTCCTTTATCTTATATGAATTGTTTTATGATGTCATGATGTTTAAGAATCCCATTTTTATTACATGGGTTATGCAATGATGTATGATTTATGATTTTGTGGAACACATAATAATGGTATCATTATGAGATGGGTGGGATCTATATCTCCCTCCAATGCATTGTGTAAAGATTTATATCTCATGAGATAGACATGGCTGGAGTGGCATGTTAATCCGGTTCAGTGAAACAGGACTGAAACGAGGAGTGAACTCAGTTCAGAAATGGACTTTGTCCGCTAAGATAGTCTTGGCTATGAGTCTTGACTACTAAGAAATGATTATCTATGATTATGTGTGTATTCCACAAAGTTTCATGTTTTAAGTTATGATTATTGGGATTACATTTCACTTCTATGATTTATCCCATGATATGAAATTATGATTTCTTTTGCAGGTTAAGATTTCCAAAATGTTATGTTCTTATGAATATGATGTGATTGATTTTTCTTTTGTTTACCCTTACTGAACATTTGAGCTCACCCTTTTGTATGTTTTCTTTCCCCCAGGTCAGGAAGAAGGTTATTAAGTAGGATATTCCAAAAGGGACTCTAGATATGATGAAATAAATGGGAGACAATGTAGATGCTTTATGAACCAGTTGTTTATGTTTTCCAGTTTCTAAAGACACTATACCTATACGGTCCTTTCATGGTTTTGTTATATGTTGTAATACGTGTGCTTCAATTTTTAATTATTAACAATGTATGTAAATTATGGTTCCTTATACTTGTAATCCATTAAATTTCTATAAACATCTTTTTAGAATGTTTTTTATCATTTCTTTGGTCTCCAACCATTTTATTCATTAATTCCTAATAATGTACATATATGATGAAATATCTTATCATAATAAAATATTATCAAGGATATTTCCCATTTAATAGTGAAAATTTTATAATTTATACTATATTGATGGATGTTCACCTAGAGAGTCATCTAGGTCAATTGACTAGTTAAACACGGAAAATCTCTATACCCATTACTCCTCTATGGAAAATTTTGGATTACTAAGACATGTGTACATTAGTGGTTTCTTTTGGAATGTTATGATATGTATTTTTAACCAAGATCTTTCATATAATGGATTCATTGGTCTTATTATGTTATTGGTGGGGCCTCGAATTATATATCCCCTTGATTCATTGAACAAACTCAAAATAAAAACTATTTTAAGGTATTTGGTTTACAATTTCACTATTGTGTATGAAGTCTTGGCATGTGTACTTGATGGTATGATTACGATATCTTGGTTGAGGACTTAATGGTGTGATTAAGATGTCTGACATTATGAATTCCATCACTATGAATTCATTTATTATTATCTGTGTAATTATTTATTCCATTTATTTATGTATTCCAAGGTTATATTTTCATTTATATTATTTATTCCTTGATAGATTACACTATAAGATACCCTTAATGAATGTCTAAACTCCCTCCCTTATTTTAAATTCCTTTTCCCCAAGAAACTAAGAAGAGTGGTATAAATGATCTAAGGATATTTGTGGAGGAATAATATAGTTTCATTCAATTTTAAGTTATATTTTATGTTTCCAAATATAATGTAAGGATTGTGTATGTTTCTAGTATTTTGAGAATAAAAAATTGTTGGATCTAATATAATGTGATCTATTTATTACTTTCTAATGTAATAAATGATATACCCCAAGAATGGGTGCACTAATTAGAATGGGGGTTGAATTAATGGTGTAAATATTTTATAATTTAATCCTCTTTGAAATTAACCACTGATGTTGGTTAAGATATGATCCACTCAAGCAATTAACTCATCCTTGACCAAATGATATAAAAATGAAACGAGATAAGGCACATTCAATATTTAAAAGGTGTGGTTATACTGTGGGTACCTACTCCTTTCCTTATCTATTTGTTATCCCAATCCATATATTTTCCACAATAATTTTATAATAAATTACAACTGGGTAGGAAGAATATCATCATGTAGCCTTGTGTTTCCCAATACATACTTAGTATAACACTATAAATAATTGACTCTCCTTGGTAGAAAATGAACTCGAACAAAAAAAGGAAGATCACCAGATTGAACTAAGATTCATCAGTAACTGTTAATATTAATTTTCCTCAAAATTACCAAATACTTGGGATTCTGAATTTTTTATTCACTCTCTTAAAATATAACTCTATGATTCAATCATTTTTTATATCTTTTATTCTTCTCATTTATATTCACATTGTCTATCATATATCTTGTGCTTATCAAATAAAAAATAAATACTATTATGCTTGACCAAGGATCTCTCCATGATCACCACTATCCATATATCATTAATTCTTAGGATCTTCATTAGTTAAATTTTGGTAGTTTCTAAATAACTTCCTCAAAAACTACCTCAAAATTTAACTCTACATTTTCATTAAAATTATTCAAAAATTATGATTTTTTATATTCATACATAGCTTATAAAATCATGCCAAAAATATTCAGTGCTAAGACACCATGGTCTTAACCTTAATGTAGTAAAATTCAATGCAAAACTCTCTTAAAAATAAAGGGCTCCACATGCACCTACTTTTTTCCTATAAACCTAAAAATTTATAATAAAAAACATTCCTTAGACTAAAATATAAGGTTCTATAGAATCTCACTTAAATATTCACATGAAATTTGACCATAGTTGTTGAAGCACCAATAGTGGGATTTAATGTTTTTGATTGTTACATTTGAAATAAACCATGATGAACACTATAGAATAGTATTTTCTAGATAACCATTTTGAATTACCTTCTCAAATAGGCACATTCACACAAGCCTAACATAATGATTAGAATTCCTGAGTTGGGATTCCTCATTTTTTACAGGTAAACAATAAACTTAATGACATTTTTTAATACCTCTAGTTGTTATTCATCCATCATGATCAAGTTTTCCCTACTCCTCGGTGCAGCTGAATTCATCTTACAAAATACATTTTTTTACATTTTACATTTAATGGTGTTGTTTTATGATTGAGTCCCACATCAAACTTTATATTGGATCTTTTATTTTATATCATATTTATCACTCTAAGGAAAATTGATTAACTAATGTGGTATCTCCCCATACCATGGCCACTAGTCCTCCACTTCTGGTGTCACCTCATGCTAGCTCTCTATTATCCCATTCCAACACTAACTCACACTGAACATATACTTTTCTTTTACTTATTAGGAAAGCTTTAATTATCCTATATCCTTTACCTAGCTATACTATCATATTTTTTCATTTTTTTTCTTCAATATACTCTTTTTTAGCTACTTCCAGACTCATTATTAATACTTTGGTTGAATCAAAAATACCATTTTTTGATGTTTAAATCATTTATAAATATCATTAGATTCATGTGAATTTTATTTATAACACTTATTTAGACTATAGCTACACCATGGATACACCATGACATGTTTTACATCATTTCCATCGAACTACACTAAACCAATTCAAAATATAATCTCAAAATTACCTGAATAATGATATTTTTTCCACTTATCATTTTATATATATATTCTTTTATTTCACCACAGGTTTCTTTAAAACATGGTACATTCCATTTTCAAACTTTAAAAAAATCTCAATCATGTCCTATTTATTGGAAAAAACTTCTAAATGATTTGAGGACATCAAATTACCCATCATAGATAAAGAATGGTGTGGGATTTTCCATTTCAGTTTCCCAAAACTTCTACTCTTCTGCTGGTTAAACTATCGATCTCATGCACACCTAGGAACTTTTCCATCACTTAAAATTCACTCAAATAATTCTCAAAACACTTTCCAATGAATCTTAAATATGGTTTTCAAAAAATCCATGTTTCTTAAAACAATTATAAAGGGTTATTAAATATCCCCCTTTATATTTTTTGTCCCTCTACCCCTTTGATAAAGGATATTACACATTCTCTCCCCCTTTAACAATATAATCCAAATCCTAGTGGGGTGTTATAGTTAACATAACTAAAATTAGAGGGGGTGTGAACATGTATTTTCATCCTAAAGTCTACAAACCTATCTCTTGGCACTGAATTTATAAAAATATCGGCAATATTTTCTTTGGTACCGATGTATTCAAGTTTCACATTATCCTTTTCCACTTTAAATTTAATGATATGATACTTGAAAACAGTATTTTTTTATATGGATTATTTCACAAGGTTTTTTTAGAGATAAATAAGACTATGGTTATCATAAGTAATATTCATTATCCTCTCTACCTCTACTTTCAGATCTTCTAGTTATACCTACATCTATAATATTTGTGTATAAGAATATGTAGAAACTAAATACTCTATCTCAGTTGTGATCAATGTCACTAAATTATACTTTTTTCAAACCATCTTACACAACCCTCACCAAGAATGAAATTTCCATGTGAAGTGGATCTTCTATTTGTGAAATCTTCATCCCATTTCTCATTTGTAAATCCGTTCAACAATCCAAAATTTGGTTTTCTTTTACCAATATCAGAATTATTATAGAAGTCATCAATTGAGACTCTTTAGGATCACTCTAAAACCTTACACATATAGTGACTACATAAGTTATATCTAGATTTGTTTTTTAGGTAAAGAAGGATACCAATAATTCTTCTAAATTCCTACTAGTTAACATTATTAACAACTTCATCTTTGCATAGCTTAGTTTCAAATGAGATGGGAGTTGAGACTTATTTTTAATTTATCAGGACAAACTTTTTCAAAAAGTCTATAGATTAATTTTTAAATAAAAATATGTTATCCTTTTTTCAAAATTATTAATCCTAAAAAATTTCATCTCACCTAGCATGGACTTCTCAAAGAACCTATTCATCTACTTATAAAATGATTCATGGTGAAACTATTTATCTCCACAAAATATTATTTCATCTACATAAAAAACGATTATGTGAGTACCTGTAGACATCTCTCTCACATAAAGTTTATTATCAACATATGATTTTTTGAACTTCCTTTCCCTTAGATAGGAATCCAATTTGAAATATCAGGCTCTATGGGCTTGTTTCAATCCATAAAAATACTTTGTGAGTCTACAAACCATGGTTACATCATTATCTAGAATAAATCCATCAAATATTTTACTAAAAACCCATTTTTATATCTTAATTATAGAAAGATGACTTTATATATATCTATTAAACATTATAATTTCTATGAGCATCAAATGTAGGAAAAATTATGATAGTTTTCATATTTTTCACTAGTTTAAATATTTCTTAAAAATCAATGTCATCCATCTATTATTATACTTTACAAACCAATATATCTATATTTATTATAATCTCTCCAATTATATTTGAGGAATAGTCACTATTGAGAATCCATGGATTCCCTTTCTTATATTCCTTCAAATAAACTTCTACAATGATAGAATTTTCATTCCACTTAACCTTCTGAATTTTATTTTCTTTTTCATTATATAAAATATAACCTATAAGATTGGCCGTGAATTCCTCCACAAAGTGGCCCTTTTTCAGACCTAGAACGTAATTCTTCCAAACATTCATAATTATTCTATGTGGACCAATTAGATGCATTTTTTGACACAAAATTATATATTCGTCTTCCTCTTTTGATTTTCTCATAATTTATCCCCCTAAATTCTTACATTCTCCATTATAATGAAATATTACGAAATATTGAAAAATACATGTTTCCATATATTTTGAAGTTCCAATAATACCCTTTGAATCTTAATCTTTTAGGTTGGTAAAATTTTTATCTAAAAAGATAAAATGGTTGAACTATCATACTTTGAGATTGATTCTGTTTAGATGAACTTAATTTTTTATAGACTGTATTCTCTAATTTTAATGTAGAAGATTATTTCTTATCACCTTTATTGACCCAAATATGTATATATTTTTAGTTTGAACCAGCACTATTAATAAGAACAAGTTTTTTTATGATTTAACACGGGAAGAATTAAACTACTATTTAGATATCACCGATTTGATAGAATTTTATGATTTAGATTCGATTTAAATAACCTTATTGAAGGCATATTCTATATTCATAAAATAATTAAAAGATAAGGAATTTTGATTGTGTCTTAAAAAGATTGTCCTCTTTCAATGTTTTATTTTCTTCAATATCGTTCATGATCTTCTCATGTTCATCTACAATCAACTTGTATTTCTTTATTTCATCAATGAGATGGGATTATATTTTGATAAAATCTTACTTCTCTTCTATTTTATTTCCATTTTCCTTTCTTATAAATATAATTTCCTTCTAGATATTTTTATTCTTCTCAAGACATCCTTCTGGTCCAACCCTAAAAATATTCCCTATATAAGTTTCTTCACCATTTTCATCTTCACTTCTTAAGTATTCTTCATGATTCACAACATGAGCCATGATTTTTTTAAACATTATAAAAGATTCATCCACTAATTAGATGCTAGTTGAAGAATATTATTATTCTTCTGTACTCATTATATTTAACCTCTTTTATTTAGGAAATTTCTTTTTAAATTCACCAAATTTGTTCAAACCTTTTGAATTTTTTCTCTAAGACTTATTATGAGTTTTTTCACTTTGATCATCTACCTAATATTTACCACTCTTACTCTTTGTAATGTTTATGGAAAAGTATACAATGCCACTATAATTGAAACATTAAATATTTATTTTACCTTTATATTTTACCTTTCCTTTTCTAATATTTTTATTGATCAGTGAAATGTTTCTTTTTTGTTTATAATCTTGTTCTTCTTCGTTATCAGAGTCACTGGTTTCTATTTCTTATTCATCTTGAATTAAAAATTTTCTCACAGATTTAAAATCCATTTTTTCATTATGTTTCTTCTTAAATACTGAATCATTTCTCATATCATATGTAATAAGAATATTTTCTAGTTTATCATGTGTAAGATCATCTCTATCATTAAGAGTAAATATATTGGGATCAACCCTATTAGTAAAATTCCACATCAAATTCTTCCCAGTGATGGAGTCCTCTAGCTTTTCACCATAGCCAATAATATTTCTGACTATTTAATTAAATCTTCTAAAATAGTTATCAATTATTTATTTTTCAACCATTTTAATATCTTCAAATATACTTGTCTAAACATGAATCTTTTCCTCTTTAACTTTCTCATTACATTCATAGCTACTTTCCAACTTTTCTCATATTTCATTTTTAGTTTTAATCCTTGTTACATTTTTATAAATTTTGTTAAACAAATACATTAGAATGGAATTTCTTTTTTTTTCTTAAAATTAAATATTTCACTTATCAGCAAATGAAATAGGATTATATCTTTTAATAGGTATAAATAACATATTTTTAGCATCAACAACCTCTAGTAAAAGATATAATATATAACTCAACATCTTCTTCTTTTAACCATGGTATTTTTTTCATTGAAGGCGGTAACACCTCTACTACTGAAAAAATTGAGATTGTTAATTTATAAGATCTCTAGATCCTAGTAGAGGGAACATGAATTCTCTAATACAACTTGATATTCCCCAGTTAGGGGTTCACCACTAAGAATGGGGTTGAATCATTCATTTAAATGTTTTTAAATTTGTTTATTTTTGAAATTAACTTGTGTTTTTAGTTAAGACATAATCCAATCAAGAAATTAACTCAACCTTTCTAAAATTAGATGAAAATAAAGAGATATAAGGAACAAGATATCTTTAAAAATTAGGCCTTATTTTGGGTACTTCCTCCTTGTTGTGTCATGTTACTATCCTAGTCTATAGATTTTAAAATAGAATTTTATAATCAATTATAAGTAGGTAGGCATTTATCATCTTATACTTGTGTTTTTCCTAACACATACTCACCATACCATTGGAAATAACTAACTCTTTATAACATAAAATGAACATGAACAAAAGGGGGACATTGAAAATTTTATTTGATCTCATTTAGAAACTATTTATATTGATCTTTCACAAATTTACTAATTACCCAGGCTTCTGGAATTTTTATGTACTCGCCTAAAATATAACTCCAATCTTAATTCCTTTTTATTCTCCGAAATTAAACTCAATTATCTTCTCACTATCACACATACATCCTATGTGTATCAAAAAAATTATCAATACTTTGATTCTTAACCAAGGATCTCTCTGTGATCCCTTTTTACCATCTTCATTAATTGACATAATCTACATTAATTAAATTATGGAAATATCTAAATAAATTACACAAAAATTACATCACATATAACCTCCACATTCATATGAAAATTATAAAAAAACAATATGATGCGGGATATTTATATGTATATTATAAAAAATTTATAGTAATCTTTAATGTTGATCTACTATGGTATTAACCTTGGTGAATTATAATTCCATGTGAAACACCCTTAGAAAAGTATAACTCCACATCCACCTACTAATTTCGTTTAAGCCTTAAAACTACTGATACACAACACCCATATTACTATGGTGTAGGGATATCCAACATCTATCATCAACCTTCTCATGAAATTCCACTGCGAAGCTAAAACGCCCATAGTAGGCTTCCCTATTTTTTGATAGGTACATTAGAAATAAACCCTGGTAACCACCATAATGTGTTCTCCACTATATTCCCATTTCGAAAAAAAAAAATTATGAAATAGGATCCTTCATGAGACCATTTGATGATGAACAATACACCCAAATTGGTAATTCTCGTTTTTTTTATAGGTAAAAACCAATCCCCGTTGTATGGTACAAAACCTCTGGCCATTTTTCATTTATCATTCTTGTGTTTTACCTACTCTATCATGTCGATAAATTTATCTTTTTAAAATACATTATGTATAATTTTTATATTGAATAGTTTCATGTTACGCTTGATTCCTACATCAGAGTACATCTTAGATTCTCACTTTTATATCATATTTAGCACTCCTAGGTAGAGTGTTAAACACCTATGGTACTTCCATGTACCAAATACACTGGTCATGTACTACTAGAACCACAGTGGTCCAACTATATATTATCTCATGCAAACACCAACCCATGTTGAACTATTACTCCTCTTCTTTCACCTAGGTAGGCTATGGTTGAGCCTAGCTCCTATGGAATTCTGGGATGAAATTAAATATTTTTATAATTTTTTTATTTATTATCGACTTTTATAGCTCTTTACATACCTATTCCAAATACTTTGATCGAATCATAGAGATCCTTTTATGATGTTTAAATAATTTATGAATAGTATTAGTATCATATAAATCTGATCAGGAACACTTCTTCAGACACTAGATATTCCACAACTACACTATAGCTTGTTGAACATCATTTCGAATAGATATCTTTTATTTCGTCATAACATCCTCCTTGGTGTGGGGCTTCCCATTTTGAACTTCAAAAATCTTCCCAATCATTTCTTAATTCTTGGTAACAAATCCTAAAATATTTTAGGAAATCAAAATTACCACCATAGATAAACTATAACATGAGATTCATTATACCAGTTTTCCATAACATAAACTATCCTTTCAGTTACTCTTTCGATCTCATTCTCACCTAAGAACTTCTACATCACTCCAAAATCACTCAAAAACATCTCAAAACACTTCCTAATGAATCTTACTTGTAGTTGAGAATTAATATAAGTTTATTAAATAATTTAAAAGAGTTATTTGAAAAACTAATCATCAGATCTGGGTTTCTAGAGTTTGGGTGTTATAGTGTGGCTCTAATAGGATTAGGTTCCTAAAGGAATGGAGTTGGGATGGTTCATATGATAGATTTGTGGAAAGACTAACATACTCAACTATCCAAGAGTCATATATGATATGATTCACATGATGTTCTATATAAATATATATGTGGTGATGGAAATTTCAAAGTAACTACAATAATATTGAAATATATATTATACCAAAAATACATATTATGAAAATTAAAAGGGATAATTATTTTAGTAGGAGTAAATATATAAAAGGTATTTATTAAATGATTCTAAAAAATGATACTCTACTAATAAATATATTTTTATAAATAAAAAATGGATCATCAAATTTTTTTATTTTAGGTCAATATTATAAAATGAGAATCATAATGAAATTAACTTTATGTAATGGTATAAAAACATGATATTTATTCATCAAAAAGTGGAATAATTTCATATATTGTAAAAAAATTCCATAATATTTGACTAATGAAGTTATTCAAAAACTGTACATGGATTCTTATTTAAATCATAAGAAATTTTATCTTAATGTCTCTTTTTTATTGCTTGAATCTATGGAATATAATGTTCAAGAGAAATATAGGAACATGTATGAATATAAAATGATATATAACCTTAAGATTTCTTATTATAAATAAGAAATAAATGATACACATGAGGTTTAAAAGATATATTTTAGATAACAAAAATGAATGAACTTTAGTCTCCACTCATATACTTAGTATGATTGGATATGTTAACGACTTGGAGAGATGTGGTTCTCTTTTATGGTTGGATCTATATAGGGACTTAATTCTACAATCATTAATGTAATTTTTCCAATAGTTTATTATGAATTACAACATGAATGAGTTTGAAAAAGTTTATATAATATTTTTATTATGTTGAGAATAGTTGAGTGTGATAAGGGAGTTCAAATCCTTAGTGTTTTGATGATTGTACAGAAGGATAAAAGTTTAATCCAAAATAAGAATAAAAAATTGGAGGTTTTAATAGTCAGTCTGGGTTATTGAAACCAAAAGGATGTGTCAATAAAGGACAACAATGCTTCTATTATGTCATTCCTAGAAATTAGAAAAGTAATTTCTTAGAATATAGTAAGCGTTGTATAAAACTACATGGGGAGTACACATCATGAAGTAATGTTATAGAAATAAATTAATATATTTTAAAGGATATATGATACCAACTAAAAATTATAAAATTGTTATGAATATGTATAATACTTAGAAATGATATAAGATTAACAAATATTTACATAAATAAAATATGAAGTGCTATTTTTATAGATAAAATAATTCAAATAATTAATTCACACATTAAGGATTCATATATTATAAACTTATATATTTATATTCATCCCATTTTCCCTTATATGATAACAGAATTTGGTTGAAAAATAATGGTTGTTTTTAATAAAGTGATATTTTTTTTATACACATAGTTTATGATTTGATCCATTTTATATTATTGTTTGAAAGAAAAAAGTATAAAAGGTGGTTTTTCTAGGATGAAAGTATTTTATCAATATTTTTTTGTTAAGATATGATATAAAAAGTTATAATCACCCATTAGTCGCCTATTTTAATAAATAATGATTTTATTTTCAATCAATTTCTGAGAAAAAAAATCTATATGAGATTTAGTTATTAAGAAAAATTTGTTAAATATTCCCATAAAATAAAATAAATGTTAAATTAATTAAGAAAAAATATTTTAATTATTAAAAAACTAGTTTAGGAAAATATAATTTCTGAAAAAATATTGGGAGAATATTAAAACTATGAGAAGTTAAAAAATATAAAAAATAAATACTAATAATTGTCAAATTCAAAGTATATCCTAAAATATCTTTTGATGTATTAGATTAAAAGGTAATAAATGTAAGAGCTTCATTATTTTTCAATAATAGTGATCTCAATGAAATTTTTTATTCATAAAAAGGGGTAAAAGTGTTACATATTTAAAAGAAAATAAGTTAAAATATTTTAAAATATTGTATATTATAAGGAAAATTATTTGTATTTAATTTTTAATGTGTTGAATGAAAGGATTATAAAACATAATATCACCATTATCCCAATATAGATTCTTCAAAGATGTTATCTCACTAAAAGGGTTTCGTAGAATAGTTTTTTTCCAAATGGATACATGGTGATTTAGTAGGTCTTACATAGTGATGTAACATGTATTAAATAAGGATGTAATGGTACACCCTGACCCAGGAACCTGAATCCCTATATTTGATTGGGATGCCAAATGGCATTAAGCGTGTTCCTCTATTACCAAAAGCTATGGAAATAGATAAAATAAACCATGTGGAATGATTTTCCCTCAATAATAAAAACATAAATCATGTATAATTATTGAAAAATCCATTTATATAAAAAATATTTAATACAAATTTGAATAGAAAAAAAAGTTTTTTAAAAAAATCAAAGAAATTTCAATATATTGAATAAAATTCATGAGACACATGTAAGTATCAATAATAAAATTCTCATACTTTTAGCCACTATATCCTCCACTATAACTCTAACATGAAACTATAACTTACCACTAATAAATAAGTAATTCAACCCCTTACCTTCATCATGGCCAATCATGTCTATATTCCAACTAGAGTAAACATATAAGGGGTGGGTATAAACTTGTTAGGATTTAAAAGGGAGTCTAATACACATCCCTACAAGATCAATTTCAATATGAAATTCCAATTGACTATGATATATCAAAAATAGTTTTAAAATAAAAGTAATAAATTTATTAAAATCTTACTAAAACCAAACATTATTTTTTAAAGAATTCAACAATTCACTGAAAAGAATCATCAAATCATATTCCTAAGAAATCCACCAAATTCACATTTTCTCACAAAAAAACTCATATCCCATAAAATAAAACATTACCCATTTATAAGAAAACATATTTTTCTCAAAATAATATAAAATTTATATCTTCCATGTTTCGATGGAAATTACTTGTTTCCCTAATAAAATGATCAATATATTTAGAAATTACAAAACATAATTAAATAGAAAATTTTCATTTTCCATATTTCCATCACTATATAGATTTACAAAGATGTGAAGCATGGTTTATAAATTCAAAACAAACTATATGTTAAGTATAACCTTTCAACCTTGATTATCCCAACCATTACTCACCTTAAGACACCCTCTCTAAACCACCTATCCCCATGGATGAAACATTGAGGTTTCAAAAAAAGGGTCTCACTAAAACCATTTTTAAAGCACAAACACATGGTGTGATAAATACAAAAAACAATGATCATGGCACAATTAAACCCATTCTCAAAGAAAACACATGAAAATAAATTCAACAAAAAAATTAATACTTATCCTTAAAAATAAATCAATTTTCAAACCATTAATTTTCTAATTGAAACCCCTTTTTAAATTACAAAACAAACATTACAATTTTTTAAAAACACTATTTTCAAAACCAAGGTTTATCCATTAAACTCAATTGAAATATATATTTTTACCTTAAAATTTTAATAGCTTCAAAAACCTTAATTTCCAGTTGAATACACTAGTGTCAAAAATCCTCATTTTTATTCAAATTCACAATTTTACACAATTTAAGAAATTTTTCTCCTCAATAAAACACAATCAAAAAATATATTTATAAGAAATAATCCAATAAATAGAATATATTTGATCCTCTTACCTAGTCACATCAATTTTAGAAATTCCCAAATTTCATTATTAGAGATTACATCATATAATTTAGTATTTAAAATCCCTTATAAGATGAATGATATTTCTTAGTATATATTAAAACATTCATGAATTAAAAATCATTAATTTTTTATTCAAGAAAGGTTAAAATATCAGGAGAAACATAATGAGTGGTTCAAAATACAAATAAATTATTATAACATAACATTCAATTCCATGTTGATTTCATTTATTTATTGAAATTAATTAATTATTCATCAATGGAGAAGCTCCAAATTTTATTCTAAAAATATATATAATCATTCAAGATAGGAGGAGAGTGAAAATGTAGATTATAAAATCCAAAAAAAAATTTAAAATATAATTCTTTATAATGATCCCTAATATACATGTTTAGCTCACATTGTTAGTAAAAACTTATATCTAACCATAGGGAGTAGGAAAAAAATTAAAAATGAATGGTTTTTATAAATGATAGAGTTAGCCATGAACCTGTAAAAACTCCACATTTTTTTCTTAGAAACGTGGAAAGGAATATACAATCCAATTCTGGGGAATTATAATTCTCCCCATCATAAGACATTTCATCATTTAAAATTCATTAGGGTATATTTTCCATGAAAGACTTTAGCCATTACTATTTCATCTATATTTATCTTTTTCATGTCTCTTCTTGGATCAAATTATGCCTTCACAGCACCTTAACAATTTCCACATAACATTTTGTAAAATAAAATCTATAATCTATTTTTCTAATCCTTTTAATGATCTTTAAAGATCTTATATACCATGGAATTAATCTCACTTGTTTCACAAGACACTTATTCCACAGTCTTGGAGTCACTCTCAAGAATTAACTATACACAATATCAAATATCATGAATCATAAAAAATGGTCATCATAATAATTTGTCCAACTCTATAATTAAGTCACTTTATTTTAAATAAACTTAACCCATTTCATTGTCTCTTTCACCAAACTACGTTCCACTAGAGCCTTATAGCCTACCTCATCCCAATATAATGGTGAAAAAATGGATAAACATGTAATAACTCAATAGTTTCATATGAAATTATGACTGATAACTATTTCTATAGACAAATTACACTAATATAATATGATCCTCTTAATTATTCCCAAAATCTAAAACAAACCCTCGTATATTATCATCCAAAACCTAAAAAATACACCCTATTTACCCATATACCTAAGGATGGTACATTATTTTCATAATTTTATATATTCCTATGGTGTTTTATATATCAATATAAATTATGAATGAAAACCAAGGATCTTTATCTAAGACAATATATTTCAAAACTCTATGCTCACTAATAATCTCTTTCACATAAATCTTACCAAGATTATCTACTGAAAATGTCTCTTATATATACAAGTAATGCACTAAATTCCTAACCTGTTCCATTATAACACAAACCCCATCATGATTTCATTGTAACCTCAGAAACCCAATAATAAATTCTATGTAAGTTTCTTCTTATTTTCATGTTAGAACCAAAAGATTATACAACAACCCATCTAGTAATTGATGAATCTCCTATACTCACTGACCAACAAAGAAATAAGAAATAAAATTAGAAACATTATTGTTAATTAATAACCACTAAAACTTGTATATGATGTCATGATACAACATTCTAGAACTAGGATGCACTACCCAGATTGATTGGTGATATGGTTTCAAAACATCACTTTTGAGATCCACAGGAACCACTATCCCTCCCCTAAAATAAACAAAAACTAAATTTCCAAAAAATGATACCCCTGGATGACCTATGGATCATTTTAGTCATCTCACTTCCTCTTATAGTCCTCAATATTAAATTACCTGTTTCAACTTCTCCATGAATATAGATGTCAAATTAGGGTAAGGTATGACTACACCATAGATCATCTCCAATATCTTTATGTGAAAGTCTACCAAAAATCCCATTAGTTTCCACTTCTCCCTAGCTTCATTAAATTTAAATTTTTTATTCTTTCTAATTAATTAATTGGCCACTATATTTCCATTTCCTAGTGTCTACATGATCTTAAAAACAAAGGTTTGAATACATTCCACCCATTTATGTTGCCTTCAGTTGTGGAAAAACTATGAGACAACATACTAAAAACTCTTATGCACTTTATAAACCAAAAATATATAATAATAAACTTAATTAATATAAATTTTTAGATCATGAATAATATAATATAACTCTAATACACGTGTGGGTTAATTTTTATCATGAGGAATTAGTCGCCTTGTAACACTCAGATGTTTTTATGAAATATTTTCTTTAAATAATTTTTATTCTTCAGTAGCTTGATTTGCATGCAATCATGAGTTTAAATGAACCATGACATTACCTTATTATAAAATTACCATTATATCTTAATCGTTAGGTTATCATGAAAAATTATAACTAACTTATGAAAATGCATTATGAATTCATTGGACATCAATTATTTATGAAAAATATAAATCAATTAGATATTTTTATTTTTGAGTGAATTACTTTTGGTAATGAAATTAATGTGATATATATGTGTTATATACTTAAGAAAATATTTTTTATATTCATTTAATTGATATTTTATTCATTGGGTATGAATAAAACCCTATTTGATGTATAAAAACCTATTTTTTAAAAAGTTCAATTTTACACCTTTGAATGGAGAACCCCTTATAAATTAAGATTTTGACACATTGATAATTTTTATATGAAAATATAAACATTTTATTTTGAATAATGATATAAAAATTTACTTTGGATGAATTTCTAATATTTTTTTGATAACTTTCATGTTTCGATGAATAGTAAAAATACGCTAAAATTTAATTAAAAATAACTTTTTTTCATTTAATTAATTTATATGGTTAAATTATATTATTTAATGGTTTAAAAGTATAAATAGAATGTATTTTTACCATTTAATATAATTTAGGTCATTGGAATTAATTTTACCTTAAATTCATAGGTAAAAACATTTCAATCTTTAATAATGTTTTAACTTTTAAAACTAGTTTTCTCATTTCAACAGTGGGATTAATTTTAAATTAATTACTGAAACTTTCATTTTTTTAATTTTGACAATTGGATTCTATATTTGGGATCATTAGGTCCAAATTAAGTTAATAGGATGCTTTTATTTTGGGGATTTATGAATAGTGACTTTGGTAATCATTTTTATCAACATGGTTAAAGGTAAATCGGGTAATTAAGGGTAAAATTAATATTATAAAATTACCTTAACAGCTGTAAAAAACCTATTGAATGCCTAAATTTTACCCTTATTATCTATGTTTAGAAATGGAATCACTTAATGGCCACTGACCTATCAATATGACATGAATGTAATAAAAAACTAATGAATGTGACACAATGTCACAATCTCATTTTATATAAGTATATTAATTTTAATATTTGGATAACTAGGAGATAATATCAGCTATATATATTATATATAAATTTAAAATAATTATATACATCATAGAAATTTATTTATAATTTTTAGAGATTAAATAATTTACATTAATGATGACACAATAGTGATGTAAAAATTATTTTTTTAATAGAAATATCAAATAAATGGTTTTAAAAATATTAAAATAAATATCATATGAACTAATTAATGTGATCAAAGAATTTTATAGGTTACTATGACATATTAGGATTTTATTAAATATTTTTTTTGAATTTATCTTCTGTTTGGATTTTTTTAAAAGTCAAATAAATGAATCGTGTCAAAATTGACACTATTGATATTTTCAAAAAATAACATTTTATTAAATTATTTAAAAATAATAAAAATATGTAAAAATTACAAATTGATATTTATAAGATCTAAAATTTCATAAAATACCCATTTATGGTCAATTAAAACCATATTAGTAAATATTTATAACCATTAAATATTGAGAATGTTATTACCATAATTAGAATTAAATATAATAACTAAGTGTCAATTTAAATGATATGGTTAAAATTCGAAAAATAACTTGTCCAAAATTTATCGGTTGATGATATTAAAAACCTATCTCATATAATATTCTAAATTTGTACATTTTGGTGGTTTTTGGGAAGGTTTTTATTTTATTATAAATTATTATTTATAGAGTTTCCAAAAGTGCCCCTCACCTCAATTATAAAAGGGAACCTCCTCCCTCACCTATGAACTCCATTTTGATCCTTCAAGATTAGCCAAACCCTACTATTTTTCCTTCCAAACTACCTTATTTTCATTCTAGAGGTTATTTTCATCTTCAAATTCCTACTCTAGTGCTCTAAAAATAAACTTAGAGGAAGCACGTTGACGAAGAGTTAATCTCTTCTACCGATTATTTCAAACTTATTTCTTACTTTACTTCCTCTTCATTAGTTTTTTAATTATAAATTAATAACATTAGTGTCACTAATATAATTATATGTTATTATAAATATGAAACAACCATATGTCACCTTCCGTCCATCCTATGAAAAACAAAATCATTGTACGTACGTACGTACGGCTTACCGTCTCCACGCCGTGGAGTAATCTGTTTTTCACCACAACCTTACTTGGATGGGTATAATGATGTAAATAATAACTATATAATATTACTATAAAATTATAATAATTATTAAATATTATACACCATCCACTTTAATACCATTCAATAATTTTGGGAATGATATCATCGCTCGTGCGTACGTATGGCCTACCGTCTCCATGATGTGATGCGAATCATTCTACATGATATTTATTAAACCATGATTATATACATGAATTAAATGAATAAATATTATATATATTATACTAATATCATTATTTAAATGATATAACTATAACCTACAAATAGGAATAAGAACTTATCTGACAAAACATGCATAAGAACATAAAGCAATTAATATGAGGATAATGAGTTACAATGAAATGTTACTAACAAATGGATGAAAATGTGATCATAACTGATATCAAAAAAATTAGTATGATTTTTTAATAAATCAATAAAATTATTTAAATCATTATACAGGAGGTTCGGATACATACAGAGGATATTAGACCCAAGGTAAGGGATAACTTTGAAAATCACATTTTTATCTAAGATTGTTTATTCTTAAGTATTTACAGGGGTATATTTATCATCCACATCTATGTTTCCAAAATATGTATTTAAAAATATTCTTTATATCATTCCGTAATTTTTTAAAATCAATTTTACCCATTGGTAAATTTTTACTGAATGGTATGAATGGAATCTTTTGTTGTTTTCGGTATGAGGTACTTTTTGACTTTTCCAGAAAAAGTATGAGAAGAATTTTTTTTAACTTGTACAGAATGAATGTATTTTTACACTTTTATAATTCTTTATTTCCTTCAATCATCCCCTACCATATTAAAAGTTTATTTTCACATAAAATAATTTTTTCGAAAATTTTATGGCATTTTGAGGAAGGAAATGTTTTTGAAGAAGAAAGGATATTTTCCTCAAGAATTAATTTCAAGTGTTTTCTCAAAATTATTTTCCATATAAGATGATTCTCTTTAAATATGGTTATATTTATATCCCTATTATTACTATTATTTTATTTTGTTATGATGGAATTTTATTTCAGAAATCCGTTTTTTTTATATCAATTATGGTGGAATAATGTTTAAGAAACCTATTTTATTTTATGGGTTATGTTATGGTGAATTTTTTTATGTTTTTGTGGAACACATAAGAATGGTTTTGTAATGATGTGGTTGGTACCTATATCTCCCTCCAATGAATTGGGTAAATATTTATATCTCATGAGATAGACATGACTAGAATGACAAGTAAATCTGGTTCAGTAATACTTGTCTGGAATGAGGAGTGAACTCAATTTAGTAATGGATTGTGTCTACTATAATGGTCTTGGAAATTAGCCTTGACTAATATGAAATGATTTTATATACTTATGTGTGTATACCATTAAAATTTCATGTCTTATGTTATGATTATTGGTATTATATTACACTTTTATGATTTATCCCATGCCATGATATTCTAGTCTTTTATATGCAGGATAAGATCTCCAAATGTTATGTTCTTATGATTATGATATGATTGATATTTCTTTTTTTTACCCTTACTGATCATTTGATCTCACCCTTTAGTATTTTTCTTTTCCCTAGGTAATGAATATGGTTATTAAGTAAGATATGTCAAAAAAGGAGTTTAGTTTTGAAGAAATAAGCGGGAGACAATGTAGATGTTTTATGAACCAGTTATTTATGCTTCCTAGTTTCTAAAGACACTAAACCTATTTGGTCCTAGAATGATTTTTGTTAAGTTCTGTAATAAATACTATTCAATGTTGAATTAATATCTACATGTAAATTCTGGGCCATTATATTTGGTATCAAAGAAAATTTATAGTTAACCATTGGAAACTTGGATGAGAGAACCTTAGTAAGAACCCTAAGGATATATCTAAGTATATGTTAAAATCCTATCCTATTGTTTTATAGATGTTCATTAATAACCTAGGATAAAACCTAAAGTTTTCTAAATTGAAATTTTATTTTTTATTTTTTTGTTTTCTTATTATGATTAGTGTTTCACACACTATGCTTCTTGGTTTTAATCAATGGCTGGAACCCGATGGAACCGCGTTAATGCTGAATGCAATGGAAAATGAAATTATTGTCCCCTTGAGAATCCAAATGTTATGTGATCTAGAATGAAAAATATTATAGACATGATCACACAACTTTCTCAAACTATAAATCATACAGGACTTCCAAACAAGAAAAAGAGGGAGCAACATTATGTTGAGTCATTCATGAGGCAGCGTCCACCTTCATTCAGCGGGTCTTCTGATCCATTAGTGGCAGAACAATGGATCAGTACCACTAAAAATATATTTTTAGTTCTATAATGTTCTGAACAGGATAAATTCATCTTAGAAGTATATCATTTGGAAGTTGAAGTTGATCAATGGTGGAATCTTATCAAGAATACGAGGAAAAGAGATGAAATTGATTCCATGGAATGGGACAAGTTCAAGAACTTATTTTTCAATAATTACCTTCCTCGTATTATTTATAAATATATGGAGAATTAGTTCCTTGAGCTTAAGAAAAAGTATGATGAATTTGTTAGTACCTACGAAGAAATTTTACAAGACTTGAAAGGTAAACTTCTAGAATTATTATCCAACCTAAGAGTAAAATTGATTGATTTTTTAGAGGATTAAAACCAAGTCTTTAAAAGGAATTATCCATAAGGGACTTCAATATCTATAAGGCAATTTTTCGATGTGCTTTCAAGGTTGATATAGAGATTGGAGTAACCCATCAGTCATATAGTTTTGATAAGAAGAGAAAAACAAAAATTCAAAGGAAAATCAAAAGACCACATTGAAAAGAAGATGAGTTTTCCAATATTCTCAAAGTGTGGAAAGAAACATGGAGGGAATTTTATTAAAGGGACTAGTAAATGTTTTAAGTGTGGAAAATAATTTCATTGGGTAGTTGAATGTCGATGTGATGGAAAAAATATTTCTAATTATGAGAACAAAGAAAATGATACACAGAATTCACCTCCTATACTTCAATGTTACAAGTGCATGGAAATGGGGAATTATGCCAATAAATTCCCTAATTCATGAGTTATTGATGATGATCAAAATCAAAAAACTATTAAGGACAAAGTTAAAGGAATTTCATATACAATCACTATCATTGACATGGATTACGATAATGAAGTGGTGAAAGGTACACTTACCATCCACTCTAAAGTAGAAAATGTTTTATTTTATTTTGAATCCACCCACTCTTTTATTTCTGAATAATTTTTTAATGGTATCACTGTAATACCTCAACAATTAGATATTTATTTAGCTATGACAACTTATAATGGCATAATAGTGGCATAAAAAGTTTATAATTATTCTTTAGTTGAAGTTTGTGGGAAAATACTTCCTGAAAATCTTGTGATTTTTCCTATAGTAGAATTGGATGTGATTCTTGGCATGTATTTACTTTCTCTATATGGATCACATATCTATTTCCAAGGAAGGGAAGTCACATTTCATTTTCCAAATCAATCTATGACCATCTATCGATGCAAGGATTAATTAAAACTTCCAATAGAAATTTTTTCCATATTATGGGTCTTTATTCTTATAAATGAAGGTTATTAATCTCAAATAGTTGGGGAGAAGCTCAAGATTAAGAATACACCCATTTTAAGGGAGTTTAAGGAAGTTTTTCGAGAGGAATATCTAGTTCTTCCACCAAATCGTGAAGTTGGGTTTTCAATATAACTCATACTGAGCGTTATGCCTATTTCAAAGACACCTTATAGAATGGCACCAATTGAGTTATAGGAATTGAAGAATAAACTCCAAGAGAATCTTAATAAGTGATTCATATGCCCAAGTGTGTCCCCTTGGGGAGAACTTGTTATGTTTGTTAAGAAGAAATATGGATCAATGAGACTCTGTATTGATTATCAATAACTTAACAAGATCATTATCAAGAACAAATATCATCTTCCCTGCATTGATGACTTATTTGACAAACTACATGGAGCTCAATCCTTTTCCAAGATTGATCTTCATTTAGGATATCATCAATTAAGGGTAAAAAGGAGGATATACCAAAGATGGAATTTCATAAATGGTATGGACACTATGAATTTATAGTGATACCTTTTGGTCTTAATAATGCCCTTAATTTCTTCATGGATCTAATGAATAGGGTCTATAGAGACTATCTTGATCAGTTTTTGGTAGTCTTTATAGGCGATATTCTTGTATATTCAAAGAGAAAGTAATAACATGAAGATCATTTGAGAATTGCGCTAAAGACCCTGAGAAAGGATAAGCTTTATGCCAAATTTACCAACTGTGAATTTTGGTTTCAGAAAGTTTCATTTTTGGGTCACATAATCTCAAGAGAGGAGATACCTATGGATCCTACAAAAATAGAGGTTATTGAAAGATGATCGAGACCAACAAAGGTAACTGAGATTCAAAGTTTTCTTAGTTTGGATGGATATTATCGATGTTTTGTGAATGATTTTTCACGATTATATAATCCACTCACCAAGTTGACTCTAAAAGGAGTTATGTTTGTTTGGACGAAGGAATGTAAAGAGAATTTCAAATATCTAAAAAGGTTGGCTAGTGTACATGTTCTCACACTTCCTTGTAGTGGAGAATGGTTTTTGATCTATAGTGATGAATCCATGAAGGTGATGGGATGTGTTTTCATGAAAAATGATATGGTGATAGGTTATTCCTCATAACAGTTGAAAATTCATGAGAAAAGTTACCCAACTCATGATTTAGAGTTAACTGTGGTAATATTTTCATTAAAGATATGGAGGAATTATCTTTATGATGAAATGTGTGATATTTATACTAATCATAAAAGTTTAAAGTATATTTTCACACAAAAGTAGATTAATATGCACCAAAGAAGATGGTTGGAGTTGATTAAAGATTATAATTGCTCAATACATTATCACCCTAGGACAGCGAACATGGTGGCAGATGATTTCAGTCGAAAAGACCACGCTAGCTTATCCATGATGAGGATCACAAAAGATCTAATATTTATGGATTTTCAAAGGATATATCATGAAATTTTAATGGAAGGGGAGAAATATTATCTTTCTCAAATGAATGTTCAACCATCTATACAAGTGAAGATTAAGGAGGCATAGAAGAAAGATGTAGAGTTATAAAATAAGGTGAGAAATGTTCCTAAATTCAACCTTGATTATGATGAAATAATAAGGTTTAAGAACCAGGTTTGTATTCCTCCCATACCATAATCAAAGAAGGAGTTATTGGATGAGGCTCATAGTTATTCATTCTCTATTCACCCTAGATGTCAAAAACCAACTCAGGTCGACCCTGGACCGGTCTCCCGATCCGATCTGCAGTAATGCGTGAGAGGCATTCCCGATACTCTCGGTCTAGCGACAAGCACCAGGGAATCAACAGAGAATAATAGAGGAATTATTTCGCCCAATAAAAAAATGAACTAAAGAGTAGAAATAAAATAGAACAGCTCAAAATAAATAAATGGTACGAAAGAGAAAGAACATCCAACAACACATACAAACCTGACTATGACCAAAACTCCATGTGACCCTAAGAGTCACTCTCCAACACCCAAACCAAACGTTTCCCAAGGTGATCCAAACCAGAGCTGTAACCTACAGGAAAAACTAAAAACAAGAAAACACTATAGTAATGAGTATTAAAACTCATTTGGCATTCCAAAAAAAACTATTCCCAAAGAACTACCTTTAAATAAAGAATTTAATAATTCCATTTTTTAACTAAATTATATAAAATATGGGTTTCCACACACACTTTCATTTCTAAAACAATTAACATTCTATTTCCCTTTTAAATTTAGAAACAAGTTTAATGTTTGAAGGGAAAAGGTTCATTACATTTTAAAACATTTTCACAAACAATTTAAAATCTAAAAATTTCATTTTTAGTCAAGAGGAAAACCACACAAAACACAATACGGGCAATGGGAATGTAGAAAACGGGGACTAGGAACTGAACTAGGCCCCTCAATCGTCTGCCACATACAAATAAGAAATAAAGAAAACATGGGTCGAACCTAGTAACTCATGAACAATCCAAAATGTACTATACATGTGACTCATTCTGAAGGCATGCCTAATCTCGATGACGTCATAATGCCCAAACTCTTGGTGTTTCCCTACTTGGCTTAATTGAGGGGCCCAATCCCCTAGCTGAGAAAAGTCTATACTAAGGACAACTATCAACTGTGTAGTCTAAACTAGTTTAGCAATTGTTCTCAGAAGATTCACTTACTATGCCAGGTTCCCATGCAGAGTACTAAATTAATAGAAGTGAGAGTCAATAATGTCAATCAAGCAACCAATCACCATGTATGAACATCATGCACAACAACTTACAAAAACAATATACACAGTAAGATCACCCCTCAGTCACCCCAAATAGAGTTTTCGAAATAATTTATTTTATTAATGTGCTAAACAGGCCTTAACCAACTTTAAAGAAAAACATCATTTCTCAAGAGAAACCAAAACATTCTCTCATGCATCAGACAAAAACTTTACCATAAAACTAGAACCACACTTGAAAATACATGAATTATATTCAAAGGAAAAATGGGCATTCTTTTACTATTGTGTGTCAATTCATCAAGAAAATAATTCAAGTTCCATATATAAAATAAAAAACTTTGTTTACATCCAATATTGGTTCCAAAAATAATTATATAATATTATTTCACAATTATCAAAAATTAAGGAAATATCAAGCAATTAGTAAATTCTAAATTTAAAGGCAAGTGCAGTGGGAGACCTACATCTACTCGCATCTCAAACACGACCACGTGATATGCCTAGCACATTCACAAAAGTGTGTGCAACCTGCTAACCCTGGGATCATGAATTTTCCTTGCCAACACGTTTCAACAATCGAAAAACAACTAAAAACACAGAAACACTAACTTCAAATAATCCAAAAGAATAAACAATGCAGAACTCACCTTGACACTAGTATAGGTGAATCGAAATGGGCCCGAACCACTCACCTTTGGAAGTGGGTGTTCATCACGTGCCCGATTGCGAACTAAGCGTGTGGCTGGCTGCGCGATCGAACGATATATGGTTCTGTGTGGGGTGTGCTCGATTAGCGGGGTTGCGCGACTTGGAAAAATGGTCGTCAAGGACACCAGAAGTGGCAACAGTCTAGTAAGGATGGAACATGACCATCAGATAAGAGGCCCATCGAGCTGGAGTTGTGTTTCGACAAGGTTATGCACTGGAAAGAGGCATCGACAACACTGGTGGAGGGTTTGTTGGCTTGAAAGTGGCTGGATGGAGGTGCGGTGGCTGGACATAATAGTCGGAAGGGGAGAAATTGGTTGAAAAGGGAGGTGGAAGTCAGAGGGTGTGTGGCTGGAGGGTGTGCGTGGTCTAAGGTGGATGGTTGGATGGTGAGGCTGGGAAAGGAGGGTGGTGGCCTGCTCGTGCGGGATGGTTGGATGGTACGCGATTGGAGGGGAGAGGCTAGTGCAGTGCTGACGGTTGGAGGGTGTACGGATAGTGGTCTCCGACAGGAGGCAGGTCGGAGGTCGCGCCAATAGTAGGGGTGCGCAATAAGGGGACGTTGCGGGTTCGAGTAGGAGGAGGTCGGGGAGCATCCGAGGTGCACTGCAGTTGGAGGGGAGGTGTGTTGGAGACCACATCCATTGCATGGAAGGGGATCAGAGGTGTGGTAGATCTGGAACAAGGGGAGGGGGTTTTCATCATGGCCTATTAGGTAGGATCCGGCTGGGATGCGCATGGAAAGAGGCGTAGTTGGGGGATGTGGCGGGAGGCACTTCAAGGGGGGAGTCTAGTCGCAGGTGCAGGGCGAGGAAGAAGGAAATGAGAAAAAGGGGAGGGGCGAGGAGGCCCACGCTGAGAGGGGGAAGGAGAGAACTGGGGGTGATATAGTGTTGTGGGAATTAGGGTAACAGGGGGGGTCTGTGGGTAGGGTTTGGAAAAAAAGATAAAAATGAAAGTAAAAATAAAATAAAATAAAACCCTATAATAATAATAATATTATTATTATTAATGAAAATCATAATAACAATAATAATAATAATTAAAATTCTTATTTGTAATAATAATTAATAACTTTAATAATAATAATAATATTAACAATAATAATTTAAATTTCAATAATTCAAAAACAAGAACAAGATTAAATATAATATCATCAGTCGCAACAATAATATTATTATTATTGCAGTTATTCCATCATATTTTAATTAATTCTCCACACTTCATTTCATTTTTATTTTATTTCATTATTATTAATAATAATATTAATAGCATTTTAATAGTTATGATAATATTAATGAAACTTTTTAATAATGATGATGATAATAGTAATAATCATAATAATAAAAATAAAAATGATAAAAATATTCATTTCACTGTAATAATATTAATAAAATTATTATCTTTAATAAAAAATTTAAATAACACAATAAATTACAAAATTTTCTCATTTAAATTTTATGATGACAGGTGGATCGCACAGTTGTCTGGGCGAATCTGCGTGGGGTTTCCAAAATGCACTTTGCCCATGTGCCCAGCGACGTCAACTCAAAAATACATACTTTTTGAAAAAACTCAAAAAACATGTTCAGGATTCAACCCAAACATCAACAAAAAATTTAAAATCCCAGGAAAATAATTAAAAAGACCAAAAACACGGGTCAGGGTTTGACAATTATCCCAAGTATAACGCTTTCCACCCCCATAAATCCACAATAAGATTTAAACCAAAGATAAAACATCTTAAGTGTCACCCACCTCCAAAAGTTTAAGCACCTCCAGTTGATCGATCCAAACAGACACCAAAATCCAATGATACACAACTCATCCTTAAAACACAAACACCTTAAGCACTACGAAATAGAACCCAGACCATCCATTTTAACCAAGGAACGAATGAACTTAAACCATATCTGACACTTATTCCTATAATCTTAGTCCAATGGAACCATTGGGTGTACTCCAATCCCAACATTTACTAAAGAGTAAGAACGTTGGATTGGGAGGTTCTACATGAGACCACCCACCACCAAAATGATACCCAAAACGAAACTATTATACTGACACGGGGAGGCCCAAATGGACTACCCCCCATAAGTATTGGGATAACACTAAATTACTTTAGTTGTAACTCTATGAGACCCATTGTGGTTCTCCCCACCATAAGAACTGACGGGGTCAACTCAACTTGAAAATGTCCCATGTGGACCAAAAACCCCGCACCAAAAGGGGGGAAAGGATAGATCTGAACTGATAGGGAATCAAAACTATTGCCATCTCTATGTCAACAATGTCGCACCCTTAGAAGAACACAAACCATGTCACACTAAGTACAAGGATTAAACCAATTTCCTTTTACACTGTTGGGATTCTCCTGACTGCGCGCTAGCTTCACTCTAGGACCTATGGCTAGAGTACCGATGATTGAATCATCTCTTACCTCGCATTCAGGCTTCATAAATTCCCAAACATAACACACAAAACCTAATTTCACCAAACACACTTCCAATTAAATATAAGCTTCAAAGATTTTCAATAATAACCATTCTTACAACTGAAGGAAAATAAACACCAAAAAACGCTACAAGAGACTACCACTACATCTTGGGAACACTACAAAGAGAAAACCCCAAACTGATCCCCAAACATCTCCCTACTTCTACTGAAGGGTATAGGTGACCTTTTATGATCCGAGTCTGGCTTCAGTGCACTTATTTAAAACACCTCGGCAGAATCACTACACGTGACCCAAACGCCCACAAGTGTGGTAGGGTCTTGGAGAACTCAGGCACATCGGCCTCTGATGTCCTTTCCTACCACACTAGTGATAGATCAAGGTGTTTCACTGTGGGTAAGATGACTGAAGGTCTGAAGGCCTCTTGATTCCTCTATTAGAACCACCAGCATCTGGATGCTTCCCATTCTTTCTATCGCCATCCTCTAAACTGCTTCCCAAGATTGGGGGAGGATTCACCACCTCATGTCCTCCTGTTAACTCAACTTCAGCCAGAAAGGCTTGCCCCACAACATCCGAGAAGGTGGTTAGGTTGATCTCTACCAATTTCGACCATAGTTTAGTTCGAAGACCAAACTCAAAATTTCAAGCCTTTTCGGGATCACTTTCAACAATCCATTAGTCATATGGAACTATTTCTTAGAAAATTCAATAGAATTCTAGTGTCGATTCAATGCCATGTTGAACACAACACAAATCCATCCTCTTCCTCAGCTTCTTTAACTCAGAGAAATATTTTTTGATAAACGAAGACTTGAAGAACTCCCATCTGATATATTTTCAAGGATTGATTTGATACACGGACTTCCACCATTTGTAGGCTGGACCTTAAAGCATAATGGTATCCAACTTCCCCTTCAATGATTTAGGCAGCCCAATGAAACCGAAGTTCCTATCAATCTTACACAACCACTTTTCTTCCTCAAGAGGATCTGTTTGACCATAAAATAGGGTAGGGTTCAACTTCTGGAATTCCAAAACATATTCTATAGGTTGAACAACTGGAGGATTTTCTAAGGGCGCACCACTCGAAGCTACACCTTCGGAATTCATCGTGCTATCGTGGGGGAAAACACTAAGGAACATGGTAACAAAGAACTTAATCAAAACATGGTCATCTCCATTTCAAATACCAAAATAACACTTTTCACAATGATTTTCAGAATTAAGGAAAACCCAAACGATTCACTAGGGGAAACTTGGGTCAATGGGTGACTCAGACATGTGGTTGGCGGCCATACGCCAGTCACACCACCACCACTGATAGAATTCAAGGGTAATGTCCCCGGCTCCACATGGATTTCCCGGACCTGTGAGCTCACAGGGATACTTTCCCAACTCCCTTTCCATTTCCCAACATAAAACAATTTAGTGAAACCAAAAAGCCAGAAACAACCTGAACATCACATGGTAACCTGAGGTTCAGAATGAGCAAGGGTTCATGATGTCCTTCTTATACCTATGCCTTGAGTCCTGAAAATTCTACTACTTCTACCATGACAACCCCAAATAATGATGGGTGCTCTGAAAAATAAGGTCCGCTCAAGAGTCGACCTGGTCTGATATCATTTTGTTGCGAACCACCCCGGGTCAACCCTGGACTGGCCACCCGTGCCGATCCACGGCAAGGCCCGAGAGGCGTTCCCAATACTCCCAGGCAGGCAAAAAGCATCCAGGAATCAACAAAGAAAAACAGGGGAACGATTTCACCTAATAAAAATGAACTAAATAGCAGAAGTAAAATAGAACAACGCCAAATAAATAAACGACACGGAAGATAAAGAACGACCAACAACACATACTAACCTTACCATGACCAAAACTCCACGTGACCCTGAGAGTCACTCTCGAACACCCAAAACAAACATCTCCTAAGGTAATCCAAACTAGAGATGGAACCTATAGGAGAAACTAAAAACAAGAAAACATTATAGGCATGAGTATTCAAACTCAGTAGGCGTACCCAAAAAACTAATCCTAGAGCACTACCTTTAAATAAATTATTTACTAATTCTAGGTTTGAACTAAATTATATAAAATATGGGTTTCCACACACACTTTAATTTCTAAAACAAGTAACAGTTCATTTCCCTTTTTAATTTAAAAATAATTTTAATGGTTGAAGAGAGAAGGTACATTACATTTTAAAATATTTTCACGAACAATTTAAAATAAAAAACTGTATTTTTAGTCAAGAGGAAAACCACACACAACACACAACACAGAATAGTGGAAATGGGAAAGTAAAAAACGAGTACTAGCAACCGAACTAGGCCCCTCAATAGTCTACCATATACAAATAAGAACTAATGAAAATATGGGTCGAACCTAGGAGATCATGAACAATCCAGAACGTAATAAACCTGTGACTCATCCTAAAGGCATGCCTAATCTTGATGACATCATAACACCCAAACACTCAATTTTTCCCTACCTAGCCTAACTGAGGGGACTAATCGCCTAGCAAAGAAAAGACCATACTAAGGGCCACTAACCAATATGTAGTCTAAACTAGTGCAGCAATCATTCATAGAAGATTCACTTACTATGTTAGGTTCCCATGCCGAGTACTAAATGAATAAAGGGGTGATTCAACAATTTCAATCACGAAACCAATCACCATGCATGAAAATCATGCACAACAACTCACACAAACAACGTACACAACAAGATCACCCCTAAGTCACCCCAAAGAGAGTTTTCAAAATAATTTATTTTATTAAAGTTCCAAATGGGCCTTAACCAACTTTAATGAAAAACATCATTTCTCAAGAGAAACCAAAACATTTTCTCAAGAATCAAATGAAAAAATTTACCACCAAACCAGAACCACAATTGAAAATCCATGAATTATAAAAATGGGAATTTCTTCACTATTGTGTGTCAATTCATCAAGAAAATAATTCAAGTTCCATGCATAAAATAAACTTCTTTGTTTACATCAAATATTTATCCTAAATATAATTATCTAATATTATTTCTCATTTATCAAAAATCAATGAAATATCAGGCAATTAATAAATTCAAAATTTAAAGGTGAGTGTGGTGGGCGACCTACCTCTAATCTTAGCTCAAACACGACCACGTGACATGCCCAGCACATTCTCACAAGTTTGCTCAGTCTACTGACTATGATATCATGGTTTTTTTTCAACACACTCCAATAATCAAAAAACAACAAAAAACATAAAAACACTAACTTCAAATAATCCAAATGAATAAAAAATGAAAACTCACCTCGACGCTAGTTCAGGTGAATTGGAATGGTCCCAAACCACTCGCCTTTGGTGGCGAGCATCGTCGGGCGCCCAATTGAAAACTAAGCGCGCTGCTGGATTCACGAACGAATGAGGTAGGGGTCACCATGGGGTGTGCTCGATAAGTAGGGTCACACAACATGGGAGAACGGCTGGAGATGACGTTGAAATTGGGCATGGTCTATCTAGGAGGGCACACGACCGTCGGACAAGAGGCACACCAAGATAAAGATGTGTTCCAGTAAGGTTATGCACTGGAAAGAGGTGGAGGCAACATTAGTGAATGGGTCGATGGCCAAAAAGTGGTCACTGGAGGTGCGATGGTTGAAAAAAATGGTCGATAGCGGCAGTCACGGTTGAAAAGGGGGTCGGTGGTCGAAGGGTGCATGGCCTGAGGGTGCGAGCGGCTCGAGGTGGATGGTGGGCTGGTGAGGCCAGGAAAGGAGGGCGGCGGCCTACTCATGCGGGGCGGTTGGACGGTACGCGGCCGGAGGGGTGAGGTTGGTGCGGTGCCGATGGATGGATGGTACGCAGACAGTGGTCACAGGAAGGAGGCAGGTTGGAGGACAGAGGTCACACCAGCAGTAGGGGTGCACAACAACGGGGGTGTTGCGGGTTCAAGTAGGAGGAGGTCGGGGCACGTGTGGGGTGCACTGTAGGTAGAGGGGAGGTGCGCTGGAGACCTTGGTCGGTGTAGGGAAGGGGATTGGAGGTGTGGAATCTATTGGAACAAGGGGAGGGGGTCAGCATCATGGATGGTCAGGCTGGTGTTGGATGGGACGCGTGCGGTAGGAGACGGAGTCAGTGGGCGTGATGGGACGCACTACAATGGGAGAGGCTAGTCGCGGGTGCAAGGTGAGGAAGAAGGGAACAAGGGAAAGGGGAGGGGTGAAGCGGCCTACATGGAGAGGGAGAAGAAGAGAACTAGGGGGCACTACAGCGTTGTGGGAATTAGGGTAATAGGGGGTTCTACGGGTAGGGTTAGAAAAAAAAGATAAAAATAAATAAAAATAAATGAAATTAATGAAAACCCTATAATAAAAATAATAATAATAATGAAAATAATAAATAAAATATAATAATTAAACTTATTAATGGTAATAATAATTAATTAATTTCACAATAATAATAATAATAATACTAATTTTAATTTCAATAATTCAAAAAAACAATATTAAATATAATATCATCAGTTACAACAATAATATTATTATTATTGCAGTTATTCGGTCTTATTTTAATGCATTATCCACACTTCATTTCATTTTTATTTTATTTCATTATTAATAATAATATTATTAAAAACATTTTAATGGTTATGATAATATTAATGAAACTTTTTAATAAAAATGATAATAATTGTAATAATCATAAATATAAAAATAAAAATGATAAAAATATTCATTTCACTATAATAATAATAATAAAATTATTATCATCAATAAAAAAATTTAAATAACACAATAAATTAAAAAAATTTCTCATTTCAATTTTTCGAAGATAGGAGGATCGTATAGTTATCTGGGCAAAGCCACATGAGGTTTCCAAAACACGCTTCGCCCATGAGCCCAGCGAAGTCAACTCAAAAATGCACACTTTTTGAAAAAACTCAAAAATATTGTTCAGGATTCAACCCGAACCTCAAAAAAAAATTAAAATCCAAGAAAAATAATTAAAAAGACCCAAAACACAGGTTAGGGTGTGACACTAGAAGCACAAATATGTATAGGGACCTAAAATAGTACTTCTGGTGGGATGGCATGAAAAGAGATGTCACTGAATATGTCCCTCGATTCTTGGTTTTTTACCAAGTTAAGGCTGAGAAACTAAAGTCTAAGGGGATGTTACAACCATTACCCATACCAGAATAAAAATAGGAAAACATCACTGTGGAATTTGTCATCAAACTTCCCAAAACATCCAAAGGCAATATTGTTATCTAGGTTATAGTTGATCACCTTATGAAGTCGGCACACTTCATTTCTATTAGATAGTATTTCTCTCTTGATTATCTTTCCAGGATATATGTAAAGGATGTGGTAATATTTCATGGAGGACCACTTTCCATTATATCTGATTGGGATCTAAGGTTTACCAAGAAGTTTTGGTGACGTTTTTAGCATGCTCTAGATACAAAGTTAAGTTTTATCACGTCTTATCATCCTCAGATAGATGGTCAGTCTGAGAGTATTATTCAAACCTTTGAAGACATGTTGAGAGATTTCTATTTGGATTTCAAAGGTGTTTGGGATCAACACCTAACTTTGGTGTAATTTTCTAACAATAATAGCTTTCACTTCAGTATTCAGATGGCTCCTTATGAATCCATCTGTGGAAAGAATTGCAGAACTCCAACTTGTTGGGAGGAAGTTGGGGAAAGAAAGCTATTAGGATCTGATCTTGTTAATGAAATGGTAGAAAAGGTCATATCTATTCAAACACACTTAAGATTAGCTTAGAGTCGGAAAAAAATTTATGATGAAAACTGAAGAAAAGACCAAGATTATGAAGTGGGTGATAAGATTTTTCTAAGAATATCTTCCTAGAGGAGAGTAATTATATTAGGAAAGAAGGGCAAGTTGATCCCTAGGTATATTGGTCCTTTTGAAATTTTTGATCTTGTTAGGAAGGTAGTTTAGCGATTGGTGATTCCACTGAATCTCTCTCAAGTTCATGATGTATTCCTTGTATATCTCCAGATAAAGTAAATACCTGATCCTTCCCATGTACTAATCTCATAAGTCGTACCGCTGGAGCAAGATATTTCTTATGAAGAACAACTGATAGAGATTCTGGATCGTAGAGAAAAAGTTCTAAGAGACAAGACCACTCGCTTGGTTAAAGTTTTATAGAGGAACCACCACTTTAAAGAATCTATATGGTAACTTGATGATATGATGAAGTAGAGGTATCCTCAACTATTTGCTTCCAAGTGATGAATTTTAGGGAGAAATTCAGTTTAAGGGGGGTAGAATGTAACACCGTGATTTTTTATGAAATATTTTCTTTAAATAGTTTTTATTCTTCAGTAGCTTGCTTTGCATGAAATCATGAGTTTAAATGAACCGTGATATGAACTTATTATAAAATTACCAATATTTCCTATTCGTTAGGTTGGCCGGAATAATTATAAGTAAATTATGAAAATTCATTATGAATTCATTAACTATCAATTATTTACAAAAAATATAAATCAATTATATATTTCTATTTTTGAGTGAATTACTTTTTGTAATGAAATTAGTGAAATATATATGTGTTATATACTTAATAAAATATTTTTTATATTCATCCAATGGACATTTTAGTCATGGGGTACGAATAAAACCCTATTCGATGTGTAAAAACCTATTTTATAAAGTTTAATTTTACACCATTGAATGGAGAACCCCTTTTAAATTCATATTTTGACACATTAATAATTTTTATACGGAACCATAAACATGTTATTTTGAGGAGTGATATCAAAATTTACCTTGGATGAATTTCTGATATTTTTCTAATAACTTTCATGTTTTGATGAAAAGTAAAAATATGAAAAATTTTAATTGAAAATAATGGTTTTTCATTGAAATAATTTATATGGTTAATTTATATTATTGAATGATTTCAAAGAATAAATAGAATTTAATTTTACCATTTCATATAATGTAGGTCATTGGAATTAATTTTACATTAAATTCATAGGTAAAAATATTTCAATCTTTTGTAATGTTTTAACTTTTAAAACCTATTTTCTCATTTCAACAACAGGATTAATTTCAAATTAATTACTGAAAATTCTATGTTTTGAATTTTGAAAAATGGAGTCTATATTTGGGATCAGTAGGTCCAAATTTTGTTAATAGTCAAATTTTATTTTTGGGCTTTTTGAATAGTGACTTTGGTAATTATTTTTATTATCATGGTTAAAGGTAAATCAGGTAACTAAGGGTAAAATTAATATTATAAAATTTCCTTAACACTTATAAAAATCCTATTGTATGACTAAATTCGACCCTTATCATATATATTTTGAAATGGAATCACTTAATGGCCACTTACATATGAATATGACATGAATGTAATAAAAAACTAATGAATGTGGAAAAATGTCACAATCACATTTTATATAAGTATCTTAATTTTAATATATGGATAACTAAGAGATAATATTGACTATATATAGTATCTATAAATATAAAATAATTAACTACATCAAATAAGTTTATTTATAATTTTTAGCGATTAAATAATTACAATTAATGATGACACAATAGTGATGTAAATATTATTTTATTAATTGAAATATAAAATAAATGGTTTCAAAAATATTAAAATAAATATCATATGAAATAATTAATGTGATAAAATAATTTTATAGGTGAATATTACATTTTAAGAGTTTATTAAATATCGTTTTTTGAATTTACCTTCTGTTTGGATTTTTTAAATTCAAATAAATGAAAGGTTTAAAAATTGACACTATTGATATTTTATAAAAATAACATTTTATTAAATTATTTAAAAATCATAAAAATATATAAAATTAAAGTGTTAATTATAAGATATAAAATTTAATAAAATACTCATTTATGTTTAATTATCACCATATAAGTAAATATTTATAACCATTAAATATTTAGAATGTTATTACCACAATTAAAATTAAATAGAATAACTAAGTGTCAATTAAAAATATATGGTTTAAATTGACAAAATAACTTGTCCAAAATTTATTGGTTGATTATATTACAACCCTATCTCATCTAATATTCTAAATTGTGACATTTTGGAGGTTTTTGGAAAGGGTTTTATTTTATTATAATTTATTATTTATGAAGTTTCCAAAAGTTCCCCTCAACTCAATTATAAAAGGGCACCTCCTCCCTCACTTATTCACTCCATTTTGATAATTCAATCTCAGAAAAAACCTACCATTATTTCTTATAAACTTCTTTATTTTCATTATAAAGGTTCTTGAATCTTCAAAGACCAACTCTAGTGCTCTAAGAAGAGACTTAGAGGAAGCACGTCAAGAAAGAGATAATCTTTTCTACTGATTCTTTCAAACTTCTTTCTTATTCTATTTCCTCTTCATTATTGGTTTCATTATAAAGTAATAAAATATTTATCACTCATATAATTATTTGTTATTATAAATATGAAACAACAATATTTAAACTTCTATCCATCATACGAAAAACGAAATCACAATGTGTGCGTGTGTACGGCTTACCATCTCCACATCGTGGTGTAATATGTTTTTCACCCCAACCTTACTTGGATGGGTATAATGATTGAAATAATAACTATATATTATTTTTATAACATGATAATAATTATTAAATATTTTACACCATCCACTTAAATATCATTCAACAATTTTGGGAATGATATCATCGCTCGTGCGTACGTACAACCTACTATCTCCACGATACGATGCGACTCATTTTACATGATCTTCATTAAAACATGATTATATACATGAATTTAATGAATAAATACGATATATATTATAATAATATAATTATTTAAATGATATAACTATAACCTAAAAATAGGAATAAGAATTTATCTAACAAACCATGAATAAGAACATAAAGCAGTTAAAACCCGAATAACAAGTAAAAATGAAATGATACTAACAAATGGATGAAAATATGATCATAAATGTTATAATAAAATTTATTTGATTCTAGAATAAATAATTAAAATTATTTAAATCATTATAAAGTAGTTTTGGATACATACGGAGGATATCAAACTTAAGGTAAGGGATAACTTTGAAATCTAATTTTTATCCAATATTGTTTATACATAAGTATTTATTGGGGTATATTTATAATCTACACCCATGTTTCCTAAATTTTTATTTCAAAATATTATTTATATACTTCTATAATTTTTTAAATTCAATTTTATCCATTGGTAAATATTTTCTAAATGGTATGAATGGATTCTTTTGTCGTTTTCAGTACGAGGTACTTTTTTACTTTTCCAGCAAAAGTATGAGAAGAATGTTTTTTAACTTGTATAGAATGAATGAATTTTTACACTTTCAAAATGAATTATTTCCTTGAATATTCACTTAAAATCTTATAAGATTATTTTCACATTTAATTATTTTTTCAAAAATTGTATGGAATTTTGATGAAGGAAACGTTTTTTAAGAAGAAATGATATTTTCTTCAGGAATTAATTTCAAGTGTTTTATAAAATTTATTTTCCATATAAGATAACACTATTTAAATAGAGTTATATTTTTATCCCTATTATTAATATGATTTTATTTTGTTATGATTAAATGCTATTTAGGAAATCCATGTGTTTTATATCAATTATGATGGAATGATGTTTAAGAATCCCATTTTATTTCAAGGGTTATGCTATGGTGAATGTTTTTATGTTTTTGTTTCAAACATAATAATGGTTTCATTATGAGATGGGTAGGACCAATATATTCCTCCAATGTATTGGGTAAATATTTATATCTTATGAGATAGACATGACTAGAATGGCAAGTAAATCTGGTTCAGTAATACTTGGCTGGAACAAGGAGTGAACTCAATTAAATAATGGACTTTGTCTATTATGATGGTATTGGAAATGGCCTTGACTAATATGAAATGATTTTATATGCTTATGTGTTTATTCCATGAAAATTTCATGTCTTATGTTATGACTATTGGGATTAAATTGCACTGTTATGATTTATCCCAAGACATGATATTCTGATCTTTTATATACAGGATAAGATTTCCAAATGATATGTTCTTATGATTATGATATGATTAATATTTCCATTTTTTACCCATACATATAATTTGAGCTCATCCTTTAATATTTTTCTTTTCCACAGGTTATGAATAAGGGTATTAATTAAGATATGTCAAAAAGGAGTTGAGTTTTGTAGAAATAAGTGGGAGAGAATGTAGATGTTTTATGAACCAATTGTTTATGGATCCCAGTTTCTAAAGACACTAAACCTATTTGGTCTTGTCATGGATTTTTTTATGTTATGTAATATATATTATTCAATATTTAAGTAATATCTGCATGTAATGTATGTTCTATTACATTACTTTTCCCATGTGATTTTTCTCTAACCTTAAATAAATAATGATTTCTTATAACAATTTCATCATTAATAAATCTAAGTATAGGTGCATTGGTAACTATAAAATGAATAACCTAAAACTATTAATGATAATATTATCAATAGAATTTTATATTTTGAATATCATCTTCTTTTACCCTTAACTGATAATGACCAAGCCATGGTTAGATATTGGAAAACCAATTATCTCACTTCAACTAGTCAAAAAAATCATTAATTCAAGGTAACTGATATTTTATTTTCATTATTACATAGTTTATCTTATAATAGTTAGTGAATATCCTTAAGTTACCATTGAATTTATTACAAAATAAAACAACACTACCAAAGGGGAAGCACTCAGTCAAATTAATCATTTCTACTCAATCTCATCCAATTTAACCTTCAAATCCTATAATTTTACTGGTGAAATGTGATAAGACATTAATGAAAAAGGTTTCATTTGAGTAATAAAGTATATAGAGGATTCAACATCACTATAAAATGATAATCTAAGGAAATCCTCTGTGAAAACATTAAAATATTGATCAACTACCTTAGGATGTATAGGTGGTTTATTTCCTTCTATGAATCCAAGAATCAATCCTTCCAACTAATAAGATAAGGACCCAAAATTTATTATAACTGGTCTTTTTCTAGATGCATAAATATTTCAATGTCTCTTTATGACAATCCATATATTATATTCACTTTATTTCATTATATATTTCATTAAGTTGAATATAATAAAATCCCAAAATATTAAAATGCCTAGTGTATTTGGGTAATTAGATACATATCATAATAACTTGAATTAGGTATACAACAAAATTATTTAAAAACTAAATAACATGGATTTAAATTCCATTGATCTTCTAATGTTAAAGGGGATAACCTAGGGACGTACATAAGAAAGGGGTGAGCTATAAATTCCAGTAAAAGAATAATAAAATCATGGTATGAACTAAAGCAGTATATTAGAGTCAAAGGCATAACATAGTGACATAAAAAGTTAATGATTGTAATTATGAACTTCTAAGCACGACATAAGATGATAACATCAAGGAACCATAGGAATGTGTAAACAACATAAAATATGACACTATAAGAATAATTAAAGGCTATCCATTGAGGGGTCATAAAATAGTATGCTTTGGATTAATGTATGTGAACCATAAATGGTATCTCATGAGATACCACATAACCCAATGAATTCTAGGGATATATAATTTGGGTCTCACTCATCACATTCATATCATGTATATGCATTTCTGTGTCACATAGATCATACCACATAAGAATGTATTTCATATTTTAATACCATGATTAATTATTATGGGTTATATATTTAATCCTCACATAAATGAAGGATAGTTATGACTAGTTGAATACCCTTGAGTGGAAATGGAAACAGGTATTCACAACACAAGTGTTTGGCATGGAAATTCAGGGAATAATTTCAGAATCATAACAGGTGTACATGGAATGGATTAATGAGAGTGAGTGGTGGTCATTAATTACTTGGTAATCATAATTATAGTAAAATGGATGGGTAGAAACACATCTCAACATAAGAAATTGGAAAACAAAAGGCTTAGTACAAAGAAAGTACTTGAATAAAGAGTAAGAGGAAGAGAATCTATTACCTTGAGAGGGTGCATCTAAAAGCTTGGGAGGGTCTTCTTAAGAGATTGGGAAAACATTGGGATGGATTTAAAGAGGTATAGGTAGAGGTAATTCATGATAAATGGGTTTTATGTGAATATTAATGGGAGGTTGGGTGGGTATTTATAGAAAAAGGTAGGGGAATTCTATATTAATTTATAAACTTAGGTTTTGGACTTTAAGTAATAAAATAATCCAAACCAAAAACCTTCCTATATTTTTTTCTCATGGTTTCTTCAAAATAAGAGTGGTTCCAATATACTATTATTTTAAAAACCTAAATTCTTAAAATAATACAATTCATGATGTGGAAGTGAGTCATTTTTATAAAGTATTGTTTTTAAACAAATAAAATATTATATAGGTTTTAGAGGATTCATTAAAGGTTTGTAAAATTAATCAAATAACTTAAAACGCATTATTTTAAAGAGTAATATATTTTTAGTCATGGATTACATTTATAGTATTTATTACATAACTTTTGGGCTATTATGATGTCATAATATATACCGTATATTTATACAATATTAAATTTTTACCTAAAAATTCAATTGTGTTAGAAAATTAAAAAAATTCACTATTGGATAATTTTGATGTGTTGATTTAAAAAATAATATTTATTTTACCAAAATATTTTCTAAATATGATAATTTAAACCTTTAATTAAAAATCCTTATTTAATGGAAAATACTAGTTTTCACACTACTAAAAAATTTATAACACTTATAAAAATTACATTGGACTTCATTAAATTATGTTATCATTTATATTTAAATAAATATTATTAAATAATAATATAAAATGAAAATAAATTTTATTTTAAAATTCATGAATATTTCAAAAAGATTATTTGAATTGAAACTATATATTTCCAAAAAATATAATTTTAGTTTTCTTCATATTGAAATATAATTTTCATCAACTCATATAAAATCATTATATATATATATATATTAATAATAATAAGAAACCCAAATAATCATTATTTTATTGAAAAATTAAAATATAAAAATTCATACTACAAGGTTCTAGGTAGATAACCTCTTATTACACCAATATATGCCCTAAGGGTAAGACGTATGATAGTAGTACATTCTTGGGGTGGTTCAGTGGACATGGTTTGTGTGGTGATTTTAATCATATTTAACTTCTCCTATAAATAGTTTTTCTCATATTTTATTTTGTGAATCTCAACTTTGGCTTGGTAAAGGGTAAATCCTGATGATTTCATATCCCTTACAAAATCTAATAAATGGGATTTATAAGGTACAATACTATTAGTTGAGGTCATCACTTAGTCCTTCTATGTCAATTAGACTTTATCATAACCCTCAATATATACTGATCTTAATGATAACTATAGAATAGATATATTATCAATGTTTATGATGTTTAATAATCCTTTAAGATTGATTGAAAAATTATGTCTATAGTTAATAATAGTCCAAAATAAAAAATGAAATATATTTTATGTTTTTTCTATAACTACATTACTTAATAAGGCATTTATTCATTCGGAATGAAATTTCATCTGTAAAAAATTTGGTCGTTATATTCTTCCCCCCTTCAAAAATTTCATCCTAAAATTTTCATTTTGTACACTAAAATAGATGAGGGTACTTCTTTATCATTGCCTATTTTGGTTCCCATTTTTCTTCCTTAAACATATGGTTACACCATGTCACTTTGACCAGGTGTGTTGTCTTCTTTCATAGAACTTTGTATTTATGATCTAATATCTTCATCGACTACTCCTTGTATGAAATATAATTCTCCAATGGTACCACCTCAAGATTTAGAACATGTGAGGGGTATTGAATGTACTTACATAATAGGTATATATAGAACACATCATTTACTTGAGATAGGTTAGGTGATAGTACTAGTTGATAGGACACAACTCTGATGCGATCAAGAATCTCAAAGGGGATGATGTATCAAGGACTAATATTTCCCATATCCCAAAAACTCATGAATTTATTCCATAATGATATATGATGGAACACTTTATCTCTAACCTCAAACTCTTGGTCTCATCAATGATTTCCAACATTAATTTTTTGTTTAATTTTTATGGAATTCAAATAATAATTAATGGTTTGAACCTTATCTACCATATCTTGGATAAGAGCAGGTCTCATCAGTTTCCTCTCTCTAACTTCATCCCATTATGTTATATTTTTACACCTCTTCCCATATGGAGCCTCATAAGGTGTCATTTTAATGATATAATGGAAACTATTTTTATATGGGAACTCTACTAAGGGAAGGTGTTAATCCAAACAATCTTGGAAATCCATTTAACAAGATCTCATCATACCTGTGGAGTTTTAATATTCCTATTATACTAACCATATACTTAAGGGTGATAAAAATACTGAAACTCAACTTTGTATTCAACACTTTCTAAATAATTCTCTAGAACCTCAAGGTAAACCTTGGATCTCGATCCGATATAATTGAGACCGGTAATCCATGTGGTATTAGCAATTTTTTATGTATATCTTAGTGAGTTGTTCAAAATAGAATTCTTCATTGATAGTAATGAAATGTGCTAACTTTTTAAAGTGATGGTATTACCAATTTTATATGTATATCTTAGTGAGTTGTTCAAAATAGAATTCTTCATTGATAGTAATGAAATGTGCTAACTTTTTAAGGTGATCAAATATCACCCAAATGGGATTATTTCCTTTAAATTTTCAAGGGAGTGCTACAAAAAAATGCATGGTTATGTTTCTCTATTTCCATACTGGTATAGGAAACAGTTTCATCATTCCCTTAGAGTTTTATCATTCATTCTTGAATTATTGGTAAACCAAGCATTAAGATAGAAATTCTAAAATCTCTTCCTTCATGTTATCCCACTATATGTTTTGATTAAGATCTCTATACATCTTAGTACTTCCTTGATGAATAGAAAAGGATGATTTATGTGAATCAACCAAAAGTTCCCATTTTGGTTTTTGTTTTTATGGGAACATATTTGGGTTCCAAGACTTAAAAATCCATCTTTAGTAATGTTGAACTTTGGAATATTCTCTACCTTTATTTATAGCTTCGTATCATCTTTTTGGGCCTCCTTGATCCTCTAAATAATGGAGGATTGATCAGTTATTTGAGAAAGTTACGATAAAGTTCCTTTTATGATTATCTTGTCCATCCTTTGAATTTCCAATAATATTGGATCCCTTTCAATCCTCATCATGGATAGGTTTGAAGGATCCTTTCTACTTAGATCATCTAGCACTCTATTCACCTTCTCAAGATAGTAATGTATTGAATAGTCACAATCCTTTATCATCTCTAACCACCTTAATTGGTTCATATTGAGATCTATTTGTGTGAATATATACTTTAGTATTTTATGATTTGTATATATATTTCACAATTCTACCCATAGAGATAATGTATCTAAATATTCAATGAAAATATCACTAAATCCAATTACAAATCATGCATTGGGTAGTTCTTCTCATGTATATTTAATTAGAAAGAGGAATAGGATATCAATTTTTCATTTCACATGAGTACACATCCAAATACCTTTTTGGACGCATCACTGTATATCAAAAATTATTCACTAATGGTGGGTAATTTTAGAATAGGTTTAGTGATTATCCTCTTCTTTAAATCTTTAAATCTCTCCTCATATTCATAGGTCCAAAAAAATTTTACTCCCTTACAAGTTATCTTAGTTAGTGGGTTTTACAATCATGATAAGTTTCTTTCAAATCAATTATAGTACCCAGTTAATCCAAGGAAACTACAGATCTTCATTATAGATGTTGGTCTAATCTAGCCTACAATTTCTTCTATCTTAGAAGGATCCAAAGATAACCCTTTATTGGAAATAACATGCACTATTAATGTTACTTTCTCCATCCAAAACTCACATTATAGTAATTTTTATATAAATTTTCCTTCTGCATGGTCTTTAGTACGTCATTCAAATTATCATAATATACCTCCTTACATTTGGTGTAGATAAGAATATATTCTAAAAAAACTACCACAAATATCTTGAGGTAATCCCAACAGACTATATTCATTAAATCCATAAAGATAGTTGGAGCATTAGTGAGTACAAATGGCATCACTATAAACTCATAGTACCCGTACATTATATGAAAAGTGGTCATGGGGAAATCCTCATTCTTCACCTTTACTTGATAATATCCTGACTAGAAATCCACCTTAATGAAATATTAGTCCCCAGGTAGTTGATCAAAAAAATCATTAATCCATGGAAGTGGATATTTTTCTTTATCATGATCTTGTTAAGCTCATGATAATCAATGTATAGGTGCATTGACCCATAATTCTTCTTAATGAAATGTATCGATGCACCCTATGGTGAAGAACTTAGTCATATAAACCCTTTATCTAGATTATCTTTCAGTTTCTTATTCACCTCTTCAAGTTAAATAGTGGTAATTATATATATATATATATATTCTTGAATATTATAAAATATCTAGGTATAATTTTGATCGAGAGATCCACCTCTTAACTAGGTGGAATACCATGTAATTATTCAGGGAACACATCTGATAACAGCAATTTTTCATGAACCGATATTCAATTAAATTCTTATTAACCTAAGAATGCACCATAGTGGCACACCCTAGGGTCAATCACAAAGAGGCCACTTCCACACACTATCTTTCTATTATAACTATTATAAAATAACTAATATAAAAATATAATACATATATAAATGTGGGTAAATAATTGGAATGCATAAAATATAAATATATCAAAAATATAAAACACAATGACGTTAGTAGAATAAAACCATTGTTCTCCGGGTTTCATGGTGGAATTATAATTGTTATTAAAAATATCTATCCATGCGTTATTCAATGTGGAGATCAAGACCTATCACTCTACACCCTCTCGTTTTAATGGTATTACCATACATTGAGACCTCAGCATGTAATCTATTCCACATCAATACCCAATCAAAACTCCATCGTTTGAATGAAGTAGATATCGATTAGAAGGGAAATTATTAAATGAGGAGGAAGAAGACAATAGTAGAGAAAGTGGGGAGACAACTCACCACAATCATTTAACCACTAATTAATCCTTATAAAAAACATGATAAATTAATAAAGCACATGAAACTCAAATACCACCACTTCCCCCCTCGAAAAATAGTGAGGGTTAGCTCTCCACAAGCATGGAGTTAGAAAGAAGAACGATGGGAGAAACAAATAAAATAAAAGAGATGGAAGAAAAGTAGAAATGAAAAGAATAAGAATAAATATATATTATAAATATGATGAAAATTTATTGAAACAAAACTCTACCTTAGCCCTCTGGAATGGGTATATCATAAACTTGGAGAAGGGATTCATATTTATAGGGGGAAGGGGTGACGAATTTACACTCAAAACATTTAACCCTTATAGTTATGCATCGATGTTACATTAAATGACTGAATATGTAATATTTGTCTTGATAAATTTTGTTCCATAATTTCTCCTCCATTTTCTCTCCAAATTTCAACTTCATTGGACTCTCCTAGAAGGAGTTATGAATTTATTATTGGCAGTTTCTTTTTTTGGATGCAGGTTCCAAGAAGGTTCCTTAAAACATATGTCACTAAATGTCATCCATAAAGATTCAAAACGCCATGTAATTTATTGTGTGAACGTTACATTGAGTCCTAGTTCATCTCAAATTAGAATCACCTAATTTAGAGGTTTTTAGACTGAATTGGGTTTCCGTTACTCAGGCAGGGTCCATGTAGTCCACCCAAAAAAATCGTCAACTTCATTGATTTTTTTAGGCCTCTAGATGCATGAATCAGACCCTAGTCCTGCATAAAAAGTTGAATGAAATAAAATAATGGTTATAAAAAAATTATAATCACAAAATTTGGAAGTATTTTTTATTATAAATGACCAAAATACCCCTATGATAAAAATCTGTTAAAATTGCGGAATTAGGCCATTTTTGCATTTAGGCTCAAAATAACACAAAAACACAAGTATGTAACAATTTCCTATTAAATAACACTATGGTGGGTTCATAAACTTTTAATTACAGTATAAAATATGTGAAAATATTATCTTTATCAATCCCCCACACTTAATCATTGCACTCCTGAGAAATTATAATATATTCTGATCAAAATCCACACACTAATCAAAATTGAGAAAACGTCAATGATGTTTTCCAAAAAATAATTCTATCATGACTCTTTTATGAAAAACAATTCCCTTTGCTTTTCATTCCACACATTTAAATTTTTTCAATCCTCATAAATCCATCCATTTCCCAATCACACCTACCTCACATTGAATTTTATGTCACTCTTCACTCAAGAGAAATAAATTCTAGAGTTATGCTCGTACTCGGAAATTGCATGTATCACCATAAGCTTGTGACAATTGTCATTTCTCCATAATGTGAAACATAAAAATGAATTCAATCATGAGGGATTTCATTAAAGGTTCAAAAGACTCTGTGGATTTGGGTTGGTGGGTAAATTATTTAAAAATTCAAGGCTAGAAATAGGGGTTTTGACTCTTAAGTACAATGAATGAATAATCAAGTGAAAACATAGAAAATTCCTCACTCAATCCTCCTTGATAATTTGAAACACAACACCACCAACATTTTTTATAGCATGGAACATGAGCCAATAAATTTTTACAAATAATGATATCATCCATGTTCTCCCCATTTTTTTATTTTTCTTTTTTTATAAAGCTCTAGAAAGGCACAACTTTATTTTCCATTTTGGCACAGCTTTTATTTTCTTTTATTTTTTGAAGGAGAACCAAATGAAACAAATGAAAAAAAATGAAATTACAACTCATTCCCAATTATTTCATTCTCTATTGCCCAAAATGTTGACACACACCACACACCACCCATCAATGAAATGCATCCTAATGAACGCACATGAAAAGCCCTTCCCCCATACTCAAACTTGAAATCCATGAAAAATACCAAGAGTACGGGTAGGTAAGGATAAATAGGATTGTAATGTGTCTTAAACCTATAAGGAAATTCATGGAATCTAAGGGATAATGAATGATATATGTAAAGGTAGGTCTCAGGATAATGTGTGGCTAGCCAATGTAGTGCCTCAATCATATTAAATACATTCCATGAAATCTAAATCTTTTAAAGAGAAAAAATCACAAGTTCTAGTTCTCACAAAAAATCAAAGTTTCCCTCAAGAAAGTGTGGGTATTATAAATAATATTTCAATGTGGTTTTGAATACATTACAGGGCGGGAAAAATATTTTGAGTTAGTGTTTCATGGTCATGGATTTCAAAAATCAGTTAAACCCATTAAATTATAGAAAATCCAATTCAAAGAAAAAATGTTTTCACATCAACAATAATTTAAAAATCATTTTTAAAAAATCATTTCTATTTTTTTTTCAAAATCAATCCATGCATGAAAGGTGATCAGAATATTCATTAAAGATCAAGGTTTGTAAAAATGAAAACAAAAATTAATTAAATCACACAAAAACAACTAAGTAGGTAGACACTCCCCCCACACATAAATTTCACTTCCCTTCATTTCTTCATGACAAAATATAAATAAGGGAAGAAAAACTAAAGAGAAGGAAAGACACAACCTAACTTTATTTTTTCAATAGCACCATTGAGTTAAGCTCTTATCTGTTAAAACCTATTCCTATAAAAAAATAAATAAATAAATTCATTATGAAAGTAAAAAAATAAATAGAAAGGGGAAAGGGGAGGGATAATGCTTGGTTTGACCCCCAAGTGGATGCAAGGTTTTTACTGCCTCTAGTCGGGCAATTACAGTGGGTTAACCCCAATCCGAAGGTGGATGGGGTTTCTTTCTCAGAAACCACCACATTTTATTTTTCCCGAAATCTATCAGTATATGCCAAGAGAAAGTTCCCCCAAAGAAAATAATAATGTCCCCAACCCCTTAAAGAGATGAAAAATAGAATTTGGGATTAAGAGGGGGAGGGAAAATGATGTAGGGGTGCTCCCTGTTTTTTTCATGTGGAAGAGTGGTGTCCACTGGTGATGAAGGTAGAATAATAGGTTGTGGATTCTATTTTTTAGGTATATCAAATGATTCTTCATGAATTTATTCCTTTGTGCCATCATCCTTGTTTGCACCAGTGTACAGCTCAATAGGAACCTCCATTCTCTCCTCATCATGAGGAACTTCTTCTTCTTCATCCAGAGCCTGCAGTAGTGATGTTGAATCTACAATATATTCAAAAGGGAGATTAGTTTTCAATTCAGAATAAACTAAATTTGAATAAAAACAAGGCTCAGAAATTAAATCTCCCCCATAAATTTCAGCTTCAGGCTCCTTTTCTTCATGCAAGGTAGTTGGGAAATCATTTATTGGAGAGGTAATTAGATCTTCAAGAATTTCTTCAACCTCTCTAATTTCTTCTCAAAAAATAGGTGAAACAAGATTTTCATTATCCTCAACTTGTCTTTTTTGTTGTTCCATCCATAAGACTTTAACTTCTTCAACTTTGGCGACCATCAATGTTATAATCTGGCTTTCTTTTTCCATCATTCTCAAATTATCTTGAATTATCAAGGAATTTTCTTGCAATTGTTTTTCATTTTATGTAATTTGAATTTTGAAAAATTCCACCCTGCTATACATGTCATTAATAGGCCATACATTTGAAAAATTACTAGAAATATCCATGACCGAAAGAATAATATTCAATGAATTTTTTTTTTGGAATTTTTTTTTTGTTTTTTTTTAGAAAACAATGTGTACAAGCTCTTGTCCTCCCCGGAAATGGTGCCAAATTAATAACAGTGGTTTTTCATGAACCTCTATTCAATTAAATTCTTATTAACCTAAGAATGAACCATAGTGGAACACCCTAGGGTCGATCACAAGGAGGCCATTTCCATACACTATCTTTCTATTGTAACTATTATAAAATAACTAATATAAAAATATAATACTTATGTAAATGGGGAGGGATAATTAAAATCCATAAAATATAAATATATCAAAAATATATCAAAAATATAAAACAAAATGAAAAATAAGAAAAGACACAATGATGTTTGTAGAAGAAAACCATTGTTCTTGGGGTTTCATGGTGGAATTATCATTATTATTCAAAATATCTATCAATGCGTTATTCAATGTGGAGATCAAGACCTTCCACTCCACACCCTCTCATTTGAATGGAATTACCATACATCGATACCTCAGCATGTAGGAGTAATCTATTCCACATCAATACCTAATCCAAACTCCACCATTTGAATGAATTAGATATTGATGAGAAAGGAAATTATTAAACAAGGAGAAAGAAGACAATAGTAGAGAAAGTGGAGATACTTCTCACCATAATCATTTAACCGCTAATGAATACTTAGAAAAAAACATGATAAATTAATAACTCACATAAAACTGAAATACCACCACTTCCCCCCTCGAACAATAGTGAGGGTTAGCACTCCACAAGCATAGAGTTAGAAAGAAGCACGGTGGGAGAAATAAATAAAATAAAAGAGATAGATGAAAAGTAGAAGTGAAAGGAAGAAGAAGAAAGATATATTATAAATATGATGAAAAATTATAGAAACAAAACTCCACCTTAGCCTCCTGGAGTAGCTATATCATAAACTGGGAGAAGGGATACATATTTATAGGGAGAAGGGGTGACGAATTTACACTCAAAAAATTTAACCCCAAATTTTCCGCATTGATGTTCCATTAAATGATTGAATTTGTAATATGTGTCTTTCTAAATGTTTTTCCATAATTTCTCCACTATTGTCTCTCCAAATTTAATCTTCATTGGACACACCTAGAAGGAGTTATGAATTTATTATTGGCGGTTTCTTTTTCTGGTTGTAGGTTCCAGGAAGGTTCCTTCAAAAATATGTCATTCAATGTCCTTCATAAATATTACAAACACCATGTAATTTATTCTGTGAATGCTTCATTGAGTCCTAGTGCATATCCAATTTAAATCACCTAATTTTGATGTGTGTAGACCGAATTGGGTTTCTATTAGTAAAGCAGGGTCCATACATTCCACCTAAAAAAATCATCAACTTTATTGATTTGTTTAGGCCTCTAGATGCTTGAATCAGACCCTGGTCCTGAATAAAAAGTTGAAGGAAATAAAATAAGGGTTGTAAAAAAATTGAATCACAAAATTTGGAAGTATATTTTATGATAAATTTCCAAAATACCCCTGTGATAAAAATCTGTTAAAATTGTAGAATGAGGCCATTTTTTCATTTAGGCTCAAAATAACACAAAAACCCAAATATGTAACAATTGGCTATTAAATAACACTGTGGTGGCTTCATAAACATTTAATTACAGTATAAATTATGTTAAAATATTACCTTAATCAACATTAGTATATTCTCTTACAATGGGATTATCATCAAGGATGAATTTTTCCCTTGTCGCAATCATTCAAGCTAGATACACTTACTCATATGGTTATAATAACTATTTTTATATTATTATTTCAAAGTATAATCATAATACTTCTTACACTTGTATATAATAAAAGGGTAATTCATGATATGGAGGTTTATTTCCTTCTCCCAACAATTTATATTGGATATATACAAGGAAATACAATCCATACCAAGGATAGAATCAAATTCTGCATAAGTGTGTATCATAATTTTTTCTACGAAATTCAACCAGCTAATATTTCTAGGGGATAAATTATATTCTTGGGATCAAATAATTGACTCATTTTCCATTTTCACTGATAACTCAACTTTCATGTTTTGAGGTGGTGTTTGAATAGTTCTACTAAACATACATGTTATGAAGTAATGTGTATAATGATAATCATAAAGGAAATTTAAAGCTCATGAATGGACAATGAGAGAACATTTTATGATTTTATTTTGGTTTTAGTCATCTACTATATCAAAAATAAACTTAGGGGTGATAATTTTCAAACTATTAAACATATAAATGGAAAATATAATCATTTATGTGATGACCTATAAATGATATAAATTCCTTAACCTATGAATTTCTATGATTCAATCGAAGTTATCGATGACATATTTCCTAACATTAAATTTTATAGGCATGTTTTTCACTTCATAATGTTTTTTCACATGATTAACCAAATAATATCCCTCGAGAGTGGCTGGCAATGTGTGTAGTACTAGGACTCTTTATAACGTACTGGGTACAAGATGATTTAATATCCAATGAGACCTTTTGGGGTTAGTACCCCTATGTATATATATTACATAGTCACATCCACTTTTTAGTATCCATGTAGGGATGAATTTTCTCAGAAAATCAAACACTCTATACCAAAATTTAATAATGTTTTTCTATATTTAGTCTTATCCCTATGTATTTCAATAAGGTTTTATAATACTAATCACAAAAAATAACTAGACTTTCTATAATAAAAAAAATTAAAATCCATATATTTTATACAATGTAGGGATATAATGGAATTATTTAAAAACATCATAACATGAAATTATATTCCATTGATCTATAAGTACTACACAGGATAACCTAGGAGCATACATATGAAAGGGGTGAGCTATAAATCTCGGTAAGGAAATAATAAAATCATAGCATGAAGTATAGAAGTTTATATGAGTAAAAGGAATAAAATGGTGACATAAAAAGGTGAGAATCATAATCATGAACTTCAATTCATGACATAAGATGATAAAATCAAGGAGTCATGGGAATGTGGAAACAATATAGAACATAACATCATAAGAACAAGTCAATTCTAACCACTAATACAACATAAAATATTGTTATTAGGCTAACCATGAATTCATCATATATGGTATCTCATGAGATAATACATTACCCAATGAATTGGAGGGCTATATAATTTTGTTCCCACCCATCATATTCAAATCATATATATGCATTTTTCTACCACATAGATCATACAAAATAAGAACATATTTCATAAATTTTAATCCAATGATTAAGAAGTGTGGGTTAAATAAATGGAAGTAACAAATCAATTAAGGATAGGTATAACTAGGTGACTACCCTTGAGTGGAAATTGGTATGGGTATTCATAACACAAATGTTTGTCCTGGAAAATTATGGAATAATTTGGGCAGCATAACAGGTGCACATGAAATAAATTAATGATAGTGAACACTGGTATCTCATTACTTGGGAATCATAAGGATGGTAAATTGATGTGTAAAAACACATTTAAACATGAACAATTAAAAAAATTCTTAATACAAAGAAGGTACTTGAATAAAGACTAAGAGAAAGAGAATTCAATACCTTGAGAGGGTGCTTCTAAAAGATTGGGAGGATCTTCTTAAGAGATTGGGAACACCTTAGGAGGGATATAGAGGGGAATATATAGAATAAATTAATGATAAATCGGTTTTTAGTGAAGAGTATTGGGAGGCTGGGTGTGTATTTATAGAAAAAGGGGGGAGTTATTTATTAATTTCTAAACTTCGGTTCTTCACTCTTAATATTAAAATAATAAAAACCACAAATATTACCATGGTTTTTTCCCATGGATTATATCAAAGAGTAGTTTTTTCCAATATTTTATTATTTTAAGAACCAAAATCCTTAATATAATATAATTCATTGTGTGAAAGTGAGTCATGTTCATAAATAATTATTTTTTAAAGATTAAAATATAATATATGTTTTGGAAGACTCATTATAGGTTTGTAAAATAAGTCAAATAACTTCAAGAGCATGTTATTTTAAAGGGAAAATCTAATTTTGGTCAGGTATTCCTTTTATAGTATTTATCACATCACTTTTGTGCATTATGATGGCATAATACAAACCTTGTATTTATACCATGTTTAATTTTTACATAAAAATTTTATTTTCTCAGAAAATTATGTAAAATTAACCATTTGATAATTTCAATATGATGATTTTAAAAATAATATTTATTTTACCAAAATAATTTTCTAAATATAATAGTTAATACTTTAAATAAAAAACATTATTTTCCAGAAAATTAATTTTTTACAGCACTAACAACTTTCTGACCCTTATAAAAATTACATTAGACTTAATTAAATTATATTATAATTTATATTTAAATAAATATTGTTTAATAAGAATATTATATGAAAATCATATTTATTTCAAAATTATTTAATTTTTCAAAAAGAGATCTTTAATTGAAACTATATATTTCCCAAAAATATAATTCTGGTTATCCTCGTATAAAAATATAATTTTAATCAACCCATATATAATAATATATATATATATTAATAATGAAATGGAATGAATATAATCAAAATTTTATTAAAAAATAAAATTTAAAAAATCATACTATTGTGGTCAAGATTCATAACTCTTTATTACACCAGTGCACTCCATAAGGGTAAGGTGTGTGATGGTAGTACTTTCTTAGGGTTGTTCGATAAAAATAATTTGGGAGGTGATATTTATAATCTTGAATGTATTCCTTAAATGTTTTTCTAATTTTTCAATTGTTGAATCTCATCTTGTGATTGGTTGAGGGAAATCCTAGTGATATTGTCTCCCTCATAAGTTCTGATAAATGGGCTTCATAGGGTACAATCCTACTGGTCAAGACCATCACTTCTTCCTTCTGTGTCAATTAGAATTTATCATAACCCTTAATATATAATAATATTAATGGTCACTATAGAGTGATTATATTATAAATGGTTAGTATTTTTAATAGTCTTTTAATCTCAATAGAAAAAATATGGTTATGGTTTATAATGCTCTAAAATCACCAATAAAATATATTGAATGTGTTTTATATTATTATATTACTTAATAAATAATTACTTAATTTAAAAAATAATTTCATTTATGAAATTTTGGTCCATTACACTCTTAATAGTAATGAAATTTCTATCTTATTCCATAAATATAAATTTCATTCTATAATAGTCATTTTGATCCTTGAATTGAATCTTCCAACCCAACCTGATAATCAAATATATATATATATATATTCATCTTAAAAAATAAAAAATCTCTTATATTTTCATGCAGCTAATCATGATAAAACCAAATAGATGCTTAAACACTTTATCCAATATTTCATAATGTGGAGTATCAATTCTCATAAAATATGGAATCAACTCCTCCTGAAACCATAATATATTATCCAATCATATTTTGATAAAAAAATGATTCTTTTATATCAAATAATGTATAAAAAATTATTATAGTTATTATTATGGTACCTCATGTCATATATGGAATTGTGGTTGGCTCAACCGCCTCTTGTGCCTACTTAGTAATGAAATTATTTCATTAACTCTTCAAAGGTTTCAACACCTCTTCTTGATGAGGCCTTCCCACTCTTCCATGAGTCATGGACATGGCATTTCTTGGTGAATCTAACCACATCATTAATCCCTACACTTTTTTAGATGTGACACCACTACTCACTACTGAAAAATAGTTAAAATATTTCTTTAAATATACCACCTTCTCATACTAGAAATATGTGTGAGGAAGATTTTAACACTTCAATTTTCGGTGTCCTAATTTTCTTATTTGAAAGCTATCCAGTGTTCCCTTTCCTTGATAAAATATGTGATAAAATATTAATTATTCTCCCCTAGAAGTCCCTTATCTTCCTCATCTTTCTATTGATATGTCACGACCCGCCTTCACCAAAAGGAGGGAAGGGTCAGCAGGTTGCCAGGCCCTTCCTTCTTCGAGTTGAAGGAGAGATAATGACCCCCGAAACCCGCCTTCAATAGGTCCCGGAGTGGCGACTAGCACCAAGGGTATAGGGAGTTCTCACAAATGGAAGGCATTACCCTTTTTTTTTATTTTATAGGATCGAAAGATAAGGAGGAGAAAACCCAACAACACCAAGATAGAAAGAAAAGTAAAGCCAAAAGTAAACCATTCCCACATGTATGTTTAAACAGTTTACAACAAAGTACAAGTACAAAAGAAAAAGAAGCTCCCAAGTACAATACCAAAAGAAAACAAAGGTACGACAAAAGCGACAACTCCAACTGTCCGACTAATAGGGTCCCGCGCAGCCCTGGTAGTCCTCCTGGAAACCTGAAAGTAAACGTAGGGTGAGCATACAAGTACACTCAGTAGGGAAAACCAAGACTCTCGTGCACAAGTGGGGGAACGTACTAAAGTCCCGTGAGAAAGAGTAAACCAAACACCTAACAAGGCAACTATCCATCCCAAGCCTCACCAAGGTTCGCTCCCCAAATAACGCAAGTCAAGTAATATATATATAAGAGCACATCGATGTTTGGGTACCCCGCGCCACTTTCCCACTGGTTATTGAGACATCCTACGCATCAGACCAATCCCGCCATTCTCACCGCAGTCCCACTGCCACACCCGCCCGCACACACCTGGGCCACAACCACACGCAGTCCCACTGCCAAATCCCGCCCGCACACACCTGGGCCACAACCACACGCAGTCCCACTGCCAAATCCCGCCCGCACACACCTGGGCCTCAACTGTCACAAGTAACCATGCCTGCAAACACCTAGGCCAGAACAACCACCGCTACGCCCGAAGACACCTGGGCTAAAGAATCCACTACCACGCCCGAAAAACACCTGGGCCTCATCCCGAAGACACTTGGGAAACCACCTGCCGCACACACCTGGCCAACCACCACAACACCCTGCCCGATGGTTCTTGGGCTAATAATGGACTTCAGGCCATCACAGCCTGCCCGAAGGTACTTGGGCTATCCGGGAAAGGGAGCAGAAAAGGAGCTAATAACCAGCCACTAAGTATAGTGTTGGGAAAAACACCCTTCCCCCATAAATGGGGGTGTTCGGCACTAAGTGCTCAACTTGGGTGGGGCGCGAATAAGAAACACAAAGCTACAAGTATAGATATAGGTAACAAACACTCACCCAAAACTTAGGTTTTCCTAGCCAACCTACAGGACACAATACCACAACGCCCGAGTCACAATGCGCGACCCTTGCCCACAAAACCATTTGTCCCATTCTTGTTTCACGTTCAGTCAATTGTTCAATTAATTTTAAGCACTACTGGGCAACTACCATAAGCATAACCAAGGAAAACGTCAAGCATAGATCAACCAAAACACTCACACCTGGTTCTGTCAACAGAGGATCTCTCCCCAGTTTGTGATAAAAACCCACAACCACTGAAACCATGCCAACAGGAGATCCCATCCCCCAAATTCACACAGCCACCGAGAGTATAAAAAGAACGGGGGATCCCATCCCCTCCCACATTTCCAGCAAACGGCCCGAAGGGAAAACAACCAACAACCACTACCAACACGAGTCAGGGATTTTCAGATTCAAACGACTTAACACACTCCATGATTTCAAAATTCCATGTGTTCTATCCGTTAGTTATCACAAAAGGGTTGATCCTGGTGCTTTCAATTATTCAGCCGGGTATACGTGATTAACCAATTTCACAGCAGGAGTTCACAATTTCAGCAACCCATTTAAAACATCACGAGGGGATTCAAGTGCACACACACGACCACCAACGGCCTCAATTTTCAGAAAACATAGACCAGTACAACAAAAGGGATGATCACTAGATAAAGCATAAACAACGATCACAACCCCTCCCCTTCTTTCTTTAGAACTTCGTTTAGTATCTCCATTAGGGTTTGGTTCAACCAATTTCATAGGAACAAAAGTAACGCCCACCCCGCATGATACACAAAAGTGAGAGACGAGAGAAATTCCCTACCTGTTGATGGATGATCGACGTTTAGGCCGGGGGCGGGGAACTTTACGGATAACGACGCGGCGGTCCCGATGCACCAGAAGAGTCACGATCGAAGAAGGGGGAAAACCACGGCCTAACCCTTAATTATAAGGGCTGGGGACGGTTGAGATGAAAACACAAAACCACGGAAGACGAGGGAGTCGTGGGTTGACCACGTGGCTTGACTCATCATTAATGGCGCTGGGTGGTTTTAACTGACCCATGAATTAATGAAGCATTTAATTAAGACCTTTGCGCGCGTTTCGGATTTCCAAGATATTTTTAGCAAGGAAGAATAGGGTTTAAAACCCTATTTGCGAAAAAGGAACATTACTGGAACAACTTAGCAGGGCCGGTCTCACCGATCGGTGTCACCGATCGGTCTCACCGATCGGTGTCACCGATCGGTCTCGCCGATCGGTCTCACCGATCGGTCTCACCGATCGGTCTCACCGATCGGTCTCACCGATCGGTCTCACCGATCGGTCTCACCGATCGGTCTCACCGATCGGTCTCACCGATCGGTCTCACCGATCGGTCTCACCGATCGGTCTCACCGATCGGTCTCACCGATCGGTCTCACCGATCGGTCTCACCGATCGGTCTCACCGATCGGTCTCACCGGTCGGTCTCACCGGTCGGTCTCACCGATCGGTCTCACCGATCGGTCTCACCGATCGGTACCCCGCAAGGAAACCGGATTTTTGGCAAAGGAAGGGACTAAGGGGGTTCTGGGTCTTCACATCAGATACCTCTTGAACGATTCTCGTCCTCGAGAATCAAACAAACTAGAAGGAAAGAGAGGATCCGAACAACCATCTTCGAAGATACCTCTTAGGAGTGGACCCCCGCTAGTTGGAAATACTCCCTGTCATGAACCAAGCATCACACCACGCCAAACCGCCCGGTCATGTGGGTTTGGGGAGTTCCCCTCCCCCATGTCAAGATATTATCCGCTTTGGGCGGCACTGACTCGCCCGCACGGGTTTAATCGCATCCACCTTAATGCGTCCTGATTAGGGGTCGGGTTTCCCCTTCCCTTCAACCGGGGCTTCCCACACAAAACAGAGGGAAGGAACCTAGCACATTTCATAGCCAAAAAGGTCAAACGTTCTGTCACAACAGGCACCAAGGGTTCAAAACTCAGAACAACTCGGGGTATTGGGCACGCATCTGTGCTTCCCTCTCCCACGTACTCTCTTCGAGGCCGCCATGTCTCCACAACACACGAACCAGGCCGACGGTTCGTCCACGGAGCACTTTCTCCTTGCGATCCTCGATTCTGACTGGCCGTTCCTCGAAGGTCGCGTCTCCTCCCACGTCTAGCTCTCCCCAGTTGATGACATGAGAGTCATCATGTAAGTACTGACGAAGCTGGGAGACATGGAAGACGTCATGGACCCTCTCCAACTGAGGTGGTAGGGCCAGCTGATATGCCACCTCGCCAACTCGCCTCAGCACCTCGAAAGGTCCGATGAACCTAGGGGAGAGCTTACTCCCCTTTCCGAACCTCCGCTGCCCCCGTCGAGGGGAAACCTTCAAAAACACATGATCTCCCACCTCGAACTTCAGGGGCCTCCTCCGACGATCAGCATAAGATTTCTGCCGATCCTGAGCTGCTTTCATCCTCTCCCGCACTAGCTGGACCTTCTCCGTGGTGCTCTGCACTACTTCTGGTCCAAGAGTACCAGTCTCACCAACCTCTGCCCAGCATAAGGGTGAACGACATGGTCTTCCATACAAAGCCTCAAAAGGAGCCATGCCGATAGTAGAGTGAAAACTGTTGTTGTAGGCAAACTCTACTAAAGGCAAGTGTCGTACCCATGATCCCCCGAAATCCAGAACACATGCTCGCAGCATGTCCTCCAAAGTCTGGATAGTCCGCTCTGTCTGCCCATCAGTCTGAGGGTGAAAAGCAGTGCTAAGGCGTAGTTGGGTGCCAAAAGCATGCTGTAACCCCTTCCAGACTCGTGAGGTGAATCGAGTGTCCCGATCCGAGACGATCGTTTTCGGAACTCCATGCAAACGCACCACCTCATCCACGTACCTCTGTGCTAAGGTACTCACGGGTCCCGACTCCTTGATAGCCAAGAAGTGAGCAGATTTTGTCAATCGATCCACCACTACCCAGATAGCATCATGCCCGCCCTGAGCTCTGGGTAGTCCCGTGACGAAGTCCATTGAGACGTCGTCCCACTTCCACTCGGGAACATCTAGAGGATGCAACAGACCACCAGGAACACGGTGTTCAGCCTTCACCTGCTGACACACCAGGCATTTAGCCACGAACTCTGCCACTGCCCGTTTCACCCCGGGCCACCAAAACTGTCCCCTCAGGCCTCGGTACATTTTCGAAACACCCGGATGTACCGCCAAGGCTGAGCTATGGAACTCATGAAGGACTTCATCACGCATCACCTCTGGAACAAACAACCTCCGATGAAAGAGCATCCGATGTCGGCTGTCCTCCGACCATCCTTCTGGGGCGTTCCCCTGATCGACACGATCCCGCAACACTTCTACCTCAGGATCTCCCCACTGAGACTCTTCCACTTGCTGCAACAAGGAGGACTGTACCGTCATCTGAAACAAACAACCTCTAGTACCTTCCACCCTTGCATCCAAGTGCAAGGCAGCCAACTCCCCCATTGCCTTCCAAGCATCAGCAGATTCCCGAACCACCTCCTGATGCGGCTTCCTGCTCAGGGCATCAGCCACAACGTTTCCCTTACCTTCAGTGTATGAGATCTCAAAGTCGTAGTCCTGGAGAAACTCGACCCACCTCCGCTGTCGCAAGTTCAAGTCACGCTGGGAGAAGATATAGCGCAAGCTTTTGTGGTCGGTGAAGACCACAAAGCGCTCCCCAAAGAGGTAATGTCGCCACAGCTTTAATGCGAACACCACCGCTGCAAGCTCCAGGTCATGGGTGGCATAGTTCCGCTCATGGGGGCGTAGCTGCCTGGACCCGTAGGAGATCACCCCTTGTCGCTGCATCAATACGCACCCCAGGCCCTGTCCTGAAGCATCACAGAATACCTCATAGGCCATCCCTTCTTCTGGCAACCTCAACACTGGGGCACTAACCAGTTTTTCTTTTAGGTAGCTGAAGGACGACTCACATTGCTCGCTCCACATGAAAACTTGGTCCTTCTTGGTCAAAGCCGTCAAAGGGGCTGCTACCCGGGAGAAGTTGGGTACGAATCTCCGGTAGTAGCCTGCCAGTCCAAGGAAACTCCGAACTTCCGCCACATTCTTGGGTGCTGCCCAAGAAACAATTGCCTCAACCTTTGATGGGTCGACTGCTACTCCCTGCTCAGACACTACATGTCCAAGGAAGTGCACTTCTCGCGCCCAGAACTTGCACTTTGACAACTTCCCATAGAGCTGGTGCTGTCGTAGGACCTTCAAAACTGTCCTCAGGTGCTCTGCATGGTCCTCTTCTGACTTTGAATAGATCAGGATATCGTCGATGAACACCACCACAAACCGATCCAGGTACTCCCGAAAGATGGAGTTCATAAGCCCCATGAACACGGCCGGGGCGTTCGTAACACCAAAGGGCATGACCACGAACTCGAAGTGCCCATACCTGCACCTGAACGCCGTCTTCGGGACGTCGCTATCCTTCACCCTCAGCTGGTGGTACCCGGATCGCAGGTCGATCTTCGAGAACCATCCTGCCCCCTTCAGCTGGTCGAAAAGATCATCTATCCTCGGAAGAGGGTAGCGGTTCTTGATTGTTACCTGATTCAGCCTCCTGTAATCAATGCATAACCTGAGGCCACCATCTGCCTTCTTCGCAAACAAGACTGGGGAACCCCACGGTGATGCACTTGGACGAACATAACCCCTCTTCATCAGATCGTCAATCTGTATCCGCAACTCTCGTAGCTCCGAAGGTGCCATCCGGTAAGGAGCCATCGAGATTGGTCGAGAGCCGGGCTGCAGGTCTATCCCGAACTCGATATCACGTCGAGGGGGTAGAGTCGTCACCTCCTCAGGAAAGACGTCCATAAATTCACGAACGATCCCTGGTACTTCCACCATTTCCGCATCTGTTGATTCTATCGTCAGTTCGGTCAACAAGGAGAGGAGAGGTTCCTCCCTCCTGTTTCCCTTCGGACAGCTCCGCTCACCGGTGAAAGTAACACGTTGGCCGTCCAAACCGGAGAACACCACCCTCCTTTGGAAACAGTCGATGACGGCGCACATAGAAAATAGCCAGTCGATGCCTAGGATGACATCGTACGGCCGAATCTGTAGCAGAAGGAGGTCCTTAACCGACTGATGTGGCCCCAACATCAGTCTACATCCCCGACAAACGAACAGCAAGTCGGTCTGACCTCCAACTGGTGTGCTTAACACCAGGGGCACTGGAAGTCTCTCGGCATCTAGACCCAAGGCGCGGGCTAGACTGGGTGCAACAAAGGAGTGCGAAGCTCCGGTATCGAACAAAGCATAAGCAAGAGTGCTAAACACACTGATCGTACCTCGAACAACCTCTGGCCCTGCTGGAACTGTTGCTTCTGCGGCGTGTAACTGTCCACGCCCAGCTCCCCTACCCCTCGGCTGTCGGCCACCTCCCCGACCACGCCCTGGTCGAGGTCCCTGGGGAGCGCCCTGAGGTCGGCCTCCCCCTCCTATGTCTGTCTGCGGAGGAGCGGGAGCTCGCTGTCCCTGCTGCTGCTGCTGGAAGGGTCTGGCTGGGAACTGCTGCTGCTGTGGCGGATGCTGGGGATGACTGCCACTGCTGTACTGCACCCGATCGGGGCACTGACTCCGAAGATGTCCAGGGCTCCCGCAGATGAAGCACCGTGGTCCCGAGCCCGAAGGGAAAGAACGTGGGCCAGGGGATCGAAACTGAAACTGCTGCGGCCTGCTCCCTGCGGGTCGGAACCTGGAGGGTCCCGATGCTGGGGGCCTGGTGCTGACGGCCTTCCCCTTCGATGGTCCCAGCTGGATCCCTTCTCGTGACAGTCCGCCTAGAGTGTGCATCCTTTCCACCACTTCGGCCTTCTTCTGAACCTCTAAGTATGTCGGAAGGGTAAAGGGAGTAACAGCATACTGGAGGGAGGGTCGGAGCGCCTCCTCCAAACGTCTTGCCCGAGACTCCTCATCGGGAAAGAGGTCTGGAGCAAAATGCAGGAGGTCCTTGAACTTGATTCCAAGTTCCCTCACGGACATGCTCCCCTGCTGGAGGGAGAGTAGCTCCTGTCTCTTCTCCGCCTTCATTGTCGAGGAGAGAAACTCCGCCCGGAACTCCTTCTCGAATTCCGCCCAAGCAACCTCAGACTCTTTCCTACTCCCCAGGTGAAGCATCCACCACTGACGTGACGCTCCTCGCATCTGGCTAACAGCCAGAGGAACCCAGTACTCTGTCGGGGCCCGAATCAGGCCGAAGGCTATGACTAGCTCCTCCAGCCAGCCTTCCGTCTTCATGTCGGAGGTGCTGCCCTCATATTTCTCGAGGGCCTGTCGCTGAAAGGCTCGAAGAGTCTTCTGCCACCGGTCGTCCTCTTCCTCCCGATCAGCTCTCTGCTGATTGGCCAAGGTAGTCTCAGGAGTCTCGATCGCCTGTACCACACGTGGTCGCCTTCCAGGTGCCATAGCTGCAAGGTAACCAAGGAATGCCTAAGCCCAGTAGTGCAAAGAAAACCGTTCTCAAAACTTATTAAGATTTAATTTATTCTTAATTTCCCAAGACATCCCAGAAACACAAGAACACAAGTCATTTATGATGCATGTACCTTTCCTAGGGTCTCTACCCTGCAATCAGTGTGGCTTCACTTGGTCGTTCGGTAGGTCCAGAGTCCTTGCATCGGATCACGGGGGGCCCTAAAATCCCGTGTCCTAGCCGGTCCTCCCTGGCCTATTTCACGCACCAAGGTCACCCAACGCTGTTGCCTTACCATCCCATGAAATCCTCACTGTGCCTAACTCCAGACTCCGTCCTATCTCTCAACCTCCGCCTCTGATACCATTCTGTCACGACCCGCCTTCACCAAAAGGAGGGAAGGGTCAGCAGGTTGCCAGGCCCTTCCTTCTTCGAGTTGAAGGAGAGATAATGACCCCCGAAACCCGCCTTCAATAGGTCCCGGAGTGGCGACTAGCACCAAGGGTATAGGGAGTTCTCACTAATGGAAGGCATTACCCTTTTTTTTTATTTTATAGGATCGAAAGATAAGGAGGAGAAAACCCAACAACACCAAGATAGAAAGAAAAGTAAAGCCAAAAGTAAACCATTCCCACATGTATGTTTAAACAGTTTACAACAAAGTACAAGTACAAAAGAAAAAGAAGCTCCCAAGTACAATACCAAAAGAAAACAAAGGTACGACAAAAGCGACAACTCCAACTGTCCGACTAATAGGGTCCCGCGCAGCCCTGGTAGTCCTCCTGGAAACCTGAAAGTAAACGTAGGGTGAGCATACAAGTACACTCAGTAGGGAAAACCAAGACTCTCGTGCACAAGTGGGGGAACGTACTAAAGTCCCGTGAGAAAGAGTAAACCAAACACCTAACAAGGCAACTATCCATCCCAAGCCTCACCAAGGTTCGCTCCCCAAATAACGCAAGTCAAGTAATATATATATAAGAGCACATCGATGTTTGGGTACCCCGCGCCACTTTCCCACTGGTTATTGAGACATCCTACGCATCAGACCAATCCCGCCATTCTCACCGCAGTCCCACTGCCACACCCGCCCGCACACACCTGGGCCACAACCACACGCAGTCCCACTGCCAAATCCCGCCCGCACACACCTGGGCCACAACCACACGCAGTCCCACTGCCAAATCCCGCCCGCACACACCTGGGCCTCAACTGTCACAAGTAACCATGCCTGCAAACACCTAGGCCAGAACAACCACCGCTACGCCCGAAGACACCTGGGCTAAAGAATCCACTACCACGCCCGAAAAACACCTGGGCCTCATCCCGAAGACACTTGGGAAACCACCTGCCGCACACACCTGGCCAACCACCACAACACCCTGCCCGATGGTTCTTGGGCTAATAATGGACTTCAGGCCATCACAGCCTGCCCGAAGGTACTTGGGCTATCCGGGAAAGGGAGCAGAAAAGGAGCTAATAACCAGCCACTAAGTATAGTGTTGGGAAAAACACCCTTCCCCCATAAATGGGGGTGTTCGGCACTAAGTGCTCAACTTGGGTGGGGCGCGAATAAGAAACACAAAGCTACAAGTATAGATATAGGTAACAAACACTCACCCAAAACTTAGGTTTTCCTAGCCAACCTACAGGACACAATACCACAACGCCCGAGTCACAATGCGCGACCCTTGCCCACAAAACCATTTGTCCCATTCTTGTTTCACGTTCAGTCAATTGTTCAATTAATTTTAAGCACTACTGGGCAACTACCATAAGCATAACCAAGGAAAACGTCAAGCATAGATCAACCAAAACACTCACACCTGGTTCTGTCAACAGAGGATCTCTCCCCAGTTTGTGATAAAAACCCACAACCACTGAAACCATGCCAACAGGAGATCCCATCCCCCAAATTCACACAGCCACCGAGAGTATAAAAAGAACGGGGGATCCCATCCCCTCCCACATTTCCAGCAAACGGCCCGAAGGGAAAACAACCAACAACCACTACCAACACGAGTCAGGGATTTTCAGATTCAAACGACTTAACACACTCCATGATTTCAAAATTCCATGTGTTCTATCCGTTAGTTATCACAAAAGGGTTGATCCTGGTGCTTTCAATTATTCAGCCGGGTATACGTGATTAACCAATTTCACAGCAGGAGTTCACAATTTCAGCAACCCATTTAAAACATCACGAGGGGATTCAAGTGCACACACACGACCACCAACGGCCTCAATTTTCAGAAAACATAGACCAGTACAACAAAAGGGATGATCACTAGATAAAGCATAAACAACGATCACAACCCCTCCCCTTCTTTCTTTAGAACTTCGTTTAGTATCTCCATTAGGGTTTGGTTCAACCAATTTCATAGGAACAAAAGTAACGCCCACCCCGCATGATACACAAAAGTGAGAGACGAGAGAAATTCCCTACCTGTTGATGGATGATCGACGTTTAGGCCGGGGGCGGGGAACTTTACGGATAACGACGCGGCGGTCCCGATGCACCAGAAGAGTCACGATCGAAGAAGGGGGAAAACCACGGCCTAACCCTTAATTATAAGGGCTGGGGACGGTTGAGATGAAAACACAAAACCACGGAAGACGAGGGAGTCGTGGGTTGACCACGTGGCTTGACTCATCATTAATGGCGCTGGGTGGTTTTAACTGACCCATGAATTAATGAAGCATTTAATTAAGACCTTTGCGCGCGTTTCGGATTTCCAAGATATTTTTAGCAAGGAAGAATAGGGTTTAAAACCCTATTTGCTAAAAAGGAACATTACTGGAACAACTTAGCAGGGCCGGTCTCACCGATCGGTGTCACCGATCGGTCTCACCGATCGGTGTCACCGATCGGTCTCGCCGATCGGTCTCACCGATCGGTCTCACCGATCGGTCTCACCGATCGGTCTCACCGATCGGTCTCACCGATCGGTCTCACCGATCGGTCTCACCGATCGGTCTCACCGATCGGTCTCACCGATCGGTCTCACCGATCGGTCTCACCGATCGGTCTCACCGATCGGTCTCACCGATCGGTCTCACCGATCGGTCTCACCGGTCGGTCTCACCGGTCGGTCTCACCGGTCGGTCTCACCGATCGGTCTCACCGATCGGTCTCACCGATCGGTACCCCGCAAGGAAACCGGATTTTTGGCAAAGGAAGGGACTAAGGGGGTTCTGGGTCTTCACATGATAGGATTTTTTCCTCAACTTGACTGTGGAAGGAAATAAATTTTTTCTAATGTGTTCTCTATATACACCTCCACATTCATCATACTAACCACCTTATCATAGGTAGGTATCTTCATTAGAATATTCCTTGATTGAATCTCTAGTTGTAATCATATCTCAAACCACTATGCCTTGATAATTTTATTCATCACTATATCTAGCACATAATTCATAATCTCTATAAACTTTAATGCATATTCCATAATTGATAAATTACCTTGATTAAATTTATAATTTTTTATCCTTATCAAAATTTAAATACTTTAACATTATTGATAATTAAATATCTTATAGAATACCTTAAAGTAGATATCTTTATCCTACCCAAATTCCTCAATCACTTAATTCCACTTCTAATTTGATCCCTCCAGTAAATAAGAACTGAATTCAACACCTATAGTCTTAGGTTTCCATAAAAAACTTGAATAAATGGTTCAAATTCTATAGCCACTCATATTCTTAATATGACCAAAGATCATACCTAAATGGTATATAGTTTTTCTTCATAAACTCTATATCCCTTTCCACCTCCCTTGGTCTATCTAGATTGGTGTCCTTGAAAATCCCTTGGATGTCATACACAATATATCCCACCTATTTAGGTCCTATAGGATCAATCTCTACTACTCTTTTCCCTCACCCATGACTAACTAGAGCTCTCCTAGGTGATATGTTTTATAACATGAAAAAGTTGTCATCAAGACCATGAAATCCCATTATCATTCATCATCAAAAAATAACCATTCCAAAATATGATTAGTTCACCTCCTATTATATTAGATAATATCATTTTTAACCAAATGAGAACAATAATTCAATAAAGTTCCACAATAACATTCATTTTAAAAATCACTTTCGAAAATCCGAAAATCATCTAGTCTGTGGAAGTCAATTTTCATTCAATAAAACCCATTTTAATTTAAAACCATTTCATGTGATGTATTTTCAACCATGACTACTATTATTCATGAACTCTTGGTAGTTTTGATCCATTATAGGTTAACACAATACAAATAAAATTCCTAAAAGGTTACCAATAACCTCTCATTTACCTAAACTTAAAGAAACTTAGAGTTGTAAATAAATATTTTAATAGAATATTTTTATGGGTATATTTTATGTCTTGACAATATTATTCACTATAACTAAAAAACTCTCCAAACTTAACTCAAAAATAAAACTATAATACCATTTTGTAAAATCCTAGTACTAAAAATTGAATCCTATGAATTGTACCAGGATGCCACATGGACTAAATCTCATTCCTCGACCACTAGATGCTATTAAAAAATAGTGAGGGATGAAAGAAACCATAATAAATTATTTACCTTTAATAATAAAACCTTAATTCATTTATTCTCATATAAATAAAACTTTGATATAAAAACCATTTAACACAAATTCGAACAATAAAAAAACTTTTTAGAAAAACCAATATAAATCCAACTTTTATAATAAAATTGATGAGATAAATGTTTATATTAATAAAAAAGTTATTAAACTAAAATCCATTATCTCATCCGCCGCCACCACCAAATATAATTTTTTTTATTTTAAAGACACTTTAAGGGAGAAGTGGGAAACCATACAAGATAAAAAATCACTACCTACTAAAAGATCTCACAAAATTATTAAAAACTAGACAATGATTTCTATAATTGGATACCCTATATAATTCCTAGTGGAGAGTAGTTTCATGGATATCCAGGTCATTATTGATAATATCTTTAAAATGGTTAGCCATTCTGTCCCATGTTTATATGAATTCCTCTGAGTTGATTTTCAGATCGTTGAAGCCTCGAGCCAGAATTCGGTCTTGTTTATGAATCCATGTCTATTGATCTTCATTAATATCAACTAGAAGGTATATCTCATATATTATATCAACCTCCTACCTTGGAGCATTTATTCGAATGACACTTTCAGAAATTTATTCTTCTGAGTGGAGAATAAGTTCCAAAGACACCCCTTTTTCTGCTACTAATTTTCATGTTGTTCCATTTTGTTCTCCATTAAGCATAGATCTTTGATCTGGCATAGTGATTTCTCTGTCGAATTATTTTTATCTGCTTTCTCTCCCACATATTCTTGTGCCTTGATTTCAAATTCTGGCACTTTTCTACCCATGATTAGAGGTTTCTTGTCTATCTTATTAGAGACCTATTTAACCCTTTAAACCATAGATGATTCCCTTAGTTTTTTCTGTACTGTTATTCTTAGCCTTACCTAAACATTGAGTTATTATTGTTTTAGGAATGTTCAAGTAGTCTTTGTGAGGTCTAGTTTTATCCCCCCCTGTGGATTAGGAAATTCTCAGAAAGGATATTACCTTGCTTCCCTATCCTTGACCCAAGCCCAACCATTATTTCTCCTTGATATTCATGCTCACAATTCGTCATTGGTTGGGAGTTCACTTCTTGTTCACTAGTCTCATAATCTTCTAAGGACCTTGATCTAACTTGTTTCTTATTACATATTGGAATATAAGTTTGTTGTCCTTTAGGATCCTCGTTCTCCTTTCCATCTCCATTTAAATTGTTAAAAAAATTGCATTTTGATGGACTTTGATTCTTCATTTTCATCGGAAAACCCTTGGCATGGAGATAAAACTATATTACGATCAGGAGTGTCATATTTATCTGCAAGTTCCCTTGCCTCAACAAGGATTCTAGCGCCACTGGAAGCATTTGAATGAGTTGATTGTCCATTGGTTGGGTCACCATTAATCAATAGAACTATGGCTCACCATTAATGAATAATTAAGACATTATCTTACATGTATCATATCCAATCATACTCACATATCCATTGGAGTATAGGTGTTGAGGGTGATAATAAACTCATTAAGATTTCCTTAAAATCTAATGCATGCCCATAAAAGATAAATTTCAATATAAAATGCCAATAGACCATAATTTATCAAATATTTATAGAATAAAATCAATTGATTTATCCAAATATTACCAAAAACATTATTTTATAAAAAAAATCCATAATTTACTAAAATTATTTCATCAAATCATATTCTCAAATAAGACAAATCCATATTTTCTATTGAAAAAATTATATCCCATAACACCACCATTCCCTTTTTTGTGAAAAAATATCATTATCTAAGCCTTATACAAGATCTATGTTTTAAATGTTCCAAAGTAAATTCCTTATTTCCTCAAAAATATATTCCTCAGGTTATGTAATTTTAAAGCCTAATCAATTGGAAAATCCAAATTATCCATATTCCCATTGCAAGATATCTTTACCTTGTTATGAATCCTCATTCATGTATCTAAAACTCACACGGTTGTTGGTGTCACCTTTTTCCCCAAATTATTTCAAATATTGTATGCTTTAACACACACTCTCTAAGCCACCCATCTTCACAGATGAAACTCAGTATTTTCAAAAACAAGGTATAAATAAAACAATTTTTAACACATGCACATGATTATTATGATAAATTCCAAAAATAATGATTAAATCACAATTCAAACCATTATCCAATTCAATCCACCCAAACAAATTTAATAAAAAATACCATACAGTTATTAAAATGCACAAGATCCTTATCCCAGTTGATGAGGACTCGGAAAGTGCATCCAAGAGACTCGAAATCAAATCTGGGTGGAGACATATTTTTAGGGGGTATTGTAGCAATACTATAGTAGGTATATTTCAATACTATAGTAGCTATAACTATTCATATGTTCGGGATTTTGGGCCACTAGTTTGGTTCTTGGATCCTTCAAGGCCTTCGGTCTACCCAAGGCCTTCATGCCAGTAAGGATTACAAGCCACTTCAAGGCCTTCGGCCCACCTCAAGGCCTTTGGGTCACATGAAAAATTGCACTCAAATGGACCAGGCATACTCTATAAGGAATATTCTCTATATAAGGATTTAGAGTAGAAGTATTCATTATAGTATAGCTAACAAAATTTATAATAATGAGAGGGTATGGAAATTTCCATCGAGACTAGCCTGTGCATGCACAGGAAGCCTAGCTGAATAGTCATACGAAGGTGGAGAGATGACATCATGATGTAGATGTTGGGGAGGGGCAGTTTCAAGTAGTTATAGTCTAGATGAATTCCTATAAGACCATCAGGTCATGAAATGTCACAAAAGCCTACGGACCATGTAAGGATTCCCCTTAAACCCTTAAAAGGGGGATTATCAAAATTGAGTAAAAAAGAAGGCCTTCGATCCATTCAGGTCATACATATAATAAAACCAAATTAATTTATAATCTAAAAATTTTTCAATTTAAAAACATGTTTTTAAGTATAAAATAACACATCGATTTATTTAAAAAAATATTCTTTTAAAACCAAGGTAAATCCAATCCACTTAATTGAAAATATCTTTTTTTATTTCTAAACATTAATGGTTTCAAAAATGAATTTTTTTTATAAATCCATTTATGTTGAAAATCATAATTTTTTCAAAAGCCTCTAATTTTACATATTTAAAGAAATTTTAATCCTCAATAAGCCACATTTAATCAAAAAAACATAATAAATTATCTAATTCATAGAATATATCAAAGCCAAAAGCATATTTTTTTCATTTACAAAATTCCTTAAATTCCATGAGTTGAGATCACACAGTGGGATTTAATCCTTAAAATCCCTGATAAGATGCAAATGGGTTAACAATCAATATTTATAAATTAATGAATCCAATATATCCAATTTTTTATTCAAGAAAGATCAAAATATCATGAGGGATAATTTAAGAGATTCAAGAACCAAATAAATTATCAAAACCTTGAATTTAATTGAATGTCTGATTCAATAAATCATTGAAAGAAATTAATTTTTCATATCTATAGAAGCCCTAAATTCACTCCCAAAAATCCCTAGAATTATCAAATATTATAGGAGAGTAAAAAATATATATTATATAAGTCAAAATTAAATTAATAAGAAAATTCAAAGTAATGATCCCTGGTACACATGGTTAGCTCACACCATCAGGCAAACCATACATCTAACCATGTGGATCGACTTGATTTTTTTAATATAAAATTATTAACATGGTTATGATAGTTATAAACCTATTCATTTTTCTCCAAAAACTCAAAATTTTATCCAAGAAACTCAATACCATAAAAAGGAACTTGTCGACCAATTTTAGGGTTTTAAATGAAATATGTTTTACATAAGCATCGAATATAGTAAAAATAAATTCAATAAGATTTTATATATAGTGATAATAATGCTTAAATGTATGGTTTTTTTAAAACCTAAAGATTCATTAAATAAATATTATTTCAAATAACTTGTTTCACAAGAAATGATGAACCAAGAAGAACAATAATATATTTTACTAAGATAAAATTTTAAGTATTAAATATAACCATTATAATATATATGTTAAATAAATGGGTTTAAATAGAATAAAATGCATTATGAAATCTATGTAGAAAGAATAAGTAAGGGAATCAATTAGTAGAATTATTTATTATGAGGCTCATTTATCTATAATTGTAAGGTTGGTAAAATCTCTAGGGTTTTTTAGACCAAGTTAATCATAACTTTATCAAGTTTGCACTGAGTGAAATTATGTAAAGGAGAAGTTTAAGCTCATGGAAATTATTACAAGATCTATACCGGCTGAGTCACCACCCACGAAAACCACCAATGCTTATCATAACCTTATATTTTATATATGATTTTTTATGATATTTTTAAGTGGAATTTTGGATGATATAAATATGTAGTGTAATAAATTTTATATTAATATTTATTAAAAATTTGATCAATATTAAAGAATTGGGAATAAAATCATTTAAGATCTATTTTTTAAAGAATAATATTTTTCTATATATTAAGTATTTTTATCTTAATAAACTAAATTTATCTCTTTCAAAGGATTATTATAAATTTTACATTTTTTCAAAAAAATATAAACACATATTTTAAATTAGTAATTAATATGAAATAATATTAAGAACACTTTGTGATTTTTAAATATCACTTTTCTATAAAAATAATTTCTTTTCCATATAAATTATTTTTAAATTTCAAATTTAATTTTCTCATATATAGAAAATTATTTTCATAAAATTTATTTAATTTTTTGATTCAACATATCAAAATTATATTTGGGTTAATTTTTGGGATTTTTTCTGAAAAGATTGATTTTTAAGTGAATAATACAAAATACCGTTTTTACAAATACCACTTTTATGACATCATTTTTATATAAGAATGAATTAAAATTTTATGAATCATTTTTAATGATAAAATATGTATTTAATAATAAAAACATTAATTTTGAAATATTAATTCTAATTTATAAACCTATTATTCATATTTTAGAACCTAAGTAATATTTTTTTCTAAAAATTGTTCTTATATGTTATACACTTATTATCCTAAAATTAATTTTTATAATTTTTAGAAATATAATATTATAAAATGGTTTTAATAGTTTAAATCAAAATTTCATAATTATATAATAAGGAAAAAATATTTTTTATTCATAAAAATATGTTACTGAGGTTTAAAAATGAGTTACCCTAGTAAAAGTAAATTATGGTAAAAAGTTAAATTAAGAGGAAAATACCTAAAATTTTAAAAAAAACTTACCCCATATCAATAAATATGAAATTTTATAAAAAAAACTTACCCACTATCCATTATTTTATACTTCTAGATCCACTTTCCTTGAATAGTGCATCTATTATTACAGAAATGGTACTCCTCTCACTTATAAAAGGTGCCCTTCACAGCCCCACTTATCCTCACACCTTAATCCACTTAGTTCAAAAAAATCTATAAAAATACCTCCCCCAAACTCTTATAAAAATCCTAAAGTTCGTTCCCTCATTAAAATACCACCCTAAAAGGCTTAATCCAATTTATAAATGAGTTGTTACAAGGAGTAAGGTAAAATTTCATAATCACGCCTTTTTCATTTTTATTCCCTTATTTTTTATTCTACATCCAAAAAATTATTCTATGTATGATAAAATAATTACACAAATATCATAATTATACTAAAATTTTATTATGTTAATGTAATGATCATTTTCTTCCTTCTTCCCAACAATTTGAAAAATGAAAAACATCGCCCGTACGTACATACAAACTACCACCTCCATGAATGATGTATTTAATTTTTCAAAACCACCTAACATGGATGGTAATAAGAATGTATTTAATTAATAACTATTATATTTATGTAATAAATAATATTATGGAAAGATAAATCATTATCTACCTTTCTTCCTTACCATTCATTAGAAAATGAAAACATCACTCGTGAGTACTTAGAGACTATTTCCTCCATGGAAAACATGTTTTCTTCATCACAACCTTATATATATGGTTATAAAATATATTTTATGAATATATATGATATAAAAGATTAATATATATCATTAATATTTTAATTAATGTATGATAAAAAAATTAACAATCATTATAAATTAAACCATTGATATCTATAAATTACATGAAACAATCACATCATGGATCTCACTCTCTCAAACCATGCCCATAGTTTAAATAAAATGTTCATGGTGAAGAATAAATCATTGAAAAAAAAATTATAAATATATTTTATAATATATTAATTATGAAATTGGCATCAAATAATGGGTTTCAACATCTCCATTATAAAACATGTGTGAAACAATTGAAATTACCAACATCTGATGATGAAAATAAATGATAACCAACTAATGAATGTATAATGAATAATTATTATTAAAGAATGTAAAGGTTATATATATAAATAGGGTTATTAAATAATTTATTAATATGGTTATGTTGATTATAAAAGAGGATAATGTGGTTTCATGGAAACCATAGTAAAGGTAAGGGTCTCTCATCTCAACTTTCTTCCTTTGAGATAAATTCCATATTCCCCACTTGTTCGTTTTTGTGTAGTGTATATACATTTATATATATTCTGTTTATCATACAATTCATTAAATTCAAGTTTATTACAAATCCATCAAAATTTCTATTTTTCAAGAGGGTTTGATTCAAATGTTACCAAATTCATAAGGGTTTCTTTTCAATCTCATTTTCAAATCGATGTTGTTATGACTGAATTTCTGTAACACCCCAGGTAAATAAAGAATATGAAATTTTCATATTTATCCATATTTGTGAATAAAATATTAATATTACTTTAAAGGGGATTCTATGCTCGATGGCGTACCCAATACGCAACAATGAGTTTCTTGGGAATCTCACATTGCACTCTAATAATAAAATAATATTATTTTAAATGGTAGTTAACGCCTAGTCGTTGTAATGGTGGGAATTAACGTAACTAACTACAAAATGATTATATATTTTTTTCAAATATTTTTACTTTTATCCAATAAATGTTAGAGGCTTAATATGTGAATGAATACAATTTTAAGCGTAAATATTCTAATATTTTTTAAAAGGTCGATTAACCACCTTTTGATGGTGAATGATTTTTAAATCCACTTTTTGAAAATTTCATATGTTATATTGGACCAAATAAAATTATTCTTTAGAATCAGGACATCAAAATTTACATTGTGTAAATTTTTGGTATTTTTCCGATAAAGTTCATTTTTTAATGAATAGTAAAAAATGTTGTATTTTAATTCAAAACATATTTTTTATCTAATTTATTTATATGATTAGATTATCTTTTGAATTGGTTTTAAATTTAAATTATAATATATTTTTACCATTTAATCCAATTGTGGTCATTGTAATTAATTTCACTTTGAAATTGGACTTAAACTAGTGTCAATATTTTAATAGATATTGTTTCTTAAAAACACGCTATTTGTTTTGACAGCGGGAATTAATTATTAAATTAATTAATGCAAATTATATGTTTTTAATTTTGTAAAATAGACATCATTTTTTAATTTGGAATATCAAATATAGCTTAGGGTTAATTTTTGGTAATTTTCTGAAAAACATCAATTTTTTTATGAATAGTGAAACCACTAAGTGGTAGTTAAAGAAACTAATTTTTCGTTTAAATGAAACTTTACCACTTCTGTGATTTGATTTTCAAAAATCTGACATACATGGTTGTCATTAAGAAGTAAAATTTGGTTCAATGAGATTAAAATAAATTTTTGGTGAATAGTAACTTTTAAGTTTTATTCATCGCGATTAAAGGTAATTAGTGTAATTTAAGGTAAAAATAATGTTTTAATAATATTAAATGACCTTGACACATGTCATACCCTTATTATATGAGTCATAGATGACCAAGAAAATCCATGGGTCAACTTGGGGACCCCATGGAGCCACTTTGGTTGGAAAATGACATTAATACCTTTTCATTTAAAGTTAAAATTAAAATGTCACAAACATGTGTTGTTTTACTAAAACAATTTTTACATGGGGTTATACAAGTAATATTTTTGACTATAAATATTAATTGTAAATATAAAAATATTTCCTACATCATGATATTTTTTTTATAATTTTTATACATTAAATAAATTAATTTATTTATTACACCGTGATGATGCAGTGATTACCTCATAAATGAACGATTTAAATAAAATGATAAGATAGGGTGAAATCCAAGTCTTAAACTTGTCACAAATCTATTGGATGGGTTTATTTCAAAACCGTATCACATTATCCTCGAAATATATCCTTTTGGGACCTTTAAAATCCGAAAATCATTTTATAATAAAGTAATATTCTATAACTTTCCAAGAGTGCCCCTCCTCTCCTCTTATAAAAGGCCCCCACCTCTACCACCTTACCCACACCTCTCAAGCCTTTGTCTCGGCTAACCGCTGCCCATTTCATCTCTCCAAATCCCTCTATTCATCATTGAAGCCTCACCTTTGGGAATAATCCTTTCCAAAGAAGCCTTTGAGCTCAAATCAAAAAGAGTTACCCGATTTAAAGGTAATGTCTTCCCTTGTGTTCTTTTATTTTATTTTGCTTCTCCAACCCTCTAAACTCTTTTTATTCCTTTATTTTGTAACAACACCAGTATATTCAATCTACTAGTATGTTTTTTTTGAAGTATTAGAGCTACACTTACACACACCTTCGTCTAATGGTTAAAGAACATGTTGTTTCTGTAGATGGCGAATTTCTGCCTCACGAAACGATGATTGTTCAATCTTCTCTTAACACATTTCATGGTGTACATTATGATGTAACTATATTTTATATATGATATATATGGTATTTATGTTTTCTATATGCTTCTGAATTTTATATTTAAAACATGCCTTTATGCTTTACATGTTGTGCAAATGCGATAATTTCATACGAGGAACTGTGGACTACCGCCCCCTCAAGTGATGTGACTCGTTCATGCAATACATGGAATGTATAAATAATTAAATTAATGAACATATGTGACCTATATAACATATATATTATTCTGGAATTATAATATATATCTCTCTCAATTATTTTTAATTCCATTAATATGACGAAGAAATGAAAGTAGCGTTCATGCGTACGTACGGCCTACCGTCTCCATGAACGGTGCATTTCATTTATTTTTATCTCCAAATGTTATAGAGTAGTATAAAATGAGTATTTACTATATATATATGATATTTAAATCATTAATACTATTTTGGATATGATTTACTTATAACTACATGGACAATCATTTTCAAACAAGTTCATTTTTGACTAATGTACCAAACATCGACAAAAATGTCTGATATGAACTTACATTATTAACCAATTATTATAACATTATAATATGTGATATGAACTGAATAATAATATTTAAAAGAGTTAATTAAGAAACTATAAATTGACCAAAGTTTATTATTCAGGAATATAAAGAAACGAACAAGACAAGTCAGACTTGAGGTAAGGGATCCAACCTCTCTCTTTCTTTTTAAGTACTCTCTTTTATGTCATTTCTTTTAATATCATCTTTATTATGTTTGGGGATGTTCTTTTATATTCCTCATACTATAATTTTTATGTTCATATTATTATAGACCCTATTTGATCTCATAAATCCATTTTTTGAAGTTTTAAGTGGCGTCGTTAGGCTGCCAAGTTTTCGTAAGAGATTTTTCATCTCACTTTTATTCCCGTGACATTTATGCTACGTTTGCCACTATTTCCTTTGAGTGGTGTATGTACTACCCATTATTATACACTTTTTTAGTATAATTTCATTTATGGGTATTTACATCTTCATTATATAACCCTTCTTCCATGGGGTGTACGTTTCGAAAGTCACCCAACTCGGTAAGGGGACCTTTCACCCTCCTCTTTTTAAAAGACTTTTTTTGTTATGTCTTTTAATTCACATACTATTATGTTGGGATATGTTCTTATATATCCTTATTTAAGTAAATTTAATGTCCAAGTGATGAGATACCATTTTCTCTCTCATCAACTCATTTTCTGAATTTTAAAGTGACGACATTAAGCTGTCGGATTTTTGTAAGGGAACTTCTTAACCTACTTTCAATTCTTTGGGTTAAACCTCTAGTTCTTGATTTTATTATTCCAAGATTATGTGTGGAATCTCTATGTTGTAATTTCCACAAACCTTTGTGTAGATATACTATTTCTACACATAATCATCTCATTGATAAATTTTTATGAACTTGTATGGGAAATCATAACTCAATCTCATTTCATTTGAGTTAAATATCTATGTCATTGGTTTTGTTTTTCCAAGATTATGTGTAAATGACCTCTGATTGTTTCACACTTAATATCCACTTATATTGGGTGTATTTATATTTCTCACACATAATTAGGTGATATATTTATCCTTAATTTAAGGATACCATCTTTATAATGGATTTCATCTCAATTTACATTTCCATTGAGACTTCATTGTTGTTATGCACCAATTCACTCTTATATGGTGTGTATACTGTATTTTGACATATTATATCATGAATCCCTTTATTCTCATGATATTATAAAGCTCGGATTAAATTTTATTCCGCAATTATTTGTATTCAAGAGTCTCTCATTTTGTTAAAAACTCTTTAACAAAAATATAGTTTTAAATATTTTCAAGATTCATTATTCTAAATCTTTATCTTTAATGTCCATGTTTTCAAAATGGTTTTCAGTATTTATTTATATGGACATTAATGTTTTAAAATTATAATTCCATTAAAAGCTTCAAAGTGGTACGGGACACTTTGATTCAAAAATCTATTTTAAATGGTTTTTGAAAATGGATTGATTAATTCAATATCTTGGAATTACTTATTGTGATTGAAAATGAAATGTTGTTATTTAAATGTCTATATTTTCAATATTTTATGTGTAATGATGGTACTTGTACATTTTACAGGTGGTTACGTGATAAACCATATAACGGGTGGTGCCGTGAATACCAAGACGGGTGGTTACGTTATAACCTCCAATGCATTGGGTATGGAAGTCGGCCATATGGCTATTCCATTAAGTGATATGTGTGGAAGTCGACCGTATGGTTATTCCATTTAAGTATGTTTATGTCCCAAGTTACCTTTATATGTTACGTGTTCTTTATATGGGTTTTATGGTAATCTTTTGGTTACAAAATGGTATGTAATGATATTTTATTCAGTGAAGATTTTTTTAATACTTCATAAAGGTGAAAGTATTACTTTGATAAAGTATTCATGGTTTACTTGTTGTTTTGAAAAAAATAACATTTTTTCTTATTTTTGTATCCCTTTCTGAGCTTTTTATTCTCATCCCAAGTTTTTGAAATGTTTTACACAGGACTTAAAGATGAATAGGGTCAAGGATGGGATCAAGGAAAGACATGCTATCTAAAACATGGAACTAGACATGTTTCTTTTAAGAGTTTTTTTTATTTATGGAAACTTAGTAGGAGTGTATACTTTGTAATATTTTGAGATGTAATAGTTATGTCCCAATTATCTAAAACTCTAAACCTGAAAATATCCTCTATGTGAATTATTCATTTAATTCAATATTAAGTAATGTTTAAGGTCGAGGCCTTATAGTTGGTATCAGAGGTCGGTTTAGATAACTTTAGAGGTTAGGGTATTCATTAAGAATAAGTGACATTACCATAATGGCTAGGATTTTAGAAAGAGTCATAGTTTTTAAATAAAGTGAATGAGTAAGTATATCTTTGTGTTTATCTTCCTCCTTAGTACATGATGATTTTGTTGATATACTCACACTGACATTTTTGGTTTTATTAAATGGATGGATCTAGAAGGCACCAAAGTGACAATGGGTTTGAAGGAAACTGTAGTGGTTCTCTGATTAAGAGACTGGATCAAATGGGGGATTCAATGAGAAATATTGTGGTTATTCTAAACCAACTATCAGGAGTCATGATCAACCACTTGAACCTTGGTGAGTTCTCTAATGCATCATGTATGAGAGAAGCAACTCGACGTGGAAGTTCATGTAATAATTATAAAGGTTACCATTAGGGTTTATATGATCCTTACTTTTTAGGTAATTATGGGTTACTCTATGTTATGATGGAAAATAAAAGGCATGAGATAAACTTGAGGTTAAAATATGTTATGATCATTTTTGAAGATTTTATCTCGTTTTGGGGAATGTTTTAAGAATTATGTAGTTTTGGAAAAAGGACAACACGCAGACCGTGTGACAACCTGTCCCGTCAGACAAAGCTGTGGGAATCGAACCCACAACCAAAGTGCGACTGTTATTTATTGCCTACCACTGGACTACGTGAAGTCCCTGGTTATTTTGACTAATTCTTTTTAATTAGATGATTTTAGGAATCAAGAGTAAGTTTATTTTGGGTTATCTAGGGAAATTATTAACCTATCATGGAGAATATGTGATTAGGTTAATTACTTTTCAGTTTGAGATTTTAGAGTAACTGATGTTATTTGGAGGTAAATGTTAAGGTTTATCTTGGAATACTATGTGATTAAATCCTTCGGAGATTTGGGTTTCAGTCTTATTTTTTATTACTTTGAAGAATTTTATGGATAGATGTTTATTTAATGGTCTTTGTTGAACTTTGGGTAGTGTTTGACATATTTTGGAGATTAAGAATAGATTTTTTTTATAAAGGATTATCCTTTTTGGGTATTATATGATCTCATACTAACCTTTTTGGTTTTGGTTTTGGTTAAAGTCTAAATACAGGGGAAGTATATAGTTATCTTTTGTGGATTAGGTGATTCTCTAAAAGTTGATTATAGCTCTCTTAATGTGAACAAGTCATCCTAAATACTCGTCTTTTGGAGAAAATATGAGTTCATGTAAGAAATCTAGTAAAAGTTGGAAGTCAACATGATAAGTAAGTATGTTTCCTTATGTTTTAGTTAAGATCATAAATAAATTCCTCAATGAAAAGTAACTTAAAACAAAAATTGTGTCGGTTAATTTTTCCTACTGGGGAATCAAATACCGTTTAACCCATCACAAGTTTGTGATTTTCTTGTGGTTAACGTTCTCCTAAACATGTTTTCTATCACTCTCAATCAGAACATGACCCTTTTTTTCTCCTCCATGTCCATGTTTTCCTACATGGAATCCTAGAATAGGTTAACTCGGGTGACCTTTGTACTTCTCTTTCATTATTTTAAAGTGATATTTTTACTGACTCTTGTTCCGATGTGTGAATTTCAATGAAGTTTCGAAGCCCAATTTTAAAATTGCGAGGACGCAATTCCCAAAAGGGGGGAAGGATGTAACACCCCAGGTAAATAAAGAATATGACATTTTCCTATTTATCCATATTTGTGAATAAAATATTAATACTACTTTAATGGGGACGCTATGCTCGATGGCATACCCAATACGCAACAACGAGTTTCTTGGGAATCTTACATTGCACTCTAATAATAAAATAATATTATTTTAAATGGTAGTTAATGCCTAGCCATTGTAATAGCGGGAATGAACGGAACTAACTACAAAATGATTATATATGTTTTTCAAATATTTTTACTTTTATCCAATAAATGTTAGAAGCTTAATATGTTAATGAAACCAATTTTAAGCGTCAATATTCTAATATTCTTTAAAAGGTCGATTAAACACCTTTTGATGGGGAATGCTTTTTAAATCCACTTTTTGAAAATTTCATATGTTATATTAGACCAAATAAAATTCTTCTTTAGAATCGGGACATCAAAATTTACATTGTGTAAATTTTTCGTATTTTTCTGATAAAGTTCATTTTTTAATGAATAGTGAAAAATGTTGTATTTTAATTCAAAACCACTTTTTAATATAATATATTTATATGATTATATTATCTTTTGAATTGGTTTTAAAGTCCAATTACAATATATTTTTACAATTTAATCCAATAGTGGTCATTGGAATTAATTTCACTTTGAAATTGGACTTAAACTAGTGTCAATCTTTTAATAGATATTGTTTCTTAAAAACACGCTATTTGTTTTGACAACAAGAATTAATTATTAAATTAATTAATGCAACTTATATGTTTTCAATTTTTTAAAATAGACATCATTTTTGAATTCGGAATATCAAATATATCTTAGGGTGAATTTTTGGTAATTTTCTAAAAAACTTCAATTTTTGATGAATAGTGAAACCACTAAGTGGTAGTTAAAGAAACTGCTTTTTCGTTTAAATGAAACGTTACCACTTCTGTGATTTGATATTCAAAAATCCGACATACATGGATGTCATTAGGAAGTAAAATGTGGTTCAATGAGATTAAAATAATTTTTTAGTGAATAGTAACTTTTAAGTTTTATTAATCGCGATTAAAGGTAATTACTGTAATTTAAGGTAAAAATAATGTTTTAATAATATTAAAGGAACTTGACACATGTCCTACCCTTATTGGATGAGTCATGGACGACCAATACAATCCACGGGTCAACTTGGGGACCCCATGGAGCCACTTTGGTTAGAAAATGACATTAATACCTTTTCATTTAAAGTTAAAATTAAAATATCACAAACATGTGTTGTCTTACTAAAACAATTTTTACATGGGGTTATACAAGTCATATTTTTTGCCATAAATATTAATTAGAAATTTAAAATCATTTTCTACATCATGATATTTTTTTTATAATTTTTAGACATTAAATAAATTAATTTATTTATGACACCGTGATGATGCAGTGATTACCTCATAAATGAACGATTTAAATAAAATGAGAAGATAGGGTGAAATATAAGTCTTACACTTTCCAAAAACCTATTGTATTGGTGTATTTCGAAACCTTATCACCTTATCCTTGAAATATATCCTTTTGGGACCTTTAAAATCCGAAAATAATTTTATAATAAAGTAATATTCTATAACTTTCCAAGAGTGCCCCTTCTCTCCTCTTATAAAAGGCCCCCACCTCTACCACCTTACCCACAGCTCTCAAACCTTTTTCTTGGCCAACCCCTACCCATTTCATCTCTCCATATCCCTCTATTCATCATTGAATCCTCACCTTTGGGCAGAATCCTTTCCAAGGAAGCCTTTGAGCTCAAATCAAAAAGAGTTACCCGATTTAAAGGTAATGTCTTCCCTTGTGTTCTTTTGTTTTAATTTGCTTCTCCAACCCTCTAAACTATTTTTATTCCTTTATTTTGTAAAAACACTAGTATCTGAAATATACTAATATGTTGTTATGTGAAGGATTCAAGCTACACTTACACACACCTTCGTCTAATGGTTAAAGAACATATTGTTTCTGTGGATGGCGAATTTCTGCCTCACGAAACGATGATTGTTCAATATTCTCTTAACACCTTTCATGGTGGCCATTATGATGTCACTATATTTTATATATGATATATATGGTATTTATGTTTTCAATATGCTTCTGAATTTTATATTTAAAACATTCCTTTATGCTTTTCATGTTGTGCAAATGCGATAATTTCATACGAGAAAGTGTGGACTACTGCCCCCTCAAGTGATGTGACTCATTCATGCAATACATGGAATGTATAAATAATTAAATTAATGAACATATGTGACCTATATAACATATATATTATACTGGAATTATAATATATATATCTCTCAATTATTTTTAATTCCATTAATATGACAAAGTAATGAAAGTAGCATTCATGTGTACGTACGGCCTACCGTCTCCATGAACGGTGCATTTCATTTATTTTTATCTCAAAATGTTATGGAGTAGTATAAAATGAATATGTACTGGATATATATGATATTTAAATCATTAATACTATTCTGGATATTATTTACATATAACTACATGGACAATCATTTTCAAACATTTTCATTTTTGACTCATGTACCAAACATCGACAAAAACGTCTGATATGAACTCACATTATTAACCAATTACTATAACATTATAATATGTGATATGAACTGAATAATAATATTTAAAAGAGTTACTTAAGCAATTATAAATTGACCAAAGTTTATTATTCAGGAATATAAAGAAACGAACAAGACAAGTTAGACTTGATGTAAGGGATCCAACCTCTCTTTTTTTTAAGTACTCTCTTGTATGTCATTTATTTTATGCTCATATTTCTTATGTTTGGGGATGTTCTTTTATATTCCTAATACTGTAATTTTTATGTTCATATTATGAGAGACCCTATTTTATCTCATAAATCCATTTTTGGAAGTTTTAAGTGGCACTGTTAGGCTGCCGAGTTTTCGTAAGGGATTTTTCATCTCACTTTTATTCCCGTGACATTTATGCTACATTTGCCACTATTTCCTTTTATTGGTGTATGTACTACCAATTATTATACACTTTTTGTAGTATAATTTCATTTATGGGTATTTACATCTTCATTTTATGACCCTTCTTCCATGGGGTGTACGTTTCGAAAGTTACCCAACTCGGTAAGGGGACCTTTAACCCTCCTCTTTTTAAAAGACTTATTTTGTTATGTCTTTTAACTCACATACTATTATGTTGGGATATGTTCTTCTATATCCTTATTTATGTAAATTATATGTCCAAGTGATGAGATACCATTTTCTCTCTCATCAACTCATTTTCGGAATTTTAAAGTGACGTCGTTAGGCTGTCGGATTTATGTAAGGGAACTTCTTAACCCACTTTCAATTCTTTGGGTTAAACCTCTACTTATTGATTTTATTATGCCAATATTATGTGTGGAATATATATGTTGTAGTTTACACAAACCTTTGTGTGGATATACTATTTCTACACATAATCATCTCATTGATAAATTTTTACGAACTTGTATGGGAAATCATAACTCAGTCTCATTTCATTTGAGTTAAATATCTATGTCATTGGTTTTGTTTTTCCAAGATTATGTTTGAATGACCTCTTATTGTTTCACACTTAATATCCACTTATATTGGGTGTATTTATATTTCTCATGCATAATTATGTGATAGATTTATCCTTAATTTAAGGATACCATCTTTATAATGGATTTCATCTCAATTTACATTTCCATTGAGACTTCATTGTTGTTATGCACCAATTCACTCTTATATGGTATGTATACTGTCCTTTGACATATTATATCATGAATCCATTTATTATCATGATATTATAAAGCTCGGATTAAATGTTATTCCGCAATTATTTGTATTCAATAGTCTCTCATTTTGTTAAAAACTCTTTAACAAAAATATAGTTTTAAATGTTTTCAAGATTCATTATTCTAAATATTTATCTTTAATGTCCATGTTTTCAAAATGGTTTTCAGTATTTATTTATATGGACATTAATGTTTTAAAATTATAATTCCGTTAAAATCTTCAAAGTGGTATGGGACACTTTGATTCAAAAATCTCTTTTAAATGGATTTTGAAAATGGGTTGATTAATTCAATATCTTGGAATTACTTATTGTGATTTCAAATGAAATGTTGTTATTGAAATGTTTATATTTTCAATATTTTATGTGTAATGATGGTAATTGTACATTTTACGGGTAGTTACGTGATAAACCATATGACGGGTGGTGCCGTGAATACCAGGACGGGTGGTTACATTATAACCTCCAATGCATTGGGTATGGAAGTCGGCCGTATGGATATTCCATTAAGTGATATGTGTGGAAGTTGACCGTATGGTTATTCCATTTAAGTATGTTTATGTCCCAAGTTAGCATATATGTTATGTGTTCTTTATATGGTTTTTATGGTAATCTTTTGGTTACAAAAGGGTATGTAATGATATTTTATTCAGTGAAGATTTTTTTACTACTTCATAAAGGTGAAAAGTATTACTTTGATAAAGTATTCATGGTTTACTTGTTTTTTTGAAAAATCTAACAGTTTTCCTTATTTGTGTATCCCTTACTGAGCTTTTTATGCTCATCCCATGTTTTTGAAATGTTTTACACATGACTTAAAGATGAATAGGGTAAAGGATGGGATCAAGGAAAGACATGTTATCTAAAACATGGAACTAGACATGTTTCTTTTAAGAGTTTTTTTTATTTATGCAAACTTAGTAGAAGTGTATACTTTTTAATATTTTGAGATGTAATAGTTATGTTTAAATTCTCTAAAACTCTAAACCTGAAAATATCCTCTATGTGAATTATTCATTTAATTCAATATTAAGTAATGTTTAAGGCTGGGGCCTTATAATTTGCATCTGGTGAAAAATTGTGTGAACATTATCTCTAAAACCCCAACCATTTTATTCTTATTTATTAATTTTTATGGTTTTACATTACCTCTCAATTTCATTCCTCTTGGTAAATAATTTTCTTAATGTGATTCTTGTAAGTGAAATCGAACTCATCTCTTCTTTTTAGTCGAGAAACTTCCTCCTCTATGTCCATATTCATTGGATGGTTTTATTGATATCCTTTTCTATGATTCAATAATTTATTTATTCCATTATATACAATTTATAATTCCTTAGAAATATATGAATGGGATCCTTTAACATTTTCCACATGTATTGTTTTGAAAAAAGTGTAAAAAGAATCTGTTATTAATGTTTTTTGTGTGAACACATTCTTTCACCATTATAGCCATTACTCTTCATGAATCTTCCTTTAAATGTTATAAAATGGTTTTCAAAATAATATTAATTATTAATTATTTTTAAAATAAAATTATTATTTATTTTTATTTTTCAAAATTATTTTTCCAATAATCTTAAAAGGTGTCTCTCATATGCGCCAACAACCTTTGATGTTCCTTTTGTTACACAAGGAATATTTTCTTATGTTACCATGAACCTTATTTCTATAGATAGATTAAGAACTTTTTTATCAGATTTCTAATGAAAACCATTACTTGACCATATGTTGATTACATTATATTGAAATATTAATTTTTCCATGTTCTCATGGCATACATATCTATGGTTTTCATTATGTGATGGGTAGACCTGGATATAGGCTTCTAATGCATTGGGTAAAGTATGATATATCATGAGATAAGTATGGTAGGAAAGTACATGATTACTAATCCACTATATGGTGAGAGTATGGAATTTGATTCCTAATACTCTATGTTATGGGAGGTATGAATGTGATTTCTGATCATATATGTTGTGATTTCTATGCTTATGTTTGTTCCCCATTCATATGTTTTGTGTCGTAATCATATTATGTTGTCTTATATCTTAAGTTAAGATAAAATCATTGATTTAGGTATTATTATCCATGTTTATTTTGATATGATCTCGTAATGTTATATTCCTAGACTATGATTATTTTCTCATGCTAATATGTTTATCATATGCTCACTTATGGTCATCATTGTTTACCCTTACTAAGAATTAGATCTTACCCTGTCCTATATTTATTTACCCAAGTTATGAATAAGATTATTTTGTAATTTTATTCATAAGTATAACATATAAAAATACATTTGTGGGAGATGTTTAATACATTGTATAATAAGATGACTGTGTAGTTAATCTCCAAATACACTAAAACTGTGGGTTCTGGGGTGTGATTAATTATGAGATGTAATGAATAATCGTGTGAAAATAATTAATTTATATGGATGTTTATATTGGGTAACCTAAATTTTGTTATTATTTTCTTGATGTAGTTTAGGAATATAAAAAAATTTCATAATATATACAGGAATTTTCTTTAATTATCATTCTATCATGTGTATTATAAATATCATGAAAGTAAAATGAAAATTAACCTCTCAAAGTATGAATTTTGGGTTTTCCTTTATTAATTATCATTATGGAATGTATTTAGTATGTTTATATGTTAAGATCTATGTGATTAGGTTCCAATAAATAGATATAGTGTTCACTCATGAGGCAAAAAATAATTTTTCTGATATGGAATATCAAATAGAGTATACCACATTAACTATAATTCAAAATTCCATTGATATTCTTCGGTTGAATGTTTCATAATATACCTATTATCTAAGGTTAATATGGAATATTTTATATGAAAACTCATACTTTAATACCTTATTATACCTACTTGAGGCTAATAAATTCCAGGCTTGGTTGGGTATATTGTTAATCATATGGTAGGTTTGTACTAATCAAGATGGGATCTGTCCTCTTGTATGATAATTATAACATCTTGACCCTTGATTAATGAATATAAAGGAAGTAAAATTTCACACTTAGTTAAGTGAAATGTGAAATAATTATCTATTTAGGTGATTAATAGGTTATATACTAAATTAATATGATTAATGACATGACAAATATTTTCATATCTTATTTATATTTTACTTAGAGAATCAAGAATGCATGAGTATAGTTATACAATATTCACATGTTTTATGTTTCATGGTTACTATATATCTTGGAAAAAGGGATTGTATTATTATACATGGGGTATTACATTCATTTGGTAGATATATATGTATGGAGATATATATGTTTGATTGAGATCACACAAAATCCATTTATAGAATGAGTTTTATTAAATAATTTTTAAATTCGCTTCATGATTATAATTATGGATTATAGAAATTATAATTATTTTAAATACTATAAAATCCTAATAGGTCACATATAAGGTTGTGTAAATGAGGATAGGTTTTTATAAACTATTTATACAAAAAATTGAGAGAACAATAATAGATTATCTAAAGGTTATTTTGGAGGATATCTAGAGAGGAGTTTTTATTTGATTTTAGGAGTTATTACATATGATGTAATAAAATGTGAAATTGTAAAAATTCTATATGGTTTTATTGAAATTGAAATAATAAAGGAGTTATGAACTAGAGTACAAATCATGATGTGGTGAATGTCACTACAGTATGGTTTTTACTATAGAGAAGATAGTGTGGTTAATGTCATCAAGTCATGGTTTTCCATGGTAGTGAATGAGGTGTGAGATAACACATGATTTTACTATAAATTCCATTGTAATATATCATATGTTGTTAAACAACATATGATGATATTTAAATTAATTTTGTAATAGTTTATAAAAAAAATAAAGATTTAAATGTTTTTTCTTATTTTTTTCAAATGTTATAATGTGTTTTTAACATGTTTCTTAGTTCAAATATTTTTTAATTGTTATGAATTATTGAACATATAAACTTTAATAAATTTGTAAATTATTAGATATTATTATTGATCATCAAGGATTGTTCTTGATTTCTATCAAAGGAATTTTCAAGATCATTTTTTGGGTGACATAATTTAAGAGATATCTATGAAAACTCCTCAAGTTATAGATCCCATTTATCTATTATATTTAACTAAAATGTCCTAATATAACTTGATTATAAAATAAATTTTTCTGAAGTATTGTGAGATTCACACAGTCTATAGATACTATTGGAGGATGGATAAGGTTGATTACCTCTAAAGTATTACTATAATGAACCTGAAAGAACCCATCATTAGTGTAATCACTAAGAGAGGGTGAATAAATTATTAAATAAATTTTATGTTTCCATCAAAAATAACCTTTTATAATTATTACAGGGAATTGATTTTTAGATTTTATGCACACAAGAACAAAAGAGAAAGATATAGGGGATTTACAAGGTTCACTACTCAATGTGAGTAGTAAATTCATAGAATGATATGGTAAAGCCCGTGATCATATGATCCATTAATAAAATATTGTAAATCACTATAAGTAGGTAGAATCATTAGAAATCACTTCTAATTATCTTGATTATTTTATACATCCCACATAATTAGTGCATCCCACACTTATACAATAATATCAAAAAAATTAGTAACAATTGATAAATCTATATCCTAAAAACAATTATCTATTTTTTGGGTGTAATGAGATATTATTAACTTCAATTTTCATGCACAACGCTGCATGAAAAAACATCATAGATTAACTATATCTTCATTATGAAATAGTTCTTCAGAAAAAGTAGATAATAGTTGAAACTTCTTCCTCTCTCTCTCTCTCTATTACAAACTTCTTGACCAACTCACCCAATTTTTTTCTTCAAAAATCATTCAATGCATCTTACTTATTATTTAAAATAATATATATTCACATATAATTTACATTAATAAAATTCCCACTTTAATTACCTCTAAATTTGTCTTCCAACTATCTAAGAGAAGTTATGATAATTTGAATTTTAAATCTTCTATAGAATCATATATTTGAATTCAAAAATCCCCCACTTATTAAATATGTATAAATAATGAGATAACTATAGGAAATTACTACATGTCATAAATTACACATAATCTTTACATTATTTCTCATTATAACATCAAATGATAATCTCCTTATTTTAGTGATATTCCATGCATTTAAAACACTACATATACATGAAATAATCTCCATAATTATCATAGCCTTCCTATTCTCTCCATCATAATTCATATGAAATAAAGATTCATATAAATATATGCATGCGTGCAAGAACTATGTTCATGGAATCTTCATTTATGGGCCAGGATGAACCTAAAATTAATTCACCTTCTTTACACCTACCTAATTCATAATAAAATAAAAAATCATGATATTAATTTCTCACTAAAGAAAAGATTATCTAGAAATATATTGGTTTTAATCACACTAAATTGGTGATGTTTTAATCAGTGTAATATGTCCCAAACTTCTCCTCATCAAAAAAATTGGATATTCAAATCAGGGAACTTAAATTTTTCTCCCATATTTCCATCAAAATTATTATAAGTGTAGGACTAGTTGTGTAAAGTGACCACCAAGGGATTGATCATGGAATAAAATTATCCATATAAGGATATGGATAATGTATCTACAGTATATTGATAGATCACATGAGAAATCATATCAACTATTTTAATCAACCATAGTGAGGATCGACCGTGCAACAAAGTATAGATCAACCACATGACCAATACTCAAGAGACCACATGATCAATCCTAAATAAACCACATGTCCAAACCCAAAGATCCCACATGACTAAATCTAGGGGGGTTGCATGAGCAAATATAAAGTGACCACATGGATAACTCTAATGAAACCTCATAACTAAATATGGAGTGACCACATGACCAACTATAAATTAACTGCATGATTATCTTTGAAGTGATCACATGACCAACTTCGGAGAGACCACCCCTACTCAATCTAAAAATTTCAGACTTTATTATCTTCAAACTAAATCCTCTTAAAACCAACTTCAGCCTTCTTCAAACATATTTAATAAAGTTTCACTACTTTCACCAACACTCTTCTTTTATTTCATTTACTAAAAAATAATCAATCATTACAAAATATGATTTATATGTTATAAATAAAATAAAATAAACCAAGTAAACCCTCAATAAAATCTTATAGTATCTTCAAGATTGGGATAAAAAAATCCCCCTTTCAATTTTATTGGAAAACATGGAACATAATTCACTATATAAACTCAAGTTACTTTAAAATATATCACCTTTCAATATTTATAATCCTACTTGAGCAAACTCGGTGTAGTAAATAATGAAATTTAATAATCAAACCATGTTGTTCATACAAATAGTGATCTATATTCATCATTCTCAACTAGAATCACACAAAAAATTCAATCAATACTTCAAAATCACATCACTAATACCTCAAACCTATTCTTGAAACCTATGGAAAAAAATTTCCTATTGTCACTTTCAATAAAATGTTAAAATAGTTTACACATGATAAAATCACAATTTTCCCATTTTTAAAAACCCCCGTAAATATATTTCCATTAAAAAGTTAAATCACATATCAAATAATATATTTATATTTGTATATTTATTCACCATTGATAAAAATATCCAAATACATGAATATAGGGGGGATGGGGAAACTGTATCTTAGTCTTGATATGTACGAGGTTAAACACCCAACTTCAACCTTAGATTTTGGAAATCTTCTTCTAAAAATATCTTAGTAAACACATCAAAAATATTATCCTTTGTTGAAACATACTCTAACTTCAATTCATTTCTCTGTAAAAACTTCCTGATAATGTGATATTTTATATCAATATTCTTACTTCTAGAATTCCCAATGGGATTATTTGTAAAATTTATAATACTTATATTATCACATCCAAGAAGATGTACCATTTTCACTTCAACTTTCAAAACTTTTAATAGTGTGTTTATAAGTTATAACATGATTTTCAGCCACATATTCTACCTTATCGGTTCTTAAATTCAAAAAAATATTCTTCTTAGTGTTTCAAAAAATACATCTATCACCAAGGAAGAAAACTTCATGAGATGTTGATATTTTTTTCATCTAAATATCCTTCCAAATCTACTTATGTATAACTAAATAGATCCAAGTTCCCTTTGTATTCATATTTCAAGCCAAAAAAATTATACCCTTTATGTATCTAAGTCTCCTTTTACCTACAATAAAATGTGATTATTTAAGTTCAACATTATACCTATAAAAAATGGTGACAACATATAATAAATCAGGCCTAGAAGATATAAGATATAACAGGATTATAATAAGTTTCCTAAATTCTGTAGGTTCAACATCCTTTCCCTGTTCATATTTTGATATCTTTTTTTTCACTAAAATGAGTGTGTAAATTTTCTTTGATTATTCTATTCGAAATCATTCTAGGGGTTTCGTATTATAATTCTCCTAAGAAAAAAATGTGATTTTCCTCTTGAGTAATTTAAAATCCAAGAAAGTATCTCATCTCTCTAAGCATAGAAATTTCAAAAAACTTCTTTATCTCCTAATAAAACTTCTTAATAATTTCTTCATAATTTATAGAAAATGTGATATCATCTAATTATATAATAATAAGAATATAAACCTATTTAAAATCATTGATGTAGATATTGTTTTCCAATCTTTCCATTCTAAAATCTAACTTCATTAAAAAGGTATCCAACATAGAATACCAAGGTATTGGGGATTGTTTTAACCCATATCAAGCCTTATTTAACCTGAAAAAACAATTCTCATCTTTAATAATAAATAAACCACATGGTTACTCAATATATACCTCCTCTTATAATTCACTGTTGAAAAGGTTAACTTGACCTATATTTTAAAGATATTTTATTGCTTTTATATTGTAATAGAAATATTATGAAAATAGTTTCAAGCCTTTAATATGGGTAAAATGTCTCATCAAAGTCTAATCCTTCAATTTGAGAATAACCTTTACACATAAGTCTTTATTTATTTTTCACCACTTTACATTTTTCATTTAATTTGTTTCAAAATAACCACTTTATTCTGATGACATTTTTTCTTTAGGCTTGGGTAGAAACTCCCAAGTATATTTATTTTATATCTTCTCTAGTTATCTATCCATACCATCAAGAAATTTTTTAATCTTATTTACTTATTCAAAATATTTAGGTATAACTTGAGAAAATAATGGGTTATGAGTTATTGTCCTCATGGTTCTCTTAGTTTTTACCTATTTTCCATTATTCCTTATGATGTTTTGAATATAAACATGCCTTCTCAACCATGGATTAGATGAGTGGGATTTATCCTCATCACTTGAAATGGATGATTCTTCATCATCAACCTAGACATCATCAACACTTTCATTCTTCTCTAACTTTTATTTATGTTTTTCAACAAAATCATCAACATCATTACTTGAATTTTATTCATTTTTAGTAAAATAATTATTTTTATATTCATAGATATTTACATTTATTTTATCAATAATTCTTCAATTATTCTTATTATAATAATGATACCCACTTCCATTTGAGGGATAGCCAAGAAAAAATCCAACAAAACCTATTGGATCAAATTTACCCATATTTTCACCTTTGATTTTGATGATAAAAGTAATACCAGAAACTCTAAGGTACTTCAAGCTTGTATTATTTTTTTGTATGTATCATATAGATTCATATCAGAATTTGGTCTATAAAAACAATTATTTTTAACATGAAATTATTCTCTAATAACTTTCCTCCAAAAATACTAATATGTATCATTCTCTATCAACATTATTCAATCCATATTTACCAATATACTATTCTTCCATGCAGCCACATAAATTTTTTATGGTGTGTATGGTGTACAAAGTTCATGAAAAAATCCATTTTTTTTAAATAATATTTAAACTTATTATTAGTTTACTCAGCACCATTATCTATCTGGAATCTCTTTAGAGATTAACCAAACTATTTTTTACTATTCTCCTAAAAGTCCTAAACATATTTAAAGATTCAGATTTATGTTTCATAAACATAATAAATAAAATGTGATTAAATTCATCAATAAAATAAATGGAATATGTATCACCATTTTTTACTACTTTCTCATGGTCCGGATGATATTAGAATGGATTAGCTCTAAAAGGATGAGATATATGAATTTCAACCTTTTTTTGTAAATAATTAGTGATCACCCCCTTATAACATGTAGAGAAAATACAATCTATATCTCTATTCATATTATTCATATCATTAACACTTTATCTTTGAGTATGTTTACTCATATTGTTTTATCCAAGATAATCAATCACTCTATGACAATGTCTATTCCCAACTTTCATGCTCAAATAGCATGTATTATATGCATCTCTAACCTAAAATAAGTTACCCTTTATTCACTTTTCTCTTTTAAAAATCTTTCCATATTCAATAATTTTCATAAAAAATATATATTTAATAAAAATAACTTCATTTCCTTCATAACGAATCTGAAAATCACCAAACAAATTATTATTCATCCCATCAGCATAAAGGGTGTTCTTGGATTTTATTTTTTCTTTTCTACTAACAGAAAAACGAACTCCTTTGATGTTGAGTAACTTGTCATTTACAAAGTTTATAGAGCCTTATTTTAAATTTCTAACATCATTCAAAAAATTCAAGTATCTTATCATATATGAAGAGAACCCACTATCCAAAATCAATGGGCATTCCTTCTTTAATGACTTAAGTGAAAAATATATTATAAGTTATTTTATTTATCTGTATTATATATATAATGATAATTATTTAGAAAATGGTATAGTGTCATAGTGAGACATACTTTATCATGGTGACCTGGTTGAACACACATTTCACACACTTCTTCTAATAATTGGAATCTATTTTTATTCTTTAACCTATGTTTTTTATATTTTTTCTAAATCTGTATTCCTAGAGTCAGATTATTATCCTATAATATTTGTCTACCAAGTCATATATAATTATAATGATAATTATAATTAAACCAAAATATCTTTTTCATATGATTGAAGACTCCACCATACTAAAATTATCCATGAAAATCATATTTATCATTGAAAAATGTGTGTTGTCCCGAACTATGCCTCTACTATTCATCATTCATTTGATCAAAAATCTTGGCACATTTTTGTAAAACAACATTTTGATAAGTTTCCTTAATATTCCACCTTATCGTAGACTTATTTTAATTTTTATAGTTAAAATATTAATAGATTTTGAATCAAAGTTTGAATTCCCATAATTCCCAATTTTTTATATTCTTTTTTATTTAGCCATAAACTTGGTTTCTTTGACTTGTTTCTTCTTCTTAGACTTTTTATAAACCTTTTAAAGATAAGTATAATCTTAGAAAGATGAATTTTTTAACCATATTTCACTTTAGTATTCTTTTATAATTCTCCACATTATTTAATAGAGCTTTTAAAAAAGTCTGTAAAGGTTTGGTATTTCTTATGCTTTGACTAATTTCAATTGAATAAGGTCAAGGTCCTTTTCTAATGATATAATATTTTCTCTAATATTATAACTCAAGGTATTTATATCGTCAAGAAAATTTTTCAGATATAAAATATCTTTCATCATCTTTGTTTTTTATTCTTTATATAATGATTCTATACTATTTCTCAATTGATAACCTTTATCCAACTTTTTGTTCTCCTTTTTAATCTTTGAAATTTTTGAAATATATTGTCTTAATTCTCCCTTCAACATGAACTCCATATGATTTTTCTAATATTCACTTATAGTTTGTTTTACCTCTATCAGTAGTAAAATATTAATCATTAAATTTAGAAATAATAAGTTCTTCACCAACATCATTATTAGTATCAACCTCTTCTTCATCATCACTAATTTCACCTTCTCAATGCATAGATAAAAAATTGGTCTATTTATTATTTCATAAATTATTACACTTTCTTCTATAAAAAAAATTGTTCTTTCTATAGTCTTGTTTGGGAATATTTTAGACCTTTTATCTTCTTCGTTATTGTCTTTATAAACATTTAGTTTTAGATAATTTATAGAAAAATTTCCAATAGCCCCATAATTAAAAAAAATCAAGTGGAATATTCCCCTTAAACTTTAACTGTCCTCTTATCATATTTTTAGATATGTGAGACATCATTTTTTTCAAAATTTATATACGCATCTAAATATGAGTTTTGAGATAAATCTTGATCATCATCACAAACAATCTTCTTACTTTTCTCAGACTTCAAAATTTTAAAATCAATTTCATTTTAAGAATTTACCATCTTTTTAAAAGTATCATATTTCTTAATTTCATAAGAAACTATTAAACTATTAAAATCATCAAATGGAATATATCCTTCATACTTTTCTTCCAAAGGAGAGGCTTTGGCATCAAAATTATCTAGTAAGATATATAAAATCTTTTCAACAATATCAGAATATTCAAACTTTTCATTATAGCCTCTGATATTAATCACAACTTCATTTACACTTGTGAAGAAAATATAAATGGACTCATCATCATTCATATGAACATCTTAATATCTAATTCACCAAAAATATAAATTATCCTGCTTCACTTTAGTCTTTTCTTAATATATATTATAATTTTTATCTTAGATCTCTTTTTTATTATTTTGGACTTTAACTTTCATAAATTCACTCTCTGGTAGAGGAGATAAAATTTTGTTATTTGAAGGACCATCATTTTCAAAATTCCAATTATTTGTTGTTTTCATGGTTTTACCTTCAATATGAGGAACAAATCCATCAATAATAACTTATAAGACATTATAAGTGATATAAATGATATAGGGAAACATTTTATCCTTCAAAATATAATATATCCTACCATAAAACATGGCAATACACTTTCTATTCACTGAATTTAAATTATCCATTTAAGATAATAGAAAAATAGTGACTTCTTCAAATTGAGAGAGACTTAAAATAAAAAAAATAGAAATTAAGGCATCCTAGATATGATACCACTTGAAGGAACATGATATTAGTGGAATCATTAAGTTGGTGGGTGAATCAATGATTAAATAAACTTTATGTTTTCCCTGTAAAAAACATTCATCACATGTTAGAGTGAATTTATTTTTTGATTTCACACACACAAGAACCCTCATAAAGGACATAGGAAATTTACATGGTTCACTACTCAATTTGAGTAGTTAGTCCTTGGAATGATCTAGTAAAACTCATGATGATATGATCCACAAATAAATTTTGTGAATCACTATGTGTAAGGAAAATTATTATAAATCACTTGCAAATCTCTTGACTATTTTTTTTATCCTACACTTATACAATAATATCAAAAGTTTGGGTAACAAAAGTTATCTCTTTCTCTTTTTTCCAATTATTTAGTTATTGGGTGTGTTGAGATCTTATTCACTTAAATTATCATACACAACACTATATAAAGAAACTTCATAAATAGATATCATATTCTTCATGAAATATTTATTCATAAAAATTAGATGACAGTAGTAAATTCTTCCTCTCTCTCTATTGTGAACTTCTTGACAAACTCACCTAGTTGGTTTCTTCAAAAATTTCTCAACACAACTTCCTTACTCTTAAAAATAATATATATTCACACATAATTTGTGTTAATGATATTATTTTTTTAATTCCCTCTAGATCGATCTTCCAACTATTAAAGAGAAGTTATGATAATTTGAAACTAAAATCTTCCAAAGACTCAGATATTTGAATTAAAAAAGTATCACTTTCTAAATATTTATAACTAATGTGATGACTATATTAAATAATTTCATATCGTTACTACTAAATAATATTATAATTCTTCCTCATTAAAACATCAAAATAGTGTCTATCTCTTTCAATTATATTCCATACTTTTAAAACACTATGTATACATAAAATAATGTCAATAATTATCATTTCCTTATTTTTCTCTATATCATAATTCACATAAAATAAATATACATATAAATATGAATGAACGCATGAACTATGTTCATAGAACCTTCATTTGTGGTCAAGGATGAACCCATAATTAATTAATCTTCTTTACACATGCCTGATTCATGATAAAATAAATCTTCATGATATTAATTTATCATTTAAAAACATATTACCTAGTACTATATTGGTTTGAATCACAATAAATTTTTTATGTTTTAATCACTATAATATGGACTAAAAATCACCTCATCAAAAAAACCCTTCAGATATTCTGACTGAAAATTCTATTTTTTTATTTTCAAAATAGCCACTCTGAGGAAAAGGGGTAACCATAAAATTCACATGGGGTATTGAAAGACAAGATCATACCAAATTTGAAATTCGAAAAGGACACCCAACCCGAGGAGGCCTCGAGCCAAGGGCCACCAGCAACAGCTGGAGTCTTGTCACCTGCATCCACCATCATCGTCTGCAATCTACCATCATTGAACCACCGTCATCTAAACACCATCCATCACCGCTGGATCTCATGACCAGAGCAAATTAACAATTCATAGCACCACAGAACAACCCAACCAAACTCGCAATCCATGAAACATCAACATAGAAAACTGGTTCAGATATTCAAATATGGAAACTTCTTATTTTCTCCCATATATTCATCAAAAAATATTCTAAGTATGGGACTGTCCATATGAAGTGACCATAAAGGGATTGATCATGGTAGAAAAGATATTTTATGAGGCTAAAGTCAATTTATCGATCATATGGTAATCGACCACATGAGAAATATGATTTACCATGTTAATCAACTGTAGTGACGATTGACCGTGTTAAAAATTCTGGATTGAACAAACATCCAATACTTAAGTAACCACATGGTAAATCCTAAATTGACCATATAACCAACCCTTAAGTGTCTTCATGACTAAATTTTGAGAAATTACATGAAAAACTCTCAAGTGACCATATAAATAGCTATGAAGCGACCACATGACTAACTCTGGGGAGACTGCATAACCAACTCTAAATAGACCACATGAAAGACTCTAAAATGACTACATGACTTAATATATAGTTACCAAACCTTCTAAATATAAAAATTTTAGACTTTTAAATCTTAAAACCAAATCATATTAAACTAACTTCAGCCTTCTTCAAATATATTGAAGATAGTGTTACTAATTCCATGGACACTCTTCGTTTATTTACTTTAATAACAGCTCATCAATCGTCAAAAAATATGATTTATGTGCTTTAAATAAAATAAAAAAAACCAATCATACCCTCTCTGACATCTTACATCATCTTTAAGATTGTAATTAACAGAACCCCATCATTATGGGTCATTAATTTCAAAGGACATTTGAATATTTAATAGATTAATATAAAGGGAGTTTTTTGTGTTTTGGTTTGGATTTCAAATATTGAGTATTAAATTGTGGGTGTATCAAAATTGGGTGTTTTAGGTGTAATAAGAAGAGTGGAATTAAAGGTGGAACAACTACTAAAATTTTTTAGTAAGTAGATATCATGTACCTGAATCCTAGGATAGGGGTACTAGATGTTGTATAAGCTAGTCTATGGGATTATATAGGGAGGATAGTAAAGAATTGGGTTCCCAGTAAAGGTATATTGGGTACCCAATAAATGTAGTTTTCCTTTTTTATTAGGACCACAATCATAATTTTATGTTCTCCCCCTTTAATTTTATAAAAAGAGGGGGTTTGGGAGGGATCTGTTCAACCTACTCTCTCCCCATATCCTTCCTCCCTTGAATACCCATTATTAGAGTTAATTTTGAATTCTTTTTGTGGCTGTTTGAGGAAGGTTTTTCACCATGTATCAATATATTCTTATTCCTCTCTATTTTCCTCTGTTTTTCATGATTTTAGGTTAGGAATTCATGACTAGTTTCATTAGAAAATGGTCAAATCCATACTAAATGATGTGGATTATTCATGTAATATATTTATAACTCTAAAGAATAATGAATTCACCATTTATCTCTCTATTTTTATAGAAATAAATGTATTAGAGTTTCTATTTTTGATTTTAGTAAAATATGTTGGAATTAGTGGGTGATATGAAATAGAGTTTAGGTAATTTGTCTATGGTGTGGTAAAGGTTCATCTATGAGTTGTTTTTCTAGTGTTACATGAAGTTTGATCCATGGGATGCTACTTTGTGAGTTTTTAAAGGTTATAAATCTTTGGAATAAATTTTTAAATAAATTATAAACGTTTTAAGATAATTAGTAGAGGATTATGGTGTAAGGTAGGTACTCAAAATATTTACATATCTTGTTTTGATCTTGAAATAGACTTAGCTAGTATAGCTAAAAGTGTGGTAACTTTGATATTATGTTAAATTATTACTTTAATATTTAAACATATGCAGTGAATTCATGAGCATGTGTGTGTATGGTAGAGGTTCATATTTAAGAAATTAAATTAGAAATTGGGTGAGATCTAAATTATAAATTAATCCATTCCAGATCCTTTTAGGGGCAGAATAGATAGTTTATACCATGGGTTAGGATTTTAGAGATATTGATGACTATGTCACCAACGAGCATGACTTCTAATTACACTTGATGAACACCTATATGGTTTTGGTTCATATAATAAACTATGAATGGATTAGGATATACTTTAATGAAATGGTTAAAGGACTCTAGATTGGGTACATCCTTGGGTAGTGATTTTGGATATTGTGTAACCATAATCATAATGTGGAATGGGAAATGGGTGTATCTTGGAATCCTGGAATCCCATGGATGAGAATAGACTTATTATAATGGGATTAACTATACATGGTTATAATATTAGGGTCTATGAGTTCTTATTATTGGGTTGTTTCGACTAGTTTAAGGGTTTAACCAATCATCTTAGGTGTTCCTAGTGGAATTGAGAGGAGAAAGTGATAATTGGTTTTCCTTAGGCATTATAATCTATATGAGAGAGAATTTTGATATGTTATGCATGGGTTTTAAGAGGAAATACTTATTTGGATTCGCTATTATAATCAGGAATTATACCTTAGGGTGGGTTGAGTGGTTGGTTATGATTGGTTTTCCCATATTCTTAGAGAATGGTTGAGTGGGATAAGTGGTTAAGTTTCAAAGCCTCCATATAATGGTTTCTCAAAATTAGTAATACAAGAGGGTTACTTGGTAGGTCCCTATAGACCTAAATGATATATCCTAGTGTGGAACTAGTGTGGTTGATGGGTTCATCTAAGTAAGATTAGTGGGTTGATGTGGGTAGAGTTTTCATGGCCTAAAAGCATTGGGATCATCATGGTGTGTGGTCTTAGCTAAGGATGATATTATGATGTTTAATTTTAATGAGATGGGTCAGTATTTATATGCTTATTGGAATCATATGGTGGGGCACCAGTTATGGATGGGTTACTAGTTTAGAGATGAGATATAGGTTGTGTTTACCCTGCAATGTTTTATTCATCTAAATTATGTTGATGAAGTGTATAAGAGGACAGTGTCTTTAGTGAGGCAGTGGCCTAGAGTCCTGAGATTCAAGGTGTATTACTACACTACCTAGCTACACATTTCCATGAATTCATATAGAGATCAATGGTTAGTGATCAGAATCATAGGTATTCAACTACAGGGGACAATCTATTTTACACCATTCCCTGATGTTTTTTCTATATTCACATGGATAGACTGACTGTATGACCGGGATGCCATCTTCTATCTTCTAAGTATCACTATAGTAAAACCAATCACTTGATTAAGATTCTATCTATATTACTATTAGTACTACCCACATACATATTAATAGTATGTCCAACACACTGTCTATAATTTTCTGGGTATTACCATGGTTAGGTCATTAATGTGACCAACACACCTTCTATTAACTTCTAAGTACCACCCATGGATATACATATAGTGTTTTTTAGAGTGGAACACTCAATAAGGGGGTGAATTTAGTTTCTAATTGAATATTTATTATTAAAAAGATTTAAAATTAAATCCTTCAATTTTTTAAAACACCCAGTTAACTAAAATATTATAGATATATAATTTGATCTTTCAAAAATGTTCTTAAAAGTTTGATCACAACTCAGTTAAAATAAGTTTAAAACTTTTTTAAATTTTGAAACTAATTTATTAAAATAAAACACAATATATAAAACAAAAATTAAATCCAACTATAAGAGTAATGTTTTTCTATTAAAGTTTTAAAAAAATATTCTAGTTTGTTTTAAAACATATAAAAAATTAAAAAACACATAGTGGAATTAAACAAGGGGTTTAGTCTCAAGCCAAGACCAAATCCCCTCCACTTAGAAATCACCCACTTCCAAGTAGTTTATTAAATAATAAACTAATCCACAGTCTGGATTAGGTTTTACATAATAGTTTATAAGGTTTTTTAATCAACACAAATCCTCTTCTATAGTTCTACATGGGATAAATGAAAAAAACTACACATAGGTAGTCTAGGTTTCACATACTCTTCCACATATTTACATGGGATTACATATGAAAATAATTGAAAGAGAGTTTCTATTAATATCTATTTCATTATAGGATCCTATGTTTAAAAATAAAAAATTTAAAAAACATAGCCTAAAAAGATAAGCTGGAAAAGGAAGATAAAGGAATATGAGGTATGAATATTCAATGTATCCCAGTCTGTTCAAATTTGGTTTTCTAGGATTCCATGAATCAATATTTGAAAATGATCGATTGATTTTTCATAGAAGTTTCATAAAAATAGAGTTTCATGGATTTTTCTAAGTGATTCCTCTATGTATTATAATATTTCTCATGCACATATGTGTATTCCTCTATTATTCTCTATGTGTAACTTAATTCGTGCCCACAAGTGGTTATTCTTCTTAAAGAGAACCCTATCTCAAAGTGTCAATTGGAGACCATTCATTAAATATTTAATTACAATGTATATGCAATTAATTCTCTAAAATACATCCATTGAATATTTAAAAATACTCCACTACTTAATTTAGACATGGTAGGTCGTCCTCACTTAAATCATGGTTACTTAGGCTCACTATCAATTGGTACGGTTGGTTGACATGGTCAGTTGGAATAATAAATTGATTTTTCATTGAAGTTACTTGATCTCTTCATGCAATAGGTATATTAATCCACATGGTTTCTTCACTACTTCATAAGGTAGGTTAAATCCTTCATGTGGTGGGTTCTTTTCTTTGCATATTCACTTAAGTTATTCACATGGTATCTTCTTTCCTTCATGTGGTGTCTTGATCTCTTTTTATGGAAAGATAAATTTTTCATGTGGTAGGTAATTCATTCTTGAAATTACTATAATAAAAACACAAAAATCAGTACAATACATAGAGAAAAATCATACTTACCTATCAAATAGTAACATGGTTTTTCATGTAGTAGGTTGATTTCTTTATGTGGTAGGTTGATCTTAAATTTGGGGTGGGTTGATTACACATATGGTCACTTGAACTCAATTCCTGGTTAGTCCATGATTTTGATAGAATTGGATCATTTTATGCATGGTCAGTTGAATATAAATGCAGTTAGTTAGAGTAAAATGTGTGGTAGGTTCCACAGAGTCACTTGACCTTCATGGTTAGTTCAATTTCTTCATAAGATATGTACATTAAACATGTGGTAGATTATCACAATATGTTCAAGTCTTAGCCAATTTTATCATTTTTTTTCTAGAAAATATATAACTATAATAAAACATAAAATTAATTATAAACATAATAAACATGATTTGGGATCATTAAAATAAGTTGTTGGAATAAACCAACAATCTCCCCCTTTTTGATGATCACAAATCATGAAATTTAAACTGAAATAAATTGAATACATCAAATATAGATTTTTAAAAAATTAAAACATATATTTCTCAATATTCAAATTTTTCTCAAATTACATAACTTCTTTAATTAACTCAGTTTATTTTATAATTAATCCCCCTTTTTGGATTTTCAAAAACAGAAGTTTGGAGAACATATATTAAGGAATAAAATACAAAAATAATTAACTATAAGAAATTTATAAAGGATAACAAATATATTTCATTAATGCCAAAAGATATTAAAAAGGAAATTAAAGGGGTTTCCAATCATTAATTCTAATAAAAATCCCAATCTAGATCTGATACATCCTTGATATCATCAATATGGATGGGATCTTTTACCTTGGAGGTAGAGGGTGAGTTAGGTTTTATTAGTTGGGTGTGTTTTGGTATAAAAGTTGTGGTAGGGTCATAAATAACAACACACATGGAAATTGGTTTGAGATGTTGCACTAATTGTCTAAGAGACAAGCCAAGGGGTTAATGGTTGAGGTTGAAGTAGTATTGGTTGAGGTAATAGATAAGGAATGAGGTGAAATAATAGAAGTATTGGAAGTGTACAAGTAAGGTTCCATCAACTGGATAAAGTCCTTGACAGCTCTGGATCTATACTATATTGCTGGTAAATAATATTTTTTATTTTACATGAAATTATATAGGATATTAGTTAATATTTTCATCTTTTCTACTTGTGACTTGAAGGCTTGGGTAAAAGGAGGTATCCTCAAATTAGCATTCAAATATATAAACATATCCTTGAAATCTAACTTTGTGAATATTCAGTCAATGTAGTATTTTATTACCTTTTTGATAATATTTCTACCTTTTATAGATTGTTCAACATCATTTATTAAAACCACCAAAGTCTTAGCATCATGTATTTGAAATCCTTCAAACACTATTTCCCTTGTTTTCTAAAACTCATCAAGCAAAAATTTTAAATCTTCTCTTATGATTTATCTAATTATTCCTTTATTAATAGGAAGGAAATGAGGAGTAGGATGTGGCTCAATAGATTTAGAGGCTTGAAACACTAAATTCAAATATCTCTGGTCCAATTTTAATATCATATCTGAAAGTTCAGCATGAAAATAAAAAACATTTTCTTTAAAATCCTTAATATTATTTTTTATTAGGTCCATCTTGAGATGAAATTTGGGCTAAATATGTGAAATGATCTAAGTCCTTACTCTATAGATATCTTCATTCCTAAGTGTCTTTATAGATTTCCCAAAACCTAGAAACAGTTCCTTTAACATCCCCATAAGATCTAATTTGAAATCATCTAAATCATCTTTAGAAACATGGTATGTGGAAAGAATATAAGGGGTATCCATAGGCACTAAAGGAGATTGATCATAAGAAAGTTGTATACCAACATCCTAAAAGTCTAAAAACCTACAACATGAAGTCTTATTTTCTACCTCATTAGATATATCCTCACCAAACTAATGAATAATATTATGGATTGATTCAATAGGTGATACCTAACTACTTTTCATAACTTCTTCAATTATCTTGGTTTGAGTATGACTAAATAATTCTTCTAAATTTCTATCTACTAAGGTTCTAATAGAGTCCTCATGTCTATTCTGAGAATCTATGTCATCAATCAGTGAACCTTATAGAGATATTTGAGTAGAGGTAATGGTAGGTCCACCATCCTAAGTTGGAATTCCCCCATAATTATCATGAAACTTTGAATATTCTAATCCAAGAACAATTGATTTTAGAAACTTTAGACCCTTAGTATGTGAATTTGGTATAAACTATCTAGGATTGCCTCTTATCAAGGGAGATTTATCTAAATTGATATCATCTTCATCAGAGTCACCAGACTCATCCCATTTAGGTTTATCCTCATAACCACTGATAAACAACTCAGTGTAAATGAGGTCCTCATATTTCTAATCTTTATCATGAGATGGTAATGGTAGAGGAGATTTAGGTGCTCCAAAATACATAATAGTATAGAGTCATCTATTATTCTCACGGGTCACATTATCTTTCTAATCAATATCAAAAAATATATTCTAATAATTCTTATGGAACTTCCTCAACTTCCTCAAACTCCACTTCTTCTTATATATCTTCTTCAATAGAAACAACATCATTAACTTCCTCATATGAATACTTCATAAATGCATCTATTTCAAGACATGGATTCACCAGATCCCTTGGTCTGGTAGGATATTTTATAGGGTCAAATTTCTCATAAAGTTTCTCATAGACTATCATCTATTCCCTTTTCCAAGGACTCTAATTCATTATCACCAACTTAAATATTTTTTGTGTGAGGTAAAGATTGTATAAACAAATTAATTTTTCCTCCCCCTAAAGTAATAAACCTTTATAGTCCAATAGGGATAAATTTAGTTTTGAATAAGGTAGAGAACTAAACTTTGAAGGGGGATTGAACAACTAATACATGTTTCTCACCACATATCAAAAAAAATATCTAAAATCCATTTTTCATTAGGAATAGTAAGAAAATATCATGGTGCCTTAGAATACTAAAATATCCTTTTTTAGGATAGGTCAAATTTTGGATGAATTTTTTCATCAATCTACACTCTGTTGAGTTCTACAGCTATTAGTCTTCTGCGGGTTCCATTCCTAGTCATCTCTTCTATATAACTTTGAAATTAAAAATTTGAATAGTTTATTGGGTAATAATTCTAATAATATTTGGACTCACCTTTATACAGAACATCTAATATCTTCATCCAACACTTTGAATAAAACTCCATAACTTCCATATTTATCATTGTATAAAAGAATTATTTTTTCCCTCAAATAATAAACTCCAAATGAACATAAAAATCCTTAAAAATATTTATATATAATGAATTACTATTATTCTTAAACTATTCATCCCATCCTTGACTTTGAAACACTTTCCAAATTATTGATTTTTTTGACTGTGACCATTGTGCATCAAATTCTTTCTCTATACATACATGTCAATCAAATGGATGTAGGTTGTGTGGTTTAAATACAATACTTTTTCTAGATTTTCATTTCTTAAATTTCTTTCTAGGAGACTCTTTTATAGGATTTGAGTTATTGGAAAGTGGTTTATTCTAAGTATTTTCATGTTTCAATCTAAACTAAAAATGTTTGGGTTCAAGAGAGAGAATTTTTGAAATAGGGTTTAGAGAGAAGGTAAGAATTTGAAAAGAGGAAATGAGTTTTAGAGAAAATATTCACATTGATTAGGATTATTTTTTTAATTTAGAAAGAATAATTTAGATAATAAATTAATAATAAATTTAAATAAAATCCTGCCAAAATTAATCATGAAAAAATCTAAGTATATAATAGGCATGGTAGGTCTATTGACTGTGTGCTCATAGAAACTTAAGCACAATAGGTAATCTGACCATGGATTCATGGTATGTATACCGACCATATGAGTTAAGTTCATGGTATATAATTTAGTGACCATGTGAGTTAAATCTCATAGTAGGTATAGTGATCATTTGAGTAAATGTTCATTATAGTTATAGTGACCACATGACCAACTTGTCATGGTTACTTTACTAACCATATAAACAAAAACTCACAATTACTTAACTAACTATGTTAACTAAACATCATGGTTACTTCTATAAAAATGTTAATAAATATAATTTAATAATTTAAATAATGAATTCAAATGAACATAATATTTATAACTAAACTGAATGATTTAGACATGGTATATCATACCTAATTCATGTATGATATAATCAATTATATCAATATTCATGTTCTATAAATATATCATCAAGATGATGTTCAGTACTAATGAATTCAAGATAAATATCTCCGTTTTTAAAATTATCTCTCAAAAATTTATGTCTTATATTAATATGTTTTTTCTTTGAATGAGATAAAATATTCTTAGAGATATTTATTACACTTGTGTTATCACAATTTATAGGTACATATTGAAATTGATATCCATAGTCTATTAATGTATGTTTCATCCATAAAATATGTGCACAGAAACTTCATGTAGCTATATACTTATCTAAAATAGAGGATAATGCAATAGATTTATCCTTTTTACAACACTATGATACTATATACTTTCCTAAAAGGTAACATGTTCTAAAGGTTCTCTTTCTATCTAACTTACAACCACCAAAATCACTATATAAATAACTAACTAAATCAACTGAATGTCCTCTAGAATAAAACAATCCTAAATTGGTTTTATTTTTAAGGTATTTAAAAATTCTTTTCATATCAAGTAAATGTGATTATTTTTTATTTGATTGAAAATATGAATACATGAACACACTAAACATAATATTGGGTATCTAGTAGTTAATTGTAGTAAACTTTCAATCATGACTCTATAAGTGGTTTGATCAATTGGTTTCCCAGTTTCATTAATATCTAGTTTACAATATACTCCTGGGAGTATCACTAACTTTAGTACTATACATATCAAAATATTTTAAAAGATCCTTAATGTAATTGCTTTGGTTTAAACTGGTTCCTTTCTTGTTCTAAAAAATCTGAAAACCAAGGAAGAATTTTAGTTCACCTATTAAACTCATTTAAAATTCATTTTTCATAATTTTTTAAAATTTAGTACATAAAGAATTTTTGGATGATCCAAAAAAAATATCATCTACATAGATTGGTACTACCAAAACATATTTTTAAATTCTTTTAATAAATAAATTAGGGTCATTTATTCCTTTAGTAAAACCTTTTGAAATAAAAAATGAGTTGATCCGATCATGTTAGGCTCTGGGATCTTGTTTTAAACCATATAAATATTTTTTTAATTTAAATACATGATTTTTGAAAATGAGGGTTTTGAAATATATGGGATTTTTCTAAAAAAAACATCCTCAATTATATAACCATTTATAAAGTAACACCTGACATCCATTTGAAATAATTTGAAATCCAAATGGACTACATAGGTGAGAAATATTATGATAAATTTAAGCCTAGCTACTAGTGAAAAAGTTTCCTCATATTCAATACCTTTCTCCTGACTATAATATTGTGCAACCGGTCTTGAATTATTTATAATTATTGTTCATGGATCATTTAATTATTCTTAAACACCCACTTAGGGCTAATGGTCATGGATTTTTTAGGTCTTTCTTCAAGTTCCTATATTATGTTTCTCTCAAACTAATTCAATTCTGCTTGCATTTTTATTACCCAAAATTCATCATCTATTTCTTCAATGATGTTCTTAGGTTCAAGTTGTGATAATAAGGCTTGATATTCAACCAAATTTCTAAGTGAATATCCAGTATTTGTTCCTATATTTATATCTCTAAATACAATATATAAGGGATGGTCTCTATGAGTCCTAATAGTTCTAAGGATATAAGTATTTGATAATAAATTTTCTTCTATAGGTTTGGGTTCAAATAGTTCCTCATAACATGATGATTTTTCTACAACAAGTTTCATAGAATTACCACTAGGTTTGTAATTGAAATTTAAATTTAAAAGGTAATCCTTACAGTTTTATAAACAGGTCTTAGGTTCATGTTGACCAATTTCATCAAATTTTAAATGTACAGATTATTCTATAATTTTGGTTTGTTATTGAATATCCTGTATAATTTACTGGATTTTGGATATCCAAGGAAAATTATTTCTTCACCTATATGAGAATTTGTCTAAATTATCCTTTGTATTGAGTATAAAGGCCTTATAGAAAAAAAACTCTAAAGTAATTAAATTTTATTTTTCTCCCATTCCATAACTCATATGGGGTTTTATTTAAAAAGAGGTTTAAAAAGAACTCTGTTAATAATATATAAAGATGTATTCACAGCCTATTCCCAAAATTAAATAGGTAAATAATACTCATTAGACTTGGCCTAGTCAATTTCATAAAGAGTTATTTTTCTTCTTTATACTATAACATTTTTTGTGGGGTCCTAGGAGTAGAAAAGTTGTGATTGTATTCATGTTATGAGTATAGAGATTTGAAGTCCTATTTTTCAAACTCACATCCATGGTCACTTCCTAAGGTATTAATTGAAGGTCCACAAAATTTTTCTATAGATTTTTTATATTTGGAAAAATAAGAACAAGCTTCACTTTTGTGAGCTAAAAATAATTCCTAGGTTTAACTAGAAGGTTCATCAACTAGATCATAATATTAGTGATTTCCATTTAAGCTATAAAATTTATAAGATATAAACAATCCATGTAAACCAACTCTAGGGATTGAGAAGTCAAAACTTATTTCTTTTGTTTTAAATATATCTTATGTTTATTCCCTTTTTGGGATGGGTTACACGCTTTGTATGTTGGGAATTCTAGTTTAGGAAGATCCTTGACTAATCCTTTCCTAGTTAGCTTCTTAAGTTAGTAGAGGTTGAAATGTTCCAGTCTACTATGCCAAATCCAAGAAACATTGTGAAAGGACCTTACAAAATAAATATTTTTAGGAAAACAATGAATCTTAATCAATAATATAGACATTGTCATTGTATAAGGTAGTAAAAACTAAATCATGTTTGGAATCATAAATTTTTCAATCATTATTTTCAAATTTAACATGATAACCATCATCACATAATTTTGATATTCTAAGTAGATTATATTTTAATTCATTTGAAAATAAAACTTTAGAAATCAAAATAGTACTAGAATTGCTGATTTGACCAAGTCTTATTATCATCCCTTTGGTGTTTCCACCAAAAGTGACATTTCAACCATCTACTTTGATAATATTCTTAAAGATCAAGGATTCTTTGGTCATGTATCTGAAACATACATTATCTATATACCATAATTTTTTACTTGTACTCTTTAAGAAGGTTTCCTATAGAAAAATTAAACAAGAAATGATTTTGGTTTCCATGTTTTCTTGGGTTCAGATATGTTAGTAATAAAATCCTGAGGAATACAAATTTATTTAACTAGTTTCTTATTAATAGACTTTAAACTTTTCAAAATGGAAACTCTATTAGATCCATAAGAATAATTATTATTTATAGAGTTGGCATAACTTGAACTAGAATCAAAATTTTTATTAAAAATTCTTCTCTTTCTCAGTTGGTAATCAATCCCAATGGTATACTTGGGTGTGGTTGTTTTACCAATAATTCTTGTAAGAGCTACCTACCATTTTTGAATCTTTCTAGATCCTTTTTAGTTTCTCATTAGACATTTTGAGCTCATTTTTCCCTTTAATAATTGAAATTTATTTTAATTTTTTATAGTAAAGTTGGACTTAAAGTTGATGGATAAAGCATGTTTCTTATTTGAACACTTATATTTATCCTTAAGTTTTTTTAATGTCTCTTCTAGCATATTACAGTAATCAAATAGATCCACACAACTCATATTTTCTTTATTTTTTTATTTTAATAGAAATTTAAAATATGAACAGGAGATATAGCGATAATATTTAGTAGATCAGATGTATTTTTCATGAAACACATGCTACACCTGTCATTTTTATCTTCACTGCTCAAGTCAAAGTCACTTAAACTATCCTCAGAGGTGCTCCATATGGATTTTTTAACAACCCAAACTTTTTAATTATATTTGTTTCCTAATTTTCTGTGTTATTTTTTTTATACTCAACAATACTATATTCTTTAATTAATGAAGTGAGTATAATTAAAATGATATTTTTGGGTTTCGACTATTATATGATTGTTGGTCAATATGACTGTTGGAAACTATACTCTTAACTTTATGATTATTGTTTATAAATAGAAGTGATCATATTTAATTAATACATAAATAGGATTTGATGGCCTCATCCAGTAGACTCAGGTCGTACGAATCCTATCTTTCGAAGCTTGGAAATGAGGTAGCATCACTGGGATTTTCTCTGGACCAAGCCCAAGCCGAACTACAACTTTGAATCTTGAATGGAATCACCTATAGGAAAAGTTCAAGATGATAGAAATATCCACTTGGTCGATAATGTCTGATCCACCCCAAAATTCTATCACCATTGCACACCTTACACTTAGGTCCTATGCTGGTGTTATAAGGAGCTATGTAACGAGGCCTTAGTTACTTTGTGTCATCATTTTGTATAAATAAAATTTTTATTTCTTATGATGGTAAAATTTGTGAATTTTCAAATATAAAAATAAATATAGGATGAATTTATATAATTTACATGTTATTGATGAATATTGGAAAAAAGGAATTTTAAAATACTTTTTTTAATACATTAAATAATTGATAATGTGAAATTATTTTCAAAAAATGATCTTCTAGAGTTGTGATCAGTAAGAAATTTAGAATCTAATAAGATCAACATAATTTTTTTGGTGAATATTAAATTATGAATAGTAATATTACCCTTATGAATAGTAATGTGACCAATGGAATAGTAACCTCACTTAATTAAGTATAAATATAATTTAGGCATCTTGAATGGTAATGTGATATAATTTCATAAGTAAATAACAGTTTTAGAAATTATTAGTTAAGTATTAGTATTTTTCAAGTAAATAGTGTTTTTAATTAAAAATTAAATATCTCATAATTAGAAAATTATTTTCATAAAATTGAGTTCATTTTTTAATTCAGATCATCGATATTAGGTTAGGGTTAATTTATGATATTTTTATAAAATGTTTTGTTTTTTGGGGAATAGTAAAAATACAGTTTTGAGTTTCGGTGCGTTTAATGACATCATTAATGATGTAATAATTATGTAATAATTTAGGTTGACTTTTTTACAGTAATATATGTTATGAGGTGTCCCAAGTTTCCAATACCATGGTAAAATGTCCTGGGAAGCCCATGGTTTTTCAAATACCACTGATGAGGTGTCCCCTGGAAATTAATAAAATATTCCATCACTTTTGCTATAAATACCAACCCATTCCTTCATTCCTTTCATTCAAAAATCCTCCCCAATGAAGCTCTGGTATTTTAACTCCCAATTATTCCTTCCAATGTTCCCTCAAGACCCCCAAGGTCCCAACCTTTGAGCTTTTGAAGTTACTCTTTAAGGTAAGGGAACCTTTCACCCTCCTCTTTTAGTCATGACTTTATTTTTGTTATGTCTTCTAGTTTCCATTTTATTAGGTGGGGGTATGTCCTTATATATCCTTATTACCATAAATTTCATGTCCAATTTATGGGAGACCCTTTCCACTCTCATTAACTGGTTTTCTGAATTTTTAAGTGACGTCAATAGGCTACCAAATGTTCATAAAAGAAATCACATCTTCTCTTTTCATTCAAGTTTCCTTTTCATGTGGTATGTCATTAAAACATCTATAACATGTTCTTATTTAAATTTTATTTTGTCTCTATAATTTATTATGAGTTATTTATGAGTGGGTGACCCTTTTACCTTCTCTTTTTAATGTTTTCTAAAAATATGTTATGTTGTCGTTATGCTGTAGAATTTTCATCTCAAAATCTCTCTCTTTAACTCAATAAATTATGTTATTTTATTTATGTGAATACCCAAATATATTTTCATTTCCATGGGTATTCATAAAGTCATAAAATTTATCTATTTTATTCTGGAATTGACATACATATAACCCTCACTCCCTTTCCCTGGGTTATAAATGACATAATGATCTTATTTTTAAGCACTTTTAAAACGTCACGATTTTAAAGTGAAACCCATTTCTTTTACTCTATTTGGGTTATTTATGAAATGTATTATTATGATATATGTGGATCACATTAAAATAGATACATATTAAGGGTGCACACTTATATCACTCCAATGCATTGGGTAAATAATTTAATCTCTAGAGATGACAAGTTTCATGATACCTTGGTGAATAACCTTGGTAATTCTTATGAAACCTTGGGGATGAACCTTGGTGATATGTTCATTAATGTCTAAATTAAATTTTGTAGCCAAATATTCGATTTATGATTCATGTTATTTTTATTATGATATTCCTCTTCTTCCATTGCTCATGTCTTTATGTTTTTCATGAAGTTCTTATTGATATCACAAGTAAAGTGATTCTCTTTCTTTCCTTACTAGGCCTTCTTATCACCTTTTCCATTGATTTATGTCTCCAGGTTATGAGATGTAGTAATTGTACATAGGGTGAACTTTTCAAGAATATTTTCAAGGGGATTTAAAATATTGTTTTAATTTTTCATGTATTATGCTCCTGATTTTCAAGACACTAGACTTTAAAGATCCTCTATTTGTAAAATGTAATGGAAAAGTTATGTAATAAAAAGGTAGGATGACATAGCTTTCATATCCTTATTTGTAATTTTTCCTTTTTCATCATATCTTTTCTTATATTTTAGTTTAGGAAATTCTTCCATTATGTGTCCTTTTCTTTTTCACTCATAATTGGTCAATTCACCTGTATGGTTAACCTTTTTCCAATTTCCTATTCAACCATATTTTCCTCCATAATTTTTCTTTTTGAATAATATATTCTTCCTATATAATTTCTTGAATCACCTGGATAGGTGATCCATTTCCTCATTACTTTCCAAATTTAATCCATCATCACTCAAAATGACATATTTGATCTTCTCTTTCATTTTTGAGTTAGATTTATTAAAGGATATATATTTCCTCTTTGATTCATCTTAATATTCTTTATTCACTTTGATTTCCTCATTATACATCATAAGCTTTCTTATAAGCTCTTTTACTGGTATTTTTCAGATTTTGTAGGATTCTCTAATAAAAATTGTGGTTCCTTTTCACTGGTCAGGTTAACATCTCAAAAGTTTCATCACTTGATATATATCCTCTATTTTATTCCCAAGTGGATGAATTATTTTTGCAATATCATTAAACCTAAGATACATAACATAAATCATTTAATCAGTTTTCTTCTTGAATGTATCATATATAATGGTATAAGTATTTAATCACGTCTCTTTAACATTGGAAGTTCCTTTGTGAGAAACAGCCATTGTATCCCATATTTCAAAAGCAGTAGATATTATTTTAGATTAATATTCTCCTAAAGTATAGTATTATGTGTTCATATCTTTGAAGTTACATTCATAGGTGGAATTAGTGAAATCACTCCATTCGACTCTACTATCTTTGGGTTTTTTATATTTTTCCTTGATAATGGTCCAAATTTGAAAGCGTTTGTTCTCTATATAGATTTTCATTTTGATCATATACTGAGAATAATTGGTTCCATTAAAATAAGAAGGCTGGTTGGTAATCATTCCTTCTTGACTATTATTATCTATAATGATATAAATTTAAAATTGAAAGTAATTTTTAGATCTTTTGGTAAATACTAAATCATAGTAAGAAAATAAATTTTAAAATCACTCAAATTATAAATATTGGTCAGACTATAAAACTCAATAGGGGTAAATTGAGTTTCCAATTACAAACTTATGATTAAAAAGATTTAAAATTAAGTCCACCGGTTTCTTAAAACACCCAGTTAACTAAAACATTAGAGATATGTAATTTTATCTTTTAAAAAGGTTCTCAAAAGTTTGATCACAACTCAGTTAAAATAATTTTGAAACTATTTTAACTTTTGAATAGATTTACTATAATCAAACACAGTATATAAAACATAAATTAATTTCAACTATAAAATTATTATTTTTCTATTGAAATTTTGAAAATGGGTTTCTTTAAAACATAGGAAATAAAACAATAACTCACACAGTGTAATCAAACAAGAGTTTCAGTCTCAAGTTAAGACATAATACCCTCCACTTGTAAATAACCTATTACCATGTATTTTATTAAATAATAAAATGATCCATAACCTGAATCAGGTTTTAAACAATAGAATATAATAATTTCCAAGCTACATAAAGCCTCTTCCATAGTTTTACATGGTAAAATGAATAAAAAAAATTGCATGTAGGAATTACAGGCTTCAAAGTCTCTTCCATATTTTTTCATGGGATTATATATAAAATGAATTGAAATAGAGTGTATATAACTCTAAAATTCATTAAAGGATTTGATGTTTACAAATAAATAGAGTAAATAAAAACCCATCTCAAAAAAATGCACTGGAATATGAAGAGAAATGAATAGAAGTGGTGAATATTAAATGCAACTCAGTCTGGTCATCTTCAGTTGTCCAGAAGTCTTGGAATCTATCATTGAAATGACTCAATTGAGTTTTAATACAGTGTTTCGTAAAATATAGTTTCATAGATCGTTTTGAGTGAGTCCACTATGTATTATAATATGTCTCAAGCACACACATTTATTCCTTAGTTATTCTCTATGTGTAACTTACTTCTTATCTATGAGTGGTTATTCTTCTTAAATAGAGATCGATCTCAAAGTAGTAGTTAGAAATCAATCATTGTATATTTAATTTCATTTAATATAAAATTAATGCTTCAAAATATAGTCGTTGTAGATTTAAAAATACTCCACTACTTAAGTTAGATACGATAGGTTGTCTTCACTTAAAGCATGATTACTTAGGCTCAAAGTCGGTTGGCACGGTCGGTTGGCATGTTTGGTTAGAATGGTTAGTTTATTTTATATTATAGTCACTTGATCTCATCATGTGGTAGGTACATTACTTCACATGGTAGCTTTACTACTTCACATGGTAGGCTGAATCCTTCATGTGGTAGGTTCTTTTCTTCACATGGAATCTTGAGTTGTTTGCATGGTATATTCTTTCCTTTAAGTGTAATATTGATCCATTCTCATGGTAAGTTTAGTTATTCATGTGATAGGAACTTTGTTCTTATGGTTACTACAATATAGACACATGATCAATATTATACTTAGAGAAAAAATAAACTTACCTGTTACATGGTAACTTGGTTTCTCATGCAGTAGGTTGATTTCTTCATGTGGTAGGATGATCCTCAATGTGTGGTAGGTTGAGTAAATATGTGGTCACATTAAATCAATTCACATTCAGTTCATGACATTGATAGAATTTTTCCATCTCATGCATGGTCATTTGAAAGAACATGTGGTCAATTGGAGTAAAACTTTTGGTAGGTTCCAAATGATCACTTGACCTTTATGGTCAGATCAATTTATTCACATGGTAAGTACATTACATATATTTTAGGTTTTCATGGTAGGTTCAAGACTTAACCAATTTTATCAATTTTCTAGAAAATGGTTAACTATCATAAAACATCAAATTCATTAGAAATATGATAAACATGATTTAGGATCATTAAAATAAGGAGGTGTTGGACTACGCCAATATTCAGTATGATAGGAACACCATATAGCCTATTCTCAGTATCTTCATGGTCATACCATCCATGTGAATAGGGATATATCTTGAATCATTATAATATCACCCATAGAAACACTAGTAGTAAGATTGGAACACCATCTAGAATCTTATGAGTATCATTATAGTCAGACCAGCCATGTAACCAGGATATCATCTAGAAACTTATAACTAACACCCATGTATAGACCAACTATATGAATGAGACTCCATGATTTACATGTTCTACCTAATGATGAATAATAGATAAGACTACTTCCATGGGGGGAAAAGGAGGTATCGGGGGTTGTGGTGGTCGAGTTATCATACAACAACCCAACTTGATCTCATGTGTTATATGCTCTTTATTTATTTATTTTCCTATATATACATACACTAGTTATTACAACATATATAAGGGACCTTATTGGTGGTTCCCTACTATGTTTTAAACTCATTCCATACACACACACCTTGGTGGATGTGTAGGCCTCTATGTCTGATTTCCATGTAATTGGTTGTATATAAGATTAGGTTAGAGTAGATCGACAGTGTTTGGGATACATGACTGTGAAGAGACTCAGGTTTTTTTGTTATGTATCCACCTACATTTTATTACTTTTCATTCTATATTGGACTATCCTATTGAGTGATTCTTTAGTGTATATATTTATGTTCAGGGTGGGTTAGTTTTGTTATCTTATGTGAATGTTTTGTATTATTGATGGTTAGAACTTAGCTATAATTACATGAACTTAATTTGATGTGATATGATTATTATATTATTTATCTATTATTATATTTCATCATAATGAGATTATAGTCTCCCAATTTTGGTTATAAACTATCACTACTAGTCAGTAACCTCAAGAATGAAAAGAGGAGTGCCTGAGGACAGGGGGTAACACCAAAATAGATGTTATTCAGGTGGCCCGGTTTGAGGTTTTATAGAATTCTATAAGCTAATTATTTTAGATATCTTACTCTTTAAAACATATTATAAGAAGATAGGATTGTTCAGGACATGGGACACACACAGGACTTATGGTTGAGAACACCTATATAGTGGAAGCCAAAGTTTCTAAGGGTAAGGGATGTTTATTCTTGATTTTAGATATTATGCTTGAGATTTTTATTCAAGTATGTTTTTTTTTGTTATCATTAATATTTATTGTTTTACTCTTGTCCTGGGTTGGTAAGAATGTGTGTGTTTGTAGCATCCTAAGATTTTATGAAATATATACTTTAAATTTAAGTTAAATTCCTTAATATTTTGTGATACAAAAAACATATAGTTTATCTTCCATCACATCAAAGAACAAGTTTATCTTGCATTACAGGAAACATTGATTCCCTTTGATAACTTCTGATACATACAAGGTTGAGTCTTACCAAACAATAATATACAGTTGATATTATTATTTAATATAGAAGTTATCGTCTGGATGTTATCTTGTAAGGTGTGAATATGACTAAATATATTTTATTTAGACATGTTTATTTAAAAATTACATTCATCCAATAAATTTTATAGGCTTAAAATAAGAATAAATCTAGTTTTTAAGCATGAAAAGCTGTATTTTTATAAAAGATAGTTTTACCACCTTTTAATAGAGAACGTATATTAAATATAATTTTTGACATTTTTATAATTTATATATGAAAAAATAAACTTCATTTTTTAAATTTTAATATCAAAATTTACTTTGGATGAATTTTTGGTATTTTTCTGAGAAGTTTCATTTTTTGATGAATAGTGAAAAATATTGCATTTTAGTGGAAAATTACCTTTTCATTTAAATAATTATTAATACTAAATTATATTTTAAATTGGTAAAAATAGATCAATCATACATCTATTAATCCAATATAGGTCATTTTAATCATTTTTATGTTGAATTTAGATATTAAATCTTAATGAACTTTTGAACATTTTTACTTTAAAAACCTGCTTTCTCACCACGTCTGTGGGATTAGCTTTAAATTTAATTTTGCCACATTTTTTAATTGAACTTGGAAAAATGGATATACATGTTCATAATTAGTATTAAATTTTTTTCTTAATAAGTTCAACATAATTTTTTGACAAAAATATTAGTAAAGGTAATTAAAATTATTTATAACAATTAAGGTAAAATTAAACTTAACAACAGAACTAAACCTTAAACTTAAGGGGGGAAATGACCTAGAAACTTCTACGAAGGACATTTTATGCCAATAGTTATACCATATCCACTATTTTTTAAATTTTTTGAGTTATTGGGACACATGTTCATGAAATTTCCCTATATAATAAGTTAAGTAACGAAAAAGACAAAAAAAATGAACCCTCCTTACCTTTAACATTTATAAAACTTTGAGATATGGAAAAAAATATTTTGGGTTATAAATATCCTTTTGAAATATAAATGAGTTATTTTTATAATAATGATTTATCATTATTTTTATATATGGATTATTTGCATTAATTGATCAAGAAATACCAACACAGTGATTGTTTAGTTAATAATTAAATAAAATAAATGATACTATAAATATTAAAAGTAAATTAAATTGATTGAATTATTCTATTTAATTATTTTTTTTGATGAATATATCCTTTTACACATATTTTAACTTAATAAATATGAATTCAACCACTGTTTTGAAATTTTTAAATAAAAATTAAATAAATAATGTCAAAATCGATATTAATGTTATTTTACAATAAATGATATTTTATTAAATAAATTAAAATTAATAAAGAAATTATATTATTACAAGTGATTTTTAAGGTTCAATTAATATCAAATATTTTATATTAATTTACAAATTGTTCTTTTATAATTAACATATTGACCCATAGATAGTAAAAAATATTATTTGCACGGTCTGGGTTAAAGCATTGTTTTATTACGTTGCATGTTCTTGTTTTAAAAATAATTTCAAAAAAAACATGATATTTATATTTTGTAAATTATATATAGTATTTATATTTAATTTTTTCTATATTTTCTCATAAATAAAACTTTAATTTATTCTTAATGGTTAAATTACTTAGGTTAGAAATATAGTTATTTTAATAAAAACCAAAATGATAAAATTGGAGAAACTTAGAAGTTAAGGAACAAAATTATAAAACTTCACTAATTTTTGTGTAGTGGAGGTTTTTATACACCATAATTCCATTTTAATCCATTATGTTTCCATTTTTGAGTCACATTATTTAATTTATACCTCCTAATAATGTATACCTTTTGGTATTTATAAGAGTGTCACTCCCCCTCCTCAATAAAAATGCACTCACCCCTCCCACTTCCTCACACCTCTAAAGACACTTTTTCTTGACTAATATCTTCCTAAATAACTCCTCAAAATCTCTCCCCTCAACCTAGAATCATCACCGTGGCATAAATCTATCCAAGGATGCATTTGGTACAAACCAAAATGAGTTACCTGAATAGGAGGTAACATTCTTCCTCAAGCTCTTTTATTTTATTTTAATTATCCACCCACAAAATACTCTTATTCCATGATTATATAATAACAATAGTATACAAAAATACTAAGATATTTTTATTCAAATGGTTTCACTATAACTTACACATGCTTCCATCTAATGGGTAACAAACTTCCCATTTATGTGTATGATGAACTACCACCTCACAAAATGATGTCGTTTGTTTTTCATTTACCACCTTTAATGGTTTGGAATTATAACAGACACACTATTTATATAAAATTATTATGAAAATTATTATTTATTTATGCTTATTTAATTATTTTAAAATACATAAGTTTACTCTTTCTAGTTTATGTAAATATGATAACATCGTTTGTGGAAGTGTGGACTACCGCCTTCCCAAAGCGATGTGATTTGTTCACACTATACATGGAATGTATTGAGGATGGTTTTTATTATACATAAGTGAAATAAATGATATCTATATGGTATCCATTACATAATTATATTTATGTAAATGAAATATATCATTTTATTTATTACACTTTTCACACCTTAAAATTTGATAAAGTCGGTCGTGGACGTGTCGACTACCGCCTCCTCGACTTGATGTGATTACTTTTACACTACAATAATTATATATATATAAATATATATGACTAAATAACATGTTATTTAGGATATAATTATCATTATATAAAGATATAATTTTAGTTACCCTCTTTCCATAACGATCATTGATAAATGGAAACGTTACTCATGCGTATATATGACCTACCGTCTCCATGGTCGTAACTATCACGACCCATCCCCCGGGGCCATGCCATGAATTCCCCAAGCCCGAATCCCAATGGCCAGGGGATAGAGACTAGTGCCAAAGGAATTATCCTGTAAGCAAGATTCATTTTCCTGAGTACTTGTACACACATGCACACATATCCAACCCACAATTAAAAAAAAGTAAACAAGCATGCCACTAAGACAACCACTGAGAGTAAAAGTAAAAAACTGGAAGTGAAGGAGCCAGAATAAAAGCCCAAAAAAATATAAGTACAAGATCCTAAAGTCCATCTGTGGTAATCCCTAACTGAAGGGTGGGTGAAGGGGGTGCCACCTGAAGTCCTAGAAGTACACCTTATCTGTCAGATATCACTGGGCACCACCTCGTGCTAGACCACAAAGTTCTCTATCGAAATGTTTGTCATATGCATAATATGCAACATGTATTGGTGGATCCCGTGTAGGTTTGAGTAACATAATACCCAGTAAAGACCCCAAAACAAAAATTTAATACCATAATGTAAGGTATGCACAAAGAAGACTACCAAAGAGGTACGCGAAGTGTAGCCTCTAAGAAGTATAGTCGAGAGAGAGAGAGAGTCACAAAAGTATGACCACACAAGGTATAACCTAAAGTATATTAATAAAGATTATCAGTCATAATTCTGAACATCTTTTACTACTGATGGACTCATCCCCGATGAGTCACTATGGTCTGTTGGTTCAATGAGGTCCACTCGTCTGTTGGGTCACTGAGGTCTGCTCGTTTGCTGGGTCACTGGGGTCCACACGTCTGTTGGGCCACTGAGGTCCACTCGTTTACTGGGTCATTGAGGTCTTATCATCTATTGGTCCACTGAGGTTTTCTCATCTACTAGGCCACTAAGGTTTTCTCGTATGGTGGGCCACTAAGTTACGCTCGTCTATTGGGACACTTAGGTCCGCTCGTCTGTTGGGCCACTGAGGTTCGCTCATTTGTTGGGCCACTAAGGTCTGCTCATCTGTTGGGCCACTCAGTTCCACTCATCTTCTGGTCCATTGAGGTTTGTTCATTTGTTGGGCCATTGATATCCACTCATTTGTTTCTCCACTGAGGTCTGCTCGTCTGTTGGGCCACTCAAGTCTACTCGTCTGCTAGGCCACTTAGGTCTGCTCATCTACTAGGCCAATGAGGTCTGCTCATCTATTGGTCCACTGAGGTCCGCTCATCTTTTGGGACACTCAGGCCCACTCGTCTACTAGGCCACTGAGGTTCTCTCGTATGATGGGCCACTGAGATCCACTCATCTATTGGGCCACTAAGGTTCGCTTGTCTACTACACCACTAATGTATGCTCGTCTGTTGTTCCACTGAGGTTCACTCATCTATTGGGCCACTAAGGTCCACTGATAGTACACTTGATTCTGGGAGAATATACTCCTCATTCCATCAGTCGTATTTCAACTTCCACAAAAAATCACATGGAGTATTTCAAAAGGACTGTCTCGTCACCAGGGTCCTAACGCTGTAAATGGATCGTCAATCAGAAAAATGGTTTAAATGTTATGCTTGTTTTAATAAAAAGGATTCGGTAGTGTCTGGGTATGGTCTGACCCGGTCGGGCTGACCTGACCCACTAGGTCACAGGTCTAACCTGTTGGGCCACAGGTCCAGCCAGTTGGGCCACCCGGGGTGGCCTGTCTTCTCCAGCTTGGCCCGCCACTATGGGCTGTTTCGATCTCCACTGGATGTGGCGATGGCTGTATCCCCTCCACGTCACGTGGCCGAAAACTGGCCATTCGCATCCCCTACACACAGTCCTTCAGACCGCATGCCATCGCAGACCTACAGCCCAGTTGTGGGTCATCAGGTCTAATACGGCACTGCAGTTTCACACGGCCATGGGCTTCTGGTCACAGCCTCCGTCACTGGTGGAAACACACTGGCAGTTTCTTCCACAGACTACCAAACTTGCTCTGGTGGTCTGTTCTTCAATCTGGAGTCCTCATATCGTTGTCTCACCTGCCGTGGGATCCAACTCATCTTGTTGTTGATCCGGGGGTCTGGTCGCACTCAGAATCTCCCAGCAAAGTCTGACGTGACCACATGGGTCTGTCAGCAAAGAACGCGAGGAGGAGGAGAGATCACAAGGAACACCCAAAGAGACGAACTTTGGCCTAATTTTTTTGTCCTTTTTTCATCACGTTAGAAAAAGTTAAGACATTGAACAATTATTAATTCATGTATCCTTTTCTTTAATCATCGGAAAAATAATTCCCAAACCTACAAGAATGATCGACCCATTGATCAACTTGTTAGTGGGTTGATCTTCATTCATCATTTATGAAGAAATAATGGGGAAGGGAAAATCACTTTGAAAAGAACCCCTTACTTTAAGGTTGGATCATTCGATGGCGAATATCAGAGTAGAACCATCATCGCCAATCATTCCTTGATCCTCAATCCATCGTTGGTGGTGATTCATCATTCATCACTCCCCAACTCAAATACTCCAAAGGTTATGAGTAAACATAGATCTTTTTCCCATGACCATGTATTCAATTAATAAATTAAAATTAGGAAACACATTTCAGCATTTCAGTTTTGTTGAGTCACTAGGTCATTATGTTGTTTCATTTATGAAACAACATTTTTTTTACGCCTCAGTTTCAGAGTTGTTACGTTGTTTCATTTATGAAATGAAATATCCACCATGACATTGTGTCGTAGCAAAACAATTTATAATAAAATAAACTTTTTATGTTTATTTTATTCTTCCTTAAAACACCAAAAAATAAAACTTTTCCCTCAACCCGCATCGGTCAATGTTAGGTCATTTCTTATGTAATATCATCATTCCGGAAACAACAATGCCCTCAAATTTTTAATCTGGGCACCCGTTTAGAAGTTTTCAAAACTGTGTATGCCTTATATTTTAAATGAACTTAAAAAAAGTTCAAACACTTATTTTGGGATCATCGTGCCTCGGAATCAAGTGACATATGAGTGCCTGGTCTTGAAATGATCCCATATAACTAAAAAAATACATGTAATTTCCAATACATTACATTCTCCCCACCTTAAGGCTCTACCTCCTTATAAGCCAAAACAAGGGCTAAACAAAAAAATTGGGCTACAAAGCACATATCTAAGCCTCCCACTCCCATGTTATCTCCTGGATATTCTCATGCTGCCATAGAATGTTCACTAGAAGAATTGACTATCCACAAAGGACCCACTCTTTTTTATCCTCAATCTCTACTAGGAACTCTACAAATGTCTCCACATCATCAATGTCCAACTCTCCCCAATCGATGATGTGTGATGGATCATGTATGTACCTCCTCAACTATGATATGTGAAACACATTATGCACATGGTACATCTGTGGGGGAAGAGCTAGGTGGTACACCACCTTGCCAACTCTACTCAGAACCTGAAAAGGTCTGATGAATCTCGGAGACAACTTTTCACCCCAGTCGAATCTCCGTAATCCCCATAGAGGTGAGACCCAAAGAAACACATGGTCCCCTTCCTCAAACTCAAAGGGCCTTTGTCTCCTATCATCATAAAACTTATGTCTACTATGTGTAGTCCCCATCTGCTCCTAGATGATATGCACCTTCTTGGTGGTAGCCCGTACCAACTCAGGACCCATGAGTGCTAATTCCCCTAGTTTGGTCCAGCGTAACAGTGGTCTGTAAGGTCGCTCATATAGTTCCTAGAACGATGCCATACAAATGGTGTAGTTTTAGATATTATTGTACAAAAACTCTACCAGTGGTAGGTGATCCTCCCAACTGTGATTGAATTCCAAGATACAAGCATGAAGCATGTCCTCAAAACCTGAATAGTCCTCTCCGTCTGATCATCCGTCTGGGGATGAAATGACATGCTCAAATGCATCTGAGTCCCAAATGCCTCCTACGATCCCTTCCAAAGTAGGGATGTGAAGCAATCATCACGGTCTGACATGATATACGAATTCACCCCATGAATCTGCACTACCTTCTGAATGTAGATGCATCCCAATCTCCCTACTGAACCTTGATCCCAGATAGGTAGGAAGTGGTCCAACTTGGTGAGTTGGTCAAAAATTTCTCAGATGGTATCATGCCCTCTGTATGTGTGGGTTAAACCTGTCATGAAGTCCATCGAGACACCATCCCACATCCACTCCGGTACCTCGAGTGGCTAAGTCAAGCCTAATGAAACCAGATGCTCTGCCTTCACTTGTTGACAAGTGAGGCACCATGAAACAAACTCTGCCACTACCTTCTTCATCCCTGACCACCAGTACGGATATTAGAGATCCTGGTACATCTTTTTCACTCTTGGATGTACCACCAAAGGGGGGTGTGTAACACCCTCATAATATCCTCTCACAATTCCACTGGTATAACAATGCGCCCTATGAAAAGTATGATGTGCTCCCCACCTATCGAATATCTATCTGGAGCTTGTCATAAGGATAACTGAGAACATTGGGCCTCACAGTCAACATCCACAAGTTGTGCCTCCCTAACTCACTATAAGAGTGGGGGTGTGATAGCCATCGATTGAAGATAAGCTACTCCATCTCCATCCAAATAGGATATCTACATTGAGACTAACTACTCTGATCCCTCACTTAGAAAATATAACATGATTCTCCTGTTGAGCATGTATGCCACTGCATTCTCCTTCCCATGACTATAGACTATCTCGAAGTCATAATCCTGGAGGAACTATAACTACCGCTATTGTCTCAAGTTCATATCCTTCTGGGAGAATATATACCTAATACTTTTATGGTCTGATTAGATGATAAACTACTCTCCCATCAAGTAGTGTCACCACATATTCAAAGAAAAGATCATTTCTCCTAGCTCTAGGTCATGGGTCGTGTAATTATTCCCATGATTCATCAATTACTATGAACCATAAGCAATCACTGCATGTTCCTACATTAGGAAACAACCAATTATGGTCCCTGATGCATCACAAAATACTACATACTCAATTCCCTCCTCTATTAGTCTCAAGATGGGGGCACTCTTCAGTATCTGCCTCAAGTCCTAAAAACTCTACTGGCACTTTTATACCCACATGAAGGTTTTTACCTTCCATGTTAAAGATGATAAGGGTAATGTTACCCTATAAAATTTAGTCACAATCCTTTGGTACTATCCATCCAAACCCAAAAAACTCTTCACCTTAATAATGCTTATGGGTGGTTCGCAAGAAAGCACTTCCTCTATCCTTGCTAGATCCATTGCAACTCCAGCATCTAAAATGACATGTCCTATAAAGTGGACCTCCTGAATCTAGAACAGACACTTCAAGATTTTCCCATAAATATGGTGCTCTCAGAGTGTATCCAGTACTATCTGCAGGTGTGTCGCGCGCTCCTCTTCAGACACCGAGTACACTAGGATGTCATCAATGAAGATCATGATTAACTGGTCAAGGTAAGGATGGAATATCTTGTTCATGAGTCCCATGATCACTTTTGGGGAATTGGTCACATTGAAATTCATCACCAATAACTCATAATGGCTATATCGACACCTAAAGTCTATCTTCGGTACATCCTCACCCCATACATGAAGCTGATGATAGCCTGGTCTGAGGTTTATCTTTGGGAACCATCTTGCTCCCTTTAGTTGGTTAAAGAGGTCATCAATCCTTGGCAGTGGATACTTGTTCTACATGGTCACCAGATTCAGGTGATGGAATTCCACACCCAACCTCAAAATTTCGTCTTTCTTCTTGGAAAATAAAATCGGGGCTACCCATAGTGAAACATTGGGCATCATGAAGCCCTTCCTCTATATATCCTCCAGTTATACCCTCAACTCACGAAGCTCTACAAGAGCCATCTGATATACTGGTGTGGATATCAGTTTTCATCCTGGGGTACAGGACAATGAAAAATTCAACCTCCCTGTGATGGGGTAATCTCATCCTCAAGAAAGATGTCTTCACACTCATCCACCACTACAGGAAAGTAAGGACTTTTCTCGACCACCGCAACAAGGGTGAGGCTAGCCAATTGGTGAGTTATCGGCTGCACCCTTCTCCTAGAAAGTCTTTCCTATGCTGCAAACATTCTCCTTTCACCGGTAAGGAAAAACTGGTCCCATATCCATGGATACACCTCACCCTATACCTAAAAATGTTGATATGAGAATGGACTATGGATAACTAGTCCATACCCATAATGACGTCATAAGGCCTCGACGTCACTACTATGATATCCCAGCCAAATATATCACCTATAAGAGTAGCCTCACACCTCTAGAACTAGTGTGTGATCATCGAATCCCATCCTGTAGTAGTCTCTAATTGTAAGGATTGAGCCAACAACTCCACCGGAATCTCCAAGCTCCGAACAAGGTCTGTAGTAAGGAAAGATTGATTGGAACCTATGTATATAAGAACTACAGATAAGGTGTATTTGACACATATTGTACCTCTATTCATCTCTAGAGTCCCGAGGTTGTAAGAATCTATCTCCTGAAGCTGGCCTCTCCCATGTCCACTAGCTCCCGGAGCCTGTGGTGGACCACCTGGGGGTGGTTGTAGTAGCCCCTCGAACCTCCGTCCACCGCCTGCCACTCTTTTTTCTCCCCTTCCACATTCACCTCCCTGTAGAAAAACCTAATTGACCATCTACCTTGGTGGTCCCTTAATCGTCTGTTGATCATCCGCATGGTGATTCGGGAAGTAATGAGCCATGTGTTCATACTCGCTCCATGAGTATCACACCCTACTCTTCTAATGACTCCCTCTGACCTGGGATCCTTGTACTAACGATCTTGCATCTTGGGGTCATCCCCTGAAATTTCTAAACCTCTTGGGTTCCCATATCTACTTCCTTATACCCATGGTTGAAGACTCCTCCACCCACTGTCTACTGGTAGATTCAACTGTCGGTGCCTGCTCTGCCAGGAATCTCTCTACGATTAGGTCTCATTCTAGCACCCCATCCTGAGTATGGATACTAAGAAATACCATGGATGTCCTGATATCTTAGCATAGTCTCTTCTCAAAGGCCTGAGATCTAAAGAATGGGTCTTTCACCATGTTCGTGGAGTAACAAAAAAGCTCAATGAATCTCGTTGAGTACTCATCTACTGTCATTCTACCCTACTATAGGTGCAATAGCTCTTGTATACGTACTGAGCACAAAGTCACCCGAAAGAAATACTCCCTGAAGAGGCACTCAAAGTCTATCTAGGTGAGGTTTACCTCATTGTGTTTCTAGATGGTCAAGCTCCACCATCTCCCCGGCGAGCCCTAAAGAAGTCTTGTGGCTAAGATCTCCATCTGGTCGAGAGGCGTCCTCACTAGGTGGAAGACTCATGTAACCACCTCGAGCCAATCCTCGGCCACCTAGTGGTTAGTCTCACCCCTGAACCTAGGAGTTTTATACCTCTAGAACTCATGTAAGGCACTGAGTCTATGTGCAACCTATACCGGTAATTCTGGTAGTAACAATTGATCAACAGGTGGTGGTAACGCTGGTTCACCTCCTGGTGGGTCTATCTCTCATATTGGTCCCTATACTAATGCCTCATCTCTAGGCATACCATCCTCATGGTCACACACCAGAATCCTGGCTAGCTATCTATGTGGTGGCATCCTTAAACCGATCATGACGAACCATGGCCAATAGATTATACCTGGTGAGATGAATCTGACTCAATAACGACATGAGAACACCCTTTATTCCTATATGATGCATGCAACTAGTGTTTTCAAATACCAAGTCAAAAATCAAGATTCAGGGTCATGGTGTATGGATACATCATCCTCCACACCAACACTAGACTCCTTGAGCATGAATGTCAAACTCCAAACATTTAATAATATTTCCCCAAAACAAATCCATATACTCTCAATATTTTAGGTAGAACTGACCTCTTCTGATACCACTTTGTCAAGACCCGTCCCCCGGTGCCCGTGTCGTGATTGCCCCAAGCCAGCCTCCTGATGACCAGGGGCTGGTGAATAGCACTGAAGGAATTATCCTATAAGTTGGATGAATTTTCCTGAGTACCTGTATGCACACACGCACACACATCCAACCCACAATGCTCAAAAGTAAACAATCATGCCACTAAGATAACCACTAAGAGTAAAAGTACAAAACTTGAACTAAAGGGGCTAGAATAAAAGACCAAAAAAAAGAAAATTACATGCTAATAAAGTCTATATGTTCTAAAACCTACCTGAATTGTAGGTGAAGGGGGTGTCGCCTAAAGTTGTAGAAGTATGCCTCATCTCTCAGATTTCACTGGGCACCAGCTGGTGCTAGACCACCAAGGTCTCTATTGAAATCCATGTCATCTGCACAAGACACAACACATTTAGGTGGATCCTATACCAGGGTGAGTAACACAATACTCAATAAGGACCCTAAAACACAATGGTAATACCACAAAGGAAAGTATGTACAAAGTAGACTGCAAAAGAGGTGCATGAAGTGTAGCCTCTAAGAAGTACAGTCGAGATAGATATTTACTAGAGTCATCTTATACAGGTATAACCTAAAGTATAAAAAGAAATATTATCAGTCATAATTATGAACATCTTGTATTGTCGAGAGACTCATCATTGATGAGTCATTGTGGTCTACTAGGCCACTAAGGTCTGCTCATCTGTTGGGCCACTGAGGTATGCTCGTCTATTGAGCCACTGAGGCTCATCTGTTGGGCCACTTAGGTCCTCTCCTCTATTGGTCCTCTAAGGTCTGCTCATCTGCTAGGCCACTAAGTTCCCCCCATTTGTTGGGCCATTAAGGCTTGCTCGTAGCGCACTTGATTCTGGGAGAATCTAATCTCCTCAAGCCATCGGTCATATTTCAAAATCCATGAAAACTCACATGATGTATGTCAAAAGGACCACCTCATCATGAGGCTCCCAATGCTAAAATGGATCGTCAATTGGACGCACAGTTTGTAAGTTATGCATGTTTTACTAAAAAGGGGTCAGTTGGGCCTAGGTCTCATCCAACCCAGTCGAACCGACCTGACTCGACCCGGCCCTGGGTTCACCGACCCAACTTGGGTCTAAACCGACTTGGCCCACTGTTCCACCTAGGTCTGGCCCATTGGGACACCCAGGGCAGCCTGTCTTCTCCAGCCCGACCCACCATTGCGGGTCGGTTCGGTCTCCACCAGACGCGGCAATGGTCGCATCCCCTCCATGTCACATGGCCAGAAGCTAGCTAGATACCTCCCCCGCACATTTTCTCACAGACCATGTGCCATTGTAGACCCACAGCCAAGCCACGGGTCATCCAAACTTATGGGGCGCCACAGTTTTTCACTATTGTGGCCTTCGTCGGTGTGTGCCGCCTCCCACACGCGGCCACCACTAATTTCTTCCGCAGGCTACTAGACTTTCTTTTGGGGTCTATTCTTTGATCTGAAAGGTGTTCTAGAGTCCTCAGATCATCATCTAACTTTTCGTGGGCTCCAACTCATCTTTTTGTTAATCTAGGGGTTCAATCGTGCTCAGAATCTCTCTGAAAAGTCTGACGCTACCACGTGGGTCCAACGGTAAAGAATGTGAGGAAGAGGAGAGATCACAAGGAACACCCAAAGAAAATAACATTGTACCTATTCATTTATAATTTTTTCATCACGTTAGAAAAATAAAAGACATCGAACAATTATTAATTCATATCCCCATTTCTTTAATCCCCACAAAAATAGTTCCCAAACCCACAATAATGATCGACATATGGATCAACTTGTTAGTGGGTTGATTCATGTTCATCATTTATAAAGAAAGAACAGGGATGGGAAATTCAATTGGAAAAGAACCCCTTACTTTGAGGTTATATTGTTCGATGGCGAAGATCAAATTAGCATTTTTTTTTCACCAATCGTTCCTTGATCCTCAATCCTTCGTTGGTGGTGATTCGTCATTTGTCGCTCACCAATGCAAATCCTCCAAAGGTTCTGAGTAAACCTGGATCTTTTTCCCACGACCCTGTATTGAATTAATCCATTAAAAGGAGTAATCATGTTTTAGTGTTTCTATTATGCTGATTCATAGTGTTTTTGTGTTTTTCATTTATCAAATAGTGTTTTTGTTACACTTCAGTTTCAGATTCGTTACGATGTTCCATTTATGAAATGAAATAGCCAACGTGGTGTTGTGTCACAAAGAAACAATTTTGAATAAAATAAACTTTTTAAGTTTATTTTATTCTTCCTTACAACTTCATAAAATAAAGTTTTTCCCTCAACCCATGCCGGTTGAGGTTAGTTCCTTTCTTAGGTAATGTTGTTGTTCCAGATGCAACAGTGCCTTCAAGTTTTTAATCCGGGCACCCGTTTAGAAGTTTCCAAAACCATGTACGTGCGCTATTTTAAATAAACTTAAAAAAAGTTTAAACACTTATTTTGGGCTCATCGGGCCTTATAATTAAGTGACTTATTAGTTCCTGGTCTTGAAATAATCCCATATAATTAAAAAAACATTACATGGAATTTCTAGGACATTACAATAACATTGGTTCATTTTTTATAACTATCTTTCATGATTAGTTTTAAAAGTATAATTTATGTATAAATATGATAATTATGTCATGATTATTAATATTAATATGTTTATGTAATGATCTCATTGGCCATATTTGACCTATTGAAGTTCATTTTGAGATATAATCTGAATATGGTCAAAACATCTGATTTAAACATTATTGATTTAGTAATTGTATATAGCTCATTTATAACTAAAATAAATATAATAATAAACTTGGAAAAGGTTATGAAGAAATTATATAATTAACATAAGTTTATTATTCATGAATATAGAGAACAATCATGACAAATTCTACTCAAGGTAAAGGATTTTCATATCACTTTTTACATTTGTGAGGTAAATATCATATACACCACTTAATTATTTTGTGTGGTGTATCTACTACCCCTTTTCATATATTATATCATTAATCCTTTTATCTTAATGTTATTTAAAAATTTAATTTATTTTTATTTCTTCATGAGGCTTATGATTTAAAAATTTTCAAAGTGGTAAAGGATACTTTGGAATGTTTAAAAATTATTTTCCTCAAAAATAATTTTAATGATCTTTTATTTCTATTCGAGGAAATTATATGACCATTGTTTAATAAACTCTTTAATTTTTATCTACTCTAGTTACTCATTAACTTTTTCAATTATTAGTAACATTTTCCCACTCTTTAGTACTCAAAATGTTTTAGAAAATGTTTTTAAGAAAACCTGACTTCATTGTCCCTTTAGTTAGAAAACCTATTTTCTTCTAAAAACCCTTTTTTCTAAAAAAATTTTCAAAAAATGTTTTTATTCATTCCAAAAATGATTATTTAAAGACATTTTCACCCTTTTTTTCTTTTAAAAAAGTTTTCAATTGAATCTTCTTGTCTCTTTCTAAACAATAAATTTTTCTAACCTTTTTACCATGCATAAGGAATATTCTTTTCACCTTTTATGGCATGTATGGATTTACCCTACATAATTTCTTCAAATATTCCTTTTTTATTTAAAAATTTACTTTCTAAAGAAATTATTTTCAAAATTAATTTTTAATCAAAATCATTTTCAAAAAAATCAATATAAAAAGGATATTTTCCTCAAGAATGATTTAGTGATATTTTAATGGTACTTACATTCATCAAAATCAATAATCCTTGTTGTTAATTATCCTAAACTAGGGATATTTTATATTGATACCATCCTCATTCATTCCTTGGATGTATTATTTTTGTTTCAAAAATATTATTATTTAACCCATTTCTTTTACATGGGTTAATCAAGTTTCAAAGATATTATTATTTAACCCATTTATTTTTCATGGGTTACTCATGCTTCAAAGATATGGTTATTGAAGCCATTTTTTCATGGTTTAATCATGTTTCAAAGAGATTTTTATTGAACGCATTTCTTTTCTAAGGGTTAATCATGTTTTAAAGATATTATTATTAAACCCATTTCATTTTCATGGTCTAATTATGTGTGATGATTTTTCAGTGGTACTTGGACATTTGATGGGCGATTATGTTATAAACCAATGATGGGTGGTTCTGTGATAGACCAAGGATGGGTTGGTCCATGATATCCCTCTAATGCATTGGGTATGGAAGTAGGTCATATGGCTATTCTATTTATAAGAGTGACATGTATGGAAGTCAACCGCATGGTTATTCCATTTATAAGTTTGAAAAGTATAATGATGTCCCAAGATACCTTTATGTGTTTCTTTATTCTTGTAATATGTTTAGAATGTTTCTAGCGGTTGAGATTGATATCACATCACTCATGATTATTGATTTTAATGACTCTTTCCTTTTCCATGTTTTCATATTTGATGGTCCAGGTGTTAATTGGTATGAGTTATTTTATGATTCTATTAGACACTTTTATTAATTCATCACTCCCTTATTCACTCCTATGATTATTGATGACATTTAATTATTAATGCTTATGTTTACCCTTATTAATCATTTGACCTCACCATTATAATGTTTCTTTTTCCTCAGGTTTTAAAGAATTATATTGAATGATTTATGTCTATAAAGGATATCACAAGGATGATATTGATGACCTATTTTTAAATAATAAAAGATAGTTTAAATGGGAGAAATGTACTTTTGATGACTTATGAGTCCAAGTTGATATGAGTTTCTTATGTAGGAGTTTTCCCTAATTATCTAAGAATCTAAAACTAAAATTTCCTCAAGTATGTAAGTGATTCATGTTCTACTTTTGTTGTTGTAATTTTTTGATGGAAAAAGTTCGGTCACAATTATTAGCATCAAACCCGGGAATGTAAAGTTATGGATTTCAGCACAAGATTTGGGAGTACAGGTTTTGGGCTATTATATTTAGTATCAAATGTTGATTTAGATAACTTTATATATTAGTAGGTTTTCATATGAGTTTATATTAAGAGTTATGGATACCATCATAGGTCTATAATCTTAAGGATAATCATAAGTTTAAAGTATTAGACACCCCATTTAGGTTTTAAGTCATGAGATCTTAAAGATATTTATGGAGACATTTTTTTTGGGATGAGGTATTTTTATCCCATAGGATAAAAATTAAGTATTTTTAGGGATGATTTAGTGTTCATTTTCAAAGAAAAAAAAGGAAAACTTGTATGATCAGTGAAAACCCATCGTATCTAGCTAGGAAGCGGGGCTTTAACCCATGACCGAAGGATGATAAAGGTTTCGCACACTACCACTTTCCTGTAAGATGTCTTAGTTAATATTACCTTTTTTTAGGTAAATATTGAGTTTATTTGGAAAAATATTTTATTTTATCTGAGAAATAATGGTTTATTTATCTTGGAAGAATATATGATCATATATTTTTAATATTTAGGTTTCGAACATAGTCAGGAAATGTTTGAAGAATCTTAAGGATAGTTATTTATAGAATAATTTAGTTTCAACTTTGGGTATTACAATTTAATTTTTATTTTTAGTTATCATTTGGATTTTTACTCATTTTAATAATTATCTTACAATTTTCTAACAATTTTGGTATTAGTTAATATCTAAAAACAGGTGGAATAGCTTGAATATCCTTTTTTGGGATATGTGGTCTTTAAAAGTTGATTTTAATACTTCAAGAATTAAAAATTCATATTGAATATTCATAATTTAGAGAAAAAAATGATATTTTGATGTAAATTTATTAATGGATGAAATTATACTCATCAAGTAAGTATATTTCCTCATGGACTAGATGGTAATAGAAATATTTAACTCTAGGATAAGGATCTTGAAGAAAAAAATAGTATCTTAGTACCTTCAATTATGATGAATCGATAATCTTTTATATCATAACATATTTTTGTTTTTTAGGCCCTTAAATTTCCATTTATCATTAAATTTTTTGTGATTTATGACCTCAATAACCCTCTATAATTATTTATGTTTTTCCTCCAATCCCACATATGTTCTACCGTGGTGGAATCCTAGTAGTGCATAACTTCAAGTGACCTTTATGTTTTCCACTTTCCCTTTTTAATATGATGTTTTATTAACACTTTTTATAATGTGGTTCTCAATAAATTAATAATAGAAATGTTAATCATTTGATAACCAAGATTAATTTTGAGGGTGAAATTCATTGTAAGGGGGGTATGATGTAACATCTTGTGATTTTTTGAAATATATAATTTCAATTTAATTTACATTATATAATAGATTGGGTTACACAAAATACATAGTTTATCTTTCAACACATACAACAATAATTTTATCGTGTGTTTCATGCAACATCGATTCCCATTGAATACTTGTGACACATGCAAGGTTGAGTCTTACCAAACAATAATATATTGTTGATATATTTATTTAATATGGAAGTTATCCCATGGACATTTTATTAGAGGGTGTAAATATGAATAACTATATTTTATTTAAACATGTTTATAAAATGTTTTTACATTCATCTAATAAATTTTATAATCTTAAAATATGAATAAATCCAGTTTTTAAGCATAAAAAACTGTATTTTTTAAAAAGATAGTTTTACAACCTTTTAAAAGATAACATATTTTTAATATAATTTTTTACACTTTTATAATGTTTATATGAAAAAATAAATTACATTTTTTAAATTTTAATATCAAAATTTACTTTAGGTGAATATTTTGAATTTTATAAGAAGTTTCATTTTTTGATAAATAGTGAAAAATACAGTATTTTAGTGGAAACTGCCTTTTCATTTAAATATTAATTAATATAAAATTATATTTTAAATTAGTTTTAAAGTAAAAATAGATCAATTATAAATATATTAATCCAATTTAGGTCAATTTAATCATTTTTATGTTGAGTTTAGATATTAAATCTCAATAAACTTTTGAACATTTTCACTTTAAAAACTCGCTTTCTCACCATGTCTACAGGATTAGCTTTAAATTTAGTTTTTCCACTTTTGTGAATTGAATTTGAAAAAATAGACATAAAAGGTTGTAATCAATATAAAATTTTTGGTCTAATAATATCAACTTGATTTTTTTTTTAAAAATATTAGTAAAAGTAGTTAAAATTAATTACAACGATTAAGGTAAAATTAATCTTAACAAGGGATAAAACCTTAAACTTAAAGAAAAAAATGATCTAGACACTTGTAAAAAGGCCATTAAATGCCAATAGTTTGAACATATACACTATTTTTTCAAATTTTATTAGTTATTGGGACAAATTTTCATGAAAGTTCCCTATATGAAAAGTTAAGTAAGGAAAAGGAAAAAAACCTTCCTTACCTTTAACATTTAAAAAACTTTAAGATATATAAAAAACAACATATTTTTTGTTATACTTATCATTTTGAAATATAAATTAGTTATTTTTATCATAATTATTTATCATTAATTTTTAGATATGAATTAGTTACATTAATTACTCAAGAAACGCAAATGCAAGGATTTTTTAGTTAATAATTAACCAAAATAAATGATATTATAAATATTAAAAGTGAAGTAAATTAATTGAATTATAATCTTTAATTATTTTTGTAGATGAAAATATCTTTTTACATAGATTTTAACTTAATAAATATTAATTACAATATTTTTTATTATTTTAAAATTAAAATTAAATAAATAATATCAAAATTGATATTGAAATTATTTTACAATAAACGATATTTAATTAAATAAATTAAAATTGATAAAAATAATATATTATTCCAATTTTTTTAAGTGTAAATTAATATAAAAAATTTTCTATTAACTTACCAATTTATCTTTTATAATTAACATATTGACCCATAGATAGTAAAAACACTATTTCCATGGTACAGGTTAAAGTAGTGTTTTGGCTCGTTACAAACGTTTGTTTTAAAATTAAATTCTGAAAACATGAGATTTATAGTTTATAAATTATATATAATGTTTATATTTAAGTGGGTATATATTTTCTCATAAATATCAGTTTAATTTAGTCTTAATGGTTAAATTACTTAGGTTATTAATATAGTTACTTTAATAAAAACCAAAATGATAAAATTGAGAAAACTTAAAAGTTAAGGAAAAAATTATAAAAATGCACTTATTTTTGTATGTTGTAGGTTTTAATAAACAATAACTACCCTTTACTTGATTATATTTTCATTTTTTGAGTCAAATTAGGTAAGTGAGACCTCTCAATAATGTATACCTTTTTGTTATTTACAAGATTGCCACTCCCCCTCCACTATAAAAATGCACTCACCACTCCCACTTCCTCACGCCTCTCTAGCCACATTGGATAGACCAAGATCTAAAAAATATATCCTAAAAATAACTACCCTAAACCTTTAAGTATTATCTTGGTCATAAATCCATACAAGGAAGCCTTTCAGTACAAACCAAAAAGAGTTACCTGAATAAGAGATAACATTCTTCCTTAAGATCTTTTATTTTATTTTCATTATCCACCCCCTAAAATATTATTATTCCATGATTATATAATAAAAATAGTATCCTAAATATAATTATATGTTTTATTCTAAGTTTTTTACAGGAACTTATTTACACTTCCATCTAATGGGTAACAAACTTATTGTTTATGTGTACGGCGAACTACCGCCTCACAAAATGATGTCATTCATTTTTCCTTTACCACTTTTCATGGTAGGGAATTATGATGGACACTCTATTTATATATAATATATATTATAATTATTATTTATTTATTCTTATTTAATTATTTTATAACACATACCTTTATACTTTTCATTTTGTGTAAATATGATAACATTGTTTGTGGAAGTGTGGACTACCACCTCCCCAAAGCGATGTGATTCATTCACGCTATACATGTAATGTATAAAGGATGGTTTTAATTACAAATATGTTACATAAATGACATATATATTATATTAATTACATAATTATATTTTTGTAAATATAATATATCATTTTATTTATTACCCTTTTCATACACTAAAGAGTGATAATGTCGGTCGTGGAAGTGTGGAATACCACCTCCTTGACACTATGAGATTCATTTTGCATAAAAAGAATTATATATATAAGTATATATGATTAAATAAAATTGTATTTATAATATAATTAACATTTTAGAAATATTTAATGTTTTTGTTTACGCAAAATTTACCCTACAGGTATATGCAGTTTTTGTAGTATAGATAGGGATCAAATCCACAGGGGCCAAAGAAGTAAACTTGATACACTCATATTTAATGGAGTTTTGGATATGAAGTGGGAAACATTGTGGTTAGTGTGAATTTTAAAACTAAAATAATAAAGTTCCTAATATAGTTGTTTTAATTTATAAATTAAATACACAATTATTTGAATGGAGATAATTAATTAATATGAGTTGATCCTAGATTATCCCTTGGGTTGGATTGGATGTGTTTGTTTTCTTAGAAAATCCCATATCGATAATTGAAGCTGTATCCAAACAATGAATTAATTCTACAATATCATTCACCAGTTTAGTACTTACACAAGTTTAAGGTTAATAACCAATTCACTTAGAGGATCAATTTAATTATCACTCCAAATAATTGGATCGTACTTGCACTTGGAATGTGTCATTGGTAAATTTAGAGAAGAGGAAGAAGAAAATAAATCATCAAAGTGAAATATTAAAATAATGAACTAATTTAAAATATTAAATAACATCAAATAACATCAAATACATATCCTTTAAACTCCCTTGTATCAACCCATGATAGGTTTATCCCTCCATTAATGTTATTTTATCAATGAAGCGGGAAGCAGACTTCGAGGGTGGAATTGAAGAAAAAAATATTAAAAAACTGAACACTACAACATTATGTGATTGTATTAAAAAGTGATGGTGTGAATAAATTTACACTTTGAATCAACGGTATCAATTTTTTAATGTAAAGGAAAAAAATAAATGAAGAATAAGAATAAATTTTATTATGAAACTGAACATGAAAAAAAACTTACCTTAGAGAAATTGACAATGCAATTACAAAACCAAAGTAGGAAATTACAATTGAAAGAAAAACAATAGATCATATTTCCTTCACCACTATCTCCTTATATAGGAATATTATGAGCCTTAGTTTCACCTCAAAACAATCAAATCCATCCCCATTAATTGGGAGAGTCAAAACAACATGATAAAATCAAGGGAATTTGGACTTTTCAAAGTTGACAAGAAAATCATCCAAATTCATCCCCCTTTTTGACAAGTGAATTTTTAACTGAATATAAAATAATAAAAAGGTGTTTTAGAAGAAAAATATCTTCTTCTATGTGTCCTATAATATATTTCAAAAGTTCGGGCTAATTGGTTTTTACATTTGGAAGTTATGATTGAAATTGTGGGATGACTTTTTTGGTCATTTAGATCTGGACCACCATTTAAATGTAAGCTTTGGCTCCCTTTATCTCCATGAAAACTTCAGAATTATATCTGGCCACAGTTTAATGAAATTATTACCATAATTTTATATTTATAAAGTTAAAATTTTAGCTTTATTGGGCTTGTATTTTGGGCCCCACTTTTGTTTGATGAGCCTTAGGCCCATTATGATTTGTCAAGAAAATTTATGCATTAACAACCAAAAATATCCATCTTCCTCTTAGATTCATCCATATACCATAAAAGATAAAATTTTCAAAACAAAGTTATCAATCATATCCAAAAATATCAAATTCATAAAAAGAATAAATTTTCTATACAAACATATGATTTATTGGGCCCAGATTTTCATTTTAAACATGAATTGCACTTTAGATGAGAAATGAAGTTCAATTTATGTAATACCCTAAAAAATTATGTATATATACTTTTAAACACATTAATATTAATATATAATCAATTAATATTATCCTTATTAATTTTCTAATATCACCCCCCCCCCTAACATGAGTTTTTCTAGTCTCGAGAAAAAAGTATCTCAAAAATGTGAAATTGAATTCCCTTTTTCAAAAAAAATTAACATACATTGCTCACAAAAAGACATCATGAAAAATAATCATGAAACCCATAAAAATAATTTAACAGAAGCTAGGTTCACAAGAATATCCCAATCCCAAGACCACTCCTTTTTTCAAATTCATTTCCACATTTCATCCAATTTCAATTAAACAAGATGATGTATTGTGTATCTCAAAACACATGGGTCCTATTTTCTTGTTCAAGGGAAAACGAATGGAAATAATATATGGGAATCATATTAAACCTTAAGATGAGTATCCATTTTTTTAACCATATTAGATATGAAAAGACTAAATCTGGGAAAGACAATTATGGAGTCATGATACCCAAGTGTCGGATGCCACACATATTGTAAATTCCAAGCTCTACAATATAAATATAAAGCCTAACTTTGGGCAAGAAAACTATGGATTCACGATCCCCAAGTGTCGGATGCCACATATTTGGAAAAAATATTGCTCTGTGTAGTCATTTTTTTTAAAAAATTACTCAAATTATAATAAAATTTTCCATGAATCCTATGCTATAATTAAAGGGACCCAAGGACTCAAACTTACACCCAAAATCCAATGTATGTGCATTGTGGCATTTTGATTAAGAGGATGAAAATGTAATCGCTGAAAATCACATCAGACAAATACACTTTCCAAAAATTATGCTCATAAACTTAAACATGCATTCAAATCATAATAAATGTATTCAAAATCATTTTAAATTCAGTTTTCATGTCTCATAATATAAATTAATGCATTCAAGGATAATGAATTGATTTTTTTCATTGAATTCATTTTTTTCACAAAAGGCCTTTTTTTTGAAATCCCATATTTTCACTCCCTTACACTTAGAATGAAACTTCTATTAGTTTTGAAAGAGAAGATAATAGAGAAATTATAATTGGGAAGAAATAGGGTAGATGTGATTTGAAATTAATCCATGGAATAAAACCATCTATTTTGCAGTTGATGAACCGTCAATAAGAAATTTATTACTTGGGATTCACATCGCATGCAGACTCCTCAGGGATAATTGATGGATGGGTTTGAAATTTATAAGTAAAGGGTTTTATTTTAAAATACTAAAATTCATAAATACCTAAATCTCACACATAAGATAAATTAGATCACATTGGAAACCCCAAGGGGTCCCCTTGAAAAAAAACACAAAAAACACACAAAATAAAAAAAATGCATTAGTCGGGTTGCCTCCTAAAAACTGCTTAGTTTAAAGTCTTTAACTCTACTTGGACCCCCAAAATTAACCAATACCAACTTTAAACATTTTAAGGACCCCATTTTTCTTCACTTATACTTTATTTATATTGATTCATTGTTTAAAAATTCTTTCATGTAAAATCTTGTTTTTTAAAATGAGTGGGAAAATCCAAGGAACATCTAAAATGGTTGATCGAGTTGCTTCTTTTGTCTTTCCTAAGACATGAATTATCATTCCTAATTTTTTGGTTTCAATATAATATTGAATTTTAGCTGCAAGGTATTGGTTATCACTTATGGAGGTATTCATGATTGGGGAAGGAAGGGCAAAAAATTTGAGTTCGGGTTGATTGAAATTTCTAATAAAAATGGAAATTTAAATCAAAAATAGTTTCTTATCCAAGAAATTTATAATTAATTGGTTCATTATAGAAATATGATTCATCCACAAAATGTTCCTTTTTAATATTAAAAATTGGTATGGACTCTATTTTTGTGATTTCATCCAATGGTTTAGTGTTTGGTTTTTCTGAAAAATCCTCATTAGAGCCATCTAAAAGTGATTTAATCCATGGATACAAGTTTCCCTCATTTGAATTTAGAAAATAAATTTTATCATGATCTAGATACCCTTCAACAATTCCCTTTGTTTCCTCGGAATCACTTTCAATATTCCTTAACAAATTCACTTCATTTTATATCTCTAATTTCTCAAATTCTAAAGTGGGGTTTTCAACATTTTCCTCTAATTTTAATGCCTCTGAGGGTTTGGGAATTATTACTTCAGTTTTTTCATTATTTTTCACACTCATGGAAATATTAACATCTTTTATTTGTTCCTGATAGGTTTTTTTGTAACAATATTCTTCTATTGTTGTTGAGGAAGGGACAATATGAGTGGGATTGGGTTCTATAACTGTTTCAAATCTTTGTAGTTCTACTCTCAATGATGAAACTTTTAAGTTCATTTTATACATTTTTTCACACAATTTTTTAAGAATTTATTGTGTATTAGGATGGATATAATGTTTTACATTATGTACTTAATTAAGTTTTATCTCTTAAATCATTTTCAATAGGGATAGAAATTGATCCTCTAAATGTTGATCATCCCAAATATTGTACGTGTCCCCAGGTGTGTGGTAATCATTCAATGTTTGATCAATGAAATTTTCTATGTGAGGAAATTCCCAATATTTATTTTCAATTTGATTCCATATTTGTTTTATGATGTGGTAATTATGTTGATAATCCATTGGAGAAGAATGAAATTCTGATTATAGATTCTCAGGACACTCACAAATAGAAAGTCAAAAATATAAGAGAAATGGTGGTGAGAAAAGATAAAAGGGGGAGAATATATGGTGAGTGTATAAGATACTTAATTGGTTCCCTAGAAACGGCACTAAAATTTGGTTGTGTCCAAATTCACCCTATAGTTATATGTGGTTTTTTTAGTACAGGTAGGGATCAAATCCATAGGGACCAAAGAAGTAAACTTTAGACACCCAGATTTGATGGAGTTTTGGCTATCAAGTGGCCAACTTTGGGGTTGGTATGAATTTTGAAAGTAATATAATAAATCTCCTAAAATAATTATTTTAATTTATGAATTAAACACACAATAATTTTCAAGTAAATGATTAATTAATTTGAGTTAATCCTAGATTATCACTTGGGGTGGATTGGATGTATTTGTTTTCTTAGAAAATCTCAAATCACTAATTCAAGATGTATCCAAACAATGAAGTGATTCTATAAACCCATTCACAAATTTATTCCTTACATAATTCCCAGTATAATCACCAATGTAATTAGAGGATCAAGTTAATTATCACTCTAAGGAATTGGATCGTACTAGCACTCAAAATGTGTTGTTGTTAAATTTGGGAAAGATGAAGAAGAAAATAAATCATCAAATTTAAATTTTAAAATAATGAACTAATTTAAAATATTAAATAACATGAAATAACATAGAATCCATACCCTTTAAACTCCTTTGTATAAACACATGATAGTTTAATCCCTCCATTTATGTTATTTTATCAATGGAAGTGGGAAGCAGACTTACGAGGTCTGAATTGAAGAAAAAAACATCAAAAAAATGAACACTCCACCATTGTGTGATTAAATTCACAAGTGATTGTATGAATAAATTCAAAATTTGATTCAAAGGTATCAATGTTTTAATTTAAATTAAAAAATGAATAATAATAACAACTTTTTTTATGAAACTAATCATGAAAGAAAAACGTAGATTAAAGAAATTGACGATGTGATTAAAAAAAGAAAGTAGGAAATTAAAATTGAAAGAAAAAAATGGATCCAATTAAATCCATCACTATATCATTATGTAGGAATATTATGAGACTTAGGATCACCCCCCCCCCAAATAATCAATTACATCCCCATTAATTGGTAGAGTCAAAAAACGTGAGAAAATCAAGGGAATTTGGACTATTCAAAGTTGACAAGAAAATCATCCAGATTCATCCCCCTTTTGATGTGTGAATTTGTAACTAAAGATGGACAAATAGGAAGGGTTAATAGAAAATATATATCTTCTTAAATTTGAATTATAATATCTTTAAAAATATTAGGCTAATTGGTTTTTCTTTTTTGAAGTTATGCTCGAAATAGTGGGATGATGTTTTTGGGAATTCAGATCTGGCCCACCATTTAAATGTCAACTTCGGCTGCCTTTATCTCCATGAAAACTTCCTAATTAACTCTAGTCACAATTTAATTAAATTATAAACATAATTTTATATTTCAATAGTTAAAATTTGAGCATCGTTGGGCTTGGATTGTCGGCCCCACTTTTATTTGATGAGCCTTAGGCCCATTATGCCTTGTCCAGAAAATTTATGCATTAATGCCAAAAAAATATCCATCTTCCCCTTAGATTAATACATATATTATAAAAGATAAAATATCACAAATAAATTTATCAATCATATCCCAAAATATAAAAAACAAAAAAAAGAATAAAATTTTCTCCACAAATAGATGATTGATTAGGCCGAGATTTTCATTCTAAACAAAAATGCACCTAAGATGAAAAATGAAGTTCAATTTATATAATGCCCTAAAAATAATATTTATGGATTTTGGAACACATTAATATTAATATATAATCAATTAATATTAGCCTCTTTGTTGATCAAGTGTTGTTTTCAACAATACATAATGTTGTTATTTAAAGGGGGAGATTGTTGAGAACAATACTCTATCTATTTATGATAATTTTAAAGCTCACAAATACCCTTAATTATTTTCCAATTATTTTATTTTTTAATAATATTTTAGGAATTTATTATTCATTATATTTTTATTTATGGACGAAATATTTAGATTCTTGAACAATGAGAATTAATTTCCAAGGTATTCACATTTAGTGCGTTCTAGAAACATTATTCATGCTCTATATATTCAGGATCTGCTTTAGCACGTTCTAGAAACATTGTTCATACCCTATGTAGATAAACATAGAGTAAGGATGAAATGTGGTGTATACTTTATTAGATAAGAGAAAAGTATTGATAATCAAACATACGTTATTGGAAAATTATGAAAAAGAACCCTATGTTAGGAAGGAAGCCTACGTTTGGGATATTAGAAAAGTATGGAAGGAGAATCGTATGTAAGTGTTATACGTTACATTTGTTTCTCAAAAGTATGATTCATCAAACTTACTTTTGAAAACAACCATACGTTCTTAGAAAAGTATGGATCATGTATCTTTTGTTTGGAAGCTTATAAAAGTATGGATCTTTTATCAACCTTACATTTGAAGAAAGTGACATGAACCTTACGTTTATGATCAATAATACGTTGACAACCTTATTTGTGAAGGATACAGCATCAACCTTATGTTTATGATCTACGTTACGTTCAAAGGATGCATACTGTACAAATCAACCTTACTTTTGGCATCGGAGAGTTTAAATTCAATATTATTTTTCAACGATCAGCAAGCTGATTATTAGGCTGATTTCAAGCCGGATTTAAAGCCATTTTTCAAGCATGACTTTGACTGATTCAAAGTCATTTTATCAATGGTTTAAGGATCTAATTAAAAGGAGATTTTTATGTCGAGTCTTCAGGGAAGTTATGACTACTCTGTAAATTCAAATTTTTTAATATCGTGAGTCAAAAGGCGACTTTTTTGGATCAAAATTTGTAGGATAAGTGCTCGTCATTATATGAGATTTTATAAATAGAGAAGAGTGTAGAAGGTTTTGTAAAAAATCAATCATTCATAAAAAGGAAGAAAAATAGAGACTATCAAAAACATAGACCTGCTGATTCAAAGGAGCGACAAATCTCTATTTATTGAAGAAGAAGAATCACAATAGAAGATTCACTCGTCCTACAACGAAGATCTACTATGAATCTGCTACTGCTGAAGTTGTGAATTATATTTCTATATTTACTACAACAGGATCGACTCAGAACGACTCTTTTGTGAAAATCAATATTTCTGAAGGTGACGATTCATCTACTATCAATTGTATGCTGTTGTAATTGTGAAGAGCATCTAGAAGGAATTTTCTAAGTACAAAAATATTTCTTTTCTATTCTTGAGTGACCGGCTTCTCGTACTAAGCGGTGTAGGTTTTGTGAGTGAACCAGAAGGCTTTGTTTTGACTTAGATTGTAAAGGTGTCAAATTCCTGTATTCAATTGTTGAAAGTTCTATTGAAACGAGGAGTAGATAGTGAAAATCACCAAGATCGTGGAGTAGAGGATTGGTGGAGTGGACTAGGGGCATTCTGTTCCTAGAACCATTGTACATCGTGTGTCTCTTTACTTCATATTTCTACTACATTAATATATCTGATTAAAGATAAATGACAGAAAACGATCTCGTGAAGATTTTTTAAAAGACACAATTCCCCCCCCCCTCTTGTGTATATTTAGTATAATCTGATCCAACACTCTTTTAGTTTATAATCTGTTTCTTACCCTCTTTTCATAATGATCATTGAAAATGGGAATGTTACTCATGTGTATGTAAGACATACCGTCTCCATGATTGTAACATTGGTTCATTTTTCATAATCATTTTTCATGATTGGTTTTAAAAGTATAATTAATGTATAAATATGAAAATTATTTAATTATTTTTATTCTTTATATGTTTATTTAATGACCTCATTGATCATAGTCTACCTATTAAAGTTAGTTTTGAAACATAAGCTGAATATGGTAAAAACATCCAACATAAATATTATTGATTAAGTAATTATATATAACTCCTATATAAGTAAAATAAAAGTAATAATAAACTTGTAAAAGGTTATAAAGAAATTATATAATTAACATAAATTTATTATTAAAGAATATAGATAACAATCGTGACAAATCAGACTCGAGGTAAGGGATTTTCATCTCACTTTTTACATCTATTAGATAAATGTCATAATCACCACTTACTTATTTTATGTGATGTATATACTGACCCTTTTGATATATTATATCATTAATAGTTTTATCTTCATTGTATTTAAAACTTTCATTTAATTTTATTACTTCATGTGGCTTGTGATTTAAAATGTTTCAAAGTGGTATGGGACACTTTGGAATGTTTAAAGATTATTTTCCTGAGGAATAATTTTAATTATCTTTTATTTCCATTTGATGAAATTATATGAACATTGTTTAATAAACCCTTTTATTTTCCTCTCCTATGGTAATTCATGACCTTTTCATGTATTATTACCATTATCCACTCTTTGGTACTCAAAATTTTTTATAAAATGTTTATAATAAAACCCGACTCCATTCTCTTATTAGTTGGAGAACCTAATTTCTTCTAAAAACCCCGTTTTCTAAAAATGTTTTCAAAAAATGTTTTTAACCATTCCAAAATTATATATTAAATACATTTTTAACCTTTTTTCTTTTACTTATGTTTTAAAAGGAATCTTCTTGTCACTTTCCGAAAAAGGCATTTTTCTAACCTTTTTACCATACAAAATGAATGTTCTTTATACCTCATATGACATGTATATATTTACCCACATTAATTTCTTCAAAGATTTATTTTCTTGTTTAAAAGTTTAATTTTTAAATAATTTATTTTTAAATGATATTTTCAAAGAAAATGTTTTTCAAAATGTTTTTCAATATAAAAAAGATATTTTCCTTCATAATGGTTTAATGATTTTTAATGTTATTTCCATTCATCAACATCAACAACCCTTGTTGTTACTTATCCTTTACTAGGGATATTTTTTATTGATATCATCCTCATTCATTCCTTGTATGGATTATGTTTGTTTCAAAAATATTGTTATTTAACCCATTTATTTTCCATGGGTTAATCAAGTTTCAAAGATATTGTTATTTGACCTATTTATTTTCCATGGGTTACTCATGTTTCAAAGATATTGTTATTGAACACATTTATTTTCCATGGGATAATCATGTTTCAAAGATATTTTAATTGAACCCATTTATTTTCCATGGTTTAATAATGTTTAAAAGATATTGTAATTAAACCCATTTCATTTCCATGGGCTAATTATGCGTGATGACTTTGCAATGGTACTTAGACATTTGATGGGTGGTTACATTATAAACCAATGATGGGTAGTTCAATGATAAACCAAGGAATGGTGGGTTCATGATATCTCTTCAATTCATAGGGTATGTAATTCAGTCATATGGATATTCTATTTGTAAGAGTGACATATATGGAATTCAACCATATAGTTATTCCATTTATAAGTGTAAAAAGTATAATGATGTACCAAGGTACCTTTATATGTTTCTTTATTCCTGATATATGTTTATAATGTTTATAATGATGGAGATTGATATCATATCACTCATGATTATTGATTTTGATGACTCTTTCCTTTTCCATGTTTTCAAATTTGATGGTATAGGTATTAATGGGTATAAGTTCTTTTATGATTCGATCATAAACTTTTATTAATTAATCATTTAATTATGAACTCTTATAATTATTGATTTCATTTAATTATTAGTTCTTATGTTTACCCTTACTGAGAATTTGAGCTCACCCTTCTTATGTTTCATTTTCCATGGGTTTTAAATAAGGATGTTGAATGATTTGTGTATATAAAGGATATCATGAGGATGATATTGATGGCCTATTATGAAATAATAAAATATTGGTTAAATTTGATAAATGCACTTTCGATGAATTATGATTCAAGTTTATATGAGTTTTTTATGTAGAAATTTGTCCTAATTCTCTAAAACTCTAAACCTAAAAGGTCATATAGTATGTAAGTGATCTATGTTCTCCTTTTAATGTTATAAGATTTTAAAGGAAAAAAATTGGTTCACGATTATCATCATAAAATCCAAGAATGTAAATTTATTTATTTCATCAAAGGATCTAGGAGTGTGGGTTCTGAGTTGTTATAGTGTTCATTCATCATATTAGGCATGTAGGTGTATGTGACATGTGCATGACGGCTTGTGAGTCTGAAATGTTTTTTAAAAAAGGAAAATGGTTTTCCAAAAAATGGATTTCATGTTTGAATATAGAATAAAAAATAAATTAGTAAACAAATTTATGATTATTTAATAATAAAATAATCATGGTAATGATGATATTAAAAGTAATCAATCACAGCCATTTTAACCATTATAAATAATCTTATAAAGAAACACTTGTTGATTTAGTATTATTTTTTAGAATATATTAAAATATTACACTTTTGTCATTATATAATGATATTAACACTATACCATTACATTTATAGATATTATGGAACCATTGGATAGTGACCTTTTACCATTACCATTACATCAAATCTTTTTTGTAATTATGAACCAACAAACCTCACAATGACTAATGTAATATAAATTAATCCAATAAATGAATAATATAAGATAATAAATTAATTAAAAAGGAATAAAAATAATTAAATAAACATGAATAAGGTTATTATTCAAGTAAATAATAAATATAACTTGACTATTCATAATTTTGGAGGACGTATAAAGCAATTTGGGACTCAAGTTAAGAGTTTTCATCCAAATATCAATTCTTTCCATGTATTGCTTCTGTATATTCTATATTATCTTCTATATATTATCTCCAAAGTATCAAAATTATATCTTACCAGTTTTAATTTTCATTTTAGGTATTATATGTCTCATTACCTCTCTTATGTATTCAAATGTCTTATCTTACCTTGTTTGTAAAGATCTTTTCTCATTATTTCTTGTTCTTAGGGTTATATTCTATTTCACTCTTTATCTATATTTTTATTCCTACTTAATTATTTTTAATATTATTAATTTATGTTATTTATGCTCTATTATCCTTCACTTTTCTAGATATATTCATATATTTATGGTTTCCTTCCTATTATTTCATTAATTCAAACCCTGTGAAGTTTATGAGGAAAGATTTTTCCATTTACTATATTCCTTTATAAGTTTATTTAACTTTAAATCTATTCATTTTAAAAGTTATATTCTTAGGTAATTTTATTACTATAGTAATTTTTTATAATCCTTTGAATCAACTTTTGAAAGTGTCTTATTTATTTACTTTTATGACAATATCACAAGATATTATAAAATCTATTTTCAAGATTTTTATTCTATTTTTCTCTATTTCCATATCAAGATTATTTTCAAAAAAATATATATTTTTTATTTTTTAATCATTATTCATTTAAAATCAATCATATATTTATGTTTTTTCTTGAAAATGGTGGTCTCTTATTTATTGCATTATTTTGTAAAAATCAAGAAATTGTTTTCTTAAAACTTTTAAAATTTATTATCTTACTCTAAAAGATTTTTAACATGTATCAATGCCATTTTTTCATTCCACCCATTTTACCATTTATTATGTTGTATTTCCTTAAATGGAATCTATTTCATAAATGGATACTATGTCAAAATAATCCTCTGATTCATTATCTATATTCCTATATATATGTGATGTCATGGAAGTGAAATCTATATGTGGGAAATGATTTATCAATACCAGTTTCTTATAAAATTATTTATTATTATAGAAATAAAACCTTTATTTTATTCCTTTAAAATGTGAAAACACTCTATTTCCTTCTTTTCATTGAAGTTTTTTCACCTAGATGGCCATACAATTCAATTGACTGAGGAAATTATTGATTTGAACATGTAAAATTTATTTTATAGAGTGAATAATATATACTTTATTATCTTTATTAAAGACTATTAACCTATATATCTACTTTATTTATTTGGATACCCATTTTATTTCAATTAGTTAATCATGATAATATTTGGATGGATTTATGATTGTTTTCATATTCATGTGGAACACATTTGTATAGATATATCATTATGATGATAGGTTGACCTGGAATTATATAGACATGTAATGCATTGGGTAAATATTGTATCTTATGAGATTTAATGTATGGTGTATGGGTAATAATCCTAGCACACTATGCTATAGTGCATGGGTTGTGGGCCAAGAATGCTATGTTATGATGCATGAGTAGAAAGACAACACACTATATTATGATTTCTTGGAAATAATCATTGACATGTGCTTATGATTTTGTATGCTTACATATTTTTCATATTCCTATTTTATATCAACTTGGATCATGATTATTATCTTTTGATTCCAATTCCTTACACCATGGTATATGTTATGATTTCAAGATCATATTTTTAAAAAAATTATGCCATGATATATGATTTTGATATCATTAATTGTGGTTACTTCTTATGATTTCATGTACTTATTTTATTAATCATTCTATTATCTCATAATTATGTCTCAAACCTATTTATGATCAATCAGGTTATTTCCCCTAACCTTTTAAAAAACTTATTTATGATCAATCTCGTTAATAATTTTACCCCCTACTAAGCATTTGATCCCTCATTATTCTTATGTTTCCTCATTTCCCTAGGTAATCATGGGTGTTAAAAAGATTTTGAAAAATTTATAAGGGGTATACAATAATGGATTTCATTAAATTTTATAGGTAGATGGTGTGATATATATCTAATTCTCAAAGACACTAAACTTTTAATTATTAGATTTGGTTATGATTTTGTTTTATCTGTAAAATAATATAAGTTTTTTACCATGTCTGGAAGTACGGGTCTATGGAATCATATTTTGTATCAAAGAAAAGTTATGTTATTTTTGAGAATTGGGATTTATAAAAATTTGATTATAAATCCTTATATATATAACCATTAACTCTAGAGTATCGGGTTACATATAACTAGTATGACAACATAAGATTATCATCTCTAATGCATTTATGCTAAGTTGTATTATAATTGTACCATAGTTAATGTTTAAGATAACATTAGGGTATATTATTTTAGTTCATGGGAATAGAATAAAATTTTAATAAGATTTGATTAACAAGTATAAATTATAAGGATGAAGTTTCTTTAAGGGGGAGAATGTAATATCCCAAAATTTCAATGTATATTTTTATAAATTTTTTCTACAAATTATATATGTAAATGTTAAATGTATTTATTTTATTTTATTATTAAGGACAAAAACCTAATATTTATATATATTTATCACTTAATTTTTTTTCATTATTTAATACATGTTATCTAAAAAATATTAATGCATGTATAATACAATTTTATGAATAATATTGTTTTATGAAAATGATTTTATAAAATCTGTTTTACTAAATTCATGATTATTTTAACATATTTATTTTTATCTAATGACTAAATTACTCTTACTAATAGTTTCATTTTCATATGATATTTTTTAAAACTTATTTATTCATTGTATTATAATTGTTAACAAATTATTATACATATTTTAATAGTTATATAATTGCAACATACAACCAATGAAATTAATTTAATAATGTTATGTAAAATTTTATGTTCATTATATCATAAAATAAATTATTAAATTATATATTTACATTGAAATAATATTTTAATAGTAATTTATAATTTAACATAATAGTTTATTTATTGTTTAAATTATTGTTATCATATTTTATATATATGTTTTTATATGCTACATATACCCTTTTAAAATGATATATAACATATTTTTCATTAAAATAATACTATAAAGTATTTATTATATTAATCTAAAAACATAATTTTCCACATATATAGTGTCTTATTATCATAAAATATACATTAGTTTGTTTTATGGTTTTCATTATAAAAGTAATATGGTAATTGACATAGCATTTTAACCATAATGTATAAAGTCCATGGTACCAAAACTATTTTCATAAATATTTTTATAAATGATGAATTTAAATTAATTAAAATATATATTTTATAAAAATATATTTCATTTTTGGAATCATCTTTTCTAAATTATATTAGAGTGAATATTTTTTATTTTTCTAAAAAATTGATTTTTATGTGAATAGTGAAAAATATAGTTTTTATGAATAACAATAATTTTATAACATAAGTATGATGTAAAAGTAATTAAAAATGTTATAAAACATTTTCAATAGATTAAAATAATGTATTTAATAATATTAAACTTAATTTCCAAACCTATAAATGAATTTTAAAAACCTAAGTTATATTTTATTCAAATAAAAAACTATATTTGATTCATTTCCATGAATAAAATATTTACAAGATGTAAATTAATTTTGGGTGTGTTTAAATATCATATAAGATAGTACTTTTTATGAAAATTCTAATAAAAATAATAATAATCAAAACTATTTATAATCTTGAGCCTGAATAATAAAATAATGAATATTTTATTCAAAGATACTCCTCTAGCCTATATAAACACCCCTTCTCCTCCCATACCTCATCACTCCTAAACCTTATTTATTTTTTCAATGATTTTCACAAATCACTACATAAATTTTTCTATCCATATCTTTAATCCTCTAGTACTACCAATATTCCATCCTTTGAAGGATTTAGATGCAATATAAAAGAGGAGACTCAAAAAAATCAATAAAAGGTTTCCCAAATGTACACATTTCTTTTGAAACTATTTTATTAAAATATAATTCAATAAAATTATTTATATTATTAAATTATTATAATTACATGATATTTTTATCTTTTTGATCTATAATTTATGAGATACTACCCATTCCCTCTCATCGAACACATTTCCTAAGTCATTACTATGTCAAAGTAAGGTTTCCCAAGTCTCTCTTTCCATTGCTTGTTTGAGATTATTTTATCTTAAATTATTTTAAAACATTATTTTAATTTGATGAAATGATTATATTACCATGTTATTAACATCCCTTTTATTCATTATCAATGATATATCATCCATTTCCTCTCATCAAACATTTTTCATAAGTCATTACTATATCAAAACAAGGGTTTCAAAACACATGTCGTTTCATTTTAATTTTCCTCTTACACTTTTCCATAACACATATAATATTTAAAGTAACTTTAAAATAGTAGTATAATTTCACTCAAAAATTTTTATGAAAATAAAATATTAATATTTTTCTAATTACTTTAAAATATCTTAAAAACATTATTCACTCATATTAGCTTTATACTACCAAAGTGGATGATGATATTTTATTTTCATTGTTTCCTTCCATGGATATTATGAAAAATGGATTTAATGATTGAATATAAAATTAATAATAAATTAATTTAATTTTTATTATGTTTTAATGATAAAATAATTATGATAATGACTATATTTAAGGTAAAAAAAATCAATGTCATTTTAACCATTTAAACAAGCTAATGGAGAGACAGTTGTTGATTCGAAACTTTATCATCAAATATATTGAATTATTGAATTATTATACTTATAAAATGAAATAAAATATATAATACAACATTTATAAATCCTATGAAACCATTTTATAGTAATCTTATACTATTATAATTTCATCAAAGTGGTTTTGGAATTATGAATCGAACAACCTCAAAATGACCGATTCAAGAAAAATTAATCTAATAAATAGATAATAAAAGATATTAAATTAGTTAAAAAGGAATAATAATAATGATGAAAAAAGATTAATGATGTTATTTATCAATTATTTAATAAATTTAACTTGATTATTCAAAGTTTTATAGGATATATAAAGTGATTTGCCTGAGCTTGCCTGGATTGTTGTGGAAGGTGAATACAGATATTCCCAAGTAATAAGGTATGAAACTTGGAGCCATTTCTGTAATTTCTGTTACAAAAAGGGACATTGCAGCTCTGATTGCCGCAAGAGGAAGAATTTTTCTTCTCCCTTCGTTAATGAGCCTCCTGAACCAGTTGTCCACTGTGAGGAGATTAACGCATGTGAGATTCCTGGTGGTAGCTGCAAGGAGGTTGGTGCTTCTGAGAAAATCAGCGGGAAGGTGCAAACCATACTTTCATCTGAGGTGCATGCCCCTGCGTCTCCTAATGTGGTGATTCCTCTTTCACTGGGGGCTTGCAAGGATGTCCTGAAGAAATCCTCACTGGCTGAATCCGAGGTAAGCACTCCTACTGTTTTCTCGCGACTTAAAAGTGATCTTGGTTTACCTCGGTCTGGTGAGTTAGGGGAGGATTCAAAGGCCTGCTCCACTGGGATTGAGAACCTCGAAGGGGAGGGTGAGTAGGGATGGCAAAATGAAAAAACCTGCTTGAAAGAGATCAATGGGTGTTGTCCAGATGTAATCTGTGAAGATCTGATGGTCACTATGAAGTCACACCAAGATTTGGAAGTGGGAAGTGAGCATACTGGATAGCCAGAGGCCTCTACTCTGGCTAAACAATCTACTTTTCCCTTGAACAATGAAAAGTTAGGAGGCTGTTCAAGCATATTGACCAAAACCAGCTTTGATGTGCTGGGTGAGCAACATGATCCGGTCAACAGGATGGAGGGAGAACAGCCATGTCTGGGTGGAGATGCTATTGATGTCAACCCATTGGATGATGTCCTGGTAACCCCCGCTTCAAAATTCTCAGAGGTGGGGAAGGGAATGGGAGGTGAAAAGGAGAATGTTACTCCAAGAGCCTCGTATAGCGACATCACGAAAAATGGATGCAAAAAGACCCTGTGTAAAGATGTGAGCTACAACACTCCACCCAAAAGAAGGACGAGGAAAGACTTATCTAATCTTCCGAAGCCCATGGCAACCAGATCTGCTAACAGATCGAGATGAGGGTCCATACATATGATGAACAAAGAACCTAGTATCAAACATCCACCAAAGGAGAAAATGTCCAAGGAAATGCTCCAAAAGAAAATGATGTATCTTGAGATGATGCGGAAGTACGAGTCTTCTGAATGGGAGTCAGCAGATCCTGACGATGAGAGATCTGACTACAGGGACAGGGATGGGGAGAAGGATGAGTATGGGTTTGATGTAATATAATGATGCAGTTTGTCTATTACTTTTATCTGCAATCTTTTTTCTTAATAAATTTGTGGGACCGGGCTTTCTCCTGGTTCTGACTTTCCTGGTATAAAGTGATTTGGGACTTGAGGTAAGGTTTTTTTTTCAAATATAAATTCTTTCCATATATTGATTCTATATATTTTATCTTATCTTATATATATTGTCTATAAATTATTTAAAGTATATTTTATTGGTAATATTTTTATTTTGAGTTATTATGTCATGACCCATCCCCCAAGGCCCTTATCGTGACTACCCCAAGTCCGCCTTCCATAGGCTAGGGGCTGGTGACTAGCACAGAAGGTTTATTCCCTAAAACTGGGAAGGAATTGCCTTTATAACCTGTAAACACACATAACCAAGTACACAGTAAGATATGAACTCAAGTAAACTGAATAGTAAACAGAGTGGGTGCAGTAAGTAAAAACGGGCCAGAATACAAGCCCAACTGGAAAGTACAAGAAACTGAAAGTATAAGTAAACTGGAACAACTCCTGTGATCACATGCCATGGATCCTACCTGAAGGGTAGGTACATCTCTCGAATGGTGGTCTTTGCGGTATGCCTCATCTAAGGTCCACCTCCGAGCTACCTCTAGTCTTGTTACTCTCGTCCTCAATCAGTGTTGTCTGTCGTCTGCAACAAACACAATGAAGTGTGGGCATATCCCATGTAGGGGTGAGTATAATGATACTCATTAGGGACCCCGAGACCCTCAAGGTATCACAAAATCCACAAAGGATAAACCAAAAAGCATGAATTCAACTGTCAACCCTACTTAGGTATATTTCCATACATATACCTAAGTTATAAAGTATACCCATCTCAATCATGAGAAAAACACAGAGTCCAACTCAAAGCTCAATTGTTCCACAAAGGAAGGAATACCACAAAGGCAAGTACCACATAGGTATGCCACACATAAGAATACCACCAAGGTATTACCACAAAGGAAAAGTACCACACAAGTACGAACTCAGCTCACACCAGGTATTTCTTAGGTACAAAATTAGAGATGATTGGATGTAACTACTGAATCATCTTACTCTGTTAAGTGGTAGACCCACGAAGGATCTCTAATCATCATCAGACCCACATAGGATCTCTCGGTGCTGACCCACACAGGATCACTCATTTCTGACCCACACAGGATCGCTCGGTGCTGACCCACACAGGATTGCTCGGTGTTGACCCACACAGGATAACTAGGTGCTGACCCACACAGGATTGCTAGGTGCTAACCCACACAGGATTTCTTGGGTAGTCCCGCATGGAATCCTAGAGCGGTTCCATGTGGGACCCTCAATCACAGATCCACGAAGTATCTCTTTCACAAGTCATAGCCATCTAGTGGGTTCCCGAGCTAATATTCCTCGTCTCCGAGAGGGTCCGCTTTTTAAGCCACTGGTCGATACTCCAACTTCCATGAAGTCCCATGAAGAAGTATCCCAAAGTACCGCCATGCCATAGGGGTCTAAATGCAATAGACGGTGCGTCAATCAGATGCTCGGTCTGTGAGTTATTATCCTTTTATTCCTGAGGGCCTGGTTGCATTCGTGCTCGATCCAACTTGATTGTACTACAAAATTATCCAAAACTCTAATGGGGTATATTAAAGGAAACTTCTTACTCCAAGGTTTACAGTGACATTGATGGTTTGTCAAATGGACGCCTGGTGCCAAAGTTATGGCCAAAAGAGCGTAAATGGGTCGAAGTGGGTTCGGGTTCGGTCCGACCTGGTCAGACCGACCTGGTCCGACCCGGGTTGGGTCAACCCGGGTTGGGTTGACCTGGCCCAGTCCGCTGGGTCCGGCCTACGCTGGGCCGTTCGGACCATGTTGGGTGACCCGGCCTGGGTGGCATAGTGGGGTCGCGAGGCCGTGGGGTGACGCGGAAGGTTGCGGGGCAGCAGTGCCCCTGGGCGGTGAGGTCATGGGGTGGCAGTGGCCACGGGCAGTGAGGCCACGGGGCAGCGCGGTGAGGCCGCAGGGCGGCGATCCGTCGTGGATGGCCATGTGGTGCAGTCACGCGTCGTACCTTCTCCAGTAGCCGGCTTGACCGTCTGCCCTCCTTTTATCACCTTCATCGTGGTCGGCGGTGGTGCTGGCCACCGTTCTCGTGCTCCACCGAGGTTGGTTGTCGCCCTCCTCCATCGCAAAGAACACAACAATTTATCACAATAATTTTGGAGAGGTCAGGCCATGTTTTTTTGGACCACACCCTCCGCATTAGATAGGTATCAATCAGCTATAATCTCTTCATGATTTATGATGGATCGTCAAGAATGTGTAAGGGAAAGAAATTCAAACAACCACCATACCTCGATGGTTCAGTTGAAGATTGTCTGTGGTTGAGATGGATTGGCGTTTTTTGATCTCGAAACAAGTCTCCTCCAATGATGCCAATGAGGAGAGTAAAAAAGATGAAGTCAGTGACGACAGCATTTCCTCGATCGTATATTCATTCATCATCGGAGATCCTTCGACGGTGTTCTTCATTAGAGAAATATTCGTCGAAGTAGAAGAGTTCTTCATTGGAGAATGTAATCCTCCCAAAGGTTCTCCTCTCCCAATTCCACCAAAATGAAAAGTAGCCAACATAAGAGAATATGTTGTGTAATTTAATATTGGCACAAAATAGGTTGGATTAATTAATTAAAGGAGAGTTTTCATAATTAATTAAAGGAGATTTGGCATAATTAAAGTTGGGAGTTGAGAGGTTTTTCTCCCATAATGAGGGGTTCGGGTGGTCCCCACCGCCAAGCTTTGAATTGGGGGTTTTACTAGCTCGGGTGGTCCCCACCACTGAGAATTCAAGTTGGGAGGTTTTAACCCCTTGTGGTCCCCACCTCCATAGCCTTCACATGGGAGGTTTATTAGAAATAAAATAAAATTTTATTTTATTTTATTTTTCATTTCCACGAAAAACCCCAAAAACTATCTTTCACCCTCAACCTACTGTGATTGAGGTGAAGGTGTCCTTAAGTAAATACAAGTGCTGCAAGTTCAATGGTGTCCTCAGATTTCAATTCCAAGCACCGGTTCAAAATTTACAAAAATCTGCTTGTATGTTAACTGAACGTACCCAAAAAGAAGTTTAGAAATTTATTCTGGGCACACCAGGCCTCGAAATCACATACCGTTAGTTTTTGCAGACTCGTAAAATTACCATATATTAAAAAAAATACATAGAAATCCCAGGTCTTTACATTCTCCCCACCTCAGAGCTTTATGTCCCCGTAAGCCACAACTCAAACTAAGGGAACAAGTGGGGGTACTGAGCACGTATCTGAGCCTTCCAATCCCATGTTCTCTCTTGGAGGTTCCTGTGTTGCCAGCGTACACGCACTATAGGTATCAACTGCCCACGAAGGTCCCGCTCCTATCGATCCTCAATCTCCACTGAAATCTCTATAAATTTTTCCCCATCATCGATGTCTATCTCACCATGGTTGATGATGTGAGAAGGGTCGTGCACGTATCTCTTCAGTTGGGATGTGTGGAAGATTTCGTGAACCTCGTGCAATTGAGGTGGAAAAGCTAAGAGGTAAGCCACCTCACCAACTCTGCTGGGGACCTAAAAAGGTCTGATGAACCTCAGAGATAACTTTCCACCTTGGCCAAATCTCTACAAACCTCGTCGAGGTGTGACCCATAGAAAGACGTGGTATCCATCCTCGAACTCCAGAGGTCTCCTTCTCCTATTGGCATGTGACTTATGCCTACTCAGTGCAGTCTTCATCTTCTCTTGGATGATTTGTACCTTCTCTGTGATAGCCCGAACTATCTCTGGTCCCATGAGTACTAACTCCCCTGGGTCATTCCAGCACAAAGGTGATATGTAAGGTTGCTCGTACAATGCCTCAAAAGTTTTCATCCCAATGGTGGAGTGATAGTTGTTGTTGTATGAAAACTCCACCAAAGGAAAGTGATCCTCCCAGTTGTGACTGAAGTCGAGGATGCAAGCATGCAGCATGTCCTCGTGGGTCTGAATAGTCCGCTCAGTCTGGCCATCCATCTGAGGATAGAAGGCTATGCTCAAACGAAGCTACGTCCTGAAAGCCTCCTACAACCCCTTCCATAGCCGAGAAGTGAAACATGTATCACGATCGGAGATAATCTTCGAGGGTACTCCATGTTTCCGCACAATCTCCTACACATAGAGGCATCCCAAGCTCTCTATAGAACCCTGGTCTCTGATCGGTAGGAAGTGGGCCGACTTGGTGAGTCGGTCGATGATCACCCAAATTGAGTCATGACCTCTGGACGTACGTGGAAGTCCTATCACAAAGTCCATAGATATCCCATCCCACGTCCACTATGGGACCTCCAAAGGCTGAACCAACCCTGCTGATACCTGATGATCCGCCTTTACTTGCTGACAAGTGAGGCACTGAGAGGCAAACTCTGCAACTAATTTCTTTATTCTCGGCCACCAGTGTTGTTGTTAGAGATCCCAATACATCTTTTTCACTTCTGGATGTACCGCTAGAGGGGATGGGTGGAACTCCCTCAACACATCCTCTCGAAGTGACACTAGTACCATGGTACGTCCTCTGAAGAGGATGACGTGTTCCCCACCTTTAGAAAATCCATCAGGTGCATGCCCTATGGATATCTGAGCACGTCAAGCCTTGTAGTAATCGTCCCCACGCTGCGCCTCCCTAATTCACTGAAGAAGTGGGGGAGAGACTGTAAGAGACTGAAGGAAAGCTGTTATATCACGTTCCATGAAGGATATCTGTAAAGTGGCCAACTTCTCTATCTCCTCACCTAGAAGATGTATACCAGATCTCCGGCTGAGTGCATCTGCTACAACGTTCCCCTTCCTAGGAGTATAGACTATCTCGAAGTCATAGTCCTAGAGGAACTCAAGCCAATGTCGTTGTCTCAGGTTTAGGTCCTTATTAGAGAAGATATACCTAAGACTCTTGTGTTCCAAGTAAACTGTAAAATTCTTGCCCATCAAGTAATGTCAACACATCTTCAAGGAAAAGACCACCACTACAAACTCTAGGTCATGGGTAGCGTAGTTATTATCATGTTGTCTTAGGTGTCGAGAACCATATGCGATCATTTCTCACTCCTTCATTAGGACACATCCGAGCTCGGTCCCTGATGCGTCGCAGTAAACTACGTACCCTACACCCTCCTCTGAAAGCCTCAATATGGGGGCACTAGTCATCCTCTACCTCAGCTCCTGAAAACTCTGCTGGAATCTCTTTGACCACACAAAGGGTTTCCCCTTCATTGTCAATTTTGATAGTGGTGCTGCAAATCTAGAGAAATCTGGCACAAATCTCCTGTAGTATCTAGACAAACCCAGGAAACTTTGTATCTCTGTCACACTCCTGGGTGGCTCCCAAGCAAGTACTTCCTCAATATTCACTAGATCTACTACAACTCTAGCCTCTGATATGACATGTACCATAAAGTGAACCTCTCGGATCCAGAACTGGCACTTCTAGAGCTTACCATAAAGATGGTGCTCTCAAACTGTGTCCAGTACTAACTGCAAATGATAGGCATGCTCCTCCTCAGTAGCCGAGTATATCAGAATGTCGTCGATGAAGACTACTACAAACCGATCAAGGGATGGCTGAAAGATCAGATCCATGAGTCCCATGAGAATTTATGGAGTATTGGTTACACCAAATGGAATAACCAAGAACTCGTAATGGTCGTACCAATATTTGAAAGTCATCTTCTGCACATTCTCATCTCATACTCTGAGCTGGTGATAGCCTGATCTGAGGTCTATCTTCGAGAACCACTATGCTCTATTTATCTGATCAAAGAGGTTATCAATCATCGTAAGTGGGTACCTGTTCTTCACGGTCACCTGGTTCAGGCGCCGATAGTCAACACAAAGCATCAAGATCCCATCTGCCTTCTTGGAAAACAAAATTGGGGCTTCCTAAGAAGAAAAACTGGCCCATATGAATCCCTTCCCCTGTAAGTACTCTATTTATACCTACAGCTCACGAAGCTCCACGAGAGCCATCTGATATGCTGGTGTAGATATCGGTGTCGTCCCGGGGTACAAGTCAATGTAAAATTCTACCTATCTATGAGGAGGTAGACCCGGAACATCATCAGGGAAGATATCCGCGTACTGCTCCACCACTATAGGATAACTCAGACTCTCCACATAAACTAATTCGAGGGTAAGGCTATCCAACTGATGAGTGATTGGTTGCACTCTCCTCCGGGTAAGTCCATCATGTGTTGCAAAGGCTCCCTTCTCGCTGGTGAAGGTAAACCTGGTCCCATCCATGCAGACACACTACACTTTTTGCCTAATATAGTCAGTATGATAATGGACTGTAGATAACTAGTCCATACCCAAGATGACGTCGTAAGGCCTCAACGCTGCTACTAGGAGATCCCAGCCAAAACTCTCGCCTCTTAGAGTAAGCTCGCACTGTCGGCACCTGTGCATAATCATTGAATCCACTCCCGTAGGAGTCTCTAGATGTAAGGATCGAGTCAATGGCTCCATCGGAATCTCCGAGCTCTGAACAAGGGTAGTGTCAATAAAAGAATGACTGGAACTTGTGTCTATAAGTACTCTAGCTAAGATGGATTAGACACATATCGTACCTCGTATCATCTCCATAGCATCGTGATATTAGGCCTCAGCTACCTGGAGTTGAGATCACCCCTGTCCTCCTGCTCCCTGTGGTTAGGGTGGACCACCTGGTGGTGGTGGTGGTAACATCATGAATCATCTCCCACCGCAAGTTACATGGCCAGCTCCTCTACCACCTCCACCTACTCCCTACGGACCTCCTTGGTTGAACCTCTGTCTCTTCTTGGGCGGTCCTTCGACCATCTGCTGATCATCCATATAGTGGGACGGATAGTCACTAGCCATGTGACCCTGCCCGTTGCATGCGTAATAGTGCTCGCTCCTGGCATGACCAGCTCTGCCTCGGGTGACCCGCACAACTGACCCTTAATCCTACGGTCGTCCACCTATAGGTATGGTCCTCTTGGACCTCTGCGACATCTATCTGCTTCCAGCTGCAGAAGACTCCGCTACATGACGACTGGTGATGGGTCTCGCTACTAGTGACTGCTCAGCAATGAAACTCTCCACAAAGAGGGATCTCTCTAACACCCTCGCCTATATCGGGATGCTAAGAGAAATCATTGAAGCCCTAATCTCCCGTATGAGTCCCTACTCAAAGGTCTGAGCCCTGAAGAATGGGTCTCTCACCATATTAGTGGAGTAGCATGAGAGGTCAGTGAACCTCATTGAGTACTGAGCTATAGTCATGTTGCCCTGCTGCAGATGAAGAAGCTCATGTATGTGCACTGCGCGAAGAGTCACTGGGACAAACTCTACTCGAAACAGGCTCTCGAAGTCTGCCCAAAGAAGCGTCACCTCGTTGTGAGCCTAGAGCATCAAGATCCACCATCTACCTGCTGCTACCTATAGAAGGTTGGAAACAAGGATCACCATGAGACGGTTGGTGTCCCTACTATTCGAAAGATTCTCACCACGGCCTCCAGCCAATCCTCAGTCACCTGTGGGTCTGTCTCTCCCTTGAACATGGGTGGCCTCTAGCGCTGGAACTTGTGAAACGTGCTCAAGCGGCGTTCACCCTCTGTTGTTGGGGATGGTGTCATTGGTGGCCCAGCAGGTAATGGTACCGCTGGTTCCTCCGCTGGTGCCTCTACTGGAAGAGGTCCCTGCACTGAGGTCGCATCGCTCGGTGGGATATCAGTGTGTACTATATCTGGAACCCTAGATGGATGTCTGCATGGAGGCATCCTCAAAAGAAACAGGTGTTCCACAGTCAATAATTTATACCTGGTGAGATGACTCAAATATTTCATAAATAAAACTCTTGAAAACACACACACAATCATTTTTTTCACGCACTGAGTCAGAAATCAGAAATCAGGGTCATTGTGTATGGATATGTTGGCTGCCGCACCAACACTGGATTCCCTAAACTGATAACCACACTCACTACACTTAACATGATTTCCATTAAAAAGATCATAGTCATATGTTATACTGTATAACTGACTCCTCTGATACCAATTTTTCATGACCCATCCCCCGGGGCCACGGGCGGCGGCGGTCGTGCGGCCGCGGTGGCGGTAGGGTGAGGTCATGGGGTGGCGATCCGTCATGGCTGTCCATGCGGCATGATCGCGCGTTGTACATTATTCGGCAGCCGGCTTGACCGACCGCCCTCTATTTGTCACATTCATCACGGCCGGCAGTGGTGTCGGTCGCCGTTCTCGTGCTCCACCGAGTTTGGTTGCTGCCCTCCTCCATCGCAAAGAATACAACAATTTATCACGATAATTGTGGAGTGGTCGGGCCATGTTTGTTTGGCCCACACCCTCCACTTTAGAAGGGTAAAAAGCAGCTATAATATCTTTCTAATTTATGATTAATCATCAAGAATGGGTAAGGGAAAGAAATTCAAACAACCACCCTACCTCAATGGTTCGGTTGAAGATTGTCTGCGGTTGAGACGGATTGGAATTTTTCGATCCCAAAACAAGTCTCCTCCAATGATGTTGGTGAGGAGAGGAAAAAGATGAAGTCGGTGATGATGGAATTTCCTCGATCTTCGGTTCATTCATCGTTGGAGATCCTTCGACGGTGTTATTCATTGGAGAAATATTCATCGAAGGAGAAGAGTTCTTCGTTGGAGAATGAAATCCTCCCAAAGGTTCTCCTCTCCCAATTCCACCAAAATGAAAAGTAGCCAACATAATAGAATATGTTATGTAATTTAATATTGGCACAAAATATGTTGTCTTAATTAATTAAAGGAGAGTTGGCATAATTAATTGTAGGAGAGTTGACATAATTAAAGTAGGGAGATGAGAGGTTTTTCTCCCATAATGAGGGGTTTGGATGGTCCCCACCTCCAAGCTTTGAATTGGGGGTTTTACTAGCTCAGGTGGTCCCCACCACTGAGCATTCAAGTTGGAAGGTTTTAACCCCTTGTGGCCCCCACCTCCATAGACTTCACATGGGAGGTTTATTAGAAATAAAACAAAAGTTTATTTTATTTTATTTTTCATTCCCACGAAAAACCTCAAAAACTATCTTTCACTCTCAACCTACTGCGGTCAAGGTGAAGGTCTCCTTAAGCGAATATCGGTGCTACAAGTTCAACAGTGTCCTCAGATTTCAATTCCAAACATTGGTTCAATAGTTACAAAAATCCGCTCGTACGATAACTAAACGTACCTGAAAAAAAGTTCAGAAATTCATTCCGGGCACACCGGGCCTCGGAATCACGCATCGTCAGTTTTCAAAGACTCTTAAAATTTCCATATATTAAAAACAATTACATGTAAGTTTCGGGTCTTTACATATTATGTGTCTCCTTACCTCTCTAATATATTCAAACATCTTATCTAACCTTGTTTACAAGTGGTCTTTCCCGCTCTTTCACGTTCTTGAGGTTATGATCCCTATCATTATCTCTCTCTATATTTTTACCTTCCTATTTATATATTTCTAGTATTTTTTATTTTTATTCTTTATGATTCATCATCCTTCATTTTTCTATATATATTCTTGTATTTATGGTTTCCTTCTTATTATTTCATTAAGTCAAACCATGAGATGTTTATATGGGAATATTTTTTCATTTACTATCGTCCTTTGCATGTTTCTTAAACTTTAACTCTATTTCTTTTCAAGGTTACATTATTAATAAATTTTATTATTGGAATAAATTTTTAAAATCATTTTCATAAACTTTTCAAAATGATTTTTTAAAGTGACCGATAGGCCTAGTAGACAGTAAACCACCACTGAGAGGGGGTGAATCAGTGGTTGATCAAAAATACCAACTCTAAAACAATCATTTATCACAATTGGTTAGTGAATATGGATATTAATTATGATGATTTTATAATGAGACATATAGTGAGAAATAACACATATATAACAAGGTTGACTAAAAAAATCAACTCTTATTATCAAGTGGTCGATCCCTAGTGTTCAATTCTTATAATCCTTCTACCCATATTCCTATTTTATTATCAATATGAATAAGGAAATGAGGAGGTAAAGAGGCCTAAATTCTAAAGTATATAAATAATGACAATCAGAATAATTCAATTGATCTTTACTTCCCTTTTCCTCAAGTGCCTCTATGTGCACCCGTGTTCTTCTCCTTAATTTACAACTAAATCGACCTTGTATTTATCCCTATAATTGGTGGTTAAACCTCTCAAATATTCATTGAATCTCATTTCAATCACTCTATTTTTATTCAGTCTATAAATCCTTCAATTTATAGTCCATTCATGTGTTTTTATGTGATGGAAACTCTTACTATGTGATGTTTGGATCAGATAAATATGGAAACTAAATCCAAGTGATCCCTGACCACCATTATGGTGTGGTCCCTAAAATTATGGAATGAAATCTATATCTAGAAATATATACTTATATCTATGGAATAACTATTTTATCATGAATAATGGTATTTTAGTATGATTATTTTTAAGCTTTTTACCCAGTAAAGCACTAAATATTCATATCCAGTTGATTATAGCAAGAGAATAAGTTTTATGGTGTGAAGACACTTTGGATTTCAAACAGTGTTCTACCAAAAACTCATGGGCTCTAACAGGAAGCACAATTAGATCCCCACAACCCCTTGGGTGCATGCCTCACAACACAATTCCTTGTCCTGTGGAGTAGCTCTCCTTTATTACAACCACTTCATGATGTGTCCATTTTCACTATGGTGTGAGGTATCTACATCGGAGTAAAAACCTACATCTATAACACTCCCATCATGGAACAATAATTACCTTTATGTTATGATTCACTTAAACTTGGTATAACTTCAATAATTTGCATATTTACTCAACTTTAAAAAGTATTTAAGTCATTAATGATCGTGTTTTCAATAAATACAATATTAAAACACTTCCAAAACCCGTGAATGAATTACCTCAATAAACTATTCATAGAATGACTCAAATGTAAAGGTTATATACACACCACAACATAGGATAATATGGTGTTTGTGATTATACTCAAACTCTTAGTATAAGATAAATTTCATTTTGACCATGTCATAATTAAGATAAACTCATAGCTCCCCTTTGTCAATTCACTTTATAAGGGAATTATCCAAACCCCAACACTTATAAACGACCCTCAATCATCAAGTACTCTTCAATGTCCATAAGGACAATAAATATCCCCCATTGGATTTGATAGGAACATGAGATTCAATGAAATATATATCTAATCTTCTACTTCATCTACCAACACCTCAAGCCTCCCCCTTGATTGTCACCTATAAAAAGAAACTGCAGTCTCTCCTGAAGGATATATTCTATAAAGCCTACATGCATGTGATGGTTCTAGGATATGTTGTATGAGATGATATAGGTATGTAATAAGGTATATTATAATATAATATGTCACTCCCTTAATCCAATCATTAGGTAAAATTTAGGCATATTCTAAGGAACAATTTAAGATGTTACTCCATAGCCTTGACCTATCATATTGGGAAAATTGGGGATGTCTTAGTGCATTGGATCATATTATATGATCCACCTTACACTCTAATATTGATAGGTTTTCGAGATTTTTCAAGTTGGTTATCATTACTGTCTAGTGTTTCATGTGATAAAACACATATGAGGACTAAATGATACATTTATATGATATATGCATGAAAAATCCATGTGAAGAAATCATATTTTTTATAACATATAAGGTAATGAATGCAGAAATTGAGGATATCTTGATGGATATATAAGGAGTTGATCTCCATGATATGGTGATTATTCAAGCATAACTTGCCTTCAAATGATCCTCCCAACCTATGATCCCACTTCTTCTTCGTTTTTACTTTAAGACACACTATCATGTTATAGAGTGAAGGAGAGTACCTCCCATGCATTGGATGATTCACATTATCCCATGGATACACCATGGATAGAGGATCATGTTGGTTACTCCTTACGGATATTCATCAACCATATGATTGAAGAATAATGTGGAAGCATTCATTATCGTAAGGTACATACAGTTTGTTCTTAATTTATATTTAAATGGTTTCAAGTTTCATGTATAGTGATCTTGGGTTTATTATTTCTTATTTATTCCACTCCTTATATTAAGTATTAATCTATCATTATAAACTTATCGGTAGTATCATATCTTTTTCATGATATTTTATTCTCAAAATCATATTTTAAAATAAAGAAACTTGGTATCACAAGGTTGTCATATTATCTATAATAAAATATGATTGAGAATTTTCATCATGTAATGGTTTGTGATATGAGATATCATAGACAGAGATATGGTCATTTCTTACAACATGTGATATTGTAAAAATAATCCATATAAATCCTTTGCTTTTCAATACATCATAAGAAATGATATGATATGTCGTGAGGTACGATGGTGTCGATCTGTGTTTGAAAATTAGGGTGTCATATCATTAATAAAATATAATTTATATCATAATAAATTATAGGAATCGAGGGAATACACTCATTAAAAGGTATATCATAATCCACGATATCCATAGGTGCGGAGTTATTCCTACACAATGCTCAATTAATATGACACAAATCCAATCATAACATGAAATATCCAAGGTGTCCCAATATTATTCCTACACAGTGCTATTTTAAAATTAGACAAAGTCTTATCATAAACCATGGTAGCTAGCATGAAAAAGTTATTCATACAGAATCCATGTGTTGTGTTGTTTTTCCTTATGCAACACTTATCTTAAATCATGATAAGTCCAGGCACTTCTTGTTTATTCATACTTTTGGTAGGTTAATACTATATAGAATAATATCGTATGTTGTGATATGATCACACCCCAAGTTTACTCATATATAAGTTATCACATCCAATGAAATATCAATCGTGAAATATGATCGATAGAAAAAAAGTATTTTCGCATGTCCCAGCCTATCAATCATACCTTACGATTTGATAATATCATAGAATAATACATGTATAGAAAAATGTGATTTTTTATAAATTTATATCATGGATTAAATAATATATTTTATAAATTTTTTATAAATTATGGAAAAATATATTTTCAGATATTTATTTAATTTATAAATGTGTTTATAAATTAGTTAATTAAAAAGTTTTTATAATAAATTAATTAAATTTTTTTGAAACATTTATTAAATAAACATTCCATAATATTAAGTGTTAATATTTAAATACCTTTTAAAATTTATATGGAATGCCTTATAATTTATAAATAAAGTGTATTTTTAGATATTATAATAGTAATTTATAAAATGTTTATAAATTGAAAATTAAGGCTAAATATAAAAGAGGTTATATTTAAAATTATGAATTATTCATAATTATTAATCTGAATTGTTCAAATTAAAATTATATTATTTGATAAAGTATTTAAACCATATCAAAAAGGAGCTTTTATAATTGATATTATCAAGGTTTAAATAATATATACATGTGGTATTTATATTGTGCAAACTATTCACATAATAGAATTAGAATATAAAATGTTTATATTTGATTTAATAGAATATTTTTATGTAATTTCCATATAATGGATCATATAAAAGATTTCATATTGGGAATAAAGATAAAATGTTTATATTTAGTTAAATTATGGAATTTCTATAATATATAGCTAAATTATAAATTATTTATAATTTTTTATTAATGAATTTTTCATAGATCATTTATTTTATGTTTAAATATATGATCTATTTATTTATTTGAGTATTACCTTGTCTATTATTCATGAATATAATTTTTATATTATGAATGGTTTTATTATTTAGTTTAAAATATTAAACAGCTTCTTTAAATTTTTATACATTCATATAAGGAGTCACATGAAAGGTATGATAATAGATTTTATTTTCTTATACCTTAACACTAGCTTGTCCATGTCACGACCCAACCCATACTGGGGCTCGAGCCGCAACTACCCCAATCCCACCTTCATATTCCAGGCGTTGGCGACTAGCGTTGAAGTCACAACAAACTTGGGGAGGCCTTTGCCTAAGAAACTATATACACACGCGCAGCTAACTCAATGCAAAGGTATAGAGAAAGGAAAGCAAGATACAACACTGCTACAAAAGGGAAACTAACATACATGCATCAACCTCTAACCAGTACAAGTAAAGTGAAAAGTAAACTAAATAGAAAAAGGGGAAAAACACGTGCCCAACTGGAAATGTGCCACAACCCGGCAATGGGTAAATGAAAGTAAACAATTGGCGAGTCTCGTACCCAGAAAGTCCTGCTACGACCACTGAACACAGCCCAACATCCTATGTCCTCTACGCTCCTCCGTAGTCTCGATCGACCTGTCTGTCGTCTGCAAGAGCACACCAAGTGCGGGAAAAACCCAAGCATGGGTGAGTATAAAGATACTCAGTAGGATGCCCCAAAAGCTCGAGGTATCTACAAAGGAGGTATTAAAATGGTGAGAAGTGGATAGAAAAAAGAACAGTGTAAGAGTACAATAGAGAGAGTGAAACCCAATCCGACAAAATAAAGGAAGTAAACTCATCCAATCTAAGAGGAGCTATACATGGAAAGCACGTGGCATACCCCACGCGTCTTCGCCCCTCCTAGAAGGAGAGTATCTAAACCCAAGTAGTGGGAACTAAATTAAGGTGTATATATATACTCAACAAGAAGCCTGAACGAGTGTGTAAGGGGATCTCTATATCCAAGCTCAGCCCAAGGAGAGTCGCCAATAGTTCAAAGGATATCCAGCACTGATTCCCAATAGTCCAACACACCCAAGATGCCTCATCGTTGAACTGTACATCCAAGGATCCCGCTCTGGCAATCACGGAGAAAAGTCACTGACTAGCCTCATAGAAAGGGCCGAGTCTGAAAGAAGTCATCAAGTAACCCACTTCCCAGCCCCACCGGAGGTTAAACCACAAGAGGTCGTCAGGTAACCCACTGCACAGCCCCGCTGGAGGGTAAACCACAAGAGATCGTCAGGTAACCCACTGCCCAGCCCCCACTAGAGGGTAAACCACAAAAGGTCATCGGGTAACCCACTACCCAGCCCTGTTGTAGGGTAAACCCTAAAGTCAATAGGTAACCCACTGCCTAGCCCCACTGGAGGGTAAACCCTAAGAGGTCAATGGGTAACCCACTAACCAACCTCGCTGGAGGGTAAACCCAGAACTGGTACGATAACTCCGCACTGACTGTGCCATCACTGGGTGTCACTAACACTGTTATCGTGCGTAGGTTTAGAGTGCGTCAACGGAACCTCCGACCAACGCCCTTTCATGTTTCCACATTTACGGAGATCTAGAAAGAGGCTCTGCTCTCCCAAACATATTACACCATTGTAATCCTCACGAAAAAAACACGCGAGATAGACTAATTACTCGCTGGAAATGGGCTCTCGATGGAAAAGTTATTCAACACTGCTTTACACCCAAACAGAGTCTCGTGGGGCCCGCACCTCGGTCCCAAAAGAGGTCGGGCGAAATGCACTATCGTGATGCTCTCAGAAAAACATGCCAAAACGACTACTCATACGCCCCAAATGGATGCCAGATGGAAAATCCGCAGTACACTGCACACAGCTTAAAAGACGGCATGTGGGGGCCACGCCACAACTCCAGCTTCAACACCTAAAACCACACCGGTTAACTTCGTCTTGATTCCAGGGTCACAACACCCCTAACGGCGCCTAAAATGGACTTCAGATGCAGAAGTTGCACCACCCCGCGTTATAAGCCAATGGGGCCCTATAGGGCCCACACCTCGGCCCCGAAACATTTCACGCAAGACGTACCATTGTGTTCCTTTGCAGATAACCACGCAGTGTAGGCTATTCATTTGCCCTGAACGGACTTATAAAGCATAAGTCATAAAACGCAGCATACGTCCAAAAGCTACCTCATGGGACCCAAGTCACGGGCTTGAATTTAGGCGGGCGGATTGCGCTGTTGCAATCCCCTCGAAAAAACACTCAGAAATGAGTACTCAAACACCCTAAATGGATGTCAGGTGAAAAAGTGGTGTTTCACTGTAAAACGTGTGAACAAGGCCCTGTGGGGTCCGCACCTTTTCTCCAACCTGAACACTTCAAAAAGCATCTCAAAAAGACTGCATGAGTACTGGGATCACGCTGCCACTAATGGCACGTCAATCGGACATCTCAGGAAGGAGTTAGGTACGACGCAAGAATAATTAATTAATTAATTAATTAATTAATTAATTATTCGCATTAAGCGTTCATGCCTCCGAAAAATGAAACCAAACTGAAAGGGTTCCGAACCAAATTTGGAAGGGCCTTCTCAACTCTAGGGCCACAGCGCCTCTCTTGGCGCGTCAAACTGACGTCCGGCTCGCGAACCACATCTGTCGCAACTTTAATAATAATTTATTATTATTAAATTAAATCTCTTCAAGTCACCCGTCTTCGGGCACAGAACCCAAAAACCCTAAAACTTACTTTGAAAGGTCCGTCTTGCCGACACAAACCCACAGCCGCAGACAGTGCGTTAAACGGATGCGCCGTTTAGAAGATACGGCCACCCGAATGCAAGGGGGCCCAACCGGGCCGGTTCACCCGGGCCGACCCGGTCTGAACCGCCGGCCCACGGCCCAGCCGTGGGTCCAGCCCGAATTGTTGCGGCCCGTCGTCTAAGGCCCACTCCACCAACACCGGACCCCTCGGGTCCAGTCCTCCAAGGAAGACCGGCCAACTGGCCGGTCTCCGTCCGCGTCGCCCAACAAGACCCGCAAAGCGTGGGTCCTTGTTTCACCACACACCCCGAGGTTAGCGCCTTGGTATCCTCCCGACCGCAACAAGATGGTGCCCTCGGTGCCTCTACCTAGGTTTTCCACTCCTCCGTCGACTTCCCCTTCGACCGCGGTGGCCCAGGGCCGCCTCACGCCGCGGCCTCCTCGGCTCCTCCGTCGGACGCCGCTGCTCGCTCGCGCACCGCCGCACGCCCCGGCCGCCTGATTCGGCCTCACCCCTGTTGCACTGCACCACACCCGACACCGCCCAACCACACTCCACCTCTTAATTTCGAGCTCCACCAGACCTCCGCCTGTCTGATGGCCACCTCATACCCACGCTTCTCCGCTGGGTTCTGCAGACACCGCACCTCCGACGACGCTCCGTCGCGTGACACACCGTGGCCGCCTCGCGCAGTCGTCGGCCGCTCCTTCCAGTGGTGATCCGGTGGTTCTTCTGGCGGACCACCTTAGCCCGAACAGATTCCCAAAAATAGATCGGGTGACATCTTCAAGATCCCCATGACATGGCCCTCACAACACCAACCCCTTATCAACGATCTGGCGGTCAATTGGTGAATCTGAAAAGTCCGAACGAAGAACGTCGAAGAACGCATCAAACTTGGGATTTAGAATGGGGCTTGGACGATGGTCTTGTTCGTTCGACCATCGTCCCAATTCCAAAATTATATAATTAAAATGACAAGAACTGACGAAAACTATGTAAATTGACGAAGGGGCGTAAAACCAACAAAAAGCCTACCTCGATCCGGCCATGCGTCATTGGTGATGCATCCATGGCTCCCCCCCCCCCCCCCCGCTTTGATCCTCCAGAGTTCACTCTTCAATCCGGTGAAGAACGGCGAAGAACAAGAGAGAGAGATAGAGAGAGAAACCCTAACTCCAACTCCTCATTTTTTTATTTATAGAAAAAACCACTTAGCACGGAATCCTAATTCACCGCGCCCTCTCATTTTATGTCCAACCTAGGCAAAACACCCCATTTTAAACTCAACAGAAGTCTCGGATATCCATTCTGAGACTTCATTTTAAAGTTAGTTTAAATGAACTTCAGTGATAAAAATCACTAAGTCATTATTTCAAAATGACGATTTTTCCCCTGGTGACATCTCTCACAGCAGGCCCGTACCCGCAACTTTTACACCCCACCTAGGGTAAATAGCATGCTCTTGATGAAACTGTGCCCTCATATATCTGATCCAATCTACCCTTTAGGAGGAAACACAACCCCTCTATGTGTGTAGTATAAAATCCCTTAACATTTTTATAAAATTTATTCCGGGCACACCGGGCCTCGGAATCGCATGCCGTCTTCGCGCCTAGATCTAGAATTATATGTATAAATATTCCAAAGCCTTATAGTGAAAACCCGGTTCTCTATAGTCCATGAGATATATAAAGAGTTAAACATAAATATAGTATAAAAATAATAATTTGGTGTAAGGAATAGGATTCAAAACTAAATCATTATAATCATGCATATATATAAAGTGTATACATGAGATAAGATGGTGGGATTAAATCCTATTTAATAATACTAAGTGTTTGATTCCTTCCAAATTGAACACTTGTTAGGACCTAGATCATATAATTGGGTATTTCATGCCAAATATGGGTGCCCTTATATTATCTTGTGTTAAGTAAGAAATTAATGGGTGGCCCTAATAGGATTAGGTGCTCATTATTTGTGTTTGGGTTACACTTAGTCGGGAGACCCTTGTAGGATTAGGTTATCAGTGATGGATCAGATAAATTGTTATCCATTTAATTATCCAAGAGTCATATATGTAATTGGGATAATGCCCTACCTAAATATCTAAGTGATGGAAAGCAATCAAAAGAAACCCAAAGCTTAGTGAAATAAATACCCTGGACCACTAATAGATATGATGATTTTAGAAAATGGGTCACCATTTTATTGGGGAACATTTAATAAAAACATTATTAAATGTATATGAAACATGATATGCATCTGATAAAATATTTTATTGTAGATGAATAACATCATCATACTTAAACTCAACTTTGAGATTAATCCTTGAAAAGGATAATCTTATTTTAAGAAACTTCTTAAGAATAGAATCTTAAGAAAATTTCTTAAGTATAGAAATTATATGTGTTAGAACAATACCATCCTAAGTAACCAACTATTGAAGTTGTTCAACACTTGGAATATAGATGATTATGTGAAGCATAGATGGATTCACTTAAGGTTTCATAGGGATTAAATGAAAAATTACCAATTTAATTTTAGTCTTCGTTTATATATTCAAGATGATTGATTATGTTAATGAGTTGTTGAGATTATAGGTTTCCTTTATAGATTGATCTAATTATAGGATTCATTCGAGTATCTTTATTTAAATCCAATAATAATGAGTTTAAAAAATGTTTACCCCATTTCCTCAAAGTTTTGATGGTAGACAAAATAGGCATGAGATATCCAAGTTCTGGTATAGTATCAATAATATAAGTGGGTAAAGGTTCAAAATATAAGAATAAAGGTTAATGTAAAGTCCAACAGTGATTCTTCTAGTAATCATTCAAGACCATTGAAATCTAGAGTTATCAATAAGGAGTACTAATGTTTCTATGTGGTGAAATTATCCAAGATACCCGAAGGAGTTTGTGAAACTCCTTGGAATATCCTTGATAGGTATCAATGTTATAAAAATTATTTCTTTTATTTTAAAGTGTGTGTGATACCAAATTTATTCTTTACAAATGTTTTGAGTATAAAATTTTTCAAAATCAAGTTAATAATTAATAGATAATGTAGTTTGAATTCAAGTGATGAAACAAAAGGGTTGTTAAATCATGGAATTGAATGCAAAGGAATGTATCAAGGTTAATGAACTATATATGTGTATATTAATTTTATTTCTCATATATGATAAGAGAAGTTATTTGTTAACAAATAGTTTTCATGAAAAATATGTGATATTACACATGGTTTATGATTCATTGGATTCTATAACATACTTGAGAACAAGATAAGGATAAAAAAATTATCCAGGATAAAAGAGTTTATATAATGAAATTGTTAAAATATAACTGATATGATCACACCATCATTAGTGGAATATTTTAAAGAATAAATTATTCCTTTCAATAAAACTCTCTAAACACCTATAATTCCATATTTGATATGGAAACATTTTTTTGTTTGTTAAATATTTCCACTAAAGAAAATAAGAGATATTTCTTAAACACAAAGTTGTTTATGTATCTTAGAAATACATTCAAAAGTAAATATATTTTCTAATAGAATAGTGATAGCATGTTTAGAATTTTTGAAATTAAAAGTTAACAATTAAAATATTATACAAGTTCAAAGTGAATTCAACTTTATAACCTAAAGGATTTTAGGATGTGTTAGTAAAATATTAATGTAAATAGTTACATTAGTTACCAAAATATTCAAATTAAAAAGTTTAATGAAAAAGTTACCAAGAATGATGATGATGAACTTATAAAGATTTCTAAGTAGACAACAAAAGTTACTAACATAATAACTTTGATTTTTTGAAGTTAATGAGTTTGAATATGTTCAATGGGTTTAACATTAGTAATATGATTCCTAAATATCAAAATTATTTAAACTAAATTACTTCATAAATATTATACAATAAAAAGTTTAGTGGGATGATTTTATCATATTGTTACATAAATATCTAGTTGGGATTATATATAGATGTAATGATTTTAATAAAACCCTTAAAACTACAACAACCATAAGGCTGATCTAGAATTTTATCATATATGATATGTTATATTTGAACTTATGTATGGTATTTTTATTATTATTAAAGGAGTTTAATAATATAAAATGAATCATGTTATACAAAAGGAAATCTCCAATTTATCATTCTTTCATGTTGGTTGCACATATATATTTATTTATTTATTTATATTTATATATTTCACAAATTAAAATGATAATTGACCTCTCTAAGTATGACTTTGAGTTATCCCTAAGGTTATCATGAGTATGATTCTTGTATTGGTATATAAAATATGCTCATGAGGCACAAAACATGGTTTTCCTGCTAAATATCCCATGAGGTATACCACACATAGTTTCATACACTTTGTATTTGGTATACTAGGGTTGCATGGTTCATATTGGAAGTCACCACTACTTAATATTAGTAGTATACCTAGAATGATAACCTTGATACTTTTATACATTTCTTATATAATCCTTGAGGCTTATTTAATTCGGGGTTGTTGGGTACATTGGTGACCCTGTCATCGATTAGAGCTTAACCAAGATGAAATTTGTACTGTTGTATAATTAGTATGAAATTTGGGCCCTAAATTGAGATAGATTTAGAAAGTGTATGGTCATACCAAGATAGTATATCTGGTGTACTTATCTATTGGATGAGGGTAGTTTTATGTTCTTATCCATAAAGTTGAATGGAATGTGGTGTATTAATCAACCTAGTTAGCCTATACATAGAGATTAGAGAATATATAGGTTGTCTATATAGGATTTGAATACTCTATGTCCCATGGTTACTCAATGTATTGAACAAATGGATCATATAAAAATTCATGCTTGTGTATGATGTAGTTGGTAGAGACAGGTATAAAGATACATGTGTCTGAAATAGATCTTTACAAATTAATTTGTATATTGAGTAGCACTGGTTATTTTATAGATCTTGATCTTTTATTAAATTTATGAATTTGAGAATTTATATTTGTTTTCAATGTTGAAAAGGCTTGTGGGATCACACTTAGTAGCTTACTAAATGGGGCTTGAGTTTGACTGAGAGAGATTCTCTAAAGGTGTTATAGAGTTTATCAGAAAAGAGTTTTATATGGTATTCACATGGTATTACATATGATTTGATACAAGGTGGAGTATATTATAGTGTTCCAAAAGTGTTTTGGAAGACATACAAAATGAGTTTTGGTTATGGATTTAAAAATTATTGTATATTATATAATAAAAGGTGATATGGTGCAAAAGTCAATGAGTATTTAGTGTAAGTGGGAGATTGGAGGATTTATGCTCTAAATCCTACATTCATGTGATTATTTTAGGCTATTCCATATGAGACAATGAGGTTATATCATAATTAAATTTATAAGATGACATACAATATCATGTCATATTAGGTGACTTAGGTTTGTTATAGTGTACTATATAATATTATACAATCAACCTTGAACTCTATGATTTACAAACAGTTGGAATCTTCCACATTGGCTATCATTATTATCAAGTGTTTCATTTGATTAATTGAATGGGAGGATAAAATGATGCATTCATGTAATGAATGCATGAAACAATCATATTCATAACTCATACATTTCATAACATGTGATTTAATGCATGCAATGATCAAGGATATCTCGATGGATGTATAAGGAGGTAGTTATTGAGTCAAAGACTCACTTTTCTCTTTATTTTGGAAATCACAATACAATTTAATAAGTATATTACTTAACTTTTGTTTTTTGTTTCTGTTTTTTCTATATAGAATATAAAACCATTTGAGTGAAAGACCAATAACTTAAGGTTTTACAAAATACCAATGGTTTGAGGATTTGTAAAAATTTGACGATCTTGGGAATTTTGAAATACCAATGGTCTAAGTTTTAATTATCTATATATAGAAATTATAATGTTTAAATCAGTCAAAATTGCATTGTAGTGGTGCTAAAAACCTCATTAGTGGATGTGTAAAGATGTTGATTCCATCATAAGAGTAAATGTTTATCGTTGTTGATGTCATTTTAACTGACTCTAATATATACAAAATCCAAAAATTAGAGGATCATATATAAATATAGTTGCACATCATGGATCAAAAATATATATTACATGATATTAAAAATCTATTAAATATTTAATCACTTGAAGTCTTCAATGAATTGTTTAATATCATGCATCTAATTATTTTATTTTTGATTATTTTCTAAGTGCTTTCAATTGTGAGGATTCATTGTAAAATATTTTAGTTTCTCAAATTGTAATTTTTATATACCAAGTTACTAGTCTTAGTAGTGGGAGTATCGAGCTATTAATCTTAATAACAAGAGTATTGAGATATTGTTTCTAATAGTGGGAGAACTGAGTTTCCAATTGTAGAAGTAAGGACTTACTGATTAGGATGATTGAGGGATTCCTAAGTAAGATAGAGCCAAGATTTTGGATTAAAGAAGTGGAAACCTTTCAACAGTTTAATAGTCAAGTATATTTTGAAATGGATTGATGTTTATATATTCACTTTGGGTTAAAATTAAAGTTTTTAATAATGTGATTTGGGGGTACTTGATTGATTAATTTTAACTTCACATTTTTCTATAGTCCTGATGTGATAATAGTTTCTTTGGTTTTTCTTAAATACTGACTATTTTATTTTTTTATTGTGCTTGTTAATTTATTCTATATTTTAAAAATTCTTATTTTTCTAATTTAATTTTAAATTTTATTTCACTCTAATTTATTGTGGGTATATTGATAGTTCATATTACCAATAGTCTTTTTATTTGAGGATTCCAAAGGCTATAAATTTATTTTTTACTTCTATCCCCCCCTCTGGTAAGTTTTTCCATTAATTTTATGATCTTGTATTTGGTATCAATTCATGGTCTCCACCTTTGAAATTGAACTAAATATATTTGTTTCTTAATTTTTTATTTTTCAGACTTTCATTTTCAGTTTACTTACCCAAACCTATAGTAGATAAACTTTTCTAGAATGGTATTAATTCATATTTGATCTTGTATTTGGTAATGATTTTGAATAATGTTATTTTCATATGGAGACATTTTTTATTAACACAAGAACTAATAATTTTATAATGTTTACTGGTAATTATAAAATTCCATATATTTAAGTATCTAACTTTACCAAATAAGAAAATAATGATTTTTGGTATAATTTTATAGTCATAAACACCTTTTTATGCTCTATTCATAGGAATATATAAAAATTATTATTATTGATGATAATTATGTGGTATATAGAAAAAGTTATAAATTACTCATTTTGGAACTTCAAAAGTGCATGAAACTAAAAGAGTAGTCATGAGAACAGACTATCAATATTTGGATTTATTACCTAGTGAATATATAGCTTATATTCATTATATATTCATGAATATCATAAATATTCTATAGTCACTTTTATAAAAGGAATTATCTAATAATCATCTTGTTGAGAAAATCATAGAAATTTTACCAAAATAGTGAGAATTTAAAAGAACTTTTATTGATGACACTAAGAATATCATCAAGATAAGTCTTTATGATCTTATTGGTACTCTTATACAATATGAAAATCATTTGAAAATAGATAATAAAAAATAGAAAAATAATAATGGAGTTTATTTTATAAATACTAGAACTTTAAATATCATGGATTTTAAACCAAGTTCATTTAGAAGAAGTTCAAGAATAATTTCAAAAACTAGTGAAAGAGAACCTACCAAATGTGAACTTTCAAATATGGAAATGATTATGTTTAATAATTATAATTTAAAAATATATTATCTAAAATATATTATTGAAAAAAATGAAATGTCAAAAAAGAAGGATTCTATAGAACCTAATTTATATGAATGTAGAAAACTAGGTTATATTTGACTAAATTGCCTTGAGCTAAATAGAAAAGACAAAAGGTCTTCAAAAAAATATTCTAAGAAGAAAATAAAAAAAAATCCATAGGAACATGAAGTGAAATAAAATGTGATACTACTTCATATAGTTTATCAAGAAAATTTTATAATAGTATAATAATGACTAGATTCAATGAAAATTCAGAAGAAGAAAAAATTTAATGGTAAGGCTCACTAGTAAATCACTTTAAAATTTGATTATAAGTGTTTTTATGCTTATAAAAAATATATTAATGATGAGAATTAATCTAGTTCAGATGATGATAAAATATATCATGATACTCTTGAATAAATTAAATCTTATGTTGTTAAATTTGAAAAAATGTATCAAAAGTAGTATAAAAAATATATTAATCTTAAGGATGAAACCATTGAATGAAAATTTAATCTTTTTAAGGTTGAGGATAAGCTCATAGAGATAAGAAATGAAAATAAAAATCTTATTTTCAATTTGGATAAGTTAAAGGAAAAAATTTACAAAATTTTCTAACCAATATTAAAGGAAATTGTAAAGTTAAAACACAAAAATTTCATCTTAATAAAGATGAACAAAAGATGAAAAATAATAAATATAAGTAAAAAGTGTAACATTTTTTCAAGATAATAATTAAATATTTAAATTAAATTCTGAAATTAAGATCCTAAAGACGTTTTTGACTAATTTTACCTCTCTAAGAAAATAATTCAAGAAGATGTATTGTAAAATCAGATCAAATAAAACTACATCCATATTAGGAACAAAAAACAGAGGAATTTTAGCTTACTGATCAAATTATTTCATACCAAGTAGAGAGCCTTTCTATAATTTATTTCAATGAGGAAATTAGAGGAACAATTTTTCACTTAATAAAGTTTAATATTTTAGATATCATAGAACTTTTATTTCATCATAATTTTTTTCTTATGAACACAAAAGGTCTACTAAAATCTAGGTTTTGAAAATATAGTTTACAAATAATTCTAGACCTAAAAAGGTCTATCTTCAAAATAAATAAATCTGAATTTATGAGAGTGTTGGGCACCGGCATCAAAAAATTTAACACCAGTTCCCTGGTATTCCTTTTTACATTTACCAAAACCATATATTTTTATGTGTTTCAAGTTTTATATAGTTTCATTATTTTAAGTTTTACTAAACATATTTCATTTATTCCTTTTATTTAGGAGGAGTATTTGTTTTTATTTTTGGCTAACTTCTTAAGATGTTTACTTTGAAATTGTGAATTTTTTAATCTATTTTTAATAAATCTATTTATTTAATGATTTAATGGAATTTTAATGTCATTAAATTTTCATAGAACTCTTAATCTATTAGTAACTTATAAATTCTTTAAAAACTAAATAATAGGGATTTTGAAAATTAATTATTCTTTAAAAATTTAATTTTGACATCATGTGTTTTGGAAGGATTCATTTTAAGAAATTGGATCTTGGAAAAATGATGATGACTCTCCATATTCTCTAATGACCTATATAAAGAGGTGGGCCTAAATTTGGTTGGAAACATTTAGTTTGTCACTATTTAAAAGCTTCATCATATTTTTAGAGTTTACTATTCATTTACTATTTTCTTTTATTTTTAGATATTATAGTTGATTTACTATTCACTATGGTATCTTTCAGTGACTTGACAATGAGAAAAATTATATGGGAAATAAGGATAGACATCGAGATTTTCAAAAATTATAGTTTTATGTTAAAAAATGTGATGTAATTTCAAGGATGGAAATATATTATTTTTCTAAGGGGAGAACATGAAGACCACAAATTATGTTACCCTTTTTTGATTAGATAATCTTAGAGTATAGTGAAATTTTCAAAAAAAAATTGGAATCATGTATATACCATTTGTAATTTTTTATACAAGTTTACTATTTTGATTGAAAAAATTACATAATTTATATAAATTCCACTAGATCATGAGTCCTTATTTGTGTCTCACAAATTATCATAAGTACATTGAAGTTTTAAAAGAATTGATGCTGAGAAGATAGTTTTTTTATTGATGTCAGAGCTCACAATATCGAACACTTACTATTTAATGTTTTAATTGTTTTTTATTGGATCCATTCCTTTTAACTTCAATGAAAATTTTATAATGATTCCATCAAAAATCAATATATATATATCTATTTTAATTTTTTTTAACTTTAAAATTTTGAATTTTGTTAAATTTATCTAGACCTACATATACGTGATATGAAATATTATGATCATGTTGAAAGATCTTATTTTTATTCAGATGTTTAATAAAGTTTTATTCAGGCTTTTAAAATAAGAAAATATTGATAATGAATATCATTCTTAAAAAATTAAAGAAAATTTGATTAATGTTGAGACTATTTTGAGAAGGAGGTTGATATTTGATCAGAAAAAGAAAATTTTTGTTGAGAAATAATAAATTTTAACCTCAATGGAAGTTCAATTATCCAATAAGGTTAATGAAATAGTTGATGGTATAGAAACCCTGAAAGAGAAAAAGGATAGAATCATATTCTCTTGTTTCTATTGACACGCCCTTGAATAAAAACAAAAAGTTAAATTTTTCTAAAATTATAGTTCAAACAAATGAAAATCCTTCTAGAAGGAATATTTTCACTTCATAATAATAATTATAAGTGATTATTGATAAACATAGTGGTTTTTGTGAAGAATTGGTTGAAAATATATATAAATAAAAAATAAGATAGAGTAGTTGGGAATTCATATTTTGGGCTTGATAAGGCTAAGGCAATGGCTTTTAGAGAAGAATTTTATCAGAATATTATAGAAGATAAGAAGAAAAAGAAGAATTATTTGAAGTTAAAGCAATCTCAAATTTCTAGGGCCATTATACATTCAATTATTATCAAAGAAAAGGTTGTTAAATAATAATCCCTTAAGAGTAAATTGAACTTTGAAGGGAAAGAGAAGTAGATTACACCAGTTCATGAGAAATATTCATCCCTTTCTTCACCTTATCAAGAAGTTAGTGAATGTGATACAACCATTATTTTAGATACTATTGAACCCACTAAAAAGGTTATTCCACCATAAGATCAACCTTTAAAAGTTAATCTTGAAAAACTGTTAGAATATATTCCTAACAACACTATTGAAGTTGCGGTCACACTAGTAGAATTTATTTCAAAAGAAGTTGAAAAGGTTGATTAAGTACTGGTAAGAAAATCTATTATTGAAGATATATACCCTTTAAAATCTTCAATTCATAAATTTTACATTGTTAGTTCATCTCCTTCAAAATAATTATCTCATAAATCTAATTCATTAGAAAAAGATCAAGTTCTTAATAATCAGAACCATCTGAGAGGAAAACAAATAATTGAAATGAAGTTACTAAATATCCCATTGATATTGATAATTATACTTCATAAAAAGTTAAAGAACCAGTATTTTAATATATCATTTCCATAGAAAAATATAAGAAAGAGTAAATATCTAAAATTTCATGAAAAGTTAAAACTTTTGTCACAACTCGATCTTTTGATTGAAATATTGACTCGGTTCTTGACATAAAAAAGAAAATGAAAATTTTTATCGATATAATATTTGATCTCAATGAAAAGTTAAGTCTAAAGTAAAATATAATGAATTATTCTCAAAATTAAAAATGGTATAAGTAGTTGATAGATTATGTAGTTACGGTAAAGGTAGATCTAAAAATAGTCAAAGAATTTAGTGATTTACATGACCATAAGTTAAGTAATTTTAACAAGTATATAAAATCCCAAGATAGGTACATCAATTCTATTTATGAGAATATTTTTTTCCTAAATCATAATTTTTATACACTTTATAAAATATTAAAGTATATAAAATATTTTTTACAAGGATATTGGAGATAAGGTTAATTATATTTCTATATCTATTGAAAATTTAAAGAATCTAGAAGTAGTTTAGAATCAATAAGAAGTTGATCAAAGTTAAAAAATTTAGAAGAATCATAAAAAACATGAAGATCAAAATCATAAGATTATTTTTCTATAAGAAAAAATTATTGAGTAGGATCAATTTTTGAATTCATGAAAAGTTATATTTTCTAAGAAGTATCTGAATTTGATCAAAAGTTCAAAGTTTATGATGAGAATAAATCTGCGCAATAGAAATATATTAAGAATCTTATGAACATTATTGAGAAATAAATTAAGAATTATTTATTTTCAAATTTCTATTTGCTTTAAATTTTATATCCTAAACAATTTTTAGTTTCTTTAATGGATTTTTTTAAAATGCCTTAATTTTCTATGAATAAAATTTACTTGAAGAATTTTTTTCAAGAAAAAATTATTTCAATAAATTTTCATTCCTATTTTAAGGTGAAAATTTTATTTTTTAAAATCTCAAAGGGGGGGAAGATTTAAGAAAAAATAACTTTTCAAATGTTTTATTTACCATATTTATTATTTTTTATATAGGGGGAGAAGTTTTTAGGAGAGAAAAATATATAATTTTTATTTTTTACAAAGGGGGAGACTTATATTATTTTCATCAAAATCTGTAGACATCATTAGGTAGTTTCTCTTAAAAATTAAAAATGACTTGATTTTTTCTTATGTGTTTGTGTTTTTTAAAAAGGGGGATATTTTTTATTCAAAGACTTGATTTACTCTTTGATTTGAAAATAAAAATACACTTCAATAAGTATATGATTTATCTTTAGTTTTTTGTTTCTATTTTTTGTGTAGAATATAAAACTATTTGAGTAAAATTTTGATAACCTAAGGTTGTATGAAATATAAATGGTCTAAGGATTTATAAAAATTAGATGATATTAGGAATTTTAAAATAGAAATGGCCTAAGGTTTTGTTATCTATATATGTAAATTAGATTATTTAAATCAATCAAAGGATTATTATAGTAGTTCTAAAAAACCTCATCAGTAGATGTGGTGAGATGATGAGTCTATAAAAATAAGAACATTAAAGTACTACTAATTTGATTACAACTAACTTTGAGATGTAGGTAATATGACTATTGGAGGATATCATATAAATTGATCTCACCTCATGGATCAAAAATATATTTTACCTAATATTACAACTCCAATAAATTTGTAATTGCATGAAATATTCGTCAACCTATTGCTAGCGTACTTCTGATTATTTTATTTCTGAGTGTTTTCTAAGATCTTCTGATTGTGAGGATTAATTAAAAAATATTTCTTATAGTAATTTTTGTATATTAAGATACTAGTCTTAGTAGTGGGATCACCCAGCTATCAATCATAGTGGTAGGAGAATCAAGTTTCTAGTTTTAGAAGTGGGGAATTAATAATTGGGTTAATTGAGGGATTCCTAAGTAAGGAATACATATGTAATCTTTAGGCTTAAAGAATTGGATATTTTCAATAGGCCAACAATTGAGGATATCATGAAAATGGTTTATGTTTCCCTATTAAATTTGGGTTAAAATGAAGTTTTAAATAATATACTTTAGGGTTAATTAATTGATTAATCCAAGATTCACATTTTATTAAATTTTTATGTGATTATATTGTCTTAGATAGTTATTAATACTCATTATTTTGTTTTTCTATGTAATTGTTAATTTCATATGTATTTCTAAAATATTTATTTTTTTAATTCTATTTTTACTTTGATTTTACTCTGATTTATTATGGGTATATAGATAGTTAGTATTACCAATAGTATTTTTATTTAGGGAGGATGTAAATTGTAAGTTGTTTTTAAACTTCAATTCACCCCCACCCCTTGTAAGTTTTCCTTTTCATTTTATGATCCTATGGTAATTACCATGAGATGATGATCATTCAACCCTTTCTTTCCTCCAATAGATCCTCTGAGCCTATGTGTAACACCCCAAGACTTTACAATTCTAAATAAACTTAACTTTATTAATTTCTTTATTTATATGCAACACTGTTTTAATATTATGCTCCACACAACAATAAGTTGGCTTGCATTACACGCAAGACCCAGTTTTACAGAACTACAGTATATTAATAAAATATTATTATTTAATATAATATATAACCTAACCATTAAATTAGTGATTATAAATAGTATTAAACAAATTTTTAATTTTATTCCATATAATTATAACATTCATCTTATGTGTTTCCTAGACATGATATAAGAAAAAATTCAATTTTTTGGATAAAAGAAATATTTTTCAAAAAAATGCAGTTTTGTCACCTTTTAATGGAGAACCCATTTTAAATCCAATATTTGAAACTTTTATACATTCAATTTGACAAAATAATTTTCTTATTTTTAATTGGGACATTAAAATTTACTTTGGATAAATTTTTAGTGTTGTCTAATAACTTTCATATTTTAATAAATAGTGAAAAATACTACATTTTAATTCAAAACTACTTTTTCATCTAATTTATTTATAATGTTATATTATCCTTTTATTTGGTTTTACAATCTAATTTTATTAATTTTTATCATGTAAAACAATTTTTATTCTTGTAAAAATTTTCACATTTAAATTTGATATAAACACATGTCAATCTTTTAATGGTTTTTACTTTTAAAAAACTTGTTTTCTCATTTAATCAACAGGGGTTGATTTTAAATTAATTACTGAAAATTATATGTTTTAAATTTTGAAAAATGGATTCCATATTTGGAATCAGTGGGTCTAAATTATTTTAATAGGTTACTTTTTTTTGGATATTATGAATAGTAACTTTAGTAATTTTTTTATTATCACAGTTAAGGGTAAATAATTTAATTAAAGGTGAAACTAATACTATAAAATTATCCTAAAACCTGTAAAAATCCTATTTTATGACTAAATTATACCCTTATCACCTATATTTTTGAAATAGAATCATTTAATAGACCCTTTTCCATGAATATGACATGAATATTATTAAAATTAATGAATGTGACAAAATATCACACTCTCATTTCTTATAAGTATAATAATTTTAATATAGAGATATAAATGAGACAAAATAGATTATAAATAGTCTCTATAAATCTAAAATAATTAAATTAATCATAGAAATTTATTTATATTTTTTAGAGATTAAATAATTACCATTAATGATGACACAATAGTGATGCATAAATTATTTTATTAAAAGAAATATCAAATAAATGATATTAAAAATATTAAACTAAATATAATTTGACTTAATTAATGACATAAAATAATTTTATAAATAACATATACAAGTTAGTGATATATTTTAATTATTTTTTTGAATTTATCATGTAGGTTTGATATTTTTTTAAAATGAAAATATTGAATAGTATCAAAATTTACATAAATGATACTTTAAAATAAATAATATTTTATTAAATGTTATAAAATTAATAAAAATATAATTTTTAACCATATAACTAGTATAATTTTAAAGATATCATAAATTATCCAATTGAGATTATTTTTTCATTTTATAGTAACTATATTAACCCTATATTATAAAAAGACAAGTAAACATGGTAAGAGTTAAACTATTTAACTAAGGGTTAAATCCAAAAGATAAGGTTAATTTTGTTACCTAAACTAGTATAAAAATCATTGTTTGAGATGATTTAGACCCATACTCATATTATCCTCAAATAACTCACTTTTTAGCTATTCAAAACTAAAAATGAATTTATTATAAATTAATAGTTTTAGAGTTTCCAAAAGTGCCCCTCCCCTCTCTTATTAAAGGGCACCCTTCCTTCTCATTTATTCACGACTCTAAATCCCTTTTATAGGCTAAAACCTACCCAATTATCCTCAAAAATTCCTTCAATTCATTATATATTCCATATTTTTTCATAAATCCAGTCTAAGGAGTCCTTTTGTGCAAATCAAAAGGAGACACTCAAAGAAGAGGTAATTATTTTACCAATTCAATTCAATTTCTTTTCTTCTTATAATTCCTATTTATATTTTTTTCCATAAAAAAATTAGAAAATACAGTATAAAACATATATTTATATGTTATTATAATCACAGGACAACCATATTCCTCATTTTATCCATCCTATGAATAACAATATCATCATGTGTGTGTACGTTCGGCTTACTATCTCCACGCCATGGTGTAATTTGTTATTCAACACTAATTTATTGTGATGGATATGATGATGAGTATAATGGATATAAATAATGAATATAACATGATAATAATTCTTTATAATTAATATATCATCCAATTCTATACCATTTAACCATCAAGGGAATGATATCATCGCTCGTGCGTACATATGGTCTACCGTCTCCATGACGCGGTGAGATTAATTCTCCACGTTAACCATTCAAGAATGATTATAAAATTTATATGATGAGTGAAAATTAAAATTATGAACTTAATATCATTATTTTTATGAATAAAATACATCCTATGCATAACAAACATGACTTATATGAAAAAACATGAATGGTATAATGAAGCAGTTAACACCCAAAACAATAGTAATACTAAATTAATATTAACAAAATAATATAAGAGGGTCATATATAATATCATAAATATGGATATGGTTCTGTTATAATTTAATAATATACTTTAATCATTATATATGAGGTTAAAACACCCTCTACTAAAGGAATATACAAGGTAAGGGTTAATTCTATAATCTCATTATTATCCGAGATTATTTATACGTAAGTATCTACTGAGATATCTTTATTATCCATGTCCATATTTCTTAAAATGTATTTAAAACTATTATCAAAAAAATTAAATACATTTTTACCCATGTTTGACTTTTTATATAAAATTTCTTAAAAGGAATATTTCCATCATTTTCTAAATGAGGTACTTTATGGCCTTTTCAACAGATTAAGGAAAGAATTTTTTTTTAACTTATACGGTGCGAGTGTCTATTTTTATCCATTATGACACCTTAACATTCTGAAGTTTCCCTTACAAGATTACAAGTTTGTTTTCAAAAGAAATGTTTCCTTTTATAATTTTTAATACTTTTAAATGAATTTAAAATTAAAAAAGTGATATTCCTTTCAAAGAGTTTTAATGGTTTTATTAGATTATTTTCATCTATGTCAACATCCTTTGTTGGATTTTATGTTTAATTGAGGTTGATTTATTATGATACAATCTTTCATATTATATTAAAGGGTTTATGATATGTTTTATTGTGGATGTTCTATTTTGATATTATTCATAGCAAATGGTTTAAGAATTGACATTTCATATACTAGTTTTAATACGAATGTTTATGTTGGTTATGTTTTACCCCTTCCATAAGAGGAATGCATTAGACATTGTATGTGTCATGTGGGGCCCGTTATATCCTCTCGATGCATCGAAAGGTCTCATGAGACAATTATGTTTGGGTTTTGGTTAATTTATTACCCAATTATGTATGGTGTCTTGGCCGAAGCCTTAATGATATGTTTAAGATGTCCCGCATTATACATTCCCTCTTTATGAGCTTAGTTATTACATGTGATTATTCTAATATTAGAACATTCATGTGCATGTTTAAATGGTAATAGTTGATTTATTATTTCCATTTCATACTAAAGATTATGTTTAAAATTACTGTTTTTTTATTATACATCCTTTCATAAAAGTTTATGCTTATTAAGATAGCTTATGCTGAATTAATTAACCTTACTAAGCTTCTGAGATCACACCTTTCTTGTGTTTTATTTTCCCAGGATGCTAAGAAGTGTATTATAATTGATATGTAGGATTAAGATAGGTGAATAATGTAATTATCAAAGAATTATCTATGTTATATATTATTAATTGTAATGAAAAGTTCATGTATGTAATCTATTTTCTAAGATTGTTAAACCGATCAGTCTTTTGAGATTTGATTCCTTATAATCATGCTAATGTATTAAAATAATTCACCGACTCCGAGCTTTTGGGGTCGAGATGTTACAATTCATATCAGAGGAATTTTAGCAACATACTTGGAAATTAGATTCAGAAAACATAGATTATGGATCATAACCTTAAGATAAAATTTAAGGATAAGTGTAGAGGAATGTCCTAAAATTTTGGTAATGTAGATATTATGTGGGTATTCTTAGAATATTAATTCCTATCTAGATACTATAAGTGGTCATGGTTCTAGAATAGATGTACCAAGGATAAATAACTCCAAAAAGGTGTTTTGGGTTTGACTCGGGGTAACCTGGTACATGACAATGGGCCTTACTATGTACTTGGTTTGACACTCCTCGGAGATATGCTTAGGATAATTCACATTTTATTTACCTACCATTATGAAGGATTTAAAAGTAATGATGCCCCCAAAGTTACTAAAGTTTATGATTTTATGATTTGTGATGCATAAATTTATATTATGTGCTATACCATATTTATATTTATACAAAGCACATAACTTTATAAGTTAATACAGTATATTCTATCTTACAGAAATGGTGCATAGAAAAAGGAATGTGAACTCCACCAATGAACATGATCCAAAGAGTAATAATGATCATATCTTTCATGGTATTAATCCAACATTTTGAAAGGAAATATTCTCCCATGTATTCTCATAATATGAGGAAATAGTGTCATATGTTAATAAGATTAGTAAATAATCCTATGAGTCTTATGGATTTTAAGGGAAGTAAGAGAAGAAGCGGGTGGTAGAGAAAAATATGGATAAAGGGAAGAAGGGAAAGAAGTATTTTCCCACATATGATAACTATGGAAAGAATCGCCCTGGTAAATACTTGAATGGAATGAGATTTTGTTATAAGGTTAGAGAAAAAGGACACCAAGTTCATGATTGAAAGGGTAAGAAAAAGGTCTCTAATGTACGATTCTTTAACTGCAAGGAGATGGGACACTATACAAATCAATGTCCCAATCATTAAATGAATATACCCCTCATAATGTTATTGGATAATGATTAAGTTATGATACTTCTGCAAATAAAGAGGAATGGTTAATATGCATATTCAAGAATTATTTTATTTGAATATTTTATAAGTATTGTGAAGTATATAAGGATTGTACTATAGTACTATTTTATTAAGGATTCGAGATTGTATGGTACCAAGTAAAGTGACATAGTTTCAAGTTAATTTTTTTGTAAAATATATAGTAGAGGGAAATATAACGCATAATATGTTTCTGATACTGAGATAATGATGTTGTAATAAAGAGATGATTGATTTGGATAAAGTAAATTGGATATTATTGACTACCTTTGAACTGATTAATGGTTTGTTTATTCCATCATTATTGGAGTTTAAAATATTTTTGGATTTAAGGAGTATATCCAAAAATTTTATGTTTTACGTAAGGAATAAGGAATAATGAACATATTCAATAAGGTTTTATGGTAATTTAGGTTATTACCATATTTTAAGAGAATACATGATGAACATATTCACATGTTTCGTATGTGGAAAAAAAGGATATGCATTATGTTATATTGATTTTATAAATTTAGTAATCTTCCTTATAAATTTTTGGAATTTGATTTTGGACAGAAGTATTTTGGATAAGTCTAAAGGTTGAATGGATTAAGTTGAATATTGGATATTATTTTTGTAAGATTAAAAAAATTCTTAAGTTTATTTTTGGAATGTTAAAATAATATAGTTTTAAGAAAAATGACAACCCTGGGTCAGACAACAACCTATCGTGCCGGAAAACACTGTGGGAATTGAACCCACGACTAAAGTGTGACAAGGCTTTATCACTTACCACTGGCCTACAGGAAGTCCCTAGTTAATAGAATATAGTTTTATTTATTTAAATGGTATATGTACATTTTCAAAACCCTATACGATTAATATAAATAGAATATTTTGAATTTTATTATCTTTTTAAGAGAAATATGAGTTTTGGTAGGAATTATTTAAAGGATAAAACTCTACTTGTCAAGTAAATATTCTTCCTTGTGTTCTTAGTCTATGAAGTAAATTAATTCTTGAACTATGGGGAAAGGATATTGAAACAAAAAAAATTATACTAGTAATTTTTCCAATGAATCAAATGGTCCCTTAGGTCATCGTATATTTAGAGCTTTGTGATTGTTAACTTTCTCCTCATCATGTTCTCTACCACTCTCAATTAGAACATGATGATTAGATTTTTTTTCATGTCCATGTTTTCCTACATGGAACCCTTGTATGTGTTATTTTTTGTAACCTTAACACTTCCCTTTATTTATTTTAAAGTGGGTCTCATTAATCATTTTTCTAAGGTGGGATTTTAACAAAGTTATTTTGAAATGTCAAACCCCTAGTTTTTGATCCCGAGTTTAAATTGCTAGGGCGCAATTTATTGAAGGGGGGAGAATGTAACACCCCAAGACTGTACAATTCTGAATAAACATGATTTTATTTCTTACTTTATTTATACACAACACCATGTTAATCTAACGCTCAACATAATAATGAGTTATCTTGCATTACACACAAGACCTAGTTTTACCGAACAACAATATATTAATAAAATATTATTATTTAATGTATTATATAACCTAGACGTTAAATTAGTGGTCATGAATAGTATTAAGTAAATTTTTAATTTTATTACATATAATTATAACATTAATCTTATGTGTTTATTATACATGATATAAGAGAAATTCAATTTTTCGAATAAAAGAAGTATTTTTCAAAAAAATGAAGTTTTGTCGCCTTTTAATGGAGTACCCATTTTAAATCCAATATTTGATACTTTTATATATTAAATTTGAATAAATAAACTTCTTATTTGTAATAGGGACATCAAAATTTACTTTGGATAAATTTTTGGGGTTTTCTTATAACTTTCATATTTTAATGAATAGTGAAAAATACTACATTTTAATTCAAAACTACTTTATCGTCAAATTTATTTATATTTTTAGATTATCCTTTAAATTGGTTTTAAAGTCTAATTATATTAATTTTTTATCATTTAATCTAATTTTGGTCATTTAAAATAATTTCACATTGAAATTTGATATAAACACATGTCAATCTTTTGATGGTTTTTACTTTTAAAAAACTCGTTATCTCATTTTGTCAATAGAGAATAATTTTAAATTAATTACTAAAACATCTGTATTTTAAATTTTGAAAATATATATTCTATATTTTGAATAATTAGGTCCAAATTATGTTAATAGGTTACTTTTTTGATATTATGAATAGAAACTTTAGTGATTTTTTTATTACCACGGTTAAGGGTAAATCGGGTAATTAAAGGTAAAAATAATTTTGTAAAATTACCCTAAAACCTATAAAAATCATATTTTATGACTAAATTAGACCGTTATCACCTATTTTTTTAAATTTAATCATTTAATGGACCCTTTTCCATGAATATGACATGAATATTATTAAAATTAATGAGTGTGACAAAATATCACACTCTCGTTTCTTATAAGTATAATAATTTTAATATAGAGATATATAGGAAATAAAATCAATTATAAATAGTATTTTGAAATATAAAATAATTAAATACATCATAAAAATTTATTTTTAATTTTTAGATATTAAATAATTACCATTAATGATGGAAAAATAGTGATGAAGAAATTATTTTATTAATAGAAATATCAAATAAATGATATTAAAAATATTAAAATAAATATAATTTGAATTAACTAATGACATAGAAAAATTATATATAACATATAAATGTTATTGAAATATTGTAAGTATTGGTTCAAAATTATCATATTGGTTTGATATTTTTTTAAATGAAAATATTGAATAGTATCAAAATTGATATAAATGATACTTTAAAATAAATAATATTTTATTAAATGTTATAAAATTCATAAAAAATTATGGTTAAAAAAATAACTAGTATAATGTTAAATATATCATAAATTATTCAATTTGGGTTATTTTGGAATTTTATAGTAACTATATTAACCCTGTATTATAAAAAGACAAGTAAACATGGTAAGAGTTAAACTGTTTAACTAAGGGTTAAATCCAAAAGATAAGATTAATTATGTGACCTAAACTTGTCTAAAAATAATTTTTTTCAAGTATTTAGACTCATATTCATCTTATACTAAAAATAACTCACTTTTGTGCTATTTAAAACCAAAAATGAATTTATAATAAATTAATAGTTTTGGAGTTTCCAAAAATGCCCCTCTTTTCTCTTATAAAAGGGCACCCTTTCTTCTCTTTTATTCACACCTATAAATCCTTTTTTATCAGAAAAAACCTACCCAATTATCCTCAAAAATTATTTCAATTCATTCTAGAGGCCATAATTTGGGCATAAAGTCATCCTAATGAGTCATTTTATGCAAATCAAAAGGAGACACTTGAAGAAGAGGTAATTGTTTTACCAATTCAATTCAATTTATTTTCTTCTTCTATTTCATCTTTTTGTTTTGTTTAAATACCAAATTAATAAATACAATATCATAAATAAACTGATATTTTAATATAATCATGGTAAAACCATATTTTTCATTTTATCCATCCTATGAATAACAATATCCTCATCTGTGCATACGTACAACTTACCGTCTCCACGTCGTGGTGTAATTTGTTATTCAACACTAATTTATTATGATGGATATGATGATTAGTATAATGGATATAAATAATGAATATAAAATTATAATTATTCTTTATAATTGATATATCATCCAATTCGATACCATTTAACCATTAAGGGAATGATATCGTCACTCGTGCGTACATACGGCCTACCGTCTCCATAACGCTGTGAAATTCATTATCCAGGTTAACCATTCAAGAATGATTATAAAATTTATATGATGAGTAAAAATAAAAAATATGAACTAAATTTCATTTTGGATATGAATAAAATACATCCTATGTATAAAAAACATGACTTACATGAAAAAATAGGAATGGGAAAATGAAGCAATTAACAACTGAAATAATGGTATTACTAAAATAATATTAACAAAATGATATAACAGGATCATATATGATATCATAAATATTTATATGGTTATGTTATAATTTAATAACATAATTTGATCATTTTATAGGATTTTAACACATCCTCTACTAAAGGAATGTACAAGGTAAGAGTTAATTTCACAATCTCATTATTATCTGAGAATGTTTATGCGTAAGTATCTACTAAGACATCTTTATCATCCATGTCCATATTTCTTAAAATTCATTTCAAAATATTATCGATATTTTTTTAGAGACATTTTTACCCATGATTTACTTTTTATATAAAACTTCTTGAAAGAAATCATTCTCTCGCTTTCCAAATGAGGTACTTTATAACCTTTTTGAAAAAATAATGAAATAATATTTTTTTAACCTATATGGCGTGAGTGACTATTTTTCACCATTATAATGCCTTAACATTATGAAGTTACCCTTACAATATTATAAGTTTTTTTTCAAAACAAATTTTTCATTTTATAATTGTGCAGGCTTTTATATTAATTTCAAAGTAAAAAAGGGGATATTTTTCTCAAAGAGTTTTAATGATTTTATTAGATTATTTTCATCTATGTCAACATACTTTGTTGTATTTTATGTTTAATTGGGGTTAATTTATTATAAAATAATTTTACATATTTTATTGAAGGTTTTATGATATTTTTTACTATGTATGTTCTATTTTGAAACCATTCATAGCTTATGGTTTAAGTATTGACATTTTTTATGCTAGTTTTAATACGAATATTTATGTTGGTTATGTTTTACCCCTTTTATAAGAGGAATGAATTAAACTTTTTAAGTGTCAGACGGGGACCACTATAGCCTCTCTATGAATCGGTAGGTCTCATGAGAAAATTATGTTTGGATTTTGGCTAATTTATTACTCAATTATGTATGGTGTCTTATCTGAATCCTTGACGGTATGTTTAAGATGTCCCGCATTATGCATTCCCTATTTATGAGATTAGTTATTACATATGATTATTAGACTAGTATAATATCCATGTGTATGTTTATATGGCAATATTTTATTTTTTATTTCCATAGTATACTAAATATTATGTTTAAAAGGATTGGGTTTTATTATACATCTTGCCTTAAAAGTTTATGCTTATTATGATAGCTTTCGCTGGATTATTTACCATTACTGATCATATGAGATCACCCCTTTCTTATGTTTCATTTGCCATAGGATGTGAAGATTAACATTATTAATGACTTATAGGAATGAGTAAATGGAATAATAATTTTTTTCAAATGAATTTCTATGTTGTCTTCCATTTCAAGATGTAATATAAAACTTATGTTTGTATCTAGTATTTCCAAGGCTGCTAAGATGATAAATCCTTTAATATTTTATTTATTATGATCATGCCAATGTAATAAAATAATTCACTAACTCTATGAATCTAGGGTCAGGGCATTACACTATGTTATCTCTTCTTCTTCCTTATTTATTTTGAGAGGAACTATCTTGTTGTGGGGTGAAGGACAGTACCACCTATGTGATGGGTGAATAATATCATCCTATGGATACACCATGGAGGGAGGAGTTTTTTTTTTCTTCTATTTAGGTTTCTTTATCAATCATATTATTGAATATTGATGTGTAAATTTTCATTAGCATAAGGTACACATAATTTTTTCATCTTTTATTTTTACATGGTTTTGGGTTTCATGCATGGTGATATTAGGTTTATGGTGTCTTATTACTTACACTTCTTAGATTAAGTATTAATCTATCCTTAAACCTATCATCCCTTCACAATAATTTCTCCTTTTAAATTCTATCACTTTTTAAAAAAATTAAAAGTAATGGGTGATGGAAAATAACCAAGAAAATTTATATAGATTTTGGGATAAAATTCACTCCTTAAAACACTCTTGGGTGCTGTAATGAATCCTTCTTTAGGGTATTTTTAAATATTCTCATTTATCTTTATTTGAAATATATTCCAATGAAATATCACCATGATTCACCTTATCCTTTATGAAGTGGTGCTTGATGTCAATATTATTTGACCTTGAATGTTGCACTAGATTCTTTTATAGGTTTATTACACTTTATTTGTCATGACCATTCACCAATGGGTATGAAATATCTACACTCATTTCTTTAATTTATGACTTCATACAATTCATTTGTGTTATTTCCTGATAAATCTCAATATATTCAACTTTATTTTAGAAAAGAGTGAAAAAAAATTCATCTTAGAATGACAAGAAATACACTTTCCACTAATAAATAAGGAACCTCTAAAAGTGGACTTTAATTCACTAACATCTCTTGTCCAATCTAAAATAGTACAGTCATAATGATAAAATGATATACCTTTTTCATACCTTAATCCATAATCCATATTTCCTTTAATATAGTTCAAGATCCATTTCACTATTGTAAGATGAAACTCTTTAGGATTGATTTGGAATTATTCATAAAGTAAAATAAAAAATATGTTGTCTAATCTAGATGTTTTCAAATATAGTAGGATATCAATTAACCTTTAGAACTATATTTTATTCACACTCTTTCCTTCTTCATCAATTCATAACTTGGTCACATGTACAATATTGGTAGAGACCTCTCTTGATTCTTCTATATGAAATTTCTTTAATAAATCATTATCGTAGTTATCTTGTGAAAGAAAAATAGATCCTACTATGTTAGTGACTTGAAAACCCAAGAAGAATGTCATCTCACCAATAATTTACATTATTAATTTTTTCTTAATTTGGGAAATAAATTCCTCACAAGTATTATCTTAATTTCTAGAAGGAATTATGTCATCAACACACATAATCACTATGAGTAAATTTGTGTCATCTCCAATGACATAGAGATTAGAATCTACCTTGAATTTCTTGAATTTCATGATCCTTAGGATATTTTCCATCTTCTAATACCACACTTAGGGTTATTTTTTCAACCCATACAAGGTCTTCTTCAAATTGGAAACTCCAAAACCATCACTATAAAGAATAAACCCTTTTGTTTGTTTAATGTAAACCTATTTCTGAAGTTCATCATTAAGAAAATATAATTTCCCTTATATTTTAAAAACATTTAATTTCATTAAACACATATTTCAATAAATATTTGAATTATTTCAAGACATATTACTAGAGAAAAGGTCTCATAAAAAACAATACCCATAATCAGATAGTATCCCTTACAAACAAGATAGGATTTGTTTCATGCTACTTCTCCTTTATCATTGATTTTATTCTAGAAAATCTACTTTTTCCTGATCACATTATTATTTTTAGGACATGGAACCAAATTTCCAATGATGTTATTATCAATTTTATTCCAATATTCTTACAATGTGGCAATTAAATCCTTATTTTGAAAATTTTATTTAACACTCTTCATAATAACTTATGAAAGAAAGTCAGTATGATTGGAATTCCTCAAACACCTATAGGTTTAAAAACATTTTCTGTTATCTCCAATGATTTTAATAGATTATAAATGATTAATAAGTATTTATAACTTAGTTTCTCCTTTCCTGAGTTCTTCCTCATTCCTTGATATTTTATAATATTCATAGGAGTTTTAAAAAATTTCTTGTGCATCTAGAATAATCACATGTTTTATAATGTATTATTTGAGGGATTCATCAATGTTATCATCAATGGGAAATGTTTTTCATAAATTTTTTTTATTTTCCAACACAATTATATAAAATATAAAAATTACCTTTATTAGATTCTTATTATAACATCAGTAACTTCTTCCATTAGGTGTGTATCCAAGAAATATGCCTTCATTAGATCTCTCATCAAACTTATCTAAATTTTTACCATTAATATTGATATAACAAGGTTTGTTTAATACCCTCAAGCTTCTAGATCATGGATTATTGAAAAAATATAACTCATAATAAATATCAGTTGAGTCTATATAGAGTAAGAATTAATTAATAATATAGAAATACATAGTTTTGAATTGTATCTAAAATGATTTTGTAGTTCCATGCTCAGATAACATAGTTCTCCCCATTTCCACCATACTCCAATTCTTACGCTCAGCTATTCCATTTTTTCAGGTGTATATGGAGCACTATATTCATGAATTATTTTTTTTTCAATATATACATCTAAATATTCATTATTTCATTCAAATCCATTTTCAAATTAAAATATTTTGATAGCACATCCCATTTTATTTTCATTATTCCTTAAAAATTATTTTAATCTATAAAGATCTTGTGATTTACTTGACATAAAATAGACATGATTCATATGAGTAAAATCATCATCAAAATTCATAAAACATCCATCTCTATTGGTTGACTTAAAGATTTTTGGTAAGCACACATCTGAGTACACTAACTCAAGAGGTTTCTTTATCTTTATCCCCACCAACTTATAGCTCTTATTCACCATTTTCCCTTTATGAAATGTGTTATAAGTGTTGAACCTTTCACAATGTAGCTTTTGTATATTACTCAAAATATCATAATTGATTAAATTAACCGTATTATTTTTCACTAAACGGATAGGTATCATATTCCGTCATTAATTTTCCTCCTTTATGCCCATACAATAAGTATATTGATCACTTGAAACTTGAAATAGATCATCACTTGTTCATTTTACTTTTCATCAAAATTATGTCATCCTTAAACTTCCGTTATGACACATATATCCTTAAAAAATCATCTCATTATCACAATCATTAAACTAATTACCACTCAAGAGATTTTTCTTTATCCCATAAAAAAATATAACATCATTGGATTTCTTTTAACCAATCTTAGTGAATTTAACTCGTTTGATATTAAGTGATCCATCGTTACTGAAAGTAACACCTCCTATATCATACTTTTGGATATGTTTTAAGAAAAAAAATTCATACATGTGTGATGAGAAACCACTGTCAATTATCAAAGTATTCTCTCCATTTATATCTTTTTAAGAAACCTTAACCACTATTATATTCTCTTTATTATTCCTCCTCTTGATAGATTTGGAATTATTATTTTACTTTAGATGCTCTGGTGGAATTGTGAGATACTTATTGGTTTTTATACCCTAACACTAATTTTTTCCTTTTATTTTATTTATTTATTGATCTTTGAGCTTATTGTTGACTTTTGGGTTGATTTGGCAAGAAAAAGTAATGTTTTGTAGTTTGTGGGTAGTTTTTTGCCTCTGTGCATAGCTAATGTGCACTGTTTAAAGGAAATCGTGTGACTACCATTACACAGGGGTGTTTTTAGTTCATTTTTTTCTTAAAATATTAATTAAACATGCATGATGCACAATTTATTCCAAACTATATAAAACATATGGGAAATCATGAGGGATCTTGGTGTGTCTTGGTGTTGGAACACGGATTACACATAGTTAGTGGAAACCAAGTGATAAGAATATGAGTGTGTCTTTGATTTTAAAAGACATGTTTTTCATGGTTGTAACATGGATTACAAACCATTTGGTCAATCTATATGAGTGTAGTTTTTTCTATCTAGTGGAAGATGTGTGGTTTGTACACAGTTTAGTAAATTGTGTAGCCTAACCATGTGACTTTCTAGGTTTTCCTAAAACCTGAAATTCAAAATTTAACATCTTAAAAATAAAAACCCATTTGACCCACCCTTATCATCACTTAACTTATACACTCAGCAGATCCTATTGATTGACCCTTCAAGATCCTCCCTTTAAATTGTGAGGCTTCTTCTTCATATTTTGGTGGTTTCTACTTGGGTAAGCCCTTCTTCTTCCTGTCTTCTTCCTCTTTTCTTGTTATTTCTTATTCTTATATATAATGTTAATTTTGGTAGAAACATAGGAGTTTTTATGGTCCTAAAACCTTTTTCCTTTGATTCCCATGGTGCGTGGTTTGATTCTCGTTTCATGTTCATCCCATATCGAAAGTCTCACATCATTTTCACATTGTTGAGGTAGTGGTTTTGGTTTCTTTCCTTTCCTTTACACACCATAAAATGCTCAAAGATTTATAGAATCTTTTATTTTATTAAATTATTTGTAATATGGACTTTATAAATTTTTTTAGAAAGTTTCATAGGTTAAAGTTTTATTTATAATGGGGTTTTCCTAGGTTCCAATGCTATTATCTTTGGGTTAGAAGTATATGCATACTAGATGTTTGTTAAAATGACTAAGTTGAATTTTTAAAGGGATTTTTATGTTTTAATTAATTTTTATCCTTTAATAAAATTGTGAGAGTTGGTTTTCTCAATTGAAATGTGACTGGTTTAGTTTGTTTCCATTTTGAGAATCTTGATGGTTTTACTTAGAATTACTTACACTTTGGTGGGTGAATTTATTTATATCCTTTGGTTGTTTTCTATAGAACCCTATTAATTCACATACATATATGAATATTAATTCACACACATATATATGTTCATGAGTAAATATTTATTTATATTGGAATATATTTATGGAAAGTTCATAGAGTTCCCTTATTAAATCTTGGGTTCTCAAAATGTTTTCTCGGTTTCATTTTTTCCAAATATGGTTTTAAATAAATTTTTTCTAATATGTTTTTTAAAGGCATGTTTGGAACTTTAATAAATGGTTTGACATTTTCCTTGGGTTTTTAAATGAATTTTAAATAATGTAAACATGAATTATAAATCTATTATCGGTTTATAATGTAAAGGCTTGGTTGGTAACTTAAATGGTTTTCTTTGAATGTGTGTAATACCATAGAAGCCTTGTACTTTAAAGAGTGACTTCACATAGATGTGTCTAGGGAGGTGGTATAGGAAAGTGGGTTTGTATTTTATTGATACTTGATTGAGGTATTTTATGTAAATTTCACCTCACAACCCACTTTTATTGTCATCATGGGATCATAGGCATATTGTGAGGGACGAGAGATGTTTCTATCTAGTATAGATGAGGTATAATATATCCCTTATGGTGTTGAAGTCCATAGGGGGATGTGATATCGGTGAGGCTAGTTAAGAATAGTCATGTGGTTATATACTTGGGAACTTCATCGATAGGTCTATATGTGGTTCTAAACCGAGTATGTCTATAATCTCCTCATGGTATTTTTAAGAATTTATCATGATTATGTACACTTTAATGTTTTTAAAACTTAATTTTTTTGAATTCCTTTTTTTTCAATACTTTATAGTTATTTTATGTTATGCCTTTATTTTAACTCTTACATTGTATTCCTACTTTTATGAAAATGGTTTACTCATGCAGTGGAATCTCCCTATTTATTCTCTTTAAACTGATTTAGTGTGAGTTTCATGTTGTATTTTGAAATTGTAATTTATAAAATAATACTTTAAAAGAATGGTTTGATTAAAATTTTGAATGTTCCTATAAAAACATGGTCTAATTAAAAGGTTTGGTTTTTATAGAAAACTCAGGGTTGTTTTTTTCCAAATGATTAAAACTCACTTTCTACATTTATTTTGAAACTAGTGTTTATGGTATATTTTTTGAAATGAAATGCATGGACATTATGGTTCGTACCTACTGAGTTTTTTATTATCACACCCCACTTCTGTCAGTTGATATTGGTAGACTCGTGATGTTTTATAGGTTTGGGTTCTAGTTCTTGATAACTCTTGGATCGAGTCAATATTTTGTATGGATGGTGACCTTGTAAATCCTATGGAGGTGGTGTTGGGTATTATATATTTTATTTTGTTCCATGGTTATATTGGATATGTTGGAATCATGTATATAAATCTTGTTTCTATTTATTTTATTTATGATAAATTGGATGTTTATTTTTGATATTTCATGTTTTTTCTATTTTATTTTTCATTTATGGATATGCTTTTGTGCATGGACCTATGATGTATGGGTTTTCCATGTTAGACTTCCATGTGTAAGCCTATTATTTTAATTAATTTAGTGGGTGAAATCATCCCTAAAAAATTTTTCATAATGCCCATGTTTCTTGTTGTTGGCTCATTGGGATTGTTGATGCCCCTTGGGTATGTCATGGACTGGATTGAGTGCCCAGTGAAGTGGTTATCCTGGGTTGGCTCATGAAAAAATAGTATCAGAGTGCCTTTTTGTATTTGGGTGGTGATGGTATATTGTAGTAAGACTATTGAAACTTGATAAGTGGGTGTAGGAATAGATTCGTGAGATCATACTCATTCAGAGCCTTGAGTTACCATAGGAGGTTGTGTTTTGAATCATGGATTAAGTTTTTGGTATTCTATAATGTTTGATTGATTTATGTGTTTTGAGGGATGATAATTGGACTTAAACTAGTTTCACTCGATGAGAAATCGTAGCCTAACAAACCATGTGGAACCCAAGTACCTAGTTTGACAAGACTTTCAGTGGTAGTTTCACAATTCACACATAGTATGCTAAACCATAATTCCAAGTCATGTACAACTACTTGTCCCTCTTAAATGAATTTGGGTGTTATGTGATGTTATTAAACTGATTTTTTGGTTGGTATGTATTGATTTCAAAAAAATGATTTGGTCTGGAAATTAATAAGGAGGATTTTATGGTATACATTTGGTTTTTAAAATAAAAGAATATTTTGGGGAATTAAATTTATTTTTTGGTATTTTTAAAGTGTTTTTGAAATAAAATTTGGGTATATGAATTTAAAATGGGTTTGATGTCTTAAAATGGGTGAATTTTTTAATTAAAATAATGGGTGGAATTTTGAAATGATTTTAAAATGATATTTTGGGATGGTTTTAAAAGAATAATTTTGGTTTGTTTTTGTATTATGGTTGCTTGGAATTGTGATCATGATTTATCCCAGTGGATTAGTGTTTTTATTTTAATTTTTTTTGTATGGATATGATTTATTATTGGTTAGTTTTGATTGAGTTTTAATTTTTATTGTTATTTAGAGTATGCAACCCAAAAAGGTTATGAAGGACCATCGAAAGTCTCTTCTAATGGCTGACTCTGCCCAGAATCCTATTAGGGTGGTAAATCCAAGCTATTTTCAGGGTTTAATGGTCTTTCATGGTTATTGATATCTTCTAGAGACTGTGTAGTGGCTTTGAAAAGATATTTAGGTCCTTGGGAAATCTAAAATTCTTGAGAGTAAGATTAATTTTAGGTCTGTTTGAGGGATTGGGCCTAGATCTGTGGAAGTTAGTCATTTCATCGCTATTTTAAGATGGAGTTACATGAGAATTATTAAATATCACTTTCATTTAGTGTTTTCTTCCAAAATAAGTGAAGGTGGAGAAGGTAATAGAGCTCATGTGTATTCACTAAGGTCGGCATACGGTAAAGGAGTATATGGACCACTTTAATGAGTTTGTTGACTTTTCTATAGATATGGTTACTAGTGATTCATTGGTGTCTCATTAATTTTTTAAGGGTCTTCGTCGATATATCATTGATTGAGTTCTCTCATATGGGCAAGTATCTTTTAAATAGTTGGTGGATGAGGATTTTTTGGCTGAGTTAATTTTTAAAGGGTATCCCATGATTGGTGGAATCCCTACTTATTTGGGAGCTAATGAAGGTTCCTCATCTAGTGAGAAGTTTAAACCAAAGGAACCGATTTTGGATTAGTTTACTTCATATGTAGTTTCTTCTCCTGAAAGGAATAATTCATGTGTATGTTTCCAATGTATTCAGTTCGGACATTCTTAGCCCTCTTGCCTTAGTATTTCTAATACCTTCCATCAATATGGTTTTCCATGACACCTTTGGATATTATAGAGGTTGAGATTGTGATAAAAGAAGAAAAATAGGTCAATGTTAATTTTTGAATCTCAGTAGTACTCCCATTTAACCTTTTGAGGTAACCCTTAGTAGTTTTTTTCTTACCTTATCCTTCTTTCCATGCTTTAATTCCATTATTTGATTTGTGGTTTACTTTTGAGTGGTTCTATATCTAGATCTTGATCAATGAAATTTTGTTCATGGGAAATTATAAATTGTGTTCGGATCAGGTAGCCCCGTTTGAGTTTCTTGGTTGTAATACTTTTTTTGTATTTGGTGGTGGTCCCCTCAAGTGCATTATCTTATAGAACCACCATGCTATTTGAATCCTTAAATGGTGGGGAGACCCATTTATATCTTAGATTTTAGTCCTTCCTTGAAATTTTAAAGTATGATTTTTGGATTTTGGGATCACACTATGGTTAGTGGTTTCATTCGGTTTTGAATTACTTTGAGGATGATCATTTAGGAAGTTATTTCTTTCTAGGTCATGGGTCTTTGTTTATTAGGTTCATTTTGAATTTAGTGACTTTATAGAGGCATAAATTGTTATTTTGGGGATATTTTTTACACCGTAACCTTGATATTTTCCTTTTATTTCATTTATTTACTTTTCTTTGATCGTATTGTTGAGTTTTCGGTTGATATAGTGTGAAAATTTAATTTTTTGGAGTTTTCGGACAATTGTTTTTCTCCATGCATGATTAGTGCACATGGTTTAGGGGAAACCATATGAATTCCTTTATATAGTTATGTTTTCAGTTAATTTTGTTCTTGAATAGTTTATTTTGTAAGGGTGATGCACGGTTGAGTCCAAACTGTGCAAAACATATAAGAAACTATGTGGGAGCTTAGTGTGTCTAGGTGTCAGTGCACGACTTGTGCATAGTTGGTAAAATTTTCCAACAAGTGTGTGTGTGTGTGTCTAAAATTTTAACAAACAAAATCATTCTTGGTGTATAGTTTACAAATTTTGTGGTTAAACCATGTGAGGGTGGTTTTTTTATCCAGTGGAGGGTGCATGGTTTGGTAAACTGTGTGGCCTAACCATGTGAGTTACCTAATTTTCCTAAAACATGAAATTCCTAATGTACCATCCTAAAAATAAAACCCCATTCTACCCATACCACCCCTCACTTGACCAAGGCACCTATGGATCCTAGGGGTTGTCCCTTTAAGCTCCTCCGGTCAATTTTTTAGGCTTTTTCAAATTTTGGTGGTTTATCCTTGGGTAAGCCCTTAATTTTCCTCTATTTTTCTTCTTTATTATTCTTTATTATTCTTATGTCTAGGGATCATGTTGTTTGAACCCTAGGAGTTTTTTTGTCCTAAAACCTAGTGCCTTTGATTCTTAGGGTGTGTGGTTTGGTTCTCAGGTTGTGTTCATCCTGTATCCAAAGTCTTGCATCATTTTCACACTATTGGGGTAGGGATTTATGTTCCTTTCCTTTCCATTACACACCGTAAAATGATAAGATCTTTCTATTATCTTTTCATTAAATAAATTTTTTTGTGTTATGGAATTTATAAATTTGTTTATAAATATTCATGGTTTAAAGGTTTACTTATAAAGGGGTTTTTCCTAGGTTATAATGCTTTTTTCTTTTGGTTGAAAGTATATACATAGTATATGTTTACTAAAATACATAAGTTTCCTTTTTAAAGGTATTTTTTGTTTTAGTTAATGTTTATACTTCAATAAAATTATGTGAGTTATTTTTTCAATTTAAATGTGATTATTTTGGTTTGTTTCCAATTTGAGGGTCTTGATGGTTTTACTTGGAATTGTTTACACTTAGATGGGTGACATTAATTATGTCTTTTGATTGTTTTACATAACGCCTTTTGAATTGATGAAAATATATTCATGAAAATTCATACACACACACATGTGTATGTGTGTGTTTGTGTGAACATATATATGTGTATGGGTATATATTTATGAAAAATTAATAGAGTTCCCTTGTTAAATCTTGGGTTCTAAAATTGTTTTCTCAACTTTCAAAAAAATGATTCCCAAAGAAGGTTTTAAATAAATATTTTCAAAATTTTGTTTTAAAGGCCTATTTAGAACTTTGAGAAATTTTTTCCTTTTTCCATGGGTTTTTTAAAAAAAATTAAGAAACTAAACTTGTCTTAGAAATCTATTATTTATTTCAAATACAAAGGCCCAATTAGTAACTTAAAATGGTTTTATTTGAAAGTGTGAACCTCCATGGAATACCTCTACATTAAAGTGGTATTTCACATGGATGTGTGTAGGGAGGTGGTCTAGTCAGCTAGTAAAGGCTTGTGATTATTATTTATTAAGGAATTTTATGTAAAGGCTACCTCACCTCCCACTTTTATTATCGTTATGGGATCCTAAGAATCTAGAGAGAGATGAAAAAAAATTATCTTGTCCTAATAATATGGACTAGATCCCCTATAATGTCCATAACCGTAGGGGGTGTGACACTATGAGGCTAGTTGAGAGAATTCATGTGGTTATAAACTTAGTAACTTCATCTATAGGCCTACAGATGGTTCCAAATCGAGTATTTCTATATTTAAAAATTTCCCATGATTATATAAACTTTACTATTTATCCTTATTAATAATTTTTACTTCCTTTCTACTTAACTAATTTATGGTTATTTTATATTATGATGTTAGTTTCACTCTTATAATGTGTTCTTGATTTTATGAAAATGTTTTACTAATGTAGTGGAATCTCCCTTTTTGTTCTCTTTGAACTACTTCAGTGTGATTTGGGTGTTGTTTTTCAAAATTTTGATTTCTAAAATAATGGTTTAATTGAACTTTTGAATGTTTCTCTAAAAAATGTTTTAATTCAAAGGGTTAGTTTTCAAGGAAAACTCATGGTTACTTTTTTTCCAAATGACTAAAACCTAATTTACAAATGTATTTTCAAACTAGTGTTTGTGGTTTGTTTTGGTAAAGTAAATGTGTGGACTCTATGGAGATTACCTACTGATATGTTTTTTCTCACACCCTACTTATGCCACTTGGCATTGGAAAACCCAAACGGTTTTGAGGTTTTAGGTTCTAGTTCTTGATAACTCTTATAGTAAGTTGTTATTTTGGATAAATGGTGACTATATAAGTTATAATGATATTATATTGGGTATTTTGGTTATTCTTTTGTTATGTAGTTTATTATCCATGTTAGCCTCTGATATCTGGAACATTTTTCTATTTATTTTATTTATGAGTAGTTGGATATTTATTTTTGATATGTCTTATTTGGACTATTTTATTTTTCATTTCTGGATATGCTTCTACTCATGGAACTCGGATGTTCAGGTTGTCCATGTTGAGATTCTAGGTTTATGTTGGTTCTTTTAAATGGTTTATTGGGAGAAATCATCCCCAGTGATTATTTCACGATGCCCATGATGCTTTTCATCAGCCTATGGGGATCGAGTACTTCCCTCAGGTATGTCTCTTATTGGCATGGGTGCTCAGTTCAGGTGTTATCCTAGGTTTTTTCATGAAATTTTTTGTGTGTATATGTTAATCACACATTTCAAAAGTTTCATTAGGAAAATTAAATTAATTTTACAATTGAACCTTCTCTTTTGGATTTTTTCTCAACTGGCCTCTAAAAACATCAGGTTGACTCCCCCATGATTCATATCCTCTATTCAATTAGGGAAGTGAAAATTTTAACTAGAAAACATATGATTTTTTACCATAGAATTTACAACACTTACACCTTCCATTGAATTATAATCTCTATGGATAGCAAATAGATTCTTCAAAATAATCCCCTTGGTTTTTCCCCTGATTTAAAACCTAGTGATTTTCCTTAACCTTATTATTTTTGGTATCTTTATCCTTCACCATGACCTTTCCATTAGGATTATACTTAGTATTATTCATCTCACAAACCTCATTTATTTTAACATTTTTAATATAAGCTCTAAATTTTTTAATGGGTGTGTTCTCTTTCTTGGATGATGTAATAACATTTTCCATTTGTTTTCAACATTGACACCATTTATATTACAATATTGAGTGTCTAAAATAATTTTTTTTGGTACTATGGAATAATTACTAAGTTTATTACTAGAATCACCATCCTTATCTAGTATTTCAGAGCTTTCACAAACTTCATTGATAGAATTTTAAAACACAAGGTGAGTGATCCCCAAGTAACTTCCAGAATCAACCAACTTTACTCGAGAGAATTTACTTCTTCATTCTTAGAAATTTGATGTTCCATGGTAATATCACAAATATTATCCCTAAATTCAAGTATTTAATTGATATCTTTAATATTTTATGTGAATTCCACTTGAATCTCAATAATGTATTTGTATTTTGATTTATTAAGAGATTTTCTCATTAAATCATTCTCAGGTATCAATGATTTATTTTCACTATCAAGCTTCTTATTTTCCTTTAATAATACCATGATCTTCTTTCTTAATTATAGCTCATTAGGATTTTCATCATCATTTCATTATTTATTTTTAATACTCTCCTATTCTACTTCACTTGAGGAATATTTGGGGCGGTTTGATTTAGCCATAAAAGTCATTTTCTCTTCATCCTCTAAGTCTTGTTTCTCCTTTTTCACTTTCCTAAACACAAGATGGGGCATTATGATTTGAGAAGAATTTTTTATTCTTTATTTTTTTTCCTTCACTTTTCCTTTGAAAAAATTATCCTATTATGATTGGTTTCCAAATTATCCATTCTTTTTACATCATTCTCATCTTATTAATCCTTATCAAGAAATTTCACTGAAAATTGTCCAATATTTCCATAGATGAAATGATTTAATAGAACTTTAACATTGTATTTAGCTTTGAATTATTACTTAATTTTTTATAATAATGATAAAATTTCATTAAAATATATTTCATCATCCTTGTAATTGTTTTATTCATCATGAGACTTTTTAGGATCAATATATTTAAAACCTTTTGTGGATTTAAAAGTTATCTCCTTCTTAGATTTTTCTTTTCTACTTAATGTAGTCCTTATCCTCATATTGTAAAAAATCAAAACATTATTGAGTGTATCTATGGTTCTATTTTCTATGTTTTAATCTTCAAGGACAGAAATTTTCATATAGAATTTATCCAAGAGGATTCTTGTCAACTTATTAACTATGGTATAATCATCAAGAATATTTCCATAACTTAAAATTTATCTAACAAGACCTAACCCATTAGACCCTCACTCGGGCTGGTGGTAAGCTAGGTGTGACACCCCATGACCACCTCTAATGGAAAAAAAGTTTGTGACTGGCACTGATTAGGCATATCACACAATATTTGAGTAATTATCATATATCAATCTGTAATAGACACATATCTCTAATGAATTAAATAACTAGCAACACAAATAATATATATATAAACAAATTAAATATATATAATGCATGAACAATACATCAAATATAAGAACAATTCCACAAAGGAAAATACTAAACGAACTATACATTTTAAAAGCCTCTTAATTTGATAGATATAAGACCATGGAAAGATCCTCCTCGCTATATGTACTTCTGGATTGATCTCTAACCATAATAATCACTGCCACCATCATGAACCACCATGATCTACCATGCATCTATAAGAATCACTAAGATAAAAATTTTAATGAGAAACACTAGCTTAATATCCACCAAGACCATATACTAAATTTGTATCAAAATATACACAACATATGTGGATGAAAAGACTATTCAAGGGTGAGTATAAACATACTTAGTATGATGCCCTGAAATAATAAAGAAAATGTAAGAAACAAGTCAGTTCAAACTCAAGAAAAATGAGGTGGTCAATATTAAGACAAGAAAATGTTTAGATATTCTCTACCACAATAAGTATCAGGGGTGAAAAAAATTCCTAGTGATATTATCCCCAATCCTCAAATCAAATATAGATCCAAAACCATAACCATATCCACACCAATAATTATAATCAACTATGTGCAGACTTCCATCCAGAGTGGCATCCAAAACTAGTAGGAATACCATAATATAACTAGTCTGAGTTTCATTATAACTAATACTCTCTAGTCATATTTTCATCATAACTAGGAGGGTGTAGACTAGGCAAAGTTACATTATTCCCTAACATAGGCACTTTCCCTAGATAAACTTCTAATTGCCTAAGGGTTTCTCCTGTGAAGATTTCTAAATAATCAAAGGATTCAAATTATCCAGACATGATGTATAAAACCACCCCTTATACAACATTCGTAACTAAATCAATAACATCATGATTTAAGAAAACTCATGTAAAAATAGTATATCTATTTGAATGGGTGAATTAAATAATAAACACATTTAAATAAGAAAAATGATCTTTACCTAAACAAACCTATTTATTAGAAACCTATTGATAATTATTTATAAATAATATTGATTCATTATTTGAAACCATTTCTTTTAAGTACAAGTGTGTTTGATATAAAAATATTAAAGAGTCTCATAGATACTATTCATTTATTAAAATATATTTAATAAAACCAAACACACTATTATTTCTTAAAACATCATTAAAACATGATATTCGGTTTAATATTTCTTAGGAAAAAATCTAATAAAACAACCCTAGCTATTTATTAATAAAAATATGATATAAATTTCATCAAACACATTGGGAGCATAAACATGGGTGTGTAGAATTTTACATTTAATCCCTATGAAAACACGTTTGAAATAATACCTAATTAATAGAACAACTAGGTAAAAAATTTATAAATCCATTATAAAACATATCTAAAATAATTTTATTAATAGGAAATTTATTTAGAACACACATTAATTTGTTATTTTACCAAATAATGGTAAATATTATAATCATTTACTTAGATTATGATTAAAACTTTACTCCTTTAAGGATAAATAATTAATTGAGGTTAGTAATAACCCTTACATCCTTTTATCATGAAAATTAAAATAAAAATCAAGGGTTTTTATTTAAATGGAAAAAACATCAAACTTACACAAACCCTAGATTTAGAATGATAGGGTGAGAAGAATAATAAAAAGATATAGGAGAGGTATAGAATGAGAGGAAAGGACTTACCTTTAACCATCTTTGGTGGATCATCCTTGTAGGTTGAAGAAAGAGGATAGGGGAGAGGAATCTATTACCTCCCACTTTATGTCAATCTCCATAGCTAGATGAGGGGAGAGAGGTTTCTCCCCTCTTTTATTATCCCATATTCACCTTACAATAAAAATATTATATTAATAATACTAATAATAGAATTTATTTTTCTTAGTTCCACAAAAAATAATTATAAAACACATAACATATAATTATTTGTCAACTTCTATCAATAATGAAAACAACAACATCAACATCAATTTACATCTATAACAAATCCATTGTAATTATAACTAATAATAATAAATCAATAATGTACATAACATTTCACAAACCCATGTATATTTATAAATATGTGAACTAAAATAGTTAGATCATATTTCATAAATTTTATAACCCTAAAAAATAATCAAAAACAACATTAGAAAACTCCATAAAGAAATTATGAGGTGTCTCCGGAATTCAAGACCTAAAAAATGAAGTTTCAAGTCAACTAATGTGAATTAATAGTTATATTTCATGGTTACCTAAATTGTTCTCTAACTGTGTGTTACTCATTGTATCACCCATCACATGGTCCACCATTGACTCGCATAGTTTCCTATTAGCATTCTCAAACCATTCATCCTTCAAGTTTATCAAAAATTCACAATTTCCACTATTTAAATTCCAAAAGTATTATAATAATAACCATTCATTGAAAAATAAAATGTTTGGGGTGACACATTAAGTGACACTAGAATTTGGATAATGTGGGAACCATTTTTCTTAACCCCAGTTTTCATCCAAATCTTCTTTGGATTGTTCCCTAGAATAAATGGTTAAACCTCCCAAAGATTCGTTTAATGTCATCACAATCACTAATTTTTTTGTTTGGGATAGACATTTGTAGTGACCTAGGTTTTTACTAACTGAGACATGGATCAATTTTTAGTTTCAAAGTCTTGAGACCTCCCCAAGGATAAAATAATAAATCTACCCTAGAAGATGACCTCAAAAAAATTATATGGTGGTTCTATTGATTCTAAGTTGTGGTGTTTAAACCTAGGATAAGTCGACATGGAATTTCAAATGTAGTAGGGCCTTGATAATAATATATTATTTTTATCCCACACACATGAATTCTTGGGAATTATTCTTTTCCTTCTAAATAGAGTCTTATATGATAAATTTGAGTTTTTGTTTATGTACCAGATAGGGGTTTTACCCTGGGAGTGCTATAATTTGAGTTTTCATCTTGGTTCTTGGCACATCCCTTCATGATTGTGTTGTTTAATGAAATTAATTAATATTTAATTAATAAATAAATAAATGGAAAATCCTAATAAAATCATCTATTTAAACCACTATTATAGGAATCCTATAGGTTTAACCACATTTTTTATCATAAACCTAGATTAAGGGAAAGGGAGAAGCAAGATTTTGGTGGAAATGAAATCATATCATAGGAGCAAGATTGAATTTGCAATGACATCTATGATAAAATTATGTGATGATGATGAATAAAATTATGGATACAATGATCGATTAAAGTGAAAACAATTAACCATTGAGCTAAGTCTTATTTATTTAGTTCATGCCTTGATATTTATGAAAATTATTTATAAAACCTTATTGTTATTTATTTTTATCATAATTTTGGTTATTATGTGATAAATGGATTTTTTATTGGTGTGTTTTTCTTTGGATATTTTTCCCCCAACCTCAAAACTTATTCACACAACCTTTATCTATGGAATTTCTTATGTAATCTCAAATGTTTTTCTTACTTAAGGATTATCCTTATTCTTTATATATTGTGTTATGATGTGGGTGAATTATTAGGTGGATGATATTCACACCGGCCATAGTTCTTCATTTTCTTTCCTTTATGTGATAAACAATAACCATTGGTCCTCGCCTTGGTCCATGGTTTGAAGTTAAAGTAATTTTGGCAAAGTGTTGGTTCTTTAGTTTGTGGAAGACCACAAAGAACTTGAAATAGAAATGAAATAGTGATGTAGAATCATGGTCATGGAAGGAAGGATACGAAATAGTGGTGGTTGGACTGACAATAATAACATCTTACAGTAATGATATGAAGGTGAGGAGGTAGCACGATGACGATCATGGGAGGTGGCAGAAAAGGTAGTTGCAACCTCATGAGAGTTGGCAGTAGCCTAGCGAGATCCAATCACAACTTAGAAGGAGCTAGTTCTAGAGGTACCTAGTGGAGCAAGGTTGTGGTGGCCATTGGGTCCTTCTTGGCACCAATAAAAGATTAAGGTGGGGGTATAGGTTCTTCCCCCATATTTTTGATCCCATGGGATTGGGAGGCATTGTGCCCTCCATGTAATAGGATAAGGGAGTGGGTAGTTGGATCAGGTTAGTTCAACCTAACCTAAACTATGGGGTACGATAGACCTACATGGAATACATAGAAATTGTACACCATGGAAGTCATGGGATCCATGTGCATGGGGTGCGCCCAGGGGACACCACATGATATTATTTACCTATGTGGGGTGTTTTTAATTTTTCCTCCATATGTTAATTTCATATAAATAAATAGAATATCTTATGCACTTTTCAAGTAGATCATAGTTTCATGGTATGTTTATCCATCTAAGGCTAATAAAGAGTTAAGATAGGAAAATTTAGAAATTGGATTTGTGGGACTAATGATGGGGTTTGGGAATGTCTATCAGAGTGTTCTCATCTAAATGATAGGGTCGGTATCCCCCTTTTTTACTCAAGGCATATAATTATATATATGAGAGTCTATTTACATATAGGGTCAGTATTTCCCCTAGATACTTGAAGATAAAGATCCATCATTTCATCTTATAGATAGATTCATTATTCCTCATTTTTACCTAGGAACGGGATCCTCTATATAATGAACTGAACTTTTCAGTACTTTACACCTTAATTTAAGCCTTTATTTAAGTGTTTTTTATATATTATTTTCTTAGGTGAAGACTTGGGTAAATTTTAAATGGTTTTGAAGAGTTTTATAGGATTTTAATGGGGCACGTGGTTTTAGTATGGTTTGGGAAAACTATGTAGTTCTTCCCAGGAAATTGTGGGGATTATTAGAGAGGGATAGATGGAGGAACATGATTAGAGATAATTGTGTAACTTTACCTATAAAAACATTTGACTTAATACATAGGAAAAAATCATAATTGGTATATGGTTTACCGAGCTGTGAAACCAAATGATGAGGGTTGTAACATCATATTAACCACTTTCAGGTATTTCCCTTATCTCTTTTAGTTTCCCATTTTTATTTGGGTGCATTATGAGACTCCTAATTATGGAGAGCATTTTATGGGGGGAATGACCTAAAGTTTTGGGATTTATGTTTTTTTAATTAATGGAGTCCATGTATAAATGTGTTAAAGGATTTGTGGGGTTCTCCCCAAGTTTGTATAATTTCGGTGATGGTTTATGCTTTTGAGAATAATCTTGGTCTTTTGTTGTCTATAGGAGAAATACACACTGTGTAAAGGGTTTACATGTCATGTATTGATCATCAAGAAGAAGTCATAAAATGATACAGAACATGAATATTACACGCCATGGATGTACATTACACTTTGTGTAATGGTAAAATCAGGTTATTAATAAAAAGGTGATGGGTTTTTTGGTGTATTTGGGTTTCATGAATTACATGAAGTGAAATGGGATTTCATGCCATATAAGCCTCACAGTTTGTGATTTTAGGGAACCTTATGAGTGATATGTTTTTTTTCGCTTTCATCCCTCTTCCCTCTTGACCTAGAGGCTCTCATGGGAGATTTTGGAGACCTCCAATCATTCCGAATCATTTTGTTCAGTGATTGATCATCATTATGGTTTTGGTTCATCTCTCTTGGTAAGTAACACTTTCTTCTTATTCATTGCCTTGTAAGTAACACTTTATTCTTATTCATTTCCTTAGATCACAGTAGCATCATTGTGTTTCATTTATAGATTTTTTGATCTACAATATTGATTCTTCTTATTTATTTCTATATTTTTTGTGTGATCTTCCTTCAGAGGATAACCCTTGTGTTGTTTGTGGTGCTTCATGTGAGTTTATTTGAGGTATGTTGTGATTTATTCTCTTCACCAACCCTTATTATAAATTTAATTGATTATTATGTGTGTGGATTGATTCTAGGGCCTCTGTTGTTGTCTTTACATTCTTACATGTTGGTGGATCCCGTTATGGGCATGTACAACCCGAGTTTCAGGTTGGTGGTTCCATCTCTTACCTATATTGGATAAACTACATTACTCTAGTTTTATAAATTGTTTTATAAATGAAATATAAAATAGGTTTTTGATAAAAGATGATTTTTCCCTTATTTTGGTAAAAGAAATGGGCATTTTCAAAGAATTGTGAAATGGATTTATGAAATGGTTTTTAAATCATGTATTTGATGAAATGGTTTAGAAAATAGAGCACATGGGAATCATTAGGTACTTAGGTGGAAGGTTTAGATTAGGGTTAGAATCCATGTACTATTTGGGGGTTCACTAATGGGGTGTTCCTCTATTTCCTAGTCCCACTATTCTAGGGAATTGATATTGAAATTGATAGGGGATTCCCTCATGGGGTGTTTCTCTACTCCTTAGTCTTGTGTTCTAATGACTTTATTGTACACTAGTCATTGATTATGGTATGAATAGTCTGTTATCCTGACCTATAGTGATCCTTGGCATGATGTTACCTATTCTTTTGGATTGTACTATTTTATCTTGAACTACCATGGTTTGATGTGATATGTGATACATGATTTTTTTTAGCTAACTTGATTTCTTGATATAAATATATATAATGCTTTGAAACTGTTTTCCCTGGATTTATTTTGGAAATGTGGAAAATGTAAAATTAAATTTTTTTCCATGATTTTGATATAAAAAACTATTTAACTATTTATCATGCCTTGTTTTTTTTTAAAGTTAAGCATGTTTAAATTGTTGTATAGAAAATTTTTATGGAACTCCTAGGTGGGATCCAACTAAGCCTATTAGCTCACATCTTTCTCACCCCTTTGGAGAGGCGTAGAACTTTTTATGTATTTCAATGTATGGAAAGGAAAGGTTCCATAGTGATGTGGTGATATTTCTGCCTGTTGAGTTTGGGTAGATGGTGGTGATATGGTGGGAGTTTTCCCATGCTATCACATGGAGTAATTAGTTTTTATTTTAGTAGTCTTTTAAGGTCGGACTTGTACTTGAGATATTTTTACTATTTTGAGTTGTATGTATTTTGATGCAGAGAAAGGAAAGGCACCATAGTGAGGTGGTGAGGTTTCTGTTAGCTAAGTCTAGGTAGATGGTGGTGAGATGGTGGGAGTTTTTCCATGCAATAACATGGAGTATTTAGTTTTTACTTGAGTAGTCCTTTTATGTTGGACTTATACTTGGGATGTTCTGACTATTTTTAGTTGTATCAATTTGTTGTCTTCTTTCAGTTATGGAATATATTTATATCTTCTTCTTTTTTCTACGTTATGTATATATATATTCCATTTTATTATTTTAGGTTGGTAAAAATCATTCCCTCTAGTTGTTTGATGTGTGGGTTCTAGTCGCCAGTCCATGGGGATTGAGAATTCCATTTAGGTATGTGGTAATTTAGGTCAGGTACTAGTTCAAGAGGGTATCCAATTCGGGTTTATCATAGTTTGGTATCAAAGGAGGTCTATCCTTAAGAGTCCTTATCTTGAGAAATTTTTTACATTGGAGATCAGATTTTTGGGACTTGAGTGGTAGGTTTCAGTGAGTACCTGGATAGCTCTTAATGTAACGAGACTCAAGTTACCATAGGATGTTGGGATGCGTGTCTCCTATTTTGAGTTCTTAATCTTAATATTAGTTTTTTATTATTGTTTTCTGGTTTGAACATAGATTATTCTATTATCTGGTCATTTCTTTTATTTTTTTTGTGCAGCAATATGCCTCTGAGACATGTTCTACAAGTTCCTTATGAGGTTTCAAGAGATACTCCTTAAGGGAATCCCCCTATAGATTAGAATCATGTTGAGTTTATCATGTGGGCAGTTCATGTTGTTGACTAGAATCTACTGCAAGTACAAAATGTAGTTTTTGAGGTACGTTTAGGAGTTGGAGGAGAAATGGATTGATCACAAGAGTTCTTGCATTAGAATTCATCACCCTTTAAAGGTGTGAATAAACCTCAATAAGTAGATGACTAGCTATAAAATATTGATTAGATCTTTGATTTCTTCAATACACATAAGAATATTAAGTTGAAGTGTATGGTGTACAGACTTGAGGGTCCCAACAACCGATATTGGGATTACATGGTAAAGGTAGATAAGCATGTGTACTTGGGATGGAATGTTTTAAAGACCTAGTTCTTTCAAAAAAATTATCTATATCTTCTGATGATGGTGAAGTCTCTATAGTTCATCTATTTGTAGCAGGGAGATCATTCAGTGTCAGTGTACACCAATCAGTTTGTTGAGCTTGTTCATTTTTATCTAGAGGTAGTAAAGAATGACTTGTTGAAGGCTTATAGGTACCTACAGGGGTTTTGACTAGATATTATATCATGGGTATTTGTGCTGAATCTTTTGACCTTCACAGAGATAGTAAATAGGGAAATGATAGCAGAAATGAATATGGAAGGAAAGGTTGGTTATTTTTTCCATTCTCTTATATTTAGTGGTAGCTTCAGTGGCACACAAGGGGAGAAGGGGAAGTGGCAAGATCATCATAGGAGTGGTGGAGGTGGTTCTTAGAAGTAGGCCTCCCCTACACCTTCAATTATAGATATCAGTGTGCCTCCAACTTGCTATCATTGTGTCAAGGTTGGACACACCTGGTGTTATTATCTTTTATCTATGAATATGTGTAATAGTTTTGGACATTATGGTCATCTACAACATTTATGTCTGGATATGTCTACGCCTTGATATGTTCAAGGATCGTCAAATCTATAGGCTATTGTAGCACATTTAGATGCTTCAAGGACTATAGGGATCCATCCACAGGTTTCATGAGTGAAGAACCTTCATGTAGTAGATGATTTTTTGGTATAGGTAGGTGTGGGTTCATCTATAGTTAGAGGTACCATCTTTATTTCGTCTTCAGTATCAATTGATTTATTTTATATTGGTGCTTCCCACTCATTTATATTTGGATATTTTATTGATATGGTTAAACTTCCAATGGGGATCATTTCCTTTATTATTAAGTTAGCTACACCTCTTAGAAAGAGGAATGAGAATATTTTTTAGTGACCTTGTTTTATATTGATAGCTGATACGGAGTTAGTCTGGGATCTTCACTTTTTCAATATGGATTTGTTTTACATCATCATTGGGATAGATTTTCTTGTTTCTCATCATGATGAGGTTGATTTCTATCACCAATGTTCCTCGTCTATTGTGGTCGATGGGAGCTCACGGGTGTTTCAAGGAGAGTGGGATTCGAGGTATGGTCATGTAAGACCTTCCCACACAGATCTTCAGAGTTTGTTGTCTACTATAGCAGTTAATATCGATAACGTTTATTTAGTTTTTGATCTTCCCACTATTGTTTGGGATTTTCCTGACATTTTACCATATGATTTATCTCATATTCCTTCATAGAGGGGGTAGAGTTTGACTGATATAGTTCCAAGTATGTAGCTAATTTTTGATACCTTTTTATTGTTTGGCACCAAAAAATCTGAAAGAGATCAAAATTAAATTGGATGGTTTGATGGAGAAAGGTTTTGTTCTCCCTAGTGTTTCACCTTAGGCATCCCTAGTGCACTTTTCCAAGAAGTTAGATGGTTCACTTCGATTGTGTGTATACTATCGGAAGTTGAACCAGGTAATAGTTAAGAACAATTATCCTTTTCCTCATGTGGATGATTTGTTTGATCAGTTGAAGGGGGGGAAGTGGTTTTCAAATATCGATCTTTGGTCGGGTTATCATCAGCTCAAAGTTCGAGATTTTGATATACTAAAGACAGCTTTCAAGAGAAGGTATAGGCATTACAAATATATTGTGATATTTTTTGGTCTAACTAACACTCCTATAGTTTTTATGGATTTAATGAATAAAATATTCCACAAGTATATTTAAAATTTTGTGGTAGTGTCTGTGGATGAAATATTGGTTTATTCGAGATCAGATTATGAGCACGAGCAATATTTGAGTTTGGTTTTGGAAATCTTTAGGAGTCACTGATTGTATGGAAATATTTTTAAATGAAATTTCTAGATCCAAGAAGTGAATTCCTTTGGGAAAGTGATTTTTTATCATGGATTATCAGTTGATATTGAGAAGGTGAAGGCAGTTTTTTCATGGGAAGGACCACATAATGTCTTTGAGATTCAGAGCTTCCTTGGTCTTGCTAGATATTATTGATGATTTATCAAATATTTATCAACGTTGGCATCACCTTTAACTAATCTTACTAGGAAAGGGATGAAATTCATATGGGAAGAAAAGTTTCATTCTTCTTTAAATGAGATAAAAAGAATTATTACATTGGCTCCTATTTTAATCTTACCTAATCCTAGTAAGGGGTATGTGGTATTCTATGATGCTTCTAGAACTACTTTGGGTTATGAACTTATGTAGGATGATCATGTGGTGGATTACATATCTCATCAACTATGATCGCATGATAATAATTACCCCACTCATTATTTAGAGCATATCGTGGATATGCATGCACTTAAGAATTGGTAGCACTATCTCTTTGGAGAGAGGTTCACAGTCTTTTCTAACCATAAGATTTTGAGCTATATATTTTCTCAGAAATACTTGAATCACAAATAGAGGCAGTGGGTGTAATACCTTTATAAATTTTACTTCAACATCACCTACACCATAGGTAATGGGAATGTCATTGTAGATTCTCTCAGTAGAAAAGTACCATAATTGGCTATTTTGGAATCTAAAGAAGAGTGTAACCTTATGGGACTCTTTGCTCAATTTCACTTGGATTATCAGGAGGATGTTTCAGGTATGGTAATTTCTAGTTTTTATTTATCATCATCTCTCCTTGAGTCCATTATACAGTGTCGGTAGTAGGATTATGAGTTCAAATGAATTATAGAAACCCTTTATGATGGGTAGATTGTTTCTGGTAGTTCTTTATCTTTAGATGGTATTCTTCATTTTAGGAACTAGTTTGTTGTATCAACACTTATGAGAAGCTTAGTTTTGTTTGATTATCATTTTTCTTCATGATAAATTCGTCCAGGAACTAATAAGATGTATTGTGACATGAGACAATGATTTTGGTGGTCGGGCATGAAGCGTGACATTGCCAATTATGTGTCCTGCTATTACACATACCAACAAATAAATTCAAAGCATCTAAAACCCTTTGGTTTTCTTCAGCCTCTTTCAGTGCCAGTTTGGAAATGGTATGAAGTGTCCATAGACTTTTTTATTGGATTACCATGGACTCTCTATGGGTGGAATTATATCTGGGTGGTGTTTGATCTTTTGATAAATTTATCTCATTTAATTTCAATTAGGGACACTACTAAATTTAAAGATATGGGTAAGTTTTATGTGCAATAGATCATGAAGTTACATGGGGTTTATTCTTCCATTGTTTCAAAAAAGTATCCCAATATTACTTTAAGGTTATGGAGGAGTCTCTAGGAGGCAATGGGGACTCATGTCAGGATGATTACGTCATACCATCCACAAAAAAGATGGTTAGATGGAGTGTGTTATTTAGATCCTAAAGGATATTCTCTATGCCTATATCTTATATTTTTTTGGATCATGGGATATCCATCTAGGACTCATTGATTTTTCTTATCATAAAATTTATCAGTCATTAATCACAATGGATCATTTTAAGGATTTGTATGGTCTCTCGTGTAGGTCAACTCTTTGTAGGGAAGAGGTGGTTGAAGCCTCTTTATTGGGACTAAGTTCTATTTAGGATACATCAAGGAGGATTCAATATATACATTAGCATCTAGTTATAGCTCATAGTCAACAGAAATCTTATGTGCATCAGTGGCATCATCCTTTGGAGTTTTTTATTGGTGACTGAGTTTTCTTGAAAGTTTATCCTTGGTTGGGTCACTGTAGGCTTAGAAAATAAGGAAAGTTGGATCCAAGAAAATTGGACCATTTGAGGTCATTGATATTCTTAGGAAGTTTTCTTATTGTTTGGAATTATTTATTCAGTTTATGAGAATTCATGGTGTTTTCCACATATTGTAGCTTAGGAAATACCATCCTGATCCCTCACACATTCTGAGTTGGGAAGAGAGTGAGTTAGAAACAGATGTTTCTATTGTGGAGAATCCAGTGGGTATCATTGAATCTTTATTGAAAGTCTTTTGTGGGAAATCGATTCTATTGGTTATAGTGATATGGTGTCATGGATCAAATTCTCATGAGACTTTGGAGCATGAGTAATTGATGGGAGAGTAGTGGCCTAACCTCTTTTTAGAACATCATTCTTCTAAATGATTTCCCAGGGATGGAAAGTATTATGGTGAGGAGTTTTTAACATCCTTTTAACCACTTTCAGGTATTTCTCTTCTCTCTTTTCATTTCATTATTTTTAATTGGGTGTGTTATGGGATTCTCATGGATAGAGGGGGAAATGAACTAAATTTCAGGGATGTATGTTTGTTTGAATTAATGGATTATGGGTATAAACGTGTTAAAGTATTTGTTGGGTTCTCCTTGGGTTTGGATAATTCTGGTTTTGGTTTATACTTTTGAGTAGAATCTAGTCCTTTAACTATCTACAGGAGAAATATGTGTCGTGTAAAGAGTTTAAACTCTGTGTATTGATTATTGGGTAGAAGCTATGAACTGATACAGGGAATGAATATTACACACCATGAATGTATATCAAATTCCATTTAATGGTAAAATAGGGTTTTTAATAAAAAAAAATGTGTTTTTTGGTGTATTTGGGTTTTGTGGATTACATGATGTAAAATGGGGTTTCATGCCACATAAGTCTCTCAAGTTATGCTTTTAGGGTGTCATATGAGTGACATGTTTTTCATTCACTTTTATCCCTCCTCCCTCTTAACTTAGAGGCTCCCAACGGTGATTTTAGAGTCCTCTAATACTTTTAGGTCATTTATTTCAATGATTAATTGTCATTTCAGTTTTGATGCATCTCTTTAGGTGATTAATCCTTTCTGCTTCTTCATTTCCTTCAATCATAGTAGCATCATTGCATTGTGATTATAGATTTTTTGATTTGTCATGTTGATTCTTATTATTTACTTCTAGATCCATTATGTGATATTCCTCTAGAGGATAACCCTTGTATGGATTATGTTGTCGCATGATAGTTTCTTTTAGGTATGTTGTGATATATCCTCTTCATTGACCCTTTTTCAAAATTGAATTGATTATGAGGTGTGTGGATTGATTCTATGGCCTATGTTGTTGTCTTTTCATTCTTCCTTATTGTTAGATCCTATTTCAGGAGTGTACAACCTGAGTTTAAGTTATTTGGTTCCATATCTAGCCTATGTTAGATGAACTGCATTACTCTAGTTTAATAAATTATTTTATAAATGAAATGGCATGATTTATTTATGTATTTTTGTGTGTGTGGAAAATGGGTTTTTGATAAAAGATTGGTTTCCCTTGTTTGGTAAAAGAAAAGGAAATTTTCAAAGAATTATTAAATAGATTTATAAAATGGTTTTAAAATCGTGTTTTTAATGAAATGTCTTAGAAAATAGAGCACATGGGAATCCTTGGGTACTTAGGTGGAAGGTTTATCTTAGGGGTATTGTCCATGTATTATTTGGGGTGTTCACTCATGGGTTGTTCCTCTATTTCTTAGGCCTGTTATTCTAGGGATTTGATATTGACATTGTTAGTGGATTCACTCATGGTGTGTTTCTATACTCCTTAGGCATGTTTTATAAGGACTTGATCATTCCCTATTAATTGATTATGGTACGAGTGGTCTACTGGCCTAACCTGTAGTGATCCTTGATGTGATATTATTTGTGCTTTTATCTTGTATTGTTTTAGCTTGTAATTCCATGTTTTGATATGATATGTGATACATTCTTTATTTTGAGCTTATTTTATTACTTGATATATATATATATGAAATTATTTGAAACTATTTTACCTGGATTTATTTTGGAAATTTGGAAAAAGGGAGAAATTAAATGTTTTCTATGCTTTCGATGTAAAAAATTGTTTAACTGTTTATCATTCCTTTTTTCCTTTAAAATTTTAGCATGTTCAGATTATTATATAGATACTTGTTATGGAATTCCTGGGTGGGATCCTAATGAGATTGTTAGATCACACCATGCACAACCCTTCGACAGTGTGTAGACCTTTGTATGTATTTTTATGTAGGTAAAAAAAGGTGTTTTAGTGAGGTGGTAAGGTTTATATCATCTTAGTTTGGGTAGCTAGTGGAGAGATAGTGGGATTTTTCCCATGCTATCACCTAGAGTAGTCAATTTTTTCTTTATTAGTCCTTTGATGTTGTACTTCTACTTGGTATGTTCTGAATGTTTTGATTTGTATTGTTCTGCTATCTTATTTCAGTTATATCATATGTTTATCTCTTCCGCTATTTATCTCTGTTATGTGTATACATGTCAAGTTGTTGTTTCAAGTTGGGTAAAATCACTCTCTATTGGTTTTTTTTAATGCCTTGGTGCTAGTCACTAGCCCGTGGATATTGGGAACACCCTTCAAGTATGTGTAAATTTGTGTTAGGTACTAGTTCGAGAGGGTATCGAGGTCATGTTCATCATAAGGGTACTCAGAAGAGGTAGTGAGCCTCATACGGTTAGTGTATTTTTTAGTAAACCATGTGAGAAAACCATGTGTGGCTTTTAAATTAATCTAAAAATTGGTTTTTAAATCTAAAAACTCCCTAAAACCCTTCATTATTTCTCTTATTCCTAGTGATCTCAAACCTAGGGACTCTAATGGCCATTCCTTTCGATTCCTCTCCCTCTAAACTCTAATTATGGTGGATTTAAAGGATTTTTCTTATGTAAGTTCAAGGTAAAAAGTCATTCTTCCTTCTATATTTGTATTTATTCTAGATATCCTCTCCTTTTCCTAGAAGGAATCGTATATTTAGGTTGTAATGGCTCAATCTATGAATTTTTTTGTGATCTAATAAGGATTTCATGATTTATCAATGGATGGGTGGCCGGATCTAGAGAATTGCCATATTTTTCTCAAATAGATCTAGATCTACCATTTTTTTTGATATCATTGGGTAATTTAATCTATTTCTAAGACCTTGTGATATTTCCCTCTTGAATCTTGATTCTATAATTCTTATTTTGGTTAATTGGGATTGATTCTAGGGATTGTTGGTGCACAAACATGATTTAGTGATGGATCTTGGCAATTGGAATTGATGCACTTGAGGTAGGAATTCCTTACCACATAGGGCCTTTGTATAAATTTTATTATCATGATTGGAATGTGTGTTTGTGTGTTTTTATAGCCATGATATTAATTATGTGATATGGTATACTTGTGATTATGTTTATGGTGTGCATGAATAGCATGTGAGACCTATGCATTTTGTGTTATGTTTGTACCTTATATGCTATGCCCCGTTGTGTATGAATTCTTGTCTCATGGAGGTTTGTTTCTATCATTGAGGTGATGGGTGGATCAGTGTGGATGGGTTAACCCCTAGAGTGGGATCATGCGATGGTGCAATGTGGTACCAATGATGATGATGGGATCTGTAGGGGTATGATGGCCTTGTGGCCCAAACTGAGATAGAGGATGGGGTATGATGGCCTTATGGCTTGACTCAAGGCTAATCCTAGGGTGTGATGGCCTTTTGAACTAACCTAGTATAGGTTGGGGAACGATGGCCTTATGGCCCGACCTAAGGATGATCCAAGTGTGTGTTGGCCTTATAGCCTAACCCGAGGCTTGATTGGATATGTGCCTTGATCCAATACATGTGTTGGCCTTATTACCTGATCCAATATGTAATAAATTATAATACAGTCCTTATATCAAAGATTTAAATTCAGCATGATTGGGTCTTGTGGTAGTCTAGTTATCTCACAATCTCCCATCATTTGTTTAGTTTCTTGTTTTTTCATTTACTTTCCATCATGATATACAACTTTATATTCATGTGTACTTTGTGTTATGGATGCATTGGTGGTGTCATGCTAGGTTTATACTCAAACCCTACATGGTAATATCTATGAACATGTAGATTTCATGGTTAAAAAACTATCTAAGGGAAAGGTCCCTATGTCAGGAAGCTAAATATGTGGAACTTATAGGATGAAGGCGATGTTTGTATAAACTCTAAACTATTGATGTAGTGTTTTAGTTTATTTTCATCAGTTATTATACATTGTTTGACTTACCATGTTTTTGAGTCTTTTGGTTTATATTATAAGACTTTTATTCTATTTTTTACAACATAATGATTACCTTTTATTTTCAATTGTGTTTTTCTATAGTTTTTATTTACACTTGCTGTGATTATGGTGTATAACTTTGTTAGTAAGGGTATAGTATCTCTATGATACTATTTGGACTCTCATCATTAGTCAATAGCCTCTTTCTATAGGGAGACACACATGTGTTCATGTGGCACTTCAAACCATATTGGGTGATATAGATCAAGGCGATAGAAAGTGGTATCAAAGAAAGTTTTCTTTTATTTTTTCTTGACTGTGTTGGGGTAAGGTAAAAAAGGAGATATTCCATGTGGAACTTAGGCATGAGAGTCACATAAGTACTTATACATATATTATGTAATATAACTTCGAGTTACTAATGATGGGATTTTTATTACTAATTTTGGTATTACCGTTTCATGTTGGCCCTAAGTACTGTTGTGTTATTATAGTTTATGGGTTTGGGTGCATTCATGCATCATGGTTAGGAATATAGGATCACACTTCATATATACTTATTTATTTATATTCATGGTAGATTATTTAATTAAATTTCTTGATCTATGATTTTGTGATATATCTATGGTGAGATTTAGATTTCTTGAAATTGAACATGATTATTTTGTTTTTGTGTGTGCATGACTATAACTAACATGTGGATGTGAAAGATTTGGTGTGGGACATAGATATTACTAGGAGTGTTGGTCTTGGTCACTATGGGTGGACTCATAGGATAGCTCTTACTATATAAATCCCTTATGTGTTCATATAAACTACTTTATTTTATATCTTAAGTAAGATGATATAGGCATTTTAAGTATTCATTTGGAATTATAGATTATGTTTCCTAGAATACATTTGAGGGGACCGCTGGTGGAAGTAGCTCAGATTACTCCTAACAAGAAGGATGCTCCATCTACACCACCAAGTGAGCAAGAGGATGAAATTGAGCATGCTTCTTTACCTACTCAAGTGGTTCAAGCAATGAAATCTCTTCATCTTGGAATTTTTTTTATAGTGCATGTTTAAGGTGGGGGATCTCATAAGATGATGATCAATTATGCTCAAGACTTAAAACTTCAACATTATTTATCCTTATAGGTTACTAGAAAATCCCAAGATACTGAGGATTGGATTGACATCATTAAAGTAGTATTTGATCTAGTAAAGAATTTATAGGATTTATGGGTTAAACTGGTTTTTTTCATACTTTAGGGACCCATGAGGAGATGGTGGGGTTTCATAAACTAGGTAAGGATGCATGAGGTTATGACTTTTGAGACCTTAAAGAATATATTTTTGAATATTTCTTCCTAGATACACTGAATATGGATCGATCCCAAGAGTTTATGGAGCTTTAGTAAGGGATGATTTTGATTTCTTTATATTTTTCTCATTTCATAGAGTTACTTTTATTCTCTTCTCTTTTGGATAGTGATGAGGCATAGAAGGCCTAAAAGTTCAAGATTGGACTTTTACTAGAGTCAAGGCACTAGGTTAAGAAATTCGAGAAAATGATATATTCTGAGGTGCTGTGTAAGGCCCATATGATTGGGAAAGGTATGGAGGAAGATAGATTAGTGGGTATTTTATTATCCCCCAGTGCACCAATTAGTGGGACTCCTAGTGATATAGTGAGTTCCTTTTCTCATAATAAGCATTAAAAGGATAATTTGGTGAGTCAAGGTGGTAGTAAATAGTTGAAGAGGAGTAGGTTTTCTTCATCATCCTCTATAGAAGAGGGTGTCACTATGTTCTTCGATTTTGGATAGAGTGGACATTATTGCAAGTTTTTCCTGAAATCTTAGAACAAGTGTCAATGATGTAGCATGATGGGGAATCTTCAGTGTTTCTATTCAAGGGTTTTGTGGTCATATTTCCACATAGGAGTCTGGAAGGTGTAGCCTTCAATTCATATCATTGAAAGAGGATCTCATTAGTAATCCTAAATACCATAGGGTTAAGTATCGCAATCTAACCATGGGACTTAGAGACAGAGTCATGGGATCGATGTAGGCAGGGTGTATGTTGTGGAATAGCTTCCAACTGATAGTTTATATGGAACTTCTATAGTTATAGGTATTCATCTGATTATCTTTACTCTTTCTACTTCTTTTTTTGACACATGATCTTCTCATTCTTTTATATCTACTCAAGTCATTGTTTGGTTAGACTTTTTGGTTAAATTGTATTATAAATTTATTTCTATTAATACACACTTGGGAAGAAGGTATATCATCTTTAGAGATATATAGAGTTTCCTATAGTAGTTTCTAGTTATGTACATTTTTGGGATTTCATGATCTTTGATATGGCTAGCTTCTATGTGATTTTTATCATGGACTAGTTGATGAGTTATTGATCGCACATCGAATTTTATTGGGGATGTATATCCTTTACCACACATAAGGGGGGAATTTTTTTTTAACTAATGAATCAGATGTTGGAGTAGGAAGAATGGGACCATCCCTGAGTCAATTTAGAGCTATTATATCATAGGTAGAGGGTATAATACTTGTGGAAAATAAGACAGTATCTTTCTACACTTTCCTCCAGTGGTGGACCATTACCAGGTTATCCTTATAGACAATTTCTCAAGAATTAATCTTAATATAAGACTTGATTTCATGATTTGCATCATTCCAAGAGCATAGCCTATATTGATCTAATTGTATCATATAGAATTGAATGAGTTAAAGGAACTCAAGGTGTATCTTGAGGACTTATAGGAAAAGGTATTTATCAAAATGAGCACTCCTCCTTAGGGTGATCTAGTGTTGTTTTCTAAGAATGTGGATGGAAGCCTTCAATTGTGTGTAGATTGTAGAAAGTTTAAATAATTCATGATAAAGAATAGGTACCCATTGTTGAGGATCGATAAATTGTTTGACCAGTTGAGGAGAGCCTAGTGGTTCTCTAAGATTGAATTATGATCAAGATATCACCAGCTTTGGGTATGAGAAGAGGATATAACTAAGATAATGTTTAGGAGAAGGTATGGCCTATATGAGTATCTTGTGATGCCTTTTGGGTTGAATAATTCTCCAATATCATTCATGGATCTCATTAACTGGATATTCCATAAATATCTTGACTCCTTCATCATTATATATTTTGATGATATCCTAATAAACTCAAAAACCCTAGAGATGCATGTTAGACACCTTAAAATCATGTTGAGTACACTTTAAGCACATTTCCTTTATGATATGATTTATATGTTTAACTTTTGGATTTAATAGGTGCACTTTATTAGGCATTTTATTTCTAATTTGAGAATATAAGTTGATCCAGAGATGGTAGTGGTAGTGATTTCTTGGGCATGAACTAAAAAGTTTTTCAAGATCAAGAGTTTCCTTAGGTTTGTGGGATACTATCGACTGTTCATTCAGGAATTATCCCATTTAGAAACACTAAATATTGGTCTTAACAAAAAGGGAGTGGAGTTTGAGTTGATAGACCAATGTGATAATTCCTTCCAAAAGTTTAAGAGGTGTTTGAAATCAACTCTAATTTTAAACTTACCCATGCCTGGAATTGGATATGTGGTCTATTGTGATGCTTTATGTGTTGGTTTGGGATTTTTTTTGATGTAGAGAGGTCGGGTAGTTACTTATGGGTCACATTAGCTATGAAATCATGAGAAGAACTACCCTATACATGATCTAGAGTTAGATATAATAGTTCGTGCCTTGAATTTTTTATGACACTTACATTTTAGTGAGATATTTATCATTTATATGAACCATAAGAGATTTTAGTATATATTCTATCAACAGGGCTTAAATCTCTAGAAGAGGCATTAGGTTGGGTATTTACAAAACTTTAACTTTTATATGGATTATTCTATTGTAAAGGGTAATTTTGTTTCATATTATCATGTTGGGAAGATTCAAGATCTTGGAGAGTGGCATTCAAAGGAGGAATGGAGATTGATGTGCTTGTTGGTAGAATAGTTCATGGGTGCATTTTAGGATTAAGCGGTAATTATATGTACTTAGTTTTCATGTACACCATGGTGGACTAGGTAAAATCCAATGAGGAGTGGTATTCTTAGTTCTTAATGATGCATGAATGGTTAGTGGGGAATGAAATAGTTCTATGATGGTATTTAGATGAAGACAACATGATATATGTTCATGAGAGAGTTTTGGTTCCTGCTTCCATCAGAGTGGGTCTGATGAGGGACTCTTATGCTTCATGATGGTAAGTTCACCCAAGATTGAGAAATATGTATTGTGATATTAGGCGATGGTTCTGGTGGCCATATATGAAGAGTGACATTGTAGATTTTGTCTCTTGTTATATTACATGTCAAAGGGTTAAAGCTAAGCATCAGTAGCCAATTCGGTTGCTCCATTCTATTTTAGTTCCCATGTGGAAGTGGGATGAGGTAATGATGGAATTTTTCATGGGGTTTCCTAGGACCCTAATAGTTCGAGATACTGTATGGTTTGTGTTTGATCAGATAACAAAGGTTTCATATTTCTTGTTGATTTGAGAGACTCTTTTTATAGATGAGTTGGGGAAAATATGTGTTTCAGAGAACATATGGCTTTATAGATTGAATATGAGCATAGTATTTGACTGGGATGCTCATTTAATGTCATGGATTTGTAAAGGATTTCATCAGGTGATGGCAGATTAGTTGAAGATGATTACAAAGTATCATCTACAACTAATGGGCAGTTAGAGAGGACGACTAAGCTTTTGGAGGATATGCTTTGGGAATACATCCTAGATTTCAGTGGAGCATGGGATATTTATATGGAATTGTAAATTTTTATGTAAAATAATATTTATTAGTATTAAATTAATATGTAACCATTTGAGGCTCTTTATGGTCATTCATGTTGTTCACTATTGTACTGACATGGGGTAGGTGTGGTAGTTGTTGTGAGGCTGAGTATGGTAAAGGAGACCAATGATCAATTCTAGTTGATTTGGAAGTATTTGGTTACCACTCAGAGTAGGTATAAATCATATTCTAACTAGAGGATATAACCTTCATAGTTCACTATGGATGATCATGTTTTCTTACTAGTGTCACCTTGGTTGGGGGAATCGATATTTGCAGATTTAAGGGAAGTTAGTGCCATAGTTTATGGGACTATTTGAGATTATCAAGGGTATCAGAATAGTGGCCTACTGATTGGACCTCCATGTATGGTATCAGAGTATGAATAACATGTTTCATTTATCTCACCTTCAAAGTTATCAGCTAGATATTATGCATGTGATCAATAGTGAGGACGTTGAGTTGGAACCAGATGCATTATTCATGAAAAAACCAATTCAAATTATGGACCAGAGTGAGAATGTGTTATGTAGGAAGACAATACCACTTGTTCAAGTTCTATATCAATATTAAATAATCCCAAAGTAAAATTATGAGTGAGAATCTGATGTATGATCTCACTGACCTAATTTGTTTGAGCAGGAACTCTAGCGAAATTTCTTGAGGATGAGAAGTCCTTGGAGGGGGATATTGTAATGTCTTAAACTTTTCAGGTACTTTATACCTTTATTTTAGACCATCTTTAAGTTTTTTTGAGATATTATTTAGTTGGGTGAAGTCTCAGGTGATTTATGTATGGTTTTGAAGAGTTTAAGAGGCTTTTAATGGGCCTTATGGTTTGAGCATGTTTTGGGAAAACCATGTGGTTCTCCCTAGGAAACTGTGTGGCTTATTTGAGAGGGAAAATGGGTAGAACACGGTTGGTGCATGGTTAGAGATAACTATGTGAATTTCCCTAGGAAACCATGTGACTTGGGATAAATCCAAAAATCTAGTTAGCACATGGTTTAACAAATTGTGTGTCCAATCCATGTGAATTCCCAAAAGAGGTGGTGAACCTCACACAGTATTGACACAGTTTAGTAAATCATGAAACCAAATTGTGTAAGGCTTTTAAATTAATCTAAAATTTGGTTTTTAAATCTAAAATATCCTTTAAACCCTTTATCCTTTCACCTACACCTAGGTCACTCAAACCTAGGGACTCTAGTGGTCATTCTGGGAAATTCCTCTCCCTTTGAACTCTAATTTTTCTGGATCTAGAGTATGTTTCTTGTGTGAATTCAAGGTAAGTAGTTTTTCTTCCTCCATTCTTCACATTTTTTTCTAGATATATACTCTTTTTCTTATAAGGAATCATAGATTTTGGATTTCACGGATATATTTATATATTATTTTATGATATAATAAATATTTCATGATTTATCAATGGATAGGCTGTCAGATCTAGAGAATTTCTATTTTTCCCAAATAGATATTGATCTACTCTTTACATAGGATCTCATTGGGTAAGATAATATATTTTTAATCCCTTATTAAATTATCCTAGAATTATAATTGTGGTGAATTAGGAATGATTCTAAGTATCATTGGTGCATGCACATGGTTTGGTGAGGCTCTTAGAAATTGACAGCGATGCACTTGAGGTATAAATTCCTTACCACATGGGGCCTTTGTATAAAATTTATTGACACAATTTTCATGTGTGTGTGTGGATGTTCATGGTCTTGTAAACCATTGTTTCATATTAAATACTTGTGCTTATGCATATGGTTTGTGTGTGTGTGGCCCATGGGACCTATGCATTGTGTGCTATGTTTGTGCCTTTTGTTTTATATGCTATTATGTGAGAATGTTTGGGATTTGGAGGTTTTTATCTAGCATCAAGGTGACAATTGGATCATCATGGATTGTTTATCCCCTAGAGGGGGATCATGTATTGGTGAAATGTGGTGTTGATGACAATGATGGGACCTAGAGATAGGGTAGGGATACGATGGCCTTGTGGCATGACCTGAGATAGAGGATAGGTTATGACTTCCTTGTGACCTAAACCAAGGCTGAGCCTAGGGTGTTACAAACTTATGGACTAACCCAATAGTAGAAAAGTTGCAATAGCCTTGTGACTCAACCTGAGGATAATACATGTGTGTAACAACCTTGTGACTTTATCCAGGGCTTTATTGGCTATAGGCCTTGATCTAAGACATGTTTTGTCCTTGTGGCCTAATATGAAATGTGATTATGTATTATAAATTCATTATGGTATGTATCCAAAGTAGGTGTTGCTAGGTCTAATGGCATCCTGGTTAGCACATGATCTCCCAACATTTTTTTGGTTGCTTATTTGTGCATTTACTTTCCATCATGACATAAACCATTATATGCATGTGAAATTTATGTTAAGGATACATTGGCGATGTTCTACTAGTTTTATACTCACACCATATAGGGGAATATTTATGTGCATACAGATTACATGGTTAGGGATCCATCTAAGGGGAAGGTCCCTACATTGGGAAGGTGAGTATGTGAAACTTGGAGGATGGGGTGATGTCGGGATAGACTCAAAATAATCATTGTAGTGTTTTAGTTTATTTTCATTAGTTATCATACATTGGTTGACTTTCCACATTGGGAGTATTTTGGTTTATATTGTATGACATGTATTTTATTTGTTATAATAAGATAATTTCCTTTAATTTTTTTGGGGTTGTTCTAGAATTTTCATTTATACTTGATATGATTATGGTGTGTAGATTTGTTATTGAGGGCACAGTCTCTTCATGGTATCATTCATACCTTTGATGTTAGTTAGTAGCCTCTTGTATACAAGGAGATGTGCATGTGATTATATGGAACTCTGACCTAGACCAATTGATTTTGGTCAGGGTGTTACACTCTATCTATGAGTCATTTTATAGGTAGGGTTGTTATTCCCCCCATATACTCAAGGTATGGGATCCTCTATCTATATAGTTGGTATTCCCACCATTTAAGAGCTCATTAAAAGTGTGGGATCCTCTAATAGGGTTGGTACTCCCATGAATGAGGTGTCTTCCAATGAGGTGAAGATCCCCCGCTACATTTTTGTGAGGTGATGTGATTTGATCATACTTGGGTGTTTATGATATTAGGGATCAATATTCCCTTGAAAAATATTTATTCTCAAGAAAAGTAAAATTTCCCTATTGGTTTCTAGATTGATGATAGAGATATGGTGGGCAGTATGGTGTGATATTTTCTTAACTAACATGCTTACCTTGACGAAGAGAGGGTACCCCTTTTATAATTTCCAATGGTGATGTGGGGGTTGGAGAGGTAGAGAATATTGGATACTTCAAGACTTATGACTCCTCAGGCACCCCCTTGGTTTCCTTTGAGATGATATATATGACGGGTTATCAACTTTAGACTATGTAGACCTTTTGGTTCTCTGAGTACCCCTAGTTTCTCATGAGATTCAAACCCCTGTGGGTTGGAGATGAGATGATTATGAGTTGTATAGAATATTAGGATTACATTTTCTTATCTTCCTTCTAGTTAATCTCTCATGTAAGAGGTTTTGATTTGAATTGTTTTCTTGTCTTTACTTTTTAGTTTTTATGGCATCCTATTGAACCCTACATAATCTTTATGCCCACACATATCATTATCCCTATAGATGGAGTTTAGAGTTAACATTCATGTGAGGAATGGTTTATGGATTTATCATAATGATGTTAAAGGGTTCATGAGTTCAATTATTAGACTATATAAACCATCATAGGTGAAACAACAACATATCCTTTATCCAGGACTTTGATAACCTTTTAGTTGACCTAAAACTCTAAGAAATTGTGTCATGAACCAAGTTGGGATGCCATCTGACCTGACACTTGACCCATTCCAAGACATGGCCTAAAGGTAGTTTCTGATCCCCATGAGCTGGAAATAGTGCTAAGAATCAAAGTAATCACAATGAGAATGATTTTTACCAAATATACCAGGATCAATAACAAAACTAAACACGCAGAAAAACCAACAATAACTAAACATCAATAAATATAAAAACCAATCCAGGTATAACATCTGAAGAAAAAACAAAAATTGAATACAAAACTAAAACTGAACCATGAAACATGATCTCCACGTGATCTCTTAGTCACCACCAACTACAATACCAACCTTCTCTAAAGACAAATAGAACTAGAAACATGAACCTTCAAAATAGACTAGGTCTACCAACACTGAGTGGCACAAGTAGGGTGTGATCTTAAACAGCTCAGTAGTTAATCACCATAGAGTCCATTAATTTCATTTCATGAAAAATTCCACAAAAACTAGTTTAAAATACTTATATAAAATAGGATTTTAATCATGTTAATCAACCAAAAACAACTTTCCATAAATTCCCTTTTTAAAACCCCACACATAGCTTTCCTTATTAAAAATAGTTTCACACTAAAAAACCCCAGTTCAAAATCAAAACCCAAATAAAAATCCATATTTTATGACCAAAAAGGGTTATTCTAAAGTTAAAGGAAACAAAATAAATAGTCCTATACTAGCAGGTCTAATATCTAATATGCAGTAGAAGTAAAAAAGAATAAACAGATATTCAATCATGGCCATTTCCTAAACATATTTAGAAGAAATTCATGGACGTACTTAGTTTGGACTCACCTATCACCATATGGTGAAACTCCATAGTCAAAAACCAATTGGATGCTCTAAACTGGCCAATCCAATGGCACATCCCACCTAGTCTCTTAGTAAATCCAAGGGGTATCAACCCATCTAATTAGGTTCAATAAGAAACCATCACTCAACCCTCTAGATGACATCTAGGAATCTCATAATAATAGTACTCGGTGAATGGAAAGATCCTCACATAAATGGTTCAACAAAAACCCACTACAACCATACTTACCTAGCCCAAACACCAACAACACCTATGTGATGCCCCTATCCTTAGGAAATCCACCATAGAGGTGGCCATCACACAAAAAACCATCCATAAGTTCCAACCAGGCCTTCACATCATTTGAGTTTGAAAACACTTTCCAAAACATTATAAAATACCAACCGGGCCTTCACGTAGCCCAATATTTCAATCATTTTTTTCCAAATCATGTTAAGATGTCAATCGAGCCTATACGTCACATGAGTTCTAAAACCAAGTTCCAAAACATCACAAGGTGCCAATCGGGCCTTCACATCACATCACATCAAAACCAAACTTTCCAAAACATCACAAATTACCAACTGGGACTATAACATTTTTAATACAAATACATTTACAAAACCATTTCCAAACTAGATTGAAAACATGCAACAATATGAAAAATTCCAAATAGGCATTTTATACCACTTTGTTACCAAGTGTGTCTCAAAATTTCAAATGGTACTTTATCCCAATTATTCACCAAAAAATATCTCAAAATTACAAATGGGATAGTATTTAAAGAACACATTTTAAATCACATTTAAAGTCACCTGAAACACTAATACACCATTTATAAATCAAGAAACTATTTTAGGAAAAGTTAATAGGGATGGGAGGAGAAATATTTGTAAAACCATGGTTTAAGGAAACATCATTCTCAAGATCCATCTTCATTTGTTTTCCTATCCGCATGTGCACTCTGAACACATATAAATGTTCCAACATCCATTGAAACACATTAAGTATCCATGAAGTTACCCAAAACCCTTTTTAAAGAAACATCACTTGAAATTAAATCAACATAACAAGACACACATAAGCATCACACCATAAAATTCACCAATTTCCTCATACAACACCCAATTCACAATCCAACCACATTAATAAAACATAACCAAGGGAAAATACCACCCCAAAGCACCCAATTTATCTTTAAAATATCAATTTACATTTTATCAAACATTTTGTGTCCATATAAATACAAACATAGTTAAAAAGGCCCTATGAAAACCATTTCACACCAATTTTCCATCATGAAAACACCAAATAAATTTATAATAACACATCACAAGCAAGGGAAACATATTTAGAAACCATTTATGAAATATCAAGCATCAAATGGAATGTTCTGGGAATGAAATGGATGGAAACACCTACCTCAACAATGTGCGAAATCAAAGAAAGTTTGGGAGATGTAAGAATACAACCCAAGAGACAATTCTCACACCCAAACATAAAATAAATCAAACCACACATCATCCCTAATCCTTAGGGTTCATCCAAGATAGAACCCACCAAGAAAATACCAAGAAAACAAGATAGGATAAAGCTAAAATGGAAGAAAACCCAAGGATAAAAAGAGAGGAACCATAACCTTTCATTTTAGGTAATGAATCACCTTGAAAATACATTGAAATATACTTGGAGATACTTGGATGAGCCAATATGATCCATGGGATGCATCCAGTTTGGGATAATTCAAGTGGGATTTCCTAGGGAAGAAACACCACTTAAAAATAAGGTGAAATTCCAAAAATACCCTTCTTTGGGTGGGTTGCATGGTTAGATAAACAATTTGAAAACTGTGAAATTACTCATTGTCAAGAGTTGCACAGACTGCACACTTGGGTTGCATGGTTAGTTTAACCATTTTCCTTAACCATGAAACTTGTGCACACTTAGGCTACATGGTTAAACTAACCATGAACCTTAACTATGCAACCTAGAAAAATTCCCCAAACATTACCCTTTCCACCCAAAAACTCCTCTAAATCAAGGGGATAAACCATCCAATAAACACCCCCATAGAGAAGTGGAACTAGGGGTGTCACAAACTCCCCACCATTCCATTTTATCCCCATACCTTTTAAACTAACCATTAATAAGTCCAAAACCCCCCAAAACTCAAAAATTCAAATCAAGAACTCAACCTGAACCTCATCTAAAAAAACTAAATACAAGAAAAGGATAAAACAAAATAAATTCCAAGTTTAGGGTGTGACACATTGATTTTGGGGTATAGAAAGGTTGGTACATTCATCATGTAATATTCATTTATAATACTTCATATCCCTTCCATTTAAACTCCTCTAGATATACTTTAATATTTTTATATTCATACTATCAATTATTGGGAAATTCCTACTAATGTTCAACTTGTATATGAAGGTAGGATCATAATGAGCCCTTTCCCAAGTTAGTCCTTTTCTCCATAAATATGTGAGTGATAAGGTGTTGTTCAGGAAACTTGGATAATAGATATCCTTACCATGTGATATAAGGTAGGTTCTTTACCCTTCATTCTTACTGTTTATCTTTCTTGTAGTGTAGATGGTATTTTCCACTATGATATACAATACTCTTTTTAGGATAGATATGTTTTGTGCATTATGATGATGGAGGATTTATGGGTTTGTAGGGAGATCTTAGTACTCTCGTGATGAAGGTTTGGCTAGAGTCTGAGGCTCACATTTCCATCTAGTTCAAACTCTTTCTAGACAGATGATGATTCTTGTTTTAATATCACTATATGGAATAATGAGTCATTAGTGGACAATGTTTTTCTCAAACTCGTAATGAAATTTCTCTACCATGGTTAGAATTTGATCCCTTGTTCAGGATGGAGTCTTATTTGGTGATGTTTCACCCTCTATAGTGAATAATGAACATGTATGGGTATGAGTTGAAGCCCATAGACCTTACAAGGTTTACCTGATCATGTTTTATAGTGGAATTTTTTGAGATTAGTGGTTTAGGATAAGAATATAATAGAGGATTCATCAAGTTTTTATTTTGATTTCAAGAAACACCATCTATACCGAAGTCCCCCATACAAGTATTAGTAGATTGAAGATTCTTGGTTAGGATACACCTTGGATTTGGGAGTAAGATCACATTTTACCTGAGGATATTTTAATTAGTTATATGGAAGGACCTCTACATTAAAGATAGAGTTGATATTATATACCTCCCTATTATAGGCTCGGATGCCTATTGAGAAGATATTTGGTGGAAGAGCCAGTGGTGTGAGAGTAGTTAGAGGTGTAAAATGTATCATTCCACACCCATGAACACTAACTTTGGCTAGTTTCTGTTAGGCACAGAGTGCTGATAGTCAGAGTTATGGATGGATATACACGATGAGTGACTATGTCCAGGTTCCAATGGGTGAAGTCCAGAGTAAGATTTGTGTCCTTTCATCATGGAACCCTATATTGGATAGAATATATGTGATCTATTCATTCCACATCATATGTTTGAGAATTTGAAATTTCATTGGAACCCTTAGCCTCACCCTTTTTCATCTAGAGAATTCCCATGTATGGTGATCATTTTTCACTCACCCCTTCTGGAAAATTGAGTTTATCCTTAGTGGAAAAAGAGGTATTTCATGGTACTCCTTTATGGAGAGATGAGATATAGTGGTAATTAACTCAGTATAGATTAGTTACCAATGATAGTATTATGAGGTGTTAGATATTAAGTAAATTATGTGATTACCACCTTCAGTAGTGATCAAGACCCCCCTCAGGTGTAGCGAATGGGGATAACCCTCTTGAAGATGAAGTCAATTACCCATAAGATGGTAAGTGTGGATTTATGTGTTGTGTAAAAGGGTGATAATTCACTTCCTATTAATATAGAGGAATATGTATTTGATTCTGAAGGGAATACCATGGTTTTACCTCTGTGGGGGATTAATATATGCTTTGTCTGCATTCATGATATGATGTTCAAGTGTTGTTGAATATGATAATGATCACCATTGTGTAATTTATAGAGTATATAGAATATATCCTTTCTCGTATCAATCCATGGAGGGGTTGTTAAGCATTCAAGGAATTTTACCTTATCTTATCATTATAGTGCTAGTTGTGAAGTAAACTATCATAGTATGATATCAGAATTCATGGGGTAGAATTTTTCTATATTAAATTGATGCCATGGCTATTGATAAAATCTTAGTGGTGTAATAATTTCATGGTGGTTGATTCTTTTGTTGGGGGTCTCTGTATCTAGATAATAGAGGGGGAACATAAGCATATAACATGGGAGTAGCAATTATTTCATGGAGAGATAGAAAGATAGATGTTACTCACCTTTGATCAGTAGTGGTGTCCCCATACTCTTCCCTTATGTGAGAGAGTCACATGGAGGTGATGTTGACTTAGTGGCCCTGTGTGACAAAATGTTCACAAGAAACAGACCTGAATGGATTTCTTAGTAGAAAGCACATAACTCACTTTCCTAGATAGATAGTGGTCATCTCTTGGTGTTCATATTAAATATCAGGATGGAAATCCTGAGTATATATCACTCTAATGTAGCACGAACCTCAATCTAGAATGTCTATTGGTTTTTTTGGGTGTTCCAATCACATGTAAACTCTTATTATATGGAGGAGGAGGAGGTTTTATCATAAGGATATGAATTTTGGTTTCTTGGTTAAGTGTTATCTTGGGTTTTGGAGCTAAAAAAGCTATCTCGTCTAAATAGTTAGGACCATCCACTTCACATTTTGGTTGATTAGGCCACCCAATGGGTAGTTTTGTGTTGAATGAGTATAGTTTGATGAGGTTTTTATTATTCATGATGCTCTCATTAGTAGATTTTATGAAAGGATGAAGACAACACAACCAGTTTTTCTTTGATAATGGATATAAACCTATTATAGATTGGGATGCAAATGGAGAATTCCTATGAGTGTTAGTAAATAAGTTTAGGAGGTAGTCCCGTTTTTTTCTTATTCTATAAGCTAGAGATGTTAGTTCCTATGCCTTGTGGAAAGTATATTATGTAAAAATTGAGGTATGTTACTAACTGGCTTGAGCTACCACTGAACTAGTACCTGAACCAATATTTCACAAGACATAAAGCACATTCCTAGTCACCATGAGCTGAAAACTAGTTTCGGGACATCAAAACAAACAATTGGTGGGAATAATTTTACCCTCATAAAATAATAATAAAGAAATGAAAACAATTATGAATCTGGAATGGAACATCCATACATTGGAATACCATGAATAATAAATAAATAGTTCTAGATAAATAACCAAATAACAACATCCAAATGAGAAATAATCAATAAAAATGACCATTCTCATTTAGGGATATAACCAATTTAAATAACTGAATGTTGTATATAATACATGACAAAAACAAATATTTCATATAAACTAAAATAGAAACCATAAACAAAGGTATTACCAGATTACTTGGTAAATAAATAAACACCATAAAAATAAATAAAACTAAGACACCACTTGAACAAATCCATGTGGCCCACAGTCACTCACCACATCTATAGCATCCATCAATGAACTGCTAAAATGATATCCAACCAGAGATTGCATCTTGGGAACTTGTATAAAACATGGAAGCAATATACACGCACACATGTGTATATTAAAGGTGTGAGATACTTGTAGTATTTTACCAGAGTATATGAAATTTATTTTATAGAATAGTTTATAAATTCTATTTTTAACATCATTTAGAAATTGTTTTTTCTAAATGTATGGTATACAAAAAACAAGTAACATTCATAACACATTTTCTCAAAAAACCCAAGATAAACCTTTTGTAAAAAAATAATATCTAGCTGAAAAATCCAGAATTCCAAACCCATGTAATAAATCCAATATTAATTTAAAATACATTTTAAAATATCCTTACCAAGAGGGTTTAATCCAACATTAAAATAGAAAAAAAATATTAAAAATGTGTACTTCTAAGTTTACATATTCAAAACCAAACCATTTTTTCTACTTTAATATCCTTTAAAAAATCTTTTAAAAGAGGTTGTAAATTAAACCATACCATAAAAGAAATAATTCATTAAACAATTGAAGCTATCATCTCAAGAGGAATAATATAAAAAACATCAATAATTAAAGAGGTTCCACAAAACCAAAATAAGAACAAGGGGATACAAATAAAGTGTATAGTAGAAATTCCCTAATTAAAACCATTTTTCAATGAGTAAGTTTCATGGTAAATTCCTTAGATTCTAATGTGAGATGGTACTATACATACTCTAGAGAATAAATTTATTAGTAAGATTCCACATTCTAACTAGTTCATATCGATCAACTTCCACAGTCTGATCATTTCATATCGATTAGATCCCACGTTCTAATTAGATCAATAAATTTAGTTTATCTTAGACTGAATCCCTTACTTATCTACCTATGTTTCCATGATATTTCAAGAATATTTGATTATTCTATAAGAAATTATTAACAAATAAATAAAGTTTTATAAACAATAAACCTCATTTTATCTCTAACGCCCTCATATGAAATAGCTCATTTACAATAATCAATTATTCCACAATAATTATAATAAATTCATATCCATTAATAGTAAAAGGATTAAAAAAGTCATAAAAACCAAGGAGATCACAATTAGGTTGTTATAATTATCCATATACTCGTTTTCATTAAATTCCAAGTGGGTTTTTAAATAACACGAGTTGAATTCACCTTTTGAAAACTAATCAAGGATCTAACACTTTAAAACAACATTTTCTTCCCTTATGAGTCACCTAAAAAATACTCTCTTAATCAAAAACCAACCATTTAAACATATTTCATACCCTTTAGAAATCAAAATAGGGACACAACCCTTTATTAAACTTAAAATTCATTAAAAATTTCATCTTATAAAATTACATAAACACTTAAAATGAAAAAATATTTAGTTAAAAAGGAACATAAGAAATTAATTAAAAATATTTTATTCTAAGTAAAGAAAAAACTTTGAAATGTTTTATAAATCCTTCATGGTCATTATATATACATGTAACTTGATGAGAAAATGGTTTTATAAAACCAAATAATTTCATGACTTTTGAAATAAAATAATTACATAGAAACATCTAACTCAATCAAGAAAAAACCACTTACCTTACTTAGTGAGAGACAAACAAAGAAAGGGAATGGAATATACATTAAATAACCAATCAAAGCTCCATTATTAGACTTATCTAGAACCCTAAATTCATCCCAAACTGTGATTAGGGTTCATGGTAGAAGGAAAACCAAGGGCAAAGGAGGAAGGGAGAAGATGATAAGAAGAAAGAAGAGACTCGCCTTCCAAAATCACTTGAAATCAAAGGTGTAGGAGATAAAATACAAGGTAAAATGAGGGGATATATACCTTGAGTGTGTCCTGGGGTCATTTGGTTGAGAGGGGGAGAAATAAGGATTGAACCTCCTAAAAATTTAAGAGGGTTATATCTCAAAATTCAAAAAATTAAAACTGGGCATAGTCATATCATAGAGAAACCTCCCTATCATGGTGTGACATGCCTCCCAGATAGAACCACCAATCCAACACCTAAGTTCATGTCATGAAACAAACCTGATTTCACAGTATGACATCCCCTATGTGGGCCACCCCTTGCAGTGTGAAACTTGGATAAGAAACCTCCCTAGGAAATGACCTTACTATCTGGTTCTAGTCATGGTGTGACCTTCCCTTTCACATCATGACTCTTCCCTTGACTGAGAATTCACAAAGGAAAAACCACATGTCATGGTGTGACCACCTAAAATCCAGAACTGTAGATCACCCAACACACTCAATGTATAATGACTCACTACAGACAGAACTATAAAACTAAAAAAACATTCAAAATACTCTAAAATACTATATACTTCCAAAATAACTTCCAATTATATATTAATTTAATAAAATAGTATCCAGGGAGTGTCACAATTCTTGCCTCCATGACACTTTTTTTCTAAAAGAGTCTTGATTAAAAGAAAAGGTAACAGGAATTAAAAGTCTCAAAACCCAACATATAAGGTGGGAGGTTTGGGGGAAAACTCAAGAAGTTCAGTGAGAAAAGGTGCACCAAACAAACAAAATGACTTCCCAAAATCAATAGATCCAATCCTAAAGTATCACCAAATATCTCCAAGTATAATCCAAACCAATATTAAGGAGATAAAAAACCTAAAAAACATGGGGACATGAAATATCACTTCCCTATTGGGATTTTTGAAACCTATTTAGGTTCCAAATTTATTTTACCAGAAGGAGGAACTCTAGAAGAACCTTTAGTCTTGTGAAGGTAGTAATATTATACTTCAGTGGTTGGTAGTGATGTGGTCAGAAGATACCATCTTACAATTGATATGCATATGGTTGTTAGTTCACTATATGATGGTACATGATGGAGTAAATTCACCAAAAGTTGGATACATTGGTTATATGAATCACTCCCATCATGGTTTTGTGATAAAAGAGTGGGCCTATGGAGCACTATTCATCTACTAGTGTTTGGTGGTCAAGCTAGGGAGTGTTGTAGGACATTGATGGTCACTATTGTGAATGGATGGATCCCCATGAATATAGTTGGCTGTTGCAGCTATTTGGCTGGATGGGACCTACTATATATAGTTGGTAGGACTAAATGCAGAAGTTTTTAGTGATCATTGAGTTTAGTGATCTATATGTCTCTAAGTCACAATGATTTTAAACACCTGAAATTTCAATGAAATTAAGAATTTTAATACTTCTCCCATGGATGTAGTATGAAATTATAAACCACATAAAATCCTGTTATAAATTTATTTACTTTAATTTATTTTATTTATATAAATTCTTTTATGAGTTTTAAGTGAGTAGGATTGATTAAGTCGAACTCAGTGCGGTGATTAGGGTGAAGTGATTCTTCTTAGTTCCAATACATTGATATTTATAGTTACATTAGGAATATAATTATTCCAATTTGATTTTAGTGACCTTACTTCTAGTGTTTAAAGTATGGTGTGATATTAAAAATGTTTTTTATCAAATAATAGGTTCTCATAAGCTCAATAGTTCATTTATAAACCACTTAGGTAAAATTATCTCTTGCTCGAACATTTTTTCGATTTTAGTGGGAGTTACTATCTTGGAAAGGATGAAATAAAAAGATAGAAAGGTCCCAATAGAAAAATTTGATGGAATGTATTTTTTCATCTATAGGATGTAGTTGGAGGAATACCTCATCCAGATGGGCCTATAAGTTCTATTGAAGGGAGTGAAGCCAGAGGCAATGGAAAAAGTAGAATGGGAAAGTATTTATGGAAATGCATTGGGTTTAGTGAGGATGTCATTAGATCAAATTATTCCTCTATAAATCTGAGAGAATAATACTAAAATATATTTTATGAAATCACAGGAATATATGTTCAAGATTCCTATTGCACTTAAAAAATTGTGTTTGATGTGATAGCTATTTGATATGAGGTTATCGGTAAGAAGGTTCATAGAAGATCATTTGAATGATTTTAACATGATCTGAAGGAAAATTGAGTATGTAAAGGTGAATTTTGTGGATGATGTTTGGGTTATACTATTATTATAATCTTTTCTAGAATCTTGGGATGAAATGGTAAAAATAGTAATAAACTCCAACAAAAAAATCAACTTCATATTCAAGTATGTCTATAAATTGATTATGAATGAAGAACTTTATAGGAGGGAGATTCAAGAAACTTATATGAATGAATTGAATATTGATTTCATATGGTGATCACCTCATTAAAGAAGTCACAAATGATCAAATGATAAGTCAAGAGATAGAATTATAGGTAAATCTACCAGTCCCAGGATAGTATGTTGGCACGGTGGTAAAGGATGTCATCTCAAGAAATATTATGTGAATGCAAAGGAAATTCTAGAAGGACGGCTTGTGAAGGATTAATTTTCATGAACTTTAATACTAATGGTAGTTATAATCTACTCTTGAGTGCCAATACTCGGGTGGAATATTGGATTATAGATGCCAAACTATATTTCCATGACACTAGTGAAAAGGGATGCATGAAAAGTTATGTGTTTGGATGATTTAGAATAGTTAATCTAGTGAATAATGAACCTCTTAACATTGTAGGGAAGGGGTGTGAAAATTTGGGTGGATAATGGTGGTTTATTTGAGCTTAAATATTCCATTCATATTCCAAGTCTTCATAAGAATCTGATTTTAGTTGGATGGTTGGATGAAGTGGGTTATGGAATGAAATTTTCAAATATAGTGTGGAAATCACTTAGGGTTCCCCAGTTATAGTGAGAGGAGTTAAGGATGAAACACTTTATCTAACTGGAAGAGTAGAGTGAAAAGTTATTACTGGTGATTCAACTTTCGTAAATTCAGAATTATGGAACTTATTGACTTGGGAACCTCATTGAGAAGGATATAAAGATTTTAGCAAAAAAGGCATGTTAAAGTTGGAATATTCAGACTTCATAAGTTTTTAAGTTACATACTTGGTAAGAAATAGAAGGTATATTTCAATTTGAATAGAATGACATCAAAATTTTGGAATATTGAAATTGTGAATAAAGATGTTTAGGGACATACCCTAGTCAAATCTCATGAAGAATCATAATATTTTTTGAAATTAATTTGTGAATCCATGATTAAATTATTGTTATAATTTTGAAACATAAATAAAAAGTGTTTAGAGTGTTTGATTAGTGGAAATTTATGGTTGAAAGGGAAATCATAAGTAAGTTAGAGATCTTGATGATAGGCAGTGGTAGTGATTTTACTAAAATAAGTTTCAAAAACTTTTATAAGAATAAGGTAATTATGCCTGAAAATATTATAAGAAGGACACTTAAAAAATGGTGTAGTTGAAAGGTTGGATTTAATATTAATGGAGATAATATAGATCATGTCACTGTATTCTAGAATACCAAATGATTTTTGGGTGGAAGTGATAAATATATGAGCATACATAATCATCAATATCCTCTTACCACCAATGGGACATGAGATTCTAGAAGTATTGTGGACTGGTAAAAAACTAAATTTAGCTCATCATAAGGCCTTTAGGATTTTAGCCTATGTATATGTGGACTCCAAAGATAGATATATTATTGAATTAAAATATCATGTACGTGTATTCATAGGATATGGAAATGAAAATCTTAGATTTTAAATTTATGATGGTAAAAAAAGATAAGTTATCAAAAGTAGAAATGTGCTCTTTAATGAGAAGTTCTTGTGGAAGATCTGGAATTTAGAAGATAAAGAAGTTAGAAGAAAATAATTAACTTCAATTTCATCTAATTTGGAGTTCCATATGAGTTTATGTTCTAGATAATATATATGGCTGTGAGTCTACCAAGAGTTAAAAAAATCTGGAGGAAAGTTTATAGGTCAGTATAGGGAGTTCAAAAGTTAAACCATTGGAAGATATACCTGAAATATTGAGAAATGGTGAGTCTTAGTCTAGAGTTGGTGGAGGATGAGATTCTGTAGGTTTCAATTCTGGATAGTGACAAACTTTAAGTAGATTTTCAAAGGTCAACCAAGGTCAGGCGACTGATATAGATGTATATAGTTAACATAAACTTCTTAATTTTAATGGGTGAAAGATAACTCAAAATCCCAAAGTAAGAAATTATACTTAGTGCTTTTAATTAGTGGGAGTTGTATATTAATTAAGGATTAGTTATATTCACTTCATGTGAACAACACTTGGGTGCTAGTGGAACTACCACTCAAAAAGGGGGAACTTGAAAACAAGTGGGTTTTCTGGTTAGAAGAAGAAATTGATGAAAGAATAAGGTATAAAGTAAGGTTGGTGGGGAAAGGGTTTTAACAGAAGGAGGGAATCGACTTCTCTAAGATATTTTATCTATTAATAAAACATATTACCATTCAAATTATGCTAATATTGGTTTCTTATTTAGGATTACATCTAGAAAAAATGGATATGAAAATGGATTTTCTTCATGGTTACCTAAAGGAGAAATATATGAAGCAACCTATTGATTTCATGGATTGGTGGAATTAGGGCTTGGTGTGAAAACTCTAAAGAAGTCTCTATAGTTTTAAATGAGTTTCAAGGTAGTTTAATTATAAGTTTGAAACTTTCATGGTGTATAAAGGTTTCAAGCATAGAAACTCAGACCATTGTTATTACTGAAAAGAGTACAGTAATGAGGAATTCACCATTTTTCTATTTTACATGGATTATATACTACTGATGGGTATGATAATTCAAAAAATTCAAGAGATGAAGGAATTTTCTAGAAATTTTTAAATGAATGATCATAGTGAAGAAAAGAAGATCTTATGCATTCAGATTGGGAGATATAGGAAGACCAAAAGTTTGGTTTTATCATAGAAAGACTACATCTGAAAGATTATTGAAAGGATTGGCGTGAGTAGATGTAAGTTGGTCTTCACTCCTATTATAAGTCACTTTAAACTTTAAAATGAGTATTCACCATGGATGTAGGAAGAGGTTAATCACATGGTGTGAGTGTCATGTTGTAATGACTCAAACTTTTATAAATTAAATTCCCTTTTTGATTGAATAAATTCATTATTAAGTAATGTAGAAATAGAAAACACATGCACTAATTTAGTTATTTTGGACAATTATAAGTTATATACTATCAAATTTATAATATTATTAATCACCATAACCATTTATAGTATGGTAATTATACAATTTTCTTATGATTAGTATATATTAAGGGTTATGATAATGTCCAATTGAAACAGACAAAGTATTTATGGTCTCAACCAGTAGGATCATACCCTATGAATCTCATTTATAAAAGCTTATGAGGTACATATCATTACTAGTATTTTCCCTTAATCAATCTCAAGTCTATATTCAATAACTAAATCACGAATGAAATGATTTATGGGATAATTTCAAGCTCATCGAGATCACAACCTAAACCATGTATGCTAAACAACCCCAAGAAAATATCACCATCGCACACCTTACCCTTTGGGAATTCACTGGTTTAATAAAGTGTTATTTATCTAGACCCTAACAATATGAATTTTTATATTTTATTTTAATTAAACAATTATTATATTTATCCCTTTTTAATATTACTTTTTAAACGATTAGATAATGAGTTTGATAAAAAAAACTCTAATTGTATTTTTGGGAAATATATAGTTTCAAAAAAACACTCCTTTTGATGAATTTGTGAATTTTTTAAATAAATTTTATTTTAATAAAATAATATTATTAAATAATATTTATTAAATATAATTGATAATAAAATTTTAAGAAGTCAAAAATAATTTTTTTAAGGGTCAAAAAACTGTTATTGTCAAAAAACCAATATTTTTCAATAAATATGGAATTTTTATTTAAAAATAAAAATTATCATATTTAAATAATTATTTTTTAGAATAAATATTATTTTTTAAATCATAATTTCAAAATTATCCAATGGTTAGTTTTTCATAATTTTATGAGACGGTCAAATTTTCGGGTAAAAATGAAATACAATATAAATATACAATATATATTATGACATCATAATGACCCAAAAGTGATGTAATATATACCATAAAAGGTATCCATGACCAAATAAATATTTACCCTTTAAAATAATGTGTTTTTAGGTTATTTTATTAATTTTATAAATCCTTAATGAATCCCCCAAAACCTATAATATATTTTAAGGTTTTAAAATCGATTCTTTATAAACATGGATCACTTCTACATTACAAAGGGTATTATTTTAATGATACCAGTTCTTAAACTTGTAAAATAATTAAAACCACTTCACTTTGATATAAACCATTTTCAAAAACCATGGGAAGGTTTTATTTTTTATTACTTTATCATATAGAGTCCAAAACCTAAGTTTGGAAAATAATAAAGAATTATCCTCTCTCTTGCTATATAAACCCACCCAAACTCCCATTCATATTCACTAAAAAGACCTTGAATCATGAAATTACTCTACCCTTAACTCTCTATATTCCTCCAAAAGTTCTCCCAATCTCTTATGAAGCTCTTCCTGATCTTTTAAAAGTGCCCTCTCAAGGAAGAGATCCTCTCTTTCTCCTCTTTATTCAAACACCTTCTTTAAATTATGCCTTATTTCAATTTTTCATTTTAGTATATGTTTTAACACATAAATATTACATTATTTTTATTTAAAATTGATTAGATACCCCTTTTACACTCATTTATCCCTTCCTTCAATATTTATGTACCCCTGTTATGCTGCTGAAATCATCCTATGATTTTCCATGCCAAACATTTTATAGTGAATTCCCATTTCTCATTTCCACTCAAAGGTATTAGCCTATATGTACCTATAATTCATTGATTTTGGACTTTTATGTATGTATCTCAAACACTCCTTAATAATGGTATTCAAATTGATGAAATAAATCCTTATGTTGTATGATCTATGTGGTGCACTTATACATGTACATGATATGAAAGTAACGGGTCAACCCAGGATTATATAGCCCTTGAATGAATTGGGTGATTTTTTAATCTCATGATATGACATTTATGGTGCATAGGAGGTTTCCATAAGCACACTATGTTATTTTTCTTCATTTTTAGTCTTAAATTATATTTAATATTTCAAGTTTTATGTTGTTTCCACATTTCCATGTCACCTTTATGTTATCATGTTATAGCATACCTCATTGTTCAATATTATGATTATCATGTCTCTTATGTTACCTTGATATACCCATTGGATTACATGTACTACTTTATCTTATGTTATTCTTTTTTTATTCCCTTTATAGTCTTTATAGATCAACCCTTTCTTATGTACATCCCCAAGTTTCCACATGCGGTTTTAGAAGACTGGTGGAATTTTAAGAACATGTTAAGGAAGTTTTCAATAATCTCACTATACTTATATTGAAATTTTTTATTCTATGTACCTAATTTCCTAAATACACTATGCCTCATGATCTTATGGGTTTTACTAAGTGTTCTTATAATAAATCATGAATTAAAGTGTATTAAAATGGGTATTCATAGTTGTTATTAGAGAAAAGTCTAGTTACTTTTTGAATTGGGATTATAAAACAATAGTAAAATAATTAGGGATAATACTAAACATGGGAAACATATCTAAATTTTAGTAAATTGTGGAGTAAGTGGTTTCCAAGAAAATACATCTATATCTGGATACTACAAGTGTATGTGGCTCTAGAACAGATGTACATAGGGGTGATAACCCTGAAAAGGGCACATTGAGTTGGACTCAATCATTACCTGGTGCAAAAAAATAGGTCTTTTTGCACACCTAGTTTGACACTCTTGGGGGATATGCTTTGAAAATTTCACAAGCTCCTTATGAACCATTATTAAGGGGAAAAAATGCCCATAAGATTTTATATTAGGAAATAGATCATGTAAAAAATTAGATTGAAACCTATAAATTCATAAGTTAAGGAATATATGTCATTTATGAGTTGTCCCTTTAATGTTATTGGTTTCCAATTTATATGTTTAATAGTTTGAAAATTATCATCCCTAAGTCTTTTTTGGATGAATTAAATAATAAGTACTGAAATCAAATAGTGGAATGCAATATTATCATCCATGGTTCTATTATATCACACAAGTTAAGTTGAACTATTCAAACACTGCCTCAAAACATGGAAGTTGAGTTCTCAGTGAAGATGAAGAATGGGTCAATTTTTTCATCCCAATAATATAACTCATCCCCTATCCATATTTGCAGGATGAATTTTCTATAAAACCATATGATACTCCCTTTAGTGTAATTTTACGTAATTATGGGCATGGATTGGCTTTCATTATATAGAGCCAAAATAAATTGTTGAGAAAAGGAAATCACCCTCTATATCATGAATCGCCATCCAATTATATAAAAGTGAAAGGATAAGGATTAATCTTATTTGGTACTATTATCTTAGGCATGGATATTATTTCTTTTCAAGTGAGAATATCTAGCTCAAATGATTAATACTAAAGAAAAGATCATCCTTGATGGAATTCCCATTATAAAGGGATTCACTTATTTGTATCCTAAAGAATTGATTGATCTTACTCATATCCATGATGTTGAGTTCTCAATCAAGATCATACTTGGAGATTTTCAAATATCCAAGACTCCATAAAAATGGTCATTGTTGAACTTGAGGAGCTAAAGAAACAATTATAGTAAAATCGAGATAAAGGGTTTATACACCCAAATTCTTCACCATGGGTTGCACTGATCCTCTTTATCAAAAATAAGGATGGGTCAATGAGACTATACATTGATTATCATGATATCAACAAGATTATGATAAAGAAAAAGTATCATCTTCCATGGATTGATGACTTGTTCGATCAACTATGTGGAGGTTTATATTCCTCTAAGGTGGATATTCAGTTAGGATATTTCTAAGTAATGGTGTATAATAAGTATATCCCCCAAGAATGATTTTCGTATAAGGTATGGGTACTACAAGTTCATAGTGATTTCATTTGGAATCACTAATTCTCTACAAATATTCATGGACTTAATGAATAAATTATTTAAGTATTACCTCAAAAAATTTGCAGTAGTCTTTATAGATGATATTCTTATCTTATTAAAAAGTAATAAGGAACATTAGGATCATTTAAATGTTTTACTGAATACCTTACAAAAGAAAAAATAATATAAAAATTACAGTAAATGTGATTTTTTGATAGAGAAATTAACCTTCTTGGGGCATGTTATCACAATAAAATGGATATATGTGGATCCTTTAAAAACTGAGGTAATCAATTTGTGAGTAACTTATCACAATTTTTAAGTCTAATAACTCTGATTACTTATAAGGGAGTCAAATTTTTCTAGAATTATGAAAGTGAGGAAATCTTTGAAGAGATGAAAAAGAGGCTAATCACTGCACATGTTCTCACATTACCCACCAGTGGTAAAGAATTTCTAATCTACAATGATGTCTCCCAAAAGGTATTGGGTTTTGTACACATGAAATGTGACAAATTTATATCATATGCCTCTTTCCAATTAAAGATCCATGAGTATAACTACCCAACACATGCTCTAGAATTGGCATTCGTGATCTTCACATTGAAGATTGGGTGACATTATCTATATGGAGAAAAGTGTGATATATATACCGATCATAAAATACCCAAGTATATATTCCCACAAAAGGATCTTAATATGATACAATGAAGGTGTTTATATCTGATTAAGTATTATGATTATTCAATCCATTACGATCCTAGGAAATCAATCAAAGTGGAAGATTCTATGAGTAGAAAGGATCTTACAACTCTATCCATGATGAGGATTGTAATATATTCAATATTATAGGACATGAAAAGGATGGAAATGGGAATAATAATAATATATTAATCCTTCCTTTATCAAATAAATTCCCAAACATCCATTCTTGAGAGGATCAAGGAGGCCTATAAAGATTATTAATTGCTACAAAAGAAAGTAGTGAATATTCTAGAGTTCAACTTTTCTAAATATGGAGTTATAATTTTTAGAACCCAAATATGTGTCCCATAAAAACCATAACTGAAGAGGTAAATTATATATAATGCACATATATCATACTTATTTATTCATCTAGGAATAACTAAAATGTATAGAGATTTGAATCAAAACTTATAGTGGGATAACATGAAAAGGGAGATTACAGAGTTTGTATCTCAATGTTTGGTATGCCAACGAGTCAAGGTGGGAAAATAAAAGTCTAAGGTTATGATGTAAACATTGAACATACTAATATATAAATTTGAAAAAATAACCATGTATTTCATCATAGGACTCCCCAATACCCCTAAAGGCAATAACACCATCTGGGTGGTAATCAGTCCCCTTATGAAGTCGACACATTTCATTACTGTCAAGAAAGATTTCTCTCTTGACCAAATTGAAAATAAATACATAAGTTAATTGTTAATACTTCATTAAGTTCCAATCTCTATTATATATAATCGATATATGAGTTTTACCTTAAGGTTTTGGATAAGACTTCAGTAAGCATTAGATGCATAACTGAGCTTCATCACTACTTATCACCCTCAGATGGATGGTCAGTCTGAAAGGATCATTAAAACTATATAGGATATTCTAAGATCATTTTAAATGGATTTATAAGGATATTTTTATTAAAACATTCCCCTAGTGGAGTTCTCATATAACAACAGTTTCTATTTTAGCATTCAAATGGCACCTTATGAGGCTCTGTATGGGAAGAGGTGTCTGACTCCAACATAGCGGGATGAAGTTAGATTTTAGAATCTAATGGGACCTAATATTATCAAATAAATAGCATATAATGTTTAAACCATTCAACTTCATATGAAATACACACACAAAGTTGAAAAAAGATCTATACATACAACCATCAACATGATCTAAAGTTTGAGGTCGGTGATAAAGTATTCCTTTGTATATAACCATGGAAAAAAGTCATGAGGTTTGGAAAGAAGGGAAATTTTAGTCTTTTATACATCATATCCTTTAATATCCCTGATTGCATCATAGTAGTGAAATATTAACTAGAATTCACACCTAACCTATCTAAAGTACATGATATGTTCCATGTATCCTTCTTGAAGAAGTACCTACTAGACCCCTCGCATGTAATGAATCCAGAGGTGGTAAAATTTGAGAATGATATTTCATATAAGGATTGTCTAGTTAATTTCTTAGATCATAGAGATAAGGTTCTATGAAATAAGAAAACTCACTTGGTCAAAGAGATGTGGTGGAACCACGAGTTTGAGGAAGCGACATGGGAACTATAAGAGGTGATGAAATAGAAGTACATTTATCTATTTTAGTGTATGAAATGAAAATTTATAGGGATAAATTTTTGAATGGGGGGATGTAACGACTTAAACTTTTATAAATTAAATTCCCTTTTTGATTGAATAAATGCATTATTAAGTAGTGTAGCTATAGAAAATGCATGCACTACTTTGGTTATATTGGACTATTATAAGTTATATCCTTTCAAATTTAAAATATTGTTAAGAATAATAACCATTGATAGTATAGTAATTATATAGTGATATTATGATTATTATATATTAAGGTTTATGATAAATTCCAATTGACATGGACAAAGGAAGTAGTGGCCTATACTAGTAGGATTATTCCCTATGAATCTCATTTAGCAGAGCTTTTGAGTGAGATAGCATCACTGGGATTTTCCCTTGATCAGTCCCAAGTCGATATTCAAAAAATAAATCACAAATGAAACCATTTATGGGATAATTTCTAGCTCATTGAGATCACATCCCAAACCATGTACGTTGAACCACCCCAAGAAAATCTCACCATCACACACCTTACCCTTAAGGCATTCCCTAGTGTAATAAAGGGATTTGTATCTAGACCCTAATAGTATGAATTTTTATATTTTCATTTAAGTAAAAAAATATTATATTTATCTTTTTTTAATATTACTTTTTAAATGATTATATAATGAGTTTGATAAAAATTATATTTTAATACGACAAAACTCGAATTTTATTTTTTGGAAATATATAGTTTCAAATAAGACACTCCTTTTGATGAATTCAATAATTTTTGAAATAAATGTTATTTTAATAAAATATTATTATTATTACTATTATTATTATTATTATTAAATAATATTTATTAAATATAATTTATAATATAATTTTATGAAATCAAAAAAAAATTATAAGGGTTAGAAATTTGTTATTGTCAAAAAAACAATATTTTTCAATAAATGGAGATTTATTATTTAAAAATATAAATTATCATATTTAAATATTTATTTTAATAAAATAAATATTATTTTTGAAATCATCACATTGAAATTATCCAATGGTGATTTTTTCATAATTTTCTGAGACAGTCAAATTTCAGATGAAAATTAAATACGGTATAAATATATGGTATGTATTATGACTTCATAATAACCCAAAAGTGGTGTAATATATTCCATAAAAGGTATACAATGAAAAATAAATATTTAACCTTTAAAATAATTTTTTGGGGTTATTTTATTAATTTTATAAATCCTTAATGAATCCTCCAAATCCTATATTATATTTTAATGTTTTAAAATCAATTCTTTATAAACATGAATCGATTCCACATCACTAAGGGTATTATTTTAATGATATCAGTTCATAAAATTTTAATATAATTAAAACCACTTCAATTTGGAAAAAATAATGGGAAACAACCCTGGGAAGGTTTGTGGTTTTGATTAATTTATCATATAGAGTCCAAAACCTATGTTTGTAAATTAACAAAGAATTATCCTATCTTTTGCTATATAAACTCACCCAAACTCCCATTCCTCTTCACTCAAAACCCTTTTAGAATGAAATTATTCTACCCTTACCTCTCTATATTTATCCAAAGGTTCCCCCAATCTCTTAATAAGCTCCTCTCAAGCTTTTAGAAGTGCCCTCTCATGGTAAGGGATCTTCTCAATCTTCTATTTATTCAAGAACCTTCTTTAAATTATGCCTTTTTTCTAATTTTTTGTGATGGTATATGTTTTAAAACTTAAATATTACTATCCTTATTATTTCAATGTGATTATAGACCCATTTAACTCTCATTTAACCCTTCCATGAATTTTTATTTATCCATTTTATGCTATCAAAATCATCCTGTGATTTTCCATAACAAACATTTTTATAGTGAATACCCATTCCCATTTCCACTCAAAGGTATTCACTTAGATGTACCTATCATTAATTCATTGGGTAATTCCATGTATGTATCTAATAATCCTTAATTATAGTATTAAAATTAATGAAATAAATCATTATGTTGTATAATCTTTGTGTCACACTTATGCAAGTACATGATATGAAAGTGATGGGTGGGATCATAATTATATAGACCTTAAATGCATTGGATAATGTTTTAATCTCATGATATGTCGTGTATGGTGTACGGGGGGTTATCCTTAGAACATTATGTTATTTTTTTTTTGTAGTTATCCTTGACTTATTTTTATTATGTCATGTTTTATATTATTTCCACATTCCAATGTTGCCTCTCTTATGTTACCTTGATATGCCCCTTGGATCACATTTACTACTTTATCTTATGTTATGCTTTATTTATTCCCTTACTTAGCTTTATAGCTCACCCCTTTCTTATTTAAATCCTCATGTTAACCCATATTGTTTTAGAAGAATGATGGAATTTTAGGAGCATGTTAAGGAATTTTTCAATAATCTCATTGTACTTTTATTTCAATTTTTTATTATATATACCAAATTTCCCAAATACATTATGCTTTACAATATTATGGGATGTATTAAGTGTGATTTTATGTAATAAACCATGAATTAAAGTGTATTAAAATATGGGTTGTCATATATATGTATCAATGGTAGGAAGTCATAGGTATGTTATGGTGTGAATTTGACCAGACATAGCTCATGTAGTGGGAGTGGTCAGCCAGTATATGGTGAATCTAGGGAAATATCATTGGGAAGTTGTGAAGTGTATTATTTTATATCTTGAATAGTTGGAATATACTGCTCTTTTATTCAGAGAGTATTATTTTTTGCAGGTGTACATCGACACGGACTTTGGGGGTGACTCAAACACATGAATGAGCACAACCAGATATGTTTTTAGATTTAGTGGAACCCTAATTAGTGGAATTACATGGTTGTAACTGGTTATTTCTCTTTCCATAATAGAATTTGAGTATATGGAATCAATTAAATAAATAAATAAAATGGTATAGTTTATGAATCTAAGTAGGGATCTCAAAATCTAGAAATGCATATTGTTTTTCTATGATAGTTAAAGTGAAATCCACTTAGATAAAAATATGGTTTTCCATGAAAGGATGAAACACATCAATATGAAGTTCCATTTTATTTTAAAACTATTATAATATGGGGAGCTATAGTTATTGAATGTTGGTAGAAAATAAAATCTAGTAGATATGGTCACCAAGTCTTTAGTTTAGGAGAGTCTGAGGTAACATTATTCCTTAGTCAGACTTGATTGAATGGAAGGAAATATAGGAGCATTTCATGTAGAAAAAGTGAAGGATTTTGTTTGAAAAAGTGTTAGAGGATGTTTTGGGAGTCCTTGAAGTATTATTCAAGTGAGAGATTTTTGGGATTTATAAATCCTCTTCAAATGTCAGATTCATTTTATCGAAAGGAGGAACTCTAGAAGATCCTTAGCCCTTATGGAGGTAATAGTATCATACTTCAATGGTTTGTATCATTGTGGTTAGAAGAAACCATCTTCTTATGGATATACATCTGGTTGTTATTTCACTAGACAATGGGATATGCTAGAGTCAGTTCACTATAAATTTGATACATCAGTTATTTGAATCAATCCCACTATGGTTTTGTGGAAAAGAAGTGAATAAATGGTGTATTGTATATTTATTGATGTTTGGTGGTCAGTACATGGAGTGTTATAAGACATTGGTGGTCACTATTTTAAATGAATAGACCCCCAAGAAAGTAGGAGGTTGGTACAACCAATTGATCATCTGGGACCCTGCTGTATTCTAAGGTCCCACTACACACTCTAAGAGGGGGGATCATGGTATCTCTCAATTTATTCTTCTTTTCAAAATAATTCAGTCTTGTCTTCATGTTGGAAAATAAAATTTGAATATTGTTATGTAAAATTTAACCAAATATAAGAAAAAAATATGAACATTATGATTTTACTTAGTTCACATTTAAAAGGATACTCTAAGAAGTGTATATCAATGATGTGTTGATATGTCAATAAATCACTACTCCAGTGGTATGTGATAATAATTCTACGTAGATTCCACTACTCCACCAAGGTCCATGACCACTTCCTATCTTGTACTCATTGTTTTTTAGAGGATTAAAAATAGATGAAACTTAGTTCATTTAATAAATAAAATAACAATAAGTAAACACCATCCAATGAGGGTGTTCTCCATGATGCTCTAAACTTTGGTTCCAGATATTCAAAGATAGGCACAAAAAATATGCTTCTTCAAAATCTGATCTTATAATAATTCTATTCCCCACATATTATCTTCCACTATTATGATATTATCTTGATATTTAATGTGATTCCATGTATATATCCCTTCCTTCAAGGAACACGCAATTCCTTTTTCTCTTTACCTTCCTTCCTGTCTTCACACCTCTATATTCTCTATTTTGTGTGTGATTCCTTCTCTTGCACAATAGGATCTATTCTTATTCAACAAATATTTTTTGAATTTCATATTTAAAATTCAAACTATAATAACCTACCAACTTCTACTTTAAAACCATACTTTGGATAGTTTCCTATTAGATTTATTTTATCCAATTATAATTTTGTAATTCAATAAGTTTAATTAACTACCCAACCTCTGAGAGAAAAAACACACATCATCAATACTCTTTGAATGCTTTAGAAACCATATTTTAAAACACAAAATAACCCTATATGACATTGTAAAGGATATTTAAATTAATTATTTTTAACTTTAATGAAGGTTGTGGCATAGAGCTATTAATCATAGTGTAACTTCTTATATCCTTGGTGATAAACCTAATCAGCTCACTGCCAAAAATAGAACCTCTATGATATAATCTTATTTTGTTTCATGGAAGGCATATTTTCCATCCTAAATATAGTGTAACCTTGGACTACAATAAGAAAATTTCCAAATATCCAGCATGATTGAAATTCACTTATCTAGAACTTACAACATGGTCTTTCACATCATGGCATAGATAATTTTCACTGTATTTTTTGCAACATGGTTAATTCATTACAGCATAGACACATCTAAATAGGTAGAGAAACCAAAAAATAAACTTAAACACTTCCACGGTACAGCTTGGGTCTCTATGTCATGGCCTAAATCTTATACAGAATACACTTACCCTTTTGTATCATCTACACGGTGCAACTAAATAGTGTTGCAATGTGGTTTCCATCCTATAAATAAAACTTTATTTCCAATCCTCTAAGCTTACTCCAATGAACTTTACACTTCAACCTTCAATTTTTAGCACCTATAAATATGAAATACATGGGGAAATGTTTCAATTGATCTTCATAAGAACTTCTTATCCTCCATGAAATGATTTTACTCACTAATTTTATGCAGCCCTTATTTGATAAAAATTTTCAACAAATCCAACACAACATCATGGTTGTAATAATATCTCCCTTTGGATTTGTGTTGATATTATTCCATACCTCCCCCTTTATCAATAAAATTCAAAGGGTATATAATAAACTTTATATATAATTCCATAATTCCATATCTTAGAAAAAACCATTTAATTAACCTCTAAGCCTATGTGATTCAAAGAACAGTGTAGGAAACAAGTAGAATAATTAAATGCATATAATATATCCATAATACCTTTGATCTGTTTCACATGGTTACTATAAACCCCATGGATAATTTCTCCCCCTTTATTCTTGCTTCTAATAACAAATATAACCTGCAAACACTAACAAATTCCAAATAGAATAATTAGTATGATGGACAAAGGGGCATGTCTAAACCTCCTTAGTTTGAGGAGAGTAGTTAAACTTTGAAGTTTAACCTATACCTTTCAAAAACATGAGCTAAAAATAGATTTGTGAAGATATTATCCACTTGATCATGGATTTCAATATATTCTATCCTAACTACATTATTCTCCACATTCTCTTTTATAAAGTGAAATCTAATCTCAATGTGCTTTGTACGAGAGTTCTAAACCAGATTCTTCATCAATTCAATGGAACTCTTATTTTCACATTAAATCATCATAGGCGATTGTACCAATTCACCAATATCTTCTAATTGTTTCCTCATCCATATAAGTTTAGTACATACTTTTGTGACTAAAATATATTATTCCTCTCTTGTACTTAACAAAACATGATCATATTTCTTGTTTACCTAACCAACATAATTATTTATAATGTAAAAAACTCCTCCACTTATGATTTATGATCCAAAATATCATCAAGACAATCTACATCTAAATAATCCAATAAATCTGTACTCTTTTCTATATTTAATATCAAACCATAGTTTAGAGTTCCCTATATATACCACAATATTCTCATTACATCTTGAAGATGTTCCTTCTTTGTAAAACTCTAAAATCATGCATCTAAACATGTAGTAAGAAAAAATTTCATCATTATTATAGTGAGATAGAGAAAACTCCCAATAATTATTATATATAATGTTAAATTGAATCCCTCGTTATCCTCATGTTTTCCAAGTTTATTACCAATTATAATCAAAGTTAAAACATGCATGTATTCCTCCATTATGAATTTCTTTAGAACTTCCTTTTCATATTTCATTTGTGAAATAAATGTACTCTTATATTCGTGATATACTTATAAACCATTAAAATATGTCAAATCACCTATCATTGACATTTCAAATTTAGAACTCATCATCTGAGAAAAAAATCAACAGAATTTTTCTTGGTGCCTTTGAATATGATATAATCTATATATAAAAATAAAATAAATTATTTTTCTTCAAAAATGTTCATATAGAAGTTTTGGTCAACCCCTCCTCTTTTGAGATCTAGTTTTCTTAGTAAATCATCCAATCATGTTTACCAAGCATGATGTGATTGTTTTATTCCATAAAAAGTCTTATTCAACCTACATACTTTATAATCATCATTTTCAATAACAAATATAACTAGTTGTTAAATATATACTTATTCATTTAAAACTCCATTAAAGAATATTTTTTTCATGTACATTTGATATACTCGGAAATTTATTGGAACTAACATTTCCATGAATAATCTAATGGACTATATTCTTAAAACTGGGGAAAATGTTTCTTCAACATCAATGCCTTCAACATGAGCATAAAATTTGAAAACTAACCTTGATTTATTCTGGATAACCTTTCTATTTTCATCCATCTTGTTTTTGAAGTCCCATTTTGTTCCAATCACATTATTATTTTCAGGTCTATCCATAATCTCCCAAGTCTTATTTTTATCAATATTATCTAGTTATTCATTCACGACCTTCACCCATGACTCCTCTTTTGTTGCTTATTCAAATGATATTATCTATAACTATGAAAATAAATTAGTATCCTATAAATTTCCCATTATTCGAGTTTGTGTAGATATAATTTTATCACAAATAATGTTGGTCTCGTCAACCTCAACCTTTTTTATTCTTCATGGTTTCACTGATTGTCTCTCTTCAGCAATCACCTCATCCATTGATTCAATTTTAGAATCCTCACTTTCACATGTAGAATAATGTGTACCACTATGATTAATTTATTATTCTTCATATTCATCTTAGAATTCATTTAAATATGGAATTCCAAAACATTATCCAAATTTTTATTCAAAAACTTTAACATCATCGCTAACCACAATTTTTTTCAACATATTATTAATACATTTATAGTATTTACTCTAAATGAGTAGCCTAAAAATATCTATTTATCTATAGCATCTCCATACTTAACTTGATTACCTTATTTTATTTGAATTTAAAACTTACTCCCAAACACTCTAAAGTGCTTCAATGTTGGATTTATCTTGTGCCACATTTCATATAGAGTTTTCTTTTCCCTGGGGTTTTTCAAAACTTGATTATGTGTATAAACTTCCAATTTCACTGCTTACTTCCAAAAATGACTTGAGACTCCACTTTCTATCAACATTTTTCTTTCCATATTATTTACCATTTGGTTTTTCCTTTCCACCACACCATTTTATTGTGGTGTCCTCATGGATGGTACTTTTATTCCTTGCTTCTCTAAGTAATTATCTACTGCATAAGAAGTTTATTTTGTACCATTTCCAAACTTGAGAACCTTAATTTTTCTCTTGGTTTCATTTTATCTTTTTCTCTAAAACTACTAGATGCACTCAATTACTTCTATTTTTTCTACAAAAACATGACACAACACATTCTAATTAAACCATTCACATATATAATTAAATACCTCTCACAACATGTTAAATGAACCTTCAATGTTCCACACGCATCAGTGCAGATCGTATTAAGAAGGTTTGATGTTCTTTCCTTATTTGGTTGATATGAACCTCTCACAAGATTCCCTTTTACAAATAAATTATATATCTTATCACAATATCATTTTTTATTAGGAATATCAATCTCATCATTTGATTTTGAGAGATTTTCCATGCTTTATTGATTAATATGCTCGAGCCTACAGTGATAAAGACCATTCTATACTTCCACTAAGGGTAGAAATGTTTTATCCTTATTGTTAATCTAGTAAAAATTACTATTAGTTTTATAACCTATCATGAGTGGATTTCTAGATTTTCCGTTAATATTGTATCCCTTCCTATTGAATGTGACCTCCAAACCCAACTCAAAAATTTGACTAACACTTAATAAATTATGTTGTAATCGATCAACATAAATTACATCAGTGTTTTAAACTCTTCTTCAACCAATTGATTCTTCACATTTTCTTTATTTTTAATGATATGTCATTTCCAAATCATATTGTATCATCAACTCTTCATTTAAGATTTTTTTACAAAATCATATTCCTAATCATATGATATAAACACTCATTGTCTGTAATCTAGGTGCTACCATTCTTTATTTCTTTAAGATCAATATCAACCAATTTTTCTTTCTATAAATTCCTGTGTTCTTTCTAAGAAATCCCAAATTTATTTAAGACCTTTGTCGGTTTCCTTTAATTTTCTTTGGAAAAGGCAGCCAGATCAAACTCTTATTATTCAAGAGGTTCAAACCTATTTTTCAAAGGAACTAAATTAATTTATCTCCCATAAATATTCCTTTAACTTACATAGGTATTCATTCCTATTTTCCTATAAAAAAACTGCTTTGTGACCAAAATTTTAACAATAAAAAAATAATCATTGAATGATTTCATGTCTTGATATGATTGGTATCTTCCAACTCTAATTTTTTAACAATATATAAATTCACCTCTCAAGTTGCTTTCTCTCTCACCATAATAAGTCATTTTGTGACCTTAAAAACTAAAATATTAACACTTCATAATAGTAAAGATTTTATCACCATCACCTCTCCACATGTCACCGGATTTGGTATATTTTTATGAATGTTGATATGTTCTTAATAATTGAGAATCTTATCTCTTCAACTATTTTCAGTGCTCTTTAAATCTATATATTTTATCATAGATTCTTTACCTTCATATCCAATACTATTTTTATCCATAAAATTAAGTATTTGAACCCTAAGTATCTCTTCAGTATTTCTTGTACCTCGTTCTTCTCTTTACTTTAGTACTTCTTCTGAAATTTTATCAAACTAAAGTTTCTTCTTCATACTATTTGTGCTAACTTATAACTCAAGATTCTTTCTTATTTTTATGCTTTATTCTTTGAGAGTTCTATCCCTATTTATTTTCTCATTTGTGGAAAAAATCATATCATTGATGATATTTGATTACTCTTAAAAATTTATCCTATAATTCACATCTTCTTCCATCTTCATGTGGTTATTCTCATAATTTTAAACTATTTTTCCAATTCAATCAATATTTTCTTCAAGTTCATCAACATATCTTAAGGTATCCTTCAAAAAACCTCCAATTTTTCTATTTTTATTTATCTGGAAATCAGGCTCCTCAATTGATCCTTCCAATTCCATCTAAATATCAAAAACTATTTCTTATTGATCTTGATCTTATTCAGCATTAGTTTTTGATTTTTTTTCATAGATTCCATCATAGAATCTTCATATGATATAAATTTAGTTTTAACACCTTCTGATGGATCTTCCTTGGCATTCTCTATTTCTTATTTTCTAAACACTTTCCTCTAAAATTTATTACCATTAGAATTTAGAGAATTGTAATTCCTTCTAGTTAGAAACTTATTTTTCTATCTTAATGAGAATCCATAATCATCATATTCTTCATAAAACTTCTATTTAAACCTATAAGTGATATGTCTAACCTTTCCAAGATGAAAACATGCTAATGGAAACTTTACTTAAAGCCTTTCCTTGCCTCTTTTGAATTTTCTATAAATAAGTGATAGGAAATCATCACTTATATCATCTTTAGTTTATACTTCTTGTAAAACCAATTTATCAATATAATTGAATTCAATATCATTAAAATAATTATATAAAATACTTTCCATTTTCACTCACGTCACATAAGTAAAAAAATTTATATACAAATCATCAATAGATAATTCACCAAGATTCATTTCTTCAAGTGCAGAAATTTTTAGATTATACATTGATGGTAACCTCCATATAATATTCTTCATAATATATGAATCATTGATTTCATAACCGAGTCCATATATGACACTAATAACTTCAATGATATGGTTAAATATTTCATTTACATTCTTACTAGGATTCATTTACAAATAATCAAAATTATTTTGTTCAAAACTTGAAACTTTGACTCCATCACTTTGATATCTCATTTTGGATGTTAGATAGTTTGTCCCATGATCCTTTAGTTATAGGAGAAACCATCACCTTAAAATATATTTTATTTGATAATTATCTTGATAAATAATTCTGATACTTAACATCATCATTCATCATTCTCTTATATGCCTCTATCATCAATATTCCTATGGGGTCACTTACTTATATCCCATGAATTGTTACAATATAAACATCTGATATGAGAGATCTTAAATAGGATCTCATGATATTTTTTCAGATATGATAATTACTTCCATTAAATGATGGAACTCCCTTTTCATTGATGATATTATTCATACCAAAAAAAATTCTCCCAATAGATTCAGGTGATAAAATTCCACTCTAATTCCACTTTTTATATTCATAGGCCCCACTAAACACCATAAGAGGGGGGGAATAGGGTGGCTCATGATTTATTCTTCTTTTTGAAATAACCGGATTTTATCTTTACATTGTAAAATACAACTTTCATATTTTTATGTAAAAATCAACTGAATAAAAGAATAAAATATATGAACAGGATGATTTTACTTGGTTCACCTTTAAAAGGCTACTCCAAGGATCACACATCAATAATGTGTTAATATGAAAATAAATCACTACTCCACCAACATGTTATTGCAACTTTAGGTAGATTAAACTACTCAACCAAGGTCTATAACCTCTTCCTCTCTTTAAATCAATATTTTTTAGAGAATTAAAAAATGGATGAAATTCAAGTAGTTCAATAAATAAAATAATAATAAGAAAACACCAACCAATGAGGGTGTTCTCCATGATGATCCAAACTCTGGTTTTGAATCTTCAAAGATAGGCACAATAAATATGCTTCTTCAAAATATGTTCTTTGAATAATTCTAGTCTCTACATACTATTTTTTTACTTTTATTATCTTATCTTGATATTCAATGTGATTACATGTACATATCCCTTACTTCAAGGAACACGCATTTCCTTTTTATCTCTACCTTCCTTCTTATCTTCACACTACTCTATTCTTTGTTATGTGTGTGATGCCTTCTCTAGAATAGAAGGATCTATTATTATCTAGAAAATAGTTTTTGAATTTCAAATTTTAAATTTAAACTATAATAAATCCCAACTTATTTTACTTTAAAACATGCCTTTGGATTGATTCCCATACAATCTCATTCATCCAATTCTAATATGATAGTTTAATAAGTTTAAGTAACTATCAAAACTATGAGAAGAAAGAACATCATCAGTACTATTAGAATACTCCAAGAACCATATTTATGGTGTTTCATAACCCTCTATTATGTGGTGAAGTGATTTTGACTTAACTATTTTTCAACAGTAATGAAGGTTTCTCCATAGAGTTATCTATCATAGTGCAGCTTCATATAGCCTTGGTGATAAACCCAATCAACTCACTACCAAAAATAGACCTTGAATGGCATAATATTATTCTATAGAATGGAAGAAATAGTTTCTATCCTAACTATGTCATAGCCTTAGACTTTAAAATGGAAATTTTCATATCTCTATCACAAATGAAATTTACAAAGATATCTCTTATGGTGTGGTCTTTCACATCATAGTGCATAGGCTTTTGAATGTGTATCTTGTGATGTGGTTAATCCGTTGAGGTTTGGACACCTTGAAATAGGCATAGAAACAAAAAATTAACCTTGCCACTTCTACGATGCAACCTGGAACTCTGAAGCATTGTCTAAACTTTACATATAATTCACTTAACCTTCTATAGTATCTTCATGGCATAACCAAATAGTATTGTTGTGTGTTTTTAGTCCTATAAATAAAACTCAATTTTTGGTCCTTTGGACTTTACTCCAATGAACTTCACACTTCTATATATAATTTTTAGCACCAAAAAATATATATCAAACACTGGGAAATTTTTCCATGGGGCTTTACAAAAACTTCTCATTCTTCATGAAATAGTTTTACTCACTAATTCCATGAATACTTTCTATGATACATATTGCCAAAAAATCCAACACAACCTTGTGGTTTAAATAGACCTGCTATATATAGTGGGGAGGACCATATGGTGAGGTGTTGTGTGATCATTAAGTTTATTGATCTATGTGGCTCTAAGTCACGGTGATTGTAAACCTCTGAAATTTTGATTAAATGAAAAATTATGTTTCTTCTCCCATGGATATAAAAATGAAAGTATGAACCACATAAATTCATCTTGTGTCTATGATTTATTTAATTTATTTTATTAATTTTAATGTTTATATGAGTTATGATTTAGGAGGGTTGAGTAATTTTAACTTAGTTAAGTGATTATGGTGAAGTTATTCTTCCAAGTTCCAATACATTAACATTCAGAGAGTTCCATCTAGAGTATGTTTCCACTAGTGTGATTCTGATGACCTTACTTCTAGTGGTTGAAGTGTGGTGTGAGATTATCAACATCCCCACCATTTAAAATTCATTTAAAATGGTGATATAATAAATAAACACCCCTATGATAATAATATCACCAAAACAAACACATTTCCTTAAAATACCATAATAAAAATAATAGTCCTCTATCAACCATAGCGAACCATCTAAGAAGCGATTCAAAATTTATATAAGAAATAAAACCCAAAGATCACCAGATAGACCCTAATCAAGGCCAACTAATCCTTCAACATCCCAAAAAAATAGAATTGGAATAAATATATCAATCATAACATGCCTCAACAATAAACAACATGGGATCTACCTTCAGGTCATGAAGCAATAAGCATAAGAAACCTAGGACCTATCTCGCAAAACACCCATAAACGGTAAACCTAACAGGGCATAATCTCAAACTAAGTACCATCTTGTTCATAATCTAGACTATTATATCACTAATACTAGTCACTCAAACCAATACTTTAGGTTTCCCATGAACAAATCATCCCAATTCAAGGATCAACACATGGCTATCACCACGTACATACCTTGAGAGGCATAACCAATCAAGAAGGTGGGAAATACCTAAAGAATATATCAATCAGGAAATACCTAAAAATCATAAAATGGATCCAAACTAATTGATAATAAATTTCAAAACAAATAATTACTCTTGTATCATTAATGTTTGATACTCCCTCTCAATCAATTATTAATGCAATACTTGGATAGATCTAAACAAGGGTGGTCCGGAGTCCAAACAAAGACCTCTCTAAAAAAATAAGATTCCAAAAAGCCATCAGTGAATAAAGAAAACCTAAATCACCATAAAAATAATATTATTGATGACATCAAGTTCAAAGAACACTGAAGGTTCTAACTCCACCATTATCTTTAGAGTTTGGGCAGAGTCAATAACCAGAATAACTTCACCCAAATGACATGAAGAATTATCCTAAGGATCATCCTTAAAAATAGACACTCTACATTTCATCAAGAACATTATAAGAGGCACATTTTAAATATAAAAAATAATGAATCCAACTCATCCATAAAATATATCTATAAATCAACAATCCCATTAAAATCGAGGTATTAAGCAAAACTACATGATTCATAAATTCTAAAACACACTTTTAAAAAAATATTTCCTTAAAACCACAATCATTTGATAAATATTTGAAAACTCATTCTACAAAATCAAATACACTTAAAAACATTTCAACCTTTGAAAACATTCCATTTTATTTAAAAAAATATAAAAAACCACTTTACAAATCAAATCACAACTTCCCTATTATGTAATTTTCAAAACATTTCTTGAATTCTATAATGAAATCAAACAATTTAGAAATCATCACACGAGAGTAAAATCCTTTATAAATAAATTATAACATATGTTTTTAAAATAATAAAAAATCCATTAAATTTCCTTTTTAAACAACCAAAAATATTTTTAAAACAAAAAAAAATCATGAAATTCACTTTTATTTCAAACACTTTCATAAAAAACCCATTTAATTTCAAAAAAAACTTCTCAAATACCATTTTAAAATAAACTAATCTCAAATAAATACTCTAAGAGAATCAAAATTACTTACCAATTAACCACTAAAAATAGGTTTTAAAATCAAACAATTTCATGATATTCCTTTTTTCATACAAAAATGAATTTTAAAAACATAAATCTAAACAATACACAACATGAAACGTTAAAAAAATACACTCCAACAATATAAAAACTTCATCAAAACCATCTTTAGTCCACACACAACAAGTGTAAAATACTTGATGATCCATTATAAATCAAAATAGGTTCAATCAATAATTTCAGGAGGGATGTAGAGTTTTTCATTATTTGGCCGCATGATTTGGACGACCATACACTGATCGTGTGGCAGCCTCTGAGAAGTTTCTAGAACCATGTGTATGGTATCCACTCAATTTTCTATATTATGTGAGCTAATAGTGAAAATATATATCTTTAATAATTTTATCTCAAAACTTAAAGGATCCCTCAAAGTATCTAATATAACTCAATGGGGATCCAAAGAACCTCCAAAAATAGTAAAAAAACAAAGTCAAGACTCAAATCTTGACTACCCATGGAAACTCAAGTCTTTTCATGAAATTTAGTGATCAGTCACCTTATCATGACCAAAATATTGAGTTCTAACAATCCTAATATCTATATTATTTAGATGAACCCAAATAATAATAATGTGCTCTGATACCATTTTGTAATAAATAAGACCAAGATTCCATTGAATTGGTACCCAAACTTATCCACTATAAGTCCCAAAGCATGTTCCTAGTTTTCATGGGATGAAAACTAGTGAAAAGGCATAAAAAACTAGTGTGAATGATTTCACCTTCAAATAAAAAAATAAATTAGTGAAAACTATTGTGAATATGGCATGGTGCATCCATGCATTGGACTACTATACATAATAAATAAACAATTCTAAATAAATGACCAAACCAAACATGGAATAACAATAATAACATATAAATGAGACATAATCAATAAATATGACTATTATCATTCAAAAATATAACCAATTTAAATAATTTAATTTCATATATAATAAACAATAAAAATAATTACATCATATGAACTAAAACAGAAACCACAAATAAAGTTATGAATCGATGACTTGGCAGATACATAAATTTCTTAAAAATAAATAAACTTTATCCACCACTTAAACATCTCTATTTGACCCACAGTCACTCACCACATCCAAAACATCCATCAATGTACTACTTGAACAATATCTAGTCCAAGATCACATCACGGGCACTTGTATAAAATATAGGAGCCACATATATGCACACAAGTGTGTATGCAAGGTGTGAATTAAATAGGCTCTAAAGGATTTCACCAATTATTGTATGAAATTTATTTTATAAAATAGTTTATAAATTCTAGTTTGAAAATCACTTATAAATTATTTTTTTTAAATATAAGGCACACAAGAATTAATTACCATTTATTGCACCTTTTTACAAAAACCCAAGATAAAACTTTTGGAAAACAAAACACTATCTAGTTCAAAAAGAAAAATTCCAAACCCAAGTAATAAATCCAACTTTAATTTCAAATCCATTTCAAAAATATCCTTCTTACCAATAGGTTATAATCCACCTATAAAATAGAAAATGATTTTAAAATGGTTAAAAATGTGGACTTCCAAGTTTATTTATTCAAAACCAAACCATTTTTCCTTCTTTCAATCCTTTCATAAATCCTATTTTCAAAACAAGTTTAAAAGTAAATAATACTATAAATTAAATAAGGCAATAAAAAATGGTAACCTTTATCTCAATAGGCATAATATAAATAAACATAAATAATAAAAGAGGTTCCATAAAACCCAAATGGGAACAAAGAGATACAGACAAAGTGTGAAGCTTAAATACCCTAAGTAAAACCATCTATCGATGAGTAAGTGTCATAGGAAACTCCCTAGGTTTTAACATGAGATGGTCTTAGACATGCTCAATAGAATCAATAAGTTGGTAATCTCATATAGTCTTATCGGTTCATGTCGATCAACACCCACAATCTAATCAAGTCATATCAATTAGCTCCCATAGTCTAATCAGGTTAATAAAGTTAGTATGGCCTAGAGTAAATCCCTAACTTAGCTACTCGAGTTCTCATGAAATTTTAATTCAATGTGATTAATTAACAAAAAAATGATCAACACATACATTAAGTTGCATAAACAATAAAACTCATCTCACCTCTAACACCCTCACATGAAATAGACCCTTTTTAATAATCGAGTATCACACTATAATAATAATAAATTCACAAATTGTGAAAGGTAAAATTCCTAAACAAGGAATAAAAACCAAGGGGCTCATAATTAGGGTGTTATAATCATCCAACCACAAATTAAAATTAAATTAAAATCTGGTATTTAAACAAATTTGGAAAATAAATCCAAGATAAAATCACCTTTTGAAAACCAATCAAGGACCATCACTTTAAAGCATCATTAACCTCCATTAGAAGTCACCTAAAAACCAAATGCTTACTTGATTGAAATCCAAACCTTTAAACATGTTTTATACCCTTTATAAATCAAAATAGGTCCATATATCTTTGTTAATCATTGAATTAATTTAAAAGATACTCTTAGTTATTTTCACAAATATTTTACATGCATAAATATTTGGTTCAAAATGAAAATAATAAATTCGTTAAAAATACCTTATTACAAGTAAAGAAACACCTTTTAAATATTTTTAAAACCCATAATGGGAATAATATATACAACTAAATTAATAAGAAAATTATTTTAGAAAACCTAATCATTTCATGACTTTATAAATAAATGAATTACATAGAAAAATATACCTCACTCAAGAGAAAACCACTCACCTTCCATGGAGAGAGCCGAACTGGTCAAGGGAATGAACTCTATGAGCCCTAACAACCAAATCCCCATGATTAAACTCATATTGAACCTGAAATTCATCACACACAAAGATTATAGTTCATGGGAGAAGAAAGTACAATGGGAAAGGAGGATAGGAGAAGATGAGAAGAAGAAATGAGAGAATCGCCTTCCAAAATCACTAGAAAATGAAGGAGGAGGATCCAAAAGAATGAGGGTAGAGATCCCTTGAGGTAAAAAACATAGGGAGAAAGTAGGGTCAAACCCCCTAAAATCAAATAAGGTTAGATCCATAAATTCCAAAAATTAAAATTGGGCACTGGAACATCACAGCATAGCCTCCCTGTCATGGAGTGGCATGACTCCAAGGGAGAACATTGAGCTCACTTCCTAGAGCCACATTATGGTGTGACCCTACCTTCACAGTGTGACATCCTCTATGTGGGAAACGCTTCATAGTGAAACACTCGGTTGTGGCCCATCCCTAGGATACAACCCCACTATCTGGTTATGGTTATAGTTTGGTTTGCTCTATCACAACACAACTATTACCTCAACTAAAAATTCACAAATGAAAAACCACATGTCATAATGTGACTACCTATAGTTCAAAACTTTTATTCACCCAACACACTAATTATAGTGCATACCAACTATTTAATAGCCCAAATCACTATAGACAAGACTAAAGAACTGAAAAATACCCAAAATACTTCCAACCCCAAAGAATCCCAAAAATTTCAAAATAATACTCAATTATATAATAATTTAATAAAATAGTGACATGGGGTTTTAAAGGGTTAGATTGGGGTGCATGTTTTCATGAAACTCTTCTAGAATCAGTGTAAAATTTTGTGAAGTTCTCAATGTTTGAGTGTAGTGAGGATAGGTTGATATCATATGAAAACAATCAAGATCACTCTTTAAAGGTGGATAAAGAGGCTCTCCCATCAATGTTATCCTTTTAAAAGAACCATTTTGAAAAATCTATCAATGGTTTATGGATTCAATTTGTTCCATGTGGTGGGATGACCTTCAAATGGGAAACTTTTTTTGGTATTGAGGATTTCAATGACTCACATAGACCATATGTGTGTTTCTAAAAAAATCTTTTATCAATTGTGATTAAGGGTATTCCCTTTTTGGTTTTTAGTTTACCAAACTCTCTTATGATTGAACCCTCAAAGGAAAAGGTATTATGTGTGAAGGTGGGTTATTTTACACATGAGGCGGTTTTTTTAGCTTCCTTTTTTAGGATCCCTAGTAGTTTCCTTTTCAAGGATGAAAATGGTATTAAGGTGGGAAGGGTTTAGTGACCCAATATTTTCCTGAATGAGACTTAGTACAATTTTGAGTTTTAGAGTCTCGAGACCTCCCTAGGGGTAAAAAGGTAAATCCAACCTAGCATATGACCACAAAAAAATATCTGATAGTTCCATTGATTCTAGGTTGTAGTATTTACCGCTAGTCTAATCCAGTGCAAAATTATAGGTGGTATGGCCTCAATACTAATATATTAAGTATAATATATTATTTAGCTTATGCTTGTGAATTATTGGGAATTATGATTTTACTTCTAAATGGGTTTCTAGATGAGAAATTGAAAGTTGAGGTTGTATTCAGGATTGTATTTTTACCCTAGGGGGTTATAATTTGAGTTAATATCATGGACTACAAGATATCCTTTCGTGATTGCATTGTTCAATGAAATTAATTCGTGTTTGTTTAATTAAATATTTAATTAATAGATGCCAAAACCTAGGAAATTTATTTATTTAAACCCTTACTATAAAATTTCAATAAGTTTATCTACATTTCTTGGAATAAACCTAGATTGAGAAGAAGTTAGAGGCTGGATTTTGGTGGTAGAAATGTCAGATCAGAGGAGAAAGATTGAATTCACGATGACATAGATTATCAAATTATGTGACACTGATGAAAAAACCTAAGTTTAAGATGATTTATTGAATTTATGGTGATATTTCATCATGATAGGTCTTCCTCATTGAGTTTATGCCTCGATCTTCATGAAAATTGTTTATTGAACCTCCTTTTTATTGTTTATGATCACCATTTTTATTTTTATGAGATAAGAAACTTTTTTATTGGTATGTTTTTTGAATATTTATCCCCTAACCTTGAAATTTCTTCATGAAATTTTTCTATGTTGTGTTTTTCATTGATTCTTGGTTGATTTTCTATTTGAGGATTTCCCCTTATTTAACACATCTTACATTGCATTGTAGGTGATTTATTAGCTATCTGGTATTCACATTATCCATTATTATTCATTTTCCCACCTTCATGTGATTAATGATCACCATTGGCTCTTTCCTTGGTTAGTGGTTTGACATTGGAGTGATTTTGACACTATGTGGGGTTATTTGTGTGAGGAAAACCATGACAGCTTGAAGTATAAATGACACAAGGACAAATAAGGGTGGTTATAGTAGGACAGTCATAGTATAATTGTGTTAGGGTCAACCATAATGATAGTAGTTTGAAGGTGAGGATGTGGAATAATGTGGTTCATGGGTAGTGACAATGGCTTCAGTAGAGGCGGTCACAACCTAGAGGGATCCAACGACTAGTGATGTAGGGGAGTAGTGTCCATTCAAGCCACCATGGTGCCAAGTGAAGAAGAAGGTAGGGGCACTGGGGTCCCCCCTCCCCCATCCATCTGATCTCATGGTATTAGACGGCACTTCACTCTCTATGTGGCGGGTAGAGATATGCCCATCCCAATCAGTTGAATGAGTGACTACACTGAGTTGGGTCCTCCCAACCTGACCCTAGGGGGGAGGAGGGGAATGATATTGTGTTTTTAGGAATCGCGCACCCGTCTAGGGCGCACCCAGCCCCTCCCAACATGCCATGTGGTCTGGTTTTCCTAAATGGGGTGCTTTTAGATATTTTTCCACTAGGTGTCCATTTCAGGAAAAAATAATTAGTCTATTTTGATTTTTTTCACATAGATTATAATGTAATAGTTTTTTAGGATATCTTTGGTTGTTTGAAGGTGATATGGGAATATTTAAAAAAATATATCTCTATAGGGTTGATGATGGGGTTTGGGCATGATGATGGTGTGTTTTCATCCTATAAACAGGGTAAGTAACCCCCCTAGTTAACTGAGGTGTGAGATCCACTATCTAGGGTCAGTTTATAGATAGGTTTATTATTCCCTCTATATACCCAGGTAAAAGGATCCTTTATCTAATAATAAAGGTAGGTTCGGTATTCACCATGTTTACCCAAGGTGTAAGATCCTTTATCAATAAGTCATTTTACAAATAGGGTTGGTATTCCCCATACATAATCAGGGTGTGGGATCCTATATTTACAGAGTCAGTCTTCCTCTCATCTAAGAGCTCGGTTAGGGTGCAGGATCCTCCACTGGGGTTAGTATTCTCTCAACTGAGGTGTCTTCCAGCAAGGCGCAGGTCCCCCACTACAGTTTCGATGAGTTGACATAGTTTTCTCATTCTTGGGTTGTTATAATAGTAGGGTACAATATCCCCTTGAATAATATCTATTCTTAGGAAAATCATGGTTGCCCAAATGGGTTTTTATATCTATGACATGAATATAGTGAGTAGTGTGGTGTGGTATTTCCTTAACTGGCATGCTTACCTCAATAAGGAGTGGGTGCCCCTTTTATAATTCCCAATGGTGATGTGGTAGTTATAGAGGTGGTCTATATTTGATACTTCGAGACTTGTGACTCCTCATGAACCCCCTTGGTTACCTTCAAGATGTGACATATAGATGGCTATCAACTTAGGACTATGTAGACCTTTCAGTACTCCAAGAATCCCTAAATTCTCATGAGATTCAAACCCTCATGGGCTAGAGCAAAGATGATTGGGACTTCTCTATACTCCTTGGATTTGTGTTTATATAGCATATTGAATTATCATTTCATGTATTCCACCTATATACTCTCTCATACTATGTTTTTTGAGATGGCTTATCATCTTGTCTTTCCTTTATGGTTTTCAGGTCATCTTATTGAGTATGTTTATACTCACCATTACATGGGCTTTGTGCCCACACATGTTGTTTCTATGCAGACAATTCACATGTTCAAATATGGTCTTGGTATATGTGTAGATAGTGTGTCTTATTTGAAGTCAACACCTGGTGACTCTTCAAGATTCATGGTGGAGCATGGTGGTTCATGATGGTGGTGGTGATTGTTTCGGTTGTAGATCTATCCAAGGGTACACGCTGTGAGGAGGATCTTTTCTAGTGTCTTATCCCTAAAAAATTCAGAGGATGGTCAGATATACAATTCCTTTGGTATTTTCTTATGTATTATTGTACTTGTATTTGATGTATCATGCATGTATTTTATACTGTTCATATTATATGTGTGTTTTTGTGTTACCGGTGTTGTTGGAAATTTTTAAGCATTGGAGATATATGTTTCTTGTAAGTTGATATAGGCTAAGGACTCCCATATTGAGTGATATGTTTACTCAATGTTAGCCACCATCCTCTAGTTTATTATAGGTGGGATTAGGGTGGCAGTCATGACTTACTTTCAACCCTAGAGATGCCTTGATGTGTCTAGATATGTCAATATGCTTTAATTTATAGGAAAAACATGTGTTATGGTGTGATGATCACACTTGTGATGTGATGCTCGAATTTAATGGATATAGAAAATAAATCTTGGATATCTTTGACCACTATTGTGGTATGGTCCCTTGAATTGCTACATAAAATCCATATCTACTCATATCTAACTATATTTATGAAAGACCTATTATAGTGTGATTATTGGTATTGTAGTGTGATTTTTTTTTAAACTTCTTTCCTAGTGTGGCACCAAATATTCACAACTAGTTTATTATGGATTGAACAAATCCTTTTTGACATGAATAGAATTTTTGTAGCAAGAGGACATTTTGGATTCCAAATAGTGTGACCCCAAAAACTCATGGGCTCCACTTCATGGTGCAACTGGATCTCCTCAATCCCTCAGCTACATGCTTCACAATGCAATTTCTTATCCTATAGCATGTCTCTCCTCCACCTCAACCTCTTCACAGTACAACTATTACCATTATGACATGATGCATCTACATAAAAGTAAACATCTTCATCTGCAACATTCCCAAAGCAATGTAATAGTTCCCTTCACACTGTTATGCACATAAACTCTTTTAAACTTCATTACTTTGTATCTTTACTCAACTCCAAAACGCCTATAAATCATCCATGATCATGTTTTCAATAAATACAAAATGAAATATTTATAAACCTTGTGAATGAATTATCTCAACAAACTTATCATAACATGCCTCTGAAGTGAAGGATATCTACACACTATGCCATATGATATAATGGTGCTTGTGAGAGTACTACAACTATTAGTGTAATATCAATTCCATTTTTACCATGTCTCAATTGAGATCAACTCACAACTCCCCTTTTTCAATTCACACCATAAAGGGATTCCTCGAAATTAAATACTCGTCAACTACCTCCAATCATTAAGGACTCTTCAATATCCTTAGATTCCTTTAGTGAACTATTCATTTAATTTTATAACAACATCACCAAATGTTATAAAATCTCACTTCAATATTTCTCTTCCATTTTTCTATTTATTCTTATCAAGATTATTTTTTAATGACTATATTTATATTTCATGTTTTGATCATTATTCACTTTTTTAATATCACTTTACTTAAAATCACTCATAAATTTATATTCTTCCTTGAAAATGAAATTTTTATTATTTATTTCAATGTTGTGCCAAAACTAAGCCATTTTTTCTCAAAACTTTTATAATTTCTTATTTTATTCTAAAGGATTTTTCATCTATGTTAATACTCTTTTACATTCCACCTATTTGACCATTTCTTATATTTTACTTCCTTGAATGGCATATGTTTCATAAACATGTACTATGTAAAAATAATCCTTTAATTCATTATCCATGTTTCTATATATATTGTTTAGTGGAAATGAAATCTGTATGAGAGAAATGATTCATTATTATCTTTTTCTTACCTTTACTCTAATACATTTCCATTGTAAACACCATATACATCTTTCTTTTGATTGAAGTGTGTTCACTTAAATGACCATATCATTTGATTGATTTAAAATATTATTAACTTGATCGTATACCCTTTATTATATATGGTGTGAATACCCTAAACTTTATTATCCCAATTGAAGGATTTATACCTAAATAGGTACTTTATTTCTTTGGATTCCTATTTTATTTCTATGGGTTAATCATGATATGATTTTGATCAATTTATGATTGTTTTCATATTCATGTGGTACACGTGTGTATGGATATATCATCATGATGATGGGTGGACACAAAATTATATAGTTCTCCAATGCATTGGGTAAAGTTGATATCTCATGATATGTTATGTATATTATATGGTAAATGATCCTATCACACTATGTTAAAGTGCATGGGCAGCGAGTCAAGCACACTATTTTATGGTGCATGGTATGTGAGCCTAACATGCTATGTTATAACAACGTGGTAGCGTTCCCTGACATTTGCTTATGATTTTATATGCTTATGTATGCAAGACATTCCTACTTTATGTTACCATGGTTCATGATTATTTTCTTATAATTTCATTTAATTGTTCCAAAGTATATGTTATATTTTCAAGATTATCCCTTTACAAATTTTATACCATAGTCTATGATTATGTTATCATGCCTCATGATTACTTCTTATGATTTCATGATCTTATTCTATTAATCATTCCATATCTCTCATGGTCATGTCCTAAGGAGTATCAGTAAGAGAGATTAAGAGAAATACTTTCATGGAGGAGGATGATAAGGGAAGAGGGGTTTCCCTATCCCTTAATGGAATGCATGAATCAAGTGGGGGGATTGCATTTACACTAAATAATAATCATAATATAATTATTTTATGGTAGGTATAAGGGGTTAAAAATTGACAACAAATGTACACACCCAATCACCTAGCTTAAATTTGTTCTCAACATCCCGCAAGATTTGGTCCAAATTTAAGTATCCCTTATTATAATATTACAAGGCTCAAGGGACCCCATTATCAATAAGCCTTGTAAGATCTATTTGAATAGCCAAAATTTTAGACCGTAGGAACTCTTCCTGTGCCTATTATATATAGTTCATGCCACATCTATAACACCAATCAACTGCACATCCAGGCACTGAACACCTCTCCTTCAATCTTGTATCACACAACCATGAATTCATGTGTCATGCATATATTCATATAAAATCACCATTCATGACTCACATCCACTGCCCGAGATTTGTATGAAGTTTCCCCTTATAGAAACACCACATACCATGTAAAGTTGTGGAAAAATCCACCACCACCCTGCATGAATCACAAAGAAAATCCCTCCAATGTTAAAGGTGTGACATTAAAATGACCTCATAGGGCAAAATAATCCCCAAATCAAAGGTCATTGAGGGTTGAACTCCCAACCAGTTGGATGTAAAGTAATGAATTGTAGCCACTCATTTACCAGTTGGTTCACATCATAATATAATTAGTAATAATAATAATAATGAGCATTGATTTAACTCAAAGTCCCCCCACCATGATTCTAACTCGATAAACCAAATTAATATATTTCTTAAACACCTTAATTAATCCCATTTATACATATCATTTTTTAAAAATATCCTAAAAATTAAGATGTTTAAAATAATATTTCAATCATATAAAACATCCTTTTCACCCTAATGAAATGGTTGGAGAAAAAAATACATTCTTATTTCATCAATAAATATTTTTACTCAATACTAAAAATAGAGTGGATATTAAGATTAGCTCCACAACCTCCTAATAATTGTGGAACTTTATTATTTTTGTATAAAAAAACCAAATCAAGTGAAAGAAACGCTTTCCAACATTTTTATAATTATTATGTAATACATCATTATCAATGAATTCCATAAATATTTAAAATGATATGTTTTTTGACATATTATATGTGGGTTTATATACTTTATTCTACACTATTAACAATCTTCCAAATATAAATTCTATTAACTATCGATGGAGTTTTCATGATAGATCCACCAAATATTGGTAGGGTAACTAAAGGGTGGGTGGGGTAGTTTAACCCAGTTCAGCTTCACGTGTGGTATTTGAGACCTAGGGTCTTGGTTATCTCTTTGGTTGGGGGAAGAGTGTTGGGGGAGAGATCATTTTCATATCAGAAGCAGTCGTAAAAACTTAAAGTATTTTTCAATCTCACATGAACTCGCTATTTAATTATACAACCAATCCTGGGAATCAAGACATGTTATATGATCTCTATAACCAGGGAGATTTTTGATACATGACACGTTCATCGTCTCTTTGAATGCCATCATTGATACTTCATTCACCACCTTCGATATTCCATTATCAACATCATCATTATCTATACTTCATTCTTCTTCACCCTCTCTTCTCATGAGCTTTCAAAAATATAGTAGCCCCTTTCTAGTTCTCTATAATAGTGGATAAATATTCAAAACCTTTCTATTTTTCATTTATCTCCTCACATTTCATCATCACGACATGACCATTTATAGGAGTTGTGGATGTCACTATCATTAAATAGGGGAAAACTATATATTTATTTTAAAATATCTCATGTCTCACTTTCTCACCTCTTTTAAAATTCATTCCATGTTTTTTTTCAAACTCTCATATCCCCCTTTTTTCCTTACTCTCACTCATATTCAAATTTTAAAATCAATAAATCCCAACAATATCCACTTTGATTTAAATTTTGAATATTCATCCATCGTTATCTCCATCATCATCATCTCCATGATATTTGTCTCCATCATCATCGACTCCACCATAATAAAATCCATCATTATAAACTCCACCTTAAATGGATCTCTATCTTCATCAAATCAAGTTGAAACCATGAACCTATAATACTAGTTTTTGGGGTGGAGCCTGACATCGCAGCGACAAGCAGTTGTAGAAACTCACTAGAAAATTTCACCTAAAGGATTTTTCATACCATAAGGAGATTTACAATAACACTCGAAGGATTTTTCACTCATGAACTCATCATTCAATTGTATTTCTTATTTTGGGAATTGAGACACACCTCCTGGTCTCTGCAACATGTAATAATTTTGATATATGACAAAATAATCATTTATTTGTATGTTATCTTCGATGTTTAATTCACTGCCTTTGACATGCCATTGTTGATGTCATCATAATCTCTACTTCATTCTTGTTAGGATCAAATTCTTCCAATCCATAACTTTCAAACTCAACACATAAGTCATTACAGGGTTCCATCCTAAAATCAATTGGTGATACACTACCACAAAACTGGGTTTTTGCAGCACCGCCCTTTATCAGCGCTAAAGAAAAGCGCTGATAAAGGGGGGGCCTTTATCAGTGCTAAAAAAGCGCTGATAAAGGGCACTTTTAACAGCACTAAAAAAACATTGTTAAAAGTGGCCCTTTATCAGTGCTTTTTTTAGTAGCGCTGATAAAGGAGGGGTTTATCAGCATGCATTTTCCTAGCACTGATAAATGTGTATATTTCAAAAAAAATCATAAAAAATAATATATTGATATATAAGTATATTGATATTGATATAAATATAATATATATTTTTTAAAATATGTTTTAAATCGATTTGATATGTCATAGACCCAAAATGGACACCCCAGAATAGAAATTATAGTCGTTTGTAGGGATTAAGGACCTTTTTATACCTTGAAGAATATTAGAAGGTGTTAAAATGGTCACCGTAGTGTAGGTATGGTCGTAAGATTTTATTTGATCAGTGGTTGAGGTAAAACGGACACCCGGAGCAGAAGTTATGGCAAAACGGACCCCCGGAGCCAAACTTATGACCGTTCAGAGGGTTTTTAGCCCTTTTTGAACCTCAAAGAATGTGAGAAGGGGTTTCTATGATCACCGAAGTGTGTATATTTTTGAAAAATTAAATTTGATATGTGGTAGAGCCAAAACGGGCACTCAGAGCATAAGTTATTGTCATTTGAAATTTTGCAACTCTCGTATCTCCTAAAAACCTAGGAAACCAGCAACTCACTAAAACGGGCATAACTTCTGCTCCGGTTTTCCATTTGAGTGCCGCGACCAGTCAAATAGAATCTCTTGAAACTAGTGATGACCACATTTAGTTGAAATTGTTATAAGATCAGAGAAACGAAAGATATATCAGTTATATCACTCCAAAAAAAGTCCAACTTCAAACAGCCATAACTTTCGCTCCGGGTGACCATTTGGGCTCTACCAAATGTCAAATCGAAGGAAACAAAGATATATACACATTAGGTTGACTCGTACATAGTCTCAACCACATTTGGGACCCGAAAATCCCAAAAATCTACCAGAAGTCCTCCAAAACTTAGTTTCTGTGTCCGGACCCCTATCAAATTTTTATTAAAACAGTCATAACTTCTGATTTGTGTGTGTGTTCGGCCTCCGAAACCTGTGTTATCGTAGTTTGTTCCATGAGCTTCAGTTGACTATTTATGGAGCTGAAACGGACACCCAGAGAAGAAGTTATGTCTTTTTCAGTGACTCTAGGATTTGTTAGGTTTTTCGAGACCCCATTTCTAGCACTTTTGTATATACGTATTAATATATAATATTTGTGAATATATATAAATATGTATAATTATACCTACATATATACATATAATATATATCTATGTGTGTGTGTTGTATATATGTATGTATTTATTTATTTATTTATTTATAAAAACACACTTAAGAAAACATATTTTATAAATGTATTTAAAACTAATCTTATAAATATATATTAATATATATTAATATATATTAGTATACAAATAAATATACGGATAAAAAATTATAACTAAATATATATATATATAAATAGATATAAATATATATTAATATACGGATATATATATATATATATATTAATATAATTAAATATATGTATATATTAATATGACTAAATATATAAATATATATATGTTAATATATATATATATATATATATATATTAATATACAGATATATATATATATATATATATATTAATATAATTAAATATATGTATATATTAATATGACTAAATATATATGTGTGTGTGTTAATATATATATATATATGTTAATATATATATATATATGTTAATATATATATATATATATATTAATATACGGATATATATATTAATATAACTAAATATACATATATATATTAATATATGAGTAAATATAACTAAATATATATATAAATAACTAGATACATTAATAAATGAAAAGTAAATCAATATGGTGGAGTGGTAAAGGCTTAGGTGCGCATGCAAGAGGTCTCGTGTTCGAATCCTAAGGGAGGCAGGTCGCGCGCGCAGGTGTGGGGAATTACCTAGCACTATTAAAGGGGGGTGGGGCTGGGTGGAGCTATCTTGGGGAGTGCGTGGGATACCATGGGTGGTGGGCACTGTTAAAGGGGGGATTCAAACTCTGTTGAATCCCGCTATAATTGCAAAATTATTTTTTTTATTTTTTTTAATATTTTTTCAACTTTTATCAGTACTTTTTAAAAGCACTGATAAAAGGTGCCTTTTATCAGCGTTTTTTTTAGCGCCCATAAAAGGGACCCCCCTTTATCCTCGCCTCGATTAACAACACTTTTTTTAGCACTATTAATCAACTTTTCTAGTGCTGATAAAGACCATATTTGTAGTAGTGATAAAAGATTTAGCTCATTCAAGCATATATGTTAGCCACCACTCATTGCAAATATCGATATGGGATTGAGTTTGCACACCCAAAAATTATCTCCTCAATTCAAAGACCACAACTGTGATGGGTTTTGTATGATCATCATGTGATCATATGTAGTGTAAGTTAACCCAAACATAGGTAGATCTATCTTTAAGAATCAATGCGGAAATAAATCTATAAAACATAGTACCTATAAAAATGATAACAACAGCACTCTTCTTCTTCCTCAGTGAAGGAGAATGCTTGATGAAGATCATGAAGTAGTGAAAAAAATCACCCTACCTCTGAGGGGGGGACACTGACCAATGGATCTGCAATCATATCATAAGGATAACCAAATACTAAAGGGGTGTTAGCACCTTCATCTCAGATGATGAATAGAAGTATGAGAGGAAGAGAGAATTGAGAGGCTTTCTCACAATCAGATAATATCAATGGTAGGGATCGCATCCCTTTATATAGCCATCCTTGATGTATTTAATTAAATAAAACACATATTCCATATTTATGTATTTTTATACATTTATTCTTATTGACATTAATTCATTTAATCATATTCAATGAATATTCAATCCATTTAATCCATTCATAATAGATTGATAATAAAACCCATTTAGGATAAATATATATATATATATATATCATTTATTTATTTATTTATTATTTCATGTATTTAATACATATATAATAATACTTGCATCAAATGTAGAATATATTAAATATACACTTATATATATAATATCAAATATTATATATATATAGTGTATATTCAACAATCTCCCACTTGCACTAAAATTCCATAAGGACTTTATGCATAACTTCAAAACTCTTTGTGAATCCATCTAAAATCTTTTGGATACAATTTTTCATCAAACTCTCTTCATTTTGAACAAACACTTTGTCCAAAATTTTATCCTTATCCAAGGGTCTAACCGTGTGACCCTATGAGCCTTAGCAGTGTTGTAAAAAACTATGAAATCTCTATTTCATAGATTTAAGAAAAGAGTAGCCTCTAGCGAAACATCAGTGCTACTCAAACTACTAAGGGGTCTGGTGTGATCTCCATAAAACATACTCATATCTCTATATGAATATTTCTAATACAAGATGTATCATATTCATCATATGTATCTTATATAATCCCTTTTTTCATGACTTTGAGTGACCACTAGACATGGAAAATTTCAATCTAGTATAGGCCTCTCATCATTTTCTTGATTCTCCAAAAAGACTAAATAAGTGGATGAATACATCACATGTCATTCATCTATCTGATAAGAACATCACATGTCACTTATCCAAGTAGTTCAAACACATTATATGTGAAACAACTAAGCATGTACAAGCATTTTCTCAGTCTAATTCTATCAAGGGACAAATGTATTTTCATGTCATACAAGTGGGAAAATCCCATATTGGTTGCACTCCAATCGAACAAATGATCAGCAACATACTCAACCACCCCTATATTAGTTAAGTTCATATGTTGAATTGCACAAGTAGGGTATCAAAGTATAAAGGTTCTCATTCTTGGTATCTCACCAACCTTAGGTAAGAATGATTAATTATAAGAATACTCCCCTATGTATATCTATGACTGTATGATGTTCCATGAGATATATTTTAGCGGATCGGTCTGAGTGATAAGTATCTACTTATTACCTTAAGAGTCTATTTTTCAATATCTCATATACAACCCTTTGTAATAGATATAATAATATATTCAATATAACCTTTACATATCATCACAACCCATTTTACTTCATGATGATCATTGATTAGGGAAAACTCAAATTTTTTACTTTGAGGGGATATTTATCATTCAACCATTCATGTAAAATAAATTGCAGTATACATGACTGAATGATAAATGGATATTTCTTTATTATAATAACATGATATTTTTATAACCATTGCAACCAATCTCTTAAGTTTTAAATACATAGAGATATAAAATGACCCACATGTAGTTACTGTAGTAATATATTTTGAACATTACATCCAAAAGTAATTCTTGTCACATCCCTATGTGACCATGTGATAAATGCACCCATTAACCTCTTAGTGAGTAACATTTTAAGAAGCATGATAATTTGAATAATGGTTAGACTTAGGAATAATATTCCTTAAGTTGAACTCTTTGAACTTATATTCAAACTCCTTAATTTCATAACATCAAATGTTATAATGTTTTTCTATTGTCTACTTAGAACTCTTTATAAGTATATCATCATCATCTTAGGAACCATTTCCATTAAAAAAATTCCTTGATTTTTTTTATAAATAATGTAATTGTTTACATTATCACTTTACCATCACATCCTAAACTCTTTTAGGATAAAGTGATATCAACTTTTTATGGTAACTAATGTAACTGTTTACATTTTTAATTACCATCATACCCTAAACTCTTTTAGGATAAATTGATAATACTTTTTTATGGTAAATAATATAACTCTTTACATTTTTCTTTACTTCTATACCCTAAAATATTTTAGGATATAGAGTGTAATACTTTTGAGTATTAACTGGTATAATCCTTTATGGAATGGTGATGTTCACTTGTTATGGTGACTAAATGTAACTCTTTACATTTTTCTTTTCAATTACATACTAAACTATTTTAGGATATCAAGTGAATTTCACTTTCTCACAATAATTAATGTAACTATTTACATTTTTATTTAATTACATATCCTAAAACTTCCTTTTGAATGTCAAGTGTAATTCACTTTCTTGCAATAACTAAATATAACTCTTTATATATATTTATCATCATATGACCTAAACATTTTAGGACATTAGGTGAAGAATCACTATAATATTATATCGGTATAATCCTTTAGTTAGCAGTAACATTCACTTTCTCACGGTAACTAAATGTAACTATTTACATTTTTCTTTACTATCACATACCCTAAATCTTTAGGATATTAAGTGAAAAAACACCCAAACTCATATTGGCACAAACTTTATTTGTTAACTTTGAACTTCTCCAAGTCCATATATACTCCCACTAGCCTCTTAGGCTTTATATTCTCTTGAGAATATCTTTCTAAGATTCAACACAAACTACTTTGTGTTTTAGTAAATAACATTTATTTCCTTTTAGTAGGATTATTAAATAAATAAACTATTGTTTCCGTATCATATATAGTATTCTATTTGTTTGGAACATTCTTACTTGAAAGGAATACTATCACACCCTGACCCACGTTTTGGCCTTTTTAATTATTTTCTTTGGATTTTAAATTTTTTTTCGAGGTTCGGGTTGAATCTTGAATGAGATTGTTGAGTTTTGTTAAAAAAATGCACATTTTTCAGTTGACATCATTGGGCACATGGGCAGAGCACATTTTGGGAATCTCGCGTGGCTACGCCCAGGCATCGACACAATCCACTTGTCTTCGGAAAATTAAAATGAGTAGATTTTGTAATTTGTCGTGCTTTTTATAATTTTTATTATTGTTAAGAATTCAATTATTATTAAAATGATGTGAATACTTTTATTTTTTTCATTTTTTTCATTTTGGTTATTATTATTATTATTATTATTATTACTATTACTATTAATATTTGGTTCAGTGTGCAGGCATCGCACGGCTAGTGGAAGTCGTGCGGTTAGCCCAAGCACCTGTGTGGTTACGACATTTGAATTGGCCAAATAAAAATAAATTGAATGAATTGAAAAAATAAAATTTAGTTAAATAAATAACTTACTGTAGTGATGTTGGTATTAATTTGTCATGGATAATGATATTATATTATTATTATTATAGAATTTTTATTATTAAAATTATTATTTTTATCATTTCTATATTATTGTTAAAGTGGTTTTATTTATTATTATGTGTATTATCATTATTATAGATTAATGTTTTATTTTATTTATTATTATGTGTATTATAATTATTATAGATAAATTTTTTATTTTTTATATTTATTTTTGTTTTATTTTTATCTTTTCCTTTTTTTCTTCTTTTCCCCTAACCATAACTTCTCCCTCCTCTTCCCCCATAGCCCCTTCACGACACACTATCTCTCCCTTATCCATCACGTGACTCCCTTTCCTCCTACACACAACTAGTAGGTCGCCAGCCCTCCCTCTCTCTTCTCGCCAGCTTGCCGACCTCCCGCATCACATGCCCTGCAGCCGACTGGCCTCCCGCGTCCCCTGCTCTCCAACTGACCGGCCTCCCGCACCCCTATCCTGTGTCGTCCATGATGTCGACACCCCCCTCCCCTTGTTCCAGCAGCCACCACGCCCTCCGACCCTCCCCCGGTCGCGCGCCCATTGGCCTTGCTCCCTCTGACCTCACACCCTCCAACCGGTCTCCTACACCGACCTCAGCACTGTTCCCCTTCCCTACTCCAGTCGGCCAGCAGCGGCGCAGCGCCCCGGCACAGTTCCCCTTCCCTACTCCGGCCGGCCAGCAGCAGCGTAGCACCCCGACGACGTCCCCTTTACTGTACCAGTCGCGGCTCCTCCCGCCGACACCCACCAGCCGTATCGACAGCTTGCGCCTCCGGCTGGTCCTCCTTCCAGCCGTCGCGCACCTTTCGGACCTCCCTCTGGCCGCACACCTCCCTACCAGTATACTCTGACCAATCGGCGTGACTCTGGTCACCACGCGCCCTCCTGCCAGCGCCCTCCAGCCGTACGCCCTCCTGTTGGCGCCCTTTAGCCGCGCGTCATCCATCCAGCCCCGCCAGTGCAACGTGTGTGCTTCCGGCCGACGCGCCTACTATCCGGCCATCACGCGCCCTCCTGGTTGGGCCGCGCTCTTCACTGGAATCCTCCCCAATCATTTTCTCTTTCGCGCAATCCCATTGATTGAGCACACCCCCGCGTTGACTCCTTCCTTCTTCGCTCATGTCATTTCGCCTACACTGGGGTTTATGTGAGTTTTGTACTTTTGTTCGCTGGGATTATTTTAAGTTTGTCCTTCTATGTTTTTAGTTGTTTTTTGTGATTGATGCTGCGTGTTGGTAGAGAAAGTCTGTGATACTGCGTTTGTCGTCTTGCGTGTGCTTGTGCGTCTGTGCGAGGCGTGACGCACCATTGTGTTTGGACTACGAGACGAGGTAGGTCCCCCACTACACTTACCATTATATTTAGAATTTATTAATTTCTTGGCGTTTCATTGATTTTAAATAAATGGTGGATAATATTAGTAATTTGTTTTAGAAATAATGTTTTTTGTGAAAGATAGTGGTTCTCTCTTGTGCTTGAATTACCTGAAAATGTTTTCTTTCAAATGTGCATAATTAGTGTTGATAAAATGCTTGGTTGGCCTTTGTAAGTAAATTTTTTTTTCTTTTAAAGAGTGGTTTGGGTTGAAAATGTCTTTGGGTTTCTAAAATAGATTCCTGAAATAGGGTTTCAAATGGTTTTGAGATTGAAAGTCGTTTTTCTTTGATTCTTTGGAAGTGATTTGGTGTGTGTTGGTTCTTCTGGAAATAGGTTGGTGTCGAGTGATTTTTTAAGACCATTTGGTACTTTAATGAAATAAATTATTTTGAAAACTCTCTTTGGGTGACTCAGGGATGATCCTGCTGTGTGTGTGGATTGTGTGAGTTGTGTGTAGTGTTCGTGCATTGTGATTGGTTACTTGATTGACATTACTGACTCACCCCTCTTTTCATTTGGTACTCTATATGGGAACCTGGCATAGTAAGTGAATTTTCTATGAATGATTGATGCACTAGTTTATATTACATACTGGCTAGTGGCCCTTAGTACGGACTTTGCTCTGTTAGGGGATTGGGCCCCACGGTTAGGCCAAGTAGGTCAACACTGAGTGTTTGGGTGTTATGACGTCATCGAGAGTAGGTATTCCTTTAGGATGAGTCACACGTATAGTATATTCCGGATTGTTCATGAGTTCCTAGGATCGACCCATGTTTTCTTTAGTGCTTATTTGTATGTGGTGGACGATTGAGGGGCCTAGTTCAGTTGTTGGTCCCCGTTTACTACTTTCTCATTGCCCTTATTGTGTGTTGTGTGTGGTTTTACTCTTGACTAACAACTATTTTTTTAGATTTTAAATTGTTTTTGAAAATGTTTTAAAATGTAATGCACATTTTCCCTTCAAACATTAAACTCGTTTTTAAATTAAAAAGGGAAATGGACTGCTACTTGTTTTAGAAATGAAAGTGTGTGTGGAAACCCATATTTTATATCACATAGTTCAAACTTGGAATTAGTAAATTCTTTCACTGCGGGAAAAAGGGCTTTTTGCGACGGGCCTTTTGCGACGGGATTTATTCACATCGCAAAAGGTCCGTCCAAGAGGTTATTTGCAACGGGTCGTTACGCCCGTCGCAAATAACCAACTATTTGCGACGGGATTTCGTCTCCCGTCACAAATAGTTTGGCGCGGATAGCGCGCCAAACCGCGCAAAGGTTATTTGCGACAGCGGGATCCCACTGTCGCAAATAGTTAAGTATTTGCGACGGGGCCCGTTGCAAATAACCGGCGGCAGTTTATAGCTTTTTGCGACGAGAAACCTTTTGCAACGGGCCCCGTCGCAAATAACTGGTGGCGGTTTATAGCCTTTTGCGACGGGTTGTCGTCCCGTCGCAAAAGGTGTGTCGGCAGAGACTATTTGCGACGGGTCCCGTCGCAAATAACTTTTTAACCGCCGACAGTAATTAATGCGGGCGTAGGTATTTGCGACGGGTCCCGTCGTAAAAGATACTATTTGCGACGGGGATCCCGTCGCAACTAATCTAACCTATATATACCCTCCATCCGTTTTTCCTCTCATTCCTCTCAAATTTCAAATCCTGTTTCACTCTAAACTTGGATTTTAGAGAAAAAAAATTAAGTTTATTTTTTTGTTCACGAAGAAGTTGTGAAGTCGTCTGCATCAATAGAAAATCAGTCTTAAAGGTATTTATGTTTTTTTAATTTATTATTTATTTCGTTTTTTATGTTAATTTTTTTTATTGTTGATTTGTTGTAATTAAATTAAATTTAAATTGTTTTGTCATTAGTATTTATTTGTACTAGTAAGTTGAAATTTTTAGTTTTAATTTTTAATAATTAGTAGTAATTATTAATTATAAACTATAATTAGTAATGTATATAATTAATTTGTAGTAATTAATAATAATTGGTAATAAATATCAATAAATAGAAATAAATAGGAATAATTAGTAATAATTACTAATAATTAGTAATAATTAGGAATAATTAGGAATAAATATAAATAATTAGTAATAATTAGCAATAATTAGGAATAATTAGCAATAATTATGAATAATTAGCAATAATTAGGAATAATTAGCAATAATTAGTAATAATTAGAAATAATTAATAATAATTAGTAATAAATTGTAATAATTAGTCATAAATTGTAATAATTAGTAATAAATTGTAATAATTAGTAATAAATACTAATAATTATTAATAATTACCAATAAATACTAATAATTAGAAATAAATACTAATAATTAGTAATAATTAGAAATAATTAGGAATAATTACCAATAATTAGGAATAATTAGCAATAATTTGCAATAATTTGCAATAATTAGCAATAATTAGCAATAATTAGCAATAATTAGCAATAATTAGCAATAATTAGGAATAATTAACAATAATTATGAATAATTAGCAATAATTATGAATAATTAGCAATAATTAGGAATAGTTAGCAATAATTAGAAATAAATAGCAATAATTAGCAATAAATAGCAATAAATAGTAAAAAATAGGAATAATTTGTAATAAATAGGAATAATTAGTAATAATTAGGAATAATTCATAATAATTAGGAATAATTCATAATAATTAGTAATAAATTGTAATAGTTAGTAATAAATTGTAATAATTAGTAATAATTAGAAATAAATACTTATAATTAGTAATACTTACTAATAATTAGTAATAATTAGTAATAATTAGGAATAATTAGTAATAGTTAGCAATAATTAAGAATAATTAGCAATAATTAGGAATAATTAGTAATAATTAGGAATAATTAGCAATAATTAGTAATAATTAGCAATAATTAGCAATAATTAATAATAAATTGTAATAATTAGTAATAAATTGTAATAATTAGTAATAAATTGTAATAATTAGTAATAAATTGTAATAATTAGTAATAAATACTAATAATTAGTAATAACTACTAATAAATACTAATAATTAGCAAAAAATTCTTATAATTAGCAAAAAAAATACTAATAATTTGCAATAAATACTAATAATTAGCAATAAATAACAATAATTAGAAATAATTAGCAATAGTTAGAAATAAATAGTAATAGTTAGAAATAATTAGTAATACTTAGGAATAATTAGAAATAATTAGCAATAAATAGCAATAAATAGAAATAAATATCAATAATTAGCAATAATTAGCAATAATTAGCAATAATTAGCAATAATTAGCAATAATTAGTAATAAATAGCAATAATTAGTAATAAATAGAAATAAATATGAATAAATAGGAATAATTAGTAATAATTAGGAATAATTAGTAATAAATATGAATAATTAGTAATAATTAGGAATAAATACTAATAATTAGGAATAAATACTAATAATTAGTAATATTTACTAATAATTAAGAATAAATACTAATAATTAGTAATATTTAGAAATAATTCGTAATATTTAGCAATAATTAGTAATAATTATCAATAATTGGGAATAATTAGCAGTAATTAGGAATAATTAGCAATAATTAGTAATAATTAGCTATAATTAGTAATAATTACTAATAAATACTAATAATTAGTAATAATTACTAATAAATACTAATAATTAGCAATAATTAGCAATAATTAGCAATAATTATGAATAATTAGCAATAATTAGGAATAATTAGCAATAATTAGGAATAATTAGCAATAACTAGAAATAATTAGAAATAATTAGTAATAATTAGCTATAATTAGTAATAATTACTAATAAATACTAATAATTAGGAATAATTACCAATAATTAGCAATAATTAGGAATAATTAGCAATAATTAGCAATAATTAGCAATAAATATGAATAAATTGTAATAATTAGAAATAATTAGGAATAATTAGGAATAATTATGAATAAATAGAACTAATTAGAAATAATTAGAAATAAATAGAAATAATTAGGAATAATTAGCAATAATTAGGAATAATTAGCAATGATTAGAAATAATTAGTAATAAATGGGAATAAATTGTAATAATTAATAATAAATTGTAATAATTAGTAATAATTAGTAATAAATAGTAATTATAATTATATCTAATTATTACTAATAAAAAATTATATTATCAATATTTATGAAAAAACAATATTAATATTATTAAAATAATAAAAAAATTATAAAATATTAAAATTATCAATATTCGCAACAGGCTTTGCTCTCTTCTTAACATGTTCAAATCTCAAAGGGTTGCCAATTGTCAGGTCATGCGCAATAAAAAGTTTGTGTCAGCCATGTCCAATGTAAACTCTATAATTGTCCTTGCTTGGTTGATCATCTTGCAAGTAGCGTTGTAATAGGACAACCCAAGTCATGCCCTTCTCATCTATAAGAATTATCTCACATGACCCTTTACATAGACCATTCTTCCTTGAAAATTTAAGGGAAAGATACTGATGTCCCATCAAATTTTTAAGGAAGAATGGTCTATGTAAAGGGAGTGAGATGATTCTTAGAGACGAGAATGACATTACTTTGGTCATCTTATTGCAACACTACTCGTGAGGTGATCAACCATGCAAGGACAATTATAGAGTTTACATTGGACATGTCTGACACAAATTTTTTATCGTGCATGACCTGACAATTGGCGACCCTTTGAGATTTGAACATGTTAAGAATAAAGCAAAGTCTGTTGTGAATATTTATAATTTTAATATTTTATAAAAAATTTATTATTTTAATAATATTAATATTTTTTTCATAAATATTGATAATATAATTTTTTTATTAGTAATAATTAGATATAATTATAATTAGTAAATGAAAACTGCTTGGATAATGAAGGGAAAATTTGTAATTATCTCCACAACAATGATTACCAAATTTCCTTTCATTATTCAAGCAGTTTTCATTTTGCTAAGTATTGTTAAGTATTGTTAAATTAGTAATAATTAGCAATAAATAGTAATAATTAGTTAGGAATAGTTAGAAAGAAATTTTAATAAATTTTAATAAATTCTAAGAACCTGGCACAATTTTCAGTGGATTGACGTCACTCCTTTTACTCGATGACTTTTCTCCTTTCAACTCTCACTGACTCAAAACAATATGAAAAATGTGCTGATATATAGGCATATTCAATCTCATATACACGAGATTGGATATGCATTCGTGGGATCATTTTTTTTATAATGTTTTCAGGCGGTGACAGTTGGAAGAAGATGATTCATCGATGAAAAGGGGGCTCTTTTGTCCGACGACTCATTTACTTGCATCTTTCTCACACTGAAATCACAATGAAGAATCTGGTCAGAGATACGCATATTCATTCTCATGCATACGAGAATGAATATGCATACCTCTGACCAGATTCTTCATTGTGATTTCAGTGTGAGAAAGATGCAAGTAAATGAGGCGTCAGACAAAAGAGGAGTCATCAATCCACTGGAAATTGTGTCACCTTTAATTAATGATAATTATTAAGAAGTAGTAGTAATTATTTATCTTCTTTTTTCAGATAGTATTTTTATAATTTTAAATTATTCAAAAATAGTGATGATTTTATATTTTGTAGAAAAATATGGAATAAGGAAGTCGACATCAGTCATTATTAGATGATCGTGCTTGGATAAATCAATGCAGAAATCCAAATGGTTCTGGTTTAAATCCTGTATATATTGAGGGTGTTGAAGCTTTCTTAGCATTTGCATCATCAAAACTAGAATATTTTTCAGAAGTCGCAATTAAGTGTCCTTGTAAAAAATGTGCTCTGAGAACGTTTGACACATTTGACAAGGTTGGGGGACATCTCTTGCAGTTTGATTTTCAACCAGATTATGTTTTTTGGTATCAACATGTTGAACACAGTTCCAGAGAAGATACTAATAACTTGATTCTGGATCCATCACAGTTCCAAAATTTAGTACATGGTGTTGTAGGTTCATCTGTTCAATAAACTGAAACTCATGATGATATTGATTTAACTCCTGAGTTCACACCATCCGAATTTTATGAGTTGTTGAGGTCTGATGAGGATGCATTATATCCTGGTTTCAAGATAATCAAATTAGAAGCGGTTGTAAAATTTATGGTTATTAAATAACATAATGAAATGTCAAACAACTGTTTTGATCAGATATTTTCTTTGATTAAAAAACTATTACCTAAAGGAAATGTGTTTCCTGCAAATTACTATGAGAGAAAGAGGTTGGTTCATAATCTAGGCCTTAGTTATCAGAAGATTCATTCATGTGAAAAATGATTGTATCTTATATTCTGGTGAAAATGAGTTGTTGGATAGTTGTCTAACATGTGGACAATCGAGGTATAAAGAAACTAAACCAGGGAAGTCTGGATCAATTCCTGTAAAAAAGTTGAGATATTTCCCCCTTACACCCAGGCTGTAATGTTTATTTATGTCTCATAACACAGCGTCAATGATGTCATGCCACAAAACCAATATTTCAACTTGTAAAATCTTGAATCATCTATCTGATGGCGATTCATGGAAACATTTTGATTATCTGCATCCGTCTTTTGCTTTAGAAGCCCGAAAAGTGCAATTGGGTCTTTCTACTGACGGTTTCTATCTGTTTGATTCTTATGGTAGTCAGTATTCATGTTGGCCTGTCTTTATAACTCTGTACAATCTACCTCCATGGATGTTGATAAAGGATCCCTATATCTTTTTGACCTTATTAATCCCAGGACATCCAAAAAATAATATTGATGTTTATTTGAAACCATTGATTGATGAGTTAAATGCATTGTGGAGTAATGGTGTTATTACATATGATGTTGCTGCAAAACAAAATTTCACATTAAAAGCTGCATTGATGTGGACGATTAGTGACTTTACAGCATATGGCATGTTATCTGGCTGGAGTACACATGGTCTGAAATCATGTCCTTACTGTATGAAAGACAACAAAGATTTTATGCTCATCAATGGAAAAAAACCTTTCTATTTTGATTTTCATCATAGATTTCTTCCAACCGGTCATCCTTTTTGAAGGAACAAATCTCATTTCAGAAAAGGCACAATTGAAAGGGATGAACCTCCAAAAATGATCTCAGGTACAGAGTTAAAATCAGTTGTATTTTCGTTACCTCTCATCACATTTGGGCCAACAGTAAACCAACAGAAAATTCATGGCTTTGGGAAAGAACATAATTGGATAAAATGAAGCATTTTTTGGGATCTCCCATATTGGTCTAATTTGTTGGTCTGCCACACGTTGAATTTCATGCACATTGAGAAGAACTATTTTGATAATTTATTTCATATAGTTTTGGATACACTAAGTAAGACCAAAGATACTGTAAAAGCACGATTAGATCTTGCCCAAATTTGTAGGCAACCAGAACTTGAACTATTTAAAAATGTCAGATCACAGAGGTTAATGAAGCCAAAAGCATCTTATACACTGTCTAAAGAGAGTCGTTTATTATTTTGTTAGTGGGTTACATATTTGAGACTTCCAAATGGCTATGCTTCCAATTTGGGAAGATTTGTTAATAATGGTCATATTACATGATTAAAAAGTCATGATTGTCATGTTATAATGGAAATACTTATGCCGATTGGATTCAGAGGTTTGTTGAATTCTATGATTTGGGATTCGATAACAGACATATCATATTTTTTTCGAGACATTTGTGCAGCGACAACTGACTACGATGCGCTAAGAAAACTGGAAGAAGATGTTGTTGTAATTATATGTAAACTGGAAAAAATCTTTCCACCTGCTTTCTTTGACTCAATGGAACATATGATATTACATTTTCCACATCAAGCTAAATGTGGAGGTCTAGTATAGTTTTGATGGATATACCCATTCGAGAGATGCATGCAAAAATTGAAGAAAAAAGTACGTAACAAAGCATCAGTTGAAGGATCAATTGCTAAAGCTTATTTGCAAGAGGAAATTGCTTTTTTATGCTCTCACTATTTTTAATCTGAATATCCCTCAAAACAAAACTGCATGGTACGGAACAAGGGAAATTTTAATGATGAAATGTACAATCATTTATCAGTTTTTAATCAGCCAAATATTGGCTTCGGTGGAGTTCAAGAACGATGGATTTCATATGATGAACATCACAGAGCTCATACATATGTTCTGCTCAACTGTGAAGAAATGACAGCATTTGTACTGTGATTTATTCTATCAATTATTCTATAATTTTTGTTATAGTATGTAAACTTATTTTATTTTTAGGTTATATGATAATCATATTAAGAAACAAGTTCCACAAATTACAACATATGCTCTTGAAGAACACAGACAAAAAAAAAATTTATCAATGGTTTCAAAAGCTGGTAACATAAATTATCGATGGTTTAATATCAATTCAGTTTACTATTTATTATATTGATAATTTTTTTACAAATTTTCAGGTGTCTCAACACGCTGATAAAATTGATAACCGATTGTGTATATTGAGTAACCCACTATCCCAAATGGTTAGATCTTATAATGCATATGTGGTGAATGGTTTTCAATTTCATACATGTGAATATGGGGAATCAAAAAAAACAATGAACAGTAAAGTTTGTTTGAGAGGATCACATCATAGAGAAACTGAAGTTGACTTTTACAGCATTCTGGGTGAAATTATTGAGCTATGTTATCTTGGACAAAATTACATAACGATGTTTAAATGTTAGTGGTAGGATACTAAGAGAGGCTTGCATGTTCATCTGACTTATGGAATCGTCAATATTAAATATAAAAGTATTCTTGTAGTAAATGAACCATTTTTACTGGCTCAATAGGCACATCAAGTTTATTACGCAAATTACTGTGCTACTTCAAGAGACCTAGGTGATTGGTGGAGCATAATAAAAATGAAATCTCAGGAAAATCAATTTACTCAAACTGAATGTGGTTCCACTGAATTGGAAGAAATTGAAATTTTTCAAGAGACTACTCAAAATCCATCTTTTTCACAAAGAAACGTGAATATCGATGAGGACACCCCACAATTAAGGGTCCATGGTGGCGAAGATGTTAAATATGTTACAAATGAAATTGAAATGACAAGGGATGATGAAAGTGAAACTCATATGGATATTGATGATGTTGAGGAGGAATATGAAGACATTGACATCATTAGATATGAAGATGGTGATGAAGGTGAACATTGGCATAGTTAAATTCTGGTTATAATCATAACTAATATATATATATATATAATAGTTATTTTCAACTATCTGCTAACAACAATCATTTTGTGTTTCATATGGACTCTGATCTATTGCGTGAGTTAGAGGAGGATGAGCTACCTTTGGATGATGGGGATGTGGGATCATCTGACCGTCATCCTACTGGTGGTTCAGGAGGTACACGGAGGGGGTGCAGTCTTGCACGACTGATGATTTCTGACCCTATCCCCAAGCGACGTCCACATGTTGGCTTTGATCCACACACACAAAGGTATGGTAACCTATATATTTTAGTTAGATTTTATTAATTTATTTATATATATACTAATTGTTTGATTATTTATTCTTTTTCACAGTTTTGCGCATGTAGTTGTTGGACAGGGGAGCGCTATCTTGCACAATTATTTTTCTCAGCAATAGACCACATGGGAACAGATTCCTGTTGATTTGTAGATCGGCATGTACAATCATTGGCTGGTACGTAAATAAATAATATTTATTTTGAAATTTATTTTATTAATAACTTGATATTATAAATTATTTGTAGGGTTTATGGTATCCCATCGAGGATAGCCTGCGTGACGCTATCCATGTAGCATGGGAGGTGGCTATGTGTGAGAGTTTGCATCAGTTTTTGCACAATTTGAGAAAGAAGACCATTAAGAAAGCAGGATCGACAGTATTTGATGAGTCGTGTAGAGCCCATTGACCAGATTACATTTCATATCAGGTTTGGGATGGATTATGTGCACACTTGTTGGGTGGTGGATTTTAGAGGAGGTCTTCATTGGGTCAACAAAACCGGGGGAGACAGGAGGTGACACATCGAGCTGGTAGTCATACATTCAGTACGCATAGAGAGCATCTGGTAAGTATTTTTTAAAATATTTTATATAACTTCAAATATAAATAGTTTATTTTATATTCATATAGGCGGTTGAGCATCTCGATATTACAGAGTACGATTTTTATCGAAGGATGTATAATGATCCAACCACCGGAGAGATTATAGGTGATCGTCAGCGTTAGATTGTGGTTAGTCTTATTTTTTTCAGTTTGACAATTAACTGCATATAATATTTTCACAATTTTAATTTCAAATTGGAATTGAATGAGTCATATGAGGCTGCAACTTCTCAGACACAGGCTGAGGGTCGGGATGAGATGACTGATCAAACCAGTGCCCACCATTTCGATGAGGTGGCATGGATACATATGACTCAGTATGGCTTTGATAAGGGCTAAGTAGTTGGTATCAGCTCTCATGTGACTCCTGGTACTTATTATGGTACTGCTGTAATGTTGGTGTCCAGCTTGAGAGGAGCTCGTGGAGAGGCATCATCTTCTAGATCACAGTATCAGGAGCAGTTCTGAGCTCAGAATGACCTTATAGAGAGTTTGCAGAAGCAGCAAGAAGAGATGCGTCAGCAGCAGTAGTAGCAGGAGGAGGAGATACGTCAATGGCAGCAGCAGCATCATGAGAAGATGGAGTACATGCGTCATCTGACTCGTAGTTTAGGGATGGAGTTTCCTCCACCAGCTCCTTCAGCTCATCCACCTCCTCCAGAAGACGACCCCCCCAGTGATTTTTTTTATGTCAAAAACATTTGAATTTAAATTTGTTGTAATATGAACTATTTACAATTTCTGTCTTTTATATCGGTGTGGTTATTACATAATTTAAGTTTTAATATTTTATGATTTTTTTTTGTGAATATTGTGAATTTTAATATTTTTTATTTTTTATTATTATTTTAATAATATTAATATTATTGTTTCATTAATCATAATTTTATTAAATATATTTTTTCTGTATTATATTTTTTGATATTTTTTTATTTTACTAATAATATTAATAATAATAATAATAATTTATGATTTTTTTATATATTTTTTTTGTGAATATTGATAATTTTAATATTTTTTATTTTTTTATTATTTTAATAATATTAAAATTAATTTTTCAATAATCATAATAATATTTTTATGATTTTTTTTATTTTTTTGTGAATATTGAGAATTTTAATATTTTTTATTTTTTTATTATTTTAATAATATTAAAATTAATTTTTCAATAATCATAATTTTATTAAATTTATTTTTTAAAAAAATTATTTATTATTTGCGATGGGATCTGTTGCGACGGGATTCCGTCACAAATAGTCTAAATAATTTTTTCTTAAAAAAGGTATTTGCGACGGGATTAGGGGTCTGTCGCAAATACTATTTGTGACGGTCCCGTCATAAATAATCTGAATAAATATTTTCAAAAAGCATTTGCGATGGGATTACGGGCCCGTCACAAAATATTATTTGCGACGGGCCCCTCACAAAAGAACTTATATATAAATAAGTATATAATCGGAGACTTATTTGCGACGGTGAAGTTTCTCATCGCAAAAAATATTTTTTGTGATGGTGTTTTCTGCAATGGGCTATTTGAAATGGGGTCTCATCACTAAAGCTTATTTACAATGGGATCCCATCAAAAATAACCCATCGCAAATACCTTGAATTCTAGTAGTGTTTATTTAATGGTAGTGCTTTTGGAATAGATTTTTGGGCCCGCTTATTGAGTTTTAATGCTCACGCCTATAATATTTTCTTATTTTTAGTTTCTCTTGCAGGTTACAGCTTTGGTTTGGATCACCTTGGGCAATGTTTGTTTTGGGTGTCAGAGAGTGACTCTTAGGGTCACATGGAGTTTTGGGTCACGGTCAAGTTAGTATGTGTTGTTGGTTGTTCCTTCTCTTTCATATCGTTTATTTGTTTTGTGTTGTTATATTTTCTTTTTGCTGATTTATTTATTTTCACTGGGCGAAATCATTCCCAATTGTCCTCTATTGATGCCTTGTCACTTGTCGCCAACCTGGGAGGATCGAGAACACCTCTCGAGCCTTGCTGCGGATCGGCTCGGGTGACCAGTTCAGGGTCAACCTGGGTTAGTTCATGACAAAATGGTATCAGAGAAGGTCGACTCTTGAGTGGACCTTGTTTTTAAGAGTTCCCATCATTATTTGGGTTTGTCATGGTAGGAGTAGAATTTTTGGGGATCAAGGTGTAAGAACAGGAAGGACATCATGAACCCTTTCTCGTTCTGAACCTCAGGTTACCATGGGATATCCAGGTTATTGGTGTCTTTTTGGTTCCTTTGAATTGTTTTATTTTGGGAAATGAAAAGAGAGTTGGTAAAGTAGCCCCATGAAATCGCAGGGCCTAGAAATCCATGTGGATCCGGGGATATTTCCCCAGACTGCTCTCTGTGACGGTGGTGTGACTGGTGTATGACCGCCAACCATATGTCTTAGTCACCCATCGGCACTAGTTTCCCCTAGTAAAGTGTTTGGATTTTCTTTAATTCTAAAAATTGTTGTGAAAAGTTTTATTTTGTTATTTGAAATGGTAATGACCATGCTTTGATAAAATTATTTGTTTCCTTGTTCCTTAGTGTTCTCCCCCATAACAGTTTGATGAATGTCCAAGGTGAAGCTTCGGGTGGTGCGCCCTTAGAAAATCCTCCGGTTGATTAACCTATTGACTATGTTATGGAATTATGAAAGTTGAACCCTCCCCTATTTTATGGTCAAGCATATCCTTTTGAGGTGGAGGAGTGGTTGTGGAAGATTGAGAGTAACTTCAGTTTCATTGGGTTTCCTGAGTCATTGAAGGTGAAGTTGGCTACCTTTATGCTTGAAGGTCCAACCTAAAAATGGTGTAAGTCTGTGTCTCGAAGAAAGCCTCAAGAAGATCTCACATGGGAGTTCTTCAAGTCTTCGTTTATCCAGCAATATTTCTTTTATTTGACAAATCTGAGGAATAGGATGGAGTTTTGTTGTATTTAGCAGGGCATTGAATTAGTATTAGAATTCTATCGACGATTCTTAGACCTAATTCCATATGACCAATGGTTTGTTGCAAACTATCCCAAAAAGGCTTGGAAATTTGAGTTTGGGATCTGGCCTGAACTACAGTTGAAAGTGGCAGAGATGAACCTAACCACCTTCTTAGATGTTGTGGGAAAATCCTTTCTGGCCGAAGTTGAGTTAGCAGGAGGACATGAGGTGGTGAATCCTCCCCCATCCTTGGGAAGCAATGCAGAGGATGGAGATAGGAAGAATGGGAAGCGACCTGATGATGGTGTCTCTAATAGAGGAATCAAGAGGCCTTTATAACTTCAGTCATCTTCTTTACAGTGCAATGTTGTGATCTGTCACCAGTGTAGTAAGCAGGGTCACAAGAGGTCGATGTGCCTGAGTACTCCAAAACCCTGCCACACTTGTGGGTGCTTGGGTCACTTATAGCAGTTCTGTCGAGGTGTTTCCAAGAAGCATGTTAAAGCCATACATGGCTCGTCGAAGGTCACCCCAGCTCGTCAAGAGGAGTAGGACAATGTTTGGGATCAGTTTGGGGTTTTATCTTTGTAGTGTTTTCTGGATGTAGTGGTCGTCTCTTGTAGTGTTTTGTGGTGTTTCTTTCCCTTCATTTGTAATAATGGTTATTTTTGAACCTCTTTGAAATATTTATTTTATTTTAAGTGTTTTTTGTGAAATTCTGGTTCATGTGTTATGTTTGGGAATTTATAAATCCTGACTGTAAGGTAGGAGATGCTTTAATCATCGGTGCTCCAACCATAGGTCTCAGAGTGAAGCTAGCGCATAGTCAGGAGAATCCCAGTGGTGAAAAAGGTCCTTGGTTTAATCTTTGTCCTTATTATGTAATGGTTTGTGTTCTTATAAGGGTGTGATGTTATTGATATAGTAATGGCAGTAGTTTTGGTGCTCAATCAGTTCATCCCTTCCCTTTTTCCCCCATCGTGGTGGGGGTTTTTGGTCTGTGTGGGAAGTTTTCAAGTTCGGTTAATCTCATCGGTTCTATGGTGGGGAGACCCACAGTGTGTCTCGTAGAATTACACCAAAATTAATTTAGTGTTAGCTCAATTGTTATGTTGGGGAGTCCGTTTTGGGCCTCCCCATGTCAGTATTAGAGTATATTTTCATGTATTGTTTGGTGACGGGTGGTTTCGTGTAGAACCACCTAATCCTAAGTTATTCCTCTTGAGTAAATGTTGGGATTGTAGTACACCCAATAGTTTAGTTGGACTAAGATTATAGGAATAAATGTCGGATGTGGTTTAATTTTGTTCCTTCCTTGGTTAAAATGGATGGTTTAGGTTCTTCTTGATGGCGGTTAAGGTGATCATGTTTTAAGGATGAGTTGTGTGTCATGGGATTTTAGTGTCTGTTTGGATCGATCAGCTGGAGGTACTTAAACTTTTGGAGGTGGGTGACACTTAAAAGTTTTATATTTGGGTATAGATCTTGTTGTAGCTTTCTAGGGGTGGAAACCATTATGGTAGGGAGAATTGTCACACCCCGACTCGTGTTTTGGTCTTTGTAATTATTTTCTTTGGATTTTAAAAATTTTGTCGAGGTTCGGGTTGAATCCCGAATGATATTGTTGAGTTTAGTTAAAAAAAAGTGTATATTTTTCAGTTGACGTCGTTGGGCACACGGGCAGAGCGTGTTTTGGGAATCCCATGCAGCTTCACCCAGGCATCGACATGATCCGCCTATCTTCAGAAAATTAAAATGAGTAGATTTTTTAATTTTTTGTTATAATTATAATTTTTATTATTGTTAAGAATTATATTATTATTAAAATGATGTGAATACTTTTATTATTTTTATTTTTATCATTTTGGTTGTTGTTATTGTTGTTATTATTATTATTATTATTACTATTAATATTTGGGCTAGTGCGCGGGCACCGCACGACTAGCAGAAGTTGTGCGGTTAGCCCGGGCACCTGTGTGGTTGCCACATTTGAATTGGCCAAATAAAAATAAATTGAATGAATTGAAAAATTAAAATTTAGTAAATAAATAACTTACCGTAGTGATGTTAGTATTAATTTTTCATGGATAATGATATTATATTATTATTATTAAAGAATTGTTATTATTAAAATTATTATTTTTATCATTTCTATATTATTGTTAAATTGGTTTTATTTATTATTATGTTTATTATCATTATTATAGATTAATGTTTTATTTTATTTATTATTATGTGTATTATCATTATTATAGATTAATTTTTTATTTTATATATTTATTTTTGTTTTATTTTTCTCTTTTCCTTTTTTATTTTTTTCCCAAACCCTAACTTCTCCCTCCTCTTACACCATAGCCCCTACGTATCGCACCATCTCTCCCTTCTCCATTGTGCAGTTCACTTTCCTCCTACGCGCAACCAGTAGTCTACCAACCCTCCCTCTCTCTTCTCACCAGCTCGTCGGCCTCCCGCCTCCTATGCCCTCTAGCCGATCGGCCTCCTGTGTCCCCTGATCTGCAACCGACCAACCTCCTGCGCCCCTATCCTGCACTGACCACGACGTCGACCCCCCCCCCCCAATCCCACTCATTGTTCCAGTAGTTTTCGTGCCTTCGGACCCTGCTCTGGTCACGTGCCCACCAGCCTTGCACACTCCGACCTCACACCCACCAACTAGCCTCATGCACCGACCCTGGCACCATTCCTCTTCCCTAATCTGGCCAGCCAGCAGCAGCGCAGTGCCTCGGCACCGTTCCCCTTCCCTACTGTGGTTATCCAGCTGCGGCGCAGCACCCCAGCGATTCCCCCCTTTGCTACACCAACCGCAGCTCCTCCCGCCGACACCCACCAGCTGTATCGATCGCACGTGCCTCCGGTTGGACCTCCTTCCGGCCATCATGTACCCACCGGACCTCCCACCGGTAACATGCCTCCCTACCAGCGTACTCTAACGAGTCGGTGTGACTCTATTTTCCACGCTCTCTCCTTCCATCACCCTCTGGATGCGCTCCCTCATGTCGACGCCTTTCGGCCACATGCCCTCCGATCGCACGCCTTCCAACCCATCGCATGTTGTCTGGCCAGCCCTACCAGTGCAATGTGTGCACTTCCAGTCGATGTGCCTACTGTACGGCCATCGTGCGCCCTCCCAATCGGTCTGTGCTCTTCACCGGCATCCTCGCCAGTCGTTTTCTCTTTCACGCAATCCCATTTATTGAGCGCACCCCCGCGCTGACCCCTACCTCTTTCACTCTCGCTGTTTTGCCTACACTGGGGTTTAGGTGAGTTTTGTGCTTTTGTTTACTGAGATTATTTTAAGTCTTCCCTTCTATGTTTTTAGTTGTTTTGTGATTTCTGTGGTGTGTTGTCTTAGAAATTCCACAATACTATGGTCTCCGGCTTGCGCATTCTTGTGCGTCTGTGCGAGGCATGACGCAACATTGTGTTTGGCCTATGAGTCGAGGTAGGTCCCCTACTGCACTTACCATTATATTTATAATTTATTAATTTCTTGTAATTTCATTGATTTTAAATAAATGGTAAATAATATTATGTAATTATTTTTAGAAATAATGTTTTTTGTGAAAGATATTAGTTCTCTCTTGTGCTTGAATTACCTGCAAATGTTTTCTTTCAAATGTTCATAATTAGTGTTGATAAAATGCTTGGTTGGCCTTTGTAAGTAAATTTTTTTTCTTTTAAATAGTGTATTGGGTTGAAAATGTGTTTGGGTTTCTAAAATGGATTTCTGAAATAAGGTTTCAAATGGTTTTGAGATTGAAATTTGTGTTTCTTTGATTCTTTGGAAGTGATTTGGTGTGTGTTGGTTCTTCTGGAAATAGGTTGGTGTCAAGTGGTTGGTTAAGGCTTGTTTGGAACTTTAATGAAATAAATTATTTTTGAAAACTCTCTTTAGGGTGATTCTGGGGTGATCCTGCTGTGTGTGTGGATTTTTTGAGTTTTTTTTTGTGGTGTTCGTGCATTGTGATTGGTTATTTGATTGAAATTACTGACTCACCCCTCTTTTCATTTGGTACTCTACATGGGAACCTGTCATAGTAAGTGAATTTTCTATGAATGATTGCTGCACTAGTTTAGATTACGCACTAGCTAGTGGACCTTAGTACGAACTTTACTCTGCTAGGGGATTGGGACCCTCGGCTAGGCCAAGTAGGGAAACACTGAGCGTTTAGGGGTTATGACATCATCGAGAGTAAGCATGCCTTCAGGATGAGTCACACGTATAGTAAATTCTGGATTGTTCACAAGATCCTAGGTTTGACCCATGTTTTCTTTAGTGCTTATTTATATGTGGTGGACGATTGAAGGGCCTAGTTTGGTTGTTGGTCCCCGTTTGCTACTTTCCCATTTCCCTTATTGTGTGTTATGTGTTGTGTGTGGTTTTACTCTTGACTAACTACTAAATTTTTATAGATTTTAAATTGTTCTCAAAAATGTTTTAAAATGTAATGCACCTTTTCCCTTCAAACATTAAACTTATTTTTAAATTAAAAAGGGAAATGGATTACTACTTATTTTAGGAATGAAAGTGTGTGTGTAAACCTATATTTTATATCACGTAGTTCAAACTTGGAATTAGTAAATTATTTATTTAATTGTAGTGCTTTGGGAATAGATTTTTGGGCATGCCTACGGAGTTTTAATACTCGCACCTATAAGATTTTCTTGTTTTTAGTTTCTCTTGTAGGTTCCAGCTCTGGTTTGGATCGCCTTGGGAGATGTTTGGTTTGGGTGTTGGAGAGTGAATCTCAGAGTCACGTAGAGTTTTGGGTCGTGGTCAGGTTAGTATGTGTTGTTGTCCATTCCTTCTCTTTCGTGTTGTTTATTTGTTTTTTATTGTTCTATTTTCTTTCCACTGCTTTATTTTTTTTTCATTGGGCGAAATCATTCCCAATTGTTTTCTATGGATGCCCTGGCACTTGTCGCCAGCCTAAGAGGATCAGAAACGCCTCTTGGGCCTTACCACAGATCGGCTTGGGTGACCAGTTTAGGGTCGACCTGAGTTAGTTTGTGATAAAGACTTTATTGAAATATACCATAAATGGGTGGTAGGAACACCTTCCCACATATTTAATAAAAATTTGGATGAACAATTTTATCCTAGATAAACACTTTATCCAGATCATCTTCTCAAAAAATGTTATATAATCCAATGAATCATAAAACATGTGTATACATTTAATCATATCATAATAACTCTTTGTTATCTAACATCCACTTACCGTATAAGAGAAGTGAGATGAAGATACACTTTATTTACTTAGATTCAATTGATCTTGATAAAATAATTTACATTAAAATTCTTGATGTAGTAATTATTTACTTCATCTCATAGATATAAACTACAAGATCAATTAATTATTCCTTTGATTTTGAACTCATGTATATTTACAACACTTTATAAAATATACATTCAGTATCACATACCCATAAAAAATTGAAGAATTAATTTTGATAGTGTCCTTACATGATATAGATATTCCATAGTGTTTCACGAACTCCATCAGGTATTTCACAACCCCCTCCCCACAAGGTGTACCCCTCCTCGGCCGGCAATGTGAGAAGGGAGATAATGACCCCCAAGTCCCACCTCCAATAGGCCCCAGGTTGGCGACTAGCACCGAGGGTATAGTAAACACACAGATGGGAGGCATTACCCTCTAAGAGAACATATACAAAAGAGATACATAAGATAGACACCAACCAACTCCAACTCAGATTGAAATATAAATAAAAACACAAGTGCACATATGTAATGTCATGCAAAAATACTTCAATTGGAAGTGGAAAACTGCAAGTACCCAAAAAGAAAGTAAAAATAGCAGCAACCACAATCCCGAACAACACCTGCAACCCCAAGCTAGTAAAAAACAGCTTGATCTCCAACCTACTCCAAGTGACCTAAAAAATAGTTTATATATACATAGGGTGAGTATAATAGTATACTTAGTAGGATCCTCCCCGGAGCCTCTCGTGCAAAAGTAAAGAAAGCATTCTAAAGCACAGTGAACAACAAGTGAAACTAAATCGTCACCTAAATAGGTATACTAAGTTCACAGCCTCACTATGGATACTCTCACCAAGTAATGCATACAAGAGTATATAATATAATAAAAATTATCAAGGGTACCCCGCTACTACATCCTCACTGGTTTTCCGCTTTGCCCTAACATCACACGTCCTAAGAATCCCTCTCCAAAAAGGATTTCTTGTAGACACCTGGGCGAAGCACCACAATATACACCTCATGAAACAAAACCACCACGTCCACGCAATAAAGTAACTAGGTAGTTTCTGGGAGCCACCACAACTCATATAACGTGTATCATATGTCGGGTATTAAAACTCAAGCCATTACAGCCCATACACTGAGTAATGATCCTCAAGCCATCACAACCTATACACGTTACACTTATAGTAGTCCATAGGATACTATATCCAGAATATATGTGTGTGAATAACCACAAGACATTACAGCCCTCTACACACATATATGGGGAAAACTAGACATTGTGCCTACTAGTACAAGTAACTACCAAGAGAAGAGAGCGGGGCCAAAGGGGGTAGTCATCCATCCATCCTCCCACCGGAATGTTGGGGAAAACACCCCCCCCCCCCCAGGGCTCAGAATCCCTGGGGTGTCAGTTTCCCTAACTGACAGGGTGGAGTAGCATATAGAAACACAAAGAGTACAGAATATACTATATCTCTCAACCACACTATGGGCATAACCTAGTCTTAGACTCAACTGCAGATAACGTCTCTCAGACCCTCGACTACCACTTTTAAGACTAGGTATCCTATAAGCACACAACCATTTAAAGAGATTTATTGCCTTACTTCATTACCTTTTTATCAGTTCAACTTTATGTTCATTAATTCTTTAAACAGTAATTAACCATTAACAATTCCACATTAAATTTCTTTAGCATCACACCCAAAGTCCACTGTCCCTTTAAAATTGTAACCTTAAAATTTCATTCCAGCAAGCTCCAACCCCATGGGTTAACATCATTTATTCAATTATTTGTTTACAGCTTTACTTTTCCATATTCCCAAGCATTCTAGAAAAACATTCTATGCTACTAAACACAAGGGGGCTCAACACGGTGAGTAGATAACTTTCCATTGAGTCTTTTTTTCCTATAGTAAGAGCATAGACCCATCCTCCCTTGAGAATATAGACACGAAAAGCATGTAGCATACCCCACGCGTCTTCACCCCTTTCGGAAGAAGGGTAAGAAATACTAGCTGCCTTGAGCAGTGTGGAATACAAAGAAGATAAAAAACTAATAAGAATCATCCAGCATCCAAACATTAACATCCAACCAGTTCCATCATCCACAGTGTCCTCCCCGACACCCACATGCATAAACTGATGCATCTCGCCACTCTAGGTGTCAACTGATGACACAACCAATAGGCCTCTCTACCCCCACATATCACAACAGTCATCCAGGCTCATATCACAACACAAGCAGTAGGAGAAACAAACATCTTATCAATTGGTCTCTTGACCCTCAAACAAGCAAGAGGGTAACTCAAAACCCTACAAGTATTATCTTTTATCAAACAACTAGTTATTTAATCCATCTTGGATTAACCGATTTATTATTCATAGGTTCCAACTTTGGGAAACCTAAACAGTAAGTTATCACAAATAATTAAACATGCTTACTACACCAATTTGATTAACATCAAATTACAACAGCATCAATCAGATTCATTCACATGCCTCTTTATCTTTATCCAAGCGATTATCAATTAATTACAGCTTTATGTTCTTTACCAATTTCCATCAAGAATGAAAAGATAAATAAAGTAATATTTGATATCACACTATCTAGAAAAACAAGAGGCAATATCATATGATCAATATCAATTTATTTATCGGGTTCAGATATTTATTATGTCAATTCCATTGTGATCTAGTTGGATAAAACATGCTAACAATATAGTTTCACACAAAATAAGAGAGAAGCAATGAATCCCCTACCTCAAACAGTCCTTCACATTCTTTATACAAGAATGATCCACACAACAGGTTACAATCTCCTCCCCTGTGACAACTGTATCCACCCGAGGATGTAGAGACACCACCACATCGTCCAACAGCCAAGAAAATCCCATTAGGAACATGGGGTAAAAATTCAATAAAAAGGGAAAGGATAAAGAAAGAGATGAACCAGAAATAATGAAGATATATTATACCTTATATCGAAGACTGATCGATATTTCTTGGTTATATCAAAACAGAGCAGAACAAATCCTAAGAGGAAAATTTGATTGTACAAATACTACGGGAAGGAATGGGATGTTCGAGCATCTCACACCTAAGAACAGGGAGGAAGAACTAAGGAGGAAGATATCTCATCCCTTTGAAATATTTAATGGAGCAGTGGTTTAAGATATGCTGGGTTTTCCATTAAAATCGGATCGCATTAAACCACGTGGTTTGATCAAGTAAAAACATCCTAAACCTTAAGAGAAATTAATATAGGAGTTACGGCCTTTGAATGAGCCTTAGAGTCCTTAAAATAAGGCTTTAAATGCATTTTACATCAAAGGAAATGTTAAAGAGGTGAAACTGTAGGAAGTTGGGAACACTGTTCACAAACTCAAAATTTGGAAAAGGAAAAACATTGTTCATGAACCTCACCATTGGAACCTCGCCATTGGAACCTTACCATTCTGGAAACACTTTTCATGAACTCAAAATTTGGAAAAGGAAAAAGGTCACCGTTGGAGCCTCACTGTTCTAGAAACATTGTTCATGAACCACACCGTTGGAACCTCACCATTCTAGAAACACTGTTCATAAACTCAAAATTTGGAAAAGGAAAAAGGTCACCGTTGGAACCTCACCATTGGAACCTCACCGTTCTGGAAACTCTGTTCATGAACTCAAAATTTGGCAAAGGAAAAAGGTCACTGTTGGAACCTCTCTGTTCTAGAAACACTGTTCATGAACACAAAATTTGGAAAAGGAAAGAGGTCATCGTTGGAACCTCACCATTCTGGAAACACTGTTCATGAACTCAAAATTTGGCAAAGGAAAAAGGTCACTGTTGAAACCTCACCATTTTGGAAACACTATTCACGAACTCAAATTTTGGCAAAGGAAAGGTCACCGTTGGAACCTCACTATTGCACTATTCACATAAGGTTACCAATGACACTGTTCACAGAAGGTCACCAATGACACTATTCACATAAGGTCACCGATGTCACTATTCACATAAGATCACCGTTGCACTGTTCACATAAGGTTGCCGATGACATTGTTCATATAAGGTCACCAATGACACTGTTCATAGAAGGTTATCGATGCACTGTTCACAACAGTCTACTATTGGAACTGTTCACCAATGGAACTGTTCACAGGAATGGAAATTTGGAAAAAGTGTTGGGGATAAGTCACCTTGACCTCCCAAAACACCTCATACACCTGATTTTCACAAAGGAATGGACTATAGAGGTCTGGTCCATTACATAAAATACCTCTCAAAATATTATCATCCTCAAGAATTCAAAACCCACCTAAAGGGAAAACATAATAGGGTCCGAACAACCACCCATCGAGATACCTCTCAAAAGAGATCAAGCCACAAGAAGCAAGAAAAGAAATCCATATTATAAACATGAAAGGTCTATAACCACAAAGCCTACATCGATACATGAAAAGAGTTAAACATAAAACAACTCTGGGTACTGAGCATGTATCTTTGACTCACGTTCCTAGGTACTCTCCTCCATGCCACAGAATCACCACAAGACACAAACCAAGGGGATATAATTCCCAGGCAAAACCTTCTCTTTGCAATCTTGGATCTCCATAGGTCACTCCTCAAAGGTCACATCATCATCAACATCGATCTCTCCCCATTCGATGAGGTGAGATTCACCATGAAGATAATTACGGAGCTGTGATACATGGAAAATATCATGTATCCGACTCATCTATGGGGAAATTATTACTCGATACGCCACAGCTCCAACACGAGCTAACACCTCGAAAGGCCCAACAAACTGGGGAGAAATCTTACTCCCACAACCAAACCTTCACTGCCCATGACGGGGAGTCACCTTCAAAAACACGTGATCCCCAACATCAAACTCTAAGGGTCTCCTCCTTTGATCTGCATATGATTTATGATGATATTGTGTTGTCTTCATCCTCTCACGAATCACCTGAACCATCTCTATTGTATTTTGCACTAGTTCTGGTCTGAGAATTGATGACTCTCTGACCCCAGTCTAGCACAATGGAGAACAGAAATGTTGGCCATACAAGGCTTCAAATGACGCCATACCAATGGAAGAGTGAAAATTATTATTGTAATAAAACTCCACCAAGGGGAAGTGCCTCATCCATGAACCTCAAAAATCCAGGACACAAGAGTGTAACATGTCTTCAAGAGTCTGGATGGTTCGCTCTATCTGACCATCCGGTTGTGGATGAAAATTAGTGTTAAGGAATAGTTGTGAACCAAAAGCATGTTGGAGACCTCTCCACACCCTAGAGGTAAAATGAGGATCTCTATTAGAAATGATCATCCTTGGGACTCCATGAAGTCTCACCACCTCCTCTAGATACTGCCTTGAAAAAACTTCCATTGAGATTGACTCCTTAATTTCTATGAAGTGGTCCATTTTTTGTTAAACGATCCACTACCACCCAAATAGCATCATGTCCTCCCTAAGCTCAAGGTAAACTAGTAACAAAGTCAATTGAGATGTCATCCCACTTCCACTTAGTAACATATAACAATTGGAGCAGACCACCAGGAACACAGTGTTCGGCCTTCACCTTCTGGAAGACCAAACATCAAGACACAAACTCCACAACTGCATGCTTCATCCCAAGACACCAAAAATGGCTCCTCAAGGCTCAGTACATCTTTTTCACACCAGGATGCACTGCTAAAGAAGAACTATGGAACTATCTAAGAACCGTCTCGTGCATCTTCAAAGAAATAAAAGGCCTTACATGATACAACACTTAATGTTGTTCATCCTCAGACCAACCATCAGGGGTCTCACCACAAATAACTTGGTCTCTCCAGACCTCCACCTTTAGATCCCCCAACTGGGACTCTTCCACCTTCTGCACCAGATATAACTACACTGTCATCTCAAAAAGTCAACCTATGCCCCCAACTTCTCCCATATCAAGATGTAATGCTGACAGTTCTTCCATTACTCTCCAGGAGTCACCAGATTCATGCACTACATCACTACATGACTTCCGACTCAGCACATCAGCTACAACATTCCCCTTACCAGGTGTATACGATATTTAGAAGTCATATTCCTATAAGAACTTCATCCTCCGGTGTTGTCAAAAGTTCAAGTCACACTGGGAGAATAAATACATTAGGCTCTTATGGTCGATGAAAACCACAAAGTGCTCACCAATGAGGTAACGTATTCACAACTTCAGAGCAAATACCATGAATGTCAACTCAATATCATGGGTGGCATGGTTACGTTCATGAGGATGCAACTTCCGAGACCCATAAGAAACAACTTATCTCTATTGCATCAGGACACAACCTAACCCTAGATGCGAAGAATCACAAAAAACATCAAACTGAACTTTCTCTACTGGAAGACAAAGAAATAGATCACAAACTAACTTATCCTTTAGATACTCAAAAGTTGCATGACACTGATCAGTCCATATGAATGCCTGATCCTTCCTGGTCAAAGTTGTCAGAGGAGTCGCAACTCGAGAGAAATCAGCTACGAACCTCCTGTAGTAGCCTGCGAGACCAAGGAAACTTCTCACCTCTAACACAGTCTTGAGGGATGCCCAAGACAAAACCACTTCTATCTTCGATGGATCCATAGCTACTCCCTGTTGGGATACCACATTCCCCAAGAAATGGAATTATTGAGCCCAAAACTCACACTTCGACAACTTCCCAAATAGATGATGTTGATGAAGAACTCCCAAAACAACGTGTATATGCTCTTCTTCAAACGTGGAGTACACAAGGATGTCATCGATGAAAACTACAACGAACTTTTCCAGGAACTCATGGAACACAGCATTCATCAATCCCATAAACACAGCTGGAGCATTTGTCACGCTGAACGACATTAAAATGAACTCATAATGCCCATGATGACAACGGAAAGCAGTCTTTGGGATATCCTCACCCTTCACACGCATCTGATGATATTCTGAAAGCAAGTAAATCTTTGAGATCCAACTTGCACCCTCCATTTGATTGAATAAATCATCAATCCATGGAAGAGGATAGCGATTCTTTATTGTCACTTTGTTCAAGCAATGATAATTGACACACGACCATAAATTGTCATCAGCCTTCTTCACGAACAAAACTGGTGCACCCCACGGTGACACACTTGGCCAAACAAAACCGCACTGTAACAGACCATCAAGCTGTATACATAGCTCTCGTAACTCAGAAGGGGCCATCCTATAGGGATACATAGAGATAGGAGACACTCCTGGTTGTAGCTCGATCCCAAACTTGATCTCTCGTCAAGGGGGTAATGCTACAACCTCTTCTGTAAAAATAGTAGGGTAATCTTATACGACCTTAGGAAACGCCAACTGTTGAAGCTCTGATGAACTCAACATCATCTCAGCCATCATGGATGATAAGGACGGAACACGCATATGACCTATCCGAGGATCTCACTCACCAACAAACACCACTGGATCTCCATCTGCATCGAATAAAACAACCTTCTTCCTGAAGAAATCCACGATAGCCTACACCAAATACAACCAATCCATGCCAAGGATGACATCATATGGTTGTATTCGTAAACATAGGAAATCTCCCCAAGAGAAGTGCTACCCCAACACTAGCTCACAGTCTCTACATACTTTAAACAGGTCATCCCAACCTCCAACTAGCATAGTCAATGCCAAGGGCACTGGAAGCCTCTCTACCTAAAGTCCCAAAGCATGAACAAGGGTAGGTGATATGAAGGAGTGTGTCTCTATTGAATCAAACAAGACATACACCAAGGTAGAAAATAAGAAAAGGGTGCCTCGAACAACGTCTGGATCGCCTGAAGCTGGCAACGCTAAAGCATGAAGCTGACCACGACCTCTCTGACCCTGATGACAACCACCACCACAGTCGTGCTCTACTCTCTGAGGACAGGGAGCATCACGGGGCTATCCTCTGCCTACCCCATCTACCCTCTGTTGATCTAAACCTGGTGCAACTTGCTTTTATTACCTCTACTGGAACTGCCTCAACAGAGGAACCTGGAGTAGAAAAACTATTGCATGATAACTACTCTGAAAGGTTAGGCACTCTCACTATTGATGACCTCGACCACCACAATAAAAACAAGCACCTGATCCCTTGGTATAGGCTTAAGATCTGCTGCCTCTAAAGAAATGAGATACGGAGGGCTGTGACCTACCCCCGATTGAAAAAAAAACTCTTATGCCCTGAAAACTGGGATCTTTGGACCACAGCTCTACTTCGTGAGGAATCATGATGACTCCCCTCTCATGATGATCTAGTTTTCGACAAATTCCTCTCGACGATCTCTACCCTCGCCAGCACCTCAAGATATGTCTTCGGCATAAATGGGGTGACCTGGCGCTAGATCTCTGGATGCAAAGCCTCCTTGAAATGTCTTTCCCTAGCCTCCTCATCTGGCAATAGGTCTGAAGCATATCATAAAAGGTTCCTGAAATGGATTACGAACTCTCTCACACTGGAACTCCCCTGCCGAAGGGTAAGAATCTCTTGGTGACTGGATGCCTTCACGGTCGAGGAAAGAAACTCGACTCTAAACTTGTATCAGAACTCCTCCCATGAGATCAATGACTCCTCGCGATCCTCGAGGAACAAGAACCACCATTGCCTCGCTGCTCCACGCAGCATCGTCACAACCAAGGAAACCCAGTGCTCCTTCTAAGCATGGATCAAAATGAAGCCTATCTCGACCTCCTCCAACCAATATTATGTGACTAAATCTGAAATGGAGCCCTCGTACTTCTATAGACTATTGCACTGAAACTCTAGGAGTGTCCTCCTCTAAGTGTCATCACCATCAACCTCTATCCTGCAGCGATCTACTAGCACAACCTGGTGGACATCTTCTGGAAAAACCTGACAAGGATGTTGACCTGGATCCATGCTTGTAAAATAACAAACTGCTAGAGCTCCTAAACCTGTAATATGGAAGGCTCGCCATTAATTGATTAATTTTTTTTTTAGGTTAACCTATCCCAAGGTCTACCCATTCAAACATAGGCACAAAGAAGAATGTTGCATGATCCTTTTCTAGGTCTCTACCCTGCAACTAGTATCACCTCGTTTAGTAGCCATTGTAAACTTAAAGGTCCATACATTAGATCATAGGGGGCCCTAAATTCCTATGTCTCAGCTGGTCTCCAATGTTTACATCACTTGCTAAACTTGACTAACATTGTTTCCCTACCAACCCATGCAACCTCACCTGTGCCTAACTCCAAACTCCATCCTATCCCTCAACCTCTCTTTGAAACCACTCTGTCATGACCCCCTCCCCGCATGGTGTACCCCTCCTGGGCCGGCAATGTGAGAAAGGAGATAATGACCCCAGAGTCCCACCTCCAGTAGGCCTCGGGTTGGCGACTAGCACCAAGGGTGTAGTGAACATACAGATGGGAGGCATTACCCTCTAAGAGAACACATGTGAAAGATAGAGATAAGATAGACACCAACCAACTCCAACTCAGACTGAAATATAAATGAAAACCCAAGTGCAGATATGTAATGTCATGAAAAACTACTACAACTGGAAGGGAAAAACTACAAGTACCCAAAAGAAAGTAAAAACAACAACAACCACAAGCCCGAACATCTCCTGCAACCCCAAGATAGTAAAAACCAGCTTGATCTCCAACCTGCTCCAAGTGACCTGAAAAACAGTTTATATATACATAGGGTGAGTATAACAGTATACTCAGTAGGATCCTCCCTAGAGACTCTCCTGCAAAAGTAAAGAAAGCATGCTAAAGCACAGTGAACAATAAGTGAAACTAACTCGTCACCTAAACAGGTATACTAAGTTCCCAACCTCACCATGGCTACTCTTACCAAGTAATGTATATAATAGCATATAATATAATAAATATTATCAAGGGTACCCCGCTACTACTTCCCCACTGGTTTTCCGCTTTTCCCCAACATCGCATGTCCTAAGAATCTCTCTCCAAAAAGGCTTGCCCACAGACACCTGGGCGAAATACCACAATATGCACCTCGTGCAACAAAACCTCCAACTCCACACAAGAAAGTAACCGGGAAGTTTCTAAGAGCCACCACAGCTCATATAACATGTATCTTATGTCGGTTATTATAACTCAAGCCATTACAGCCCATACACCGAGTAAGGATCCTCAAGCCATCACAGTCTATACATGTTACACCTATAGTAGTCCATAGGATACTATATCAAGAATATATGTGTGTGAATAACCACAAGACATTACAGCTCTCTACACACATATATAGGGAAAACTAACCATTGTGCCTACCAGCACAAGTAACTACCAAGAGAAGAGAGCAGGGTCAAAGGGGGTAGTCATCCATCTATCCTCCCACCAGAATGTTGGGGAAAACACCCCCCAAGGCACAGAATCCACAGGGTGTCAGTTTCCCTAACTGACAGGGTGGATTAGTGTATAAAAACACAAAAATTAAAAAATATACTATATCTCATAACCACACTATGTACATAACCTAGTCTTAGACTCAACTGCAGCTAACGTCTCTCAGACTCCCAGCTGCCACTTCTAAGACTAGGTATCCTATAAGCACACAACCATTTAAAGAGATTTATTTCCTTACTTCATTACCTTTTTATCTGTTCCACTTTATGTTAATTAATTCTTTAAACATTAATTAACTATTAACAATTCCACATTAAATTTTATTAGCATCACACCTAAAGTCCATTGTCCCTTTAAAATTGTAACCTCAAAATTTCATTCCAGCAAGCTCCAACCGCATGGGTTAACATAATTTATTCAATTATTTATTTACAGCATTACTTTCCCATATTCCTAGGAATTCTAGAAAAACATTCTATGATACTAAACATAAGGGGGATCAACACGGTGAGTAGATAACTACCCATCAAGTATTTGTTGCCTATAGCAAGAGCGTAGACCCATCCTCCCTTGAGAATCTAGACACGGAAATCATGTGGCATACCCCACGTGTCTTCACCCCTTTCAAAAGAAGGGTAAGAAAGAACATCTACCTTTAGCAGTGGGGAATATAAAGCAGATAAACAACTAATAAGAATCAGCCAGCATCCAAACATTCGCATCCAACCTGTTCCATCATCTACGGTGTCCTCCCCAACACCCACATGCATAAACTAATGCATCTCTCCACTCTAGGTGTCAACTAATAGCACAAAAAATAGGCCTCCCTACCCCCACATATCACAACATCCATCCAGGATCACATCACAACACAAGAAGCAGGAAAAACAAACATCTTATCAATTGGGCTCTTGACCCTCAAACAAGCAAGAGGGTAACTTAGAACCATATAAGTATTATCTTTTATCAAACAACATGTTCTTTAATCCATATTTAATTAACCAATTTATTATCCGTAGGTTACAACTTTGGGAAACCTAAATAGTAAGCTATCACAAATAATTAAACATGCTTACTACACCAATTTGATTAACATCAAATTACAACAATATCAATCGGATTCATTCACATGCCTCTTTATCTTTAGCAAAGCAATTATCAATTAATTTTGGCTTTATGTTCTTTACCAATTTTCATCAAGAATGAAAATCTAAACAAGTAAGCTTTGATATCACACTATCTAGAAAAACAAGAGGCAATATCATACGATTGGTATCAATTTATTTATCAGATTAAAATATTTATTATGTCAATTCCATTGTGATCCAATGGGATAAAACATGATAACAATACAGTTGCACACAAAGGAAGAGAGAAACAACTAATCAAATACCTCAAACATTACTTCACATTCTTTATACGAGAACGAGGCACACGACAGGTTACAATCTCCTCCCCTATGAAAACTGTATCCACCTGAGGATGTAGAGACACCACCACATCGGCCAACACCCAAGAAAATCCCATTAGGAACATGGGGTAAAAATTCAATAAAAATGGTAAGGAGAAAGAAGGAGATGAACCAAAAATAATGAAGATAGATCATACCTTATATCGAAGACTGATCGATATTGCTTGGTTACATCAAAATAGAGCAGAACAAATCCTAGGAGGAAAGTTTTATTACACAACTCCTATGGGAAGGAATGGGATGTTCGAGCGTCTCACACCCAAGAACAAGGAGGAAGAACTTGGGAGGAAGATATCTCATCCCTTTAGAAGATTTAACGAAGTAGTGGTTTAAGATACGTTGGGTTTTCCATTAAAAGCGAATCGCATAAAACCACACAGTTTGACCAAGTAAAAACATCCCAAGCCTTAGGAGAAATTAATATAGGAGATAAGGCCTTTGAATCGGCCTTAGAGTCCTTAAAACAAGGCTTTAAATGAAGTTTATGTCAAAGGAAATGTTAAAGGGGCGAAAGTGTAGGAAGCTGGAAACATTGTTCACAAACTCGAAATTTGGAAAAGGAAAACACTATTCATGAACCTCACCATTGGAACTTCACCGTTGGAACCTTACCATTCTGGGAACAGTGTTCATGAACTCAAAATTTGGAAAAGGAAAAAGGTCATTGTTAGAACCTCACCATTCTGGAAACACTGTTCATGAACCTCACCGTTGGAACCTCACCATTCTGAAAACACTATTCGTAAACTCAAAATTTGGAAGAGGAAAAAGGTCAACATTGGAACCTCACCATTGGAAGATCACCGTTCTGGAAACACTATTCATGAACTCAAAATTTGGCAAAGGAAAAAGGTCACTGTTGGAAGCTCACTGTTCTGGAAACACTATTCATGAACTCAAAATTTGGCAATAGAAAAAGGTCACCGTTGGAACCTCACCGTTCTGGAAACATTGTTCATGAACTCAAAATTTGGCAAAGAAAAGAGGTCACCGTTGGAACCTCACCATTCTGAAAACACTAATCATGAACTCAAAATTTGTCAAAGGAAAATGGTCACCGTTGGAACCTCACCATTATGGAAACACTGTTCATGAACTCAAAATTTGGCCAAAGAAAGAGGTCACTATTGGAACCTCACCATTGCACTGTTCAAATAAGTTTACCGATGACACTGTTCACAGAAGGTTACCAATAACACTATTCACATAAGGTCACCGATGTCACTGTTCACATAAGGTCATTGTTGCACTGTTCACATAAGGTTACCGATGACACTTCACATAAGGTCACCGATGACACTATTCATAGAAGGTTACCGATGCACTGTTCACAACAGTCTACCATTGGAACTGTTCACCGATGGAACTATTCACAGGAATGGAAATTTGGAAAAGTGTTGAGGATAAGTCACCTTGACCTCCCGAAACACCTCGTACACTTGATTTTAGCAAAGGAATGGACCAGAGAGGTCTGAGCCATTACAAGGTATATCTTTGATAATCCAATCATATTGAATTATTACTTTTCCTTTCCTGATATCCCTAGGTTTCAATGACCTTGATATGATTCTTGAAGAAACATTGTTGAACTTTTCAAATGACTTTTTCTTCTTCTGGTTTGAACTTTTACCCACTTTTATTGTCTATATAATACCAAAATCTAAACACCATATTCCCAGTTCATTCATTCACAACACTTTAATAATATTAGGTAAATTATTCATTGTATTCAATCAAATTGTTATAAAATTTCAATAAATGATAATAGGATAAATTATCTAATTAGACAATCCATTTTTGTCTCCTATTTAAAGCATAATATTGAATTAAACTAATCGTAAACCATTTTTAAAATACCCATCTCATTTTATTTAAACAACCATTGTTTTTAATCTCCACTCAAGAGTTGAATGAGATAAAATACACATATTATGATGATTTTATCCAAGATTGATGCATCCAAGTTATTGATGTAGCAAATCCTTTTCTCTATTTATTGAAATAAAACTTCAAGATTTAATTATTTCTCATATTCTAACCATCATTATATTTACAAAACCTTGTAAAACATACGGTTGATATCATATATCTGTCATAATAATAAAATTGATTTGTATAACCAATAAAGTTTTTTAAGGAAACTTTTAGTCTTACCAAGTCATGAAATTATTCAATCATATTGAATATTACTTGATGTAACCAATACTATTGAGTATAGGAAAATAAAATCATTGATTTACTCAATCATATTGATTACATATGTGAAAACTAAAATTAATTTAGTCGTTTAGAATCTAATGCCTTTAAAACCTTAAATAAATCACTCTATGCTTCTCTAAGCACCTAGATTCGCTTATTGAAAAACATCAACACTTGGTTACTAGGGATTGAACTATTCTAACACATAGAATATATCACTTTCTCATGAAATTTTCTTAAGGTACCAATTTTATGAGTTGTTTACTTTAAGATTCTCATTTCAAGGATTAATATAAAGTTTAGTTTGATGATGATGATGCATTTATCTACAACAGAACCTTTTATCAGATGAATATCATGTCTTATATATTTTCATTAAGGACTTTTAATGAAAGTGGTCCAACTAAAATTGATGTCTCCTTACATCATATCCATTTAGTAATCCAAGATCCATATTTCACTAAGAAATGATTCTACTAGGGATTTCATCTCATTGCTTAGTTATTTAGGTAGGGAATCATATCAATCATAATAGTTGTGAATCTTGGATAGTTGAGAGGATAACCATTTATCCAAATCCATCGTATAGATTCACTCAACTTAGTTCCTCTAGTGTCCTAACTATTAGGGATTCCCAGCTAGTGTAACTCAAAGAAAACACAAAAAACAAGCTAACCAAGGACAATCTAGGGGAACCTGACTATGGCACAAAACTACCCGACCATACAATTTGGATTCATTTATTATTTTCCTGTCTTACACAAGATAATCTAGGGGAATCTGACTATGGCACAGAACTACCTGGCTAGACGATCAAGGTCTTGATAAGTGTTTCTTTGGAAGGAATCTCACAACTTAGTATTTGTGGGGTTTTCTTTTAAAGTCTCATTAATTTAATATACATCATATGCATATTAAATTCATAATTATTACATCATATGTAATCATTATATTCTCATGTATTATTCTATTTTTGTGTATGCATGCTTCTAATGATTTGGTTTTGGAATTCCTGTTCCAACCACCTAATTAATGTGTTCACACCACATTAATGTGTAACTCATTACACAACCCATAATTCTATATTAATCACCCAAAACAGAAGTTAATTATACTCATACATATCCAAATTCATCATGTGAATAAGGTATATGAATTCTTAATATAAATGAATAGATTTATATAAGATTGATAAATGTCACATGAGTAAGCCTGGAGCGATAGATAGCTAACTCCATTCACTTTCCTAACCAAGGAAAGCCTTCAGAAAAGTAGGTGGTCTGACCCCAAGTCCCTCTACCCAGGGAGACTTTACTCAATAGAGAATTCAATTCATTAAAACTATAACACCTAATATGCACAAACTATGCCAAATAACTACTCTCAAACTCATAAATAAAATTACAAACCAAGGTCAATGTAAATAAAAATTAATTTTATGATATCAAACCTAGCATGATATGAAAGGCTTTATCTTATAATCAATTAATCATATAAATTTTAGCATATAGTTATTCATAATATAAAAAATTTATAACTATGAATAAAACATAGAATAACCTTTAAATAAATGAACAATTCAAATATTTAAACATGAGATGAACATTTATGAACAATTTCATAAATAAAATCTAATTATAATTTTTTTTATAATTTTATCTTTAACATTATGTACATTACATAATTTTGAATATAAAGTCTTAGTATTCATTCTAATATGAATTCTTTCATATTTATCATAATATGACATTTCCTTTTTAAATATATAATATTATATGAATTATAAACTATTTATAATTCAATTTTTATTATGTAAACCTTTACATAATCTAAATATAATATACTTAATTATTATTTAAACTTTAATCATATAAATTATCAAAACACCTTTTGATGTGGCTTAAATAATATTCAATTAAATCCCATTTAATTTGAATAGTTTTAAATTAATTAATTATGAACTAAACATGAATATTAAGGAAATTTAATAAATAAACAATTTATTTATTTTCCATAATATGAGACATTTATGAAATATTCATAAATAAATTCTAATTATAAATATTTTATAAATTAGAAAGAATATAAAAATTTTATATTCTTTTCTATAAAAACCCTTTCACGTTTTATATTAAATGACATTTATATGATATTTCATGAATTATAAACATTTTATAATTCAATATCAATTATATAATGATTTTATATAATCTAAATATCATATATGTTGTAATTTATAAACTCTTTATAAATCACCTGTTATGATTTATAAATAAACCATTTATTTTAAAATCATAAAGTATGTCATTTAATTTTTCAAAAGGTTTTTTTAAACAAAATATTTATCAATTAACCATAAACATTTTATAGTTAATTAATTTATAAAACACTTTTATAAATTTATATAAATATTTCAAAATACATTTTTTCATTATTTACAAATAATTTATAAATAATATAATTCAATTCAAAATTGAATTCTCTTGATTAAAATAATTAATTAATTAATTTTCATAAACAAGAGCAATAAATATGAACTTTTCATATTTGATAAAGGTTAATAAAAAAATTATTATGACTTGTTAATTTTATCCCTGTTTTATAAACCATTTTATAAATAAGAATAACATAAATAATTAAATAAACTTTTATTTAAATACTAAATATGAATTTTCATATTTATTTCCAGGTTTGAAAAAACTTGTTTTATAATTAAAAAGTGTTTTTCACAAAATTATAAACACGTTGATTCATCAAAGAAACCTTCACTGTGATACCACTAATGAGTGGTGGGATTTCTATGTCTCATATGAAGAAGTCCAATGTGACATCCATATGAACCTATTAAAGGACTCCATTTTCCAAACTCTTTCGGTGTTTAATTTTTTCCCTCACAATGGAGCTCTTGTACGGAGAGCCATGCTTTTTCACAAGTTTGTGCGTGAAAGTTCCTAGGAATCGGTTAACCATTTAGCCTCTCCTTCAATACCACTGATGAGTTTTTTATGGTCATTATATGATCATATAAAGTGTAAGATAACTCAAACACAGGCAAATATATCTTTAAGAATCAATGTGTAAATAAATCTATAAAACATAGTACCTGAAAACATGACAACAACAACACTCTTCTTCTTCCTCGGTGAAAGAGAATGCTTGATAAAGATCACGAAGTAGTGAAAAAAATCACCATGCCTCCGAGGGGGGAAAACCAGCCAATGGATATATGACCGTATTGTGAGGATACCGAAATGTTGAAGGGGTATTAGCACCTTCATCTCAGACGATGAACAATAGTATGGGAGGAAGAGAAAAATGAGAGGTTTTCTCATAATCAGATGATATCAATAGGCACTACAAAAAAAAATCAATCATTAGCGGTGGATTTTTTTACTACTGGTGATGGTTTAAACCACTGCTAATTAGTTTATAAGTGGTTACTTAAACCTTCATGTATTGCACAGTCGGTAGTCATTTAACAGTGGTTTTTTTCTTTTATCAGTAGTTTTTGTATGTGTCATTTTGGGGCTTTTATCAGCATTTTTTTTTAAATTATCCCAAAATAATGAACTTAATCTCTACTATAATATTTAGTTATGGTTATTTTTAGTGGATGTTAATTGAAACTACCATTAAAATAAGAATTTTAATTATTTATTTAGCAGCAGTTCATAAAAACCGCCGCTAAAAACTTCTTTTAAATTTTAATTTTTTTTAAAATATTTAATATAAAATATAAATATAAAAACTCTGATCTATAATAAACTAAAATATAAATACATAATAAAATAATCATACATCCATAATCATATATAAATCCATCCACAGCCACCATAATCTCAATCACCATAAACTTATTCAATTGATAAACTCAATCAACTCATACCTCAGTCATAAATATATACATATAAAATATACCCAACAATAACCCATGCCCAATATACACCCACCCCACAACATCTGCTACATCCATCTACCTCTACATCATCTCATCAATAAGAATCAGCCACTTCATCTCATCAACTAGAATAAAAAAGAAGACTGAAATTAAAACTGAACATAATAAATCAGAATTACAGTAGGATAATTGATAAAATTTAAACATAGCACAAAAAATAAGAACCATCACGACTGTCTTCTAAAGAATTTCTTGGATTAGAACAGACAAACTCCTATCTAATATCGACATATGTCACCTACAATAAAAACAAGAACATTTAGGAAAATAAATGAAAAAGATAAAAGACACAGAATATATTCAAAATGTTGCACATAAAATTTTGTATGTTATTAATAAAACAGAATACATTTTAAGATAAAACAAATAATATATCATGAAAAACACTTTAGAAACATAAACTTACCTAGTTAATATATGATTCAACACTTGAAACTGAAAAGGGATAAGTATATAACATTCTAATTAATTTTTAAATTGACATGCAGTGTGCTTGAAATTTACTTAATAAACAAATTTTAAAGACTTTGATATGAAATTATGTCCTATATTTCAAAAATAACTCAATGGTTATTATCTCATAATTTTATGTCAACCTGAGGTCATTTTCTATAGTTTTGACTGTTACACGCATGTTTTAGTGTTTTAAAACACTAAAAACGTGTTTATAGGAATCCCTAGAAAATCATAACTATGAATGATGTGTCTTAAGTTCCTACATTTTAAAAATCAATCTACAGTCATTTTCCTCTTATTCCATGGAAATATGATATTTTTTTCCTTGTTTTAACCCCCCAACACATGTTTTTAAAGTTTTTTGTACCTTTAAAAACTATTTACCAGGTCATTTCGACAATATCACACATCAGATTGACAAGTTGTATGTGAATACACATCAAAAATAACTCAATAGTTGTTTTCCATGATTTCACATAAATTTGAGATCGTTTGCTGTGTTTTTGACCATTACACGCACGTTTTAATGTTTTAAACGTGTTTACAGGAATCCTAGGAAAACCATAACTTTAAATGATGTTCCATAAATTCCTACATTTCAAAAATAAATCTAAAATCATTTTCCTCTGATTTCATGTAAATAGGACGTCATTTTCCTAGTTTTGACCCCCAAACACATGTTTTTAAAGGCTTTGGTACCTTTAAAAATTGTTTATTAAGTCATTCCGACAACACCACAAGTCGTATTGATGTGTTTCCTACATGTACATGTCAAAAATAACTAAAAGGTGTTTGTACCGTGATTTCACATCAATCCGAGGTTGTTTTCTATGTTTCTACTTTTACACACACATTTTAGTGTTTTAAAACACTAAAAACACATTTACAGGCATCCCGGGAAAACCGTAACTCAGAATTATGTGTCTTCAGTTACTATATTTAAAAAATCAATATATGGTCATTTTCCTCTAATTTCATGGTGATGCAACATTGTTTTCCTAGTTTTGATTCCCCAAAACACATTTTTAAAGGCTTTGGTGCCTTTAAAAATTGTTTACTGAGTCATTTCGACAACGTCGCATGTCTAATTGACATGTTTTCAGTGTGTACATGTCAAAAATAACTAAAAGGTAGTTTTCCTATGACTTAACATAAATATGAGGTCATTTTATATTTTTTTTACCATTACATGCACGTTTTAGTGTTTTAAAATACTAAAAATGCATTTACAGGCATTCTGTGAAAATTGTAACTTGAAATTATATATCATTGATTCTTATATTTCTACAACTAGAAAAAAGGCCTATTTCCATGGTTTAAAACCATGGTAATAGGCCCCAAAACTGTGGTCGTAGGCTACGACCACGATTTTTCCCAACCACAGTCACTATAGGCATGGCAGTAGTGCTCAGCCTATTATCATGATTTTCAAAATTGTGGCTATATGTGCTATTTCCACGGTGGAAACCCATGGCTATAGCCTCAGTAAACCATGGAAATAGCCTAAAAAAATTTCACCGGCAAGTTTCGATCCCTGCACCTCCCCTTTACGAATCAGTGATGCTTAACACTACACCGCGGAACACTTCATGTGTGTGTGTGTTATGATATATATATATATATATATAAACCATGGTAATGGCCTCAAAACTGTGGTGGTTGGTCTTCCCGCTATATTTTGGGCAGCATTTTTTTCCCACGGAAGTGTGGGAACCCTATAGCAACAATGTTGGAAAACCATGGCTATAGGACACAAAACTATGGCTATAGGTCTGTGGTAGTAGACTATTTTTCTATTTGTGTTCAAAAATAAATCTATATTTGTTTTCCTCTAATTTCATGGAAATCCTACATCATTTACTTGGTTTTGACCCCCCGATACATGTTTTTAAAGGCTTTGGTACCTTTGAAAAATCTTTACCAAGTCATTCTGATAGCACCGCACATCATATTGACGTGTTGTTTATGCGTACATGTCAAAAATAACTCAAATGTATTTTTACCATTATTTCACATCAATTTGAGGTTGTTTTCTATGTTTTTGACCATTATACGCACGTTTTAGTGTTTTAAAACACTAAAACACTTTTATGGGAATCCCATGAAATCTGTAACTCAAAATGACATAACATCAGGTCCTAAATTTAAAAAATAAATATATGGTAATTTTCCAATGATTTTATGGAAATCCGACATCATTTTCCTAGTTTTAGCCCTCTGACACACATTTTTAAAGGCTTTGGTGCCTTTAAAAACTGTTTACCGAGTCATTCTGATAATACCACACATTTGATTGGTGTTTTTTCTACACATACACATAAAAATTACTCAAAGGTGGTTTTATAATGATTTCATATCAATATGAGGCCATTTTCTATGTTTTTTACCATTACAAGTATGTTTTAGTGTTTTAAAACACTAAAAATTCATTTATGGGGCATCTCGGGAAAACTGTAACTTAGAATGATTTGTTGTTGGTTCCTGCATTTTAAAAATAAATTGATATTCATTTTACTATAATTTCATGTCAATCGGACATCTTTTGTCTAGTTTTGACCACCCGACACATGTCTTTAAAGTCTTTGGTACCTTAAAAAACTGATAACTGAGTCATTCTGACAACATTGCTCATCGGATTGATGTGTTGTCTATGCGTACACATCAAAAATAACTTAATGGTGGTTTCCCATGATTTCATGCCAACCTTAGGTCGTTTACTGTAACGACCCTAACTTTTGAATAATATTTTTTTCCTAATTTTTTGTGTTATTTTATTTTATACTCAACAAAACTATATCCTTTAATTAATGAAGTGAGTATAATTAAATGAGACCATTGGGTTTCGACTGTTATATGATCGTTGGTTAATATGACCGTTGGTAACTAAACTCTTAACGTTACAATTTTTGTTTATAAATTCAAATGATCTTGTTTAATTAATACAGAAAGAAGATTTGATGGCATCATCCAGCAGACTCATGCCATATGAAGCCCATCTGTCAGAGCTTGGGAAGGAGGTAGCATCACTGGGCTTTGCTCTGGACCAAGTTCAAGCCGAACTTCAACATGTGAAGCTTGAACAGAATCACCTAAAGGAGAAGTTAAAGCTGATAGAAATCACCACTCGGGCAATGTTGTCCGAGCCACCCCAAGATTCTATCACCATAGCACACCTTACACTTAGGTCCTATACAGGTGTTATAAGGGGCTATGTAACGAAGCCTTAGTTAGTTTTTGTAATCCTTTTGTATAAATACAATTTTTATTTCTTATTATGGTAAAATTTATGATTTTCAAATGTCCGGATAAATATTATTAATGATTTTGGAAAAGGGTTATTTTAAAATATTATGTAAACTTTAAATAATTAATAATGTAAAATAATTTTCAAAAAATGGTCTTCTGCAGTTGTGACCAGTAAGAAATTTAGAGTCTAATAAGATCAACTTAATTTTTAGTGAATAGTAAAGTATGAATAGTAATATACTCTTATGAATAGTGATGAATAGTAATGAATAGTAAATTTTCCAAAAAAATAGAAACTTCACCCATGAATGTATAAATAAAATTTAGACATCTTAAAAGTGAAAAACGATCATAGTATAAGTTTTGGTATTTTTCTTATGTCATAAATATTTTTTTACAATTTTATAATTAATTTAATAAGTTAAAATAGAAATTTATTTTCATAAAATTTAATCATAAATTTTTACTTTATTCTATTATGGTTATACGATAATTTTATGGGACCTTGATTACTTTTTTAAAGTGTTACAAAATAAGTTATAGTTTTAGAGTTGTTTTTTTAAATAAATAATAATTTTATTTAAAAATTAAATTAAAATTATTTAGAAAATTATTTTCATAAAATTTATTTCATTTTTGAATTTAGATCATCGATATTAGGTTAGGGTGAATTTTTGGGATTTTTCTGAAACAGTTGAATTTTCGGTGAATAATAAAAATACAGTTTTGAGTTTCAGGTGTTTAATGACATCATTGATGATGTAATCATGATTTAAATAATCTGGTATACTTTTGAATAGTAATATATGTTATTAGGTGTCCCAAGTGTCCAATACTATGGGAAAATACCATGGTCAAGCCTGTGGTTTTGCAAATACCACCGATGAGGTGTCCCTTGGAAATTAATAATTTATTCCCTCACTTTTCCTATAAATACCAAGACATTACCTCATTCATTTCATTCCAAAATCCTCCTCAACGAAGTTATAGTATTTTTACCTCCCAAGGAGTCCTCCCAAGGTTCCCTTAAGCCCCCAAGGTCCCAACCTTCAAGCTTTCGAAGTTACTCTTCAAGATAAGGGAACCTTTCACCCTCCTCTTTTTAGTCATGATTTCTTTTATGTTATGTCTTCTAGTTTCCATATTCTTATATGGGGTTATGTTCTTATATATTCTTATTACTTTCCATTTCATGTCCAAATTATTAGAGACCCTTTCCACTCTCATCAATTTATTTTCTGAATTTTTAAGCAACGTCGTTAGGCTGCTGAATTTTTCGTAAAAGAAATAACATCTTCTCTTTTCTTTCATGTTTCCTTTTCATGTGGTATGTCATTCAAATATCCATACCATGATCATATTATGTACACATACTATATTATTAATTATTTATGAGTTTTTGACCCTTGTCCCTTCTCTTTTTAATGTTTTCTAAAAGGATGTTATGTAACTGTTATGCTGCAGAATTTTCGTCTCAAAATCTCTCTCTTTTTCTCAAGAAATTTTCTTGTATTATTTATGTAGATACCCAAATATATTTTCATTTACATGGGTATTCATCAATACATAAAATTGATCTATTTGATTCTGGAATTGACATACATATAACCTTCCCTCCCTTTCCATGGGTTATAAATGACATAATGATCTTATTTTTAAGTACTTTTTAAACGTCACAATTTTGACATGAAACTAATTTATTTGATTCTATTTGGGTTATTTATGAAATGATTTATTATGGTCTATGTGGATCACATGAAAATAAATACATATTAATGGTGTGACTTGATAGCGCTCCAATGCATTGGGTAAAGAATTTAATCTCTAGAGATGACAAGTTTCACGATACCTTGGTGAATAACCATGGTAATGTTTTTATGACACCTTGGGAATGAACCTTGGTGATATGTTCATAAATGTCTAAATTAAATGTTGTAGCCACATATTCAAGTTGTGATTCATGTTCTTTTTATTATGATATTCATATTTTTTCCATTGCTCATGTCTTATGGTTTTCATCAAGTTCTTATTGATATCAAAGTAAACAGATTCCCTTGCTTTCCTTACTGGGCCTTCAGCTCACCCTTTCCTTTGATGTAAGTCTCCAGGTTATGATATGCAGTAATTGTACATAGGATGAACTTTTCAAGAATATTTTAAAGGTGATTTAAAATATTGCTTTAAGTTTTCATGTTTTATTGTTTCTGATTTCCAAGACACTAGACTTTACAGATCCTCTGTTTGTAAAATGTAATGAAAAGTTATGTAATAAAAATGTGGGATGCCATATTTACTATGGTTTTGACCATTACACATACGTTTTAGGGTTTTAAAATACTAAAAACATTTTTCAGGTAATCACATAAAACCATAACTCAGAATGATATGTCATCAATTCCTATATTTCAAAAATTAATCTATGGTTGTTGTCCTTTGATTTCATGGAAATATGATGTCATTTTCTTGGTTTTGACCCCCTAACACATGTTTTTTGTAACGCCCCAACCCTAGATTCCCAGAGTTGGTGCATTATTTTAATACATTGTAATGATTACAAGGAATAAATTCCCGAAAGACTGATCAGTTTAGTAGTCTTGGAAAATAGATTACATACATGAACGTTACATTACACTTTCCAACATACAACACAAAAAAAATCCTTTGAGAATGCCATTATTACCTTAGCTTAACCCTGCATCTTAAACATAAAACACTTCTTGGGATCATAGGAAAATAAAACATAATAAATGGGTGATCTCATATGCTCAGTAAGGGTAAATAATTTAGTAGAATCTATAAACATTTAAGGCAAGATGTGTAATAAAAACAACTTCCTTTTAAACATAAACTTGAACATAATATGGAAAAAATAAATCAAAAATTACCATATTAACATGAACATGGATATTCTACTATTCAAATAATAACATGTAATAACTAATTTCATAATGAGGGAATGTATAGTACCAGACTTTAATTTTTATGTCAAGGCCTCGTTCCAGGACCTAGGGGCTAACTGTAACCGGAGAGCCTCTGTAACCGAACTCCAACCCAGAGAGCCTCTGAAACCGGACTCCAACCTGGAGAGCCTATGTAACCGGACTCCAACCTAGATGGTCTGCTGTAATTGGACCCCAACTCGGAGGGCTTAATTTTACTGGTCCTAAACCTGGAACATACTATTCCAACACATTCATTTTAAGAAGAGGTTGAAATATAACATAAACATTCGTATTAAAACTAGCATACAAAATGTCAATATTTTAACCATAAAACATTAATGGCATAAAAATAACTCATTCATAGTCAAACATATCACAAAACCTTAAATACAATATGGAATATTTTTATCATAATAAATCAACTTCAAACAATTGTAAAATTTATCAAAGGATGTTGATATAGATGAAATCAAAACTATTTGAGAGAAATATCTCTTTCTATTTTGAAATAATTTAAGAGTCACATAATTATAAAGAAACCATTTATTTTGAAAATATTCTTATAAGATTTTAAGGAAAGATTTGACGATTTTATAATGGCGTAAAATATCTGCACCCGCTGTATAAGTTAAAAAATACATTCTTACCTTAATTTTGTTGAAAAGGTTATAAAGTACATTGTTTGGAAAACGACAGAAAGATTCCTTTAAAAAACATATAAGGTCAAATAAAAGTATAAATGACTTTAACCCATTTTCTGGTAAATAGTAAAAATGTTTTGAAATACATTTTAAGAAACATGGATGTGGATGATAAAGAGGTCCCAGTAGATAATTACGTATAAACAACCTCGGATAATGAAGAGATTGGAGAATTAACCCTTACCTTGTACTTTTCCTTGGTTGAGGGTAGGTTAACCTCCTGTATAATGGTAAAATAATTGTTATTAAATTATAAAATAATCATATACATTAATATGATATCATATATGATCTTTTAATATTTCTTTATTAATAATATTTTAGTATTATCGTCGTTTCGGATGTTAACTGATTTGTTTTCCTTTATATGCTTTGTTACGTAAGTAATGTTTGTTATGGATAGGATGTATCTTATTCATATTCAGAATGATATTATTCATAATGATATTAAGTCTTTAAACATTATTTTTTAATCATCTAATGAAAATTAGTCTTGAATGGATACGATGGGGAATGAATCTCATCGTGTTCGTGGAGACGGTAATCCGTACGTACGCACAAGAGACAATATCATTCTTTTGATATTAAAATAATATAGAATTGGATGGTATATCATATATAAAGAATAATTTTCATGTTATATTTATTATTTACATCAATTACACATCATTATTATACTCATCCAAATAATAATGTATTGAATAACAATTACACCACGACGTGGAGACGGTAATCCGTACGTACACACGTATAGTGACATGTCATTCAAAGGATGGATAGAATAATGAATATGGTTGTACCATATCTATAATAACAGCACAATATATAAAATATACTAGAGTTATTATTTTATAATGGAAACAACAAATAAAGAGGAAGTGGAAGAAGAAAGGAACTTGAAAGAGGTGATGAAATATTTATCTCTTCTTCGGGTTCTTCCTTTTGATTTGATCAAAAGGGATCCTTATATTGGCTTTATAACTAAAGGAAGGCCTATAGGATGAATTAAGGACAATTTATAGGGTATTTGGGCAGGTTTTGGCCAATCCAAATGGATTTGAAGGTGTGAATTAGAGAGAAGGGTGAGTGCCCTTTTATAAGAGGGGTGAGGGGCACCTTAGGAAAAACTAGAAAAATATTTTATAATAAAATAATTTTCGGTTTCTAATGGATTAAAAATAAATTATTTAAAGTCTAAGTTGGGTATGGGTCTCAAACCACTCAACCAATAGGTTTTAGACAAGTTTTGGTCACTATATTAACCTTATCTTTTAGATTTAACTCTTAGTTAAATAGTTTGACATTTATCATGTCTCTTTTTATTTTTGTATTATATGGTTAATAAACTTACTATATAATTCAAAGAGAACCTAAATTGGTTCATTAATGACACACATATAATTATATAAGTATTTTGGCTGAACCTTATATTTTTAGGAATAGAATATCAATTAATAATATAATATTTGTTTTAAAAACTCTTTTATGTCAATTTTGACACTATTTGGTATTTTGTTTTTTCTAAATTCATAACAGCATTATTAATTAGAAAAAAATTCATATAACCAACCCTAATATGTCATATTAACCTATAAAATTGTTTTAATTCATAAAAATTCTCAAATTAAATTTATTTGGATATTTATAATATCAATTATTTTAATCTTTCATTAATATGGTAATTATTGCATCATCATTGTGTCATGAATAAATTTAATTATTTAATGTCTAAAAAATATAAATAAAATACCATTATGTATTAAATATTTTTATATTTCTAATGAATATTTATAGTCTAATTTATCTTATGTGTAGCCCTATATTAAAAATGGTTTAGTTATTAAACATTGAATTTAACTTTTTTAACTCTTCTTTGAATTAAATAATAATAAATATCCTAATATAATCCAAGTGGACCTAAAGGATCATATTTTAATACTAAGTTTGTTTTTGGTCTAATTACACTTATACAATAGAATTAGTACAAGTTTTAGGGTAATAAAAATATCTTTTTTACCCTTAATTACCCTATTTACTTTTAACCGTGGTAAATAAAAGTAAAAGTTACTATTCACCAAAAATTATTTTCATCTTATTGAACCAAATTTTACTTACTGATATCAACCATGTCTCTTAGATTTTTTAAATTCAACTCATAAAAGTGGCAAAATTAAGTTTTATGTAAATTTTCAAATGCTCCTAGGAGGTGGGTAAAAGACGATAAAAAGTTCAATAAAATTTTTATTTATCTAAAATTATTATAAAATGAATCCAATGAATTACATTGAACTTATATAGGTATTATGTATCTATTTTTACCTAAAATAAATTTAAATAAAATAAATAACTATTTAAATAAAAAGTCAGTTTTAACCAATAACTCAGTGTTTTTCACTATTCATCAAAAATTGAAAGTTTTCAGAAAAATACCAAAATTTCACCCTAATCTAATTTTGATATTCTGAATTAAAAAATTAAGTCTATTTTACCAAATTAAAAACATATAAATTTCATTTATTAATTTAAAATTAATTCCCATTGTCAAAACCAAAATCGTGTTTTTAAGAAATAATAACTAACAAAAGATTGATACTTGTTTATGTTCAATTTCAAAGTGAAATTATTTCTAATAAATAGAATTAGATTAAATGGTAAAAATATAATCTATTTATACTTACAAACCATTAAAATGTAAAATTTAACACTAGAAATTATTTTGATTAAAAAAGTTGTTTTCAGTTAAAATATAGTATTTTTCACTATTCACCCAAATATGAAAGTTTTCAGAAAAACACCAAAAATTTATTGAAACTAAATTATTATGTCCTGATTCTAAAGAAGAAGTTTATTTTGTCAAATTGAATATATAAAAGTTTCAACTATTGGATTTAAAAAGGTTTCTCCATTAAAAGGCGGTAAAATTTCATTTTTTTTAAATACTTCTATTATCTGAAAAAAAAATGAATATGTTTTTTTCATTATGTATAAGAAACTCATAATATGGATTCTAAAATTATAATAATTATATAAAGTTCAAAATTTAGTTAATACTATTCATAACTTCTTTTGAACGTCTAGTTTGGTAAGTCATATTGCGCTTGAACTCGGTGTTGCGTGTATTGAAAGTTATTGAATTACTTTGAAGAAATAACGTAATATGAAATCTCGTGGTGTTATATTCTTCCCTCCTTCAATAAATTTCATCCTCTCAATTTGAAATTGTTCTTCTAAAATAAAAGGTTGAAAATAGAAAATACCTTTGTGGGAAAACCCACATCAAAAATTGGGTTAATAAAATTTAGTCTTAATAAGAGGAAAAGGGGAATGAAAAAGTCACCACCAAATTATGATCTCGATTAGGAGAACATTGGTGGAAATTAGAGAAACATAATTGGAGGGAAAACGTAAATATTTATAAGAATTGATTTAGGTCATCAATCATAAACAATTGTAGAATTGAGGGCCTCAAAGCCATCAATCTATGATGATTTAAAATATCATAAATTCAACAAAACATAAGGTATTAGGATAACAAATTTTTAGTTTTAAGATCCCTTTCCTAAAGTTTAATAATTAATTTCTTTATAGAATAAGAGAAGAAAAAAATATATAATTGACAAGTAGAGTTCTATCCTTTAACTAATTTATACCACAAACTCATCTTTCACTCTAAAAGATAATAAAACTTAAAAAAATATTCTATTTATCCTATTCGTATAGGGTTAAAAAAATGAATTTATAATTCACCTATCAGAACCTTTAAAAAATGAAACTATATTATACAATACAGGGACTTCATGTAGTCCAGTGGTAGGCGATAAATCCCAATCGCACTATGGTTGTGGGTTCGATTCCCACAGCTTTGTCCGACGCGACGGGTTGTCACACGGTCTGCGTGTTTCCCTTTTTATAAAAAACCAAAAATAACCTTAACAATAGTATCCAATTTCAAACTTAATCCATTCCAACCTTTAGTCTTATCCAAAATAATTCTATCCAAACTCACAGTCCAAAATTTATAAGGAAGTTAAACACAATGAAGATCCTTTTTTCCACGTAATAACATGTGAACACCTTCATCATGTATTATTTTAAAACATGGTAACACCCTGAATTACCATAAAACCTTATTGATTACATTCATGATCCTTTATCCTTTATATAATACTTGATATATTCCTTATATCAAAAAATATTGAATATTTCAACAATGATGAAATAAAAAAACTATTAATCAGTTCCAAGGAATTCAAGAATATCCAATATAATTTATCCAAATCAACCATCTCTTATTCCAAAATCACTACCTCATTATCAGGACCATATTAAGGATTACATTTCCTTCAACCATGTATTTTTTCAAAAAGTGTAGCTTACTATTAAGTCACTTTTATTAGAACCATATAATCTCAAATCCTCAATAAAATTGTACTATATACAATCCTTATTTATCTCCATAATTCATATAACCAGTATATTGTTGATACAACACTCAAATGAAATAATTCTATAATAACAACATAAGAACACTATTCATTCCTTTTCATCTGAGGTAGTATCATAACTTGATTATTATCCAGTAGAATCATTTAAGGTATACTCTAATGACTGAGACATTGATTCGCATAGTGTCCCAACACCTTGCAGATGAAGCATTGTACGTTTGAAAAAAAATTCTTACCCTTGAAATCACGTACTTGGTATCCTTTTTCTCCACACTTATAACAAACTCTCATTCCCTTCAAGCATTTACCAAGGTGATTATTTCTACATTTATCACATATAGGAAAATCCTTCTTTTCCCTCTTCCATTTATCTATCTTTCTCTCTTTCATCCTTTTCTTCTCTTGCTTCCCTTCAAATCCATAGGACTTAGAGAGTTCTTTACTTATATTATTAACACATGATACTATTTCTTCATATTTTGAGAATACATTGGAGACTATTTCCCTTCTAAATGTTGGATTAATACCATGAAAGATATGATCCTTATTACTCTTTGGATCATACGTATTGTTGGAGTTCACATTCCTTCTACTGGGCGCCATTTCTATACAATGACATACACTAGGTCAGTTTATGAATTACAATGAATAATTTCAAACTTGTAAAATACCTAATGTAAATTGAACAGTTTATGAATATAATACATAATCATAAAATTATTTTATTTGAGGAGGTATATACTCTTAAATCCTTCATAATGATCTATAAAGAAAATAAGAATTATCCTAAGCATATCCCCCGAGAGTGTCGTAACCAAGAGGCCCATTTTCGTGCACCAGTTCCCATTGGAGTCTATCTCAAAGCAGTGTTTTCGGGTTTTACCCCTAGGTACATCTGTGCCAGAGCCGCCTCTACCTGCTGGTATCTAGACAGGGATGTATTTTCTTGAAAAAATCACAAAATCTCTACATTACCAAAATTCTAGGAAGTTATTCTATACTAATCCTTAAAGTCTATCTTAGGGTAATGTGCTCTAATCAGAGTTTATCTAAATCTAGTTTCTAAGGTTATTTCTAAACTTCCTCTGATACCAACTGTAACGCCCTGACCCTAGATTCCCAGAGTCAGTGCATTATTTTAATACATTGTCATGATTACAAGGAATCAAGTTCCGAAAGACTGATCAGTTTAGAAGTCTTGGAAAATATATTACATACATGAACATTACATTACACTTTCCAACATACAACACACAAAAAATCCTTTGAGAATTCCATTTTTCCCTTAGCTTAACCCTACATCTTAAACATAAAACACTTCTTGGGATCCTGGGAAAATAAAACATAAGAAATGGGTGAGCTCAGATGCTCAGTAAGGGTAAATAATTTAGTGGAAGCTATAAACTTTTAAAGCAATATGTGTAATAAAAACAACTGCCTTTTAAACATAAAATTGAACATGATATGGAAAAAATAAATCAAAAATTGCCATATTAACATGAACATGGATATTCTACTAGTAAAATAATCACATGTAATAACTAATTTCATAATGAGGGAATGTATAGTACCAGACATTAATTTCTATGTCAAGGCCTCGTGCCAGGACCTAGGGGCTAATTGTAACCAGACCCCAACCCGGATATCCTATGTAACCTGACTCCAACCCGGAGAGCCTCTGTAATTGGACTCCAACCCGGAGAGCCTCTATAACCGGACTCTAACTCGGAGGGTCTTCTGTAACCAGAACCCAACTGGAGGGCTTACTTTTACCAGTCCCCAACCCGGAACATACTAGTCCAACACATTCATTTTAAGAATATGTTGAAATATAACATAAAAATTTGTATTAAAACTAGCATATGAAATGTCAATATTTTAATCATAAACCATGAATGGAATAAAAATAACTCATCCATAGTCAAACATATCACAAAACCTTAAATAAAATATGGAAGATTTGTATCATAATAAATCAACTTCAAATAAGTGTAAAATTTATCAAAGGATGTTGACATAGATGAAATCAGAACTATTTGAGAGAAATATCTCTTTCTATTTTGAAATAATTTAAGAGTCACATAATTATAAAGAAAAATTTTATTTTGAAAATATTATTATAAGCTTGTAAGGGAAGCTTAAACGATGTTATAACGGTGTAAAATAGCCGCACCCGCCGTATAAGTTAAAAAAGACATTCTTACCTTAATTTTGTCGAAAATGTTATAAAGTACATTATTTGGAAAACAACAGAATGATTCCTTTCAAAAAAAAATATAAGGTCAAATAAGGGTATAAATGAATTCAACCCGTTGTCTAGTAAAAAGTAAAAATGTTTTGAAATACATTTTAAGAAACATGGATGTGGATGATAAAGAGGTCACAGTATATAATTACGTATAAACAACCTCAGATAATGAAGAGATTGTAGAATTAACCCCTACCTTGTACTTTTCCTTGGTTGAGAGTAGTTTGACCTCCTATATAATGGTGAAATAATTGTTATTAAATTACACAATAATTGTATACATTAATATGATATCATATATGATATTTTAATATTTCTTTGTTAATAATATTTTAGTATTATCATCATTTCGGGTGTTAACTGATTCGTTTTCCTTTATATGCTTTGTTACGTAAGTAATGTTTGTTATGGATATGATGTATCTTATTAATATTCAGAATGATATTATTCAGAATTATATTAAGTATTTAAACAATATTTTTAATCATCTAATGAAAATTAGTCTTTAATGAATACGATGGGGAATGAATCTCATCGCGTTCATGGAGACGGTAATCCGTACGTACGCACGAGCGACAATATCACTCTTTTGATATTAAAATAATATATAATTGGATGGTATATCATATATACAGAATCATTATCATTTTATATTTATTATTTATATCAATTAAACATCATTATTATACCCATCCAAATAATAATGTATTGAATAACAATTACACCATGACGTGGAGATGGTAAGTCGTGCGTACGCACGTATGGTGACATGTAATTCAAAGGAAGGATAGAATAATGAATATGGTTTTACCATATTTATAATAACATCAAAGTATATAGAATATATTAGAGTTATTATTTTATAATGGAAACAACAAATAAAGAGGAAGTGGAAGAAGAAAGGAACTTGAAAGAGGTGATGAAATATTTACCTCTTCTTCAGGTTCTTCCTTTTGATTTGATCAAAAAGGCTCTTTAGTTTGGATTTCTGACTAAAGGAATGCCTATAGTATTAAGGGAGGATAGTTGAGATTGTATTTGGTCAGGTTTTGGCCGATCCAAATAGCTTTGAAGGTGTGAATTAGAGAGAAGGGTGAGTGCCCTTTTATAAGAGGGGCGAGGGGAACCTTAGGAAAAACTAGAAATATTATTTTATAATAAAATAATTTTCGGTTTCTAATGTATTAAAAATGAATTATTTAAATTCTAATGTGGTTATGGGTCACAAACTACTCAACCAATATGTTTTAGACAGGTTTGGGTCACTGTATTAACCTTATCTTTTAGATTTAACTCTTAGTTAAATAGTTTGACATTTACCATGTCTCTTTGTATTTTTATATTATATGGTTAATAAACTTACTATATACTTTAAATAGAACCTAAAGTGATTCATTAATGACACTCCTATCATTATATAAGTCTTTTTTCCAAACCTTATATTTTTAGGAATAGAATATCAATTAATAATATAATATTTGTTTTAAAAACTCTTTTATGTCAATTTTGACACTATTTGGTATTTTGTTTTTTCTAAATTCATAAAAAAATTATTACTTAGAAAAAAATTCATATAACCAACCCTAACATTTCATATTAACCTATAAAATTAGTGTAATTCATAAAAAGTCTCAAATTACATTTATTTGGATATTTATAATATCAATTATTTTAATATTTCATTAATACGGTAATTACTACATCATCATTGTGTCATAAATAAATTTAATTATTTAATGTCTAAAAAATATAAATAAAATACCATTATGTAGGAAATATTTTTATATTTCTAATGAATATTTATAGTTTAATTTATCTTATGTGTAGCCCTATATTAAAAACGGTTTAGTTATTAAACATTGAATTTAACACTTTTAACTCTTCTTTGAATTAAATAATAATAAATGTCCTAATCTAATCGAAGTGGACCTAAAGGATCATATTTTATTCCTAAGGTTGTTTTTGGTTGAATTAAATTTATCCAATAGAATTATAATATGTGTTAGGGTAATAATAATATCAATTTTACCCTTAATTGCCCTATTTACTTTTAACCGTAGTAAATAAAAGTAAAAGTTACTATTCACCAAAAATTATTTTCATCTTATTGAACCATATTTTAATTACTGATATCAACCGTGTCTCTAGTATTTTTGAAATTCAACTCACAAAAGCGGTAAAATTAAGTTTTATGTAAATTTGCAAATGCTTCTAGGAGGTGGGTAAAAGACGGTAAAAAATTCAATAAAATTTTTATTTATCTAAAATTATTATAAACTGAATCCAATGAATTAAATTGAACTTATATAGGTATTATGTATCTATTTTTACCTAAAATAAATTTAAATAAAATAAATAATTATTTAAATAAAATATCGGTTTTAACCAATAACTCAGTGTTTTTCACTATTCATCAAAAATTGAAAGTTTTCAGAAAAATACCTAAATTTCACCCTAAGATAATTTTGATATTCTGAATTCAAAAATTAAGTCTATTTTACCAAATTCAAAACATATAAGTTTCATTTATTAATTTAAAATTAATTCCCGTTGTCAAAACCAAAAATCGTGTTTTTAAGAAATAATAACTAACAAAAGATTGATACTTGTTTATATTCAATTTCAAAGTGAAATTATTTCCAATAAATAACATTGGATTAAATGGTAAAAATATAATCTATTTATACTTCCAAACCATTAAAATTTATAATTTAACACTACAAATTATTTTGATTAAAAAAGTTGTTTTCAGTTAAAATATAGTATTTTTCACTATTCACTCAAATATGAAAGTTTTCAGAAAAACACCAAAAATTTATTGAAACTAAATTATTATGTCCCAATTCTAAAGAAGAAGTTTATTTTTTCAAATTGAATATATAAAAGTTTCAAATATTGGATTTAAAAAGGGTTCTCCATTAAAAGATGGTAAAATTGCATTTTTTTTTAAATACTTCTATTATCTAAAAAAATGAATTTTTTTTCATTATGTCTAAGAAACTCATAATATATATTCTAAAATTATAAGGATTATGTAAAGTTCAAAATTTAGTTAATACTATTCATAACCTCTTTTGAACGACTAGTTTGGTAAGTCGTGGTGTGCTTGAACTCAGTGTTGCGTGTAGTGCAAGTTATTGAATTACTTTGAAGAAATAACGTACTATGAAATCTTGGGGTGTTACATTTTTAAAAGGTTTTAGTACCTTTAAAAACTATTTACTAAGTCATTTCAACAAAACCACAAGTCATATTGATGTGTTTTTTATGTGTACATGTTAAAAATAACTCAACGATGGTTTTCCATGATTTAAAATCAATCTGAGGTCATTTTATATGTTTTTTATTATTACACGCACATTTTACTATTTTAAAACACTAAAAATATGTTTATGGGAATCCCAGACAAACCATAACTTGAAATTATTTTCTTTCAGTTCCTACATTTCAAAAATCAATCTATAGTCATTTTATTATGATTTCATGGAAATTCGACATCATTTTCCTATTTTTGACCCCCTGACACACATTTTTCAAGGTTTTGGTTGTAGGACCCCGGGACACCCTGAGAGGGGAGGGGTGAATCAGGGTGGCAACTTTTTCTTTTTAAAGTTGTGGATCTTGTTCCCACGTTGGTAGGAACTACTTAAACCTGTATGATGGATATGAACAGCAATTAAACATTCACATGCAGAGAGATGACACAGCTATTTTTACTTGGTTCACCGCTAAGGGCTACGTCCAAGGAGCATACGCCGACAGATTGTCGGTCGTACCTAAATCCACTATGCTTCACTAGCTGTAGATTACAAATGTTCGGGTACAGTTACTCTATCCCAGGCTCACTGCCTTTACAAAGGTTCAGGGATAGCTCACTACTTCCCTCGGGTCACTCCCGTTGACTCCCCCTGGCTCACTACCGTTGGTGAAGTCCCACTCAGTTTATAGACGTGAAGGTCTCTTCAATAGATGTGCATTGATGTTCTTTGTCTCCTGTTCAGCATGAGACTTTGCTTGCATCAGGGTTCAGAGTTGATGCTCTTTATAGTTCAATATTTCTTCTTTAGTGCAATGACTGAATGCACTAGATCCCCTTGTCTTCGTTTGCCTGAATCACAATCACTTATGTGATTGCACAATAAATGATGTTCAGCTTACTCGGCATTCGTCAGAATCAATTCACCATGTATGCATGAGATCATGCATGTATCATTTAGATTTCTTCTTCAATCTCGCTTTGCACCGAAAGTATCAGGCAATCTTTAGCTCTAGTGCAGCTCCAGAAAGGCGGGCCTGCTTCAATAATATTTGGCTCTCCTTTTCAAGCCCGGCGCACAAGTCTCCATCCGGCGTGCAAGTCTTAGGCGCGCAAGTATAAACTGGTGCGCAAGTGTCTCCAAAGCACCTGCGCGACTTTGCCTTATTGAACTTCAAACCTGCGCGACTCACTTCCTTCCTTGCCCAAATCACCTGGGGCGCTCAACCATCAGTCGGCGCGCAACCTCTACTTGTGCGACCCAACTACCACTTGCACGGCTCAACCACCTACGCGACGAGAGCTCTAACAATCTCAAAGTCTTGAGCTCCGTAAGAAATGAGGAGGGGTGGTCTAGTATTTATAGGCAAAATGGACCCCCTGTGCGGCGGCGCGCAAGTCATCCATCGGCGCGCAAGTCTCGGCCCCTGCTAGGCACTTGCGCGATCAACATCCAAACTTGCGCGAACATCTTTCCTTTTCCAAATTTGGATCTTCTGATCTCAAAAAACCATAGGCGCGCAAGTTATAATGCATTCAAGGCGTCGGCGCGCAAGTCTCTTCCCGGAACATAATTCACCTGCGTGACCTCACCAAAACTTGCACGACCCTTATCCCTTTGCCATATTTTGATGCTCTGATCTTCAAAAACATATGGCGCGCAAGTTTCCTATCCTCCAAGAGTATGGCGCGCAAGTCCCTTTTCCAAAATCACTCTTCTTCATTTGTTGATTTTTAGGCCCTGAAATTTGGCAAACACTGGAAAACGGCGCCACCTTGTATCTGCTCTTTTTGTACCGCCTCCAGATCATCCATTCCTCTGTCAATGTTCTTGAATCAAACATAGATCGTTGACCGCAACTCTTGAACTTGACATGTCACCATGGAATTTCCTTTGTCAACAAATTTGTATGTCGTTTCTTTGCTTTGTCAACAAGTACGATCACCTCAACAGCACTTCTTCTTGGTGATCTGTATCCTTTAGAAACTCTTCTGCTTTTATCACAAACTCCAATATTGTGATATGTATTCATTGAAGGCATAGAATTAGCATCATCATCTTCTATGACAATGTGATGTGCATGGCTATCTCATAATTCCAACCCTTGCACGGCCATCTTATAATTCCAATCATTGGTACATTGTCTTCTTCATCAATTTTCATGACCTACTTCATGCAAACCATGTGATTCAATTCATCAAGAAGTCTATTGCATGGTTCTCATGCAAGCATGAGTAATTGCATGGTCATCATCCAAAACCCCTGGTTCTCATGCAATAACGAGGAATTGCATGGTCTTCATCAAAACCCATGGCTCTCATGCAATAAGGAGGAATTGCATGGTCTTCATCTGAAAACCCCATTCTTCTTTAATCATCCTCATATGGATCACTCCTCACATTATTCATTGTTGTACACAATGTATCACCTTTGACACATGTTCTTTGAACTTAAGATCAGCACAACAATCATCTGAATCACCACTCCTCTACTTCATCAGAGTACTTCGTGATCTTCTTAATTTTGATCTGCATTGACTACTATTGACAACAAATACAACCTTATACACAAAGTGGTTCCAAAAATCTCCCCCTTTGTATTTTGTTGTCAATACCTTATACATCTTCTGAAATGAATCTGTCAATGTCAAAATGAGAATCTTCTCAGCAAATCAACGTTTCTTTTCATTTCACTTTCTCTCCACCTTATTGACAAGAAATACAAATCATATGGTAGGGAGGGTATCAATCCTCACTTATGCAATGTTTCATTAATCATTTCACTCTAAGTCTACTTTAGCAAAGCTCGATGTAGAAAACAAGAGGATTTGATTAAGTCAACAAGGCTGTCTGTAATCCACAGATCATGATACCAACATGAGATGATAACTCATGTATCTTGTCTTCAAGGGTTTACCACTTTTATTCCAGGTAGAAAAAAAAATATGGTAGGGAATAATCAACCTGAATCTCCTGCACTCACATAAGAAAATAGACCAAGAATATTCAAGTGAAATCGGCAGGATAAGTGACCTTGGGGCACTTCCATTCTCTTTATGTCACTGATCAATTCAGTTACTCTCCCTTTGTATAATAATATTTGATCTGAGTAACCAAGGGATAGAGATTGAGAAATGTCATACCTTCTCCATTGGTGTGTTCTTCAAGTAATTCACAGAGTAACTGCTTTTGAGTCCAGCTGGAGTTGATATTGATTGAAACAGTGATTATGGAAGCTTCTTCATTCTTCTCCCCCTCAAGGGAAACACTCCTCATCATCTTCATCAAGAGTGATCCTTCATCATCATAATCTTTGAATATTAATTGAAGAATCTACTAAGGATGGAAACTTCTTCAGATTGGCTATCAAGAGTTGACAGTATTCACTACTTCTCAGGTTCTCCCCCTGAGAGCATGCTTCACCTTCAATTCCCTGCATTATTAGCACAAATACAATACACAAATGATTACAGGAATAAGTTGGTTCCTTCTTGCTTCATCAAGAAGACTCTCTTGGTTGAGGTTCTTTTCTCAACCAAGTTCCTCTGTTCACTCCAGTCTTCATGCCTGCACATTTGAACATATGTTCTGACATCTGTCGGTGTGGCATGGCTCTGTTCACATTCTCTTCTGCTTTGTGTGGAGAATTGTTCTGCTTAGCAGCCTTCATGAATGATACATTCTTACTCCTCTTAAGGACTGCTTCTTGATCTGGTATTAAGGTTAGGCAACCTTTTGCAATGTGACCAGATTTCTTGCATCTCTCACACAGAACTTCTTTGACACATGTGTTTCTCTTTGTTTCCAATCTCTCATGCACTGTGTCTTCATCATGTGAAAGCTTTCCTTTTCCTTTATCACCATCCTTGGCCTTTTCATCTTCAAGTTTCTTCATTCTTTTCAAATCTTCTGGCCAGATGACTAATATGTCATTTGGAACTGTTGCAGCAAGTTTGGGTCTTCCACATGGGTTTATCCGAGTTTCATCCCACTTAGTGTTTATTTTGGGTGAATGACCCTTCAATTTCATGGATCTAAAATTCTTGTTCTTCTCAGCTTCCCTACTTGAGATCTTCCTGGGAAATTGTGTGTTCACAACATTCTTCTTATTTCTTCCCAAGGTAGCTGCTTCATTCTTTTCCGGCATTAGAGGTATTCTTTTCTTATCAACAGTGAAAGCATATTGATGTGGGAATGTACTTTCCACGTGACCTCTGCCGTTGCATGCATCACAGATGTTATCAAGAATTCCAAATCTGTTTGCGGTGAACAGATGCTTCTGGATCTGCTGATGTTGCTTCTTATTCTCTGGATTCCTTCCCTTTGATATAGGCTTTCCCTGTGCTTTTCCATGTAAGGGATTGTAAAAACAATCCAGTGCACAGTGCCCAAATCTATTGCAGCACCAAAATTGGCCCACAAATCTTTTCTTCTTTGTTTCTTCTGTATGAGGTTGTTGGGCCATCTTCTTAATCTTTTGTGCTCTATTTGAGGAACCAACTTCCTCCTTTTTCTTGTCATCCATCCTAGCCATGGTGGAAGGTTTCTTCTTCTCACCTTTCCTCATCCATACTTTTTTAGAGTTGTTCTTCCAACCTGCACTGATTGTAGGAGCGTATTTAGAAACATGAGTACAAGATGGTTTGGATGGTACCTTCACTTTCTCAGTTTCTTGTGATAGATCGATGAGTGAAGTCATGATCTTCTTATCACATGTTGGAGGTCTTTTGACAATAGAATCCTCCATTGACCATTGAGTACCAGTAGCAACTGATTCTTGATGTGGATAACCAAGAGTTGTCATAATCTTCTTGTCACATGTTGGAGGTATTTCAGATTTAGATTACTCCAATGAACATTGAGTACAATCATCACTCATTTCATTCTTTTGTGAAGTCTCAATATATGTATTCTCAATCTTGGTCAACTGGGTTTCCAATTTTTGACCCTCAATATTGAGGATGATCTTTTGATCTTCAATCGCGATCATCTTCTCTTCGCAAGTCTTCTTCAATCTTTCAACCTCATCTTCATGCATCTCAACTTTGTTTTGCAACAAAGAGTCAAGTTCCCTGAATTTAATGGAAGTTTCTTCCAAACAAAAATTCTTGACTTCATTTCTCTTCTTCAGCTCAGCTTCAAGAGCATGGATCCTTTCTTTTAAAGTCTTATTGACTTACTCTTCTTCTTCAAAGACTTTCACCCATTTGATGAGCTTCATACTTTCCATAACTTTTCTTTCCAACCCCTTTTCCATATTGTCAGCTTCCCTTTCTAATCGAGTGATCTCAACCTGAATAGATTGGAATAGGCTACAAATAATAGCAACCCTTTCTTCTGGAATATCATGCAGATATGTTCTGAGTTTTTTCTGAAAGCTTGAATTAGGGGTGTCATCCTTTCCTCTGGATGAGTTCTGAGCCACCTGCTCGATACTTTCCAAGCCTGATGTTTCTTCATTATTGGAATGACATGGAGAACAAGACATTGAATCTTCTTTGGATGTGAGGGACTTCTTCATCATCTTATTCTCTTTCTTTTTCCTATTTGTCAAAGTCTTGGTGGATATAGATTTCTGCTCTGAATCTTCATCAAGACTGCTCTTAATTTTTTACTTCAAGAAAGAAACTCAAATCCTCTTCTCAATAGAATTACTGTAGAATATCCAACATACGATAAACCTTCCTTTGATACCACTTTTAGGACCTCGGGACACCCTGAGAGGGGAGGGGTGAATCAGGGTGGCAACTTTTTCTTTTTAAAGTTGTGGATCTTGTTCCCACGTTGGTAGGAACTACTTAAACCTGTATGATGGATATGAACAGCAATTAAACATTCACATGCAGAGAGATGACAGAGCTATTTTTACTTGGTTCACCACTAAGGGCTATGTCCAAGGAGCATATGCCGACAGGTTGTCGGTCGTACCTAAATCCACTATGCTTCACTAGCTGTAGATTACAAATGTTCGGGTACAGTTACTCTGTCCCAGGCTCACTGCCTTTACAAAGGTTCAGGGATAGCTCACTGCTTCCCTCGGGTCACTCCCGTTGACTCCCCCTGGCTCACTGTCGTTGGTGAAGTCCCACTCAGTTTATAGACGTGAAGGTCTCTTCAATAGATGTGCATTGATGTTCTTTGTCTCCTGTTCAGCATGAGACTTTGCTTGCATCAGGGTTCAGAGTTGATGCTCTTTATAGTTCAATATTTCATCTTTAGTGCAATGACTGAATGCACTAGATCCCCTTGTCTTTGTTTGCCTAAATCACAATCACTTATGTGATTTCACAATAAATGATGTTCAGCTTACTCGGCATTCGTCAGAATCAATTCACCATGTATGCATGAGATCATGCATGTATCATTTAGATTTCTTCTTCAATCTCGCTTTGCACCGAAAGTATCAGGCAATCTTTAGATCTAGTACAGCTCCAAAAAGGCGGGCATGATTCAATAATATTTGGCTCTCCTTTTCAAGCCCGGCGTGCAAGTCTCCATCCGGCGCGCAAGTCTTAGGCGTGCAAGTATAAACTGGCGCGCAAGTGTCTCCAAATCACCTGCGCGACTCTGCCTTATTGAACTTCAAACCTGCGCGACTCACTTCCTTCCTTGTCCAAATCACCTGGGGCGCTCAACCATCAGTCGGCGCGCAACCTCTACTTGCGCGACCCAACTACCACTTGCGCGGCTCAACCACCTACGCGATGAGAGCTCGAACAATCTCAAAGTCTTGAGCTCCGTAAGAAATGAGGAGGGGTGGTCCAGTATTTATAGGCAAAATGGACCCCCTGCGCGGCGGCGCGCAAGTCATCCATCGGCGTGCAAGTCTCGGCCCCTGCTAGGCACTTGCGCGATCAACATCCAAACTTGCGCGAACATCTTGACTTTTCCAAATTTGGATCTTCTGATCTCGAAAAACCATAGGCGCGCAAGTTATAATACATTCAAGGCGTCGGCGCGCAAGTCTCTTCCCGGAACATAATTCACCTGCGTGACCTCACCAAAACTTGCGCGACCCTTATCCCTTTGCCATATTTTGATGCTCTGATCTTCAAAAACATATGGCACGCAAGTTTCCTATCCTCCAAGAGTATGGCGCACAAGTCCCTTTTCCAAAATCACTCTTCTTCATTTGTTGATTTTTAGGCCCTGAAATTTGGCAAACACTGGAAAACGGCGCCACCTTGTATCTGCTCTTTTTGTACCACCTCCAGATCATCCATTCCTCTGTCAATGTTCTTGAATCAAACATAGATTGTTGACTGCAACTCTTGAACTCGACATGTCACCATGGAATTTCCTTTGTCAACAAATTTGTATGTCGTTTCTTTTCTTTGTCAACAAGTACGATCACCTCAACAGCACTTCTTCTTGGTGATCTGTATCCTTCAGAAACTCTTCTACTTTTATCACAAACTCCAATATTGTGATATGTATTCATTGAAGGCATAGCATTAGCATCATCATCTTCTATGACAATGTGATGTGCATGGCTATCTCAGAATTCCAACCCTTGCACGGCCATCTTAGAATTCCAATCATTGGAACATTGTCTTCTTCATCAATTGTCATGACCTACTTCATGCAAACCATGTGATTCAATTCATCAAGAAGTCTATTGCATGGTTCTCATGCAAGCATGAGTAATTGCATGGTCATCATTAAAAACCCCTGGTTCTCATGCAATAACGAGGAATTTCATGGTCTTCATCAAAACCCATGGCTCTCATGCAATAAGGAGGAATTTCATGATCTTCATATGAAAACCCCATTCTACTTTAATCATCCTCAGATGGATCACTCCTCACATTATTCATTGTTGTACACAATGTATCACCTTTGACACATGTTCTTTGAACTTAAGATCATCACAACAATCATCTGAATCACCACTCCTCTACTTCATCGGAGTACTTCATGATCTTCTTCATTTTGATCTGCATTGACAACTATTGACAACAAATACAACCTTATACACAAAGTGGTTCCAACATTGGTACCTTTAAAAATTGTTTACTAATTCATTCTAAAAATTTCGCATATTGGATTGAAATGTATTCGATGCGTACATGTCAAAAATAACTCAATGGTGGTTTTCCCATGATTTCACATCAATATGAGGTTGTTTGATATGGTTTTGACCATTACATGCATATTTTAGTGTTTTAAAACACTAAAAACATGTTTATAGGAATCCTGGACAAACCATAACTTGTAATGATTTTTTATCAGTTTCTACATTTCAAAAATCAATCTACAGTCATTTTCCTCTGATTTCATGGCAATCTGACATCGTTTTCTTAGTTTTGACCCCCCCAACATGTATTTTTAAAGGCTTTGGTACCTTTAAAAACTGTTTATCAAGTCCTTCTGACCAATCCGCACATCAGATCGATGTGTTTTCTACATGTATACATCAAAAATAACAAAAAGATGGTTTTCCAATGATTTCATTTCAATCTGAGGTTTTTTTCTATGGTTTTGATCATTACACACGTTTTGGTGTTTTAAAACACGAAAAACACATTTACAACCATCCTGAAAAAACCATAACTCAGAATGATGTTTCATCAGTTACTAAATTTAAAAAATAAATTTTTGGTTATTGTCTTATGATTTTATGAAAATCTAGTGTCTTTTACCTATTGTGGCCCCCCAACACACGTTTTTAAAGGCTTTGGCACCTTTAAAAATCGTTTACTGAGTCAAAACCAAGAAAATGAGCTCGGATTATTTTCAAACTTAAGGATAAATATCTATAATTCATTTTTAATGTGTAACAATCAACCACACATCAACCGGAAATAATATGTGGTTGATCAAAGTACATGTTTTCAATATAAATGTGTCATTTTAGTTTTATTTATGGAATTTGAATGTGTTCTTTGCAAATGTGAGAATGATCTATAGAATTTAGAATTTACCTCAACAGGATGATCTATAAAGCTAAAAATTTCCCTAGGTATCATGCTGGTCATCCACTAAAATACAGAAACTAAATCATTTTCTATTGTTGATTGCCATTGATCCTGTGTTTTCCTATAAGAGTCTTTTTCTTGCACTTTTTCTTTCAACCTTTCAATTTATCTTTGTGATTCTTGATCAACTACACTACTCGAATCCCCACTGGGTGTAATAGTAGTTGATGACAAAGCCCTTCCAAAGATAGTTGATGGAGTGGGACCATAACCCATCCACCGTAAATTTCTGGGATTCTCATTGCCTAAAATGATTGCAACTGCATCGTTTTGGGACATCGATGATGACTGTGAAGGATTCACATTCCAAACTTCTTGAATTTTAACCTATTAATACAAAAATATTAACAATGATTTTTTAAAATATCTAAACTTCATAATTTTATCTAATTAATAATTTTTTTCATTACTATTTATTATTATTTCATTACTATAAAAACATAATATTGAAAAATATATTATAACAACATACAAGCTTTGAAACTAATTAATTAGGGTTGGCTAGATGTATCAAATGACGCTAAATGGGAATCATTTGATCCATATATCCAACCTCATTTAATTGGGTTTAAGGATTGTTTGTTTTTATAATTTATTTTTTATTATTATGTTTTTATATTAATCAAATAACATAATAGTAATAAAAATTACTTACTTCAGCATCATTGGTAGGATCATTTACAAAACTTCCATCGGGTTTCCTGTGCACTTTAAACCACATCTCTGTTCAGCCAATAGAGTGAACTAATTCATTTTCCTTTATAAAAAAATATAAATAAGTTAGAAAAAACCTTGACTTATAATAAAATGATATAAATAATAATGGATAAAATACAAACCAAAATTTTTATTTTTCTCGGAAAACTCTGAGACCCAGCAATACGAGAAATGACTTGTTTCTCATGATTCGCGGTATTTTTTTAGATAATTCCTACAAAAAATATTAACATTAATAAAAATTATAATTTTATTGTGTTTATGTTATTACGATACTGTAAAATATGCAATTACCTCATGAGATGTATCTCTGTTAATATCGACAAACAACTTCCACTGCACATGATAAATTCCTTTAGGCACTTTCTCATACTTCTGTTATGAGCTTAGAGATGTGCCGTTAAAATCATGTCATAATCTCCATTTAAAATCTCTCTATTTTTTGCCCAAATTTTTTAGAGTCCATGGGCCTAAAATGGAGTCGGGGACATCTAAATGAAAAAAAATCTAGAAATAAAAAACATAACACTTTATTGGTATATTAAAAAAAATACTCATGTCTTTTAAATTATTTATCAATGGATATTAAATTAATATTACCTTTACTTGATTATTAAAGACCTCATTTTTCCAAGTTGTGGTAATATGCCTCCAATATTTATAATTAATGGTAAAGTTCACCGTCTCACAAGAAAGTTGGCCAAGAATCTGCCCATAAATTCTAGTAGTGACACTAGTAGGCACCCCAAACACATCAAATGGAACAATAATCTTGAAGTCCTTCAGGTCTCATTCATCTTCTATATTCATATTTATATCCCTTCTATTGTTATCTTTATATGTTTAATAAATGCATTAAACAATTAATAAAATATTTTTTTTTGTATAGTGACATACATATCAGTAATGGTAACTCATAAATATCCCCTAGATGAAAGGGTGACCAACTTCTCTATTACTGGAGGTAAATCTGGCAGTGGGATACCAACAACATCTGGGGAAATGTCTGGCTCACTAGTAGTCTCAGGTACAATTAAATCACTATCACTACTACAAAAATGGGCAAGGGAAGCACCACCTTATATCAGCGCTAAGCACAAATCGCTGATAAAGAAACCCTATATCAGCGCTAAAATTTTAGTGCTGATAAAGAAGTCCTGTATCAGCGCTAAAATTTTAGTGCTGATACAGGGTAACCTTTATCAGCACTAAAAAGGCACTGATAAAGAGACCATTTATCAGTGCTAGAAAAGCGCTGATAAAGAAGTCATGTATCAGCGCTAAAATTTTAGCGCTCATACAGGAAGAATTTATCAGCACTTTTTTAGCGCTGATAAAGAGGACCTTTATCAGCGCTGATAAAGGTCGTCTTTATCAGCGCTTTTTTAGCGCTAATAAAACCATAGTCCCATATTTTATAAAATCGGTCACACAGTGTCCTCGTTTTATCGCGACCTAAATCTCTCACGGTACTGAAACCCTGTGACTCCCCTCTGCTACCCCCCTGAGCTTCGCGTTGCTGGACCTCCGTCGCCCCCGATCTTCGCATTTCCGGACCTCTGCCTCTGGCCCTTCTTCTAATCCTCCCCCTCAAACCGCTTTGGTGGATCCTCCTCCCCGCAAACCCTACTTCTCCTCCTCTTCGCTTGACCCTACTCCCCACAAACCCTACTCCTCCATTTCTCTTCGGTTGGCGGCTCCTCCCGTGCACCTCCACCTCTAGAAGTTTCCGAGTGTGTGGTAAGTGATTCAATGATTTTACATTATTAGATGATTTTGATATTCTTTCTTAGTTTCATAGGTTATTCTCATGCTATAACTTCTTATATTTGGATGGGTTAACTATGAATTTAGTGTTTTTGTAATGGAACCCCATGCTACCTCATATTCTACCTCTATTAAAATGCTATCATCTGTTATCCTTGTTTATGAAAGTATCATATGATAAAACTATAATTTTGTTTTCTTCCTCATTGGTTCATTATGGATCTTATTTTTTGAGACAGTGGGTTATCTCTGGTCTTAGTGATAGTGACTTATTATGTTACATATGGATTTTTGGAAATGTTCTTTCATAATAATCTTTCCCTATAAACGACATTTTTTCACATATTTTTTTTAGTTTTGCTCTTCATTTTGATGATGTTAATCATGCTCACATATTGGATTAAGAATTTTCATTAGACTGTTACTATTTTAGTGGAATTATAATATATTGGGTAACCACTATTGTTTGTTTTTTTTTTGTGTTAGTAATTTATTATTTTGTGTGTTTCGTCTTTTTTATTCGGAGGAGTATCTTTTAGTTAGGAACCTATTTTATGATTTTCCCCCTACAAACACATAGGGTTAAAATGTAGTGATATTTTTTAGAATCTATCTACATGTTATTTTGTTTTAGACCTTTTTGTCAAGGTGTTTATTTATTGTTGAGGTCGTTATATATGAGAATCAATAGTTCCACATCATTGACTTGCCCTTTATGTTTGGGGTCCCTCATGATTGTTTGAACTATTAGAAATGGTAATATGTGTAATTTCACATTTCTATATTCAAAATGAAATATCTATTAGTGAGAGGAAATTTTGATAGTTATTCATCTTTTCTTGACTATTTTCTTATTATTAGTGTTGTATTTTTTAATCTTTTTGGAGCTGGACACCTCTCTTACCCTGCCTTGCAAGATCATGCTCCGGGTGTAGGATGCCTTCTGCTGGACTCAGGAGATCATCTACCATATTTTCCCTAGGTTTTTCTCCCACTATCTTCTCTAAGGGAATTCTCTTCAGGTTTGTAGATGGTGACACCAAGAGGACCGACGCCACCCCCCCCCCTAAGATCTTGATCAATAGGGATAGGTTTTCCCCCCTCTCGAATATCTCTCAGATGGATTCCTAGACGTCAGTAGGTGTTCCGGTGATGGTTTCCCCCTCAAACCCCACCCAATCCTTTGAGATGTATTCCCCCTCCTCTCTCGTTTATGCCTTGTAAATCTACCAAGCCCTTTTCCTCTCCATTCCCAATTATTTTCCTTCCTTCTGGTTTTGCGCAATTGTTACCCCCTTCTTTCCTTCATGTTATCTATGTGACTTTGTCTGGAAGTGCACTTGTATGGAATGATTCCTAGACCACCAAGATTTCTAGCCTTGCCACCCCTACCTCTATCTTTATCCTTCTCCCTCGCTGAGGTTACTGACTGCTTCTCTAAAGTGGCCAGGCCCCTTTCTAGTAGTGTTTGTTCTGTCTCCCTTGGCTCTGAGCCTGTCATCTAGCTCCAAATACTTATGGATCTAGAGAGAACTCCCTCACCAGCCCCCAAGTTTCATTACCCATCCTTCCCCTGCCCCTTTGGATCCTCATCTCCCACTCATATGAAGCTTACCAACCAGAAGGGATTATGAACATTTTCAAAATCAAGGGACCTCAATGAGAGATCATCCTACCACTTCAATAAGGCTACTAGCTCTAGATCCAATGCCAGAGCCTTGTCCTACCCATCATTATTATCTTTATATGTAATTCTCATAGTCTTATTTCCCATGTTAAATCAGACTTCCTCACCATAGAAATAAAAAGGCATAATTTCATTGTTGTTGTTGTCAAATAACACAAAAAACCCTATAATAATCATAGAATTCTCCTGGAAGATTAAGTTGCATGGATTTCTACACTCTGACCCCTCCAATAGACACAAATGGGTATTTTGGAACAATAAATATTTTGTTGAGACTGTTCAAGATTGAAATCAATTCATCACTACCAAGGTTTCCAACAGTGACACCTCCTTCCTTATGACTTTTGTTTTTGGAAGCTATGACCATCTTCAAAGGGAATCTCTATGGAGTGAACAAAATACCTTTGATCCCGACCACCATCCATAGTTTTTTGGGGGTGAATTTAATGTCATTTCCAACCCAAAGGAAAGGAAAGTTAGAAGCCCATTTCAAAGGAAGTCCATCATGGAGTTTGTTCAGTTCATGGCTGGGAAGGGCCTCATTGATCTCAGCTTCTCAGGTGACGGTTTCACCTGGTACAAAAACTGCAGGGGCCATCACCGCTTGTGGAGTCTATTGGATAGGTGTCTAGCCAACATGAAAGCCACTAACCTATTCTCAAATACCATGTTTTTTCATCTTTCTTAAGGTATTTTGAACCACTCCCCCCTCTTGGTTTCCATTTCTTCTTGGCATGATCATCAGGAACGGTTTCACTTCCACCAGTAGTGGGTTAACATCCTAGGGTACCAAGACATGGTTTGTGAAATATGGAATGAACCCTTGTAGGAGTATTGGGCCACCTTCAACCTCAGTGACCTAACCTCAAACCCCGATAGGTGCATGTTCGCCCCTTCCTCCTCAAGAACCTTCACCACCTGGGACTACTGTCCCATATGGGCTCCTTCAGAGTATTCTGATAGATGGAATGATACCTTGGGTTTATTAGATTATTAACACCAATTTTAGATTTATGTGTGACTATATACTTATTATATTTTCTTATTATTTCTTACACACCACCACTTGAGTCGAGTAACCTGATTGAAATCCATATGGGTACTTTGGTTCTGATATGGATATGGTTTTTATGTGTTTGTGACATGTGTATGTGTGGATATATGGGTATTTAGGCATGATGATATTGAATGTAGGGCAGAGACCTAGGAGTGGTAGATGTATCATTATTGATTATTCTTGTGTTTGGACTGGGGTAATTTGAGGAAACTATAATGAATCTAAATTAATTATATTTAATGAATTCCATATTTTAGAGATTATGAGAATCCTTTCTTTACTTATAGAGTTGGCTACTGGTTTTCATCCATATGTATTTTAGGTTGGTGAGGTATAAAAGGATGGACTAGTTGACCATAGAAGGGTTGACCCGATAGAGGAGGATGATCCATAGAGGATGATTTCGTGTGAGTTTTACCATCTATGACACAAGTGATTATCCCCACGAACCCCTTTGTGTTTGGAAACTGTGTTGATTTTGATGGGGGGTCTATCCTGGTTCTGTTGATTTCCAAATCTTTATTGGAAATGCTTACGCTCTATTAATCTCTATTTTTATAAGGAATTGGTTCTCTTCTACTATATTTGGAAGTATTGTTTTGTGTACTTGAACCATAAATACTAATATTTGAGATTCAAATAGGATGAAGATGAATAAAGATTGGATGGATGCTAATCGTTTGACAATAGAGTACGAGAATAGAGTGAAAGAATTCATCAAGTTTGCAAAGGATCACGCAAAGGATACTTATCAAATCCTTTGTCCATGTTTACGTTGTTGTTATTCTAGACTACTTACTCCAGAGGAGTTGTAAGAACATTTGATATGTCACAGAATAGATCGGAGTTATAAATGTTGGAAGAAACACGGAGAAAAAGAGAATGTAGCTACTAGCTGGGATAAAATTGCATTTTATGGATCATCATATATGAATACAAATATGGATAATGAAGAAGACTGTATGGAGTATGTGATTACAGATGTCAATGATGATGAAAATCGTATTGAGGAAATGGAAAAGACAATTAAAGATGAACTCCGTGATTGACCAAAATTGTTTGATAAGTTAAAGAGTTGTGAAAAGATGTCATTGTATGTTGGTTGCACCAAGTATAAAACATTTTCAGCTATACTGAAGTTATATAAATTTAAAGTAGGCAACAGATGGAGTGATTTCAGTTTTATGGAACTACTTTCTCTCTTGAATTATGTGCTCCCTGAAGATAATGAGCTCCCAAGCCGGACATATGAAGCTAAACGAATGCTACACTCAATGGGTATGATTTATGAAAGAATACATGCCTGCCCAAAAGACTGTATATTGTTTCTCAAGGAGAATAAATCACTTGCAGAATTCCCAAAGTGTGGTGCTTCTTGATATAAGAAAGATGAATCCAATCATACAAAATTTGTATGGTACTTTCCAATCATTCCAAGGTTTATGCATCTATATGGAAGTGAAGAAACTGCAAGACAATTGTCGTGACATGCAGATAAAAGAAATAAATATGGGAAATTACATCATCCGGACGACTCTCCTCAATGGAAGAAAATTGATCATGAGTATCCTGAATTTGGAAAAGAGCCGAGAAATCTTCGTCTTGCGTTATCTACAGATGGAGTAAATCCATTTGGTTTTCAAACCAGCACTCATAGTATATGGCCTTTTATGTTGGTAAATTATAAATTTCCACCCTAGTTATGCATGAAGCATAAATTCATCATGTTATCTATGCTTATATCAGGACCAAAACAACCAGGTAACGATATTGATGTTTATTTGGATCCTTTGATCGAGGATTTGAAGTTATTGTGGGATTCAGGTGTTATGTTGTATGATTCTTATAAAAGTGAATACTTCACATTGAGAGCGATGTTGTATGGAATAATAAATGATTTCCCTACTTATGGAAATTTGTTAGGCTATAACATTAAAGGAACTAAAGGGTGTCCCGTGTGTGAAGAAGATACATAATCAATGAGGTTGAAACATTCATCGAAATCTATGTTTCTAGGACATCATAGATTTCTACCTCGTTGGCATAAGTACTGATCTTGGATGACATCATTCAATGGAAGTTTAGAACAATGCGCAGCACCGTCTCCACTAACAGGTGATCAGCTATTTGATAAAGTAAAATATGTGAACACTGTTTTTGGTAAACCATTTTCGAAAAAACTTACAAAAATCGGTTGGAAAAAGAGATCAGTTTTTTTTAATTACCATACTGGAATTGTTTGTACATCAAACATTTTCTTGATGTGGTGCATGTGAAAAAAAATGTATGTGACAGTGTTATCGGAACGTTGCTAAATGCCCCTGTCAAAACAAAGGATGGAATTAAGGCAAGGTTGGACATGATTAACATGGGAATACGATAAGAGTTGGCTCCTGTGAAGGGTGAAAATCGAATGTTTCTTCCTCCAGCTGCTTATACTATTTCTAGGGAGGAGAGATACCAGTTTTGCAACTTCTTCAATGATGTAAAGGTTCTAGAGGGGTATTCATCAAATATCAAGAACATTGTGTCAATGAATTATTTGAAGTTAAAAGGTTTGAAATCACACAACTGCTATGTTTTGATGCAAGATCTAATTCCTATAGTTTTACGTTGCATTTTTTCCAAGAATGTCCATCATGCATTAACCAAACTTTGTTTATTTTTCAAAGCTATATGTAGCAAAGTTTTAGACCCGGTGAAATTTCCAGTTATGGAAAAAGAAATTGTCATCATATTATGTGAATTAGAAATGTTCTTCCCGCCAAAATTCTTTGATATGATGGTTCATTTGATGATTCAATTGGTGAGAGAGATTCGACTTTTTGGTCCTGTGCACTATAGATGGATGTATCCTATTAAACATTATATGAAGATTTTGAAAGGGTATGTCAAAAATCGAAGTCGGCCAGAGGGTTTCATAGTGGAGCGACATATTGTTGAGGAAGCTATTGAATTTTGTACCGAATACCTATCTGATGTGGAAAGCATTGGTCTCCCGAAATCTCGTCACACTGGACGCATTGAGGGTGAGGGAATTTTTGGAAGCGATGTTGTGACAATCAACATTACAGATCGGGAGCAGGCCCACCTTTATGTTTTTCATAACAGTTGGGAGGTTGCTCCATATATTGAAACTCATAAAGAAATTATTAGGAAGTTGAATCCATCAAGGGCTAAAAATGGTTATCAAATACACATAATAACTAGTTTATAGGATGGTTTCAGGACCATATTTTTAAGGAGTTGGATGAAAATCTGAATTCAATTTCAGAACGACTTCGATGGCTAGTCGCTGGACCAAGTGTGTATGTATTATCTTACAGTGGTTATGTAATTAATGGTTATACATTCTATAACAATGAACATGATGAAGATAGTACCATGAAAAATAGTGGAGTTACACTAGTGGCTGAAGCAATGCATGTTTCTGGTAGTGATGACAGAAATCCAATTTATACAAATATGTCATACTTTGGCATTATCAAACTAATATGGGAGTTGGATTATACGACATTCTAATTGCTGATTTTTCAATGCAAATGGGTTGATAACAACAGTGGTGTTAAAATAGATGAATAGGGATTTATGAAAGTTGATTTTAGTAAAGAAGGGTACAAAAATGAATAGTTTATAATGGCATCACAAGCGGTACAAGTTTTTTATGTTCCAGATCTCGCAAACTGAAAGTGGTCGATTGTTCTGTTATCGTCCAAAACTTATGAAGGTTCCGATGAAAATTTAGTTGAGAACGATCCTTTCAGTGGTACACCACAATCATTTTGGAGCAGTCTCAATGTAGATGATGTTTTTTATGCTTGAGGAGACCAAAATGAAGGGATTTGGATAATCGATAGAGGTGTCAAATCCCTTAAGCCTTTGAAAAAAAGAAAAAGAGTTAAATAAACAGGTTATATTTTGTTTGTAATATAGATCTTGTTATCTCATGTTATTATCTTATCATTACTGAATTTTTGTAATATAAATTAACTGTTCAACCACTTTTGTAGATAATGACTTATGCACATTCTGGTGCTCCTAACCTTGAGGCTGAACAAGTCTCTCAAGCTGATGCTACTGCGGCTGCTGCTGCTCCTACTGCGGCTGTTGCTGCTCCTGCTGCTGCTCCTACTGTGGCTGCTGCTGCGGCTACTACTGCTCCTGCTGCTCCTGCTGCTGTGGCTCCTACTGCTCCTAGTGTTGAGGTCCAACAACCATCAGCACATGTCGTTGCTACCATTTCAGATGAACATATAGATGATTTTGATATCGATGAAATGGTCAGGAATGAAGGATCGACGTCGCATAAAACACAGGTGCGTCGTAGTTTGACGGTGTTAGCCAAAGTTCTTAAGGCGAAAAGCAAAGGCATCAAATTTGATGTCGGATGGAATGCATGAGGCCAACATGTGAATCCCAACAAGGCTATGTTTAGTAGTTACATTGGAGTTGTCACTCGGAAACGTGTGTCAATTGACATAGATTCATGGCACCATGTTGTGTCCGAGTTGAAGGTTGTGATCTGGGAAGAAATTACGGTAACATTATGAATTTATTTCTTTAATTTACTATAAAATAAAATAATGAAACAATGTCTTACTCTTCTCAATCTATTGCAGAGTACATTTATAGAAGACGATTCACACAAGGATTATGTACTAAGTCTTGCAGGAAGGATTCATCGAGGTTTTCGCACTATTTTAACAAGATGTCACCTGAAAGATTCCAAAGGCAAAATAAACCCACACCCACCCATTGTCTACGCTCACCTAATATCCCAAGAAGCATGGGATGCATTAATTGTCCGTCGTGGGGATGAGAAGTTTCAGGTACATTGTGGGTGATAATACGTTGTTTGAGGATACGTGTATTCATCACTTTGATTGTTAATATTTCATTTATGAAACAGCAACTCTGTAATGAAAATAAGGAACGTGCATCAAAACCAACATACCCCTATCGTAAATCAAGGATGGGGTACGCTTCACTAGAAAAGAAAATGGTACGTATTTTAAATTTACAGTAATATTGTTAGGTGCCAACAAACAACATCATAATTATCTTTCTATGTTTATATGTAGATTGATGAGTCTAAAACCAAAGACACTTCCATTCCACGTCATGTGATTTGGAAGGAGGCACGTGTGAATAAGGAAGGGAATCTAGTAGATGATAACACACAAAAAGTGTGGGAAATTTGTGTAAGTATGACATGATGATAAAAATATTTTTTTTAAATTTCTATTACATAAAAATAATTAGTTATTTTCCTATATATGACAGTCACGGGAATCAGCTACTCTTATAGCGGATGCAAACCTATTATCGACGGCTTTGAAGTAGCCAGAAAAATACGGTCGTGTCAGAGGTGCAGGGTTTGGGGTGACACCCCGAGTATATTTTGAGAAGAAGAAAAAACGGATGATAGAGAGGAAACATTGAAACAAATGAGCGAAAAACTAGCAACCCTTGAAGAATGATTGCAATGGCAGGGAGAGTTGATAGTAACTTTTATGGGTGGGAAGCAAGGAGAAGACATAACTCAGGAACAACTAGTGCATGAAGATCCTGCCCCACCCCCTACCAACTTTGAGGCGAGCCATTCCCCTCAAAGAGCTGCCTTAGCCGTGGTAATCAATATTCTAATAATTGTTCCCATGAAATGTGAATCAGACAAACACTGATACTTTTCCTGTACTGATCTTCTATAGGGTGATAATGATTGTGATTTATATCTATCAACACCCACCTATCACCTTGTAGCGAGGGCTACAGTGTTCAAAATTCCAGATAAAACACTGCATAATAGACCACTTTTGAAAGATCATCTGAAAGTAATGATTATTGTATCTCATGAGCCAAATGCAGAGCTTCCTATTCCACTTGATGACGATGATATTCATACGGTCGAAAAGGCTATTGGGACATTCATTGCATGGTCATCACAACTTGTAAGAGTATATGCGTACAAAGAGGTATTTATTTCATTTTTTTCAAGATAAACCTTTAACAATTAATGAAAAAATAGTATGAATCAATGAATGTTATTATAGATGGAGAAAGGGAAGGGGGTGATAAACATCGGATCAAAACCATCTAAAGGATCGACCAACTGATCCCAAGGAGCTACTAAAATCACAATAACACCACATGTTCTCTATCCACATTTACTAGCATTTAAGACTCATGTGGATACGAAGCTAAGAGGTGGTATTACTCATATAGTGGTTTTCGAAGAGAATATATATGGAGAGGAAAGTCAAGATTTTGTTGCTGCTGAAAATGTAAATGAGATCCTTGAAAATGGTTGACTAGGCATCACAATTGTAAATATATATATGAGGTACATTTCTATGAATTGATTTTCTAAAAGCTGATCTAATGTGAAAATTATGACTAAATGAATTTTATATTGTTTAAAGACGTATATATGAAAAATAGTTAAAGGAATTTTCCCATGAGCCAAAATTTGGACTCGTTAGTCCTCATACCACATCATCACATCTAACAAAAATAGAGCCATCAAAAAAGAATTAAATAGTGAATGGCTTGCTGAAAACATTTGAAAGCAAGATTACAGATGACAGACTCTTATTAATACCAACCATACAGGGGTAAAACTCTACGATTAAATCATATCAATTATATTTTGACTTCTTTTATTACTTATTCCTTTTTGTGTTTTTAGGAAACATTGGATGCTAGTTGTGGTGAACTTAGATACTCCAAAGATTTATTTTCTGGATTCAAAGCAAGGATATCCATCAAACCGACCACACATGATGGAGTTTGTGAATCTGTAAGACGCTACATCCTACGTTTTAGGTCTAAACATCAAGTAATATAATTTATATTATTTTTTACTGAGAATTCTGTTATGACAGTGTGGTGTATCATTATCATCTAAAAAAGGAATGAGGATAGGGGCAAAGCATAAGTAGGCGAGCAAGTACTACATCTGGACAAATATCAGGGTATATATAATAAAATTTCACTATCCAAACACATCTCAACACAAGTTACTTATTCTCCTAATGATCAATTTTTTTGAAGTGTCCAAAACAAAAAAACGATAATGATTGCGGTTATTATGTTTGTAAATTTATGAAAGAGTTCGTTTTTCATCAACAGACAAGCATCCCTAAAGAGGTATTTTAAAAAACAACTACTAGTTCGTTTAATTTATTTATTATTTATTTATTTTTATATTTTGCAGTACTACTCTGACTGCCGAAAAGCCTCATACTCACAAGATGATATAGATATGTTCAGAAATGAGTGGGCCGCATACCTGATGGTATATTGTACACAAATAACATGAAGATATGACTTGGGGATGTGTACAATTGGCGGTCATTTTTGAGAGGGGTTAAGGGGACCAAAAGATGACATATAGTTGTATGTAAATGTTCATAGAAGTATTGTAATTGTTATTAAATAAAACATACTTTCTCCAATGATTCAATTTACCATTTTAACAGATGATATGCACCAACAACATGCAAGAATGATGAACCACTCAAAGGGTCTTTCTTTTGTTTAAAATGGACACAATTTTAAGTGAAAACAACAACTGACCTACAGAAATCTGACCAAACGCATTCAAATTGTGTTGATACTTTAAGAGAATGATCCACGGGTGCATTGGGGACATGTAAGATTGATCCCTACCTCAATATGAGGCACGGTGTGGCCGGTATCACTCAAAGGGTCTCTCTTTTGTTTAAAATGGACACAATTTTAAGTGAAAACAACAAATGACCTATGGAAATCCAACCAAACGCATTAGGATCGTCTTGATACTTTAGTAGAATAATACAAGGGTCCTTTGTGACATGTAAGAGTCATCCTCGCCTCAATCTGAGGCACGGTGTGGCTGGTACCACTCAAAGGGTCTTTCTTTTGTTTAAAATGGACAAATTTTTAATTGAAAACAACAACTGACCTATGGAAATCTGAACAAACACATTAGGATTGTGTTGATCATTTAATATAACGATCCAAAGGTGTGTTGGGGACGTGTACAAGTCAACCCTGCCTCAATCTGAGACACGGTGTGTCCGGTACCACTCAAAGGGTCTCTCTTTTGTTTAAAATGGACACAATTTTAAGTGAAAACAACAACTGACCTATGGAAATCCAACCAAACGCATTTGTATTGTATTAATCCTTTAGTAGAATGATACAAGGGTCTTTTTTTACGTGTACGAGTCATCCCCACCTCAATATAAGGCACGGTGTGGCCGAAACCACTCAAAGGGCCTGTCTTTTGTTTAAAATGGACAAATTTTAAGTGAAAACAACAATTGACCTACAGAAATATGACAAAACGCATTCATATTGTGTTTATCCTTTAAGAAAAAAATCCATGGGTGCGTTGGGGACATGTAAGAGTCAACCCCACCTCAATACGATACATGGTGTGGCCGGTACCACTCAAAGGGTCTCTCTTTTGTTTAAAATGGACACAATTTTAAGTGAAAACAACAACTAACCTACGGAAATATGACCAAATGCATTCGTATTGTATTGATCCTTTATGAGAATGATCCACGGGTCCTTTTTGATGTGTGAGAGTCATCCCTGCCTCAATCCGAGGCATGGTGTGGCCGGTACCACTTAAAGGGTCTCTCTTTTGTTTAAAATGGACACAATTTTAAGTGAAAACAACAACTGACCTATGAAAATCCAACAAAACGCATTAAGATTGTATTTATCCTTTAGGAGAACAATCCACGGGTCCTTTGTGACGTTTATGAGTCATCTTTTCCTCAATCCGAGGCACGGTGTGGCCGGTACCACTCAAAGGGTCTCTCTTTTGTTTAAAATGGACACAATTTTAAGTTAAAACAACAACTGACCTACGAAAATCCAACCAAATGTATTAGGATTGTCTTTATCCTTTAGGATAACGATCCATGGGTCCTTTGTGATGTGTACGAGTCATCCCCGCCTCAATCCAAGGCACGGTGTGGCCGGTACCACTCAAATGGTCTATCTTTTCTTTAAAATGGACACAATTTTAAGTGAAAACAACAAATGACCTATGGAAATCTGACCAAACGCATTCGGATTGTATTGATACTTTAGGAGAATGATACAAGGGTCATTTGTGATGTGTATGAGTCAACATTACCTCAATAAAAGACACGGTGTGGCCGGTAACACTCAAAGGGTCTCTCATTTGTTTAAAATGGACACAATTTTAACTAAAAACAACAACTGACCTACGAAAATCTGACCAAATGCATTCTGATTGTATTGATCATTTATTAGAACAATAAATGGGTCCTTTTTGATATGTATGAGTAATCCCTACCTCAATATGAGACACGGTGTGGCCGGTACCACTCAAAGGGTCTGTCTTTTGTTTAAAATGGACAAATTTTTAAGTGAAAACAACAACTGGCCTATAGAAATCTGACCAAATGCATTCAGATTGTGTTGATCCTTTAATAGAACGATCCACGGGTGCATTGGGGACATGTACGAGTCAACCCCGCCTCAATCCGAGACACGGTGTGGCCGGTACCACTCAAAGGGTCTCTCTTTTGTTTAAAATGGACACAATTTTAAGTGAAAACAACAACTGACCTATGGAAATCTGACCAAACACATTAGGATTGTATTAATCCTTTAGTATAATGATACATGAGTCCTTTATGACATGTACAAGTCATCCCCGCTTCAATCTGAGGCACGGTGTGGCCGGTACCACTCAAAGGGTCTCTCTTTTGTTTAAAATGGACACAATTTTAAGTGAAAACAACAACTGACCTACGTAAATCTGACCAAATGCATTCGGATTGTATTGATACTTTATTAGAATAATACAAGGGTCCTTTATGACATGTACGATTCATCCCCGCCTCAATCCGAGGCACGGTGTGGCCGGTATCACTCAAAGGGTCTCTCTTTTGTTTAAAATGGACACAATTTTAAGTAAAAACCAAAACTGACCTACGAAAATCCAACCAAAAACATTAGTATTGTATTGATCCTTTAGGAGAACGATCCACAGGTCCTTTTTGATGTGTACGAGTCATCCCCGCCTCAATCCAAGGCACGGTGTGGTCGGTATCACTCAAAGGATCTCTCTTTTGTTTAAAATGGACACAATTTTAAGTGAAAACAACAACTGACCTACGGAAATCTAACCAAACGCATTCGGATTATATTGATCCTTTAGGATAACGATCCAAGAGTCCTTTGTAACATTTAAGAGTCATATCTGCCTCAATAATAGGCATGGTGTGGCCATTATCACTCAAAGGGTCTCTCTTTTGTTTAAAATAGACACAATTTTAAGTGAAAACAACAACTAACGTACGGAAATCCTACCAAACACATTCGGATTGTCTTGATCCTTTATGAGAAAGATCCATGGGTACTTTGTGACATGTAAGAGTCAACCCCACCTACCCCCTAGACCACCCCCACCCCCTGGACACCAACCCACCCCCTGGACACCCCCCACCCCTCTGGACACCCCCAACCCCCTAGAAACCCCCTCAACCCCCTGTACACCCCCACCCCCCCTGGATACACCCATGGACACCCCCACCCCACCTCGAATGCCCCCCCCCCCAGACACCCTCACCCTCCTGGACAACCACCACCCCCTGGACGGAACCCCCACCCCTCCTTGGCACCACCCCACCACCTACATACCCCCAACCCCCCTAGACACCCCCCCACCCATAAACGGCCACCCCACCCTCCAAGACACCATCCCACCCCCCTTAGACAGCTCCACCAACCCCCTGGACCCCCCCCCCCCCCCCCCCCGAACACCCCCACCCCCTAGAAAGCCCCCCCCCCCCCCCGACACCCTGGACACCAGCCCACCCCCATGGACACCCCATAGACACCCCCACCTGGACACCACCCCACCCCCCTTAGACAGCCCTACCAACACCCTGTACCACCCCCCCCCCCCCACCCTTCTAGACACCCCCACCCCCCTGGACACCCCTATCCCCCAGGACTCTCCCATCCCACCCTCCTGGACACCACCCCACCCCCCTTGGACTGCCCCACCAACCCCCCGGACCACCCCCACCCCCCGGACACCCCATCCACCCCATGGAAAGCCCCCCCCCCCCCCCGACACGCTGGACACCAACCCACCCCCCTGGACACCCCCATGGATAGCCCCCCCCTCCTAGACACCACCCCACCACCTAGACACCCCCCACCCCCTTGGACACCACCACCCTCCTTGGAGAGCCCCCCAACCTCCTAGACCACCCACCCACCCCACCTAGACACCCCCATCCCCCTGGACACCCCCTACCCCCCCCCCCCTTGGACAGCCACCCAGACACCCCCTACCCCCCTTGGACAGCCGCCTGAAACCCCTAAACAACCCCCAACCCCTTGAATTCTGAATAGAATTCTTTATGTATTTAATTAACTTATGAATTATGTGTTAATGGTGTATGGGTATACTTGGTGTAATTAGCTTATGATTTATCTGTTAATTTTGTATGGGTATACTTATTGAGATGCTGAATTATTTGCAGGTGATGTTTGGGTGTGCTGCTGCAGAAATGTTTTTTGCAGCAGACAGGGCATTTATCAATGCTTTTTTAGCGTTGATAAAATAGGCCTTTATCAGCGCTAAAAAAGCGCAAATAAAATCCACATTTATCAGTGCTTTTTTAGCGCTAATAAAATGTACATTTATCAGCGCTAACAAAGCGCTGATAAAGGCTTCCTTTATCAGTGCTCTTTTAGCACTGATAAACTGATCTTTTATCAGCACTTTTTTAGCGCTGATAAATTTACATTTTATCAGTGCTTTTTGAGCACTTATAAAGGCTTCCTTTATCAGTGATGAGCTTTACACCGCTATTTTAGTGCTGATAAAGCCCGTTTTGAGCGTTGATAAAGCCCATTTTTGTAGTATTGTATGATCCACTAAAGCTGACGGTAGTGGTGGTGTGCTCCGAGATGCTGATCACCTAGGATCTTGAATTTTTATTGGTTCTTGGTATTCCTACAATTCAAATGGTTCAAATATATTAAATGCATAAAAAATGAAAAACTAAAAAAAATATGAAAAAATGAAAAAATAGAACAATGTATATATGTACGAAACACTTATCAATGAGAAATTTTAATATATTTTCATTACCAATTTATACGTTCAATTATATTCATCTTCATTATCTTTATTGTTATCAACCTCCATTACAACAAGTGCTTCATTTTCACACTCTCTCACAAGTTCTATTATTTTGATATTGTCAGCAAAAAATTATTCAATGTTTTGTGGTTGATGAGGTTCACTGACACAAAGTTCCAATTGATCTTCATCACCCATACCATATAATTCTCTCTTCTTTAGGTGTACAAAAACACTCCAAACTTCATATACTTCATCATCCACATAATAAACCATCTTCGCTTGTGAAGACAGGATAAATGGTTCATGCTCTACATGCTCACCAGTATGGATCAAGCGAGAGAAGTTAATTGGAGTAAAAAGTAACGAATCTTTCATTATACCCATATCAATGTTGACTCCCTTGAATTTGAATAAGAAAACTTAAATCTTGACATGATAGTTCAATTCAATTATATCATTCATCTTTCCATAGTATCTCGCCTCTATAAGTGTAAATACACTACTATTTTGAGTTTTCAAGTCTTCTTCACAATAAATTGTACGAAACTTGAAGCCATGAATGTAAAGACCCAGAATTTCTATGTAATTTTTTTTAATATATGGGAATTTTATGAGTCCTCAAAAATTGATAGTGCATGATTCCGAGGCCCGGTGTGCTCAGAATGAATTTCTGAACTTTTTTTCGGGTGCGTTCAGTAAACGTGCGAGTGGGTTTTTGTTACTTTTGAACTGGTGCTCAGAATTGAAATCTAAGGGCACCGTTTAACTTGTAGTGCCAATTTTCTCTTAATAAAACTTTCACCCCGACGGCAGTTGGTCGAGGGTGAAAGTTAATTTTTGGGTTTTCGTGAAAGAATAAAATAAAATAAAATTGTGTAACGTTTTATTTTATTTTTCTTTGGAACTCCCATGTGGATGTTGAGAGGTGGGGACCACCTGAACTAAAACCTCTCAACATAGGTTATGGTGGTGGGGACCACACGAGCCTAACTTCCCATGTGGGTTATGGTGGTGGGGACCACCCGAGACTTAAACTCCCTTGAACTCCCCTCTTAATGGGGAGAAACCTCTTGAGTTTACCCACTTTAATGGTGCCACCCCCTTTAATTAATTTTATCAACTCAATTAATTAATTAAACCAATTTGAAAATTATTCCAACAACTTAATAGATAACATAATCTATAATTTGGGTTGCCACTTCATTTTGGTGGAATTGGGCAGAAGGATCCTTGGGAGAAAGCTCTCTAACGAAGAACACCGACTTCGACTTTGACTTCTTCCTTGGGACATTCATTGACGAGGAACATCTTCAACTCCAATGAACTGACAATCGAGGAAATGCCGACGTCACCGATGTCTGTCTATTCCCAATGACATTGGTTCCTTCCCCGCGAATAATCTTCAACGAATAAAATGAACGAGGTAGGGGTTGTTATTGAATTCTTGTAATTTCTCTATTAAATTCCTCATTCTTAGAAAGCATGGTGAATGTGGATCAACCAAAATTAGTTGATACATGATTCGTATGAAATTGTTGAATTTGAAGTTCTTGATTCAAGGTTTTTGTTGAGCTGCTTGCTACCGCTCTAACACAGAGGGTGCAGGCCAAACAAACATGGCACGACCCCTCCTCTGTTCTTCTTTTGGTGTGTTCTTCACATTGGTGATGGCGACCGGTGCCAGCATTTGGCATCGGTGGAACTTGAGAATGGCGGCTGACACCACCGCTGGCCGCAACGAAGGTGACAGCGCAACAGAGCCACCCCGCGGCCTCGTCGCGCCGCCCGACGGCCACCACGCTGCCCAGCGGCCTCACCGCGCCGCCCCGCGGCCTCGCCGCCCCACGGCCCTCTGCGGCCCCCTCGCGACCTTCGCACCCCTCGCGGACCCCCGCGGCCCCTCGTGGCCCTCGCGGCTGCCGCACCACTACCAGGTCGGGCCGCCCAGCGTGGGCTGGGTCGACCCGAACCGGGTTGGGCCGAGTCGGTCCCACTTCGACCTATTTACGCATTTTCAGCCATGTCTTTGGCGTCGGGCATCCGTTTGACGAACCGTAAGCAGTTCTAGAAACCTTGGAGAGAGATGGTACCTTTGGTATACCCAACTTGAGATTTGGACAAAGTTGGGATATGGTCGGGTTGGATCAAGCATGAATCCAACCGGGCCCTTGGGACTAAAAGGCTAATAACTTACAGACTGGGCATCTGATTGATGTGCCGTCTCTTGCGTTGAGACCCCTATGGCATGGTGGTCCTTTGGGATAATTTTTCATGGGACTTCATGGTAGTTGGAGTATCGACCAGGGGCTTGAAAAGTGGACCCTCCTGGAGATGAGCAAGCCTAGTGCGGGAACCCAGTAGATGGCTGTGACTTGAGGAAGAGATCCTTTGTGGGTTTGTAATTGAGGGTCCCACATAGAACCGCTCTAGGATTCCGTTTGGGACTACCTGAGCGATCCTTTGTTGGTCAGAACCTAGAGATCCCATGTGGGTCAGCACCTAGCGATCCTATGTGGGTCAGCACTGAATGATCATGTGTGGGTCAGCACTAAGCGATCCTGGTGGGTCAGCACCGAGCGATCCTCTGTGGGTCAGCACCTAGAGATCCTATGTGGGTCTGATAATGATTAGCGATCCTTTGTGGGTCTGCCTCTTAATAGAGTAAGATGATTCAGTAGTTATATCTAATCATCTTTACTACTATACCTAAGTTATATCTGGTGTGAGCTGAGTCTGTACCTATGTTGTACTTTCCTTCATGGTAATACCTTGGTGGTATTCTTCTGTGTGGCGTAACTTTGTGGTACTTGCCTTTGCAATATTTATTCCTTTGTGGAACAGTTGAGCTTGGGGCTTTGGATTTGGACTCTGTGTTTTCCTCATGATTGAGATGGGTTTAATTGATAACTTAGGTATATGTATGGGAATATACCTAATTAGTGTTATCAGTTATTTTTTTGTTGTGTGGTTTATCCTTGGAGGATTTTGTGAGACCTTGAGGGTCTTGGGGTCCCTACTGAGTATCGTTATACTCACCCCTACATGGGATATGCCCACACCTCGTTGTGTTTGGTGCAGACGACGGACAGTTCTGACTGAGGACAATAGTACCAGGAATGGAGGTGGCTCGGAGGTGGGCGTTAGACGAGGTGAACTGCAGAGATAGCCATTCGTGAGTTGTACCTACCCTTCAGGTAGGATCCTTGGTGGGTGATCGCAGGATCTGTTCCAGTTTACTTGTACTTTCAGTTTCTTGTACTTTCTAGTTGGGCTTGTATTCTGGCCCCTTTTACTTACTGTACTCACTCTGTTTACTATTTAGTTTACTTGAGTTTGTATCTTGTTGTGTGCTTTGTTGTGTGTGTTATAGGTTATAAAGGCAATTCCTTCCCAGATTTAGGGAATACGCCTTTGGTGCTAGTCGTCAGCCCCTGGCCTATGGAAGGCGGGCTTGGGGTGGTCACGGCATGGGCCCCGGGGGACGGGTTGTGACAAATTGGTATCAGAGGAGTTGGTTATACCATAGAACATAGGACTTTGATATTTATTTTAATGGCAATAGTGTTTAGTGTAGTGAGGGTGGTTATCAGTTTAGGGAATCCAGTGTTGGTGCGGTGGTCGATGTATCCATAAAACAGGACCCTGACTTCTAATTTCTAACTCAGTGCACGAAAACACTGATTGTGTATGTGTTTCAAGAGTTTTCTTTGTGATATATTTGAGTCAGCTCACCAGGTATAAATTATTGATCATGGAGCACCTATTTCTTTTCAGGATGTCTCCACGAAGACAGCCATCTAGGGTTCCTGATATAGTACGCACTGATAGCCCACCGAGCAACGAGGCCTCGGTGCAGGGCCCTTTTCCAATAGAGGCGTCAGCGGTAACATTACCTGTTGGGCCATCAATGCCACTAGCCCCAGCAGCATATGGTGCACACCATTTGAGCGTGTTTCACAAGTTCCAGCGCCAAAGGCCACCCAGGTTTAGGGGAGAGACGGACCCTCAGGCGACTGAGGATTGGCTGGAGGCCGTGGTGAGAGTCTTCCGACTGGTAGGGACACCAGCCGATCTCATGGTGATCCTTGCCACCAATCTTCTACAATCAGTATTAGGCAGATGGTGGATCTTGATGCTCTAGGCTCACGACAAGGTGACGATTCTCTGGGAAGACTTTGAGAGCCTGTTTTGGGCAGAGTTTGTTTCAGAGAATCTTCGCACAGTGTACATTCAAGAGCTACTTCATCTACAACAGGGCAGCATGATTGTGGCTCAGTACTCAGTAAGGTTCACTGACCTCTCACGCTACTCCATAGATATGGTGTGGGACCCATTCTTCAGGGCCTGAACCTTTAAACAGGGATTCAAGTGGGAGATCAGGGCTTCGATGATCTCACTCAGCATCCCGACGCAGGCGGGGGTGTTAGAGAGAGCCCTTTTAGTGGAGAGTTTCCTTGTTGAGCAGTCACCAGTAGCGAGACCCACTACCAGTCATCACGTAGTGGAGTTTTCTATAGCTAGAAGCAGACAGATGACACAGAGGTCCAAGAGGACCAGACCTACAGGTGGACGAACGTAGGATTCAGGGTCGGTTGTGCAGGGCACCCAAGGTAGAGCCAGTCATGCCAAGAGCGGGAAGTGTTACGCATGCGGCGGGTAGGGTCACATGGCTCGTGAGTGTCTGACCCGCCATACGGATGATCAGAAGACGGTCGAGGGACCTCCCAGTAAGAGACAGAGATTCGACTGAGGTGGTTCACAGGGAGTAGTTGGACGTGGTAGAGGAGCTGGTCGTGCAGCTGGCGGTGGGCGACGATTTGAGATGTTACTACCACCACCACTAGGAGGTCCACCCCGACCTCAGGGAGCAGGTTGACATAGGAGATCCAAGCTCCAAGCAGCTGAGGCCTATGATCACAGCACTCCGGAGATGATACGAGGTACGATCTATGTCTACTCCACCTTAGCAGCAGTACTTATAGACATAGGTGCTAGTCATTCTTTTATTGCTACTACCCTCGTTCGGAGCTCGGAGATTCTGACAGAGCTTTTGGCTCGATCCTTACGGCTAGAGACTCCTACGGGAGCAGATTCGACGATTATGCACTGGTGTCGGCAATGTGAGATTACTCTAGGAGGTGAGAGCTTCCTCTGGGATCTTCTAGTAGCAGCGTCGAGTCCTTACGACGTCATCTTGGGTATGGACTGGTTATCTATAGTCCATGCTCATATTAACTATATTAGGTACAAAGTGTGGTGTGTCCGCACGGATGGGACCAAGTTTACCTTCACCGGTGAGAAGGGAGCCTTTACAGCATAGGATGGACTTACCCGGAGGAGTGTGAAGCCGATCACTCATCAGTTGGCTAGCCTTACCCTTGGAGCAGTTGATGTGGAGAGTCTGATTTATCCTATAGTGGTGGACCAGTACATGGATGTCTTCCCTGATGATGTTCTGGGTCTACCTCCTCACAGATAGGTTTACTTTTACATTGACTTGTACCCCGGGATGACACCGATATTTACACCAACATATCGGATGTCTCCCGTGGAGCTTCGTGAGCTGCGGGTATAGCTAGAGGACTTGCAGGGGAAGGGATTCATTCGGCCTAGTGTTTCTCCTTGGGTAGCCCCGATTTTGTTCTCTAAGAAGGCGAATGGGAGCTTGAGACTTTGTGTTAACTATCGGCCCCTGAACCAGGTGACCATGAAAAACAAGTACCCACTTTTGGGGATTGACGACCTCTTTGATCAACTGAAGGGAGTACGGTGGTTCTCGAAGATAGACCTCAGATCAGGCTATCACCAGCTCAGAGTATGAGATGAGGATGTGTAGAAGACAACTTTCAGATGTCGGTACGACCATTATGAGTTCTTGGTTATGTCATTCGGTGTGACCAATGCTCCAGAAGTGTTCATGGGACTCATGAACAGGATATTTCAGTCATACCTTGATCGCTTTGTAGTATTCTTCATCGAAGACATTCTGATCTACTCGACTACTGAGGAGGAGAATGCCTATCATTTTTAGGTAGTTCTAGACACACTCTGAGAGCACCAGCTTTATGGTAAGCTCTCAAAGTGCTAGTTCTGGATCCGAGAGGTTCACTTTCTGGGAAATGTCATATCGGAGGCTGGAGTTGCAGTTGATCCAGCGAAGATTAAGGCGGTACTTGCTTGGGATCCACCCAGGAGTGTGACGGAGATACATAGTTTCCTGGGTTTGGCTGGATACTATCGGAGATTCGTTCCATATTTCTATAGAGTTGCATCACCTCTATCAGCATTGACGAAGAAGGGGAAACCCTTTGTATAGTCAGATAGATGCCATCAGAGTTTTCAGGAGATGAGGTAGATGCTAACAAGTGCACCCATCTTGAGGCTACCAGAGGAGGGTGTAGGGTACGTAATTTATTGTGACGCATCAGGGACTGGGCTCGGATGTGTCCTGATGTAAGAGCGATCAGTGATCTCATATGGTTCTTGATAGTTGAGACAACATGAGCAGAACTACGCTACCCATGACCTGGAGTTAGCAGCAGTGGTCTTCGCCTTGAAGATGTGGTGACATTACTTGATGGGAGAGCATTTTATAGTGTACTCTGATCACAAGAGTATTAGATATATCTTCTCTCAGAAGGACCTGAACCAGAGACAACGACGTTGGCTTGAGTTCCTCCAGGACTATGACTTTGAGATAGTCTATACTCCTGGGAAGGGGAACGTTGTAGCAGATGCACTCAGCCGGAGATCTGGTATATAGTTGTTAGGTGAGGCGACAGAGCAGTTGGCCTCTTTGAAGATATCCTTCATGGAATGTGATGGAGCAGTTTTCCTTCAGTCTCTTACAGTCACTCCCCCGCTTCTTCAGTGAGTCAGGGAGGCGCAGCGCGGGGACACTGACTAAGAGACTCGACGTGCTCAGATATCCATAGGAAAGACACCTAATGGATTTTCTGAAAGTGGGGAGCACTTCATCCTCTTCATAGGATGTACCATGGTACCATTGTCACTTTGGGAGGAAGTGTTGAGGGATTTACACACATTCCCTCTAGCGGTACATCTAGGGGTGGTGAAGATGTACCAAGATCTCCGACGACAACATTGGTGGTCGGGAATGAAGAAAGCAGTTGCAGAGTTTGTCTCTCGGTGCCTCACTTGTCAGCAAGTGAAGGTGGAGCATCGGGTACCAGTAGGCTTGGATCAGCCTTTGGACATCCCAGAGTGGAAGTGGGATGGGATATCCATGGACTTCGTGACAGGACTTCCACGTACATCCAGGGGTCATGACTCAATTTGGGTGATCGTCGATCGACTCACCAAGTCGGCCCACATCCTACCGATCAAAAATCATGGTTCAGTAGAGAGCTTGGGATGCCTCTATGTGTAGGAGATTGTGCGGCCACATGGAGTACCCTCGATGATTGTCTCTGATCGTGATGCACATTTTACTTCCCGGCTATGGAAGGGGTTATAGGAGGCTTTCGGGATGTAGCTTTGTTTGAGCACCGCCTTCCATCCTCAGACAGATGGTCAGACTGAGTGGACCATTCAGACTCTCAAGGACATGTTGCATGCTTGTGTCCTCTACTTTGGTTGCAGCTGGGAGGATCACTTGCCTTTGGTGAAGTTTGCATACAACAACAACTATCACTCCACCATTGGGATGACACCTTTTGAGGCATTGTACGGGTGACCTTGCAGATCACCTTTGTGTTGGACTGACCCAGGGGAGTCAGCACTCGTGGGACCAGAGATGGTACGAGTTACCACAGAGAAGGTGCAGATTATCCAGGAGTGGATGAAGACTGCACAGAGTAAGTAGAAGTCTTATGCCGATAGGAGATAGAGACCTCTAGAGTTCGAGGATGGTGACCACGTCTTTCTACGGGTCTCACCTAAACGAGGTTTGCGGTGATTTGGCTAAGGTGGAAAGTTATCTTTGAGGTTCATCAGACCTTTTCAGGTCCTCAGTAGAGTTGGCGAGGTGTCTTACTACTTATCTCTTCCACCTCAGTTGCATCGGGTGCACGACGTCTTCTATGTATCCCAGCTGAGGAGATACATGCACGACCCTTCCCACATCATCGACCACGGTGAGCTGGACGTCGATGACAGGGTGACTTTTACAGAGGTTCCAGTGGAGATTGAGGTTCGACAGGATCAGGTCCTTCATGGGAGGTCGATACCTCTAGTGCATGTATGTTGGCGGTAGAGGAACCTCCTGGAAAGCACATGGGAGCGGGAGGCTCATATGCGTGCTCAGTACCCCCACTTGTTCCCTTAGTTTGAGTTATGGCTTATGGGGACGTAAAGCCCTGAGGTGGGTAGAATGTAAAGACCCAGAATTTCCATGTATTTTTTTTAATATATGGGAATTTTACGAGTCTGTGAAAATTGACGGCGCGTGATTCTGAGGCCCGGTGTGCCCAGAATGAATTTCTGAACTTTTTTTCGGGTACGTTCAATAAACGTGCGAGCGGGTTTTTGTAACTTTTGAACCGGTGCTCAGAATTGAAATCTAAGGGAACCGTTGAAATCGCAGCGCCAATATTCGCTTAAGAAAACTTTCACCTCGATGATAGTTGGTCGAGGGTGAAAGTTAATTTTTGGGTTTTTGTGAAAGAATAAAATAAAATAAAATTGTGTAACATTTTATTTTATTTTTCTTTGAAACTCCCATGTGAATGTTGAAAGGTGGGGACCACCTGAACTAAAACCTCTCAACATAGGTTATAGTGGTGGGTACCACCCGAGCCTAACCTCCCATGTGGGTTATGGTGGTGGGGACCACCCGAGACTTAAACCCCCTTGAACTCCCCTCTTAATGGGGAGAAACCTCTTGAGTTTCCCCACTTTAATGGTGCCACCCCCTTTAATTAATTTTATCAACTCAATTAATTAATTAAACCAATTTTAAAATTATTCCAACAACTTAATAGATAACATAATCTATTATTTGGGCTACCACTTCATTTTGGTGGAATTGGGAGGAAGGAGCCTTAGGAGAAAGCTCTCCAATGAAGAACGCCAACGAAGAACGCCGACTTCGACTCCGACTTCTTCCTTGGGACATTTTTTGACACGGAACGTCTTCAACGTCAATTAACCGATGATAGAGGAAACATCGATGTCACCAACATCCGTCTATTCCCAATTACATCATCTCCTTCCCCATGGACAATCTTCAACGAATCAAACGAACGAGGTAGGGGTTGTTATTGAATTCTTGTAATTTCTTGATTAAATTCCTCGTTCTTGGAAATCATGGAAAATGTGGATCATCCAAAATGATTTGATCCGTGATTCATATGAAATTTTTGAATTTGACGTTCTTGATTCAAGGTTTTTGTTGAGCCACTTTCTACCACTCTAACGCGGAGGGTGCGAGCCAAACAAACATAGCCCAACCCCTCCGTCGTTCTTCTTTTGGTGTGTTCTTCGTGTTGGTGACGGAGACCAGTGTCGGAGTTTGGCACCAGTGGAACTAGAGAATGGTGATAGACACCACCTCCAGCCATGACTAAAGTGATGGCGCAACGGTGCCACCCCGCGGCTGGCCGCGTCACCCCACGGCCTCGCCGCCCTGCGGCCCTCCACGACCCCCTCGTGGCCTATGCGCCCCTCACGGCCTCTAAGCCCCCCTGAGGCCCCTTGCAGCCCTTGCAACCACCACGTCGCTGCCAGGTCAGGCCGGCCAGCGTGGGCCAGGCTGGGTCAGTCTGACCGAGTCGGACCGGACCCGGACCCACTTCGACCTATTTACGCATTTTCAGCCATATCTTTGGCACCGGGTGTCCGTTTGATGAACCGTCAGTGGCAATAGAAACCTTGGAGAGATATGGTCCCTTTGGTATACCCCACTTGAGATTTGGACAAATTTGGGATATGGTTGGGTTGGATCAAGCACGAATCCAATCGGTCCCTCAGGACTAAAAGGCTAATAACTTACAGACCGGGCGTTTGATTGATGCGTCGTTTGTTGCGTTGAGACCCCTATGGTGTGTTAGTCCTTTGGAATACTTCTTAGTGGGACTTAGTGGTAGTTGGAGTATCAACTAGTGGCTTGAGGAGCGGACCCTCCCAGAGACGAGCAAGCCTAGTGCGGGAACCCAGTAGCTGGCTGTGACTTGAGGAAGAGATCCTTCATGGGTCTGTGATTGAGGCTCCCACATGAAACCGCTCTAGGATTCCATGTGGGACTACCTGAGCGATCCTGTGTGGGTCATCACCTAGCGATCCTGTGTGGGTCAGCACCTAGTGATCTTGTGTGGGTCAGCACCGAGCGATCCTGTGTGGGTCAGCACCGAGCAATCCTGTGTGGGTCAGCACCTTACGATCCTATGTGGGTCAGTACCTAGAGATCCTATGTGGGTCTGATAATGATTAGAGATCCTTCGTGGGTCTGCCTCTTAACAGAATAAGATGATTCAGTAGTTACATTTAATCATCTCTACTACTTTACCTAAGTTATACCTGGTGTGAGATGAGTCTGTACCTGTGTGGTACTTTCCTTCGTGGTAATACCTTGGTGGTATTCTTTTGTGTGGCGTACCTATGTGTTACTTGCCTTCGCAGTATTTCTTCATTTTTGGAACAATTGAGCTTGGGGCTTTGGAGTTGGACTCTGTGTTTTCCTCATGATTGAGATGGTTTTACTTGATAACTTAGGTATATGTATGGGCATATACCTAAGTAGGGTTATCAGTTGTTTCCTTATTGTGAGGTTTATCCTTGGAGGATTTTTTGAGACCTTGAGGGTCTCGGGGTCCCTACTAAGTATCATTATACTCACCCTTGCATGGGCTATGCCTACACCTTATTGTGTTTGGTGCAGACGACGAACAATGCTGACTGAGGACGAGAGTACCAGGACTGGAGGTGGACGTTAGACGAGGCGAACCGCAGAGACGGCCGTTTGTGAGTTGTACTTACCCTTCAGGTAGGATCCTTGGCAGGTGATCGCAGGAGTTGTTCCAGTGTACTTGTACTTTCAGTTTCTTGTACTTTCCAGTTGGGCTTGTATTCTGACCCCTTTTACTTACTGTACTCACTATGTTTACTATTTAGTTTACTTGAGTTCGTATCTTGATGTGTGCTTGGTTGTGTGTGTTACAGGTTATAAAGGCAATGCCTTCCCAGATTTAGGGAATACGCCTTCGGTGCTAGTCGCCATCCCCTGGCCTATGGAAGGCGGGCTTGGGGTAGTCATGACACGGGCCTTGGGGGACGATTCGTGACAATAAATATTGTAGGCATCGAATATCTTAGCCTTACTTAGAGGACCTCGAGCCAAAAACTTCAAATCATTTAATATTTCAGCATGATTATCAACATTAATTATCTAGACAGAAAGATATAATATGTTACTTTTAAGATAGATAAAATAATTACACATCAATAATATTAATATGAGTATATACTTACACAATGGCTCTAGATGAGGTTTTGAGTTGCAAGTTTTCACCTGACTTACGTGATTCGATTTTGGATGTTTGAGAGGGTATAACCTTGGCCATCGGTACCGGTCCATCTTTGTACGGGATTACTTGTCGTCCAGTATTGGAATGGTGGAAACTGGTCTTAATGTTGATTTTGCTGGGGAGGGGCCTTTTTTTGTTGTATGATCTAGTTTTTTTTTAACTTTGGACCGTTGGGGCATGGTTTAATATCTTTTGTCATTGAAGTCATGTTTCTTGGTTTCTAAATTTTTCCTTAAAAGTGTTTCTTTAATAAAAGAATAATTTTTAGTCAGGGTATATACTAACATGATGGGAAAACCATTTGATAGTCTCCTTATTAACTGTGTTTGTTAATTACAGCTCATTTCGAGCTCAACCCCTTAGTCATATCTTTTTTTCAATTGAAATTCTTCAATAAATGGATCCGTAATAAGACTATTTAGTAACACATATCTATGAGCTTTTAGCAACTCTAATTCAGTCAGTGTAAAATTTGACCCATTTCTAATTGGTCATCCAATAGTTGGAAATGTCGATGATTGGTTTTCAGAATGTGAATTAGTGGATATGTCATCAACATGTCAAACATGATTGAATCTAATATTAATCCCATCCAAATACCTATAATAGAAGGTCAACCACTCTTAGACTATGTAAATTTCAGCAATAGAGCCTTTTGGTTGAGCTTTATTCCTCACATATTATTTCAAATGAACTAAGTGCCTCTCAGTTGGATACATCCATCGATAATGTACCGGTCCATCAAGTTTAGTTTCTTTAACCAAATGAATAGTCAAATAAATCATCACAGTGAATAATGAAGGGGGAAATAAGATCTCCAAATGACTGAGTGTTAAAATAATTCTTTCTTGAAGTTTATCAAGATCAGTTGGATTTAGAGTTTTTCCACAAAGCTCTCTAAAAAAGGTACAAAACTCGATTAGAACCGCAATAACTTTTTCAAGTAATGTATTACACAATGCCAATGATAATAAATACTCCATCAGAATATGTGAGTCATGACTTTTCAATCTATTATCTTTTGATGTTTTAAGTCAACACACCTTGATATGTTACTTGAATATTCATCTGGTACTTTTACATTCTTTAAATTTTGAAGGAATACGTCTTTCTCATGATTTTTCATTGTAAAAATAGTCAAAGGATACTTCCCATTCTCATTTTCCTGTAAACGATGATTTATATTCATTGACTCCAAATCCTTATGAGCATTAAGTTGGTATTTTGATTTACCCTGCTCATTAAGCAATGTAAAAATTACATTATCACAGATGTTCTTCTCAATATGCATTACGTTAAGATTATGACATGACAAATTAAACTCCCAATAAGGAAATTTTAAAAATATATTATTTTTCTTCCATTGTTGTGTTCCAGCTGCTTCGAATATTGTTCCTCATACCCCTTCCCCCCTTCTTTAAACTAATTACATTTTCCAAATTCTTCAGTGGCATTTATTAATTGTCCTAATATTTCTGAACTAGATAATACCTTTGGTGGATTTCTCAATTCAATATCTCCATTTAATTGTGTCTTGTTAAACCTGAAATTATAAGAAACATCAAGAAATCGACGATGAAACATAAAACATCACTTTCTACTATGAGGTAATCATTTAGGTTCAAAATAAAAATTACAATCTAGAAAAGTCAAACCAATATGAATGTTCCAATCGGATAAATTTCATAATCCAGTAAAGTCGATAATTTTCCACATTAAAACAATGTGCATTTTGAATAGTTTTCTCATTGAATAATCATATGTTTCCATGCCATCGTCCCATAATTCTTTTAATTCTTTGACTAGAGGTTGACACTACTGGAAATTTAGGCTATATCCACGGTTTCAAACTGTGGCTATAAGCCCAAAAACCGTGGCTATAGGTTATAGCCACGGTTCAATGAACCGTGGCTGGTATTGGTGTGGCTATAGGCCAACTCCTATATCCATAGTTTCAAACTGTGGCTAAAGCATTATAGCCACGGTTTCAAACTGTGGCAGAAGGTAAAACACAAACAAGCCTTATAGTCACGGTTAGAAACTGTGGCTATAGATCAAAGTTCAATAAAAAAACACAGCAGGCCTTCCAGTCCCCCTTGCCCCCTACTAGTCCCCCTGTCAGTCCCCCCTGCCCCCTACCACCCCCTTCCAGTCCCCCCTACCCCCTGCTAGTCCCCCTTCCCCCTGCTAGTCCCCCCTGCCACCCCCCTGCCAGTCCCCCCTACCACCCCCCTGCCAGTCCCCCCTGCCCCCTGCCAGTCCCCCCCTGCCCCCTGCCACCCCCTGATAGTCCCCCCTGCCCCTTGATAGTCCCCCCCTGCTACCCCCTTCCAGTCACCCCTGCTAGTCCCCCTTCCACCCCCCCCCCCCCCCCTGCCCCCTGCCAGTCCCCCCTGCCCCCTGCTAGTCCCCCTGCCCCCTGCTAGTCCCCCCCTGCCAGTCCCCCCCTGCACCCTGCTAAGCCCCCTGCTAGTCCCCCTGCCCCCTGCTAGTCCCCCTACTAGTCCCCCCTACCCCCTGTCACCCCTTGCCAGTCCCCCCTGCCCCCTGCTAGTCCCCCTACCTGGACACCCCCTGCTGTACATATGTTGGACTTTTTTAAAGTAGAAACACATCAGAATCCTTTCAGAGTATTGGAAGGTTTTCTTAGGTGGGTCAAATAGACTATGGATGAGCAACACTTGGTTTTTGGAATGGTGAATAAAGGCTATAGTTGGGATGCCATTACAGTTGGGCTATCTATGCTGAAACTGTTTGGTTTTACACGGGATGTTGGTGGATTAAAGTACATAAAGGTTCAAGAAGCACTGCACCGGAAGGAGCTCCTACATGTTCCAGATAATGCTATTATGGAGGGATAGAAGGATATTGTAGTTATATCCAATAACCGTCTTAAAAATGAAATGAGACAATATGATGTTTGGAATGAAGAGTGAAAACCAATGTTTCCCATGGTTATAGGTGTTGGATTTATCACTGCTCTTGGTATCAACGACGATGGAAAGCCTAACCTTGTCCATTTATTACTTTTAGAGGCAAATAACAAATAATAATTGGTTTCTAGTGCCACTAGTACTTCAAATATGTTGACTGTAATAGAAAAGAAACATGTTGTCCATGCTCTCCTAGTCAGGAAATTAATTCAATGGTGGTGGTGACGACGATGCTGGTGATGGCAGAAACAATGGTTTACTTGATGAAGATGAAGTTTTCTCATGAGTTGAGACTCTTTGAAGCATGTGCAATCAACCAGGAAACAATTTTTGTTAGCGGTTTCTGGATATTCACCTTGAGGACAAGGTGGGTTTTTGTAAGGGTGGAAATGCTATAAGTGTGGATGTGTGGTTGTCAGTTGTGCTTGGCGGGGATGTCCTTATGTGGGTGTGGATGGTGGGATGTCCTAAGGGAAACATTGTCTTTTACTTTTATTAGTTACTAGGGGTTGGTAATAGTAGGTAGGGGTGGATGGTTGTTGGGTTGGGGTATTAAATAACAGCGTGGCTAGGAGCTGATCCTTGGGAGGTTTGGGAGGCCCTTTGAGAAGTGGTCTTTCTAGGAGAAGTTCTTCTCTTCCCTCTTCATTTTCTTTTTCATTTTTTTCTTCTTAGTTTGTTGTTAACTCTATTCCAATTACTTATACTATATATAACAACTTCTTCCATATTTTTGTTCTCTTCTTCCTACCTAATTAGTACCATTGTTAGGCAAGAGTCCTAACACTATTCAAAAGGTGTATTTTTATCACTCATTTAAGTAATATTATCTAGAAAGATATATGTAACTATTTTTTTAGAATCAGAATGTACTTTTCATTAAGTGTTGTGAAATGTAGCTGAGGATAGTTTAGTTCGCTCATTTGTCTAATGTTTTCAGAAGTGGACTGAACATCGAACTAGCTAAAGCACTCGTTAAAGATTCAATTATCAAAACATGGTTATACCGGTTATTATTAAAATAATAAATTTTTAAAAATATATATCATTAAAATTTAAACAATTTATTTTCATTATTGGATTCGGTTTTCCACATCGGACATGAGTGTTTTGTCATCTTTATATTTCCCTATAAATAAGCTCCAAGGCCTCTCTTAAGAGGTATCTTGGGTACTGGTTCACCTCTCTTATCATTCTACATGGTATCAAATGGGGTTTGATAAAATAACCCTTAGCAAGCCAGGTTCCCTGATCTCACATGATAAATGATCAGTGGGAGAAATAGGGGAAAACTAGGAAGTTTTTTAAGTTGTGCGAGAGTGGGTCTCAGATGGCTTACTACATAGGTCCAGTCCGTATGATGTTTAGAGCTACATTTTTATCATCTTACATGTTGTGATTTAACCCATTATTAAAGATTTATTTTTCCATGTTTATCCTATGATGGAAGTAATAATGTTTTATGTTGTTCTTGTATAAAATATACCTATGCAGGTCTAACTCATATGCAGGGAGGGATCATTTTCATGTTGATTGTTGTAAATGGACCCAAGATTGGAGATCCAATCAGACCCAAATATCCTATAATGAAATAAATATAGCCACATGAAGTTCTTGAATGGGAAACTATCTATACAAGTCTTCACCATACATAGAGAGGGGCATTGTTCCCATTAATTATTATAGTTGGACACGAGATTGGAGATTTGGGTGTCACTCTATATCCTGTGATAACATAAATAAATCCACATATAGTTCTTGAATGGGAAACTATCTATGTAGGTTTGACCCATATGTAGAGGGGGATATTGTTCCTATTGATTTTTGCAGCTGGACCAAGGATGGGAGCTTCATGCATCACTACATATCGTGTGATGACTAGAATCAAACCACACATAGTTCTTCAAAAACCATGTAGTTTAATTTCATGCATAAAGGATATAGGTTTCGTAGCATGAAAATGAAATATTGTGGCTGGACCCAAGACAATAGATATGGGTGTCACTATGTATCATGTCATGGGAGAATTAAACCTACATGTAGTTCATGAACGGGTTGTTACCTATATAGGTCTGGCCCAAATCTAGAGTTTTCCACAGATAGATATTTGTAGTGATGGAAACTGGACTTCAATGGGAAAAACTAGCTCAGTTTTGTGTACGGTGTCTCTTGGGTAGTAGTTCACATGGTGGTATGGTAGGACCATAAATCATGTAGGAGCTTGTCTGTCTAGGACTTATTCTATTTTTCAACCATCTTCTACTACTTATTCGATAGAGACTTATTGGAGGTCCAAATCACGGCATTACTGCGGCGTGACCATGGCGTGACCGCGGCGTGACCGCAGCGTGTTGGCCCGGTCCAACGACATCCGCAGGGCAGCATCTTCCACTTAGTTTCAAATAGGATGATATGGATGGAATGAGAGTATGTTTTCTCAGAATATTTAAATAAATGAATGCTAATATGTGATGACTAGAGGATTGGATGACCCCTGATATACCTAATTCGGTGAGGGCTCGAATGCAGGTGGAAGGGGGCTGGTTGCAGGTACTGGGGGGATGGTGCGGGCTAATTCGAAGGTGGCAGGGGGGCTGTTGCGGGCTGGAATGTTGGTGGCAGCGGGCTGAAATGAAGGTGGAAGGGGGTTGGTGTGGGATGGATGTGGCTGGAGCAGGGCCAAATCACGGCATTACCGCGGTGTGATCGCGGCGTGACCGCAGCATGTTGGCCCGGTCCAGTGACATCCATGAGGAAGCATCTTCCACTTAGTTTAAAATAGGATGATATGGATGGCATGATAGGATGTTTTCTCAGAAGATTTAAAGAAATGAATGCTAATCTGTGATGACTAGAGGATTGGATGACCCCTAATATACCTAATTCGGTGAGGTTTGGAGATCTAGCAATGTGTAGGAATACCTAGAGGAATACCCCATGGGATCAGGAAAATCACAGGTTACATAACATGTAATCTGACATTACTGGTACTGTGGGACCCCTGGGCTGTGGAACTGGGCTTTTGGTTGGATTTAAATATCACATGCCATGTGACATGGTCACACAACATGGGACCCATCTTAAAATTCTAACAGCACTTAAAGAGTGTCTTGGTTCAAACAATTGTTTTAATAAAAAGAGGAAAACCCCCTACAGGGATATAAAAAGGGTCAAGTACGATGTGTGCTTTATGACTAACAACGACATCAAGTATAAGGAAAACATAAATGCAATAATGTTAAGTAAGGTATACCACTGTGAGTTTTCGCAGACAGCGCACCTCCGTTAGAGGGGTTTCATTACAAAACCGTGACTTATTTATCAAACAAAACAATTATCTTAACTAACACTTATTCAAGAATTTCAATTTAATATAAACATGCAAAATTAAGAAGGCAACTAAATTAAATTTAAAACATTCTTAAATTAAATAGGCTAGAAGAGGGACACCTCAACCTCAAGGCACGTTTGCTTTTGACGACGAAAACTCGAATCTTCCTTTTTTCCGCTTGCACGCATATGCAACTTAACATATATATAAGGACACCTAGCCCCTATGTACATATTTTCATGGCCAAATATGCACAAGGGGGTCCTTAGATATATGTTTATACTTTCATATACCCCTTTACACTTACACGCGTATGCATTTTTCATATCTATATATAAGCACACCTAGCCCCAATATATATATTCATACTTCCATGAGTGAATATATATAAAGGGGGAACTTATATATGCATATGCCTACCTATGCATACACATGTAAGCCTTCGTCAACGGCGACTCGAATCCACCTCAATGAAATCCAAAACACACAACAAAAATATAAGGAACCCAAAAATAAAAAAAGCCCTAATTAAAATTGGGCCAAAGAATAACCTTCAATTACAAGACATACCTGACTATAGAGACTTTGATAGAGCTTCCCAAGCAGGATTTTCAGCATGAAAAAATAATAGGGACCATCCTCAATCTGGAACATTCCTAAAACCGATGAAGAGTGTAGCCCTTAACTCCTACAATACCATAAACTACTTAATAACTAGACAATTCATAACTAAATATTAGAATAATACATGAATGATTGAAGAACGGGACAGAAAAAAAAGAGGCATAAACACTTACATAACACTGTTTGGTTCCAAGTTTAGAAGTAAAGAAAATAGATGACACGAGAACTCATCCATCCATTCAGAAAATTGTATCATTGGCATGAATGATAAACCATCATTGTCATCTTCTAGGGCAGCTATCTGTAACAATGCTCAAATGAAACAGAAGTTTTCTTCTCCATGTAAAAGCACATATATCATCTTTTGTTTATGAAAGCTAGTTCTTACATTAGAAAATATGGAACCAATAAATTTCATGGTTGCCAATGTTTACTCATATCACCACCCACTTCTATTTTGTTTATCCACTAATGAAATGATACATTCTATCCCTTTTAAATTCAGTAATTCTTGGCTCCATTTTAAGGAATGCAGTGAAATTGTACAATAGAAATGGATGAGGAGATTTGAAGGAAATGATTTCCAAAGGCTCATGTTAAAGCTTAAAGCTACTAAATATTCTATCAAAGGATAGACCAGGGATAAATTCACCAAATTGAATGAGTAAATAAAGTAGTTTGTGGATGATATTTTGAAATGTCAAAACAGTTCTTCTAACCTTGATACCCCCTCATCTGAGGAATTTCTACTGAAATTTGAGATTAATGAGATCATTCTTACACATAAGAGGATTCTTATAAAGTATATTCATTTAATATGGTTCAAATAGGGTGATAGAAACACTTGATTTTTTCACATCATGAATAAGAAAATAAGGAATATAAAAAAGTTCACCATCATTAAGGTGAATAGAGAGACTCTTAATAATTAGGGGAGTATATCCAATGCCTTGTTCAGTCACTTTGAACCTTTATTTAATATTGCAAGTCTTGAGTAAGAATTCCTTTCTCATTTCCTTACCTACTAAGGATGAAATTAAATAGGTACTTTTATCTCATAATAAGGATAGTGCAGCTGAACTGGATAGATTCTCTAATCACTTCTTAATTCAATTTTGGGATGTGACTCATTTGGAACTTGTAAAGGTTGTTCAATAATTTTTTAGACTAGAATTTCTTCCTTTAGGTAACAACTCTCAATTAATAACCATCATTCCAAAGGTTGAACAATACCTTGATGTTGGAGACTATAAGCCTATCATTGTGAAAAATAATCTTCATAAGCTCATCAGTAAGGTGACTATTATAAGTTTGGGGGATATTGTAAGTTCCATTGTTTCTCTAAATTAGTCGGTGCTTATACATAGAAGTGAAGGATTATTTATATACTAACTCTGAATGTGTGAATATATTATAGAGGAGATCCAAGCCTAGAAATATTGATTTAAATATTGACATCTCTAAAGATTTTGACACTCTTAGCTAGGATTTCACTTTTTAAGTACTTGACAGTTTTGGTTTCTCAACCATATTTATTAAGCTTATTCAAGACCTTATATACAAATCAATACTCTCTTTCATTATTAGTGGGTCTCACAAAAGATACTTCAGTCATACCCAATGGGTGAGATAGGGGGATCCTCCCTCAACTTTTTTATTTGGAATTATCAGGGATTAACATATAAAATGCCTCCTAAAAGCTACAAATTATGGGGATTTATCACCAGTTAAGGCCACTAGAAAGATAAGAGCACCCACCCACTTGTTTTATGTTGATGAAATTCTCATTTTTTGTCAAAATGATGACCGATCACTTTCTTTCATCAAGGGGATTTTCGAGCATTATGAATCTGTCTCAAGACAAGCCATTAGTTGGAGGAAATCTAAGATTTATTGCAGCAAGGACATGCATGTTTCTAGGAGGAATCAAATTGCTAAATTATTTGGAGTTATAGATGGAAAAATTCTTTTCACCTGGCTAGCTTAACAAGTTTAGAAAGAACTTCATCTTGTCATCAACATTTATTTTAATATGGATGATATGAAAAAACATTATTCCTATGGATGATCAAATTTATTTATTTGATCTTCATATTACCTCAATTTTCTTGATCTATATGAATCCCCAAGATGATTTTCATCATTTCTTTCTAAAATGTCACATATGAAATTATGATGTCCCAAGAATGCATGAATTTAATAAGATGAAGTCTAGTGAATTGCAATGTTCTTCGCCACCATATGTTCCACCAAACATCATCTACCTGTCCATCAATTGTCCCATTCTCACCTAAAACTCAAAAAGGTAATTAACCTAAATCTAGGAGGAGAGGGGGGAGGTGAAAGATATGAAAAGAACACATTTTTCATGCATCATCATGTGTTAAAATCAAATATATGACATCCCATTTAAATTGAGTTTGGTAAAACTTATTGAAAAGTAATTCCAACACTTATCACCTATGATACATGCTTCTGTATAAGTATTTCTAGATTACTTACTGAAAAATATTTTTGCATCACTTATTTAAGGCTCTGTTTGAGAACAAATCTGAAATTGTTTACAACACTTATTTCTTATGATTAACAGTTTGAGAAATTGAACAAACACCGGTTATTTTTTCACTCTATCACTCAGCCTTAATTAAGTGTACAAGATGTACCCTTCTCGTGATTAACACACCATATAGAAGGGATGATGATGATACCCACCAAACAGTTGACTAAAATTCAAGGGTAGGGTTAAGTGATACTTGAATATATTTATTTACCCTAAACCCCACCCCAAAGAATCATACATTGGGTTGGATTTATTCCTTTATGGTGTAGTGACCGCGGCGTGACCACGGCGTGTTGGCCTGGTCCAGCAACATCCGCGGGGCAGCATCTTCTGGCCAGGAGCGAAGGGAGCGGGAGGAGGCTGGAATGCTGGTGGAAGGGGGATGGTTGCAGGTGTTGGGGGGATGGTGTAGGCTGATTCGAAGGTGGCAGGGGGGGCTGTTGTGGGCTGGAATGCTGGTGGCAGCGGGCTGAAATGAAGGTGGAAGGGGGCTGGTGTGGATGGATGTGGCTGGAGTAAGGCCAAATCACGGCATTACCGTGGCGTGACCGCAGCGTTAAAGCCATACCAATAACAACTAGTGGTATCATACAAAATATAATTTGTTGCAATTAATATCAAGCCATGATTTAGTGAAAGCAATTTGTTGTAAATATGAGGGCATATTTGGAGAAACCTAATCATGAAGAAATGGGGGAGTTAGAGGTGGATTGTAATGGTTATTCAACCTTATCTAAGATTAAAGAAACCTATAGAGACTAACTACACCCCCCCTGCCTCACCCCCCTTGCCCCACCGCCCCACCCCCTCCCCCCTGCCCTGCAGACCTCCCCACTCCACCCTGCCCCTCCACCCACCCCCCACCCCCTCCCCCTCCCCCGTGCCCCTGCCCTGCAGACCTCCACCCTGCCCCCTGCCCTGCAGACCTCCACCCTGCCCCCTCTACCCTGCCCCCTGCCCCCTCCGCCCGCCCCCCTGCCCCCGCCCCTTGCCCCCCCCCCCCCCCCGCCCCCGGCCCCCTGCCCCCCGCCCCCTTCCCCCTGCCCCCTGCCCTCTGCCCCCTACCCCCCTGCCCGGCAGACCTGCAGACCTGCCCCCTGCCCCCTGCCCCCCTGCTCCATGATTTGGCAGTTTTCCATGGATTTCCTTATTCCTCCCTAGAATCAACCACAAGAGGCATGCTCATGTCCTTCCCACCTTGTTCCTACTTATCTTAAGGATTTATATCCTTCTCATCCCATTCATGTACAACAGGAATAGAGATTTTATCAGCTGGCATTAAAATTCTTCTGACCTTGCCCTTCTCCTTTTGAGCCTCCTTGAGAATTTTATCGGGGATAATCAGTGAGTCTACCCCTGGTACCAAGTCATGACTTTCCACATTCTTGGTAGTGTTGAAACTCATTGTTTCCTTTAATTCATGTTTTGAAGCAACAGATGCGTCGGTGCCTAGCACAACTTTCTCCTGTATAGCAATAGGAACAATATATTTAGCATCCAACTTGAAGTTACTTATAACCTTCTCTCGAGTTTTTTTAGTGTCCACCAGAAAGCTTTCCCTATTGTAAAAAACACTTATGAATCTAACATAGAGAAGAAATTTCCTCCCACTGGTGTCATCTCTAACTTAGGGTTACCACCAAACCCTTTACCACTACTTAGATTAGCCTCATCAATTGGAATAGACAAAGTTGCTTGACTTGCTTTCTTTTTCCTTATATCCATCTTAGCACTCAAAAAATAAGTAGATTTATATTTCCCTTTAGAAGAAGATTCCTGAAAATCATCCAAAATAGAAGTTTCTGCACCAGCCAAGGTTGACTGCTTCACCCACTTACCTATTTTCTTACCATCCACCGGTGTTAGTACATCAGAGTTTCCAAGACTAGGTTCCACTACCTCATTGGGAACTTTCCCTGTATCTAGCTCAGTTCCCAGTGAGCACATGTTGAAACATGAACCTATTCTGTATCCATGGGGGAAGCATATTCATCTTTACCTCTAATTGAAACACCATTTTTCTTCTGTTTCCTCTGTACTGAGGAATAAACACCAACCATAGTAGTGTTCTTATTACCTTTACTATCTCCAGAATTCATAAAATCTTCCTCTTGGAGATCCGTTGTATCCACCTCAGTTTCATTATCTGAGAACCATGGATCTTGAGTCCTAAGCTCTCCAACATATTGGGTAGTATCATTACATGATTTGCTCTTTGAAATATGATCCTCCTGACCAACCTCAACTGATTTAACTGTAGTTTACTTATCCATAAAAATTTGCGTTGGTTGATTAATAACCACCGTAGCAGGAAAGGAGATTCCAAAACCTTTACCCTGTTTGTCTCCCCACATAACATTCCCAACCTAATGAATTTCAAGCTCCTTATCTAGGATTGCCCCATCCTTGGAAGCAACATCATTCATAGGTAGTTTAAAATTACATTGATAAATCAGATGACTAATCTTCTTGTAATTGAAAAATCTTATATTTCTACAACACTTCTCACTCTAGTGCCCAATACAGTTACACTTACTAAACAATTCAGGTAACCTTTCAAACTCAGACGATAATTCAAGCTTATAACCATTAACAACAAGGAAAATAGTTTCAATGAGAGGCAAACATAAATCAACCTCAACAGAAAATCTTACAAAATGACCATATCAAGCACGCTTAGTCTCCCCATTGAATTTGATAGGAATTCCCACAACTGGTTCATTACCCCAAAGTATTTGAGAATTCCAAAAAAACAACTTAAGCCCTGAAAGCGAATCTGAGTTTGAATAATTAAATTCTTAACTGAAGCTAGATCAAAGAGAGGATCCCAATCTTGAAACCTCAAGATTCCAGGTTTGAGGGAGACAAAACTGAAGCCTCGTGTTCTTGATTTTAATTCATCCTATGGGGAGAAGAGGAAAAAATCCCCTACCAATCGACACCATGCGCCATCCACTGAAGCCCCAAATTTGATGGAACCGCTTTTGGAGATCTTCAATTTTCCATGGGTTATTATTCTACTGCAACATTAAACATCCACGAATTAAATGCTGCATTCTTCTAAAAGCTCTTCAAGAATTTTAGTGTTCGGCTCAATAAAATCTAAAGTACCATTTCTCATAATTCTTTTATTTTATGAATTAGAACTAGCTCTAAGGATAAAAAATATCTATCTGAGCGTAAGAGAGATGGTTATCCTTCAAATCGCCTCGAACATTCACATTGCAGGGATCCTTCACATCATGATTCACTGGACTATCTTCATCCAAACCCAAAGGCACTTGAATCATGCCATGTCCAGCAGCAACCTTCCTCAAAATATCTAATGAAATCCTCCTCTGTATTGAAGTAGCACTCCAACGGGAAAGCCATCAATCGAGGGCATGGGTGAGCATGGCGAGCGATAGTGCGGGTGAGCGCGGGGAGAGCATGGGCATGCATGGGGTGTGGCATGCACGAGGAATAGGAAGTGGGCATTGGTGAGGGAAACATAGGTACCTGATGGGCCCACTGGGGGTGTCACGAACCGAATCTGGTCGCCTTCAAAATCGGCACCCGATCCGGTCCATGGCAAGACCCGAAGGGCGTTCCCGATCTCCACGGGCTGGCACAAGTGCCTGGGTATCATAAAATGATAATTGGGAACGATTTACCCGAGTTTATAACTTAAAACGACAAAAGAGTCCAATAAAACAAATTTGGATTTTTCAACTAAAACCGTCTTTTACAAAATTTCAGAACTGTAATACATAAGTTAAAACTATGTTTAAAGACCATTTAAATGGTACATAACCAAATAAGGACAGCCCAAGAACCTCCACAAGGAAAGAGGCACCTCCCTCATGCTATCTCCACGACACTGCATCCCAATGGACAACTAAAAACCTGAATCAATGGCATAAATCTTGTACCCAAACCTGTGACATAAAATAAGCAAATCTACTTACTCCCAAAGGTGTAAGTAGGGTGTGAGAGAAATCCCAGTAGGATACCACCACTAATAGATTCCATGTGATAAACATTTAATGGCGAAAAGCATGCAAGTTTTCAAAGACATGAGATGCTAGTTAAAATTTCTAAAAGATGCAACATTAAATAAAAACAGTTTTCAGGTGGGCTAATTTAAAGAATAAAAACATTTAAAATAAATACCATAGCTACTGAATTTTCCAGCCTCTCATACCGTATACCAACGGTAAGAACAAAGTATCCAGTGAGCACAATCAATGGGAAATAACCCCTAGGCACTAGCTAGCTGTGGGTCCCAGGTACCTCGTATCTCGGTGAGAGTAACCATCACAAATATCCATTCTCGTGCACGAGCCACTAGTAGGGAACATACCCATAACCTAGTGGTCCCCAATCATCATCATCATAGTTTAGTTAGAGTTGTAAGCGTCAATCTTGCTAAGTGAAACTGAGGCCAAACCCCACGGATTCACTAGCATACTAGTACACGTCCACCCACCTAGATACCCGGGTTTTCCCTTTGTGCTCAAACAAGTTCAGCAATTCAAGAAGTATAGTTCTCACATGAAAATATCACTTACACATCACAAATTAACCAAACAGCCCCATGTACATCACGCAAGTCAAAAATTCCACTTTTCATTCAAATGCATTTTGAAATCAAACTCACTCCAAATTGCCTACAACACTTTTCACATTTCTTTAACACTTCCACAAATCTATTAAACAATTTTATAAAACCATTACAAGATATTCAACTCACATAACAGCCCACACACATGTCACACAATACCCTTCTCACCTTCACAATTCATTTTATAAATAAACTCACATGAAATATCTCACACCCGTGTTTCGCACACAAAACACAATTTAGTAAAACATTTCGACAATTTATAAAAAAATTCTAAAAATGTTTAACATCTCAAATCACCACTTTACCATTCAAAAACCCACATTAGGTGAACACACTCACCCAAACAGTACATATACACCCTTTCCCAACTTTGTTTAACCAAATAAAACATTTGCAATTTTTATAAAACAAACCCAAGAGGTATAACCATTGTTTGCACACTAAACCCATTTCCAAAACCCTCATTTAAAAGCAAAATCATACCAATACCAATCCAAACCAGAATCTTTCAGCCCTAAAACAATTATTAAACCACCCCCAAATGTTATAAAAATACATCAAATAATACCACAAAGATACACATGAAAAACACACGTTTTCATAAATCACCTTCAAGAAGTACAACAGGTTTTTACACCTTAAACTCATTAAAAAAAACCTACTTTCAAGGCCAACATGACAATAAGGAATTAACAAACCAGAATTGGCACCCCCTTTCAAGACTAATAAATCACTTTCATATGTTATAAACTAAACTCAAACATTACCCCAAGAGTCACACATGAAAAGTACCCAATTTCAAGCTATAATGCAACTAAAAATTAAATGTTTAACCAAATCCATAAAAACTGTTTTCACAGCACATAAAACAGATTATAAACATGCTAAATTAATAATCCATGCAAGCTAACTCATCAAAAATGGCTACACATGGAATCACCTACCCTTTTGAGTCGAAACCCCCAAAACTTGGTGCGAAACCTTAAGCGCACCACCGTTGCACCAAAAGGAATATAAATCCAGACCTAAACCACAATAATTTACCCAAAAGTCACCAAATCAGACATTAGGATCTAACCCCAACTTCTGGACATGAGGAACATCAAGAAAATGGAAATAAAACTAAAAGAGGATGGAAAGAACCAAGAAGGAATTCCCTTACTTGAAATATCTTGAAGGAATCGGTCCCAATCCACCAAATAATGAATCACCAAGTACCCAAAACTAGTATGGAGGTTCGAAGGATTCATATTAGGTCATGTGGGGACTGAAATGGGGGAAAAAGGATAAAAAATGAAGGAGTTATGAAAGGATCAATTTACCTCTCCAAATCTGCCCGATTTTAGAAACCCTAATAAGTTCAGTACTAAATCGCGATGAAGAAGAGCTCCAAAGAGGGGAGAGAGAGCTTGGTCGCGCGTCTGGGTTCAAGGGGCGCAATTGAGGCTTTGAATCAGAGAAAAATACTTAAAAATGAATAAGTTATTAATTAATCAAATTTTATTTTTAAAAATGGAATTGGGCTTTCGGGCAGGCCCAATCCCTTAAATAAAAACCAACATAAACCTTGGTTATGGATTTCCAAAGGCTCCAAATTTTAATTGAGGTGTTAATATATCAGGGGAGGACATTTAGGAGTTGTAATTAGTGAAAAATATTAAAAAATTAAAAAGTTATAAAAGAAATAAAATTTATTTTTAAATCTGGAATTGGGTTCACGGTTTGACCCAATTCATGAAAACTCACATATTCTCCATAAAACCTTTGAAAACCCCCAAAACAAAGAATTAATGGAAATTAAAATAAAAATACATTTAAAATAATCTATGTATGTGATAGGGGGCTACTTGACCTAGGCCCTGGTTTCATGGGCAGGGGCACATCATTTGACCCCCATGGCAGCTTGAGCTGAGAAATCTATAAATTATGGACTTTGTGCCACAAGGACTTCAGGAAATCTCATCTAGGGGCCTTTGGTAAGCCATCATCTAAGCCTTCGAGACATTTCAAATTCTTATAAATAGTTCCAGTGGGATTGACAATTCTAATTTGGAGGGATGAGGCTTGATCCACTAATGTACCCGAGTGTGTGTGCTTGTGTTTATAATTACCCCAATTGAGGAGGATTTCTTTGGCCTGTTATGAGATTACATCAGGCAAGATGTCTTCAGGATTTCTTTGGCCTGTTATTTGGACCATTCTCAAGATGTAATGAAATTTCTATGTCATAATCCTCATGCATCATCATCGGCCACATTTCATAAAGGAAAACTGGGTTATATTATCTCTAAATATTGATTAGAGGTAAAGATGTAACCTGTTTTAAACGACCAAATTATCATGAGAACCTATAAGGATCAAAAGGATCTAAAATGGTTACTCCGTCTATAAAATCATCCAAAATCCCATCTCACAACAAGATAATGTATGAAATTTATTCTGAATTCCCTCTATCATTATCTACCACTGCACCAAAACGTGTTGAATGAGGAATGAACCCAAAATGGGAAACATCCTTTAGCAAATAAATAGGACCATCGAGTCATTAATTGAAAAAGAACAAGACCATCTACCATAGCTTCGTCCATATCCAGTATTAGTTTCAGATTCAAGAAAGAACAGAATAAATCAAAGAAATTTTCAAATACCTTGATGACAGGGCGTGGGGGGTGTCGACCTCGGCGTCCGGGGTGTTGAGGGTTGTGGGGGAGAGCCGTCGGGAAGGGAGGAGGTGGGGAGGCCGCTCGGAGCAGCTTCGCTGGAGGAGGAGGATTGTGGGGAGGAGGGTCGCGGTGAGGAGGCGTCATGGGTATTGAGGGATGTTGGCGAGGAGGCGTCGAGGAGGAGGCGTCGGGGATGTTGTACATCTCGGTCCCCTCGTTGTTTGATTTTCATGATCACAATCACCTTATTATTTATCTAACATTGTTTTTAAGTGTTGTGGATGATAGGCAAGAGATTGCCAAAGGAATGGCCCAAGAAAGGACAAGAAGTGGACTGAAATTCAGTCCACCGGCCAACCGGTGTGATAGCACCGGCCAGCCGGTGGACCTGGCAGAGGCATTGCCCACTGCCAGGCTCCACCGGTCAGCCGGTGGCTTGACCACCGGCCAGCCGGTGGCATCCAGTCAATAGTGCCAGCTACTGTCTGCCCACCGGCCAGCCGGTGGCTCTGGCACCGGTCAGCCGGTGGCCCCTGGACAGGAATCCAATGCCTTTTTGCAAACACCGGCCAACCGGTGGGACTGTACCGGCCAGCCGGTGGAGCCAGTCAAACTAGCCGTTGCAGTTTGACCAGGCTGGCCCATTTGGCCTCCAACGGCTCCGAAGACCTCTCCAACGGCTCCGAAGCCTCCCCAAGGGTTCCTAGCCTATAAATAAAGGCCAAGGAAGCCCCGGACACCCACAAGATCATATACCAAGCGCCCGGACATATTGTTGCACATTTGGCGAACCTCTGGCGCTCCACCTTCAAGGATCCTCAAGTGCTCCAACAACTTCCACATCCAAGGAGCACCTCAAGAAGCTTGGGAGAGCACGCTACATCAACTCCATCATCCAATTGGCGCCCAAGTCTTCCTCCATTACGGTTTTTCATTCTTTATTTATTTTGAGCTTAATTTGGGTTTGTGTCTACAAACCAAACTCTTTCTCATCCCCCTTTCTTTTGGGTTCTCACACCACCATTAAGGTGTGAAGAGGTTTCTTCAAGCCTTTCCTTTTAAAAGGCTTGTGTTTCGGTGAGCTAGCCTTCACCCGTTAAAAAGTCTAGTGGGTTCTTACTTAACCATTAAAAGTAAGTGGGTTCTTGCTTAACCACCAAAAGCAAGCTGTAATAGGTCCTAGTGCTACCTCAAAGCCTAGTGGGTTTCTTGCTAAAACCATTGAAAAGCAAGCGGTAGGAATCTCTCAACGGTTGAGTTGGGAGCGGAGACGTAGGCCGGGTTTTTGGCCGAACTCCGTTATCAATTCTTGTGTCTTGCCTCTTTATTTCTGCTGCATTCTTTACTTTGATATTTAATTTGTTAATCTTTTTTAAAAAGGCAATTCACCCCCCTCTTTCCATCACTCCCTTGATTTCTCCGCCCAACAATTGGTATCAGAGGGATAATTTGAATAATTCCTTAACCGGTTTCAAATTAAAGATCCTTTTTGATGGCTTCTACCGCTTCAACCTCTTACGCCCCCGAAGGCTTTTCTTTGGATCGTGCTCCATTCTTTGATGGAACCGATTATAGTTTTTGGAAAACCCGCATGACCACATTTCTTAAAAGTATTGGCTATCCTATTTTTAGAATTGTTATGCATGGTTTTACCCTCACTTCTTCCGATGAGTCTAAGTGGACCACCATAGATATTAAGAATTTTGAGCTTGATGGAAAAGCCATGAACGCTCTTCATTGTGGTCTTGACCGTAATGTTTTTTATTGTATTTCTTCTTGCACTTCTTCTCATGATATTTGGAAATTGTTAGAACTAACCTATGAAGGTACTAGCGAGGCTCCAAAGCAAGAACCCACTCAAAAGCAAGAACCCGATGCAAAATCCGTACCCGCTTGCCCACTTCACAAGAAAAGGGCCAAGAAAAAGGAGAAGAAGAAGGCTTCAAAGGCAACATGGAGTGATAGCTCCACCTCTTCATTCTCCTCCTTCTCCTCCTCCTCCTCAAGCGACCAAGGTACAAAATGCCTAATGGCAAAACATGAGGTATCATCATCCTCTTCCTCTTCCTCATCCTCTTGTTCTTCTAATTCTTTTAATCATTTATCATATGAAGATCTCCAACATGCTAGAGACCAATTAGAAAATGGTTTTCATGAGCTTTCTTCAAAATTCGTTGCTTTGAAAAAGAATTTCAAAAAACTCTCTTCCGAAAAAGAACAACTTCTCAAAGAGAAGGAAGAGTTGACCCTCAAAATCCAAAATTTTCCAAATGTTGATTCTATGGAATCAACCATCAAAGATTTAAAAGAATCCCTAGCCAAGTTCACCCAAGGTGAACAAAATTTGAACAATCTCCTAGGTTCTCAACGAGTATCTAGAACCACCAATGGACTTGGCTACACCAATATAGCTTCCTCCTCCCATGCACCCACTGTTTTTGTAAGGGGGAGCTCTCAATTTAAATTTTGTAATTATTGCAAAAAACTCGGGCACTTAATTTATGAGTGCAATTGTAAAAATGCCCGGTATGGCCGCCCCAAAAGTATTTTCTTTAGCGATGAATTCTATAGGAGAAGACCCGCCATGAGACAAGTATGGATTGAAAAATCCCTTCTAGCGAGTCTCTCCGGGCCTAAAATTGTCTCTTTTCAAAATCCCTCTCCCCGGTGACTTTTTGTTTTTATTTAGGGGGAGTTAGGCTTGTTTAAGCTTTTTGTTTCAATTCAAACTTTCAATTTCAAATTAAACCCTTTTGATTTTCAATTTCAAAATTTTCAATTCCAACCTTCAATTCCAACATTTGGTTTCAAATTTTCAATTTTCAAAAGTCAATTTTTTTTCAAAACTTTCAATTCAAACTGTTATTCAAATTTTCATTTCAATTTCAAAAATCTCAATTGATTTTCAAATCTCAAATCTTGTTTTTCAAATCTCTCTTCCCTCAATCAAGTTTTATGCCCCGTGCTATTTTGATAATCACAAAGGGGGAGAAATTTCTTGATTGATTGGGGGAGAATCCTTTTCATCATGCTTAGCATTTCCTTTCAATTTCAGTTTTTTTTACATTAATTGTTTTGGTGATTGTGATCATCAAAATAGGGGGAGATTGTTGTACATCTCGGTCCCCTCGTTGTTTGATTTTCATGATCACAATCACCTTATTATTTATCTAACATTTTTTTTAAGTGTTGTGGATGATAGGCAAGAGATTGCCAAAGGAATGGCCCAAGAAAGGACAAGAAGTGGACTGAAATTCAGTCCACCGGCCAACCGGTGTGATAGCACCGGCCAGCCGGTGGACCTGGCAGAGGCATTGCCCACTGCCAGGCTCCACCGGTCAGCCGGTGGCTTGACCACCGGCCAGCCGGTGGCATCCAGTCAATAGTGCCAGCTACTGTCTGCCCACCGGCCAGCCGGTGGCTCTGGCACCGGTCAGCCGGTGGCCCCTGGACAGGAATCCAATGCCTTTTTGCAAACACCGGCCAACCGGTGGGACTGTACCGGCCAGCCGGTGGAGCCAGTCAAACTAGTCGTTGCAGTTTGACCAGGCTGGCCCATTTGGCCTCCAACGGCTCCGAAGACCTCTCCAACGGCTCCGAAGCCTCCCCAAGGGTTCCTAGCCTATAAATAAAGGCCAAGGAAGCCCCGGACACCCACAAGATCATATACCAAGCGCCCGGACATATTGTTGCACATTTGGCGAACCTCTGGCGCTCCACCTTCAAGGATCCTCAAGTGCTCCAACAACTTCCACATCCAAGGAGCACCTCAAGAAGCTTGGGAGAGCACGCTACATCAACTCCATCATCCAATTGGCGCCCAAGTCTTCCTCCATTACGGTTTTTCATTCTTTATTTATTTTGAGCTTAATTTGGGTTTGTGTCTACAAACCAAACTCTTTCTCATCCCCCTTTCTTTTGGGTTCTCACACCACCATTAAGGTGTGAAGAGGTTTCTTCAAGCCTTTCCTTTTAAAAGGCTTGTGTTTCGGTGAGCTAGCCTTCACCCGTTAAAAAGACTAGTGGGTTCTTACTTAACCATTAAAAGTAAGTGGGTTCTTGCTTAACCACCAAAAGCAAGCTGTAATAGGTCCTAGTGCTACCTCAAAGCCTAGTGGGTTTCTTGCTAAAACCATTGAAAAGCAAGCGGTAGGAATCTCTCAACGGTTGAGTTGGGAGCGGAGACGTAGGCCGGGTTTTTGGCCGAACTCCGTTATCAATTCTTGTGTCTTGCCTCTTTATTTCCGCTGCATTCTTTACTTTGATATTTAATTTGTTAATCTTTTTTAAAAAGGCAATTCACCCCCCTCTTGCCATCACTCCCTTGATTTCTCCGCCCAACAGGGGAGGCGTTGGGAAGGAAGAGAGGAGGTGGGTCCGCTGCGTCGGAGGAGAAGAATCGGGGGTGGCTGCGTGGAAGGAGGATCCCGAGAGGTGGAGTGGTCGCGTCTGAGCTGGTCGGGGCAGCATCGAAGCCGTGTCGGGGTAGCGTCCGAGAAGGAGAATCGCGGTGAAGTGGGGTGGCCGCATCGAAGGCACGTCGTCAGAGGAGGTGGGGAGTCCGCATCGGAGCAGCGACGGCGGGGAAGTGGAGTGGTCGCGCCGGAGGAGGACGATCGTGGGGAGGTTGGGTGGCCCGTCAGAGGAGGAGGATCGTGGAACGTCGGGGAGAAGAGTCACGAGGAGGAGGGGCGCGAGAGGGTTAAGGTAAATTGGGGAGTTGGGGTGGGTTAATTGCCACAGACATCGAAATTGTCGTGGTTGTACACAGGATATAGCCACGGTTCCTATTGTCTGTGGGTATAGCTCCGTGGCGGTAGCTCTAAATTCTATTAGTGTGAAAGTATACATCAATGTCGTTTCTAGGAATTTTCTTTCCAGGATTAATCATCAAAATAATGAAAGAAATCTTCTTTATACACATCCATAAAGGTAGAATATAGGGGATCAAAACAACTGGTCAAATGATATAATTAGTACTTAAAGTACCAAAAGGTTTAAAACTATTAGAATCCATTCTCAAACATACATTCCTAGGATTTGAAGAAAAATATGATATAATGAATCAAATATTTTCCATGACGTTGAATCTTTTGTTGAGCATGCCACTTCACGTCGTATGCAGTCTGAGATGACATGAATAATCTTTGCAAGTGTGGTCTTTGAGGAAAGTAACACAATACATTTGCGGGAGTTTTCTTCTTCTATTTCTTCTTTGGGTTGCATTGATTTATACTCTCATTGTTGATCATTGATTTTCATATGCTTGTATGGCATCTTGTGCATTCTTCTTTATCAGACTCTTCTCCCCAGTAAAGCATGCAATCATTAGGGCATGCATGTATCTTTGTATAATCAAGTCCAAGTTTGTTGATGACTTTCTTCATATCATAAAATGATGCAGGGATATTAGCTTCACTAAATGAACCATGAAGCAACTTTAAAATCATGGATGTTGTTTTGTCAATAATTCCACAGAGACACCTGATATGATACAACTTAAGTAGAAAAGACAACTTTGAATACTTGACACACCCTTCATACTGTTTTTGTTGCTCGTCTTCAACTAACTTATAAATCTCATTTTTTTGGTCATTGAAGTTCTGAGCAAGATTAACCTGCTTAGGATCAACTGAAGGTTCTGTTGATCTATTAAAATCTCGGACATTGTATCATGTAAATCCAAATGCATCATTTATCAAATTTCGAACTGAATTCTCCTATGGCAGGTCACTTTGTATTTTGTTGACATGATTGTCATTGTTTTGACTCTCCATAACATTCGATTCACCATGCCAAATCCAATATACATATCGAGCAGGAAACTGTTTCAATATCAAATGCTCATATACTTCATTTTATATCCAACCATCACTTGAATTTGTAATTAGGACATGAACATTTTATTCTACCATACACTGATAGGTTTGCAATTGCATAATCTAAAAAATCTTCCAGACCCTTGGCATACTAAGGTGTGTTTTGAGGTAAATTAATCCAACTTTTATCCATAGGTATTGGATTGTCACTCTTCTCCCTATACATTCAAATATAAAGATATAAATGGTTAATCAAACAAGTATAATCAAAATTAAATATCACACAACTTCGTCTAACTTGATCACCAACTCTATCCTATAATTCTATAAATATAGTATATAAAATCATGATGAACATACAAGTATACTCAGTAAGTTCTTACTTAGAAACTCTCATGTCAGCGTGGAAGAAGCATATTAAAACTTTAGTGAATAATTTATAAAACCAACCAACTATCCTCATATCAACTATTACCCCAAACTCACCAAGGCTTACTCACCAAGCATTCATGAGTGATAAATGAATCGTGTGGTTACAAACTATTTATAACCCCTCAGACGAACAAGCATTCATCATATAAATGAATCATGATCCTCATGTGTAACAAGCATTAATGATAGTTATGTGTATAGGATTCTTGAGTGATAACATTTATCATTTGATTATATAATATGATATATTGCACATGCACCCCGCAGGCGGCTGGGGTGGCAGGAGGGGTGGGGTGTGGGGCGCTGATCGTGGGGTCGAGTCCTCGAGCCATTTTCGTTGTAGCGTGAGTATATAATGGAACCACCTTTTATGATATACTGCACAATGATATAGTCAAACCAATCATGCACTATTACAAAATTATACCTTACAATTGAGGATCACACTCGATGGGAAAAGGGGAAGAGGGGTCGCCGTTGGGGATTGTTGTCAAGGAGTAGGGGGGTCAATGTGGGGTCGTCATTGAGCAGAAGGTGGGGTTGGGGGTCACGAGGACTGGATGTGAGGGTGGGGCGAGGGGTGGTCGTCGTCGGGGCTGAGGGGTGAGCCGTCAGGGAGAAAGGGGATCGGGGGGAGGGGTGAGGTGTTAGAGAGAAGGGGATCGTTGTTGGGGAGAGGCGAGGCTGGGGGGTGATCGCCAGCGTCAGGGAGAGGTGGGACCGAGGGGGCGGGGTGGTCGCCGACGTCGAGGAGAGGCAGGGTCGAGGGGCGGTCGCCGTCAGGGCCAAGGGATTAGGGGGGAGGGGGTCAAATACTGGTTATTTCTTAAAGCTTAATATAGGTTTAAACAAAACATCCACTAAATAAAAAAAAAATTAACGATGGCTTCGTTGAAACCACTGTTGTATTATAAATTATATTTAATACGATTTGTTTAGGGACGATTGTTAGAACCGCCGCTAATAAACCGTTGTTAAGTCCTTTTTTTTGTAGTGAGGAGGGATCACATCCCTTTATATAGCCATCCACGACGCATTTCATTAAATGAAAAACATCGGTCATATTTATGTATCCATATACATTTATTATCATTGATGTTAATTTATTGAATCACATTCAATGAATATTCAAGTTATTTAATCCATTCATAATGAATTGATAATAAAAACCGTCGAGGAGGAATAAATAAATAAATATATATATATATATATATCATATAGATATATTTATTATCACATGTATTTAATACATGTATAATAATACCTGCATCGAATGCATAATATATTAAATATACATTTATATATATAACACCATATATTATATATGTGTTTGGAGTGCATATTCAACAAGCTGGTCATCTTCTTCAATGATAATCCACCTGATTCAAACATCTTACGCTTACATCGTCGTTTATCTCTTCATCGAGGCACGCCACCTGACTATTGTTATAAGATAGACTTTCAACACAAGTCACCACCATGGATCAACATGCTCTAACCCATTATTTATCGTTCTTAATCTCACCCACATCACACTTGAGCTATACTATGACTACCATTTGGGCTTGGAAGATCCCTCACGAGGAATTGAATCCCAATAAAAAGTTATGTGGGGACTGCATTCACCTACAATGGAGAAGGAGAAATATAAAAATGTGAGGTTTATGTTAAAAAAAATCATAAAAATACAAATAAATGTGAGGGTAATTGCAAATGATTGGAGGAGGAGAATTATAAAATTACAAATGAAACATAAAACAAACACATACACCAAGTGGAGAAGACTCGAATCCGACACTCCACGGCGACTTTTGCGGAGGGCAAATAAATGGGAGGTTAATTGGTTACAATAAATCCCATATTTTGATCCACCGTCGATATATACATCGCCGTCGCCGCCAATTTCATCCCGGATCCGGTAAACCATAACCGTCTATCTGAGCTGCTCCCACGTTCTGTCTCCCACTGCACTTTCTCTCCTTACGGAAATCCAATGGCGCTTTCCTTGCAGTCTGGACCCTCAGCATCTGTATCTGCTTCGTCTTTGCGGGTGAAGTTCCCTCACTCGCCTGCTCGATCCGTCTTTTTTATGGAAATTGATTGTAATTTACGCGACAGGATGGGGGATTCGATCGTTCACCTTGCATCTTGGCTCCTCATTTCCTCTTCAACTCTCAGAGATCATTTCGTCGACTTCGCGCTACTGAATCCTCGTCTTCCCTCGACACCGGTTCCTTCTCATTACCATTGTTCATGTTCACCTTTGCTTTAAACACAGCGTTGTTTATAGTACACTAACCTCTAATTTCTGGAAATTTTTCGATGCTTTATAGGCTTAATTACTGAACTGGATGCTGTGTCTGGGTTGAGTGAGATTGTTCCCGATACTGTCATTTTCGATGACTTCGAGAAGTAGCACTTTCTAGTTTTCCGTACCCGGTTCCTGTATATCATAATATTCTAATATATATTTTTTAAACATGATTTTGAATTGTTTGAAAACCCAGGTTTCCTCCCACTGCGGCCACCGCTAGCTCCACACTTGTCCTAGGCATCTGTGGTCTTCCTGATACTATTTTTCGGGTATGCCTGTCGTCAATGTAAACTGAGCTTGAGCTTTCTTCTGGTTTTAAGAAAGCATGATGATATTTTCTATCATCATCATCATCATGCTGCGTTGTTAGCTATTTGATTTGTTTAATACATAACTGTAGAGTGCAGTGGATACAGCTCTGGCAGATTTGGAGTGTTATGGGATGGAGAACCCTAAAGTCAGACTGTCTTGTTTCTTCAACAAGGTTGTTATTGACATTATTATTATTTTTATTTTCTATTTTTTACTTTTGGGTTTTGTTACAATGAAGTATTCTGTAGTTGATTGTTTGGATTGATTGTCCTGCTAAAATTATAGCACAGGCTTTAGTTAATGTTGGGGCTGATCTTGCAAAATTAGTTCCTGGTCGAGTTTCAACCGAAGTGGATGCACGCCTTGCTTATGACACAAGTGGGATGGTTAGCAAGGTAATGTTCTTTTCCTTTTTATTGTTTTTTTGACCTATTACCCATATTAGATGTTGAAGAATATTTTTAAGAGAAATACTACATTAACTCAATGGGTGACTTAAACCTTGATAAAATGGTGCAATCCGCAAGCTTTAACAAGGACACCATGATGGTAACCTGGCCACATATCCCATGATGAACCTTGTGGGGTCCATCATTTTGTCGAAGTCAAGTCACCCAGTAAGTTCCAGTAACTTTTCTCTATTTTTAATCCCCTCGGATGCTTTTTAGCCTTATTGGGTATTTTTTATTTCGGTTTTATGTTCATTATGATTTGTCATTATTCCACTGATTTGAGTATGACAAATTCACACTTGCCCTCCTATGTTATATCATCATATTGAAATAGCTGGGAATGAAAATTAGAGCATACCAACTCTGATCCGATTGATAAAGAAAAATGTGGGTCTTTTCAAGGTCCAAAATATGAGAAACAAATCAAACATTTTTTTGTCCAAATCTAAACTTTAACCATTTATAACCCTTTGGTTTTCTTCCAACAACATTTAGAAGAATTTTATTTTTGCACGTGGCATGCGCAAAAATAATTCTTTAAACCGTTTCTTGCAAAAATAAGCTTATTCATGGACCTCCCAAATATGTCCACTGATGAGGTCGATATCCACCGCTCACTGGATATTGTCAAACGTACTCCATGTACCATCATATAGTTGGAAGGATGGTTCATGTGAGATGAATAGAATGATGTTTCAAATGAGTTAGATTCTCTGGAGACATTTATGGATTCACTGGCACTTGGTGAACACCCCAAAGATGATTAACATCCCAAAGATGATTAACATCCCAAAGATGATTAACAACCCAAAGATGATTAAGAAGAAATCAATTTGCACATCAGTAAATTTCAGTATGGAAGCCAGTACACACCAAAGAGCATCAAGGTATTAAATTAGAATGGTTGTGGAACCTCACATTGCAACAAATGTAGCTTTTTGAAGTGAACAAATACCTTGATGATGGTTGAAATTTCGGTTACGAAGTGGATGAGTTCAACCAAGTTGTTTTGACTAAGTTGAAGATTTATCTATGTAGGTTCTTCTAGGTGTTTGATACTTGTGATTAGGGGTGTAAATGAGCATATTCAAGTTTAAGTTCGGTACTTGAATTTGATGCCCATGCTCAACTCGAGCTCGATCGAGTAACATTTTCCAAGCCCAAACTCGACTCGAGCTCGATTGAGTTACTCGATTAGGCTCAATTAGGTCTGATTAAAACATTTTATAATAAATTTTATTTTAAGCTTGAGCTCAAATTCAAACTTGAGCTTGAATTTGTTCTCAAGATCAAGGCTCGAGCTCGAAACTAAATAAATGGATGTTGAAAAAAATAGCATATTAAAATATGCAGTACTCGGCTAGACTCGCGAGCTACTCGATTAAAGTGTTTTAATATTCAAACTCGGCTCGAGTTGGCATTCGAATATCTCGAGCTCGAGCTCGGATCGAAAAAAATTGAGTTGAATTCAAGTATTCTTCAAACCGAGTCCAAGTTGCTTGCTAGTATTGGTGTATCATTCACATCCCTATTTGTGATAATTTGATCTTTGTTGTTTGTTCTCAATAAAAATGTTCTTTTTAAAAAATAGAGTATTATATTGTATTTATCATCATGTCTTAACGACATTGTTTAAGCATGTAGAATTGAGGTAAGAAAAACCATTTCCTCAAAGGATTTCATGCGGCCCACATGCAAAATCCTACTTTCGAAAAACCGTATTTATAAAAAAGGTTTGGCACAATGTGAGGTATGTTCTTTGTCGATAAGGAAATAAACAAACAGAGATAACAATGAACCAACTGGGGACCGTGTACACTTGCTTGAGTTGGGAGCGTGCCTTCTTTTTGCATAAACATATTTTTTCATTGGAGGAATTTTGAAATTGTTTGATTTTCTAGCCTTTACGATTTCATCCATGTATTCTTGTAGAGTAATAACTACTTTGTTGGATTCATGAGCTGTGAAAGTGTAGAACAATTTCATTACAACCTTAATACGGTCAACAATATTTCTAGGTGCCTCCTTATGCTGCAAGGATTGAATACCATAAAAAAGTCTTAGATCCAGTACATTCATACTTGAAGAATCCAGGGCCGACAACTTAAACATATGTTGAACTCATCTTCATTTTCTTGAGTAATTTAACATCTTGCATTATCTTTTTGTAATTTTTTTTCAACTCCTTTCTTTTTTCTCTTTAATAAATGGTCAAACCTTATGGATGATAAACTTTCCATTTACTACTATGGTCATGGATGGCATCGGTTTTGTTTTTTGTAGGAGCAAAACCCTACTTCTTACCTGAATAAGAGGTGGAACTCTTTATTTATATAGATGAAGCAAAATAATACAGCTTAGAGAAAACCAATGCGGGACTCAAAATACATGATGGTGGGTTAGATCCAAACCCGATTGGGTCCAATACCCCCCTTAAGCTAGAACATGTGTAGTTGGAATAAGAGTCCCACAAAAAGAAACAAATGAAGAGAAAGACAACTCGAAGACCGGACAAACTCCCCCTCAAATTAGATGTCCAATTTAGTGCAAAGAAAGTTTAGTCAAGCACTAGGTAGACTTTCAGTGAAGATGTTGACAAGCTGATGAGCAGTGAGAATGTAGCTGAAGCTGATATGTTTTTGCTCAAAGTGATGTCGAAGGAAGTGACAGTCAACTTCAATATGCTTTGTGTGTTAATGAAAGACTGAATTAGAGACAATCTTTATAGCCGTCTGATTATCACATGAAAGATGAGTAGAAGTCTGCAGTGGAAAACCAATTTCATGAAGTATTTGGCGAAGCCAAAGAATTTCAGTAGTGACTACTTTCATAGTGTGATATTTAGATTCAACACTAGATTGGGAGATAACATTTTGTTTCTTGCTACGCTAGGAGATTAAATTATCAGCAAGAAAAACCGTAAACCTGGAAATGGACTTCCGGGTAGATAATCACATGGCGTAGTCAGCATCACAGAAGAGCTCAATGTCCAGATGATTGTGATTAGAATGGAGAAGACCACGCCCAGGTTCTTGTTTAATGTATTTGACGATGTGAAGAATAAGGTCCCATTGAGATTTTGTCGGATGGTCCATGAATTGACTGACCTTACTGACGTCGCCGACAATATCAAAATGAGTCATCGTGGGATAATTGAATTTGCCCACAAGACGGCGATACTTATCTGAAAGAGAATACAAAGTGTAACGCCCCGACCCCAGTTACCCAGAGTCGGTGCATTATTGCGTAACATTGGCATGATCACAAAAGATCAAGTCTCGAAAGATCGATTAGTTTAGTAGGCTTGGAAACACTAGATACATTCATAAATGTTACATTACATCATAAAGTGAAAAATCACAATAACATAGTCTCTATAGTCCACACTTCTATCCCCTTCAGACTATCCCTGTAGGTCAGTCATAAAATATTTCTTCACATCCTGGAAAAATTAAAACATTGGAAGGGGTGAGCTCAGATGCTCAGTAAGGATAACAATATAGCAGAAGCTTTCATAAATAAACATTAACATTTAAGGCAATGTATAACTAAAACAGAAGCCTTTTAAACTTGAACTTCAACATAATATGGCAAAAATAAAATGAAATAATGCCATTTACTTATTCACATGGATATTCTACTAGTCGAATAATCATATGTAATATCAATAACCACTTTCATAATGATGGAATGCATAATGCCAGACTATCATAACCACGTAGCCAAGGTCTCGTGCCAAGACTACAAATAAGATTTTGTCAAGGCCTCGTGTCAAGACACTAGTTTATCTCATGAGACCTACCGATGCATCGAGGAGCTATAGCGGACTCCACCCGTCACTTATTAAGTCCAATGCTTTTTCTCATATGAACAAGTTTAAACATATCATAAACCATAACATAATCGTATCACATAAAATATGCATAAAGGAAACATAACATTTCCACATTTCAATCACAAGATATCAATACAACACATTGATATAATAAAACATTATCAAAACCATTTTCAATACCAAAATAAATGAAAATTAAAACTTGGTATTTATTTTTCATTTAAAAAAAGTTATGGCTTGTAGAGGAAGCCGAAACTCAAATAATGGTCACGGTGGTGGAGAAGTCGTTGTCGCCGCATACGTACGACAAGAAAAACATTCCTTTTTGTCGTTTAGTAAAACGCTTCGTATAAAAAGATTCATTTTGAATAAACGTAAAAGTCAAAGGGGTTTATACACCGTATAAAAGAAATTTGTGTATAAAACAAAATATGCCTCAATGAAAGAAGATTGAGACGAAGTCCTTACAAAGATAATTTTTTAAATAAAATAGATCTATTATGTGTATTCACTATAAGTACACATAAAGAAAGTACAAATACAAGATAGGACATAATAATATCATGACATAATTTGAAAGTAGGAGATTAACCCGAAGAACGGAAATTGGGTTAAGAAGTTCCCTTACCTCGTGTCCGACTTGACTCGATCGTTATTTAACCTCCTGAATAATAAACTAGAGTTAATTTCTACTTGATTAAGAACCTTTTTCAAGTTTATTATTCCTTTTATATCACTTATTACCATGTTATGAACATTATGTAATTATTTAAGTTAATAACGGTCGTTTTGTCGATCTTTGGTACTTGAGTCAAAAATAAACTTCTTATAATTACAAGTTGTTCATGGGGTAAAATATCCATTACATCCAGAATTATATTCATGATGTAGATATCATATATATCATATATATCCAGTATATATATGCATTTTTAATATTACATAACATTTAGATGTAAGAAATGAAATGCACCGTTCATGGAGACGGTAAGCCGTACGTACGCATGAACGCTACTTTCATTTCTATTTCATATTTAATGGAATGAAATCATAATGATATAAAGGTGTATTATAATTCCAGTATAATATCATATATAATATCATTTACTCCATCCTTTATACGTCCCACATATGGCGTTAACGATTCAAATCACTTTGAGGGGGCGGTAGTCCGCACTTCCTAAAATGAAATTATCGCGTTTACCCATAATGGAAATCATAAAGGTATGCCATAAATGAGAAATACAGAATCATAAGGAAAACATAAACATAATATATATATCATATATGAAAATAGTTTCATCATAATGGCCACCATGAGAGGTGTTAAAAGAAGATTGAACAATCATCGTTTCGTGAGACAGTAATTCGCCACCCACAGAAACAGTATGTTCTTTAACCATTAGACGAAGGTGTGTGTAATTGTAGCTCGAATACTTATCATAACAACATCCTAGTATATTGAAGATATTGGTGTTGTTACAAAAGAAAGGAATAAAAAGAGTTTATGGGGTTGGAGAAGCAAAATAAAACAAAAGAACATAAAAGAAGACATTATCTTAAAATCGGGTAACTCTTTTTGATTTGAGCCAAATGCTTCCTTGGGAAGACTTCTGCCCAAAGTGAGGCTTCTAGGAGTAAGAGAGGGAAGTTGAGAGAGTATTTGGGCAGAGGTTGGCCGAGCCAAATGGCTTGAAGGTGTGAATAAGGTGGTAGATGTGAGGGCCTTTTATAAGAGGAGAGGAGGGACACTCTTGAAAAGTCATGAAATGTTACATTATTATGAAATGCTTTTCGGATTTTAGAGGTCCCACAATGATATATTTCAAGGATAAGGTGATAATGGTTCAAAATCTACTCATCCAATAGGTTTTTGACAAGTGTAAGTCTTAGATTTTACATTATCTTTTCATTTTATTTAAATCGTTAATTAATGAGGTAATCGCTGCATCATCATGCTGTTATAAATTTTTTTAATTTATTTAATGTCTAAAAATTATAAAAAAATTACCATGATGTAGGAAATCTTTTTAGCTTTCCAATGAATATTTATAGTCAAAAAGTTAACTTATATAACCCCATGTAATAATTGTTTTAGTAAAACAACATATGTTTGTGACAATTTTATTTTTACTTTAAATAAAAAGTTATTAATGTCATTTTCTTACCCAAGTGGCTCCATGGGGTCCCCAAGTTGACCCATGGATTGTCTTGGTCGACCATGACTCATCCAATAAGGGTAGTACAAGTGTAAGGGTATTTTCATATTTTTATAATATCATTTTTACCTTAAATTTCACTAATTACCTTTAATCGCGATTAATTAAACCTAAAAGTTACTATTCACCAAAAAATTATTTGAATCCCATTGAACCACATTTTACTTCCTAATGACAACCATGTATGTCGGATTTTTGAAAATCAAATCACAGAAGTGGTAATGTTTCATTTAAACGAAAAATCAGTTTTTTTAACTACCACTTAGTGGTTTCACTATTCATCAAAAATTGAAGTTTTTCAGAACAATGCAAAAAAATTCATCCTAAGCTATATTTGATATTCCTAATTAAAAAATGATGTCTATTTTACAAAATTCAAAACATATAAGTTGAATTAATTAATTTAATAATTAATTCCCGCTGTCACAACAAATATCGTGTTTTTAAGAAACAATATATATCAAAAGATTGACTATTGTTTATGTCCAATTTCAAAGTGAAATTAATTCTAATGACCACTATTGGATAAAATGGTAAAAATATATTCTAATTATACTTTAAAACCACTCAATAGTATAATTTATCACTATTAATTATTTTGATTAAAAAAGTTGTTTTTAGTAATTTTCACTATTCATCAAAATATAAAAGTTATTTGAAAAGTTCCAAAATTTCACCTTAGGCTAAATTTGATATTCCGAATCCAAAAATGAAGTCCATTTTGAAAGATAAAATTTATAAAATTTCAAAAAGTAGGTATTACTATTCATAACGGCTAGTTTGATTGGTTGTGGTGTGTGTTAGAACTCGAAGTGGCGTACAACACACGCTACTGTATTATTCAAAGAGAAGCGTACCGTGAAAGCTTGGGGTGTTACACAAAGCCACTGGTATCATGGAGGGACCTTTTCCCCGACTCAAGAGGAGTGTCAACAACAGTCGTTCGAGACAAGCCAGTATTCTGTAAGATATGTAACGCATATTTACGTTGTGAAAGAAAGATTTCTTTTGGACAACGAGACACTTCAATTCCAAGAAAATATTTCAAGGAACCCAAAGTATGAAATTGCCGATGAAAATAAGACTTGGGATGAGTGATGTTACCGATGATAATGATATCATCAACATAAATAATAAAAAAGATGCGACCAACAGATGTTTGTTGATAAAAAAGTGTGATATTTGTTCGAGAATCCAAATGTAGTGACCACAGTGCAAAATCTAACAAACCAAACATGAGGGGGCTGTTTAAGTCCATAAAGAGACCGACGAAGCCGACAAATGTGAGATTCGACCCCTAAAGCAACGAAGCCAAAGAGTTGTTGTAGATAAACTCCCTTGTCAAGAAAACCATGCAAGAATGCATTCTTCACATCGAGTTGATGAAGATGATAATGACAATCAACTGCAAATGAGATGAATAATCGCATATAGACCATTTTAGCAACCGAGGAGAAAATGTCAAAATAATCAACACCATATGTCCAAGCATAGCCTTTGACCTTAAGACGATGAAGAGTACCATCAACATTTAGACGGACCGTATAAATCCATTTGTTGTCAGTAACTTATTTATCTGCCTAATGGGGGACAAAATCTTAGGTATGATTATCGTCCAATGTTTGTAATTCATCTCGCATTGCTTGAAGCCAATCAGGGTGAGATTTAGCCTCGACAATTGGACGAGGAATAACTATCTTCTCCACAGTCGAAATGAGTGTTCGTGGCTACATTGAAGCCTTAGTAGGAATGTGTATGTGTAATGACCCGCGTCGTTATGGGTTGTGAAATTCATAGAGAATTTGAATTTTTGATCCCGAAGCAGGGGGTGTTTCGAGAATCGGGACTCAGATCGGGATTCCGAGGGTTGTAACATCTTAAGGAGATGTTTTTGGATTTGTTCAATGGCCCAAGAAGTGTTTCAGGTGCTCGAGTGAACGTTGGAGCGGGTTCAAGGTAACCCCCTTTGCTTTTTTTTTGTTGCAGGTGGCTCGTCACGCCATGATGGGGGAAGGTTACGCTGTGACGAGGGTTAGTTGAGGAGTCACATTGTGGCTAAGGAGGCACCATGGCCTAGAGGTTGTAGGTCACACCATGACCGGTACGTGACATGACGTGGTGAAGACGTGACAAAGGAGGTCACGCTGTGACTAGTGAGTGTCACGGCGTGACAAATTTTTTGTGGGGTTTTTGGTAAGACAAATATATTACATATGGGTGTCACGCTGCGGCTGAGGGTGCCACGTCGCGACGAGTGCCCTTGTGTAATATATTAGAAAACCTTACGTGTGCCTTTGTGATTTTCGTGGTGGAAAGGCTGGTCATGCTGTGATAACTTGTCATGAGGAGGTTTCGCGGTGTAGAGCACGGAGATTGCGGCTGGGGAGAGGAAGCCACGCCGTGGAAGGAGGAGGTCACGTCGTGAAGGCTTGGGCCTTGGGATTTTGGTTTTGCCCTAGGGGGCTGTGCCACTCCATGACCAGAGGGGTTACTTAGTGAGGGATAGCTGTGGGGTTTTTTGATTTTGGTTGCGGGAGCTGTGTTACGCTATGACCCAAGGAGCCATGCTGTGAAAAGTGACCTCAGAGGGCATCACGCCACGACCCATATAGGTTACGTCGTGTCACGACCCCCTCCCTCCAAAGGCACCCCTCCTAGGCTGACAATGAACGAAGAGAGATAATGACCCCTGAAACCCGCCTCCAAGAGACTACGGGTTGACGACTAGCATTGAGGGTATATAAATCACACACATGGGAGACATTATCCCCTATAAAAGTTTAAGGAAAGTGATGAGATGAAAAAGCCACCAACCAATACCATGCATAAATAGAAGAAGCAATCCCAATACATAATATAATGTCATACCAACGAAACAATTGAAAGAAAAACCACAAGTACCCAAATGAAAATCCTCGGCAGCAACCATGAAGCTCGCACGGCTCTTGAGAACTCCTCAAGCTAGTAACACCCAGCTCGATCAACAACCAGCTCCCACGAACTTGAAAAATAGTTTATATATATGCAGGGTGAGCGTAACATATATACTCAGTAGGATCATTCCCAAAACCTTTTCTGCCAAATGTGGAAGAAGCATACTAAAGCCCGTTGAATAAACAAATGAAACTGACTCGTCACGTAAACGGACAAAGTTATTTTTCCCATCCCCACCATGACTCACTCACTAAGTAATGCATATAAGTAAATAATTCCATATCAAAAACACACACACACATATATATATGAAGGTACCCGCTTTCATTTCCCCACTGGTTTGTCGCTTTCACGCCGCAATGTCATATATTCTGTGCTCATCTCTTCCATAAGTAATCCCGCACCTCGTGCTCATCCCTTCCATAAGTAATCCTGCACCTCGTGCAATCGTATCACAACCATTCTGCATCATGTGCACTCAGACACCTCCTCCTCCTCATTATCCCTAATTGTAACCACGTGTATGCCCAAAAGCCACTACAACCTGTGTAAATGCATTATACCTCAAGCCATCATAGCCCATGCACGTATACCCGTGGGAAGACTTAGCCACCACGTCCAGATACAAGTATGTGTTATACCTCAAGCCGTTACAACCCACACATAAATGTATAGTAAAACCGAGAGCTATCACAGCCCAGGTAGGAGCACACCCTATACCGTAATCCATTATAGCCTGGGATACGCCTACACATAACTACAACCAAAGGTAGAGCGGAGAAGAGGGAGAAGTCAACCATCTGTTCCTTCACCATCTTGGATGTATCATCTTGTATGTTAAGAAAAACACCCCCAAAACATTTGGGTGTTGGTTCCCTTACCGACGTGGGTAGTGAAATGTATGAAATCAAAAAACATAAGCAATATCACGCATATTCACACTAAGGGTAACTACCTATTCTTAAACTCATCTGTCGCTATTGTCTCACAGGACACCCGATTGCCACCGCTAAGGACTAGATCTCAAACATGCATTCAAGCATCAAGTTCCATATTAATTAATTTATTAGCTATTAATTAACATTAATCCGCATTCATTCTCAAGGTTGCAACTTTAATCTTCGAAGCCAAGTTCTATGACACTATAATTCTTCGTGCTTATATTCTCAAGTATGTCATCATCATCATCCGTGATCTTCATGAACCGTCCCCGTTCATTTATTAATCCATATATCATTTTATAAATTATCCGGGTACACTAGGACTCATCCTAAGTTCCACATCAAAGATGCACTTGCCGTGTATAGAGTCAAATTGCGTCAAGCTGATGAAAACCATAATAAATAACATCCGACCAACTAGCCATCAAACAACATCGAGCAAGAATTTGTGCTAATGAGTAAGCCCCGTTTTGAATTCGTCTCGATTGCCCCGGTGTTATTCCCACACCATTGCACATAGTATAGTTCGCCCCGCCATCATCGACATCGATCATCACTGCAACCCTGGGCTTCCAACACATTGCTCGTAAAACGTTCCCAACCATTGATATAGCTTCGGGCCTCCTGCCCATTGCTTGCCAAACATTTTCTACCATATGAGGTGATCAATTGAAACATATCAAGACTCTAATTCCTTATAGTATACATTAATGGCAACATAAGTATTTTTCCCACGACACACTCATGGGGCAACTAAGGCCGTAGAACCAAGACATACAAGTCTTTCACAACAAGAACGGGCTTGAGATGGAGAGTGGCGAGAGGCCCAAGGGTCGACTAGGGTTTGAGATAAGAGATGGAAGATCTAACAGAGGGGCCGACCCTCGATTTATAAAGGAGCTTTAAATAGCCTCCACTATGACGTAGTAGTGTTTAAAACACCCATGGTGGCTCTGGTCAAAGGGGAGATTTGAGTTTTAAGCATTTGAATCCCCGAAAACCACACACCTTAAAAACCGATTTAACCACCACATTGTAGGGAGAAATCCCAAGCCGTTTTGACCCGCCATGCCAAGCACTTCGGCGTGGCGAGCTCCAACTCGCTGTTTCCTCCGCGCACACATGGAACGCGCCTCGCCAAGAACCACCATGCCCGACCCTCGGGTGTTTCCATACTCCTCGTTTCCAACTAGCAGACTATCCACGCAAAACGACTTCCAAAACGGCCAGACAAGCCGTTTTACTTCCCGTGGTGCACCCCGACACCAAACGACCTTACCTTTACACGTGAATTAGATGACCTTTACGCAGGTCATATAAATTCTAACTGACCATTACGTAGGTCAACGAAACTGGGAATGACCTTTACACAGGGCATGGAAAACGAAGCTTTCCCATACGCAAGCAGAACAAATCCAAGCCAACCCTTACACGACTGGCCAAAACTCGGGCTTACCTTTCCGCATATCAAAAAGGCTGCACCATGCCCACAACTCCAAATGAGCTTCACCATGACCACCACCATGACCACCACCATGCCCACTACTACGATGTGGTGACCCTCTAGATGGCCAAAACTTCTTTCCTATCTCTAGAACTGCTCAGAACTTCCTCACGACAAGAAAGAGTTTTAGAAATCCAGGAGCTTACATTAAATACCTCTCAAACAATCATTGTTCTCGAAAATTTAAAACAAAACCCGAAAGAAGAGAAGGGGGTCCGAACAACCACTCCGTGAGATACCTCTCAAGGATCTCGCTATAACAAGAACACTGCCATCCCAACAGAGGAAAAAAAAGCGCACAACCACACAACATCAACAACCAACCTCAAAACACTCTTCCGGGGGAGATACCTTTCAAACAAGAGTAAGACCACGAACAAGCATCACAATGAGAAAGAGAAACGATCTCATAAGACAACATAAGGTCAAACAAAGATTGCAAGAAGGATCAAACAAAGCATAAAAACAACTCAGGGTATTAAGCGCGCATCTGTGTCTCATGCTCTAAAGCGCTTTCCTCCAAGCCACCGTGCCGCCACAGGACACGAACCAAGGGAATAACACACCTGCACAACTCTTTCTCCTGATGGTCCTGAATCTCAATAGGCCGTTCCTCGAAGGTCACACCATCTTCTACATCCAGCTTGCCCTAATCGATGATGTGAAAATCGCCATGAAGATATCATTGAAACTGTGACATATTGAAGACTTCATGAATCCGTCTCATCTGCGGGGGTAGTGCTAACCGATACACCACAACTCCAACACGAGCTAACACCTTGAAGGGTCCAACGAATCGCGGGGAAAGCTTACTTCCTCGATCGAACATTTGCTGCCCACAATTAGGAGATACCGTCAAGAACACGTGATCTCCGATGTCGAACTCTAGAGGCCTCCTCCTTTGATCAACATAGGACTTCTGATGATCCCACGCCACTTTCATCCATTTGCGGATCAACTGTATCTTCTTTATCATACTCTGCACCAATTCCAACACTTGACTCTCCGACCTCGGTTCGATACAATGGAGATCAGCAAGGTCGGCCATACAGTGCTTCGAACAGTGCCATACAAATAGTAGAGTGATAATTGTTGTTGTAAGTGAACTCCACGAAGGGAAGAACCTCACCATCGAACCTTCAAAATCTTGAATGCATGCGCACAACATGTCCTCTAAAGTCTGGATAGTCCGCTTTGTTTGAATGCCCGTCTGCAGATGGAAAACGATGCTAAGGCATAATCGAGAGTTGAAAGCACGCTGAAGACGTCTCTACACCCTAGAGGTGAACCAAGGATCACAATCTGAGATGATCGTCTTTGGAACCCCATGAAGCCAAACCACCACCTCTAGATACCTTCTCGACAAAACCTCTACTGAGCCCGACTCCTTAATTGCTAGGAAGTGACTTCGTCAAACGGTCCACGATCACCCATATAACATTATAACCACTCTGAGCTCTAGGTAAACCGATGATGAAGTTGTTGGGACCAAGTTGGGTGATGAAGTTTTTAGATGCACAAAGTATTGTCTTTTGTTGTAAAGGAAGTTTTAGAAGAAAGGAAATCACTTCACTTTGTATAAGTGGATGAGGGAAGACAGTGAAGTTACAAATACTTTCTGGTAAATCTGACGATGCCTTGCTGGTTTGTATTTCACAAAGATCATAAGTATTTTGGAGAACTTGTGATGCAAGCTTTATGAAGGAAAAAGGGGGAGAAAAGACGTTGTCAATCAGCATGGTTGGTTTTGCAGAAACAAGTGTCTAAGGTGGCGCAGTTTTTCAGTGTTTGCCCAATTTTTAGGGTCCCAAAATTGGAGTTGGGCTAGCATTGCGAAAAGTGGATTTTTTTAAAGATCTCATCAAAATATGCTCAAGGCATGAATTTCGCGAAGATGGGCTTCATGAAGTAGATTTTGCAAAGACATGAAGAATGTTGACGGTGTTCTCTGCGACTACGACGAGCTTCGCGAATGGTAGAGGTAGAGCTTTGCAAGCGAGCATTGTGGCTGCGAAGAGCATTGTGAGTGGAGCATTGCGGCGACACAAAGGAGTTAATGGAACGCTCTGCGATTACGACGAGCTTTGCGATACGGGAAAATTTTCATGGAGCTTCACGAAATAGAGAGAATTTCGGTAGAAATTTCGAAGCTCTGCGATTTGGTACTGACGTGGCGCTGAGGTGGCTGAAAGGTTCTAGAGTCGGTGGGAAACAAATGGTCAAACTGAGGTGGTCAATAGAACACTTTCCACATTGTTGCGTGCCATCCTTAGAAAAAATCTAAAACATTGGGAAAGATGCCTGCCTCATATTGAGTTTGCTTATAATCGAGTGGTTCACTCCACTACTAATGCTTCACCGTTTGAAGTTGTGTATGGTTTTAACCCATTAACTCCACTCAATATTTTATCATTGCCTACTAATCAATTTTCTAATCTTGAAGGTGAAAAGAAGGCAAAGTTTGTGCAGGAGTTCCATGCAAAGGTAAATGCCAACATTGAGGGGAAGAATGAACAAGTAGCGAAGCATGCCCACAAAGGTCGGTGGAAAATGGTGTTTCAACCTGGAGATTGGGTGTGGGTACACTAGGAAGGAGAGGTTCCCGGAGCAACGAAAATCAAAACTTCATCCACGAGGAGATGGTCCTTTCCAAGTCTTAGAGAAGATCAATGATAATGCCTACAAGATTGAGTTACCCGACAGGTATGGGAGGGAATGTTAGTGCCACCTTTAATGTTGATGATCTTTCTCCCTTTGAATTTTCAGATTCAAGGACGAATCCTTTTGAGGAGGGAGGAGATGATGAGGATCATGACACACATGGGCATCACGTGGTTGGAGGTGGACCTGATGAGGAGGGCGGAATGCACACAAGTGGACAAGACCCATTGCGTGGAATCGGAGGCCCAATGACAAGGGAGCGGACCAAGAGAACGAAAGAGGCCTTAAATGGGTTAATCATGGAATTCCAAGAGGAGGCCCAACACCCTTGCTTGGGGGAAGCATCCGGGCCTATAATTACATTAATTAAGGCTCAAACATGCTTTTAAAAATCCAACCCAAGTGGTGCTACGAATTTTCAAGCCCACCCCACCATGGAATCTTCAAAGTCAAAAAGTGGTGGACTACTTGTCTTTACTTTTCCAAAAGGGTGTGCTACTTGTTTCCTAAAGTCTTGGTCAAGTGCCAAAGTTGTCAAAAGCATCCTATAGGCTTTTTGACTATGGAAAACTAGCCATTAGATTAATGTAAAGAGCCACCCCATGTGTAATTCGAATTTCAAGTTTCTTTGGCTATAAATAGTCACCCCCTTGTACTTTTGAGACATCATGAATTAAGGTAATGTTATTATGGTGAGTTTTGCTTGCAACCTTTGTGTTCTTGCTTAATTCTTGACTTATCAAAGGATTGGTTCTCCTTTGTGGTGTCTTGTGGCTAGAGTTCTTAGAGACAAGTTCTCTTTGAGTTCTACCTTGACCATTTCCCTCTTCCTTATCATTTTCACTATCCACACACCACTTTACTTGTTTTCTTGCAGCGATCCGGGTGCTCAAAGCGCGAACATTGTTCAAGGTTCCTAGGACACTTCTTAGTGGGTCTTGCATCGCGTATCACAACCTGTCCAGGTTGTACCTAAGAAAACTGAGTTCACTGTTATAAAGAATGAGAATGATGAGTTAGTTCCTGTGAGAGTACAAAATAGTTGGCGAGCGTGCATAGATTATAGGAAACTAAATCAATCCACTCGTAAGCACCATTTCCCACTTGCATTCATTGACCAGATGCTTGAGAGACTTGCGGGTATGACACATTATTGCTTCTTGGATGGTTTCTCTGGCTATTTTCAGGTTCCCATTGCAGCAGAGGATTAAGAGAAGATGACATTCACCTGCTCATTTGGTATATTTGCTTATTGTAGGATGCCATTTGGACTTCGTAACGCCCCAGGTACCTTCCAGAGATGCATGGTAAGTATCTTTTTCGATTTACTTGAGACTTGCATGGAGGTATTTTTGGATGATTTTACTGTGTACGGCTTCTCATTTGATGAGTCTCTTGAGTTTGGATTATGTGTTGCATTGCTGCATTCAGAAAAATCTGGTTTTGAACTTTGAGAAATGTCATTTCATGTTAGAAAAAGGAATTGTCTCAAGTCATGTACTGTCACCACATGACATTGAGGTTGATACATCTAAGGCAAACATCATTTCATCTTTTCCATATCCTATATGTCTGCGTGATGTTCGATCATTCATTAGACATGCTGGTTTTTATCGACGCTTTATCAGAGATTTTAGTAAGATCGCTCTGCCCTTATCTTGATCGCTTCAAAAAGATATTGACTTTTTTGACGATTCATGCATGGTATCATTTGTTGAGCTAAAGAAAAGTCTCACCACACCCTCGATCATACAACCCCCACGGTGGGACCTCCCATTTGAGCTTATGTGCGATGCTTCAAACTTTGGTATAGTAGTCTTATCTTAGAGGGTGGAAGGGTGGTCCCATGTGATTGCTTATACGTTAAGGACTTTGGATTCAGCCCAAGAAAACAACACAACTGAAAATGAGTTTCTTGATGTTATATTTGCTTTAGACAAATTCGACTTTTATTTATTGGGATCTAAAATGGTTGTTTTCTCTGATCATCCAGCTTTGAGGTACCTCCTAAAGAAGTCAGATGCAAAGCCACGATTTATTCATTGGATGCTCCTTCAAGAGTTTGACATCAAGATGAGAGATAAGAAGGGTAGAGAACTTGGTGGTTGACCACATGAGTAGGATCACTCACACGTTGGAGCATGATACCGCAAATCAGGTACCACTTCGGGAAACTTTCTCTAATAAGCATCTCTATGTTATCTCAGATACGCATCCTTGGTATGTAGATTTAGTGAATTATTTGGTTGCCTTTGAAATTCCTACAAACCTAAAGAAACACCAAGTTGAAAAATTGAAGTGTGAATTAGGTTTTATGTGTGGGATGATCCTTACCTTTGGCGCATTTGTAGTAACCAAGTCATTAGGAGATGTGTGCCTGATTATGAGTTCGAGTCTATTTTTCATTTTTGTCATACACTTGTGGTGGACACTTTGGACCCCAAAGGACGGCTAGGAAGGTCTTAAACTCTGGATTATATTGTCCTAACTTGTTCTATGATGCTCATGTGTTTTGTAAGTCATGCTCACGTTGCCAACACACTGGAAATATTTCTAGGAGAGGTGAGATGCCTCAACAACCCATATTATTCTGCGAGATTGTTGATGTATGGGGAATTGATTTTACGTGTCCGTTTCCAAGCTCATTTGGTTTCTTGTACATTCTTGTCACTGTTGATTATGTTAGTAAATGAGTGGAGACCAAGACCACTAGGACTGATGATTCTCGTGTTGTAGTGGATTTTGTCAAGGCTCAATTTTTTTGCAGGTTTGGAGTACCAAAAACTATCATCAGTGACCAGAGGACACATTTTTGCAACCGAAATTTTTCTTCCCTCCAAAAGTATGGGGTGACACATAAAACATCAACATTATACCACCCCAAACAAATGACCTAGTCGAGGTTTCAAATCGGGATTTGAAACAAATTTTTGAGAAAACAGTGCGACCAGATAGGAAGGATTGAAGTAAGCATTTGGATGATGCGCTGTGGGCTTATATGATGACATTCAAAACTCCCATTGGTATGCCCCTTTTCAGGTCATTTTTTGGAAAGCATGTCATCTTCTCGTGGTGGTCGAGTATCGGACATATTGGGTTTTAAAGAAATGCAATATGGATTTAGCCCAAGTTGAAGATCAAAGGAAATTGCAAATTCAAGAGTTTGAGGAGATTCAATTGTTATCATATGAGAACTCAAGGCTCTTCTAAGGAAAAATCAAAAGAAGCGACTCATGATTGATTGATCCAAAAAAGAGAGTTTCATGTAGGAGAGAAAGTCCTCTACAGTTCACGACTGAAGCTGATGCCTGGTAAGTTGCGTTCCAGACGCTTAGACCCTTATGTTGTATCCAATGTTTTTCCTTATGGTGCAGTAGAGGTCACTCAAGAGGCTACAGGAATGAGCTTTACAGTAAATGGGCAGCGGTTGAAGCAGTACATTGAGGGATTCCCCACACATGCAGTTGATGCCATCACACTACCTGAGTCCGTCATCACTTGAGAATATCAAGCTATCCCTAACCCTTTCACTTTTATATTATTTTTCCTATTTAAAATTTCACATTTCATATGCATTTATTATCTAATAGGTTTACATTGAGGACAATGTAATATTTAAGTGTGGGGGGGGACAACATTTTAGGATAACTTATTTAGGATTTTCATTTTTGTGTTTTGTGTGTTGTTTTTTTCAAAAAAAAAAAAAGAAACACCATGTAACATGCTCATTTAAATGTGGAATATTTGAAAAAAGCATGTTTTTAAAATTCATTGGTAGCATGCTGAGCATGAGAAAGATTTCATCATTAAAGGTTGTTTTTTATTTTTGGTAGTCGTTGATGATATGATTGGTTATGTCATTATAAAACCTTTTAGATTTTGACACTATTCTTTGTGATATTTGTTCATGGTAAATTGTGTTATTGATTTCTCCACATAACTTTTCACACAACATGACTTGTGAAATTTGTCCTATTCAATTGAAGGTATAACCAAGTTAGGTAAAAAAATTCATCTTATCTCAATGGTTGATCCATGCGTTCATTTCTCTTCCGATCGGGTTCATTACTGTACCTAATTAACCTATGCGTGTGTACCTGATCCGACAGCTGTACACCCTCAAAAAAAAAAAAAAAAAAAAAATCAAAAAAAAAATCAAATAAAAAAATTTATCTTAATAAAGAGGGGAGTGATGAAATGTATAACACGTGGGGATATCTAGGTCGGGAGCTTAGACTTTTAGGAATGGTTAAGTGAGTGAGTCTTGAAATTTGATTGCAAAGGAATGTAAAACAGTTCGGTGGAATTAAACCATGTAAGAACAAATGTTTTACTCCGAATGGTCCGAATGCCTTCTTTTTTATTTTATTATAGATAATCCCCCTTTTAAGGGTTGAAAGGGAACCCGTACATGACCCGTAGGCCCAAGGCACAAGGCCCAACATGACCCGTAATACATGACTCGAAGGTCCAGAGGCATACCATACCCTATTACATGACCTGTAGGCCCAACCCACTAGAACTGCCCCTCCTCAGCTTCTGCATCATTGATCGCCTTGAGCTCCCCACCTGCATTGCTGATCGGCTAGCATTGCCCCGTACAAAGTTGCACGGTGCCTGGTCCCGATGGCGGTTGCCATACCCTCTCACTCTTCCAATCCGATTAGGTCTGCTTTTGGTGACTGCTACTGTTGCTGTGATCCTCATCTGAGGTCTGCTCTGTGTGAACTAGGCTACTCATGGTCTTCAATGGCCCGAAGGCCCTGTGGCCTGAATGCTTTTGGTGGCCCGAAGGCCCTTGAGACCTGTAGGCCTAAACCGGTGGCCCGAAGGCCCAAATCGGGTGAATAGTTCCGGCTGCTACAGTACCTGCTACGGCCCCTGCTACGGCCCCTGCTACGGCCCCTGCTACGGCCCCTGCTACGGCCCCTGCTACGGCCCCTGCTACAGCCCCTGCTACGGCCCCTGCTACGGCCCCCGCTACGGCCCCCGCTACGGCCCCCGCTACGGCCCCCGCTACGGCCCCCGCTACGGCCCCCGCTACGGCCCCCGCTACGGCCCCCGCTACGGCCCCCGCTACGGCCCCCGCTACGGCCCCCGCTACGGCCCCCGCTACGGCCCCCGCTACGGCCCCCGCTACGGCCCCCGCTACGGCCCCCGCTACAGCCCCCGCTACAGCCCCCGCTACAGCCCCCCGCTACAGCCCCCCGCTACAGCCCCCCGCTACAGCCCCCCGCTACAGCCCCCCGCTACAGCCCCCGCTACAGCCCCCCGCTACAGCCCCCGCTACAGCCCCCGCTACAGCCATGAAGAAGAGCTCCAAAGAGGGGAGAGAGAGCCATTGTAGCTAAAAAACATAACCTTCTCGATGAACCATGGTTGAGCCATTGTAGCTAAAAACATAACCTTCTCGATGAAATTCTTGCTTTTGTATTTTTGATGTGACTTCTCATCAGGCAAATAAATGGATTTTTTTTATCACTTAGAATCGTTTTTCATCAATGTGGATGACATTATGAATGGTTTAAACATTGGATCATGGGCTATGGTGTCATCTTCAATTAATTTTTTCTTATGAATCGGACTAGAGATAGTATGATATTTCCAAATCCTTGGTTTCAAATGCAATATCACGTTTATTCTATAGTTTGGTTTTATGTCAAGTTCCTTACAATTTGAGATGCAGGTTCATGAACTTCTAAGGTTGTACAATGAAGCTGAGGTCCCTCCTGAGCGTTTGTTGTTCAAAATTCCTTCAACTTGGCAAGTTAGTATGTGGGATATGTCTGAAATGGTTATGTGCAAAAAACTTCCTTGCAGAATGATGCACAGAGCTAAGTGTTGTATCCTTCTTTTGGATGCAGGGAATAGAAGCCTCGAGATTGCTGGAATCAGAGGGTGTGCAAACACATCTAACATTCGTTTACAGGCATGTTGTCCTCTTGCATAGCCCGCATGATTTGACTTAAATTTGAGATTCCTGGTTTTCATTTTTTGTTACACAAACCTTGAATAAACTGCGACATTGATTATGGTTCTTCAGCTTTTCTCAAGCTGCAGCCGCAGCTCAAGCTGGAGCCTCTGTCATTCAGATTTTTGTCGGTCGCCTCAGGGTAAACCGTAGCTTGATTTAGTAATAATTGGCTCTTCAAGTCAATTATTGGTAAAGTATCTATCATCTGGTGCTTAGGATTGGGCTCGAAACCACTCTGGAGATCCTGACATAGAGGCAGCTCTCAAAAAGGGGGAAGACCCAGGCTTTTCCCTGGTTAGTTCTACAACACAATCACCATCAGTGCGATATGTACATGCATATTGATATGTACGAAACTGTAGGTGACAAAGGCTTATAATTACATTCACAAGTACGGGCACAAATCAAAGTTAATGGCTGCAGCAGTCCGAAACAAGCAGGATTTGTTCAATCTTTTGGGGTAATTATACTCTGATCTTTTATATTTATGGATTGTGGAATGTATATAAGGCGTATACATAATGTTTCTAGGGTGGACTATGTCATAGCACCATTGAAGGTATTGCAGTCTCTGAAAGAGACTATTACTTCCCCTGAGGAGAAGCACTCGTTTGTTAGGAGACTTTCTCCAGAGTTTGCGGCCTCCTACAATTTCACTAAAGAAGAGGTCTGCTTTCCTTTCCTTGCTAATTTCCCTCTTACTATAGAACAGTGTTTGTGAGAATTCAAACTTGAATTTCAAAATTTCATTCAACGGCCTTTCAGACAAGACATTCCAAATAGACTTTGCAATAAAATGAACTACACAATTTTCTAGGCACTTTGAACTCATAAAAACGAAATGCACAATTTACTACACTTGGGACTCATAAAAATGATATACACAATGCAAATGCACCAATTCCCAATGCCTTCTTCTTTCCCATCTAGATGATGCAAATTAATGAGTTATAACCCTTAGAGAAGTTTAATTCATGTGATCTTGGGCTGATCCAAGGAGAATTAATATTGGATTTTGAATATTTTGTGGGGCCTACATGCATTCTTTGGGAAAATGACATCCATGAACCAAAACTGTAAGTTTATTATAATGAAGGACCACCGTAGTTATTTTTCTGGATGAATTTATAAACGGTCGGGTCCTTTGTAATAAACTTGCAGTTTTGATCCTCGGATGTCATTTTTCCTTTTCCGTATACTGGTCAAGCTTCATCGGCCCACTATTATTATTATTTTCAAAGAATTGCTCCGGGAAAATTGTTATCTGGTGGAGTTGTGTTTCTATATTTCTTTTCAGCTTGTAAAGTGGGACCAAATCAGTCTTGCATCAGCTATGGGGCCTGCTGCCCTGGAGCTGCTGACAACCGGTGTGGAGGGTGATGTTAATCAAGCCAAGCGCCTCGAGGAGTTCCTGGCTAAGGTCTGGCCGCCCCCAAATCTGTAAGATTTCCTCACTACTTGCTCAATAATGAACAAACACTTCTTTACTTTAATAACAAAGTTGGGGATCAATCAATGGTCTTCATAACCCCCCTGCTTCTCAACAAAAAATGCGTGGTCAAGTTGCAGACCTGGACATACCAGCGCACAGGCTTTCATCTGAAATATTTTTAAAATAATATATCTGTTGAGGAAAATCCAAAATTCATCTCATCTTATCTCTGTCAATCTTTATGTCAATGACATAAGATGCATCATCATCATATCTTCCGTTGGTCTTCTAGTATATACATTGATCTATCATGTCTTCTTTGAAAATAAATGAAGAAATATCATGAAATCTTCAATATAACTGTTGAGATGTTTGTTTTAAACCACATATTGTTTTTTTTTTAACTTGCATACTAAATGCTCACGATTCTCAAAGAGGAATCGTTCTGTTTGGAGCATGTAAGCCTCATCTTTTAAATTACCTTTGATAAAAGAAAATTTCACATCCATTTGTTGTAATTCCAAGTAAAAAATAGGTGACCCATGCCAACTCCACATGTAAAGGCTCTTTATTAAGATCTTTATTAGACACCGGAGAAAAGGGGTCTGTATAATGGATCAATTTTTTTTGAGTGTATCTTTTAACTTCAGATGTTGTATTTGTCAATGATGTCCAATGGATTTTTCTTACTCTTAAAAACCCATTTACACCTAATAGGGTTTTCACCGAGAAAAGACTTTACAAGGTGCAAAACTTCACTATTCTTGGGATTCATCTCCTTTATTATGGTATCATACTACAGTCTCGAACTACCTGATCTCTAAAATGATTTCCGGCAAATGGTGGAATAATATTTGTTTAAAAACTATTTGATAAATGAGCTGTGTTGCGAACAATTATCAATTTGCTACTAAGGTTAAGGGTTGAATATTCAAATGATCTTTCTCTGCAAAATTTAATCATATTTTTTTCAAAAAAAAAAAACATTTATTAATTCCACAATTCTATTGTTGTATAATGTTTAATAAAAAAAGAAACATATACAATGAAGTAACCATCAATGGTTAGGATTCAACATTTTTTTCTTGTAGGGTTAAAAACTTCTCAAAGGTATCTCATAACATGCACATATGGCAAACTCGGTTTCCAACTCTCTCAAAATGTAATTTAAAACCACCTTTATTGGAACCTTGTTTAATAAACATGTTTTTGTAGAAGTGCAAATTAAGTGGCTTAGAGTTACTAAACCTATTGTATACCAAGTCATTAATGTTTAGTTTCTAATTTCAACTATACCATTTTTGGTCCGGTGAACTGAATGTCTTGTTATAGTTTTCCTGACCCAGTTCACCTCTCTCACGGTTGAATCGGGTGTCACATACATCAAACGTGCCTCAAACATTAGAGGGCGTCGACCAATGGCGAAGGTCTGTATATCATGGGGGAGGACTATGCCTGACACAAATAGCCTTAAATCATCACAATACAAAAGAATAATAGAAATGAACGACATAACTAAATGCCAAAAATAGTAATAACATCACCCATAATAATGAAGTACATTCATACATATATGAACAAGATCTCCAGCAGACAAATCATATGCAACATAACCTGAAAATAAGGAAAATCATAAGGAAAAGCTAGAGATGAATATAATAGTAGTTTTGAATCCATTTTTAGTCCCATCTCTTAGCTTCAACATGCTCCACAACCCATCCATCCATCCAATGTAGGGCCCTTGTCCTTGTGTTTGCAACTATCAAGTCTGCTTGGGTACCAGGAAACCTGAGTAGAGTGCGAGTATAACTTAGTAGGTCATGATTAATGGTGTCCTTAAACATATTTAATAAATGCGTGTATAATGTGATATGCTTGTAGATAAATCATCATGACCCACTGCGTTGGAACACCTCTTGGGCCCGTAGTGTAGGGAATGGTGACCTCTGAAGTCTGCCTCCAATACACCCCGGATTGACGATTAACATCGAAGGTATAAAACACGCATACGAGAGACATTACCCTCATAAAATTATAAGAATAATAAAAATAAACCACCGATCAACATAAAAAGATTTCCATTAAGCAATAAGTTTCACACAACCCAAATGTCACCTATATGTCATTCAAACATCCTCTTGGGCCCGCAGTGTAGGGAATGGTGACCCCTGAAGTCTGCCTCCAATACACCCCAGATTGACGATTAACATCGAAGGTATAAAACACGCATACGAGAGACATCACCCTCATAAAATTCTAAGAATAATAAAAATAAACCACCGATCAACATAAAAAGATTTCCATTAAGCAATAAGTTTCCCACAACCCAAATGTCACCTATATGTCATTCAAACATCCTAAAATACATGCAAGAATGAGCTCCTAAAACTCTAAATCATCCTCTATCCAAGCTACCTGAACAACAACTCCAATCTCTATTGGACTATTTTAGGGGAGCACTTAAGAGTACTTAGTAGGACCATTCTTCTAAACAAATCAAAATCCATGTGTAATAAATATGCAAAAGTAAGACTGATATCAACCAAACAAAACATAACAATAGATATATGCAGAAATAAGTATGAGAAACATAATCATCGAACCCCATGCTCTACATCATTTTCTACCTTTTCTCTCCCGTAACTTTCTGAACCATTTCCCCAAATAAGATTTCCAACCAATTCCATAACCAATTGCTGAGAAATATCTTCACTCTATAACTATCATCATGATCATCAATAATCACTCTCACCTATCTTTTCAAAGGTTGCTCTAACTCTAATAACCAATAACGAGCCAGTAGAATAGCCCCTCATTAACTAATCAGGAATGTGAGAATGAAACAATGACAACCCCATGTCATATTACCACCTCCTCACGCCATAAGCCAACCATCACATCACACATTTATATACCACAAATTTCTAGCCTTGGCCACAAATCCACTACCACACACCACATCACCACATATCCATACAGCACTAATGAGCAGCTAGTCGCGGGTGTAACCCTGACCCGAATCAATGGGTCTACTACGTAAGAGGTTGTCGATTAGTGGCGAGAGCCTAAATGGTGCTGTGGGGAGATTATCCCCTCATTAACAATAGCCATACAACAAAATCATAATAAAACGTAAATAAATAACCACACAACGACACAACAAAAACTCAATAATAATGTCATGTAGTAACAAATGACATACAAGTCATACAAGGCTACCAAAGGACCCCCAATGTGGTAGATCAACCAACATATGAACACAAAAGGAAATAAACTAAAGACAATGTAGCAATAGTTAGGGGTTTGTCTCGATGTTGGCCCTGCCCTCCAAGCTCCTCTTGCTCAGCTGCACGACACAAAACCCGTGCCCTTAGCTGGACCCCTGACCATGGAATTTGCACGCACATCCAGATGCCTGTGCATGGTGTGAGTGTAATCTTAGTAGGACACCACTAATGCAACCTTAAATAAAAGTGGGTTACAACTGTCAACGACAACACACAACGCGTACAAATAAGTTGCGAAATAAGTAGGCTCGGGGACTCAACCCTGTGACCTGCGCCCCAAACCAAACCCCTCCCTCCCTGCCACCCTAGTCGTGTGCGGGTGCGTCCTTAACATAAGTGCAAGAATATATAAAAGTATATGCCATGACAATAAGGTAAAAGCATAAATAACCAATCATGTTCTGAGTCATTATGCGCTAACCAAGCTGCCTCGAATCTTAGCTCTACCTGCTTCGACACTATGCTGGAAGGAAGTCAAAACAATCGTTGCATGACTAAATGATGCCATGTGATCCATACGCCGGCTCAACAAATTCATCCGACTCTTCCGTGCCCACATTCTACCTTTAAGGAACAATTCCACGCCAGCCTTTGAGGGCAAGTCACACTCCACCTTTAAGGAGAAATTCCACACCCCCCCTTTGAGGGCAAGTCACGATGTCCATATATCGTCCCAATTCATGGCTTTGGGGCAAGCCACACTACCGCATGTCAACCCAATATCCAGCTCTAGGGCAAGCCTTGTTCACACATGTCAACCCAACATTCGGATCTAGGGCAAGCCGCACTATCACAAGTCATCTCTGAAGGTGAAATCACAACCTTCCAACCAGAACAACACCCCCCTAAGGGGCCAACTAAACATGTTAGACTAACCTGGTGCCTTGAAACCAGTCACATAAAAGCCATACATGTATACATACACAAGCCATAATATAGAAAGTAACAAGCATGTCATATCAAGCAAGGTCTTACGAGCCACACCCACACCCCCATTCGAAATCATATCAATCAAGGGTCTCATGACCACACATGCACCCACATGCGAATCATATCAAGTGAGGATCTCATGACCACACACGCACCAACATGCGAATCATATCAAGCATGAGTCTCATGATTACACCCACACCCGCATGTGAATCATATCAAGCAAGAGTCTCATGATTACACACACCCACATGCAAATCATATCAAATAAGGGTCTCATGGGCTACACACGTACCTACATGCGAATCATATCACACATGTAACTTTATATAAAGGCCATAAATGGCAAGGACTTCTCACCTCAGGAGTATCAGCGCCCAAAGCCAAAAATTGCCACCCGGATCAAGCCTGCGTACCAACGATCCCTAGAACCATTGCCAAATCACTACATGAGGGCTCTAGAATCAAGATCCAAGAAGAAGAACATGATAAGGGCTAGAATTCGGTTAGGCTTACCCAACGAGAACCATCACCACTAACAGTTCTAGATTCGATTAAGAGAAGAAAGCATCCTCAATAGATTTGGGATCAGATCCTTAGTCATAGGGGTTTAAACTCCTCAAGGTGTGACTAGAAGGTGAGGAGAGGTGTAGAGGTTTGCTAGGTTCGAGAGGAAGAGTCAAAAATCCGAGCCAAGGGAGCTTAGACCTTCTTCATATGGAGGAAGCTCGAAAGCCTTCACCACGGTGTGGTGAACTCCCAACATGTTGTGGTGCCTCTGGTCAAAACATGATCTAATTTTCAAGGCGTTTGAACCCGGAGATTGTGTGCCATAATTACCCCAACTGAACAACCACCACAACTTCCACTACAATGTGGTACCAAAACTCAAGTCGTTTTACCCCTACCACGGCGTGGTGAGGTCTTACTGGCTGTGTTCCACATCGCCTGCACATCCAACCCTTGCCGACCACATATCCACCACGCCTTGTTCTGCGACATTTTGGCATGCCGTGTTTCTCCTTGCGTATGCCATGGCCACTGCTATAATGTGTAGATCATCCCATTTCCTACATGAGAACTTCTAACACACCATGCCTGACACCATGGGTGTCTCGACTAACCTGTTTCACCTAGGCGGGCTTCCAGTGCAACACGCCCACCACACGGGTGTTTCACTGCCTGTGGTGCACCCCAAAATTCCCAAACTCCACCTTGGCCACCAAGTAACCCTCCAACACTTCCCAAAAGCTGAACAAAAGTCAATTAAGGTATGTCAAAGCTAAGGCTCAATGTACCTTGAAATTTGAGTGTGATAAAATTTCCCCCCTCTAACGACTTCTCATCCTCAAGGTCTCTAGAGGTCTTGCTCGAACAATTCGGACCATTGAGCCTGAACATCTGTTTGCTGCTCCCAAGTATCCTCTTGGACACCTTGACCCGAATCATTGAACATTTAGGATTAAACACTTGGCTAGCTTTCACACGGTCCACCAAGGAAGAAGTGACGACTAAGGGAGCACAGGCCATCACCCCTTGATTTTCAGATGCACCCATCAATAAATATTTTAACAAACTCATTAGCTTGCTTGACTCTTCTTCCAAAGATCGCTTCCCAAGCTCCCACATTTTCCTATTGAGAGAATTCGCAACAACATTCCCTTTTCCCAGAGCATAAGCCATCTTGAAGTCAAACTTCTGCAAGTTCTCAACCCAACGCCTCTACCGAAGGTTATCACTAGGAGAAGATATACTTGAAGTTCTTGTGGTCCGTATAAACGACAAATCTATCACTGAAAAGATAATGTCACCAACGCTTCAAGGCATGAACCACAATAACCAACTCCAGATCTTGCGTAGGGTAGTTCCGCTCGTGGGGTCGTAGCTGATGAGAGCCATAAACAATTACCCAACCCCTTGCACCAAGACAACTCATAAGAGAATACTTGAAGCATCACAATAAATTGCATAACCAATCCTAGGCTCAAGCAAAACCAAGATCATATTAGATTTTAACATTCTCTTTAGCTCTAGGAAAGCCTCTTTGCATTGGTCCGTCCATTCAAACTTTACTCCCTTTATGGTAAGACCAGTCATAGGCGCTACTAAGCGGGAGAAGTCCCGAATGAATTTCCTGTCCAAACTAAGGAAACTCTAAATCCCGAATAGGTTCCTAGGCTGTGTCCAAGACATAAATTATTCTACCTTCTTTGGATCAACTGAGATTCCAGTCTCAGAAATCACATGCCCCAAGAAAAGAAACTCTTGGATCCAAAAGTGACATTTCAAAATCTTAATACAATATCAAGGTTTCTAGCATGCAATTCCGTGGTTTGAAAATATATTAAAATATCATCCATGAACACAATGATGAAAGAGTCCAAGTATGAATGAAAGATCATGTTCACGAGAACCATGAACACTTTCAGAACATTTGTTAACCTAAAAAGAATCATGAGATATTCATACAACCCATATTTGCTCCTAACCACTGTCTTTGGTATGTATTCTTCTCTAGCCTAAAGCTGGTGGTAGCTAGAATGCAAGTCAATCTTGGAGAACCACCGGGCTCCCATCAACTGACCAAACAGATCATTAATCCGTGGCAATAGATACCTGTTCTTCACAGTGACTTGATTTAGCTTTCTATAATCCATGCGCAATCGATTGATACCGTCCACCTTCTTAGTGAACAAAACTGGAGCACCTCACGGAGAAGTGTTCGGACGAATAAATCCTTTCGCCTCTAAATCCTCAAGCTGCACCTTTAGTTCTTCCAACTCAGCTGGTGTTATACGGTAAGGAGGAATCGATATAGGTTGCACACTTGGCATGAGTTCAATCTCAAACTCAATCCCCATATTAGGAGGAAGTCCATAGAAGTCATCCATAAAAATATCAGGATAAAATTACACTACGAATGGAAGAGGGGATGAAATTGTTGTCTGATCTACCGCAAGAATCATACTCACCACCTATGCTATAATGGCTCCAACTTGGCTAAGGTATGGTCCCACTTTGCCTACTCCTAAATCCCATTCTTTGGTAAATACATGCCTTCCCCCCAGGAGAGGTAAATGTTACTCATCTTTGGTAACAGTCGATGTGAGATCAATAATTAGTCAACCAATCCATATTGAAAATCACATCAAAGCTAGTCATTTCTAAGATTATGAAATCCTACAGATGTCTGTAGCTGACAACTACTATGGGACACTTTGGACTCCTCTGAAGACGATCTACCTTCTTTCGTAAGGGTGTGTCAAGAGATAACAATTTGGAGGAGAACTTAATTGGCAAGTCTAATCCAAAAACAACATGGGGAGAAATAAAAGAATGAGAAGTTCATGTATTGAAAAAAGTAATAGAGAGGGTAGAAGTAATCAGATCATACTTCGAACAGTCGAAGGTCCCTCTCCACCCTTAGTCGGAGCCTGATATATAACAGACTCTACCCGCGTTAGATCCTCGACCCTGCCCTTGAGGCCAATAACTCGCTTGGGCCACAGAAATCTACGAAGTTTACACTTGCTGCTAAGGTCATCTGGTCGCTCTATGGTCTGATCTCCCCGAGCCCAACCGCGACACCTTTGCACAAAAGCGTTGGAGATGACTTGTCTTGCTGCATCAATGACACTCACTAGAAGGATTGGGACAAAAATTGAGATGTTGCCCTTTCTGTCCACAATTATAACTGCTGGAGTCTATATCCCATATCGGACTTGTGGTCCGATGTGGAGTTTATCATTCATTATAAAAGAATGCCTCCGCCTCACTTTGAGGTAAGGAGGCAAGGGGGTTTCCTCATTCTACATGGTATCAGAGGGTTTTCTAACCCGATCCCTCCCTCCCGTCTAGGGTTTTCCGACTCAAGTCCCCCGCGGGGGGCGGCGGCCTCGGTGGCCATAGGTTTTTTTGTCGCCGCCCCTCTGCCTCGTGTCCCTCCTGCCCTAAGTGCCTCTTCATCCTGGCTGCTCTCCCTCCCGGCGGTCCTCTCTCCGAATTCCCGGCTCAACTAGGCCCCATCCCCGGCGCCTCCTGCCCGGTGCGGCTCCCCTGCGCCTTCCCTCCTGGCGCACGCTCCTCCTGCGCGCAGGCCCTCCCCGCCTCGGCTCGGCTTCCGGACGATCCCCGCCTCGGCTTCCAGACGATCCCCGGCGGCCCGACGCGCGCACCTCCATCCGGCCTGCGACCATCATCCAGCGCGCGCGGCTCCCGGTGAATCCTCCCGTGCGAGGCCATCGTCCGCACCTCTGCTTCTGCGCGACGACCGTCGACGACCTTCCCGCCCGCACTTGCTTTCTGCGGGCTTCCTCCCCGCTGCGCACTGCCCCGACGGAAGCCGCGCCTCCCGGCGGCCCTCCCTCCCGGCGGCCCTCTCTCTCGGCAGCTCTCCCTACCGACGCGGCAGCCTCCCGCGCGGCAGCCTCCCGCTCCGGCTCTGTCCGGCGGCCGCTCCCGCCTGGCGCGGCTCCCGGCTCCCCGGCGTCCCTCATCTGTTCCCGGCCGCCCTCCTCCCCTTCACTGCGAAGCGTCCCGGCGAGTCACAGCCCCTGCGCACAGCCATCCGCCAGCATCCCCCTCCTGGCGGTTTCCCCTCTCCGCTCTTCCCGGCGGTCTTTCCGGCTCTCCGCTTACGTTGTGGCTTCCCGGCTCTCGCAGGCCCCGCCTTCCGCGTCGCGTCCCGACCCTGCCCTCACGCGGCTTTCCCGGCTACAGTCGCTGGCTCTTTCCGGCAGCCTGCCTCCTGTGCGGGTGGTCCTTCCAGCCGACCTCCATTCCCGGCCGGCTTCCAGCGCCGCCTCCCGCTGTGCCTGTGCTCCTCTTCCGGCAGCCAGCCGGCTCCAGTTTCTCCCTGCGGCTGCCCAACTTCAGTTTTGGATCTCTGGCACCTCCTGCGGCATCCCCGCCTCGCCGGCATCTCCCGACGACTCCCGGCAGCCGCATCTCTGTCCGCCGGCATGTCCATTCGCTGGCGCAACACCTCGACCACCTAGGATTTGGGCCCGTTGGCGCCGCCAGCCCCGCAACCATTCTGTGGAATCCCCGCCTCCCGTCGTCGGCCCCGCAAATGCGGTTTTCCCGGTGCTAGTTTGGATTTCCCGGCGTTTCATCGACCGACCCCACTAGTGCGGCATTCCTGGCGCTCCGTCCATCGGCCCGGTTTGAGTGGTTCATCTATTGCGTCCGCGACATCATCCATCCATCATCCTGCGGATGAGCTTTGAATCGTGAGGGGGAGCAGCAACCTTTTGCAGCTTTCTTTTTTATTTCGTCTGTTTTGTAATCAAGCTGGGTCTGTCCAGCTTGAGGGGGAGTGTTAGCGTCTGTTTTGTTGCTTTCTTTTCATTATATGTCAAAGTTAGGTACACCTAGCTTGAGGGGGAGTGTTGGAGTCTGTATCCCACATCGGACTTGTGGTCCGATGTGGAGTTTATCATTCATTATAAAAGAATGCATCCGCCTCACTTTGAGGTAATGAGGCAAGGGGGTTTCCTCATTCTACAATAACATTTGAAAGAACCCCACTCCATAGATGGAGTTGAAGAACCTCTTCTTTACACTGGTTTCCTACTGCCACCCTGGCGCGTCTCCTCTACTTTCTTCTTCTTATCACCAGTAGAGGCACCCATGACTTCACTGGGAAGCCCACTCGTTAGTTTACTAGTGATAGGAAGAAAACTGGGACGGGGTGGCCCGAATCTCATGGTCTTCACATCGACTCACTACTCTTGTCTCAGACAGTTTCCAATGGGGCTTGTTCATGGAATCAGAAACACCCAACGACTTCCATATCCATGAAAAAATACGGACCTTCTTTCCAAAGGTAGACAATCATTAAAGTTCTTTACCAATGATGCTTAGGAACTCACATTGATCGAGAGGATAGGAGGGCAGACTCATCACACCTGCTTTGAGAGAATTATTGTTTACTTTGAGACTCTCTTATATATTTAAGTCATATTCATGATTTTTTCCCAAAATTCTAGTATGAGATTGGCCACCCTCATGCAAGCAGTCAATTATTAGCATGAGTTGATGTGAACATTTGTATGGATTAAAGGTATCCCGTCGATGTAAGCATCTGTATGTATCAGAGGTTCTCCATCAATGACACCATCTATATGTATCAAAGGCTATCTTATCACTATTTCACAATGGTGATTTATGGGTTGCTATGGTTTAAAGCCACACAACTGGGCGCTCTAGAGTTTATCGTCATCCAGGAAGGCGATGGATGTTTATGCCATCAGTGTTGGGTCGGAAGAACACCCCAAGGAATGAATGATGGCAAGAGGGGGGGTGAATTGCCTTTTAAAAAATTGATTAACAAATAAAAAATCAAAGTTGAAATGCAGCGGAAATAAAGAGGCAAGACACACAAAATTGATAACGGAGTTCGGCCAAAACCCGGCCTACGTCTCCGCTCCCAACTTAACCGTTGAGAGATTCCTACCGCTTGCTTTTCAATGGTTTTAGCAAGAAACCCACTAGGCTTTGAGGTAGCACTAGGACCTATTACAGCTTGCTTTTATTGGTTTAGCAAGAACCCAATGCTTTTAATGGTTAAGCAATAACCCACTAGTCTTTTTACGGGTGAAGACTAGCTCACCGATCTCAAGCCTTTTTACAAGGTAAGGCTTGACAACCTCTTCACACCTTAGTGGTGGTGTGAGAACCCAAAGAAAGGGAGGTTGAGAAAAGGGTTGGGGTTTGTAGGCACAAACCCAATTTTAAGCTCAAAATAAATAAAACAATAAAACCCGTAATGGAGAAGCCTTGGGCGCCTTTGATTGATTGATGATGTTTGAGGGCCGCTTCCAAGCTTCTATGGAGGTGCTCTTGGATGTGGAAGATGTTGGAGCACTTTGGGTTCCCTTGGAACAATCCGTCGGAGCTTCGCCAAAGATGTAAAAATGTGTACGGTGGCTTGGATGAAGTTCCGGTGCTTCCTAGGCCTTTATTTATAGGCTAGGAACCCTCAAGTATCCGTTGGAGGGCTTTGGAGCCGTTGGAAAAGGCCTCGGAGCCGTTGGGAGGCTTTTGGAGTTGACTGGTCAAAGCCAACGGCTAGTTTGACCAGTGCTACCGGCTGGCCGGTGCAGGACCACCGGCTGGCCGGTGCCTTGACAGTGGCTGAGTCTTCTTTTCCAGGCACCACCGGCTGACCGGTGCCAGAGCCACCGGCTGGCCGGTGGTGAGGCAGTAGCAAACCCTGTTCAATCTGGGTGCCACCGGCTGGCCGGTGCTTGGCCACCGGTTGGCCGGTGAGATGGCAGTGGCTCAGCATCCTTCCCAGGGTCCACCGGCCGACCGGTGGTGAAGCCACCGGTTGGCCGGTGGACTGATTTTCAGTCCACTTGTGTTCCTTTGCCACTTAAGCTTGCTTGGCCCAATTCCTTGGCCACCTGATTTGATTCCTATCAATCCAAAAACACTTGAAAGAGGATTAGATAAATATGAGGGTGATTGTGATCATGAAAATAAAACCTTGAGGGGTTCGAGAGGTACAACAATCTCCCCCTATTTTGATGATCACAATCACCAAAACAATTAATGTAAAATGCTGAAATTGAAAGGAAATACTAAGCATGATGAAAATGATTCTCCCCCAATCAATCAAAAAATTTCTCCCCCTTTGTGATTATCAAAATAGAATGGGGCATAAAACTTGATTGAGGGATTCGATGAAAAAACGAGATTTTAAAACAATTGAAAATGATACTAATTGTTGGAAATTTTGAAATGAAAAATTGAATTGAAAAATTTGAATAACAGTTTGAATTGAAAGTTTTGAATCAAAAACCAATTGAAATTCGAAATTTGAGACCAAATGAAATTTTTGAAATTGAGAGTTTTGAAAAATCGATACCAACTGTTGGATATTTAAAAAAGGAAATTTAATAGAAAATTTGAATTTCAAAGCCAAGTGTTGAGTTTGAAATGAAAACTTTGAATACACAAAAAGGCTTAAAAAAAAATCCTAACTCCCCCTAAATAAAAACAAAGAATCACTGGGGAGTGGTTTTTGAAACCGAAACAAATTTAGGCCCGGAGAGACTTGCCAAAAGGGATTTTTCAATCCAAATTTGTTTCATGGCGGGTCTTCTCCTATAAAATTCATCGGAATAGAAAATCGATTTGGGTTGGCCGTACCGGGCGTTTTTACAATTACATTCATAAATGAGATGCCCGGGTTTTTTGCAATAGTTACAAAATTTAAATTCGGAGCTCCCCCTTACAAAAACAGTGGGTGCATGGGAGGAGGAGGCTTGGTTGGTGTAGCCAAGTCCATTGGTGGTTCGGGAAACCCTTTGGGAACCAAGTATATTGTTCAAATTTTGTTCCCCTTGGGTGAACTTGGCTAGGGTTTCTCTTAGATCTTTGATGGTTGATTCCATGGAATCAACATTTGGAAAATTTTGGATTTTAAGGGTGAGTTCCTCCTTCTCTTTGAGAAGTTGTTCTTTTTCAGAAGAGAGTTTTTTGAAAGACTTTTTTAAAGCAACAAATTTTGAAGAAAGCTCATGAAAACCTTTTTCTAGTTGGTCTCTAGCGTGTGAGAGTTCTTCATAAGAAAGATGATTAAATGAATTAGAAGAACTAGAGGAGGAAGAGGAGGAAGAGGAGGAAGATACCTCATGTTTTGCCATTAGGCAATTATTACCATTGTCGCTCGAGGAGAAGGAAGAGAAGGAGGAGCTATCACTCCATGTTTTCTTTAAAGCCTTCTTCTTCTTCTTCTTGGCCCTTTTATTGTGAGGTGGGCAAACAGGCTTGATCTTTTCATCGGGTTCTTGCTTTTGATCGGATTCTCGCTTTTGATCGGATTCTTGCTTTGGATCCTTGCTAGTACCTTCATAGGTTAGTTCTAACAATTTCCAAATATCATAAGAAGTAGTGCAAGAAGAAATACAATCAAAGACATTACGGTCAAGACCACAATGAAGAGCGTTCATGGCTTTGCCATCAAGCTCAAAATAAGCAATGTCATTGGGGGTCCATTGAGATTCATCTAGACTAGAGAGAGTATAACCATGCATGACAATTTTAAAAATAGAAAAACCAATGCTTTTAAGAAATGTAGTCATGCGGGTTTTCCAAAAAGAATAGTCGGTTCCATCAAAAAATGGAGCACGACCCAATGAATAGCCTTCGGGGGCGTAAGAGGTTGAAGCGGTAGAAGCCATCAAAAAGGATCTTTAATTTGAAACCGGTTAGGGAATTATTCAAATACGCGCTCTGATACCAATTGTTGGGTCGGAAGAACACCCCAAGGAATGAATGATGGCAAGAGGGGGGGTGAATTGCCTTTTAAAAAATTGATTAACAAATAAAAAATCAAAGTTGAAATGCAGCGGAAATAAAGAGGCAAGACACACAAAATTGATAACGGAGTTCGGCCAAAACCCGGCCTACGTCTCCGCTCCCAACTTAACCGTTGAGAGATTCCTACCGCTTGCTTTTCAATGGTTTTAGCAAGAAACCCACTAGGCTTTGAGGTAGCACTAGGACCTATTACAGCTTGCTTTTATTGGTTTAGCAAGAACCCAATGCTTTTAATGGTTAAGCAATAACCCACTAGTCTTTTTACGGGTGAAGACTAGCTCACCGATCTCAAGCCTTTTTACAAGGTAAGGCTTGACAACCTCTTCACACCTTAGTGGTGGTGTGAGAACCCAAAGAAAGGGAGGTTGAGAAAAGGGTTGGGGTTTGTAGGCACAAACCCAATTTTAAGCTCAAAATAAATAAAACAATAAAACCCGTAATGGAGAAGCCTTGGGCGCCTTTGATTGATTGATGATGTTTGAGGGCCGCTTCCAAGCTTCTATGGAGGTGCTCTTGGATGTGGAAGATGTTGGAGCACTTTGGGTTCCCTTGGAACAATCCGTCGGAGCTTCGCCAAAGATGTAAAAATGTGTACGGTGGCTTGGATGAAGTTCCGGTGCTTCCTAGGCCTTTATTTATAGGCTAGGAACCCTCAAGTATCCGTTGGAGGGCTTTGGAGCCGTTGGAAAAGGCCTCGGAGCCGTTGGGAGGCTTTTGGAGTTGACTGGTCAAAGCCAACGGCTAGTTTGACCAGTGCTACCGGCTGGCCGGTGCAGGACCACCGGCTGGCCGGTGCCTTGACAGTGGCTGAGTCTTCTTTTCCAGGCACCACCGGCTGACCGGTGCCAGAGCCACCGGCTGGCCGGTGGTGAGGCAGTAGCAAACCCTGTTCAATCTGGGTGCCACCGGCTGGCCGGTGCTTGGCCACCGGTTGGCCGGTGAGATGGCAGTGGCTCAGCATCCTTCCCAGGGTCCACCGGCCGACCGGTGGTGAAGCCACCGGTTGGCCGGTGGACTGATTTTCAGTCCACTTGTGTTCCTTTGCCACTTAAGCTTGCTTGGCCCAATTCCTTGGCCACCTGATTTGATTCCTATCAATCCAAAAACACTTGAAAGAGGATTAGATAAATATGAGGGTGATTGTGATCATGAAAATAAAACCTTGAGGGGTTCGAGAGGTACAACAATCTCCCCCTATTTTGATGATCACAATCACCGAAACAATCAAAGTAAAATACTAAAATTGAAAGGAAATACTAAGCATGATGAAAATGATTCTCCCCCAATCAATCAAAAAGGGGGAGAAATTTTTATGCCCCATTCTATTTTGATAATCACAAAGGGGGAGAAATTTTTTGATTGATTGGGGGAGAATCATTTTCATCATGCTTAGTATTTCCTTTCAATTTCAGCATTTTACATTAATTGTTTTGGTGATTGTGATCATGAAAATAAAACCTTGAGGGGTTCGAGAGGTACAACAATCAGGATCGGGCCCATGAATGAGATTCCTACATATCCTTGCGAAAGGAATTAGAACCCACATAGTTCAATGCCACTTAATGGGGCATGCCGTACCTTTTAAGTTCGTGTGAAAAGGACTGATCTGTGTAGTTTAATGTCATGTAGTAAGGAAAACCAGACGAAAGATGCCTAACAATGATCGGCGTGAGACTTATGCATGAGCATCCCTTTCTGGTTGACCTAAAAGGGAATATGACCCAATGGGGATGGGTTGGTCTCACAAAGAATATGGCTCTGCAAAGGCAGGTTCTGCAAAGAATATGGCTTGATGAGAATAATGTGATGAGACCCGAAAGGAATATGGCCCTCCTGGTGGGGGCATGATTCTATTAGTAATATGGTTTGATAGAGGTATGATCTATAGAGAATATGACCCTGATAGAGGTGGATAGAAGATTGATGATGTTGGGTTTGAAGCCCAGAGTGGCGTCCTACGTATCTCATCGAAATAGGAATCAAATCCCACATAGTTCTGAGTGACATAGTTTATGGTTGTGTGACAGTACCATACCATGCAGTTTAACTTCATGCAGTATGGACGTTGTCATGTAGTTTAATGTCGTGCGACTAGGACAGTGAACACATAGTTTAATGTCATGCTATCGAGACGTATATGGGGACATTTGAATATTGTATATGAGGATCAAACATTGGAGAGGCGTTCTACCTACCCTGTGAAGACAAGAATCAGTGTCCACGTAGTTTCAATTTTGAGGACTTCTGCATTGTAAAAGGTGCAACAATAAAGGATCAGTGGGGCTTACACATATGAGGCCACCCTAACAAGTTTCATCAAGAATATAACCCTTTGGGGAGAAGCGAATATGGTTGTTGGGGATTAAACCTTGGAAGGAGGCCCACAATGATAAATATTTTGGGGGCTTACACCTAATGAGGCCTAATGAGGTATTTCAGTGACACTAAGGGCATGATCAACCCATATCTCTAAGCTCATGTAAATCATGCTTGGTGTGAGAAACAAAATATTACGAAAGGTCGAGCACATTACATGAGAGCGTGACATTGGGTTTGAACGGGGCTTACACACTAAGGCTTCCCATTCCCACTCAGGAGTGGAGGAGAGAAGGATATGGGGTGGTCACTATTAATAGCGCCACAGTCAAGGCTTACACATCCGTTGTATAAGCGCGATTGGAAAGCAAAAGGTGCAGATGCTTCTCGTTTCAGGCAGCACACAGGTGGTCTTCTCCCAATCAGGGGAATGAAAGGGTAGATGTAGGGCTTACGCTAATTGCGGCTGTCTCACTTCTAGGGCGGACTCAGACATCCACCAGATGCCCATTCCAATCGAGGTCTGATCCGGGTCAGCCAAGTTTTACTGCATGTGCATTCAGTGGCTTTGGAGGAAGCCTTGATAATTGGAGGTCCAAATGGGAAATTTGGATGAAGGAATGCTTAACTATTGAAGCTAGGGGTTTATGGTGCTTCAGAACGAGAGTGATAAAGGATGGTTTTCCACTGTAAAAGGCTGGAAGAAGACCTCGACCAAGTAATATAGGGGCGAGTGGCAAGGCTTCGCTCAAGTAACACTAGGGTGAAGAGATATGACTTTTCCCATGTGATGGTATGGAGAAGTGATGAAGGCTTCGCCCAGGTGATGCAAGGGAGAAGTGATGTTCTAGGCGACAGGACTTGGGTGAAGCTTCACCCTAGTTGTAGGGCCCCTCCACGGATTCCTTTGGAAGAGGGGCGAACAAGTGTATAGTTGGGTGAGGGTCATTCATCCTAGTGTTATTAGACCTGGGAGGAAGTGGTTCCTCATAAAGGTTCTCGGTGTTTTAGACCTTTAGGGAACTCAAATACCCTTTCTTTTGGTCAATTCCCTTTGGTTTAGGGCTTGGATAAGCTACATGGGGGATTTGAGGACGTGGGTGAGAGACTAGGGCGAGTAGAGCTTTGGGACGTCTCTTCATATTCTAAAAGGCGAAAATGAGGATCCCAATAGTCTTATTTATAAGAAAATTTAGGACTCTGGGTGAAGGTGTTATCTCATGATAATGAGTCGCACGGGTGAAACTTGCGCGAAGTTGTTGGTCGCACAAGTGTCGCGCACATGGTCAACTTGGACTCACTTCAACTGTTTTAGGGAAGATTACATCACCTTTCCCTATGTCTTTTCCTTCATGTGTTTGGGGCTTTCGTTCTTCATGATCTTCATCCTTTTCATGAAAGGAGAGCGCCAACAAATTCCCCCCTCAAGATTGGATCTGATTGGAACAAGAAGGATTTAATCACTAGTTAAAAGTGACATTGGTGTGAATTAATTTATGAAAGAGGGTAGTTTTTTGCTCAAGGTTTGTTTCGTTCATGCTAGTTGGACACACAAACTATTTTCTCAAGCTTTCTGCGAGAATGTCGCGCGTTGTCGTCGTGTGAAAACCTCTGATCAACCCTTTATAAATAGTGGGTGTGGGTCCCCCCCTCATTTGTCTATGCCATTGGTGAAAGGAGAGGATTTATCGACATCCTGATGCCTTAGTCTTCTGTGCTAAGGTATGCGCTCTCCCGTGTGTTTCACCATGCCTTTAGCACATAGATTTTGGGCAGAGAGGCTGGGAGAACCTCTTATGTGAGGTCCCACCCTTGGCGATAGAGTAGGGTGAGGGATATAAACGAAGTAATTGGACTTTGCCAAATTTCTACCCAGTGTTCTGCGAACTACTCGGGTGAGAAAAATTTGGACTTAGCCAAATTTCTTCCAAGTGTTCGTATGAAAACCCATATCTTTAATAAACCTTAATTCATGATTTATTACATAAAGATATACCTAATACAACCCAGAAGACCATGAAGCCTAGTGTTTTTGGGAAATTAGGTACATAACATAACAACTTGCAATCAAAATACAACGATATTATTGAAAACTTCCTTAACATGCTCCTAAAATTCCATCATTCTTCTAAACTGCACGAGATAACACGAGGACATACATAAGAAAGATGTGAGCTATAAAGTCCAGTAAGGGAATAAACAAAGCATAAAATAAGGTAAAACAATACATGTGAGTCAAGAGGTATATCAAGGTAACATAAGAGGGGTGAGAATCGTTATCTTGAACAATGATGCATGATATAACATGATAGCATAAATGCAACATAAGAATGTGACAACAACATAAAACATGACATCATAAACATAAGTCAAGGCTAACCACCAAGAAAACATAACATAGTGCGCTTAAGATAATCTCACGTGTACCATACATGACATCTCATGAGATAAAAACATTACCCAATGCATTGAAGGACTATATAATTTCGGGCCCACCTATCACTTTGATATCATGTACATGCATAAGTGTGTCACATAGATCAGACAATATAAGGATGTTTTTTATCAATATTAACCCCACGATTAAGGAGTGTAGGTTAAATACATGCAAATCCACAATCAATGAAGGATGGGTACAACTAGGTGAATAACCTTGAGTGGAAATGAAGATGAGTATTCACTACATAAATGTTTGGCATAAAAAATCGCAGGATAATTTTGGTAGCATAACGGGTGTACATAAATGTTTATAGAATGGGTGAATGAGAGATAAATGTGTCTCATTAATTGGGAATCATAAGGATAGTAAGAGAGATGTGTAAAAATGATGAGAACCATATCGAAGGCACCAAGTCAATTTTCCAGATGGAGGAGTTGGATTTGTAAGGCACGATGACGTGTGAGAGATTAAAGAGGTTGAATGCAATAATGGGCACCCATCTCGCTTCATTAAAGGTCCAATGGATCTTGCCTTGCATGGATGGAGCAAATGAGCCTATTATCTCACTTATTCAAGCCCAAATATGATGTTTAAAGTTTGGCCCACATGGTTGCATGAATTTTAGAAGCCTTACCCACATGGAGAATTCTAGAATGACATCTTTGAACACCAAAGTCAAATATATTGGGCTAGATACTCAAAAAAAAATTTGGTGGGCTATGGGTGGAAAGGCATGTGTTACTTTTCTCAAAAGTATTTGTTAGACTTTATCTTTTTGACTTTAAGGAGACAAGATAGATTTAGCCTTTATGACTTTAGGGTATTAGACCATTGACTATTGTATCACCTTTTGGCTATAAATAGTCACCCCATGACATTGTATTTTCATTCAAGATTTAATTGAGAACTTATGTTTTGTTTCTCTCCATTGTGTGAGGATTGTTCCGGGTTTTCCCCTTGCTCTTGTGCATTCTTACCTTATCAATCTACAAGTTATATTGGTGATCCAAGTTCACAAAGCCCCCAATTCCATGCCTCAACCCAAGTGCGTTGTTGTGTGGATTGGTTATCACATCCCTCTCTTGAGTGTGTTTTCTAAGTAGTAGGTCGCGCTCTTTATAGTGTTGATTGACTACTTGCATCCTCTATCCATACCTATCATCCGCCACTTAGCCACGAACCACATCCTTCATCCACCGCCCTATGTCGTGAAGATCGGGCCACCCCGTGCGTCTCACATTAGTTGGTATCCGAGCCAGGTTGACACGGTAGACATCTATCCCTTAATTTACTTTACTTTTTTCCATTACCCTTCTTATCTTTCCTTATTATCCATCCATTCAAAAAACCCATTTTCTTTGAAAACCTTCAGAATTGGCCTTTGTTGTGCAAGATTAATTTTTTTTACATTGAGTCAATTATTCATCCATCTTCTTTTTGTCTTTAATTCGCTATATGTGATTTGTATCAGGAAAAAACACACAAAAAAATTCTCTCAACTCATCATTTTGTGCTTTTCAAAATTAAGCACATTATTTCTTTGAGAGATTTCAAAAAACAATATCTTACTCTTCGTTCTTCATCTTATGTTTTAAAACTCCAAGCACAACACTTTTTGGGGAGATTTGACGAAAAAATGAAAAAGATGATACAATTACTTCATCACCGTGCTTTACATTATTAATACTTTCCATTTCCATACATCACTTTTTCCATCATTTTTACCTTATCATCCTATCATTTTGGTTTCATATTGTTATTAATTTTTCTTATCTTGCACAATCGGGCAAAACTCACATACCACAACTTTTTATCTTTTTTCACCCTTTTACCCATATTTTCTATCCTCTTTTCACCCTTTACCCTTTACCACTCAAGCGGGTTGTGTTAAACCGGCCCCCGACACAATCTTGATTGGGGAAGGATTGGTGGCATGTGATCATCCCCAACAAGGTGTTATATTTCCTAAAATCTTGGAATTTGAATTGAGTGTTGAGAGTGGAGAGAAATAAGCAAAAAAAAAAAAACTTGTGTGTGTGAGTGTGTACATCTTGTTGTGCGTGTGCGTGTGTGTACATCTCGTGTGCGTTAGTGTGTATCCTCGCGAGAGAATGTGTGTACGCTTGTGTGTGTGAGTGTTTATATCTTGCGTGCGTGAGTGTTTATATCTTGCGTGCATGAGTGTGTATCCTTGTGTGCGTGAGTGTGTACATCTTGTGTGTGTGTGTGTACATCTTGCGTGTGTGTATCATTATGTGTGTTTCTCCCCGTGTGTGTGTTTGTGTTTGCGTTCCTTATCATGACAGAAGATCGTGGGAAGAAAATTGCTCATGTTAGCGATGAAAGAAGTCAAAGTAGATCTCCCGCACCCGAAGCTATGCAACTCCAAATGCAAGTTTTGGTGAGCCACTTAGAGAAGCTATTGATAGGAAGTTAGAAGTGCTGCATGAGAGGATTGATGAATTGGAGAATAAACCAAGTCCAAGGATGATCAATGATAACCCACGATGTGCTCCTGCACCACGTCATCCCCACATCATGGAGGAGGAGATGGTGGACTTTGATGATGATCTTGATGATGTCCCACAAAGGAGAAGGTTGTACCAACAACCTAGAGGAGGACAAAGGAGATAGAATAATGATGACCTACTTGGTGGGATCAAGGTGAAGGTTCCCTCTTTTCAAGGAAAAAGTGACCTGGAAGCATACTTGGAGTGAGAGATGCGGATTGATCCAGTGTTTTCATGCCATGCGTATTCTAAGGAGAAAAAGGTCAAACGTTAATATGGTGGGCGTCCCATCAACACTTGGGATGACATGAAGCTTGCCATGCAGAAATGGTTTGTCCCCTCACACTATCATAAATATCTCCACAAAAAACTTTAGCGGCTCACCCAAGGGAGTAAGAGTGTAGAAGATTACTACAAGAAGATGCAAATTGCTATGATTCGAGCAAATATTGAGGATGATCCGGAGGCAACCATGACATAGTTTTTACATGGGCCCAATCGGGAGATTGCTGGTCAAGTGGAGATGTACCATCATGTAGAGATACAAGATATGATTCACTAAGCCACAAAGATTGAGCAATAAATCAAAAGGAGAAGCAACATGAGAAAACCCACTACCCCTTTTAGGCCATCGAGAAATTCGCAGAAAGAGATTGGAGAGTCATCAAAGCCGAAAGAGGTGGTTGATCACAAAAGTGACAAGGTAATTCTTCCACCTAAAAAACCTACTTTCGAGACTAACCAAACAAGGAATCGAGATATTCGGTGTTTCAAATGTTAAGGAAAGGGTCACATTGTTAGTGAGTTCCCAAATCGGCGCACCATGACCATCAACAAGTATAGAGAATGAGAGAATGATGGAGAGAGCTCAGAAGAGGAGGAAGAATCTCCAGAAATTGATAATGGAGAATTTGCAGAAGACGGTGAGATTCTTGTCACTAGGAGAGTTTTAAGTGCACAAATGATTGCTGGAGAAAAAGAGCAGTGAGAGAACCTTTTACATACACGATGCAAGATCAATGAGAAGGTATGTAGTGTTATTATTGATGAGAGAAGTTGTAGCAATGTGGTGAGCACCGAGTTGGTGGAGAAGTTGAGACTTCCAACTTTGAGGCATCAACATCCATATCGGCTTCAGTGGTTGAATGACTGTGGAGAGTTGAAGGTTACCAAATAGGTGAAAGTATTGTTCTCCATTAGTAAATACATGGATGAGGTATTGTGTGACATTGTTCCTATGAAGGCGTTCCACTTGCTATTGGGTCGATCGTGGCAGTATGATCGGCGTGTTACTCATGATGGCTTCTTGAACCGTCACTCTTTTGTACTACGAGGGGAACTTATAACCCTCAACCCCATGACCCCAAAAAAAATTCTGGAAGATCACATTTTGAGAGAAAAGAAAAAAAATGAGTGATGAGGAAATAAAGAGAGAAAATGAAAAAGGAGAGAATGAGGGAAAAATAGAAAATGAGAGAAGAAAAGAAATGGAGAGCAAATAAAAATCAACAGGAGAAAAAGATTTGAGAGGATAGAAAATTGTGATGTTGGAAAAAAGAGTGAGGTTAAGGAAGTTTGATTTTTCAAAAAAACCTTTTAGTACTTATGTACAAAGAGGTGATGTTGAACACTAACAACTTAACATCTCCTTTGCCACATGTTGTTGAGACTTTGTTACAGGAATTTGAAGATGTGTTTCCCGAAGAGGTGCCACCTGATTTTCCACCCATTAGAGGTATTGAGCATCAAATTGACCTCATACCCAGAGCATCACTACCGAACCGCCCTGCATATCGCACCAACCTAGATGAGACAAAAGAAATTCAAAGGCAAGTTCAAGAGCTATTGGATGTGGGGTATGTTAGAGAGAGTCTTAGTCCTTGTGCGGTACGGATGCTTCTAGTACCAAAGAAGGATGGAACATAAAGAATGTGCATTGACTGCAGAGTCATTAATAACATCACAGTCAGGTATCGTCATCCTATCACTAGGTTAAATGTTATGCTAGATGAATTAAATGGTTCAACTGTTTTCTCAAAAATTGATTTAAGGAGTGACTACCATCAAATTAGGATGAAAGAAGGAGATGAGTGGAAAACCGCATTTAAGACAAAACATGGACTTTATGAATGGTTAGTCATGCCCATTGATCTTACCAATGCACCTAGCACATTTATGAGGTTAACGAATCATGTCTTACGTGCATATATTGGAAAATTTGTGGTAGTTTACTTTGATGACATTTTGGTTTATAGCAGGACCTTGCTTGAACATGTAGGTCACTTAAGAAAAGTCCTAGAGGTGTTAAGGAAGGAAAACTTGTTTGGAAACATAAATAAGTGTGAATTTTTTCTTGATAAGATTTCTTTCCTCGGATTCATTGTGAGTAGCAATGGAGTTGAAGTTGACACTGAGAAGATCAAAGTGATACAAGAATGGACAACTCCAACTTCCGTTGGATAGGTAAGAAGTTTTCACGGGCTTGCTAGTTTTTACAGGAGATTTGTGAAGGACTTTAACACACTAGAAACACCGTTGAATGAATTGACAAAGAAGAATGTTCCTTTCAAATGAGGGACAATTCAAGAGAAGGATTTCCACGCTCTTAAGGATTGACTCACCCACACCCCTCTACTTGCACTCCCAGACTTTGGTAAGACCTTTGAGATTGAATGTGATGCAAGTGAAATTGGTATTGGTGGAGTAATCATGCAGGATGGTAAGACTATTACTTATTTTATTGAGAAGTTAAATGGACCAACTCTAAACTATGCTACATATGATAAAGAGTTGTATGCATTGTTTAGAGTACTAGAGACATGACAACACTATCTTTGGACTAAAGAATTTTTGATCCATTCTGATCACAAGGCTCTTAAGTACCTTAGGAGACAAAATAAACTAAACAGGAGACATGTTAGATGGTTGGAATTCATTAAATCATTTTCATACGTCATCAAGCATAAAATGGGTATAGAAAATGTTGTGGCAGATGCACTTTCATGTAGATATTCTCTTTTATCCTTGTTGGATTCAAAACTCCTTGGTTTTGAATGCATTAAGGATTTATATGCTACATATAGTGATTTTAGTGAACCATGTAGACATTGTAAACCTGGAGTTAGTTGAGAAAAGTTCTATTTACATGATGGATTCTTATTCCGGATTGACAAGCTTTGTATTCTCAATTACTCTATCTGTTTACTTTTTACTAAAGGAGTCACATTTTAGTGGGTTAATGAGACATTTTGGTGTTCCAAAAACTTTAAGTGTTCTTTGTGAGCATTTTTATTGGCCTAAGATATCTAGAGATGTTGAAAAATTTGTGGGAAAGTACATTGTTTCCCATAAAGCCAAATCGAAACTGAACCCACATGGATTATATCTTCCTCTCCCAATCCCCAAAAACCCTTGGGAGGACATATCAACAGACTTTATTGTGGGGTTACCAAGGACCAAGAGGGGGATAGATTCCATTTTTGTTGTGGTGGATCAGTTTTCTAAAATGGCACATTTTATTCCTTGTCACAAAACAGACGATGCCACTAACATTGTAACACTTTTCTTTCAAGAAGTAGTCAAACTCCATGGAATGCCAATGACGGTTATGTCGGATCGAGACATAAAATTCCTTAGTTACTTTTGGAAGACCTTGTGGAGAAAACTAGGTACAAAGTTACTATTTTCCACTACTTTTCATTCGCAAACCAATGGGAAAACGAAGGTGGTGAATCAGACACTATCACCCCTTCTGCGAACAATTGTCAAGAAGAGTCTCAAGAATTGGGAGGAGTGTCTGCCACATGTGGAATTCACATATAATAGGTCCAAGCACTCCACTACTCCATATTCTCCATTGGAAATTGTTTACGGTTTTAACCCTCTTTCCCCTATTGATCTAGTTTCTTTGCCTTTGCAGGAAGCAACTAATATGGATGTGAAAGGGCGCATAGAATTCATCAAACAACTCCATGAAAAGGCAAGGAAAAATATCGAGTGGATGACCCAAAAATATGTTGATCGTGCAAACAAGGGTCGCAAACAAGTGTTGTTTGAGCCTGGTGATTTGGTCTGGATTCATATGCGAAAGGAGAGATTTCCCGACAAGCAGAAATCAAAACTCATGCCACGAGGAGACAGACCTTTTTGAGTGCTCGAGATGATTAACAACAATGCTTACAAGATAGATTTTCTAGATGAGTATGGTGTAAGTGTCACTTTCAATGTTTCTGATCTTTCTACTTTTTTGGGTGTAGAGGATGAAGAATCGAGGATGACTCCTTTTCAAGAGGGGGAGGATGATGAGAACCATATTGAAGGCACCAAGTCAATTGTTCGGGTGGAGGAGTTGTATTTTCAAGGCCCGATGACGCATGAGAGATTAAAGAGGTTGAATGCAACAATGGGTACCCATCTCACTTCATTAAAGGCCCAATGGATCTTTCCTTGCATGGATGGAGAAAATGAGCCTATTATCTCACTTATTTAAGCCCAAATATGATGTTTAAAGTTTGGCCCACATGGTTGCACAAATTTTAGAAGCCTTACCCACATGGAGAATTCTAGAATGACATCTTTGGACACCAAAGTCAAACCCGGTAGGTTAGGTATTCAAAGTCAAATCTGGTGGATTATGGATGGAAAGACATGTGCTACTTTTCCCAAAAGTCTTTGTTAGACTTTATCATTTTGAATTTAACATGACAAGATAGATTTAGCCTTTATGGATTTAGGGTATTAGACCCTTGACTATTGTATCACCCCTTGGTTATAAATAGCCACCCCATGACATTGTATTTTCATTCAAGATTTAATTGAGAGCTTATGCTTTGTTTCTCTCCGTTGTGTGAGGATTGTTCATGGTTTTCCCCTAGCTCTTGTGCATTTTTTCCTTGTCAATCTACGAGTTAGATTGGTGATCCAAGATCCAAAGCCCCCAATTCCATACCTCAACCCAAGTGCGTTGTTGTGTAGATTAGATATCACATCCCTCCCTTGAGTGTGTTATCTAAGTAGTAGGTCACACTCCTTATAGCGTTGATTGACTACTTGCATCCACTATCCATACCCATCATCCACTACTTAGCCATGAACCACATCCTTCATCCGCCGCCCTACGCTGTGAAGATCGAGCAACCCCGTGTGTCTCACATCAAAAAACACATCCAAACTTGAACAATTGGAAACCAAAAGGCTTGACATAAAGAAGGTGCTTGAATAAAAATGAGGAGATGATCCCTTACCTTGAGAGGGCGGTTCTTAAAATTTGGGAGCTTCTTAAGAGTTTGGGGGGAACCTTGGGAGGACTCTAGAGAGGGAATAATAGAGTAATTTCATGCTCTAAGAGTTTTGAGTGAAGCATAATAGGAGGTTGGGTGAGTTTATATAGAAAAAGAGAGGATAATTCTTTATTAATTTCTAAACTTAGGTTTTGGATTCTATATGATAAAGTAATCAAAACCACAAATCTTCTCATGTTTTTTGTCCATGTTTTTTGGGGTGGTGATCGTGGGGTCGAGTCCTCGGGCTGGTTTTCTTCCTTGCGTGCGTTGTAGAGAAAAAAGTTTTAAAATAATGCCATTTGTGATGCGAAAGTGAATCATGTTTATAAAGAATTGATTTTAAAACTTTAAAATATAATATAGGTTTTAGAGGATTCATTAATGGTTTATAAAATTAATAAAATAACCTCAAAAACACATTATTTTAAAGGGAAAACATAATTTCAGTCATAGATACTATTTATAATATTTATTACATTACTTTAGGGTTTTTATGATGTCATAATACATATTGTATATTTATACCGTATTTAATTTTGACCAAAAAATCCGTCTGTCTCTGAAAATTATGAAAAAAATTACCATTAGCTAATTTCAATGTGTTGATTTCAAAAATAATATTTATTTTATCCAAATAATTCTCTAAGTATGAGAATTTACACTTTTAAATAAAAAATCCTCATTTAATGAAAAATATTGGGTTTTTTGATAATAACAGTTTTCAGACCCTTATAAAATTATTTTTGACTTTATAAAATTATATTATCATTTATATTTAATAAATATTATTTAATAACAACATTTTATTAAAATATCATTTAATTTTTTTTGAATTAATTAAAATAGAGTGTCTTGATTTAAACTATACATTTCTCAAAAATACAATTTGTGTTTCATCATATCAAAATCTAATTCAAACTCATTATATAAAGTAGTATTAAAAAGAGATAAGTATAATCATTGTTTTATTAAAAAGAAAATATACAAATTCATACAGTCAGGGTCTAGATACACAACTCTTTATTACACTAGTGAATGCCCTAAGGGTAAGGTGTGCGGTGGTGAGATTTTCATGGGGTGGTTCGACGAAAATGGTTTGGGCCGTGATCTCAATGAGCTCAAACTTTTCTTGTAAAAGGTTTCGCTCGTGCTTCAATTATTGAATTTTATCTTGGACTAAGTCAAGGGAAAAGCCCAATGATGCTATATCCCTCAGAAGCTCTGATAGATGAGCTTCATAGGGTACGATTCTACTAGTTGAGGTCCCCGAATGACTCAAAGGCCTTCATTTTTATTGATTTTTGATAACCTCCCTTTCAAGGGACGAGGGGGAACCCTTACAAGGTCCGTAGGCTCAGGGATTACAAGGCCCTTAGGCTTAGGAGATTACATGACCCGAAGGTCTTAGGAAATTCAACCAGACTATATACAAGGAACTGCCCCTCCCCAGCATCTGCATCATGATAGTAGCTCTCCACCTTTGCATGGCCGTCTGGCTAGGCTTCCTGTGCAAGCACAGACTGGTCCCGATGGCATAGACATACCCTCTCATTCTAACAAATCCATTTGACTATGCTTTGGTGAGTGCACCTGCTTTGAATCCTCTTCTGGGGCTCCTCCTTTTTTGTAGTGTGTATGGGGCAACTACATGTGTCCTGAAGGCCTTGAGGTGGACTGAGGGCCTTAAAGGTGGCCCAAAAGCCCTACTGACCTGAAGGCCTGGGTGGCCCGAAAGCCCTAAGGACTCCAAATCCAAACTGGTGGCCCCAGGTGAATAGTTCTAGCTGCTACAGTATCGAACAATACCTACTACAGTAACTGCTACAGTGCCTGCTGCAGTACCTGTACAATGTACAATTTGCTATAGTACCCACACAGTGTACAATACTGCTACAGTGCCTGCTATAGTACCGCTACAATACCCGGAAATATGCCTCTACTTGGTTTTGAACCTGGGTCTTGTGGATTCACTTAAGGATACCTCACCAACTGGGTTGAGGCTCATGTGCTACTGGTTGTGGTCATCGCTATGGAATTTATCACAACCTTTAATATACTGATTTTAATGGTCATTGTACAATGACTATATTATCCATGATTATGATACTTAACAATCTTTTAAATCTGATAGGATATAACTTATAACGGTCTAAAATAACCAAAGTAGTGCATGCATTTTCTATAACTACATTACTTAATAACATATTTATTCATTCAAAAAGGGAATTTCATTTATAAATATTCAGTTCATTACATTCTCCCCCCTTTGGAAATTTTGCCCTCAAAATTTTCATTTTATACACTAAAATCAATGAGGGTACCTTTGTTTCATCACCTCTTCTAGTTCCCATACCGCTTCCTCAAACTTGTGGTTCCACCATAACACTTTGTTCAGGTGAGTTGTCTTGTTTTATAGAACCTCATCTTTACGATCTAAGATCTTCACCGACTTCTCCTTGTTTGAAAGATCATTCTCCAATGCTATTATCGTTGGATTCAGTACATGTGAGGGGTCTGGTATGTACTTCCTCAAGAGGGATATATGGAACACATCATGTACATGAGATATGTTAGGTGGGAATGTTAGTCAATAGCCCACCACTTCGATGCGATCAAGGATCTCAAAGAGCTTGATGTATCTAGGAATTAGCTTTTCCTTCTTCCCAAACCTCATGACTTTCTTCCACGGTGATATATGAAGGAACACTTTATCTTCGACCTCAAACTTCAGGTCTTGTCAACGATTGTCTACATAACTTTTCTGTCGACTTTGTGCAGATTTCATATGATGCTAAATGGATTGAGCCTTCTTTGTCATTTCTTGGATATGATCAGGTCCCATCATCTTCCGTTCTCCAACTTCATCCCAGCATGTCGAAGTCTGACACCTCTTCCCATAAAAAGTCTCATAAGGTTATATATGAATGTTAGAATGGAAACTATTGTTATATGAGAGCTCCAGTAGGGGAAGGTGTTGATCCCAACATCCTTGGAAATCCATTGAACATGATCTTATCATATCCTCTAGAGTTTGAACGGTTCTTTCAGACTGACCATCTGTCTGAGGGTGATAAGCAGTGTTGAAACTTAGTTCCATATCCAACGACTCCTAAATGATTCTCTAGAACCTTGAGGTAAACCTCAGATCTCGATCAGATACAATAGAGAGTGGAACTCCATGTAGTCTTACCACTTTCCTTATGTATATCTTGGCGAGTTGGTCAAGAGATAAATCTTCCTTGATAACAACAAAATGTGTTGAATTGGTAAGGCAATCGACTACCACCCAAATGATGTTATCGCCTTTAGGGGTCCTGGGGAGTCCTAAGATGAAATCCATGGTTATATTTTCCCATTTTCATATAGGTATGGACAATGGTTGCATCTGACCCTTAAACTTTCATCGTTTCACCTTGACTTGTTGGCATACCAATCACTGAGATACAAAATCCACAATCTCTCTCTCTCTCTATGTTATCCCACCAGAAGTTTTTCTTCAAATATCTATACATCTTAGTGATTCCTAGATGAATAGAGAAGGATGGGCTATGCACATCATCCAGAAGTTATCTCTTCAGTTTTGGTTTTGATGGGACACATATTAGGGTTCCAAACCTTATAACCCCATCTTCAGCAAAGTTGAACTCCAGAATATTTGCTACATTCTACTGTAGAAGTTTCCGACACATTCCGCTGGGGCTGTGCATTGTCTTTCTATTTGGTGGCGACACGCTGCTAGTTTCCCCGCATACCAGCTTTCCAAAGGCGGGCAGACTCCATAACTTTGGTCGGCGATGTTGGCTCCTTGATCGAAACAGGATGATGAGATGTTGGTTCCTCCTTCCATGGATTCCTCTTTGGAGCTTGTCTCCTAGTTTGAGTCTCCTTTAAATATTTAAGTCATGTTTGTGAAACTCGTTCTCGGTGCCATCTTGAGGAGGATGCCGATTAATTAGGCACAGAACCTAAGGTATCCTGTGTTGTCCATGAGGTAATTGACGTTAGGGGTCAAAGTATTCAAAGGATTTTTACCTTAGACATCCCATGTTTATTGTATGGGGTAGAGATTCTGGATCAGGTCATAGGTTTAACGTCTTCTGGGGACGGGTTGGTCACATGCTTAACATCTTGTGGGGATGGGTTGGTCACAGGTTTAACGTCTTGTGGGGATGGGTTGGTCACATGTTTAATTTATTGTAGGGACATGTAGGTTACATGTTTAATGTCATGTAGGTCGCATGTTTAATGTATTGTGGGGAAAGGCAGGTTACATGTTTAATGTCTTGTGGGGACAGGTAGATCACATGTTTAACATCTTGTGGGGATAAGTTGATCACATGTTTAACATCTTGTGGGGACAAGTATGTTTAGCATCTTGTGGAGATAGACAGGTCACATGTTTAACATCTTGTGAGGACAGGTAGGTCACATGTTTAGTATCTTGTGGGGATAAGTAGGTCACAAGTTTAACTTCATGTGGGGACATGTATGTCACATGTTTAACATCTTTTGTGGAAAAGTAGGTAGTTAAGTGTGTCCCCTAGGGGGAAAATTTCACACTTGGGATTTGGGTAAGTGTGTCCCCAGAGGGGAATATTTCAAACTTGAGATTTAGTGGTGATGTAGGGGTGTCGATATTGAACCTCAGGGAGGTACCCCAAATGTGTTAGTATGTTGGGATTGTCCTACATACCCTGTTGGGGAACATGAATCAAAACCCATGTAGTTCGATGCTCCAGTTTAAGGTCATGTGACCAGACCGATCCATGCAGTTTAACGTCATGTGGTAAGGATGCTCGTGTTGCAGGAGGAGCATTAACGAGGGATGGTGTGGGGCTTACGAAGGTGGACTGCTCGAGGGGTGATGGCTATAGGGTGATATCCCACGGAGGGGGAGGAGTGACATCCCATGATGATCGTACGTGGGGTATCCCATGCTAATCACATGAGGTAAGGCTACAGTTTCACATCATGTGTTGAGGATGTTATTATGCAGTTTAACGTCATATGACTAGGATGTTGGGCTATGAAGTTTTACATTATATAGCTTGGACGTGGTGGGGATCTACATCCAAGGAGACCATTTCGAAGTGGGAGAGGAAGATCCGGAAAAGGCTTTTCTACCAGGAAAGGTCTGTAGTTTCCCTTGATGATGCCACTATTAGGGATTACGTGTCTACTGCTCACACGCCTCTGGGTGGGGCATGGTGTAAACATTGCCGTGGAGGAGTGACAATCAGGGGTCCCGATGTTAGGGTGCCTTTTCTTAGGAGCAAAAGGCATTAGGGTACCTATGCTTATGAGCAAAAGGTGAGGTGATGGTCCAAGCCATTCTTGAAGCGAAAGGGGAAGACATACGGGCTCATAACACCGATCTCACCTGGATTTGGGGTGCACATGAGCCAATTTGAATGGAGAAAGGGTACCTAAGTGCTCAACTTGTGAGCAACATTGTTTGGCGGTAGGAGGCATTGGGCTGGGGACCCAAAGGTTGTTGCGCGAAACTCTATTGTACTACGCGCAAATGGGGTTGTGTGAGCCATGGGCTCTAGTACAAGGCCAATACATGGATCTGGGAGGCATAGGCATGTGAAACTTTTGAGGTCACTCGTAGATTATGGTTGCACGAACCTGACTAGCCTTAAGGGTTATTGCACGAGAAACTCTCAACCATAGGCCAAGACACATTGGGGCCCATGGGAGGCCAGTTGCGCAAGTTCTCTACCTTTGAGAATCCATGGAATTTTGGTGTTGCATGATGTTGTGGAAGAAAGGTTTGCATGAGCGAGAGCCAATACTTCGTCTTCCAGAGATCTATCCTCAACATGGGGGGGGGGGGTTATATTTATAGTCGAAATGGGCCGCTATATGCGTGCAACCCTGGATGGGTCACACAACCCGGTTGGGCGCCTCTGATGCCTTTGGCGCTGGGGTGAGACTGCGCAAGTAGATGGTTTTAATGTCGCCTTTTTCACGCAAAGGGATCTAAGCACCATCAACGGGTTTTCATGCAAACGTTTGATGTTGTACGCAATTTCCTTCTTCAATGTTTTAGGGCTCTCAGAGCCCTATGAAACTTTGATTTTTAGCGGCACCTTTCATGTGCAAGTGGGTTGTGTGCGGGATATGAAATATGACAACCCTGCTTTTTATTACAACTTAAACATGCTTTATTACATAAAACTTCACTTGATCCAACAAAGAAGATCGAGAGGTTTAGTGTCTTTGGGGCTTAGGATCATTACATAAAAACTTTAAACTTGAAATACAACATCTTTATTGAAAACTTCCTTTACATGACCACTACATTCCTTCGTACTTAGCATTGCATGGGATAACCTGAGGACATGCATAAGAAAAGGGTGAGCTATAAAGCCCAGTAAGGGAGTACACAATGAATAACATGAGGAGTACAATACATGTTAGGCAATAGGCATATCAATAGAGCATAAGAGAAACATGAACATAAAGGCATGATAAAGCATGATAATCATAGCATGGAAATGTGGCAACAACACTTAACATTGAATTAGCATGAGCCAAGGCTCATTGCACATGGAGCATGAGTAAACCCTCATTGCACTTGAAGCACGAGTAAACCCTCGTTGCACTTGAATTAGCATGAGTCAACACTCATTGCACATGACGTATCATGATACTATACTTTACCCAATGCATTGGAGCGCTATAAAGGGCGCACCCTTCTTAAACATTTCATTTCATGCATAAGTGTGCCACATGGATCATAAAACATGGATTCATAAAACATAATCATTTCTTCCACGATAAAGGAATGTGGAATTCATACATGAAAATTTATAATCAATATGTAAATGTGCATAAAGGTGAATACCCTTGATGGAGAAATGGGCATGGTATTCACTACACAAAGACATTGGCTTAGAAAATCGGTGCGATTTCGGCAGCATAACGGCATGACATAAGAATTCATAAAAAGGTTGATGAGAGAGAAAGGGGTTCCTCATCATATTTACATGTAATGGACAGTAAGGAGATCATATATATACATGTCCCAACAATAGAAATGGAATTTAGATTCATGATACAAAAGTATTGCTTGAATGTAAAAGAAGAGAGAGAAGTTCCTTTCGGAATTTCGGCATAGTAACGGGTGTACATGGGAGGCAGTTAATGAGAGAGAAAGGGTTCTCCCATCATTCAAACAATAAGAGGGCAGTATGGGGGAGGTGAGAAACCATACCCCAACATTCATAATTGAAATAAAAAAGGCAATACAACTTAAAGAAAATTGACAAAAATGAGAAAGGAAGAAAACCCCTTACTTGGAAGTGTGCTTCCAAAGGCTAGAGAGAGGCTTGTGAGAGGATTCTTGGGAGCTTGGGGCACCTTGGGAGGATTCTAGAGAGAGTAGGGCAGAGTTTGGACGAACTTCAAGGGCTTTGAGTGAGGAGGAAGTGGGAGCTTGGGTGGGTTTATATAGGAAAGGTGAGAGAATTCTTTATTATTTAGGTTTGGGACCCCTTATATTAAAATAATCCAAACCACAAACCATCCCATGGTATTTGCCCATGGTTTCTGGAAAAGGAAAGAGGAAAACAATATTTTACAAGTCCAAGGTCCGAACTTATTAAAAAATTAGGTTTGCTTATGTGGAGGTGAGTCACACTCCCATGGAAATTAATTTAAAAAGGAAAAGTGTTGAATAAGTCTTGAGGGCTCCATTAATGCTTTGAAAAGTGAGTCAAACAAACCCAAAACCTCATTATTTTAATGATAAAATATATATTGGCCGAACATAGGGATTATGGTATTTTATTACATCACCATTGGGTCATTATGATGTCATAAAACACATTATATATATAAATGGTATTTAATTTTTACCCAAAAATTTGACTGTCTCAGAAAATTATGAAAAATTCACCATTGGATAATTTCGACGTCCTGATTCCAAAAATAATATTTATTTTATCTAAATAATTTTCTAAATATGTGAATTTTCACTTTTAAAATAAAAACCGACATTTATAAAAAAATTCACGGGTTTTGACAGAAATGGCTTTCAAACCTAAATAAAAATTTTAATTGCATTCATAAAATTATAAGATCATTTATATTTAATAAAAATTAATTTAATATTAATAATAATATTTTATTAAAATAATATTTAATTCAAAAATCCTTTAATTTAATAAAATATAATTCTTAATTAAATAATAACTAAAAAAACACCATTTGTACTTTAAAAACTAATTACAATGTATCAAAAATGACTAGAAATTATATTCATTATTATATACAAAAATAATGTACATGAACATGGTGCTACTTATTCGTTACATAACCCCTTAAAATAGCCGCATAAGACCTAAGGGTAAGGTGTGCGATGGTGACAGACTCTTGGGGTTGCTCGGATAACATTGCTCGAGTGGTAATCTCAATCAACTTCCATTTTTCCCGTAGACGATCACGTTCGAGCTTGACTTGATGAAGCTCAGCTTGGGCTTGGTCAAGGGCAAAGCCCAAAGACGCCACCTCCTTTCCGAGCTCCGACAAATGGGCTTCGTAAGGGGCAATTCTACTGGATGAGGCCATCGCTTCCTTTGTCTGAGTAGAAAAATTGGTTCGTTAAAGCCTTATATTTAAACTACCCAGATGATCACTGTTCAACGACTATAAAAGTAACGGTCACAAATCTTAACGTTAAACTAAAGAAGTTGACATCTTATAAAAACATAAAGAAACATTTAACTGGATCAAGAGGGATTTTCCATTAATGAAATTTTGGGCCGTTACAACATTCCCCCCTTAAGAAATTTCGCCCTCGAAATTTTCCTTTTCCCACACTAAAACAAATGTGGGTAACTTAGCTTCATCATATCCTCCGACTCCCAAGTTGCTTCTTCAAACTTGTGGTTTCTCCACAACACCTTGACGAGGGGCATTGTCTTATTTCGTAGAACTTTTTCTCTACGATCTAAGATCTTCACTGGTTGCTCCTCATAAGAAAGATCGTCTTCTAATTGTACCACCTCGGAAGAGAGTACATGTGAAGGGTCTGGTATGTACTTCCTTAAGAGGGATACATGGAAGACATCATGCACCTTGGCCATAGTAGGTGGAAGTGCTAGTCGATAGGCCACAGCCCTAACACGATCAAGAATCTCGAAGGGGCCGATGTACCTTGGACTTAACTTCCCTTTCTTTCCAAACCTCATGACCTTCTTCCACGGAGATATGCGTAAAAACACCATGTCTCCGACTTTAAACTCAAGGTCTCGTCGACGATTGTCTGCATAACTCTTCTGTCGACTTTGGCCTGCCTTGATATGCTGCTGAATGGTTTTCACCTTCTCCACCATTTCTTCGACCATCTCTGGTCCAAGCAGCTTACGTTCACCGACCTCATCCCAACATGCCGGTGTTCTACACCTTTTCCCATACAGGGCTTCATATGGTGCCATTTGGATGCTTGAGTAGAAACTATTATTATAAGAGAACTCAACCAGAGGAAGATGTTGATCCCATCCTCCTTTAAAGTCCATTGAGCACGCTCTCAACATATCCTCAAGTGTTTGGATAGTCCGCTCGGATTGGCCATCAGTTTGAGGATGATAGGCCGTACTGAAGTTCAGTTCAGTATTCAGAGCATGTTGAAGACTCTTCCAAAACTTAGAGGTAAATCTTGGATCTCGGTCAGACACAATAGATAGTGGTACTCCATGCAACCGTACCACTTCCCTGATATATATCCGTGCCAGTTGATCCAAAGAGAAATCCTCTCGAATAGCAATGAAGTGTGCAGTCTTTGTAAGACGATCCACAATAACCCAGATTGCATTGTTGCTTTTGGATGTCCTTGGAAGTCCAGTGACGAAGTCCATGGTGATGTTCTCCCATTTCCATTCTGGTATGGGCAATGGTTGCATCATCCCCTTAGACTTCTGCCTCTCTGCCTTCACTTGCTGACACACCAGGCACTTTGATGTATATTCGGCGATCTCCTTCTTCATATTATCCCACCAAAAGTTTTCTCGGAGATCTCGATACATCTTTGTGCTCCCTGGGTGAATAGAGAAATTTGAACTATGTGCATCATCCAAAAGTTCCTTCTTCAGCTCCGAACTTGATGGGACACATAGTCTTTTCCCAAACCACACAATTCCTTCTTCATTAACATTAAACTCTGAGGATTTTCCCTTTTTGATAGCTTCCACTTTTTCTTGGATTCTCACATCATCCTTTTGAGCATCCTTTAACCTTTTCAAAAGAGATGGTTGAGCAATCATTTTTGAAAGGATTGATGATGTTCCCTTCTTTATGATTCCCACGTCCATCTTCATCAAGTCTAAGAAGATTGGATCCTTCTCAATTCTCATCATTGATAGAATTGCTGGATCCTTTCTACTTAGGGCATCTGCCACCTTGTTCGCCTTCCCAGGGTGGTAATGTATTGAACAGACATAATCCTTTATGAGATCTATCCATCTTCTCTGGCGCATATTAAGCTCTTTCTGTGTGAATATATATTTAAGACTCTTGTGGTCAGTATATATCTCACATTTCTCTCCATAGAGATAATGCCGCCAGATTTTCAAGGCAAAGATTACCGCCGCCAACTCCAGATCATGCGTTGGATAGTTTCGCTCATGGATTTTCAACTGTCTTGAGGCATAGGATATCACTTTATCATTCTGCATCAGCACACATCCTAAGCCCTTCTTCTAAGCATCACTGAATACCACAAAAAGCTCCCCACTTGTGGGTAAAGTGAGCACGGGTGCAGTGATAAGCCTCCTTTTCAACTCCTTGAAGCTTTCTTCGCATTCATCACTCCAAGCAAACTTTACTCCCTTTCGAGTTAGCTTGGTAAGAGGGTTGGACAATCGTGAGAAGTTTCTCACAAATCGTCGATAATATCCAGCTAACCCCAAGAAGCTACGGATATCAGTTACCGATGTTGGCCTCGGCCATCCCTCAATTGCATCTGTTTTGGAGGGGTCCACAGATATCCCATTGCTTGTGATGATATGGCCCAAGAATGAGACCTCCTTCAACCAGAACTCACACTTGCTGTACTTGGCATAGAGCTTCTCCTTGCGCAAAGTCTCCAGTACAGTTCTTAAATGCTCCTCATGGTCCTCCTTGGTTTTGGAGTATATTAGAATATCATCTATAAAGACTACCACAAATTTGTCTAGGTAATCTCTAAAGACTCTATTCATCAAGTCCATGAATATTTCTGGAGCATTGGTGAGTCCAAAAGGCATTACTATGAATTCATAGTGCCCGTACCTTGTACGAAAAGCAGTCTTGGGGATATCTTCCTTCTTCACCCTTACTTGATAATATCCCGACCGCAAGTCGACCTTGGAGAAGTATTGTGCTCCACGCAGCTGATCAAACAAGTCATCGATTCTTGGGAGAGGATACTTGTTCTTTATCGTGATTTTGTTAAGTTCACGATAATCGATGCAAAGCCGCATTGACCCATCCTTCTTCTTGACGAAGAGGACTGGTGCACCCCATGGTGATGCACTTGGGCGTATAAACCCTTTATCCAGATTCTCCTGTAGTTGTTTCTTCAGTTCTTCAAGCTCAACCACAGCCATTCTATATGGAGTCTTGGATATTGGTAGCACCCCAGGTATAAGTTCAATTGAGAACTCAACATCTCTTCTTGGAGGAAGACCAGGAAGTTCCTCGGGAAATACTTCAGCGAATTCCCTCACAATAGGCATTTCTTCAAGGGTGGTTTCTTCCTTGGACTCAATCATCTGAGCCAGATATGCGTGCTCATAAGGCAGTAATATCCATGCTTGAGATGATGGAGCTAAAGGAGATTCATCTTCCTCCTGACACTTGTAAAGAATCGGGGGTCGATTCTCCATATGGAGTGTGATTTCCCTCTCCCGACAATTTATGTTGGCTCTATATAAGGAAAGCCAATCCATGCCAAGAATTTCATCAAATTCCACCAAAGGGAGTATGACGAGGTTCGCCGGGAAATTAAATCCACATATTATAACAGGGGAGGACTTATACTCATGGGATGCAATGATTGCCCCATTTGCCGTACTCACCGACATCTTTACTTCCATGATTTGTGGTGGTGCAGGGATTGTTCTACTAAACTTTTGAGATATAAAAGAATGCATAGAACCTGAATCAAAAAGTACGTTCGCTATTCTCGAATGAATAACTAGCGTACCTGTCACCACTTCGTTGTCGGGGTTCACTTCGGCAGAAGTGATAGCAAAAGCTCTTCCTTTCTGTCTTGGAGGTTGTTGATTGCCTCCGATAACCCTTGGATTAGGGCACTGATTCGCAAAATGACCCGGTTCTTTGCATTTGAAGCATTGAACAACGCGTTGAGGTTCGAACGGAGCGTTCCTCCCCTCCGTCGCAGCCGCGGGTCCTTCTTGCTGACAGTTAACAGCTAGGTGCCCTTCTCTTCCACACTTGAAGCATTTTCTTGTCCCCCTAAGGCAATTTCCAGGGTGCTTTTTTCCACACTTTTGTCAAGTGGGGTGCTGGAATTTCTTAGCGCCGTTGGATTTATCCATCGGACCACCAGCATTGAAGTCCACCTTACGCTTCTTGTCCCCATGATACCCCTGTGATTCTCCAATCTCCATTTCAACCTTGAGGGCACATCGGACAATTTCCTCATAGCTGTCGAAGTCACGGATCACTAATGCTTTCCGCAAGCTAGGCTTCAGCCCACTAAAGAAGCGGTCAACCTTGCATTCGGGGGTAACGACAAAGCCGGAAGCGTATCGTGCAAGCCTTGTGAAGTTTGCCTCGTACGCTCCCACAGATTCTTCATCTTTCTGCTTGAGGGAAAGGAAGTCCCTTTCCATCTTAAGACGGAGGGTGCGTGGAAAATATTTATCGAAAAACATCTTCCGGAATACCTTCCATTCCAAAGCCTCGATCTCCTCCTCAGGCTTCGTATTTTTGATCAACGTCCACCATTGATCAGCTTCACCCTCCATACGATAAGCCGCCAGGAGAACCTTCTCTTTTTCAGAGCATTGGAGGATGGAGAATATCTTTTCAATGGAGTTGATCCATTGCTCAGCAATCGTGGGATCGGATGATCCACTAAAATTAGGAGGCCTTTGTCTCATGAAGCTTTCAATAGCGACTTGTTCTTTCTTAGGGGGGGTTGAACGTTCCTCTTGACCAGTGTTTCTATTCAAAACTTGAGTTAACTGAGAGATAAGCGTGACAAAGTTCGCGATTCCCGCTCCCATTGGATTGGGCATCTCATTGGTACAATCATCACACTGATCTTCACAACGGTTGTTAGCCCGAGTTCTCCTATTACCGGCCATTGGCTGGAATAAAATGAAAGTTAGGGGTAACACATAAAGGGTAATCCAAAGACAAAAGTTGATGACTTATAAATAAACTTTAATCTCTTTAACTCATGAGTCTATAGGATTCAATCCAGGCTTTTCATGATCTTCCTTCTAACATATATTCTTAGGGGCATTTTTCCCTTAATAAGGGTTCATACTAAGATTGTGAATTTATCAAAACATATCCCCCGGGAGTGTCGTAACCAAGAGTGCAGCAAGGCCCGTTGTCGTGCACCAGTTCCCGTTCGAGTCTAGCTCAAAGCGGTGTTTTCGGGTTTTACCCCTAGGATACATCTGTGCCAGAGCCGCCTCTACCTGCTCGTATCCAGACAGGGATGTATTTGTTTGATAAAACACTTACTTAGTATTTACCAAAACTTAGGGATGTTTTTATTATTCTTAGTCTTGTATCTAAGGCTTTACTAGGGTTTCCTAATCCCAAAAATAACTAAACCTATCCTCTGATACCAACTATGACAACCCTGCTTTTTATTACAACTTAAACATGCTTTATTACATAAAACTTCACTTGATCCAACAAAGAAGATCGAGAGGTTTAGTGTCTTTGGGGCTTAGGATCATTACATAAAAACTTTAAACTTGAAATACAACATCTTTATTGAAAACTTCCTTTACATGACCACTACATTCCTTCGTACTTAGCATTGCATGGGATAACCTGAGGACATGCATAAGAAAAGGGTGAGCTATAAAGCCCAGTAAGGGAGTACACAATGAATAACATGAGGAGTACAATACATGTTAGGCAATAGGCATATCAATAGAGCATAAGAGAAACATGAACACAAAGTCATGATAAAGCATGATAATCATAGCATGGAAATGTGGCAACAACACTTAACATTGAATTAGCATGAGCCAAGGCTCATTGCACATGGAGCATGAGTAAACCCTCATTGCACTTGAAGCACGAGTAAACCCTCGTTGCACTTGAATTAGCATGAGTCAACACTCATTGCACATGACGTATCATGATACTATACTTTACCCAATGCATTGGAGCGCTATAAAGGGCGCACCCTTCTTAAACATTTCATTTCATGCATAAGTGTGCCACATGGATCATAAAACATGGATTCATAAAACATAATCATTTCTTCCACGATAAAGGAATGTGGAATTCATACATGAAAATTTATAATCAATATGTAAATGTGCATAAAGGTGAATACCCTTGATGGAGAAATGGGCATGGTATTCACTACACAAAGACATTGGCTTAGAAAATCGGTGCGATTTCGGCAGCATAACGGCATGACATAAGAATTCATAAAAAGGTTGATGAGAGAGAAAGGGGTTCCTCATCATATTTACATGTAATGGACAGTAAGGAGATCATATATATACATGTCCCAACAATAGAAATGGAATTTAGATTCATGATACAAAAGTATTGCTTGAATGTAAAAGAAGAGAGAGAAGTTCCTTTTGGAATTTCGGCATAGTAACGGGTGTACATGGGAGGCAGTTAATGAGAGAAAAAGGGTTCTCCCATCATTCAAACAATAAGAGGGCAGTATGGGGGAGGTGCGAAACCATACCCCAACATTCATAATTGAAATAAAAAAGGCAATACAACTTAAAGAAAATTGACAAAAATGAGAAAGGAAGAAAACCCCTTACTTGGAAGTGTGCTTCCAAAGGCTAGAGAGAGGCTTGTGAGAGGCTTCTTGGGAGCTTGGGGCACCTTGGGAGGATTCTAGAGAGAGTAGGGCAGAGTTTGGACGAACTTCAAGGGCTTTGAGTGAGGAGGAAGTGGGAGCTTGGGTGAGTTTATATAGGAAAGGTGAGAGAATTCTTTATTATTTAGGTTTGGGACCCCTTATATTAAAATAATCCAAACCACAAACCATCCCATGGTATTTGCCCATGGTTTCTGGAAAAGGAAAGAGGAAAACAATATTTTACAAGTCCAAGGTCCGAACTTATTAAAAAATTAGGGTTGCTTATGTGGAGGTGAGTCACACTCCCATGAAAATTAATTTAAAAAGGCAAAGTGTTGAATAAGTCTTGAGGGCCCCATTAATGCTTTGAAAAGTGAGTCAAACAAACCCAAAACCTCATTATTTTAATGATAAAACATATATTGGCCGAACATAGGGATTATGGTATTTTATTACATCACCATTGGGTCATTATGATGTCATAAAACACATTATATATATAAATGGTATTTAATTTTTACCCAAAAATTTGACTGTCTCAGAAAATTATGAAAAATTCACCATTGGATAATTTCGACGTCCTGATTCCAAAAATAATATTTATTTTATCTAAATAATTTTCTAAATATGTGAATTTTCACTTTTAAAATAAAAACCGACATTTATAAAAAAATTCACGGGTTTTGACAGAAATGGCTTTCAAACCTAAATAAAAATTTTAATTGCATTCATAAAATTATAAGATCATTTATATTTAATAAAAATTAATTTAATATTAATAATAATATTTTATTAAAATAATATTTAATTCAAAAATCCTTTAATTTAATAAAATATAATTCTTAATTAAATAATAACTAAAAAAACACCATTTGTACTTTAAAAACTAATTACAATGTATCAAAAATGACTAGAAATTATATTCATTATTATATACAAAAATAATGTACATGAACATGGTGCTACTTATTCGTTACATAACCCCTTAAAATAGCCGCATAAGACCTAAGGGTAAGGTGTGCGATGGTGACAGACTCTTGGGGTTGCTCGGATAACATTGCTCGAGTGGTAATCTCAATCAACTTCCATTTTTCCCGTAGACGATCACGTTCGAGCTTGACTTGATGAAGCTAAGCTTGGGCTTGGTCAAGGGCAAAGCCCAAAGACGCCACCTCCTTTCCGAGCTCCGACAAATGGGCTTCGTAAGGGGCAATTCTACTGGATGAGGCCATCGCTTCCTTTGTCTGAGTAGAAAAATTGGTTCGTTAAAGCCTTATATTTAAACTACCCAGATGATCACTGTTCAACGGCTATAAAAGTAACGGTCACAAATCTTAACATTAAACTAAAGAAGTTGACATCTTATAAAAACATAAAGAAACATTTAACTGGATCAAGAGGGATTTTCCATTAATGAAATTTTGGGCCGTTACATGAAAGTTGCGCGCAAGCAATTATGGTCATGCACAACTGTTGCCTTTGTTCCAAAATGGGTCTTCGATACGGTCTGAACCTTCATTTTAGGGAAAAATGATCTTTCAGATACCAAGACATGTTTTCAGCACCAACAAATTCTCCCCCTTTGAATTGGAGCTGACGGGAGACCGAAAGGTTGAGTTTTGAGGGAAATGTCGAAGTCTAGGGTCCATTTCCGTCGTGGTGTGAAACTCTCTCATAGGGCAGTGCAACCCTATTGTGTGATCGCGCAACCCAGGGGTCCCATACCTATAAATAGGACGAGAGGGTACCTTGTACAATCACTTGAATTTCGTGCGTGATAAGTAGTCTCTTGTGCGCAAAACTCTAATCTTTGCACGGAATCCCGAGCTTTAAGCCGCGAAGTTCATGCAATCCCTTCTTATGTGACTGGGCTTGCACACTCAACCTGCTACTTTTGCACGAATTATGCAGGATTTTCATGATCCAATTCCATTTCTGCGAACCTAAGCCACTTTGTGTAACCCATTGTTTTCATATTCTCAAAAATGTCTTAGAAATGGCCACCCCTCTGACCAAGCCATTACTGATGTTGCTGCTACCACCTAAAGGGAAAATATGGTTGAGAACCCTGAAATCCATCATGACATGAGAGTCGTCTCTAAAAATAATGAGCTGCTGAGTCTGCTGTCAGAGGCTCAAAGGGGTACTTGCTGAGCAATAGGCTTCCATTGTACAATTTTGGGCTCCTGGATGATGTGGAAATCCCGACCATGGAAGTCAACACACCACGGTTTTGGGTCACCCACCACGACAAACTTAGCCGTTGGAATATTACTGTTGCCGGTCACTTGGCTAGGGAGCACGATGATGTCATGATCTACACCCTCAGTGGAAGGATGGGGACAATGATAGGGGAGTAGTTAGTAAACGATGAGTTCTTGATCGTATTGTCCTGACACGTCAAATTGAATTGATTTTATATGATTATATGTAATCTAGGACATACCCTAGGTCGCCTCTCAAGGATCGTTGGTGGTTTATAATGTATTTTTTCAATAAAAAGAACTAAAAAGCGAGGGTGGTTTTAAAGACTATTTTAAGATAATAATTGGATTTAAAGATTTTAATAGTTGAATAACAAAGTGGATTTTGAAAAATATGAGATAAAGGGGTCATTGTGAGTTCACTACACACATTTCAAGTTCATTGTTCTTAGAGATTCATTTAGGTTTAGAATAAATCTTTGGTTGAAATTAATCGAAATCCCAATTAATTACTAATCTTTTATATCAATGCTTGAAGAACCAAACCTTGACATAACAATCGTATTGCCAAGGTCTATCCCTTATGCATAGATTAAGAGCTTCCAAATCAGATTGAAATCTCAAGAAAGTGGGTAATAAAATGATTCTTATGTTGTCCAATTAGAACAACACAAGTCACGCACTCAAAACTTCACACTGATTGGTTAGAAATTAATAGCATACCAATCACATGCATCAAAACAAGAATTAAATATGAAATACTATAAGATACATGGAATGATATGTTTTAAAACCCAATTTACTCCAAACTAGTAGCAAATATAAGTGTCAGGAATCCCTTGACATGTGCATAACTCCCTCACAACGAACGCCCACCATTTAGTCCGCTATCGAGAGGAGGAAGAAGCTTGTGTGGAACTCTGACTTCATCTCATCTCTCTCTATGAGGATAGGGATCTCCAGAACCTACAAGGTGATAAGAGGACTCCTTTGGGACTCCAAATTGGTAGTATTTCACTCATTGGCCGAACTTATAAATGAGGTTCCCATGGTTCCCTTTTATTATGCTAAAATGAGAAGTGGTTTTGAGCACCCAGATTTCAAGATACCACTTGTGTCTCAGTTTTGAGCTAGTAAATAGCCTTATCATGACTTTAAAAAAAGAGAATAGTTTTTGTTCAGCCTCTTGAATATCACCATGTAAAATTTGGTGGACTTTGGAAATATAGAATAAGAGATATTGTCAAATTACTGAACCAAAATTTTGATTTCAAGTAGATTTGTTTCCCCAGATAGATCAGTTTGGTTGGGACACCATATGGACGAATTGGTCTTGAGTGTCTTGAGATGATTTGCAACGCACTGAGTTTTGGATCACCTCAAAAACTTTCAGCTCAATTGGATACACTAATTTCTTATAATATGTAAAACAGTGGACATAAGTCCTTGAATGTGGAGTTCCTCCATTGGGAACTCTAGAATGGTTTCATGATAGTGCTTTAGCCTTTGTCCATTAACAGTGAACGTTTGTTTGGTTTTCTCATTTTAAACCTATATAACACCAAATAGATAGACACTAGTAATAGTGTATGGTCCAAACTAGTGAGAACGAAACTTACCTGGAGTAACTTAGCCTTGCATTGTAAAGAATGACATTCTGCCCAATGTGGAATTGATGATGAAGGATGTGGTGATCATGGGAAGCCTTGGTTCTCTCCATATAGATTTAGGATTTCTCATATGATTCTCTTCAAATTTCCTATAGATTTTGAATTCGTAACTTTCTATGATCACCTGCATTTGAGAGGTTCCTATTACATTATTTAACAGCCCAATATGCATGGTGCTCTACCTCCATGGGGAGGTGAAAATCCTTTCCAAACACAATACGATACGATGAAATTCTAATTGGGGTTTTAAAAGCTGTATGCTATGCCCAAAGTGCATTATCCAAGCATAAACTACAATCTTTCCTATTAGGTTGAACTGTTTTTTCCAAGATTTTCTTAACTTCCCCATTTGAATTTTTTTTGTCTGTTTGTTTGGGGGTGATATGAAGTAGAGACTTTATGTACAACCCCATACTTATGGAGTAAGTTTTTTATGTTTTGATTATAAAAATGTGATCCATGATCACTAATGATGAATATTGGCAAACCAAACCTACTGAAAATCTAAGATCTCACAAAATCAATAACCATTTGAGAGTCACCAGTCCTTGCAGCCTTTGCTTCCACCCATTTAGAGACATAGTCAACAACCAATAAGATGGAAACAAAGCCAAATTAATTTGTAAAAGGCCCCATAAAATCAATTCCCCATGCATCGAAGATCTCAAGAAATAACATGGGTTCTTGGGGCATTTCATTCCTCTTGAGATATTCCCTGTGAATTGACATCTTATGCATGACTTACAAAACTGATGAACATATATCTAAACAATGTTGGCCAATAAAGTCTAGAGTCAAAGACCTTTTGAGATGTACGTTGAGAACCAAAGTGGACCCCACATTCCAAAGTGTGGAAAAATCTCAAAACAAAGGTGAACTAATGGTTAGGGACACACCGAAGAACAACCCTGTCACTACAAATTCTCCATAAGAATGGTTCATCCCAAATGTACCATCATGACTCATGCTCAAGTCTTTGGGACTATAAAATTCTAAAATCTGTGGGGACCCAAGATACTAACAAAAAGTTCACAATGTCCTTATACGAATGGGTAAGGTCCATTACATCACAAAGGTGTTCATCAAGGAATAATTCTCTAATGGGGAGGGATGGGTCAATATGGTGGTCTAATGGTAGGATAATCCTACTAATGTGGTCACCCACCACATTATATCTCCTTTTTTATCCCTAATTTCCAAATTAAATTCTTCAAGTAGGAGAATCAAACAAATGAGACGTGGTTTGACTTCTAATTTTTTAAGGAGATACCAGAGGGATGCATGGTCTGATAATACAATTACTTTAGACCCTAAAATGTATGACTTGAATTTATCCAAGGAAAACACAATGGAAATGAATTATTTTTCAGCAGTGGTGTAGTTTTCTTGGTCAAGGTCCAGTGTGTGTGAGACATAGACTATGACATGTGGAGCTCAATCGACCCATTGTGATAAGACTTCCCCCATTGCATAGTTAGATGCGTTACACATGAGCTCAAATGATAAATCCCACAGAGTGGGTTGGATTACCAGTGGTGATGTGAGACTCCATTTCAATTTGTTAAAAGATTCCTCACATTATTTATAAAAAAAAATTCTTTTTCTTTTTGGAGTAATCGGGAGAGGGGGAGTACAATCTTACCAAAGTCACAAATGAAATGATGATAAAATCCAGCATGACCTAAGAAAGACTGCATGTCCCACACATTTTTGGGGAATTATAGGGAATAAATGATGTTTACTTTTATTTATCTACTTGGATACTATCCCAAAAAATGACATGTCTAAGTACTATACCTTGTCGCACCATGAAATGAAATTTTTCATAATTTAATATATGATTTGTTTCAATACAGAGACGTAGGAAAAAACCAAGACTACTCAAATAGTCATCAAAATAGGATCCATAAACAGTGAAATAATCCATGAATACTTCCATGCAATTATCTAGGTAATCCAAAAAAATACCAACCATGCATCACTGGAAAGTACCTGTAGCATTGCACATACCAAATAGAATCCTCCTATATGCAAATCTGCCAAAGTGGCAAGTGAAGGTTGTGTTTTCCTAATCCTAGAGGGTGATATGGATCTGAAAGTATCCATAATACCCATCATGGAAACAGTAGTGGGGCTTCCCCGCTAGCCTCTCTTGCATTTGGTCAATGAATGACAATGAGAAATGTTCCTTCCTAGTGTGTTGGTTAGTCAGTGAGAATCTATACACACACTAACTATTCTACACACAAGTTGGAATCAATTCACCGTTTTCATTTTTAATTACCACAAGACCAGTTTTCTTAGGAATTACCTGCATTGGACCGAACCATTAGCTGTCAAAGATAGGGTAAATGATTCCAATAACCAATAAATTCTTTATCTCCTTTTTAACAACATCGAGGAGGTTTGGGTTCAGTTGGTGTTGTGCCTACCTTATCGGTTTAGCCTCATCATTTAACAATATATGATGCATGAAAATTGATGGGGTAATATCGATAATGTCAACAAGTTTCCATCCCAATGTTTGTTTATAATCCCTCAAAAGGTTAAGCGGTAAAAATTCATACTTTGGAGGGATTGAACTAGAAATGATGATAGGTAGCATGTTTCCATTCTCAAGATATAAATATTTCAAATTTTTAGGCAGTGGTTTAAGTTCCAATTCATGAGGATTTTTGATTGATGGCAGTGAACGTGAAAGTGGGAGGTTAATGATGTCACGACCCCCTCCCTCTAAAGATACCACAATGAGGGGAACAAGATAATTCCCCCCCCCCCGAGTCCCGCCTACAGTAGGCCCCGGGTTGACGACTAGCACTGAGGGTATACAAATCTCATGTATGGGAGACATTGACCTCTATAATATAAATAGGATCGGGAGATAAGATGAATCATCTACAATAAACTCCATGGAATAATATAAAAGAAACCCAAACCATCCCATAATGCATGTATAAATGAAACATATACACTAAAAGTTTCCAAAGTAAATACCCAAAAGTAAAACTAAAGCAGCGACACAATAACTATCCAAAGGTCTGAGATAGAAATGTCTATCATGGTCCACATAATCCTCCTGGAATCCTAAAAATAGTTTTATATATGTAGGGTGAGCATACAAGTATACTCAGTAGGAAAACTAAGTTTCTCATGCACATGTGAAAGATGAATACTAATGTACATATGAGAAAACAGTAGAACCAAAAAACACCTATACACCTATACTAACCGAACCCAACCTCACCAAGACATGATCACCAAATAATGTAAGTCATGTAATATAATATAACATGATCACATCGATAAGGGTACCTGCACCACTTTCCTACTGGTATGCCGCTTTCAAACCCAATGTCATACATTATGGTGCTCTCATCTCTTTCGTATACCACACCACCCACAAGTACGATCACAACACACTACGCCCGAAGACACCTGGGCTTGCCTCCCCACAAGCACGACCATGTCACACCTCGCCTGAAGACACCTGAGCTACTGCCCCACAAGCATGGTCAAGTCTCGCCCGAAAACACCTGGGCCATCACATCTCGCCTGCAAACACCTAGGTTATCACAACCACCATCTAATTCACTAACAAACCTCCGACTATCACAACTGGTGAAATATCTACCTCCCCTGGAAGAGAAATCAAGAAAGAGCGGATACCCAGCCATCCATACTCATCACCAGATGTCGGAAAAAACACCCCCCGCGTGACTATGTGGGTGTCGGCACGCAGTGCTTGACAAGGGTAGAGTGTGTATAGAAATAAAAAAAATATACATGTATATATATATAATATCAAACACTCAATCCCAACCTATGGGTTCACAAACAAATCAACCAACTCACAATACCATCACTTTTGCTGCCACCTCTAAATGCATAGCACACACAACAAGCCACAACCCCATTTCACATTTCCATCCAATTCCATTTAATCATTCCATTATTTTCATTATTTATAATCAATCACATTTGATCACACAACCCATCATTTAATTATTCATTAACCATTTCCATATCATCATCCAAATCAACCCATGTCATTTCAAACATTTTCAAACAATTATTTATTTATTCGATCACTACTCGGGCATCTAGCACAAAGAAACCACCACCTCTCCACCCCAAAAGTATAGAAAAAAAACCACCTTGTCGCCCTAAAATCACAGGCAAATGAACCACCTCACTACCCCAAAAGCACGGCCAACCAAACCACCTCGCTGCGGTCAAACAAACCACCTCACCACCCCAAAATCCTGACCAAACAAATCACCTCTCCACCCCAAAAGCACGACCAAACAAACCATATATCCGTCCCAAAATCACGACACACAAACCACCAGTCCCACATTCCCCAATCACACATCGCCATCCCACAAGTACGACCACATGTCACAACACATCAAGATCATTTTACAGATTTACAAAGGGTCTTTTATCACATTCCAATTTATTTTAGGGATGTTATTACACAATTCATTATCCTGAGGCAACCGTTTTATTAGCCAAATATAAGTGGTTATCCAATTTCCATTTTAGGGTGATATCACAACAATCACTACCAAAGTAGAAATCTTAACACATATATCCAGTGCAAACAATGCCCCCAACAGCCAAAATTTTTAGTGAGACATTAAGCCCGTACAATTAACAATATCACCATAAAAATAAAGTTGTAAAAAAATGCGAGTCAATCCCCCTTTTACCTTCAATTTAAATTGAACAAATTATTTATCTTTAATTAATCCAAAACAACCATAACCCATAGATAAACAAAAGAAAACCCCTCCCATATGATACAAAATAAAGAGAAATGATAGATTTCCTACCTCAAATAAGCTTTTCTGACTCGCTGCACACCATAAGGCGAAGAAGAACGCTCACAAACCACAACCGCACCATGATAAAATATGGATCAACCTACACCGTAACCAAATACCATCAAAACACAACCCAACAAACATCCCAAACCATAACAATATCACCATAGTGAATTCTCGGGAGAAGAATGGAAGAAAACCTACCAAGAAGAAGAAATGGATTACCATAGATTGCAAACAAACAACCATTGGGAAAAAAGATCGAAGAGGGGGGAAGAGGGATGAAAAACTTTTTTGGGCACTTGGGGTTCTCCCAAAATGTGAGGAAGAAGAAACCACGACTGAATGAATGAAAATTCGGTCAGAAAGAACTTCTAAAACTGCACTGTATTGGGGATTTACACGATGTGTAATACTCTTTCATGTCACGTAATCCTCAGGGTTTGGTTCCACCAAAAAATTCTTTTAACCAAGAAAATCTACACATCATGAATTGGCCTCGCGCAAGATGTGAATCACCATTACACGTCGTGTAATACACTTACACGATGTGTATTTCCTGTAGCAGTTTTGTCGCACCTCCAGTTCCCACTGGAAACTCCCGAAACCTCCCTTGAACACCTCCAACAACCAAAGATGTAAAAGTAATAAACTGGGTGGGAATGAACCATTACATTAGATACCTCTCAAACGATTCTCAATCTCGAAAATCCAAAACCAAGCCTAGAAGGAAAATGGATTCGAACGAACACCCCGTGAGATACCTCTTAAGGATCTTATCATACCTCAAATGCTACCACCAGTCAAATACACCAACCCAAACAACCACAAAACACACTGCACAACCACAAACTTCCCCCCCTCACATAACCACACTGCCACACAACCACTGCATAACCATCTCAACCTCCATGAAGCCGATACCAACAACCTCTACAACCAACATACTACATCATCCCAAATACACAAATCGGGGAATTCCATCTTCCATGTCAAGATATTATCCGCTCTGGGTGGCACTGACTAACCCACATGGGTTTAATCACTTCGCAGTTAATGCGCCTCAATTAGGAATCAGGTCATCCACTTTTCATATGCCAGGACTTTATGACACATCGTTCCACACACATCACAAACCAACGAAAACAGCTCATCTCATAAAACAAAAGGATCTAAACATCACATCACAAATCAAAATAGAGAAAATAAAAACTCAAAACAACTTTGGGTACTGTGAATGCGTCTACATCTCTCACTCCCAAGTACTCTTCTCCTGGCCACCTTGCCTCTACAACACATGAACCAAAGAAATGGTCCATCCACACAATGCATTCTCTTGATGATCCTAGATATATACTAGCCGTTACACAAACACCACATCATCCTCAATATTCAACTCTCCCCAGTCAATGACATGAGAGTCATTGTGAAGATACCAGCAAAGCTGAGAGATGTGGAAGATGTCGTGGATCCTCTCCAACCACGGTGGAAATTCCAACTGATACGCCACTTTTCCAACTTTCCTCAACACCTCAAAGGGCCCAATAAACCTAGGGGGAAACTTACTCCCTCTACTGAAGCTCTGTTGTCCACGTAAAGGGGAAACCTTCAAGAGCACGTGGTCCCCAACCCCGAACTCCAAGGGCCTCCTTCTACGATCGACATAAGACTTCTGTCAGTCCTACAATACTTTCATTCTCCCATGAACAATTTAAACTATCTTTGTCATGCTCTACACCACATTAGGACCAAGAATGGATATCTCCCCAAACTCTATCCATCACAACAGAGAAAAACACAGTCTCCCATACAAAGCCTCAAACTGGGTCATTCCAATGGAAGAGTGATAGCCATTATAATAAGTAAACTCCACCAAGGGTAGGTATCATACCCAAGATCCAAAAAAGTCCAAGATACATGCCCACAACATATCCTCCAACGTCTGGATAGTTCGCTCCGTCTACCCATCTGTTTGAAGGTGGAAAGCAGTGTTGAGGTGTAATTGAGTGCCAAAGGCATGCTGCAATCCCATCCAGACTCGTGAGGTAAAATGTGTATCCTGATACGAGACAATGGACCTCAGAACTCCATGAAACCACACCACCTCATTCACATACCTCTTAGCCAAATCATCCATTGCACCCGACTCCTTGATCGCTAAGAAGTGGGATGATTTCATCAACCAATCCACAAACACCCAGATAACATCACAACCTTCCTGAGCTCTGGGTAAAACTGTGAAGAAATCCATCAAGATGTCATCCCATTTCCTCTTAGGAACATTCAAGGGCTGCAAAAAACTACCAGGCACACGATGCTCGACCTTTACCTGCTGGAAAACCAAGAACTTGCCACAAACCCTACCACTGCCTGTTTCATCCCAAGCCACCAAAACTAAATCCTCAAGCCATGATACATCTTGGAAACTCTTGGGTGTACCACCAAAGGTGATTCATGAAACTCACGAAGGACTCCCCCATGCATCGGTACCGGAATAAACAACCTTCCACAAAACAACATCCGATTCCAACCATCCTCCAACCATCCCTCAGGATAATCACCATGGAAAAAAACTATTGCGCATCACCTCTGCCTCTGAGTCTCCCCACCAAGACTCCTCTACCCGCTACATCAGAGAAGACTACACCTTCATCTGAAACAAACAGCCTCTACCACCATCCATTCTTAAATCTAAATGTAAGCCCGCCAACTCCTCTATTACTCTCCAAGCGTCCCTAGATTCTCGAACAACACCCTTCTACAACTTCCTGTTCAAAGAGTTAGCCACAAAATCTCCTTTTCATAAGGTGTAAGAGATCTCAAAATCATAATCCTAAAAGAACTCCATCCACCTCCGCAGCCGCAAGTTCAAATTACGCTGGGAAAATATATACCTCAAACTCTTGTGATATGTGAAGACCACAAAGTGCTCCCCAATGAGGTAATGCTGCCAAAAATTTAGCGCAAGCACAACCGCTTCTAGCTCCAGATCATGGGTGATGTAGTTACGCTCATGTGGACGTAACTGCCTAAACCCATAAGAGATCACCACCCACTACTGCATCAGCACACATCCCAAGCCTTGATGGAAAGCATCAAAAAACACTTCAAACATCACCCCCTCCTTAGGAAACCAAAGCACTTGAGCACTAGCCAACTTCCCCTTTAGGTAACCGAATGCTGCCTAGTATTGATCACTCCACAAGCAAGCCCGATCCTTCCTAGTCAAAGTTGTTAATGGGGCTACAACTCGAGAGAAATCAGGTAAAAATCTCCGATAATAGCATATGAGATCAAGGAAATTGCGAACCTCTTTCACATTCTTGGGTGCTGCCCAAGAAAAAAATGCTTCAACCTTTGAAGGGTCTACTGCCGCACCCTACTGAGATACCACATGCCTAAGGAAATACCCCTCTCATGTCCAAAACTTACACTTGGACAACTTTAAATAGAGCGGGTGGCGTCGAAGAATATGCAAGACATTTCTAAGATGCTCGGTATGCTCCTCCTATGACTTTGAATAGATTAAGATATCATCGATGAATACGAAGATGAACTGATCTAGGAACTCATGGAACACAAAGTTCATAAGACCCATGAACACAGTTGGCGTGTTCATAACACCGACCAATATGAATACAAACTCAAAGTTCCCATACCTACATCTAAAAAGGTAGTCTTCAGGATATCAACCTCCTTCACTCTCAACTGGTGATATCCAGACCATAGATCGATCTTAGAAAACCAACTCGCCCCTCTTAGCTGGTCAAAAAGATCGTCTATCCTCAAAAGAGGGTAATAGTTTTTGACTGTCATCTGATTCAACCTCCGGTAGTCTAAGCACAGCCTCAGACTACCATCCGCCTTCTTTGCGAACAACACTTGAGCACCCCACAATGACACACTGGGCTGAATAAAACCCTTCTACATTAGATCATCTATCTGAATCCTCAAATCCCTCAACTCAGAAGGTGTTATCCGATAAGGAGCCATCAATATCAGAGAAGCGTCGGGCTGCAAGTCTATCCCAAACTCAACATCACGTCGAGGGGGTAGAGTCACAACCTCATGAGGAAAAACATCTAGGAACTCCCCAATGATCCTGGGAACCTCTACTATCTCAGTATTCACTGATTTCACTGATAGCTCAACCAAAAAGTAAAGAAGGGCCTCTATACACCGACTGCCCACCTAACAACTCTGCTTTCCAATGAAAACCACATGTTGTCCATCCACATCCGAAAACATGACTCTCCTTCGAAATTAGTTAATAACAGAATGTACAGAATACAAATAGTTGATGCCGAGGATGACATTGTATGACTGCATCTGTAGTAAGAAAAGATCCCCATGAGACTCATGCGGCCCTATCATCAGTCTACACCCCCGACACACATCAAACAAGCTGGTCTATCCTCCGACTGGCGTATGTTGAAATAGTGGGTTCCCTAGACCCAACTATGCGGTGCTTTTTGATTACCATATCGTGTATACAGTTAGTTATACATGATGTATTCTTACCATTATAGTGTAGACTTTTCCATGTCCACTATTTAATGGTAACTTCCTAGATTAATTTTCGTATGAAAAGGTTATAGTAGATCCCAGGTTATAATGAGAACCTCAAGATACTATGACATTAATCTTAAACAAAGGCCCTATGGTCTAGATACATCATACTGTCTGGACACAGTAGATGTTTGACTATCAGGTGATGGAGGCTCATAATCATTGAGACTTCTTCTCATGAAGTTCACACTTGGTGATCTCGAGTAGTGAGATCAAGAGGAAAAACCCGCCAATAGAAACACCACATGTTTTAGGTGTCATTGGATGTTCCTATCTATGATCACGTGTAACGGTCTCCTGACTTGAGATCATTATAAATATATGTCATTTGATTGCATACTTTGATGCAAGACAAAAACCTTGATATTGAAATTGTGGCGAGGTAGTTTGTGTTGGGTGCGTCATTGGTGACATGACATTGGTTGAATGATCAAGAAATAATTTTTTGTTTCTAGGTTATGGAAATATTATATCTCAGGCCATGTTGATAAGGATGGTAGTATCTTCATAAGATCATGACTACGACAGTCGAGAGTAAATCCGTCCAGTTGGATCAACAAATAATAAAGCAAGAAAAGGACGATGGCATAAGTGTACACCCTAATTTATGAGATGTTTAAAGACAAAGAGATTATATTACATAGTACATGTTCGTAGGTTGGTTGTCATTACCGTGAAAATTCTTATCTCTTTAGGGGCCATGATGGGTTTCTAGATCTCGCTCTTGATCTGTGAATACTATTCACTACTATCGAGATAAGGGCCTAAAGGATCACACATAATAGCGTATTTGAGAGTCGATGCCTTATTTTATTACATTGGAATATAAACAAGGAATATGAATCCTGAAGGACCAAGTAGTTTAGTAGCTTTTGGAAACAAGATACATACATAAGTTCAGAATTACAACTTGAAAAGAAAAACAACATAAAAGTTCTACTGGGAACAATCTAAGATTATCCCTGCAAGTCAATCACAATATATCTCTTCACATCCTGAAAAAAATGAAACATAAAAAGGGGTGAGATCAGATGCTCATTAAGGGTAAACATTACAACGGAAGATAACATAAACATTAGACATGGTGAATAATTGAAAACACATTCCTTAAAAAAACTTGAACATAATATGGCAGGAATATGAGCTGAATAAATACTGCCATAATAAAACACAATCATGAGTATTATACTAGACGAATAACCACATGAACTATAAATTTCTAGCTTCATAATGAGGGAAATGAATATTCCGAACATTATGAAATATACCATCAAGGTCTCAGCCAAGATGTCTAAAAATGATTAACGCCTCAGCCAAAACCATATCCCAAAATGGGCAAGACCTCGACCAAGTCCGTATCTATTTGTCTCATGAGACCTACCGGTGCATCGAGGGGATATAGCAGGCCCCACACATCACATAATAAGTCCAATGTATTCCTCATATGAATAGGGATAAACATAAACAACATATACATTAATATTGAAACTAACATATGAAACATAAATAACTTTCCTCAAACATTAAGCTTAAAAACTAACCATTCAGACTAAATTGGTGAATGGTTTTAGGATAGAACATCCACAATAAAACTAATAATAATCCATTAAATCAAATATGGAGTATGATATCATAAGATATTAGTCCCAACAATACATAAGAATCAACAAGATTGTTGAAATAGATGAAAACACTCTTATAAAATAATAGAGTAATTATTGAGATAAATACTCCTTTACTTTGAAAAGAAGAGTTCTTTTAGAAAAATTATTTATATAAATCCAGAAGTGAAGCAAGATAGTTTTTTCATAAAAAAATGAGTGATTTTATAAAAATATTGATTACTAAAAACATATTATAGAGTTTCCTTGAAAATAGGTAGGAATTTGGGAAATACCCTTGGATTGGGCTTGTATTTCGGAAAGTATTTTGAAAGTTTATTTTAAAACATATAACTCCCTCATAAATGAAGGTAGGATTCTGGTTGGTACACATATATAGAACATTAAAATAGAATTTATGAAGATTACACATGAATGAATAAGAATTTAATTGAGGTAAGTAGATAATAAAAGTAACCCCAATGAAAATGGAGGTTTGGGTAGGAAACCCTTACCTTAAGTCCGAATGTGTTCCGCTCCTAAAATTAAGGTCCTAGAATATGAAATTAGTCTTATTAATAACTTAATTCAGAGATTTTTAGGCATTTATTTAGTTTATCATAATTTTATTAAGTTTATTTATGTCCTTGTTGATAAGTTATAAGATTGAATTCTGTCGTTCTGAAGTGTTTGTTTCCTTGGTTTTCATGATCGGTATATTTGTATATGAGTATGGATGTTCACGTGGAAAAGATGTAATTATCCAAAATTGAAAATATATATTATTTATGAACATATAGAAGTGTTAGTGTTTATATATAGCATTTTTTACATGGTATTAGGATGAATCATTGGATGAAATGACAATCACTTAGATTATTTGGTGGTATTTGGATGATTATAAACTAGTTTTGTCATATGAATTAATACTATGTACATATACTGGTTAATGAATATTAATTAGGTTATAATACATATATTATATTCTGGTTCAACCATAAAAATGGTTTCATGACCATTAATAAAATAGAAATTAAAGAATGAAACTTCGTCATCCATGAAGGTTGTAAATTGGAACCTTACGGACGATGATTTCATTTATAAAAGAGAGAGAGAGAGAGTAAGAAGATTGATAATGGTTATTATATTAACATGGTATAATTCTAGTATATATATGATACTGGAGTCATAAGGATCAAATGGACAGAGGAGGTTAGGAGATAATAATAAAATAAAATAAATTGAAATAAAACTAAATGAAAAAGAAAGATGCTTTACCTCTTGAAATAACCTCCTTGAGAACCTCCTTAAGGGAAGGAGTTCTAGTTTTTTTGGAAAGACCAAGAGCTCATGGATGTGGGGAGTGACTAGGGAAGGGTATTTGGGAAGAACTTTTAGGAGTTTCAAGGCTTATAGAAGTGAAGAGAAGAGAGAGTGGGGGGGGGGGGGTTATAGTGGAGGAGAAGAGTGATTTGTGAATATCTTATTCATTATTTTATTATTTTCCTCAAGACAACCAACAATGTTGATTCATGTGACCCTTAATAGTAATAAGTGCCTGTGAGTTTGAACTAAGTGTGATTACATCAGTTATAATGCTATGAATAGTGAATTTAATTGATAATGTATATATACGGAAAATTACCGTATTTTATTATTCATAAAAAATTCAGGTATTTTAGAAAAATCCCAAAAATTCCCCCTAACCATTTTTTGATGTGTAGAATTCAAAAATGAACTCAATTTTTTGAAAATAATTTTCTAAATATTATTAATTTAATTTTTAAATAAAATCATAGTTTATTCGAAAAATAACAATTTTAAAACTATAATTCGTTTTATATCACATTGAAAAACTAATCAAGATCTCATTATCTTATAATCTTAAGAATATAAAATAATAATATTATTTACTATTCATAAGGGTCTTATTACTACTCATAAGGGTATGTTACTATTCACTAAAAAATTAAGTTTGTCTTATTAAACTCTAAATGTCTTACTGAACATAACTGTGTATGTTGGTTTTTCAAATTTCAAATCACAGAGGTGGGAAAATTATGTTTACTAGCTAGGTTATAAAAAATTGGTGTTTTGTAGAGACTCAATGTTTCATGCATTCAATATTTATTTTCAAAACCTTGGGGGTGTTACATTCTCACCTCCTTAAAAAAAATTCATCCTCGAAATTCAGAGAATGTTACCTCATAAAAAGATTTGGGTAGGTCTTCATCATAAGATCCTCAGGCTCCCATGTTGCCTCTTCGATTTTATGATTTCTTCAAAGTATCTTTACTAGTTGAGTCGTTCGATTCCATAACACCTGTTTTTTAGTGTCCAGAATTCAGATAGGCTCTTCACTGTATGATAAGTCAGGTTCCAATTCCATACCTTCAGAAGTGAGGATATGCATTGAGTCTGGCATGTATTTTCTCAATAGTGAAACATGGAACATATTGTGTACTTTAGATAGGCCAGGTGGCATAGACAAACGATATGCAATAGCTCCAATTCTCTTCATAATTTCAAAAGGGCCTATGTACTTAGGGCTCAATTTCTATTTCTTCCCAAATCTTATAACACCCTTTCATGGAGGCACTTTTAAGAAAACATGATCTCCCACTTAAAATTTCAAATCCTTCCTTTGATTTTCAGCATAGTTTTTTTATCTGCTTTGAGCTTCTTTGATATGGACTTGAATAGTCTTTACCTTCACTATTGTTTCCTTCACAAGCTTTGGGCCCACAAGCTTCCTTTCTCCAACTTCATCCCAACAATTTGGTGTACGACATCTCTTTCCATATAATGCTTTATATGTTTCCATTTGAATACTTTAATGGAAACTATTATTGTAGGAAAACTCCACCAAAGGTAAATATTGATCCCACATACCTTGAAATCCAAGTGAAAATGATCTCAACATGTCCTTTAAGGTTTGGATCTCCCTCTCTGATTGCCTGTCAGTTTGAGGGTGATAAGTAGTACTCAATCAAAGTTTGATATCCAAACTTTATGAAGAATTTTCTATAATTTTGATGTAAATCCTGGGTCACGATCAGACACAATTGAGAGAGGTTCCCCATGAAGTCTCACAACTTCATTGATATATAGTCGTTCTAGGAACTCCAGTGGCAAATCCTCTCTTATAGAGAGGAAATGTGCAGATTTCGTAAGTCGATCAAAAATTACCCATATTGCACCATTCTTTCTAGGATTTTTGGGTAATCTAGTGACAAAATCCATGGTGATGTCATCCCATTTCCATGTAGGAATAAGTAGAGATTTCATGAATCCTTTTAGATGTTGTCTTTCGGCCTTCACTTGTTGACAGAATAAACATATTGATACATAATCCACAATTTCCCTCTTCATGTTATCCCACCATAAATGTTCCTTCAAATCTCTACATATCTTAGTGCTACCAGGATGTATGGAGAAATTTGAACAATGGGAATCATCCAATAACTCCATTTTTAGCTTGGGTATAGCTAGAACACAAATCCTCTTCCCAAATTTCAGAACACCATCTTCACACACAAAGTCAACCATCTTCCCATATTTCACAACATTAATTTTCTTTTGAAGGTTATCCTCACCAGGCTGAGAACTTTTAATCCTTTCTAATAAAGATGGTTGAACAACCAAATGAAATAGTAGTGATGTTTCACCTTCTTTGATACTTCCCATATCCACCCTCACTAGATCCAATAACAAAGGATCCTTTTCAATCCTCATTTTGTTGATAACTCCATGATCCTTCCTAGTTAATTCATAAGCTACCTTGTTTGCCTTTCCTGGGTGGTAGTGTATAGTACAATCATAATCATTGAGTAGTTCAAGCCATCACCTTTTCCTTAGGTTAATTTCTTTCTATGAGAAGATATATTTTAGACTCTTATGATCTGTTTGTATCTCACATTTTTCACCATAGAGATAATGTATCCATATCTTCAGAGCAAATATTACCGCTGCTAACTCAATATCATGAGTATGATAATTTTGTTCATGAAATTTTAACTACCTTGATGCATAGATGTTGACTCTATCATTCTACATAAGGACACAACCAAGTCCTTTCTTTGATGCATCACTATAGATCACAAACCCATCATTCCTCGATGGTAGAGTTAGGATCAGAGCATTCACCAATCTCCTCTTCAATTCTTTGAAATAGTCCTCACATTCTTTTTTCCATATGAACTTAACCCCTTTACGTGTAAGCTTGGTCATTGGGTTGGCTAAACGAGTGAAGTTCTGAATGAAATGCTGATAATAACCAGCTAAACCAATAAAACTATGTACCTCAGTTATGTTTGTTAGATTATGCCATTCATTCACAACCTTTTTCTTCGTAGGATAAAAAATATTCCATCCTTAGAGACAATGTAGTCAATAAAGGGAACTGATTGAAGCCAAAATTCATACTTGCTAAACTTCCTATATAATCCATCTCTTCTAAGAGTCTTCAGAATAGAGCACAAGTTATTTTCACGATCCTCATAGATTTTAGAGTATACCAAGATATCATTAATAAATACCACCACAAAGTCATCAAGATATTCCTTGAAAACTCTATTCATTAGATCTACGAAAACAAAGGGTGCATTAGTCTGTCCAAAAGGCATTACTATAAACTCGTAATGCATATACCTGGTATGAAATGCTGTATTTGGAATATCTTCCTTCCTCACACGCAACTGATGATATCTAGATCGAAGATCAATCTTTGAAAAATATTGGGCTCTATGAAGTTAATCAAATAAATCATCAATGCAAGGTAGGGGATACTTGTTTTTTATTATTATATCATTTATCTCCCAGTATTCAATGCATAACCTCATAGATCTATCTTTATTCTTAATGAAAAGAACAGTGGATCTCCATGGAGAAACACTAGGGCGAATAAATCCTTTATCACTCAATTCCTCTAGTTGTTTTTTCAGTTTCACTGACTCCACAATGTTCATTCTATAAGGAGTCTTTGATATGGGTCTTGAATTAGGAATTAAGTCAATAGAAAACTCAATTTCCCACTCTGGAGAATGTCCATGTAAAACCTCTGGAAAAATATCAACATACTCTTTCAAAATAGGTATATCCTCTATCTAAACATTCCCTTCCTCACCCATAGTTATTGCATTACCTTCCTGCACAATAATTGAATTCATTAGAGCTACTGAGGATGGATCTAGATGAGAATAAGGTGGTGATGTTTCTGCCCTAAAGATAAGGGATTGCACATCATCCTCAAAAATTGTAACCTCCTTCTTCTTGCAATAAATTTTCATATCCTGGTTTGAAATCCAGTCCATACCGAGGATTATATCGAAGCCAATCATGGGTATGATAATAAAATCAACAGATAAAACACATTTATATACCATAATGGGGACTGCATGACATAACTTTGTTGCAATGATACTTCCCTTAGAGTTTTGACTGACAACTCCCTTATTAAATCAAATTGGAAATATCTAATTTTCTTAGAAAACTGGGAAGATATGAAAGAATGCAATGATCCATAATCAAATATAGCATTGGCTAAGTTTGAGGAAATGATTAAAGTTCCTGCCACCACATCATTAGGAACTTCAATATCAGCAGTTGTGATCGTATAAGCTTGTCCCTGATCCCTTGGCCTTTTCTGTGGCATGTTTCCTTGATGCTTTGGACAATCATTAGAATAGTGTCCCATATCCCTACAATTATAGCATTGAAAATTAATAGCTTCTTTCTTCCCCTTTCAATCACCAGCAAGATGGTCTTTCTCTCCACATTTGTAGAATACTCCTTTTACTTTTAAGCAGATACTAGAGTGTTTCCTTCCACAATTATCACAAGGTAGAAATTTAACTCTTCCCTTCTTCCCCATTTCCTTATTTCCTTTTCCAGAGTTTTCAAAAACCCTCTTCTTCTCTTTATTTCCTTTAAAGTCATAAGACTTAGAGAATTCCTTTTTTGTCTTGATAGCACATTAAACTATATCTTCATATGATGAGAAACTTTGGGAGACTAGTGCCCATCAAAGGAATGACTTTAGGCCATAAAAAAATCGATTAATATTGCTCCTTGAATTTTGTATGTAATCCACAACATTCCTTGTTAACCTTGTGAAGTTAGCTTCATACTTTGCAACATTCTCATCTTCTTTTTTCCTCAAATTCAGAAACTATCTTTCCATATCTGCTCACTATTCACAAGGAAAGTATTTCTCTAGGAAGATTTCCTTAAATTACCTACATTCTATCTCTTCTACATATTCCTACTCCTTTTTGTTTTGGATTAACAACCACCACTGATCTGCATCTCCCAATAGAAGATAAACTGCCATGACAACCTTCTCTATTTTGTTACATCCCAAAGCGAGAAATATCTTCTCTAGGCACGATCCAACATAGATCCTCCACGTTGTGGATCAGAATACTCCATAGCACATGAGCCTCAGCCCAATTGGTGAGGTCTCTCTAAGTGCATCCAAGAGACCCAAGTTCAAAACCAGGTGGAGGCATAATTATAGGTTACTGTAGCAATACTGTAGCAGTACTATGTGGGAACTATAGCAGTACTGTGTGTACTGTACCAGGTACTGTTCGGTACTGTAGCAGTCAGAATTTTTCACCTTGGGCCACTGGTTTGGACTTGGATTCCTCAAGGCCTTCGGGCCACCCATGACTTTGGGTCTGTAAGGCTTTTGGGCCACCTTTAAGGTCTTTGGGACACCTCAAGGCCTTCATGCCACCTCAAGGCCATCGTGCCACCTCAAGGCCTTCATGCCAGATGATCAGTGCAGTTGCCCCAGACATACTCTATAAAAAAGGAGCAGCCCTAGAGGAGGATTCAGAGCAGGTACACTCACCAGAGCAGAACCAATGGATTTGGAAGAATGAGAGGGTATGACTATTCCATCAGGACCATCCTGTGCTTGCACGAGAAGCTTATCCAGACGACCATGCGAAGGTAGAGAGTTACCATCATGATGCAGATGCTGGGGAGGGGAAGTTCTTTATAGTTATAGGCTGGTTGAATTCCCTAAGGCCTTCGGGTCATGTAATATCTCTTAACCCTACGATCCATGTAATCTCTAAGCCTACTAGCCTTGTAAGGGTTCCCCATCATCCCTTGAAAGGGGGGTTATCAAAATCAATAAAAATGAAGGCCCTCGGGTGATTCAGACAAAAAAGGACACTCCATACGAGTAAGGTTATTGTTTATAACCTGAGACATAGCTCCAGATCCAACATCATTATCTTGTATCAGAGGGAAATACCTACATAGGATACGTGTGTTCATGCGATTTCCATTTCTTCCACTAGGTTCCATTTCTAGATAATGACATACACTAGATTAGGCTATGAATCATAATGTATAATCTTAATTTAGCAAAATACTTAGCATAAATATAAATCCTATGCATGGATAATCCCATAATCACAAACATGGTTTCTTTGAGGAAAAATTTACATTTCAATCCTTCATAATGGATTGTAAAGAAAATGTGAATTATCCTAAGCACATACCTTGGTAGTGTTAAACCAGGTGCGTAGTAAGGCCCGTTGTCGTGTACCAGGATAACTTGGGTCAAGCTTGAAACTCCTTTTCAGAGTTTTCATTCCTAAGTACATCTGTGCCAGAACCACGTCTAGTTATAGTATCCAGATGGGGATGCATTTTCTAGAAAGATCCACATAATCTATTCCTTACCAAAATACCAGGATGTTCTTGTATGTTTATCCAAAAAGACTCTCTTAGGGGTTTGTTCCTTAATCTATATTTTCTAAATCTAGTTTCCAAGTTTTCTACTAAACTTCCTATGATACCAACTGTAAGGACCTGACCCTAGTTGCCCAGAGCTGGTGCCTTATTTTATTACATTGGAATATAAACAAGGAATATGCATCCCGAAAGACCAATTAGTTTAGTAGATTTTGTAAACAAGATACATACATAAGTTCAACATTACAACTTGAAAATAAAAACAACATAAAAGTTCTACTGGGAACAACCATCATTCTAAGATTATCCCTGCAAGTCAATCATAATATACCTCTTCATGTATTGGAAAAAATGAAACATGAGAAGGGGTGAGATCAGATGCTTAGTATGGGTAAACATTACAAAAGAAGATAACATAAACATTAGAAATGATGAATAATTGAAAACACGTGCCTTAAAAAAACTTAAACATAATATGGCAGGAATACGAACTAAGTAAATACTGCCATAATAAAACATAATCATGGGTATTCCACTAGATGAATAACCACATGAACTATCAATTTCTAGTTTCATAATGAGAGAAATGCATATTCCAGACATTCTGAAATATACCATCAAGGCCTTGGCCATGATGTATAAAAATTATTAAGGCCTTGACCAAAACTATATCTCAAAATGGGCAAGGAATCGATCAAGTCCATATCTATTTGTCTCATGAGACCTACCAATGCATCAAGGGGATATAACGGGCCCCACCCGCTACATAATAAGTCCAATGCATTCATCATATGAACGAGGATAAACATAAACAACATATACATTCATATTGAAACTAACATATGAAACATAAATAACTTTCCCCGAACATTAAGCTTAAACACTAACCACTCAGAGTAAATTGATGAATGATTTTAGGATAGTACATCCACAGTCAAACTAATCATAATCCATTAAATCAAATATGGAGTATGATATCATAAGATATTAGTCCCAACAATACATAAGAATCAACAAGAGTATTGAAATAAATGAAAACACTCTTATAAAACAATCGAGTAATTCTTGAGATAAATACTCCTTTACTTTGAAAAGAAGAGTTTTTTGGAAAAATTATTTGTATAAATTCAGAAGTGAAGTAAGATAGTATTTTCATAATAAAATGGATGATTTTAGAAAAATATTGTTTACTAAAAATAGATTATAGAGTGTCCTTGAAATAGGTAAGAATTTGGGAAATTCCCTTAGACTGAGCTTGTATTTCGGAAAGTATTTTGAAAGCTATTTTTAAAACATATAACTCCCCCATAAATGAAGTTAGGATTCTGGTTGGTACACATATATAGAACATTAAAACAGAATTTATGAGGAGTACATATGAATGAATAAGAATTTAATTGAGGTAAGTAGATAATAAAAGTAACCCGAATGAAAATGGAGGTTTGGGTAGGAAACCCTTACCTTAAGTCCGAATGTGTTCCGCTCTTGAACTTGAGGTCCTGAAATATGAAATTATACTTATTAATAACTTAATTCAGAACCTTTTAGACATATATTTAATTTATCATAATTTTATTAAGTTCATTCATGTCCTTATTGATAAGTTATAAGATTGAATTCCGTCGTTCTAGAGTGTTCGTTTCCTTTTTTTTCATGATCGATATATTTGTATATGAGTATGGATGTTCATGTGAAAAAGATGTAATTCTCCAGAATTGAAATTATATATTATTTATGAACATCTATAAGTGTTAATGGTTATATATATAATTTTTTACATGGTATTATGAAATGAAAATCACTTAGATTATTTAGCGGTATTTGGATTATTATGAACTAGTTTTGTCATATGAATTAATACTATGTACATATACTAGTTCATGAATATTAAGTAGGTTATAATAAATATATTATAGTCTGGTTCAATGATCAAAATGATTTCATGACCAATAATGAAGGAGAAATTAAAGAACGAAACTTCATTGTCCACGAAGGTTGTAAATTGGAACCTTATGGACGATGATTTCATTTATAAGGGAGAGAGAGGGAGTAAGACAATTGATAATGGTTATTACATTAACCTGGTATAATTCTAGTATATAGATGATACTGGAGTTTTAAGGATCAAATGGACAGAGGAGGTTAAGAGAGAATAAGAAAAGAAAATAAATTGAAATGAAACTAAATGAAAAAGAAAGATGCTTTACCTCTTGAAATAATATCTTTGAGAACCTCCTTAAGAGAAGGGGTTTTGGTCTTTTGGAAAGACCAAGAGCTCCTGGATGTGGGGAGTGACTAGGGAAGAGCGAGTTAGGGGGGGTTTTATAGTGGAGGAGAGGAGTGATTTGTGAATATCTTATTCATTATTTTATTATTCCCCGCAAGACAACCAATAGTATCGATTCATGTAACCCCTAATAGTAATAAGTGCATGTGAGTTCGAAATAAGTGTGCTTACATCAGCTATGATGCTAGTAATAGTAAATTTAATTGATAGTGTATATATACGGTAAATTACTGTATTTTCCTATTCATAAAAAATTCGAGTCTTTCTGAAAAATCTCAAAAATTTACCCTAACCATTTTTCGATGTGTAGAATTCAAAAATGAACTCCATTTTTTGAAAATAATTTTCTAAATATTATTAATTTAAATTTTAAATAAAATCATAGTTTATTCGAAAAATAACAATTTTAAAACTATAATTCATTTTATATCACATTGAAAAGTTAATCAAGATCCCATTATCTTATAACCTTGAGAACATAAAATAATAATATTATTTACTATTCATAAGGGTCATATTACTATTCATATTACTATTCATAAGGGTGTGTTACTATTCCTCAAAAAATTAAGTTTGTCTTATTAGAATCTAAATATCTTACTGAACGCAACTGTGTATGTCAGTTTTTTGAATTTCAAATCACAGAGGTGGAAAAATTATGTTTACTGGCTTGGTTATAATAAAGTGGTGTTTTGTAGAGACTCAGTGTTTCATGCATTCAATATTTATTTTCAAAACCTTGGGATGTTACAGACATGGTGGGCCCTACCGTTGGGGTTCAGGATTTGTCTAAGGTCAAACGATCACCAATACAATAAATAAATTCATATTATTCAAGTTAAGAATAATGGGCATTGAATTTATTTATTAAATGTATTTATAAGTTTTAAGTAAATACATGAAAAATATTATTTGAATGAATATTAAAAATATTCAAGGTTCAATTAATATTTGTGAGAATGACGAGTCGAGTTAATGACTCACTTATTATCACGTAATATATTTTATATATTATAAGAAAGTGATAATAATATTTATGACTCAGATTAGTAGTCATAACAGTCGTTTATAGCATGCTACTTATTCGGGAGGCCAGATGACAATACCAGATATTTTATTAACACTCTATAAATAGTGGAGTAGAGTTTTCCATGTACTATACACAGTCTCTCTCTCCTCTTCTCTCTCCCACATCATAGAGAGAGAGGCTTTGGATCCAAGGATCTCAAATCGAGCTCTCTCTCAGGCATCGTAAGATGGGCGATGCGGTGATTGATGAAGCATCAAAGGAGTCGTCAAATCTCCACGCGAACACTTAGATTTCGATGATCGACGTTCCCACAGTTTCTTGAAGTGCATGTGGATGATCTAGATGAATTTGGTTTCGGATTCTTTGAGAAGCGATCACCAACGATGAGCAGATGTTGTGCGTGGCTACGGATATAAACCAGGTATTTTACGGTTTTAATTTTGTGCTTAAAACTCTTCACATGAGATCCTCGACTTAAACTGGGTAGCGATTCGCTGACGTCAAAGAGTTCATGTCATACGTTGGTGGAAATTTTTTAAAATCCCATTTTGAGGCTTCTACTGCGTACTTGGATCCTCTAATTGGTATTAGAGGCTCGCGAGTTGATTTTAAACCAAGAAAAAAAAATTAATTTTTCATTAAATATTGTAGAGGGAATCATCACGGTCCAAACACCGCAAAGCGTGTCTTAATCTGATATCGGATGACCATTATGTGGTCATCTAAAGTTTTTAAGATCGGATCTAAAGCGGTAGTAATATGAGGTTATTTTAAATGAACAACATATATATTTTTTATGTGTTAATATTTTACCCAAACCCTGACGACTGAAATGAGTGTCTGATGAACCCATTTTCAGTTCAGCTTCTGATGGTCGGAATGGGGTTTTCCAGGATGAGAATTTTTAATAATTTTTTTTATTAATCAATTTAATTAATTAATTAATTAATTAATTTAATTAATTTAATTTGATTAACTAACTAATTAATTTTTATCCAAGTCTTTCATAGACTTGAGATTATTGATGGGTGGCTGTGGAACTCCACACTCAGTTGGGTGATCAAAAAAAAGAGTCCAGGGGGCGGACCCCTTCTTCCCCGCGGAGCCGCAACCCACTAGGCACAGTGCACTGGCCGACCTTCTCATCCGTCGCGCACTAGTGGTAGTCACCACCCCGTCCGGCTGCGACTCAGCCGACCGCTGCTTCACCTCGGTCCGATGCCACTACTCCGCCTCGGTTCGGCGCCCCTGCACTACCTCTGTCGAGGCGCCCCACACCGGCGCCGCCGCTACCTGCCTCCTCTCCTCGTGCATCCAGCCACCCGAGCCACTCCAGGCCACGCCTTGCCGGTACCCTGCACCGGCGGCCCACCAAACTAGCCGACGACCTAGACCTAGCCGGCCGCCCCTTCTCCCGGACGCGCCACCTCCTGCTGAACCTAGGTGCCTCCCTCCTTCTCCGTCAACGGTCCTCATTGCCAGTGTGAGGTGCCACCTTCAGTTCCCCTTCAGGCGAGCCCCTTGCTGACCACTCAGGCCACCTCCTCTACGATCTCGCCCGCGCCACCCTGTTCGGCCTGATCCAATTTCCACCACGAGGTAACCCAAGATGGGGGTTTGTTTGGATATGATCTGACCCATAATTGGTCCGGGTGGTCTGCCCGGCCCACAATGGGCTTGGACGGACCTACCTTTCCTAGAACACCGTTGCACGGGTCGGTATAGCCCAGAATGGTCATGTGCGGGTTTGGCCCAACCTGTACAGGCCCTGCTCAGGGTTTTCGGGGCCTGAGTAATTTTAATTTTAATCATAAGTTAATTAAATTAATTAATTTAATTTTGGTTCCGAATTTAATTAATTAAATATTAATTTTTGGTTATAAAGTTTAATTGCGGTGTAAATTAATTTAATTTGGTGTTTAATTAAATTAATTAAATAATTTAATTTTTAGTTTTAAATTAAATTAATTAATCATGACCGAACAATGATATTTGTTGAATTAAAATTAGAGTGAAATTTTAATTCAATAAAAATGACTTCAGAGTTTGTTTTAATGCAAGTTTAATTTATTTCTGCTTTTAATTAAATACGCGAGTTAATACGTATTGACTGATCATGAGCCTGAGACCGTCCAATGTATGTTTGGTGCATTTTTCTTTTAATTAATTTATTGCAATGAGTTTTTAATAATTAGTTTAATTAAAAAGGGGCGATTTGCGAATCGTCTAAGTGTTATTTTATGTATATGGACCTGCACATCCACTTCAGAGTTGTATTTTTACTCCCTAGTTCCCCTCGCTTGCGTGCAAGTATTTTTGTATAATGACGAGATGACCAGTAACACACTTTGTGCTGAGTTATAGCAACACACCAGACATGACCTTGATGCATTGGATGAGAAGTCTCTTCAATCCGAGTTGCAAGTGAAGCGACATAAGGTATTACCCCCAGGGTCTATGTTGGTCTGTTATTCACTCAACAGATCAACATTTAGTATTGGCTCATGATCAGGTCGTCATTTTATTTAGTATGGTTTATTATTTTTGTGTATGTGTAGTTAATGCACAAACACATAGAGTAATAATAAACAAGCATTCACAGATAAAATGAACATGTGACACAATGTAGTTTTCTATTTCATGCTTGATAAGTTGTGAGTGCGATTACATAGTATGTGCTGAGAAGATAGAAAATGATTTCTTTCATCACAATAATAACACATAAAAACCCTCAAAGAAATATTAAGTCTGAACCGCCTTCCATCATTTGAATTTGGACAAAACCAGCTGTTTGGGGTGCCGGTCATGCCAAAGTTGAGGGTGCCTCTTACTACTGGAATGTTCTTATGAGAGTGGTGGGTTGATTTAACTAAAACTACAACAAAGAAATAGCCAAAACTACTTTTTTTTTTGCAATTTTAGATGCGAGTGTTAGTAAATCAAGTAACGATTTAAGAAGCAGGGACTCCACTCAACAGATTGAGGAACCGCGAGTTAAAGTGGTTGGCCAGCCAAAAAACTACCTTGAACCCTCCAAGTAGTGACGTAGCCAAAACTTATAAACTATGAGAGGTGGTTTAAGGATCCTTTCCACTAGAATACTCAAGTGATGAAGTATTTTGATTCGAGCACAGAGGGTTCCTAGAATTTTATAAAATAGTGAGAGACATTTAATTAATTAATCAAAATGTCTAAACTGGTAATCGTGATAAAAGTATTAATATGCTAAAATTTATTTTTGAAAAAAATGAAATGTAATACCACAAGTTTAAAACTGTGATAAATATTGGAAAAGTAAATGTCCACACTGGCACGAGTATCCAAGAATAGTACAGATGATTGCACACAATACTATTGGAAACTCAGGGTGCTAGTGTCCCCACACCTGTTAAGTCACGTCAAGAAGTGAGGGTGATAAATTGCTTACAAGAGACTAATTTACAAAGCATATGATAGTTATATCATTATGCTTTCATCAACATCCAGTGTTAGTTGTGGTCGCTTCATCAGGACATGGATGATAAAATATGAAGTCTCATCTCTGAGTGATTTGCTAGGAGAAAGCGAATCAATGATATGAATGAGTATTGGTTACACTAGATTTGTGTAAATTGAAAGGCAGGTTATGATCTTTCAATATATCCAATTCTAATATCATTTCACCCATTTATTTAAGTCTCATTTAATGATACAAAACAAACAAGTTTTGAGTAAATGCTTCATTACCTTTTAGGTAAGGTTTGCCAAGTGAATAAGAATATAAAAGACACATTAATATTTAATTCTTATGGAGAAAAAATTGAAAGGCAAGACGAAAAGGCTAAAGGCATGTAATGCCAAGGGCACATTTGCAAACGTCCATCAATGGAAGAGGTATTGACAAAGGTTATTTGTTTTTCATATCATAAAATAAAACAATGGAAGTTTAAATTCAATAAATTGAATTAAAGAAGCAAGTTACCGCTTCTTCTTCAGGAATATTCATCAATGTAATGTTTTGGTTTTACTACTTGGGTATTAAATACAATATGCCAATTACATATGTGTATTCTAATACGACAACCAAGTAAGTATAGAAACCTTACTAGAATTCAGATGTATTCTCCAAGTGGCTGAGAAAGGGTGATACCTAGGCCATTGGTGAGAGGTACACGACTTCTTTATTTCTAAGAGAAAGATTCATGTAGAAATGTTATTGAGTATAACCAAAACATTAATCTCTTGTGTCCATGGACACAAAAAGACATTATTCTAGGTTCTAGAATGAATGTTGTTTTTGGTATTTAATACTCAATCACTAGTTCAGTGATACATGAATCCTAGGAAATGAGTGATGAATATAAAAACGTAAGACTTATACCCAGTTGTTTGTCAAGAAAAAGTGGACGTCAAGAATATAACAAGTATGGTATTTAGGCTCGACACAACTAAACACCTTTGGTATTATTGATGTTTTTTGGACAAAGAAACCTTTAGAAATAAAGGTATGTCACAAATCTTTTGAAATTAGTTCAACAAGTGAGCATGAACTATTTCAAGGGAAAGCTAGTGGTAAATATACTTTGCAAGATTCCTTTAAGAAATTAAGGAATGGTTAAGTGAAGTAAGTGCATGGTCAGAATATATGGGTTGCTTCGAACCGGCATGACGAATAATATGTTGACTAAACATTCATCGATCATGATAATGTAGCGTGGAGTAATTCCTAAATGCACATTACCTTATCAATATCACAACATTGATGTTAATGAGGAGGATCGATGATAAAGTCTTACATGTTAACATTGATCAACAAAATATATCATGGATTAATTCCTAAACGCACATTTTATACATCAAGGTTAAGATGTAAGGAGAATCAATGTTACAACTTGCTAAAACTTCCATTATATTTCATGAAGTGCTTCACAAATAATTGTGATATCCCATAACCTTATGAAAACTATTATGACAAATGGATATCATATGAGTCATAGTATGATGGAAATCCATCATGTCATAAGGACATGTGTTTGGATGCAAATAGTTTGTTAGGACATAAAAATATTTTCACCAGGAACATACACATTGTGTATTTGATGTAATCATCCTAATGGTTGCTTAGGATATTATTTAAATCCCTATGATAGAAAAATGTTAGTCAAGTGAAAGACTAAATTTCTAAATAAGGGTGCACATATCTTTTGAGATAGTGGGAGTAAGATTGAATTAGGTTTAATTAATGATATAGATGCACAAGTAGTTGGCATAGGAACTTGTTCCACAAGCGCATGTGGAACAAAGTATGTTCCATAGACACATACTATGTAAGAAGGATAAAACCATGGTGATGGTTTTTATTCACTACAGTCGGTGATCTATTATTCATTGTGAAGAAATTAGCTAAGATTGACAAGACTAATTAAAATTCAATAAATAGATTCCATGTATCAAAGTGCAAAGGGGCTTACTATTTTGAATACTGCGGTGGGTATTCAAGTGAAAAGATACATGAATGGTATAAGCATAGTACCAACAAGGCTAGATTGGTCACACCAAGTCGTTATGCCTAAATTCATTAGAATTTTACTTTTCATAGCCAATTTATATGATCATAATATTAAGCATTTGATGTCATGACCACTAATCGTGGAAGGTGTCTAAATTATACAACCGGAATGGGATGCTCATGTCACAAAATGCTAATAAAGTTTCAAGTTACTAAAATCCAATTTAGGATTGAAGTAAGCAACATGATCATAGAGTATTCATTTGGAATGTATGTTTCCATGTGTCTATGAGAGGTTAGTGGGAGCGCCAAGGTTTCCCAAGAAAAATATGTTCGACAACATATGGAAAATAGATTGGTCTTCAAATTAGTTAAGACCAGGATGAAATTAATTCTCCAGTGATTAACTTAAAAGTATCAACCTAAGTTCCAGGGAACAGGATCTACTAAGGTAGATCTAAAGGCTGCTTGGACCTAGTCAATCATACATATAGTGACATGGTATTGAAAAATACAAGTTGGAATAATTCAAGAGAGAATTGTTACCAATGTCACATGGAATAATCTCTCTAGGATTACATGTCGAAGACATAGGAGGAGATTAACGTGATGAGTTAAAATTCATACACCTAAACGATGGATTAATCATGTATGCCAACATATGTACAAGAATTGATATTGACAATATATACTTTATAGTGGGAAAATATCAGTTATATCAATGAGAACTATAACTAAAATAGTCACAACTATCTAATTGTACTTCAGTAAGTACAAAAGATATGTACCTGGTAAGTGGAGAAGAAATGAAACTATTTTTTAGGGGAAATAGACTAGTCTCCTTAAGATTCAAGTGATCTAGTATCATAGTTAGGCTAAGGTGATGAACGATACAAGCTCATATAAGCCAGTGGTAGCCATACCTATAAAGACCAAGTACGTTGCAGCTTCTGAGGCAGTTAAGAAGAAGTTATATGAAATGATTTGTTCCAGTTCTTAGAATCACACCTAGTAAGTAAAGCATTATCATAATGTAAATTATGATATTATTACTATCCAAGATGACAAGTTATGTCAGTGGGAAAAACGATATACTCAGGGATACCATCTCTTGAGAAGTTTTACTCAAACCGATGAGGTCACTATAATAGTATTGCCATGCGACGGAACCATAGAAGGCCTAACAGCTAAAGCCGCAACTTAGAAGAAACATTATTTTGATCATTTGATAAGATAACAAGTTTTATTAACAAGATGGATCTATTGTAAGTGGGAGTGTTGAAATAGTGGGTGACCTAGACCCAACTATGTAGTGTTTTTTGATTACCATATTGTGTATATAGTTACTTATACATGATGTATTCTTACCATTATAGTATAGACTTTTCTGTGTCCACTATTTAATGGTAATTTCTTAGATTAATTTCCATATCAAAAGGTTATAGAAGATCCCATGCTATAATGAGAACCCTGAGATACTATGACGTTAATCTTAAACAAATGTCCTATGGTCTAGATACATCATACTGACTGGAAATAGTAGATGTTTGACTATCAGGTGCTAGGGGCTCATAAACATTGCGAATTATTCTCATGAAGTTCACACTTGGTGATCTCAAATAGTGAGATCATGAGGAAAAACCCTCCAATAGGAACACCACATGTTTTGGGTGTCATTGGATGTTCCTATCTATGATCACGTGTAATGGTCTCCTGATTTGAGATCATTACCAATGTATGTCATTTGATTGTGTACTTTGATGCAAGACAAAAACCATGATATTGAAATCGTGATGAGGTAGTTTGTGTTGGGTGCTTCATTGGTGGCATGACATTGGTTGAATGATCAAGAAAAGATTTTTCACTTCCAAGTTATGGAAGTATTATACCTCGGGCCATGTTGATAAGGATGGTAGTACATTCATAAGACCATGTCCATGGAAGTTGTGGGTAAATTTGTTCAGTTGGATCAACAAATAATAAATCAAGAAAAGGATGATGACACAGGTGTTCATCCTGCTTTATGAGTTATTTAAAGACAAAGAGATTATAGTACACAGTACGTGTTCGTAGGTTGGTTGTCACTACTATGACAATCCTTATCTCTTTAGGGGACATGATGGGTTTCTAGATACCACTCTTGGTCTATGAATACTATTCACTAATATCGAGATAAGAGTCTAGAGAGTCACACACAATAGCGTATTTGAGAATCTGTCCTATTCATTTGAATAGGAATTTTGGATATGGTGGGCCCCACAATTGGGGTCCGGGATTTTTCCAAGGTTAAATGACCAAAAATGCAGTAAATAATTTCACATTATTCAAATTAATAATAATGGGAATTAAATTTATTTATTAAATGTATTTATAAGTATTAATTAAATACATGAAAAATATTATTTGAACGAATATTAAAAATATTCAAGGTTCAATTAATATTCGTGAGAACAACGAGTCAAGTTAATGGCTCATTTATTATCATGTAATATATTTTATATATTATAAAAAAGTGATAATAACATTTCTGACTTAGTTTAGTAGTCATAACAAGTAATTTATAGCATGTTACATATTCAGGAGGCCGGATGGCAATACCATATATTTTCTTAACACTATAAATAGAGTAGGAGAGGAGTTTTCCATGTATTATTCACATCCTCTCTCTCCTCTTCTCTCTCGTACATCCTAGTGAGAGAGGATCTAGATCCAAGGAGCTTCGATCAAGATCTCTATTAGGATTCACAAGTAGGGCGATGCGGTGATCGTCAGAGTGTTGAAGGAGTCATTGGATCTCCATGCTAGCACCCAAATTTTGACGATCAGATCTCCCACAATTTCTTGATGTGTGTGTGGACAATCTAGAGTAATTCGGCTTTAGATTTTTCAAGCAGTAATTTCCAATGACAAGAAGACATCGTGCGCAGCTACTGATCTAAACCAGGTGTTTTACGGTTTTAATTTTGTGCTTAAAACTCTTCACACGAGATCCCTAACTTAAATTCGGGCAGTGATTCACTGATATCAATGAGTTCATGTTGTATGTTGGTGGAATTTTTTTAAAATCCTATTTTTGGGGCTTCTGCAGCGTGCTTAGATCCTTCAGTGTAGTTAACACCAGGGGCACGAGAAGCCTCTCTACGTCTAGTCCCAGAGAATGGGTTAGAGTAGGTGCAACAAAGGAGTGCGAACCTCCTGAATCATACCCAGCTCTTATACCTATCTGTTGCTGACCACCTCCACGACCATGCTCTAGTTGTGATCCTTGAATGTGAGGAACATCCTGGGGTCGACCTCTACCTGCTCCATCTCCCCTTTGTAGAGAAAAAACCTACTGCCCCTACTGTTGAAATGGTCTCACTGGAAACTGCTGTTGAGGTTGACGCTGAACCTATTCACCTTTACCAAACTGAGCTCATGGAACCACTGGGTATTGGTTATGGTGATGGCCATGAACCCCACAACCAAAACACATCGGCACAAAACTCCCAAGAAAAGCATGGAAACCACTAGCCCCAGAAGGATGAAAAGAAAGTTTTTGAGGTCGACTCCCTACTAGTCGAAACCTCAAAAGTCATGGTGCATGCGACCTACCACTGAAAACTTTTATTCTTGAGGAATCCTGTTGGCTTCCCTCTCATGGTAAACCTCCTTGCGAGTGCATCCACTAGATCACCTATACCTTATTATGAACCTCTAGATACGTTGACAATGTAAAAGAAGTAACAGTATACTGGATATAATGGAAAAGTGCCTCCTCAAGACATCTCACATGATACTCCTCATCTGGAAAAAGATCTGGGAAAAAATGAAGAAGTTACTTGAACCGGATTCCCAACTCTTGCACTGAAACACTTCATTGCTAAAGAGAAAGAAGCTCCTGCCTCTTTAATGCTTTCATGGTCGATGAAAGGAACTCTGCCCAAAACTACTTTTGGAAGTCGACCCAAAAAACGTCTACCTCCTTCCACTCTCCCAGCACCACTACTGCAAAACTCCCCACATCTAACTGACTGCCAAAAGGACCCAGTGCTCCTTCAGGGCCCAGATCAAATTGAAAATGATCTCAAGTTCCTCCAACAAGCTCTCTATCTCCACATCTGAAACACTTCCCTCATACATTCCCAAAGGTTGCCACTAGAAAGCACACAAAATCTTCTGCCTCTAATCATCCCCCTCAATCGGATCATCCCTATGATGATCAACCTGATCAGCATTCCACTAGTGCAAAAATTCTTTACATCATCGTTTTTTTTATTATTTACGTCGCTTTTTAGCTTTCATTATTAAAGGAGACGTTTTAAATATTGTCTTTAATGTTGGTTAAAAAAATTGACACTGTAAATCTATAATGGAACAGATTTTTTACGTCGGTTATTAAATAACCGACATAAAGTATCATATATTATGTCGGTTGTTTATATGAATGACATGAAAAATGCTTCAGGATGATGGGTTTTTACATCGGTTATTAAATAACTGACCTAAAAAACTTTATACCATGTTGGTTCTTGTAGAAATGATGTAAAAAAACCAAAAGAAGATATTTTTAATTTTTATTATAAAATAACCAACATAAAAACTTTTTTTAAACATTTCATGTAACCCTTCCTCTCCACTGTCGACCAAACCAGAAAAATACAAAAAGAAGCAGAAACAAGAAAAAACAATAAAAAAATTAAACATTCATAGTTACAACATTCAAAAATTACAATATTAACTAAAAATAAATCTAAAATCAACCAAAACAACTACTAAATACACATTTACAATTAAAACATTCAAAATTTCAATATTCACTAAAAAAAAACTAAAATCCAATCAAACATATAAAATGATTTTTCCATTCCACTTGTAAATATGTGAGATCTTGTGCACTGTAAGGGTGAGGGTCATAAAAAATCTATAAATTAAAAGGAAAGTAGTTAACATGTATAATGAATAAAACAAATGAAATATCAAGGAATAGTTTATAAGGAAATATAACCTGGTTGAACTTTGTAACTATTCCAGTTGTAATTATTTCATACATAGATCTTAACACATAATATCCGCATTCTTTGATGACTTTTTGTTTATGAAATTACTATTTAAATGAGTTTTTCAATTCAAAAAAACATTTTTATGTAATATATCCAAAATCTACTAATTATAAATGGAAATTCACCTTTAATTTTACATATTTGATCTTGACATTCTTTTTCTTTGTGGTTTTTCAAAAGAAATCTCATCCACTGTTTGAAAATAATATGAATGAAATAAATTTAAAATTCATTATAATATAAACAACTATAAATAAATTAAAAATTACTTTTCCAACATGTTCTTATAATTTTCTCACACATCGCCATGGATAGATCATATCTAGTAAAGTGTCTTCTCCCTTGAAAAAAAAACATCTAACATCCAATGGTCACTATATAAAAGAAAATTTTATGTTAGTGGTTATTATATTAAAAGATAAATAACACTTTATGAGATATATGTTTAATACCTCTCAACATAAGGAAACATCCAGTATTGCATAATTATATTCTGTTCAAATATTTCAGTAATATAACCTATTCTTTCTTCCTCAGTTAATGTGTGTGCTTTAAGTTAAATCAACTATAGGTCTATCAATCCATATTCATCTGTCTTGTCATTCTACTCACACATTTTATAAATATACCTAATAGAAAACAAACATAAATATAAATTTTCAATAAATTTAATGCAGGGAAAGATTTATGTTAAGACCTACATGGAAAAAACTTACATCATGTTGATGCCCAACCTATCTCTAGTAACAAGATCCATGATATCATTTTTCAAAATCCCCACATTTATTGCACTCCCACATACATGAGATTCCATTGGAAATGTATAAACACATGCCAATAGATTTGAATATCTTGATAATCTATCAAGACTACTAGAATTTGTATCTGAAGTCATCGCCCTTTATATTTATTGTTAGTTATACAATATTTATTTAACTTTAAATTAAACTTGTAAATAAATAGAAAAATATTTTAAATTTCAAATGTTAAAAAAATTTAATATAAAAATAAAAATAAAAGATAAAATATACACATATCTCTATGATAATATGTCGTAGAAGTCTAGATGACCAAACTAAAAAGTGGTCGATACTTTTTCCAACTATTCTCACCTCATCTGTAGGTAACAGTACTCCAACTAATATATCTATAATATCCTGTACAGTGACCCTATGCTGCTCTATATCTAACTGTTGATGATGAATTGTATCTCCTATATAATATATCAACCCATATGCAACTATATGATAGTGAGAATCATCATCATATCATAATAACTATGAAGCTATAGAGAAGGGGGTGTAGGAGTAAGGTAAAAAATGGGATCTGCAGGCGGAGGTGGAGGAGTGAGTGTAGGAGTAGGATAAAAAATGAGGTCTGCAGGTGGAGGTGGAGGAAAAATATTAGGGTCTGCAGGCGGAGGTGGGGGAGTGGGAGCTGATGGTGGAGGTGGAGTGGGAGCTGCAGTCTGAAATTGTCTTTTCATGTCTGCAAACATGGATTTTACCGATGCTCTAATCTTTTCCCCCATCTTCGCATTGATTGTACTTCACCCTCCAAAGATTCTATATTTTTTTATTATAAAAACCCTTAATGGAAGAAGCTGAAGAACGTGGTAACACTTTTCTTACGGATACACCCACCAAGTATCCTCGTACACGACCCATGTGTTCAGGATTTCCAAATGTTGTAGATAAAATAATTTTCCTCCCTTCAGCTACAAATACCCCCTGTGTTCTCTGATCCTCAAGAGAATCCTATATGAATTATTTAAAAAATTTAGTAATGGTTTTAATTATATAAATAATTGAATTAACTTAAATAAATAAAATAAATATCTTACAATCCTCTCATATATGAACCTTGATTCTTTTGTAAGATATTTCCCCTTTTTCTCATCGGAGCCCTCTTCCATTTTTCATGTCTAAACAGGGGGGTGGAGGGGCAACCTCTCTAGATCTTGAATCAACTCTAAGTTTGTAAATTTCATCTATCATTTGTTCTTCCAATAAAGTATATCCTCCCTGAGAAAAAGTTTGAGGGTATACGTTTCTAAATTGGATCTCCAGATGAGATCTCCTTGATTGCTGTAAATTAAGAATAAGAAATCATTAAGAAATCATTAAGAAATCATTAATGATATAATTAATATAGAAAAACATTTAAAAGTTTACATTGAACTTACCAAAAATTCTTCTTGTCTTCTACTTTCAACAAATTCTTTCCATGTGTCTTCATTTATAAAAGTATATATATGACACGGATTTTCATGTTGCCTATGCCCATAAATGAAATCAGATGTGAGGGTTTATTTGAAATCACTCCATCTCCTAGCATCCATCGATTAACATTTCCTCCTAACTCCTCTAGTGTTAGGTATATCAAATTTCATCTGATAAGAAGAGGGAAAACATACTATACTATAAAAATTTCAAGATTAGTAAAACAATAACAGAAGAGCTTACCAAAATGGTCTCCCACAACTGAGATAATGTTGTTTTTTCAACACTTCTCCAATCATTAAACAAAATACTGACTTTAATTTTACCCTGAGCTGATACAAAACTCTTGAATTATTTTTTATTAGGACCTCTTGGAATACAATTTTCATCAAATTCTACCACTATCCTCTGGTCCTGTATTCGAGTAAGTGATAATTTTGGTAAATGTGTGCTGCCACATTTACCAACCCTCGAACTCTTATTTGCTAATGTGGGAGTATATAAAGAAGATTGAGGATCATCAAGAGGGGAATGTGCATGCTCCTCCCAGAGGTAAGATCATGATGCTCATCTCCAGAAGTATATGGTTGATCAACTGATTGATCTGTCATTATCCTTAAAATCAAAGAAACAAACAATTAGTATACAAATATACAAATTCAACTATTATAATACTAATGTAAATAAAAAATTAAAAATTATGAAACAAAAATTTAAACTAAAACTCGACACATTATTATTCATATTTTTTATAGTTAAATAAAATGCTAACAATAGTAATGATATATGAAATTCCATGTAAATGAATGAAAACAAATCCAAATTTTTTTAGGAATATTAAAAATGGTCCAACCTATTAAATCATTTTTTACGCAAAAAAGAATATTTTTTAACACATTAGATTTAAAATAACTGTAATTAAACAAAATAAATAAATATATAAGTTACTTAATGTTAAACATGGTAAACTAATCTAAACTAAACTAATATAAACAAACATTTTTACTTATTAGTTTTAATATGTGTTTTAATAAAGAAAAAAAATTAAAATATCTAATATTTTATGAAATTAATAAAATTAAACGAGAAATAAACATCTTTCACCTCTAATATGAGTAGTGTACTAATGTATTTTCCCCAAATTCTTTCATCATGATTGTTCTTTATGACACAAACCATGTATACAACATGCTCATTGTTATTATATGTTAATCTTTCCATGGATGTAGGGATCTCCCATAAATCAACATCTTCATCAAGTTGATCATCACCAATATATTGTTTTTTTCTTTATAGAACAATAGACCACTTCATATCAGATTTATCAAGAATATATAAAATTTGTTTTGCATGTGTTTCCTTTATAAGAGAATTAACTATGTCTTTCAATCTATTCATATTAACAAGTGTCATTCCAAATTCATCATGTCTGACACTTTTGTTACCGATAAACCATTTGAAGTTAAATACTATGACTTTAATTTTAATATAATCAACATCCCATATTTCTTCAATGAATCCATAATATGAATTTGATGCATAAATTGGGTTTTTGTCTTTAGTACTATAAAAATGCATTGCTTCTACGAACACCAATACCCCACTATTCTGAACTATACTTCTGTTGTCCTGAGCTTTCATATGAAATGTATATAAATTAATGTAATACCCAAACCATGTTATCACATTTAAACTTGGACCACCCACTAACCATCTTAATGTATCTAATGTATCTAATCTACCAAGACAATCTTTTTAAACCATGAAAAAAAGCTTTGTTATTCTTATTCAAAATCCACATTTCTTTCTTCTTTGGATGACATTATTTTAACTCATTAATATGAAATGTTATATATGGTTGACCATCATGTATGTTATTCAAGATGTATAAATGTATCTTATTTATCTATTCATTTGAAAATGATTTGAATTTCAAACCTTGAATCCCCTTTCCCCCATTATTAACTCATTCATGGCGAGATGGAGGCAAACCAATGTGCTCCGCTGTAGACAAGTAGTTCGTACAAAACTCTGCAATATCCTCATAAATATACTTTTAAACTATCACTACGGGAAAAATGGGTATTTGCGACAGGTTATTTGCGACGGGAATAAATCCCGTCGCAAATAACCCTGTTAAAAACTTATTTGCGACGGGGGTATTTGCCCGTCGCAAATAAGTAGCCTTTTGCGATGGGGAAGGCTATCCCGTCGCAAAAGGACTGGCGCCCTTTGCGCGCCAAATCGCGGGAAAACTATTTGCGACGGGAATATTCCCCCGTCGCAAATAACCGGCGGCGGTAAAAGGTATTTGCGACGGGAATATTCCCCCGTCGCAAATAGTATGTCGGCAGGTGGTTATTTGCGACGGGTCCCGTCGCAAATAACTATTTAACCGTTGACCGTAATAAATGCTGGCTAAGGTATTTGCGACGGTTCCCGTCGCAAATGGGCCCGTCGCAACTAATCTAACCTATAAATACCCCCATCTGTTTTTTTCAAATCATTCTCAAATTCCATCTTCTTCTTCTCTCAAGATTTTATTTCTACAGTTCAGTTTTTCTCAAGTTTAATTTTTTTCTCCGGAGTTGGTATTGAAGTTTTGAAAAACGATCAGAGATCAACCTCAGATCAATTTTCAAGGTATTTATATTTATTTTAATTTCATATTTATTTTTAATGTTTTATTAGTTTTAATTATTCTTAATTAGTTGTAATTTAATATTGTTTACATTGTTTTATAACTTAATAATTAGTAATAAATACTAATAATTAGGAATAATAACATTATTTAATTATTAATATATTTTATTATTAATATTAAAATAATATAATTTTATATATATATACAGTTCTCTTTTCATCTGTGTGTTTGCTGTCTTCACATGTATTATTTGTATATGGAGATAGAAAACACACAGATGAAAGGAGAACTGTATATAAATTAGAAAATTATATTATTTTAATAATAATAACAATAAAATATACTAATAATGTTATTATTCATAATTATTGGTAATTATTCCTAATTATTGGTAATTATTCATTTAATTAGTCATAATGAAGAACAATTACCAATAATTACCAATAATTAGTAATACTTAGTAATAATTACCAATAATTAGTAATAATTACCAATAATTAGTAATAATTACCAATAATTAGTAATAATTACCAATAATTAGTAATAATTACCAATAATTAGTAAAAATTACCAATAATTAGTAATAATTACCAATAATTAGTAATACTTACCAATAATTAGTAATAATTACCAATAATTAGTAATAATTACCAATAATTACCAATAATTAGTAATAATTAGTAATAATTACCAATAATTAGTAATAATTACCAATAATGAGTAATAATTAGTAATAATTAGTAATAATTAGTAATAATTACCAATAATTACCAATAATTAGTAATAATTAGTAATAATTACCAATAATTAGTAATAATTAGTAATAATTACCAATAATTAGTAATAATTACCAATAATTAGTAATAATTACCAATAATTACCAATAATTAGTAATAATTAGTAATAATTACCAATAATTAGTAATAATTAGTAATAATTACCAATAATTAGTAATAATTAGTAATAATTAGTAATAATTACCAATAATTAGTAACAATTAGTAATAATTAGTAACAATTAGTAATAATTAGTAATAATTACCAATAATTAGTAATAATTACCAATAATTAGTAATAACTACCAATAATTAGTAATAATTATCAATAATTAGTAATAATTACCAATAATTAGTAATAATTACCAATAATTATCGGTAAATAGAAATAATTAGTAATAAATAGAAATAATTACCGGTAATTAGTAATAATTAGTAATAATTATCAATAATTAGTAATAATTACCAATAAAAAGTAATAATTACCAATAATTAGAAATAATTACTAATAATTAGAAATAATTACCAATAATTAGAAATAATTACCAATAATTACCAATAATTAGTAATAATTACCAATAAATAGTAAGAATTAGTAATAATTAGAAATAATTACCAATATTTAGAAATAATTACCAATAATTAGAAATAATTACCAATAATTAGTAATAATTACCAATAATTAGTAATAATTACCAATAAATTCCAATAATTACCAATAATTAGTAATAATTAGTAATAATTACCAATAATTAGTAACAATTAGTAATAATTATCAACAATTAGTAATAATTAGTAATAATTACAAATAATTAGTAATAATTACCAATAATTAGTAATAATTACCAATAACTAGTAATAATTAGGAATAATTACCAATAATTAGTAATAATTAGTAATAATTACCAATAATTAGTAATAATTAAGAATAATTAGTAATAATTAAGAATAATTAGTAATAATTAAGAATAATTAGTAATAATTACCAATAATTAGCAATAATTACCAATAATTAGTAATAATTAGTAATAATTACCAATAATTAGTAATAATTACCAATAATTAGTAATAATTAGTAATAATTACCAATAATTAGTAATAATTACAAATAATTAGTAATAATTACCAATAATTACCAATAATTAGTAATAATTACCAATAATTAGTAATAATTAGTAATAATTACCAATAATTAGTAATAATTAGTAATAATTAGTAATAATTACCAATAATTAGTAATAATTACCAATAATTAGTAATAATTACCAATTATTAGTAATAATTACCAATAATTAGTAATAATTAGTAATAATTACCAATAATTAGTAATAATTAGTAATAATTACCAATAATTACCAATAATTAGTAATACTTAACAATAATTAGTAATATTTACCAATAATTAGTAATATTTACCAATAATTAGAAATAATTACCAATAATTACCATTAATTATTAATAATTACCAATAATTACCAATAATTAGTATTAATTACCAATAATTAGTAATAATTACCAATAATTACCAATAATTAGTAATAATTAGTAATAATTAGTAATAATTACCAATAATTACCAATAATTACCAATAATTAGTAATAATTAGTAATAATTACCAATAATTAGTAATAATTACCAATAATTAGTAATAATTACCAATAATTAGTAATAATTACCAATAATTAGTAATAATTACCAATAATTTGTAATAATTACCAATAATTAGTAATAATTACCAATAATTAGTAATAATTACCAATAATTACCAATAATTACCGATAATTAGTAATAATTCGTAATAATTTCCAATAATTAGTAATAATTAGTAATAATTAGTAATAATTAGGTCTATCTCAAAAAAAAGTTTGCGTCAGTCATGTATGATCTAAACTCTATAATTATCCTAGCTTGAGTGTTTTTTCTAACAAATTATTCAATACCAGTAATGCTTTTATATTTTATAGAGACATATGGAACAACGAGGTCATCAAAAATCATTATTAGGTGACCGCATATGGATAAATCAACATAGAAATCCAAACGTTTCTGGTTTAAATCCAGTATATGTAGAGGGTGTGGAGACTTTTTTATCATTTGCGGCATCAAATACAGAATTTGTTTCAGAAGACAAAATAAAATGCCCTTGCAGAAAATGTGCATTGAGAACGTTTGACACATTTGAAAAAGTGGGAGAACATCTCTTGCGTTTTGGTTTTCAACCAGATTATGTATTTTAGTATCAACACGGTGAACGCAGTTCCAGAGCAGGTGATACCAACTTGATTCCGGATCCATCCCGGTTTCAAGATTTAGTACATGATGTTGTAGGTTCATATGTTCAACATACAGAAACTCCGGCTGATATAGCTTCAAATCCTGAGTTGGCACCGTCTGAATTTTATGAGTTGTTGAAGTCTGCGGAGGATGCATTATATCCTGGCTGCAAGATGAGAAAATTAGAAGCAGTTGCAAAATTTATGGCTATCAAATCAGATAACGGAATGTCAAACACCTGTTTTAACCAGATATTTTCTTTGCTTAAAACACTGTTACCTGAAGGAAATGTTTTACCTGCAAATTACTATGAGAGTAAGAGGCTGGTTCGAAATTTGGGACTTACTTGTCAGAAGATTCATGCATGTTCAAATGACTGCATTTTATATTCTGGGGAAAATGAGTCATTGGATAGTTGTCCCACATGTGGGAAACTGAGATATAAAGAAGGACAACACGGGAAGTCTGGTTTGATTCCTGTAAAATAGTTGAGATATTTTCCGATTACATCCAGACTCCAGCGTTTATTCATGTATAAGAATACAGCGACAATGATGTCATGACATAAAGAGAATATTTCAACCGATAAAATCTTGAATCATCCAGCCGATGGTGATTCATGGAAACATTTTGATAGAGTGCATCCACCTTTGCTTTAGAAGCTAGAAATGTTCGACTGGGGCTTTCCACTGATGTTTTCTGTCCGTTTGGATCTTATGGTAGTCAATATTCATGTTGGCCTGTTTTTTTAACTCCGTACAATTTACCTCCATGGATGTTGATGAAGGAGCCATATATCTTTTTGACTTTACTAATTCCAGGACATCCGAAGAAAAATATTGATGTTTATTTGAAACCATTGATTGATGAATTAGATTTATTGTGGAGTACTGGTGTCAGTACATATGATGTTGCAACGAAACAGAATTTCATACTGAGAGCAGCATTGATGTGGACAATAAGTGACTTCCCGGCTTATGGGATGTTATCTGGATGGAGTACACATGGTCAGAAATCATGTCCTTACTGTATGGGAGAGAACAAAGCATTTATGCTCATTCATGGAAAGAAACCTTGTTATTTTGACTGTCATCGCAGGTTTCTTCCAGCTGATCATCCTTTTCGCAGAAACAGATCTCATTTCAGAAAAGGAACAGTTGAAAGGGAAGGACCTCCAAAAATGCTATCAGGTTCGGAGTTAAAATCAGTTGTACTTTCATTACCTCCCATCACTTTTGGTCCCACAATAAACCAAAAGAAAATTTCTGGTTTTGGGAAAGAACACAATTGGATTAAACGTAGCATATTTTGGGATTTGCCATATTGGTCTGATTTGTTAGTCCGACACATGTTAGATGTCATGCATATTGAGAAGAACTGTTTTGATAGTTTGTTTCATACAGTTTTGGATACGCCAGGAAAGAGCAAAGACAATGTAAATTCACGTTTAGATCTTGCCCAAATTTACAGGCGTCCAGAATTGGAACTGTTTGAGAATGTCAGAACAGAAAGGTTACTGAAACCAAAAGCAGCTTATACACTGTCTAAAGAAAACCGTTTATTATTTTGTCAGTGGATTGCAGATTTGAGACTTCCAGATGGCTGTGCTTCCAATTTGGGTAGATGTGTAAAGAATGGTCATATTACTGGATTAAAAAGTCATGATTGTCATGTTATAATGGAAAGACTGCTACCCATTGGATTAAGAGGTCTGTTGAATTATGTGATTTGGGATTCCATAACAGACATGTCTCAATTTTTTTGGGAAATTTGTGCGGCTACAGCAGATTATGATGCTCTAGGAAAACTTGAAAAAGATGTTGTTGTAATTATATGTAAACTGGAAAAAATATTTCCGCCATCTTTCTTCGACTCAATGGAACATTTGATGTTACATTTTCCATATGAAGCCAAATGTGGAGGTCCAGTACAGTTTCGATGGATGTACCCATTTGAAAGATGCATGCAAAAATTGAAAAGAAAAGTACGTAACAAAGCATCTGTTGAAGGATCTATTGCAGAAGCTTATTTGCAAGAAGAAATATCTTTTTTCTGCTCCCATTATTTTGAATCTGAGTATCCTTCAAAACACAACCGAATGGTACGGAACGAGAGGAATATTGATGAAATCGACAATCAATTATCTGTTTTCAACCAGTCAGAGATTGGTTTTGGTGGAGTTTATGAACGCTGGCTTTCAGATGATGAACATCATAGAGCTCATACGTATGTTCTGCTCAACTGTGAAGAGATGACATCAGTTGTACTGTAAGTGTTTATATCACTTATTCTATCATTTATGTTACAGTAAATAACTTTGGTTTTTATAGGTTGTATGATAATTATATCAAGAAACAAATTCCACAAATTACAGCAGCTGCTCTCGAAGAACGTCGACTGAAAAATTTCTCTCAGTGGTTTCAAAAACTGGTAACATAAATTCTTTATCTTTTAGCAACTCATTCAATGTATAGTTTACTATATTGATAATTATTTCACAAATTTTCAGGTGTCTCGACATGCTGATAAAATTGACAAACGGCTGTGTGTATTGAGTAACCCACCTTCCAAACTTGTTAAAACTTATAATGCATATGTGGTGAATGGATTTCGATTCCACACACATACATATGGGGAATCAAAAAAAAACAATGAACAGTGGAGTTAGATTGAGAGGATCTCATCATCGAGAAAATGAAGTTGACTTTTATGGCATACTTGATGAAATCATTGAACTCTGTTATCTTGGACAACATTACATAACCATGTTCAAATGTCGGTGGTTGGATACAGAGAGAGGCGTGCGTGTTCATCCGACTCATGGAATCATAGATATTAAATGTAAAAGTGTTCTCGCAATAAATGAACCATTCTTATTGGCTCAACAGGCACATCAAGTTTATTACGCAAAGTACTGTGCTACATCAAGAGACTTGATTGATTGGTGGAGTGTAATAAAAATCAAAATTCGAGACAATCAGTTTAGTCAAAGTGAATGTGCTTTCACTGATGTGCAAAGAATTGAAGTTTTTCAAGAGAGTACTCAAAATCAATCTTTTTTGCAACGAGACATGAGTATCGATGACGACACCCCACATTTAAGAGTCGGTGATGATGATGATGTTAATGATGTCACATATGAATTTGAAATGGTAAGAGATGAAGCAACTGTAACACGAATGGATATCGATGATGTTGAGGAGGAATATGAAGATGACATTGACATATATGAAGATGATGATGAAGATGAACACTGATAGAATTCCATGGTATTTATATACAATCATAATATGTATATATGTATATATAATAGTAATTATGAATTATTTGCTAACAACATTAACATTTTCTGTTTCAGATGGACGACACCACATTTCGTGAGTTGGCGGATGCTGACCTGACTTTCGATGCGGATGAGTTGCTGCCAGATGACCCTCAGCCTGCAGGCGCTCCAGGGAGCACGCGGAGGGGGCGCGGTCTTGCACGATTGATGATTCCTGACCCCGTCCCTGAGCGACGTCCACATATTGGGTTTGATCCACGCACAAGGAGGTGTGATAACCTGTGTGATAACCTGTTGATTTGACTAAGATTTCATTAATCTATTCACATAATAAATGTTTATTATTTTTACAGTTTTCCGCATATAGCAGTCGGACAGGGCAGCGCTATTTTGCGCAACTATTTCTCTCAGTCGTGGACCACATGGGAGCAGATTCCCATTGATGTGCAGTAGGCCATGTTCGGCCATTGGTTGGTACGTACGTAAATAAATAATTTTTATTTTGAAAATTATTTCATTTCTAACTTGATATTTTGATTTATTTGTAGGGTTTATGGTATCCGATCGAGGATACCATGCGTGACGCCATCCACGAGGCATGGGAGGTGGCCATGCGTGACCGCCTTCGTCAGTTTTTGCACAATTTAAGAAAAGCTGCGATGAAGAAAGCAGGAGTGTCAGATTTTGACGAGTCATGTAGAGCACACCGAACAGAGTACATTTCATCCCATGTATGGGATAGATTATGTGCGCACTGGTTGAGTGGTGCCTTTCAGAGGAGATCATCGGTGGGGAGGCAGAATCGGGGGAGATAGGAGGTGACTCATCGAGCTGGGAGTCGTTCTTTCAGTACTCATAGACAACATCTGGTACGTACATTATTTATAAATATTTTATATAACTATAAATATTAACAGTTTATTTTTTATTCTTATAGGCTGTCGAGCAGCCTGATATTACGGAGTACGATGTATATCGGAGGATGTATAGTGATCCTGCTACTGGGGAGCTTAGAGGTGATCGTCAGCATCACATCTTGGTTAGTATTATTTGTTTTCAAGTTTAAAAATTAACTGTATATAATATATTCACAATTTTAATTTTAAATTGCAACTACAGGAGTCGTATGAGGCCGCAGCGTCACAGGCCCGGCCTGAGAGTTAGGCCGAGTCATCAGATCAGACCACTGGCCGTCAGTTTGATGAGGCGGCATGGATGCAGGCCACCCAGTATGCCTTCGAGAAGGGCCGGGTAGTTGGTATCAGCTCTCGACTGACTCCCGGAGATTATTATGGCAGTGCTGCGATGTCGGCGTCCAGCTCGAGAGGAGCTCGTGCATCTTCTTCTGCTACACAGTATGAGGATCAGTTGCGATCTCAGACTGCACTGATAGAGAGTCTCCGACAGGAGCAGGAGCAGATGCGTCAGCAGCATGAGGAGGAGCGTCGACGCCAGCAGCAGCTGTACGAGGAGCAGACGAGTCAGTGGCAGTAGCAGCATCAGGAGCAGATGGAGTACATGCGCCGACTCACTCATGCTTTAGGGGTAGAGTTTCCTCCACCACCATCTGCAGATCCCCCCTCCCCCCCTCCTTCAGATTAGAGTTTGTATTTATGTTATAAAATTTGTGAAATCAAAATATGATTTTTTTTCTATTCATAGTTTCTGTCTCATTATAAAATATTTATTAATATTCTATTATTTTTTATTTTTGAATTATAATTCTATTATTATTATATTAATTAAAATAATTTATTATTTTTATTTGTGAATTATAATTCTATTATTATATTAATTAAAATCATTTATTAATATTTTATTATTTTTTATTTTATAATTATAATTGGATTATTATTATATTAATTAAAATAATTTATTAACAATTTATTTTTTTTATTTTTTATAGTATTTGCGACAGGATACTATTCCCGTCGCAAATAGTATTATTATTTTTTTATTTGTTAAAAAATAGTTTTTGCGACGGGCCCCGTCGCAACTAGTTTTTTACAAATATACGGAGTACTAGTTGCGACGGGGATTCTCCCCATCGCGGAAAAGGGCTTTAGCGACGGGCCCGTCCCAAAAAAATGTTATTGCGACACTGTTTTCAGCAACGGGTTATTTGCGACGGGACCCCGTCGCAAAAAGCCATTTGCGACAGGATCCCGTCGCAAATGACCCGTCGCAAATACCTGTTTTTCTAGTAGTGTATGTAGGCTTCAGGTCGATATGGATTCTTAACATACCCCTTCAATATCTTCATATACCTTTCAAAAGGATACATCCAACGTTGATATATTGGTTCACAAATATTTATTTCTCGAACCATATGAACCATTAAATGCACCATTATATAAAAAAAGATGGAGGAAAATACATTTCCAATTGACAAAGTATAGAAATTGCTCTGTTTTCCAAAATTTTCAAAGCTTCAAGATCAATCAACTTATTAAAAATTGAATTAAAAAAATAACACACCTTCATGATAGTCTTTCTAACATAGATGGACAATATTCCATGCAATGTAATTGGTAGAATTTGTTGCATCATGAAATGAAAATCATGAGATTTCATACCTATCAACTTCAAATCCTTCAAAGAGACAATTTTTTTTACATTTTAAGAATAAACCTGCGGCAATTTGATATCATGAATACGCTTACAAAAGCTAATTTTATCCCTCTTGGATAATGTATGACAAGCCACGAAAAGAAATTTTCACCTTCCATTAGGAGTGAGAGTTAACCTCAAACGTATTCCCATTGACAGTAAGTCTAATCTTGCACTCAACCCATCTTTAGTCTTTCCTTTAATATCTAACAATGTTCTAATGAAACTATCAAAGATATTCTTCTCCACATACATAACATCAATGTTATGTTTTACTTCATGATATCTCCAATATGGTAGCTCAAAAAATATTGATTGTTTCTTCCAAATATGTCTATCATTACCAGATTTATATGTCTTTCCAAATGTCACATCAAGGTTTTTCAACCTCTCAAAATACTCATCAATGGATAAAGGTTTTGGAGTAATATCAAATTCTTATGAGCCATTGAATTCATTTTTTAATCTTCTATAAGAGTGATCCATAGGCAAAAACATTCAGTGAACCATGTATACTGTTTTCCTCCCATGATGAAATTGACAACATGAAGTCTATTGTTCACAAATTGGACACACTTTATTCCCCCTAACACTGTATCTAATTTTTTTTTTCATACACTGGGAAGTCATTTATAGTGAACATAATCACTGCATGCAGTTGAAAATATTCCATTTTATAAGAATCATACACCCTAATACCATCCTCCCATAAGAGTTTCAAATCATCAATTAATGGAGACAAGGAAACATCAATATCGTTTCCAGGTTGGTTTGGTCCACAGATCCTTAAAATCAATATGAAATATTTTCACTTCATAAAAAAATTGGGAGATAGGTTTTAAATTACTAATAAAGCAGGCCATGAACTATGTGTGATACTAAGACTTTGATATGGATTCATTCCATCCTTGCACAACCCAAGTCTATGATTTCTAACTTCATTTCCAAATGTAGGAAACTGGTAAACAATTTTCTTCCATTATGGACAATCATCTGGATGATGTATTTTTCCATCACATATCTGATCATCAACATGCCATCTTAACCTTTTTTCATCATGTGAATTAGAAAATAAACATTTCAAATGAGAAATTATTGGAAGATACCAAAATAACTTGGCAGGGATCTCTATAATCTCTAAATAAACCTCTGTTTTTTCTTTCAACTTATACCGTGATGTCCCACATTCAGGACACTCTGATAGAAATTCATATTCCTTCCTATATATCACACAATTATTCAGGAAGAAATGTATTTTATTGTACCCCAATCCCATTAGGAATAATATTTTATTGGCCTTATAATGTGAATCTGGAAGATCATTGTCTTTAGGAAGAATGTCTTTCAACAATTATAGCAGCTCTGTAAAGCTCTTGTTACTCCATCCATGTTTCGACTTCAAGTTAATCAATATTAATACCGACGATAAAACTGTAAAATCCGTACAACTAGGATGAAATGGTTTCTCAGCATCACCGTATTGATGCTCAATTATTAGTTATTTCTCAATTTGTTCTGCTTCAATATCACAAATCATTTCTTCAATTTCATCAGAGTTACTATCTTGCAAAGCATCATCATCAGTAGATTTGAAATTATGCCCAATTTCACCATGCCAAATCCAAGGACTGTAACTTAGATTAAAACCATGAAAAATTAAATGATCTTTGATCTCTTTACTTTTCAACTTCTTCATATTTAAACATTTTAGGCATGGATAGAAAAACATGTCATTGTTTGAAACATTTTCTTTAGCGAATTCCAAAAAAGTATCAACACCTTACCCATATTCATCACTCATTCGATGTTCTGTAATCCAACTTTGACTCATTATTACCTATAACAAATATCAAAATTATATATCTTGTTAATATAATCCAATTTTATATTTATATGAAATATGTCATAATTTGAAAGTAAAACATTTTTGAAATAGAAAACAAATATATGCGTATTGGAAAAATATAATTACAAATTCTACACAGTAATGGAAGATAAGTTTAAATATAAATGATAAATCATAAAAATATATGCATGGAAATAATTTTAAAAATAAAATATAGTTAGATAATCCAGTTTTGTATTTATATGAAATATTTCATAATTTTAAAGTAACACAATTTTGAAATATAACAAAATATACGCGTATTTGAAAATTATAATGATATTGTTTTTGAGAAATAAGATATAAAACCACTATGTAAAAATAAAGCACCATCCACTAGTGTGATGAATTATTAACCCATCACAACATGAGTTTTTTACTTAATTTTTTATCCTAATTATCTAAAATATTAACCTAACAGGTCATAAGATTGTATTAAATTGAAATATTTTCTTTATTTCATGTAATTTTGATGATCACATTTATGGGTTTTAACATTCTTGTTGAGTTTGTTCTGGAAAATGGTCTTGTGTATGGTCGTAATTGATTTGTGAGTGGTAAGTTGATATTGTTAGGTTCTGAGCTACTTTTTGAAATGGATTTATACTAGACTCAAATTATAGGCGTTGAGAGGAACCTAGATTATCTTGGGAAGGTGGTGTAAATATCTTATTCAAGTTATGTTGAGTGGTTGTTTTGGGGGCTACTTAGCTAACATGAAATGCCTCGAATTGCTTCACTTTATAAATAGTAACCAGATTGGTTGGTGGTAAGGCCTCAAGTGAGCCTCCCCATGTGTGCATGCTAGAGGTTGGCGACTAGCAATGAAAATTTAATGGTTGTATGGTTGGAGGAATTTACCCTCTGGATCAATACTAAATATAGTATAAAAATAGTAAATTAAAAGTAGTGGAATGTAACAAAAACTAAGATATAGTTATAAATAGTTGACCAATGTAGTGCTAAATAAATACGTAAGCATGTATCAACGTGCTATGTTATAATGGTAGTAGTTAACATAAAATATATACTACATGCAACCTAACCATATAGGAAAAGAATTAAATAAAAAAATGGCCCAACTCGTATAGGAATACTGAGTACATATTCATCACCAAACACTTGGACAAGTATAGTGGTGATGGTATTATACCCAAGTAGTAAATGATACTACTTGGCATAAAAAAAACCCAGGATTGATTCTGGGTAGGGAAGAAATTTCTGGGTTACTATAGCAGTACTATAGTAGGGTACTGTAGAAGCAACAGAACTGTAGTAGTGGTGGCACTATAACAGCATAGGTACTGTAGTGGGACTGTAGCAGCGACGATACTGTAGCAGCTCATGTACTATAGTAGTACTATTAACTAGAGGGCCCTTTGGGCCAAAAAATGAGCTTTCATGCCCATGGGCCTTTGGGATATGTAATGAGTCTCCCTCTACCCAGACAAAATAGGTCTTTTCTTTGCTTTAATAATAAAATGAGGTTTCAAATCCAACCTTTAAAAAAAATAGTATACCTTCTTTTTACTAATCCCGAATAATCAAAAATTTAATGTGTTGTATAAATTGAAAAGGGAGATATGGTATATAACCAATGTCTCTATGACCAGGGATATCCATATGGGGATTTCATATTTAAATAAGGCATTAACCTGAGCATCTAAACAAAGTAACATGGAGTTTAATGCTCATCGATTTTTGATAAAGGATAAGAAAAACCAAGTCCAATAATGAGGAATGTCATGCCTCATATTTTAATAAATAATCAATGGAAAACCATTACCTATGATGAGGAATTTCATGTCTAATGATTTTATATAAATAAAAAAGGAACGTCATCTCCAATGACAATAACATGAGGAAATTAAACAAGATATTTTGATATTTTAGGAAACAAAATCATAAAACGTAGATTTAGGGCATCCGTGAAAAATAACGACCGAAATCAAAGCATGTGAGTCTTACTTAAGAGTTGCGAGTTGATTAGATATATGCACCAATAAAAAAGATGATGAATGAAACTGAAAAAATGAGGTTGGTGGCCACGGGTTCGAAGAATCGTTTCTAGGGTTTCCACGTGAAAGAGAATTGAGTCTCTGTCACCTGATCGAAAATCACCGCAATGACTCTAAACGGGGCTTAATAAAATTTTTAAATGATTTATCACATTGATTATTTATTAACCTACATGATAAAGTGTTTTTATTACATTTATCATGTCAGTTATTATATATCTGACGTGATAAAATGATTTATAACGTTGGTTATATAATAATCGACATGAAAAATGGGATTTATCACGTCGGTTATACTATAACTAATGTGATAAAGTGATATTCTTGATTTATCATTCCGGTTATAGTATAACTGGCGTGATAAATCAAGATAATTCATTTTTACGTCGGTTATATTATAACCAATGTTATAAATCAATTTACACGGCTTTTCACGTCAATTATAAATAACCAACGTAAAAAATAACAGCATGATAAATAATTTTTCTACTAGTGTTATGAACCTCAACTATCTGATCTATACATGTACAATGAATATGAGCCATAGGTGAAAGGAAAATGAGGAACTTTCTAAGCCCGGTAGCATGGAATTTTATTAAGATTCATTTTAACTCATTTAATTCATTTTTTATCCAATTCAACTTTCCCAAAATAACCCAATTCAAACAAGAACACAAGTCATCATGATGCATATACCTTTCCTAGGTCTTTACCCTACAAGTAGGTCCATATCACTTGGTCATTCAATAAGCTCAGAGTTCGTACACTAGTTCACAGGGTGCCCTAAAATCCTATGACCTAGCCAGTCTTCCTGACCTATGTCACACACCAAGGTCAACTGACACTATTTCCATACCAACCCATGCAATAATCACTGTGCCTAACTCTAAACATCATCATATATCTCAAACCTAACCTATAATACCACTCTGTCATGACCCCCTCCCTCCAAAGATAAAGGGGAGAGAGATAATGACCCCCGAGTCCCGCCTCCAGTAGGCCCCAGGTTAGCGATTAGCACTGAGGGTATAAAAATATCATGCATGAGAGGCATTACCCTCTATAATATAAATAGGATTGGGAGATAAGATGAATAATCCACAATAAACTCCATGGAATAATATAAATTAAACCCAAACCATCGCATAATGCATGTATAAATGAAATAGATATAATAAAAATCTCCAAAGTAAATACCCAAAAGTAAAGCTAAAGCAGCAACACAATAGTTATCCAAAGGTCTGGGCTAGAAATTTCCAACAAAATTCATGTAATCCTCATAAAAACTTGAAAATAGTTTTATATACACAGGGTGAGCATACAAGTATACTCAGTAGGAAAAACAAAGTCTCTCGTGCACATGTCAAAGAAGAATACTAATGCACCTGTTAGAAAATAGTAGAACCAAACAACACTTATATAGGTATACTAACCAAAACCAACATCATCAAGGAACACTCACCAAATAATACAAGTTAAGTAATATAATATAATATGATTACATCGATAAGGGTACCCCGCAACACTTTTCCACTGGTATGCCACTCTCATACCCAATGTCGTACATCCTGGTGCTCCCATATATTTTGTATACCACACCACCCCACAAGAATGGTCACAAAACACCACATCCAAAGACACCTAGGCTTGCTGTCCCACAAGCACGACCAAATAACACCTTTCCCGAAGACACTTGGGCTACCACCCCACAAACATGGTCACATCTCGCCCGAAAAAAACCTAGGTTGACACATCTCACCCGCAAACACTTGGGATTTCACAACCACCATCTAATGTACTGACAAACCTATGACCATCACAACCTGTGCAATACCTACCTCTTTTGGAAGATAGAGAAAGAAAGAGTGGATACCCAGCCATCCGTACTCCTCGCCAAATGTTGGGAAAAACACACCCCACGTGACTATGCAGGTGTCGACACGTAGTGCTCGATGAGGGTGAGGTGCATATAGAAGTAACAAGAATATACAAGTATATATATGTATATATAATATCAAACACTCAATACCAACCTATGGGTTAAAAAACAAACCAACCAACTCACAACACCGTCACTTTTTCCACCACCACTAAATGCATAACACCACACAACAAGCCGCAACCCCATTCCTCATTTCCAACAAATTTCATTTAATAATTCCATTATTTTCATTATTTATCATCAAACACATTTTATCACACAACCCATAATTTAGTTATTCATTAACCATTTTCATCCTATGATCCCAACCAACCCATGTCATTTCAAACATTTTCGAACAGTTATTTATTTATTCCATTACTACTATGGCATCTAGAATAAAGAAATCACCATATCGCCACCCCAAAAGCATGAACAAAAAAAACCACCTCACCATCTCAAAAGCATGGTCAAACAAACCACCTCACCACCCCAAAATCATGGTCAAACAAACCACCTCACCACCCTGAGTAGTATCATCGATGGTCATGAGACCCTCAATGCTTAAGAAATCATCAATTGAAGCACATACTTGAAATTTTTTAAACTGGTACAACATTGAATGCATGATTCATTACCTATAATGTCCATTAATGATGAAAAATCAGAAATGGGATCAGGGGAAATGAATTTTTTTAGGGTAAGGGAGTACATCAATAGAATTAATTGAAAATGAGGAATGTTCTTTTGAGGAGTGCTTCATGGCATCAAGGATGTTTAAGTGGAAAATGTCACTACTAAACTCAATAGATAATGTACCATTATTGACATTAATTATGGTTTTAGAAGTTTTAATAAAAGTCCAACCCAATATAATTGGGTCATGTCCATTCATCCTATCATTATCCATTTTAAGCATATAAAAATTAGCATAAAAAATAAATTTTTTAATCCTTATAAGAACATCCTCTAACACACCAATGGGGTGCATGGTACTCTGGTTTTCCATTTGAATGAGAATTCCCTTGGGCTTCAATTCCATGACCTTTAGTGAAGATAAAATGGAGTGAGGTATAAAATTTATAGAAACACCCAAATCAAGAACAACATTGGAAAATAAATACTCCCCTATGGTGTATAGAATTGTGAATGTTCCAGGATCATTTAATTTGATGGGAAGTGATGAAACTATCAATGTTGAGATGTTCCACCCTAATACCACCTTTTCATCACCTTGAATCCACCTTCAGTGTATACACATCTCCTTTATAAACTTGGTTCATCATGGAATTTTCTTCACAACACCAATCAAGGCTATGTTAACCTACAATTTTTTGAAAGTTTACAAAATTTCCTTATCAAGTTTGGTTTCTTTTGACTTATATGGTTGGGGGGACCTTTGGGGAAATGGAATTGGAATGGTTGGGCTAGGAAACTCATCAACATACACACTCTTTCATTTTGTGATATTTTTCTCAGGATAAGGATTTTTCATATCTGGATCATTTGAGATGGTTGTAATGAAAGTTTCCTTAGAAGGGTATGACTCTATTTGAGGGTTAATTTGGATTTTAAGTTGAGTTACACTCCAAAGGGTGATGGAACTAACATTTCCCTTATCCCTAGGGTTGACAAGTGGTCGAGAAGGAATTTTATCAGACCCTTGTCTTTGAATTTCACCCACTGAGGTTGGCCTAATTGAGTTTTTAGGTATTGTATTGATGCTTGTTTGGTTTGTTGGAATTGGATATTATTTTAATCCATTTGTTTCATTATTTATTCTAGATTAGGATTAGGTTTTGGATGAGGTTTTTGGAAAGGCATTTGTGGTGGTTGAGTATTTCTGGGTGGTGGTGGAGGATGACTACTTTGACTCACTTGGTTCCATGATTACTGAGGTTTTTTTTGAATACCCCCTTTCTTATATTCTTGTTTGTATTTCCACCAAGAGTTGGATGGATAGTATGGTTCTTTCCTAATGGGTTGGTTATAGGGGTGATATGGGAATATTTCCTCACAACTCTCAAAAGTTTCTATTAGTTGAGGGAATTAATCAAAATAATGGGTGTCGAAGACAGAGATACCACAATGAATTGGAGGAGGTTAATATTTACCTTGGGAAAGAGAAAGCTGTTGGAGTAGGGTAATTACCTCTTCAAACTTTGTGTCCACCTTCTTCTCAAAATTCAGAACTTTGCACCTCTTGGACACCTCGAATGGGTACAATAGACCTTGAATCAAATTATTGAGTGTTTTGTGACATTTTCTCAATGAGGATACTTATAGTGATTATGGTTTTTTCAACTAGAGAAACACCTACAAAAAATCAACCATGTTATGATAAATTGGAATTAAAACTTCATAAAAGTATTGTATTAAAAGTTGATTACTTATTTTGTGGCATGAGAATCTTGAACAAAGACTTTTAAATCTTTTTTAGTATTCATGAAGTGTTTCCCCTTGTGATTGTATTATTCCATAAATTTATTTTATTATTATTGTAGTTTGAGAGCTTGTGAAATATTTTTCAATGAAAATACATTTCATGTCTTCCTAGCCTCTTATTGGGTAATTAACATAATATAACCAATCTTTTGTAGTGTTTCTAAAGAGAATGAGAATTATCTGAATTTTAATTGTTCTTTATCCACATTTTTAGGTTTTAATGTTAAAAACACAATGTGAAATTATTTTAGGTTCTTATGTGAGTCTTCTCCAGAAAGTCCATGAAATTTTGAAAATAAGTTAATTAGATTGGATTTTAGTTCAAATTTTGGTGATTCTCCTTGGATTTGAATATAAGTGGGTTGGATATCAATATTAGATGAGCTTAGTTATTTTAATTTTTGGTTATTATCATCCATATTATGAAAATTTATTTCAGTCTTGATGTGGGTTTCAAAATAAGAAGAATGATCAAGTATGGTGTCAATGTTTTGGGTTTCCTCCTTCAAATGATCATTCTGTGTATCTCGGTGTCACTGACGTAAGATACTCTCTAGTTAGAGTTACAAAGGAGGTAGATCTCCTAGATAAGAATGAGTCATTAAAAAAATTTACATAATTAATAAATTATAAAGCAAAATGATATGTAAAGGTAGAAGATAAAACAAAACAATTATTCACAAAATTCACAAATATCTTAAAAACACACACACGAAAAACCGAAATGATCCCAAAAAAATGGTGACAAATTTTGACCGCATTGTCATGACATGTCAAATTAAATTGGATTTATATGATTATATATAGTCTAGGTAAGACCCTAGGTAGTCTCTCAAGGATAATTGGTGGTTTATAATGTGCATTTTGAATAAAAATAACTAAAAAGTGGAGGTGGGTTTGAAAATTTCTTTAATAAAATAACTGGTATTAAAGAATTTAATAGTTGAATAAAAAAGTACATTTAAAAAAATATGATATAAAGGGATTATTGTGAGTTCACTACAAACATTTCAATTTCATTGTTATTAAAGATTCATTTAGGTTTGGAGTAAATATTAGGTTGAAATTAATCAGAATCCCAATTAATACCTAAGCTTTTATATCAATGCTTAAAGAACAAATCCTTGACATAATAATAATATTTCTAAGATCCAACCCTTATGGATAGAATGAGAGCTTTAAAATAAGATTAAAATATCAAGAAAATGGGTAAGAAAATTATTATTGTGTTATCCAATCATTACAACACAATTCACACACTCAAAACTTCACACCTATGAATTAGAAATTAAGATCATACCAATCACATGCATCATAACAAACATTAAAATATGAAATAATGTAATATACACGGAATGATATGTTTTAAAAAAAATTTAATCCAAACAAATAGTGAATATAAGCATCAGAATTTACTTGACATGTGCATAACGCCCTCACAACGAACACCCACCTTTTAGCCTTCCATTGAGAGGGGGAGGAAGCTCATGTGGAACTGTGACTTCATCTCACATCTCCTAATGAGGATAGGGAGATCTATAAAATACAAGGTGATAAGGTAAATACTTTGGGGATATAAATTTACAAAACTTCACTCCTTGATTGAACTTATAAATGAGGTGCCCATGGTTCCTTTTTATTTCCAAAATGGGAAGTGGTTTTGAGAACCCATATTTCGAGATACCAACTATGTCTCAGTTTTGGGCTGGTAAAAAGACTTATCACGACTTGGAAAAAAGATATGAGTTTTTGGTTGTCCTATTTAATATCACCATGTCAAATTTGGAGGTCTTTGGACATCTAGAATAGGAGATACTGTCAAATTACCGAACCAAACTTTTGACTTTGAGCATATTCAGTTCCCTGGATAGATTAGTTTTGTTGGGCCACTAAATAGATGAATTATGATTGAGTGTCTTGATATGAGTTGTATCCAAATTATTTTTGGATCATATCATAAAATTTCATCCCAATTGAAATCATAAATTACTAGGAATATGTAAAACAGTGGACATAAGTCCTTGGGCTTCCATGCAGTTTGGCGCATTTTCCTTCTACATCATCTCTAGCCCTCCAAATCACCTCCTCATACAATGTAATCATCAAAACAAGTAAAATTAAACTTTTTAATAGTGATAAAAATTAATTAAATAAATTAAATGTGAAGTGAAATTGGTTATTATACTTGGAATTTTCAATACAAAACTTGTTTATCATAGTGGTGTAAGGGTGAAAATAAAATTTCAAATCTCGGTGCGATCAGTTCCCCACTCGCTATGATAGTGTTATTTTGGAAAACATTCAGAATAACAGCATGGACTGAAACAAAGTCTGGGACTTTCAAGCTAGAGAAAACTTCACCAAGGAGTGGGCATGGGAATACTGGGCACGCTTCACATGAAAAGAGTATGGGGTTGAGCTACATTATGTTGGTTTATATGAGGCAGTGTGGACATCCCAATTCAACGTATGAAATCAACAGGAGTTTCTAGAAGATCTTCTCAATCAGTGGTCCCCGAACACCAACACATTCCACCTTCATCATGGGGAGGTGGAGATCAGTCCGTGGGACCTCTATTGCATTGGGGGAGTCCCATTGTTGGGATACCACTTTGATAAATTCCTTCTATCACCCAATGCTTGTGGGGATAGGGTACAACCCCCCATCATAGTGAGAATTATTTTGGTTCACTAACTGAGGTCTTGAAGAATCACCATCCTTTCCACTAAGAGATCGCCTTCAAGACTTGGTTGGGGCGGCCAAGTGTCACGACAGAGGAGAAGGCTGAGGTCCTACTGGATGATCCCGAAGGAAGGTCACTACCAGAAATGAAGATAAAATATGAAGGAATGACAACCAATGATCAGATAAACAAGGTTTCTGGACACCTTCTTGAGTGGTTGGATGCTACCAGTCATAGATTCTTGTATGGGCCTACATCCTGGGATATTGGTGATGGAAGATGCACTGGCATCAAGAAACCGGGTGAACTTGGGAGTTTCAATACTGACTCGACTCTACAACAAACTCGGGCATGTTGTGAGGGGAATCATACCTAGAAACATTTTTTTCCATTCCAGTTCTTTCATGGATGGGTCACAACACATTTCAGGGGCTACGAGTTCCCAATTTCCATTACACTCCTGAATGACGGCATGTGGACTTCATTCCTCAATATTACCAAGGTTTGATCGATAACTCTTGATGAAGTAGGGGTTGTGATTAGCATTGGAAATAATTGGAATTTTAATTTCCATCCAATACCTGACCCCTTTTGGAGAGATGGTTGATAACCTAGAGGGAATTTTGGAGCAACAGGAGTACCACCAGAACTTCCGAGGTGGAGTGTTGGTTTCCAAGAATGACGAAAACACCTATGGTGAACCATACACTCCATCTTGGTTCATCCAAAAATTAGGATGCATTCAATAGATAATGAAGAGAGTATACATGGAGATCCATGAAGAAAGAAATCTCTATATATCAACCTTGGTGGATGTTCATGGCTGAAGTCATGGGGGGGGGGGTTATCATGTTGCCACCATCCAATATAAAAGATTACCTCTCTTCAAAATATTCTGGCAATTGGGTAGCAGCATACCTAGGCACAATCTCACATCAGCGTGTGAGGAGGATTATTCCTCTAGGCGAGCAATAGGAGAAGCAGGGCAACATACATGCTACTCTACAAAGTTCTTGTTTGGCATCAGGGGCTCAAACAGGAGCAACAATGAGGGGGAAACTCAGGGTTTAGCTGAACCCTCACCCCCTAGTGGTGTAGGGCTCCCTCAGAAGTGGCCACAAGATAAGGAAGAGATCTCCCGAGCTAGGGAGGCTTTGGGGAAGAAATCGTGGTATTTGGTAGAGTCGGTCACCAATGCCACCTATCCCGTGCTTTGGCTGGTGTGGGGTGTGTTGAGGTTGTCCCTAATAGTAGAGATGTTGTGGTGGAGGCTCACCCAAGCCAGACTCGAACTGCTAGAGGTCGGGTTCACCAGGATAATGGCCCACATGGGCTTCCAAGAAAGATTGGGATAACTAATAGAGATGGATACCTTCTCTAGCTCAGGGAATCAAAACCTACCACTGCTTGAATAAAAGTGATGTTCAGCATAGAACCTGAAGCGGAAAAGTTTTGTGAGGTTCCAAATCATGAAGAATCAGCCTCTAGTGTTTAAGTGTTGGGCTCTAGTGATGAGGAGTCCCTGGGGTCGGATTCTAGCCAGAAAACCTCTTAAAAGAGTGGAGAGGTCACTCCAGAGGGTGATGACCTGATTAAGCTCTTATTTGGTGAGGTAAGTTTTATGTTTTTTTAACTTGATTACTTCATCCAGTCACCTTTTTTTTAAAAAGTTTTGACTCTAGATTTTCTCCAATGTAGGAATCCATAAGGGAGACCCAAGAGGACCCTATTGAGGGGTATGAGTGTGCCTCTATGGAGTTTGAGGAGACCACATCAATGTCTAGTCCAACAATTTCATCAGGAACACCGCCTATAATTGGTGTCGAAGGGGAGGTTTTCAATTATTTGGTCATCTTGATCATCTACGGCGGACTACACCCCAATATTCTAATGGAGGCTCTTACTCCTAGTGAGGCTGATCACCCAAGGCGACTCATCATTAATGTACTCGCAACTCAGAGTGAGATTGAATCTCAATTCTTAATAGACTTGATCTTCTTCAAACCACCATAGTGTTGTCTAGTCCCATTGCATTAACATTCTTATTTGTTTGGTGTATCTTCCAGCCGGGAAGTACTGAGTAGTTCAATGCTGAACATTGAGGTTCCAATCAGCATCGAGGGGTCCCCAATGGTGGAATTCACCTTTGATGCATTGGGGATAGATGTCATACAAACTATCACCTCTTGTAAGTTCTTTTCCCCTATACAAACCATGTTTTTCATTCTTGGTATCATAGTCCAAAATAACTGACATGCTTCTATTTGAAATAGTGCTTGACAGAGCCCACACCTAGAAAACAAGTGTATATGAGGAAGTCGAAGTGATTCTTTCAATAGATAATTCAACCCTCGAGGAATCGGTCATTCAGGGTGACTTAGTCTCAATCCCAGGAGGGAAACCAATTGCAGTAACAGATGCAACTGTGGGGGAGGCTGATCTTGAATTTGGTGAAGTAGATGCCTTTGGTGAAGATTCATACCAAGATGAACCTTCTCTCAACATGGAGCTCAGACCATCCGAGTGGCTGTCCGAGGATGATCTCATCGCCGCTGACCTTACATATTTTCCAGAGTATGAGCCTGCACCACCCAAGGATTTGGATGACTCTGGATTCAACATCATTGAGGAGAATTTCATTTTTCGAAACAAGGTATGGGGAAACATACATAATTTCATCACCTGCACTGTATAGTCAAAGCTAGTGAGATGAATGAGGTCTCTTTGTCATTGGATGATCAACCTGGGCATTAGAGGAGTGGATACATGTGCTCTATGTGATTATCTCACTGAGCAGGTGCACACAGAAGACCAAGAGTTCAAAATTGCATGACATAATGAAAAATATGAGGGTACCAAAAAGCTCTAGGTAGCTGCATGAGAAATCACATGGCTAAAAGAGAAATCAAATAAGCATAGGGCCAACATCAATGATCATGTAGGTATCATCAACCAATTAATGGCCTAGTTGATAGCGGTCGAGGCTACGACAACAGATACGACAAACCTAATGGATGGGTGCTAAGATGAGCAGGGTCGGGTGTGAATGAGAGCTGATGAGGTCTGATTGGTGGATTATAAGGAAGTGAAAGAGATTACTAGGATGTAATAAGTTTTGGATGCCACTCAATAGAGGATGGCTGGGATAGAGTTATTAATTATTGTGGCAGAGCCATAAGGAGATCTAGTTTGGATAAATTAAAGGAGAGGCCCAACATGTGAGAGGCCCTCCCAACTTTTTAAATTTTGTCTACTTTAAATATTATGTGTGATTAAGCATGTTTTTTTTGCTACATGTCTAATCATATTAACAAGACAACCAATAATAGATCCCTAAGACCACATGAGTCATGATCGGTGTGAGAAATAAGGGAAAAATAGAAGATTTATCATTTATATGAGAGTTCCATATAGAAGATGAACAATCTAGTTTAGATTGGTTTGTTGACCACTGAGAGTATCATGATTAGAAAAGCTATGGCTAGAGAATGGGCCTCTCTAAACAGCTGAATTTATTTCTCAATGTGTGTTAGTGCACAAATTGGGTAACTCTAGGAGCATTGAATTCTACCCAAACAAAAAGGGGGAAATGAATAGCATGAATCGAGGTTCCTAGGATTTGAAACAAAAAGGGGGTTATATAGAGATAGGGGATGATTATCACCATGTTGAAAACATAGGTTCCACTATTACTTCACTAGGGATAGGGAAAAATAAAGGAGGGTCATCCATTGACCATGTTAAAAACATGGGACCTATTAAAATGACTTCAAAATTATTTTGGGGGATGTTCCTTGGATGGTAGGTGAGCCAGTGTGGCCAAACACTATTGCCGTTAGGGGGTTTTGTTCAGACATGAAAGATGATGGGGATCCAAATCAAGGGAGTTGTGTATTGTGGGAATAAATTGGGGGAATGTTTGAATGGAGTTCAACACTCTCAAGAATACTTTTTTATGGATTTGATCACATTTGGTAGGCATATCAGTTTGAACAAAGGTTATACTTATCTTCCAAGGTGAGTTCCATCTTGGATGCCAAGCGATTGAAGAAATCAAGCGGTGCGGTAGGTGATCGACTCTAATGGGAGGAAAGGGATTCTCATGAAAGGGCCTAATATGATTTGTAGTTATACTTCATGAAATGATGATGAACAGTGCACAATTTAAAATCTTATGGAAGGGACGTTGAACACACTATTTAACATCTTACGATGAGGATGATGCAACACACAATTTAACATCGTGTGATTAGGAAGTTTTTAGGATAGTTGAGTGTCTTGTGACTAGGATGTGTGAACCATCATGAATAGGTCCCTTCTAGTCAAGGTAGTGGGATGCATTAATAGAAAATACTTGGGTGGAACCTCATAGAGGATATTGTGAGGCAAAGGTAACTAAGACTTGGTTCTAACTTTTTCCTAAATTGATGGGATCAGTGAGAAAAACCAGGTTTTTTTCTGGGGATTAAGGTGGGTTCCATTGCGTTTTTCTTTTTATTTAAGACCTTACTTTTTCCCAAGTCGTGAAAGTGACATGGAGGGCAGGAGTCTAAATTTTGATCAGGTTCCCCTATGGGGTTTCAACTTGAAAGATGTATGTGCTTCTTTCTTTGGGCCATTTAAGGTCGTACCAGTCAGACCAAGAAGTTGCAAATAGATTAAGGTCAAAATTATTGGATTAGGAGTTAAAAATATTGAAATAGTGGGTGCCCTAGACCCAACTATGTAGTGATTTTTATTACCATATCGTGTATATAGTTATCTATACATGATGTTTCCTTGCCATTGTAGTGTAGACTTTTTTGTGTCCACTATTGAAATGGTAATGTCCATAGATTAATTGTCGTATCAAAAGATTGTAGAAGATCCCACGCTATAATGAGAACATTGAGATACTATGAAATTAATCTTAAACAAAAGTCATATGGTCTAGATACATCTTACTAACTATACATAGTATATGTTAGACTATCGGGTGTTGGGGGCTCATAAATATTGAGACTTCTTCTCATGAAGTTTACAATTAGTGATCTCTAGTAGTGAGATCATGAGGGCAGACCCTCCAATAGGAACACCACATGTTTTGGGTTTCATTAGACGTTACTATATATGATCATGTGTAATGGTCTCCTAACTTGAGATCATTTTGAATGTGTTCCATTCGATCATGTACTTTTATGCAAGATAAAAACCATGATGATGAAATTGTGGCAAGGTAGTTTGTGTGGGGTGCGTCATTGGTGGCATGAAATTGGTTGAATAGTCAAGAAAGGATTTTTCACTTTTGGGTTATGGAATTAATATATCTCGGGCCATGTTGATAAGGATGGTAGTACCTTTACAAGACTATGTCCATGTAAGTCGAGGGTAAATCCGTCTAGTTAGATCAAAAAATAATAAAGCAAGAAAAGAGTGATGACACTAGTGTGCGTCCTGATTTATGAGATATTAAAGACAAAGAGATTATATTACACAATGCGTGTTCATAGGTTGGTTGCTTCTTCTGTGACAATCCTTATATCTTTAGGGGCCATGATGGGTTGCTAGATCCCACTCTTGGTATGTGAATACTATTCACTGCTATCAAGATAAGGTTCTAGAGGGTCACACACACTAGCGTATTCAAGAATCTTCCCTATTCAGTTGAATAAGAGTTTTGGACATGGTGGGCCCCACTACTGGGGGCTGGGAATTGTCGAAGGAGATACGCTCACCAAAGTAATAAATAAATTCATATTATTCAAGTTTGGAATAATGATAATTGAATTTATTTATTAAATGTATTTACAAGTTTTGAGTTAAATACATGGAAAATATTAATTGAATGAATATTAGTTTACTATATTCAAGGTTCAATTAATATTTTTGGGAACGATGATTTGAGTTTATGAATCATTAATTATCATGTAATATTTTAATGTATTACAAAAAAGTGATAATAATATTTATGACTCAGTTCGGTAGTCCTAATATGTCGTTTATAACATATTAATTATTCAGGGGTTGGGAGGAAATTCAGGGTAACTCATAAACACTCTATAAATAGAGGATAATAGGGATTTGGTGGGGACTATTCATGAGTTTTCCCTCTCTTCTTCTCTCTCCCAAAATATATAGAGAGGCTCTAGATCCAGGAGCTCGGATCAAGATCTCTATCAGGCATCACAAGAAAGGTGATGTGGTGATCATTAGAGCATCGAAGGCATCGTTGGAACTCCACACCAACACTCGGATTTCGAAGATCAATGCTCCCACATATTTTTGAAGTGCGTGTGGATGATTTAGAGGAATTTAGCTTTGGATTCTTTAAGCAGTGATCGTTGATGATGAGCAGATGTTGTGCGCAAATTCAGATCTAAACCATGTATTTTACGGTTTGAATTTTGTGCTTAATCTTCTTCATTCTAGGTCCTTGGATGCAACTAGGAAGCAACTAGCCGATGTTGATGAGTTCATGACGTACTTCAGTGAGAAAGTTTTAAAAACCCCACCTTTTGGGGCTTCCGCTGCGTGCCCGGTACCTTTAATTGGTATCAGAGGGAATGCGTGAAGATTTTAAGTCAATAAAAAAATAAATTTTTGTTAAACTGTAAAGAGGGAATCATCACGATCTCACTACCGCAAAGAGTTTTTGAATCCAATATTCTATGGTCAGTATTCGGCCATTCAAAGTTTTAAAATCGGATGAAATTTGGTTTTCTGGTGAAATTATTGTCGGTCAGAATAGTGTTTTCTGATAAAATAATAATTCCATGAGAATTTTTCTATAATAATTTTATTAATTAATTTAATTAATTCATTAATTAATTTGATTTCAATTAGTCTAAATAAAAGAATTTTTGAAAAATTAAAAGGGGTTGCTGGTGTTCCACGGGTAGGAAGATGAAAAAAATAAAATAATCAAATCTCATTTTGGATATTTTTCTAGGCAAGTAATGGGAGAAGTAACAAAATAAAAAAGGAAGTCATCATATGGAGCCGCTCGGCCCCCTGCCTCCTCTCTATGGGTCCAGTGCCCCACACACCTCACGAAAAACAGCTCCTGACGCCACCCTAGGCCGCCTCCCACCCTAGCCGGCCGTGGCCAGCCCTCGCTGGGCCGCCTCCCTCCAGTGCATGCCGCCCATACCAGTCCGCTGAGCTGCCTCTCATGACCTCTATTCAGTGCCTTAACATCCTCCCCCTTTCAGCGCCTCCCCGTGCCGCCCCATCAAGACACTAGACCACCGCCCTAGTACAACTCTATTGTAACAGACCCTAGATCCGGACGGCCCAGGCAGAAGCTACCACCTCAGGCCACTTCCCTCACTGCACTGCTGGATCTGCCTAGACTAGACCTCCCTCTCTCGAGGATTTTTTTAATATGTTTAAAAAAAAAAATATTTAAAAAAAAACAGTCAGGTTAAAAATATTTTTCAAAATGCCCCTCAAAGGCGGCATCCGCGATGCCGCCTTTGGGTTTCGGGGCAAAGGCGACATCGCGGATGCCGCCTTTGGCCTTTACGCGAAAGGCGGCATGCGCGATGCCGCCTTTCCCCTAATTTTTTTTAAATTTTTTATTTTTATTTTTATTTGTTTTGTTTTGTTTATATATATATATATATATATATATATATAAACAAAACAAAATTTTTCAGCAGAATTTCTCTGCTACTAAATATCCAGCGGTACTGCCATTACAGCAGTCTGGATTCTGACAGAAACCATCACCCAGACCTCCCTTTTATAAGATGGCTTGCCCTGGAAATCATTCTGCATTTTTGATGTGTGATTCAGGTTCTCCATTTCCTGCACAGTACATTCTGTATTTCCGATGTGGGATTCTGTTTCAAGTGCATGACTTTGAAAGACAATAAAATATAAACTATAAGACTAATATAAATGAAATTTTAAATATTGATTAAACATATAAGAAATTGTTTAAAACAAAAAGAATTTCTTTAAAAATGATGATAAAAAATAATTTATAAGCTTTCAAAACCGCCTACTTGAAATTTAAAAATGTTTCAACTACGTGAATTTGAAAGACTATAAAATATAAAATATAAAACGAATATAATTAAAACTTTAAAAATTGATTAGAGATATAATAAATAGTTGAAAACAAAAGGAAATTCCAAAAAAAATGTTAATGAAAAGTAATTTATAAGCTTTCAAAACCGCTTACTTGAAATTTAAAAATGTTTCAATCACGTGAATTTGAACGACTATAAAATATAAACTATAGAACGAATATAACTGAAACTTTACAGTGGGGCCTTCTTCAGGCGTCATTGGTTTTGGCTAGGGTTTCTCAAGGCAGCGTGATGCAGACCAGGATGCGGGTTTCTGTTGTAGCGATTTGGGGGCGTCGTTGCTTTTAGCGGCGTCTGAGAGTGCTTGTGGTCGATCTGTCCTTCGGGTGCGGTTCCGAAAGCGGCGGCGGGGCCTGTTTCTTGGCTTCTGAAGGTTTCTGCTCGATGTGGTGATGGTTTCTCTCTGGTTTGTGTTTCTTTTTGGTGGTTTGGGAACGGATTGGGGCCTTCTTCAGGCGCCATTGCTGTTTTTGGTCTTTTTTTCGTTGTTAATTTCTTGGTGCGCGGTGATGAAGACGATGGTTTTAAGGTTTGGTTCTTTGGGTTGCTCTCTTGGAGGTTCCAACAAGGATGAAGGGTTTCCTTTCTGTTTCATGTTTTCAATTTTTCCTGCGACGGTTTCAACTGGTGCTTTGTTTGGTCCTGGTTGTATCCGTGTGGTTATTTATTTTCTGGTGTTCTTCTACGGGAGGTCGGGTGAGGACACTTTGTTCGTCGCCGGCGATGTGGGTGGTCGACGACGATGGTGGTCTTTCTTATCGGAGATGACAGTTTCTGATTTTGACGTCGATGACAAGATGTTGATGTGGTTCGGGATTTGTTTTCGGGAAGATCTCTGGAATGAAGTTGCGGCTGCAGTAATTGCAGTGATGATATGCTGTTGAAAGCTGGAAGTTTTGATGTTTTTGTTTGATGAAGATGATGAACTGCTGGTTAAAGTGTTGAATCAGCAGTATGGGTCTTTGGTTTTGGGTGTTATGGTTTGACTTGTAATTGGCTATGCTTGGTGGGGACTCTTGATTGGGTTTGGGCAAGATGTTCTCCCTCATCCATCTCCTTATTTACTGTACTTTTTATTTCTTTTAATAAATGGTCAGAGGTTATTCCTCTGACTGAACTTTCCTGGTAAAAATTAATAATTACTAATTACTAATTAATTAGAAATATAATTATTAATTATATTACTAATTAACTAAATAATTATTATATATGTAATAATTAATAAGTAATAAGTAATAATTATTAATTAATAATTATAATGAATAATAATAATAATTAATATTAATATTACTAATTAATACTTAATTATAACTATTTTCTAATTATAATTAAAAATTATATTACTAATTTACTAATTAATTATTATACAATTAATAATAATATTACTAACTAACTAATTAATTATTACATAATTAATATATATTGATTAATAATTAATAATTATAATTAATAATTACAATTAATAACTATAATTAATAATTATATTATCAATTAACTAATAAATAATTAATAATAACTAATTACTAATTAATAATTAATAGTTATAATGAATATTTATAATTAATAATTATAGTACAAATTAAGTAATTAACTACTTTATAATTAATAATTATATTACTAATTAACTAATTAGTTATTATATAATTTTTAGTTATATTAATAATTAGCTAAATAATTATTATATAAGTAATAATTAATCATTATAATTAATAATTATATTTCTAATTAATTAATTAATTATTATATAGTTAGTAATTATATAATTAATCATTATATTACTAATTAAGTATTATATAATTAATAATTATATAACTAATTAACTACTTGATTATTATATAATTAATTATTAATAATTATATTACTAATTAACTAATTAAATAATTTCTTATATGTTTAATCAATCTTTTAGATTTCAATTATATTCGTTTTATAGTTTTTGTTTTATAGTCTTTCAAAACAGTCAACTTGAAACTTAAAAATGTTTCAAGTACACGACTTTGAAAGACTATAAAACATAAACAATAAGACCAATATAATTGAAACTTTAAACATTAATTAAAAATATAAGAAATAGTTGAAAACAAAAAGAATTTTATCAAAATTGTTGATGATAAATAATTTATAATCTTCCAAAACCACCAACATGAAACTTAAAAATGTTTCAAGTACATTACTATCAAAGAGCATAAAACATAAAATATAAGACCAATATAAATGAAACCTAAAACATTGATTAAACATATAATAAATAGTTAAAAACAAAAAAATTTCATCAAAATTGTTGATGATAAATAATTTATAATCTTTCAAAACCACCTATTTGAAACTTAAAAATGTTTCAAGTACGTAACTATTAATTATATAATAATTAATTAGTTAATTAGTAATATAAATATTAATTATAATTATTCATTATAATAATTAATTATTACTTATTACTTATATAATAACTATTTAGTTAATTATTAATATAACTATTAATTATATAATAATTAATTAGTTAATTAGTAATATAATTCTTAATTAGATAATAGTAAATTAGTTAATTAGTAATATAATTAGTAATTATAATTATTCACTATAATAACTAATTATTAATTATTAATAATTAATTATGTAAAAATTAATTAGTTAATTAGTAATATTATTATTCATTATAATTATTAATTAATAATTATTATTTATTACTTATTACTTATTAGATATATAATAATTATATAGTTAATTAGTAATATAATTAATAATTATAACTAATTAATTAGTAATTAGTAATTATTAATTATTAATTAGTTAATTATTAATTAGTAATATAAATATTAATTATTATTATTATTCATTATAATTATTAATTAATAATTATTACTTATTACTTATTATATATATAATAATTATTTAGTTAATTAGTAATATAATTAATAATTATAACTAATTAATTAATAATTAGTAATTATTAATTATTAATTAGTTAATTAGTAATATAAATATTAATTATTATTATTCATTATAATTATTAATTAACAATTATTACTTATTAATTATTAATTATTACATATATAATTATTTTATATTTAATTAGTAATATAATTAAAAATTATAACTAATTAATTAGTAATTAGTAATTATTAATTATTAATTATTAATTAGTAATATAAATATTAATTATTATTATTATTCATTATAATTATTAATTAATAATTAATAATTATTAATTATTAATTATTACATATATAATAATTATTTAGTTAATTGGTAATATAATTAATAATTATATTGCTAATTAATTAGTAATTAGTAATTTTTAATTTTTAATTATTTAGTTAGTAATATAAATATTAATTATTATTATTAATTAATAATTATTTCTTATTACTTATTAATTATTACTTATGTAATTATAGTCGTTCAAATTTACGTATTTGAAGCATTTTTAAGTTTCAAGTAAGCGGTTTTGAGAGCTTATAAATTATTTTCCATCAACATTTTTTATGAAATTCTTTTTGTTTTCAACTATTTCTTATATGTTTAATCAATGTTTAAAGTTTCAATTATATTCGTTCTATAGTTTATATTTTATAGTCGTTCAAATTCACGTGATTGAAACATTTTTAAATTTCAAGTAAGCGGTTTTGAAAGCTTATAAATTACTTTTCATTAACATTTTTTTGAAAATTATTTTTGTTTTCAACTATTTATTATATCTTTAATCAATCTTTAAAGTTTCAATTATATTCGTTTTATAATTTATATTTTATAGTCTTTCAAATTCACGTACTTGAAACATTTTTAAATTTCAAGTAGGCGGTTTTGAAAGCTTATAAATTATTTTTTATCATCATTTTTAAGGAAATTCTTTTTGTTTTCAACAATTTCTTATATGTTTAATCAATATTTAAAATTTCATTTATATTAGTCTTATAGTTTATATTTTATTGTCTTTCAAAGTCATGCACTTGAAACAGAATCTCACATCGGAAATACACAATGTACTGTGCAGGAAAGGGAGAACCTGAATCCCACATCGAAAATGCAGAATGATTTCCAGGGCAAGCCATCTTATAAAAGGGAGGTCTGGGTGAGGGTTTCTATCAGAATCCAGACTGCTGTAATGGCAGTACCGCTGGATATTTAGTAGCAGATAAATTCTGTTGAAAATTGTTGTTTTGTTTATATATATATATATATATATATAAACAAAACAAAACAAAACAAAAAAATAAAAATAAAAATAAAAAATGTAAAAAAAAAATTAGGGGAAAGGCAGCATCGCGCATGCCGCCTTTGCCCCGAAACCCAAAGGCTGCATCGCAGATGCCGCCTTTGAGGGGCATTTTGAAAAATATTTTTAACCTGACTTTTTTTTTAAAATATTTTTTTAAAAAACGTATTAAAAAAAATCCCTCTCTCGACCATACCACCCTAGGTGAGTCAGCCACCTTCTCTTCAGCGGAGGCTACGCCTCTCCTGGACTGGCTTCCCCACTGGTGGGTTTTAGCCAGTCTGCCTCCATCTTTTAGCGGCCGATGCACAGATCCACCGAAGACTGGCCTTCCATAGCACAACCCAGCCAACGCCACGCATGGCCTCCTCCACCACAGTCACAAGCTCCGGTGAGTGGGTGACTTTGAAACACTTCCACCTCTATGAGATTTCATGGTTGTCAAGCCTCATTTTTGTGCCATCGCAATCCAGAAAATGCGCTGGTGTAGTACAGGCAGCATACCCAAGTCAGATCCGCCCACCGCCCGATCCTTCTAGAAGAGAGGTAATCACATCCTGGTTCTCTTTTCCCCGGAATAGGTTTGAGAGGGCCAGCCCTACCCGGAACGGGCTTCGGTGGACCGACCTAGCCCAGAACACCCTGCACGTGGTCAACACAACATGAAATGGGCCTGTGCGAGTTCGACCCGAACTGCACAATCCCTGCTTGGGGTTATTGGGGCTAAGGTAATTTAAATTAATCAAAATTTAGTTTAATTAATTAATTTAATTTCTGTTAAAAATTAAATTAATTAAATGTTAATTTTTGGTTTAAAAATTAATGCAGTGTAAATTAAATTAATTTGGTTTTTAATTAAATTAATTAATTAATTAATATTTTAGTTTTAAAATTAAATTAATTAATCGGGACCGAATGACATAAATATTGAATTGAAAATATGAGTGAATTTTTATTTCAATTATAATTCCCCTGAGTTTATTTTAATGCACATTTAATTTTAATTTTGCATTTATTTTTAATATGCGAGTTAATACGTATTGACTGATCATGAGCTTTGGATCGACCAATGCATATCTGGTGTTTTATTTATTTAATTAAATTATTGCAATGGTTTTTTAATAATTATTTTAATTAAAAGGAGATCTGTGAATTATCCCAGTGTCATTATATGTATAAGGGCCTGCGTGCCCATTCTCAGAGTTTTATTTTATACCCCGATACCCCCTTGCCTGCATTTGAGTAATGTTGTATAATGAAGAGACGAGTAGAGACACACTTCGTGCCAAGTGATGGTGACGCACCAGACAGGAGTTGGATGCATTGGATGGACAGACACTGCAATTCAAATCATAAGTCAAGCAACTCAAGGTATCACCCCTAGGGTCTTGTTTGGTTCATTATTCACCCAACAGATCAACTATTAGTATAGGATCATGATCAGGTCGTCATTTTATTTTTGCATGGTTTATTAATTTTGTGTTTGTGTAGTTAACTCATGAACACAGAGAGTAATAATAAGAAATCATGCAAGATAAAATGAACATGTGACACAATAAATTTTTCTATTACTTGTATAGGAAGTTGTGAGTGAGATTACATAGTACGTTCTAAGAGATAGAAAAATATTTATTTCGTCACATTAAAAATAACAAAACCCTCAAATGAATATTAAGTCTAAACCTCCTTCCATTATTCAAATTTAGACAAAATAGGGTGTTTGGGGTGTCGGCCATGCCATAGCTGAGGGTGCCTCTCACTACCAGGGAGTTCTTATGAGAGTGGTGGATTGACTTAACTAAAGTGGTAGTAAGGATTAGACATAGATAACTTGTTATCATTTTAGAGGCAAGCATTGAGTAAATCAACTTTTGATTTTAGAATATGGGACTTCACTCAACAGATCAAGGAACGACGAGTTAATGTGGTTGGTCAGCCAAAAGCCTACCTTAAACCCTCCGAGTAGTGGCACAACCATAGCTTATAGACTATGAGGGGAGGTTTAGGGATCCTTTCAACTAGATTACTCAAGCGACATATTATTCTAATTATACCACAAAGGGTTCCTAGAATTCGATAAAATAGTGGGATATATTTAATGATTTAATTAATTAATCAAAATGTCTAAATCAGTAATTATGATAAAAATTATTTATCTACTAAAATTTATTTTTGTATAAAAATGGAAAGTTATTCCACAAGTTTAAAAACTAAGATAAATAATGGAAAAAGTAAATGTACTCACTGGAATGAGTATCCAAGAATAGTACAAGCACTTACGCACAATACTATTGGAAACTCAGGGTGTCAGTGTCCCTATATCTGTTAAATTACCTCAAGAAGTGAGGGTGAAATTTCTTATAGGAGGATGATATACAAAGCATATGATTGTTATGTCATTATGCTTTCATCAATGTCTGGTGTTAGTTGAAGTCGCTACACCAGGACATGAATGATATAACATGAAGTCTCATCTCTATGTGGTTTGTAAGGAGAAAGTGAAGTAATGATAGGAATAGGTAATGGTTACACTGTATTTGTGTAAAATTTAAAGGCAAGTTATTATCTTTCAATGCATTCTATTATAATATCACTTTCACCTCTTTAATCAAGTCTCATTTTAAGTTACAAAATGAACAAGTATTGAGTAAGAGATTTATTACCAATTTAGGTAAGGTTCACCAAGTTAACAAGAATATAAAATATAGTTAAACATTTAATTCTTATGGTGAAAAAATTAAAAGGCAGAGCAAAAAGGACAATGGAAATAAATGTTAGAAGCACATTTGAAACATCCTTCAAAGTAAGAGGTATTAATATAAGGTTATTCAAATCACATATCATGAAATGATACTATGGAAGTTAAATCTTAATAAACTTAATTAAATAGGTAAGTATCCACTTATTCTTTAGGTATATTCATCAATGTAATGTTTTAGTTTTATTTCCTGGGTATTCAATACAATATGATAGTCACATATGTTTATTAATATACAATAACCAATTAAGAATATAAATATTATTAGGAATTCAGGTGTGTTCTCCAAGTGGCTGATAAAAGGTGATACTGAGGCCATTGGTGAGAAGTACACGACTTCTTTATTTCCAAGTGAAAGATTCATGTAGAAATATTATTGAGTATAACCACAAACATTCATCTCACATGTCCTTTTGGACATAAGGATACATTATTATAGGTTCTATAATTAATGTTGTTTATGGTGTAACATACTCATCAGATAGTTCAGTGGTACTTGAATCATAGGCAATAAGTGATGCATATAAAAATGTAAGACTTTTACCCAGTTGTGGAAAGATAATTCTTTGTCAATTAAAACTAAAAGTGAGCACCAATTTTATACCTATTATGGTATTTAGGCTCAGTAAATCAAAACACCATTGGTATTATCAACGTTTTAGTTTGGACAAAGAAACCTTTAAACATAAAGGTATTCCACAAATCTTAAGGAATTAGTTCAGCAAGTGAGTATAAACTATTCCAAGAATAATCTAGAGGTATATATACTTCATAATATTACTTTAAGTAACTAAGGAATGGTTAAGTGAAGTAAGTGTATGGTAATAAGATATGAGTTGCTTTGAGTCGGCATGCTGAAGAATATCTTGACTATGCAATCATCTATCATGATAATGTAGCGTGGAGTAATTCCTAAATGCACATTACCTTATCTACATCAAGACATTGATGTTCATAATGAGGATTGATGATGAAGTATTACATGTCAACATTGATAAAAAAATGTAGCGTGGAGTAATTCCTAAACACACATTTTATACATAAAGGTTATGATGTAATGAATATCAATGTTGCAAATTATAGAAACTTCAATTATATTTCATGACGTGCTTTGTAAATAACATCAATATCCCATAACTATATGCAAACTATAATGAACAATGGATATCATATGTGTTATAGTATGATGAAAATCCATTATGTCATAAGGACATGTGTTTGGATGCAAAGATTTTTTTAGGACATAAACAAACTTTCATCAGGAACAACCACATTGTGCATCTATTGTAATTATCCTAACGAATGATTAGGATATTACATAAATCCCTAAGATAGAAAAGTTATAGTCATGTTATAGATTGTATTTATATATATTGTTTTATATCTCTTTTGAAATAGTGGGAGCCAAATTGAATTGGGTTTATTCAATACTTGAGATGCACAAATAGTTATCATAGGAACTAGTTCCACAAGTGCATGTGGAACACAATATGTTCTAGAGACAAATTATGCATAGGAGGGATAAAACCATGGTGATGGTTTTTGTATTTACTGCGGTTGGTGATACATTATTCTTTGCGAATAATATTTCCTACAGGTAACCAGTATATGGAAATTAGCTGATATTGAAAAGAACAGTTAAAATTCAATAAATGGATTTCATGTATCAATGTGAAAAGAGGATTATTATTTTGAATACTATGGTGGGTATTCAAACGAGATAATACATGGATGGTACAAGTGTAGTACTAGTAAGACTCGGTTGGTAATTCTAGGTCGTTATGACTAAATCCATTAGAATTTTACTTATAATAGCTAACTTCTAAGATAATTTATTTAGCATTGGATGTCATGAACACCAATCATGGAAGGTGTCTATATGATGCAACCAGAAGGATATGGTTACGTCACAAAATGATAATAAAGGTTGCAAGTTACTCAAATACAACTTTAGATTGTAGTAAGTAGTGGGTTCATAGAATATAAATTTGAAATAAATGTTTTCCATGTGTCTACCAAAGGTTAGTGGGATCATCAAGGTTTTCCAAGTGAAATATGTTCGACAACATATGGAAAATATATATTGGTCATATAGTAAGGTAAGACCAGGATGAAATTTATTCTCCAGTGATTGACTTAAATTAGAAACCTAAGTTTTAGGGAACATGATCTACTGAGGTAGATCTAACGGTTTCTTGGACCTATTCAATCGTATATTTAGTGACATAGTATTGAAAAATAAAAGTTAGAACAATTCAAGAGAAGAATTGTTACTAATGTAAGATGGCATAATCTCTCCACGTTAACATGTCCAGGACATGGGAGGAGATTAACGTGGTGAGTTTAAATGTATAAATTTAAGCAATGGATTAATCACGTATTCCATGATATGTATAAGGATTGATATTTTTAGGATATTAAGAAAATATTAGTTATATCCAAGAGAAATGTAAGTGAATGAGTCAGAACTATTCATTTGTACTTTGGAAAGTACAAAAGATATGTACCTGGTAAGTGGAGAAGAAAGGATACTAGTTTTCAGGGGAAATAAACCAGTCTTTGATAGATCAATGTGATCTAATTTTGTAGTTAAGATAAGGTGATGAGAGAGAAAAGATCATATAATCCAAAAGTAGCCATACCTATATATACTGAGTACTTTTCAACTTCTAAGGAAACTAAGAAGTAGTTAAATGCAACAATTTTTTCAAGTTCTTGGAATCACACCTAGTAATTAAAGTATTATCCTAATGTAAATTATGATATTCTTAGTAGCCAAGATGTCAAGTTATGATAGTGGACAAGAGGGATATACTTAGGGATACAATATCTTGAGATGCTTTACTTAAGGAGATGAGGTCGCAAATAGCAATATTACCACAGAGCGGAATCATGGTAGGACCAACAACTAATAAATAAATTCATATTATTCAATTTTAGAATAATGAACATTGAATTTATTTATTAAATGTATTTATAAGTTTTAAGTTAAATATGTGGGAAATATTAATTGAATGAATATTAGTTTAATATATTCAAGTTTCAATTAATATTTGTGCAAATAAAGATTCAAGTTTATGTCTCATTTATTATCATGTAATATTTTAATGTATTACAAGAAAGTGATAATAATATTTATGAATCAGTTTAGTAGTCATAACATGTTGTTTATAGCATGTTAATTATTCGGGGGCCAAGAGGTAATTCCGGGTAATTCATAAAAAATCTATAAATATAGGAGAAGAGGGATTTGTTGGGGACTATTCATGAGATTTCTCTCTCTTATTCTCTCTCCCACAATCTTGAGAGAGGCTCTAGATCCAGGATCTCAGATCTCTCTCTCTATCAGTCATCACAAGTAAGGCAATTTGGTGATCATCAGAGCATCTAAGGCATCATTGGAACTCCTCACTAGAACCCTAATTTTGATGATCAATGCTCTCGTATATTTTTGAAGTGTGTGTGGATGATCTAAAGGAATTCAGCTGAAGATTCTTCGAGCAGCGATTGTCAACGATGAGCAGACGTCGTTTGTGGCTTCATATCTAAACCAAGTATTTTACGGTTTGAATTTTGTACTTAATATTCTTCACGTGATATCCTTAGCTTCAACTGGGCAGCGACTCGCCGATTTCAATGAGTTCATGTCATAAGTCAATGAGAGAATTTTAAAACCCCACCTTTTGGGACTTCCACTGTGTGTTCAGTACCCTTAACAAATAATTTAAGGTCGTAATTCTTTGAACATGGAGGGGTGTCTTAAATATCCTCATGTGGAAAGAAAGAGTGTTAAACTTCCATGAAAGGAGTTCCAAGTACCTCCCTTAGCCACACAAACTTCCAAGATGCATTGCACACAAGTTGACATTATGATATTGAGGGAGGAAAGAACCCACAATGAATCGATGGTTGGGGTTGGATCCAGGATAAGAGAACCGGGTGTCACTCAATATCTTATAGGAATGGGAATCAAGCCACATGTAGTTCTAGAAAACAGTGTAGTGGGAGACCAATGTCGGTAGAGGGATATCCTCTCGAGTGAGGATGTGATTAAAAAGAGTCAAAGGGAATTGGTTCCCTGAAACACTAGGAGTGAAGAAAAATATGTGAATAAGGGTCCACAAGGGGGCCAGTGCATATAATTTAAGGTCATAATGCTTGGACCTGAAGGGGTGTAGGTAATTTTAGGATTCTTGAATGGTGAAAAATAGTTTAATCATGATGTGAAGGAGTCAAGGGGGCCCTACACCACACAAAGTAATCCTGAAACTAGTTACACATAGTTTAATGTCATGAGGTTTGGACTAGGGGAGACCCTAAAATGAGTTGATTGTAGGGTATGGATCTAGGATATGATATCTGAGCATCACTACATACCCCATGGGAATGGTAATCAAGACACATATAATTTTGGAACATAGTACGGTGGGTGACCAATGCCGGAAAGGGGATTTCCTCTTGAGTGAGGACATTAAATCATCTCATATTAGTTATACGAGGCATCCTGTATTTTTCATACAGGGAAAGGATACATTTTAACATCATGTGTTAAGGATGTTGATTTTGGTAATCCCATATTTTTCATATGTGAAATCCCATATTTTTCATGTTTCATATGTGTAAAAACCTACTTCTAGTGATCCTCCTCTCAGAGTGCTCACCCTCTAAACTATGAAATTCCTCTTCCCCTCTCAGATCTTTGGTTAGTTCATAATAGGTTTTTGGAACCTTATTTAAACATAGTGACCCCATACTCATGCATTGGTTGAGCCATGGGTAAGGGCCACTGATTGAAGCATTATTTTAAATGGGAAGACCCTTTTCTTTTAGCACTAGGTATGCCTAAAAGAGAAAGGTAAGACATTAATCATGAATTAAACGATGAAAATAACCCTTAAAATCTAAATCACAACAAATCCCCTGAATTAATCACACTCCCCTTAACTTACATAGATTGTAACAAGAAATATTTACCTCCTCATGCTAGTCATGAGGTGATATGAGAAAAAAATAGAATTCATACTGTAGAAACAAAAGTCTCCATAAATCATCAGTCATCCAACTCCAGTTGAAATATCCAAAAATCAAACCCCCCCAAAGGCACAACAACCTCCTCCCCTTTATTATTCTCCCCATCAAAATTATTTCTCTCTCATTATTCTAGATTCGAATTCAAATATCCCAATTGTATTATTAAATATGCCTAATAGGGTCTTTTTTTATCTTCACGAGAGTTTAATTCGAATTTGGATGATTATTACTTGAATTAGGGAGTATTTAAAATTCCTATTTATTAGTAGAGGCCTCCACGCATGTTCCTTCTTAAAAAATCCCCCATGGTGCAACATGATTAACCATGACCACAATACATGCATGGACTGCACGACTATGGGGCATCCAAACTGTCCATGGATGCAACTCATTTTATATTTTTTTCCTTTGGTGTGCATGGATGTATAGTGATTTTCTTCTCCACGACACAGTCTAAATGTGAATCTATTATTTGAGAACCCTCCACGTCGTAGTGGAGGTGCTATTCTGTGTCTCTTTTCATACATTTTTTTTTCAAGGGAGACCATAGAGAAAGGTTATTCGTTAACACCGCAACCACTTCTTATTCTTCTTGATCCAAGGTGGTCATGGTGCATATTTTATCACCATGATATAACCTTCTATTTTACAAAAATAATTGGTTCTTCCATTTGAGGCATCTTCATTACACAGTGGAGTGCATATGCCATAGCCTTCTTAATTTCAGGCTCCTTTTAGTCCACTACACTACATAGACTTGGGGGATGCAGCGTAGTAGTCTCAAAAATATAGTGGCAACCTAAGCTTCCTCCTATGGCCATGCATAGATATTATTCATCTGTTGAGTCTTCATAGTGGTTGTCAAAGGATCTGAAGGTGAGCCATGGAAATTCCAGGCCTCGACAGGGGGCTTTAGCTTGAACCCAATCTCTCCCAATGGCTCCTATGGTGGTTTTTCGATGATGGTATGGTGGTATAGTGATGTCGAGGGTGACCGAGACGAGTGAGGGTGTGTCCGAGGTGGGTGACACTTAAGCAGGTCTAGGACGAAATCATTTTTGTAGAAATGAATAGTGCTCCGCATAATCTGAACCCCACATCAAAAAATCATTCAGGAGGGATATTCTATAAATATTAACACTTCCCTCCAACACCGCGTCAAGTCAGATGGGGGTCAAAGGGATAATATATAAATATTAAAATAATTATTTAAATTATTTTAATTTCTTTCTCTTAAAATGGAATCTTAAATTAAAATTACCCATAAATGAAAATCATTAATCAAAACATTGGTGTTTATAATTAAAAACAATGACATTAATTTTTTTTTGAAATTTATGCATAAAATATGAACTATCGAATCCCCCACACTTAAATCATTCTTGCCCTAAAGTATGTATCTCGACTATGAATTTAAAAAGGAAACCCCCTTCTACCAATATTTAAAATTTAAAAATAAAATTAATCAAACAAATGTCAATGGGAGAAAGGAATTTAAAAGGTAACATAAAAAAATTATTCCAACAAATCACTATAATTTTTTTTGAAATTCTCAAGAAAAAAGGTCGGGCTTCTCATCTCTTTCATTCAAGTATTTTAATTAAACATCATTAACATTCCAATCATTATTTACCTTACCATTTTTTTCTTCTCTAATCACTCAAGGTAAATTAAATATGAATGTTTCCTCATACCTTGAGTACATGCACCATACTTATGAATTTAAAAATTATATACTTTATCCACTTAGTAGAGAAAAATTTCACTAAAAATCAAGAGGAATTTGAAATAGGGATCAAATGATTATAAGGTTAAAGGGACAATAGGAAATTTATATAAAAAAATTAACCTCAAAAGGGAGGTTTCTCTATGTGTAATTCATGATAAACAAAGTACACCCAATGAAATTCTCCTCTTTAAATAGTGACATCTTCCTAGATAATTCCTAAGATCCAGATGAAGGTCATGAACAATGAAGCACAAAGAATAAATTAACCATCTATATTTTTTTTTCTAATTTTTTAGAAATTGAGTTAGAATAATTATCATAGCCACCAACCAATCCCAAATTATACAAATCATTGGTCATGTAATGGGGTTTTTTTGACCCTCTATAACTCAACCCACATTTTTTTCTAGAGGGGTAAATAATAAAAATAGTGAAATATTACATGAACCTTCATAAAATCCAATGAGACACCGATAAAAAATTCTCAAAGGACCATATCCATTTCCCCATGAAATCCCTTTCCCCCAAACTTGAACTTTGATAGTCATGAAAAACATTAGATTAAGGGTAGGAAAGAATAAATTGGCTTGAAATGTGGTAATTCCTAACAAAGGCCATGCATGGTCTCTAAGGGATAAAAGGAGGATACATGTAAGGTGGGTCTCAAGGATGATGGCTAAATAAAAAAACACTTCAATCATTTTTATAGAGAGTTTATATAATCATCGCTTTGACAATATTAAAATCAAATCCTAGTTGGTGATATGTCCCAAGTTATCTCAAGAAATTTGAAAAACTTGTCTTAGAAACCTATCAAGAATAATATCATTTAATAAAAATACAATCACTCATGGAATGTGTCATAATGAAAAATCAATTAACATGAACTTCTGAAAATTAAAATCAGGAAAGAATGAATGGAATTTTTAGAAACACATGACTACAAAGAAAAAACATGAATTGTTGATTTAAAATTCCTATGCTTCAATATAATCATCTAATCACTACATTTTACTCATTCAATTACATCAATTAAAAAATTAAAACATGAAATATTAGGGTTTCTAAAATTCCAAAGTATAATTGATCAAAATGTAAGAAAAAAATCTAAGTATGAGAATTCATATTTTTATTGATAATCAAAAAACAAAGATGGCAGAAAAATGTACAGGGGAATAAAAGTACTGAAATTTTAAAGTAAATCCCCCTTTCACTTTGAAGCACTCCTCCTATTTTTCTTCCCTTTCCTTCTGTAGCAAGTCCTTGCACCTTGAATCACCATGGACCTAAAAATTTCAAACAGAATAATGAATGTGTAAACCCATTATTCATGAAAGTTCAAAAATAATTGGGGAATGAACTTATAATTGGTCCCTAAAATAGGAATGAAATTCAAAAAACATAAAAATATGGGTTTCATATCAAAATATATTTGTTTATTATCATTCATCTTAACCTTACCTCTCATTATCAAGCGAGAAAAGGTATAAAGGAGGTTACCTGATCTAGATATAAAAATGGTCAAAGTTGTGATTCCTCTTTGTATACGAGTCCTCTTCCTTTTTCAGAAACTAATTTTACTCTTCCATTGGCTAAAACCTTTTCAATATCCATGGGCCCAATCCAGTGAGTCTTGTACCTTATCGAATAATCAAATGGTAGCTAACTAACTGACCATACATTCTATCCCACCTTTAACTCTCCTTGGACAACCATATCCCCTTCATTTCTAGATTTTTCCAGAATCTTGTAACATTTATTTTCCTTTTTTCATCCACTTCTTTCAATTTTACAATAGCTAACTCAACCCTTATCCCTTGGAAAATAATGTCCTCATTTTCCAACAACTCATCTTTCTACAGATCATCACTTTCCTCATCCAGATTCTTTATCACTCGGTGAATGTTGAATTTCACCCCTTCTCCAGCAACTATAAAACTAAGTTCTCCATTTTGGACATCAATAAGTGGTCTTCCTATTGCTATGAAGGGTCTTCCAATTATTATTGGGGTTTTCTCCTCATCTATGTCCATTACCAAAAAATCTACTAGGAAGTAGTGTTAGGTTGGGATGACAAAGTAGAAGACACAAGAGGGGGGGGGGGTGAATTGTGTTCCTTTAAAAAATTGATAAAAACTAAACTCCCCTCTTGATATTAAAGTGATTCTTTCCTTCTATCTTAAAGATTAGTAATCATTGTTAAATAAATAAAGGAAAAAACACAATGATGTATAGTGGGTTCAAGGCAGAAATACCCCTTAGTCCACTCCACCAACACTCTATCCATGAGATTGGTGAATTTCACTAGCACGTTATTTTTATTAGAACATATAAAACTTGGTGTAGGAAGTTGAAACCTTACAATAATGGATTTTATAGGGCCTTATGGTTCTTTTACATGGAACTGAAATATCCATAGATTAGTACGAGAAGCTGAAACTCCACCAATGACTGAGTATGGATAGTCAATAGTCTAAACATATATTTGATTAGAATGTATATGTTGAAAGAGATTTGAAACATTATTGAAGTAAAAAATGACAGTTGTATATGATCTTAAAATAAACAAAAAAGAAGAAAAATATTCTTCAATATCAAACAATATTTCTTTAGAAAATAGTAGATAAAACACCAGGTAGATGATCAAACATACATTCTCTAAAGTGTACCTCTAATAAGTAATTTTTGGAACTATAACAAAATATTAATAAAGGTATACAACAACAACAACAGTCAATCAAATAGACAAGGGTCAAAACATGCATGTCTCCAAAGTGTATCTCTAGAGTCAACAAAACATTCTTATTTTCGAATGCACATCTATGTATTTATAATAAGAAAATTTGTATCTTTAGAAGATGAATATATCAGTATTTATCATGATGGTCAAATTCCTTCTAGTCAAACAACTCCATAAATATCGCATGATAAATCATGAATATTTGAATTAAAAAAAATTCAAAGAAAGTTGTAACTTCCCTTTGAAATAAGAATGATTTAATATGTTGAATATGATCCTTTGAATTGAACTTAAAAAGCTTTAAATAGATATTTGATTCCAACAAGACCGTTGCAGAAAACATGGAAATAATCCATAATTCATAACTCCGTATTTGACCAAGTCAAACATAGGGTTTGTCTGCTAGCGATAAACTCCAAAATCATAATTGATAGCATATAGTTGATTATAAAAGTAGGGATAATGAACCATGCATTTATTCTTCAAACATAGGGTTTCTTTCAAAATTAGGGTTTTTGATCCATACTTTTATTCCAAACGTATGGTATAAAAACCATATGTTCTACTTAAAACGTAGGGTATAAACAATGTTTCCATACTACTTATAAAACACATCCATAATAATTATTCTTTAAGAAATAAAATAACCTCCCACGGGATAAAGACTGAATATGATTTCAAAATAAAAATAATTATTCTAGTAATTATTATCCTAGAATTCACTTAAAGTAACTTCATTAGAAACATAAATGTGGGTGTTTATGGGCATCAAAATCAAAAATAAATTAACAAAATTGTTGGATCAACACATTCTAAAAAATATACTCATTTTTTATGATCATAAAACCCATAAAAAATATTAATATTAAGAAAAATAAGGCATGAAATTTTAAAGATAGGAGAATAAATAAATTTCATGAAAATTTATCCCTTATAAAGAAAAATATTTTTACAAAGAAATTTCTCCCATATATAATTTATATTTTTTAAAATTGTTATTTCCATACATTTCTCATATTTATTACTCAGAATTTACTCATTATTTTTATCTTTCCCCATAAATTTCTCCCTAAATTTCTCCCCATTATTTTGAAATAAAAAATAAATTATGAAATAGTTTAATTAATATTTGATATAGAAGAAAATTATACAAATGATACTTAAACTAAGATAAATAAGAAAAACATTCATATTTTAATTTTTTTAGCTTTGACTTTGGAAAAGATACATAGGTGGAAAAGAATCAAGATTTTTGGAAGGGTTAAATTGTTCATTTTTACTCTCCAAAATTTGAACTCTTTTACTCACAATAGTTAAAAATCTTAACAGTTGTTCTATTCTTCTTTGAGCATCTATAGATATTTGAACCATAGAATAATATGAGAACTATTTAACTAAAAAATATTTTAGCTCATTAAGATCTGGCTTAGTAACAACTTCTCATCAGATTGTCTCCATTTGACTTATCATCTCCACTTTAAATGCTTCAAAGTCTTCCTTAGAAATCAAATTTTCTTATAAATTTTGATACTTCCTTTGAAGAGTATGAAAAAATATTTTTGTAACAGAAGAATTATTTAGCTCTTTATATGAATCTATATACCTTTTTAGATCTTTATGTAGCTTCAATACTTCTTCATTTAATAGATTAAACTTGGATACAAACTCTACAGAAAGCATTCCACCTTTAACTATTTGAGAAGATTTAAAGTTTGGTTATTCAAAAACATATATTTATGTATCTTTGCTAAAATGTTTTTCTAAGGAACCCTTAACAAAGTAAACTGATTATTCTCCAAACAGATTATTCATAGCATAAGGAGAAGTGTAATGGCCTGGACCTCTCTGGCCCATTCCTTTGCTCAAATCTAGTGTTTGAGGTGTTCTGGGAGGTCAAGGTGACTTACCCCCAGCACTTTTCCAAATTTTCAATTCTGTCAATAGTTCCATCGGTGAGGTTGATGTGAACAGTTCCATCGGTGTGGCCAGTGTGAACAGTTCCATCGGTGAGGCCGGTGTGAACAGTTCCATCGGTGAGGCTGATGTGAACAGTTCCATCGGTGAGGCCGATGTGAACAGTTTCATCGGTGAGGATGATGTGAACAGCTCCATCGGTGTGGCTGATGTGAACAGTTCCATCAATGAGGCTGATGTGAATAGTTCCATCGATGATGTTGATGTGAATAGTTCCATTGGTGAGGCCGATGTGAACAGTGACATCAGTGAGCCTGATATGAACAATTCCATTGGTGAGGCATATGTGAACAATTCCATCAGTGAGGCTGATGTGAATAGTTCCACCAGTAGACTGATGTGAATAATCCCACTGGTGAGATCGATGTAAACAGTCCCAATGGTAGACCGATGTGAACAGTGCCAAAGGTAGTCCGATGTGAAAATTTCCAATGGTAGACCGATGTGAACCGTCCCACTGGTGAGACCGATGTGAACAGTTCCAACGGTAGACCCATGTGAATAGTTCCAATGGTAGACCCATGTGAACAGTGAAAATAGCAGACCGATGTGAACATTTCCAATGATTGACCAATGTGAACAGTGCCACCGGTAGACCTATATGAATAGTTCCAATGGTAGACCGATGTGAACAGTCCCAATGGTAGACCAATGTGAACAGTTCCAATGGCAGGACCATGTGAAAAGTTCCAACGGTAGATCCATGTGAACAGTTCCAATGGTAGACCGATGTGAATAGTGTTTCCAGAATAGTAGCCTTCTAATAACAACCTTTTTCCTTTTCAAAATTTCGAGTTCATTAACAATATTTCCAGCTTCCTACTGTTTCTCCCCTTTGACGTTTCCTTTGACATAAAATGCATTCAAATCCTAGTTTTAAGGACTATAAGGCCGATTCAAAGGACATAACTCCTATATTATTTTTTTCCTAAGGCTCAGGATGCTTTTACTTGGTCAAACCATGTGGTTTAATGCGATCTGCTTCTAATAGAAAATCCAGCATATCTTAAACTGCTGATTTATTAAATCTTCTAAAGGGATGAGATATCTTCCTCCCTTGTTCTTCCTCCTTGTTCTCTAGTGTGAGACACTTGAACCTTTCTATCCTCCCCTTAGGAGTTGTGATCAAAATTTCCTCCTTGGATTGGTTCCCCCTTGAATTTCTTCTTACTGTAAGTGCACCCTCTATTTTTGGTGAAACCAAGAAGTATCAATCAATCTTCGATATAAGGTATGATCCATCATCTTCTTTTGGGTTCATCTCCTTCTATTTCTCCTTTCCCTTTTATGGAATGATATATTCATGTTCCTAAGGGACTTTTCTTGGGTGTTGACCAGTGTGGTGGTGTCTCTGCATCCTCATATGGAAACAATTGTCATGGGGGAGGAGATCCTAACCCGTTGTGTGGATCGTTCTCATATAAATAATGTTAAGAACTGTTTGAGGTAGTGGATTCGTTGCTTATCTATTCTTTTATGTGAAAATGTAGATTTAGCATGTTTTAGCCCATTGGATCATAATGTAATTGACATATTAAATATTTGAACTGGATAAATAAATTGATATCAATTGTATGTTATTGCCTCTTATTTTTCTAGATAGTGTGATATCTATGATTTCTTTGTTTAGATTTTCTTTCTTGATGAAAACTGGTAAATAATGTAAACCTAGAATTAATTGATAATTATCTGGATAAAGATAAAAAGGCATGTAAATGAATCTGGTTGTTTTTGTTGTAATTTTATGTTAATAAAATTTATGCAGTAAGCATGTTTAATCAATTTGTGATAGCTTACTGTTTACTTTTTCCGTAGTTGGAACCTGAAAATAATAAATCAGTTAATTCAATATGTATTAAAGAACTAGTTTTTTGATAAAAGATAATTCCTTATAGGTTTCTGAGTTACCTTATTTCTTGTTTAAGGGCCAAGATCCCAATTGATATGATGTTTGTTTTCCTTCTGCTTGTGTTGTGATGTGAGCCTGGAAGGTAGTTGTGATATATGGGGGCAGGGAGGCCCATTGGTTGTGGAAACAGTTGACACCTAGAGTGGCGAGATGCATCGATTTATGCATGTGGGTGTTGGGGAGGACACCGGGTATGATGAAACGGGTTGGATGTGAATGTTTGGATGCTTACTAATTCTTGTTGGTTGTTTATCATCTTTACTTTTCACACTGCTCAAGGTAGCTGGTTTGCTTACCCTCCTTCCAAAAGGGGCGAAGACATGCAGGGTATGCCACATGATTTCTATGTTTAGCTTCCTGATGGAGGATGAGTCTACGCTCTTTCTATAGGCGAAAAAAACTTGATGGGTAGTTCATCTACTCACAGTGTTGAGCCCCCTTGTGTTAAGTAGATTAGAATATTTTTCTAGAATTTCTGGGAATATGGGAAAGTAATAATGTTGGTAAAAAATGATTGAATAAATGATGTTAACCCATGGGGTTGGATCTTGCTGGGACGCAATGCTGAGGTCTCAATTTAAAGGAACAATGGACTTTGGGTGTGATTCTAATGAAATGTAACATGGAAATTGTTAATAGTTAATTAATGTTTAAATAATTAATTAATGTAAAGTGAAAATGATAAAAAGGGAATGAAGTAATGTAATCAATCTCTTTAAATGGTTGTGTGCTTATTGGATACCTAGTCTTAGAAGTAACAGCCAGGAGTCCAAGAGACATTAGCTGCAGTTGATTCTAATATTAGGTTATGAACATAGTGTGTTTGTGAGATATAATATATTTAGTACTTTTTTTTTCTATATGCTAATCCACCCTATCAGTTAGGGCAACTGACACCCTGGGGATTCTGAGCCCTAGGGGGTGTTTTCCCCAACATTCCGGTGGGAGGATGGATGGATAACTACCCCCTTTGGCCCTGCTCTCTTCTCTTGGTAGTTACTTGTTTTGGTAGTCATATTAGTTAGTTTTCCTCATATATGTGTGTAGAGGTATGTAATGGCTTGTGGTTATTCACACACTTATATTCTGGATATAGTTTCCTATGAACTACTATAGGTGTAATGTGTATAGGTTGTGATGGATTGGGGATCTTTACTTGGTGTATGGGATGTAATGACTTTAGGTATAATGTCCAACATATGGTACATGTTTTGGGAGCTGTTGTGGCTCTCAAAAAATACTTGGTTACTTTCCTTATGTGGACGTGGTGGTTTTGTTGCATGAGGTGCATGTTGTGGTTCTTTGCCCAAGTGTCTGTGGGCAAGAATTTTTAGAGAGAGATGGATTAGGATGTGCGACATTGGGGCAAAGAGGAAAACTAGTGGGGAAGTAGTAGTAGGGTACCCTTGATATTCTTTATTATATTATATACTATTGTATTCGATACTTGGTGAGAGTATCCATGGTGAGGCTGGGAACTTAGTATTCCTATTTAGGTGAAGAGTTAGTTTCACTTGTTTTTCACTGTGCTTTAGAATTATTTCTTTACTTTTGCACGAGAGACTCCGGGGAGGATCCTATTGAGCATACTGTTATACTCACCCTATGTATATATAAACTGTTTTTTAGCTCACTTGAAGCAGGTTGGAGATCAGGCTGGTTTTTACTAGCTTGGGGTTGTAGGAGCTGTTTAGGCTTGTGGTTGCTATTGTTTTTACTTTTCCTTTGGTACTTGCAGTTTTCTCCCTTCACTTATAGTAGTTTTTCATGACATTTCATATGTGTACTTGGGATTTCTTTTATATTGTTGTCTAAGTTGGAGTTGGTTGGTGTCTGTCTTATCTCTCTATTTCGCATGTGTTCTCTTAGTGGGTAATGCCTCCCATTTGTGTGTTTACTATACCCTTAGTGCTAGTCGCCAACTCGGGGCCTACTGGAGGCGGGACTCGGGGGTCATTATCTCTCTTCTCACATTTTCAGCCCAGGAGGGTTACACCTTATGGGGAGGGGATCATGATAGAGTGGTATCAAAGGTCTGGTTGAGGGATAGGATGGAGTTTGGTGTTAGGCACATGTGAGGTTGCATGGGTTGGTTGGGAAATTGTGTCAGTCATGTTTATCAAGTGATGTAAACACTAGAGACCGAATGATACATAGGAGTTTAGGGCCCCCTATGATCTGATGCATGGACCTTTATGTTTATAATGGCTACTAAATGAGGTGATATTATTTGGACGGTAGAGACCTAGGAAAGGATCATGCATCATTCTTCATTGTTCCGGTGTTTGAATGGGTAGACCTTGGGATAGGTTAACCTAAAATGAATAAAATTAAACAAATAATTAATTAATGTTGAGTCTTCTATATTTCAGGTTTAGGATCTCTAACTATTTGTTATTTTACAAGTATGGATCTAAGTCGACGTCCTCGTCAGGATTGCATAAAATATGTCTAGCAGGCTATGCCAACAGATCACCGTAGGGTAGAGGTTGAAGATGATGACACATGGATGAAGACAATCTAGGAGTTTCAGTGCCATAGTCTGCAGAAGTACGAGGGCTCTATTTCAGATGCAATCACAGAAGACTGGTTGGAGGAATTCGAGATAGGTTTTAGTTTAATCTATGCTCAGAAGGAGTACTAGGTGTATTTGGTTGTGACGATGCTGCATGGAGCAGTGAGGTAGTGATGGTTCTTGTTCCTTGTGGATCATGAGGAGTCGACAATATCATGGGAGGAGTTCCGAGACAAGTTTAGAGTCGAGTTTCTTTCTTCGGCTGTGAAGGTGTCTAGTTTCTAGGAGCTTCTTACCCTTTGACAGGGGATCTCTAGTGTGTGAGGGTTTAGAATCCATTTCAGGAACCTTTTACGATATGATTCGGACCTATTTCCAGACAAGGAGGCTAGGGAAAGGCATTTTGAGGAGGCTTTTCATCTCGAGATCTAGTGCCAGGTCACCCCGTTTATGTTGAAGACATATCTTAAGGTGCTGTTGAGGGAAGAGGTCACCGAGAGGACATTGGCCTGAACTAGATTATCATGAGAGGGGAGTCTTCATGATTCCTCATGAAGCAGAGCTGTGGTCTGGGGTTCTTGGTTTTTAGGGAAAAAGAGTTTCCATTCTGATGGGGGTAGGTCCCATCCCTCAGTATCTCATTTCTCTGAGGTCGGTAGCTCTCAGGCCTATGCCAAGGTATCAAGCGATTTTTTTTCTTATGGTGGTTGATGTCATCAGCAGTGAGAGTGCCCGACCTTTCAGAGTAGTCATCATGCACTAGGTGTTCCGCTCTAGGTTCCTCTGTTGAGGTAGTTCCATCCGAGGCAACAATAGCAGGTTGCACCAGCTTTGGATCAGCAGAGGGTAGATGGGGCAGGCAGAGGAAAACCCCGTGATGCTCTCCATCCTCAGAGAGAAGAGCGCGACCATGATGGTGGTCGTCATCAGGGTCAGAGAGGTCATGGAGGAGGTCGTGGTAAGCTTCATGCTTTAGCATTTCTAGCACCAGGCGAGCCAGACATCATTCAAGGTACCCTTTTCTTATTTTATACTTGGGTGTATGCCTTGTTTGATCCAGGAGAGACACACTCCTTCATATCACCTACCCTTGTTCATGATTTGGGACTTGAGATAAAGAGGCTTCCAGTGCCCTTGGCATTGACTACGTCAGTTGGAGGTTGATCTAACTTGTTTGAAGTATGTAGAGACTATGAGCTAGTGCTGGGGAAGAACTGCTCTTGGGGAGGTTTATTATGTTTATAGATACAACCATATGATGTCATCCTTGGCATGGATTAGTTGTACTTGGTGCAGGCTATTGTGGATTGCTTCAGGAAGCAGGTGGTGTTCTTAGATGAAGATGGAGAGCCAGTGGTGTTTGTTGGAGAGTAAGACACTCAGATGGGTTAGAGGCGTGTTCCATCCTTATCATCCATGATGGCTGAGATGATGCTGAGTTCTTAAGAGGTTCCTCACTTGGAGTTTCCTAGGGTTATAGAAGATTACCCTGATATTTTTTGAGAAGAGGTTACAGCATTACCCCCTCGACGAGAGATCAAGTTTCAGATTGAGCTACATCCAGGAGCATCTCCTATCTATATGTCTCCATATAGGATGGAGCCTTCCGAGTTATGAGAGATACATATATAACTTTATGGTCTATTACAGTGCAATTTTGTTTGGCCGAGTGTGTCACTGTGGGGCACACCATTTTTGTTCGTGAAGAAGGCTGACTGCATTTTGCGATTGTGTAACGATTATCATCGCTTAAAAAAAGTGATAGTGAATAATCTCTATCCTCTTTCACATATTGATGATTTATTAGATCAACTAAAGGGTTAATGTTGGTTCTCAAAGATTGAATTTTGGTCAGGATATCATCAGATGCGTGTGAAGGATGAGGATATCCCAAAGACAGCTTTCTATTGTCGTCATGGGAATTATGAGTTCATTGTAATGCCATTCGGTGTGACAAATTCTCTTGGTGTGTTCATGGGATTAATGAATGTGGTGTTCCATGAGTTCCTAGATAAATTTTTGGTGGTTTTCATCAATGACATCCTTGTGTACTCCATGTCTGAGGAGTAGCATGCTGAGCATCTACACGCCGTTATGAGAGTTCTTCGTCAACATCAGCTATTTGGGAAGTTGTAGAAGTGTGATTTTTAAGCTCAAGAAGTCTGTTTATTGGGTAATGTCGTGTCCCAGTAGGAATTATATGTGGATCCATAGATGATAGAAGTAGTTGTGTCTTGGGAATCCCCCAAGACAGTGGCAGAGGTGCAGAGTTTCCTTGGTCTTGTAGGATACTACATGAGGTTCGTAGCGAATTTATCTCAGGTTGTGACTCCTTTGACAACCTTGACCAGGAAGGATCAGTTTTTCATGTGGACTGATCAGTGTTAGGAATATTTTGAGTATCTAAAGGAGAAGTTAGTAAGTGATCCAGTTCTTTATCTTCCAGTATAGGGAGTTCAGTTTGATGTTTTATGTGATGCTTCACATCTGGAATTAGAATGTTTTATGATGAAGCAGAGATCATTTGTTTCTTATGGGTCTCAATAGTTTCATCCCCATGAACGTAACTATCCCACCCATGATCTTGAGTTAGCAGCTGTGGTTTTTTGATCTAAAGTTGTAGAGACATTACCTATTTGGTGAGATCTTTGTGGTTTTCACCGATTATAAGAGTCTGAGGTATGTTTTCTCTCAACATGACTTGAACTTACGACAGTATCAGTGGATGATGTTTTTATAGGAATATATCATATACACCTAGAAAGGGGAATGTTTTAGCTGATGTGCTGAGCTGGAAGTCACGTAGTGATGCAGTGCGTGAATCTGGTGATTCCTGGAGAGTAATGGAGGAACTGTTATCATTACATCTCGATATGGGAGAAGTTGGGGGCAGAGATTGTCTTTTTCAGATGACGGTGTAGTCATCTATGGTGCAGAAGGTGGAAGAATCCCAGTTGGGGGATCTAGAGGTGGAATTCTAGAGAGACTGATTTTTTTGTGGCAAGGACCCTAATGGTTGGTCTGAGGATGAACAACACCGAGTGTTATATCACGAAAGGATATTTGTTCCCTTAGAGACACTCAATATGGTTCTCAGAGAGTTCCATAGTTCACCTTTAGCGGTGCATCCTGGCACGACAAATATGTACCAAGCCTTGAGAGTCAGTTTTGGTGGCCTTGTAATGCCCCGACCCCAGAAGCCCAGAGTCAGTGCATTTACATATCATTATCATGATCACAAAAGATCAAGTCTCAAAATATCGATTAGTTTAGTAGCCTTGGATGTACTAGATACATTCATAAGGTTTACAGTACATAATAATATGGAAAACTACAACAACATTGTTTCCATAGACAATACTGAGATCCCATAGATTATCCCTATAGGTCAGTCATAATATACTTCTTCGCATCCTGGGAAAAATAAAACATAGAAAGGTGTGAGCTTAGATGCTCAGTAAGGATAACAATATAGCGTAAACTTTCATAAATAAGTATAAACATTTAAGGCAATGTATAAAAATAAAACAAAATCCTTTTAAACTTGAACTTCAGCATAATATGGTGAAGATAAAAATAAAATAATGCCATTTACTTATTCATATGGATATTCTACTAGTCAAATAATCACATGCAATATCAATATCGACTTTCATAATGATGGAATGAATAATACCAAACTTTCATAACCACATAGTCAAGGCCTTGTGCCAAGAATACAAATAAGATTTTTTCAAGGCCTTGTGCCAAGATACTAGTTTGTCTCATGAGACAAACCTATGCATCTAGGAGCTATAGCGGGCTCCACCCATCACTTACTAATTCCAATACATTCCTCATATGAAAAGTTTTAAACATATCATAAACATTTGTATTAAAACTAGCATAAGAAATGTCAATACTTTATCCATAAACCATGAATGGTGTAAAAATAACATATCCACAATCAAACATATCACAAAACCTTCAATACAATATGGAAGTTTTGTACCATAATAAATCAACTTCAAATAAGCTTAAAATCCATCAAAGGATGTTGACATAGATGAAATCAAAACCTTTTTTTTGAGAAATATATCTTTCTATTTTGAAATAATTTAAGAGTCACATAATTATAAAGAAGAAATTTATTTTTTAACTATTATTATAATATTGTAAGGGAATATTCAATGATGTTATAATGGCAGAAAATAGCTGCACCCGCTGTATAAGTTAAAAAAAACATTCTTACCTTAATTTTGTCGAAAAGGTCATAAAGTACCTTGTTTGGAAAACAACGGAAATATTCATTTAAAAACATATAAGGTCAAATAAGGGTATAAATTACTTTAACCCATTATCTAGTAAATAGTAAAAGTGTTTTGTAATACATTTTTAAGAAGCATGGATGTGGATGATAAAGAGGTCCCATTAGATAATTACGTATAAACAACCTCAGATAATGAAGAGATTGTGAAATTAACCCTTAACTTGTTCTTTTTCCTTGGTCGAGGGTTCGTTAACCTCCTGTATAATGGTGAAATAATTTTTATTAAATTATACAAGAATAATATAAATTAATATGATATCATATATGATCTTTTAACATTTCTTTGTTAATAATATCTTAGTATTATCATCATTTCGGGTGTTAACTGATTCGTTTTCCTTTATATGATTTGTTACATAAGTAATGTTTTTATGGATAGGATGTATATTATTCATATTAAGAATGATATTAAGTCTTTAAACATTATTTTTAATCATCTAATGAAAATTAGTCTTGAATGGATTACGATGGGGAATGAATCTCATTGCGTTCATGGAGACGGTAATCCGTGCGTACGCACAAGCGACAATATCATTCTTTTAATATTAAAATAATATATAACTGGATGGTATATAATATATAAATAATCATTATCATGTTATATTTATTATTTACATCAATTACACATCATTATTATACCCATCCAAATAATAATGTATTGAATAATAATTACACCACGACGTGAAGACGGTAAGCCGTACGTACGCACGTATAGTGACCTGTCATTCAAAGGATGGATAGAATAATGAATATGGTTATACCATATTTATAATAAAATAACAGTATATAGAAGATACTGGATTTATTATTTTATAATGGAAACAACAAGGAAAGAGGAAGTAGAAGAAGAAAGGAACTTGAAAGAGGTGATGAAATATTTACCTCTTCTTCGGGTTCTTCCTTTTGATTTGATCAAAAGGGATCCTTATGTTGGATTTATGACTAAAGGAATGCATCTAGGATGAAGGTAGGATAGTTGAGAGGGTATTTGGGCATAGTTTTTCTGAGTAAAATGGCTTTGAAGGTGTGAATAATAGAGAAGAGGGAGTTCCCTTTTATAAGAGGGGTGAAGGGCACCTTAGAAAAAACTAGAAATATTATTTTATAATAAAATCATTTTTGGTTTTTAATGGCTAAAAAATGAATTTTTTAAAGTATAAGGTGGGTATGGGTCAAAAAAACACTCAACCAATAGGTTTTAGATAGGTTTGGATTACTATATAAACTTTATTTTTAGATTTAACTCTTAGTTAAATAGTTTGACATTTACCATGTCTCTTTGTATTTTTATATTATATGGTTAATAAACTTACTATAAATTTCCAATATAACCCCAAGTGGTTTATTAATGATACACCTATCCTTATATAAGTCTTTTGGACAAAAATTATATTTTTAGGAATATAATATCAATTAATAATATAATATTTATTTTAAAAACTCTTTTATGTCAATTTTGACACTATTTGGTATTTTGTTTTTTTCTAAATTCATAACAGCATTATTACTTAAAAAACAATTCATCTAACCAACCCTAATATGTTATATTAATCTATAAAATTAGTGGAATTTATAAAAAGTCTCAAATTACATTCATTTGGATATTTATAATATCAATTATTTTAATCATTCATTAATACAGTAATTACTGCATCATCATTGTGTCATAAATAAATTTAATTATTTAATGTATAAAAAATATAAATAAAATACCATTATGTATTAAATATTTTTATCTTTCTAATGAATATTTATAGTCGAATTTATCTTATGTGTAACCCTATATTAAAAATGGTTTAGTTATTAAACTTTGAATTTAGCACTTTTAACTCTTCTTTGAATTAAATAATAATAAATGTCCTAATCTAATCCAAGTGGACCTAAAGGATAATATTTTATTCATAAGTTTGTTTTTGGTCAAATTAAACTTATCAAATAGAATGAGGGCATGTGTTAGGGTAATAATAATATCATTTTTACCCTTAATTACCCTATTTACTTTTAACAGTGGTAAATAAAAGTAAAAAATTACTATTCAAAAAAGAATTATTTTCATCTTATTGAACCAAATTTTACTTACTGATATCAACCGTGTCTCTTGGATTTTTGAAATTCAACTCACAGAAGCGGTAAAATTAAGTTTTATGTAAATTTTTAAATGCTCCTAAGAGGTGGGTAAAAGACGGTAAAAAGTTCAATAAAATTTATATATATATATAATTATTATAAACTAAATACAATGAATTATATTTAACTTATATAGGTATTATGTATCTATTTTTACCTAAAATAAATTTAAATAAAATAAATAATTATTTAAATAAAAATTCAGTTTTAAACTATAACTCAGTGTTTTTCACTATTCATCAAAAATTAAAAGTTTTCAGAAAAATACCAAAAATTCACCTTAAGCTAATTTCGATATTCAAAATCCAAAAATAAAGTCCATTTTGAAAGATAAAATTTATAAAATTTCAAAAAGTGGGTATTACTATTCATAACTGCTAGTTTGATTGGTTGTGGTGTGTTAAAACTCGAAGTTGCGTACAACACACACTATTGTATTATTCAAAGAGAAGCGTACTATGGAAGCTTGGGGTGTTAAATTCTCCCCTCCTACAAATAATTTCATCCTCAAAATTTCTATAATATTACTATATAAAAAGACGCGGGTGGTTCTTCATCATAAGTTCCTCGGGTTCCCACGTTGCCTCTTCCATCTTATGGTTTCTCCATAGAACGTTTACCAGATGAGTCGTCTGGTTTCTCAAAACTTGTTCTCTTGTATCAAGAATCTTGACAAGATCTTCACAATAAGACAAATTGGGTTCCAGTTCTAATTCCTCATAGGCGAGTACATGCGTTGGGTCAGGCATGTATTTTCTCAACAGTTATATGTGGAACACATCATGAACTTTGGAGAGACTTGGAAGCATTTCCAAATAGTAAGCTACAACCCCAATTCGTTCTAGACTTTTGAAAGGTCCAATGTACCTGGGACTAAATTTAACCTTCTTACCGAAACGTATAACACCCTTCCATGGAGATACCTTCAAGAAAACATGATCTCCTACTTGAAATTCCAAATCCTTCCTTCGGTTATCAGCATAGCTATTCTGTCTACTTTGAGCTGCTTTAAAGTGGTTTTGGATTACCTTAACCTTTTCCATAGTTTCCTCCACAAGTTCTGGGCCTACGAGTTTTCTTTCACCAAAATCATCCCAACAGGTTGGTGTGCAACATCTCTTTTCATATAACGCTTCATATGGTGCCATCTGAATACTTGAATGGAATCTATTTTTATAGGAAAATTATACTAGAGGTAAATATTGATCCCACATACCTTGAAAGTAAAGTGAGCATGATCTCAACATGTCTTCTAAGGTTTGAATAGTCCGTTCTGATTGTCCATCAGTTTGAGGGTGGTAGGCAGTGATCAAACGAAGTTCAGTATCCAGGGATTTCTGAAGACTTTCCCAGAATCATGATGTAAAACATGGATCACGATAAAAAACAATCGATAGTGGTACTCCATGAAGTCTTAAAACTTCATTAATATATAGTCATGTCAATCATTCAAGTGGTGAATCTTCTCTTATAGCAAGAAAATGTGCTGAATTGGTAAGACGATCAACAATGACCCATATTGCATTGTTCTTTCTAGGAGTCTTTGGTAGTCCCATGATAAATTCCATTGTAATATTATCCCATTTCCACTCAGGTATGAGAAGAGGTTGCATGACTCCTCCAGGCTGTTTCCTTCCAACTTTCACTTGTTGAAAAACCATACATCTTGACACAAAATCAGCAATCTCCCTCTTCATGTTGTCCCACCAAAAATGTTCCTTCAAATCTCTATACATCTTAATGATACTAGGGTGTATAGAGAAATTGGAACTATGGGAATCATCCAACAATTACCTTTTTAGATCAGGTATATCGGGAACACAAAGTCTCTTCCCAAATTTCAAAATTCTATCTTCATACACAAAGTCACTCAATCTCCCATCATTCACAGCTTTAATATTCTTTTAAAACTCTTTTTCACTGGTCTGAGAACTCTTTATCCTTTCTAATAAAGCTGGTTTGGAAACCAATTGAAAAAGCATTGATGTTTCACCTTATATGGTTATTCTCATATCCATCTTTACTAGATCCATGTATATATGATCCTTTTTAACTCTCATCTTGTTCAAAACTCCATGATCCTTTCTACTCAAAGCATCTGCCACCTTATTTTCCTTCCCTAGGTGGTAGTGTATCGTGCAATCATAATACTTGAGTAGTTCAAGACATCTCATTTTCCTTATGTTGAGTTCTTTCTGTGAGAAAATATACTTCAAACTCTTGTAATCAGTATAAATCTCACATTTTTACCATAGAGATAGTGTCTCCAAATATTCAAAGAAAATATTACAGCTTCTAACTCAAGATCATGAGTAGGATAGTTTTTCTCATGAATTTTAGCTGTCGTGATGCATAGACAATAATCATATCATTCTGCATAAGAACACAACCAAGTCCTTTATTTGAAGCATCATTATAAATAACAAACCCATCATTCCCCGATGGTAGAGTCAATATAAGAGCATTGACTAATATTCTCTTCAATTCTTTAAAACATTCTTCACATTCTTTTGTCCAAACAAATTTCATCCCTTTATGTGTGAGCTTGGTTAATGGGTTAGCCAATCGGGAAAAATTCTAGATGAAACGCCAATAATAACCTGCTAAACCAATAAAACTACATACCTTAGTTATACTTGTTGGTGTTGGACATTCTTGGATTGCTATTGTCTTTAAAGGATCAATGTAGATTCCATACTTAGAGACGATATGGTCAAGAAAAGAAATCTTCTGAAGCCATAATTCACACTTGATAAACTTCCCATATAATTCATGTCTTCTAAGAGTCTTCAGGATAATGCGCAAGTTATTTTCATGATCTTCCTAGCTTTTGGACTATAACAAGATATCATCAATAAATACCATTACAAAGTCATCAAGATATTCTTTTAAAACTATATTCATTAGATCTATGAATACACATGGTGCATTAGTCAGCCCAAAAGGCATTACTATAAACTCGTAATGCTCATACCTGGTTCGAAATGCTGTCTTTGGAATGTCTTCCTTATTCACGCAAAACTGATGATATCCATATCAAAGGTCAATCATTGAAAATTATTGAGATCCATGAAGTTGGTCGAATAAATCATCAATGCGAGGTAGGGGATACTTGTTCTTTATTGTTATAGCATTGATCTCCCTATATTCAATGCATAACCTCACAGATCCATCTTTCTTCTTAACAAAAAGGACATGGGATCCCCATAGAGAAACACTAGGGAGAATAAATCCCTTATTACTCAATTCCTCTAGTTGTTTATTTAGTTATACTAATTCCATAGTGGAAATTCTATAAGGGGTGTTCGATATGGTCCTTGAACCAAGAATTAAATCAATGTAAAACTCAATTTCTCGTTCTGGAGGATGTCCAGGTAAATCTTCTGGAAACACATCAACATATTCTTTCACAATAGGTACATCCTCTATTTAAACATTCCTTTCCTCACCCACAATTATTTCATTCTCTTCCTCCCCAATAATTGAATTTAGTTGAGCTATTGTGGGTGGATCTAGATAATAATTAGGTGGTGACATTTCTGCTCTAAATATAAGGTGTTATTTATCATCGTCATCAAAATAGTAACCTCCTTCTTCATACAATACATTTTTGTATCATGGTCTGAAAACCAATCAGTACCAAGGATTATATCAAATTCAATCATGAGTATGACGATGAGATCAGCAGATAAAGAACATTTATATGCTCTAATGGGGATTGATTCACAAAACTTTGTTTCAATGATACTTCCCTTTGGAGTTTTTACTGATAACTCCCTTGTTAAATCAAATTGGAAATATCGAATTTTCTTAGCAAACTGGGAAGATATGAAATAATTCGATGATCCAAAATTAAATAAAGCATTTTCTAAACTTGAGGAAATCATTAAATTACCTGCCACTATATCTTTCAGAGCTTCAATCTCAGAAGTAGTGATAACATAAGCTTGGCCTTGATCCCTTGGCCTTTTTTAAGGTAAGTTCTCTGACTCTTAGGACATTCATTCGCATAATGCCCCCTTTATATACAATTTTATCATTCAACATTGAAAAACTCTTTCTTCCCCTTGAAATCATGAGCTTGGTGGCCCTTTTCACCACACTTGTAACAGACTCCAATTCCCTTCAGGCAAGTACCAGGGTGTTTCTTTCCAAATTTACTATAGTATGGATATTCAATTTTTCCCTTCTTCCCCTTATTTCCATTTCCAGAGTGTTCAAAAGATTTCTTCTTCTCTTGCTTTTCTTTAAATTCGTAAGACTTAGAGAATTATTTTTCTGTCTTGATAGAACATGAGACAATATCTTTGTACAATGAGAAGGATTTTGAGACTAATGCTCGATGGAGAAATGGGTTTAACCCATCAAATAAACGAACAATATTACTTCTTGGGTTATGTATATAATCTTCTGCATACCTTGCTAACCTTGTAAAGTTAGCCTCATACTTTGCAACATTCTCATCCTCCTTTTGCCTTAGACTCAGAAATTTCCTTTCTATATTTGCTTGATGGTCACGAGGAAAGTATTTTTCTAATAAAATCTCTTTAAACTCCCTCCATTCCATATTTGATACTTCATCATCTTCCTTTGTGTTTTTAATCAATGACCACCATTGATCAGCATCTCCAGTGAGGCGGTAAACTGCCATGACAACTTTTTCCCTTTCACTACTCCCCAAGGCATGGAATATTTTCTCTAAGGAATTTATACATTGCTCAGCTACTAATAGATTTTTACTCCCATTGAATGTTGGTGGTTGTTTCCTCATGAAGAGATCTAACATTGATCCTCTATACTGCATATCATGGTGCTCCATACGGGTAAGGTTATTATTCATAACCTGAGTGAGTTGTCCCAGTATGGTGATTAGCTAATCAGCACTAGTTGCATCACCAGCTCCACTATAATTATCTTGAGTAGGAGGGAAATACCTACATGGAGTGCTTTCATTGAAACGGTTTCCATTCCTTCCACTAGGCACCATTTCTAAACAATGGCATAAACTAGATTAGTTTATGAATCGAAATACATAAATCCAAACTTGTAAAACACTTAACATAAATTGAACAGTTTATGGATATAATCCATAATCATAAAAAAATGTTTTCTTTGAGGAAGTATATACTCATAAACCCTTCATAATGGTTTGTAAAGAAAATGAGAATTATCTTAAGCATATCCCCCGGGAGTGTCGTAACCAAGAGTGAAACAAGACCCGTTGTCATGCACCAGTTCCTGTTCGAGTCTAGCTCAAAGTGGTGTTTTCGGGTTTTACCCCTTGGTACATTTGTGCCAAAGCTACATCTATTTGATCGTATCTAGACATGGATTTATTTCTTGGAAAACTCACAAAATCTCTACAATACCAAAATTCTAGGAAGTTCTTCTATACTAATCCTCAAAGTCTATCTTAGGGTAATGTTCTCTAATCAGAGTTTATCTAAATCTAGTTTCCAAGGTTTATACTAAATTTCCTCTGATACCAAATGTAAATCCTTGACCCCAGAAGCCCAGAGTCGGTGCATTATTACATATCATTGGCATGATAAAAAAATATCAAGACTTGAAAGATCGATTAGTTTAGTAGCCTTGGAAGTAATAGATACATTCATAAGGTTTACATTACATCATAATATGGAAAACCACAACAACATTGTTTCCATAGAAAACACTGAGATCCCATATACTATCCCAACAGACCATTCATAATATAATTCTTCGCATCCAGGAAAAAATAAAACATATAAAGGGGTGAGCTCAAATGCTTAGTAAGGATAAAAATATAGCGGAAACTTTCATAAATAAGAATAAACATTTAAGGCAATGTATAAGACTAAAACAAAATCCTTTTAAACTTGAACTTCAGCATAATATGGGGAAGATAAAAGTAAAATAATGACATTTAATTATTCACATGTATATTCTACTAGTCGAATAATCACATGCAATATCAATAGCCACTTTCATAATGATGGAATGCATAATGTCATACTTTCATAACCACATAGTCAAGCCCTTGTGCCAAGACTACAAATAAGATTTTGTCAAGGACTTGTTCCAAGACACTAGATGGTCTCATGAGACCTACATATGCATCAAGGAGCTATAGTGGGATCCACCTTTCACTTACTAAGTCCAACACATTCCTCATATGAAAAGGTTTAAACATAACATAAATATTCATATTAAAACTAGCATACGAAATGTAAATACATTATCCATAAACTATTAATGGTGTAAAAATAAAATATTCATAGTCAAACATATCAAAAAACCTTCAATACAATATGGAAGTTTTTTACCATAACAAATCAACTTCAAATAAGCTTAAAATCCATCAAAGGATGTTGACATAGATGAAATCAAAAACTTTTTTTGAGAAATATCTCTTTCTATTTTGAAATCATTTAAGAGTCACATAATTATAAAGTAGACATTTACTTTGAAAATATTCTTATAAGTTTGTAAGGTAAGCTTCGACGATGTTATAACGGCAGAAAATAGCCGCACCCACCATATAAGTTAAAAAAACATTCTTACCTTAATTTTGTTGAAAAGGTCATAAAGTACCTTGTTTGGAAAATGATGGAAAGATTCATTTCAAAAAATATAAGGTCAAATAAGGGTATAAATGAATTTAACCCATTGTCTATTAAATAGTGAAAGTGTTTTTAAATACATTTTTAAGAAGCATGGATGTGGATGATAAAGAGGTCCTAGTAGATAATTACGTATAAACAACCACAGATAATGAAGAGATTGTAAAATTAACCCTTACCTTGTTCTTTTCCTTGGTCGATGGTAGGTTAACCTCCTGTATAATGGTTAAATAATTGTTACTAAATTATAAAATAATCATATATATTAATATGATATCATATATGATCGTTTAACATTGCTTTGTTAATAATATCTTAGTATTATCGTCGTTTCAGGTGTTAACTGACTCGTTTTCCTTTATATGCTTTGTTATGTAAGTAATGTTTGTTAGGGATATGATGTATATTATTCATATTCATAATTATATCAAGTATTTAAACATTATTTTTAATCATATAATGAAAATTAGTCTTGAATGTATTACGATGGGGAATGAATCTCATCGCGTTCGTGGAGACGGTAATCCGTACGTACACACGAGCGACAATATCATTCTTTTGATATTAAAATAATATATAATTGGATGGTATATCATATATAAAGAATAATTATAATGTTATATTTATTATTTACATCAATTACACATCATTATTATACCCATCCAAATAATAATGTATTGAATAACAATTACACCACGATGTGGAGACGGTAAGCCGTACGTACGCATGTATGATGACATGTCATTAAAAGGATGGATAGAATAATGAATATGGTTGTACCATATTTATAATAACATCATAGTATATAGAAGATACTGTAGTTATTATTTTAGAATGTAAACAACAAATAAAGATGAAGTGGAAGAATAAAGAAACTTGAAAGAGGTGATGGAATATTTACCTCTTCTCCAGGTTCTTCCTTTTGAATTGATCAAAAGGGCTTCTTAGGTTGGATTTATGACTAAAGGAATTCCTCTAGGATGAAGTTAGGACAGTTGAGAGGGAATTTGGGCAGAGTTTTGTGAAGCCAAATGGCTTTGAAGGTGTGAATAAGAGAGAAGAGGGAGTGCCCTTTTATAAGAGGGGTGAGGGGAACCTTAGGAAAAGCTAGAAATATTATTTTATAATAAAATCATTTTCGTTTTATAATGGCTCAAAAATAAATTTTTTAAATACTAAGGTGGGTATGGGTCTAAAAAACACTCAAGAAATAGGTTTTAGAAAGGTTTGGGTTACTATATTAACTTTATTTTTAGATTTAACTCTTAGTTAAATAGTTTGACATTTACCATGTCTCTTTGTATTTTTATATTATATGGTTAATAAACTTACTATAAACTTCCAATATAACCCCAAGTGGTTCATTAATGATAAAAAAATCCTTATATAAGTATTTTTTCCGAAACTTAGATTTTTATGAATAGAATATCAATTAATAATATAATATTGTTTTTAAAACTCTTTTATGTCAATTTTGACACTATTTGGTATTTTGTTTTTTCTAAATTTATAACAACATTATTACTTCAAAAAAAATTCATCTAACTAACCCTAATATGTCATATTAACATATAAAATTAGTGGAATTCATAAAAAGTCTCAAATTACATTCATTTGGATATTTATAATAACAATTATTTTAATCATTCATTAATACTGTAATTACTGCATCATCATTGTGCCATAAATATATTTAATTATTTAATGTCTAAAAAATATAAATAAAATACCATTATTTAGGAAATATTTTTAGCTTTCTAATGAATATTTATAGTTGAATTTATCTTATTTTTAACCCTATATTAAAAATGGTTTAGTTATTAAACATTGAATTTAACACTTTTAACTCTTCTTTGAATTAAATAACAATAAATGTCCTAATCTAATCCAAGTGGATATAAAGGATCATATTTTATTCCTAAGGTTGTTTTTGGTTTAATTACACTTATCCAATAGAATTAGGACATGTGTTAGGGTAATAATAATATCATTTTTACCCTTAATTATCCTATTTACTTTTAACTGTGGTAAATAAAAGTAAAAAGTTACTATTCAACAAAAATTATTTTCATCTTATTGAACCATATTTTACTTACTAATATCAACCATGTCTCTCGGATTTTTGAAATTCAACTCACAGAAGCGGTAAAATTAAGTTTTATGTAAACTTGCAAATGCTCCTAACAGGTGGGTAAAAGATGGTAAAAAGTTCAATACAATTTTTATATATCTAAAATTATTATAAACTGACTCCAATGAATTAAATTGAAATTATATAGGTATTATGTATCTATTTTGACCTAAAATAAATTTAAATAAAATAAATAACTATGTAAATAAAAATTCAGTTTTAAACTATAACTCAGTGTTTTTCACTATTCATCAAAAATTGAAAGTTTTCAGAAAAATACCAAAAAATAACCCTAAGATAATTTTGATATTCCGAATCCAAAAATAAAGTCCATTTTGTAAGATAAAATTTATAAAATTTCAAAAAGTGGGTATTACTATTCATAATGGCTAGTTTGATTGGTTGTGGTGTGTTAGAACTCGAAGTTGCGTACAACACAAGCTATTGTATTATTCAAAGAGAAGCGTACCGTGGAATCTTGGGGTGTTATAGGCCTGGGTTGAAGCGTGAAGGTTTGGAGTTTGTGTCTCGATGTTTGGTCTGCGAGAAGGTCAAGGCTGAGCACCGTTTCCCCGGTGGTTTGCTCCAGCCATTATATATTCCTCAGTGGAAGTGGGAGGGCATCTCAATGGACTTTGTTACTGGTTTATCTTGAGATATGGGAGGAAGTGATGCTATTTGGGTGGTAGTGGACCATTTAACAAAATCATCCCACTTTATATCAATCAAGGAGTCAAGATCAGTGGAAGTTTTGTCAAGGTAATATCTAGAGGAGGTGGTGAGACTCCACAGAGTCCCGAGGATGATCATTTCTGATCGAGATCCTCGTTTTACCTCTAGGGTGTGGAGAGGTCTCTATCATGCTTTTGGTTCTCAACAATGAATTATCACTGCTTTTCATCCATAGATGGATGGTCAAAAATAGTAGACTATCCAGACTCTTAAATACATGTTACACTCTTGTGTCCTGAATTTTGGAGGTTTGTGGATGAGGCACTTACCCTTGGTGAAGTTTGCTTATAATAATAGTTTTCACTCCACCATTGGTATGACACCATTTGAAGCCTTGTATGTCCGACCTTGCCATTCCCCATTGTGCTGGACTAGGGTTGGGGAGTCATCAATTCTAGGACCAAAACTAATGAAAAATACAATAGAGATGGTTCAAGTGATTTGTGAGAGGATGAAAGAAGTGAAAGATCATCATAAATCATATGCCGATCAAAGGACGAGACCTTTGGAGTTTGATGTTAGGGATCACATGTTTCTGAAGGTGACTCCCCATCGTGGGCAGCGATGGTTTGGTTGTGGGAGTAAGCTTTCTCCCTGGTTTGTTGGTCCTTTCGAGGTGTTGTCTCATGTTGGAGTCATGGCGTATTGAGTATCACTTCCCCCGAAGATGAGACAGATACACAATGTTTTTCATGTGTCATAGCTCCATTGTTATCTTCATGATGACTCTCACATTATCAATTGGAGAGAGATAGATGTTGATGATGATGAAACCATCGAGGAGCAGCCTAATAAGATCCAAGACTGAAAATAGAAGGTGTTGCATGGTCATTTTATTCCCTTGGTTCGTGTCTTGCTATAACATGGTGGTGTCGAGGAGAGTACCTGGGAACATGAGTCATAGATACATGCTCACTACCCCGAGTTGTTTGATGTTTAACTCTTTTCATGTTAAAAATAAAATAAAAAATGTTTTCTTTGTGGTTTTAGACATTTTGTGTTACGAGATGGATTTCTTTGGTTGCTTCTTATGGTTTTCTCTATTTTGATAGGTATATCGATGGGTGGTTGTTCGGACCCCGTTTCTGTTTCCCTTTAGGTGGGTTTTGAATTCTCAGGGACAAGAATGTTTTGAGAGGTATCTGATGTAATGGTCCATACCTCTCTAGCCCATTCCTTTGCTCAAATCTAGTGTTTGAGGTGTTCTGGGAGGTCAAGGTGACTTACCCCCAACACTTTTCCAAATTTTTAATTCTGTGAACAGTTCCATCGGTGAGGCCGATGTGAACAGTTCCATTGGTGAGGACGATGTAAACAGTTCCATCGGTGAGGTCGATGTGAACAATTCCATTGGTGAGGCCGATGTGAATAGTTTCATCAGTGAGGCTGATGTGAACAGTTCCATCGGTGAGGACGATGTGAATAGTTCCATTGGTGAGGCCAATGTGAACAGTTCAACCAGTGAGGCCAATGTAAATAGTTATATCGATGAGGCCGATGTGAACAGTTCCATCGATGAGGTTGATGTGAATAGTTCCATCAGTGAGGTTGATGTGAACATTTCCATCGGTGAGGCCGATGTGAACAGTACCATTAGTGAGACTGATGTGAATAGTTCCATTGGGGAGGCTGATGTGAACAATTATATCGGTGAGGTCGATATGAACAGTGCCACTGGTAGACCGATGTGAACAGTTCCAATAGTAGACTTATGTGAACAGTTCCAATGGTAGACCGATGTGAACAGTTCCAATGGTAGAATGATGTGAACAATCCCATTGGTGAGACCGATGTGAACAGTTCCAACGATAGATCGATGTGAACAGTGCCAATAGTAGACCAATGTAAATAGTTCTAACAGTAGACCAATGTGAACAGTCCCACCAGTGAGACTGATGTGAATAGTTCCAATGGTAGACCCATGTGAACAGTTCCAACGGTAGACCCATGTGAACAGTTCCAATGGTAGACTAATGTGAACACTTCCAATGGTAGACCGATGTAAACAGTGCCACCAGTAGACTGATGTGAACAGTTCCAATGGTAGACTGATGTGAACAGTTCCAATGGTAGATCGATGTGAACAGTTCCAACAGTAGACTCATGTGAACAGTTCTAATGGTAGACCCATGTGAACAGGTCCAACAGTAGACCGATGTGAACAATATTTTCCGAACAACATCCTTCTAATAGCAGCCTTCCAGCATCAGTCTTTTTCCTTTTCCAAATTTCGAGTTCATGAATAGTGTTTCCAGTTTCCTACAATTTCACCCCTTTGACATTTCCTTTGACTTAAAATGAATTTAAAGCCCCATTTTAAGGACTATAAGGCCGATTCAAAGGCCATAAATTCAATATTAATTTTTTCTTAAGGATCATGATGCTTTTACTTGGTCAAAATGCGTGGTTTAATGCGATCACTTTTAATGGAAAATTCAGCATATCTTAAACTGCTTCTCTATTAAATCTTCTAAAGGGATGATATATCTTCCTCCCTTGTTATTCCTCATTATATGGTGTGAGACACTCAAACCTTTCATTCATCCCCTTAGGAGTTGTGCGATCAAACTTTCCTCCTTGGATTGGTTCCCCCTTGAATTTCTTCTTGCTGCTAGTGCACCCTCTATTTTTGGTGCAACCAAGAAGTATCAATCAATCTTCGATATAAGGTATGATCTATCATCATTATTTTGAGTTTATATCCTTCTTTTTCTCCTTGAACTTTTATGGAATTCTATCTTCATGTTCCTAATGGGATTTTCTTGGGTGTTGACTGATGTGGTGGGGTCTCTGCATCCTCAAGTGGATACAGTTGTCACATGGGAGGAGATCATAACCCTTTGTGTGGCTTGTTCACATATAAAGAATGTCAAGAACTATTTTAGGTATGGGATTCATTTCTTCTCTATTCTTTTATGTGCAAATGTAGAGTTAGCATGTTTTATCCCACTAGATCACAATGGAATTGACATATTAAATATTTAAACCAGAAAAATAAATTGATATCGATCGTATGTTATTACCTCCTATTTTTCTAGATAATGTGATATCTATGCATTCTTTGTTTATATTTTCATTATTGATGGAAATTAGTAAATAAAATAAAACCATAATTAATTGATAATTATTTGGCTAAAGATAAAGAGGCATGTAAATGAATCTGGTTATTGTATGTGTAATTTGATGTTAATCAAATTGATACAATAAGAATATTTAATCAATTTGTGATAGATTACTATTTAGGTTCCCCATAGTTAGAACCTGAAAATAATAAATTGGTTAATTCAAGTGGATTAAATAACCTATTTTTCGATAAAAGATAATACCTTATAGGGTTCTGAGTTACCGTCTTACTTGTTTAAGGGCCAAGAGACCAATTGATGTGATGTTTGTTTTCCTACTGCTCGTGTTGTGATGTGATCCTGGAAATATGTTGTGATATGTGGGGGCATGGATGCCTATTGGTTGTGGTAGCAGTTGATGACTAGAGTGTAAAAATGAATCAGTTTATGCATGTGGGTATTGGGGATGATATCAGGTATGATGAAACAGGTTGGATGTGAGTGTTTGGATTCTTACTGATTCTTATTGGTTGTTTATCTTCTTTACTTTCCCCACTGCTCAAGGCATCTGGTTTGCTTACGCTCCTTCCAAAAGGGGTGAAGACGCGTGGGGTATGCCACATGATTTCTGTGTTTAGCTTCCTAAGGGAGGATGGGTCTACGCTCTTGCTATAGGTGGAAAAGACTTGATATGTAGTTCATCTACTCACCGTGTTGAGACCCCTTGTGTTTAATAGCTTAGAATGTTTTTCTAGAATTCCTGGGAGTATGGAAAAGTAATAATGTTGATAATAAATTATTAAATAAATGATGTTAACCCATGGGGTTGGATCTTGCTGGGACGAAATGCTGAGGTCTCAATTTAAAGGAACAATGGACTTTGAGTGTGATGCTAATGAAATATAACGTGGAAATTGTTAATAGTTAATTAATGTTTAAGTAATTAATTAACATAAAGTGAAACTAATAAAAAGGGAATGAATTAATGTAATCAAGCTCTTTAAATGGCTCTGTGCTTATAGGATACCTAGTCTTAAAAGTAGCAGTCGGGATTCTGAGAGATGTTAGCTACAGTTGAGTCTAAGATTAGTTTATTCCCATAGTGCGGTTGTGATCTATAGTATATTCTATACTTTTTGTGTTTCTATACGCTACTCCACCCCATCAATTAGGGAAACTGACACCCTGGGGATTCTGAGCCCTTTGGGGGTGTTTTCCCCAACATTCTAGTGGGAGGATGGATGGATGACTACCCCCTTTGGCCCCACTCTCTTATATTTGTAGTTACTTGTGCTGGTAGGAACAATGACTAGTTTTCCCCATATATGTGTGTAGAGGGATTTAATGGCTTGTGGTTATTCACACACACATATTCTAGATATAGTTTCCTATGGACTACTATAGGTGTAACGTGTATAGGTTGTGATGGATTGAGGATCCTTACTTAGTGTATGGGTTGTAATGGCATGAGGTATAAAGCCTGATGTATGATACATATTATGCGAGTTGTGGTGGATCCCAAAAACTACCTGGTTACTTTGCTTACATGGATTTGGTGATTTTGTTTCATGGGGTGTATGTTGTGGTGCTTCTCCCAGGTGTTTGTGAGCAATAATTTTTGGAGAGAGAGGGATTAGGACGTGCAACGTTGGGGAAAAACGACAAACCAGTGGGGAAGTAGTAGCAGAGTACCCTTGATATTATTTATTATATTATATAATATTGTATTTGATACTTAGTGAGAGTAGCCATGGTGAGGCTGGTAACTTAGTATACCTGTTTAGGTGATGAGTTAGTTTCACTTGTTGTTCACTGTGATTTAGCATGCTTTCTCTACTTTTTCACGAGAGACTCCGAGGATGATCCTACTGAGTATACTATTATAATCACCTTATATATATATATATAAACTATTTTTTAGGTCACTTGGAGCAGGTTGGAGATCAGGCTAATTTCTTCTATCTTGGGGTTGCAGGAGCTGTTCGGGCTTATGGTTGCTACTTTTTTTTACTTTTCCTTTGGTACTTTTAGTTTTCCCCCTTTAGTTGTAGTAGTTTTTCATGAAATTACATATGTGTACTTGGGATTTATTTTATGTTATTTTCTGATTTGGAGTTGGTCGATGTCTATCTTATCTATCTCTTTTTCATGTGTTATCTTAGAGGTTAATGCCTCCCATTTGTGTGTTTATTATACCCTTGATTCTAGTCGCCAACCCGGAGCCTACTGGAGGTGGGACTTAGGGGTCATTATCTCTCTTCTCACATTGCCGGCCCAAGAGGGGTACACCTTGTGGGGAGGTGATCATGACAAGAATAATTACCTTGATTAATCTTTTGAGAATAACTTTTATCTGAGTTTGAAGTCCTAGGTCTCTTCATGCTACTCAAACTAGATTTTTCATAAGTATTTGAGTTTGTAATTTCAAATATGGAAGTCAAAAGTTTTAAGAGGGTTTGAGAAGAATATTTTAGCATTCAAAAGAGTAATAATAAACATTTCATTATTATAGATTTCAGGATACATTTCAGATTATGGATTAACGATTCTAGATTTATGAAATTTTCATTCAAAATAAATTTTCATAATTTTTAAGTAGCCACTAAATGATATAAAAATGAATTCCAATGGTGTGTACCTATAATATATCAAATACTAGTGCCTTTTGGTACCCATATGATTTGGGTCTAGAAATGTTAGTAACTAAAGTCTTAGATAACCAAATCTATTTGTTTTGAGTATAGAATCTATAATTACAGTTAGATAACTCTTTTAAATAATAAACATGCTTAATACCACAAAATTGAGGTTTTTTTAAAATATTAGTTGTTTGAATAATGTCTGTTTATTCCATAATGAAAAAATTTAATAGTATATATTATCTTTGTCTTTGAACTAGGAACAAAATAATTTCTCTATAATTTTGGTTTTTCTCCATTACTACCAAGCCTAAGTTTTACTTTATTATTAGCTTTATTTTTACCAAGAATTTAATTTAAATAGTTTTACCCTTTAATAAGCATGGTATAGGCTTGTTTTAAAGTATTAACTTATTTTAATAGTTCCTTAATTTTATTTTCATACAAAATAGAAGAACATTTAGATCTTAAATCTGAAATATGTATTATTAAACATTCTTTATTAGTAAAAATAGTATCCTAAGAATTTATAGGTTTTCTATGCTCCTATTTTAAAGAATCAAATTTTATTGATGCATAAAAAAATCTTTACTAAGTTCATCATAAGAAAAGTTTTTGAAATTATAATTTTTAGAGTTAGAAGTGTATACCTATTCATCATGATCCATAATACATAGATTTACAATTTTATTTTCATGATCACCTTCAGAATTTGTAATAGATTCATCAATTGAATCAGAAGTAGCACTCCAGTTAGTCTTCATGACTTTTTTACCATTTATTTTATAATTATCTTTCCATTGATCTTTAATCACATGGAAATTATACTTTGAATGAACTTTCCCCTTACATTCATAGAATATATATTTTTTATTCATTTTCTTCTTCTTATTGCAAAGTTTTACAAATCTTTTCGCAAGATATAATAATTATTTTCTTGAATATAGACAACTTGAATCAAAATATTCATCCATAGTAGTTCTAAGTGCAACATCTTTATTTTTGATAGAAATATGATTTTCATCTTCATCTTGCATCTTATATTCATACATCATCAAGGTACCAATTAGTTATTTCATTTTCAATTATTTAATGTTTAAATAGTGGGTGCCCTAGACCCAATTATGAAGTAATTTTGATTACCATATTGTGTATACAGCTAGATATACATGAAGTATACTTACCACTATAGTGTAGATATTTCTATGTCCACTATTTAATGGTAATGTACATATATTAATAGTCATATCAAAAGGTTATAGTAGTTCCCGGGCTATAATGAGAACCTCAAGATACCATGATATTAATCTCAAATAAAGCTCATATTGTCTAGATACATCTTACTGACTGTACATAGTAGATGTTTGACTATCAGGTGATGGGAGCTCATAAGCATTGATACTTCTTTTCATGAAGTTCACACTTGGTGATCTCCAATAGTGAAATCATGAGGATAGAAAAATAAATATAAGTACCACATGTTTTGGGTGTCATTGATCATTCCTATTTTAGGACATGTGTATTGGTCTCTTGACTTGAGATCATTACCATTATATTCCATTTGATTTCATACTTTGATGCAAGGAAAAAACCATCAAAATGAGATCGTGTAGAGGTAGCTTGTATTGGGTGTGTCATTGGTAGTATGACATTGGTTGAATGTTCAAGAAAGGATTTTTCACTTCCAAGTTAAGGAAGTTATATATCTCAGGCCTAGTTGATCAGGATGGTGCTGTCTTTATAAGTCTTTGGCCAAAGAAGTCAAAAGGTAAATCCATCCAGATATATCAACAAACAATAAAGTAAGAAAATGGCGATGATACAAGTGTGAGTCCTACTTTATGATATATTTAAAGACAAAGAGATTATAGTACACAGTACATGTTTGTTGGTTGGTTGTTCTTTCTATGGAAATCCATATCTCTTTAGGGGTCTTGATGGGTTGCTAGAATCCACTCTTGTTTTGAGGATTTTATTCATTGCTTTTAAGATAAGGTCCCCAAGGGTCACACACAATAGCATATTCAATAATCTTACCTATGCATTTGAATATGTATATTGGACATGGTGGGCCCCACCATGGGGTCTAAGTGTTGTTCAAGGTTTCGATCACCAAAGAAATAAATAAATTCATTATTATTTAAGTTATAAATAATTGAGATCAAATTTATTTAAAGTATTTACAAGTTATGTAAATATAAGAAAATATTATTCAAATGAATATTATTTTAATATTCATGGTTCGTTTAATATTAAGTGGGAATGAAGAGTCGAGTTAAATGGCTAAGGTTTATCACATAACATATATTATATATATATTATAGGTATGTGATAAAATAATAAATAATATTGATGTAGTTTAGTTCATTATAATTATTTTTTTAGTAGATGTTTAATAAACGGGTGTCGAGGAACCCTACCACATATTTAGAAACTCCACTATAAATAGGGAGAAGGTCTCTCCTAATGTACTATTCATTCAATTAGAATGAGAGCCTCTCTCTCATCCCTCTTTCTAGAGAGAGAGTCCCGATCTCTAAGTGTTGATCCAAGTTTCACCTTCAAGCACTGAAGGCAGAGGATCACAGTGATCAACAAGACGTCAATGATATCATTGTCTTGCCTCAATAGCACTCGAAATTCGACAATCAGCACTCCTGTGGTTTTTTGAAGCATTTTTGGATGATCTTGAGGGATCCTGCTATGAATCCTTCAAGAAAAGATCATATATGACAAGTTTATGTTGACTATGCCTTCAGATATGTAAAGGTACGTTTACTATTTTAATTTTTTTGATCCTTGAACTATACCAGGGCTCAGATCATCTACGATAACAAGTTTTGTCATCTTTTCAATGAAAACCTTTAAAATAATTAGCCCACTAGCTTCTGTTGTAGGCCCCAGTACCTTTAATTGGTATCATAGGGACCATGTAAACTTTATGAGTCTAAAAAATTGATTTTCATTAACATTAAGTAGAGGGTATGAATACAGTCCAAACAGTTCAGACTATATATTAATCTGAATTCGAACTATCAAGTTATGACCATTTGAAATTTCTGGAATGGATCAAGTTTGCGGTTTGATCTCTGGTTTTAAAATTTTATCCATTATTTTTTATCATCCTAAAGAACCATCTTATTTCCCACCATTTTTCCATTCACCGGACGTAATATAAGTTTTAATAAAAAATACAATTACATTTATTATAATTTTTATTATAGTTATAATAATATAATTATAGTAATAATAAAATTATTATATTAAAATAATAATTTATTATTATTATCTTCAAAGGATAAATTTTAGCCTTTGGAATTTTCAATGGGGGGGTGGGTCAAGATGTGTGGAATTCCACACATACATCATTTTTAAAAAAGGATCATGTGGAAAAATTAAAAGTGGGTGGCAGTGATTTTCTAGTCAATCATAACAAAAAAAATAAAATAAAAATAAATAAAGTTCTAAAGAGGGGGTCCATGTGGACCACCCTGTTTCCCTCCTCTTGCGTATGGGCTAGCCCCCCAACCTACCATCGACGACCTCTCGAGCGAACCAGCACCAACCATATCCAGACTTTCCCCTCCGTTTTTTAGACCACCTCCCCAAATCCCACTTTGGTCATCACCTACTGGCCACGCCTCTGCTCCTCCATGGTGAGCCCCTCCTTCAGCAATGAACCTTCTGACATCACTAACCACCAGACTACCATGAGGTACCCAGTAATAGGTTCTTTCAGATCCATTTTTACCTGAAAAGGGTTTAGGCGGGTCTGTCCGACTAGGTATGGGTTTGGGTGGACCTGTCTGGCCTAGATATGCCCAGTACAGGCTTCGCACAACCCAAAATGGGTTTGTGCAGGTATGGCGTAACCCGCTTTGGACCTGCATGAGTTTTTCGGGGCATAGGTAAAATTAATTATTTTAATTTCATAATTAAATTAAATTAATTAATATATTAATTATGGTTGAAAATAATAAATTTTAATACCGAAGGGAATTTAATTTAATTATTGTGTTAAGTTAATTAATTAATTAATTTAATTTTTACATAAAATTAAATTAATTATGGGACCGATAAATAATTAAATTATTTTGAATTATTTAATTCATTTAAAATAATTAAATAACTCTCATAATTTATTTAATGCAATTTAATTTTATAGAGCATAATTTTACTCACTTATTAGTTTTGAGAACCGACCCATGTATGTCTATATTTAATTATTTATTTTAATCAATTATTTTAACTACGCATGATTTTTGTAATTAATTAATTTATGGTCTATGCATCGTCTTTATTTTTGGTCAAAATGTATAAGGGCCTACCCACCCAATTTTATCTGATGTACATTAAATCCCTAGTCCCCCTCACCTGTGCACGAACATAAAGAAGCAATGTATTTTTTCTATTAATGTTTAGTTTTGAGCATGAAAACATAGATGAACGAGATTAATAGAAATGGATTATTTTTTTTGATATATAAACACAAAAACCCTCAAAGAAATATTAAGTCATCAATGCATTCCATCATTAAAATTTGAACAAAACTAGCTGTTTGGGGTGACGGTCATGCCATAGCTGAGGGTGCCTCTTACTACTAAGGATTTCTTATAAGAGTGGTGGGTCGACTTATCTAAAGTGGTAATGATGATTATCCATAGCTAACTTGATATAATTTTAGAGGCAAGCATTGAGTAAATCAAGTTATGATTTTAGAAGCTGGGACTTCACTCAAAATATCAAGGAACTGCGAGTTAATGCGGTTGGCCAACCAAACGCCCACCTTGAACCCTTTGAGTAGTGGTATAGCCATAGCTTGTAGACTATAAGGGGAGCTTCAAGAATCCTTGACACTATAATACTCAAGAGAAATAATATTCTAATTCTAGTACAGAGGGTTCTTAGAATTCTATAAAATAGTGGGAGACATTTAATATTAAATTAATTAGTAATGTCTAATTAGGTAATCAACATAAAAGTACTCATCTTCTAAAGTTTATTGTTCTAGAAAATGGCATGTAATAACACAAGAAAAACTGTGATAAATATTGGACAAAGTTAAATGTCCAAACTAGCACAAATTTTCAAGTGTAGTAAAAGTGCTTTCTCATAATACTACAATATCATAAATTCAAGGTTTTGGTGTCCCTACCCATTAATCCACCTCAACAAGAGAGGGTGTTAAAACACTTACAAGAGACCCATTAATCGAGCATATGATGGTTATGTCATAATTATATCATCAACGTCTAATGTTTATTGTAGATACAACATCAGATCATGGTTGATAAAAACATGTAGTCATATCTCCAAGATGTTTCTGAGGAGAAAGTGAAGTGAGATATGGATGTAATATTTACACCGGAACATGTGTAAAATGAAAGGAGAATTATGATATTTCAATACATTTCATTCCTACACCCAATTACTTCAGTTTCATTTAAGATTACAAATTAATAGGATAGAGTAGACACTTAATTACCTATTTAGGTAAGGTTCGACAAGTAAATATGAATATTAAAGAAAGCACCATCTTTAGTTATTATGGATAATATATTGGAAGATAAGGAGAAAAGGCCAATAACAAGTCACACCAATGGAACCTTCATAATTTACTTCAAATAATAGTGGCTGGTTATTAAACATGAGGTTATTTGCATCACATATTATGAAATAAATTTATGGAAGTTTAAAACACAATGAGATGAATAGAAAAAGAAAGTACTTGATTCTCATTCAACTATATTCATCAAATAAAAGTATTTTTTCTGACATACTTCTTGGATATTAAATACAATATTTCTTTCAAATATGTGTATTTAAATACCATAACCAAATAAGTATAGAAACATTACAATAAGTAAAGTGTCTTCTCCAAGAAGCTGAGAAAGGGTGATTCCTAAGTCAATAGTGAGAAACACATAACTTTTAATTGCCAAGTGAATGATTCTAGTTGAACAAGATGTTGAGTATAACCAAAAATATTATCTCATGTGGCCTTTGGACATAATGAGATATTATTCCAAGTTCTGGAATGAATGTTGTTTATTGTGTATCATACTCAAAAAATAGTTCAATGATACATTAATCATAGGTAATAACTAATGAATATAAAAATGTAAGACTTATTTACCCAGTTGTGGTAAGATAATTATTTTTCAAGTAAAACAAAAGTGGATTTCAAGAATATACCCAGTATGATATTTTGGATTGGCACAATTAAAAACCTTTGGTATTATCATTGTCTTTAGTTTGGACAATGAAACCTTTATAAATAAAGCTATGCCTCAAGGATTTTGGAATTAATTCAACAAGTGAGAATGAAATATTCCAATGGAAATTTTGTAAAGATACTTTATAGTATTCATTTAAGTGGTTAAGGAATGCAATAGTGAAGTATAAGCATGGTCAGAAGATATGAGTTTCTTTAGATCGGCATACTGAAGAATATCTTGACCAAACATTAATCTATCATGATAATGTAGTGTGGACTAATTCCTAAACACACATTACTTTATTTACATCATTACATTTATGCTAATAAGGATGATCTATGATGAGTGTTACATGTTAACATTGATCAACATAATTTAGCATGGAGAAATTACTAAATGTGCATTTTATACATCAAAGTTATGATGTATGTAGTATCAATGTTACAATCTGTAGTAACTTCCATCATAATTCAAGACGTGATTTTAAAATAACAACAAAATCCCATAACTCATATGCCAACTAAAAATGACAAATGGGTATCATAAAATTGATATTATTATGGAAATCCATTATGTCATAGGATGTGTTTAGATGCAAAGAGTTTTATAGGATATAAACAAACATGCATCAAGTTAAACACAATGTGCATCTAAAGTAATTATCCTACCCATTGTTTAGGATATTACAAAAATCCCTATGATATAAAAGTGGTAGTCAAGTAACAAACTACATTTCTACAAAAAGGGTTCACATATATACTTGATATAGTGAGAGCAAGATTGAATTGGGTTTAGTCAATGCTCGAGATGCACAAATGGTTGGCATAGGAACATGATCAGCAAGTACATGTGGAAGAGGAATGTTCCAGAGACACATACTGTATAGGAAGGTTAAAAAACATGGTGATGGTTTTAAGTTCACTACGACCGATGATACATTATTCATTGTGAATAATAATACCTACAAGTAAGTAGTATATAGAAATTAGCTAAGATTAGAAGGATCACTTAAAATTCAATAATGGATTCCATGCATCAAATTAAAAAGGGGCTAAAATTGAATACTAAGGTGGGTATTCAAGTGAGATAATACATGGATGGTACAACTGAAGTACTAATAAGAACCGATTAGTTATTCTATGTTGGTATGTATAAATCTGTTATAATTTTACTTATCATAGCTAACTTACCTATAAGTAATAAGTATATAGAAATTAGCTAAGATTTAAAATATCAATTAAAATTCAATATTGGATTCCATGTATCAAATTAAGAAGGGGATTATAAATTAAATACTACGGTGGGTATTCATGTGAGATAATAAATGGATGGTACAACTAAAATACTAATAAGGATTGATTGTTTATTCTAATTAGGTATGTCTAAATCCATTATAATTTTACTTATCATAGCTAACTTATAAGATCATTAAATTGGGCATTGGATGTCAAGATCATCTTTTGTGGAAGGTGTCTATATGATTCAACCAGAAAGGGATGATGCCATCATTAGATACCAATAAAGGTTTCAAGTTACTAAAATCCAATTTAGGATTAAATCAAGTGACAACATCTTAGAGAATTAATTTGGAATTAATATTTTCCATGTGTCTACCAAAGGTTAGTGGGAGTTCTATAGTTTTCCAAGATAAATATGTTCGACAACATATGGAAAAAAGATATTTCTATTACAGTTAAGACTAGGATAAAAGTAATTATCCAGTGATTGATTTAAATTAAAAACCTAAGTTCTAGGGAACATGATCTATCAATGTATATATAAGGGTTTCTTGGACCTAGTGAATCGTACATATAATGACATGGTATTGAAAAATACAAGTTAGAACAATTCAAGTTAAGAGTTGTTGCCAATGTCACATGGCATAATCTCTCTGGTTGGCATGTTCGAGACATGGGAGGAGATTAATGTTATAAGCTGAGTTCCATACAATTCAATAATGGATCAATCACATATGACATGATATGTACAAGATATTATATTTCCAACATATACTTTATGGTAGGAAAATATCAATTATATCCAGGAGAACTGCAAGTAAAGCAGTTAGCACTATCTGATTATACTTCAGAAAGTACAAATGATATGTACCTAGTATGTGGAGAAGAAGAATACTAGTTATGATGGGACACAAACTAGTCTTCCTTAGATAAATTTGACCTATTATTATAGTTAGGATAATGTTATGAGTGAGTCAATATCATAAAATCTAGTCTTATTCATATCTACAAATACCAAGTATGTTGCAGCTTATGAGGCAGCTAAGAAGTAGTTAAATGCAATGATTTGTTCCAGTTTTTGGAATAAAACCTACTAAGTAAATTCTTATCATAATTTAAATTATTATATTATTAATAGACAAAATTTCAATCTATGACAGTGGAAAAATTGGATATAATCAGGGATACCATCTCTTGAGAAGTTTTACTCAAGGAGGTGAGGTCACATATAACAGAATTTCCACACAGTGGAAACATGGAAGACCTAGTAGATAAAGCTGTTACTTAGTAGAAACATGATATTTATCATATTAGTATCTAAAAAGTATGGTTATCATGTTGGCTCTAGTGAAATTGGGAGTGTTGAAATAGTGGGTTCCCTAGACCTAACTATGTAGTACTTTTGATTACCATATCATTTATACAATTAGATATACATGAAGTATACTTACCATTAGAGTGTAGATATTTCTATGTCCACTATTTAATGGTAATTTCCATAGATTAATAGTCATATAAAATGGTTATAGCAGTTCCCAGGCTATAATGAGAACCTGAAGATACCAATACATTAATCTTAAACAAAGGTTCTGTGGTCTAGATACATATTACTATCTGGACACAATAGATGTTTGACTATTAGGTGATGGGGGATCATAATATTTGATACTTCTTCTCATGAAGTTTGCACTTGGTGATCTCTAGTAGTGAGGTCATGAGGATAGACCCATCAATAGGAACACCACATGTTTTGGGTGTCATTGATAGTTCCTATCTACGGAAATGTGTATTGGTCTCCTGACTTGAGATCATTACCAGTATGTTCCATTTCATTATGTACTTTAATGCAAGGAAAAAAACATGATAATGAAATCATGGTGAGGTATCTTATGTTGAGTGTTTCATTTGTGGTATGAAATCGGTTGAATGGTCAAGAAAGTATTTGTTGCTTCCAAGTTAAGGAATTTATATATCTCAGGCCTAGTTGACCAGGATGGTGCTACCTTTATAAGTCTTTGGCCAAAGAAGTCTAAAGGTAAATCCATATGGATATATCAACAAATAATAAAGTAAGAAAAGGGAGATGAAACAAGTGTGCATCCTTCTTTATGAGATATTTAAAGACAAAGAGATTATAATACATAGTACATGTTCGTAGGTTGGTTGTCATTGCTATGAAAATCCTTATCTCTTTAGGGGCCTTTATGGGTTTCTAGACTCTACTCTTGGTCTATGGATTTTATTCACTTTTATCGAGATAAGGGCCCCGAGGGTCACACATAATACCTTATTCAAGAATCTACCCTATGTAGTTGAATAGGTATATTGGACGTGGTGGGACCCACCAAGGGGCCCAAGTGTTGTCCAAGGTTTCGATCACCAAAAAAATAAATAAATTCATTATTATTCAAGTTATGAATAATCAAGGTTGAATTTATTTAAAGTATTTACATGTTAGGTAAATACGAGAAAATATTATTCGAATGAATATTATTTTAATATTCAAGGTTTGTTTAATATTAAGAGGGAATGGTGAGTCGAGTTAAATGTCTTGGGTTTATCACATAATCTATATTTTATATATATTATAGGTATGTGATAAAATAATAAATAATATTTATGTAGTTTAGTTTGTCATAATTATTTATTTAGTGGATATTTAATAAACAAGGGATGGGGAACCCTACTGGGTATTAGAAACTCCACTATAAATAGAGAGAGGCTCTCTCCCAATGTACTATTCATTCATTTAGAATGAGAGCCTATATCTCCTCCCACTTTCTAGAGATATATTCTCTCTCTAAGTGTTGATCCAAGTTCTAACTTCATGCATCAAAGGTATATGATCATGATGATCATCATGATGTTGAAGATATTGTCAGATTGCCCTGCTAACACCCAAAATTCGATGATCAGTGCTACCATGGTTTTTTGAAGAACATGTGGATGATCAAGAGGGATCCTACTATGGATCCTTCAAGCAATGATCACTGATGATGAGTTTCTATAAATCTTTCCTTCAGATCTATAAAGGTACATTTATGGTTTTAATTTTCGTGTTCCTTTTAATTTACGTGAGATGATCGGACCGAACTAGAGCTCAGATCATCAGCAACAACAAGTTTCGTCATCCCGTCGATGAATTTTTTTAAAATCCTTGGATCAACGACTTCCATTTTGGGCCCCAATACCTTCATTTAAATAGTGCTAATTTATGAATTGTATCAGATATTCTATTCCACTTAGAGGGTAAAATTTTGAGAAATTTTAAATATTAATCTGATTATTTAATTGATTCTCCCAAGGCAGTAATATTATTGCCAACTTTTTTCAATCGTCCATTAATCCGAGTGATGTTCTCATATTAATGCATCCTAAATGTATCATATTTCAAATTTTTAGTATTGTACCCTAGTTTTCTGACATTATCATTTCTTTCATAAGAAATAGATTTGTCTTCCACATCTTATATGCAGTATCACATTGAGAGACTTGATTAAATTCATCGATTCCTAATCCAAAGACAATAACATTCATTTATCTAGATTTAAGATCATATTCTTTCTCTTGATTATCATTCCATTTTTTCAGAACATCTTCAATAATTTCATAAGTCTTGTCTACCTTCAAATAAACTCTTATTTGAAGATTTTTTAAATAAATAATCATACATTCTTTACAACATCTATAATTATCACCATTAAAAAAGGTTTATAGATCATAAACATACCTTATCTAAGATCATCTATTGAGAATTATCTTGATTTGAATCTTTAACTCTAACTCTTTAGAGTCAAAATAAATATAACTACTTGATTTAAAACTTCTGATATCAATTGATGGTATCATATAGAAATAATAGAATCTTAAAGGGTTTTAAAAAATATCCAATTAATCCCACTATATGATACCAATTTTTAGGTTAGAATGGTAAATATTAAGACATAAAGGGGGGGAGGGGGTGAATTTTGTTCTTTTAAAAACTTGATATAACTTAAAATTACCTCTTGAGATTAAAGTAATTATTTCCTTCTCTCTTAAATATGAGTAAAAATGGTAAATAAATAAATTAAATAACAGAATGATGTATAATAGTCCATGAAAAAATATATCCCTTAGTCCACTCCACCAACACTATATTTATGAGATTGGTGAATTTCACTAGAAAATACCTTTTCCAGAAACCTCTACAACTGAGTGCAGATAGTTGACAACTTACGATAAAGACTTTTATAGGGCCTTCTAGTTCTTTTATGGGGAATAAAAATATCCATATTTTAGTATAGAAAATGACACTCCACTAATGAATGAGTACGAGCAGTCAATAATATAAATAGATAATAGATTAGGATGTAGATGTTGAAATAGCTTCGGTACAAAGTTCTAGCAGAAACTGTCATTTGTATATGATCTTCAATGAAACTCAGCAGGAAAAAAATATTCTTTAATGTAAAACATGATTTATTTTGAAATAAGAAGATAAAACACCAAGTAGATGATCAAATGTGTATTTCTACAAAGTTTATCTCTAATAAGTACCTTTTATAACTACAACAAAAGATAAACAAAGATATACAACAGTGAGAAAAACAGTTGATCAAACATACAAGGATCAAAACATTTATGTCTCCAAAGTGTAGTTTTAAAAGAAACAACACATTCTTATTTTCTAATGAAAATAATTTTATTCACAATAATAACATATGTATCTTTATATTATGAAAATATTAGTATTTATCATGATGGTTGAATTTATTCAGGTCAAACAGTTTCAAAAACATCGCATGATAAATCATGAATATTTGAATTCAAAAAAAATTAAAAGAAGGTTATAACTTCACTTAGAAATTATAATGATTTAATATGTTTAATAAAAGACATTGAATTGAAATTTAAACAAATTTAAAGAGATATTTAATTCTATTGAGACTATTGCAGAAAATGAGGAAATAATCCATAATTCAAAACTCCATATTTGACCAAGTCAAATGTAGGATTTTTATGCATAGAAATAAACTCCAAAAGTACAGACAACAATCTATGATTGATTATAAAATTAGGGATGATGAACAATATATTTATTATTCAAACATAGGTTTGATTTAAAAATTAGGTATTCTAATCCATATTTTTAGTCCAAACATAGGGTACAAAAACCATAAATTCTTCTAAAAATGTAGGGTATGAACAATGTTTCTAGACTACTTATAAAACATGTCCAAAATACTTATTCTTTAAGAAATCAAATAAACTCCTATGGGTTAAATATTTAATATTGTTCCATAATAAAAATAATTATTCTAGTAATTATTAACTTTAAATTCACTTAAATTATATTCATTAGAAACATAAATATTGGTGTTTGTGAGAATCAAAATCAAAAATAAATTAATGAAATTGTTAAATCAACACATTCACAACATGTAGAACTTATAAAACTTGAAAATGACATACTCAAGTAGTCCTCATGGATCTCCCACAATTATGTATTATAGTAGAATCATAAATTGAGTTGGTTCATATCTCTTAAACCCAAACTCTTGAATTCTACATATGAAATAATGTTCACACTTGCTTCTAAATCACAAAGCACACCATCAAACACATTAGATCTAATGTCAATGGGAATATAATAACTGCATGATTCACCTTATTTATTTAGTATGCTCTATGAAACCATAGCTGAGAACTCCCCTGTTAATGGGATGGTTCCCAATTCCTCCAACTTCCTTTTATTCTTCACAAAATCTTTCATAAACTTGTAATAGGAGGAATGTTCATAATTTCCTTAGTAAAAATAATGTTTATGTGAAGTTTATTGAATATATTTAGAAACTTTTCTCTCTTATCATAGAACTTTTCTTTCCTTAATATCTATATAAAGGGTGGTGGTGGTTGATAAGGTAGTGGTGCTTCTTCTCAAACATATCTTTCATCTTCCTTTGCTTTCTCCTTGTACTCTTACACTGGTTTTCTCACTTCCATTGGTTTTCTAAAATCTACTACTTGTTTTCTAGAACATTTTTATACTTGTTTTGCAAAATTTTTAGTAACTTATAGTGTGGTTTTTCTAATCCTAAGTGTGATGGATTTAAGTTCACCAAGTTCCAAAACTTCTGTGTACCCTGATATGACTCCCTTTGGTGTTTTCATCAATCATTTAATAATCTTCCCAACTTGGATCTCCAAGTTTCTCATGGAATCTCGTTGGTTATGTGAGTCATCTTATAACTATTAGATGGATGTACCTTGATTATTTGAGTTTTCTATCAATTCCTTAAGTGAAACTCCTATTGTGGTTATAAAAATCATTAATGTCTCCTCTAGTGAGTGAAATTGGATTATGAGTGTGGGGCCTTAGTATTGGGGATGAAATCCTTACTGTTTAAGATAGAAAACTTGTCCTTATGCTTTATTTCCTTATACATGTCCTTGGTTATGTTTTGGTTTTTGTGGTTTCCTTCATCAATACACATAATTTTGTATATTATAATCAATGTAATTTACATCTTCACAATTCACACCTTATGGTTTTTTCTTATCCATAATTATGTCAAGTTTATGTGACATTTCATTCATTTGGATGGCTACCCAACTTTTATCCACCATGTGCACACCTAGAACCACCTTTTTGTGGTCTAATTTCCCTTGAAAACTATAACTAGACATTTTTACAACAATTCATAACTTTATTCTAGTGATTTCCTCATAAGATAACCTCTTGCAGTTGCATAAAAAATTTCCTATTACCTTATGATAAACCTTTATAAAATGTCTAAATTAGTGACTAAATTTTGATTCAATGATAATGAAATATTCTTATTTTACTTTTAAACCATTCCCATGAACTATACAATTATTCTTTAGTGAATTGTTCAAAGTTCCGAATACTCACATGCAGATACATGGATTTAGATTATAGAAAAACCTCATCAATAATTTAATTACAAAAATAATCCCAAGTTGTTATTGAATGTAGAGGTAGGTGCTGAATCCATTCATGTGTCTTTTATTTTAATGAAAACCTAAATAAACAGAGCCACACGACATCACTTGTCATGTTGTTGAATTGAAATGTATCAAATAACTCCAAAAAACTCCCAATATGAGCATTGGGGTGTTCATGTTATAACCCAAGGAATTGTAATGAATGTGTGATCATTTAAATGATCACTGACTTTATCTCAAAGTGTTGAGCATCCATGGGGGTACCATAATTCTAGAATTATCCCACACATTTGAGGGTTTTCCATAGTCAAAAAGCACTTAATCCTCTAGTTTCCTCTTTAAAATCCTTGTACTACTCCTAATAAAACTTATTATACTTCTCCCTAGCCTACTCTACGAATCCTTCCTTAGATTTCTTATCTTTCACATTTTAATAAATCTCTGCCAACCATGCTATTATCCTCATGGTGAATAATCTGTTTTTTTATTCTTATCATCTACTTGATCTCAGGATCAAAAGGTGGGTCTCCTTCCTTATGTTTTCCTCTTGTGGAGTAATTGTGAGCTGAATTCAGTCTTGAAAATACAACACAAGTAGAGAAAGTGCAAAAAGTTGGAAAAGAGAAAAAACTAAATGGGAAATTTCTAAAAACATTAATCATTACTAACTACTACTCCTCAGCAACGATGCTAGTTTTAACATTACCATGAACATAATTGCTTTTCTTAGGTATTTTAATGAACGATATTTATAAAATCTCTCCAATCACTAACTAAATTAAAATTTATTACAAAGGAAGATCGAGTTTGGTCAACTGAGAATGATATAGAAATAACTTAAAATTGTTTTGGAAATCTGAAAGATCGAGTATTGATTGGGGATGTGATTTGATGAGAAGGGTGTGTCACGAATACACAAGTTATGGTTTGTGAACTAGTTATGGATAAATGATATATTTTTTAATTTAATGATGTTGGAACCTACTTCTAGTGATCCTCCTCTTAGAGTGCTCAAACTCTAAATTTTAAACCTCCTCTTCCCATCTCAGATCTTAGGTTAGTTCATAAATGGGTTTTTGGAACCATATTTAAATACAGTTACCCCATACCCATGCATTGGTTGTACAATGGGTAAGGGTCACTGGACAAAGCATTATTTTAAATGGACAAAACCTTTTCTTTCAGCATTAGTTGTGCTTGAAAGATAAGGGTAATATAATAATCATGAATTAAATGATGCAAAAAAATCCATAAAAATTCAATTACAAAAAATTCCCTACATTAAGTGAAATAACTTTGAATTACATAGATCGAAACATGAAATGTTTACCCCCTTATACTAGTCATGAGGGGATATGAAAATAATATTGAATTTATACTATAGCAGAAGCAATCTCCAGTAATCACCAGTCATCCAAATCTAGTTAAAATCTCTAAAAATAGAACCCCCTAGAGGCACAACAACCTCCTCTCTCTTATTATTCTCATCATAATTATTTCTCTCTCATCATTCGAAATTCAAATTAAAATATCCCAGATGTATTATTAAATCTTCATGACTGGGTCTTTTCTTATCTTTTCAAGAGTTAACTTTGAATTTGGCTGAGTATTACTTGAATTAGGGAGTATTTAAACTCCCTATTTGTTGGATGAGACTTCCATGCATGATCCTACTTAAAAAATCCCCACCTGTCTTCTAGTAGCTTATGAAATACTTGAAATGTTTGGGTATTTGAATATGCTAGTAACCAACCGCCACAATGTAACATGATTGGCCATGATTCCAGTACGTTCATGGCCTGCATGGCCATGGGGCATCCCAACTATCCATGAGTGAAACTCATTTTCTAATTTTTTTCCTTCGGTGTGCATAACTATGATATGGTTTTATTCTCCATGGAATAACTCAAATGTGGCTATACCATTTGAAAACCCTCCATGTCACGGTGGACATGCTACACTATATCTCTCTTAATGTATTTTTTTTTATCAAGGATGGTTGTGGTGAAAGGTTATTCATCAACTCTACAACCCCTTCTCATTCTTCTCGATCCAAGTTAGACAAAATGAAACTTTTATCACCATGAAACAACCTTCTATTTTAAAAAAATCACCAGTTCTTTCATTTGAGTCATTTCCACATTGTAGTTTAGTGCCTACACTACATTATTATTTGGTTTGGTCTCTTTTTGTTCCACTACGCCACATAGCCTTGGGCTTCAACATAATAGTCTCAAAAATATAGTGGCAACCTGAGCTTCCTCCTCTGACTATGAATAGATCTTTTTTGTCTGTTGAGTCTCCACAGTAGTCATAAAATGCTCTAGAAGTGATATATGTACATTTAATGCCTTGATAAAGGACTTAAGCTCAAAACCAATCTATCTTGATGGCTACCATGGTGGTTCTCCGATGATGGTATAGTGGTTTGGCAATTTTGAGGGTGGCCGAGGTGAGCAAGGGTCTGTCTGAGGCAGGTGACACATGAGTGGGGCTGGGAAGACACTATTTTTGTAAAAAGGAATAGTAACCCATGTTAAATCCCACATCAAAAAATCATTTATAAGGGATCCTCTATAAATATTAATGCATCGCTTCAACATTGTGTAAAGTCATATGGGTGTTGGAGGATGCCCTCTACCACTGTGGATCGCACCATCCCAGTGAGTCTATTCTCTCATCACCTAATTATGCAATCTCCTCCCACACTACGATGTGCTTCTATATTCCCACCCCTATGTTGGCACATTCATGGCCTGTACTCTTCATCCCCTAACTGTGGCCAAGCTCTCCCTTTGGGGTAGCTATACCGTCAGGTTCTTCATGAAAATATGTATTTTAATTCTTTTAATTTATTTTTCTCAAAATCTTATCTTAAATTAAAATTACCCACAACTGAATATCATTAATCAAAACATGGGTGTTCAAAAATAAAAACAATGACATTAAACATTTATTTTTTGAAATTTATGCACAAAATATAAACTCATCAAAGGATAAAATTTAATGTCGCATGTTGAGGAAGTTGTTTTTTTAGTTTAGAGTCATACATCTCAGACTATGGATTCTTCTAGTTTAAGTTCATGGTGCTTAGAATAAAGGGGTAGTTGTTATTTTAAGTCCATATAGCTCTTAACATGGTTGCAAATAATTTAAGGTTGTAATTCTTGGACCCGTATTGCTACTGTTTAAGGTTTCTTAGCTTTGAACAAAGGTTCATGTGAAGTATTGCTTAAAAAAATTTGAATTGGTGGGAGGTGTGATACACCCTCCATCCATGGTTATTAAAGATCATTGTTCATTGGAATAGACTTTATGGACAATATAAGTTCCTTAGCATTTGGGCTCTAACTTTGGTGTCTTTTTTCCAGGTATCATCAGTGTTATGAGATCTAGTACCATGTCACCCTGAAGGAAGGAGTGGATGAATAAACTTTTGTTGAACTCTCTCACTACCATGTTTTGGTGCCTCTCTAAGTTGTGTAATTCTCGAAGCCTATTTTATTGAATAAATTATGACTCATATAGACAAATTTCTTCCATTATGTCCAACATATGCAAGTCATAAACAAGCATTTAAAGTAATGGAAAATATACCCAATAGGTAAAAATACTTTTGTTCCATACACTAGGGAGTATGGGATCACCTAGGCAGAATTTTGAGTTGTCATCTGATAGGCCCAAAGGGTATTAGGGAGTTTTTTGGGCTAAATCTTTTTGTTATGGACCACCATTTATGTAGGATGTTAGAGAGGGTCTTTTTGAATGCCTCAATTTGACCATTTTCCTATGCATGGTAGAGGGAAGTATGGTTAGACCATATATTGTACTTGGCATATAGTTTCTTCAGCTTGACAACCCAAAAGTTAGTGCCATTGTATGTGAGAATAGTGTAAAGAACCCCAAAAATGATGAATTACGTGGGAGATCAAAAAATGAATCATAGAACAGGGTTTGAATTCTTTGAGGGGTATTGAATATACTAATTTGGAAAATAAGTCTATTACTGTCAAAATGAATCGACACTATTGAGCTGTAGCTAGTGGGTAGGGACCCACAATGTTAAGTCCCCATACTGAAAAGGGATTGGAATATTTTTTTTAGTATGGAGAAGCTTCAGTGGTTGATGCACCAAGTTAGTGTGGATCTGACATTCATGAAACCTCTTGGAGAACTCAATGTAGTCATGAACCATGGTGGACCAGAAGTAACCCAACCAATGAAGTTGGTGGGAGAGCTTTAATACTTATTGACAGGCGCCACAAGATCTATCATGAACCTACTGAATAACCTAATGTATCTCTTTTTTATCTACAAAAGATAATTATATCAAAACCACACCCATATAGGGTTTGGTCAAGGTTGGGGCCATTATGGAGGTTAAAATGGGTTGCACTCCAGTTAATTCTCTCACATTCAGCTCAACTTGGTGGGAGAATTCCATTTAGGTGATACTCTACAAAGGGTTTCATCCAATTAGGAGTTTCCTTTATAATAAGGGAATTTGAGGGCCCTAGAATATATGTACTGGAAGCAAACTGGTATACCTACTGATTTTTATCATCTTCAGAAGTGGTGGAGGTGATGACCCTCCAATATGCCATATTAATGACAAGGTCATATTGATTAGGCTCCATAAGGGACGTGAATAAATTTTCTTGAGAATTGGATCAATCGTGATCTGACTGTAGTAAAGGTACTAGGCATGTAGAAGAAGTCCCAAAATGTGGGATTTTAATTTTTTTACTGATGACTGGCTTGAACTTGTCGACGTCGATGAATCGCTTCCTGATTAGTTCCTTAGGATCATGTGTGAAAGAGATTAAGAAAAATATTAAAATCATAAAATTCATGGTTTAGATCCAAATCCATTCATGATGTCTACACATTATTGGCAATCACTACTTGAAGAATACGAATACAAATTCATCTAGATCGTCAAAATATTCTCTAAGAAATCGTAGGAGTGGCGATCGTTGAATTCTGGGTGCTAGCATGGAGATCCGACAACTCCTTCGATGCTCCAACGATCACCGCATCTCCTTGCTTGCGATGCCTGAGAGAGATCTTGATTCAAGCTCCTTGATCCAAATACTCTCTCTCTAGAACATGGAATAGAGAAAAAGAGAGAGAAATCCCATAAATAGTCCTTATCATGTGACTCTCTTATTCTATTTATATAGTTATATAAAATTATTCAGTATTTCCTCCTCGTTCCCTGAATAATTAACATTATATAAAAATGATATTATAGATACTATTATGAGCTATAAATATCATTTATTATTATTATTACTTACCTGTAATATAATAAATATATTACATGATAATAATAGATCCATTAACTCAGCTCTCACTTCCCACAAATATTAAATAAACTATAACTATTTTAATCTAATATCAGTTCAATTAATATTTTCATGTATTTAATTTAAAAATTGTAAATAAATTTAATAAATAAATTCAATTCCAATTATTATTAACTTGAATAATATGAATTTATTTATGACATTGGTGATCGTATCTCCTTGGACAAAACTCAGACCCCAGTGTTGGGGCCCACCATGTCCAAAACTCATATTCAAACAAATAAGGTAGATTCTTAAATACGCTATTGTGTGTGACCCTCTAGGACCTTATCTTGATAGAAATGAAAACTATTCACAGGCCAAGAGTAGGATCTAGAAACCCATCATGGCCCCTAAAGAGATAAGGATTGTCACAACAGCGACAACCAACCTACGAACACACATTGTGTAATATAATCTCTTTGTATTTAATATCTAATAAAGAAGGATGGACAACCATATCATGTACCTTTTCTTAATTTATTATTTGTTGATCTAAATAAAAAGATTTACCTTAGATTATGCTGGCCATGGATTTATCAAGGTACTACCATCCTGATCAACATGGCCCAAGATATATAACTTCCTTAACCTGGAAGTGACAAATCCTTTCTTGACCATTCAACCAATGTCATGCCACCAATGATGAACCAAACACAAACTACCTCACCCTAATTTCATCATTAGTATTTTCACCTTTCATAAAAGTATGTGATCAAATGGAACACATTGGCAATGATCTCAAGTTAGGATACCATTACACATGACTATAGATAGAAACATACAATGACACCCAAAAAATGTGGTGTTCCTATTGGTGGGTCTCTCTTCATGATATTTCTATTAGATATCACCAAGTGTGAACCTCATGAGAAGAAGTATCAATGCCTATGATCCCCGAACACCTGATAGTCAAACATCTACTGTGTCTAGTCAGTAAGATGTATATAAACCATAAGACCTTTGTTTAAGATTAATGGAATCATATCTTGAGGTTCTCATTATAGAATGAGATCTTATATAACCTTTTTATATGAAAATTAATCTATGGAAGTTACCATTAAATATTGGAAGCATAAATATATACAATATAATGGTATGAATACATCATGTATAACTAACTGTATACACGATATGGTAATCAAAATCACAGTATAGTTGGGTCTAGGGAACCCACTATTTCAACACTCCCACTTGAAATAGAGTCAAATTGATAACTAAATTTGTTAGCTCTCATAAGATTAAGATCATGTTTCTATTAAGTCATTGATTTAGCTTCCGGGTCCACCACGATTCCACCGCGTGGCTATACTGTTATATGCGACCTCACATCCTTGAGTAAAACATCTCAAGAGATGGTATCCCCGAGTATATCCTTTTTGTTTGCTGTCATAACTTGAAATCTTGGCCAGTAAGAATATCAAAATTTTCATTATGATAAAAAATTTCTTACTAGTTGTGATTCCAAGAACTGGAATAAATCATTGCATTCAAATGATTCTTAGCTGCCTCAAAAGCTACATCATACTCAGTCTTTGTAAGTATGGATACCACTGTCTTATATGAGAATTTCTTGCTAATCACCTTATCCTAAATACGATACTAGATCACATGGATCTAAGGAAGACTAGTTTATGTCCCCCTCCAAACTAGTATCCTTTCTTCTCCACCTACTAGGTACATATATTTTGTACTTTCCAAAGTATAATTAGATAGTTCTGACTGCTTCACTTGTAGTGCTCCTGAAAATAACTAATATTTTCCTACTATAAAGTATATCCTAGAAATATCAGTTTTTTTACATATCATGGAACATGTGATTTACCCATTACATAAGAATATGGATTTCAACTAACCACATTTATCTCCTCCCATGTCCCAGACATGTCAACCTAGAGAGATTATGCCATGTGACACTGGAAATAGTTCTTCTCTTGAATTATTATATCTTGCATTTTCAATACAGTGTCACTATATATACGATTGACTAAGTCCAAGAAACCTTTAGATTCACATTAATGGATCACATTCCCTTGAAATAAGGTTTCTTCTTTATGTCAATCACTAGATAATTAATTTCATCCTGATCTTAACTAACTATAAGACCAATATCTGTTTTCCATATTTTTCCAAACATATTACTTGGAAAACCTTGGTGCTCCCACTAATCTTTAGTAGACACTTGGAAAACATTTATTTCAAATGTATATTCTATGATCCCATTTTTTACTTCAATCCTAAACTAGATATCAGTAACTTTGAATCATTATTATCATTCTGTGACATGACCATACCTTTTTGGTTTCATTATATAGACACCTTCCATGGTTAGTGGTCATGAAATCTAATTATAAAAATAATATGATCATAGAAAGTAGCTATGACAAGTAAAATTTTAATAGATTTAGGCATAATGACCCAGTATTAACAATCGATCATTATTGGTACAACACTTGTACCATACATGTATCAACTCACTTGAATACCCACCATAGTATTCAAAATAATAAGCCTCATTTCAATTTGATACATGGAATCCATTATTGAATTTTAACTGGTCTTGTAAATCTCAGTTAATTTCCATACACTACTTACTTATAAGAAATATTATTTTTAATGAATAATAGATCACAAACCATGGTGAATACAAAAACCATCACTGTGGTTTTATCCTTCCTATGCAGTATGTGTCTCTAGAACATACTTTGTTCCACATGTTCTTGTGGAACTAGTTCTTATTCCAATTACTTGTATATCTCTAGAATTGGCTAAAACCAAGTCAAGTTGCCTCCCACTATCTCTAAAGATATGTTCACCCTTATAGAAATGTATTCAATAAATATAATACTACTTTTATATGTTAGGTATTTATATAATATCCCAAGCAACCGTTATGACAATTACAATAGATGCAAAATGTTTTTATACTTGATGCAAGTTTGTTTATATACTAACAAACTCTTTTCATCTAAACACATGTTTTTTATGAAATAATGTATTTTAATCATATTATAACTCATATGATATATATAATTCATATTAGTTGGCATATGATTATGGAATATTTCTGTTATTTTAAAAGCACATCATAAAATATAATGGAAGTTTCTACAAGTTACAACATTGATATTACTTACATCATAACTATGATATATAAAATGTGTGTTTAGGAATTACTCCATGCTATATTTTATTAATCAATTTTGACATGTAAGACATCATCATTTATCCTCATCGTTAACACTAATTTCATGATTTAGTTAAGGTAACATGTGTTTAGTAATTAATCCATGCAATATTATCATGATCAACGAATTCTTGGTCAAGATATTTTTTGGCATGCCTACCCGAAGCAAATCATATATTATGACCATGAATATACATCATTTTACCATTATTTAATGACTCAAAGGAAACTAATGAAGTATATTTACCATTACATTAACCTTTATAATAGTTCACACTCACTTGTTGAACTAATTCCAATAAACCTGTGGATCACATTTATTTTTAAAGGTTCCTTTTCCCAAAACTAAGTATATATGTTGATAATAACAAAGGCATTTAGCTGCACCGATCCTAAATACCAAACCAGGAATATCCATGAAATATACTTTATGTTTTTCTTGACATAAATTTATCTTGACACAACTGGGTAAATTAAGTATTATATCTTATATTCATCAAGATATTACCTATGATTCATGTACCACTGAACAATTACCTAAGTATTCCTCATCACAAACAACATTCATTCCGAAACCAAAAATAATGTCTCGTTGTGTCCAAAGGACACATGAGATAATTTTTTTGGTTATACTCAATGAAAGTTCAACTTGAATCATTAAATGGGAAATTTAAAGACATGTACTTCCCACCACTGACATAGGAATCACCCTTTCTCAACTACTTGGAGAATACACCCGGATTCTAATAATGTTTCTATACTCACTTGGTTACTATATTTCAATAAAAATATGTGATAGGAATATAATATGAAATACCTAAGAAGTAAAACTAAAACATTACATTTTACTTTGATGAGTAAACATGAAGAAGTGATAAATTGATTATTTAATTCAGTTAATTTCATTTAAACTTATTTTTTTATTTTATGATATGAAAAGAAAAAACCTCTGTTAATACCTATTTAATTGAAAGAAATTACAAATATGCTTTTGGAATTACTTACCATTTGTCTTTTTGACCTTCCTTTTAATTTTTTCACCATAAGAATTAAATATTAATCTTTCCTTTATATTCTTATTTACTTTCAGATCCTTACCTAAATAGGTAATGAAGAGTTTACTCTATACTATTCATTTTGTAACCTAAAATAAAACTTGAGTAAATATGTAATAGAACGAACCTATCTAGTCCATTACTTTGATCAAATTTTTTGTTTGAGGTGTTCTGGGATGTCAAGGTGACTTATCCCCAACACTTAGCCAAAATTCCAAACTATTTCATGAAACTGTGTCACTTTTTCTTTTCCAAAATTCCAAACAGTTTCATGAAATGATGTCACTTTTCCTTTTCCAAAATTCCAAACTATTTCATGAAATAGTGTTACTTTTCCTTTTCCAAAATTCCAAACTATTTCATGAAATGGTGTCACTTTTAATTTTCCAAAATTCCAAACTGTTTGATGAAACACTGTCGCTTTTCCTTTACCAAAATTCCAAACTATTTCATGAAACGGTGTCACTTTTCCTTTTCCAAAATTCCAAACTGTTTCATGGAATGGTGTCACTTTTCCTTTGCCAAAATTCCAAACCATTTCACATAAATGGTGTCATAGAAATAGTGTCACAAAAACGGTGTCATAGAAACAGTGTCACAGAAAAGGTGTCATAGAAACAATGTCACAGAAATGGTTTTATAGAAATGGTGTCACAGAAACAATGTCACAGAAATGGTGTCACATAAATGGTGTCACATAAATGGTGTCACAAAAATGATCATAGAAACTGTTTCATAGATTTGATTTCACAGAAACAGTTTCATAGTTATTGTCTCACAGTTACTATCTCATAGTTACTATTTCATATTTCCATTTCCAAATTTCCAGTTTTTTCCAGATTCTCCAATTTAATGTTTTCTTTGATGAAAAACGTATTAAAATCCTTGTTTTAAGGGATTTAATGATGATTCAAAGCCCATAAATCCTATATTAATTTTTCTAAGGATAGGGATGCCTTTACTTGGTCAAACCATGTGGTTTAATGCGATGCTCTTTTAATGGAAAATCCAGCGTATCTTAAACCGCTACTCCATTAAATCTTCTAAAGGGATGATATATCTTCCTCCCTTGTTCTTCCTTCTTGTTCTCTGGTTAGAGATGCTCGAAACTTTCCTTCCTTTCCATAGGATTAGTGCGATAAAAATTTCCTCTTTGGATTAGTTCCCCTTGAAGTTCTTCTTGCTTCATGTGCACCCGCTGTTTTGGTTCAACCAAGCAGTATCAATCAATTTTTGATATAAGGTATGATCTATCGTCGTTCTTTTGGGTTCATCTCCTTATTTTTATCCTTGCCCTATTATGGAATGCTATCTCTATTTTCCTAATGGAATTTTCTTGGGCGTTGGATGGTGTGGTGGTGTCTCTGCATCCTCGAGTGGATGTAGTACTCTAAGGGAGGTGATCGTGATCTGTTTTGTTAGTCTATTCAAAGAGAATAAGAAACCTTTTGTGGCAGGGGATTCATTTCTTCTCTATTCTTCTATGTGAAACTTTAGAGTTAGCATGTTTTATCCCACATGATAATAATGTAATTGAAATAATAAATATTTGAACCAAATAAATAAATTGGCATCGATCATATGTTATTTACTATTGTTTTTCTAGATAGTGTGATATCTATGCTTTTCTTATTAGCATGTCATTCTTGATGGAAATTGGTAAAGAACGTAAAATAGGATTAATTGTAAATTAATTGTCAAAAATAAAGAGGCATGAAAATGAATCTGGTTCTTCTTGTTGTAATTTTATGTTAATCAAATTGATGTTGTAAGCATGTTTAATTGATTTATGATAGCTATGATAGCTTTCTATTTAGGTTACCAATAGTTGGAACCTACAAATAAATCAGTTATTTCCTGATGGATTAAATAACTGTATGCTTGATAAAAAGATAATTCCTCGTAGGGTTCTGAGTTACCCTCTTTCTTATAAAGGACAAGAGCCTAATGATTGGAGCCGTGAGAGCTTGTTGCATGTGAAGGTAGAATGCCTTGTTAAGGGCCGTGAGCCCAGTTTCTTTGTTATTTCCTACTAATTATGATGTGTTGTGAGTCTGGATGGCTATTGTAATATGTGGGGGCAGGGAGGCCCATTGGTTGTAGCAGCAGTTGATGCCTAGAGTGGTGAGATGCCTCAGTTTATGCATGTGGGTGTCAAAGAGGACGCTGAAGATGATGAAATGAGTTAGATGTAAATGTTGGATGATTGCTAAATCTGGTTGATTGTTATCTTCTTTAATTTCTCCACTGCTTAAGGCATCTAGTTTTCTTACCCTCCTTCCAAAAGGGGCGAAGACGCGCGGGGTATGCCACATGCTTTCCGTGTTTAGCTTCTCGAGTGAGGATTGGTCTATACTCTTACTATTGGTGGAAAAGACTTGATATGTAGTTCATCTACTCACCATGTTGAGCCCCCTTATGTTTAGTAGCTTAGAATGGTTTTCTAGAATTCCTAGGAATATGGGAAAGTAATAATGATGTTAATAAATGATTGAATAAATGACGTTAACCCATGGGGTTGGAGATTGTTGGGATGTAATGATGAGGTTGCAATTTAAAGGAACAATAGACTTTGGGCATGATGATAATGAAATATAATGTGAATTTTTGTTAATGGTTAATTAATGTTAAAGAATTAATTAACGTAAAGTGAAACTAATAAAAATGGATAAATTAATCTAATGAAGCTCTTTAAATGGTTGCGTGATTATAGGATACTTAGTTTTAGAAGTGGTATCCAGGAGTCTGAGAGACATTAGCTACAGTTGAGTTTGAGACTAGGTTTTTTCAATATTAAGGTTGTGAGCTATAGTATATTCTGTAATTTTTTCATTTCTATACACTACTCCACCCCTTCAGTTAGGGAAACTGACACCCTGAGGATTCTGAGCCCCGAGGGGGGGGGGGTGTTTCCCCCAACATTTCGGTAGGAGGATGGATGGATGAATACCCCCTTTGGCCCCAATCACTTCTCTTGGTAGTTACTTGTGTTGGTAGGCACAACATTTAGTTTTCCCCATATATGTGTGTAAGGTTTTTGGTTATTCACAGACATATATTCTGGATATAGTTTCCTATGGACTACTATAGCTGTAATGTGTATAGGTTGTGATGGCTTGAGGATCCTTACTCAGTGTATGGGCTTTAATGGATTGAGGTATAATGTACGACATATGATACACATTATGTGAGCTGTGGTGGCTCCTGGAAACTACCTGGTTACTTTGGTTGTGTGGACGTGGTGGTTGTACTGCACAAGGTGCATGTTGTGGTTCTTTGCCGAGGTGTCTACGGACAAGCCTTTTTGGAGAGATATTCTTAGGATGTATGACGTTGGGGAAAAGTAGCAAACTAGTGGGGAAGTGGTAGTGGGGTACCCTTGATATTCTTTATTATATTATATAATATTTTATGTGATACTTGGTGAGAGTATCAACGATGAGGTTGGGAACATAGTATACCTATTTAGGTGACGAGTTAGTTTAAATTTTTGTTCACTATGCTTTTGCATGCTTTATTTAATTTTTCATGAGAGGATCTAGGGAGGATCCTACTAAGTATACTGTCATACTCACCCTATGTATATATAAACTATTTTCAGGTTACTTAGAGCAGGTTGGAGATCAGGCTGGTTACTACTAGCTTGGGGTTGCAGGAGCTGTTCGGGCTTCATGGTCGCTGCTGTTTTTAATTTCCTTTGGTACTTGCAGTTTTCCCTTCCAGTTTTAGTAGTTTTACATGACATTACATATATGTACTTCTGATTTATTTTATATTGCAGTCTGAGTTGGAGTTGGTTGGTGTCTGTCTTATCTCTCTCTTTCACATGTGTTCTATTAGAGGGTAATGCCTCCTATTTTTGTGTTTACTATATCCTTGGTGCTAGTCTCCAACACGGGACCTACTGGGGGTGGGACTCGAGGGTCACTATCTCCCTTCTCACATTGCTAGCCCAAGAGGGGGTGCACCTTGTGGGGAGGGGGTCGTGAAAAATAGGTGATAATGATACGAGAAATAGATCCATTGAAAGATCATAATCCATATTTCAATTTACACATGCTGGTGTAATCATCACCTTCTTTATATCTTGCTTCACTTTCTCCTTGAAAACATCTCAAAGATGAGTGTACATGTTATATCATACATGTCCTGATGTAGAGAATGCAACTAGTATATGGAATTGATGATAGAATAATGACATAACCATCATATTCTATATACATGAATGTCTTGTAAGCAATTTATCACCCTCACTTCTTGAGGTGACTTAACAGGTGTTGGGGACACTGGCACCTTTAGTTTCCTATATCATAGTACTATGTGCAAGTGCCCGTACTATTCTTAGATACTCATTCCATTGTGGACATTTATTTTTTCCATTATTTATCATAATATTACTTTTGGTATTACTTTCCATTTTTCTACAAAAATAAAATTCTATAAGATTATTACTTTTATCATGACTACTAGTTTAGACATTTTGATAAATTAATTATGTCATTAAATGTGTCCCACTATTTTATAAAATTCTAGGAAACCTCTATTATATAATCAAAATACTATTCCACTTGTGTATTCTAGTGGCAAGGATCCCCGAAACTCCCCTTATAATCTACAAACTATGGCTACACCACTACTTAGAGGGTTCAAGGTAGAAATTTGACTGGCCAACCACATTAACTTACGATTACTTGATCTTCTGAGAAAAGTCCTAGATTCTAAAATCACAACTTTATTTACTCAACTATTGCCTCTAAAATGATAACAAGTTATCTATAGCTAATCCTTACTACCACTTTAGTTAATTCAACCCACCACTCTCATAAGAACTCCCCAATAGTAAGAGGCACCCTCAACTATGGCATGATCGACACCCCAAACACCTGATTTTTTCCAAATTTGAATGATGGAAGGTGGTTTAGACTTAATATTTCTTTGAGGGTTTTTGTGTTATTAATGTGATGAAAGAAATGATTTTTTATTTTTTAAGCATGTTCTATGTGATTCCACTCACAACTGACTATGAAATAAATAGAAATATCCATCGCATCACATGTTCATTTTATCCATGCATGGCTGTTTATTATTCTATGTGATCATGCTTAAACTAAACATTCATAAAATAATAAACCATACCAAAATAAAATGATGACCTGATCATGATCCGATCCTAATGGTTGATCCATTGAGTGAATAATTGATCAAACCTATACCCTAAGGGATATATATTGAGTTACATCACTTGCGAATTGAGTTGTATCACCTCCTATCCAATGCATAAAGATCATGTCTGGTGCATCTCCATAACTTGGTGTGAAATAAATCAGTGATCACCTCGTCATTATACAACAGTACTTGCTCGCAGGCGAGAGGAATTGAGGAGTATAAAATACAACCCCAAGAATGGGCACACATACTTTTATACATATAATAACACTTAGACAACAAAAATATCTCCATTTAATTAAAATAATTATTACAAACCATGCGACAATTAAATAAATAAATAAAACACACCAAACATAAATTGGTCGGTCTAAGGCTCATGATCCATCATATATGAATTAAACTTGTGTGTATTAAATAAATATAGAAATTTAAAATTAAACTTGCTGTAAAAATTTTCCAAGGGATTTTTTATTGAATTAAAATTAACTCATATTTTAATTCAAAAAATCTTATCATTCAGCCCCTTTAATTAACTTAATTTAAAAAATATTGAATTAATTAATTAATTTATTTTAACACTAAAATTAAATTAATTTATCCCATGGATTAAAAATTTAATTTTTAACCATTAATTAATTTAATTTACAACCCAAATTAAATTAATTATTTTAATAAATGTTTTATTAAAATAAAGCAAACTGGGCCTCGAAAACATCGGACATGGCCTGTGCGGGTTGGGGAGAACCCGCACAGGCCCATTTCGTGCATTGCAGACCCCGCGTGGGGTGTTCTGGGCTGGGTAAGTTCACCCAAACCCATATATGATCAGAAATTCCCACCTAAAACCGTTTTTCGATATGGGTTTGTGCATATTAGTACCTTATGGTGGTTGGATCCACTCGATCTGGGTGGTCCGAGCGATCTTGCTACACACTGAGTTAGAAGAGGTGCACTGCTAGGAACCTATGAAGGGTGGGAGTCAGATCCAGATGGATGGGATCAATAGATGAGCATGGGACAGACCAAATCTAGTGCTTCCTGGTTCAAGGTGGGGTACCGTATGTCCAAGATGGGAAGAGGAGCCTCACACTGGAAAAAGAGGTGTGGCTAAGGCTAGCTATTGGATCTGTGTGGAAAAAATGGATCAAGGTGTCCCGTTTTGAAAATCCCCATGGGTCTTGGCACAAGGGCAGAGCTGAGCACCTTGGATTTGACTGGAGGTGGCTCAAGGGGAGGCCCCTACACCTAATCCATAGAAGACTGGCGAAGGTGGTGGTAGTCACCTATTGATGCGAGGCGGGGAAACCACTAGTCGAGGTGGAGAAGACGGCTAGGAGGCCAAGATATGGCCGGATGGGGAGCCGTCCGAACTTGCGGGATTCACCACTCGTTCAACTGGAGGAGGGGACCACCTGGTTCCCTCGTGCAGCTAAGGGGAGAAGAGCGACCAGGGGGGTTCAGTGGAGGAGGATCCTAGGTGGGGCTGTATGGGGTGCCAGGCCAACAAAGGGGAGGGGGAGGGGGAGGGTGCGATCGTCCCCCATTATTTTTGACCATTTTTTTTTGTTTTTAGAAGAACCAGAAAAGGTTACTAAACAAAAATTTCCACCCTTTAATTATTTTTCTAAAGACTATTTGATCGGGTTAGAGAAAAAATAATAAAAAAATAATATTATTATCATACTTAAATTAATATTATTATAATAAAACACTAGTATCGGAAAACACTATTCTGGCCATCAGTCTTATCAGAATAGGAAGGATTTATCAAAATGACACCATCGTCCAGACATGGGTTTAATTATCACTAAGCGTTCTTTGAATTTTAATACCTTTTATTAAAATTCAATCTATATTTAAAACTTATAATGGGCATAGCATGGCCATCCGATGTCAGATTTATTCACCGTTATAGGCATTAGGACCAAAATGATTCCCTTTATAAAAATTTAATGAAAATTTAACTTTTCATTGGCTTAAAATCTCAACGAGTTCCTTCGATACCAAGTGAAGGTACCAAGCATGTAGTGGAATCCCCAAAAGGTGGTATTTTCAATTTTTTACTAATGATCGATATGAACTTGTCGACGTCGGCGAATCACTACCCGATTACTTCCTCAGGATCACACTTGGAAGAGATTAAGCATATATAATATTAAAACCGTAATATACCTGGTTTATATCTGAACCCGCGCACAACGTCTACTCATTGTTGGTGATCACTGATAAAAGAATCCGAAGCTTAATTCATCTAGATCATCCACACATGCTTCAAGAAACTATGGAAGTGATAATTATCAAATTCTCAGTGGTAGCACAGAGATCTGATGACTCCTTCAATGCTCTGATGATCACCACATTTCCATGCTTTCAATGCTTGAGAGAGAGCTTGATATGAGATTCTAGATCTAGAGCCTCTATCTTTAGAACATGGGAGAGAGAATAAGAGAGATTTTAGGTCTACTAGGCTAGATACCCTGAGGGGGGGGGGGGTGAATCAGGGTATGAAAGATTAAAACAACTGCCCCTTTTGATCTTGTTTTGCTGTTAGACAAAACCCTCACTACTAGATATTTTAGTTTCGGTGCCTGTCATAGCGGGCGACCGCCATTGGCGGTCGCTACTGATAGTTTTAGCGACCGCCAAAAGCGGTCTCTAAAACTGAAATGAAAATCGCGGGATTTTTCCCGCCCCCCGAACTGTCTTCTTCGATGAAACTCGCTGCAACATCGTCCGCGCCTCCTGCCGCCGCACCGCCACCACAGGTCACCCCCGTCGCCGCCACCCCGTCGCCTCCCGTCACCCCCGTCGCCGCCACCCCGCCACCCCGTCGCCTCCCGTCGTCTCTCGTCGCCACCCCGTCGCCTCCCGTCGCCGCCACCCCATCGCCTCCCTTCCTCCGGCCACCGTTGATCTTCCATGGCCGTCGACCGAAGCTCGGGGTCCATCCGAACATCCCACGTGCGCCTCAGTATACAATGGGCACAAAATTTTCGTCGGTTTTCGAAGACAGTATTAGCGACCGCCATTGGCGGTCGCTATTGATTAATAGCGACGGAGCAACTGCGACCGCCAAAAGCGGTCGCTGGGCGGTCACTAAAGGGCATTAGCGACCGCTTTTGGCGGTCGCTAATACCCACATTACTAGTAGTGCCTCTTCTCTCTCCTTCCCGATGCAGAGTATGAATAAAACTTAAAGCATGGACAAGACACAACGATTTTTACTTGGTTCACCCTCACTGGGCTACGTCCAAGGATCATACACCGGCAGTGTGCCGATGTACCAATTCCACTATAAGAACACTTCTGTTTACAAGTTTGAAGTGGACTCACTGTTCCTCCTAGTTTACAACCACTCACAATTTGAGAACTCACTGCTCTCTCAACTGAAGTGAGCTCACTACTTCTTCAGAAGATCCACTCACAGTTTATAGACCTGTAGGTCTCTTAATTATCACTAATTAATGCATCCTCCACTGTATATAGATGATATGTTGTAGTCCAAATTTAATCCACTGATGAATACCACTTTACCACAGATGTTCTGGGCAATTTCTAACTTTCACGCAACCCTAGGGTGACTTGTGTGACCCTTTAACTAGTGAACAACCTCTTCCTTCATTGTGGAAAAGCCAACTTGCGATCCACACTTGCGCACCACCCAACTTGCGTGGAACACCTGCTCGGTTGCGCGATACACTTGCACGACACACTTTCGTGGAACACTTGCACATGAGACTTGCACGGTACACTTGTGTGTCAAACTTGCCCCGCACACTTGCGCGCCCCACTTGCGCGCACACTGAACTTGGCGCGACACTCCCACTTGCACGATCAGAGCTCATATTTTCTCTAAGTGTTGAGCTAATTAATAAATGAGGAGGGTACTCATCTATTTATAGGAAATTTGAGGACTTGCGCGCCACAATTGCGCGCCATACTTGCGTGCCATACTTTCGCGCCACTTTTTTTTCCTTTGTCATATTTTGATATGATGATCTTGAAATATGACTTACGTACAACAATTGTGCGACATACTTGTGCACCACTTTAAGACTTGCACGCCACACTTGCGCGCCCCTTTTGAACTTGTGCGGCACACTTGCGCGCCGCTTTTGGACTTGCGCGCCACACTTGCATGCCACTTTTTGACTTGCGCACCGCTTTTCCTTTGCCAAATTTTTGATGTTCTGAATTCGAAAAATTCCTAGGGCACAACATTAGAAACCTTCTTAACATAATAGTACAACTGCCTTTGCTAAAAACACTTTTCCCCATTCTCCAGGAAAACCCCCTTTGTCAATAGTTTGAGTCATTGAGACTTTCTTTGTCAACAAACACAACATGGAGTCCTACATTGTCAACAAACACAATCATCTCAAAAATGATTCAATGATACCTTGAGGGATTTTTGCTCAAAAATCTCCCCCTTTGGGTTTGTTGACAACTCTTCTCAAAATAATTCTCCATTCTTTGATAGCTCATTAAGGCTTCATTCTTCTTCAGACACCATTCACCTCTTGCAATACAAATAGTGATCAAAGATTTAATCAACACATACTCTAAGCCCACATGAGCATTGCTCAGTGTGAGAAACAAGAGTATCATGAAAAGTTCATCTATGAGTCACTTCATTTCTGACACCACTGTTGATACCAACCTAATACCAATTAAAATTTCTAGTTTTATCTCTGACACCACTATTGATACCAACCTGATACCAATTAAAATTTATTCTTTTATCACGATCCTCAGATGTTGTGATATCTATTCTTTGATCAATCACATTTAGCATTGTATGATTTAATTTTTCCCCCTATCTCATTGCTCCACCTATCTCGCTGATCCACCTGTCAGCTTCTCCCCGTGTCTTGACTAAGACATTTTCTCACCCTTGAATAATCACATTTTATCATGTTTTCTCCCCATTTTTCAATTAACCCAAAGGTCACTCCTTTGTAGTCTACAGTAGGGTAAAAAACATATCAGAACATAAGGGAAAAACAAACCATACCCCAGGGAGAGGGAAGTGGTCCCACAACCACACTTTTCAAGTGTGGGGAGTCGACTAGACTCCTAGAGCCAGTTGATGCCTCTCAAAAGCTTCTTTGGGTAAGGCCTTTGTCAGAATATCTGCAACCTGTAGCTCTGTAGGCACATACTACAACTTCACAAACCCTTGCTCCATCTTCTCCTTGATGAAATGATATTTGATATCAATGTTCTTTTTCTTTGAGTGATGAACTAAATTTTTGTTAGGATTGATATCACTTGAGTTATCACACTGGATTCCGATCAGAGACTTCACTTCAACTCCCATATCTTCAAGTTGTTACTTCATCCACAATAACCATGTGCATGCTTGAGTGGCCGCAATATACTCAGCCTCTACAGTGCTCAGAGAAATGCAATCTTAATTATTGATTAGCGAAGAAATACACAATCTACCAAGATTGAATGCACCTCCTGACATTGATTTTCTGTCATCTGTTGATCCAACCCAATATGCATCTATATATCCCAATAACTCTGGCTGAGATTTTTCAATATAAATCAGACTAAAATCCACGGTTCCTTTGATATACCAAAGTATTCTTTTTTACTGTGATCATGTGGCTTTCCTTTGTATTTATTTAGTAACGTGCTTCTTGGAATGTGGTGAAAACAGTATCAGGTCTTGTTGTTGTTAGGTATAGTAAACTGCCGATAATCTGCCTATATTCAGTGATATTAACAGCCCTACCACTGTCATCTTTTGATAATCTCATCCAGGTAGCAACCAGAGTCTTCATATACTTGGAATTATCCATTCCAAACCTTCTCAGAACCTCCTTGGTGTATTTGGATTGAGAAATGAAAGTGCCATTACTTCCTTGTGTCTCTTGTAAACCAAGGAAAAATGTCATCTCACCAATCATGGACATTTCGAACTCATTTTTCATGAATTCAGAAAACTGTTTTCACTGAGCTTCATCTGATCCACCAAATATTATGTCATCGACATAAACTAGCACCATCATCCTTTGATTACTGTTGTTGTTGAATTAAAGATTGTAATCAACTCCACCATGTTGAAATCCAAGATTCTTAAAATACTAATCTAGCCTTGAGTACCATTCTCTTGGTGCTTGTTTCAACCCATATAGTTCTTTCTTCAATAAACAAACTTTATTCTAATCTTTATGAATGAGAAAACCATCTGGCTACTCAATGTACACCTCTTCTTCCAAAAAAATATTCAGAAATGCAGATTTGATGTCCATCTGGAACACTTTGAACTTTCTTTGCACTTCTATGGCTAAAAATAATCTGATTGTCTCTAGTCTCGCAACTGGTGCAAATGTCTCGTCAACATCTATTCCCTCTATCTGAGAGTACCCCTTTCACAATAGTCGTGCTTTGTTCCGAATCACTGTGCCATATTCATTCATCTTGTTGCAATAGACCCATTTTGTCCCGATGATATTTTTATCTACTGGCCTCGAAACAATCTCCCACGTTTGATTCTTCTCAATCTGATCTAGCTCTTCATTCATTGCTTGCATCCAGTTTCCATCCTTAGCTGCATCAGCGAAGCATTTTGGCTCAACCTATGATAGTAAAGATGTCTGTTGTAGTGATTTCATTCTTCTTGTCTGAACTGGAGCTGACTGATCACCAATGATATTCTGCCTGTCAATTTCAGCTCGACTCCTTGGATTTTATGTAGATACAGATTTTACTTTCTCATGATCATCATCAGTATCATCTTCTGAATCAACATCATCCACTTCTGCTCCCCCTATTTTGCTTTCTTCCTCATCACTATCATCAAGAATATATTCATTGTGCTATTGAATGATCTCCTCATTCTCTACTATAGTGACATCATTGATCTCAACAACTTTTCCCAGCCTTTTGTTAAAGCATTTATATGCCTTACTTTTTCCTGAGTAGCCAAGGAATATCCCTTCATCTCTTTATGACTCATATTTCCTATGTTTTTCCTTGTTGAGGATAAAGCACTTACTTCCAAATATTCGAAAGTATTTCACCATTGTATTCTTTCCATACCACATATCTTATGGAGTATTTCCTTCTTTCAGACACAACAAATCCCTGTTAGAAATGTAGATCGATGTCAAAACTGCTTCCTTCCAAAATTTCTCTGGTAGGTCTTGTTCAATGAGCATCATTTTTGCCATGTTATTGATGATCCAATTTCTCCTTTCAACCACTCCATTCTGTTGGGGAGTTCTTACTAAGGAAACTTTATGCCTTATCCTATTTTTCTCGAGATAGACTTCCACCTGACTGTTTTTGAATTTCGTACCATTGTCAGTATGAAGCTTCAAAATTTTCTGTCCAAGCATCCTTTCACACTCCCTCCGGTACTGTTTTATGTAGCTGAACACATATGAATTATGGGAAATAAGAAATAACCATGACATTCTGCTATAGTCATAAATGAAAAGAACATATTACCTCTTTCTGTCAATTGCTCTTGGTGTGATAGGACCACAACATCAGTATGCACCAATTCAAGCACTCTTGTTGACTTCTTTTCCTTTTCCTTATACGTCGTTCTGATAAGATTACCTTGTTGGCATGTATCGCACGGTGAGTACGATCATGTGATAGCTTAGGGAGGTCTCTTGCTGCATCGAAATTCACTATATCTTCCAGGGATGGATGGAAAAGATGACTAAGTCATTTATGCCACAACTTGTTTTCTTTCTCTCTGGAAATAAAACACATATCTTATTCTCCACTTAACAGGTAGAGATTTCCATTTGTTCTTTTTCCCTATAGAACTAATTCCCTATATCTTCATTTGATGAAACACATCTTCTTAGTAAACCTTATAGAATGTCCTGAGTTACATAGTTGACCGACGCTTAGAAAATTGTGACTGAGGCCTTCTACTACTAAGAAATCAGCACGTCTTATCTCTTTGCCCCCAAACTTGGCCTTTACTGCGCCAATAACCTTCAGGCCTTCATCATTTCCAAACTTGAAAACTCCTTCTTTATTATATTTTATGCCTGTAATAAGATCCTTATTACCTGTCATGTGAGATGTGCAACCACTATCAAGGATCCACACACCAGAGCGATCTGATGATTTAAGGGAAATTTCTGCCACCACGACCTTCTCATCCTTCTTCTTTTTGGTTCATATTTTTTCCTTCACACTCATCATGGATTGAGACTTCTGTTCTTTCTCAGAGTATGATGGAACAGCTTCATCTTGCAAAGATGCAAATCTATTTTTCATTTTTAACTCACCTGTTGGTTTATTGATCTGTTGCTTGTGAACATTTTGATTATGCTTCGGAACATTCCTCTGTATGGTCGAAGTGCAGTACCTATCCATGTGACCAAATCCTCCACACAAAAAAAAGCGTCCTTCAAAATATGTTCTGGAGAACCGTTCTTTGTTTGGCTGCCACCTTTGTTCTTGTTCCCTTCGATATCTCTTGGCTATGGAACACACATACTGTGAATGTCCCATATTTCCACAACAATAACACTTGATATAAGGTGCATTACTATGTGTTACTTATGCACTACGATTTTCCCTATGGATCTTTGAATATTCTAATTCTGCTTTGTTCCCAAATCAACCTTCAATCTCGGGATGGGTGCTTGCGGTCTGACTTCAATTTTCATAGATTTTTGTTTCTGATCAAGCCCTGAATCAGCCTTAACGTCTGAGCTCAATTGCTGCTTCTTTCCTGCTGAACTACTAGGATCCTCCTTCATCTTTTCAGTCTTCAGAATGACCTGCTTTCCCAAGAATGTGTTGGGAATCAAAGTTTTTTTTTTCTGTTCTTTAACTTTTCTCCACAGACCGACAAATTCCTCTTCTAGCTCTTCGATACGCTTGACGTGATCTTTACTTATGTTTTCATGCCATAGATCTACCTTTTTTGTTCTTCAATCTTGATGTCATACTCACTAAATGATTCCGAGTTCTCTAGTATTAATGACTTGAGTTTCTCAATTTCTTCCATCAACTCAGAATTCTCTTATTCATGTTGCTGCATATAGAGTTTGGTATCATGAACAACTTTGTTAGCTTTCTTTGTTTTGGCTCTCCAAACATCCATCTCCTCAAGAGCAGCCTCTAACTCAGCTTTCATATCTATTCTTACTTCAACTTCTTCTTCTTCATCATCACCTTAGGTTTAGTTCTTCTCCTGAGAACTACTGAAAATTTCCACTATAGCATTTTCTCCATGATATTTGCAGTTCTCTATCTCTTCAACCTCCTCAACCTTAGACTCATCCAAACTGTCGCATTATTTTTAAAGGAGATTTTTATTCTTAAAGAAATTTATCTTGAACTGTTTCTTGCCTTTCCCATAGGTTGGTGAATTCTTCTTGGGAATTTCGACTTCGTCGATATCATCATCTTCTTGGAACTTTTTGGGACACCTTGCTGCAAGATGACCAACCTTTCCACATCAAAAATAGGCCAGTGGAAGTTTCCCTTTAAAATTTCCTTTTCCTCTTTGAAGGTTTGAGGAGAGGAATGAAATCACCTCATCTGTCTCTTCTTCTTCCTGAGAATCTTCAATGTTGAGCTTCTTCATGGCCTTGAATGCCACTTATTTAGATTTCCCCTTTTCCACACCCTCGTTATCATTATTTCGCATTTCATATGCAACCAAGGTACTGTGAAAATTGTCCAATGTTATCTCCTTTGGATCTTTATCTTATAGTAATGAAACCTTCAGATTGAACCGAGGTGGAAGTTTCTTCAAGATGCGCTTTACGATCTTTATGTCTTCAATGACTTCTCTCAGATTTCGTATATCTTCCACAAAAACATTTACCCTGTCAAAGAATCCATCAACAAACTCATTTGGGTTCATTCTTAGATCTTCATACTTGTTCCATAATACTTGAAACTTCTCTTCTCTAACCTTTTTATCTCCTTCTTATATGTTCAAAAACTTTTCCCACATAGCATGTGATGTTTTGCATGACATCACCTTGGTATATATAGCATTGGATAGGGATCCTCCCAAAGCATTGATCCCTTTTGCGTCAGCATCCAATTATCTTCACCCAGCTTCTGATAAAGCACCGCTATTAATATCAGTTGTGATACCACCATGCATTGCTGCTGTAAACACATCCATTCCTAAAGATCAAAAGTAGTGTTGCATCCGATTCTTCCATAGCTGAAAATTGTTCCCGTCTAAGATCGAAATACCTTTATGATTAGTGACCACCATTTGAGAGAGAAACACCGATACTAACCTTTCCATCTGATACCAATTGTTAGGTCCACTAGGCTAGATACCCTGAGGGGGGGGGGGGTGAATCAGGGTATGAAAAATTAAAACAGCTACCCCTTTTGATCTTGTTTTAATGTTAGAAAAAACCCTCTTATCTCTCCTTCCCGATGAAAAGTATGAATACAACTTAAAGCATGCACAAGAAACAATGATTTTTACTTGGTTCACCCTCACTGGGCTACGTCCAAGGAGCATACACTGGCAGTGTGCCGATGTACCAATTCCACTATAAGCGCACTGCTGTTTACAATTTCCAAGTGGACTCACTGTCCCTCCTGGTTTACAACCACTCACAATTTGAGAACTCACTGCTCTGTTAACTGAAGTGAGCTCACTGCTTCTTCAGAAGATCCACTCACAGTTTATAGACCTGTAGGTCTCTTCATTATCACTAATGAATTCATACTTCACTGTATGTAGATGCTCTGTTGAAGTCCAAATTTCATCCATTGATGAATATCGCTTTACCACAGATGTTATAGGCAATTTCTAACTTTCATGAAACCCTAGGGTGACTTGTGTGCCCCTTTAACTAGTGCACAACCTCTGCCTTAGTTACGAAAAAACAAACTTGCGCGCCACACTAGAGTGCCAAACTTTCATGCCACCCAGCTTGCATGTCACACCTGCGTGGTTGCACGGTACACTTGCACGACACACTTGTGCAGAACACTTGTGCGGGAAACTTGCGTGGTACACTTGCACATCACACTTTCCCCGCACACTTGCGCACCCCACTTGCATGCACACTGAACTTGGAGAGGCACTCCCACTTGCGCGATCAGAGCTCATATTTTCTCTAAGTGTTTATCTCGTTAATAAATGAGGAGGGTAGCCTTCTATTTAAAGGCATTTTGAGGACTTGCGCGCCACACTTGCACGCCAGACTTGCACGCCATAATTGCGCACCACTTTCTTTCCTTTGTCATATTTTGATATGATAATCTTGAAATATGACTTGCGCGCCACACTTTCACGCCAATTTTGGACTTGCGCGCCACACTTACGTGCCCCTTTTGAACTTGCGCGGCACACTTGCACACCGCTTTTGGACTTGCATGCCACACTTGCACGCCACTTTTGGACTTGCGCGCCGCTTTTCCTTTTCCAAATTCTTGATGTTCTAAATTTGAAAAATTACTAGAATACAACATTATAAACCTCCTTAACACAAGATCACAACTCCCTTTTCCAAAAACATTTTCCCCCATTTTCCAGGAAAACCCCCTTTGTCAATAGTTTGAGTCATTGAGACTTTCTTTGTCAACAAACACAACATGGAGTCCTGCATTGTCAACAAAAAAAATCATCTCAAAAAATGCTCAATGATACCTTGAGGGATTTTTTCCCAACAAGAGGGAAATCCCATGAATATTCCTTAGCATGTGACTCTCTTATTCTGTTTATAGAGCGCTATAAAATTATCCGGTATTTCCTCCCCAACCATTGAATAATTAACACTCTATACAAATGATATTACAACTACTATAATGAGCCATAAATATTATTTATTATTATTATCACTTACCTGTAATATAATAAATATATTATGTGATAATAACTAATCCATTTATGCATCTTTTACTTCCCACAAATATTAAATGAACCATGAATATTTTAAACTAATATTCATTCAGTTAATATTTTCATGTATTTACTTTAAAACTTGTAAATATATTTAATAAATAAATTCAATGCCAATTATTATTAATTTGAATAATATAAATTTATTTATTACTTTGGTGATCATATCTCCATGGACAAAACCCGGACCCCAATGGTGGGTCCCACCATGTCCAAAAATCTTATTTAAATGAATCAGGAAGATTATTGAATACACTATTGTGTGTGACCCTCTAGGACCTTATCTTGATAGTAGTGGATACTATTCACATACCAAGAGTGGGATCTATCAATCCATCATGTCCCCTAAAGAGATAAGGATTGTCATAGCAGCGAAAAACAACCTATGAACACACACCGTGTAATATAATATCTTTTTATTTAATATCTCATAAATTAGGATGCACGCCCGTGTCATCACCATTTTCTATATTTATTATTTGTTGATCTAACTAGATGGATTTACCTTGGAATACCATGGTTATGGATTTATCAAGGTACTACCATCCTGATCAATATGGCCTGAGATATATAACTTCATTAATATGGACACGACCAATCCTTTCTTGATCATTTAGCTAATGTCATGCCACCAACGATGCACCCAACATAAACTACCTCACCATGATTTTATAATCATGGTTTTCACCTTGAATCAAAGTACATGATGAAATGACGCACATCGACTATGATCTCAAGTTAGGAGACCATTACCCATGTCTATAGATTGGATCATCCAATGACACCCAAAACTTGTAGTGTTCCTATTGGTGGGTTTGTCCTCATAATCAGAGTACTAGAGATCTCCAAGAGCAAACTTCATGAGAAGAAGTCTCAATGCTTATGAGCCCCCAGTACCTGATAGTCAAACATCTACTGCGTCTAGTCATTAAGATGTATCGAGACCATATTACCTTTGTTTAAGATTAATGTCATCATATCTCAAAGTTCTCATTATATCATGGGATCTTCTATAACCTTTTGATATGAAAATTAATCTATAAAAATTACCATTAAATAGTGGATGGAGAAATATCTACACTATAATCGTAAGAATACATATTTTATAACAAACTGTATACATGATATGGTAATAAAAATCACTATATAGTTGGGTCTAGGGAACCCACTATTTCAATATGCAGAACATGTGTCACCTTTGGATGGAAAAGAAACTAGGACATGATCCGATGTGTTTATTCTAGAAGGGGCACAAGTTCATGATTTCTAATGAAATATTCACCCTTTATTTTCTTGATGAACATCTCAGAGTATCCTTTCATATATAAAAAGAGGACATCAATATCAAGGGATAAATCAATAGCAGTAATAAGAGCCTGATAATCTATCCCTTTGTTGGTGTAGGACTCCAAAAATAGAAAGTATTATGGCTAGATGACCTATGTAGAAGTGATAAAGACAATCCCCAAACCTACCGTACCGAGTTTAGGGTTATTAATACTCCTATCAGTCAGACTCTGAGAGGCACCATAAAAATGCATCTACCAATATATAACAACCTAATCCACTGAGAGAATAGATTCATTTGGTAAATTAGTATCAAAATATTATTCCTTAGGGGTAGGATGCATGACTAATAAGTCTTCCTGTTCTTGGATCTTGACGACTTTATATGGGACAAACATGATGTCGAACTACTAGAGGATTACTGCCCAGCACGCCAATAGCCCTATCCTCATAAGGGGGTTGGGTATGTACTTTAACAGGTCAACTCGTGACACCAGTCGTATCTCATGATGCTATAGATAATGTCACAACTTATGCACTGCGAAGACCAGTGTAAGAAAAATCTTCTCAATGAGTGAGTATTCGGCCTTCATATTGAGGAGCATGTGACTGAGTTAATATAGCCTATTTTTTCAACCATAATTATTATTATAGTCTAAGAGGGTGATAAGGGATCATTCCAAGGTGGTCACATAAAGGAACTAATGTTTTCCTGGGATGGGTGGCATCAAAATCAAAGGCTATAGCATATACTACTTAATATCCTCAAAAGCAGTATGGTAGTCCTCATCCCACTGGTAAATGATGATTTTTTATGATATTTGAAAAGGGATTAAAATTTATGACCATATTTTCAATAAATTAGTGAATATAAGTTAAGTGACCGTGGAGAACTCACATCTCATAGAGGTTATGTGGGGAAGGTATTTGGTTGATGGCCTTAATATTGTCTAAATCAATCTCTATTTGTTGGTATCTGATGATGAAGACAAGAAAAAATCCAAAGGTAACATTTAATTCACACTTCAAAGGGTTCAACTTAAAGTTGTGGGAAGAGAGGAAGATGAAACATTTCTTAAGATCTATGAGATGGTCATAGAATTGGTGGTATTTGACCACCAGATCATTCAAATAACACTATTCCAATATCCTGGGGAGCAGTTTGAAGATACAGTGCTTGGAAATATGGTAAATGGATCCATAATTTTTCAAACTAAAAGGAATTACCTAATAGAAAAAGGTTCCCTGGGGTTCTCTAAAGGTGGTATCCTCCTCATATTTGGTGTACATCTAGATATGATTATATCTAGAGTATCCATCCATGAAGGAGAGGGCTTGGAACCCAACCATAACATCAATCAGTAAATATTTCACCAGAAGAGGAAAGTTTTCCTTAGAAAAATGGTGGCTATGGTCCTAAAAATTGATGCAGACTCTGAACTACCCATTCTTCTGCCTGATTGGGACAATGTTTTCTACCCACCTATGGTACTGGACCCCCTGAAAAAGTTGTAATTAATAAGATTTTCAACTTTATCCTTGACCATTGCACCATGAGAGGGGTGTATCTTTATGGGAGGCTATTTGAATCTGTTATCACCTATTGTAAGGAGAAGGTGAAGAAAAATAATATGGGGATATAGGCCTTTAATCTCATCATAGATCTAGGAAAATATTTCATTGTGCTGATTTAGGATGGCTACATACTGCAGTTGATCCTCTGGTGACATGGATATGCTGATCAGTGTCGGGCTCAGATCTTACTCAGTGCCAAGGTTTATCTGAGATATCTTTTCAACAGTGGTGGAGACAACCTCTTCAAACATAGGAGGGGTATCTTTAAAATCCTATTAATTATCTGATATATGAGAGTAAGAGAGAAAAAATAGGTCTCATGACATTGAGGGATCGAGGATGAAATTAAAACCTAATGTGTTGGGAGAAGATCCTTAAATTATAGGCCTTTTTATATAGATACTGAAACAGAAAATATTGATGAGACAATTCCATGTGGTTTGTGACTGTGAGGTCCAATTCTGATATCAAATCAATGATGATGGTTTTACTTCTGTAAATTCATTCTATCCTTGTGAAACATGCGGGAGTGACTCATATTGGTGGCCATGGGGAGAAATTCTCGATACTTTAAAGGGGTAGGGTATTTCAGTTTTGGTTAGGGTCATCCTATGTAAGATTATAAAGTAATCTGCAAGCATTCCTTCTCATGGAATATAAAATAACATCCCATGTCCAATGCTGTGGGTTCTAACCGATGAATTGAGTGAACAAATATGTCTTTAAAGTATTCCCATGGATCTGTTACAATAGCTATGGGATCATTAGGGAAATTTATGTGCTCAACTCCATTGGTATAGGCCTACTTTCCTTACCTTTTGTAATACCTATAATCCAAATAGTGGGCCTCACAAGAATAAAATGGGGATGCATCACCTAGGATTACCCCTACCATCAATGGAGTATTTGAGGAACCGGTGATATGAAAAGGGGAACAATATTTGCTAAATGAAGATAAGGCCTTACTAACAATGTGTTATAATCAGTTCTTGTAAGATAACCATAAATTCAGTTCTCGATACCAAGACACTGAATTGAGTCTTCAAAAAAATCATTCTATGCAACTTCTATTCACTCTTATTGTACCCATGAATTTTTAGGTTATAGGGAGTCAGGTCTACTTCTATAAGTCCGCACTTACGGAGTGCCCATGCTAGGATGAGGTTGATCCAAGATCTAGTATCCACTAGGAAACATAGGATTTCTACACCATTGAACTAACCAATGATATAGAATGGGAATATATTACCCTAGATGGTGACACCATCATCTTTTCCAGAAAATGAGATAATGGATTGAAATTCCACTTATTCAGCCTCTTTTGTGTAGTTGGCGTCAGCGGTTGCTACCTCAGTCTCAAACTAAAGAGGGAATTTCAAGGCTTCAACAAGGGAATCATGAATTTCCTTTGATATGAAGAGTTAATCCATAATTGAGAGACTCAAATGTATACCGATGAGGTTCTTCAACACATCATACTTCTATACAAAGGGAATATTTTTTCCTGTATAAGGTCGTTCTAGCAGGGGATATAGAAGATTCCATTGACTGTTCCGTTGGGGCATGGCTAGTGCTAGTAATATTTTCACACTATCTAGCTAGTTTTCTATGAACTTATGATAGTTGGGTAACATATGGAAGAGGTCATACTCTGTATGGACATGTCTAATCATGGCATGGTCATGGATGAGTTGTGCAGTTAACCAATACATTCAGTTTTGAGGGCGTACCTGACAGAGCAGAACGAGAGGGCTATGCTTACTGAGCCCTATACGAGGCTTTCTATCTAGTATCAATGGTATGAATGGATTGGTTTGGGGTGAAATCCTGAGTATTCTTCTGGATTGAATTTCCCCTACATCTCCTTCATTGACATCAACCAAAGGTTCCTAAGGGGTTCACATAGTGTTCTTCATTATTGAGCACCGCATAGTGATCTAGCAGTTCAACTACATTCACAGAGGCACACTCTTTCTACTCATCAATAGAATAATCAAAATTTGGATGCACTTTGGGTGCATCTTCCAACATGGGAGTCATGAGGTTTCTAATGTTGTAGAATATTTTTGGAACCAATGGGGGACTCTTATTTCCCTTACACCATTGAAATTTTATCCTCTGAGACTTAGAAGGCTGCAATGTAGATGTGGAGGTAGTGGTCAGAGGAGCCGTGATAACCACATGAAGTTCTGGTTTTCTCAAATGGTCATAGATAATACCATGGGCACAATTGATTGTATTCCAAGTCAACCATCTATTTTACCTTTTCATTCCTTAGACGTGTACTAGCTACCACTCATCGGAGCCATCATTATCACTATCGAGGTTAGCAGAGACATACGCCACCTGTGTTGGAAAATCACCCAATTTGAATAAGCCATGATCTACTTGGTACTGTATCTAATATTTTAAGAAAAAAAATTCTTTGATGGAATTTACAAGGATTACATGATACATGAAATTATTGGCACGATCAGTAAGTTTGACCTCTTGGGGTCTCCTGTATTCTAGCAGCTTCATAATCCATTTGTCTAGGTCATAGATGAAGTAACTTGGGACCTATGAATCCTTAAAGAAGTAAGTCCCATTTATTCTTTTTGAGAAAGGAAATATATGTTCCTAGACCTAATGATGAGTTGGGGAAGCATTATCTCTAATAGGTTGTGGTTGACATTGATACACTAAGAGAGGCTACATTTGGTGGGGCATCAATTGGTGGGGCTCATTTGGTAAAGGGGCAAGTAAATGTACTGGATAAGAAAGCTCTGCATGCATAATCATAGCTATATCTACTTTTATGGGACTTCTCAAAAGATATGAAAGGGATAATGGGCACGATTATTTTTTGGTAACCTATAAGGATTCTTCCCGATGATGAGCCTTTTTAGATAAATCTTGAAATACATAGGGATAGTATGGGGAAATGAGTGTAGAGACCAACTTGTATTTGACATTATCCATATACATCAAAAGAAACTATTCTTGAGATAGTGGCATGTAGAGAGAGTACATGAGTACTTTATATCAATAAATAAATTTATCCACTTGCTCATTGGGACTCTATTTTAATTTGGGGAGGTTGATGATGTTGGTCTTGCATGAGGTGGAGATAAAATGGAAGAATAATTGTCCATAGAGATACTCACAGTCTATAGTAGATCCTAAGTCTAGATAGATATACCACATGATTGTAGGTAATTCATTGTTTAGGAAAAAACATTAGATCTTAGAAGCTTTATGTTATTCTAGAGTCCCCAACATATGTCCACACTCTGAGGTGAAGTGGGATAAATGTTGCAAAGGGTCACCCACACCATTGAGTGAGGTGAATCTTGGGTTATTGAATTATGAGGGTGGGTGAATCTAGTCTACCCATATTGGGTATAGCTTTCCCTCATGTAGAATTGAATCCTATCTCATTTCTAGGGACACAAGGTGGGAGATAATATTAGCTATTAGACTATATTGGTGACTATTTGTGGTCACCGATTCTCTGACCAACTCATCATCTCAGGAGGCTGATTGACCTTGATCTCGAGGAGGATAGTCGTGATGATAAGACAGAGTGGTTGAATCATATCTTGTTCATTTTCCATATTCCCTAACTTCTTCCTTGATTAGATAGGTGGGGATGAATGGTTTAAATATGGACACCTGGCCAAGGACTGGGTTCCCAATTAGAGGTGAGATGAGGTCCTTTTTGACATTATCATGATTTGGGTGCTACTAATACATAATATTTGCAGTAAGAATCTTATATCCATCTAGATCATAGGGAAAAGCAACCATCCTGAAATCTGAATTAGTCTCTGGCATAGTCTAGGATGGACCTGTGAGCTCAGAAGTCCCCTTTCCCCTGTCAGTATATTGATGGGAAGGTGACAATGTATCATTGTGGGGACTCACAAGACCTACCACCAGTCTCTTCTGATGAGTGTAGGTGCCTATTGGGGGGCCTGTTTGGTATTATGTTTCCCCTTGGAGAGGGTTTTACCTATCATTCCCAGTGTCAATGGCCTAATTTCTTTGATCATCAGGATGGTCAATAGGGAGCACATTCACCATGGAGGTGGTCAGAGAGGAACCTTCATTGTCAGTGGGTGGGCCAGATTGATGGTATTGTTGTTTCCATGGGATAGGGATAAAATGGAGGGTAGTGTATTACCCTCAGCCTATGATATTTACATGTTGAGATGAATCTACCATGAATTTCTAGAGCAAAAGAGGCTCTTGACATAGGTCCTTTGAAGTGTTTAGTGGTAGCCATAAGATTCAAGAACCTGAGCTACTGGGAGTGATTTGATCTCAAACCTCATGTACTATTGGTGAGTGGAATCAATGTGCTTTTGTATTTTTGGGTAGTTCAGTTAACGATCCTGAAGGTGATTGAATGTTGACCAGATATTCTGGTGGAAATATACTACCTTTTCCTTAGTGATTGACTTCAAGATGAAAATGTTCAAAACTGTAGGTGTCTAGAATGAAAATAATAGTTTTTAGGTGGCCAAGAGTCCCCAAAAGTCCTCTTATTAATTACTAGTGGGATGATCCTACTCCTAGTTATCCCAATCCCTAATTAGCGTAGACTGAGAAAATGGTGGTGGCACTAATGCAGATCTGCTTTGCTGCTGATTTTTCAAGAGTGGGGGAGCTATGTGGGTTGAACTCCCACTATATATTGGACTGTCTCTTAGAGATAGGGAGAACTTCAAGATCATATCTATATAGGACAAGGTGTTTACTATCTCCGAATTGATGATATTGGAAGTGTCCCTTTGAGGCTCAACAGAGTGCTCACCATTATATGAGGGAATCCACCCATACACTGGTATCTCTAAAACCTCTAGTGTGGAGGTAGAGAGAAGGAAAACTAATGGAGACAAACATGGTTGCACTATTAGTCCTTTTAAGGAGTTCATAACTTCATCCATCTATAGGCACATGAAGAGGAATTTGAGAATCTTGTGGACATTGGACTCTAGGATCATAAACCTTAGTTGACAGGATTCTTCCCCAAGCTCTGGCAGTGAGGGTGAAGGTCCCCTCATTAAGTCATCCATTGCTTCAAAGTCTGAGAGGTCGATGGTGGTATGATGATTCCTTAAGTTCTACCTCTAACAACATGTGTCTTATCTTGAGAGTCGCTTGGGTTCCACCCATGTGTGTTGTGACTTATACCATGGTAAATACCCCCACATTTGTTGTTTTCCATCTTTCACTAAGGAGGACCTTTAGATATAGGCATATCTTCAGCATGGGTAGGACCTCCACATTGGTTGGTGGTAGCACGAGTAAGACCTTTACTCTAGTATTCTTCATCATGGGATGACCTGTAATGGTTTCCTATGGTGCGAGTGACCAAGAGGGTCAACTAGCTTTCCTGAGAGGCAGATAGGGTATCAATCCTAAGTGGTAAAATAAAAATCCCTAATTAGCAGTTTCAAAAATATGATGAGATAATCTGATGGTGATAGAGGCCAGTGGAGCCGTAGAAGATGCCTAATGTTAGGAAAAGTTTTGACCCTTACCCCAAAATTGGTGTAGAGTGTTCGGGACTAAGGTCATTAGAGTGGGGATGGGATCAGTCCACTTTTCAAACTGTAAGACCAGTTGATGCTGGTACTGATGCAATTAGGTGGGAGACCTCCTAGGCAGCTATCAAGTAGTGGCATCAATGGGTATGACTCAAACATACCCTACCTCCTTGGTGCAGGGGAGTGAGATATCAGAGTGCTCTAGGGAGAGGTTCTTGAAGTGGTTTATATTTGAACAAGGGGTGGTTTCCCCCTGCATGGCCCTCAGGGGCAGCAATGCTAGTGAGGTGTAGATGCTTTGATATCCTAGTGGGAAATATCCTTGGTGGGAATGAATCATTCCAACTCATATCGATGCACAAGGGTGTTGGTCACCCTCATATGGATGATCTCAGAGGGTGAGATGGGGTGTGGGCGACTAGTAGCTAAAGGTGCAGTGGATATCGCAACATGGACATAATAGTGTGGGATTGGTGCACCCATACCCCTTACCCCTACTCTTGTTGGTGTTAGGTCATAGATCTCATATAACTTGATTCTTGTAAATCACATGAAATTATCTGTTAGTACAAATATGATGAAGGCAATTCCCAATACCCAAAAATCATCCATTCCTTCTAAAACATAGCAGGGATTCACATTGATTCCCTCAAATACTGATGATGCACAACATTATCTACCTTAAGTCATAGGAGATTTTCATTCTGGTCCCACTGCTCATTTTGTGGGACCTATCATTGTATATATGGATTCAGTAACATGAAAATCTAACGGTGCCCCAATGTTACTAGTCCCTATATTTTAAGGAGAAGAGTTTCACAATGTGTTCACCATTTTTGTTTATGAATCGTTCCAACTAGGTTACGCTCCATCATTTCTTCTGGTGGTGATTCAATGCTTGTTTCCTTACATTCCCTCTTTTTAAATGTGGGTGACTTTCATCGCTTTGATTAGCGATGTCGAATCCTTGATCAAAACAAGATGATGGGATACCATTTTATCATTCCATGGATTCCTACTTTGAGCTCATCACCTAGTCAGTGTCTCCCTCAAAGATTTAAGTCATGTTCTTGAAACTCATTCCTAGTGCCATCTCAAGGTGGAATCCATTTAATTACACTACTTATTTCTCAATAGAGAAAAATACTGTAGTCATATTAGATAATAAAATTGTTCATGTCTGAGAATATTTGGATGTTGGGTGTGTTTGAAATATATAAACTATTCTCCTTCTGATGCTGGAGGCATATCACATGAGGAATCTTAGGTGCAGAACCTAAGGCATACCATGTCATCCATGAGGTAGTTAATGCCAAGGTCATAAGTATTCTGAGTATTTTTACCTCAGGAATCCCACATTAATTGTATGGGGTATAGATTCTAGATCTGGTCATAGGTTTAACGTATTGTGGGGATGGGTTGTTCACATGTTTAATGTCTTTTGTCCATAGGTAGGTCACAAGTTTAATGTATTATGAGGATAGGTAGGTCATAGGTTTAATATATTGTAGTGATAGGTAGGTCACACGTTTAATGTCTTGTGGGGATAGGTAGGTCACATATTTAATGTTTTCTGGGGATAGGAAGGTTATATGTTTAACATTTTTTGGAGATAGGTAGGTCATAGGTTTAATATCTTTTGAAGATAGGTAGGTCACAAGTTTAATTTCTTATGGGGATAGGTAGGTCATATGTTTAACATATTATAGGGATAGGTAGGTCATAGGTTTATTGTATTGTGGGGATGAGTATGTCATAGTTTTAACATCTTATGGTGACAGGTAGGTCCTAAGTTTACCAGCTTATGTGGATAGGTAGGTGGTTAAGTGTGTCCCCTAAGGGGAAAATTTCACACTTGGGATTCAGTTAAGTGTGTCCCTAGGGGGAATATTTCACACTTGATATTTAGTAGTGATGTTGGGGTGTTGAAATTGAACCTCAAGGAGGTACCCCTGATGCATTGGTATATTAGGATTGGACCTAATGGAGGTGTCCTACATACCATTTTTTGGAACAGTGATTAAAAAACAAATATTTTAATGCCATAGTTTAAGGTTGTGTGACAAGACTATTCCATGTAGTTTAATGTCATATGGTAAGGATGCTCATTTTACATAAGGAGCATCAATGAGTGATGGTGTGGGGCTTACACATGTGGGATGTTGGGGGGTGATATCTGTAGTGTGACATCCCATATAGGGGGAGGAGTGGAATTCCATGATGATTGTACATGGGGCATCTTGTGGACATCACATGAGATAGGGTTATAGTTTCACATCATCTACTGAGGATGTTATCATGCAGTTTAAAAATATATTACTAGGGTTTTGGTCTATACAAGTTTACACCATACAACTCAGACATGGTGGGGAATGCACCTAGGGAGACCATTTCTAAGTAGGAGGGGAAGATCCAGAAAAAGGTCTCTCTACTCGTAAAATTCATCAAATTCCCTTGATGATGCCACCTTTAGGGCCTACATGTCTACTGCTCATGCGCCTTTGGGTGGGAAATGGTATAAACACTACCATGGAGGAGTGTCAATCTAGGGTCCCAATGTTAGAGTGACTATAATTAGGAGAAAAAGGCAGTAGGGTAATTATGTTTAGGAGAAAAAGGTAAGGTGATGGTCTGATCCTTGCTTGAAGTGAAAGGGGTGGACATACGAGTTGATAGTATTAGTAACATGGGGATTTGGGGTGCTGATAAGATAGTTCAAATGGGGAAAGAGAATATAGGTTCTCAACATTCATGAAAATTTGTTTGGTGGGTAGGAGGCATTGGGTTAGGGACCTAAAGGTTGTTGCGTGAAACTCTACTGTACTGCACGCAAATAGAGTTTTGCGAGCCATGGGCTCTATCACATGGCCACTACATGGATTTGGGAGGCATAAGTGAGAAAAAATTCTATGATCTCATGTATCTTAGGATTTCACAAAGGAATATTCTCTTTCATGAACCATACTATCCTTATGAGGAACTCTCAACCATAGGCTAAGACAAATTGGGGCCCATGGTAGGTTAGTCGCTCAAGTTCTATACCTTTCATAATACATGGAATTTTGGTGTTATGTGATGTCATAAAATAGAGGTTTGTGCAAGTGAGATCTATCTCTTTCTCTTCCAAAGATCCATACACAATGTGGGGGAAGGGGTGAGGCTCTATTTATAGCTGAAATGGGTGGCCATATGCCTGTAACCTTGGATGGGTTTCATAACCAGGTTGTGTACCTTTAATGCCTTTAGAACTTTGGTACAATTTCACAAGTAGATGGTTTTAATTTTTCCTTTTTTATTCAAAGGGATTTATATTCCATTAAAGAGTTTTCATGAAAATATTTTATGTTTCATGAAATTGACATATCTAATGTTCCATGGCTCTCATTCTCCATAGAAATTTTATTTTTAGCGGTGCCTTTCATGAGAAAGTGGGTTGCATGCTAGATATGAAATTTTTGTGCAACTATTGTATTTATTATGGAATGGGTCTTCAAAATGGGATATAACTTTGATTTAGGGAAAACTGATCTTTTATATATTGAGACATGTTTTCAGAATCAATAGTAGTAACTCATAATCTTTCTAGGACTCCTTGATTCTCTGAAGAATGGATGGTTGAGAAGTTATTTGAGCATGGTATGATGAATATACTTTTATTATTCCCATGTACATACTTAAATTTTCAATAAGATTAGATCCCTTGAAATACTCATCATGGATATAGTTTCATAATCCTTTCTAATTAAAGCATCTACATTATGTTTGCTTTCCCAGGATGGTAATAGGATGAACAATCATAATCCTTGATCTGGCTCTGACCACCTCCATTGGAACATATTAAGCTCATTTTTTTAAATATATACATGAGGATTTTTTGTTTTTTATATATTCCTTACTTTTATCCATATAAATAATATCTCCAAATCTTTAATGCAAAGATCACTATAGAAAATTCTAGATCATGCATTTGATATTTCTTCTCATAGATCCTTAATTTGTTGGAGGCATATGCTATCATTTTTTATATTAAATTAGTAAACAACCCAAGGCATTTTTGGATGCATAATTAGAGATCACAAATCCTTCCCCACTAGTGGATAATGTGAGCACATGTGTAGTGATTAGCCTCTTATTCAACTCTTTAAATCTATCTTCAAATTCATCATTCCATACAAACTTAACACCCTTCCAATTTATCTTGGTTAGTGGGATTTTAAATCATAAGAAGTTACTCACAAATCAATGATAGTACCCATCCAACTCAAGGAAACTTTGGATTTATATCATAGATGTTGGTCTTGGCCATCCTTTGATTTCCTTTATTTTTGACGGATCCACAAATATCACTTTTCTAGTGAGAATTTTCCCAAATAAAGTTACTTTATCCATTCAAAACTCACATTAATGATACTTAAAAAATAAAATTTCCTTTTGTAAAATCTTCAATAAATAATAAAAATTCTCATCATGTCTCTGCTTGCTTTTGGAGTAGATACGAATATAATCTATAAAGACTACCATAATTTTTTTAAGGTAATCCTTAAAGAATCTATTAATTAAATCTATGAATATTGATGGATCATAAGTGATTCCAAATAGAATCACTATGAACTCATAGTTCCTGTAACTTGTATGAAAAGAAGTCTTGAGGATATAATCCTTATTCACATTTACCTGGTAATATTCTGACCATAGATCCACCTTAAAGAAGTGATATACTCCACTTATATGATCAAATAAGTCATTAATCTATTGTAGATGTACTTATTCTTTATCATGATCTTATTGAATTCATGATAATCAATAAAAAGGCATACTGACCTATCATTCTTTTCGATGAAGAGGATCAGTACACCCCACACTAAATAACTTGTGTGTAAGAAACCTTTATCTAGATTTTCCTCTAGTTTCTTCTTCATCTCCTCAAGTTCAAAATCAAAAATTCTATATAGAGTCTTGGATATCAACAAATCTTAGAGTATGAGCTCGATTTAGAACTCAACCTCTCGACTAGGAGGAAGACCAAACAATTCTTCAGGAAACACATCAGGGAATTCCCTCATAATGGGAATTTCTTCAAGGATGATCCTTTCCTTAGTCTAAATCATTCAAGAAAGATATTATTTATCATAGGGTGATAATATCCATTCTTAATATTATGATACTAAATGAGATTCATACTCCTCATCACACTTGTATATAACCAGAGGATGATTTGTGATATGGAGGGTGATTTCATTCTCTCATCAATTTTTGTTGGATCAATATAAGGAAAGCCAATTCATACTGAAGATTGAATCAAATTCATCTAAAGGAAGTATCACAAAGTTCCTTAGGAAATTCATCCTATAAATTTGGATAGGGATGAGTTATATTCTTGAGATGAAATGATTGAACCATTTTCTATCTTCACTGATAACTCAAATTCTATTATTTGAGGTGGTGTTTTAATAGTTCTACTAAACTTATGTGATATGAAAGAATACATAAAACCAGAATAAAAAAGTATTTTTTCTATCTTATAATGAATTACTAGTATACCTATCACCACTTCATTTTCAGGATCCACCTCAGCAGTTGTGATGACATATGCTTTCCCTTGATCCCTAGGTTTTGAAGGTTATTTTAATCATCTAACTTTGAAAAACCTTGGATTAGGTCAATAATTCACATTGAATAATAGGTTGAGGGTTAACCAAAACATTCCTTTATTCTAACACATTAGTGGGTTTCTTCCGTCGATAATCACTAGTTAGGTTCCCTTTCTTCCAGCACCTAATGAATTTCCATGTCCCCTTTAGGCAATTTATGGGATGCTTCTTCCTACACTTTTGACCTGTGGGGTGTTGGAATTTCCTTCCTCTATGAAATTTCTCCACCATACTTCCAAAATTAAATTCCATTCTCCTATTTCTATTTCTAAACCCATGAAACCCTTGAGATTAGATAATCTCCATCTCAACTTTGAGGGAACATCATAAAATTTACTCATAAATTTCAAAGTCCTGAATAGATAAGGCTTTTCATAGACTCAGATTTATCCCTCCAAAGAAGTAGTCAAATTTAATTTTGGGGGAAATAAAAAATATGGAGGCATATTCTGAAAGTCTTGTGAATTTTTTCTCATACACCAAGATGGATTCATTTTTTTTATTTTGGAATAAGGAAGTACCTATCCATTTTTAGTTGGAGAGTGTGAGGAAAATATTTTCCAAAATTAAATCAACTCCATCAATTTGATATCCTCCTTAGGTTTTTTATTTTTTAAAAACATCCACCATTGATCATATTCTCCTTCCATATGATAAACAACCAACATGAACTTCTCATGTTCATAGCATTGAAGGATGGGGAAGATATTTTTAATGGATTTGAATCATTATTCTGTGATTAAAGGATTAAAATATCCACTAAAATTCATAGGCCTTTTTTCTCATGAAGGTATCAATTGAAACATGTTATTTCTTTTGGGGATTCAGGTATTCCTCCTGATTCATGTTTCTATTCAAAACCCGAGACAATTGATAATGTATTTTCATAAAGTTCATGATTCCTACTCCCATTTATTTGGACATCTTGTTTGGGTAGTCATCACATTTTCCCTCACATTGGTCAGTGACTCGGTTACTCCTATTTCTATCCATTGACTAGAATACAGGGAAAATTAGGGATTATTATTTTTAAACAATTAAACACGTAAATGGGAAACCATGAATATTAAAGGGATAACTCATAAATGATGCATATTCATTAACCAATACATTACTAGGTTTCAATCTATGTTTTTTTCAATGATCTATTTCTTAATATAAAATCATATGGACATTTTTTTCATTTCATAATGGTTCATAAATGGATTATGAATTTTCCAAATCATATCCCATGGTAGTGTCAAACTAGGGTTATAACAAGGGACATTTTCATACACCAAGTGACTATTGAGTCCATCTCAATACACCTTTTTCATGGTTATTACCACTAGGTAAAACTATGCTATAGACACATTGACTTGTAGTATTCAGACATTGATTTATTTTCTTGGAAAATACTTAATCTATACTTTAACAAAATGTAAGGATGTTTTCATATGTTTAGTCTTATCCTAAGGATTTGACTAGAGTTTTATAAACTAGACTTTTTTATGATTACAACCATGAAAACCCATATCCTCAATAAACCTTAATTCATGATTTATTATATAAAGATAAACTTAATTAAACCCTATACATGCATTAAGCCTATTTTCATTGGGAAATTAGGTATATATCATAAAAATTGCAACAAAAATTTAATGATATTATTGAAAACTTCCTTAACATGCTCATAAAATTCTAACGTTCTTATAAACTATACCAGATAACCTTAGGAAATACATATGAAAGGGGTGAGATATAAATCCCATTAAGAGAATAAATAAATCATAGTATAAGTTAAATCATTACATGTTATCAAATATGCATATCAAGGTAACATAAGATGAGTGAGGTTCATAGTTTTGAATAATGAGGCATGATAAAATATGATAACATAAAGGAACTATAGAAATGTGGAAATAACATAAAACTTAACATCATAAACATAAGCCAAGACTAAAAACCATGAAGCATAACATAGTGTTCTTAGAATAATATATTGATCACTATAAATGGAATCTCATGAGATAAAAATATTACAAAATTCATTGTAGGTCTATATAATTCAGGGACCACCCGTCACTTTCATATAATGTACATGCATAAGTGTGCCACATAGATCATACAACATAAGGATATTTTGCATCAATATTAACCCCAAAATTAATAATATCGGGTTTGATATATGTAAATACCTAATCAATGAAGGATAGGTACAACTAGGTGAATAACCTTAAGTGTAAATAGAGATGGGTATTCACTACACAAATGTTTGTCATGGAAAAACATATGATAATTTTGGTAGCATAATGGGTGTACATAAAAGTTTATAGAATGGGTGAATGAGAGAAAAAGAGGTATATAATTACTTGTTAACCATAATTATAGTTATAGGTATGTGTAAAAACATATACCAACTTGAAAAATTGGAAACCAAAAGGCTTGACATAAAGAAGGTTCTTGAATAAAGAGGAGAATGAGTGGATCAATTACCTTGGGATTGTGCTTATTAAAGCATGGAGGATCTTCTTAATAGCTTAGGGGAACCTTGATAGGGCTCTAGAGAGAAAAGTTTAGAGTAAATTCCTGATGAAACTATTTTTAGTGAAGAGGAATGAGAGGTTGGGTGGGTTTACTTTTGGATTCAGTAGGTGAAATTATTGGGACATACAGTTTCTGAGATAGGCATATCAATGGACTTGGAAAATGTTTAGGTAGTGATGTATTGGACACATCCCAAAAACATGTTTGAGATTAGGATATTTTTTGGTTTAGTGAGATACGATCAGTTTTTTATCTAGGGATTATCTGGTTTATCGACACCCATGACTATGCTAATGAAGAAAGGGGTGAAGTTCTAATTGTCATACCAATATGAGGAGACTTTTCTTGAGATGAAGAAGAGGTTGACTATAACTATAGTGTTGATTCTTCCTAATATTTGGATTAGATATGTCATTTATTTTGATTCATTAAGAGTTATTTTGGGAGATGAATTGATGCAAAAGGAGTAGGTAGTATCTTATGGGTCACATTAGATATGATCCCAAGAGTAGAAATATCCTACCCATGACTTAGAGTTGGTATCCATGGTCCAAACTTTCAAGTGTTGGATACACTATCTCTTTTAAGAGAGGTTTATTTTATACACGAACCATAAGGGATTACTCTATATATTCTCATATAAAGATCTTAATTTGAGGTGGATGTATCAGGTAGAGTACCATAAGATGTTTGAATTTGGGATGACCTATACACCAGGAAAAGGTAAATTTATTGAGGATGCTCTTTTCCATAGGACAAAGGTAGGTCAGGAGCTTGGTGAACATCCTTTGGAGGAATATTAGCATATTATGGGCTTGTTTTATGATTATAGGATGAATGATTTTAAGGACTAGATATTAGTGATTTGTTCCTCACTAGTGATCAAATCTTCCTTGGTAGATTGGGTGAAGGTTGGTTAGAAATATGACCCAGTGCTATATGATATAGGAACAACTAGTAGGTGGTGAATCGATACTTGGGTGGTTGTTGTATGATGAAGATATGATCCTAGTACATAGGATAGTTATAGTTTATACTTCCATTAGGGAAGAATTGATGAGAGAATTCCATGCCTCTAAGTAGGAAGTGCATCCTGGAGAGAAAGATATGTACCAAGACTTTAGGTAGAAGTTATAGTGGAAAGAAATCATGAGAGATATTGCTCGATTCATTTATTGATGCCTTAATTTTCAAAGGATAAATACTAATCACTAGAATCCTGGTGGATTTTTCAAGACACTTCCAATCCACATGTGTAAGTGGGAGTAAATAATGATGGACTTTGTGATAGGGTTACCTAGGACCCTAAGGATCTGTGAAACTATTTGGGTTATTTTTGATTGGATAATGAATGTTTCTCATTTACTACCAATCCTTGAGACTCACTCAGTAGATGAGATGAGAAATATTCATGTCCATTAGATAGTACACTTGGATAAAGTTCCCTCAAGTATTTTATCAGATAGAGACACACATTTTACATTGTGATTTTGGAAGGTCTGGCATAAGGCCTTAGGGTATCAACAGATGTTTAGAGTGGTATACTATCCCCAAATAGATGGAAAATTGGAGTGGAAAATTTTAATATTAGAGGATATTCTTTCTGATTATACCCTAGGCTTTGGAGGATCTTGGGATGATCACCCTACCTTGTTTGAGTTCACATACAATAACAGTTACCATAATTATATTCAGATGACACCTTATGAGGCTCTTTATGGTAGTCCATTTCATTCACTTATTTTTTGGAATAAGGCTGGTGAGGTTTCATTTATGGTCCCGAGTATGGTATAGTAGACCACTGAGAGAGTTCAACTAATCTAGAAGACATTTATCATAACTCAGAGTACACATAAGTCTTATACCAACCATTGGAGGAGACCTTTTGGAATTTCTTTAGGCGATTGAGTTTTTCATAGAGTGACTCCTTGATGAGGCCATAGATATTTGAGGAAGAAAGGGAATCTATAACTATGCTATTTTGGACCCTTTGAGATCATCGAGTGGATTGGAAAAGTGGTATATCATCTAAAAAATTCTTCATGCTACCGAGGTATGTACAATTTGTTTCATGTGTCCCAACAGTGAAGGTACATGACCGATCCCACACATGTCATCGATTACGAAGATTTTAAGTTGGAGTCTGATGAATCTTATGTGGAGCACACAATTCAGATTGTATACTAGAGCGATATAGTCTTACAAGGGAAGATAAAACCACTTTTCCAGATTCTATGGTGTCATGGATGGATCTAAGAGGAGACTTGGGAGTGGGAGGCTGATGTTTGGGCATAATATCTTGAGTTGTTTGAGAAATTTTTTTAAAGGTACTTCTTGGAGATGAGAAGCTATTAGAGGGGGGATAATTTTAACATTATCACTTTTATTTTATGTATTAGTTTATAAAATTACCTATTCCTTTTTAGGTTCTTCAATATTATGGGTTTTTATGAAGTTGGTTTTTAGTGAAAAGGGGTTTGGGAATCGAAGGTTTAAAGTTGTGTAGAGGATGGGTTGTTTGGTGGATGAAAAGATACCACATGATAGTTTGTGGGGGATATATTAGGTATATAGATTTCTATATTCCCCATCAGGTAGCTAGTGGTTCTAATAGAATGAGGAGGTTCTACCCAGAACACCAGATGATTGGAGGCCGGTCACAAGCTAGCTGATGTTTCCCACTAGTTAGCCCATGCGCCTAGGTTGGGAGTACATTAAATTCACCCTATGAATTCTTAATTAAAATATTTTTGGACATTTTTAATACCCAATTATAACCCTAAATCCTATATTTTTAATTTTATTCCTTCCCTCTTGACTCTAGAGCTATCCCGTTCATCTATCCATGGTTCTTTAATGTTGGATAAATCTGGTGATACTTGAATGGTAAGATCTTTCTAGATAAACACACTTTTCCTATTCCTTATTGTGATATGATAATATAATGTGATGGATCTATGCTTTCTATGTGGATTCAATGATGAATTATTCCTTTGTACATTGGTGACTTATCTAGCATTTTGATGATGTATCTTGATCAGATCAAGATTTACCATCAATTTTAGGCATCTTAAGGGTATGTTTTTATGAATAATATTCTAAGACCTCTTCTTAATGGTGGATTAGAACTATAATTAACTAACTATACTTGGTATATTGGTCATGTATTCAACTTGTTAATGAAATCACTTTGAGAAGATCTTGATTCCTCATGAATTGTGAATGTTTCTAAGGAATTATTCTTAGATCGATCATCTTGAGACTCTCTTCTTCTTGAATCTCATATTTTATCTATTTTTTGTTGATGGATTGTTGTTGTATCAATGTTAATTTTCTATACTTGAGGATCTATTATATATTTGATGAGTAATTCATGATCTATTCTTAAATCGACAACAAATCCGGTGAATTGGCGTCCTCTCCTTCGACATACCTAGGAACTAGTTATGTTGATAGAATCTGTGATGTATGTAATTATAGAAAAAACCAATTGATATGAAATATAATTGGGTATATCCTTCTAAACATTATTCTTTATGAACCAAAACTCGAGTTATACATCCTTGATGTTAGATCTAGTTCTCTATGGGTGCATAACATGGTTCAGGATTTGATCATCTGATGAACTTTGGAGTACTTCAGCAACAACCTTGAGGTAGGAATCTACTTACCATTTAGAGATCTTTTATACACTTGTTAGCTTGGTATGTTCTTGTGTTGGCATAATTTTTTTGGATGTGATTGATATAGGCCACATGTGGGTGTGTGATTCTTGTGAGACCCGTTTACGATTTTTGATGCCATGAGTATTCTTGCAGCTTGTTTGAACATGTTTGATGTTGATAATATGTATTTTATATTTATACTATATTATCATAATGATATTATATGTTTTTAATTATATTCCCTACTCTATTATTCATGTTACCATGAATTTAGAGGTTTTGTTCTTGGTACTTAGAACATGTGGACCATAGTGATATAGTTATCCCTTATAGGGGGAGTGAACATGACTTGTGATGATGGATATGATGGACTTGAACACATGGTAGTGGCATGAAGACATGAAGGTGTGACCTAGGGCCATGAAATTAGGGGCATGATGACCTGGATGTCTGACCTAAGGCAAATATGAGGTATAATGGCCTAGAGTCCTGACCCATGATGGAGCTGATATATGATGTCTTGGAGGCCTAATTAGACTCAATGACTTAAGACTGCTGAGAGACATGATTACCAGTCTTTTGGATGGTTATTGATCATTTGTGATGTCCTATGATTATCCTTACAGCATGGCCCTGAAGTAGGTAAAACAGAGGATTGTGGTGGCTTGGTTTGCACATAGGTTCTAGATATATGATTATTTATGCTTACTTTCACATTTATTTTTATCATGAAATTCAATTGTTATACCTATGAACACATGTTAAGGATTCATTGGTGGTGTCTTAATATGTATTATTACTCACACCATGTATGATAATATCAATGTGTGTGAAGACTTCATGTATAATGATACAACTAATGGGAAGGTAATTATGAAAGGAAACTAATTTTTAGAGCATGGATATGGTGGTAGAACCAAGATATACTTCATAGGATTCCCATATATCTTTATTTATTTATCTTGTTACACTCATACTTTGGTATAATTTCCATTATGGAAGACTGATTTATTTATTTTTATGAATTATATTCCATAATTTACTACATTTGATATTTCGTATTCTACTTGAAATTCTGATTTTTATATTTTTATTGTTTATATATGGTTACTAGATGATATAATATCCTAACTGATAACATTCAGACCCTCAATGCTTGTTAGAAGCCTCTTACATACAAGGAGGCATACATGAGGTGGCTCTCTAGAACAAACCTAGTGGTTTGGTCTAGGGAATTAAAAGTTCTTACAATAAGGGCATTTTAGATGGATTTAGAGTTTAACATCATATAGCTATGATGTATATCACACAGTTTATCATCACGTGACATGGACAATCATTCCATGAAGTTTGAGTTTGTATGATAAGAACCTCTTGAGTGACTATATATTTTAACATCATATATCTAATATGTGTATCACACAGTTTATTGTCACAATAAGGAAAATTATTCTATGTATTTTAAGGTTGTATGATAAGGACCTATTGGGTTGATTCATAGTTAAAATCATGTGGATTGGATGTGCATCATGAATTTTATCCTCATGTGATAGGGATAATCACGCCATGCAGTTTAAGGTAGTACAACAAGGACCTCTTAGGTGGATGAATAGTTTAATATCATGTAGCTAGGACATGTGTCCCATAGTTTATCATTGAACAAAAGGGATGACCATGCTATAAAATTTAAGTTTATATGACATGGAACTATTCATTGGATATATAGTTTAACATCATGTATCTAGGACATTAATCATGTAGTTTTTCATCATGTAATAGGGATGATTATACCATGCAGTTTAAGGTTGTACAAAAATGACCTCTTGGGTGGATTACAGTTTAACATCATGCAGTTAGGATGTGTATCAAACATTTTATCATCATGCGATAGGGATGATCATACCATGAAGTTTAAGGTGGTACAAAAGCATCATTTTTTATAGATAAACGGTTTAATTTCATGTAGAAAGGATGTGTATCACACAATATATCATCATGAAAAAAGAATGATCATGAAATTCAGTTTAATTTCATTCAAAAAGGACCTCTTGGGTGGTTTTACAGTTTAAAATCATGTATACTGGCCATGTATTTCATATATAAACAATTTAATTTCTTAGTTTTTCGATGGTGGAATTCTTATCTTTCGATGGTGGCTCTTGGTGTTGCTATGAGGTGAAGATGATGGTGTTATTGGCGGCAATAGGGTCGGCGCCAACAATTCCGGTGGCGGTTCTCTTTCGAACAGATGCAGTTATTAGATACAACTAGGTTGATTTTTTGAGGGGTTTTTATGTTTGGGAAGCTTCTTTAATGGTTGTGAAGATCTTGTATGGTTGAATTTATGTTGTTCTGTTGGGAGTTTCTTCGAATACGACGTTGGATTCCGGGGGGAAGCTCTACAGGTGGGGACGACTCAATCGTCTCTTTTGATCGCCGTCATACTGGTGTGATGTTTGGAAGTCGATGAAGATAGTGGGATGGGATGGTGTCGATGAATGTGGTGGTTCATAATGATGATTGGAAGGCGACGCGTCACCGACTGACATGAGTGAATCCCAGATCATGATTTTCTCGGTTTCTGATTTCACAATGTTTCATTCTAAATTTTGAATTTTGAATAGGTATGATGTATCCCTCCTGATGTATCCTGCCTGTGTCCTGGTGTGATGTTACCGCTCATCCATAAAGCGGGTATTTAGAAAATCAAATAAAAATGAATTTTCATTCAGTCAGTCTTCATGAAAAAAGGATGATCATGAAATTCCGTTTAATTTCATTCAAAAAGGACCTCTTGGGTGGTTTTACAGTTTAAAATCATGTATACTGGCCACGTATTTCATAGTTTATCATCGCGCTACATGGATAATCATGCGATGTAGTTTAAGGTTGTATAAAAAGGACTTAGTTGGAATGAAATAAAAATTATGTGAAGTATTTATTGGGAAACCTTATATTGGTGTCCAACATAATGCATTCTCCATCCATGGTTTCCAAGGAGTAAGATCCATTAAAGCAGACTATATATATTATGTGAGGTCCATCCCACTTTGGTTCAATCTTTAGAGGTTTCTTTCCTAGTATCATTAGAGTTATGAGAACCAATACCATCTATCCTTGGAGGAATAGATGAAGGTGAAGTTTATTATTGAAATATCATGCAACTCAGTTTTGATAAACTTCAAAGTCTTGTAAAGTGTGTGATCTATTCTCATAGAGACTTTCCAAATCACCTAGCCACTTTTGAGACTATTCATATTCAGAAAAATTGTTGTATATAGAAGTGATAAGTGAGTTCATCTCTACCTTGATGTGTAGGAATTCATTTTTCTTGTATACATGTGAATATGGGGTCAATTTCATGGTAGTATGGGTAATAGTTCGATAGGCCCACATGACATGAAAAAGTTTGTTGAGCTAGGACTTATTTTCCTTATCCACCATCTTATGGAGTATATTAGATAGAGTATTGTTGAAAGATTCAATATATCCATTTTCCATTGTATTATAGTGGTATGAGTGGCTATATTTAATTCCATATTGTTGATACAACCTTTTTAATTTGTAAGATAATAAATTAGTTCCATTTTTATAAATATCATATGAGGGACACTAAATATGGTAATGATGTTTGTCTTCATAAATATGATGATAGGATTTGTCCAAAACTCTTTGAGATAAATAAATGTGGCATACCTAGAGAAAAATAAATGACATTAAGGATGTAATTGAAATACCTAATTATATATGGGGGATATGGCCCCATGATATCGGTTCCCTAGATGACAAATGACCAAAAATATTTGGTGGTATGCAACAATTTTGAGAGTTTATGGATAAATTTAAAATGTATTTGAAAGGAATGAACATTTCATGTTGAATTCCATGAAATCCCATGTCATTGTTGACTAAAAATATCTAACACTCCTGATTTTATGAGAGATATTAGTTCTTGACTGATGAGAACCATAGGTGCCTTCATGGACTTCTTACATAATGGTGAGAGTCTCTCCTCCTTTAATGAATCTGAGGACTCTATCAAAGCCTCATTTATAGAAGATTTTTTGAGCATTTAGGCCATCATAAAGAGTAAAATTGACTACTTGAAATCAAATATGTTCTTTATTTGTTTTTCCTGGTGGAAAAGATCCACTTTATAGGTAGTAAAATATAGGGGACATCCATATGGTAGTGTTATCAGTTAGCGGGGATATTGACTTTCCTTTTTATAGGTGATGTTTATCTCATTGATCTCTTCCTTATCATTTTAAATGAATGGGGATACATGCTTGTGATGTACAACGATGATAACTATCTCATCTCAGTCTGGATCTTCTAGAATGGTGCTTAAATTAGCCAATTCATCTACCTAGGTATTTTGTGTACATGTAACATGAGACAAAGTCATCTTAAAATGGAAATATTCCATCAAACCTCACACAGAATCAAATAGGTTAATCAATTACTATTTATTAATAACATATTCACCATTAATCTTCTTGATCACCAAATTTGAGTTTCCCTTGATATTTATGTGGTTAATTGGTATTTTCAGGTCCAATTACAAACCCACAATGAGTGATTGGTACTCTTTATTTTCGGTTCAACATTATGATAATAAGAAAGAATAGGTAAATACTGCCTTAGTTTAAGAATTGAGGATGATTCCCAAACTGATCCTATTGAGTTTTGAGTTCTCCATTAATTTTCCCATTGGAATTTTTGAGGCACCATCAAAGTAAATTTTCCAGGTCCAAGGATCATTTTAAATGGAGAGTACATCTTAATTAGGTAATTCAGTATCCATTAGTGTGATTTATGTGATGGGAAACATTGTAATAAAGTCAACCAATGATTTCCCTTTGACTATTTTTTTGTGGTATGAATTGGATATCAAAATTGTTATATAATGACCACCCACCATTCCAATCATTAAGTTAACATCAGATGATTGAGTATATACTTGAGTGGGATAATGTGAGAGACCAAATAAACCTCATGATGATGAAGGGAGTGCCTCAATTTATTAACATCAATGATTAATGCAAGATAACTCTTTTCGATATTTAAATATTGAGTCTTAGTATATAGTAAGGATTTACTAAGATAGTAGAGGATGTTTTATTTTCCTACATCATTATTTTGTGTAAGAAGAGCACCAAGTGACGGATCAAGGGTTTCCATATATAAGATGAGTGGTTTCACTACTATTGGAGGAATCAACACTGGTGGTCTTGAGAGGTATTACTTGAGATTGTTAAACTCCTCCTGACCATCCTCATCCCACCGATAAGTGACTACATACTTCATAATATTGGTGAAGGGTAATGTCACAACCCCTTCCTCCAAAGGTACCCCTCCTAGGATGGAAAATAAGGAAGAGAGATAATGACCCCCGAGTCTCACCTTCAGTAGGCCCTGGGTTAGTGACTAGCACTAAGAGTATAAAAATATTTTACATGGATGAAATTACCCTTAAAAAAAATAAGGATTAAAAAATAGGATAAATATACCACCAAGAAACTCCATTACATAATATAAAAAGAGAAACCAAACCATCCAGAATAATGTCAACAAATTCAGATAAAAGTCTCGAAATAACACCAAAAGAAAAGCTAAGAAAATAACTCCACAAAACACTAATCCCTAAGCTATTAATGCTTATATAAGTCTATATAACCCTCTTGGAATATTAGAAAATAGTTTATATATATAGAGTGAGCATAACAGCTATACTCAATAGGATCATACCTAATTAATCTCATGAAAATGTGAAAAGAAGATACTAATGCACTAGTGAATAAATAATAGTACCAACAAGAACCTAAGAAGGCCATCTATCAATCCCAACCTCACTATGGATGAATCAAAAAATCACACAATAAAGTAGTAAAGTAATAAAATAATAACATTAATAAAGGCACCCTTCATACACTTCCAAAATGATTTTACACTCTCACACACCAATGCCAAATGTACTGTGCTCCCATACCTTCCCTTCCATCTCAAAAACACATATCAAGTCACCTATGATGTGGTTTAGGTAAAAACCCTACCTACCCCATCCTACTAAAGGGCCCAAAATCTCATGATTGAATTGATGTCATTATGAACATATCTGGTGATACTTCCAAATCATCACATATCCACATCACTCCCTCATTATGAACCCGGATAGTAGGGTATCATGAAAATGAATTAAATAACCTTGTTCCCTCCTCCCACCACACATGACCCCCACCACATACCACATCCTCTCATCATTAGGTGTCACCACCAACTATACCATCATTAAGGGTTATACTCCACCACCAACTATGCCATTTCATGGTACTACTATTGAAGGAAGATAATGGAATAGGGGGTAATCATCTATCCATTCCTCAACATCTGGATGTTGGGTAAAACACCCTCCTAATAAATCTAGGTGTCATTACATGTTACTCAATGCAGTTGGGATGAGTATAGAAATAACATGAAAATACAAGCATACACACACATAGATAACCTGTAAGCCCGACCTAAATGTTTCACATCGATACTTTATCACCTTCACCTTATCATCACCACTATATGAATGTTATCATATGTTGCCACCAACTAGATGAAACCCATCCATAGAACAACCCCACATATCCCATAGTCCCTTATTTCAATTAAAAATTAATAAGTTTCTAGTTATCCAATTGATTCCATATTTGATAAAAATACATTCTATCTATTACCCATATTAATTCCCATTCAATCCAATATCATTCACTACCTTTCAGTTACATATTCACCCACATTTCTATATTTTTACATTAATATACACTATTCATGATTAATCAATTATTAATCTAGTCACCACATATAAAATTATAGTCCAATTTTGTGAAAAACCATCCCACACTATTTCCATTTTAACATTAAAAGTCTGCATCCCATCAATAACTAGATACTACAACATGGTACCACACAATAATAAAAAAAATATAACATCACACTTCCACTACTGCAACATTTACCACATCCGAACCAACCACCCCAACATCACATAAACCCGAAAAATCTAAAAAACCATAAGACCAACTAAAAAAATGCAGGTAACACACCAAAACATATTTATAGGCCACAAATCTTACCAAAAATAATTTATATGGGTATTTAAAAATAAATAATCATCTTATGAAAGGGTATTTTCACACAGTTCTAGGTTCACACGCCACTGGTTTGTTAACAACATATACATGCTTAACTTTTTATGAGTGTTGTTTTCAAAAATTAATCACAATAAGGGATCTCAATATATAGAAGTTAAAATATGCATATAACAGTGTTTTTCTTAATTTGGACAGGTTTAATTAACAAAAATATTTTAAAAAGTAGATAAATTAGAAGACAAAACAAAATTCCCCTTAAATTCAATTTATTCTTTCTAATTATCTTTTGTAGTTAATCTATACCTCCTACCCACTTGAATCCAAAGTAACTAATTGAAAAATTACATAGAAAGAAGGGTGAATAAGGATCCTCTACCCGAAAAGGAATTTCCAAAACAGGTTTCACAAAAAATAGGTGGAAAAGAGGATGATGTCATCACCTAGATATCCCAAAGGTAAGGTCTCAATAAATCTTTCAAATTTTTTAGAGGAGTAATATGAAGGAGGAACAATCTCCCACCTTAAAAGCAACACACTGATATAGAAATTAGAGTGGAAACCAAGTTGTTGAACATGCTTGGAATCATTAATTGGGAGGCTTTGTGTGGATGTAAACAACTCTTCAAGATTAAAGAATAAGGTTATAGTTTTTACAGACTCAAAGAAAACAATAAAGACTCAAATGGAAAAGGTTTCATATTTTTAAGATGCTAGATATAGTTTTCTCGAAGATTAAATCGGTCAAATTTACTCTTTAATTGTAATTTAATTTGGTTTCATTTAAGACACATGTAATGATCATTTTTAAAATAATAGTGTTTAAGGAATATGATTTCTAGATTTAATCCCGAAAAAATTATTTTAAAAACGTTTATTTAGTACTAAAATTCCTTATTTTACATTAATTTTTTTTACATCATTTTTGAAAATATGGTCATTTTGAAAAACTAAGAAATTTTTTAAAATTTTGGAGTGACCACAAACTATGACCATGAAAAGGAAAGGTATGACTATAAGAACAAATAGTGACTGTACACAGTAATTTTTCAATCACATGAAAAAAACCACAGTCACACAGAGGAACTCTGTGATCGCATGAAGGAACTCTACGAACACATGAAGGAACTCTAAAAATAGATGAAGGAATTATATAACTAGATGAAAGAAATTTGTGACCACATGAAGAAAATTTTTGACCACAAGAAAGAATGGTGAGACCATAAGAACAAACTATTAAAATGCGATCAGATAGTGCGACCACAAGAACAAACTATGACCGTGAGAACAAACTTGGAAATCTTAGGGAGAAGAATACTCCAAACACCCCCTTGAAACATCAAGAACTTGAAAAAACATAAAGTAAAAGTTTTATAAATAAGTTAATTACATCAGATACATATCAACCAATTATCATTCTCAAGAATCAATGGAACTTGAAAGAAAAGGAAATGAGGTATGAATTATCACATGCAAGATAAATCTCATGCTTCTCGCTATAATAGGAACACAACCACCCATGGGAGGAACAAATAACATATCTAAGAAACATCATAAATCACCGGAGAGATCTAATCTCATATAAAGAATAAGGCTAAACACATCATCTCAACAAAGGGGAACCAAGAAAAACATTAAAAAACATAGGGCATTGAGCACACATCTGTGACTCCCATTCCCAAGTACTCTCCTCCACTCCACTATTCCTCCATAACACACGAACCAAAGGGATAAATATCCCATGAAACACCTTATCCTATAGATATTGGATTTCAACCAGATGATCCAAAAATTTCAGATCGTCCTTGATGTTGATACCTCCCCAATCAATGATATGATAGTCATCATGAAGGTAAAAATGAAGTTGAGACATGTGAAATATGTCATGAAATCTATCAAGGCATGAAAGGCGCACTAACCAAACCTTTTTAATGTGATCTAATGTCTCAAAAGTCCCAATGAACCTATGTAAAATTTAACTCCCTTGAGTAAACATCCACTACCCCAATGAGTGTAATCCTTTAAGAACACATGGTCTCTGACCTCAAACTCTAGGGGCCTCCTCTTATAATCTGCATAGGCCTTCTTCCAGTCATGTGTTTCCTTTATCTTCCCCTGAACTACCTGGATCTTCCATGTTTTACTCTAAACCACATTAAGACCAAGGGATTTTGATTCCCCAAAATTAGTCTCGTAACACCCCAATATTTTTAAAAGAATAACATTATGTTTGACAGTGTATATGACAAACAATACCATGATTTAATGACCCAAAAACATTATTATTTAAATATGAATTTTATAACCTAGATATTAAATGGACAGGTATGAATAAAATTAACCGATTAATGATATATATATATATATATATATAATTCATACTCAATATAAATTTATTGATAACTACTTAACAAATAATCACAAATTTTTTTTGTGGAGTCATTACATTTTTCAAAAATACATTTTGTTCAAAAATTGTCTTTATTTATTTTAGTGATAAAATATTATAATTAATTTTAGGAACTTTTAGAAATTTTATTTTAGAATAAGGATATCATTTTTTTAAATAATCATATCAAAATTATCTTATGATAAAGTTTTGAGATTTTTCTAAAAAGTTTGATTTTACAATGAATAGTGAAAAATACATATTTTTATTCAAAATTTATTTACATTTAATGTATTTAAAAAGTAAAATTCTATTTTGGATTTGTTTTAAAATTTAATTAGTTTCTTTTTATTAAACATAATAAAATTATATTATTTTTAATGAATTTTAAAGTTAAATTTTGTAAATTTTTTTTATACTTAAAATACATTTTTTCTTAAAAACTATTTTTTGTTTCATTTTTCATTTTAATCTTAAATTAATTTGTCCCAATTTAAAAAATTATATCTTTAAAAATTGATTCCATATTTGGAATAAATAGGTCCAAATTATGAAAATAGGTCCCCTTTATTTTTTATCATTATGAATAATAACCGTAGTAAATAATTGTCACCATAGTAAGGGAAAATCGGGTAATTTAGTTTAAAAATAATATTTTGAGGACTAAAAAATGAACCTAAAACTTTTCTTTATCCTATTATATGAATGTATTTTGGACATGTCAATACAGATTTTAAAAATATGATAACTTTCTACAATATTTCTTTGATTTTTACCTTTATATTATTTTATGGAAAGAAAAAAACGTCATTCTCTTTGAATTATTATATCTATATTTTTACATAGGGATAAACAGAGAATATGTTCTATTATAAATAATTTATTTAAAATATTAATTATTTTTTTTATCACTATATTTTTTTAATAATGAAATAATTACCTTAATTTCTTATGTAATTTCAACACAACATTTATTCAATTAATAAAAAAATAAAATAAATGAATTTGAAAATGTTAAAAGTAATATAATTTGACTGAATTATTATGTACCAAAAATTTTGTAGATAAATATAACCTATTAAATATGTTTCAATGAATTAGATTATTTCATTGTTTTCCTGTTCTTTTCAAGGTCAAATTAAATGACTAGTTCCAAAAATGACATTAATGTTATTTTCTAATGAATATTATGTGATTAAATTATTTAAAATTATTGAAAATACTAAATTCTCCTAAGGGATTTATTTATGTTTGAAAATATCAATTATTGTCTATTTATGGGATAATTTTTCTTTTATAGAAACTTTATTGACCCCTAAAGAGTAAAAGTCTCATTCATCATAGTAATTTTCAAAAAGGGTTAACACGTGTTAAAATAAAGTGGTAAAGGTGAAAATATAATCTAAAATTTTCCAAATTTTATTAGATGATCAGATTTTGACCCATCCTCATCCTATATTATAGTTATATTAGTTTGGATCCTTTTTTCCATGAAAATTAATTTATATTAATTTAATATTTTTTGTAATTCCAAGAGTGCCCCTCCCTTCACTTATAAAAGGGACCATCCTATCCTCTTTTATTCACACTTAAAAAACCATTTAGTTCAATCAATCTTTAACCAAATCAATTCTTAACATTCCTCCCCATGTTCTTGATGTCTTAGTTTGGTCAGAATGTTGTAAAAGTGGGTTCCCTAGAGCCAACTTAAACATTACTTTTTGATTACCATATCATGTATAGAGTGAGTTATACATGATGTATTCTTACCATAATAGTATTGATATTTACGCATCCACTATTTTCATGGTAATTTCCATAGATTAATTTTAATATAAAAAGGTTATAAAAAATCCCAGACTATAATGAGAGCCTCAAGATACTATGACATTAATCTTAAACATATGTCATATAGTCTAGATACACCATACTAACTGGACATATATGGTGTCTGACTATCAGGTGCTGGGGGATCATATTATTTTAGAAATCTTCTCATTAAGTCCACACTTAGTGATATCAAGTAGATCATATCATGGTGACTGACCTGCCAATAAGAACACCACATGTTTCAGGCATCATTGGTAGTTCCTATCTATAAGAATGTGTAATAGTCTCCAGACTTGAGATTATTATCAGTGTATACTATTTGATCACATAATTTGATGCAAGGTAAATACTATTCAATTGGATTAGAGAAAGGGATCTTATGTTGGGTGTATCATTAGTGGTATGGAATTGATTGAATAATCAAGAAATAATTTGTCACTTTCAAAATGAAGTGATATCTCATGTGTAATGGACATGGTGGAAGAAGGTAATTTCATCCAATAAGGTAAAGGAATAATAAACCATGAATAGATGATGACACAAAGTGTGCGTCCTACTTTATGAGATACAGAGAAAAAAATATTATTTTATATGATGTGTGTTCATAGGGAAAGTTATCATTGGTATGAATTTTTTTATCTCTTTAGGGGCCTTGATGATTTGTTAGACTTCACTACTAGTCTATGAATAATATTTATTGCTATCGAGATAAGGTCTTAGAGGGTCACACACTTAGCATATTCAAATCCCAATCCTAATTTTATAAGACATGGTGGGTCTCATCATGGGGTCTGGGATATGTCTAATAATATACAATCACCAAGTAATAAATAAATTCATTATTATTCGAGTATAGATTAATTGGAATTGAATTTATTTCTTTAATGTATTTCTAGGTATACAAGTAAATACATGGAAAATATTTTACAAATGAATATTATTTTATACTATAGGTTCTATTAATATTTGTGAAAATGAATAGTTGAGTTAATGACTCTATTTTATCGCATAATATATTTATTATATTACAAGTATGTGATAAAAATACAAATGATATTTATGACTTAGTAAGTTAGTCATAAAATTTCATTTATATCTTATTCAGTGGGTAATAAATATTTGGAAATTTAGGAGCCTATTATGGGTATTTTTAGAACCACACTATTTAAGTGAGTAGTGGTTCTCATTACATCAACTATTCATTATGAGTTTATTGAGAGAATATCTCTCCTATCCCTGATTCCTAGAGAAAAGTTCTTGATCAAAAAAAAAACCAGATCGAGCTCATCTTCACTCATCGAAAGAACATTGATGCTATGATTTTTAGGATTTAAAAGAAATCATAAAATTACCATGCTTTCACCTTGAATTATATGATTAATACTCCCATATATTTTTGAAGAATGTGTGGATGATCTATAGTGACCCAGATTCAGTTACTTCGAGCAAAAACTGGCAGTGATGAGCATTTGGAGAACCTAAATTTAGATCTAATGAGGTAATTATTCATTTGTTTTTATGATTAAAAATTCTTTATGTGGGATCCTCAATTGATGTACCAAGATTTGCTTTACTGGAAATGATGTAGTTTAATCAATCATTGGTAAATTTTTTTATATCCTGACCCATCTACTTCTACTATGAACCCCAAAACCTTCAATTGGTATAAGATGAATAATGTGAAATTTATGACAAAAAAATTACATTTTCATTATATTCATGTAGAGGGAATCATTAAAGTCCCAACACCACAGATGATGATTCAATCTGACATAAGATGGTGAATTTGTGGCCATCTGAAGTTTATAAACCAGATTAAATCTAATGTTTGAATCTTTTAAAAAAAAATTAAAAACATATTTGTATATATGATATTTTTTACCCAAATATAGTTGGCGATGACAGTTTCTTGTTAACTCAAGCTATTCTGGACAAATTCCAGTGTCCTGAATATTGTTTTCCAGCTAATAATTCTTCCATTGATTTTTGGAAATCTTAAAATAATAATAATTATTTTAGTTTATAGCCTATATAAGTAGGCTCTTGAAATAAAAATAATTATTAAAAATAGAAAATGAAATGGTTCGGTCTCCTGATACATTCCAAATTTAAAAATGTTTAAAAGTTATTTTAGTGGGGTATTGACAGTAGGTTACTTGAAAGAAAAATATTAATTAAAACAAATTAAAAAAGGGGGAGGGGTTCTATTGGTATAACATCATTAAAAAATATGTTTTAACCTAGAGTGGTCATGGCTGAAACTCCCTTTCACTATCGACCACCTCTCTCCAAGACCCTCTCTTTGTTACACCACCAGCCAAGGCCGCTGTCTCCTATTAGGTTCTCGGCCAAGACACCACCAGCCTCCATCTCCGCATCACCATATGGCCTCATCATGTGAAACCACTTCTGGTTCCCCTATATCTCTTGGACCTCACATCAACAAGATCTTCCCTAACCTCAATCACCCACCATCGCGCATCACATGGCCTCTGAACCTCCGACGTGATCCAATTTTTCTACTATATTCCTCTCACCATGAACCTCCATCTACTAAATCATTGGCTAAAGCTGACACTACAACACCCTAATATTTTTTGAAATATATTTTTTTGAATTAATTTATACTATTCGATATTTTTCATTTCATGCAACACCAGATACTGCTTGTGTTATATGAAAGAACCTTGATATTCTTGATTTTTACACAAAACCATGTCGATCTTGCACAAAAAATAAGAATAATTTATAATATATAGTAATGTAAAATTTGTTTTTTACCAACAATATAGTGAAATTAATTAAAATTAATTATAGCTATTAAGGTAAAAATGAGTTTACTTAGTGGCTAAACTTTAACTTAAGGGAAAAAATAACCTATAAAAATGTCCAAAAGAATTTTTTTAGAAATATTTAGACCATATCATCCCTTTTATAGAGTATAGAACATTATTGGAGGCACATGATGTAAGAGAAACCTCTCAATAATGTTTACCTTTTTATATTTTCAAGAATGCCACTCCTTTATTATAAAAGGGAACTCACCCTCCTCACTTATTAACAACTTTAACGACATTTGGATAATCCAAAAAATTACCAAATAATATAACAACTTACCTCCTCTAATTATAGATTCCACACTTTGGGCATAAAGTAAACCAAGTTAGTCTTTTGGTGAAAACCAAAAGGAATTACTGAAATAAGATGTAACATCCTTCAATAATAAATTTTGTTTTATTTATTTCCCCTCCCTTAAATTATTATTATTCTAGGATTATATAATAACCTAAGTATAATCAATATACTGAGTTGTTTTTATGTTAATTTTGATACCTAAAAATACACACACTTCTATAAAATGGGATACATGATCATCGTTCGTGGGTATGGCGGACTACCACCCCATGAACCGATGTCATTTGTTATTCCATTATCACCTTTCAAGGATATGAATAATGATGGAATTAATATTTTTATATGAAATATATTATTTTTATTATTTATTTATGTTTTTGGATTTATTATATATCATATACCTTTAGGATTTCCAATTTATGGGAATATGATAACTTTATTTGTGGACGTGTGGACTACCGCCTCCTCAAAGCGATATGATTTGTTCACACATTACATGGAATGTATTAATGATGAGTTTATTAAATTTATATGATATATATGAAATGATAATTCTACTTAAATTATAATATATATATATAGACACACACACACACACATATACATATATGTCATTTACTTACTTTATTTCAATATGATAAGAAATCAGAAGCAACGTTCGGCCTACCGTCTCCATGAACAGTGTATTCCATTTCATATTTATATATTTTATAGATTATTATAAACAAATATATATTGAATATATATGATATTTATATCATTTTTATAATTTTCTAGGTGATGAAATCATGATATAAGTAAGAGGAAAAAACATAACAAATTAAAACACGTGCGAAAAACAAAGCGATTATTACCCAAAATGTAACTTTAACATGAAATTGTTAATAGAATGGTAATATAAAGTCCAAATAAAATAATACATGGTATTATATATATATAATAATATGTTTATTAGGTAGTTTTATGATATAATTATATTTATTATACAATAGGTTTGAACGTGTATGAGGAAACTCAAGACTTAAGGTAAGGGTTTTTTGGTCTCACTTTTATTTATGTGAGATATATGATATATTCACCACTTATTCTTATTATGTGGTTTATATAATGACATATTAAATTTTATATAATTAATTTAATTTATTTCATGATATTCAAATATTTAATTGATGTTATTTTTTCTTGGGGATCATGATTCAAAAGTTACTCATGTAGTAAGGGGATTTCTAGTCTCACTTTTATTTCTGTGAGACTTATACCATATTCACCACTCATTTATTTTTTGTGGTGTATATACTTCACATGAATATATTATATTATTATTATACTTAAATTTATGGGTATTTACATATCCATTTTATGATATCACTTTAATGGGATTTGTGGTTCAAAAGTTACCAAATAAATAAAGCAATTTAGTCTCAATTTTATTTCTTCGAGACACATGCCATGTTATGACCTATATTCTTCTACAAGGATTATATACTAAACTTTGACATGTTATATCATTAATATTATTATTTTAATGATATTTTAATCTTTATTTAATGTTATTATTTTAGGGGATTATGATTCAAAGTTACAAAAGTGGTAACAATTTATTGCTACAATATCATCATTTATAGGGATTGTTCATGATTATGCTTCCATTGATGAAATATTATGATCCATATTTCAATAAATATCATGAATTTTCTTATCCTTTGTTTATTAATGATATATTCATGTATTGGTACCATTTTCCCACTCTTTTTTACTTAATATGATTAAAAAAATGTTTTAAAGAAAATACGACTTTATCTCTCTCTTCGATTGGAAATCTGTTTTATTCAAAAACCATGTTTTCAAAAAATGTTTAAAAAAATGTTTTTAAATGATACTTTAAAATAATTTTCAAGGAAAATTATTTTAATTTTTTAATGTTTTAAAGTGTTTAAAAGTTTTTTCAAATATTCCTTTATAAGTTTTCAAGGATGTTTTTAAAGAAAATGATTTTAAAAATATTTTATGTTTTAAAAATATTTTTTCAAATAAGAAAGGATATTTTCCTGAATAAATGTTTTAAATGGAATTTTAAGATTAGTTTATAAGTTTTTATATTGATTTTCAAAGAAAAGGATTTTAAAAATGTTTTATTTCTATAGAATATGATTTTCAAAGAAAGGTTATTTTACTTAAGAAACGCTCCAAGAGATCTTTCAAAATCCTTCTCCATATAAGATGGAACCCTTTGATATATACTGGGGATATTATAAAAATAAACCATTCTTATTATTTATCAAAACGGTTTATGTTTAAGATGATTTTTTATGAAACCCATTTCTCTTCCATGGTTTATACCATGATAAAATGCTTATGAAACTTGCTTCCTTTCACAGGTTATTATATGAAAAAAAGATTATGAAACTTGTATCTTTTATTCCCCGGGTTGTGAATAAAAGATTTATGTTGGAGTACTAAATGGTAAGATCCTTATATGAGACTTTGACGATCATTCACCAAGTTAGAAGATATTGTTTTCCGTGTTTCCAAAGACACTAAACTATTACGATCCTCAGGAATTTTTTTTAATGTGATGAATATTCATATAAAATGATGTAATATATGTGTATGTTAATCTTAGGTTACTATAGCCTCATTCTTTCGGGCTCTTGACCAATCCATGATCAGTCTCCTACTGCACAATTCCAACACACTTCTCCCCCCAGTTGGCCTTGTGCTCAGCCCCCTATCCTTCCTAGATTCTTAGGAACTACCACCTGAATAACCTACAACCCAGACGTGTTAGATCGACATGGGTCGGGGCTGGGTAGGCCCTTCCAGACCCAACCATCCCATTTTTGGTTCAGTAAAGTCCCACAACCTCTTTCAAGTGATTTTTTGAGTTTCCATGGACTCAGGAGGAAATTTATAAATTTCAAAAATTTATTTATTTTTTTAAATTAAATATATAAAAAATTATTTGTGTCCAAACCAAAAAAAATTGAATGAAAAATTGTTTATTTATTTTAATTCATTTAATAACCTCAACATGTATTTATCAAAATTTAATTTTATCACACATTTAATTTACTTATCAAATGATCTTGAGCATCGAACAACCTATGCATGTTTGGATTTAATTTATAGAATTATTTATTACAGTTGAACGAGATTCATGTAATAATTAAATTTATTTTGATGGTATGCACATCATCTTTACTCATATAATATGTATAAGGGACTTCGTGTCCACGAGTACTATTTTTCCTATGTATTATGCATTATTGAGACCCTCTTATATACATGTGAGTATTTATGTGTTATGATGAATATGTTATAAAATGAGGACAATGCCGAGATGAGGTAGTATTCTAGACCATATGATGATACATTGGTCTAGGGTGCGAGCTATGATACAAGTTAGATACAAATCAGATATTTTACCCCTATGGTCATGGTTTATCTATTATAAATAAATATATCAACCAATACTAAATGATCAAGACCAATCACATTGTTTATTTAATTATTTTAACTATTTCTTATTTTTTTGTGAGTATGAAAGTGAGCGTGATCACATAAAATAATAAAAAATTAATGAATAGATTAAAATGAATTAAGTCGCGATGAATGTTTTCTATTTACTACATTTTTTAGTTGTGTGTGCGATCAAATAATACGTGCATATCATATAGAAAATGATTTCATTTATCAATATATAATACAAAAACTCAAAGATATACTATGTTGTAATGCCTTACGTCATTTGAATTTGAACAAAATTCGTGTATATAGTTCTTGTCAAAACTAGTTGATTGTTTCTCCTACAACTAGGGAGTAATTATGAGAGCGATGAGTTTAATTAACTAAAGATGATAATAAAGAGGTATTAATATCTATATTGGTTCATATTTAGAGTCAAAACATTGAGTAAATCATGTTAACACTTTTAGAAGGTGGGACTTCACTCAATAGTTCAAGGAGCCGCTAGTTAATGAAGTTTTCTAGTAAAACACATACATTGAAACTTTTTGAATAGTGTAATTTCTATAGCTTGGACTATGAATGGAGGTTTCAAGGATGATTTACGCTAGAATAATCTAGCTACTGAGTATTCCAAATCTAGTAGTGAGGGATACTAGGATTCGATAAAATAGAGGAAGGCATTTAAAGCTTTATTTAATCAGTAATGCCTAATCCGTAATCAAGGAAAAATTACATATCTTCTAGTGTTTAATTTTGTAGAAAAATGGAAATTAATTCCATAGATACATTTTAATTACTATTGGAAAAGAATATGTCCTCACCAGCATGAGTTTTCAAATAGTAGTATAGGTGATTATGTAAAGTACTACGATATAGGAAATTAATGTGCTGGAGTCCTCAATACATGTTGAGCTATCTTAGGAAGTGAGGTTGTGATAGATTATTATAGGAGACTCATGTATGATAAATTTTATGTTTAAATTGTAATCCTATAATCATTGTTTTCTGTGATTGGTGGATACAACAAAAAGACATGGATGATTTCAAATGTTTTCTCATCTTCAAGAAGCTTGTAGGGAGAAAGTGAAGAAAGATATGAATGAGCTGATGATTACAATGAATACATGTAAATTGAAATATGGATCATGATATTTCAATATATACCTTTATTATATCATTTTCAACTAATTAATCTAATTTTTTTTAGTATTAAAAAACAAATAGTATGAATAAAATGATTCATTACCTTTTGGGTAAGGTTCACTAAGAAGATAAGAACTTAAAGAAAGATTAACCTTTAGTTAGTATGGTGAAAAAGTTGAGACACAATGAAAAAATCCAATGGTAAGTTTAATGAAAAGGGAACCCTTGAAACTTACTTTAAAGAAAAAAAATAAAGGAATTAAACAACAGGTTAATTTCATTACTTTTCATGAGATAATTATATAGAAGAATAAAAGCAATGAATTGAAGTAAAAGTAAGAGGAGGATTCCACTAAGAGTATATTCATCATTGTATTTAATATTTCATTTTTAATTATTGGGTATTAAAAACAATATTAATATCACATATGTGTATTGAAATACAATAATCAATTAAGAAAAGAAACATTAAAAGAAGTAAGGTATATTCTCTAAGTGGCTGAGAAAGGGTGAATCCTATGTTAGTGGTGAGAAGCACAAAACATCTAATTGGAAAGTTTAATGATTCTAGTTTAACTTTTATTGAGTATAAAAAAATTATCTCATTTGTCTATTGTAAAAAAGGACACATTATTCCATTTTGGAATGAATATTGTTTGTGATTACTAATACTCAACTAATAGTTCATTAATTCTTGAATCATTGGAAATATATGATGAATATAAAAATGTAAGACTCCAATACCCAGTTGTGATAAGAAAATAATTTTTCAATAAAAACTATGTAGTGTTAAGGATATAACCAATATGGTATTTAGAATATTTATAGCTAAATAATAAAGGCATTAGCGTTAAATTTACTTAATTATTGTTTGGATAAATAAACCATTAGAAATAAAGGTAATCTACACAGCTTTTAGAATTAGTTCATCTAGAGAGAGTGAACTATTCCAAGGTTATTCTAGTAGTAACTATATTTCATAATCTTACTTGAAGTGTTTTTAGGAATGAAAATTTAAGTATAGAATATTCATGGTTATAAGATATAATTAGGTTTTGGAATGTGTTCCAAAGAATATCTTGACTAAGAATTCATCGATCATGACATGTAGAGTGGATTTATTACTACACTCCATTTCATTATTCACATGAAAGACATTATGTTATAAAAATAATGATGGATGATGAATCTTATATGAAAACACTGATCAATTAAATATAGCATGGATTAATTCTTAAACACACATTTTCTTATACACATCAGAGTCATGATGTAAGTAAAAGGATAATCAATGTTAAGATTCATATTCATTTTAGATACTTTCGTTATTTTTCAAGAAATTTTTCACAAATATAAACATTATCCCACAAACATATACCAACTATTTTGAAAAATGAATATCATATGAGTTATAATATGAAATAAATCCCCCATTTCATAATAACATGTGTTAGATGTAAATATTTTGTTAGGATACAAAAAAACTTGCATCAAGAAAAACACAATATGAATCTAATGTAATTATCATGAAGTTTTATAGGGGTATTAAAGAAATTCCAAAGATATAAAAGTTATAGTCAAGTGATAGAATATATTTCTACAAAAGTATAAACATATCTATTTGAGATAGTAGGAGAAAGATTAACTTGGATTTAGTCGATGATAGAGATCCACAAATAGTTGACATAGGAACAAGTACCCCAAGATCTTGTACATAAGGAATTTTCTAGAGACACATACTGTATTGGAAGGATAAAACCATGGTGATGGTTTTAAATACACCATGGCTGGTGATACATTATTAATCGAGAGTAATGAATCTGAAAAGTAAGCAGTAACAGAAAATATCTAATATTGAAAAAATAAATTAATAATGGATTCCATGTATCAAAGTTAAAGGGATTATTATTTTGAATAATGTGGTGGATATTCAAGTGATAATATACATGAGTGGTATAAGTATAATACTAATAAATCTTGATTGGTTATACCATGTCAACATGCCTAAATCCATTATAATTTTAATTGTCATAGAAACTTTATATGCCCATTATATTGAGAGTTGGATTTTAAGTCCACCAATCATGGACGATGTCTATATAAAACAACAAAAAATGGATGGTGAAACCATATAATTCAAATAAAGGTGAAAGTTATGCAAGTTTAGTTTTTGATTGAGGTAAGAAACATGATCATAAAATATACATTTGGATTTTTTTTCATATGTCTACATGAGGTAGCGATAGAACCTCCATTTTTATAAATAAAAATATGTTTGATAACATATGGAAAATAGCTATTGGTCTTGTAGTTAGTTAATACTATAGTGAAGGTAAATCTCAAGAGTTTTACTTAAGGTAACAACCTATGTTTTAAGGAATAATTTATACCAAGTTAGATAAAATGGGTTTCTTAGACCAAGTCAAATGTATAAATTATGATAAGTTATTGATAAATAAAAGTTGGAACAATTCAAGAGATAATCATATATAATTTCACATGACATAAATCTATCCAATAAGTCATGTATGAGATATATGAAAATATTAATGTGGTGAGTATAATTCCATACACTTCTTTGATGGATTAATCACATATTCCATACTATGTACAAGATATGATACTGACAATATAAACTCTATGTTAGGAAAATATCAGTTATATCTAGGATAAATACATAGGAATTAGTCAACACTATCTAATTTTACTTGAGAGAGTACAAAATATATGTTCCTGGTACTTGAAGAGGAAGACATAATAGTTTTAAGGGGACGTAGACTAGTCTTCCTTTGGATTAATATGATATAATATCATAGTTAGGATAAGGTAATAAGAAATATAAGATCACTCAAGATAGTGTATCCATATTTGTGAATACTGAGTGCATCATAGATATTAATGTAGCTGTAGAAGTAGTGTATAATAAAAAATGATTTGTTCCAGTTCTTGGAATCATACATGGTAAGTAAAAGTTTTATCATAATATAAATTATGATAATCCTACTACCGGTACTAGCCAAGATTTCATGTTTTTATAGTATAAAAAATGAATATACCCAGGTATATCATCTCTTGAGGAGTCTTACTCAAAGAGGTGAAGTCATAGGTAATAGAATAGCCGTGCAGTAGACACATGGCATACCTAGGGACTAAATCCACAACTCAATAAGAGAATAAATTTATCAAGTGAGTGCTAACAGGGATATCTAGTAAGTTGGATCTAGTTCAAGTGGTAGTGTTGTAAAAGTGGGTTCCCTAAAACCAACTTATACAAAAAAATTATTACCATATCATGTATACTATGAATTATACATGATGTATTCTTACCATAATGTTTTGATATTTCTGCATCCATGATTTTCATGTTAATTTCCATAAATTACATACAATATCAAAATGTTATAGTAGTTCCCATGTAATAATGAGAACCATGAGATATAATGATATTAATATTAAACATATGTCATATGGTCTAGATACATTACACTAACTAGATATAGATGATTCCTGACAATCAGGTGTCGAGGGCTAATAAGCATTGAGAATTCTTCTCATAAATTCTACACCTGGTGATCTCAAGTAGAAGAGATCATGAGAAATGACCTGCTAAAAGGAATACCACATGTTTCAAATGTCATTGGTTATTCCTTTATGTGAGAACATGTAATGGTATCCTCGAATGAGATTATTATCAATGTATACTATTTGATCACTTACTTTGATGCAAGGGAAAAACCATGGAATTAAATTTGTATCAAGTTATATTTTGTTAGGTGCATCATTGGTGGTATGGCATTGATTGAATAATTAAGAAAGTATTTTTCAATTTCTAAAGGTCAATATATAATAAATAAATAATGAATAAAGACACAAATTGTGCATCCTTATTTATGAGATATTGAGAAAAAGAGATTATATTACACAATGTGTGTTCATAGGAAAGGTTGTTGTTTCTATGAATTTTACTTATCTCTTTAGGGACCTTGATTGGTTTCTAAAATCTACTCATGTTTTGTGAATAATATTCACTACTATCAAGATAAGGGCCTAGAGAGTCACACACTTAGCACAATCAAAAGTATTCCTATTCTATTGAATAAGAGTACAAGATATGGTGGACCACACCATGGGTTCTGGGATATGTGTAAGAATATAAGATCACCAAGTAATAAATAAATACATTATTATAAGAGAATAGAATAATTGGAATTGAATTTATTTATTTAATTTATTTACAAGTATTAAACAAAATACATGAGAAATATTTAACAAACGAATATTATTTTATTATTCAAGGTTCATTTAATATTTTTGGGAATGAATAGTCAAGTTAATGAATCTATTTTATCATATAATGTATTTATTATATTATTATTAAGTGATAAAAATATAAATGAAATTTATTATTCTGTAATTCAATCATCAAAATGTTATTTATAGCTTATTTATTGGGTAATAAATGTTTGGGGGTTGGAAAACCTATTCCATGTATTTTTATAACCACACTATATAAGTTTATAGAGTCTATCATTACATAAAACATTAATTATGCACTTATTGAGAGCCTCTATCACCTCTCCCCAGTTCCTAGAGATAGAAATTACTAATCCAAGTAACTAGATCAAGCTCTTATTTACACATCAAAAGAACATCGATTTGGTAATCATTGAGATGTTGAAGGCATCATCGAATCACCTCGCTAGCACTTAAAATTAGACAATTGATGCTCCTATATATTTTTGAATCATGTGTGGATAATATAGTGGGATTTGGAATTATTTACCTAGATAAATGGTCACCAGTGATGATTAGTTGATGAATATGGGTTCAGATTGAACAAGGTAACTATTCGTATATTTTTATGATTAAAAATTCTTCATACAAGATCCTTGATAGTTTTACCAGGACATTATTCACTAGAAATAATTTCCTTACATTGATCACCAGTTGATTAATTTTTCTTCAGATCAAATGAGTTAATTGTGTGCTTATTTTTGTGATTAAACATTCTTCATGCGAGATCCTTGAAAGTTATAACTGGCTATGATTCTTTGGAAACAATGTTGTTACATTGATCACAGGGGGGAAATTTTAATTTCTTGTCCCATATTCTTCTAATGAGAACCTAGATAGCTTCAAATAATACCATCCTTAGTGGGATTAAATTGTAAAGTAAAGGAGGTTTTCATAAGAAGAGGTATAATTATTAATCATTTTTTTATTTCTTATTCTAAACCCTTCAAATATTCTTCAACCACATTGAAATAATAACAAAATAATATTAAATTTATTGAGATGTTTTTATTTTAAGGACATACCCTATACCTATCTCCTCTTCCATAAAATGGGAAATAAAAACCCTCATTTGTGTGTATGATAGACTACCACCTCACGATCCAATGTAATTTTTTTCCATCACCACCTCTCATGGTTGGTTATAATGATGGATTTAATGTGTATATATGATATTAATGAAAAAATTACCATTATGTAGTGATAATATATCATCTAGTTTCTTACCTTTCCATCCATTTAAAAATGATAATTTTTTATGCGTACGTTTGAATTACCATATCCACAAAGCGATGTAATTCATTTTTCATTACCATGCCACATGGTTTCTATATCTAAGTGTATTTATATAAATGATATTATATTTATGATAAAAGTAAAATTTTAAAAAGTTAAAATAACACTTTATTTCCTTCCACCATGATCACTAAAAAATTGAAACATTACCCATGCATACGTACGACCAACCATCTCCATGATTATAATATAGTTCATATTTCATAACTGTATTTTATGGTTGGTTTTAAAAGTTTATTTTATTTGTAAAAATGATAATTATTTATAATAATTATTTTAGTGATGATGAAGTAATGACTTCATTTACCATAGTCAACCCACCAAAGTCATTTTAGACTTATGATCCCAATATCATCAAAATTTCCTATATAAACTTAATTGATAAAGTAATTTAATATAAAATGGTACTAAAAAAATAAAAGTAATAATAAAATTTTAAAAGTTACTTATGAAAAAAAATTAATAAAAGTTTATTATTCAAGAATGTAAAGAACATATGCGATGAGTCAAACTCAGGGTAATGGACAATTTAATTTAAAAAAATCATTTTAAATATTTTGAAAATTTATTTTTTAATATTTCTCTTCCATGTTCATATTTTTGGAAAATTATTTTATATATGTATTTATATGGACATAAATGACTGATAAAGGATATTTTATGTATCTATTTTTTTAATTTCTTTCAAAGTTTTTAAAAAAGAATATTTTTACATATTTTATATGGAACATTTTTACTTTATTTACAAAAAGAAATAGGAATATTCTATTTTAATGTATATGACTTCAAAATATTTTCCCACCACAACAAAAATTATTTTATTTTTGGATTCCTTTATAATATTTCTTATTATATTCAAATAAGAATCATCCTTATTTATGTTCTAGGTATTTTCAAAAAGAGTTTTAAATGGAGTGGTTATTTAAATATATAGAAATGTTTTATTATTGATAAAAGGAATATTTTTATAGGCATGAAATCTTTCATGTGTTTTGATAATGTTATGTTTTTTGGGCATTGTTTATGATGACATGTGGTTCTATTATAATATAAGGATGGGTGGTTCTATTATAAACCAAGGACGGGTGGTTTTTTATAAACCACAGATGGGTGGCTCCATTATAAACCAAGGATAGGTGGTCTCATTATAAACCACGGATGAGTTGTTACGTTATAAACCAAGTATGGGTGGGTCCATTATATCCCTCTAATACATTGGGTAATGATTATTTTATTTGGAGAATTATTATGGAAGTTAAATGATTTCCCAAGTTACTTAGATTATTTAATTATATTTATAATTAATTTTAATATAAACCTCATGATTTAATAATGTAATTTAATGATCTTATGTTTAAATAAAAGTATTTACTATTTCTTAAGGGTGAAAAGTATCAATTTTTGAAAAATGTTTTCACGAGTTTATCATGATTTAAAAGAAATCTTTATGAGTTTTATTTTTTTCCTTTAATATTTCTAATTAAATGTTTTAGAAAAATATTTTTATAGAGAATTCCATCTCTTTTGTAAGAAAATGTTTATTTTGAGCCAAAAATTTATTTTGAAAAAAGAAAAATTTTATAAGTATTCATGGACTAATAGGTTTATTTATTTATTTTTATATGTCCCTAATTGAGATTTTAGTGCTCTTACCAAATTTTAAAATGTAATTATATGTTTTTTAAGATGATGAGAGATAAGGATGAGGTCAAGATAAATATTGTGAAGTTATCTCATAAATTGAAAAAAATTTATATTATAAAAGTTTTATTTTTTGGGAAAATGGATATGAGTGGAAATGTCCAATTTTTAATTTAATATTTATTTATGTGGGAACTATAGAATAATTATCTAAAACTATAAACTTAAAAAACACTCAAATGTATGAGAATAAATTCTTGATTTAATACTCAAGATCATGTAATGTTTATGGCTAGGTCCTTATAAGTACATCATAATGAAAAATGAAACTGCCACCCATAAAATTCCTCAAATGGATCTATACTAATGGATGAGTGATAAATATTTTTGTATTAAGAATAAACCAATGGTAGTTGGTTTACCCATTGATCGCGTTGTCGAGCGCGTCAAATTAGATGTTTATTTTTAACTAGAATTTCTGTAGTATAGCAGCAACCCTAGGTCGTCTCTTGACGGAGCCTTAGATTATTAATTTAAAAATAGGGTTCTGATTATGAAAGTAGAAGGTGAATTAGGTTTTTTAAAACTTGGGGGTTTTATGATTAATGATGAAAATAGAAAATGAAAGTGATAAAACAAAATAGAAATGAACAAGTTTGATTAAACGTGATCAACCCGGGGAAGTCTTGTGATGCTCATCCTTCATCGCTTCAAGGGATGGGGTTATGATCTTTTAATCCCTGGTTTTTAACACCTAGAACTATAATGTTACTGAGTTTATACTATGATAACTCCTAGGGTTCAGTCAAAAACACACAATGATTCACCGGACACCGCTGATGATTGGGTGAATTGTGTTTGACTTCATAACCAAAACTCACCAAGGAAACACACGAAAAACTCGATGCGCTGTCCAGATTTGTATGTTATTTCTTTGTGATACCATGAAATAAATGTACATAGCCTTGACAGTGCTTGTGTGAGTTCAATTTACCAATATAAACCACACAAACACCGCAATTGAAAGGGGGAAAGAAAGTGGTGAACGGTGTGTGAAACATCACATGAATGGGTACCCCCAAACATGATCATATGAGTTGAGCATGACATACCAGTACATAAATCAATAAAATAAGAATAGAGGATGATGAAAAACAACACAAAAATCTAGAATTTAAAATATCATTCAAATATTACAAACATGAAGCTCGGAATGTACATCACGTTCCTCCTCGGGTGATCACAAGGGGTTTAGAAACCCATGGAAGGGGAAGAAGAAGAAGATGTTGAAGTAGCACCTCCCATAGCCTCCAGAACCTCTAGGGATGTTGAGAAGATTCCTTGGGGACTACAAAATGGCAGAACCTTTCCTATTGGCCGAACTCCCAAATGGGGAGCCCAGGGTGCCATTTTATAGGAAAATTGGAAGGTGGTTTTAGGCACACAGATTTCTTCAATCCACTTGTACTACACGTTTTGGCCTTCAGACAGTCTTATCTCACTTTGGAGAAAATATAAAATTTGTATCCCTACCTCTTGAATATCTCCACAGAACGTTTGGCACCCTTTGGACAACTACAACTCAAGATATTGATAAAATACAGAACACCGTATTTGACTTGGTCCAAATTCGGTGTCTTGGATAGATCAGTTCGGATTTCCCCCATAAAAGCCGAATCAGCATTGGGTTCCTTAATATGAAATGTAGCCTATTAAATTTTGGACAGGTACACAAAGTTTTATCCCATTTGGATGCACGAATTTTGTGTACAATGAAAAAAAGTGGACAGATGTCCATAGATCCATGCAATTTTGGCCCATTTTTCTTCCACTTCATCAAAGGCTCTCCAAATCACCTCCACCTACATTGAAACAATAAAAACAAGTAACATTTCCCATTATAATATTTATTAACATTAATTGATTTATTCAAACATGAAGTGCAATTTATTATTATATTTGTAATATTCATTACAAAACTAGTTTAAAACTGCGGTGTAAGGGTGGAATAAAACAGTGAATCGTGGTACGATCACACCCCCACACCTAAACATTTGCACTCCTGAGAAAATTCACATATCCAAATACAATGATTCATATATATATATTTCCCACATCTTGAATATTTATCATTTGAGGAAATTTTATTTAAAGTAAAGTGATCAATGCACGAACCACACCAAGGAGTTCTTCCTAGTGAAAATAGAAAAAGATGTCTCATAAATCATATCATAGAGAAATTCAAAAATATTCATGATACCCAATTGAGAAAGGAATTAAGAAGTAAACCATGACAATAAATCTCCATGTGTGTGTGTGAAAACTATTCCATGCAATTCTTTCCACTTTCTATCCAATAAATATATGTTATTTTAACATTTTTCAGCTTAAATGATTGTGTCACCGAACCTATCCTACCTTATTTGCAATAATATTTCAAGACCCACTCATTTAAGCATTCCCAGAATTCAAACCATAAGCTCCTAACCTTGATATCCCCATATGTTGCACATTTCATCACTCCCCTCATTTATTATTTCTTTTTTTTGAAGTTGCAATTGGAAAAAATCTCACACTCATCTCTCAACCCTTGTTTGATCTCTTCACGACACTAATTGAAATAGTTATAACAAGATCAAAGGTTGAGGAGGAGTGGTTTTTGACCTACCCAAGACACAACAATTTTTTTTGGAGGGCGTACAACAGTCGGACATTAGGTACACACGCATAGGTCAATCTGGTACAGCAATGAAACAGATCAGATAAGGAACAAACGTATGGAAATATCATTTAAAGCTGAAAAATATTAACCCAACACATATTTACCTTATATTAAGTAAGAAGTAATTACACTCTGTGGTTTGGTGCAAAAATTTGTGGAGATATTAGTGACAAACTTTTCAAAAAAAACTACTCACACAAAGGGCATCAATCATCTCAAAGGTTTCACATATATATGACCATTTATATCATTGACAGAAAACCAATTCACTAAAAATCACTCCTTGATGGTAAACTCATACACAAATTATTTTTAGCCTTTGTTATGGTATTTTTACTTTCCCCACTTTATGGTCGCCACATCATGGAATTTTGAGATTGTTGATGGTGAAAAATAAAAATACCATAAAGAAGGCCAGAAAGAGAAAACAAAAGGAGAAAACGATGAAAATTCCTTACTAACCCAGGAATGTATCCAACCCCCCACACCTAGAATGTGCAGTGTCCTCACTGAAATAATTGAAAATGTGAGAAGGAAGGATAAAACCTGGTGTGTTTTATTGGTATGATGCGTCGAGAAGGTGGATTTCCTCCACCGGATTCTTTGTAAAATCCTTATAGAAGTGTTTAAGTCGCTGCCCATTGACGGTAAGACTTCGTCCACTCTGCTCATGCAAATCCTGTATTGCACCAAAAGGGTAAGCATTAGTAACAGTATAAGGACCGAGCCATCGGGAATGAAGCTTACCTAGGTGGAGCTTAAACCTGGAATTGTACATGAGGACCTTCTCACCAATATGTAACTTCCGCTGGTGAATCATGCTATCATGAATAGACTTTGTCTTCTCTTTATAGATTCGGGAGTTTTCATATGCATCACATCGAATTTCTTCCAACTCTTGAATCTGCAGCTTTCTTTCCTCACCTGCATCTGAAAGGTTCATATTACATTGTTTAACAGCCTAATATGCACGGTGTTCTACCTCTACCGGGAGGTGAAAATCTCTTCCAAACACAATCCTATATGGTGACATTCCGATCGGTGCTTTAAAAGCAGTACGGTATGCCCAAAGTGCATCATCCAAGTGCAAACTCCAGTCTTTCCTATTGGGTTGTACCGTTTTCTCCAAGATTCGCTTAACTTCCCGATTTGAAATTTCTGCTTGTCCGTTAGTTTGGGGATGATATGAAGTGGAGACTTTATGAACAACCCCATACTTACGAAGAAAGTTTTTCATGTTATGATTGCAAAAATGTGAACCCTGATCACTAATGATGAATCTTGGTAGACCAAACCTACTGAAAATCTGGGACCTCACAAAATCAACAACCACTCGAGAGTCATCGGTCCTGGTGGCCTTTGTTTCCACCCATTTGGATACATAGTCAATAGCCAATAAGATGTACACAAAGCCAAATGAATTTGGAAAAGGCCCCATGAAGTCAATGCCCCATGCATCAAAGATTTCACAGAATAACATGGGCTGTTGGGGCATTTCATTCCTCTTAGAGATATTACCTGTGAATTGACATCGAGTACATGATTTACAAAACCTATGGGCATCTCTATACAATGTTGGACAATATAATCTAGAGTCAAGAACCTTTCGAGCTGTACGTTGAGAGCCAAAGTGGCCCCCACATGCCAAGGTGTAGAAAAAGGTCAAAACAGAGGTGAAATCATGGTCAGGGACACACCTACAAACAACCTGGTCACTACAAATTCTCCACAAGTATGGGTCATCCCAAATGTACCATCGAGAATCATGTTTAAGTCTCTGGGATTGTGAAGTACTAAAATCAGTGGGGACCCTAGATGTTGCTAGAAAATTCACAATGTCTGCATACCAGGGGTTAAGGTTCACAACATCACAAAGGTTCTCATGAGGGAAGAATTCTCCAATGGGTAGGGGTGAGTCAACATGATTGTCCAATGGTGGGTAAATCCTACTAATGTGGTCAGCTACCACATTCTATAACCCTCTCTTATCTCTAATATCAAGGTCAAACTCCTGGAGGAGGAGCATCCACCGAATGAGGTGGGGTTTGGCTTCAGGTTTCTTTAGGAGGAAACGAAGGGCAGCATGATCAGAGAAGACAATGATTTTTGACCCGAGAAGATATGAGCGAAATTTTTCCAAGGCAAACACAATAGAAAGGAGTTATTTTTCAGTGTTTGTGTAGTTTACCTGGGCAGGGTCAAGGGTACGCGAGGAATACGTAATGACATGAGGAGCCTTTTCAACCCTTTGTGATAAAACTACCCCAACTGCAAAGTTAGAGGCATCACACATAAGCTCTAAGGGGAGATCCCACCTTGGTGGTTGGATTATGGGAGGTGATGTGAGATTCTTTTTTAGTGAATTGAATGCATCCTCACAATTTTTATCAAAAACAAATTCAGAATCCTTTTGTAATAACCGAGATAAGGGAAGTGTGATCTTACTAAAGTCTTTAATGAATCAGCGGTAAAAACCAGCATGACCCAAGAAAGACCGCACATCACGAACAAATTTTGGATATGGAAGGGATTAAATTAATTCAATTTTAGATTTATCAACCTGAATTCCCTTATTGGAAATGATATGCCCAAGAACTATCCCCCGCTCAACCATGAAATGACATTTTTCATAATTTAAAACAAGATCTTTTTCAATGCAGCGGCGGAGGATAGAACCTAGGTTTTCCAAACAATCATCAAAAGAAGAACCATATACTATGAAATCATCCATAAATACTTCCATACAACTCTCAAGGTACTCAGAAAAAATACTCAACATACATCGCTGAAAAGTACCAGGAGAATTACATAGACCGAATGGCATCCTTATGTATGTAAATGTGCCAAATGGACAGGTAAATATTGTCTTTTCTTGATCCTTAGGGGCTATATGGATTTGGAAATAACCCGAATATCCATAAAGGAAACAATAATGGGACTTACCAGCCAATCGTTCTAACATTTGGTCAATGAAAGGTAAAGGAAAGTGGTCCTTCCGCATGGCTTGATTCAGTCGACGGTAGTCAATACAGACTCGCCAACTTTTTTGCACACGTGTTGGAACCAATTCATTCCTTTCATTTGACACAACTGTTATTCCTATTTTTTTAGGCACAATTTGCACTGGGCTAACCCATTTACTATCAGATATAGGATAAATGATCCTTGCAGCAAGTAATTTACTGACTTCTAATTTTACCACTTCAAGGAGAGTGGGATTCAACCGGCATTGAGATTGTCTTACAGGCTTAGCCTCATCATCCAAAAGTATATGGTGCATAAAAATAGATGGGATAATCCTGGGAATATCATCCAATGTCCATCCTATTTCCTTTTTACACTCTCTCAAAAGTTTGAGCAGTTTTGATTCCTGTTGTGGAGAGAGGTTATTGGCAATAATGACAGGCAATTGGTCAATACCCTCAAGATATGCATATTTTAAATTAGAAGGAAGTTGTTTAAGTTCAAACACCGGTTGTTTCTGGATTGAGGGAGGGGATTTAGGGGGAGTGAGGTCCATGAAACTATCTATCTGCTCATGTTTATTCTCAAAGGAAAGAGAATCTATTGAAATGAGATTTGCAGAATCATCGATAGTCATGGGTACCTCAGAATAAACACACTCATCAATTAAAGCACAAAATTTAAATTTTTCTGAACCCACACAACGTTCAGAAGAAGAACCAAAACTCAAATCATCCAAGGGTGAAGAAAACAAAAAAGAATCAGAGTTTGGGTTGAGGAGAGAATTGTGTGTGTGTACATCGTTTGAGAGCACTTCCATCGAATAGACAGGAAGAGTGGAGTGCTCTTCAACGGGGTGTTTCATAGACTCAAGGATGTTAAAATTTACCTTTTCTCCTCCAAATTCCATGGACAACATACCATTGTGAACGTTGATGATCGTCTTTTCTGTTTTTAGGAATGGCCTCCCAAGTATGAGAGGGGCATTTCCTTGGGTTCGGGTATCTTCCATCTCAAGAATGTAGAAATCAGCGGGGAAGATGAGATTATTCACTCTAACAAGGACATCCTCAATCACTCCTTTTGGATGTGTTGTACTCCGGTTGGAAGGTTTCACAACAATGCATGTTGGTTGAATCTCTCCAACCTATAGAGAAGTATACACAGAATGAGACATTACATTAATGGAAGCACTTAAATCTAGCATAACATCAGAAAAGAAGGTCTCCCTTATGGTACAAGGTATGGTGAATGTGACAGGATCCTTGCATTTGGTTGGAATTTCTGGTTGAATCAAGGCTGAGACATTCCTTTCTAGGTTGACGCTCTCATTCCCCTTCCGCCTTCGTCGATGGGTGCAAAGCTCTTTAAGAAATTTGGCATAACGAGGAATTTTCTTGACTGCATCCAACAATGGAATATTAACTTGAACTTTTTTAAATGTATCCATTATTTCATTGTCAATCTCATTATCAAATTTTTTATTAGATTTATAGAGTCTTTGAGGGAAAGGAAGAGGAATGGATTGTTCATTTGAATCATCATTGACTATTCGATTACCATTTTTGTCTTGTTTTTCTTTACATGAAGTTTTTGAGGGTTGGGAAAGAAAGTTTTCATGAGGGGGACATACCTGCTGTGCAGAATCAGTAGAAGTAGAAACTTCTTTACCACTACAAAGTGTAACTGCACATACATTACCTTTTTTCCTTTAGATTGGAAATGGGTTGGTATGGTAGTTTTCCAGAACCTTGCATCTTAAGCTCACCGATGGTGTTTTCCAATTCCCCACTTGGGTTCATAGGTCTTGAATAGCTGATTGTGTGGTCTGTTGGAACTGAAGGTTCTGGGTTGCCATTTGCTTCACTATATCCTCGAGGCTTGGTTCAGACTTGGGAGGAGGAGGATTGTTTTGAGATGTTTAAGGATAAGAAGGTTTCATACCTTGGCCTTTTTGATACCAATTCTGCTTGGGGTAGCTTGAGTTTCCTCCTTGTCGGTATTGTGGTTGTGCTTGCCACCCGGTGTTTGGATTTGGCCTGAATGGTTCTTGCTTGAAGGGAGGTGCTTGTTGGAATGGATTCCCTGGGAACATAGCTGCACATGACTCAGATGAATCTTGAAGTTGTGTGCACTGGTCAGAAAAATGAGTGTTATCAGAACAAATACCACAATGCAATGGAATATAAGTAGTGTGTGAGTTACCTTGTGCTTGAGATAATTTCCTTAGAAGGGTATTCATCTCATCAAGTTTAGTATCTACCATTTGTTCTAGGGCTGAATGACTTACCTCATGAACTCCTCGGGTTAGTGCAATAGCTCGTGTACCAAATTGTTGTGCATTTTGAGCCATGTTGGCAATTAAGTCACAAGCGGCATAAGGAGTTTTGTCAACTCGGGCACCACCAAATGCAACATCAATCATTCCATGATCCATGGGGATAAGTCCCTCATAGAAGTATTGGATTAATAGTTGTTCACTAATCTGGTGGTGGGGGCAGCTTGAGCAAAGTCTTTTGAATATCTCCCAGTATTCATGAAGGGTCACTCCTTGTGATTGCCTAATTCCACATATTTCTTTCCTAATTGAAGCAGTTCGGGAGGCAGGGAAGAACTTCTCTAGAAAAAGTCTTTTTAGGTCATTCCAGCCCCCATTTGTGGAAGGCAAATAGTATAGCCAATATTTGGCTACACCATCAAGGGAGAAAGGGAAGGCCCTAAACTTAATGAGGTCCTCAGACACATTTTGGGGTTTCATGGTGGATCACACTATGTGAAACTCCTTTAGATGTTTGTGAGGGTCCTCACCGGGAAGACCATGGAATTTTGGAAGAAGGTGGATGAGACCTGATCTAATCTCAAAGTTGGCTGCTTCCTCGGGATATTGGATGTATGCAGGTTGGTACTCCACATCAGGGGTGGTAAGTTCTTTTAAAGTTCAATTATTTGCATCCATATTTTCTTGGGTTTGATTGGGTTCAATTTTGGGTTGGTTTAGAACCACTTGAGGTTCTAAATTGGGTTCCACAATGTTACTTTATTGACCTTCTCTAGATGCCTTGATTTGTGTGTGAAGTGACTTTTCAATTTCAGGATCAAATTCAAGTAGTGTTCCTTTACCAGATCTTGTCATGCAACAATGATGTCCAGTTTGATTGATTGATTGTTTTTTTAAGTTTTTTTTATTTATTTGAGATGGAAAGAAAAAAAAACTTAAGAAGGGTGAAATAAGAATATAATGTTATACTATAGAATTAGAGAGGTAGATGGAGAAGAGAGATAGAGAGAGAGAGAGAGAGAAAGAACACACCAAAAACAACAAAAAAAATAAAGACAAAACCCAAAACAAAAAAAAATCAAATGGGGGTGGGGTATTTAAAGGAGTACTAATTAAGAAGTAAAATAACTAAATAAAAGTAAATAAAGAAAAAAAATGATCTTGGCTCCCCGGCAATGATGCCAAAATTTGATCGCGTTGTCGAGCACGTCAAATTATATGTTTATTTTTAACTAGAATTTCTGCAGTATAGCAGCAACCCTAGGTCGTCTCTCGACGGAGCCTTAGATAATTAATTTAAAAAGAGGGTTCTGATTATGAAAGTATAAGGTGAATTAGGTTTTGTGAAACTTGGGGGTTTTATGATTAATGATGAAAATAGAAAATGAAAGCGATAAAACAAAATAGAAATGAACAAGATTGATTAAACGTGATCAACCCGGGGAAGTCTCGTGATGCTCATCCTTCATCGCTTCAAAGGATGGGGTTATGATATTTTAATCCATGGTTTATAACACCTAGAAATAGAATGTTACTGAGTTTATAATAGGATACCTCCTAGGGTTTAGTCAAAAACACACAATGATTTACCGGACATCGCCGATGATTGGGTGAATTGTGTTTGACTTCATAACCAAAACTCACCAAGGAAACACATGAAAAAATCGATGCACTGTCCATATTTGTATGTTATTTCTTTGTGATACCATGAAATAAATGTACATAGCCTTTACAGTGCTTGTGTGAGTTCAATTGACCAATATAAACCACACAAACACCGCAATTGAAAGGGGGGAAGAAAGTGGTGAACGGTGTGTGAAACATCACATGAATGGGTACCCCCAAACATGATCATATGAGTTGAGCATGACATACCAGTACATAACTCAATAAAATAATAATAGAGGATGATGAAAAAAAACACAACAATATGGAATTTAAAATATCATTAAAATATTACAAACATGAAGCTCAGGATGTACATCACGTTCCTCCTCGGGTGATCACAAGGGGTTTAGAAACCCATGGGAGGGGAAGAAGAAGAAGATGTTGAAGTAGCACCTCCCATAGCCTCCAGAACCTCTAGGTATGTTGAGAAGATTCCTTGGGGACTCCAAAATGGCAGAACCTTGCCTCTTGGCCGAACTCCCAAATGGGGAGCCCAAGGTTCCATTTTATAGGAAAATTGGAAGGTGGTTTTAGTAACACAGATTTCTTCAATCCACTTGTACCACGCGTTTCGGCCTTCAGACAGTCTTATCTCTCTTTGGAGAAAATATAAAAGTTGTATCCCTACCTCTTGAATATCTCCACTGAACTTTTGGAACCCTTTGGACAACTACAGCTCAAGATATTGATAAAATACAGAACACCACATTTGAAATGGTCCAAATTCGGTGGCTTGGACAGATCAGTTCGGATGGGGCCCAAAAAATCCGAATCAGCATTGGGTTCCTTAATATGAAATGTATCATATTAAATTTTGGATAGGACCACATAATTTCATCCCATTTGGATGCACGTATTTCGTGTAAAATAAAAAACAGTGGACAAATGTCCATAGATCCATGCAATTTTGGCCCATTTTTCTTCCACTTCATCGAAGGCTCTCCAAATCACCTCCACCTACATTGAAACAATAAAAACAAGTAACATTGCCCATTATAATATTTATTAACATTAATTTATTTATTCAAACATGAAGTGCAATTTATTATTATATTTGTAATATTCATTACAAAACTAATTTAAAACTGCGGTGTAAGGGTGGAATAAAACAATGAATCCTGGTACGATCACCCATGATATGACGAAGTCAAATATGCAAGCTCGTAACATTTAATCTAGTTTCTGGATGGTCCAATCTATCTGTAGATCTATATTGGGATAAAAAGTAATGCTAAAGAATAACTGAGATCCAAAATAATGCTACAATACTCTACAAAATCATGTGGCAAAATAAGCATGTGGTCATATATAATGGTATTCAGTACCTTTTAGAGTCTCAAAAACTCATCCATATACAACCTTGCCAGAGCATCGACATCACTCAACTCCTTGATCAATAAAAAATGGGATAACTTCATCATTCAATCCAAAAATACCCAAATAGAGTCACAAACTCCATGGAATTGAGGTAAACTGGTGATGAAATCCACCAATATTTCCTCCCACTTCCACTTGGGAATATCTAATGGCTACAATAAACCACTAAGAATATGGTGCTTTGATTTCACTTATTGAAAAACTAGACACTGTACCATGAAATCCACCACTGACCTCTTCATCCCAAGACACCAAAGCTACCACCTTAATCCATGATACATCTTGGATATGACCAGATAGAATACCAAGTGGGAGGTGTGAAACTAATAGATAAATCCCTTTATCATTGCTAATGGAACAAACAAAATCATTTAAAACAATATCTGGTTCTGATCATCCTCCAAACATCCCTCTAGAGAATCATTATAGCCAACATGGCCACACATCACCTCTTCCTCTGAGTCTCCCCATTGATACTCCACCTATTTCATCATGGATGATTTGACCATCATTTTATAGATATAACCTTATACTTTCTTCATCCACATTGAGATTAATCACTATAATAGCTTCCATTCCTTTATAGGCATCCTTGGACTATCTAATAACATATCCTTATGACTTTTGGATTAATGCATCAGTGAACACATCCCCTTTATCAGGGTGTAGGATATCTCCATATAATAATCTTGGATGAACTCCATGTAATTATTATAACATTAGTTTAAATCCCATTGAGAGAAAATATTTATAAAACTCTTGTAGTTTGTAAAGATCACAAAGTTATCACCATTGAGGTAATTTCAAAAAAAATTTATGCAAAAAACCAATGATTCTAATGACATGTCATTAGTGGCATAGTTACACTTATGAGGACATAATTACCACGACCTATAATATATTATTTACCTTTTCTGAATCAGGATATGTCTCAATCATTGACAGGAAGCATCACAAAACATATTGAACATCAACCATTCTTTTGGAAACCAAATAATTGGGGGAACTAATCAATCTCTCCTTTAGGTAGTCTAATACTATATGACACAGATTATTCTAGATGAAAGCTTGGTTCTTTCTAGTCAAATATATCATTGAGACTATAATTTACAAGAACTCAGACAAAACCTTCAATAATATCCTACAAGACTAAAGAAACTATGAATATATACTATGATCTTGAGTGATTCTCATGAAACAAATACATTGATCATTGATGTATTTGTAACCAAAATATGCTGATACACCACATGACCAATCTCATATCCAAAAATTGCATTTTTAAAATTTTCTATAGAGATGATAGTGATAGTTTTGAGATGATTGACATTATCTTCCTCTGAAATTGAGTATATAAGGAGATCATTGATAACATGACTTTGAACTGGTATAGGAACTCATAGAATATAGATTTCCTGAGCCCCATGAACACAACTGATGTGTTTATGACATAAAAGAACATAACTACAAACCCAAAGTGTCTGTATCTACATTATAAGGTAGTCTTTGGGATATACCCATATTTCACCCTCACATGATGATATTAGAACCATAAATTGATCTTTGAAAACCAACTTTCCCCTTTCTGATGGTCGAAATTATCATCAATCCTCAAAATAAGGTAATGGTTCTTGACTATCACATGATTCAAATTCTGGTGGTCCATGCACAACCTTATACTACCATCCACCTTCTTAGAGAATAACACTAGATCACCCCAAGGATATACACTGGACTAGATGAACCTCCTTTGTATTAGATCATCAATCTAAATCCGTAACTTGGGTAGATCCATAGGTTCCATTCGATGGGGATCCATTTAAATAAGAGAAGTTCATGGTTTCAACTCTATCCCAAACTCAATATCATGCAGAGGGGGTAATTTTATAACCTCATTTGAGAAGAAATCAATAAATTCCTCAATTACTCTAGGGATTTATGCTGCCAAGGTATATAATGAAAACTATTCAAAATTAGATAGGAGGGGCTCTATAAGCCTACCCCCATCGTATAGCCCCACTCACCAATGAAAACCTCTCTCCGAACTTCCACATCAAAAATATGACTCTAATATAGAAATAGTCAACCACTGTATGAACTTAGTATAACCATTCCATTCCAAAGATTAAATTATATGGTTGAATCTATAATATGAAGAATATCCCCACCAATTGATGTTGTCCCATCAGTAGTCTATATCCCAAAAACATATAAAATAAGTAGGCATTACCTCCAACTAGTGTAGATAACACAAGGGGAACTATAAGCCTCTCCAACTCCAGTCCTAATACATAGACTAGGGTTAGTGCAACAAAGGATTGAAAATCTCAAGAATAAAAAAAAAGTAAAAACCAAGGTAAATGATAAATTGGTCGTACCTAGAACAACCACTAATCCCTTTGGTGATAACACCTCTATAGTATGAACTTATCCACATCTATCCCCTCTACCTAGAAATTGATGACCTCCATGACAATGCGCTAGCCTAGGGCCCTAAGGGAAAGGGCCATCATGGTGCTGAAGTCTACCAACTCCATCTCTCTCGGCTCCTGGAAAAACACATGAGGCCTCTGTTACTACTATGATTGGGTTTGACTACCCAAACCAAACCTACCTATATGAGAGTTTGGTTAGTGATCTTGATGGTTTACATAACCACCATAGGCATAACATGTTAATATAAATCCTTTAATAGATGTTCAAGGAAAACTAAACCTAAAAAAATGTGCAAGATACTTCCTTGATTGTCTCCCTACTGATCAAAACGTCATCAGTCCTAACATCTTCAATCCTTCAATTGAAGCCTTATTCTTCAAGAAGATATATTTACCTCCCTCTCAAGGTACTCTTTAATATGATTGTATCTTCTTGATCACTTCCACCTTCTTCTGCACCACCAGATACATAGGAATTATATATGGGGTAAAAATATATCAGATTTCTAGACACAATGCCTATTTAAGACATTGTTATCTATAATATTTGTTAGGTAAGAGTTCATGATAAAAACATAAGATATTCTCAAACATGATCATATGATCTACACACTTAGAATCTCTTTCCAAAGGGGGAGTATATCCTGCCTCTTTTCTATCTTTATCATCAATAATAAGGACTCTAGACAAAACTAATTTTGGAATTTGACCCAAGAAACATCCTCCTCCTCCCACTCCCATAGGTACAATGTCTACAACTGTCATGATTCTCCTCACATCTAACTGACTACCAACATAACCTAGTACTTAGCTCGGTCCTAGATCAAACCAAAGGTGGTATCTATATCCTACAAAAAATTATCTATATATAGATTAGAAACACCCCCTTTAATTTTCTAGAATCTAACACTAGAAATCATGTATAACCCTCTGCAACATTTCATCCTCCTTTTTCGAATGAACCCTCTAATGATTGAAAGAGTTTTCCTACTAAACCTACACCTCTTAAAATATACATAGATGATGACTGAGATCCATCTCTAAAAAAACAAGGAATCCTAAGCCTAGTATCATGGAATTCATTTACATTATCTAATTAATTTAATTTTTTAATTCGTATGATTACCCAATTCAGATATTAATACAAATAATTATGATATATGTACCTATCCTAGGTATCTACCCTACAAGAAAAACCATATCACTTGGTCATTAGATAGACTAAGTTTTCTTATTTCAGATCATGGGGGGATATAAAATATCTTGTCCTAGTTGGTATCCCTAGCCTATGTTATGCACCAAGTTTTACTAGAACCATTTCCCTACCAACCCATACAATTTGCATTGTGTCTAACTCAAAACTTCATTCAATATCTCAACCATACCCTTTAATACCACATTATCACTACCCCTTCCTCCAAAGGTACCCCTCCTAGGTTTTAAATTAAGGAAGAGAAATGATGACCCCATGTCCAACATTCAGTAGGCCTTAGGTTGAAAACTCAAATCAAGGGTATGAAAACCTCTCATATGAAAGGAATTACCCTAAAAAAGAATAAGGATCAGGAGATGGGATAAATCAACCACAAAAAAAAATCCATCACATAATATAAAAAGGTAAACCAAACCATACCAAATTTTATGAATAATATAAAAAAATATAGATAAAAGTCTCCAAATAATACCAAAATAAAATATAAGAAAAAAACTCCACAATAGTTATAATACCCAAGCTAGTAATTCCCTACTCAGTCCTCACAAACCTCCTTGAAACATGAAAAATAATTTATATATATAGGGTGAGAATAAAATGTATACCTAGTAGGATCATACAAAAGGTATCTTGTGAAAATGTGAAAAGATCATACTAATTATCTAGTGAATAAACAAAAGAATAAACAAGCTTCTAATAATTTCTAATATCCATCCTAACCTCACCATGTACCACTCACTGAAAAATGAAATCAAGTAGTAAAGTAATAATAGGAGAACATTAATAAAGGAACACCACATATAATTACCCATTTAGTTTCTGATCTCATTCCCCAATATCAAATATCCTATTCTCCCATCCCTTACATGACAACTCAACACCACATATCAAACCGTATCTATATGGGCCAGGTCATAAGCTTACCCACCCTAGCCACCCAACAGGGCCCAACATCCCATGTTGGCATCAATGTCATCTTGCACCTCTCTAATTCCACTAATTCATCATTACACATCTATATCACCTCCTCATAACAAACCTGGATAGTAGTTTATCATGAACGTGAACAAAATTAACCTCATTCCCCCATCTTTCCATGAATGAATCCCACTACACACCACATCCTTGCATCAAGAGGCATCACCACAAACCATTCCATCATCATGGGTTAGGATACTACACCAAATATTCCATTTCATGATACTGATATTGATGGAAGGGAATGGAAGAGGGGGTAATCAACCATCTATTCCTCACCACCTGAATATTGAGGAAAACACCCCTAGAACATCTGGGTGTCGGTACATGGTACTTGGGTAGGGTGCATATAGAAATAAAATAAAAATACAATATTATATATATATATATATACACATTTACATATATGAAATGTAGGGCCTAACTAAAGGTTTCAAATCAATAATTCATTACCTTCACTTTATCATCAACACCACACAAATTTTATCACACACTGCCACCAACTAGATGCAACCCATCCATAGAATATCCCAACACAACCCATAGTTCTTTCTTGAATTGTAGAATTATCAGTTTCTCATGATCCAGTTGATTCAATATTTGATGATAATCCATTATATCCATCACTTTTACTAATTCCCATTCAATATAAACCCATTAATTATCATTTAATTATATATTCACCCACATTTAGAGATTGTTACATTAACATCCATTATTCACGATTAATCATTTGTTAATATAGTTACCACATGTAAAATTTTAGTCCACTTTTGTGGAAACTATCTAAATTTTTTTCTCTTTTAACATTGAAATTTCATATTCCATTACTACTAGACTACAACAATAAGACTCCACAAAATAATCAAAAAATATACCATCAAAATTTCAAAGATACAAAAAATACCGCATCTGAACCATCAAACCCAACATTTTACAAACCCCAAAAATACCCACATATATATGGAAAACTAAAAATATATGGGTAACACACCACAAAAGATTTCCAGGCCACACATCTCACAATAAATAATTTTTAGGGGGCTTAACATTAAATCATCATCTTATGCAATGGTATTTTCATATATATCTAGGTTCGCACCCAATCAGTTCATTAGAAACATATACATGATTAATTTTTTTTGAGTGGTGTGTTCAACAATTAATCATAGTAAGGGATATCAACATAAAACAACTACAATATACATATTACAATAGTTTTTTTAAATTTAGGAAGAAATAATTAACAATAATTTCATAAAAAATAGATAAAGCACAATCCAAAACACACTCCCCCTTCAATTAAATTTAGTCTGGTTAATTATATTCATTAGTTAATCCATACCACCAACCCAATATAAAAAAACATTATAATTACACAAGTTCACTAAAATAAGTTAGAATAAGGATCCCATAGTAGGAAAGTATGTTACCAAACACACTGAATTGAACACAAGGTGAAAAGAGGATTCTGTCACACAAATTATTTAAGTCAAAAGGAATAACTCAATAGTAGTACACTTTTTGGGGTTCCCTAAATGTAGTGTCATCTTCATCTTTAGTATCCATTCAGATTTGGTTATATTTTGAATATACATCCACAAAGGAGAGATCTTGAAAGATGGAAATTTCATCGATAAAAAGTTTTTTAATTGGTAATAGAAAATCATCCTTTGGTAAATGCCAATTGAGATCCCTAAGATCAATATAGACCCAGATCTTTCCATTCATATTTTTTATTGGGAAAATATTTTTCAATACATTTTTGGGAATTGGACCTCCCAAATGAAGTCAGATATGATACTATTGATGAATTTATCTTCAAACTTGGTAGAATGACTCATTTGTATCCTCTTGGATACCTACTTATAACCATGACGATCCTCGAGTAGGCCTTGATGACGAGTGACCATATCTAAATGAAGTCCAGGCATTTTTATATAATTCTGGGTGAAGAAATCATCATGTTTATTCAAGGAGATATATATCTCTTATTATTTGGGAGAAATGGTTACACTAATTAAGGTAGGCCATGAGTCTTCCTTCATACCTAGAATCACCTATCTAATCTTGTCAATGGTGGAAGTGATTCCTTCCTCCAATGTAGGAGGGGTGTATGTGAGATCTTATTCATGTTCTTCTTTCACTTCAACCATGGTGGGAGAGGTCAGTGATGGAATGATTTTAGGACCAAGACACAATGCCTGTGAATTTTGGTCTTTTTTAAATGATAATGAGGAGTCCCTATGTCCTAAGGGTGCCAATATATGATAATTATGGTCCATGATACATTGGAAATGCTATTTTTCCACCCATCTTCCAAAATCTTAGTAGAAGTGTGAAATTAAGGGGAATTTTTAGATACATAAGATGTTATGAGATAATTTTTATCTTCTATCAATGATGAGGAGGCATCTCCTAACTCAAAAATTGTCAATGTGTGAGCATTATTATTGAGAGCATTCTGGATATTACCTCTTTATATTTCACTATCACTAGGGGAAGAAGAAATGTCGATACTCTAGAATTTAGGATATGTATTCAGGGCATTTATTTTTCCTACCGATGAATTGGGGACATTTTTTGACCTGAACAGTAATACAAGGGTACCCTTAGACTTTTGAGATAAATTAAGGGTACTTATCTTTGGGAAATAATTGTTATTACTAGAGACATAGACTTCCCCTACATGGATGGATTCAGAAGGCATGAATGATATCATGAATGAGTGAGTGAATGTTCCTAGGCCACATGTCTATCTACTACCTCAAGGTTTGCAGATGATCTGGTCAAAAATCCTTGATTGTGTGGTTTGAATGTTGGTCAGAACGAATCTCATGTATATAAAGATGACCAAATAACCTATTCTATTAGATAGTATTCACAAAACCCAATGACCACCTAAATCTAGAGAAATTGACATAATCCAATTAATGGTATATACATAATATTCACTGATTTCATGAAATGGGTTAATATAGGCCACTACCAAACTATATAGAGTAATGATTCAGAAGACATTATCATTCATGGGATATTTTCATTCTCTATGGTAGAATTATACATCAATGTACTAAGACTTATAGGATTTAAAAATAGATTTATTATAGTAAAATTTCCCCGTTCATTCATCCATAGATTATTTGAGGCACTGATGATATGATGAGGGAATTGCCTCATGCTGATGCAACCAATTTCATCCTAACAAGACATTAAAAGATTTATCTTGTTGGAAAATCATAAATTCGAAGTCAGAGATGAGATAATTGAATTGATATATATGATTGATTCAACCAAGAGGATTTTATTCACTCTTATCATACTCCTGGATCATCAAAGCAAAGGAAGATAAACCAGATTCACTATAGCCCAACCATTAGAGTGTTTAGATTGAAATGAGATTGATCTTAGAGCCATTATTGATAAAAAATCAATGGATGTAAATTTCATACAACTTTATAAATATGTGAAAGGTCATGATGTTCCATTGTATGTTGGTCTCCTTGTCTTGTTACGTGAAGGATATAACCGCATGAAAATCATTGGAATCATTCTCTGCATGGTACACTTCGATGAAAAAAGCCCCAAATTCCAACTCATGAAGTATTAAAAGGGCCTTTATAAGTGCTTACATAAGCTTTTTTGATAAACTAAGGGTATCTAATATTGAAAGTTTTGTTTAAAAGACAACCAAATGTTTCAAAATTTCATATTTATGATCTAGGGGCCTTCACTTCCTGCCTTGAAGCTGTTCTTTGGCTTGAGTCTTGGGATTCAGAGTTCCATGTGATAGAAAATATTTTTTATGATCATAATCTAGGGATATCTTTATCACTTATGAGTTGGATTGATAATTTCTTCCCATATTCTTACACTATTTGAGTGACTATTTTTTTTGAAAATAATTCTTTTAATATTATCAGATTGGATTGAGATTTTGATGACTTAGAGGTAGGCCAATTCTCCCGATGATCCTACTAAAGTGTTTATCTCTAGGTTTCAGTATTATATATGGTTTCGATAGGGATGTGTTTTGGATTTATAGAACCATTTAGAACAAATATTCCTTTACCCCATCAAACTTAAAGACCTCTCCCCTACGTTCTTTGATTTTGGGGGGTAAAATCAGATTCATATGAATCTTATTCTTCATCCTAGAATAGATTTGTCAAGTGAATCACATTGATGAAGTTGTAAATATATTCTTTGTCAGATGGGGGTTTCATTTAGAGGGATAGTGCCCATTGAAACATTTAGTGGGGCGATGTACATTCTCCTAGTACAGAAGGAATGCAATATGAGAGAGTTTGGACCAACTTGGGCATAAATATAAGTTCATTTTCCTATACCATATTCTTTACATGTCAGTTGATATATCTTTTAGAAGTCCAACTTCTCAGATATTGTGGTTCCAACAAAGTTGTTTTCACCATTATATAAGAAACTGAGGATTAACTGGATGGTTTAGTTTTAACCTAAGCATGGTGTTCCCTCGGTTGACCGTTTCCCTATTCATCCAATCATAAAACTTTTGATAAACTTATTTGTTAATTCTTACCATTCTATTTATTCTTATGGTGAGGTTTCATAAATGTAATCCACATGTGATGGTGATTCTCCCAAATTAACTTGTCTTGAATCTACCATCTTACAATGGATGTATTTAAAAACAAAGAACTCCTAAATGGTGTTCCCTAAAATTTTGGTAGTAGGGACATTAATTCAGGTAGTTTTGAGGCCAACCTGATCGAGGTACATGGGTTCTAGAAGATTTAACAAATCATTTTGCATGGATGTAATGAAATTTCCAGGGACTTGGTAATTTTAGAAAGAGTAAAATTTATTCTTCCATTATTCATATGGAACACACCTCTAATTTTTTCTCTATTCTTGATTAACTATTTTTGTCACTTTTTAGTAGGGGGAACTGTAAAATATTGCATGGGTTTGGGTGCTGGACCTAGTGTTAGAGTTGTTTTAAGAGTAATAGTTATTGTTTATGTTTTTCTAGTCTTGTTTCCCAGAGCTATTTTCACTGGAAATGGCTTGTTCTTGATCCAAGAAATAGAATCTTCTGCAATCTGTTTGGTTGTAGTAAGCTCATTGAACCCTCATGGTTACTTTACCGGGATGATTAGTGTTTGTAACTCACCATATATATTTTCAATGCATATTCCTTGAAACTCTTCTTGAGGAATTTTCATGTTCAAGGAATAGGTTTTACCTTTAGATGTTTAAATATAGTTTGAGGCTCTCCCATTTTTTAATTATTTATAGTTTGATAGGATGAGGACTTTCTTCTTCCTCATTATGGATCTGAATTAGTAGAGGAACTTCTAAAAGAGGCCTTCCCATCCCATGATTGAACTGGACGATAGATTACTATACCAAAAAAACACTGGCCCGTCTAGGGTCTAAATGATTCACTTGGTATTAGATACCTCTTATTGTTCTAGGTTTATCATCAAGGGGATACATCAAGATACAAAATTTTTCAAATTATACTCTTGGTCCCTAGTTCCATTTAAAGTTGGGAAAGTTGGATTTTTTGAATTTGGGAGGAGGAATATTTGTGTCCTCCAATTTGGGATATGGTTTTATTTCTAGTTACCCTGGTGTGAACTTCCCTTACATGGCTTCCATTTGAGCTACCAATGACAACAGTGTTAATAAGATCTGATGGAACAACTGGTTGGAAAAAAATTTGAGTAGGGTAAGTGATGGGAAAAGCTTGACATGGTGGGATTACTTGTATTTTCTATTGATAACAAGTATAGGTTATCTTGAGGGTAGTTTTAATGATCCAAACTTTTGGAATGATATTTGTTTCTTGAAAATGTGTGTTATATTATATTGTACACAACAAAACCATATCTCTTTAATAATGAAGTGAGTATAAAGGGAAATGTGACCATCAGGATTCGATCACTATATGAACACTGGACAAAAATGACCACTGGTCAATATGACCATTATAAAATATACACTTTATAATAATTTTAATTTTATAATTAGTGTTTATAAGTATAAATTACAAAGGGTAATTAATGAAGAAAGGTGAACTGATGGCCTCAACCAGTAGAGTCTTACTGTATGAAGCCCATTTGTTAGAACTAGGGAGGGAGGTGACATCACTTGGATTCTCCTTTGACCAAGACTAATATGAGCTTCAATAAGTAAAGCTTGAATGAAATAACCTATGAGATAATTTCAAGTTAGTGTAAATTACCACTTGGTCGATGTTAGCTGAGCTATCCCATGAATCTATCACCATCGCACAACTTACCCTTAGGTCATACATGGGTGTCATAAGGGGTCACATTTTCAAGAATTAGTTACTTAAAGTTTAATTCCGTTGTATAAATAAAATTTTCATTCCATTAATTCTATTTTAGGAATATTTTTTTCTAAATAAAAATCTGTTTAATTGAGATGGAATTTGATAAATTTACTTTTCAAACCCAAATTATACTTTTCAGAAAAGATATAATTTTTTATAATATACTAAGTAATTATGAATAATTATTATTTTAATAAACTCATATGATAAAAACACTTTTATTTGAATATAAATCATAAAATAACTTGATTATGTCCTTAAATATTGTTAAGTGTCAGAAATTTTATTATACATATTTAACCAGCTATTTTGTAATAAATAAGGTTTTTATAGTTAAAAGTTAAATTTATCATATTTAGATAATTATTATGATAAAATAAAAATAATTTTTGAAATCATCAGATTGAATTTAGGTTAGGGTGAATTTATTAGAATATTTTAAAATAATTTATTTTTCTATGAATAGTAAAAATATAGTTTGAGAATTTTGATATGTTTAATGGATTCATAATAATTCCAAAATGAAAAAATAATTATTTAACAAAAATCCATGACTATAAATAGTTTATTTTATTAATATTAATTATTTTAGTAGTCTTTAATCAATTTTCAAACGTATAATTTACTTTCCAAAGTATAAAATGGATATTTTGTCTTTGAAAACATTATTTTTTAAAGACATCACTTTTCATTGATAAAATAAGTAATATAATATGATGTTTGGTTATTTTGTGTTAAAATTACATAATATATTTCCCAAATGTTCAAAACCATGGGTAAGCCCATGGTTTTTTATTTTCCACAACCTAGATTTGTAAGGCCTATATTTGGAAATTATTAAAAAAATCCTCCACCTTTTCTATAAATACCCACCCATTTATCCATTTCCTTTCAATAAAAATCTATCCTCCATGAAGATATGGTAGTTTTTCCTCTGAAGGGTTCCTCCCAAGGTTTCCTCAATCCCCTAAATTTCCATTCCTCAATATTTAGGATTAACTCTTCATGATAAGGGAATTATCCTTCTTTTTACTTCGATTCATGGACATATTTTCATATATATCTTCTAAATGTTATGGTTAATCCATTATATTAACATTTTAATCATAAAATTACTACTGAATAATATTTTATCAGTGGTATACTCTTTACCCTCTCATTTTACCTTTTTTAAAAACCGCATTTTATACCCATTATGTTGCTAAATTTACTTCTCAAAATTTCCCTCTTCTCCTCAAGAAATTATCTATTAATTTATTTTTGTGAATAACCCAACATATTTATATTATAGGGGTATTAACCTATATTTCAAAATTATTTATCTGATTCTGGAGTTAACATACATGAAACCCACATTCCCTTTTTGTGATATGAAAATGACATAATAATCATGTTTCTAAGAACTTTTGAAATGCCATTATTTTGATAGGAAACCCATTCCTTTTATTATCCGTGGATTATTTATGAAATGTTTGATTATGATATATGTGGATCACAAGATATTAATACATATTAAGTGTGTTCCCTGATATTTCTCCAATGCATTGGGTAAATAATTTAATCTCTAGAGATGACATGTTTTACGTTACCTTGTGAATAACCTTGGTAATTTTCATTAATGACACCTTGATGATATGATTATGAATATATAAATTAAATTTTGTATCCAAATTTAAATGTTATGATACATGTTATTTTTATTATTATATTCTTATTTTCCATTGATCATGCCATAATGATATTTCTCATGTTCCTTTTGATATTCCTCATGAATATTTGAAAACTATTTCCTTTATTGGGCCTTATGCTCACCCATTTCCTTTGATGTATGTCCCTAGGATATGATATGAATTAAATATACTTAGTATGAACTAATGAATAATCATTTCAAGTGGATTATAAGAACGTTTTATATTTTCATATATTAGGTTCTATATTTCCATGAAACTAACTTTTAAAAGATCCTCTATTTTATACCATGTAATGAAAAGTTTATGTAATAAAAAGGTGGGATTCCATAGTTGGTATCAAAGTAAGGTTTAGTTATTTGTGTAAATTAGTATTTTAAAACTCTAAGAATAACCCTATATAAATGTTTGAATATAGGAAAAAATCATGGTATTTTGGTGAAATATTAAGTAAGTGGTTTTCGAGAAACAAAATCCCTGTCTTGATATGAACAAGTGGATGTGGCTCTGACAGAGATGTATCTAAAGGTAACACTTAAAAACACTGCTTTGAGCTAGAGTCAAACATAAATTGGTGCCTAACAATGGGCCTTGATTCAATCTTGGTTTGACACTCCCATGGATATGTTTGGTTAATCACAATTTTTTTATGAACCATGATGAAGGATTTATAGAAAATGTATTTATTATTAAGAATCACATATTTAAGAATGTTTTTTAAGACATAAAATTCATTTATAATTATAATATTCTTAAAATAAATATGTTTCTTACTAAGTTTTTTTATTTTATAAAATAGTGGGAAATATGGGGAACCACATAAATGATGAGCACAATGGAAGGATAGGTAGAGTTTTCTATTGAACTCATACCTAGATCCAAGGTGATATCAAATACCCCATATAGAATGTCAAATGTGGAGATGTATGAATTAAAGAAATAACTTCAAGATCTTTTGGAGAAGGGGTTTATCCAATCAAGTGTGTCTCCTTGGAAGTCACCTACTCTCTTTGCGAAGAAGAAGTATGGATCAATGCAGGTATGCATTGATTATGCATAACTTAATAGGATCACAGTAAAGAACAAACACCCTCTCCTAAGGATTGATGATTTATTTAACTAGCTTCATGGGGATCAATTATTCTCCAAGATTGATCTTCGATCTGGTTATCATCAATTGAGGGTGAATAAAGAAGATATTCCAAATACTACCTTCCAATAAAGATATGTGAAATATGAGTTTGTTGTTATTACCTTTATATTAATTAATTCTCCTAATATATTTATAGATTGAAGAATAAAGCCTTTAAAGACTACCTTGATAAATTTTTGGTAGTTTTTATTGATGATATTATGATACATTCTAAAATTTTCTTGGATCATGAGGATTATCTAAGGGTTATATTGAAAACATTGAGGAAGGATAGGCTATTTAGAAAATTCAAAAAATTTTAATTCTGGTTACAAAAAGTTTCTTTCTTGGGACACATTGTGCCTAATGAAGGAATCTCAGTTGACCCTACCAAGAAAAAAGGTTATAGAAGAGTGGTCTCATCCTATAATAGTAAATAAGATTCATAGTTTTCTTGGTTTATTAGGATATTATAGGAGGTTTGCGGAAAAAATTCATGAATTTATAATCCACTAACCAAGTTAACTTGAAAAGAGGCTAATTTCATCTCAAAGAAGTAGTGTGAAGATAGTTTCCAAGAGCTAAATAAGAGATTGGTTATTTCACCTATGTTAACTAAACCCTTTATAAGAGAAGGATTCATTATTTTTTGTGATGCATCACTAAAAGGGATTGGGTGAATCCTCATGAGAAATGAAAATTTTATTTCTTATGCATCTTGCCTCATGAGAATAATTGTCCTATGTATGACCTGGAGATAGATACAATTATTTTTTCTATAAAAATTTGGGGGCACTATCTATATGGGGAGAAATGTTATATATACACAAACCACCAAAGTTTGAATTATATTTTCACACAAAAAATAATTTAATATGAGATGGAGGAGATGGTTGGAACTTGTTAAATACTATGACTATTAAATTCATTATCACCTTGTAAGAGAAAACAAAGTCACTGATGAATTAAGTTGGAAAGACCCTATTATTCTAGAAATGATGAGGATTCAATGATATCCCTTGACCAAGGACCTAGTAAGGTTGGATATAGAAATCCTGAAGGTAGGGACATCATAAATCCTATCCCAAATTATTTATTAACCATAATTACTATATAAGATCAAGAAATCTTAAAGATAATATCCTTTTTACAATAGAAGGAAAATGATGTGAAGAATGAGTAGTTTTTTGAGTTCAATATTGATCAAGATGGTATATTAAATTTTTTTACAAGGATATGTATTCTATCTATTATAGAGATAAATAAATAACTGATGGATGAATTTCATATATCTACATTCTCTATATATCTTGGAAGTACTAAAATTAATAGGGACCTTCATGATCATTATTGGCGGGATAACATGAAAATGGATATTTCCGACTACATTGAAAGGTACTTGGTGTGTAAAAAAGTGAAGGATGAGTGATAAATTACAAAAGGCATATTGAAAGAACTACACATACTAAAATGGAAGTGGGAAAATATCATTATAGACTTTGTCACTAGTCTCCCAATAATATCCAAAGGAAACAATGCGATTGTGGGTTATAGTGGACTGACTCACCAAGACCAACTATTTTATTTCTATCTAGGAATATTTTTATCTTGATCAAAATTTAAATATTTTTATAAAGGAAGTGGTTTCATGGGGCTCCACTTTTTATTATTTCTAATCATGGTCCAAAGTTTACATAAAAATTAAGGATAAGTCTTCAACATGCTCTAAGTATCGAATTGAATTTCAGCACAACCCATCACTCCCAAACTGATGGACAATCTGAGAGGACTATTCAGAAACTCGAGAACATACTAATAACATGGTCAATGAAATTTGAAGGTGTATGGGATCAACAAATACCATTAGTTTAGTTATCATACAACAACAACTTCTACTTGAGTATTCAAATGGCACCTGATGAAGCTATATATGGAAAGAAATGTAGAACTCCTACATGCTGGGATGAAGTTGGTGAGAGAAAGATTATTGGGCTTGATCTTGTGTAAGATATGATAAAAAAGGTTCATTATATCCAAAAACACATAAAGGATACTCAGAGTTGGCAGAAGATCTATGTTGAAAACCATTAATGGTACTTGGATTTTGATGTTGGTGATAAAGTGTTTCTTGGAATATCACTATGGAATAGAGTCATGTAGCTTGTGAAGAAAGGTAAGCTTAGCCCCATGTACATTAGTCCCTATGAAATTATTAATCACATAAGAGTAGTGGACTATTAGATATCAATTCCATAAAATCTAGATCAATTACATGATTTATTACATGTATCTCTATTAAAGAAGTACATACCTAACCCTTAACATGTACTGAATCTAGAGGTGGTACAACTGGAACATGACCTCTTTTATGAGTGGAAACAGGTGAAGATATTAGATTATAGAGACAAGTTTATATTCAACAAGACTTCCAACCTCATAAAAGTGTTGTGGAGTAACCATAAATATGAATAATAAACATGGGAACCATAGAAAATAATGAGACATAAATACCCTCACCTTTTCTCAATAGCGATAATGATTTTAAATTTTAGGGATGAAATTTCTTAATGGGGGAATAACGATGAATAATTTTTTATTGATATTTATTTCTTAAAAATATTTGTTATATTATATCATACAAAAAGAAACATATATCTTTAATAATGAAGTGATTATAAAGAAATATGTGACCATCAGGATTTGACTGTTATATGACCATTGGTAAAAAATGACCAGTAGTCATATGAATGATGGAAACTATCCCCTTGATAATGATTTTAACATTATAATTTCTTCTATAATTATAAATGGAAAAGGATAATTAATTAATAATGGTGAAGTGATGGCCTCAAAAAGTAGGTTCTTTCCATATGAATCCCATTTTTAAGAAATGGGGAGGGAGGAAACATCAATGGATCCCTTGACCAAGACCAAGATGTACTTCAACAAGCGAAACTTGAACGAAATCACCTATGGGAGAAGTTAAATTTAGTGAAAATTAAAACTTAGTCGATATTAACCGAACCACCCCATTAATATATCACTATAGAACACCTTAACCGTAGGTTGTACTGAGGTTTTATAAGGGGTTAAGTGTCATGAACTTAGTTACTTAAGATAAGGGAGGTATTTGTTTCTACGCTCTAGAAAGAGAGTCCTGAAGAATTTTGAGATAGCGGTAGGTGCCTCCTGCTCCTTCATGACCAATCATTGTGAATAATATCATCAAGGTTTCATGTTGAAGAGATATTCTCACAAAAACTCCACATTGGAATGGTACTATTCAAATGGTACTCCCATATCAGTGCATTCGTTACCTGACATTGAAGGTGTTGGGTTAGTGAAAAAGTATTATGATTTGACATAGACCCAACATGTTCAGTTACCAAGGTGCAGGTATGTCATTGAAATTATGACACTTGGATCAAAGGTATTTATGGTGATAGAGGTCCTAGGAGTGAACAAAAAAAAACAAAAGAACTCATCAATGCAACTTCCCTAGTAAGAAAATATGCTTAACTAATTGCACATAGACAACTCAGTTATCTTGATTATTGAAAAATTCACATCAGGTTTACCATTTTTGTTTTGAATTGGGACATTATGAATCCATGATCATGATATATACATTATGTCACTACTCCTGTATTAGATTAATTTAAATGGGTCTTGTTCATATAACTGAAAACACAAAATGAATCCCATATCTATGGCAAGCTACGAACCTACTTTCCAAAGGAAAATGGTTTTTGGGGTTCTTTACCAATGATTCTTAGGAACTCACATTAGTTTAAATGATGAGAGGTTGGGATCATCACACCCTATTTGGGGGAAATTATTTCCTAACACATGACTCTCTTACAGATTTCTGTTATGTTCATGATTTTTTCCCAAATCCTACTATGAGACTGGTCACTCTCATACAAGTAGTTAGTTATTATCATGTGTTGATGTGAATATTTATACGTATTAGAGGTATCCCATTGATGTAAAAAACTATATGTATATAAGTATATCCATTAATGAAACCATATATATATATATATCAGGGGATCCAAATATTTATCTTATCGTTACTTTTCAAGGTTTATTTATGGGTTGATATGGTTTAAATCCACAGAACAGGGAACTCAAGAGTTTTTCACCATCCAAGAAGGTGGTGGATATTTTTGGTTTTGGAATTAGTCCCAAGAAGGGGATTCCTATGTATCCTTTTAAAATTAATTAGAAACCAAAATTTTTTGTTCCACTTAATGGGACACATCATACCTTTTACGGTCATGTGATAAGGACTGATCAATTTAACTTAACATCATGCGATAAGGATGAATAGGAAAAATATTCCTAGAAATGATTAGTGTGAGAATTTCCTATGAGTAGTCATTTCTAGTTTCCCTCAAATATAATATGATCTAATGAGGATGGGTTGGTCTCACAAGGAATATATCCATGTGAAGGTTGGTTTCACCTAGAGCATGGATCGATGAGAATAATATGATGTGACTGAGAGGGAATATAGACCTCTAGGTGTAGGCATAATTCTATTAAGAATATTAGCTAATAGAGGTATTATTCATAAGGAATATGGACCTTGTGTAGGTGGATAAAATATTGATGATTTTTTGTTTTAACCTTATAGAGGTATCCTATGTATCTTGTTGAAATAAGAATCAAATCCCATGATGTTCTGAGTGACATAGTTTATGGTTATATGGAGGACTGTACCATGTGTTTTAACATCATGTGGTGATGATGTTGTTGTATATTTTAATGTATTTATAGTAATAATCTATTCATATAGTTTATTTTCATACCATGGGGATTTATATAGGGACATTTGAATATTAAATATGGGGATTGGGCCTTGGATAGGTGTCTTACATATCCTGTGAAGACATGAATTAGAGTCCACATAGTTCTGATTTTGAAGATATATAAATTGTAAAAGGTGAATCAATAGAGGATTAGAAGGGCATTACACATATGAGGATTTTTGAGAATGTTTCATTTAGAATATACCCATTTTGGGAGAATAAAATATGGGTTTTAGGGCTTAAAACTAGGAACAAGGCCCATAGTGAAAGATATGTCGGGGATTACACCTAAGGATGAAGCCCAATGTGGAATTTTAGTTAAAATAATGGAATGATCAACCAATATTTATAAAACCATGTGAGTAATTCTTGGTTTAAAAAATAAGAGATAATATATGGTCAGGAATATTACATGAGAGTGTGACACTAGGTTTGAATGGGCTTACGCACTGAGGTTGCCCATTCTAAATTTGGAGTGGGGGAGAAAAGAATACTATAACCTCCTGTTACCTTTATAATAGGTATGTTTTAAACCTTTACATGGTTTTTATTTTTCATTATCTAGGTAGTGATGATAAGTAATTTGAAGGATACCTATAATGGTGAAGTCATAGATTTTTTGGATTTTCAGCATAAATCCCACTGGTTCTGTAGCCTTCTGGGGATTTATACACCATGTAATATGGTTAAACAACATGTAAATTCAAAAATAATAATAAACCTATTTTTAACCAAATGAAATGTGTTTTTTGGAGATTTTTGGATTTGTCAATTACACAACGTGTAATTGGGTTACACATCATGTAAAGTCTTGAGTGTTGTTTTTAAATAGGCAGTTTGGATAATAATTCTACTTTATCCTCTTTTGAATTTCTTTATCTTGAAACAAGAGCTATACCCAAGAAATTTTGGATCCCTCAAACCCTTATGGGTCATTTCGTTCAACAATTGAACATTGTTGCGATTGTAGTGTGACTTTCCGACTAAGCGTTCTCCCTATCTCTCTGTCTCTTTCTCTTTCCCTACATGGAGTTTGATAGATAATCTTGGGCTTGATGGATCTAAACCTAGTGTTGTTAAATCTTATTTCTAGGTTGAGTTCCTAGATATTAGGTGCCTTTGTTCTTGTTTTTTTATTCCATTATGGTCTTTGTGTTTTTGTGAGAAACGTTGGTGGTTCTGTTATGATGGAAAAATTTGATTTTCCCTAAATTTATTGATTTAAATTGAATTATTTGATTTAAATTAAATTACTTGAAACTAAGTTAAATTGGTTTATTAAAAACCCAATTCCATTTAATTGGGGTATTTGAATGTGAAATTGGATTTTTGGCATGAAATTTGGAAAAACCCCAAATTCCATTGAATTGGTATGTGTTGTGAAATTTAATGGAAATTGTTCAAATTAAATTATGGAATTTAAATTGTTGAATTTAAATTATAAAATTTATTTTTTGAAATTTATTTCAAAGTTTTATTTTAGAATATATATTAAAATGGTTTTGATAGAATACCAGTGGGTTTTTCTTTGAAAATGCATGATTTGGTTAAAAATCTATTTTGGGTTTTAAATGGAAAATTGGAACATTTGAAATGGGAGAATGGGATGAATTTTATTTTAAAAATTTTAAAAATAAATTTCTCATCATTGATTGTACTAGAGAATATCAAATCCTAGGTAGTTAGTGAGTTATTAGCATAACACTCTTTTGGGACTTTACAACTGAATTAAAACCTAGTGCAATAGGTCACATCCCTAATGGGATGGTGATGAGTCACCTTTGTCTAGTTTCAGAGAGACATGTGTATACACATATTTTCATGATCACATTCATATGTGTGAGGATCCAATATCCTGGAACTATCATACCTTTTGGAAGTGGACCATGTTTCTCACTTGTTTATATTTGAGATATAAATGTGTTCCAATGTTTTTAAACTACTTTTCATGCCTAAATAATTTATATAAAATATTTTATATAATTTTTTTTGAAGCCATTTTTTTAAATTATTTCCATCATTTGAAATCTAAAGCATGAATTGTTTTAATTATGATATGAACTTCCATAACTATTTATTTAAACTCGAAAGATTTATTTGGTTAATTAAATGTTGGAATCTTATTATGGAATCCTTGGTGAGACCCTACTGGTATTTTATATGACACCCTACCTATGACTTTGGGTGTTTTTAGATTATATTTTTCCAGGTTTGATCAAGGGTAAGGCGCCACTTGGAGGTGGTTGTAGCTGTTGATCCTTAGGCTTGGAGAGTTGTGTCCATTGGGACTTGGGTTTTATCTTGTTTTTTTAGTAATTTTCTATATTAATTAGGGGTTGATTTTCTATTTGACTTCTGGTACAATACTCCATATGAAGCTTTTTATTGTATGCATACTAACTTGTTTATTTTATTCCACAATGTTTGTGGAAAAATCATTCCCACCTTTAAATTTTATGATGCTAGGTGCTAGCCACCAGCCCATGGGGATCAGGAATTCCCTTCAGAATATGTAAAGAACAGCTCAGTTATCAAGTTACCAAGGTACTTAGGATGGTTTCTAACAAAGTGGTATTGTAGGTGTAAGTTTGGAATATTTCATTGATGTCATTATGTCGTTGGGTAATGTTTTCTGGACTTTGGACGTAGTTGCGATTGAGTGTCCAGAAAACTCTCACTACAACAAACCTTATGTCAATAGGGGTGATTTGGGAAATTCATCTTGAGTATTAGTTCTAGTCTTTTCTCTACTTTTGATTTGGATAAATTGAAATCCAAATATTGGTTGTCTATATATAATGATCAATTTACCTTGTTGATCTGTTTGAGTGTTAGTATGATGTCTTCAATGTTGTCTACTGATGTTGTATAACATCATGCCTCTAAGAAGACGTACTAATTGGATTTTGGAGGAAGATGCTAATGAACCTCAGTGAGTGAATCCTATCATCAGCTTGAGTTTGGTTTAGGTGATTGAGTGTACTGTCCAAGATCTCGGCTAGGCCCCACCACCAGTCCCCGTTCAGGAACCAACCACGGAACCTCAAAGGGGCGACCTTCAAAATCATTCTAAAAAATTTACTTTACCAGAATACAACACAACTCAAAGGCTCCAATTACCCTTAAGAGGCTTATGAATGGTTGATCAGTATGGAGCATTTGTTTGAATTCTTGGAGACACCTGAAGAGATAAAAGTGAAGTGTTCCACCTTCGTGCTAGAGGGACCGAGCAGGAGATAGTGGGATGCAATGGAAATGGATAAGAAACATGAGGGACTAGAGTGGAAAGAGTTTAAGGATATTTTCACCAACTAGTTCTATATAGAGTCAATTATATTATCCAAGGCTTTATAGTTCTTTAAACTTGAGCAGGCTAACAGAAATTGTGAAATAGTATGCGAACCATTTCTCTAAGATAGTGCAGTTTATACTTGAGGTAGTATCAAATGAGAATATGAAGACTTAGTGGTTTGAGTTGGAAATTTTAGATGATATTCATTCTCAGGTTTTCTTTCTGAAGTTTTATTCTTCTTATGCTGTGTTGTATATACCACTGATGGTCGAAATGGACATGATTGGAAAGTTAGGGTTATTGGTAGTTTCTTTTTCTCCTAGTGATAGTGTGAATTACTCTAAAGGAAATAGGAAATATGATGATTCTCATGTTGGATATTGACAATAGGGTTTTTATAGACCTCCTACAGTTCCATAAAGAGACCCATTCATTTGTTACTAATGTGGAAAACCTGGGCATTCGAAATATGGTTTGCACTAAGGCACCCAAGAGCAGTGTCTCTTGCAGATTCTTGGGTCACTTTTAGAAATTATTCCATATCTTTTCTAATAATCATAGTAGAATGAGATAAAAAACATCTACTAAAACTATAGTACAATAATATGCTTTAAGGATAAAGGGGTTCCAACCATAGGCATCCAAAATAAATCTTCTTCATGCGGTTAAAGAGTCTCTAGAGAAACCAGATATTGGTCTAGTGACTGTGAGAGGTTTCATAACTATAGATTCATCATTAGAGACTTGTTTATTTTATATGGGTGCATATAATTCATTTATTTCAACCCTTATTGTTAATATACTAAATCATTTTTAATATCTTTCTTATTATGTGATGGATATTTCTACACCCCTTGTAACAAAGAGGGAGTAGGGCCTCCATAGCCCCCATTATGCTTTCTCCTTATTAGATGTTGGGTTTTATTTGAGTTTTCTAGTTCTCTACATGAAACCAATCGATGTCATATTTGGGATGGATTGAATGATTTCCAATAAATCTCAAATTGATTCCTATCTTAGGTAGGTTTCCTTTCCTACACCCTATGGTGTATGTCGTATCTTTAAAAGAGAACGAGACCAAGGTTGAGTAGACCCAGACCTTCTTTTTCAGATTTGGGGAAAGTGGTATCTATGTTTTCCTATTATCTAGAGAGAGAATCTTTGAGTAGTTATCTCCATCCAGTTATCATTGAGTTTCCCAATGTGTTTCCTTCCCACTTCTCTGGTCTTCCATCGACAAGGGAGGTAGATTTTTCTATTGATTTATTACCTGGTACTAAACCAGTTTTAATTATTTATTACCTCATGGAACTAGTTGAAATGAAAGTGTTGAAGATTTAGTTGTATGATCATATAGAGAAATGCTTTACACACCAGAGTGTTTCACCTTGGGTGGCACCCATTCTCTTTTCTAAGAAGGTTGATGGTTTACTTATACTTTGTATTGATTACCGAAAACTCAATAGAGTCATGATAAATAACAAGTATCCGTTTCCACATATTGATGATCTATTTGATTAGTTGAAAGGGGAAAATTAGTTCTTGAAGATTGATATTCTATATGGTTACTATCAGTTGAGGATAAAATAACATGACATTCAAAAAACAACCTTTAGGAGAAGGTATGAACATTATGAGTACCTTGTCATAACTTTTGGTCTAATAGACAATCCTATAGTTTTTATGGATTTAATGAGAATGATTTTACATGAGTATCTTGATATCTTTGTGGTAGTATTTGTGGATGAAATCCTCTTTTAATCAAAGTCCAAGGAGGATCATGTGCATCATCTTAGAGAAGTTATGGAATTGTTGAGGAATCACCGTCTTTATACCAAGATTTCAAAATGCGATTTCTTGATTCAGGAAGTCAAATTATTGGGATAGGTGGTGTTGGAACATGTATTTCAGTTTATCATGGAAAAGTAAAGGATGTTATGACTTGGGAAAAAACATGAAATGTTTTTGAGATTCAGAGTTTCTTGGGTATAATAGGGTATTATCACCGGTTCGTTAAGGTCTTCTCAAAGTTGGATTCTCTAATGGATTCTCTAACTTGGAAGGGAGTAAATATTTCTTGGGATAAAAAATGCTATAATTATTATTTTGAGTTGAAACCTATTTTGATTATTATGCCAAGGTTGCCTCTTCTAGAGGCCATGTGGGGCTATGTGGTCTTTTGTGATTCATCATGATTGGGTTTGATTTTCATTCTTATGCATGGTGATCATGTCATTGCTTACATCTCTTGACAACTTAGGCCACATGATAAGAATTACCCAACCCATGATATTGAACTTATATCTATGATGCACGTGCTTAATATTTGGCGGAATTTCCTTTACATAGAAAGGTTTACCGTGTTTTTAGACCACACGAGTTTGAGTTATATCTTCTCTAAAAAATATTTGAATATTCACTAGAGTATTTGGGTGGAATACCTATAATATTTTGATTTTTACATCACCTATAACTTAGGGAAAGGGAATTTCACTATAGATTATTTGGGAAGGAAACTTCTGACCTAGGAAGTGAAAGAATGGTCAGAAGAGTGAAACTTGATGTCTCTTTTTTCAAAATTTCATATTAGAGTTTTGGAAATAGGGGCCTAAGTTACTTTGGCCAGTGTTCAGTTCACATCCACTCTTCTTAATATGATCCTTTAGAAGAATCATCTTGATGATGAGTTCCATGGAACTAGATATGATCTTTATAGTGGGGAGACTGTGGTTGACTGGTCATTATCTATTGAGGTCATACTTTGTTATCAAATTCTTTTTTTTGTGCTGTTGGAAGTAAAGAAAGCCCTAATGGTGTATTTTTATAACTCATAGTTGGAAGTACACCCAGGAACCATGAATATGTTCTATGACATAAAATTATTATTTTAGTGGCCAGGTATGAGGTGGGGAATTGATGAATTTTTCTCTTGTTTTTATATGTGCCAATAGGTCAATGTCGAGCAATAGAAACCTTCAGGTCTCCTTCAGCCACTTCCAGTTCCAAATTGTAAGTGGTATAAGATCTATATGAACTTTGTGGTTGGGTTACCATGTACCTATATAAAGAATATTGTGATATTGGTTGTGATCTATAGGCTGAAAAAATTATCTCACTTTATACCCATTTGTGATACAACCAATGCTAAGGAGTTGGGAAATATATATATAGAAGATATTGTTCATTTTCATAGATTTCCATCTATTATATTATCTAATAGGGATCCTCGGTTCACTTATCACTTTGAGAGAGGCCTTCAAGATGAATTGGGATCTCAGGTATATTTGAGTATGGAATACCATCCATAGTTAGATAGACAAATATAAAGAGCTATAAATATTCTTGAGGACATGCTCTGTGCCTGTGTTCTGAACTTTGGTGGAGCTTGGGATGACCATATGGGACTGGTTGAGTTTTCTTATAATAATAATTACCAGTCTATAATCAAAATGACTCATTTTAAGGCTTTTTATGGTCGACCTTGCATATCTACGTTGTGTTGGTCAGAGATTGGTGAAAGTTCCTTGGTTGGACCGAGCTTGTTTCAAGAGATGACATAAAATATTTAGTTGATTATTTATAGAATATTAATGACATAGATTCAGTATAAGTCTTATACCGATCTTCATTGTAGACCATTGGTATTCTCAGTTGGTGAACAAGTGTTCTTGAATGTTTCACCTTGTTTGGATCATCGATGGCTTGGGAGGCAATAGAATCTTTCTCCTCAGTTTTGGGACCTTTTTAGGTTTTTGAGAAGGTGGGTAAAGTTTCTTACTATTTATCACTTCCACCATAGATGATTTTAATACATGACATGTTCCATGTATCTTATCTATGAAATTATCTATCTAATACATCTCATTTTCTGAGATGGAGTGATATTGTGGTTGAAATTGATTTATTCATGAATGAATAACCAGTTAGGACAGTTGATTCTGAAACCAAGATACATTTTGGTAAGGTGATACATTTGGTTCTTATGTTATGGAATAAAAAATTCAATTCTCTTGGGACATGGGAGCACGAAGAAATGATGAGAGAGTAGTGACCTCAACTTTTCAGTATATAATATTCTTTATAGGATTTCTATAGATATAAAGTTTTTATGATGGGGAGGTTATAACATCATATTTCATTTCTAATAGGTATTTTTTAAAACTTTTCATGGTTTTTCCTTTTCATTATCTAGGTGGGGATTATAAAGAATTAGGAAGAAACCTACAATGGTGAGGTTAGATATTTGTTGGATTTTTAGCATAAAACCTAATTAATCTCTAGAATTTTAGGGATTTACAAGATGTTTAATTTTGTTAAATTACATATAAATTATAAATTAATAATAAACCCATTTTTTAAAAAAGGCAATGGGTTTTTTTTGGTGATTTTTGGATTTTTCAATTACACAACTTGTAATTGGGTTACATGTCGTGTAAAGTCCCAAGTGTTATTTTTAAACAGGAAGGTTGGATGAAAATTTTATTTCATCCTATTCAGAATATATTTATCTCAACCTAGGATCCATCCCCAAGTGATTTTGGTTCCCTAAAACCCTCACAGGTTGTTTCGTTCAACAATTGAATGTTGTTGCGATTGTGGTGCGACTTTTTGGGTAAGCGTTCTCCCTATCTCTTCATCTCTTTATCTTTCCCTTCTTGGAGTTTGATAGATCATCTTGGTTTTTATGGATCTAAACCTAGTGTTGTTGAATATTATTTCTAGGTTGAGTTCCTTGATCTTTTGTGTCTTTGTTCTTGTTGACAGGTTCCGTTGTGGGATTTTTGTTTCCGTGAGAAAGGTAGGTGGTTCCTTTATGATAGAAAAATTTGATTAACCTTGAATTTCTTGATTAAAATTCAATTTGTTGATTTAAATTAAATTAATTTTAAATGATTTCAATTGGTTTATTGAAAACCAAATTCCATTGAATTGGGGGATTTGAATGTGAAATTTTATTTTTGGTATAAAACTGGGAAAAACCCTCAATTACGTTGAATTAGGATGTGTTGTGAAATTGTTTGGAAATTGTTCAAATTAAATTATAGAATTTAAAGTATGAAATTGATTTGTTGAAATTGATTTCAATGTCGCACATGAGAAAATGTCCTAAAATGATTTTAATAGAAACTCAGTGGTTTTATCTTAGAAAAAGGTATCATTTGATTAAAACCCCTTTTTGATTTTTAAATATAAAATTGTTAATTTTTAAATGGTAGAATGGGATGAATTTTATTTTAAATATTTGCAAAATAAATCTCCCATCTTTAATTGTACTAGATCACATGCAAGCCTCGGTAGTTAGTGAGTTATTTGGATAATAGTCTTTTGACACTTTACAACTGAAACAAAACATAGTGCAGGAGGTCACATCCTTAATGGGATGGTGATGAGTCTCCTTTGTCCAATTTCAGAGGGATTTATATATAAACATATTTCCATGATCACCTTCGATTGTGCGAGGATATTGTATCCTAGAACTATTGTACCTTTTATAAGATGACCATGTTGATCACTTTTTTATATTTTAGATATAAATGTGTGCCAATTTTTATAAATTAATTTAAATTACTATTGAATTTATATAAAATATTTTATATAAATTGTTTGCAAATCCATTTGTTTAAATTATTTACATAATTTGAAATATAAATCATGAATTGTTTTAATTATTCTATGAACTGACATACCTATTTATTTAATATTGAAATCTTTATTGTGTTAATTAAATGTTGGCATCTTATTATGGAATCCTTAGTGAGACCCTACTAGGATTTTATCTCACACCCTACCTGCGCCTTAGGGTGTTTTTAGATTATCTTATTCCAGGTTTGAGTAAGGGGAAAGTGCCACTTAGAGGTGGTCGTAGTTGTTTATCCTTGAACTTGGAGACTTGTGTCTGTTGGGACTTGGATTTTTATCTTATTTTATGGTAGTTTGTTGTAGTAATTTGGGTTTGATTACCTATTTTACTTCTAGCACACCACTCCCTATGGATTTTTTCTTGTATCCATACTGACTTTTTTTTATCTTGTGCCATATTGTTTGTGGAAAAATTATTCTCATTTTCATGTTGTATGTTTCTAAGTACTAGTCTCTAACAAGTGGAGATTGGGGAAATCCTTTGGTCTATGTTAGGATCATCTCGGTTATCAGGTTACCAGGGTACCTGGGCTAGTCCGTGATAGATACAGGGTGATAAACATTAATAGTGCCAAAGTTGGGACTTAAACATCCACTGTATATGCGTAATTGAAAATAAGAAGGTGTGGATGCCACCCATTTCAGGGAGCACATTAGTGGTATGCTTCTAGTTAGGGGACTGTAAGGGTTGATGTAGGGATTATGAAAATTGTTGGTTCCTATCTACTTAGTTGGAATCTCGAATCCACCAAGTTCCTAGGTCGATCAAGCTCGAATCTAGGTCAACCATGTTTTTCTAAATGTTCCCATTGAATTATAATTGGTTTCCATAATATTAGGACCCCCGTTATCAAGGTGATCCGGGATTGAAAAATCCTTGGGGACTCTATCCATTGAGGGAGACACATTGGAGAAACATTTTATCAAGGAAATGAAGTATCTAAAGAGGATCACACTAGTGTGCATACCTAATTCCTAGAATTCAGTGTCTTTGGAGGATCCCTTGATAATTGTATGCTGAATTGGGGATTTTTGCTAAAAAAATGAACTACCACTGATTCCACGGAGTTCATGGTTCTTCGAAATGAAATCAATAATTTATGGTTTTACATTATAAAAAAATGGAATAATACCTCAATAAATTAATATTAGGGAGATTGGAAAGGATTTGACCAAGTAGCATAAGGGGTAATTTATGTGACCTTTGCCCAAGTGCTGGTATGGAGAAATGATGAAGGATTTATCCAAGTGATTTTATGGAGAAGTAAAGTAGGATTCAACCAAGTGATGCTAGGAAGAAGAAATGATTAGACTAACAAGGCATGGGTGAATCTTTTATCCACTTTTATAGGTCCTCCATAGATGTCTTTTGAAGAGGGGAACACAAATGTATTATTGGGTGAGGGTCCTTTTCCCTATTGTTATTAGACTAGGTAGGATGTAACACCCCAAGTTTTTTATGAATTATTATTTTTGAATAAATTAAATTTCATTGATGTATTGAATTAAATGATACCAAAAGTTAATATTTGATTATATGCCACACCATGTTAAGCTTGCGCTACATGGAACACTAGCTTAGCTTTCGTTACACACAATACTGAGTTTTAAGAAATCCTTGATATATTATTTAAATGTGACTGTTATAACCTAGCTATTAAACTTATGGATATAAATAGTAATAAATACCTTTTAAATATTAAGTATAATGGTTTTATATAAATAAAAAACATTGATAATAAAATACATAATTATCAGTGTAGTCTTTATATGTTTTGAAAATTCTATTTTCTAAAAAATTAATATTCATGCATTTTTGTGAAAAAATAATAAAATTATGTCTTGAAACTTTTAGAAAATTAATTTGAAAAAATAAAATTCATTTTTGAATTCATAATTTCAAAATTATGTTATGGAAAATTTTTGGGATTTTTCAGAAAAGTTTCATTGTTTGATGAATAATGAAAAATACTGAAATTTAATTGAAAACAATCATTTCACCTAAATTATTTATAAAGATAAATTATATTTTAAATCAGTTTTAAAGTATAATTAGTTAAATTATACATGTTTTAATCTAATTTCGGTCATTATAATAAATTTCATTTTAAAATTGGATATAAAAAATTTGTAAACTTTTGATCATTTTCTCTTAAAAAACCCACTTTCTCATTACGATTGTGGGATCAATTTGAAATTAAATTATAATAATTATTTGAAAGAAATTTATAAAAATAGATTCCATATTTGGAATCATAATAAATTATATTATCTAATAAGTTCAACTTAATTTTTTACCATAATTATTAGTGAAAATAGTTAAAACTAATTAACATGGTTAAGGTTGCAACAAGGTTTTTCAAATTACATGCATATATATTAAATTTAATTTTACACACACATAGGATTTTTATTTAATGAATTGGAATTAATATATATATATATATATATATTAATTGGGTCTAAATTATATAATTATTATTATTTTAATTATATTATTAATGGATTAATTACCTAGTTAAATAAAAATTTATAAGTTAGCTTGGTAAAAACTGTAAAGAAAAAATTGAGTAAACTTAAAGACTGAGGAATAAATTGATAAAAAATTATTTATTTTGTGTGTTGGAGGTGTTTATATAAAATTAATCCCTAAAATACATTATTTTTAAATATTTTAGGCACTTTAGGTAAGGGAGACCTCCCAATAGTGAATACTTTTGGGTATTTACAAGAATGCTACTCCTCAATTTTAAAAGGGAGATCACTTTCCCCCATTCTTCACACCTATAAATACATTTTTATTATATAATAACTTCCAAAATAACTTATAAAATTACCACCCATCATCCTAGAAACCTTATTTTGGGAATAAATCCATCCAATGAAGGCTTTTAGTAAAATTCTAAGGAGTATACCCGAAGAAGAGGTAACATTCATCTAGAAACATTTTTATTTTATTTCTTTGTCATTACAATTTAATTATTTTTATATCATGAATATATAATAACATAAATATATTAAATATACTGATATATTTTTATGATAATTTAATTACCTAAAATCATCTCCAATTCTATCAAATGGGTTATGAAACCATTGTTCCTGTGTATGGTGAAATAACGCCTCGTGAACCGATGTCATTTGTCTTTCCATTATTACCTATCAAGGATAGTCATAATGATTTATTTATTATTTATATATTATATATATTATTTTATTTTGTTATTATGATTCTTGAATTTTTATATCACACATACCTTTATACTTTCCATTTCGTGGGAATGCGATAACGTCGTTCGTGTGTATGGAAGACTGCTACCCCGCAAAGTGATGTGATTCATTCACGCTAAACATGGAATGTATTAAGGATGGATTTTAATTTTTTTATATATGAAATAAAAATTATTCTTTAATGATAATATATCATCAAAATTTCTTTCTTTAAATCCGATAAGAAAATTAAAACACCGTTCAATTGTACGTATGACCTACCGTCTCCATAAACAGTGTATTTCATTTCCTATTTCTATAATTTATATATTATTATAAATAAATATATACTGAATATATATGATATTTATATATTTTTTATCATTATGGATATTATGAAATCATTATTAATGTAATATAATAAAAAATATAACATATCAAAAGATATATGAAAAACAAAGCAATTATTACCCGAACCACGACTTTAACATAGTATTGTTAATAAATGGGTAATAAAAGGTCATAAAAAAACAATATATGGTATGATATATATGAATATGGTTATTTAATATATTTATAATAAACTTATATTTATTATATAGGAGGTTTTAATGTGTATGATGGAATTCAAGGCTTAAGGTAAGGGATTTTCATCTCACTTTTTACTTTTGTGAGACACATACTATATTAAACACCTATTTATTATATGTGGTGTATATAATAACCATGAATTTATTTTATTATTCTTATCCTAATACATATTTTTGTTTAAATATCCCTTTTATGATATCTATTTCATGGGGTTTATGGTTCAAAAGTTACCAAATCGGTAAATGATATTTGTCTCAATTTTCCTTATTTAAGATGTATGTTATGATTTAAAACTATATTATTTCATGAGGTTCATATACAAACCATTTAACATGTAATATCATTAACTTTTCTACCCTCATGATTTTTATGTTCTAATTTATTTTATTCCTTCATTGTTCTTATGATTCAAGGTTACCAAAGTGGTAATGAATTTACATTACAATCTCATCATTTATTAGGATTGTTCATGATTATACTTGGAATGATACAATATTATGATATATCTCTCAATAATTCTCACAAATTTTCTTATAATATGGTTATTAATTATATATTCAAGTAATGGTACCATTTTTACACTCTTTGGAACTTAATATAACTAAGAAAGTATTATTAAGAAAATCCTACTTTATTTCCCTATTCAGTCTGAAACCTATTTTCATCCAAAACCATGTTTTCTAAAAATGTTTATAAATGATATTTTAAGAAAATTTGAAATGAAAATTATTTTGAAAATGTTTTATGTTTAAAAAGTGTTTTAATTTTTTTTTCAAATCTTCCTTTATACGTTTTCAAAGATATTTTCAAAAAAAATGTTTTTCAAAATGGTTTAAAAAGATTTTTTCAAAGGGGAAAGAATATTTTTCTGATGAGATGTTTTAAATGATATTTCAAAATTATTTTTCATATAATATTTCATCCATTGGTGTTAAATATTAATTATTGGGGATATGATCCAAGGATACGACTCATATTCTTTCTTTGAATGGTTTATGTTTTGATGACATGATGTTTATGAACCCATTTTCTCTCCAATGTGTTATAACTTGATAAAATTTCTCATGAAACCTACTTATTTTAATGGGTAATACTATGATGAAATGATTATGAAAAATTTATACTTCCCATTGGTTATGATATGATTAAATTTTTATGATTCCCATTCATTTCATGGGTTATTATATTAAAAATGTTTATGATTTTATGGCACACATAAATATGGTTTTCATTATGAGATGGGTGGGACCTATATCTCCCTCCAATGAATTGGGTAAGATTTATATATATCATGAGGTAGAAATGGATTGAATGGGGAGTTAACATAGTACAATAATAAAAGTATGGAATGAGGAGTGACCTCATTATAATAAAGGACTTTGTTTGATATAAAGGCCTTGGTAGTGATCCTTGACCAATATAGAAATATTATTATTATTATTATGTGTATTCAACAAATTCCATGCCTTATAACAATGTTATAATATCATGGATGATGTTATTTTATTCCCTTATGATTCATGTCTTGTGATATGGAAATATTTCTTCTATAACTCATGATTATGATCTTTTATATGAAGGGTATGGATTAAAAATGTTATTTTAATATTATTTTACCCTTATGTTCATGTTATACTTATGTATCTCCCTTTTTAACCCTTACTGATCATCTAAGATCACCCTTTCTTATGTTTTCTTTCCCGAGGTTATAATGATATGTATTATGTATTATATGTTAGATAAGGGTTCTAGTTATGAATATCTTAGTGGGAGATGATGTAGTTTACATATGGACCCATTTTTATGTTTCCAAGTTTCCAAATACACTAAACTATTATTGTTCACAGGAGTGTGTTTATGTAATGTAATTAATATTAATAAAAAATATTTAATATACATGTATGATAATACATTGTCTCTTTAGTAAGAATCAAATGTAGTTTCAGTTAACCTTTGTAAACTAGGATGAGAAAACCTTAGTGAGATATCTTAGGACATGTCTAAGGATAAGTCTAAGGATGAGTCAAAATATAGGAAAATTTCCTAGAGTTTTGGTAATGGATAGAGGGAATGGTTTCCTAGAAATAAATCCTTGTATGGATTCTACAAGTGGATGTGGATCTGTAAGAGATGTACATAGGGGTAACAACCCCTAAAACACCATATTGAGCTAGGATTGATTAGAAACTGGCGTATGATAATGGTCCTTTATACACACTTGGTTTGACACTCCTAGGGGATATGATTTGGAAATTCAAAAAATATTAACAAACCATAATTAAAGATTTAAATAGATGATGACTATTAAAAACCTAGTATAGACTAGGATATTATATATTAAAAATAATGTGTTTTATTTAGGCCTAAAAGAAGTGATTTTTCATTATTATATGGTTCCCACTATGATTTTTTGGTTTTAGTCAATGGATGGAACCCGAAGGAATTGAGTTAATGCTGAGAGTGATAGATAATGAAATTATTTTCTTCTTTAGAATCCAAATGTTAGGGTAGTTTGAATGAAAAATTTTGTTGCGATGCTCACAAAACTTTCTCAAGTTATGAATCATTGTAAAATCTAAATGAGAAATGGAGGGAACAACATTCTGTTGAGTCCTTTGTGAGGCAACATTCACCTTCCATTAGTGTAACTACTGATCCCTAGTTTCTAAATAATGGATTAACACCACTGAAAATATATTTTCTATTCTCTAATGCTCATAACATAAAAAAGTCATTTTGAATGTCTACTGTTTGAAAGGTGAAATCGATCAATGGTGAAATCTTATCAATAATATCGGGAAATTGGATGAAATTGAATCCATGTATTGGGAAGAGTTCAGGAAATTATATTTCAATAAGTAAATTCCTGATGTTATTCATAAAAATATGGAGAATGGTCTCCTTCAGTTAAAGAAAAAGTATGATTAATCTATTGGTACCAACATGACTAATTTTAAAAGACTTTTGAGGTATTCTTATGGTATTATAATCCAACCTAAAATTAAGTTTGATCAATTCTTTAGTGTCTTAAAACAAAATCTTGGAAGGAAGTTATCCATAAAATAATTTAGTATATATGAATATATTGTTTTATGTTCTATAAAGGTGGAAATGAAGGTTGGAGTTACATATCAATCTCATGTTTTTGAAAAAAAGGGAAGGTGAAGTTGAAAGGAAAATATAAGAACCATAGAGAGAATAAGACGATATTTCCTTTATTATCAAAGTGTGTGGAGAAGCATGGAGGAAATTTTCTTAAGGGGACTACTAAATGCATTAAGTGTAGAAGGGAAGGTCGTTGGGTAACAAATTTCTAAAGTGAAGGGAATAAGTTAGATAAAATGTGAATAGAGATAAAGCTACAAAGAATATACCTCCTCCACTTTAGTGCTCCAAGTTCAAGGAGAATGGGAATTATGATAAATAATGCCCAAACCCAATGGTTAATGAAGATGATAGACATCATCAAATTAACAACCCTGCTCTTTATTTCATATTTAAACTTTATTTATTACATTTAATTGCACTTAATATAACTCATAATATTTATAGGTCAAGTGTCTTGGGAAATTTGGAACATTAAATAATAACTTAAAACATTAAATACAACATCTTTGTTGAAAAATTCTTTTATATGACCACAAAATTCCTTCATACTTAACACTACATGGGATAACCTGAGGACAAACATAAGAAAAGGGTGATCACTAAAGCTCGGTAAGAGAATAAACATTAAATAACATGTGGAAGACAACCCATGTTAGTCAATGTGAATACAAATGGATAAAAAAATAAACATGAACACAAAGGGATGACATAGTGTGATAATCATAACAAGGAAATGTGGTAACAACATACAACATGATATTATCATGATTCAAGGCTAATTTCACATGGATTAGCATGAGTAAAACCTTCTTTAACATGAATAAGCATGATTAAACCCTCATATCACATGAATTATCATGAGTAAACCCTCATTGAACTTGACATATCATGATACTAAACATTACCCAATTCATTGGAGCGCTATCTGGGCGCACCATTCATAAACTTTTCATTGCATGCATAAGTGTTCCACATAGATCATATATCATGGAATAATTCAACATCATAAGTTGTTACATGATAAAATAATGTGGAATAAATAAATTTGAGTCCATCATCAAGAAGTAAATGAGCATAAAGGTGAATAACCTTGCTATATAAATAGTTTTGGTATTCACTACATGATGGAAAATTGTAGTGTAATTTCGAAAGAATAATGATGTCAAATAGAAATTAATAAAATGGATCGATGAGAGAAAAATGGGTATATAATTATTTATAAATTAAATGGATAATAATGTTATAATTTAAAATTATACCCCAATACATGAAATGGAATTTAAGATGCATAATATAAAAGAATTTCTTGAATAGAAATGAGGAGAGAGAAATCCCTTACAGAATCTCGGCATAGTAACAGGTGTATATAAAGGATAATGGATGGATTAATAAGAGTGGAAGGAATATATAATTATTTATAAATCAAATGTAAATTAAGGAGAGTATTTATGAACATATCCCAAAATATGAAAATTGAAATTAAAAGGCATATCACAAAAGGAGTTCGTGATAAAAGAGGAGATCAGAAGATCCCTTACTGGGATGTGTGACTCCAAAGGCTTGTAAGAGGATTCTTAGGAGCTTGTGGGTACCTTATAAGGACTATATGGAGTATATATCATAGTTTTGATGAGATTCATGGAGTTTTAGTGAAGAGTAATGGGATCATGGGTGGGTTCATATAGTAAAGGAGGGGGATTTCATTATTATATTGGTTTTGGACACCTCATAATAAAATATTCAAAACCAAAAACCGTACCATAGTTTTTGAACATGGTTTCTTCCAAGGGGAGTGGAAAAAATTATTTTATAATTTCAAGGTATGAACATATAAAAATATTTTCTTTTCTTATGTATAGGTGAGTCACACTCTCAAGAAAATTATTTTAAAATATTAATATATTTTATATGTCTTAGAGGATTCACTATGGATTTATAAAATAATAATAAAAATATATAAAATAACATTATATTCAAGGTAAAAATTTATTTGGAGGAATATACTTTTTATAGTATTCATTACATCACTATTGGTTCATTATGATGTCATAAAACACACAGTATATTTCCACGATATTTATTTTTTACCCAAAAATTTGACTATCTCATACAATTATGAAAAATTTACTGTTGGATAATTTTGATGTTCAGATTCCAAAAATAAAATTAATTTTATCTAAATAACTTTCTAAATATGTAAATTTTCACTTTTAAAATTAAATCCCACATTTATTGAAAATTGAAGGGTTTTGAAAAAAAAAACGGTTTTTAAACCGTAATAAAAATTACATTTGACTTCATAAAAATTATATGATAATTTATATTTAATAAAATTAATTTAATAATAATATTTTATTATAATATTATTTAGTTCAAAAATCCATTAATTCATCAAAACATATTTCTTAATTGAATTTGAATATTATCCAAAAATACTATTTGCACTTTAAAAATTATTTACAAAGTAACAATAATAGAATAAATGTTTATTCATTATTCTATAAAAAAATAATTCAAGGGTCTTTTTAAATATCCCTTTATTACACCATCATACATCCTAAGAGTATGGTGTGTGATGGTGGGGCTTTCATTGGGCGATTCAATGAACATGGTTTGGGCTGTGATCACAATAAGATTGAAATTCTCTCATAAATGGTTTCTCTCATGCTTAAGTTGTTGGATATAGACTTGGGATTAGTCTAAGGAAAACCCCATAAATGATATCTCCCTCAGAAGCTCTGATAAATGGGATTCATAAGGAATGATCCTATTTGTTGAGGCCATCACTTCCTTTTTCTATATCAAAAGGATTTTTTAAAAACCTATATTTATAATATTCATGTGATAACTGTTCAAATAATATATTATCAATGGTAAAGATACCTAATGGTCATTTAAAATCCAATTGTATATAATAAATTAAGTGAACGTGTTTTCTATAACCATAATACATTTAATTAAAAGAAATGGAATTTTATTCGTAAATGTTCGGGTCGTTGCAACCTTACCCCATTAAGAATTTTATTCCTCAAAATTTCCTTTTCCTAGACTAAAACATATGAGGGCAAATCTTATTAATTACTTCCTCTAGTTCCATGTTTCTTCTTTAAACTTGTGGTTTCTCCACAATACTTTTATGATAGGCATTATCTTATTTCGTAGAACTTTTTCTCTATGATCTAAGTTGTTCACCAACTACTCTTCATAAGAAATGCCATTTTCCAATGGTACCACCTATAGATTGAGTACATGTGATGTGTCTGGGATGTACTTCCTTAAGAGGGATACATTGAATACATCATGCACTTGAGATAGGCTTGGTGGGAGTGCTAGTTGACATTCACTACTTCAATGAGATCAAGGATAAAAAAAGGGCCGATGTACCTTGGACTAAGCTTTACCTTTTTCCTAAATCTCATTACTCTCTTACATGGAGAAATGTGGAGGAAAACCATGTCTCTAACATTGAACTCTAGGTCACATCAACGATTGTGAGCATAGCCATTTTGTCGACTCTGAGTAGATTTTATGTGATGATGTATGGTCTTAACCTTCTCCACTATCTCTTCGATCATTTTTGGGCCTATAAGATTTTTTTCCCAAACTTCTTCACAACATGCCAGGGTTATGCACCTTTTCCCATAATGGGATTAATAGGGAGACATTTGGATGTTCGAATGGAATATTTTATTGTAATATAACTCCACCAAATGATGTTGTTAGTTCCATCCACCTTTGAAGTCCTTTGAGAAATATCTTAACATATACTCAAGTTGTTGGATAGTCTACTCAGATTGGCTATCACTTTGGGGGTGATAAGTTTTACTGAAGTTAAGATCATTGTCTAGAGAATGATGGAGACTTCTCCAAAACATAGAGGTGAATCTTAGATCTTGATCAGACATAATAGATAGTGGTACTCCATTAAGCCTTACCACTTATCTAATGTATATATGTTCTAGTTGATATAGTGAGAAATACTATTGAATCACAATGAAGTGTGTAGTATTTGTAAGATTAGGCACAACAACTAAGATAGCATTGTTTCCTTTGGATGTCTTCAGAAGTTCAGTGACAAAGTCCATGGTGATGTATTCCCATTTCCCTATTGGTATGGGTAATGGTTGCATAATAACCTTAAAATTATACCTCTTAGAATTTACTTATTGGAATACCAAGCACTTTGATGTATATTCAATGATCTCTTTCATCATGTTTTCCCACCAATAGTTATCCCAAAGATCTCAATACATATTTGTGTTTTATGGGTGAATGGAGAAATTCAAACTACTTGCATCATCCAAAATTTCATTCTTTAACTTAGGATTTGAGGGAAAACATAGTCTCGACCCAAATTTCACAATTCCTTCTTCATTAACACTGAATTATGAGGATTTCCATTTTATGATAGTTACCACTTTCTTATGAATTCCCTCATCATCTTTTGAAGCACCCTTTAACCTTTACAAAATATATATTTGAGTAATCATTTGTGAAAGGATTTATGATGTTCTATTCTTTATTATTCCCATGTCTATCTTCATCAAATCTAAGAAGATTGGATCCTTTTAAATTCGCACCAAGGATATAATTTCTTGGTCTTTTCTACATAGAGCATCCACCAACTTGTTCGCTTTCGTAGTATGGTAGTGGATTGAGCAGTTGTAATCCTTGATGATATCTAAACATCTTTGTTGGAATATATTCATATCTTTATATGTGAATATATATTTGAGCTTCTCTGATCCGTATATATTTTGCGCTTCTCCTCAAAGAGATTATGCTTCCATATTTTCAATGAAAAGATCACATATTCCAAATTCAGATCGTGCGTGGGACAATTTTTCTTGTGAATTTTCAATTTTCTTGAGGAATAGGCAATGAATTTGTCATTTTTCATCAACACACATCCCAATCCCTTCTTTTAGGAATAACTAAATATTACGAAAAATTACCCACTTGTGGGTAGTGTGAGCATAAGGGTAGTGATAAGCCTATTTTTGAACCCCATGAAGCTTTATTCACATTCATCATTCCAAGAAAACTTAAATCCCTTCCAAGTTATCTTGGTAAGAGGGTTTTACAATCATGAGAAATTTCTCACAAATCAGAAATAATATCAAGCTAACCTAAGAAATCTATGAATATATGTCACAGATGTTGGCCTCATCCAACCCTCAATTTCCTTTGTATTGGAAGGATCCATAGATATCCCATTTCTTGTGATGATGTTCCCCAATAATGAGACTTACTTAAACCAAAACTCACACTTTCTGTACTTTTCACAGATCTTATCCTTTCACAAGGTCTTTAACATATTTCTTGGATGCTTCTCATGCTCCTCCTTGGTTTTGGAGTATATTAAAATATCATCTATAAATATGACCACAAATTTGTTGAGGTAATATATAAAGACTCTATTCATCAAGTCCATAAATATTACTAGATAATTAGTGAGTCTAAATGGAATCACTATGAACTCATAATTCCCATACCTTGTACGAAAAATTAGTCTTGGGGATATCCTCTTTCTTCACCATTACTTGGTAATACCTCAACTGTAGATCCACCTTGGAGAAGTATTGTGCTCCACATAGCTAATCGAACAAGTCATCAATTAATGGAAAATGATACTTGTTCTTTATTGTGATTTGGTTGAGCTCATGATAATCAATGCAAAGGTGCATTGACCCATCATTCTTCTTGATAAAGAGTATTGGTGCACCCCATAGTGAAACACTTGGGAATATAAACCCTTTATCTAGATTATCTTGTAGTTGTTTATTTAGCTCCTAAAGTTACATAATATCCATTCTATATGGAGTCTTGGATATTGGTAATTCCCTAGGTATAATATCAATTGATAATTCAACATCTCTGCCAGGAGGAAGACCAGGAAATTCCTCGAGAAACACATAAGTAAATTCCCTCAAATAGGCATGTCTTTGAGGATGGTTCCTTCCATAGACTCAGTCATATGAGCAAGATATATGTGATCATAGGGGAATAATATAAATGCTTGGGATGATGGTTCTATGGAATATCCATCCCCATACTTTAATTTTTATATAATTAGGGGTCAATTCTCTATATGGAGAGTGATTTTCCTCTCATGGAAATTTATGTTGGATTCATATAGGGAAAGCCAATCCATGACCAGATTTGCATAAAATTACACCAAGTAAAGTATGAAAATGTTCTCCAGGAAGTTCAATCCATAAATTATGATAGGGGAGGAGTTATATTCCTGTGATACAATAATTACCCCATTTTTTGTTTTCACCAACATCTCTACTTCCATTCTTAGTGGTGGTGTTTTTCCTGTTCTACTAAACTTTCAGAATATAAAAGAATGCTTAGAAAAAAAATAAAAAAGTATGTTTTCTATTCTTGAATGAATAAATAGAATACTTATCACCAGTTCATTATTGAGATTCACTTCGGTGGTAGTGATGGAAAAATATCACCCTTTCAACCTCAGAGGTTGTTGGTTGCCTCTAAAAACCCTAGGCTCAAGGCACTGGTTCACAAAGTGCCATGGTTCCTAGAATTGGTAGCAATGAACAACATTTTGAGGGTCGAACAAAGAATTACTTTACTATATCATGTTGATGGGTTTCTCCTGTTGGAAACTGTTAGACATGTTCCCTTCTCTTCCGCACCTAAATCATTTCCTTGATCCCCTTAGAAAATTTATGGGGTGATTCTTTTTGCAACTTTGACAAGTAGGGTGCTGTAATTTCTTAGCATTGTTGATTTATCCATCAGAATACTAGAATTAAAGTCCACTTTCTGCTTTTTATTCCCATGATACCCCAAATATTCACCGATCTCCATCTCAACTTTGAGGGTAGATCAGAAAATTTCATCGTAGCTTTCAAAGTCATGGATTTATAGGGATTTTCATAGACTAGGATTTAGCCCACCAAAGAAGTGGTAAACTTTGAATTTGGGGGTAATGACAAAACCAAAGGAATATCATGCAAGTCTAGTGAAGTTTTCCCCATACAACCCAATATATTCTTCATCATTTTTCTTGAGTGTAAGGAAATATATTTCTATATTAAGATAGAGGGTGTGGGGAAAATATTTATCAAAAAACATTTTTTGGGATTTCTTCCACTCCATTGCTTCGATCTCCTCCTCAAGATTTATATTCTTGATCAATGCACACCACTAATCAGCTTCATCATCTATACAATAAATAGCCAGAAGAACATTATCTTGTTGAGAACATTTAAGGATAGAGAACATCTTTTCGATTAAATTTATCCATTTATCCGTGATTAAGGGATTAGATTATCCATTTAACATAGGAAGAATTTATCACATAAATCTCTCAACTATGGGTTGCTCTCTCTTAAGGGGGGTCAAGCGATCCTCTTGATCCATTTTCCAATTCATAACTTTATTTAACTGAGAGAGTATCATAACAAAGTTTGTGATTCCCACTCCTATTGGGTTGGACATCTCATTGGAGAAATCCTAAAACTACCCTTCGTATCAGTTGTTAACACAATTCCTCCTATTACTAGACATTTACTAGAATAAAAGGAAGATTATGGATGAATATATTAAAAATTTAAACACATAAAGGAAATATAATTAAATTAAATGGATAACTTATAAATTACATTTATCTCTTTAACTTATGAGTTTCTAGGATTCAGTCTAAGTTATCTATTTTATACTTCCTAACACATATTTTTATAAGCATTTTTTTGTGTTCCTTTAATAAAGATTTGTAATGGGATTATGAATTTACCAAATCATATCCCCCAATAGTGTCAAACCATGATTGAAAAAAGACCCATTTTCATGCACCCGTTCTCGTTTAAGTCTAGCTCAAAGCAGTGTTTTCGGGTTTTACCCCTAGATACATTTGTGCTAGAGCCACATCCACTTGTTCATATCTTTACAAGGATGTATTTACTTAATAAAACACTTACTATATACTCAAAAAAATTTAGGGATGTTATTCTCATACTTAGTCTTATCCCTAATGGGTTTTACTAGAGTTCTCTAATCCCAATCCCAAAAATAACTAAACCTATCCTCTAATACCTACTATAACAACCATGCTCTTTATTTCATATTTAAACATGATTTATTACATAAAATTTCAATTAATACAACTCAGAAGATCAATAGGTCTAGTGTATTGGGAAATTAGGAATATTACATAATAACTTAAAACATTAAATACAACATATTTTTTGAAAACTTCTTTTTACATGACCACAACATTCCTTCGTACTTAACACTGCATGGGATAACCTGGGGACAAACATAAGAAAAGGTTGATCTATAAATCCAAGTAAGGGAATAAACATGGAATAAAATGATGAAAACAATACATGTTAGTCAATAGTAATATCAATGTAGGACAAAAGAAACATGAAAATAAAGGCATGACATAGCTTGATAATCATGAGATGGAAATGTGGCAACAACATACAACATGATATTAACATGAGCCAAGTATCATTATACATGGGTTTGAATGACTAAACCATCATTGAACTTGAATTATAATTATTAAAACACCATTTTACATGACTTATCATTACTAAACCCTTATTTTACATGACATATCATGATACTAAACATTACCCAATGCATTGGAGCGATATCAGGGAACACCCTTCATAAACATTTCATTGCATGAATAAGTGTGCCACATAGATCATATAACATGGAATAATTAAAAATAATAAGTTATTACATGATTAAGGAATATGGAATAAATACATTTAATTCTATATTAAATGAGCATAAAGGTGAATAACCTTGGTAGAGAAATGGGTTTGGTATTCACTACCTGATAGAAAATCGTAGTGCAATTTCGGCAGCATAATGACATCAAATAGAAATTAATAAAATGTGTTGATGAGAGTGAAAGGGGTATGTCATCATTTATAAATGAAATTTAAAGTAATAGGATCATTGAAAATTATAACCCAACACATTAAATGTAATTTAAGATGCATAATATAAAATAAGTTATTGAATGGGAATGAGGAGAGAGAAACCCCTTATGGAATTTCAGTATAGTAACAAGTGTATATAATGGATCATGGATGGATTAATGAGAGTGTAAGTAATATATAATTATCTATAAATAAAATTTACATTAAGGGGGGTGGGGGGTATGTAAGAACATATCTCAAAATATGAGAATTGAAATTAAAAGGCATATTACAAAAGGAGTGCTTGATAAAATAGGAGAGTGGAAGATCCATTACTTGGATGCGTGACTCCAAAGGATTGGGAGAGACTTATTGGGAGCTTGGGGTAACCTTGGGAGGACTCTAGGGAGTATATAGTAGAGTGTGGACGAGTTTCAAGGAGTTTTAGTGAATATTAATGGGATCATGGGTGTGTTTATATAGGAAAGGAGATGGATTTCTTTATTATTTTGGTTTTGGAAACCTCATAATAAAATATTCAATCCCACAAACCATATCATAGTTTTTCACATGGTTTCTACCAAATTGTATTAGAAAAAATTATTTTATATGTCCAAGGGATGAACATATTAAAATATTTCCTTTGCTTATGTGGAGGTGAGTCACACTCTGAAGAAAATTATTTTAAAATTTTAAAATATTTTATAAGTCCTGGAGGATTCACTAAGGCTTTATAAAATAAATCAAAAAAATATAAAATAAAATTATATTAAAGTTAAAATATGTTTTTGGCCTAATATCCCTTTTATAGTATTTATTACATCACTATTAGGTCATTATGATGTCATAAAACACACTATATATTTCTACGATATATAATTTTTACTCGAAACTTTGGTTGTCTAAAAAAATTATGAGAAATTAACTATTGGATAATTTCAACACCATAATTCCAAAAATAATATTAATTGTATCTAAGTAATTTTCTAAATATGTGATTTTTTACTTTTAAAATAAAAAATGACATTTATTTAAACTTGATTGGTTTTGACAAAAATAGTTTTTAAACATTAATAAAAATTACATTTGACTTCATAAAAATTATATGATCATTTATATTTAATAAAAGTAATTTATTAATAATAATTTATTAGAATATTAATTATTTAAAAAATACATTAATTCATCAAAGTATATTTCTTAATTGAATTTTAATATTAACCAAAAATACTATTTGTGCTTTAAAAATCATTGACAAAGTAACACTAATAGAATGCAATTATATTCATTATTCTATATATTTTTTTTACATAATCATAATGATAGGGTATTGTTACATATACCTTTATTACACCATCATATGACCTAAGAGTAGGGTTCATGATGACAGGGATTTCATGGGTCTATTTGGTGAAAAGGGATTGGGCAATTATCTTGATGAGCTTGAAATTCTTCTGTAAACGTTTTACTCATGCTTAAGTTATTGGATCTTGGCTTAGGATTGGTCTAGGGAAAAGCCTAGAAATTATAACTCCCTCAGAAGCTCTGATAAATGGGTTTTATAGGGAACAATTATATTGGTTGAGGCCATCACTTTCTTTGTCTTTGTCAAAAGTATTTGTTAAAACCCTATATTTATACTAGTCATATGATCACTTTTCAACAACTATATTATCAATGGTAAAGATACTTAACAGTCATTTAGAATCCAATTGGATATAATAAAATAAGTGCATGTTTTTTCTATAACCTAATACATTTAATAAAAATAAATATAATTTTATTCATAAATGTTCGAGTCATTACAATCAACCTATTAATTATAGGGATAAGGGGAAATCTCTAGTGATCACTATTTTCGACGAGAAATGTGATAACGATGTGGTGAAAGGTACACTTTACATCCACTATAGAACTACTAATGTCTTATTTGAGTCTGGATATACCCATTATTTAATATTTAATGAATTTTATAGGGGTATCAATATTCCACGCAAATGATAAGATTTGGAATTAGAAGTAAAAGCCTTGAATGGTACAATGATTACATCTCAAGTCTATGATTCCTCTCCAATTAACATTGGTGGGAATGTACTTCCTAAAAATCTTCTCATTCTTTATCTATTTGAATTTTATGTCATACTAGGTTTTTTATTGTATTTATATACATAAATTCAACAAAAATACCATAAAAGGGATGTTATGGTTGATATTACAAACCAACCTATGATCATCTATTAATGTGATGATAATTATGAGCTTCCGATGGAGATCACATCCATTTTATGGGTCTTAATTCCTATTCAGAAGGGGTGTTTATCTCAAATTTTTGGAGATAAACTTGACATTAGTGAAATAACTATTGTTTAGGAATTTTTTGATGTCTTTGCATAGGAATTTTATAGACTTCCATCAAAACATGAATTTGATTTCTCAATAAAACTCGCACCTGGTGCCACACCAATTTCAGTGACTCCCTATAGAATGTCCTTGATTGAGTTGTTGGAATTAAAGAATAAAATCCTGGAAAATGTTGATAAGGTATTCATTCATCCAAGTGTGTCACCTTGGGGTGCACTTATTCTTTTTTTTTGAAAAATAATTATGGACCAATGAGACTCTACATGTATTATTTGGAGTTGAACAAGATCACAAGCAAGAACAAGTATCCACTTCCCTATATTGATGACTTGTTTGATCAACTACATGATGCTCAATAATTTTCCAATATTTACCTTCATTATGGATATCATCAATTATAGTTTAATAATGAGGATATACCCAAGAAAACATTCTGTACAAGGTATGGACATTATGAATATATAATTATTCTTTTTGGTCTTACTAATTCCCCTAAAATCTTCATGGATTTGATGAATATAGTATTTAGCGATTACCTTGATCAGTTTGTGTTAGTCTTTATAGAATATATTATTATCAATTAAAAAATAAATAATGTGCATGGAAATCACTTGAAAATTGTACTAAAGACCCTAAGTAATGATAAAATATATGAAAAAAATTAAAAAGTTTGAATTTTGGCTTCAAAAGGTTTCATTTTAGGATCATATGATCTCAAGAAAGGGTATATCAGTAGATCCATCCAAGATGGAGGCTATTTAATGTTGTACTAGACCAACTACGGTAGCTGAGATCTATAGTTTTCTTGGTTTAGATGGATATTATTGGTGATTTTGGATAATTTATCATGACTATCTAATCCTCTAACCAAGTTAACTTCGAAGGGATCCAAGTTCCTTTGGACCAATGAATACAAGGAAAATTTCAAGGAACAAAAGAGAAGGTTAGTTAGTGAACTTATGCTTACATTACCCTATTGTAGAGAAGGGTTTTCAAACTATAGTAACACATAGAAGAAGGTATTGGGATGTGTTATTATATATAATGACATGGTTATAGCTTATTCCCCATGAAAACTGAATATCCATGAGAAATATTACCTAACTCATGATTTAGATTTAGATGTGATATTTTTTACATAACATAGATAGAGGAATTATCTTTATAGAGAGAAGTTTAATATATATATATATATATACATACACAAATAATACAATTTTAAAGTATATATTCACATATAAGGAGTTGAATATGCATAAAAAAGATGGTTAAAGATAATTATAGATTATTAATTCTCAATACATTACCACCCTGGAAAGAGAAGGTGGTCGATACATTGAGTCAAAAGGATCTTGCTAGATTATCCAAACTGAGAATAAAAAAATATCCAATATTTTTGGATTTGAAAATTATGGATCTAGAAATCCAAAAGGAATGGGAAAAATCATATCTTTCTCAATTGATTGTTCAAACATCTATCAAAGTGAAGATTAAAAAGGCACATAAGGAAGATAAATACTTGCAAAAGAAAGTTATAAATGTTCTTGAGTTTAACCTTGACCATTAGAGAATGTTAAGTTTTAGGAATCATGTATACATTCCTTCTAGTCCATATTTGAAGAAGGATTTGTTATAGGAATCTCATAGTTCTTAATTCTCTATTCACCCAAGAAGTAAAAATATGTATATAGAATTGAAATAATACTTCTGGTTGGATACAATAAAGAGATATATTGTAGAGTTTTTATCCCAATAATAGGTATTCCAAAAAGTAAAGGATGATATATAAAAGTATAAGGGGTTGTTTCATCCATTACCCGTAACCAAATAGAAATGAGAAAATACAACCACATATTTTTTCATTGGAATCCAAAAAACTTCTAAAGGGAATAATGATATATGGGATGTATTCAATCACCTTAATAATACAGAACACTTAATCACTATCAGAGAAGACTTCTGTCTGGATTAAAATTTTAGGATATACATTAAGGAAGTTGTAAGTTTTCATAGAGTACCACATTACACTATATCTGATTAGTATTATAGGTTTACCTAAATGTTCTAGAGAAGTCTTCAGTAATACCTTAATACAGAGTTGAGTTTCAGCATTGCGTATCATCCTCAGATAGATGGTCAATCTGAAAGAACAATTCAAACCCTAGAGGATTTGTTGAGATCTTGTTATTTGGATTTAAAAGGTGGTTGGTATGAACAACTTCCTCTATTTGGGTTTTCTTACAAAAAATATATTTCACACAAGCATTCAGATGTCTCCTTATGAATACCTCTATGGAAATACATATCGAGATCCTTCATGCTGGAATGAAGTTGGTGAAAGAAAGATATTGAGATCTGAGAAAGCTTAAGAAATGAAAGATAAGGTTAGATCCATTCAGTCAAACACTAAGGAAGATCAGAGTTAGTAGAAATGTTATGCTGAAAAGTGACTATATGATCTAGAATTTTAATTTGGTGATAAGGTGTTTCTAAAAATTTATCCTTGGAATATTGTTAACAGATTTAGGAATAAAGGGAAACTAATTTTTAGGTATATCAGTCCCTTGAAAATTATTGATTGTATCGGGATAATATCATATGACATGACCCATCCATCAAACCTATCTAATGTCCATGAAGTGTTCCATTCATCTCTCTTAAGGAAGTACATACTTGACCCTTCATATGTACTGAACTCATAGGTCATACCATTGAAGAATGATCATTCTTATGAGGAACAAGTGGCAAAGATTCTAGATCATACAAATAAAGTTTTACAAAATATGAACACTCACCTAGTAAATGTTTTGTTAAAAAACCACAAGTTTGAGGAAGATATGTGGTAAATTGAGGATATTATGAGGAAGAATTATTTTCATTTTTTGGCATCAAAGTTATGAATTTCAAGGGCGAAAGTAATTTTAAGGGGTGTAGAATGTAACAACCCATGTTTTTTTATGAATTATTATTTTTTGAATAAATTAAATTTATTTGATGGATTGAATTTCATGATATTCCAAGTAAATATTTTTTTATACACAACACCAAGTTAATATTGTGCTACACTCAATACTGGTTTAGCTTGTGTTACCTACAATACTAACTTTTAACAAAACCAATATATTTTATTTAAATGTGACTGTTATATCCTAGTATTTAAACTTATGGATATGAATAATAATAACTAATTTTAAAATATTAATTATGATTATTATATATAAAAAAACTTATTGATAATAAAAAATATTTTTTTTGGTAAAGTCTTTATAGGCTTTGATAATTCTATTTTTTCAAACTATTTTTATGTATTTTTGGGAGTAGTAATAAAATTATTTTATAACACTTTTAGAAAATGATTTTTTTAAAATAAAATTTATTTTTAAATCCATAATGTCAAAATTATTTTAATGTGATTTTTTGGATTTTTCTGAAAAGTTTCATTTTTTAATGAATAGTAAAAAATACTGAATTCTAAATTAAAACGGTCTTTTATCCTAAATTATTTATAAAGATAAATTATATTTTAAATTAGTTTTAAAGTATAATTAGTTCAATTATACATATATTAATCCAATTTAGGTCATTAGAATCATTTCCATATTGAAAATTCATATATAAACTTTATAAACTCTTGATCATTTTCTCTTAAAAACCCACTTTCTCGTTAAGTTTGTGGGATTATTTTTAAATTAAATTAAACCACTAATGTGAATGGAATTTGTAAAAATAGATTAAATATTTTAAATTATAATAAATTATATTATCAAATAATTTAAACTTAAATTTTTATCATAATTATTAGTGAAAATAGTTAAAATTAATTAACATAACTAAGGTTAAAACAAGGTTTTATGCATTACATGTGTTTGTATTAAAATTAATTTTACACACATATAAGATTTTTATATAATGAATTTTACTTAATAATTATAATTAGTGTGTATAAATTATCTAATAAATATATTTTTAATTATATTCCTAATAAATAATTACTTAGGTAAATAAAAAGATACAAGTTACCTTGGTAAAAACTATAAATATTAAATTGAGTAAACCTAAATAATAATAAAAACTTGATAAAAATGTATTTATTTTGTATGGTGGAGGTATTTATTGAACAATTAATCCCTCACCTCCATTATTGTTCAATTTTGGAGGCACATGTGGTAAATAATACCTCCTAATAGTGAATACTTTTTGGAATTTACAAGAATTACACTCCTCCCCAATTATAAAAGGGCACTCACTCCCCCCTTATTAACACCTGTCAATCCATTTGGATCAACTAAAACCTACCAAAATAAAATTTGAAATTACCTACCCTCATCCTATAAACCTTATTTTTGGTATAAATCTACCCAAGGAAGGATTTTAGTGGAGACATAAGGAGGATACCCTAATAAGAGGTAACATTCATCAATAAACGTTTTTGTTTTATTTAATCCTCAAACCCATTTAATTATTTTTATATCATGAATATATAATTACCTAAGTAGATTACATATAATTATATATTTTTATGACAATTTAATTATATAAAATCATTTCCACTTCCATCAAATGGGTTTGGAAATCATCGTTCTTGTGTACAGTAGACTACTGCCTCACGAACCGATGTGATTCATTTTGACATCACCACCTATCAAGACCAATCATAATGATGTATTTATTATTTATACATGATTTTTTTTTATTTTTTAATGGGGGATGTATTGGAAAAATAGGCCAAGATAACTGTATTAAAATCAAAGAGCAATTACATAAGTAGAAAGAAAGTTATTTTATTACAATCTATCTCAAGAAGAAGATTTAGCTTAGGTGGAAATTCATCTAACTAAGTGAAATCCTTGTTGATTTATTTATTAGTGAGACCATATTCCATAGTGTTTTCTTCCTAATATGAATTAGTGTTGATGTAATTGTAACTCAAGAGGAATGTGAGACATTCCATCCATTTAGCAGTAAGATTCCTTGACAAATGTATCACACCATTCTGTATAGCTTACATATAAGTTATGGAGTCACTTTCAAGCCAGAGATTATCCATGAATTTAAGTTAAGCATAGTGGAAAACATGAATAATTATGACCATTTCATCCTCTAGAGAATAATAAATATCACAGGCGATGAAAAAACATCCAAGGACTTTACCATCATGATCTCAATAAATAGCACCACAACCCATAAGACTGAAGTTACTTTTTGAGGCTCCGTAAACATTAATTTTAGTCCATAATGTAGGGGTACCTACCAAAAAACATAAAAGATACCTGCATGTTTTTTAATTTTTAGCCACTCCAGTTTTTCTGTGCACCATGAAGTCATGAACTGAGTTATAGCATTAACTAGACAGAATGATGTTGTCCTCATTAGATACTAAGATAAGGTGATAAAGAGACGCCTAAAGGTAAATATGAGGTTGTCTATGCGTGCTAGAATTTCATCTAGACAATAATATGTGCACATTTTCAGCTATAATGGCCTGTCACAAGTTATTTATTTGAGGTGTGGCATGAATATTTGTGTAGTGATGAATCATAGTAGTAATATTATAGCTTCTGGTCAGAGAAATTTCAAAAATGTATTTCAGCACTTTCTAAAGAGAAGAGGCAGTGGAACAAGATAAGAATAAGTGTGTTATTTCCTCCCCATGTTGATTATAGAACATATATATGAAATATAAGACAATTCCATGAGATTTAAAAAAATCATCAGTTGGTATTTTATTGTGTGTGAGACACAAAATTAGGGTCATCCTAGAGGACCTTATCCAAGAATAATCATTGTATTTGATCCAAGAAAAATCATAATCATATTCACACTAATAGAAAATAAATATATACCTTAGGATCTATACCTATAGTTTAGAGAAATTGTGGGTATTGAGTGTATGACCAAAGTTATACCCACATTTTTTAGAAAATTGTTGGTATAGGATAAGCTATACCAATGGTTTTTTTAAAACCATGGGTATAGATTTTTAATATAGAAGCCTCACTCAGGTTCCTCCTCAACTTCCTCATTAGAACCCTACCTCCTCTCTTCCAGAAGGCCTTCAACTTCCCCCTCCCCTACTCTAGTGACCTTTGGTATCCCCCATCCCCTCCTCAGGCGACCCTATCCTCCTCAGCATCCCCCCTCCTCAAGTGACCTTCCGCGTCCCCCCTCCCCTGCTCTAATTTCCTTCTCACTCAAGCAAGCAGCGACATCCCATACCCTCTATTTCAATCATTTTTTCTTAGATAGCTAAGTATCTACTATATTACTTATATTCTATTTATTTTCATATAGTTTGATTCATTTCCATATAGTTTAGATTAGTTTGGTTATGTTTGGTTCACTTTGGTCTAGTTTGGTTTGGTATGAGTTAGTTTGATTTAGTAATAGTTAGTTTAAAGTATATGTGATCCATCATTATTCAACAAAATTTGTTTCTATTCCTTTTTATTTTTCTCAATTTAATTTAGATTATTTGTGTATGAATGAAATACATTCATTTTTGGTTTTTAGTTATATTAGTTTCAATTTGATTTATTAAATTTGATTTAGTTTTTTATTAGATTATAATATTTTATTTTATTTTATATTGTTTATTTTGGTTTTATAATATTAATTTGAAGATAGTTTGGTTAAATTAAGTCTCTTTATGTTTGTTTTTGTTTTGTTTGGATCTATTTTTCATGGCTAAGTTTAATCTGAATAAGTTCAATTATATTTTTTTAAATTTTATTTAGTTATATATGGAATGATTTAGTAAAATTATATATTTTTTTGGCTAGTTTTGGTTTTTTTGTTTATATATATTCATTGTGACATGAATTAGGTCATTTTTGTTTGATTATCCTTAGTTTGATATTATTTGGATTTATTCATTTTGATTGAAGTAACATTGATTCGATTCAGTTAACTTATATTATTTCAAACCAACTCAATTATTCTAAGTACATCCCTATATGGGTAAAAGAAATTAATCTATTCAAATTTATATTACTCTATTTTTAATAATTCTACTCTTTTAGATTCATTTTTTGGTTCTATTTATATTAGTTTGATAGGTATCAATTCAAATTTTATTGGTTTAGTTCCATTCCACTCCATTTCATTTTATTTTCCTTGATTTAACTTGTTAAGTATTGATCTAGTTTTCTTAAGTATATTTTATCTCATTTAAAAATTATTATAATTATAGAACATGTTAGTTAAATTTAGGTTTTTTCTCACTAAATAATCAAATAGTTCAAGAGTGTGATAAACTTAGTACAATACAATTTATGTCATTTTTAAATAAAACATCCCTTTTTATAATTATCTCATTTCAATTTTGATTTTATGTATTAAAAAATAAATTAAATCAATCATGTATAGGATAAAAGGTTTTTTATACAGATTTAGGGTTACCTATATAATCCCCTTCTTAAATACACTAATACTAAATATGAGTATGATGAGTTTGATTGTAAAATATTTTCAACTATGTATCTTTACAGCTAAGTATAAGAATCAAAAAAATATTATTAACCAAATCCATGTTATTTTAATAGTTTACTTTAAAAAATGACATTCTGAGGGTCTTAATCCTCACACAATTTACAAGTATTGTGTATTTTTTTTGAAAATTAATAATTGAGAAAGATGATATTTACATAATGAAATTCTTAATGGCGATAAAAATATAATTAAAAGAAAGAAAAATATATATCCTCAATTAAAACCATAAATTTAATAAATAAATATGATTACCCAGTCTTACACTTTTGAATCTAGTGCTACTAATACATATTGTTCATCGCTTATAACATATGTTATTTCTTTGATTCTTTGTTTTTCTAGCTACTAGTGTGTTTGGACAATTTTTATATTAATATTGGTTGTAATGAATTTTTTAATTATGTTTTAAATTGTTGTTTAGAACACAAATTTTTCCCCTGTAATATAATGGATAGAAGATAGATGTATCATACTGACCATATTTAAACTGAGTTTCAAAATAATTTGTATTTTTTTATATTTTTCATTTAAAAATGATTCCGATAGAGGTTTTATATATTTTCCAAAATATAATTGTGTTTAAGACCATAGTTAATCTGGGAAGAAGATAGCTACCATATAATGAAAGATGCATTTCTAAGAAACTATTATGTTTGGTATCACCATGGAGAGTTGATCCAATATTCTACTATTCACGAATGAAAAGAAAGAAGTGGCATGGAGAATCTGATATTTGATCAATTTCCTTTTTTGTATCATCGTGAGAGAGATAGAATGGTAGTGAAAGAAGTAAATTATATCATTACACATGAGTAAAATACTGAAGATGACAATGTTGAGAGATTGAAAAATTTAATGGATGATTCCAGAACTCTAGTATATTAGGAATTTACTAAAATAAATAAGTTGGAATTTTTAATGCGGTTATATCATGGAAAAACCATGTATTTAATTTCTAATACTCCATTAATTACATTTTTACCTTTTGAATGACTTTCTTCCCAATGTTTCAGATATTACCTAAAATTATTATAAGGCATAGATATTAATTAAGTAGTTTAGATTTTATACTAATAAAGTCCATGCTTGTATGAAAGACTGTAGTTTATTTTAGGAGGAAACAACTGACCTTAATGACTTTAAATAATATGGTACATCTTTATGGAAGGAAAATGAATATGGAATACCATCTCATGTGCCATAGAAAGTCATGTGGCACTTTCCATTGATTTCCAAACTTCAAAATATATTCATGTCTGTATAAATATCATCCAATATGTGATGAAATGATGTTGAGATAATTAAAGGTAATAATGATTTGGTTCATCCTGCAGACGGGTTATCATGTAAGGAATTTGATGCACAACATCTATATTTTTTAATCGAGGTGCATAATGTTAGGTTGGGTCTATCCTGTGATGGTTTTAATACATTTGGTCAGATTATTACTGTTCACAACATGTGGCCAATTTTTATTGATGTTTATAATATTCCTCCATGGATGTGTATAAAAATACTTTTCACTTTCTTGATTATACTGATATATAGACATTATGATCCTAAAAATGATATAGACATCTACTTGCAACCTTTAATAATAGAGTTGTAGCAGCTTTGGGATATGGGTGTACGGACATTTGATGCTTCTTCAAAAAATATATTTTAGATGTGTGATTCCCTTCTATGGAATAAAATTATTTCCCTTCATATGAAATAATGTATGGTTGGTTAAATAATAGAAAACTACCATGTCTTATTTGTACGAAGAATATAAGATCGATAAGTCTAAAATATCGTCATAGTTTCAGTTTCATGGGGCATAGAAAATTCTTTCTAATGGATCATCAATAGAGAAAGAATTATAGGAGGTTTAATAATACTATTGAAACTGAATAACCACCTCAACATATTTTAGGAAGTGATGTTCTAAATGAATTGAGATATTTCACTTTTTCATTATGAAAAGTTCATCTGAAATCTAAAAAGAGGAATAATGTTGACACTAAAGCCACTTATAATTGAAAAAATAGAAGTATATTTTTTGATTTTCCATATTAGTCTACCATTTTTTTACATAATTGTTTAGATGTAATTCACATTGATAAAATTATATGTTAAATTTTTCTTGAAATTCTTCTAAATATCAAGGGGAAGACCAAACATGACTTCCAATCTTGTAGGGGCTTGTTGGATTGGGGTATTCAACCAAAACTACATCTTGTGTGGATCGGTGAAAACAAATGGAATGTTCCTTTTTCTTATTATGTGATGAAACCATCATAGAAATATCAATTTTTGGTAGTATTCTATAATATCAAGGTTCCTAGTGGATATGAAAACAACATATCTAAATGATTCAACAGAAGGGATTTGAAACTAAAATCCATAAAAATCATGATTATCACTTCCTTATTGATGAATTTATTCCAATTAAAATTCAGAATTTTATATCCAATAATATAAGGGTGATAGTGATTTTCTTGTTCCATTTTTTAGAGACCTTTGTGCTAAAAGGTTATCTAAGTCATTCTTAATAAAAAAAATACAGCAAGAGGCACCATTAATTTTGTGTGAGTTGGAAAAAAAATTTCCTCCATATTTTTTCACCAACATGACGCATTTAACTTTTCATCTTCCAACTAAAATGCTTATTTGGGGACCAATTACTTTTCAATGGATTTATAATACTAAAAGAAATATGTGAAAAATTAAATCATATGTCTAAAATAATAATTATCTTAAAGGTTCCATTATGAGTGGTTATCTAGATCAAGAATGTATGGATTTTTGTTCAATTTATTTTTCTAATGTGAGCAGAAGACATAGCCATCCAATGAGAAATGAAGATAAATAGTTTGGGAAAATTGATCCCCCATTTCTATCTCTTCCCGAAACATGAGGAATTTATGGGTCATATACATTGGCTTCATTGAGCCTTGAAGAGTGGGATATGAAACATCACACAGTCTTGTTTAATTGTTGTTTGTTTAATGAATTTATCAAGTGAGTAATTTGGATATTTATATGTTATCTCATACTATGTCATTTCGCTTATACTTTAGACTTTTATTATCATTTTTTAGGAAACATGAACAAATTATAAGTAGAGTTCATCGATATTTCCCTTTGAGAAGGAGAGAGGCAATGCATATCCAATAGTTTCCTACTTGGTTGAAATCAATGGTATGACCATAAATTAAATTAGATTAAAACATAGATATCCATTTAATTGTATTATTCATATATATATTTTAGGTATTGAGTTTACTAGTTGACTCAATTCCTCAAGAATTAAGAGCATTGGATTTTGATCCAAATTCTTTGGTTCATGAATGAAAATATTTAATAATCAATGCGTATAAATTTGTTACAACTGATCAAGATGTGAAAATGAGAACACAAAATTATGGTGTTATGTTAACTACTACCGTAGATTTTCATGCCAGTTCATTATACAGTTATCCTTAATATAAATATTTGTATTATTATGGACTTGTTTAGAAAGTATTGTTAATGGATTACTACTCTAAAGGTCAAGTCACTATGATGAAATATAAAAGGTTTGATTCAATAAAGTGAAAGGGTATATGTATTAATGATTATGGATTTAGAGTTATTGACATGAGTAAACTCCTTCATACTGATGAACCTTACATTTTGGAATCAATTAAAAAACAAGTGTTTTATGTGAAAGATCATATGATACATGATTATGGTGTCATTAATGAAATAATCCCAAGACATATTTTTCATGATGCTGGGGAGGAGGTTTCCACCATTAACACCCCCATTGATACTGACCAAAATATTTCATTTCATGACTCAATTTGTCCCATTGTTAGAGTTTATGTTGAACCTAAAGTAGTGGTGATAAATATATAAAAGCAACCATATATGTTCACAATCCATCCAGTTTACCTTGAAATGAGTTTATCATGTTGGTATTACTATAATTACATTAATTTAGTATCAGTTTAAAATGATATATCTATTTTAGTATTATTTGGTTTTGTTTCATTTAATTAGATTTATTTCAATTCATAAAACTGGGATCAAAACGGGTTTTTAAAAAATGTATAACTTGGTTTTAATTTATTTTTAGTAAAATATTTTATAAAATTGTTTATGCCTTCTTTGACTTCTAATTTTTATGCATGATTTTTGAAAACGGTGTCTAAAAAATGTAAATTTCATTCTTATGAATATTATGAAAAATAATTCAGAAATTTGAAGGAAGTGACTATTTGATCTCAACAGACAGGTGTGTGAGCATGGAATACCTCCCCCGCTTCTCTCAGTGATTATAATAATTGTAATATTTTTCTTCTGTATTACATATAATGTCATGTTTATATTCATTATAATTTTTTTGGGAAAGTTACTTCCACTAGAGTTGACTCCTCATCCCACTATAATGGGTCAAAGTAGGGATGCTCCTAGAACTATAAGAAGAACCCATCTTACCCATTCCCTCATTGAACTGCCAGCAGACACCACATCTACAACACCTTTCCATCCTCCACTTGAGCCTATAGGGATGTTCTCATTCACAACTATGTCATCATCTCAGTTGGCCTCTTATTCCCATTCCATGTCTACCCTGCCTCCATGGATGTTACCACTCCTTCCTCCATCATCATCCTAGTTACCCTCTTCTTCCCATACCATGTCTACACTACCTTCAAAGATGTTCCCACCTTTTCCATATCCATATCCTTTGATGTATCCCCAAGCCAACTACCCATATTCTGCCATGTCAATTCCACCTCCATTTCCTACTATCCATACCGCATCTGATGAGTCTATTCCTTCAACTTCCAATACCATTCTTGAAGATCACCTAGAGCATGAATTGACACTTCCTTTAGAGGCTGATGATCCAAGAAATCCCCCCGAACCATCAAATCCTATTGACCAACTTGCATTAGGTTTTTTATTATAACTTTGTCAAATTATATCACTTCATTTTTATCTTATTTTATCGCGACTTAATTATTCTTTTTTATCCCCATATTATCTTATTCAATGGGATCCTATAGTAGGTGATGTGGGAAAACTCGTATAAAGGAATCCTAGAATCTCCAAACACAGATAATGGTGGATTATAATGAAGAAAACTATATGATAGGTAAAAATTCCAGGTAGTGTAGAAGTTTTATGGACACTTTAGACAAGTACCATGATACCATTATGATGTAATAGGTCTCACGAGACATCTCATTAATGACATCAAGGACAAATAATAGGCACAAATATGGGTAAGAAAATTTTATAAATTTATATCTTTATTATTGTTGTATTTATATGAATTTATATGTTTATTGCAGAGTCTGTTTAAGTTTCCTAATGGTGAGGCTTCTAAGACAACAAGTTTGATGGATCTTGGGGAGTTATTCCGATCATATAAGGATGAGTTATATATTTTTTTGGAGGAGTAGAGTTGGTTTTGATTTAGAGGATGTACCCATTTTCCCCGACTGTCCAAAAACTCAATATCAAAAAATGATCATATATCAGAAGACTGACGAGTTTACAATATTCCAAATATTTAATGGTTTTTGTATAAAATTTAATTCTTATTAATTATATTGATTTTTTCTATAGGATTCATAAGGAAAAAAATATTCAATGACATATCTACACACATTGTGGTGTACTATAATTCTCGATTATAAGAAGCATAAGGTATTTTAATCTGAATTGAAATAATTTCATGATTTTTATTGTTACTTAGTTAGCTTTTCATAATGAATTTTAAGTTGTATTTTCATCAATACCTTTAATATAAGTCTAAAAATACCCCTTTCAGATGGCCGAATAACTAATTGGACATTAGGCCTATAGAAAAATTGTCCATTAGGATTATAGGCCACTTGGCCTATAATTCTAATGGCCAATTTTCCTATTCTCCTAATTTCTAAATTTTATATAGGCATAATTTCCTATTTTACATATAATTAATAATATGGATTTAATATTATGAAATGAATATAAATCATTCCTATTAAATATTATTGAATGTTCATAATGAGTAGCTAAAATTATAAATTGTTTATGATTATATTTTATATAGGAATTATTCATCAATGATTATCATATGTTTAAATTTATGAAATTTTAATTAATTTAAAAGTTATTCCATTTTATTATTATTACATATTATAAAATTTTTATATTTTGAATATGTGCATACTAATCAATTTCATTTGCAGCAAGCTGTATTGGGTATCAAAGTTTGTGTACCTCGAACAAAATTATTTTTATTGAGTAGGATGAAAAAGGATAAAAGTACAGTAAATGAACAAACAAAATAAAATATTGTAAGTTTTATTATTTATATTTAAAATATTTATATGAAATTACTAATTAAATATCTTATTTATATTTTCAACAATATTCTTTAGAGGCCCTGAATGCTAAAGAAGATGACAACCTTAGGCCAAATGGTCATTTGAGTCAGGTATTAGGTCAAGAGCACTAGGGGAGAGTTTGATGTTGACCAGTGAAAAATACCACCCCCTATGGGTATTGGTCCTCATTAGGCTCCTCTCAATCCTATTAGACCCTTGATTAGCAAAGAGTTCATGCAGAAGTAGTTGAGGAAAAAATATATTTAGAGGAGTGTGAAAGAAGTAAACAAGAGTGTGAAAGAAGTAAGATGATCATTGAAAAATTCTGGGAATCTATGTTAGTTATAAGTAAATAAATTCCATCAAAGGATACTGCTATTATTGATTCATATATGGAAACAATTTATCTTTAAATAATTACCCAAATAATTCCAATGAGGTTCCTAGTGGAGATCGAGCTGAAGGTGGTGGTGATGATGATGTTGCTACTCTAGATGATCTAGTTTCTTCTCTAGATGATGTTGTTGGTGATAGTGATGTTTCTGATAGTGTTAATAATGATGATGATATTGATGATGCTGATGAGGATTTTGGCGATGATGGAGATATTGATCCCCTCTATTTTTGATTTAGAAGGAAAGAGACATATGGAAGTTCTTTAATTACTTGAATTTATGGTTTTATGGATATATATGTATGTTTTAGTATTGTATATGGTTTGAAAAATATTACAAGTAGTTTGTTACATGATAAATATACAATATTTTCACTATATTGAATGTATATTGTGTGTTTTATTTGATTTATAGTTTCAAGAGATGGAGGAATAGGTGGTGGTGGTGTTTCTGCTGCCAAATGTAGGCAGCCACCTATACCCATGGTTCTCCAAACCATGGGTATGTGTTCTCTACTGGATAATCTATACCCATAGTTTTTCAAACCAATATTATAGATATATACCCATAGTTATATCTAAACTATGGGTATTATGAAATTTCAATGACCTATACCCATAGTTTGTATTGAAATAATGGGTATTGGTCTATACCCACACCTCCATCATCTGGAGTTCCTAAAACCATGGGTATAGCCTATAATCATAGTTTTAGGGGATATACCCATGGTTTAAAACCATAATTATTGGTTTATTTTCTAGTAGTGTCAAAATTTTAATGATACAAATTTTTGGAATCAAGAATTCTATTCTGGGAAAGTTCCTAGATTAAGATATCATTGGTAGGGGAAAACATATTTCTTTAGGGTATTGAACTAATTCTCAATCATCTCCATATTGTTAAGATCCAAGAAGTCTTCAATTGAGGCATTAATATCCATAAGAATATGTTGAGGGTCAACTAAATAGATAAGTGGGGAATCCATCCAATTTTCAAGCCAGAAATTGAGGGATGACTCCCTACAAAAACCCATATTGTGTGTGACATGATATTACAAAAAGAGGATTTGATGGGTTACCATATAGAAGAACTCATATAATAATTGCTTCCCATTTTCATTTTTTCAATGAATCTGTCTATAAGAAATCTAAGATCCATCAAGTCACTTATAAGAAGGTTTTAGGTGAACTTGGCTTGTAGATCCCCATTGAATAATTTGATGTTTTTGATTCCTAGGCATCCCTTATCAAGGGTTTTGCAACATTTATTCCAAGAAAAAGTGACCAATTTTTTTAAGGGTGATTCCACTCCAAATAATTTTCTTGATGAAGACATTGAGATGATGGAGCTAAGAAATATACCATTTATATATCTTGAAGGAATGAACAATTTTGAAATAATAATGTGATTAACCATAAAAATTTCCCCATCCATAGAGAGAGACTTACATTTTTATGAAGAAATTTTCTTCTTGATTTGATCCAAAATTTTGAGAAAATGACTAGGCTTTGGTTTTCCCAAGAAAATATTAACTCCAAGATATTTAATAGGAATAGATACTTATTGGATTCCCAGGTCCCACATGATTTGAGATATTCTAGGTGTTGGAATTATTTTTCCAAAATAAATGTAAGATTTATTCCAATTAATAGTCTTACCTAAAACATATTTAGAATGAGTGAAGGAAATCTTTATGTTTTGAATAATTATTTTACTTATTTGAAGAAAAACGAAAATTTCATCAGCATATAGTAGATGAGTAAGAGAAACTGAGTTCTTAAAGCATGAATGGGTTTAAGTTTTCTTTACTCTATCATATGAGTGAGAGGGTCAACTTTTTCGATACCCTTTGAGAATGTAAAATAACCCTTTGGAGATCCATTAATAAGCATAAAGATATGACTAGACTCAAAAATATCTTTAACCTAATTCAAAACAATGTCATTTGATCCTTGACTATGAAATGATTTATAAATAAGGCTCCAATCCATAGTTTTAGAAGATTTTATGATATCCATATCAAGGGAAATACATCCACCTCTATTAGTTTTCTTAAGGATGTTGAAACATTCTAAGGCTATGCTAATGTAGTCTTGGATGGTCCTTCCTTTCACAAAACCGAATTGGTTCCAAGAGAAAATTTTATTTTCAATTGTCGTGAGTATGTTTGAAAGGAGTGTGGTAATAATTTTATAACTTGTGTTGATGAGAGAAATGGGTCTAAAAAGATGTTTCTCAGAGGGATTTTCAACCTTGAGAATAAGGGTGAAGAATTGTACATTAAGAACATGAGGTAAGACACCTATAGAGAAAATGGATTTAACTAGTCTGTAAACATCTATATGAATGACATCCCAATAATTTTTAAAGAAAACATTAGTAAAACTATCAGGTCCTGGGGCACTGTCAATTTTAAGGCTAAAAACTACTTCTCATATTTCAAAGTCAAGAGGGATACTAGTGAGCTTGTTGTTATCCACATAACTAACCATGCATGTAATTATTCTATCCTCAAGGTCCTTATTGAGATCAAGACCATTTAAAATATGTTGAAAATAAGTGAAAAAATGATCAGAAAGGGATTCCTCATTGTAAACAATTCTATCGCCATATTTTATGAGGGTGAGAGGTATGCAATATTTCCTAGTTATTTATATGGAATTATAGAATTTTGTGTTTCTATCCCCATCCTTTAACTATTTAACATTAACAGTCTCCTTTTTTAGTTTTTTATTTAACAGAGAGAAAATAATTCGTCTTATAAGTGAGGTCAATTTCTTGTAGAATATTCACCTAAAAATCATAAAAGGTAGTATCATATTGTTTCTAGTTGATATTGTCCTCAAGAGACTCAATATCATTTTCCATATTTTTGTAGTTTTCTTTTTCACCATCACATTACATTGTACTTTAAATTATTTAACATCATGATGCAAGAAAATTCATTATTTCAATAGTGATTATAATTCCAAAAATTATTCACCAACTTTCCATGATAATGGTGTGAAGTCCAAGCATTAGTGAATATAAAATGAAACCATAGAATGGGGTTCCTAGTAATGAGGATAACCAAGATAGGATTATAGTCTGAGTTAATATTTTAGAGGGTAATGCTTTATATACTATCCCATTTCTCAAGGGCTAGGTCATTTGAGAAGACTTGATCATGTTTTCTAGAAACCATTATGGTGTTATGCCTTCTATACTAAGTGTATTTTTCTCTAAAAATATTAATTTCAATGAGATTAAATCCTTTAATTCGGTCCTTGAAATCCCTTGAAGAAAGTGTGTGATGACGAGATCCAATTATTTCACTAGGATACAAAATTTCATTGAAATCACCATGAATAATACAAGAGTCTTGAATTCCATGTTTGATAAACATGATATTTTTCTAAAGATTTCTTCTTTACTGATATTTATTCTTAGCATAAATAAAGGAGAAATATAAGTGTAAATTAGAAATTTATGCTTCACAGGTGATCATTTGATTATCTATATTGAAGGATGATGCACCATTTATAAAGTTATTAGAAAGTACCCATAAGGTATAAATATTACCAAAAGAACTATTGCTACTAGTCATTTTGTATACTATTTTTTCTAGGCTATAGAACCCAGGATAATAAAATTTTTAGGTTCATAAATTCCCACAATATTGGGTTTACGAACATGAATGAATCTATGAAGGGAGGTGACAATGTCAGTGTTTTCCACTCCATGAAAGTTCCATAATAAAATATTCATTAGAATCAGCATTTGGGTGGGGGAGGGATTTTTCTATTTCCTTATTATTTATTGTTTCTCTTTGATTTTATGATTAGTGGATCCTTTGTAATGTCCTTCCAGGGAGTTTCAAAATGGTCTATAGAGACATGAGTTGTTGTGGGTTCTTTAGTTCTTTGACCAGCAGTTTTAGAGTGTTCTAATTTGTCTTTAGTAGAGCTAGTGTCTTTTGTACTATTAATAGCCTATGTGTTTTCTTGATTCAAAATGTTTTTCACAAGAGAAACATCAGTTGTGTTTATGTTTCTATCAGTAGTTAGTGTACCTATTCAGGGCCTTTGCTGAAATGCTATGGAGTTTTCATAGTTAGCAGGGAGGTCTTGTGCTGGAGGTTTGAGCATATGACCAATAGTGTATGCCACAAGATCTTGATTATTTGAAGTATTCACTAATATTTCTTCAGGTTAGACCACTAATTTAGAGTTAAAGTCTTGAGAAATGAGAGGTACATCCACTGGATGACCCTTGAGAGAAGCATCTGTAGATTCAAAAGTGTTTGTGTTCATACTATTTGTTTCATAATCCACAGTAGTAGGAGATTTGGTACGTCAATCAATGGGAATATTCTCAGTGGTATTAATCATGTTAAAATCAAAGATTTCATAATCAGTTCTAGATTTAATAGAGGTTATGAGATTTAGAATGTCCTAGGAAATCCCAGATTCCAAATTATCCTCTTCATTCTCTTGTTCTTATTCTTATACATGATTGGCCTAATATTTTCTGCATCTAGGATTTAAGGGAGGAATTTGTTTCTTCACCCATTTAGGTTCCTGCATATTTTTTTGGTTTCTCCTTTCCTGATGACCATATACATTCCTTTACTATTTTTAGACACTTATTTCCAGGCATTTGGATAAAGAGGTGGTTTCATCTACTTTTTTTGTACCCTTCAATTATAAAAATAATGTCCAACAATTTTATGGGCATCAAAAAATGGTGTCTTGTATTCATATTCAAGCTTATCCTCAATTTTTAGATCATTTTAAATGAAATTAAATAATTATGGAAGCTAAGAGTCTAATTTTTCCTTAACTTGTATCCTATCATAAAGACCAAGCTCACCACTTAAGGTAAGGGATTTCCTTCTGACTTTTTACTTTTATGAGATGCATTCTATATTAACCATATCTTTCTTATATATGGTATATATACTACCCATTATTTCATTTTACAATTATTTTCATAAAATTTATTGGTATTTTTTTCTCCATTTCAGGATCTCTATTTCATGGAATTTAAGGTTCAAAAGTTACCAAATTGGTAAAGTATTTTTGTCTCAATTTTCCTTCATTGATACATATGTTATGATATGAACATATATTCTTTCATGAGGTATATATCCATCCAATTTGAAATGTAATATAATTAATTTATCCATACTCATTAAATTTTAAGTTCTATTTTATGTTATTCATTCATGGGGATTACAATTCAGGGTTACGAAAGTGGTAATGATTTTATGGAATAATCTCTTCATTTATCAGGATTTTTTATGATCATGCATCCAATGATAAATATTATAATCTATCTCTTTGTAATTATAATTATTTTTCTTATAATATGGTAATTTATGATATCTTAAAGTAATGTTACCATTTTCCCACTCCTTGGTACTTCAGATAATTAGGAAAATGTTTTGAAGAAAATATGACTTTATTTCTCCCTTAGGATGGAAATATATATTTTTCCAAAACTATATTTTATAAAAAAATTCAATTTTTTTAAATTATAATTTAAGATTATTTTCAATTAAATGTATTTCAATATTTTTTTATTTTTGAATATAATTTTAAATTATTTTTAAATATTTCTTTATAAGTTTTCAAATATATTTTCAAAGAAAAAGATTATCAAAATGTTTTAGTTTTAAAAATTATTTTTCAAATAGGAAAGGATATTTTCCTAAATAGATGTTTTAAATGATCTTTCAAAATTATTTTTTAATTTAATATTTAAACTCTTGGTTTTACCTATGCCTTACTGGGGATATTATCAAAGGATACCATTCATATTATTTCTCTGAATGATTTTTATTTTGATGACATTATTTTTATGAAAACTATTTCTCTTCCACAAGTTATACATTGATTAAATTCTTATGAAGCCTTATTCTTTTTCATGGGGTATACTATCATGAAATTATTGTGAAACTTGTCTCTTTTCCATTGTTTATGATATGATGAAATGTTTATGATACTAATTCTATTTCATGGGTTATGATATGATGAAAGTTTATGATCTTATGGAACACATAATATGGTTTTCATTATGAGATGGGTGGGACCTATATATCCATAAAATTCATTGGTAAAGATTTAGATACCACATGAGATATACATGGATGGAATGGGGAGTGAACCTGGTACAGTTAGATAAGGCTATAATGAGGAGTGAACTTGATAAAGTAAATGAATTTTTCCTCTATTATGGCCATGAAATTGATCCTTGACCAATATATAAATTATTTTCAATACTTATGTGTATGCCAAAAAATTCCATGACTTATGTGAATGTTACAATATCATGGATCATGTTCTTTGATTCCCTTATAATTCATGTCTTATGATCTACCAATGTTTCTTCCATGATTCATGATTATGATCTTTGATATGAAGGGTATGATTTTCAAATTTTATGACCATGTTCATATACCCATATGTTTATTTTATGATTATATATCTCTATTTTGTTACCCTTAATGAGAATTTGAGAGAACCCTATATTATGTTTCCTTTACACAAGTTATGAAGATATGCATTATGTATGATAGGTCTAAGAATTGTGCTAGTTATGAAGATCGTAGTGGGAGATGATGTAGTTTACTTATAGACCTATTTTTATGTTTCCATGTTTCTAAAAATAATAAAATATTATGGTCCTTGGGCGTGTATTTATGTATTATAATGAATATTAATTAAAAAAATGTAATATATATGTATGATAAGCTATGTTATCTATAGAGGAAGTGGTTCCTTACAAGGTTTCTTGATATTTGAAAGATTTAGAGAGCTAAAATACCCTCTCTTTTGGTCAATACCCTTTTATTTAGGGATTGAATAAGCTACCCTAGGGATTTTAAGCCTTGGGAGAGATACTAGGTAGAGAAGAGATTCAAGACATCTTTTTTTCTTCCAAAATATGAAAATGAGGAGCCTAAGGGTCATATTTATAGGAAAATTCATGACCCTAGGCAAAAGTTTTATATCACTATAGTGATTTACAAAGGTAAAACATGCATGAGGTTCTTGGTAGTGCATGTTTCTCAAATAGGTTCAATTTGGGAACACTTCAATGGTTTTAGGGAAGATTACATTCAATTCACCTATTCTTTTTCCCTTATGTGTTTTGTGATTTTCATCTTCATGATCTTCATCATTTTCATAAAAGGAGAGCGCCAATAGATGTCAAATAATAATTTCTAACCTAGTTCCTCAACATTGTTCTAAGGATAATTTCAAACTTCAGACCCTTCTATGCCTAATTCATAGGAAATAAAGGATAAAAGTAAAGAAAAACTATTAAATGAGTAGAATAAGAATCTAATATCATTGTACCCTATTAAATACACATGAATTATTGAGTGAGGTATAGATTTAGTGTTTTAGAAAATAATTACTCAAATAAGAGGTCCTTTAAGGTCTCTTAAGTAAAACCCCCATGCATCCTAGTTTGTACATTATGCTCCACCTTATATTAGTGTATCCTTGGAGAATATACAAGACTAATTTCACTCACTATTCATCCAAAGTCTCCACCAAGTTTATGATTTCATCAATGATTTCAATCTAATAATTAAACTCCCATGGGACTATAGTGCAATGGAATTATGATGGATAATGAATATAGAAGTCCCAATCAAAATTGACCATCATTGGCCTAGCTATGTGAGCTCCTCTACCCTAAATATGTACCTACCAAATAACTCTTTCCTGGAATGGATCTTCTACTTAGACTATTAGAGTTACTACTATATCATGCTTAGCTTCATCCTCTTGCACATATGGTGACACTATAAGAGGATCCTACCATATAAAGGAATTATGACCCACTTACCTAGGTGGTGACATGAGTTGAAAATACAAAGAAATTCTCTAAAATTCCACAATTAATGCTCATAATACACTTAATGTCTTAAATTACTACTTCACCTAAGAAATTAATGGCTACATAAACAAGGACCACATCATATAGAATCATCCTAAGAGGTTACCCATGTCTATAACACATAACCAATAATATAAATGCAAGTCTTCAAAACATACATATTGAAACAATAACTCAATAATCTAAAAATATTTAACATGCTCAGGTTAAAATAAATTAATGTCATCTATGATACATCAAGAAGGTATATAACATATATTTTTACTATAATTTAATTAATTAAACCTATATCATTGAAATGAAATCCTATGTATGAAATGTGGACCTATGTGCCTACTTATTATTCATGAAGTAACCCAAATCATATAAATAATATCAACACAATCGTACTCATAATCAATATGAAACTGTAAAAGAACAATTGATAAAAACAATACCATACCCAAATAACTTGGAGGTATATTACATGTGAACTAGTCAAGAAGACATGTGAATCCCCTACCCAAGTTCCAAACAACCTATACCTTTATATCAAACAAAAATCATAGTTAAGATAAGGAAAGGAAAATAAGGAAAACATGAATATCATACTACTTTATAAAACCCTAAACTGAATCACTTGGTCTGGGATAGAGGACCACATGACCTCACCCCAACTTGAATCACTGATTCTAGGTTGGAGTGACATATGACCCCATGTGCACCTCTCAACCCAAAATAGTTTTCCAAATAGAGGTGAGGGATTTAATGTTGTTTTAGGGAGACTATGAACTTGGTAATAATAACCATACATCATAATAATAATAAAACATAAAGAAATATCCACATAATTGCACATTGAAAACTCAACAATAATTTAATATAGTAACAATTGAAATAGAATTAATACAAGGAAACCAAAGGACCCATAATGTGGTAGGTCAACCAATATATTAAGATAAAAAGAAATAAAATAAATAAACTACAACAATAGTGTAGATTTCATCCCAACATTTCCCCTATCCTCCAAGGTCCACTTTCACAACTACTTAATGCAGGGCCCTTGCCTTTAGATGGATCCCTGATCATGAAATATTCACGCACATCGATATTCCAATGCATAGTGTTAGTATAAATACATTAGGAATCCAACAAGACATCCTTAACATAAGTGAAACACTATATAAAAGTGTTTTCCATGAAAATATGGTAAAATAATGAATAACCAATAATGTGTTGAGTCATCATACGCTAACCAAGATGCCATGGACCCTAAATCTTCCCGCTTTAGCACCAAGATGAAAGGAATCCACAATAGTCATTTCATAACTAAATCATTATTTATGATCCATACACCATCTTGAAAAGTTTACCTAACTGTCATATTTTCATTTTCCTCTTTTAAAGAACAATTTCACACCTGCCTTTAAGGGTAGGTCACACTCCACCTTTAAGGAGAAATTCCATGACTGCCTTTAAGGGAAAGTCATGGTGTCTATATGTTGACCCAATTAATGGATCTGGGTAAAGACACACCACTATATGTTGACCCAATATTTATCTATGGTGATATCCTATTTTGTACATATCGACCCAAAATCTAGTTTTAGGGAAAGTCAAATTATCAAAATTCATATTTTAAGGTGAAATCCCAGCCATCCAACCATAATGAGAACACTCTCCCTCCAAGGGGTTAACAAAACAAGATAAACCTACCTAGTGCCTTAAAACTAGTCACAAAGAAGACATACATGCATCCAAACTTAAGCCATAATATAACAAGTAACAAGCACATTATATCAAGAAATGTCTCATGGGAAACACCTACACCCACATATGAAATCATATCAAGAAAGGGTGTCATAAGTTACACACACACTCACATGTGAATCATATTAAGAAAGGGTATCATTGTCAAACACCCACACATATGTGAATCATGTAAAGAAAGGGTATCACAACCACATACATACCAACATGTGAATCATATTAAGTAGGGTTCTCATGGGATCCACATGCACCCACATGTGAATCATATCACACTATACAACTTCATATAAAGGACTTCTTACCACAATTTTATCTATTCCCAAATCCAAGAATTACCACCTGGATCAAGCCCATATACCAATGATCCCTAGATCCATTTCAAATCATTGAATGAGGGTTCTAGAATCAAGATCCATAAAAGAATAACTTGATAAAGGCTATAGTTCTATTAATATTACCCAATAATAACCAATGTCACCAATGATTCTAGATCCAATCAAGATAAGGAAGTGATCCTCAATAAATCTGAGATTAGATCCTCAATCCTAGGGGTTTAAACTCTTTGAGGTGAGACTGGATTGTATGGACTGGTGTGGGGGTTATCTAGGGTTGAGAGGAAGATACAAAAGTTTGATCCAAGGGAGATTGGGACTTCTTTATATATAGGAATCGTAAAAGTCATCACCACAACATAGTGAACTCCCAACACACCATGGTTCCTCTAGTCAAAGTGAAATCCAGTTTTCAAGGTACTTAAACCTAAATATCATGAACCATAATTACCCTCACAAAATAGCCACCAAGGATTCCACTTTTTCATAATTCCACAACTCATTCCATTTTACCCCTAACACGCCTTGTACCAATGTGTGTTGAGGTCTCACCGGCTATGTTCCACATCACCAGTACATCTAAGCTTCATCCTACCACCAAGAAACCACACCCTATCGTATGATTTTTTGGCATGTCGTGTTGCTCCTTACATATTACACACCCACTGTTATGGTGTGTAGTTCATCTTTATTCCTAAAATAGGATTTCAATGTACCCCACCTAAGACCATAGGCATCTCAACATACCTGTTTCACCTAGATAGGCTTCCAGTACAACACATCAACCACCATAAGCATTTCATGGCCCATGGTGCATCCAAAAATGAAAAAACTCTACCTTGTATGTGGAGTAACCCTATAACAGTTCCAAAGATATGAAAAAAGTTATCCAAGGAATTCCAAAGCTAAATAAAAATTTTCCTTTAAATTGTGGGAGTTACATTAGGGCTATCATAAAATAAAATTTAAAAACCTTGAATGAAGGCTAGTGACCAAGTAATTTCATATCTCAAGGATATGGTCCTTGAGATTAATAATCCCAACACTTATATTTTTTTTGATTTTATATGTTTTTAAAGTAATAGAGATATGAAAAACTAGTGTTTATTTTTTTTATAAATTTTAAGGAATGAAAAAAATACAGTAAAAAATAGAAGGAGGATTAAGGTGGATTATAATGGGTTATATAATTAATTAATTTTGTTATAAATTATTTAGTTTAATGGAAATAATCAATATCATATATATTACTCATTTTCTTCTATTTTTTCTAGTGTGACAATATTCTTTTTGAATATATTTAGTTTGATCAACTCACTAATTTTAATATAAATAGTGAAAAAATGCAACAATGATGATAAAGAGGGGAGTTATAATCAAAACCCCCTATCATCACCTTCATTTCCAGAAAAAATAATAATAAATGGATTAGGGTTTAAAATGAATAAATTCAAGGACCCCATAGTGATTCCTCCTCATATCACCCATAAGGGGTTAGCTCTCTATAATAATGGATTTTGATATCACTTCGATAACATAGGGGTTGAGAAACATAAAGAAATGGTTGGGAGAATAACAACACAGTTGAACAAAGAAAAACCACCAAATTAAATTAATTATTGTATAAATGAATTATAGATATAATAATATAATAAATCCATCATTGAAGGATGAGGTTTGAATCCATTTATAATGAGGATGGGTAATATATTTATAGGAATCACACCTTCTTTTCCATCCTCCTCGAATTTCAGTGTCACGAGCATCCACAATTTCTGGTGTGGTTGGATTCCACATTTATAACTCATGGTTCATGATTTCAAAAGTTGGGATCCTCTTGAATCTTCTAGTTCTTTGGTCTTCTACCCATGATCTTCCTCTTGTTATCCAATTGGATGGGCACCACAAGGATTATTAGGAGTGTTCATACCTAATTTGGGAAGACCAGGGGAATAAGAATTGATTTTAGGTTGAAATCCACTTATTTTGTGAATTTCTAGATTTTCATCCGTGTATCCATAATTTTTTCAATGTGTTGAAGTCTTACGATGGTTGGTTAAGTCTTGCGATATAGATGGGGTTCTACCTTTAAAAAACTACAATTTTACCTTGATGTAGCGACCTTATACCTTATCATAGTTGAGGGACTATGGGATACCCTTACAAAACTCCCTTGGATACCCTTACATAGTGTCTTGGAACCTCATTGGTACCGTGTAGAATACACATTCCACCTTTACACAATGTGGGGACCTTGATTTCTACCTTCACGTAGAACTTTTTTACCCTCACATAGGTTCACTATGAGCTTTATTTAGCCTATAGAATCCATAGAGTACCTTTACATAGTGTTTTTTCATGAAATCTACCATTTTTAGCCTCAAAATATGGATCTGATGCTACCCCTTAATACCTTTACATAGTGTTCAGACTACCTTGATTCAACAACTTTCAATTATTACCCTTATGCAACTTGCAACTTATATAAGGGCAACTTAAAACTAAAAAAACATGAAAAAAACTGAATTGAGTGAAGGATTTTTTCAAATTAAGTCTAAATTGATAAAATCAATTAAGAATCATAATTTTAATATTTTTAATATATTAAACATAGATTCTAAAAAATAATGTATTCCTTTTTAAAAAATTCCATGAAATGGAGAAAACATTAAAAATCAAAAATTATATCCATTTATCAAAATAATTCCATATTTCAAAAAATAACTCAAATATATTAATTAATTAGGTTTTAGGAAAATTAGGGGGTTATTTATCAATGGAATTTACTTAAAAGTTGGTAAATATTGGAACTCATCACACTTACACTATTTTACTCTCAAGAAATAAAATGAATTATATTTATTTAAGAAGCCCTATTATTCTTATACTTAAATAAAAAAGAAAGAGAAAAATAAAATCACAGGCCTATTCATCATTTCAAGTATCATTCCTCCTATATGAAATTTTTTCACTACCCTCACTTTAATTTAAGAAAAATTACAGCACCAGGCTTTTAAATAGAATAGATCGAAGTTGAATCAAGATTCTAACAAGTAAAATATACCAAAATTCATCTCCAATAAGATTTAAATTCCAAATTTCCTTTAAAAATACTTTAATTCTTGTTAAATTAAATTATGATATATCATATTCCCCTTACTTATCCAAGATCATAATTCCCAAAATCATTCCACCCCATTTTCATTTAGCACTTATTAAAATTTTCCCATCCATCATTTGTGCAATGTACTTGTTGGATGAGTGTAACTAAACCCACAAATAAACCATTACAATATAGTAGTTATCCCCTAGGATTAATTTTAATAGTGAAGGAATAGAATAAAATTTTGGGAATCTAGGTCTCAGGTCACTCGTACTCTTATTTTATGGATTACACACACATGTGATTTTTTAACTTAAAAAGAATTATAGATCAGTTCTCATCTACTCATTTTACTCTGGTTCATATGATCTATCTAAATGTATTTTAGGTAGGATACTTGAGGTGTAAACTATTCACCATGTGTTGGTTACCTGGGTTTAAATTCACCAGTTCAATTTCATCATGCTATTATTTAGATTCCACTAAGATCATTTCCATTATCCTCCATTTTCATAAATTTAATGGAAAAAATCCCAGAAAATAATGGTAAAATTCGTTTATAAATCCATTAATATCAACCATTTATAATCTAATGAAATCCTACTACACTATCATTGTACTTATTTCTAATAAATAAACCATTGGATCTCTTGTTTTCCTAAAAAACACTAAAAAAATATAAAATAGAAAAAAACAAAGAAAGAAAAATTTATTTATATATTCAAAAGAATAGGTCCTAAAAATATTCTAAAATAATCTAAAATATTTTTGAATTATCTACTCCATAATTATTCATCATTTCCAACTTAATCTCAGAAAAATTCAAAGAATAATAGTTTTAAGAAAATATATAAGTAAGAACACAACCATGTTTATTTAGAAAGGTAATTTATTTACATTATCTATTGTTCTTCAATGTAAACAAAAACTACTATCCACCCTCAAAACCAACATATACAAATAAAAAATCACAATAATTTTCTTAAAAATAATTAAAAAGAAAAAATAAAGAGAAATTGGAAAGATTGTTGGGGTTTTCCATCAAAATTATTTAGGCTATCCATAGATGGAAAATCCTATGATCAACCTCAATCCATCAGAGGATGTGGATTGTGTAATGAAAATCACCACATATTCTTCTTTCCATAACTAAGAAGATTCACTTATTCTTGGAGGTCCCTATTTGTAGATTAATTTATCTACACCCCTTATCAATTATGTACATATTGTAAGGTGGGTCTTTGATAGATAATATATGGGATCTTCTATGGTTCTTCCTTAACTCCCTCTATAGAGTTTTCTTGATGTTATTTAAGAGGCTATTTATAGGGAATATCTATAAGTGATACAACTTCTTCCATAGATAAATAAACAGATTTTTATTCAAATTCCTCTAGATCCAAACATAGTAAATTTTAAAAATAATCCTCATCCAGTTCCTATTCATATTCCTCCTATTCTTTATTTACCTGTACTTCTTTACAATTTTCATCTAAGGAGTAAGTAAACAAATCAAACAAAATAGAATAAAAACAATACGGGTTTATATTAAAATTATCCCCCTTATATATGGAATCATGTATTTTTTTTATCATGAAAGGCCACTGGGAACTCCTCCAACTATTGACTCACTTACACAACCCACTCAGTGTGTTAAAACTATACATAAGATTTTATTCTCACCTAGTTTTGTTTGAAAATGATGTTAATCCTGGAATTATATTCCTACACTATCTCCTACTTCAATCTAAGTAGTAAAATACAATGGTTCTTCCTTTTTTACTTCTAAATACTCTTCATCTTCAAACGGGGTAAGAAAAAATGGTACTGGTTCTCAAATTTAAAAACAATGGATTTCAAACATAAAATAGATTTTGTGAAAAAATAATGGAAATAGATAATTTTTTGAATAAATCCTTCATATAATTCAGTTTGAAGATTTTGTTTCTCATAGAATGCCCTTGAAAAGTCACTTAAAATTATTGGATGATGGGGGTCCTCAATCCTGTTCTATAAACATAATCCCTCTGATGTGTCTTCATAATCATCCAATATAGGCATGGTTTGAAGTGAATTTTATATTACAACATAGGGTAGCTTAGATTTTTGTAAAGTATGAATAAAATGTGAATAAAACATGTTTAGTTTATAGTTTTCTCCTTCTTAAATTTCATAATGTATTTAATTATCTAAGCATAATACTATTTAATATCATTTAGTGTGAATAAAAGTAGCATTGGGTATTCTAATTTCCCTTCAAAGTGGATCATATCCATTAATTTTTTTATCTTTAAAATCCATGTCCTATATGGTGAGTGTTGAATCTGAATTCATAGTAGAGGGAATATGAGTATTCAAATGAGATTCAATGAAATCATAATAGAATGAGTTAGAGGAAAGAGTAACTCCACCATTTGCATTAAATTTTAACTCTTCTTAAAAATGCAAGGATACTAGATAGATATTTTTGATGAGAAAATAGTAATGGGTTCTATATTTAAATATCCTCTTCCACATTCATAGTTGATAAGATGAGAGGTTCAAGTTTTACCTGATCTACCGAAGGATTTTTATGGAATCCCACCTTTTTATTACATAATATTTCATTACATTTTACAAATAGATGATCTTTTAAAGTTTAGTGTCTTAGAAAGAAGTTAAAAAATACATGAAAAATTAAAAAATTATTCTATTCCACTTTAAAGGATTCTTAAAGGTTCACCCTAAGTATATTAATGGAATCTCATAACCTAGGGACATACATCAAAGGAAAGGGAGAGAATAAGGCTCAGTAAGAAAAAACAAGGGAAACAATTTACTTGTGATCTTGAGGAATATCAATAAGAACATAATGAATATCATAAAGGCATGAGAAAGAGTCATATAATAATAATAAGAACATGACTCATAACTTGGAAATGTGGATACAACATTTAATTGAGTCATTCATAAGCATATCACCAAGGTTTATCACTAAGGTGTCCTAAAAATTACCAAGGCATTTTGCCAAGGTAGCGTAAAACATTTCATCTATAAAGATTAAATTATTTACCCAATGCATTAGAGATATATCAAGGAACACACTTAATATGTATTAATTAATTTCAACTACATAGATCATAATAAAAAATTTAAAAAATAATCTATGGAGAATAAAATAAATGAGATTCATATCAAAATCATGGTGTTTTAGAAAGTGATTAAAAACAAGATCCTTTTTGCCATTTTAAACCCATGGAAAGGAAGGCGGGTTACATGTATGTAAATAAAATAATTAAATATATAATTTTTAAATATATTTTAATAACCCTAGATAATAAAGAGGTTTGAGTTTTCCCAAGAGAAAATAAAATAATTTCTTGAGAAAAGAGAGAAATTTTGATACGTAAAATCAGAAACATAGTGACTATAAAACATGGTTCTATAAAACATTAAAAATAGATTTGTAAAGGGTCTACTAATCATAAAATAATATTAATAAATTAAAGGTATATAATAAAATGTATAGAATAACATAATATGAAAATTTTAATGAAACACCACATAAAAAGAGATCTTGAAAGGAAAAGAGAAGTATAGATTTCCTTGACCTTGAAGAGTAACTCCTAAAACTCAAAGATTGGGACCTTGGGAGATTGAGGATACCATGGGAGGACACCTTGGGATGTAATAATATTATATATTCATGGAGTATTAATTTGGAATGAATGGAAACAAATAAATAGGTGGGTATTTATAACAAAAGTGAGAGTGTTTTTTGTTAATTTCCTTGGGCACATCCGTAGTGGTATTTTCAATACCATGGGTTTGCCCATGGTATTTTACTTTTGGGAAACTATTAAATTATTTTAATCCACTATATTCGACCACAATTTTATATTACCCATTAAATAATTATGAAATTGTTATAATGTTGTTAAACATACTGAAAAACTCAAACTGTATTTTTACTATTCATAAAAATAAAGTATTTTATAAATTTATCTTAAATTAATTATAACCTATTATCGAAATTATAATTTCAAAATTAAAATTTATTTTTACATAATAATTCTATAAATATGATAAATTTAACTTTTAAATATAAAAATACTTATTTATTAAAAATAATAGCAGACTGAAAATGCATAGTGAAATTTTCAACACTTGAAAAAAATAGAATTATTTTATCATTTTTAATTAAATAAGAGTGTTTTGATAACATTATTTCATTATATTAAACATAAATAAAACCTTATTCTAATATAATAAATTATATCTCTTTGAAAATTATAATTTTTACCAAAAAAATCAATCTATCAAATTCTATCTCAATTTTTAATCAAAACTATTCTTAAAACTGAAATAAAGAAATAAAAATTTTATATAAACAAAGGGATTATATTTTAATTAACTAGGGCCTGGATACATAACCCCTTATAAAACCTTCACATGACCTAACAGTGAGGTGCGAGATAATGATATACTTATGAGGTGGTTCAACTAACATCACTCGAGTAGTAATCTCCACTAACCTGAACTTCTCCCAAAGGTGATTTCATTTCAGATTAATGTGTTGAGGATCATCATAAAATTGATTAACAGAGAATACCAAAGGTGCTACCTCCCTACCAAGTTCTGAAAAATTGGCTTTGTATGGAATGATTCTACTGGATTAGGTCATCGAATCTTCTTTCTGTATTAATTAACCACTATCATTTCTATTTACAATACTAATTATAATGTTAAAATTATTATTAAGAGTATTGTTTCCAATGGTCATATTGACCAATGGTCAAATAACTGTCAAAACAAAAAGGTCACATTTCAATTATACTCACTTCATTATTAAAGGAATATAGTTTTGTTGAGTCTAAAATAATACAACACACAATTTGAGGATACAATTTTCATTCAAAAAGTTCGGGTCATTACTTTTTCCCCCATTAAGAACTTTAATCCCTGAAATTTCAACTTGTCCACTCAGAAGAGAAAAGGTGTGAGTACTTCTACCTCATTTTTTTCTCTGATTCCCAGATGGCTTTATCATATTTTTGGTTCCTCTAAAAAATTTTAACGAGGTGGGTAGTCTTGTTTCATAGAACCTTGTCTCTATGGTCCAAGATCTCCAACGACTAATCCTAATAAGAGAGGCCATGTTTCAGTTGTACCACCTATGGATTTAGTGCATATGAAGGGTCATATATATACATCCTTAAGAGAGACACATGGAAAACATCATGAACTTGAGAAAGATTTGGAGGAAGTGCAAGATGATAAGCCACTGCTCCTATGTGATCAAGGATTTCATAGGGGAAAATGTACCTGGGGATAAGCTTCCCTTTCTTCCCAAAACGCATGACTCTCTTCCAAGGTTAAATTCGAAGGAATACTTTGTCTACAACATCAAACTCAATGTTCCTTTGACGGTTGTTAGCATAGCTCTTCTACCAACACCGAGCAGCCTTTATGTGTTGTTGAATTGAATGAACCTATTCTATAATCTCTTGAACTAGATCAATACCAATAAGATTTATATCACCATATTTATCCTAAAAAGTATGAGTTCTACATCGGTTCCCATATAGAGCTTATAAGGGTTCCATTTGAATACTCGAATGGAAGATGTTTCTGTATAAGAACTCAACTAATGGGAGGTGTTTATCGTATCCCCCTTTAAATTCCATTAAGAATGTTCACAACATTTCCTTATGTTCCTGAATAGTCCTTTCATATTGGCCATTAGTTTGTGGGTGATAGGCCGTACTAAAATTCAATTTAGTATTTAGAGCATGTTAAAGACTTCTCCAAAATTTTGTTGTGAACCTTGGATCATGATATGAAATGTTAAAAAGTGGTACTTCATGTAGCCTTACCACTTTCTTAACATAAATATTATCAAGTTATCTAAGAGATAAATATTCTAATATAGAGAAAAAATGGGAAATATGGGTGAGACTTTACACTATAACCCATATCACATTATTTCCTTTGTCTATTTTTAGGATATTAGTGACAAAGTCTATAGTGATATTATCGCACTTCCATACTGCTATGGGTAGTGGTTGTAATACTTCTTTAGGAAGTTGTTACTCAGCCATAACTTGTTGACACACCAAGAAACATTTAGTGTAGTAAACAATATCCCTTTTCATGTTATCCCACTAATAATTATCATGAAGGTCCCTATACAAATTTTGTGCTTCCATGATGTATAGATAAATAAGATATATGAGCTTCATCTATCATATCCTTCTTTATATATGGAATAGAAAGAACACATAGTCATGAATGGAATTTCAGTAAAACTTATGGATTAGTATTTTACTCAAGAAACTTTCCATTCTTCAAAACCTCTATCTTATTCTTTAAAAAAGGATATTCCCTTTGATATTTCTTTATATTCTCTAGTAATGACAATTGGAAAATAATTTGTGATAGGGTTGATGATGTGACTTACCTTATGATTCACATGTAAAGTTTTACTAGGTCTTTGTTGGGTAAAAATCCATCATGGTTTGATCTCGGTATGTTTTGGGGGTGATCGTGTTTGTTGACAAAGCCAGATGACCACAAATGAGCATGGATGGAGTTTGTCGAAGCAGGTGTTTAAGGTGGCACACTTTCCCAGTTTTTTCCAAATTTTTGATCCCTAAAATCGGGATTTTGGTTTTTGGAAAAGGATGAATTCCACATAGGGGTACACAATATGAAGAACATGAAGCTTTATTCATGGAATTCATATGGAATTTCATAGAACGTTGAAGGGAATTAGTGAATTAAGGGAACCACAAAGTGGAAGACAGAGACCGAGTATGGGACCGGTTCACAGGGTGAAAATGGTTCACAGCAGAAAGCATGTGGTATGTGGAAGTCACGTGCAACGTGGGATAGATTTTAATTCAAGGAAATGAGGAGATGATTTGAGAAGCTATGGGGGGTTTCATTTTCGAAATGGTTACGATGATTTTGGCTATCGCAAAAGAATAAAGGAATTATGTAGACTGTGTATGGAATAACGGTTCGCGACAGGAGCAGTACGTGGTGAAGGCATTACCACATTGAGGATTTGGTAAATCTCATATTAGTGTATTTTAGGGATATATTTTCCTATATAAGGAGTACTAATATGAGTATTAAGTAAAAGGAATTCCATTAGAGAAAATTATCACTCCGGGAATTCTGTGAAGTCTGAAGGAAGTTTGTAAGGGAGAATTCTGCAAAGTGGTTCGTGTGTAAGTAATTTTGTCGATGGTTTTTGTTGGGAAATATATCCTAAAAATGAAGATGTATGTGGAGGTTTAAGATGTGATATTACAAGGAGGAATATTTGGTATGTGGAGGAGAGATGATAATCTGAGGAGCAGGGGAAATTCATGGAGGAGGAGCGGTCCGTAAAAGTGGTAGTTTGCTGAAGAAGGAAGTCTGGTATGAAGAGGTGGTATGCAGAGGTGGTATGAGGTAGTGGAAGTGGAGGCAGTACACATAATTGGTGTACCACATAGAATATGTTCTATGAAGTTCATATAATAGTCAAGGTGGTTCATAGGGGACTCAAGGAAGCTTGAAAAAGATTAAAACATCTCGCAAAACAATTCCGCTAACTAATAGTACGCGGAAAAGTAGAGTTCATCTAAGGGTGAAAAGGAACATCAATAGATAATCCATCTACAGTTGAGGATTAATTCATTCAGGAAAATTAGGGGAAATAAAAGTCCATAAATTGTGAGTGCATCCCTTCAAGATCAGTGAGAAAATAAAGTGGAAGGCAGTGATCTTTCCCACTGACATTGATCTAGAGGAATAGTCATAGGGAGTTACCCTTGGGAATGTAGTGAGAAGACCCTAAATCTTGAAAATATAGTGATCCTGGGCATAGAGGATATATCCGGATCCTTGTAATTTAAAGTGAGATTTAATGGATTTAGTACAATGAAACATTATCATTGTATGCTCCTTGGACACATCCCAATGAGGGTGAACCAAGTAAAAATCACTATTTCATGTGCATGATTTCATTTTTTTTCATATATTTCTATGAGAGAAATAGAGAAGTGTGTTTTTTTAATGAGGAAACAAGATCTAAAGGGGTAGTAGTTTTAATCTATCAAACCCTGATTCACCCCCCTCTTAGGATATTTGACCTAGTGGACCTAACAATTGGTATCATAGGAAAAGGTTAAAAGTCAGTGGTTTTCTCTGAGTAGAAGAAATGGAGGTGGTCAATCACAATGGAATTCTGATCTTTAACGGTAATAATTTCCAACTATGGACGAATCAGATTCAACACTACTTCTAATTATAAGGAATGGATGTATTCACAACAACTATGCATGGAATATCAACCGATATCAATAGTGGTGCTTTATTAGAAGTTGAAATAATAGAATTGGATATTGATGCTAAAGGGATCAATGCTTTAAGAGAAACCCTATCAAATGAAATTTACATGAAGATGATGTCATGTAAAACATCACATGATATATGGGAAAATATTCTGAATATATATGAAGGAGATTAAAATGTTAGAGAGGCAAAGATAAAGGTTTTTTGGATCAAGTATGAAGATCATAGAATGAACCCAAATGAATCTATTAATGCATTCTTTGATAGGTTGAATGTTTTAGTGTAAGGCATGTGAGGTTTTGTAGAATTCATTAAAGATATAAATATTTTGAAACGTATCTTGAAGAAACATCCACCTCATTTTAATGGAAAAGTTTTAGTATTGGCAGATAAAGATCCAAAGGAGCTGGCATTGGATAAATTGCACAACACTCTTGTTGCATATGAAATGAGAAATGATGATAATGATGCTGTGGAAAAGGGAAAGTCCAAAAAAGTGGAATTCAAGTCCATGGAGAAGCTCTCTATTGAAGATGGCCAGGAGGAAGATAATTTGGATGATTTAATGTTATTTTCTCTTCAAATATGCAAATAGGAATAAGAAATTTCAAAGGTAAACTTCCACTTGCATGCTTCCGATGTGGAAAGATTGTAAATTTTGTAGTAATGTTTCCTAAGAAGTTTAAATACGATGATGGAGGCAATGTTGGAATTCCCCATAAGAAGTATTCATCTAGTGAGAAAGTTAAGAGAAGTGATAGGAGAAATTTATTCAAAAAGAAGAATATTCTTGCAAAAGAAGATGGAAGTTTAGAAAAATTTGAGGTAGAAGAGTTGGAGGACTGTAAGGATCACGAGGTAGATGCTTTGGTAGAATTTGTTAGAAATTCTATAAAAATAATAATAAAATGATAATGAAGAAGGAGAAGTTTAAGGAAGATTGTACCTTTAGGATTAATTAGAAGCTACCCTTGAAGAGATAGATGTTTGGAGATCCAAAAAAAAGAAAGATAACAACGTCGTTCGGGTTTCCTAACTCTATATGAAGTAGTAGGAAGAAGAGAAGTCTAAGATGAATGAAGAAATTGAAAAACTGAAGTCTTTAACATCATAATTATTAGAAAAGGTGGTTGAGTACAAACCCAAAATTGAATAATAGAAAAGATAGATCGATAGTTTAACTGAAACAGGAAAATAACAAATCAAACATATCAAAGAACTTGAAGAGGAAGTCATCGGTCTGTGAAAAAGTTTTAAATATCAAGAAAAACTATTGACTCTTGGTACCACATCAGGAAATAATATCATACAAACAACATAGATGATAAAATTTGATCTTCATGGTCTAAAAAATTGAAGAAACTACGAAATCAAAATAGAAAGGCTGGAATTGGGGTTGATTGAAAATAGAAAGCAACAACAGTTGAAATCAAACCAAAAGCACCCACACCATGATTAAAAATTGATTTGGCTATGAAGTTGAATCCGAAGATTTAGAGAACCCAAGGTATAACCAGTGGTGAAATATTTCTATATAGGATATACCCCACATAAGACGCTATTGTTGTGGAAATATGAGACACACACAAAATGTTTTTTCCATAACGAAGAGATACCAAAAGGAACAACACCAAAATGGCTGTCATACAGAGCTCAATGGTTCAGGTCATCATTTGATGGTCACTGTTTTATGTGTGGAGGATTTGAACACATGGAAAGATATTTGTCATCAAAAATATAGTAGAATGCACTGAAGAAAACTGAGGTTGGTTATAAGCAGTAGAAAAATGTATCACCAAATGAGAAGAAATTGAAAAACTAACTTGCAGATTTACAAGATAAATCTGGTTCATCATATTCTGAGGAATGTCAAGAGTATCAATCCACACTATGTATGAAATAAAAAACATAGATTCAAAATATAATATCTGAGTAGGCAGCAGTTGAAGAAATTGTGTTCAAGACATTTAACAACACTAGGATATGGATCATTGAAAGTGGATTAACCTCCCATATGATAGGAAACAAAGATCTAGTGATGGGAATTAGGTACGATAAACAAGTTATTGTAATATTTGGTAATGATGTAGGGTTGAAAATCATTGTCTATGGGAATGAAAAGTTTTGGGGGGAAAGACATGAGATGTGTATATGTCTTTTTTTTGAAGGTCTTAGTCACAACTTATTAAGCCTAATTCAATTTTGTGACTTAATACATGCCATAAGATTTTACAATAAATTATGTGTCATTAAGGAAAAATATGGTGCTGATGTATTATAGGTAAATCTTGTAAAATGGAATCTTTATCTCATGAGTGGAGAATAAGATATGTGCTTTTTTTCAAGGAAGAAGAAAATAAGTTGTGGCATAAACGTCTTATAAACATGATCCAAACGTCCTTGGAAGATCTAGTGAAATATGATGTGGCTTGAGATCTCCCTAGATTATCACGTGATCGTACCCATACATGTGATTCCTTTTAACAAGGGAAGATCATTCGAAATATATATAAGGAAAAATATAAAAGGTCAATAGTATTTCTTGAGTTGGTTCATATTCTTGTGTGGAGACCAATTTCACGAAGATTACTTGATGGAAGGAGATATTATGTTCTATTAATTGATGATTATAGAATAATGGCATGGGTTTCAATCATCACCCAAAAATACGAGGTATTTAGTTTAATAAAAACACATTAAAGGGAATTTTAGAATATAATGGGTCAAACAATCTAGAAGATCTGAATAGATAATGGAACAAAATTCACAAATTCCCAAGTAGAGTATTATCTCACAAAACATGGGATAAGGCATCAAGTTTCAGCTATAAGAACTCTAAAGTAGAATGAATTAGTTGGAAGAAGAAATTAGAATGTCAACAAACATGTTTAGAACAATGATTATTTTGAAAGAGCTTCCAGATAAATTTTTGAAAGAAGTAGTAATGAAAGAAATCTACACATAAAATAGAGAATTTCTATATCCAAAAGAAGAGAAGACTCCATATGAGCTATGATATGGAAAGAATCCATAATTAAAGTAATTTTTAATCTTCAGAAGTAAGTGTTTCAATCTCAACAAGGAGAAACATAGGATGTTTGAATCCCATGGATATGAAGGGATATTTCTTGGCTACTCAAAGAAAAGAAAATCATATAAATGTTTCAACCAGAGGATAGAAAATATTTTTTGAAACCCATGATGTAACCATAGTGGAAAAAGAGCATAATATCCATCAAATACATTATCAGTCTCAAGAGGATAGTGATGAAGAAATAAGAAGATCAAGGAATGTTCCGGTTCTAGAGGCTAACTCATAAGAAGATCCAGATGATGAGAAAGATGAAGATAAATTAGTATTTGTACAAAGTTAGAAGTGAACAGTTGAAATTGATAGACAAAAAATAATTGGTGATTAGACAACATCATTACAGAAAATGAGGATGAAGACTCTATAGAAAGCATCATACTTATCATAGAATGAACCTAAATGTTTTGGCGAAGTATCTGGTGATGAGAATTGGGTTCAGGCTATGAATGAAGAGCTTGTCCAAATTAAGAATAATCATACATGAGAGATTGTTTCGAGGCCAACAGGAAAAAATATCATTGGGACTAAATGGGTGTTTCAAAAAAAAAATTAAGGAAGAAGGTATTGTGATTTGAAACAAAGCATTACTAGTGTGAAAATGGTACTCCTAGATAGAGGGTATGAATATTGATGAAATGTTTGTACCTATTTCTAGGATAGAGACAATTTAATTTTTCTTGTCCATAATAGTGCAAAGAAAGTTCAAGGTTTTCCAAATGGATGTTAAGTTAGAATTTATGATTGGGGTTCTTGAAGAAAAAATTTATATTGAGCATCCATACAGTTTTCTTATTCAGGAAGATGAGAATAGATTTTTTTGGTTGAATATGGCTCTGGTTTGATGCAAGCACCAAGAGCATGGTATTCAAGGCTAGATCAGTTTCCTGAAAAAGATTAGTTTTTAGTGTGGTGTAGTTGATTACAATCTACATGTCAACCATGATAGTAATCAAAGGATGATGGTGCTAGTATACATTGATGACATAATCTTTATAGGATCATATGAAGCGTAATGTAGACATTTTTCCGAATTCATGAAAAGTGAGTTTGAAATTTCAATGATTGGTGAGATGACATTTTCCCTTGATATACAGGTGACACAAGGAAGCAATGGAACTTTAATTTCTCAATCTAAATATTCCAAGGAGGTTTTGAGAAGATTTAGAATGGATAATTCCAAGGAGATGATGACTTCAGTGTCCACCCAGATGAAACTGTCTCGGGATGATAAAGGAAAAGTAGTCAATGTCACATAATATTAAAAAATCATTGGATATATGTTGTACCTAACAACGAAATGAATAGATATTGTTTTTACCATGTATCAAGAAGAATTGTATAAATGTAATCCCAAGTAATTACACATTCTTTTAGTAAAAATAATACTTCATTATATCAAGGGAACAATGGATTTCAGTTTAATGTATAATGATAAATCTCCACAAGAGTTGTTTGGATATACAGATACAGATTGGTCCGGCTCTATAGATGACATGAAATCAACGTCAGGAGGTGATTTCTATCTTGATGGATTTTGTATTTCTTGGATAAACAATAAACGAGGTTTCATTTCATTGATCACCACAGAAGTTGAGTATATTGCTGACACTCAAGTATGCACACAATTATTGTGGATGAAATAATAGCTCGAGGATATGGGGGTTGAAGTTAAGTCTCCAAACAGAACCCATTGTGATAATTCAAGTTCTATTAATCTAATAAAATAATACAATTCATTACTCAAGGAAAAATCTCATTGAATGAAAGTATAATTTTATTAACGAGAAGGTGGAGCAAGGGATTGTGAATTTGGAGTATGTTCCGACAGAACAACAAGTTTCAAATATTCTAACAAAGTCATTTCCCAAAGAAGCATTTTAAAGGCATCAATTGGATCTTGGAGTCCAGTCAACTCCCGACACTTAGAAAAGTGTGGATGTGGCCCCCTCTTCTAGAGGCATGGTTTTTTTACTTACTGTGATAATATGTCTTCTTTACCCTGTTGCAGATATCAAGGGAATGACCTTAGAGTTCATTGACAATGGGAGGAGAAAATGTGATATTAAAAGGGAGAAAATATCTTATTCAAGACACTAAGAAAATCTGTTAAGTGGAGTAGCGAGATAAGGGGAGTTGAAACTATTAAGTGGAGCGGTGACATAGGGGGAGTATAAAATCTGACGATGCTAGACATGATTGATCAAATGATATATATCCCTACAACTAAAGTTTGTAATGAAAGTAGAAGAGTGGTGTTGGAATGTAATGAGGTGATTCATTGACGAACATTGCATTATACTCTCATTTCTCAGGATGAGCATGGATCATGTGGGATTAGAGTTTGTGTTGAGTAATTCCTAAATTGTTATCTTAATCTCAAGAAGAAAATGCTGGAAAAAGTTGGAAGAAGCTTTAATGAGATATCAAATTATGAAAGTGTTTTCAAAAAACCCAAAGGGGGAGATTGTTGGGTAAAAATACCTCAAGGTATCCTCTTGGTATATTTTGGGTGTGATTGTGTTTGTTGACAAAGCTAGATGACCACAAATGAGCATAGATGGTGTTTACCAAATCAAGTGTTTAAGGTGGTACAGTTTCCCAGTGTTTTCCAAATTTTTGGGCCTCAAAATTAAGAGTTTGGTTTTTTGGAAAAGGATGATTTTTTCTTAGGGGTACATAGTATATAGACCATGTTTTCTAGTTATTTGAATACATATAGTGGTATGCGGAACATTTAAGGGAATCAGAGAAGGGAACTATGAAGTGCAAGATAGAGACCGCATACGGGACTGATTTACAGGGTGCGAACGGTTCACGATGGAAAGCATTCTATACAAATAAGGAATGCGGTACATGGGATGGATTTTATTTCATGGAAATGAGGTGGAGATTTGAGAATATGAGAAGGGAATCATTCATGAAATGGTGATGGTGATTTTTTCCACTGTGAAGGGATAAAGATAGTATGAGGACCATGTAGGGAATATCAGTTCACAATAAGAGTAGTTCACATTGAAAGATTTACCACATTGAAGATTTGGTAAATCAAAAATTATAAAATTTTAAAAATATTTTTTCCTATATAAGGAGAATTAATCCCAGTATTAAGTAGAGAAAATTCCATTATAGAAAATCCTTGCTCTGAGAATTTAGTGAAGTTCGAAGGAAGTTCGCGAGGGGGAATTCTGTGAAGTGGTTCATATGGAAGCAATTTCATCAAAGGTTTTTATGGGGAACTATTGCATGAAAATGAAGTAGTACATAGAGGGGTAATACATAGTATGTGAATGAGGAATAAATGGTATGTGGAGGAGGGATGGTATTCCATGGAGTAGGGGCAATTCATGGAGGAGGAGCAGTATGCAAAAGAGGTAGTTTGCAGAAGAAGGATGTCTGGTACATAGAGACAGTACGTGGAGGCGGTATGCAGAGTCGGTATGTGTTAGAGGAAGTGGAGGTAGTAAAAAAAGAGGTGTTCTGCATAGAATATGCGCTAAGGAGTTAGTATAATACACAAGGTGGTTCGTGGAGGACTCAAGAAATATTGTAAAAGAATAAAACTGTTCTCAAAATAAATTTCTACTAACTAACAGTACACAGAAAAGTGAAGTTCATCTATAGGTGAAAAATAACATCAACATGGAATCCATATATAGTTGAGGATGAATTCATTCATGAAAATGAAGGGACCTATAAGTCTATAAACTATGATTGGATCCCTTCCAAGAGCAGTGAGAAAAGGAAGAGGAAGATGGTGATCCTTTTCAATGACAATGATCCAAAGGAAAATACATAGGGAGTGACCCTTGAGAATGCAGTGGGAAAACCCTAAATCTTGTAAAGGCAGTAAGCCTGAGCATAAAGGATCTATCTCAAACCTTGTAATTGGTAGTGAGATTTAGTGGATTTGGTACAATGGCACATTGCTGTTTTATGTTCCTTGGATGTGTCCTAGTGAGGCGGAACCAAGTAAAAATTATAGTGTCCTGTGCATGATATCATTTTTGTTCATATATTTCTATACAAGAAAGAGAGAATTTTGTTTTGTCTAATGACGAATCAAGATTCGAAGGGGAAATAGTTTTAATCTGTCATACCCTAATTCACCCCCTCTCGGTGTATTTGGCCTAGTGGACCTAATAGTATTTTATTAAAGGATCTCCTTGAATCCTCATTGTTTCTAAAACAACCAGGTCTTTCCTATTTAATGAATCAATGAATTTGTTTTCTCTTCTAGGATGATAATGAATTCAACAATCATAGTCTTTAAGAATTTCCAAACATATACTATGTCTCATGTTTGATTACTTTTGCATGAAAATATAATTCAAAATATTATTGTCTGTGTTTATATCACATTTCTACCTATAAAGATAGTGCCTCCATATCTTCAGAGCGAAAAAAACCACAACCAATTACATTTCATGCATATGATAGTTCTACTCACGAGGATTCAACTATCAGGATACATAAGAAATCAACTTATCATTTTTCACGAGGATACACCCAATCCCTTTAAAAAATGAAACCCTAAAAATAAATAATCATTCTACAATAGAGGGTAGATTTAACACTGGTGTAATAACCAATATCTTCTTCAGCTCTTGGAAACTTTCTTCACACTCTTTTTTCCAGATGAACATGACCCCTTTTCAAGTTAACTTGGATATTGGATTAGAAAACTGAGAAAAGTTTTTCACAAACCTCTTATAATATCCTACTAAACTAAGAAAACTATGAATCTCAGTTACGATTGTAGGGAGAGGCCACACATCCACTACCTTTTTCTTTGAAAGGTCAACTATTATTCCTTAATTGGTTACAATGTTTCACAAGAAATAAACTTGTTGTGACCAAAATTCACATTTTCATAACTTTCCAAATAACCTATCCTTCCTCAGAGTTTTCAAAATAACCCTTAGACGATACTCATGCTCCTCATGAATTTTGAAATATATCATAATATCATAAAAAAACTACCACATAGTTACCAAGGTAGTCCTTAAAGATTCTATTCATAAAATCCATAAAATCAATAAAATGGAAGGTGCATTAATCAAGATAAAGGGAATAAAAACAAACCCATAATTCCCATATATTTATCAAAAGGTAGTATTTGTAATATCTTCTTTATTCACCATCAATTGATGATAACCATATTAAAGATTAATCTTGGATAAGAATTTATCCCCATGAAGCTAGTCAAATAAATCATCAATTCTTGGAAGAGGGTACTTGTTCTTTACTATGATCACATTAAGTTATTTATAATCAATGCATAATCGCATTGATCCATCCTTCTTCTTCAAAAAGAGAAAAAGTTCTCCCCAAGGAGACACACTTGGTGGTATAAAACCCTAATCCAAAAGATATTGGAGTTGTTTCCTTAATTTATTAATCTCTACATTTTCCGTTCTATATGGGTTATTTAATACCATCTTGGATCCATGCATAATTTCAAATAATAAATCTACCTATCTTTATGGGGAGGTCTGGGTAACTCCTCAAGAAATACATCAATGTATTATTGAATGATGGGGGAAATTATCTATTCATAAACTTTCATTTCCATATTCATATTCACTAATCATTTCCATAAATAATTCAACAAGTGGTGCTTCTAGACAAAGATCAGGTCGAGATATCTCTCCCTTCAAGACAACTGTAGGTTTCCCATTCAAGACTACATAGACTTCTTTACTTATGCATTTGATATTGGAATTATAATTTGAGAGCCTATGTATCCCTAGTATAATGTCAAATTGAAGGATGGGAATGAATAATATATTTACATTGATATTATATTCACTAAAGTAAATACTAGAGTTTCTATACACTGTTTATGCTTGGATAATCCCTCCAGGAGTCTTGATTGATAGTTATACTTCTAACAGTTCAGGGATTTATTCTATATTCTTTGCAAACATAGAGTAAAAAAAGGAATTTTTAGAACCAAAATCAAACAATGTACTTGATATATTTGAGAGAACAACTAGAGTACCTTACACCACATCATTTGGAGCTTTAACTTCAGCCATCATGATAACAAAAGAACGAGCTTTCTCCCTTGTCCTATAATGAGGTTAATGATGATTTCCCTATAATGCCCTTAGATTTGGAAATTGATTAGAAAAGTGGATAAGCTATCCATAGTCAAAGCATTTGACATCATGTAGGGTCTACACTATATCCCTCTTTTCATTACTATTGATAAGTTGAGGCTTAACCTCACTATAAGATTTTTGATTAACATGGCTGTCTCTTCCACACTTGTAACACTTCCCACTCATGAGAAGGTAGTTCCCCAAATGCTTCTTCCCATATTTGTTTCATGTGTGATGCGAACCATGTTGAAGGCACCAAGCCGATTACCCTAGTGGAGGAGTTGGATTTGCAAGGCCTGATGATGCGTGGGAGATTAAAGAGGCTGAATGCAATAATGGGCATCTATCTCACTTCATTAAAGGCCTAATAGATCTTGCCTTGCATGGATGGAGAAAATGGGCCTATTATCTCGATTATTCAGGCCCAAACATGATGTTTAAATCTTGGCCCACATGGTTTCAAGAATTTGGATGTCTTTCCCACATGGAGGATTCTAGAAATGGAATCTTTGGACACCAAAGTCAAATCCGATGGGCTATGCACTCAAAGTCAAATCCAGTGGGCTATAGTTGGAAATTTGTGTGCTACTTTTCCAAAAGTCTTTGTTAGACTTTATCTTTTTGACTTTTAAGGGGACAAGGTAGGTTTAGCCTTTATGACTTTAGGGTATTAGACCCTTGACTATTGTATCGCCCCTTGACTATAAATAGCCACCCCATGGCATTGTATTTTGATTCAAGACTTAATTGAGAGCTTATGATTGTTTCTCCCTGTTGTGTGAGAATTGTTCCGAATTTCTCCCTTGCTCTTGTGCATTATTGCCTTGTCAATCTACAAGTTAGATTGATGATCCAAGATCACAAAGCCCCCAATTCCATTCCTCAACCCAAGTGCATTGTTGTGGGGATTGGCTATCACATCCCTCCCTTGAGTGTGCTGATAAGTAGTAGGTCACACTCCTTATAGTGTTGATTGAATACATGCATCTACTATCCATACCCATCATCAACCACTAAGCCCTGAACCGCATCCTTCAACCACCAACCTATGCCATGAAGATCGGGCCACCCCATGCATCTTACATCAGTTGGTATCAGAGCTCTGGTTGACAAGGTAGTCATCTATCCCTTCATTTACTTTAATTCTGTCCATTACCCTCCTTATCCTTCCATATTATTCACCCATTAAACAAAAAAACCCCTTTTATTGAAAGCCTCTTGAATTGGCCTAGTTTGTGCAAGCTTGGATTATTATAAATTGAGCAAAATTTTCATTCATCTTCTTTCCAAATTTAATTCTCTATATGTGATTTTTATTCGAAAAAAAAATCAACTTCTCTCAAGTCATCATTTTTTTCTTTTCAAAATTGGGCACATCCTTTATTTGAGAGATTTTGAGAAAAAAATTGTCTTACTCTCCGTTCAATCATCTTATGCTTTAAAACTCTAAGCACAACACGTTTTGTGAATAATTGACAAAAAAAAGGATAAAATTACACCTTTGTGCTTTACCTTTTTAGCACTTTCCATTTCCTTATATCAGTTTTTCCATCATTTTACTTCATCCCTATTTTTTATTTGGCTCATATTTTTATTCATTTATCTTATCTTGCACAATTGGGGAAAACCCAAATACCACCTTTCTACCCCTTTTTTCCACCCACCCTTTATCAATTTTCTACCCTATTTTCACCCTTTACCCTTTACCACTCAAGTGGGTTGTGTTAAACCAGCCCCCGAAACAATCTTGATTGGGGAAGTATTAGTGATAAGTGATCACCCAAAACAAGGTATTATATTTCACAAGAGCTTGGAATTTGAATTTCGTGTTGAGGGTGGAGATAAATAAGAAAAAAAAATATCTTGTGTGTGTGAGTGTGTGCATATTATTGTGTGTGTGTGTGTACATATTGTGTGTGTGAGTGTGTATCCTTGTGTTTGTGAGTGTGTATCCTTGTGTGTGTGAGTATGTACATCTTGAGTGTATGTGTGTGTACATCTCACATGTGTGAGTGAGTGTGTATCATTGTGTGTGTTCCACCCTCAGTGTGTGTTTGTGTTTGTGTAATATATTATGGCTGAAGATCGTGGGAAGAAAATTGTTCATGCTAGTGATGAAGGAGCCAAATTAGGTCTCCCGCACCAGAAGCTTTGCCACTCCAAATGCAATCTTTGTTGATCCATTTTGAGAATCTTCTTGATCGAAAGTTCGAGGTGCTACATGAGAGGATAGATAACCTGGAGAATCAACCAAGCCTAAGGATGATCCATGATAACCCACGGCGAGCTCTGGCACCCCGTCACCCCCACATCATGGAGGAGGATATGGAAAAACTGGATGGTGATTTTGAGGAATTTCCACAAAGGATGAGGTTGTACCAACAACCTAGAGGAGGACAAAGGAGACAACATGATGATGGCCTACTTGGCGAGATCAAGGTGAAGGTCCCTTCTTTTCAAGGGAAAAGTGATCCGGAAGCATACTTGGAGTGGGAGATGTGGATTGAGCATGTCTTTTCATGGCATGCATATTCCGAGGATAAAAAGGTCAAATTTGCTTCCCTTGAATTTTATGATTATGCTTTAATTTTGTGGGATCAAGTTCAAAATGAGAGGGCTAGATATGGTGGACGTCCCATCAACACTTGGGAAGACATTAAGTTCACCATGAGGAAGCGGTTTTTTCCCACACATTACCATAGATATCTCCACAACAAACATCAACGCCTCACCCAAGGGAGTAATAGTGTAGAATACTACTATAAGGAGATGCAAATTTCCATTATTCGAGAAAAAATTGAGGAGGATCCAGAGGCAACAATGGCATGGTTTTTACAAGGGCTCAATTGAGAGATTGATGATCAAGTGGAGATGTGCCATCATGTGGAGATACAAGATATGATCCACCAAGCTACCAAGGTTGAGAAACAAATCAAAAGGAGGAGTAACATGAGGAAACACACTACCCCTTTCACAAAATAGAGAAATCAGAGGAAGGAGATTGGAGAATCATAAAAGCCAAAAGATGTGGTTGATCGCAAATGTGACAAGGTAATTATTCCACCTAAGAAACCTACTTTTGAGGATAACAAAACCAGGAATTAGGATATTCGTTGTTTAAAATGTCAAGGAAGGGGTCACATTGCTAGTGAGTGCCCAAACCGGTGCACCATGACCATCAAAAAGTATGGAGAATGGGAGACCAATGGAGAGAGTTCAGAAGAGAAGGAAGAATATCCAGAAATTGATAGTGGAGAGTTTGCAGAGGTTGGTGAGATTCCTATCACTAGGAGAGTTCTAAGCACACAAATGAACATAGGAGAGGAGCAGAGGGAGAACCTTTTCCATACACAGTGCAAGATCCATGGGAAGGTATGTAGTGTTATTATTGATGGAGGAAGATGTAGTAATGTTGCGAGAACCAAGTTAGTAGAGAAGTTGGAACTTCTTACTTTGAATCATCAACAACCATATCAGCTTCAGTGGTTGAATGATTGCGGGGAGATGAAGGTCACCAAGAAAGTGAAGGTACTGTTCTCCATCAATAAGTACAAAGATGAGGTCTTGTGCGATGTTATTCCTATGAAGGCTTGCCATTTGTTGTTGGGATGACCATGGAAGTATGATCAGTGTGTTACCCATGATAGTTTCTTGAATCGTCACTCTTTTGTACTCCGAGGGGAACCTATAGACCTCATCCCCATGTCCCCCAAAAAAAATCTGTAAGATCACATTTTGAGAGAGAAGAAAAAAAATGAGTGATGAGGAAAAAAATAGTGAAAATGAAAAAGGATAGAATGAGGGAAAGAGAGAAAATTAGAGAAGAAAAGGAATGGAGAGCAAAGAAAAATCAAGTGGGAAAAAGAATTTGAGAGAAGAGAAAAGTATGATGTTGGAAAAAAAGTGAGGTTAAGGAAGCTTTTTTTTCATAGCAAACCCTTCTAGTAATCATGTACAAAGAGGTGTTCCTAAGTACTAATGACTTACCCCGTTTGCCAAATGGTGCTGAGTCCTTGTTGCAGGAGTATGATGATGTCTTTCCTAAAGAGGTGCCACCGGGTTTGCCACCCATTAGAGGTATTTAGCATCAAATTGACCTCATACCTAGAGAATCACTACCGAACCGCCCTTTATATCTCACCAATACAGAAGAGACAAAAGAAATTAAAAGGCAAGTTCAAGAGCTATTGGATGTGGGATATGTCAGAGAGAGCCTTAGTCCTTGTGCTGTACCAGTGATTCTAGTACCAAAGAAGGATGGAACATGGAGAATGTGCATTGAATATAGAGCCATAAAAAACATCACAATCAGGTATAATCATCCTTTTCCTAGGTTAGATGATATGCTAGATGAATTAAATGGTTTATATATTTTCTCAAAAATTGATTTAAGAAGTGGATACCATCAAATTTAGGATGAAAGAAGAAGATGAGTGGAAAACTGCATTTAAGACAAAACATGGACTTTATGAATGTTTAGTCACGCCCTTTGGTCTCACCAATGCACCTAGCAAATTTATGAGGTTAATGAATCATATCTTACGTGAATATATTGGAAAATTTGTGGTAGTTTATTTTGATGAAATTTTGGTTTATAGTAGGACCTTTCTTGAACATGTAGATCACTTAAGAAAAGTCTTAGAGGTGTTAAAGAGGGAAAAACTGTTTGGAAACATAAATAAGTGTGACTTTTGTCTTGATAAAATTGTTTTCCTTAGATTTGTTGTGAGTGGCAATGTAGTTGAAGTGGACACCGAGAAGATCAAAGCAATACAAGAATGGCCAACTCCAACCTCTGTTGGATAGGTAAGAAGTTTTCATGGGCTTGCTAGTTTTTAAAGGAGATTTGTGTAGGACTTCAGCACACTAGCAGCACCGTTGAATGAGTTGATGAAGAAAAACATTCCTTTCAAATGGGGAACTACTCAAGAGAAGGCCTTTCATGAACTTAAGGAGAGACTCACCCAGACCCCTTTACTTGCACTTCCAGACTTTGGTAAGACCTTTGAAATTGAATGTGATGCAAGTGGAATTGGTATAGGAGGAGTACTCATGTAAGAAGGTAAGCCTATTTCTTATTTTAGTGATAAGTTAAATGGACCAACTCTAAACTATGCTACATATGATAAAGAGTTGTATGCATTGTTTACAGTAATAGAGACATGGAAGCACTATCTTTGGCCTAAAGAATTTGTGATCAATTCTGATCATGAGGCTCTTAAATACCTTAGGAGCCAAGATAAACTAAATAGGAGACATGCTAGATGGATGGAATTCATTGAATCATTTCCATATGTCATCAAGCATAAAAAGGGTAAAGAAAATACTGTGGCCGATGCACTTTCATGTAGATATTCTCTTTTATCCTTGTTGGATTCAAAAATCCTTGGTTTTGAATACATTAAAGATTTATATGCCACTGATAGTGATTTTAGAGAACCTTATGAACATTGTAAACCTAGAGTTAGTTGGGAAAAGTTCTATTTACATGATGAATTCTTATTTTGGATTAATAAGATTTTCATTCTCAATTGCTCCATCCATTTACTTTTAACGAAGGATTCATATTTGGGTGGGTTAATAGGATATTTTGGTGTTGAAAAAACTCTAAGTGTTCTTAAAGAGAATTTTTATTGGCCTAGGATATCTAGAGATGTTGAGAAATTTGTGGGAAAGTGCATTGTCTGCCATAAAGCCAAATCAAAACTGAACCCACATGGACTATATCTTCCTATCCCAATTCCCAACACCCCTTGGGAAGACATATAAATGGACTTTATTGTGGGGTTACCATGGACCAAGAGGGGGAGAGATTCCATTTTTGTTGTGGTGGATCAGTTTTCAAAAAATGGAACATTTTATTCCTTATCACAAAACTGATGATGCCACTAACATTGCAATACTTTTCTTTTAGGAAGTAGTCAAACTTCATGATATGCCAAGGAATATTGTGTCGGATCGAGAAACAAAATTCCTCATCTACTTTTGGTTGACATTATGGAGAAAACTAGGAACAAAGTTACTATTTTCCACTACTTGTCATCCGCAAACCGATGGACAAACTGAGGTGGTGAATCAGACACTATCATCCCTTCTAATAACCACTGTGAAGAAGAACATAAAGAACTAGGAGGAGTGTCTTCCACATGTGGAATTTTTATATAACAGGGGAAAGCATTCCACTACTCAATATTCTCTATTTGAAATTGTTTACGGCTTTAACCCCCTTTCCCCTATTGATCTAGTTCCTTTGACTTTATAGGAAGCATTTAATATAGATGTGAAAGGGCATGCAAAATTTATCATGAAAATCCATGAAAAAGAAAGGATAAATATCGAGCAGATTACCCAGAAATATATTGATCGTGCAAACAAGGGTTGAAAGCAAATGTTGTTCGAGCCCAGTGACTTGGTTTTGGATTCATACGTGAAAGGAAATATTTTCTGATAAGAGGAAATCAAAACTCATGCCATGAGGTGATGGACCTTTCCAATTGATTGAGAAGATTAACAACAATTCTTACAAGATAGCTTTGCTAGGTGAGTATGGTGTAAGTGCCACTTTTAATGTTTTTGATCTTTCTCCTTTTTTAGGTTTAGTAGATGAAGAGTTGAGGTCAGCTCCTTTTCTAGAGGGGGATGATGATGCAAACCATGTTGAAGGCACTGATCCAATTACCCGAGTGGAGGAGTTGGATTTGCAAGGCCCGATGACGTGTGGGAGATTAAAGAAGCTGAATGCAACAATGGGTGCCCATCTCACTTCATTAAAGGCCCAATGGATCTTGCCTTAAATGGATGGAGAAAATGGGCCTATTATCTCACTTATTCAAGCCCAAACATGATGTTTAAAGCTTAGCACACATAGTTGCACGGATTTGGATGTCTTTCCCACATGAAGGATTTTAGAAATGGCATCTTTGGACACCAAAGTCAAATCCGGTGGGCTATGCACTCAAATTAAAATCCTTTGGATATTTTTGGAAAGTTGTGTGATACTTTTCCAAAAGTCTTTGTTAGACTTTATCTTTTTTACTTTTAAGGGGAAAAGGTAGGTTTAGCCTTTACGACTTTAGGGTATTAGACCCTTGACTATTGTATCACCCCTTGGCTATAAATAGCCACCCCATGGAATTGTATTTTGATTCAAGACTTAATTGAGAGCTTATGCTTGTTTCTCCCCGTTGTGTGAGAATTGTTCCGAAGTTCCCCTTGCTCTTGTGCATTCTTGGCTTGTTAATCTAAAAGTTAGATTGGTGATCCAAGATCACAAAGCCCCCAATTCCGTTCCTCAACCCAAGTGTGTTGTTGTGTGGATTGGCTATCACATCCCTCCCTTGAGTGAGTTTATAAGTAGTAGGTTGTAATCCTTATAGTGTTGATTGACTACTTGCATCCTCTATCCATACCCATCATCCATCACTTAGCCCCGAACCACATCCTTCATCCACCGACCTACACCGTGAAGATCGGGCCACCCCGTGCATATCAAATAAATGTGGAAAGTTGAACTTTCTCTCCTTCTCTTAATTGGTCAAATATCCTCCCCATGTTTGGCTCCAAAGATCTATTCTTTTCATTTGATTTGTAAGACCACTTTGTCTCATCAAACTCCAGTTCAACTTTCATAGCACTCTTCACGATATCCTCATAGTTGTCGTAGTCTTGGTTGGAAATATTCTTCTGTAGATGAGGTCTTAGTACACATAAGAATTTATCAACCTTCCCATTAGGATCCATGAAAAATATAGTGGTGTAATTAGAAAGTATTGTGAAGTTCATCTCATAGATTCTCACATATTCATTTTCCTTATCTTTCAGCTCTAGTAATTTCTTCTCCATTTTCATTCACATTGAATGAGGGAAATATTTTTTGAAAAAGGTTCCCATGAACTCATCCCACTCAATAGATTCAATATCCTATCTTGGATTCATGTTTTTAACCAGTTTCCACCACTGATCATTTTCTCCCTCTAACTGGTACATAGCCAGGGTAACTTTCTCATGTTCTGAACAACGAAGTATATAAAATATATTTTCTATTGAGAATATCCACTTTTCAGCAATCAATGGGAAAGTAGATCCATTAAACATTGGAGGTCACTGATTCATGAAGGACTAAACATAAAGTTTTCCCCTCTGAGGTGAATCTTGTCTCTCATATTGATTCAATTTATTTCTCATAACTTGAGTCAGTTGATTCATCATTATCATGATGTTTTCCATTCCATCTTCCATCAAAAGGCCGTCAATGCCTGGTCTGTTGAACTCACTATTTAAATGTTTTATCCTATTTAATGCCATATTCTAAAAGAAGAAAACCTTAGTTAGAAATTTGTTTCATTTAAAAAATTTATAATTATAAATGAATTTCATTTCTTAAAACATGATGCCTAAATATGCTATTCTTCAACAATAATTACATTTTCTATAAATCCTTTAAAATGGTTCATGAAAAGAATGTGATTAACCAAAAAAATACCCTAGGATTGTATAATTATGTGTGTAGTAAGACCTATTGTTGTGAACTAGTTCCTATTCGAGTATTTATCAAAGTTTTGTTTTTAGGTTTTACCCTTAGATACATCTGCGCCAGAGCGACATCCACTTATTCATATCCAGACAAGGATGTATTTACTAAAAAAAAACTTAATTAATATTTAACCAAAATACTAGGATGTTTTCCTATATTAAAGATTTCTTGTAGGGATCCTAATAAATTTTTAAAATTCTAATTTCCACAAATAACTAAACCTTCCTTTGATACCAACAATGGAATCTCACCTTTTTATTACATAACATTTTATTATATTTTATAAATAGAGGATCTTTTAAAGTTTAGTGTCTTGGAAAAAGGTTACATAATAAATGAAAACCTAAAACATTATTATATTCCACTTGAAATGATTATTCAAGGTTCACCCTAAGTACATTTATTGCATCTCATAACCTGGGGACATATATCGAAGGAAAGGTTGAGCATAAGGCCTAGTAAAGGAAAAAGGTAAACAATTTACTTCTGATCTTGAGGAATATCAATAATAACTTAAGGAAAATAATAAAGGAATGAGAAAGATGAATATAATAATAATAATAACATGAATCGTAACTTTTAAATTTTGATACAACATTTAATTTATTCATTCATAAGAATATCACATGGTTTATCACCAAGATGACATAAAAATTACTAAGGTTATTCACTGAGGTATCATAAAACTTATCATCTTTAGAGATTAAATTTTATACCAACGCATTGGAGAGATATCAGGTAGAACCCTTAATATGTATTAATTAAATTGATACACATATATCATAATAAAACATTTCATTAATAACCCATGGATAATAAAATAAACGGGATTCATATCCAAATTATACTATTTTAGAAAGTGCTTAAAAAGATCCTTTGTTATTTTAAAACCATGGAAAAGGAAGGAGGGTTTCATGTATATCAATACTATAATTAAATAGATAATTTTTAAATCTATGTTAATACCCTTGTAGAGGAAAGAGGTTTGGGTATTCACAAGATAAAATAAAATAATTTCTTTATAAAAGAGATAAATTTTGAGATGTAAAATCAGCAGTATAAGGGATATAAAACATGGTTTTAGAAAAAATTAAAAAGAGAGGGGGAAAGGATCTCCCAATAATAAAAGTATATTAATATAGTAAAGGGATAGACTAAAATAAACAAAACAACGTAGTATAGAAATTCTAAATACATACCACATAAAAAGAGATCTTGAAAGGAAAAGAGAAGTAGAGATTTATCTTTCCTTAAAGAGTAACTCCTAAAACTAGAATATTGGGTCCTTGGGGGCCTGAGGAAACCTTATGAGGACTCATTGGGAGGTAATAATATCATAGATTCGTGAACTTTATTTTTACTATTCATGAATAATTAATGTATTTTATAAAATCCTCATAAATTCAATGTAACCTGATATCGATGTTATGAGTTCAAAAATAAAATTTATTTTATCATAATAATTTTATAAATACGATAAATTTAACTTTTAACTAAAAAATAATTAATTATTAAAAATAATAACAGACAGAAAAAGCATAGTAAAATGAATAGAAAAATTTTTGACACCTGAAAAAAGTAAAATTATTTTATCATTTGTAATTAAATAAGAGTGTTTTGATAATAAAATTTCATTAGATTAAACATTAATAAAACCTTAGTTTAATATAATAATTTATATCTCTCTAAAAAGTACATTTTTTACCTGAAAAATTAATTTATTAAATTCCATCTCAATTTTTAAGCAAATCTATTCTTAAAATGGATATGATGAAATGAAATTTTTATTTAAACAAAGGGATTACATTTTAAGTAACTAGGGCCTCAACACATAACCCCTTATAACACCTATATATTACCTACGAGTGAGGTGTGTGATATTGATTGACTCATGGGGTGGATTAGCTAACATATCTCAAGTGGTAATCTATACTAACTTGAACTTCTGTTGAAGGAATTGTTTTTAATATTAACATGCTAGAGATTATCTTGGTCTTGGCCTAGAGTGAAATCCAAATATGTTTCCTTCCCCCCATGTTTGGAAAAATGGTCTTTTTACGGAATAATTCTACTGTATGAGGTCATAAACTCTTCTTTCTGCATTAATTAACCATGATAATTTTTATTTATAATAATAATTATAACATTAAAATTATTATTAAGAGTATTGTTTCCAATGGTCATATTGATAAATGGTCATAATTGACCAATGGTCATAATTGACCAATTATCATATAATGGTTGAAACCCAATGGTCACATTTTAATTATAATCACTTAATTATTAAAGGGATATATTTTTTTGAGATCAAAATAATATAACACACATTTTGAGGAAACAATTATCATTCAAATATTTCAGGTCTTTAATTTCTTCCCTCTTAAGAAATTTCATCCCTAAAATTTGAACTTGTGCACCCAAAAGAGAAAATGTGTGGGTACTTCTGCCTCATGTTTCCATTGTTTCCCATAAGACTTCATCATATTTTTGGTTCCTCCATAACACTTTAATGAGGTGGGTAGTGTTGTTATATAAAACCTTGTCTCTACAGTCCAAGATCTCATGAAACTACTTCTTATAAGAGAGGCCATGTTCTAGTTGTACCACCTCTAGATTTAGTGCATGTAAAGGCTCAGGTATGTACTTCCTCAAGAGATATACATAGAAAACATCATGAAATTCAGCTATATTTGGAGGAAGTACAATATGATAGGCCACTGCTCCTATGCGATCAAGGATTTCATAGGGGTTAATGTACTTGGGGATGATATTACCTTTCTTCCCAAAATGCATGAATCTCTTCCAAGGTGAAATTAAAAGGAAGAATTTTTATCCAACATCAAACTCCAAATCCATTTAATGATTATCAACATAGCTCTTCTACTAACTCTGAGAAGCCTTTATGTGTTGTTGGATGAAATGAACCTTTTTTGTCATCTATTTTACTAGATTAGACCCAAGAATATTTCCATCACCATATTCATCCTAATAAGTAGGATTTATACATATCTTACTATATAGAGCTTCATATAGTGCCATTTGAATACTATAATGGAATCTTTTATTGTATGAGAACTAAACTAATGGGAGGTGTTGATCCCATCCACCTTTAAATTACATTAAGCATGTTCTCAACATGTCTTCGAGTGTGTAAATATTCCTTTTAGATTGGACATTAGTTTTTGAGTGATATGCTATATTTAAATTCAATTTATTATTCTGCACATGTTGAAGACTTCCATAAAATTTTTATGTGAACCTTGGATCAAGATTTGAAGCTATAGAAAGTGGTACCCAATGTAACCTTACCACTTCCTTCCCGTAAATCCTGGAAAGCTGATCAAGAGAGAAATATTCTCATATAGAGATAAAATGGATAGTCTTGGTGAGATGGTCTATTATAACCCATATTTAATTATTTCCTTTGGAAGTTTTTGGGAGACCAGAGACAAATTCCATAGTGATATTGTCTGACTTACGTGCTGGTATGGGTAGTGGTTGTAATACTCCTTTAGGATGTTGTTGCTTTGCCTTAACTTATTGACATACCAGGCACCTCATAGGGTATTCGACAATCACATTATTCATGTTATCCCACCAATAATGATCACGAAGTCCCTATAAATTTTCATGATTCCAGGATGTATAGAGAAAGCATAGCTATGATCTTCATCCATCAGCTCTTTCTTTATTTCTGAAATAGAAGGAACACATAGACTTGTATGAAATTTTAGTACACCTTATTAATCAATATTGAACTCAAGAAACTTCCATTCTTCATATACTCTATATTCTTTTGTAATAATGGATATTATATTTGATATTTCTTGATCTTCTCTTGTAATGATGGTTGAGAAATAATTTGGGATAGGGTTGATGATTTCCCTTACCTTATGATTCTAATGTCCTATTTTACTAGGTCTTTGATCAAAGGATCTCCTTGAATCCTCATCATTTCTAAAAAACTGTGTCTTTCCAACTTAATTCATCAATGATTTTTTTGTCTTCTGGGATGATACTGAATTCAACAATCATATTCTTTAAGAAGTTCCAAACATATACAATATCTCATGTTCAATTCCTTATGTGTGAAAATATAATTCAAACTTTGATGGTCTATGTATATATCATATTTCTCCCCTTAAAGATAGTGCCTCAATATCTTCATAGAAAAAACAACTGCAACCAGTTCCGGGTCATGTGTAGGATAGATTTTCTCACAAGGCTTCAAATTTCAAGATGCATAAGCAATCAACTTGTCATTTTTCATGAGGACACACCCAATCCATTTCAGAGATGCATCACTAAAAATAAAGAATACTTATTTGATAGGGGGTAGATTTAACACTGGTATAGTAAACAATCTCTTCTTTATCTCTTAGAAACCTTATTGACACTCCTTTGTCTAGATGAACTTGAACCCATTTTGAGTTAACTTGGTTAGTGAATTATAAATCAAGAAAAGTTTTACAAAAACCTCATATAATATCATGCTAAACTGTGGAACCATTAATCTCAGTTACCATTATAGGATGAGGCCACTCATCCACAACCTTTTTCTTTGCAGGGTCACCTGACATTCCTTCATTGGTTATAATATTCCCGAAGAAAGAAAAATATTGTAACCAAAATTCACATTTTATGAACATTCCAAATAACATATCCTTCCTCAGATTTTTCAATATAACCCTCATGATCCTCATGAATTTTGGAGTATATTATAATTTCACCAATAAAAACCACCACAAAGTTATCAAGTAATTCATTAAAGAATCTATTTATCAAATCCATAAAAATAATAGGTTCATTAGTTAAGATGAAGGACATAACAACAAAATCATAATGCCCATATCTTTATTGGAAGGTGGTATTTGGAATATCTTATTTATTTACCCTCATTTATGATAACTAGATCAAAGATAAATCTTGGAGAATAATTGAGCCCCACAATGTTGGTCAAATAAATCATCAATTCTTGGAAGAGGGTACTTGTTCTTCATTATGATACCATTAATTTCTCTATAGTAAATTCATAACCCCATAGATTCATCCTTATTCATCACCAAGAGAATAGGTTCTCCCCAAATAGATACACTTGGATGGATAAACCACTTCTCTAAAAGATATTGGAGTTGTTTCTTTAATTCCTCTATCTTCACATTTTCCATTTGATATGGGGTCTTTGTTATCATCTTGGATCTAGGTATAAGTTCAATGGAGAACTCTAACTCTTTCTGGGGACGTCTAGGTAAATTATTAAGAAATACATCAATGTATTCATAAACTATGGGGATATTATCTATTTGTATACTTTCATTTCCATCTTCATATTCACTAATCATTTTCATAAAGAAGGATACCGGTGGTGCTTCTAGAAAAATATCAGGTCAGGATATCTATCCTTTGAAAAAAAACTATATGTTTCCCATTCAAGACTACTAAAATTTCTTTACTTTGACATTTGATCTTATTATTATACATTGATATCCAATCCATCCCTAGTATAATGTAAAACTTCATCATGGGAAGGAATAATAGATTTACAATGAGATTATCCTGACCAAAGTAAATACTAGAGTTTCTATACACTGTTGATTCTTGGATAATCCCTCTAGGAGTCTTGACTAATAGTTCAACTTCTTGTAGTTCAGGGATTGATTCTACATTATTTATAAACATGGATGAAATAAAGGAATTAGTAGAACTATAATAAAAAAAATTAATTGCTATATTTGAGAGAACAACGAGAGTACCTGCCACCAAATAATTTGGAGCTTCAACTTCAGCTGTTGTGATAGTAAAAGCACGTCCTTTCTCTATTTTCCTATACTCAGGATGATGGTGATTCCCCTACACTACCCTCAGATTTATATAGTGATTGGAAAAGTATCCAAGCTATCCATACTTGAAGAATTGGACACCAGGTAGCACTTTCACCATCTTACCTTTTACATTAATGTTAAGAAGTTGGGGATTCACCTCACCAAAAGAGTTCCAATAAATATTGTCATCTCTTCCACACTTGTAACACTTCCTGCTCTAGAGTAGTTATTTCCTAGAATGCTTCTTCCCACATTTTTTTCAGGTGGAAAGGTGCACTTGATTTTTTCATCTTCCTTGATCAAAGATCCTCCCCATGTTTGGATATAAATATCTCTTATTTTCATTATATTTGTGAGACTATAGTGTCTCACCGAACTCCAGTTCAACTTTCATATCACTCCTTATGATCTCCTCATAGTTTTCAAAGTCTATGTTGGAAAGATTATTTTGTAGATGTGGTCTTAGTCCACTAAAGAATATATCAACCTTCACATTAGGATCCATGAAAAAGCTAGAGGTTTAATGGGACAGTATTGTAAATTTCATCTCATAGATTCCCATAATATCAATTTCATTATCTTTTATGTCTAGGAATTCCTTATCCATTTTCATTATCATTGAATGGGGGAATTATTTTTTCTAAAGGTTCACCTGAACTTTTCCCCATCTATTGCTTCAATATCCCCTCTTGGATTTTTATTTTTAACCAGTTTCCACCATTGATCAGCTTCTCCCTCTAAGAAGTACATATCCAGTGTGAATTTCTCTTGTTCTGAATAATAGAGTACAAAAAGGATCTTTTCTATTGAACATATCCACTGTCATGCAATCAATGGATTGGCAGATCCATTGAATGTTGGTGGTCATTGATGCATGAAGGACTCAACAAAAATTTGTTCCCTTCAAGGTTAATCCGGTCTCTTGGATTGATTCAAGTTATTGCTAATAACTAGAGTAAGTTGATTCATAATTCTCATGATGTTTTCTATTTTGGCTTGCATTGGAAGACCGTCAGCATTTGGCATGTTGCTCTAACCATTTAAGAAGTTTTTCTTATTCCAACCGTCTTCTAAAAGAATAAAACCATAGTGAGAAATTTGTTTCATTTAATAATAGTATAATTATAAAGTAATTTCATGTCTTAAAATATTATTCTTGAATATGTTATTCTTTAACAACAATTACATTTTCTATAAATTCTTTATAATGGTTAATGGAAAGCTTGTGATTAACCAAACATATCCCCCAATAGTGTCTAACCAGAAGTGCAGTAAGGACCATTTCCATGCACCATTTTCCATTTGATTCTAGCTCAAAATGGTGTTTTCAGGTTTTACCCCTAGATTCATCTGTACTAGAGCCACATACACTTATTGATATCTAGATATGGATTTCTTTGCTCAGAAACCACTTACGTAATATTTTACCAAAATACCAAGATGTTTTCCCATATTAAAACATTTTGGTAGGGTTCTTACTAATGTTTTAAAATCCTTATTTCCACAAATATCTAAACCATATTTTGATACCAACTATCATATCTCACCCTTTCAATACATAATTTTCATTACATTTTACAAGCATAGGATCTTTTAAAGTTTAGTTTCTTGGAAGAAAGTTACAAAATACATGAAAACATAAAAAATTATTGTATTCCACTTGAAAGGATTATTCAAGGTTAATACTAAGAACATTTATTGAATCTCATAACATGGGGACATACATCAAAGGAAAGGGAGAAAATGAGGTATATTAAGGGAAAACAAGGGAAACAATTTACTTGTGATCTTAAGGAATATCAATAAGAACATAAGGAATATTATAAAGGCATGAGAAAGAGGAATATAATAATAATAAGAACATGAATCATAACTAGTAAATGTGGCTAAAACATTTAATTGAGTCATTCATAATCATATCACCAAGGCTTCATAAAAATTATCATGGTTATTCACCTAGGTATCGTTAAACATGTCATATCTAGAGATTAAATTCTTTACCCAATGCATTGGAGCACTATAAAGGTGAACCATTCATATGTATTATTTAATTTGAGACACATATATCATAATAAAACATTTCAAAAATAACCCACATAGAATAAAAGAAATGAGACTCATATCAAAATCACGGTGTTTTTAGAAAGTGCTTGAAAACTAGATATTTTTATCATTTTAAACCCATGGAAAAGGAAAGAGGGTTTCATGTATGTCAATAATAGAATTAAATACACATTTTAAAATATATGTGAATACCCTTATATAATAAATAATTTTGAGTATTCCGAAGAGAAAATAAAATAATTTCTTGAGAAAAGAGAGAAATTTTCAGATGTAAAATCGGCAACATAACGACTACAAAACATAGTTTTAGAAAACATTAAAAAGTGTAGCACCCAAAACATTTTATGGTATGTTTCTCTTAAATACATTCTAGTTATAGCTTATATTTCATGAATCACTAAGCCTATATGGAACTAAACATGGTTATTTATATGATATAGCCATGACCTAGCCATAAAACTTATATTTGTCAGCTCTGTGAGTTGAATTTTAAAAATGTAACATACACGGTTGTGATCAAGATGATAATTAAAGTCTGATAGAATTAACTTAATTTTTGGTGAATATTAACCTACCTATATGAATATTAACTTACCATTATTAATATTAATATGACTCTTATGAATGGTATTGATGCCCTTTAATGTATAAATTAATTTAGGCACCTTAAAAATGAAGATGAATATTTTAAGTGTTTATATTTTTAAATTAAATACTTATTTTAATTATATATTTAATTAATCATATTTAAAAAATTATTTTTGAAAAATGGACTTCATTTTTGGATTCTACACATCAAAAAATGGTTAGGGTTAATTTTTGGGATTTTTTTGAAATACTTAAATTTTTGAGAAATAGAAAAATGCGATAATTTACGATAAATGCTAAATAAGGAATTTATTAAGTCATTGATGATGATCTGATGATGTAAACCCAATTGGTTCTAAGTCACATGCATATATTACTGTTCTTGGTCATGGAATACTCACTATTGTTTTTCTTGAGAGGAAATAATAAATTAATGATTATAATATTAAGAAAACTCCTCTCCCCTCCACTATATAAACCACCCCACCCACTCTTCCTCTCACACCACTCAATCTTCAATCCTTGCCTAAATTCTGCCAAATACACTCCCCAAGCTCTCTCCCCACGTTCCAGACCTGCTGGTCTCACCAAGAGGCCAAAAACAAAGGCCTTAAGAACATTCTCAAGGAGTACTTAAGCGGCAAACCTTTCATCTCTTTTCTTTCAATTTATTTTACAAAGGTCCATTCTTTTGTTCTCCCTTCTCACCTCCCCTCATCAAAATTCCAGGATAATTACATTACCTTACATGTAATTTATTTTCATTGTGATAATGTAATATTTCATCATAATCTCTCTCTTTCCCCTCCTTTTATACAATAAATGCAAACACCATCCGAGATGTGTAAATTTATCACACTCAAGGAAGATGAGTTTTCAATTTGCATTACTATCTTTAATACTGGTCATGAAACCTTTTAAATGGTTGAAATAGGTCATAATATATGTATTTTATCTTGAATAATATTCTGTAATCCTTACACATTCATAATATGGAATAATAATACAAAACAAGTTTATTGTGCACAAAACTACCAAGCCAAATCCAAGCGTTTATTTTTAACTCATCGAATGAGTCATCCTCATGGTATATAACCAGAATCATTATAATATCATTTATATCAATTTAATGTCACTAATAATGTATATTAACAATTCTATATGTTTAAACACATTTCAAATGAACTTCCATTTATGAATACAAGTAAACAAATCATTAAACCAAGTAAGAAAATGCTTCCAAAACAATAAAATTGAATCTCTTAAACCCATAAAAAAGGCCCTTAATGAACTTAATAAGGTCATAAAATATCAATTAAATGTTTATAAGGTTCTGTAATTATTAATTAATGAAGCTAAATTTTATTATTCAGGTCGTTAATAACAAACAAGAACACCTTCGAGCGTAAGGTAAGGGATACTCTCTCTCGCTTTTGCTCAAGAATCTCTCCTATGTTGTGCTATTTTATTTTTAATGCCTAATGACGGGGTATGTTTTTGAACCTCCACCATACTTTTTTTATGACATATAAATAATGGGATTCCCCTTTTAACTCTCATTAAGCACTCACAAGAACACTCATTACCATGCCGAAATGTTTGTAAGAGGTTTTCTCATCCCACTTTCAATTCTGTGGGATTTCCAATGTTTGCCTCTTATTTATTATATGTGGTATAGATGTACTACCATTTTATATATATTATCATGATTATCTTTATATTCATGGTATTATATTATTCATTTGGTGGTTATTAACTTTTGGTCATATGACTCAATTGATTACAACATGGTAACGAGCTTTGTCTCAATTTTCAATTCATTGTGACATGATTAGTATTGTGAACCTACTCTTTATTATGTGGTGTACCTAATGCACATTTGAGATCACTTTTCAATTGAAATTATATTATATTTAAATATCCATATTCTCATATCATGGATATGATTATTTTCTAAGCCATATATCATTTTACATACGGTATTTATTTGGAATGTTGTTTTGACTGTAGAAATATTGATGAATCTATATCCTCTATTATATACAGATAATGTAAAGTCATGTTTATCTTGTGTTGAATATATTTATAAATAATTCTTTGGATGTAGAGGCAGGTGGGGCCCACTATAGCCTCTCGATGCATCGGTAGGTCTCATGAGACAAATCAGTTGGTGACAAACCCTTTGAGTTAGTTTCCAAAAATAAGATGGGTTTCTACCCATAGAAATAAACCATTTTTAAGGTATTATGGTTTTATGTTCTAGATACATGGCATCCACATAATAATCATTTTATTTATTCATTATCAGTTATTACTATCCATGAGGTTTTCACTTTCACAAATCTATGGATGCAATTTCATTCTCGGTTTATTAATGGCATGAGTTTTTCATCTATTCACCATGCCATATTGATTATGTCAGATTGATTATGATTAAATTATTTTTGTATTCATGCTTCCGCTATTTTTAACCCTTACTGAGCGTTTGAGCTCCCCCCTTTCATTGTTTACTTACAATAGGTGACAAAGAGGAGATCATTTATTGAGTTCTTGTGGATGAAATTTTTAGTTTTCATTATGTATTGTATTTTGTAAACTTTTCCAATGTAATTTGAGTAACATCTATGTATCTAGTTTCTTCAAGACTACTAAAATGATCGTTCCTTCTGGATTTTCATTACTTCTAACCATTCCAATATAAAAATTAGTGCACTGGCTCCAGTCTAGAGGTGTTGGGCCATTACAGTTGGTATCAAAGGAAGTTTAGTAGGAAACATAGAAACTAGATTAGAAAACGTAGATTAGGAACAAAGGCCTAAGGTAGTATTTGAGGATGAACGTACAAGAATGTCTTAGAATTTTGGTAAGGAATTGATTATGTGAATATTTCTAGAAAATATATCCCTATCTGGATATGAGCAGGTAGAGGTGGATCTGGCACAGATGTACCTAGGAGTGAAAGCTCTGACAAGGAGTTTCAGGCTTGACCCGGGGTATCTTGGTACACGAAAATGGGCCTTGCTACACTCTTGGTTACAAAACTACTGGGGGATATGCTTAGGATAGTTCATGTTTTATTTACAAGCCATTATGAAGGATTGAAATATAAATTATTCCTCAAAGAAACCATTTTTCTGATGATGGGATTAACAATGCATAGGATCTCAATTTATGATAAGTATTTGGTTAAGTTAACATTATAAATTATGAATCATACCCTAATCTAGTGTGTTCCATTATTTAGAAATGGAATCTAATGGAATAAGGGGAATCAATACTCGTGGGCAAGGTAGGGATTTCCCCACTGAGAAAGTCAACACAGTCAATGTTGGAGCAGATCAGATCATGACCATATTGGGACAACTTACTTAGGTTGTAATGAATAACCATTACACACCTGTGTTGGATCGTTTCATGTGGTAGAAGCCCCCATCTTTCAATGGGACTACTAATCCAGTGGTTTCTGAGTAATAGATCAAGTCCCTTGAAAAGATATTCATGGCATTAAGATGTAATGAAAATGAGAAGGTAGTACGGATAGTATATTGTATCAAGAGAGACACTGAACAATAGTGGTCCTTGATTCAGAATACCATGGAGTAAGAATAAATAGAAGATATGTAATAGATTACTTTTAAGGAAATATTCTTCAAAAAATATTTCCCTCGTGAGCAAAAAACCGAAATGAAGAAGAAATTCCTTGGCTTAAAGAAAAGGGAAGAAGACAGTGTTGCAGAGTATTAGGATACCTTTACAAGGCTAGCCATGTATGCCATAGATTACATACATGACTTAGTAGACAAGATTGATCATTTCTTTTATGGTCTTAAGAAAAGTCTTCGAAGGGCACTAGCTTCTCAAACGTTTTCATCATATGATGAAATTATATCAAGTGCCATCAAAATAGAGAAGGAATTTTCTAGATCAAATTTGTTCAAGGGAAACCAAGATAAGAAGCTATAATCTGATAACAAAGGGAAAAGTGAATCACTAAAGAAGAACAAGGGAATGAAGAAATTTCCATTATGCGAGAACTGTGGAAAGAATCATCTCAGGAAATTCTTGAAAGGCACGAGAGTCCACTATGAGTGTGGAGAAAAGGGCCATCTATCTCATGAATGCAAGGGGAAGAAACAATTTGAAGATGTTTAATGCTACAACTATAGAAAAATAGGACACTATGAAAATGAGTGTCCTAAGTGCCAAAGAAACATGAATCATAAAAATCCAAGAGGGCAAGGGAGAGCTTATGTGATTACAACTACAGAAGTTTAAGTTCCTAATGATATAGTGACAGGTACTTTAATTTTTTCCTCAAACTTAGCCAACACTTTATTCGATTTTGGATCATCACATTCATTTATATCTTCCCATTTTGCCACAAAAATTAGACATGTACAATTGGATTTAATAAAGGAGTTATCAGTCAAAACTCTTAGGGGATGCATCATTGCAACAAAGGCATGTTGACATGTCACCCTCATGACATAAAAATGTGATTTAGTTGTTAAACTTATTATCATACCAATTACTGAATTTGATATAATTCTCGGTATGCATTGGATGTCAAATTATGATGTGAAGATATATCTCAAGAAAAAGGAAGTTACAATTTCTTAAAATGGCGTAGAATATCTTATCTTTAGAGCAGAGACCTCGGCATCTTATTCTTATCTAGAGCCACCCCAGTAGCTCTGTTAAATGCAATTCTTGGAGAGGAAGAGAACCCAATATCTATGAGTGAGGAAATAAATATTCAAATTTAAGATGTACACATAGTTTAAGAATACATTGACGTATTTCCAGAGGATTTACCTGGACATCCTCCAGAGTGGGAAGTTGAGTTCTCTATTGATTTAATTCCTAGTTCAAGACCTATATCCAAGATCCCTATAAAATAGCCACCGTGTAATTAGTGGAGCTAAAGAAACAACTAGAGGAATTGAGTGAAAATGGATTTATTCAACCTAGTGTTTCTACATGGGGAGCCCCTATCTTCTTTTTCAAGAAGAAAGATGGATCCATGAGGCTATGCATTGATTACAGTGAAATAAATGATATTAAGATAAAGAATAAGTATCCTCTAACCCATATTAATGATTTATTTGATCAACTTCATAGAGATCAATACTTTTCGAAGAGCGAACTTCGATCCAGATATCATAAACTATGTGTGAAGAAGGATGATATTCATAAGACAACATTTCAAACCAGGTATGGGCATTACAAGTTTATAGTGATGACTTTTGGACTGACAAATGCACCCTTTGTTTTCATGGATTTAATGAATAGAGTTTTCAAGGAATATCTTGATAACTTTATTGTGTATTCATCAATTATATCCTGGTATACTAAAAAATCTATAAAGACCAGGAGAATCACTTGCATATTATTCTGAAAACTCTTAGAAGAAACAAATTATATGGGAAGTTTAGAAAGTGTGAATTCTGGCTTCAATATTTTTCTTTCTTAGGCCATATTGTCTCTAAGGATGTAATCCTAGTTGATCCTACAATGAAAAAGGTAATCCAAGAATGGCCCATGCCAAAACATATAACTGAGGTACATAGTTTTATTGGTTTAGCAGATTACTATTGGTGTTTCGTTCAGAATATTGCCTAACTGGCTAACCCACTAACCAAGCTCACACGTAAAGGAGTTGAGTTTGTGCAGATAAAATAATGTACATAATGCTTCAAGTAATTGAAAAGAATATTGGTAAATGCTTCAATTTTGACACTTCCATCTGTAAGTGATGGATTTGTAATATACAATGATGCATCAAACAATAGACTGGGTTGCATCCTTATGAAAAACAATAGAGTTATTGCTTATGCATCAAGACAGTTGAAGACTCGTGAGAAAAATTATCCAACTCATGATCTTGAGTTAGAAGTCATAATCACTGCTCTGAAAATATGGAGACATTATCTCTACGGTGAAAGATATAAGATTTATGTGGACCACAAGAGTTTGAAATACATTTTTACACAAAAAGAACTCAACATGAGGCAATGTAGATGGATCGAGTTACTCAAAGATTATGATTTTTCAATTCACTACCACCCATGAAAGGAAAATAATGTGGTAGATGCATTATGCCAGAAATATCATGGACTTCTAACTCAAATGAGGTTTGAGAGAGATCCTATATTCATGGATCTTCTAAAGATGGATATGGGAATTTTTAAGGAAAGGTAAACATCTTTCCTCTTTCAAATGATTGCTCAACCATATTTACTAGGAAAGATAAAAAGCTCTCAATCTAATGATGAGAATCAACAAAAGAAAATTAATGCTATCAAGGATGTGAGATTGGAAGACTTCTTGTATGAGGAAGGAGTTATAAAATTTGGGAAGAGGTTATGTGTTACATCAGTACCTAAACTAAAAAAGGAACTATTAGAAGACGCTCATAGCTCAAATTTCTCCATACACCCGGGTAGCACAAAGATGTATAGAGATCTGAAGGAACATTTTTTGTGGGATAATATGAAGTGGGAAATTGATGACTACGTGTCAAGGTGTCTAGTTTGTCAACAAGTGAAGGCAGAGAGACAATGTCCCAAAGGAGTGATGGAACCTCTACCTATTCTTATGTGGAAGTGGGATAACATTACTATTGATTTTTTCACTGGACTACTAAAGACACCGAGAAGGAATGATGAAATATGGGTAATTGTTGATTGTCCCACAAAATCAGTACATTTCATTCCAGTAAGAGAGGATTTACCACTTGAGTACCTAAAAAGACTTTATATTGATGAAGTTTTAAGACTTTATGTTTCACCTTTATCGATTGTGTCCGATTGAGATACCCGATTTACATCAAAATTCTGGAAAATTCTCCAGAAGGATTTGAATAACGAGCTTCGTATGAGTACTGCTTATCACCCTCGAACTGATGGATAATCTAAAAGGACTATTCAAACACTGGAAGACATGCTGAGATCATGCTCTCTAGACTATCATGGTATGTGGGATCAATACTTTCCTTTTTTATAATTTTCATACAACAATAGTTTCCATTCTAGTATTCAAATGGCTCCATATGAAGCATTATATGGAAAGAGATGTCAAACTCCAACTTGTTGGGATAAAGTTGGTGAGAGAAAACATATAGGCCTAGGACTTATTAAAGAGTCCATGGAAAAGGTGAAGACAATCCAAGCCCATATAAAATCAGCCCAAAGTAGGTAGAAAAGTTATGCTGACAACTGGAGAAAGGATTTGGAATTCCAAGTAGGAGATCAGGTCTTTCTGAAAGTATCTCCATGGAAGGGTGTCTTAAGGTTTGGTAAGAATGGGAAACTGCTACCTAGGTACATCAGACCATTTGAAATTCTGGAAGGAATCAGAGCTGTAGCTTACCATTTAGCAATGCCACCAAGTATCTCCAAAGTTCATGATGTGTTTCATGTGTCATTATTGAAGAAATACATGCCAAACCAAATTAATTTACTCACATATGAAGAAATATAACTGGAACCTGATTTATCATACTGTGAAGAGCCTATCCGGATTTTTGACACAAGGGAGCATGTATTGAGAAATCGGACTACTCGTCTAGTAAATGTTCTTTGAAAAAACCAGAATATAGAGGAAGCAACATGGGAACCTGAGGATGTTGTAAAGAAGAACCACCCACATATTTTTGGTGGGCTTTATAAATTAAAAAATTTCAAGGACGAAATTTATGAAGGAGGGAATAATGTTGCACCCCAAACATTTTATGGTAAGTTTATCTTAAATACATTCTAGTTATAGCCTATATTTCATGAATCAATGATCCTATATGGAACAAAACATGATTCTTTATAGGAGATAGCCATGACCTATCCATAAAACTTATATTTGTCAGCTCTGTGATTTGAATTTTAAAAATCTAACATACACGGTTGTGATCAAGATGATAATTAGAGTTTGATAGAATTAACTTAATTTTTAGTAAATAGTAACCTACCCTTTTGAATAGTAACCTACCCTTATGAATAGTAACTTACCCTTATGAATATTAATACGACTCTTATGGATGGTATCCATTCCCTTCAATGTATAAATGAATTTAGGCACCTCAAAAATGAAGATGAATATTTTTTGTGTTTATATTTTTCGATTAAATAATTATTTTAATTAAATATTTAATTAATTATATTTGGAAAATTATTTTTGAAAAATGGACTTCATTTTTGGATTCTAAACATCTAAAAATTGTTAGGGTCAATTTTGGGGATTTTTTAGAAATGATTAAATTTTTTGATGAATAGTAAAATGCTATAATTTATGATAAATGCTAAATAAGGAATTCATTGAGTCATTGATGATGATATGATGATGTAAGCCCAATTGGTTCAAAGTCACATGTATATATTACTGTTCTTGGTGATGTAATACTCACTATTGGTTGTCCTGAGATGGAATAATAGATTAATGATTATAATATTAATAAACTCATCTCCCCTACACTATATAAACCACCCCTCACCCCCTCTTCCTCCCACACCACTCAAGCATCAAGACTTGCCTAAATTCTGCCAAATACTCCCCCCAAGATCTCTACCCACTTCCAAGACCTTCTGGTCTCACTAAAAATCCAAAAAAAAAGGCCTTAAAGAGATTCTCAAGGAGGAGTACTCAAGAGGTGAACCTTCCTTCTCTTTTCTTTCAATATCTTTTACAAAGTTCCACTCTTTTGTTCTCCCTTATCACCTCCCCTCATACAAATTCCATGATAATTATAGTAACTTACATGTACTAGATTTTTATTGTGATAATATAATATTTCATCATAATCTCTCTTTTTCCCATCCTTTTATAAAATAAATGCAAACACCTTCCGAGATGTGTAAATTTATCACACTCAAGGAAGATGAGTTTTCAATTTGAATTACTATATTTAATACTGGTCATGAAACCTTTTCAATGGTTGAAACAGGTCATAATATATGGATCTTATCTTGATTAATGTTTTTGAATCTTTACACATTCATAATATGGAATAATAATACAAAACAAGTTTATTGTGCACAAAACTGCCAAGCCAAATCCAAGCGTTTATTTTTAACTCATCGAATGAGTCATCATCATGGTATATAACCAGATTAATTATAAGATCATTTATATATATTTAATGTCACTAATAATGTATATTAACAATTATGTATGTTTAACCACATTTCAAATGAACTTCTATTCATGAATACAAGTAAACAAATCATGAAACCAAGTAAGAAAATGATTCCAAAACAATAAAATTGAATCTCTTAAACCCATAAAAAAAGACCGTTAATGAACTTAATAAAGATATACCATAACAATTAAATTTCTATGAGGTTATGTACTTATTAATTAATGATGATAAATTTGATTATTCAGGTCGTTAAGAACAAACAAGAACACCTTCAAGCGTAAGGTAAGGGATCCTCTCTCTCACTTTTGTTCAAGAATCTCCCCTATATTGTGCTCTTTTATTTTTAATGCCTAATGACGGGGTATGTTTTCTCACCTCCACCATAATTCCCTTATGACATATAAAAAATGGGATACCCATTTTACCTCTCATTAAGCCCTCACAAGAACACTCATTACCATGCCGAAATGTTTTTAAGGGGTTTTTTCATCTCACTTTCAATTCTGTGGGATTTCCATTATTTGCCTCTTATTTTTTATATGTGGTAAAGTTGTACTAACATTTGATATATATTATCATGAGTATATTTATATTAATGGTGTTATATTATTCATTTTTTGGTTATTAACTTTTGGTCATACGACTTAATTGATTACAACGTGGTAACGAGATTTGTCGCAATTTTTACTTCATTGTGACTTTCTTAGTATTGTGCACCTACTCTTTATTATGTAGTGTACCTAATGACCATTTGAGATTGATTTTAAGTTTAAATTATATTCCATTTAAATATCCATATTCTCATATCATGGATATGATTATTGTCTAAGTCGTATATCATTTTACTTACGATATTTATTTTAAATGTTGTTTTGACTGTGGAAATATTGATGAATCCATATCCTCTATTCTATACGGATAATGTAAATTCATGTTTCTCTTGTGTTCAATCTATGTATAAATAATTATTTGGATGTGGAGGTGGGTGGGGCCCGCTACAACCCCTCAATGCATCGGTAGGTCTCACGAGACAAATCAGTTGGCGACAAACCCTTCGAGTTTGTTTCAAAACATTAGACTGGTTTCTACCCATAGAACTAAACCATTTTTACGATATTATGGTTTCGTGTTATAGTTACATAAAATCAAAATAATAAGCATTTTATTTATTCATTATCATTTATTACTATCCATGAGGTTTTCACTATGACAAAATCTATGGATGCAGTTTCATTCTCAGTTTATTAATGGAATAAGTTTTTCATCAATTCACCATACCATATTGATTATGTTAGATTGATTATGATTCACTTATTATTGTATTCATTCTTACACTATTTTAACCCTTACTGAGCATTTGATCTCTCCCCTTTCATTTTTTACTTTCAACATGTGACAAGAGGAGATTATTTATTGAGTTCTTGTGGATGTAGTTTTTAGTTTTCATTATGTATTGTATTTTGTAAACATTTCCAATGTAATTTGAGTAAAATATTTGTATCTAGTTTATTCAAGACTACTAAACTGATCGTTCCTTCGTAATTTTCATTCCTTCTAAACATGCCAATATAATAAGTAGTGAACCGACTCCAGTCTAGAGGGGTCAGGGCATTACAAAAAGAGAGGTGGAAAGCATATCACACTCATAAAATACTCTAAATACATTAAAGTGATAGAATTAAATGGAAATAATAACATATTATGTAAATTTTAAATACATAACACATAAAAAGATATCTTTTAAGGAAACGAGAAGTAGAGATTTCCCTTACCTTGAAGAGTAACTCCTAAAACTTGAATATTGGGACCTTGGGGGATTGAAGGAACCCTGGGAGGACTCCTTGGGAGGTAATACTATCAGATCTTCATGGAGGATGAATTGAAAATGAATGTAAATGAAGAAATGGGTGGGTATTTATAGAAAAAGTGGGAGAGTTTTTTATTAATTTCCTTAGACACCTTAGTAGTGGTATTTGCAAAACCATGGGCTTGCCCATGGTATTTTCCCATGGTATTGGCCACATGGGACACATAATACATTATTTTAATCCACAAGAGTTGAAAAGAATTTTATATTGCTAATTACATAATTATGACATAGTTATGATGTCATTAAACATATTGAAAAACTCAAACTGTATTTTTACTATTCACGAAAAAATAAAGTATTTTATAAAATTCTGATAAATTCACAATAAACTAATATTTATGTTATGATTTGAAAAATGAAATTTATTTTACCATAATAATTCTATAAATATGATAAATTTAACTTTGAACTATAGAAATACTTATTTATTAAAAATAATAGCAGAAAGAAAATGCATAGTATAATGCATAGTAAAATTTTTGACACTTGAAATAAAATAAAATTATTTTATCATTTCTAATTAAATAAGAGTGTTTATAATACTATTTAATTGTCTAAAAAATTAATAAAACCTTATTTTAATATAAAATATCTCTGAAAAGTACAATTTTTACCGAAAAAATTAATTTATCAAACTTCATCTCAATTTATAAGAAAAACTATTCTTAAGACCGAAATAATGAAAGAATAATTTTATTTATACAAAGGGATTACATTTTATGTAACTAGGTCCTTGAAACAAACCCCTTATAACACTTGCATATGACCTAAGGGTGAGGTGTGTGATAGTGATAAACTCATGGGTGGTGATTATCCACTAAAACTGGATAATATTCATTGTTAATATCTTAATATTTATGTGTTCTAAATTCCAAAAATATAATTTTTAGTACATTATAGAAGTTGAACTTCATTTCTCATCTTAAGTGTAATTCATGTTTAAAATGAAAATCTGGGCCCAATCATTCATCTGTTTGTGGAGAACATTATATTAATTTTTTGAATTTGATATTTTGGTATATGATTTATCACTTTGTTTAGAATATTTTATCTTTTTGAATCGATGGATGAATCCAAATAAAAGATGAATATTTTTCATCATGAATGAAGAAATTTTCTGGACAATGCATAATGGGCCTAAGGCCCATCTATCAAAAGTGGGGCCCATAATCCAAGTACAATGAAGTTGAAATTTTTATAGTAGGAAGATAAAAATATGGGAATAATTTTATTCAACTATGAAAAGAGCTAATTATGAAGTTTTCATGGAGATAAAGGGATCAAAATTTGACATTTAAATGGTGGACCCGACCTGAACGCCCATAATGGATGTCCACCATTTTGATCATAAATTCCAAATGGATAAATCAAATGACTTGAATTTTTTAAATATTATAGAGGACACCATGAAGAAGATATTTGTCTTCTAAGACCTCTCTATATTCTGTCCTCTTAAGTTACAAATTTACATGTGAAAAATGGGGTTGAATCTAGATGATTTTTCTGGTCAACTTTGAAACATCCAATTCCCTTGATTTTCTCACCCTCCTTTTGACTCTCTAAATTAATGGGGATGGAATTGATTATTAGAGATATATATAAGTATCCTAATATGCCTATATATGGAGCTGGTGGTGAAGGGAATTATCATCTAATGTTTTTCCTTTCAATCCACGTTTTTTTCTTTGAATGAAAATATTTCTTTCAATTGTAATTTCTCGCTTTCATTTTGTAATCACATCATTAATTTTTCCTAGGTAAGTTTTTCTTTAATGTTTAGTATCTTAATAAAATTTGTTCTTATTATTCACTTTTTATTTTAATTTTCTTCACACTTTGATACTATTGAATCAAGGTGTGAATTTATTCACACCAGCACTAGTGAATTCATCACACAACGGTGGAGTGTTAATTTTTCAATGTTTTTCTTTCTCAATCCCTGTTTTGTAAGTCGAAAACCCGCTTCCATTGATAGAATAACATTAATAGAGGGATTCAATTTTATGGGTTGATCTTGGGGAGTTTCATGGGGTGGATTTATTGTTATTTTATGTTCTTAAATTCTTAAATCTATTCTCTATTTTAAGAGTTCCTTTCTTTGATTTATTTTCTTCTTTGTCTTCACTGACATTAAAAATGACACATTTTGAGTGCTAGTATAATCCAATTCCATGGAGTGATCATTTAAGTTATCCTATAAGTGAATTGGTTATTATCCTTGAAATATTTAATGGTTTAAATCATAGAATGGTATTGAGGATTTATTTCATTTAATGGATACCTATTGAATGAATGAACATAAAATCATAAGAAAAAAAATACATCCAATGAAGACCTAAAGAAAACCTAGGATTGAATCATATTAATTAATTGTTTTAATTAAATTCATTTCTAATTTTTTTCTTGGTTATTTAAATCAAATCACCATTTCTTCAAATCAATTTAAACACAAGTTGGAAACTTCATAGCCAAGTCACCACCATAGAACATGTGTTTCTAAAGGGTACTTCTTCAGTGCCTATGGATTTAATAACCCAATATGTACTATGATTGGCCTCTTTTACCATATTTCTTTGTTAAATTTGGGTGCAACCAGGAATCTTGGATAACATTTCTTGAGTGGTAATATCCACTAACTTGAAATTCTTATGAAGGTGATTATGTTCAAGCTTAACGTGTTAAATCTTGGATTGGTCTTAGTCAAGATGGAATCCCAATGATGAAATCTCCCTCCAAAGTTATGAAAAATGGGCTTCGTATGAAATTATTCTACTGGATGAGGTCATCAAATCTTCTTTCTACAATAATTAACCATTATTATTTATATTTATAATACTAATTATAACGTTAAAATTATTATTAAGAGTATTGTTTCCAATGGTCATATTGAACAACGATCATAATTGACCAATTGTTATATAAAATTCAAAACCCAAAGGTCAGATTTCAGTTATAATCACTTATTTATTAAAGATATATATATTTTTTGAGTCCAAAATAACATAACACACATTTTTAGGAAACAATTATCATTCAAAAAGTTCAGTTTATTAGAGTTTTCACTCAATCATCATATGATCATTGGAAGAAGAAGTAAACCAAAAAATAGTTGGATCTATCTTCATGAAATAAAACATGTATAATATAAAAAATTAGATATGAACAAAGAACCTGTATTTTGGAAGTTATAGTGGCTTCCATCTTCTTATTTCAATGGATTATATTTGATGTAGATAACATTAGTACTGAACAAACACTCCTTGTATCTGAGGTGATACACCAACCAAAGGATCCAAACATGTTTTGTGAGGATACCCGATATCTCAAAGGATTATTAGTTCCTTCTAGATGAGATAAATAAGACCCATGAAGAAGAGATTTTTCTGTATAAAAATTATGTGAAACTGATGATCATATCACCTTCATATGTGAACAACTCACATAATGTAGAGAACTCTTCCATTTATATAGATGAATCTCAATGCTCCCCAAAATGCATCACAAGTGTTATCCCATATGGTGTAGCTATCATTGAACACTTTAATGAATAAATAAAAATCTTAAATGAACCAAATATTTGGTTTATACCTAATGAAAAACTATATGGGTTTGGAAGTGGAATTCATTGCATTATATTCAAAACACTAAATATGAACCAGAAACATATTTAATATATATATATATATAGAAAAAAACAATAAAATTAATCATTTGGAAAGAAAATCCTTAAATTTAATGTATATATCCTCAAGAGAAACACAGACAAACCAAAACAACACATCAAAAAGACTCATACATCACAAAACATGATGAGAAACCATATTTCCTTTTAATTTCACAAAAAAAAAAAATGATAGAATATCAAAGATGCACACCAAATCTCATCCAAGAGGATCCCCAAGGCTATATAGGCAACCAAACAAGAATTGATCATGGAGATCATAGAGAGAAAATATGATTAAAAAATAATATTTCTCTACCATTGATCCCAGGATAATCTTAGGCCAACCCAAACTAAAAATAATTTAGTGACCTATGGACACCATCCAACCTTGAAAGTTTGTTTTAATGAAGCCAAAAAAAAACCAAAGGAATTTTATCACACAACACCAGCACCAACTTGAGAAACATTAAGTATAGTCGCATCCAAATTTATCTTTACCACACTAGATGAAGATAAAGACCATGAATTTTCATGCACCATCACATCACCACAAAACTCAGTAGTCCCATGACTATTCTAAATATCAAGCATACTCAAAGAGAACTGAATATAGACTTCATTAGGAAATTTTATTTTTATTGAAGATAAAATCATTAATCTACATCAAAATAAACCAAAAAATAGAACAAAACCCATGGAAACCCATAGAATACAATGCATTAAAGAACTAGATAAAAACATATGAAATAGAGGAAACCTCATTCAATATGGTTGATGTTTCTTTCCCTTAGGTCTCCCAAATAGGTAAAAAATATGATAAACAGAATATAAAACTTTAATTAGATTCACGAAATAAAAAATATAAAGGATGCAAATCGTTAGTGACAAAATATCTCCACCATAATATATCTCTTACCAAAAGTACATTAGCCACAAAACTCCACAAAAACTCCCAAAACTTAGGTAATAAGTTAGATGACCAAATGTTATGTTGAACCATATCAGAACCTTTCTCATGCCTCCACATAGTCATATGGTATCTAGTTTTCACTGATCAAAAACCATTTGATGAAAATATATAAAATATCCCATCACCAATCATTAATATACCACTATGTATTTTCAATATCAAACTTTTATCCCTTTCATTAAAAATTTACAAAAATTTATCAACACACTAACTAGAGAATTCGTCTTCAATAATATCTCACATGACTACATTTTCCGTAACAGAAGGAGTAGTTGATGAAATAAACTGACAATCTACTACAAAAATCCAAGGGTCCTTCAATATACTCACTAAAATTCCATCTGAAAAAAACTAGAAACCCCTATCCAAAATGAGACCCTTTTCTCCAAAGGTACTACACCAAAGGAAAAAATTCCATGGACTAATATGTTCTTGGAGGAAAATGGTCCATAGAAAATATTTAGCACATATAACTCACATAGTATAGGAGCAAGAGGACATAAACAGCCCCTAACACTACCTAGTAAGGAGAGAATTATTAAAGGCTCCCATATACCTGAAACCCAAACCCCCTCCTTTGTATAATGATAAATAATTTCCCACGAAAAAATGTTCATATTCATCCTCTCTTCCTTATAACCCTACTAAAAATCAGAAAATATAGAGTGGATCTGATAAATAATATCTTCTGGTAGATTGAAAAGAGACATAATATATGATGGAATAGACTGCACCACTAATTTTATCAAAATAGTCTTCCCAAAAAATAAAATAAACCTTCCCTCTAACCATTAATCCACTTAAAATATCTATAAATAATGGATGAAACACCTCCTTCTTAGACATTACAATAACAGCTAGAAACCCGACATATTTATTTTAGTTGGAATCCTCTATAACATTAAACATAACACATAGTTTATCCCACTATTCTGGAAGGAACCATTTTATAATATAATCCTCCAATTTAGATAAATAAATATTTGAACTGATGTATCTTAATAGTAGATAATAAGATGATATATATATATGGGAAAATTCACATAATAATCTCTAAATAATATTTAATAAACATGTACAAAAAAGAGATATGAGATCATAGGTCTATTACTATTAGACTTAGTTCTATGAACCATTCCATATAAAACAAAATTTTAGATCAAACTAGAGAACGTATTAGCAATAATAATAAATAGATAATGCGATAAAACCTATTGAGGGGTGGAAGGGATTTATGAGATCACTATTAATTATTTTTTTATAGGTGAATGTTGAATCACATATCATAATTTCTATGATAAAAATATGATTAAAACCATGTTTAGAGAGGACATAATCGAGGAAAAATCACTTAACCCTATCATATGCAATCATCATATAATTATTTAAAGCCATGAAACCTTTATAAGACATTTATTTCGCATTCATATAGTGGAAAACATCATAGGAAACAATTTTATTATCTATGATCAAACACTAGGGAACAAGCATACTTTGAGTATTAGAAATAATTGATGGTAATATAAGTCTCAATCCATTATTTTAAACCTTTGATAATATTTTATAAATTATATTTTAAATAATAATAAGATTGAACTCTACCACTATGCAAGGCCTTTCAAATTTATAAATATAAGATCTAAATGTTTCATTAAAATTCCAAATCTCTACCATAACCTTCTATAATTTATTGATAGGATTTAAAACATATAGGCTAACTACATGCTAAAATTTATTATAAAATATCACATGAATATTGTAATCCCTAGGATACTTAGAAGGGTAAATTCAACTTAAAACATTGGCAACCTCAACCTCCTATATATTACTAAGTAATTTAGTGTTAATCTCTAAAGATTCCACTAGTTGGTGACACTCATCCACTTATACTAAGATGATTATCTACTCAGATTTTAAATATAACTCATAAAAACTAGTGACCCACCCTTTAAAAACATCAATTGAATCCACCCACTACCCTTGTGAGCTTTTTGTATTTTGAATAAAATTCTTTCACCTCCTAGAATATAACTTTTTATGAAATAATGTAGTATTTGGACACCCCTATTGTATGACAAACACCCTTGATCAAATATTCCAAAATTTATCATTGCACAAGAGTAATGTATGAGGCTATTGTTCTAGAAAAAAAACCTCTTAGTTATAAAATAAAAAAACACCCTACCATAATCCCTCCATAATCCGCTTTTAATTTTTTGTATTTTATAGTCAAGATTATAATTGTTTCCATACAAAAAGATTGTAAATCAGTATCCACGTACTATATCTTATATAGAATTACTTATCTCCCCCAAAACATTACCTCTTTGATAATAAACACATAGTTTTAATATTTTATCCACAATGTTTAAATTTTAAAACATCTCTACCTAGATTGGGAAATAATAACTCTACTTAAATTTACCAAAATTGGATTATGATTTAATTTAATAGGAATAAAGTGAGTTATTTTAAATAATTATAAATCGTACAACCACACATATTAATCTAGGTACCTATCTATACTTTTAAAAATATGGACATTATGATTATGACCCCTAGACCATGTGAAAGGCCCCCCTAAAAACTCAAGTCAGACAAATAAGTATCATCTAAATCACTTTGTAAGTCTTGTATAAAATCAAAACTCCTTCTAACCCCAAAAACCTTCTCCTGACCAAAAGTAATTTCATTAAAATACACTATAACAAGAATATTACCCATAAATTCTCCTTTAATCATCCTGAGAAGATACCCGGTCTTTTACTTTCAAGCCCTATAAGGAAAACCATATAATCCAATGAAAAACCAAACCCACAATCATCATCCCAAATATATGAAATGATATGATTTTGTAAGTACATTAGAACACTAACATCATTCAATTATTTCCATATAAGGATGATGCCACTTGTATGGCCAAACTAATCAAAAAAACCATTTTGGAAACAAAAAAAATCAGAAGATATGTGTCATTATTAAAATTTTTTAGAAATGAATACCATGTCAAAGAAATTTTTAATACTCCAATTATAGAGTATATAAAATTTATAGGGGATTCCAACCCCTGTATATTTCCAACAAAGTATTTTCATTTTCTTTCTAATTTTGGAAATATAAATGATCAATCACGTAAAACTAATAAAAAAGGAAAATCCCCAAACAAGCTTACTAAATATGAAAAAAATGGGCCAGATGGTTGAACTAAAATAATTAGATAAATATATTAAATCAACCATATGTTTATCTAAATTATGATGATAAAAATAAGTGTAAATACACTAGATTTTGGTCCACCATATATGAGTCAAAATTTTTTTAGATCCACCAGAAGTTGATTCCTCAAGTGAAAAATCTCTATTGGAAAGACCAACACCAAATAGGTGGTGATCCATAAAAAAAACTAAACCCCAAAATGTGTGAATTTGGTGAAAAAAATAAAATAACAAGATTACACAAAATATAAAACAAGATGGTGAAATAAAAATAAAGGCCATAATCTTTATGTAAAACTTAACAACTCTTTTTGAATCTATTCAAACTCTTTTGGATATAGTTTCATCAGACTCTTAATTTTGAACAAACAAAATGTCCAAAATTTTATCCTTATCCAAGGGACTACCTATGTGACCCTAAAGGCATTATAATAATTGAAAAAAAAGAAATACCTATTTTATAGATGTAAGAAAAGAGCATCCTCTAGAAAATCATCGGTGCTACTCTAGATATTATAGGGTTTAGTGTGATCTCCATAAAACATACTCATATCTCTATATGGAAATGTACATAATAATATATAGGATATATATTTTATATATAACTATATAAACCCTTTTCCCATGACATTTACTAACTTTTAGACATGGAACACATCGATATTGTATAACAAACTCATCCTTTCTTAATTACCTGAAAAAGAATTACTATGTTGATGAATACATCACATGTCATTTATCTAATAGGTGAGAATATCTCACACATCTCATCTAAGTAGCTGGAAAAATCTTATGATACTCAACTAATAATTTATATTTATTTCCTCAATATAATTTAATCAAGGTATATATGTCTTACTTGTCAGACAGGTGAAAAAATCTCATCTTGGTTGTGCTCTAATAGATGACATGATCAGTAACATAACCTATAAGGATGACCTTAATAATTAAATAATATCGATTAAAGTTAACAATTTGAAATTATTTTACATTGAGGATATTTTAAGGTTGATAGATTTATAGAATTAGGCCATAAATCATACACAACAACTTAAATATTACAAATTAGACACTTCTACTCACTATCCATTTTTTTTATAAAAAAACTTTTAAAAAGGAAAATGGTTTCATTTCATTTTTAAACATCAAAACTTTTCCTTGATCCCATAATTGACTATATTATCCTTTAAATCCCATGAAAAACATTTCAAAATTTTGGATGAGCATAAAAATATTCTTAAGGGATACACAAATAAGAAAAACTATTATTCTTGAAAAACAAGTAAACCATGAATACTTTATCATAAAGTAATACTTTTAACCTTTAATAAGTATTAAAAACACTTCACGGAATATAATCTCATTGATTACCCTTTTTTTAATCCAAATATTACCATAAAATCCATATAATGCAATATATAACATATAATGGTAACTTCAGACATAATTATACTTAAATGTAATAACCATACGTTTAAATTCAACACATATCACTCCTAAAAATGGAATATCCATATAACCAACTTCTATACCCAATGAATTGGAAGTTATAACGTAACCACCCATCCTTGGTTTATCATAGAACCACCCATATTTGGTTTATCATGTAACTAATCATCTAATTACCAAGTACCATTATATTATCATAACACATAAAAGATTGAAATTATCAATATTTCACTCATAAATTTTCATTTGAAATCACAAGAAATCATTTAATGATATTGAAATATTCAATCCAATTTTAAAATAATTTTCAATACCAAAACACCGCAAAAGGGAATAAGGGATTTATTTTCCTTTTAAAAAATTAATGATTATAGAGGAAGCCAAATATCAAATGACAGTTACATTGGTGGAGAATTCGTTGTCATCGCATACGTTAAAAAAAATTCCTTTTTTTGTTTTTTAAATAAAGTAAAATACTTAGTATAAAAATATTCCTTTTTAAAAACTTGTAATGAATTAAAAGTCAAAAGGATTGGTTATACACCTTATAAAATAAGGTGGTGTATAACATCAAAATATGCATCAATGAAAGGAGATTGAGATGAAGTCCCTTACATTGAGTTCGATTCATCATGTACGTTCCTTGTTATTACTGAATAATAAACTCAGGTTAATTTATATTTTCTTAATAACCATTTAATTTTTATTATTCCTTTTATATCATTAGTTACCATTTTATAATAAATAGTTAATTATTTGAGTTCATGTTGAATGTTTTGTCGATATTCGGTTCTTGAGTCGAAAATGATCATGGTTTGATGTCTCTAGTCCATGTGTTCATAATTGCTTTATATCCAGAATTATATCCATGAAATTATTACCATTTATGTACATAAATTATACCTTTAAATCAAACCATTTATTTATGGTTTGAAAAATGAACAATGTTATAATCATGGAGACAGTATGCCATACGTACACATGAGTAACATTTCCATTTTTCATTGATCATTATTAGAATAAGTTAATTATTATCATAATATAATTAACATCATAATAATAATTTAAATATATTTATATATATCATACATGTGACATAGTGAATAAAAATGATTCATATCACTTTGTGGAGGTGATAGTTCACACGTACGCACGAACGACGTTACCATTTTTATGTGCATGGAAAGTAAGAACATAATTGATATATTATTATATTATAATGATAAATATGTCATGAACATTATATAAAAATATTAATTCTATCATTATGACAAGTTTTGAGAGACACTTATGGAAAATGAATGATATCGGTTCATGGAGGTTATAGTTCACACATACGCATGAATGATTAATTATTTTCCCATTTAATGGAAGTGGAGATGGATTTAGGTGATGATATTAGCATAATAACATCTCATTATATTGAGGATAGTGGAGTTATTATTTCATCATGGGTGAATAATATTTTAAGGTAGTGGAAGAAAAATTAAATATAAACACTTAAATATAAAAACATTACCTTTCCTTTAGATGAAAAATTTTCTTAACACCTTAACACTTATAAGATGGGTGTTATACATATAATAAGGATTCAATAATGTAGGTAGGTATTATAGGAATAGTTTTGGGTATATCTTGGCCAAATCAAAAGGTTTTGTAAGTTTGAGTAATAGAGAAGAATGAGTTCCTTTTTATAAGGGAAGGGAGGGGCACCCTTGGAATTATAAAAAGTATTAAATTATTATAAATAAAATTTCGATTCCAAATGGATAAAAATAATATATTTATAATATATTATGATTATAAGTCTAAAAATAATTTTAAAATAATAATTATACTTGTTTTGGATATTTTTTAATCCTTATCATGTTGTTTTAACCCTTTTCAACTCTTACGGTTTTATTAAGTAATTTACACTTTGAGAGTTAAAATAATTTCTAAATCATGAAAAAATACCTATTAAGGAGTAATTATGGAAATTTTTATAGTTATATAAAATAATTTTCATAATATTAGAGTTTTATAAATTTTATATCATTTAATTAAAAATTTTATTTTTTAAAATAAGAATTATGTCAATTTTGACACTATTTAATTAATGTGTTTTTAAAATATCATAAAAACATTATTCCTTAGAAAAAACCATGTTAACTAAATACTAACATGTCATATTCATACATAAAGTTCTTTTATGGAATGAAATATTTCCAATTATATTTATTTTATTATTATTAATATCATTTATTTGATTATTTCTTTAATAAATCTATTACTGCATCATCGTTGTGTCATAACTAAAATTTATTCATTTAATGTATAAAAATTATCAATAAATTACCATGATGTAGTTAATTTTTTTAGATTTCTATGGAATATTTATAGTCAAATATATCACTTATGTAACTCCGTATTAAAATTATTTTAGTTATAAGAGACATGATTGAGACATATTTTCCTTTACTTTAAATTAGAAGTTATAAATGTCATAATCAGAAACAAGGGGCTTCCAAAGGCCAAAATTTATACCAAAGGATTTTATTTATTTAAAATAACTCATCCAATAATATTATAACAAGTGTTAGAGTAGTTTTATATTATTATAATATTATTTTTACCTTTAATTATCCTATTTACCTTTAATAGTGGTAAATAAAATACTAAAGTTGCTATTCAAAAAAATTATATTAATCCTATTGGACCAAAATTTCCATACATATCACAACCATGTATGTTATTTTTTGAAAATAAAATTCATAAAGGTGGAAAAATTAAATTTAAAATTAACCCCATTGTCAGAATGAGAGAACAAGGGGTTTTAAGTTAAACGTTCAAAAGTTCACATAGTTTTTCTATTCAATTTCAATATGAAATTGATTCCGATGAGGTAAATTAGATAAAATAATAAAAAATTAATTTAATTAAACTTTAAAACCAATTAAAATGAAAATATAACTATATAAATAAATTATACAAAAAACAGTTTTGAATTAAAATGTAGTATTTTCACTATTCATTAAAAAAATTAATTTTATCAGAAAAATACCAAAATTCAACCAAAGTAAAATTTGATGTCCCTATTTCAAATAATATGTTTATTTTTTCAAATATAAATTATTAAAGTGTCAAAAACTATATTTAAAATGAGTTCTCGAACAAAAGGCTGTAAAACAACATTTTTAGAAGAATACACATTTTATCCGTAAAATTGTATTTGTTCTTATATAATATATATAAAAAACATAAGATGAATTTTAAAAATTATATTGAATTAATTTTTCAATAATATAATCCAAAAAGTGTAATTTTATTATCTTATAAACACAATTATCCGTAATTAAATATTTTTTTATAAAAACACATCTTTTATATTCAATTGGTTTTTATTTACATTTATAATTAATTTTATATCCAATGAATCTTTATATAAACATGTGTAAATAAAATTTTAATAATTTATTTAATATCATTAATTCCATCCATTCTAAATTATATGAGATAACTACAACATAAAATAATAATATTAAAAATATATTATTTTTTGGTATAACTCTTCCTTGTGTGCAATGTAAGATTTTTGAGAAACCTATTGTTGCGTTTCGGTTAAACTATCAGACATATTGTCCATTTTAAAGTAAAATTACTTTATAATTCATATATATTAATAAATATGAAAAATTGTTATTCTATAATTACTTGGGATGTTATATCCTTCCCACCTTTTGGAAGTTGTGTCCTCATAATTTTAAATTTGGGCTCGGTAACTAAGGTTTCACTTTTCAAAATTACTTCATTGAAACAACAAATCAGAAAAAGAGTCAATAAAACATACAATTTAAGAGAAAGAATGTTAAGTACAAAGGTCACTCGAGATAACAAATACTGGGAATCCATTTAGAAAAACATTGATATGGAAGAAAAAAACCATTATATTCTGATGAAGAGTAATAGAAAGCATGATCAGGATAATGTTAACAATCATAAAACAAAAAACTTGTGATAGGTTAAATGGTATTTGATTTCATAGCAGGAAAATTAAATTGATAACATTTTTGTTCTAAGGTCCTTTTCATCAAGTTGTGGAATTATTTTACTACTTAGATTAATAACATAAGGAAATATAATTACTTTACAAGTAGAGTTTCATCAACTAATCAAATTCTACCACAAACTAATTTTTTTCTCTAAATGATGTGTATTCAAGTTGATTTTTTTCACTCCTGAAACACTTGAAGTGACTTTTAGAGAATCAAATAATCGAAAAAAGATTAAATGAATATTTTTATTTTCTTGAAACATTAACCAAAACCAATATGGTTAGGATAAGATAAAATAATTCTATAAAAAGAATAAACCATTAGATGATGAAAACTACTTTTAATACTAAAAATTCAACTATAATATCAAAAGTTCAACATAGAACATTTAACAAATAACTTTCCTCAAAATTGCTCAAATAATCCAATCTAAGATTGAAACCTAAAATTCAGAATGATTTTGTCACACCCCGACCGACGCTACATTTTAATTTAATTATTTTGGGTTTCACTTTGGAGCCATAGGTTATGCCAGTTTTAATTTAAAGGAAATTTGGGTTCCTACATGGGTGCGTGGACATACACACAATCATGTGTAGTGACCAAACTTTATTAGAGAACATTATAGTATTAAATGTGTTATTATTGGGTGAACAACCTTTCACATGATCGTTCATGTTGTCCAACCTCAATACTAATAATATTATTAGTTTGGTTGTTTCTATTATTCTGGTTTTACTATTTTTAGTTTTATTTTTAATACTATTTTTTTAATAATTAGAATTTTGATTTATACTTTTTTTTATTTTTATTTTTATTTTTATTTATTTTTAAGTTCTTTTATTTTCTTTTATTTTCTTTCTAATTTATTTTCTCTCTTTTCCCCCTCCATTTATCTCTCTGTTTTTCTTTTTTCCTCCCTCTCTCTTTCTCTCCAGTCTCCTCTGCGTAGACCCCTTTTCCCCCTATATCCCTAGCGCTCTGTTCCCCATTCCCCTTGTTACCTCCAGCCGCCGCACTTCCTTCCAATTGACCAAGCCCACACCGTCCCCGTCTCCCTCCTTCTCCCACACAGCATGAGGCACCTCCTATTTTTCTCCTCCCATAGGTGTGGTGAAATGAGCATCTCCCCTTGGTTTTCCCTTACCTCACACTCCCTAGCCTCCTTATTGAACCTCCAACCCGCTCCCCTTGCACCCTGACCGGCCTCCTCCGGCACACCAGACCGCTACCCTCACCCTCCCTTGGTCGCACCGCATTCGAAATGTGCCCCTCCATCTCCCGTATGGTGATGCCTCTCTGGGTTCCTCACCCATACACATGACCTCCCCTCAGCCGCCTCACACTGCACAGCTGCGTGTCACCCCGGTTTTCAGGCGCACCCATCTCTTGGAGCCCCCTCTTTTCTCCCCGGTTATGCTCATGTGGGTAATTTGTCTTCCAATATCCATAGGGATTTTTTATTTTTGGGTTTCTTTGGTTCGATTTTGTGTATAAATGGTCTTATGTTCTGATTTTAGGGTCCAATAGAGATATAATTGGTCTAAATTCTTGAATTAGGCTATAACTAAGTTTATTTGGGGAGCAATTGAATAGAAGTGGATTTTGCACACTAAATTTATGCAATTGGTCTACACTGAGGTACATGGTTCCATGTTTTATTATTAATTGATTAATTAATTTGAATGTTTAATTAAATTAGAATATTATTTAAATTAATTTTTTGGTGCAAAGTTAGATTTTAGCAATTGATTAATTTCTTCCCTTATTTAATTTTATGGCGTGTTTATATGTTATGGAGTCTAATTTTTATGAAAACTCATGTTAAATCATTTATTTTTATTTGTTTTAGAAATTGACTAATTAATTTATTAAATAATTTAAATGATTTATTGAAATTCATAGGTGATCTTTCAAATTGTTTAAATTATATGAATGGTGTGTGTAGAATATTTTAGTGTGTGTTGAATTTTAAAGAGAATCATTTGAGGGTAGTTTTGTGGTAAAACATTTTTATGCACTTCAGAAAAGTTCTATTAACCATGTAATTGATTTATTAAATGGTTTATGTAGTGAAAAAATAGTTTTAGGAGAGTTTATTATGCATATTATTTTTGAAGTGGTATGTTCATATGAGATATGGTGCGGTTTTGATGAGAATTAACATTGTGTCATAAATTGTGTTTTATTAAATTGCATAGTTGGTTTATTAAAATGTAAAATGGCTGTGGATTGTGTTTTAGAAATGTGGTTTTGTGCATTTGATCATAACAGATACTTTTGAGTGTGTTTTGTGTGCAAGATCTTGTGATACCCATTGAGCATTGTTTTATGAAATGTTTAAATAGTTTATTAAATTATATCAATGATATGAAACTTGTTTGGAGGATGTTTTAGGGTGCGTATTATTTCAAATGGATTTTTTATGTGGAAATGGTGGTTTTGGTGTGTGTAGTGTATTATTTGGTTTGAGTGTATGATTATGACATATGTCATGAACTCTGATCTACTTGAGCACAAATGGGAAGCCTAGGTACTAGGTGGGTGGACTAGATCTAGTGTGCTAGTGTTATGAAATTGGCTCTCGCCCAGTTTCACTTAGCTGGTTTGATGATTACAACACTAACTAAACTTTGGATGATGATTGGATACCCATAGGTTATAGATGTGTTTCCCTACTAGTGGCCTGTGCATGAGAAAATATATTATTGTGTTCCTATACTATTGTTCACTAAGACATGATATTCTAGGTCCCCACTTCTCGCTAGTATCTTTAGGTCCTCTCCCATGTATTGTGCTCCTCTTTTTCTTTTCGCCCACTGTTGGCACATGGTGTGACGTTTGGGTTACCATGAAAGTGTTTTTGTGTGTGTGTTTTTTAATTTAAGTTGTCTCCTTTAAATTTGTTTCCACTAAAACTATTTTTATTAGAAAATTTCTCTAATTAATTTTTTTTTCATTAATTTTTTTGGTGCATTTTTTTATTTTTTGTATGTTAAATTGAAAATGTATTATTTATTTAATAATTATGCGTGGAACCCTTTTCTTGGTGGCATCCTATGAGGATCTTCACTCACATCCTATATACACCTTTCGGTGTTTGTAGATCCTATTTCTTTTGTATTCTAGGTTGTTGAATTGTGCATTGTATTGGTGGTTCGGGTTGTTAGTGGCATCCTTTTGTTGGTTTAGTGGTGGTGGCTTGGGGATGTGACTCCTTATGTCACACATAGGTTTGAGTTGGAGTTTTGGTTTTCTTTTGTTGTAGTCTCTTTTGGGTTTGTAGTTCAAGTTTTAATCATTAAATCTTAACTTGGTTTAATGGTCTATTTGGTTTTCTGATTTTAGTTTTAATTTATTTTTCTTATTGTTTGTTTTATATTTAGTTATTCAGGTAAATCATTCCTAAGTTTTATTTTTGATACTCGGGCACTTGTGCCAGCCCGTGGGGATTCAAAATGCACTTCGGGCCTTAACACGGACCAGGTCGGGTGTTGGTTTGATGGTGAATATATTTGGTGTATGAAAAAATAGTATCAGAGGATTTTTGTTCCTATTATTTGGGGTGTTAGGTAGATCATAGATAGGACTTTCGGTACTCATGTGGTAGGTGCAGGAAGTGTGTCGCAAACTCTTACTCATTTCGATCCTCAAGTAACCTGGGGTAGTCTGGGATTTAAGATTTTGGCTTTGGTCTTGGTGGATGGGGGATGAAAATAGGAGTAAACTGGTACTACGCACGATCTCACATGAAGTAGCGACCCATGTGATGCCTAAGATTGCGGTTAGACACTCTTAGTGGTTAGCACTTGACTAGGGCATGGTCTGCTAAACCATGTAGCTAGGTTAGGCACACACACTAGTTCTCCATCTAGGTGCTTTAGGGTTCATTATTACTTGGTTTAGTTTTGGGTTGGTGTGAAGGGGTTTTTAAAAGGAAATAAGACCTTGGGGTTGCTCTTATTTTTATCTTACTTTGAGTTTGACATGATTCTTGGGGTGTGTTTCTTTTGAACCTTATGTCTAGAATTTGTTGTTTTATTTGTCAAAGACAAATTTCTAAAAGAGAATCTTGGGTTATTTGAAATAGAAGTGAATTATTTTAGAAATGGGAAGTATTTTAAAATTTTGTCTTTAATTTTTGAAATGGTTTTGGAAAAAGGTATTTTAAGAATATTAGTAATATTTTGTTTTGAAATCATAAGAGACATGTTTTGTCCAATGGTATTCCTATTGGTGCTCATGTGTTCATGTGGACGTGATTAATGGACAATTGGTTGATCGTGTGGATGTGTGCTTGAGTGGCATGAAAATGCATATTTTCATGGAATCATGGAATATCATTGGTGAGTGATTGATTTATAAGGCTTCTTCTTGTTTCCTAAAAAGTGGGTTTTTCTCTAAAATGAGTTTTTGTGCCTAAATGGTTTTGGAATTTGAAAATGGTTTTGATTCTAGAGTGAAAGCGATGGGTTCAAAATAGATGTTGGAATTTTTTGTACTGCACTTGGTTTTTCAAGTGGGTGTTTTTCTTTGAAACAAAATTGATGTTTTAAAATTGGAATTATTGGATTTTTGTCCGGAATGTGAATGTTTTTTTTGTGAAGTGCTTTGTTTTTTTGGAAGGATGTTTTTTGTTTCTTGTTCGTGATATGACCCCTAGAAAGGTCCCATGGGTTTCCATCAGGTCTCTTAGTTATTTGCTCTGCCCAAACTCCTAGTAGAGTGGTGAAGTTGGATTCTGATTGGTTGTGTTGACTATTTATAGATGTCGAGGTCGGCTGAATATCATTGAGTGCTTTGTGAAAGTTAAGAGTGTCTCATGTTTTTGAGGAACTCCAAATGTTTTGTAGGTATAAGTTGTCTCGGGTATGTTTGGAGGAGAGAGACTACACTAGAAAATGGTGGTTGTTCCATTTTCATTGCGAATGGGGATGTCGTGAGGGATTCTCATGGCTTGCCTCATTCCGTGGTGGTACCTAAGGAAGTGAAGGAAAATGAAAGTGGTGGATCTCATAGGTGCTCAACCAATAGACTAGCGAAGATGAAGGTGTGTTGACCTTTTTGATGAGCTAGTTTCATATCCCCCAAAGGTTATGTGGAACAATTATTTTAAATCTCGTAATAGTTATTGGTCTTGTTCATATTGTGGGAAGTACAAGTTCCTCATCTGATGAGGAGTGTGAACCAAAGGGACCTATTTTTGGAGTGCCCCTTCTATCAATTTGTGTCGCACGTTTGAAAGCCCGCTCAATATCCTAACTCTAGTGTGGTATGTCACGCACTCTAAGTAATTCACTTCAATTATTAGTCGGTATGTTGAAGGAGTGGACTCTTGGGACACGAGGATAAGTAGTTAGGATTCGTTTCTAGTGAAGGAAGTTATAGTCAGAGGTGGTAAACTCATGACTGTTATGTGGTAGATGCTTCATACATAAGGGCACCAGCCATAGGTCTCGGGGAGAAGCTTGTATGTAGTCAAAAAAACTCGTCGGACATGGGATGTTCCTAGTTCGACTTAACTCCGTAGTGGAAGGATGGGGATAGATTGAATTTCCCTATTTCGATATCACCTCTGAAGGCTTTATTCTTGTTGTGAGGGGCATGAAGTCCTTGTCTCCTTGATGTGGTCTTAATTTATGGGATTTCTTCTTGGGCCTTAAAGAGGTTCGGAGAATCTGTATTCTTGTAAATCCATTGGGCATGCTCTATGAACCTTCGTGTGGTTGGTTACTGATCAAAATTGTACTCGTTTCAAAGATGCTCATGTCTTGTGGGATGGATGCATCCCTGTCCAGTTTCCCTCTTGGTTGGGGGTTTCTATTATCAAAAAACTCCATTGTGGCAGAGCATGGGCCAATGTAAGAAGAATCCATGTAGGTTGGCCCATGTTAGTGGGTTCATGATGAAGATTTCAGTCCATATTTCCCAAGTGAACTAGGAATTCCTGCACGAGTGTTGTGTTGTTAGAATAGTTCTAAAATGGTGGGGAGACCCAATGTGGGTCTTGTTGGAATCCCCTCTTGTGTTTGTTTGGTTAAAATTAGGGAACTTGGGGGGTTAAGACAGTGTTAGAGGTTGTCTGAGTTCATGAATTATTTTGGTTTGGAGAACCAATATTTGAGGAGAACCCTAATATGGTGGGGAGACCAACATAGGATGAACTTTTGGGAAACTATGTTTGGAAAATGCGCTTAGTGGGGAAACCCCTTCTGCTCTTCCTGACCTTGACCATGGTAATTGTTTAGTTTAGGTAGTGGGTCGCTTGATGAGTGTTCTTAGGGATCTTGAGAGGCCTTGGTGATCCCTATGTTAGGGGTTGGGGTGTTCCATGTTGCAGTTCTGTTTGGAGGTGAATTCCTTGCTGTTGGTTATTTTTCTTGGTGATTATGGTTTTAGGATCTCTGATGTTTCAGGTCATGAGTGTTTTGAATTCTCATCATTAGATGATTGAGGTTTGGTTTTAAGTATCTTCGCGTTTTTTCTTGGACTCTTGGGTTGACAAAGTTTTTTGGGACTTTCTAGGTGCAAAAGTAGCTTAGTGGGGAGAATTGTCACACCCGAACCAAAGATTAATTTTAATTTAATTATTTTGGATCTCACTTTTGAGTCATAGGTTGAGCTGGGTTTAATTTAAAAGTAATATGGGTTCATACATGGGTGCAGAGCCGTACGTGCGATTGTGTGTAGTTCCTGACCTTAATTAGAGAATTTTTTAGTATTAAATATGTTATTATTTGGGCGCATACCCTTGTGCATGATCATGCACGTTGTTCAACCTCAATAATAATAATATTATTAGTTTGGTTGTTTTTATTATTATGGTTTTACAATTTTTAGTTTTTATATTAGTATTAATATTTGTTTTTAACAAGTAGAATTTTGTTTTATTCTTATTTTTATTTCTTTTTTATTCTTTATTTCTTCTTATCCTATTTTATTTCATTTTATTTCCTTTCTATTTTATTTTCTATCTCCGCCCTCTATTTCTATCTCCATTTTTCTTTTTTACTCCCTCTCTCTTGCTCTACCATCTCCCCCACACAGACCCCTTTTTCTCCTATAGCCCTAGAGCTTGGATCCCCCATCCCCTTATTCCCTCCATCCATTGCACTTCCTTACGGTTGACCAAGCCCGTACCATCCCCATCGCCCTCCTTCTCCCCCATGGCGTGAGGTGCCTCATCTTTTTCTCCTCCCAGTGGTGTGGCACATCGAGCATCTCCCCTAGTTCTCCCTTTACTCTTGATCACCAGCCTCCCTGTCAAATGGCTGACCTACTCCCCCTGCACCCCGGTCGTCCTCCTTTGGTGCACTAAACTGCTGCCCTCACCCTTCCTTGGATGCACTGCCTTCGAGCTGCGCCCCTCCTACTCTAATCCAGCACTGCCTCTCCAACCTCTTTATCCACGTGCATGGACTCCCCTTATCCACCTCGCACCGTACAGCCGCATGCTTCCCCTATTTTCCGGTGCACCACACATCCAGCATCCCCCCTCTTTTCTCCCCTATTTTTCCCGCGTGGGTAAGTTTTCTTCTGATCTCCATATGGGTTTTTTTATTTTTGTTTTTCTTTGGTTCTATTTTCGGTATAAATGGTCTTATGTTTTGTTTTTAGGGTCAAATAGAGGTATAATTGGTCTAAATTCTTGAATTAGGGTATAAATGAGTTTATTTGGGGTGCGATTGAAGTGCAGTGGACATTACACACCAAATTTACAATGTTGGTCAACACCAAGGTAGGTGGTTCAATGTTTTATTATTAATTTATGAATTAATTTTCATGTTTAATCAAATTATCATATTATTTAAATTAATTTCTTGGTGCAAAGTTAGTTTTTAGAAATTGATGAATTACTTCGCTTATTTAATTTTATGGAATGTTTATATGTTATAGAGTCAACTTTTTGTGAAAATAATGTTAAATAATTTATCTTTTTTGTTTTAGAAATTGATTAATCAATTTATTAAATAGTTTAAATGATTTATTGAAATTCATATGTGATCTTTAAAATTGTTTAAGTAATGCGAATGGTGTGTTGATAATATTTTAGTGTTTGTTGAATTTTAAAGAGAATCATCTGAGTGTAGTTTTGTGGTAAACAAATATTGTTCGCTTTGGAAATGTTATATTAACTGTGTAATTGATTTATTAAATGGTTTATGTGGTGTGAAATTTTTTTAAGAGATTTTATTATGTGTATGATTTTTGAAGTGGTATGTTCATATGAGATATGTTGCGGTTTTGATGAAAATCCTCATTGTGTCATCCAATAGTGTTTTATTAAATTTAATAGTTGGTTTATTAAAATATAAATGGGTTGTGAATTTCATCTTAGAAATTGGTTGGTGTGAATTTGATCATAATAGAGTCTTTTGAGTGGGGTTTGTGTTCAAGATCTTATGATACCGTTTGCACATTTTTTTATGAAATTTTAAAATAGTTTATTTAATTATATCAACAGTTTGAAACTTATTTGGAGGTTGTTTTGGTGTGCGTATTATTTCATATGGATTTTGTATGTGAAAATGGTGGTTTTGGAATGTGTAGTTTCTTGTTTTGTTTGAGTGTATGATTATGACATATCACATTAACTCTGAACTACTTGAGCACAAATGAGAAGCCTTGGTACTAGGTGGGCAGACTAGATCTAGTGTGCTAGTGATACAAAAGTGGCTCTGGCCCGATTTCACTTAGCTGGTTTGACGATTACAACACTAACTAAACTTTGGATGATGATTTAAGACCCCTAGGTTATGGATGTGTTTCCCTACTAGTGGCTCGTGCATGAGAACATATATTGTTTTGTTCCTATACCATTGTTCACCTAGAAATGATGTTCTGAGGTCCCACTTCTCACTAGTATCTTTAGGGGCTCTCCCTGTATTGTGCTCCTATTTTTCTTTTCACTCACTGTCTGCACATAGTGTGACATTGGGGTTACCATGAATGTTTGTGTGTGTGTGAATTTTTAATTTAAGTTGTTTCCATTAAATTTATTTCCTCTAAAAATATTTTTATTAAAAAATTCCTCTAATTAAAATTGATTCCATTAAAATTGTTTCAGAATTTATTTATTTTTTGTCTGTTAAATTGAAAATGTATTCTTCATTTAATAATTATGCATTGAACCCTTTTCTCAGTGGAATCCTACCGGGATCCTAGCTAACACCCTACACACACCTTTGAGTGTATGTAGATCCTCTTGCTTTTATATTCCAGGTTGAGACATCATGAATAACATTGGTGGTTCAGGTTGTTAGTGGCATCTTTTTGTTGGTTTGGTGGCAGTGGATTGGTGATGTAACTCCTCATGTTGCATAGAGGTTTGATTTGGAGTTTTGGTTTTCCTTTGTTGTAGTCTCTTTTGGGTTTTTAGTTCAAGTTGTAAACTTTAAATCTAAACTTGGTTTAAGGTTATATTTGGTTGTCTAATTTTATTTTTAATTTATTCAGATTTCTGTTTGTTTTATATTTATTTATTTGGTTAAATAATTACCATGTTTTATCTTTGATACCTTGGAACTTGAGCTAGCCCATTGGGATTAGGAATGCCCTTCGGGCCTTACCGCAGACCGTATCGGGCATTGGTTTGATGGTGAACTGATTTGGTTCATGAAGAAATGGTATCAGAGGAGGTTTGTTCTAGTTATTTGGGGTGTTAGGTAGATCATAGATAGGACTATCGGTACTCTAGTGGTAGGTATGGTAAGTGAATCGCAAACTCTTAGTCATTATGATCCTCAAGTAACTAGGTGTAGTCCGAGATTTAAGTTTTTGTCTTTGGTCTTTGTTGATGGGGGATGAAAATAGGAGTAAACCGGTACTGTGCACAGTCTCACATGGAGTAGCGACCCATGTGATGCTCTAGAGTGCAATTCAACACTCCTAGTGGTTGGTGCTTTCCTAGGGCATGGTTTGCTAAACCATGTAGCCGGGTTAGGCACAACCACTAGTTCTCCGTCTAGGTGCTTTAGTGTTCATGATATCATGGTTTAGTTTTTGGTTGGTGCGAAGGGTTTTTTTAAAAGAAAGAATACCTTGGGGTTGGTATTATTTTTCTCTTGCTGTGAGTTTGACATGATTATTGGGGTGTGTTTCTTTTGAACCTTGTGTATGGAATTTGGAGTTTGATATTTCAAAGTCGAGTTTCTAAAAGTACATCTGGGGTTATTTGAAATTAAAGTGTGTTCTTTTTGAAATGGGAATCATTTTGAAAAATCTTCTTGACTTTTTGAAAAGGTTTTGTAAAAATGTATTTTCAAAATATTGGGAATGTTTTTTTGAAAGCAAAAGAGCCTTATTTTGTCCAATAGTATTTCAATGGGTTCTCATGTGTGCCTATGGACCTAATTAATGGATAGTTGGGGGATCGTGTGGATGGGTGCCTGAGTGGCACAAAAATTCATATTTCCAAGGCATCATAGAATATCATTGGTGAGTGATTGATTTCTAAGTATTCTTCTTGTTTCCTAAAAAGTGGGTTTTTCTCTAAAATGACTTTTTGTGCATAAATGGTTTTGGAATTGGAAAATGGTTTTGAGTCTGGAGTGAAAGCGATGGGTTCAAAAGAGCTGTTGGACTTTTTTGTACTGTTCTTGGTTTTTCAAGCAGGTGTTTTTATTTGAAAAAGAATTGATGTTTTAAAATTGGAATTGTTGGATTTGTGTTTGGAATTTGGATGTTTTTTAGTGAAGTTATTGGTTTTTTGGAAGGATATTTTGTGTTTCTTGTCCGGGATATACCCCCTAGAAAGGTCCCATTGGTTTCCATTAGATCTCTCAATTATTCACTCAGCCCAGACTCATAGTGGAGTGGTGGAGTTGGGTTCTACTTAGTTGTGTATACAGTTTGTAGACGTCGAGGTCAGTTGAATATCCTTGTGTTATTTGGGAAAGTTAGGATTGTCTCTAGTTTTTGAGTAACACTAAATGTTATATAGGAGTAAATTGTCAAGAGTACGTTTGGAGGAGCTATCATACACTAAAAAATGGTGGTCATTCCATTTTCGTTGTGAATGGGGATGTCGTGAGTGATTCTTAGGACTAGCCTCATTCTACAGTTGTACCTAAGGAAGTGAAGTCAAGGGAAAGAGGTGTATCTCATAGGTTCTCAACCAATCAACAAGAGAATATGGAGGTGTTTTTACCTTTCTGATGAGATAGTTTCATGTCCCCCAAAGGTTATGTGCAATAATTAGTTTAAATCTCATAATAGTTTTTGGTCTTTTTTATATTGTGGGATGTGCAGGTTCCTCATCCAATGAGAAGTGTGAACTAAAGAGACCTGTTCTTGGAGTGCCCCTTCTATCAGTTTGTGTTGGGTGTTTGATATGCCGCTCAATCTTCTATCTCTAGTGTGGTCAATCAGGCACTCTAATTCATTCGCTGAAATTATTAGTTGGTATGTTGACGGAGTGGATGCTTGGGACACGAGGATATGTAGGTATGTTCATTTTACAGTGGAGGAAGTTCCAATATGAGGTGCTCATCTTATGATTGCGAGGCAGTAGATGCTTCAGACATTAGGGCCCCAACTATAGGTCTCATTGTGAAGCTTGCACACAATTAGAAAAACTCATCGAACATGGGATGAGCTTTGTTCGACTTAAGTCCGCAATGAGGGGACAGGGAAAGATTAAATTTCCCTATTGAAGTATCATCTATGAAAGATTTATTCTTGTTGTGAGGGGCATAGAGCCCTTGTATCCTTACTGTGGTCTTAATTTATGAGAGTTCCTCTTGGTCCTTAAAGAAGTTCAGAGAATCTTTATTCTTGTAAAGCTAGCGGGTGTGCTCTGTGAACATTCTTGTGGTTGATTACGAATCAAAATTGTGCTCATTTCAGAGATACTCATGTATTGTGGGATGGACGCACGCCTGTCCAGTTCACCTCTTAGTTGGGGGTTTCCACTGTCAAACCCCTCCATTGTGGCAGAGTATGAGCCATTATAGGAATCATCTATGCAGGTCAGCCCATGTTGGTGGGTTAGTGATGAAGAGTTCAGTCCATATTGCAGAAGTGAACGGGGAATGCCCATGCCAGTGCCATGGTGTTAGTCAAGTTCTAAATTAGTGGGGAGACCCTCTGTGGGTCTCATCAGCATCCCCTCTTGTGTTGGTTGGGTTAAACTTAGAGAACATGGAGGGTCAATATAATGTTAGAGGTTTTCTGGGTTTGTGAGTTGTTTTGGTTTGGAGAACCAATGTTTGACGAGAACCCTAAAATTGTGGGAAGACCACCATAGGAAAAACTTATGGGAAACTCTATTTTGAAAGTGCGCTTGGTGGGGAAACCCCTTATTCTCTACCTGATCTTGACCATGGTAATTGGTTAGCTCATGTAGTGGGTTTCTTGACCAGTGATCTTGGAGATCTCAAGTAGCCATGGTGATCCCTATGTTAGGGGTTGGGGTGTTCCATATTTTAGTTATGTTTAGAGGTGAATTCCTTGCTATTAGTTGATCTTCTTGGTGATTTTGGTTTTAATATTTTTGACGTTTCACGTCATGGGTGTCTTGAATGCTTGTATTTGGGTGATTGAGGTTTGCTTTCATGTATCTTCACGTTCTTGCTTGGACTCTTGGGTTGACCAAGTTTTTTGGGACTTTATAGGGGTATAACGTGGCATTGTGGGGAGATTTTTCACACCCTGACTGATGATTCATTTTAATTTAATTATTTTGGGTCTTACTTTTGAGCCATAGGTTGAAACATTTTTAATTTAAAGGAAATTTCGATTCATACCTGGGTGCACAGTCGTACGTACGATCATCTGTAGTTCCCAACCTTAATTAGATAACATTTTAGTATTAAATGTGTTATTATTTGGGTGCACAACCTTGCACAAGATCGTGCACATTTTCTAGACTCAATGATAATAATATTATTAGTTTCATTGTTTCTATTATTCTAGTTTTAATATTTTTATTTTTATTATTAGTTTTTTTAATAATTATATTTTTTATTGTTTTATTGTTATTTTATTTTTATTCTTTATTTATTTGTATCTTTGTTTATTTTCTTTTATTTCCTTTCTATTTTATTTTCTCCCTCTCCCTCCATTTATCTCTCTATTTTTCTTTTTCCCTCCTCTATTGCTCTCCCCTCTCCCCCGCACTCACCCCTTTTTCCCCTGCAACACTAGCACTCGGCTACCCCTTCCCCTTGTTCCCTATAGCCTCCATACTTCCTTCCGACTGACCAAGACTGCACCATCCCTATCACCCTCCTTCTCCCCTACGACTTGAGGTGCCTCCTCCTTTTCTCCTCCCAGTGGTGTGTCATAGTGAGCATCTCCCCCTGGTTCTCCATTTACTCACACTCCCCATCCTCCCTGTCGAACCACCGACCTGCTCCCCCTGCACCCCAACCGACCTCCTTCAGCACACCGAACCACTACCCGCACCCTTCCTTGGCAAAACTGCCTTCGAACAGTGCCCCTCCTACTCTAGTCCGAAATTGCCTCTCTAGCCTCCTCACCCACGTGCACAACCTCCCTTAAGACACCTCGCACTGCACAACCGCACACCACCCCTGTTTCCCAGTACGCTGCACCTCTGGAAACCCCCCTCTTTTCCCCCCGGTTCTGCTCGCATTGGTAAGTTTTCTTCTGATCTCTATAGGTTTTTTTATTTTTATATTTCTTTGGTTTTATTTTGGGTATAAATGATCTTATGTTTTAATTTTAGGGTCGAATAGAGATACAATTGGTCTAAATTCTTGAATTAGCTTATAATTGAGTTTATTTGGGGTGCGATTGAAGTGCGGTGGACTTTGCGCACAAAATTTACGAAGTTGGTCTACACCTAGGTAGGTGGTTCCATGTATGATTATTAGTTGATGAATTAATTTTCACATTTGATTAAATTAGAATATTATTTAAATTAATTTTTTGGTGCAAAGTTATTTTTTAGAAATTGATGAATAACTTTGCTTATTTAATTTTAGGGCATGTTTATATGTTATGGAGTCCAATTTTTGTGAAAACTCTTGTTAAATCATTTATTTTTATTTGTTTTAGTGATTGAGTAATTAATTTATTAAATAGTGAAAATGATTTATTGAACTTCATAAGTGATCTTTCAAATTGTTTAACTGCTGAAAATGGTGTGTGGAGAATATTTTAGCTTGTGTTGAATTTTAAAGAGAATCATTTGAGTGTAGTTTTGTTGTAAAATATTGTTAAACACTTTGGAAATGGTTTATTAAGTGTGTAATTGATTTATTAAATGGTTTATGTGGTGAAAAAATAGTTTTAAGAGAGTTTATTGTGCGTTTTATTTTTTAAGTGGTATGTTCATATGAGATGTGGTGCGGTTCTGATGAAAATCCACAACGCATCATCAAATAGTATTTTATTAAATCACATAGTTGGTTTATTAAAATGTAGAAATGTTGTGATTTGAGTTTTACAAATGTGTTGGTGTGCGTTTGATAATAAATGAGACTTTTGAGTGGGTTTTGTGTGCAAGATCTTGTGATACCCTTTGGACATTGTTTTATAAATTTTTTAAATAGTTTATTAAATTATATCAATGGTGTGAAACTTGTTTGGAGGATGTTTTAGTGAGCATATTATTTAAAATGTATTTTTTATGTGCAAATGGTGCTTTTGGAATGTGTAGTGTCTTTTTTGGTTTGAGTGTATGATTATGATATATGAGATGAACTCTGAACTGCTTGAGCACAAATGGGAAGCCTGGGTACTAGGTGGGTGGACTAGATCTAGTGTGCTAGTAATACAGAAGCGACTCTGGCCTTGTTTCACTTAGATGGTTTGACAATTACAACACTAACTAAAATTTGGATGGTTATTAGAGACCAATAGGTTATGGATGTGTTTCCCTACTTGTGGCTCATACATGAGAAAATATATTTTTGTGTTCCTATACAATTAATCACTCAGACGTGACGTTCTAGGGTCCTACTTCTTGCTAGTATCATTTGGGCCTCTCCCATGTATTGTTCTCCTCTTTTGTTTCGGTCACTATTGACACATGGTGTGACATTGGTGTTACCATGAAATCATGTGTGTGTTTTTTAATTTATGTTGTTTCCTTTAAAGTTGTTTACACTAAAACTGTTTTTTAAATTGCCCTAATTAAAACAGTTTAAGAATTTATTTATTTTTCATCTATTAAATTGAAAATGTATTCATCATTTAATAACTAAGTGTGGAACCCTTTTCTCAGTGGAATCATACTAGGCTCTTTTCTCACACCCTACATACACCTTTAGGTGTATGTAGATCTTGTTTCTTTTGTATTCCAGGTCAAGGCATCATGAATAGATTTGGTGGTTCAGGTTGTTAGTGGAATCCTTGTGTTGGTTTGGGGGCGGTTGCTTCATGATGTGACTCCTCAAGTTGCACATAGGTTTGAGTTGGAGTTTTGGTTTTCCTTTGTTGTAGTCTCTTTTGGGATTTTAGTTCAAGTTGTAAATATGAAATCTAAACTTGGTTTTAGGGTATATTTGGTTGTTTAAATTTAGTTTTAATTTATTCAGATTTATTTTTGTTTTATATTTATTTATTCGGGTAAATCGCTCCCATGTTTTATTTTTGATACCCAGGCACTTGTGCCAGCCTGTGGGGATCGAGATTTCACTTCAGGCCTTGCTGTGGACCGGGTCGGGTGTTGGTTTGATGGTGACCAGATTTGTTTCACGAAAAATTTGATCACATAGTCTTCCATGATAAGTTTTAACATTTCTCTCCAAATAACAGAAATCAATCTTAATGTATCATACCAAAAAGTAATTTCATAATCACATATTCTTCATGATAAGTTAATCATTTCCATAAATAACCTAATTCCCCATATGTCCACATTTAAAAATCATATATTCTTCCAAAATATAATTCAACCATTACTCTTAAAATAAATTCAAATAGTATTCTATTTACCTTAATCATATAATGTTCCCAAAATAGTGAATGTATTCCAAAGTAACATTTATCACTTAATTCAAAAATCTTTTTCTAGCACCAAGGATATCCATTTGATAAATCATAAGTTCCCAAAATCAAGTTATTCTTATTTCATCATTTGTTTAACTAAAAATAAAAAGTCCTACTAACCAGGGACTTCATGTATGCTAGTGTTAGGTGATAAAACCTTGTTGCACTTTGGTTTTGGGTTCTATTTCCATAGCCTTGTCTAACGCAACGAGTTGTCACCCTTCCTATGGGTTGTCCTTTTCCTAAAATTTTATAATTTTATAACATTCTCAAAAAGAGATAAAATCCTTCAAAATAACCATAAAATTTTTTTATCCTCAAAGTTTATATCATACCTTCCATTTTGAAACCCAAAATGTAATAACTCATAATTACCTCAAAATAAAATACCATATAAACCCTAATGGTTATCCACACCATTGTAATTATGTCCTCATAAGAAAATAAAATTCTTCATCAAATAAAATTATCACATAACAAACTTCACAGTTACATACACCATAAAAAATCCTTCTAATGCAATCCTATCATCAAAATAACAATAATAATTTTATATATTTAATCATCCTATAGTTTATCATACTCTTAAATACTTTATATGTGTACTTTTTAATCATTCAACATTATTCATGATCCTTTAACCATCATTTTTCATATTATTCCTCAATAATTCTTTCCTTTCATAGTTCATTTTTAGTTTCTTCATCTTCAATTGGAATGGAATTAGGTATTTATAAACATATATTTTTACAGTCCTCCTGATCCCATTCACTAACCTTCTTTGTAGGACATTTATTTTCATAATGACCATATATGCCACATTTAAAACATTCAATTGATAACTCAGAAAGAACTTCTTTCCTTTTCCTAGAGTCAACTAAACCCTTCATTTTTTCTTGGAAGTTTATTGTTTTAATACCTTCATTACCACATATATAACATCTTCTCATCCCTTTAAAATATGTTCCTAGGTGTTTCTTTCCACATCCTCAACACATCTCTCATTGATTACAATTACCTTTATGATTATTACCTAAACTTACACAAAGATTCATTTCCCTCAAATATGATGCATTAGAAAACTCACCAAGGTTCCAGTGGTCAATCAAGACTCTTGATAGTTGGTTTATAATAATAAGTAGATTTATCATTGTAGCTCCTATTTCATTGGATCGCTTATTTAGAGAACCAACACATTTTCAATCACACCCATTATTACTTTGGTACCTGCTTGATCTAGCCATTTACTAAAACCAAAAAGGTTAGTGTGAGTATATCAATAAAATCATCATATTCTATATTATGAGGAAGATAAACACTAAGATATACTTATTCATGTTATCTCAAAATCATTAAATTTATATAAAATAAAAATGACGCTTTATATTATTCTAACCATTGTGGTTATATATAACTTGTAACTTATGCATAAATATCACCCTAACCTCTAATGTTGTCTACACCATCCTTTGATGCCAAATATAAGGCCTCAGCCTTAAACATTACTTCATTTTAAGTTAAGTCAATAATTTTAATTTATTTCACATTCAAGATATTTCTAGGTTTATATATTTATGGAATTATGCAATAACTCATACATAAAAACTTAAATATTACAAAGTAGACACTTATACTCACTATCCACTTTTTTCATAAAATAAAAACTTTTAAAAATAAAAATGGTTTCATTTCACATTTAAACATCATAAATTTTCTATAATCCCATAATTGACTCTATTCTCCTTCAAATACCATGAAAATAATTTCAAAATTTGGGATGAGCATAAAAATCTCATTAAGGGATACATAAAGAAGAAAAACTATTAGTCTTTTGAAAACATGTAAACCATGAATACTTTATCATAATGTAATAATTTCCACCTTTAAGAAGTAGTAAATACACTTAACTAAATATAAACTCATTTATTACCTTTTTTAATCAAAATATTACCATAAAACCCATATAAAGAAACATATAACATATAAAGGTAACTTTACACTTAATCATACTTAAATGGAATAATGATACGGTTGACTTCCACACATATCCCTCTTACAAATGAAAAATATATATAGCTTACTTCCATACCCAATTCATTGGATGTTATAATGTTACCACCCATCCTTGGTTTATCACAAAACCTCCCATCATTGGTTTATAATGTAACCACCCATCTAATTCCGAAGTACCATTATATAATCATAATGCATAAAAGATTGAGATTTTCAACATTTCACTCAAAAAATTTCATTTGAAATCACAAGAAATCATTTAAAGATATTGAAATTATCAATCCACTTTCAAAATAATTTTTAATACCAAAACCCCCAAAATGGGAATAATGGATTTCTTTTCCTTTTAAAAATATTAAGGCTTATAGAGGAATCCAAATATCAAATAATAGTTACAACGAAAAAGAATTCATTATTTCCTCATACATTAAAAAACATTTCTTTTGTTGTTTTTTAAAGAAATTAAAACGATTCATATAAAAATATTCTTTTCTAAAACCTTATAATAAATTAAAATTCCAAGGGTTTGGTTATACACCTCATAAAATAAGGTGGTGTATAACGTCAAAATACGCCTCAATGAAAGGAGATTGAGACAGAGTCCCTTACCTTGAGTTAGATTCGTCACATATGTTCTTTATCTTACTAAATAATAAACTTAGGTTAATTTATACTTAATTTATAATATTTTAATTTTAATTATTCCTTTTATATAATTAATTACAATGTTATAATATTAGTTAATTATTTGAGTTCATGTCGGATGATTTGTCGATATTTAGTACTTGAGTCGAAAATGAACATGGTTTGAGGTCACTAGTCTATGTGTCCATAATTAATTAATATCCAGAATAATATTCATGTAATTATTATCATTTTTATAAATAAATCATGACTTTAAATCAGAACATTTATTTATGGTATAAAAAATGTCGAATGTTATAATCATGGAGAAAATAGGCCGTACGTACGCATGAGTAATGTTTCCATTTTTAATTGATATTTAAGGAAATAAGGTAATTATTATCAAAATATAACTAACATCATGAAAATAATTTAAATATATATATATATCACACATGTGATGTGGTGAATAAAAACGATTCACATCGCTTCGTGGAGGTGAAAGTTTACACATACACACGAACGACACCATCATTTTTATGTGCATGGAAAGTAAGAAAACAATTCATATATTACTCCCTTATAATGATAAATATTTCATGTACATCATATAAAAATATTAATTCCATCATTATAACCAGTCTTGGAGATGATTATGGAAAACAAATTATATCGATTCATAGAGGTGATAGTTCACGGGTACGAACAGACAATTAATTCCTTTACCATTTATTGGAAGTGAAGATTGATTTAGGTGATGATATTGAAATAAAAAAATCACAGTATATTTATGATAATTGATTTATTATTTATTCATGGGCGAATAATATTTGTAGGTAGTGTAAGAAGAAATGAAATTGAAACACTTAAATAAAAACATTACCTTTCCTTCACATGAGAACCATTCTTAACAGCTTAACACATCTAAGGAGGCTATTTTTCCTAAAATAAGGCTTCAAGAATGTGGTGGGGGATTATAGAAAGATTTTTGGGAAGATCTTGGCTAAACCAAAAGGTTTTGGAAGTGTGAGTAATAGAGAAGAATGGGTTCCTTTTTATAGGAGTGGGGAGGGGCACCCTTGGAATTATTAAATGTATTACATTATTGTAAATTAATTTCGATTTCAAATGGGTACAAATTCATAGAGTTAAAATATATGTTGAGTATAAATCTAAATATAAACATAAAATAAAAATTAGTCATCTTTTGGATATTTTTTAATTTTTATATTTTTTTTTGTTTTAACCCCTTTTAACTCTTACCGTTTTATCGAGTAATTTACAATTTGAGAGTTAAAATAATTACCAAATCATAAAAAATATATATAAAAGAGTCATTAATGAAATTTTTAGATTTATATAACCGTTGTGGACTAATATTATATTTTATGAAATTTTATATCATTTAATTAAATATTTTATATTTTAATGTATGAATTATGTCAATTTTGACATTATTCATTTAATGAATTTTTTTAAAATATCATAACTACTTTATTCCTTTGAAAAAAATATATTAAATAAACTATAACATATATTATAAAACCATAAAATTCTTTGATGGAAATAAATTTTTAAAATTATATTTATATTAGTATTATTAATTTCATTTATTTGATTCTATCTTTAATAAATCTATTACTGCATCATCTTTGTGTCATAATTAAATTTAATCATTTAATGACTAAAAATTATAAATAAATTACCATTATGTAGTTAATATTTTTATATTTCTAATTTTTACTTTTAGTCAAAGATATCACTTATATAACCCAATATTAAAATTGTATTAGTAATAAGAGACATGATTATGACATATTTTCCTTTACTTTAAATTAAATGTTATAAATGTCATAATCACGTATAAGTGGCTTCCAAATTCCACAATTTCTACCCAAGGATTGTCTCGGTCGATAATAAATCATTAAATAAGATTAGGACAAGTGTTATGGTAGTTTTATATTATATGATATTATTTTTACCTTTAATTACCATATTTACCCTAACGGTGGTAAATAAAATACTGACATTACTATTCACCAAAACATATTTTGATCTTATTGGTCAAAATTTTTCATACTTATTATAAAAATGTATGTTAGTTTTTGAAAATTCAATTCACAGAAGTGTAAAAATTTAATTTAAAATTAATCCTATATTCAGATTGAGATAACGAGTTTTTTTAAGTAAAACTTTCAAGAGTTATCATAGTTTTTCTATTCAATTTCTATATGAAATTAATTTATATGAACTAAATTGTATTAAATTGTAAAAAATAAATCTAATAAAACTTTAAAACCAATTAAAATAATAATATAACTATATAAATAAATTAGAAGAAAAATAAGTTTTGAATTAAAATAATGTGTTTTCACTATTCATTAATATATGAATTTTATTAGAAAAATACCAAAATTTAACCAAAGTAAAATTCTATGTCCCAATTCCAAAGAATAAGTTTATTTTTTCAAATAGAACTTATAAAAGTGTCAGAAACCATATTTAAAATGCGTTCTCCATCAAAAGGTGGTAAAACTACATTTTTAGAAAAACACTCATTTTATCCGTAAAATTGAATTTTTTTATATAATGTCCAGAAAAATGTAAGATTAATTTGAAATGTTAGATTGAATTAATATTTATTTAATATAATCCAAAAAGAGTGATTCAATTGTTTTATAATCACAATTATTCATACTAAAATAGTTTTTTAAAAAAACACATCCTTTATATTCAATTGGTTTTTATTTATATTTCTAATTAATTTTCTAACCAATGATTCATTATATAAAAATGTGTAAAACCTATTTTTATAATTTACTTAATATTGTTCATTCCCTCCATTCTAATGGCTATGATTTAACTACAACTTATAATAATAATATTAATAATATATTATTTTTTGGTATAACTCGGCCTTGTGTCCAACATAAGATTTAGGAGAAACCCATTATTGTATGTTGGGTACACTATTAGACATAGGATACTTATTAAAGTAAAATTATTATCTAATTCATAGATATTAATAAATATGAAAAAGTATTATTATATAATTACACGGGATGTTACATACCCAACCTCCCATATGAGCTAAATTCACTTTTGACTTGCGTAATTAAGGTATAAATGTATAAAGTTTCTCATTATAGGTATATTTACAAAAATCAAGTAATAATGATTGATAATAATAATTCACTTATATGTTTATAAATTATTATTGTAAATTTCATGAGATATACTTTGTTGGGACAATCTAAGTAATATGTCTCTAATTTTTACCTCATGAATCTAATCTTTGTATCTCATATAAAACTATTTTTAATGAGTAAATGATTATATTAAAGATAATTTTAATATATTATCATGACTCATAATACTTCATGATGATAATTAATTATAGACAACTAAAAATCGCACTTTGAGGGGATATTATCGTGTGATCGTTCATATAAAATAAATTGAAGCACACTTAGATGAATGATAATTAGAGATTCTTTTATAATAACATGATCCATTTGATAACTATTTAATTTAATATTTCATGTGTTTTACACCGAGAGATTCTACATGAGACTCAAATTGTTGTTATGGTAATGGTTTCATTAATAAATCTACTACATTCTCTTATGTATCCCCCCAAATTATCTTTACACCGCCTCTATCAATGGTATTCCAAATGAGATGGTATTTTTGGAAGATGTGTTTGGCCCTTTGGTGAGACCAGGGTTCCTTAGATTAAACAACAACCCCAACCATTTTCATAATATATCTAAATTTATCCCTCAATTCTAAGAACCAAATTACGTTCAATAATAAACTTCATGATCCAAATATCTTCCTTCACAGCGTCAGATGAAACAATGTACTTTGACTTTTTTTCTGAGTCCTCTATTGTAACATTTCATACTGGATGCTACTAAATTGGTTCCCCAAGACAATTTTCCACATGACCCCAAGCACACCTCCTCATATGTTAGAGTCTTATGACTAGTAGTGGGGGTATAAGGTGGTAATGTGAGGAGACTATATCTCCATATCAGAGTACACAATGATAACAATAAATAACTATTCAACATAAAATCAAAGTGAATGAAAATAAATAACAAACTAGTCCTTCCATATTGTATAGGAAATGAAATAAATGCCCAAAAATCCAAACAAGACACACATTATACCACCCACTGGGCCGGTCACATACACATTCCAAAATAAAATAAGTAGTCACAAAAGGCTCTACTACATCTTCACGATGAACCTCACCTAGTCACTTAAATCTATATGAGATATCTAGCCCAATCATGAAAAAATAAACCCAAGACTCAACCCAAACATATGCCTAAAATAAATATATATGATCCACTTGGGTACCCATGTGTAGTGGAGGCCCAAGAAGGGTGTGGTTACAACTCAGTAGGACAACACAAATTGAATCTAAAGAAAATACTAGTTAGAGAAACAATGTATACAGATAAACAGTTGAGAAATAAATAGTAATGAAAGGAGATATAATAAAGTAAAAATCTACCTATTTATTGAAATATCAGACATTGGGTTCTAAAGAGACACCTAGGCTAACCCAACCCACATAGACCCTAGACGATTGTCTGAATCAAAAGATGAGGGTAAAAGATAAATTAAATTAAGAAAGGGGTTCATCATAAATCATTTAAATCATTAAAGCATAAACATCAATCTCGTTCACTAAAACCTAGATATGGAATTCCATGTCATACATCTAAACCATACATCATAACCATAGTGCTCGGATCCCCAATCCATCACCTACTCATATTTTTTGATAAATAGTGCTAAGATCATCAATCTAACACCTACTCACATTTAAACAATGATTCATGTATCATCAGTCCAACACCATAAACCACATATATAGACAATTAGTCCACAATCCATTTCCACCTGGCATACCATCACACCAAGATCATAATTTCAACACTTAAACTATTAAGCATACTATCATCACATAGAGGATTTGTATGGTGCTTAAACCATATAGTATACTACTAGTGCCCTAGAGAGCCAGTCTAGAATCTAAACCATTCCATCATTTATCTACCACTAGGGTTCAACATATTGACCTTAAAAAAAATTAAAATAAAAAATCCCCCTTTTTTAAAACCACTTGGAGGTTAACACCTCATTTTAAAATAGGAACCATTTTAAAATATAGTTTCTACCATTTGGCATCCAAAACTGGGTCAAAACCCAAAGAACGTGATTAATACCATTTTAAAGTACTCATATTCATTATCATAAAATATTAACACATAAAACAAACCATTTTATCGTCTTATAATTAATACAAAATTTATTTCCAAATCATACCAATTAACCCTTTAACCATACTGTTGAGCCAACTAATGAACCTAATAAGGTTAATCCCATAAACAGAATACATTTCCCTTTAAACCCCCATTTCCATTTCTATGAAATGTCATTCCCCATGGGTGACCATAGGTTTGGTCTTATAAACACCAAAAAATCCAATAGGATTCATGTAAGGTATAAGTTATCAATTTAAGGAAAAAACCATTAACTAAACCTAAGGAAGAAATCACACCACATAAGTGATTTAAAGAAAATACAACATACACATGTAAATAAATTAAAAAGGCTAAGGGTAATGCTATTATACCACCTAATTCATTTAATAAATCTTTCCATAATATTTCCAATGTTTACTGGCCTTGTCAAGGCTCATCCTAGTCTCACCCAAACTCCTCAGCATCCAAACGAGCTCCTCTCAACCATCCAATATCCAAACTCATGTTAAGAAAAAACAATTAATTAATTATAAAAATTATAATTAATTAATGAATTAATCCCCAAATCAATCAATCATGATAATTCACTTATAAAAAATTTTATTAAACCAAGAGTAATTATAGTTTAAATTCCATAGTCTAGAGATAGAACCACCTACCCTAGACTCGGGTCACACACTACTTACAATGATATCCACACATAATAAAAGGAAAGTAATAAAGATTAAAAAAATGAGGCATTATCATCAATTTAAACATCCTATAATATAATTCCATAAATTCAAGGGTTGGAAGAGAGGTTAGATGAACTCATACCTCAAGGAAATCACAATCTACACCACAACCAACAAGGGGGTTAACCTAAGAATGAAAAATCATGAAGTAAAACTACAAAGGATCGATTGAGATTTCATCTCGGTCATAAGTTTCAAAGAACAAAGAGAAACCATTTCCCAAATAAAGATAAATGAATCCCAATGGAAGAGATAATGAAACACTTAGAAAATGATAAGTAATCAACCTTTCTAGATATCATGGGGCTAAATGAAGCAATCCAGAAGGAAGGAAATTACCCAAAAATTTCCTGGCATAGCCATAGGGTTTAAGGGAGGAGGATTAAAAATGAATAAATTAGGATTTAGGATTGAAATACAAAAACCATTCTGGTTAGGAATGATTCATGTCATGAATCCCATATTCATGGTGTAAATCCCCCAGGTTTCATATATACTGAAAAAGGTTCCACCTTAATTATGAAAAACCCAATAGACTAATTTATGATATTAATATTATTCATGTACTAGATTATTTTATCATAATCAACTAATATCATGGATTTTTCTATGCGATATATTCATTTCATTAATCATAAATTCATGGCATGGATTTTTATACATTCAACACCCATCATATGACCTATAAAAACTTCCAAACTACATAACATGATATAAAAACTCTAATAAACACACTCTTAAACATAAAATAGTGGTTAAATTTATCCAAGATGTTACAATATTTCCACCATAGGAATTTCCCCTGGGAAATCACGTGGAAGAAAAATGCTCTAGGAATAGGCGAGGACACTCCCCCTTCACCAAAGATTCATGATCTAAAGACCCACGAGAATCCGATCCATGCTACAATAACACTTTGACCAATAGAATATAATTTCCATGAAATAAAATCATCTGAGAATCAACACTCTCCATTAGTTTCTCAATCAAATAATCATATGGATCCAAATTGATCTCCTACCAACTCAAAACATGTGAAGGATCAAGATGGTATTTTCAGAGATGAGATATGTGGAAAACATCATGCATATCTACCAATTGAATAGTACATTCTAAATGATAATCAAACTTACCATGATTCTTAATGACCTCTAATAGTCCAATTTATCTCAAATCCATATTTCCTTATTTCTTAAGTTGATGGTGACCTAACTAAGGAGAAACATTCAAGAAATACCGATCACCAACAGAAAACTCTAAATGATGATGTTAATGATCCAAATATTATTTCATCCAACTATGAGCTATAACCATGTTCCAAATTATATCTTGAATCCTCACTGACATATCCCCAATGAGACTTAATACCCTAAGAGAACCATTTCCTACATCTTCCCAACAAAAGGTGACCTGCACAGGTAATCATACAAAACCCCGAAGGGAACCATTTTGATATATGAATGGTAACTATTATTATGAATTAAATCCACAAGTCCCAGATGGATGTCCCATTATACATAAAAATATAAGACCTATGTATGGAGTATATCCTCTAGGATTTGAATAACATGATCCCTCTGACCGTACATTAGTGGATGGTAAGTTATACTAAACCTGACCTGAGTCCCATCACCTCCGGGAGACCCTTCCAAAATATTAAAGTAAACTAGGGATCCATTTACATTAAAATGGAAGGGGGAAACCCATTCAACCTAAAAATATAATGATCATATAAATTGACAATATCTTCAACCTTGGTTGTGTCCCTGATCGGAATAAAATGAGAGGGTTTTTTCAACTGATCAATCACCACTCATATAGTGTTATTATCATAGGGAGTTTGTGGAAATATAAAAATGAAGTCCATAGAAACCTCGTCTCATTTATAAACTAGAACTAGAAGAGGCTGGAGTAGACCAAAATCCATCAAGTTATTTTCCATTATCTAATGGAAAGTGTAACAGTGAGACACATAATCAGCAATGTTTCATTTCATACCTAAAAACCAAAAACACAGATTCATGTCATAATAAATATTCATAGTGATAGGGTGAATTACTTATGAATGACTATGAAAAAATGGAACCCTATGATCCTCGCATACGATGGGATAGAAAACTGATCACTGAAGCAAAGAATACCAACAAAAGGGAGAGTCCAAATTGAAATAGTCTCCCTACCATAAAATGTTTCCCTAATTACAATAAAATCATCATCCTACATCTAAACCTAAAAAATAGATTCAAGGAGAGATAATGATAACTAACCATAAGTCACAACCATAACTAAAGAATCCTCCTTCATGTCCATATGAAACTGAGAAAAGAGTCCAATAAGGTTCCACTCCTCCTTTGATTCCAAAGCAGACTATGGTGGAACTTTTCTATTGAGAGAATCCACAATGAAATCCCCCTTCTTGGGGTGTAGGTGATGTTGAAATTGAACATCTAAAAATATTTCTACCAAATTCTCTATATTATATTCATGTAATTTGAGAAAATTTATAGCTCAAATTTTAATGGTAAAAAAATACCACGAAACTCTCCCCAAAAGATAGTTCCACCAAAATATAAGCACGTGACTAACTATGGAAATCACTAAGTCATGAGTGGGGTAATTATTACGTTTATTCCAAAGCTGATGAGAACCATAGTCCCCAACATGATGATAAAATATAATCACAAAAACCCATACCATCACTTGAATCATCATAGTATACCACATACCCTTTACCATGCTCAGTTAAGATCAAAATATGAGTTGATGTTAGAAACCATTTAAACTCATCAAAATAAATAATAAAATTTTCATCCCATGTGAACTTCACTAATTGATTGATAATCCTACTCAAATGTGATGACAACTTTGAGAAATACTTAACAAACCTCCAATAGTATACAATGATACCTAGGAAGCTTCATATCTCAAAGCCGTTCTAGGGTTCCTCCAATGAAAAAAGCCCTCAACTTCTCAGGATCGTCTTAAATTCCTTTCTTAGAAATCAAATACCTATATAATTTCACTTCTTGGATCCAAAAATTTCATTTTGAAATATTTACATAAAGAAGGTGATTTCTCAATATTTCCAAAACCAGATTCATGTGGTGTTCATTCTCATGCTTGGATGTCGAGTAAACTAATATATCATACACAATACCACAAAAAGGTGTCAAGAAACCAATGGAATACCCTGTTTATCAAATCAATAAATTCTAAGAGATTTTTAGTTAGACCAAATGGAATAATAAATTATTAAAAATGGCCTTACCTTCTCTAAAAAGCAGTCTTCAAAATATCAGATACTTAGAATTTGAGCTGATGATAACATGAGTAGAGATCGATTTTTGAAAATCACTTCACCCTTATGACTGATCAAAAAATTCATCAAAATTTGGTAAAATGTACTTCTTATTAACAGTTACCTGGTTCAACTTCCAATAGTCCATTACAAAACAAATTGAATCATCATCCTTCTTGGAAAAGTACATGAGGGATTACCATGGAAGAATACTAGGGTGAATGAAACCTTTCTTTACTATATCTTCTAATTGGATCTTGAGATCCTTTATCTTATTAGGTTCCATACGATAAGAGGGTATTGAGATTGGATGATTAACTCACACCAGGTCAATCGTGAACTTCACCTCCCTCTCTAGATGAAGACTAGAGAATTCATTTGGGAAAACATTTTGGACATCCAAAATAACCATAATAAGATCTCCAAAGCAGGGAATAACATTAGAATCAACAACAATAGGAGACGACAGACTCCAGATCTCTGGGCGATAAGGTTCTGAATGACCGGATCTCATATCCCACTCTACCAAAAACACCCAAGATGTCCCATCAATATCATAGAACAAAATATGCTGAAAAAAAATAAATATCACATTAATGAGAAACTATCCAATCCATCCAATTAATGGAATCAAAAAAATCTTGATCTAGAATAAGGAAATCCCAGACTGACTCCATGATAGCTATCCATGGAGAGAAATATGGACATAAAAATCCCTACTCTTTTATCTTTCTAAGAGGTGTATCCAACTTAATAATATATGAAGTGAGCTCCATTAAAAGTTTGATCACATAAAAAAATGGGTATAAATAAATTATTGGGAGAAACCAATATCAAATAGACTAGTTTCTATAGAATATGCAACAAAAATGACACCTCTCTCTATTATTGGGAGCTTGTTTACCTTAACCAGAAACTCATCCACTGTGTAAATGTGCTTCACTCATAAGTCGTGTGGCTAAAGACCTATGTAAATTGAAGCTTCTGACTACACCATAGTATCCTTTCAATTCAAAGATCATTGACCATAAAGGGGTGTATATGTAGACTGGAATAACCTCTACAAATGAACTCAACATGCATAATAATTTTAAATATTTGTGGCTAAGGGACAATTCCATAGAGTGTTACTTGTATGACCATACTGATAGAAAGATAGGGGAACAATAATGGATTCTACTGATGGTTTAGAGGAGGGACAATACAAAGAATCACCATTAGCACCACCACCCTTTTGAATCTTAGGACACATCCTCTTCCTTCCCTGGTCACCTCTGAAACTAGCACTGCCTGGAAGAGAAGATCTAAAGAATAGCATATTTTTCACCATATCCATATTTGGATTCATCACCTTGTATATCATATCAGTATATGTAGTGAGATTCAACTTGTACACCTATGATTGGATACTTGATTTAAACACCTATAGGTGCATTTAATATTTTAGCTAATCATTCATCATTACATCCAAATAAACGTGGACAAGCTCAACAAAATGGTTGGTGTAATATGACACTAAATGAACTCCCGATTTCAAGGAGATAACTCTAGAGACTTCACCATTATTAGAGACTATAGGTAGAATTACTGAAATAAAAGGGTATTGAAACCCTTCCAATCTATGATCATGTACTGATCTTCTTATATAAAGGAATATTCCAATACTTTCTAGGATCCTTGAGTCTGAAAAATGTGCGGTTCAACTTAATAGCCTTAGTTGTCACTAGGAAATAAAAGAACTGATCAATATTTTCCAACCATTCCTCTACCTCTTGAGGTTCATTCGTACCTTTAAAGGATGGGGGTTTCTCATATACGAATTCTTCAGCCCAATACATATCAACTATATCTATAGGATGCACCTCAAAAACTGGGTTCTAAACCCATGGTACATTTTGTTCCAGGTAAAAAACTACCCAAATGATAACATCTATATGATTATGGTCTAAAGGATGATTCCATTAATGAACATCAATCATTGCACAATCCTATAGTAACTTTGGAAGATGTCTTAGAAACATATTATTATACACTAAAAATAGAATAAAATGATCATAAAATAGTATAATATAAACTTAAATGAGAAAATCATAAGAAAAACTAAGATTAATGTACAAACCCAACATAAGATACCCACAAACTATCATCCCATAGAAACTTGTGGTTTGTTATCACCAGATCAAGCCAGAAGATCATAACAACCTACCTCTAAACTACCAAAAAACCTATATATCATTTACCAGACATACCAAGACAAGGAATATTAAGAAAAAACCAAGACTCTAATACTAAATTTTAATTAATTGACCTGACATACCCTCCATTGGTTCTAAACTAATCCTCTACATATTTGAAGGGCATTCCTGATCCCCAAAGTCTGATTAGTAGCACCCAGGAATTGAAAAAAAAGAGGGAATGATTTTACCAACTTGAAACATGATACACGAAATATATATATACACAAAATAAAGATATATAGAAAAAGAAATATGTAAAGATATATTCCATAAATAGAGGAAAAAAACGGTAGTAATACAATTTTTATGTAGAAAAAAGCAATAGAAAATTTATGTTACAGGTCCAACAACCAAAAGGAAAACTAAAATAGGAAAACACATCTCTATTTGATATGAGGGAAATGTCCCATTATCTCACTAGTAGTTTCCCATACCCAGTCTACAGAACCCTCACTGACTCACCATGGAACATTTCCTTTTCCTACATTAAAAGATAATACATGGTCTACACATTAATAATGGAATGTGCAGGGTGTGATCTAAACTGTCTCAGTAGGATCCCACCCAAGTGTTCTATGTCAAGTTTTTGAAACATAATCCCAATAAGCTCAATTTAAGAAAAAATGGAATGATAAGCAGTTAAATAGTTTTCATTCAAAAGAAAGGTAAAACATTTCTCATTTTTCAATAGTTCAGAAAAAAGTCAGATAAAATAGTTTCAAAGCATAAATCAAGAAAACAATTGAAATTTTATCAAATCATGTAAAATATAACCAAAATAGTATAGGAAAAAGAATAATGGTAAGTACACATAGGATAAAAAAGTTTGGGATAACTATGGCACTCATACCATGATAATCAATAAAGTCTAGTGTGAAATAAATTCATTAAGACATAGTTCCTATGGAATAGAGGAACAAACCATGAGTGAACCCCCTATGATGTCAATATCAAGTCCCTAGGACACTTGGCCTAGGAAACAATGGAAAATGTCATGAGTGAAACCAAAACGGAAACAACAAACATGGATGAATATTAAACCCTCCACCTAGGTACTGATGTCTCCCATGTTTCGCATACATCAGTTAGTTCATAGGGTTAATTTTTTTTAATACAATTCTAATAACCCTTTCTTCATACAAAATATTCTTTGAAAATCAATTTCTTATCCCTATTTATAATTCATTTAAACTTCATTTTCTATTTACCAAAATAAGTGGAAACCATAATTTATAAAAAATCCATTTTCACACACAAACCAATAAATTATTCCAATTAATTGTTTTAAAAAAATTATAAAACCAAGAGAAATAATGATTTAAATTCCATAGGATATAGAAATAACAACCTACCTCAGATTTGAGTCACACAATACCTATAATGGGATCTAAACACACCAAAAGGAAATGAATTAAAATTAATAAATAGAGGCCCTATCATCAATTTCCACATATTAAAATCAAATTCCATAAATGAATGGGTTGGTAGAGAGTTTAAATCAACACAAATCCCAAGGAACTCGCATGTTGTACCACAACCAACAAGAGGGGTTGGCCTATGGAAGACAAAGTAAGAATGAAAACTATAAATGATCCATTAAGATCACATCCCATTCATCATTTTCTAATAATTAAGCACATTATAATATATAAAATAAGATAAATTAAGTCTAATAGAAAAGAGAACATAACACTTACCAAATGAGAAGCATCCAACCACAACAGAGATCAAATCACCAAATCAAGTGATCAAAAATGGATAGAATCACCCAAAATCACATGGTGTAACCCTAGGTTTCACAAGGGAGGATTTATAAATTTTTTTAATTATGATTTAGTATTCTAGTAAATAAAACCTTATTGGCTAGGAATAATTCATTTTGAGAATCCCAGATTAACGGTATAAATCCCTAGGGATTCATGTACTCTGAAAAAGGCATTGACATAGTTAAAAAAACTAATTCGACTAATTCAAGGCACGAATCTCAATCACATCCTAAATTATTATCACATAATGAAACCATTTTATGGATTTGAACACAAATAAGATTCACATTGTGAATCAAATATTCATATTGTAATTTTTTTATGAATTTAACTCCCAACAAAATCCCTAAAGAAACTTCTATAATACCTCCCATTCCATTTGAAATCAAAGAAAAACACTATTAACCTTAAAATATGGCATACCTTTACTAAGGATATTACATCATCTGCCTCAATCCTTAGGTAAAAATGCACCCATCATGCATTGAAAATAATGAAAGACCATGTACTAATGCATTAAAAAATAGGGTATACTCTATACCCAACTCTGGTAAGGTCAAAATTCAATTGATTTGAACATGACCTTTGACACCTAGAAGGATTTATAATAGAGATTCCACATTAAATTTCCCCCTTCTTGAACATGGACATCATCAACACAACCAATCAGGATAAGTACTGAATAAATCTTCTGTAGTAGGCTTCTAACCCTAGAAATATATGGATCTTGAAAAAATTCTTGGTCTATTTTGAATAAACCATGACCTAAACCTTCCAAGGATCTATTAATATTTCTCGATCGAATACCACGATCCATAAGAAGTGTACCTTACTAATCTAGAAATGATACTTTGTGAAATTAGCATATAGTTGAATCTCCCTTAGTGTACACATAACGATATATAAATTTCAACCATGGTCCTCCCCTGATTGGAGTACACCAGAATAACATCAAAAAATACCATAAAAAACAAATCCAGATGTACATGGAAGACTAAATTCATCAATCCTATAAACTCTGATGGAATTATAATTATATGACCTTAAAACCCAAATAAAATCCAACTATATATTAAAAAACCCTAGGTTCACCGCCCTATCTTCAGAGTCTAGTGTAAACATCATAGGTTTGGAAAAACATGTGTGGGATATGTTTTTAACACTATATATAAATTTAAAAATTAGATAAGGCATGTTTCAAATGGTGGAATGACATAAGTTAGTCTCAGTTAGTCAAGAAAATACCTATCTATAAATAGGAATAGGTATTAGTGTACAATGATTGAAAGTCGACATTGAACATGCATCACACATCAAAGTGAGTTTAAAAGTAATCCATTATGTAAAAAGTATAAGTGACTAAGATAAATACAAATAATAAATGAGTGTGAAGTCCAAACGATGCCTGAGAACTCAAGGTGGTGATCCATGGTGTAAATATTGTAACACCCCAGGACTTTATACTATTTTCATATCTAAATAAATTTAATTTTGTTGCTTACATTATTTTTACTCAACACCATGTTAATATTACAATACACACAATGATGAGTTACCTTGCATTATACGCAAGACCCAGTTTTACTAAACAACAATATATTATTAAAATATTATTATTTAATGTAATATATTACCTAGCTATTAAATTATAGATTATTAATATTATTAAACATATTATTAATTTTATATATTATATATAATTTTAACATTCTTCTTATTTATTTTATAGACATGATATAAGAAAAAAAATCAATTTTTAATATAGAAGAAGCATTTTTTAAAAATCGCAGTTTTGCTGCCTTTTAAGGGAGAACCTATTTTAAATACTGTATTTGACACTTTTATATATTCAATTTGACAAAATAAACTTCATCTTTGAAATTATAATATCAAAATTTACATTGGTTCAATTTTTAGTATTTTTTTGATAAGTTTTATGTTTTAATGAATAGTAATAATTTACTAAATTTTAATTGAAATTTATATTTTCATCAAAATAATTTATGTGGATAAATTATTTTATTGAATTTTTTTAATGTAAAGATGAATATATTTTTACTATTTAATATAATGTTGGTCATTATCAATAATTTTACATTGAATTGAGATGTAAAAACATGTCAATCTTTTGAAATGTTTTAACATTTTAAAACCCGTTTTTCATTCCGACAACAAGATTTATTTTAAATTAATTATTTCAAATTCATTGTTTTTGAATTTTGAATAATTTATTCCATATTTTGAATCAGTGATTCCAAATTATTTGAATAGGGTCCTTTTATTTTTGGGCATTATGAATTGTAACTATTAATAATTTTTATTAGCATGGTGAAAGGTAAATTAGGTAATTAAAGGTAAGAATAATATTATAAAATTACCTTAAAACCTTTAAAAATACTATTATATGACTAAATTATACCCTTTTCATCTATGGTTTGAAATTTAATCACTTTGTGGCCACTTTCTGATGAATATGACATGAATATAATAAAAATCAATGAGTGTGAAAAATGTCACCCTCATTATATATATATATATATATTAATTTTAATATACGAATAACCAGAAGAAAAAATTAATTATAAATAGTCTCTGGAAATATAAAATAATTTCCCACATCATATAAATTTATCTATATTTTTTATATCTTAAATAATTACCATTAATGATGACACAATTGTGATGCAAAAATTATTTTATTAATAAAATATCAAATAAATGATTTTAATATATTAAAATAAATTTAATTAGACACAATTGATGTTCTCCACGAACTTTATAGTTGAATATGACATGTTAGGGGTATGTTAAATGAATTTTTTCCAAGTTATCTCGTTTTATTTATTTTATTAGAGTCAAAGTTATCAATAGTGTCAAAGTTGACACTTATGATATTTTATGAAAATAACATTTCATTAAATTATATAAAAATAATTAGAATATAAAATAAGGGAAAGGGTAATAGGTATGGTCTAAAATATCATAAATTTTCCATTTATGGTCCAATTTACACTTGATAAGTAAAAATTATATCCTCTTAGTAAAGAAAAATTGCTTACCAAAGTTAAAATAAAAATGGGTTAAATAAAGATAAATCAAAATGATAAGTCTTAAAATAAAATAAAACATGTTTAAATTTTATTATTTGATATAATTTAGACCCATAATAATCTTATATTATAAATATATTACTTTTTATCTATTTGAAACCGAAAATTAATTTATAATAAATTAATATTTTAAGATCTTCCAAAAGTGCCCCCGACCTCTCTTATAAAAGGGAACTTCTCCTTATCTTTAATTAACACCTCAAAATATCTATGTCTTTTCCTAAAACTACCCAATTATTCTCCCAAATTCTTTCACTTCATCATATAGGCCACAATTTGGGCATAAATCCAACCTATTTAGTCCTTTTGTGCAAAACAAAAGGAGACACCTGAAAAAGAGGTAATTGTTTTATCACCTCTTTCAAAGTTCTTTTCTTATTCTACATGATCTTTATATGTTGTTTCCAAATAAAAATAATAACTCCATTATCATACATATACTATGAAGTTATTAAAATCATGAAAAAACCATATTTTTCATTTTATTGATCATATGAAAAACAATATCACCATGCGTGCGTACAGATGACTTACCGTCTCCATGCCGTGGTGTAATATGTTATTCAACACTACTTTATTTGGATAGATATAATGATAAAAATAATCGATGTAAATAATAAATATAACATGATAATTATTATTTATAATTAATATACCATCCAATTCCACGCCATTTAACAATCAAGGTAATGATACTGTCACTCGTGCGTACGTACGACCTACAGTCTCTACAATGCAGTGAGATTAATTCTACACCTTAACTGTTAAATAATGATTATAAATCTTATAATACAAGTAAAAATAATAATTATGTACTTAATTTTGTTCTATATAAGAATAAAATATATCCTATACATAAAAAACATGACTTACATGACAAAACAAGTATGGTAAAACGAAGCATTTAACCACCGAAACAATGGTAATACTAAAATATTATTATCAAAATGATAAAAGAGGATCATATATGATATAATAAATAGGGATAAGGTCCCAATATAATTTAATATCATTTTTAACCGTTATACAGAAGGCTAACTCACCCTATACTAAAGGAAAGTATAAGGTAAGGGTTAATTTCATGATCACATTATTATCTGAGATTGTTTATGCGTAAATATTTACTGGGAAATATTTATCATTCCTGACAATGTTAATTAAAAGTGTTCTAAAGAATAATATTTTTTAGGTTTTATGTAAGGGAATATTTAAATAAAACAATTTTTTAAATGTTTGAATGATTTATTCTTCTAAACCTTTCTCATTAATGTACATGTTTTCAAAATCGTTTTAAGGATTTATTTATATGGGAATGAATGTTTTAAAATGTTAATTCCTTTAAAAATTTTAGAAGTGGTATGTGACACTTTTATTAAAAATATGTTTTTAAATTTATTCTTTTATAAGAATATATATTTTCGATAAATGATTTTCAAGAAAAAATGGTATTTGTCCCAAGATATTTTTAATGATTTTAATAGAGTATTTTCATCTATGTCAACATCTTTTATTGAATATTATTATTAATTGAGGATGATCTATTATGATATCATTTACCATATTTTATTGAATGGTTTATGATTAGTTTAATTGTGGATGTGCTATTTAGATACCATTATTTTTTTATTGTTAAAGCATTCACATTTCATATGCTAGTTTTAATACAAATGTTTATGTTATGTTTCACCATTTTTATATGAGGAATGTATAGGACTTAGTAAGTGATGGACGAGGCTCCCTATAGGCCTTAGATGCATCAGTAGGTCTCATTAGACAAACTAGATATGGAATTGGCCTGGGCCTTACCCATTTATTTTCAGATATGGATTTGGTTGTGGACTTAACCATTTATTTTTTGACGTTTTGGTCGAAGCCTCAATGATATGTTTCAGAAGTCCAAACTTATGAATTCCCCCATTATGAGATTAGTTATTGATATTACAAGTGATTATTTGACTATTATAATATACATGTGAATGTTTAAATAGAATTATTTGACTTATTCTTGCCATATTATGTTCACGTTTATGGTTAAAATTCTTGTTTTTAAGTTGTATACTTACCTTAATGTTTGAGGTTATTTATCATAACTTATTATATATTGTTTAACCTTAATGAGCATTTGAGATCACCCCTTTCATATAATTGTTTTTCCCAAGATGCCAAGAAGTGTTTTATATTTGATATGCAGGGTTACGATAGAAGAATAATGGTGTTCTAAAATAATAAACTATGATGCATATTATGTTTTGATTTATAATTAATGGTCTATATATGAAATATGTTTTCCAAGACTACTATACTAATCAGTCCTTTGGGACTTGATTTCTTGTGATCATGCCAATGTATTAAAATAATGCACTAGCACCAGGCTTCTGGGGTCAGACTGTTACAAATACTATCCAAAAAAGAATTAGGGATAACCATAGATATCCAACCTATCAATGTATAAAAATCCTTAAAAATTGAAATCCCATGATCCATGCTCCATGTCTAAGTCCAACTCCCAATGTTTAATGACTTTCCCTTACACGAGTCACATATAAGTGTATCTACATGTGTCCCATAAGGGGCATGTTCAAGGCATGCATATTAAAAACCAATTAGTAATCACCACCCCACACCTGACATCCTATTATAATCTAGGGTGATTCTAATAGTGATGAAAATATAGTGGAATAGTAATACATCATGAAATAAATCATAATAAGGAGATATGAATATTTGTACACACTAAAAAGAAACTCCCTACAAAGGAAGGGTCTAAACATGTATATGTGTATCAATATGAACATAGGATATGAGATAATAAATTGATTTATCCCTTATGAGATGCAATTCATTTATTTGTGATGACCTACACATGTATTTATATGAACCCTCACATATGGGTAGATTTCAACAAAGAAGCCAGGGTCCTAGAGACCCATCCAAACAGAAAAATAATTAGTCTGAGCTAGTTAGGGTGATCTTGTAGCCCTTCCAAGGGAATAAGTGATTGGATATAATGATTTAGGGCATTGTGAGCCTACCCCAAAACATCCACCCATATAGAAATTCCTAGCCTAATTCCTTTCCCATGTATGTAATCTTTATTCTGTTATGAGGGTACCTTATCAAGCTCATATAAAACAATATATAAAAAAACTTTACAAATTAAACATTACATAGAATGTAGTTGGTTTTAATACCTAATAAACTAATAAATCATGGGCCAGAATATCATTAAGTATTCATTTTAATCCATTATAAAAAAAATGATTAGGGACATATGATTACTCATAACATGATTCATGTATTTCAATTTAAGAGTTAAACATTCCAAGAAAAATATATAATGGAAACATACCCCCAATGAATAACATGGAATAATGATGAAAATGGTATAATCAAGAATGTAATAATAATATATTTTATCCCTAAAAAATTTTAAAAATCCCTTTATTAGTTTAAACTATTTATTTTTGATTGATTTCTCTCATATCTAAACCATTCCAAGGAAAAATCCCTATGAATAGGAAATGAAGAAGGGAAATGCCTAAAAATATAATTGTAGAGTAACCATTTGGGATATATGGAATAAGATCGATACAACACTTTAATCTCTATATTAACCTAGGATCAATGGGGAAATTTGGTCTTGGGCAATTCTAAACATGAAGTATGAAATCAAGGAAAGAACCAAGTGGATACCTTTGTATCATCCAAGACCATCTACCAACCCAACCAAAAACTAAAGAATAATGAAAAGAAAGTTGAAGTTACAAAATACCTAACCTGATTAAAATGATATTCGAACCCCTACTATAAGGAAACCTAAAGGAAGGGGAGATAAAGTAATCCTTGACTCATACCTTATTCAACTAGGATTCTTTAACCAATCAGAGCTCTTAAATAAAAGAGTCAAAGGGGATATATCTTGATATGAATGGATATGAGAGGGGATGTAGTGGGATATATAGAATATTGAATCTCATAAATTTAATATTACATATAATTTAATATAATAATCCATAAAATAAAACCCATAAATAAATTGATCTACTATCTTTGGGAGATAAGATACATAATAAATCAATATAGATATAAAAAACATCAGATTTATTTCAATATTCATAAGGATATAATAAATTAATTTGTTCTTTTATAAATATAAGGGAAACCCTAGGGAAATACATAAATAAAAGGGTGAGGTATAAACCCCAGTAAGGGAATAATTAATTTAAAGCATGCTAGAAAAGTAATAATTACATCTCAAAAGACATAACATGATATCACAAATAGAAGGATCAAATTAATGAAAACAAGGTATAATGGAAATAATACCATAATATCATGAAATAAAAGATACATGGATACAATATAAATCATGACATCAAAACACAAGTCAAGGATCACTTCCATGATCACATAACACAGTGTGATAAGCTAATTTTACATGCACCATAAATGTTATCTCATGTGATAAAAACATTTCCTAATGAATCATTGGGTATTATAATTATTAACCCACTCATAAAATCATAATATATATATATATATCAATATGTGTGACAAATAAGTTAAATAAATCATACATAAATCATACATAAATCATATTCATAAGAAAAACCCATGAGAAGGAAATGGGTTGCATAATATTTTCTCAATGAATAACCAAATGAAATATTATAAATATTACTAAGATAATAATTAATTAAATAATTTTTTATTTTAATAACTTAATAAGTAATTATAGGTCTTAAATATTTAGTTCATGTGAATAAAGGTCATTACAAATGAGTAAAGAAGTGGGTATAGAAACGAACTTCTTAAAAGATACTTTAAGAAAAGAGTAAAAAATCATTAAAGAAGGTACATTAATAGTCTACTATTTAATAAAAAATGATACAATTTTTTTCCCATAAAATTAACATTAATAACATAAATAATAGTACCTATAATATTTTAAAAGAGTTAATGATGATGATAAATTAAGAAAGAGAACCCCCCCCTTTAAAAAGGTTGTTTTAATAAAAATATCAGAAAAAAACATGATGAACACATATAACAAAATAAAATAAAGGGAAAATAAACTGGGTATATATTTTAGATACATATATACAATAAAATAATAAATACATTATAATAGTAGATAGATAAAGGCAGGTATAGAGATATAAAGTATAAAGGAAAATAAAATAGAGTTGTTCAGAAGTTCCCTTACCTCAAGTCTTGACTCTCTTGGTTTGTGTATCTAACCTCCTGAATAACCAAATTCTGTTTATTAAGTACATTATTATTAACCTTTTTCATGTGTATTTTATTTTTATTGTCCATTATTTATCATAATTCATTTATTTATTGCATATTTTTTGCACTCATTGACCACTTGGGTCACTTCAGTCAATGTCTCCAAAATTCTTCAGTCTGTTGGTCATGGTAAAAGGACTTAATAATTCCATAAACATTTTATTTATTAATTTAAATAATTTATTATATCATCCATGTAATTTAGTGATTAACAAATAAATACATCATCCATGGAGTGGGTGAACCCACCATAATATGGGAAATATTTCCTCGGTTTAGAATATATGAGAGGAAGGTTGATAATGAGAATTCTGTTAACATAATAACATTTTTATTAAAATAATTATAATAATGTAATTATTTTTTTAATAATTCATTTGTATAAGGTATAATAATAAAATATAAATGAAAATAATTATTTAAAATTTATCACCTTATTTCTTGGGACGAATCCTTTACTAAGTGAATAATGCCTTCAAAGGGTGTTTTTATGATACAAAAAACAATATAAAGAGTATAATAGTTTCAAGGATGGATTTTAGTAAATCTTTGTTGATATAGTATTCTTATGATGTTAGGATAAGTGGTGTGGTGAGGGGGTCCTTTTATAAGAAAGAGCGATTTTTTTTATAAATATTAATTTTTTAATATAAAAAGAATGTCATATTAAAGAAAAGTGGATAAAAAATTGATAATTAGAAGACATAAGATAATAAATGTTTGATTAATGCCTCATAAAATCATTTAAATAAAAGGTTCTGTGATATTTTCTTAATCTTATCACTTAATTTAACTCATTTACCTTATATAACTTTTATTTTTGTGACTGACTTTTACCTTAGGTTACTTATTTTTATGACCAAAAATTAAATTGACCTTATTACCTATTTTGTAAATGGTGATTCCAAATATAGAATCCATTTTAATTGATTAAATTTATAAAATTGATAAAAAATAATTTTAATATAATATTACATTAGGTGAAAAAAATAAAAACATATTTTTAAGAATAAAATGATTTATTCTTATTAATTCCCATTTAAAAATTACTAAATGAGTGAATTTTTTTATATATTATAAATTTTTTAATGACATTCCTTATTAAATAGTGGTAAATTTATTTTTAAGATAAAGATACATAATATATATAATTTTTTTTTTAAAAAAATTGGTCTTTTAAATGATTGTATTTCTAATTTTTAAAATTGATTACTTATTTTTTTTTGGAATGAATCAATACATTTTAATTAATAAAAAAACATAAATTTATTTTACGTTTAAAAATTTTAAACTCTAAATAAAGCAATGATAACTTATGTTAAATTAATAATTACTTTTTTATATCATCCTAAATTTTTCTTAAGAACTTCTTAAGACATCTATATAAGATCCAAGGGTAAGATAAGAAATAGTGGTAGTTGTGGGTAGTGATTAATATAGAATGGATCTTTTATCCATTTCAACGAACTTTAACTTCTACCACATATAGTTCCACTCAATCTGTACTTATTTATGTTTATCTTGGAATTAGGCTAGGGTAAACCCTAGAACCACTATCACTTTTCCTTACTTAGATAAATGAGCATCATAAGGAAGACTCCCACTACTTGATGTGATTTACTCTAATTTATATATAGATTTAATAATGTTGTTACTTATTTTTATACCTGCTAATTAATAAACTATATTATAATAGTCACATTTAAATAACATTATCTCATTAATATATTATAGTTTATTTTAGTTCAATGTTCCATTTGAAACATGTTATTGATCATACCAAATTTATTTAAAGAGAAATATCTACTAAAACATAGGGTCGTTATATTATAAATCATTTAAAATTATTTTCCCCTCAAAATTCAATTACATAAATAAAAAAATTAAGGTTACATTCATCTCATTACATCTTTAAGTTCCCAAATAACTTCTTTAAACTTATGATTTTAGCATAGAAATCTGAGCAGGTGGGTAGTATTGTTTCGTAAAACAATATCTATTAAATCCAATATATTAATTGATTTATCCAATTAATATTGATCTAGATCCAAATATACCACCTCTAGGTTTAGTACATATGAGTGATCAAGTATGTACTTCCTCAAGAGGGATATATGGAATACATCAAGAATTTGAGATAGGTTTAGTGGGAGTGCCGACCCAATAGACCACTGCTATGATATGATTAAGAATATAAAAAGGTCCAATATATCTTGGGATTATCTTTCTCTTATTCCAAAAACAAATGGATCTCTTCCATAGGGATTTATAAAGGACACATTTTCTCCAACTTTAAACTCTAGGTCTCATAAATGATTCTAAAAATAGATTTTCTATCGATTATGTGCTTCCTTGATGTGTTGTTGAATGATCTTGACTAACTCTTTCATTTATTTAACCAGTTTAGTTTCCAATAACTTATTTTCTCTTACATTATCTCAATAGGTTATAGTTATACATTTCTTTCAATAAAGGGCTCTATAAGGATCCATATGGATCCATATGGATGAATGAGTGGAAGATATTATTGTATGAGAACATGACCAAAGGAATATGCTGATCCCATTCTCCTTTGAAGTCTATTAACAATATCTAATCATGTCATCATGTTTTTGGATAGTATGTTCAGATTAGACATCATTTTAGGGGTGATATGATATACTAATGTTCAAATATCTATTCATGGAATATTGAAAACTTTTCCAAAACTTTGAGGTGAACCTTGGATCTTTATTAGATACAATTGGTAATGGTGTTACATGTATCCTCAACACATCTTTAATTTATATCTTTTCTAGTTGATATAGTGATATGTCATCTTGAATATCGAGGAAGTGATTAGTATTTTGGAGATGTTCTGATACAACCCATATATCATTACTTACTTTGTATATCTTCAAAAGACCCATGAAGAAATATATAGCCATGTTCTCAAATTTCCTTATCGGTATGAGAAATGTTTTCATAATCCCATTATACTTATAATTTTATTCATTCACTTATTGTTATACCAAGAAATTTTATTTATATTAATAAATTCCCTTCTTTATATTGTTCCACCAGTAATACTTTAAGAGATCTTAATACATCATTGTGCTTCATGGTTGGATAGAAAAATTTGAGCTATGAGCATCAATAAAACTCTTTTATCAAAGGATATGATTGTATACATAATCATGCCTCAAATATGAAAAAACCTTCTTCATTAATGTTGAACATTGAGGTTTCCCCTTTCTTATAGCATCAATTTTTTTATATTTCCACACCATCATTATAATATTTCTTAATTTTCTTTTGAATGGATGGTTGAGAGATAATTTGAGAAAGGAGGGATGTATTTATTTCCTTTATTATTTTCATTTCTATTCTTTTAATGTATAAGAATATTAGATCCAACTAAATTCTTATATTGGATAATGTTTTATGATCCTTTCTACTTAAATAATTTTCCACTTTATTTTCCTTCCTAATATGGAAATGTTTTGAGAAATCATAGTTCATAATCAGGTCTAACCATATTTATTGGTGCTCGTTGATATAATTCTAGGTAAATATATACTTGAACATATTATTATTAGTATATAATTCACACTCCTCTATATTAATATAATTAATCCAAATGTTAAATGAAAATATTACTAAAACCTACCCTAGATCATGCATTTGATAGTTTTTCTCATTGATTATTTGATGAAATTAGGATTAGGCTATTAATTTATCTTTTTTAATGTGTAAAAAAAAACTAATAACATCCTTAATCCATAATTTTATTTCAAAACACCTTCCCCACTTTTGGGTAGTGTAAGTACATGTGTAGTGATTTACCTCTTCTCTAACTCATAGAAGTTGTTTTCATATTAATCAGTCCATGAAAAATTTACACCCTTATAAGTTATCTTGGTTAGTGGATTTAAAAATTGTGAAACTTTTCTCACAAATCATTGATAATAACCAGCTAATATAAGGACTCTTTGATCACTATTACTGATGTTTGTCTAAACCATTCCTCAGTCATGGTTATCTTCAAAAGACCCACAAATATCCCTTTACTTATGATAATATTCCACAATAACATTACATGATCCATATAAAAGTCATATTTATAATACTGTACATTTAAATTCTTCTTTCTCAATGTCTATAATAGTATGAAAATTCAACTCACATTCTTTATTTCTTTTTTTACTATTTGAGAATATCATCTATAAAGACTACCATAAATTTTTCCATGTAATATTTAAAGACTGTAGTAATTAGGTCTATGAAAATATTCAGAACATTTATGACTCTAAATGAAATCACTATGAAATCATAGTGTATATGAATTATATGTAAGGATATATTAGAAATATACTTTGTGTTTTACAAAGGATTTATGTTTTAATAAGAGGGGAGGGGTGAATCAGTGGTCACTTAAAACATTTTTGAATTCTATTATTTTCAATTCAACCTCTAATACTTATTCAATATCATCAAGAAATATTATCAAAACATCAATTATATCATGAAATTCCTTATTATTTTTTACGGAGTTTTTTATACTATCATATTTAGAACTGAAAAACACTAGAGAATTTACTTTTTCACTCTTGATCTATTTTTGAGTAGGTAGATAATTCATGAAATTTTTCTGTACATGGCCTACCCTATTTCACCTTCTATAAACACCTTCATCAACCTTTAATTTTTCATTATTGGGTAGATTATCAATATCATAATTAGTGATATCCTCTAAAATTTGAATATTTTAAAAAATCTATTTGATTTAGTCTTTAATAATTCCAGATTTCATTCATTTTTTGTTTTCTCCATCATGTCCTATTTGAAATAATATTTGGTGTGAAATATATTACCAAAATTGAAGAATATTATTCTATTTGGAATTTAATTATGGTTATCCTTATTCTTAGGGGTTTCATATTATTTATTATTTTATTTTCTTCCAGATAATTAAACATCCTTTTTATCCTTATTTTACTTCTTGGGAAAGGGAGTCTCTTCACTATTTCCATTCTTCTTTTTCATCTGCTAGTCTGACCTATTTATTTCATCATCATGAGTGATGTAGAAATTTGTAATGTACTATAATAATTTAAAAGTGTGTCCATATATATTCCAAATTCATTAAAATTATCAAGATACTCATGTTTTTTCTTCAAGGGAATATTCCTCTTGTTCAATGAATTCAACTTGGGTGAAACATGATTTATTATATTTTCATATTTCTTCACCATAATTAGAGGCCTTATTTGACTTGAATATGTTAAAATTCTATTCAAAAAATCTGTAGAAAATTTTCCAAAACTCTAGAAACACTAAAAATAGCCTAAAAACTTCTTTTGTTTACTTGTGATGAAATATGTGCAGATTTTTATACATAGAAACCTTTATCTAAAAAATATCTCCTTCATGGAAAGTTTTTTTATGTTTATTTAATAAATTAACCTACAAAAATTTATTTTATTACACCACTAATTGAGAACAATATTTAGAATAACTCAAAAAAATATATTTTTAAATTTTTTGAAATACCCATTAGAGAGATGTTATTATTGAAAAGTGATGATGTTTCATTCTTTGTCTTTAATATTTTTTATAGGGTGTTTTATTTTACAACCTATTTACCCAATTCATTAAATATGGCATCAAAATTTTCATTTAGATGTGTTTTTACTTTTTTATTCCCTTGGTATAAGATAATATGTATGCAAAAACTTCATATATAAAAATCTTTAGATAGACTTTGACTTTAAAATAATCTCCATATACATAGGCTCTACTACATGATGAAATAAATTACATGGTTATTTATATATCAACATTTGGATACATGCTTATCCTCTTCCAATTAAATTATATGGATCTTCATTTAAAATACATATCATAATTTCTATATATGAAATGTGTACTTGAGGATTCAAATACATCATTGAATTCAGACATGTGGATTCACATACGTCAAACAGAGCTCCTTAAATCAATCCCATACATTACATGAAGTTGTTCATTCCGAATCATAAATCCTCCAATACACGTATATCTTATAACATAGTCCCGCTATATTAGTTCTCTATCCCATTGAGAAGTCGAGAGATATTGAGAAGATATAATCTTCACTATTGTTTTGTAATTATTACAGTCACTTTTAATAGTAGAGAAATGATTCATGTAGAAATCCTTCTCTCAAATGGGATAATATGTTGTTGAAATCCTCCTGGATGAAAATCATAGTAGGGAGTATATTTTTAATATGAGCCTTACAATAAATTTCAATTGATATTTAAAGTGGTATCACATATTTATTGGGGAAAATATCTTAAAATGTTACTCTACTGTGTCAAAAAGAGGAATAATATCTTACCATTTTCATTCATTATTAATTAGGGGGAGTAAAATACATTAACATGAGAATTATTTTTAAATTGAAAACAAATCCAAAGGGGTATATTTAATTTCACTTGGATTTTATGGATCTTGGATTTTATATTGGTTTTTTATGGAGGGGGTGATTATCTAACAAAATGGAGAAAAAACATACTTGCACTTGAAATATTGTGATGTGTTTGTTCTAAGGAAGTACTGGGTCTTGAATCATTCTGAAAATCAGTTTCTAAACCCATAAAGAACTGAAATTAGGAGTTGGTATCACATGGAGGTTAAATTATGGAAAACATTTCTATTTAAATTAATTAATAACATTTTCCACATCGGGTTTTCCCAAGTGGACTTTGACATGGTTAATTGACAACACACTTCTAAGGGACATATGATTTTACTTGAATTTTGATGATTCATTTCTTATTTGGATTTCAAAAAATCAATATTATCTAAATATATATTGATTCTTGATAGTTTTATAATGGGTGAATTTTGAATCCACTGAGTTACTTTCAAATGCTACTGCATCATGAGATCAGGTTTAAATAGATGGTCAGATCAAGATTATTTTTGTGGGAAGAAGATAATCTAGGGAAAAATAGTTAAAGGAGGAAGAGTAAGTTCCTATAATAGATATTATTTTATAAATTTGAAATAAAAAGAATTTGATAAAGGCCAATCTGAAGGTATTTTATATTTTATCTAAATCAAGTTGAGTCACTTGATGATTTGAGGAGCTACAAGGTTTGATAATCACAGGATCCCATTGAGTGAGAATCTAGGTGAACGGTTTGTGAAAATCTATGAAGCTGATTTATGATCAAGAACTAAGTTTCATGAATTTGTGTTAAAGAGATCAAATCATTCAATGATCCTATTTTGATAAGAAGAAGATCTAATTTTTTGAGGTAGATACATTCTTGTACTAATCAGATATTTACTTCTAAGGATAATCTAGAAAGAAATACTTTTATATATATAGAGTTAATCCATAGAACATGTGTGACTAAAATTATGTCAGGAGATCACCATGAGACTTAATGACTATATTGTGAATTTGTTGACGAATTCTAGTAACATAATAGAATGTGAAGTCCTGTGAGATACAAGAAAAGTGGTTAGTGTGACTCTGGATAAGAGAAGATAAGTGAGACTTTGATCTGGTTATGGTGTGTGAACAAACCTCCACTTCTAATTAGTACCAGGGGTATAAAACATAATAATGTATGGAATTACCCTCATAAATCCTTGGAATATAAAATAAATCAACTAATCAACACCATTATATAAATAAATTAAAAACAAAAATTATTCTACAATGCATGAAAAATGTTAAACGAGTGAAAATACAAAATAAAATGCCAATAAAACTTCAAGGAAGTGACTCCACAACAAAACCCAAGATCTAGGATACTACTGTCCGGAATGATCACCAACCTCACCTTGGAAGAATGAATATATATATATATATATATGGGGTGAGAATAACATGAATGGTCACTAGGTTCAAAATCAATATATAACACCTAGATACTTTAATGAAATATTTCTCTTTAAGTAATTTTATTTCCTCGACAACTTGCATTATAGATAAAAATTATTTTAGAAAAACCATGTAACATTATTAAAATATTATGTGTCCTTTATCACCTAACCATAAGATTGATGGGTATGAATTGTTTTGGTCGGAGTTAGTAACTCAACAGGGGGAAGGAGTTCCCAATAAAAATTTCTTCTAAAAAAGATTGAATAAATACTTAAATTAAAAATAAAATTCATTTTTAATAAAAATAGTAGTTTGATATAATTTTTATCTTTTAAAATATTACTCAAAGATTGATTAGTTCTTAGTAAAAAACTATAAAAACTAATTTAACTTTTTATATTTAATTACTCAATGAAATATTTATATAAATTGTGGCTATGATTAACTATCAAATTAGTGGTTTTGTTTATCAGATAAAAAATACAGTCTAATTACATGTAATGAAACAAATAAAAAGACTAGGTGGAATTAAAACAAGGGGTTTAATATCAATCCAAGACCTAATACCCTTTACTTAACAATCATATTCTGCCAAGAAGATTATATAAATAATATTGATCCATAACCTGGATTGGATAAACAGAAAAAACTAACTAGCTCTCCAAGCTATGTAGGGACCTCTTCTACAAATACCATAAGAATAAAACAAATACTATCAACACATGGACATCTTCCACAAACACCATGGGTATATAGATGAAAATAGAGTGTAGAATATATCTTGTATCTTCAAGTTATAGTGAAATAATAGCGTGTGTTAAATAAACATGGTAAACCACACACTACTTGAATGTAAAGGAAAAATAAGAATGAGATAGTATAAAGATGTAGATGAAATTGTGTTTCTAAGTCTGATGTCCTTTGAATGCCTGAAACTCCTCAGATAAAGATTGTAGAGAAGCTCATTCTATTTTATGAAAATAGCAGTAAAATAGAGCATTGTAAGCTATCTTTGGTCAAGATATTGAAACGATTCTTATTATATTTGTGTTCCTCCCTTTCATAGTAGAAATATAGGTAAGATATATTTATATAAGATCTTGATAGATGATCCCCCTTGATTCAGCAAGTAGTACACTCTTTGTTCTAACACACCACACTCTCATCTTTAGCACAAGGGAGCATCCAATTTTTAAGAAAAATCATTCAAATCTACTAAATCCTCATACTGAACTCCTAACACGACCTTTAATGAATCAATACAATATTTAATAAAAATAATAATAAAATAATCTAACTAATTAAATGAATTAAGATAACCCTTGAGGAATTTAATTAAAAATAAAAAACATAGGTACAATCGGTAATCTGGTGACAAGTAAACTCGAGAAGCGACTCATTATAAAAGTGAATCATCCTAATAATGATTCAAATAATGTGAATTCATCTAGTGGTGATTCATACGATGTTGATACATTTGAACTAATGGAAAGACATACTGTTAGTTGTTTATCCAATGGTGAGACATTTTGTGGTGATTCATTTAAACTAATGATGATACATGCTAGTGGTAGGTCATAAAAAGGTTGGTTAGGTTTGGTGGTGAATCAGGTTCAATAGTGAATCATCTCAATGGTGACTCATCTCAATAGTGGGTAAATTCTAGAGGTGACTTATTTATGACGGTGAGCCATGTCTAGTGATGAGACATTCTTGGTGGCGATTCAACCTCAACAGTGAGTCTTTTCTTTTGGTGAGTTGATTTTGGTGGTGAGTAAACACTGTAAGTGAATCTTTTCAATACATATCCAATATTTCATTAGAATTCCATATATCATAAAATGATATCATAAATAATAAAACTCATTAGAAACATAATTAACATGATTTTTTATCATTAAAACAAGGGTGCCAACAATATCCCCTTTTTTGATGATAAAAAACTATGGAATTTTAGAAACCATGTATTTAATAAACTTTGGTATAAAATAGATATATTCGAAAAAAGGCCATGAAATCTTCTTAGCACTTTAAAAGTAAAATGTGATATTTTGATAATAAATTTTAAAATGTTAAATTTTAAGATAAATAAATTAATATGGGATCAAAGATATTAGTTAAAAATAGGTATCAAAGTCATGAAATTGAAGTGATATCAAAGATATATCAAAGGTATGGTATAAAGGGATAACATAATCCTAAATTAAATATAAATAATTAATGAATATAAAATCAAAGAATTAATTAAATACGTATGATATTAAGTAATAAAATAAATTTTAAAGAAAAGGCTCATGAGTGGTATTATCAAATAAATTCCATCTTTATTCTCCCCCTTTTTGGATTATCAAAATGTGAAGATAAAAAAAGTATATTAAAGAGAGAAAATATGAATAAAAAGTGAGATTTTATTAATAACTAATGTAACCATAATATATCCAAGAAGATACAAAATAGTCCCTATCAAAGAAAAATCCTAATCCTAATCACTTATTAGCTTGGATAGTTGGAATAATAGGTTCCTTTCCGTCATCAAAGGTAGAAGGAATAAAAGTAGAGGATGAGGTAATAGTGGTAGAGGCTGCTTGGATAGAGGTAGAAGGTGGAATCTCCCTGATGATCACATGATGAAGCTATCGAACTGTTTTCACTGAAGATAAACTCAGAGGATAAAAATAAGTAGGCATTGGTGCTTTTGGATCTCAAGTAATATGTAGTTTAAAATAATCTGGAGTAGTGGCTGGAGGAGTAAGATGTCAAGCCACTAGTATGGCCTCATCTGTTACCACTTGTTTTGTAGACACATGATGGAAAGGCTTCATCATATTAATGAAGTCCACGATAACTTAGACTCCTCTTTCCATGAAACTCAATAATTCTCGCTTCTCCTCTGTGAGAAACTGAATCATAGGTGCCACTTATTTTAATTAACTGACCTACTCCTTGAAAGCTTCGGTAATAGGTGGAAACCGATGGTTTTACATAATTAATTTAAAGTGAGTGTTTAGATCATTCTTAGTATAGATCTAGGATATGTAATACTTATTTTAATTTGTGATGGTTTATCTATAATTTATAATATCATTCATACATTCCATTACCATCTTATAAAAATGATCACTATTATATCTCATCTACCTCAAACTCTCTTATGGGATATTAGGAACATCTCCTAAAAAAACTTTAATCTCATCTCCAACAACTTATATGATCAACTAAAAATCCATGGAAGGAGGTGGAGTAATGGAAGTAGAAAGTTTTGAATATAGAGAATCCAATCACTACTACAAATTTGGGCAATAGCCACAGACCTATAGCCACTATTTTATAGGTCTGTGGCTATAGGTTTCATGCTGCCACTGATTTTTTTCCAATCTGTGGCTAAATCGCACGATTCCGTTTTTCCCCCAATCCCTCGGGCTTCTTCCATGACTTGCATTTCCTCCTCCCTGAGCCCTCCTCCTCGTCGCGCCCTCCTCCTTCACGACGCCTCCACACCGCGCCCTCCTCCCTGACACCTCCTCGCCGTGACCCTCCTTCCCGACGCTACCCTCACCAGCAGCACCTCTCCGGCGATTCCCCATGGCGGACGGCCTCCCCTCCCTTGTGCTCCCTCGCCAGCCGCGGCCTCCCCTCCCTGTGCGCACGCCTCCGGCGCCCCACCTCCCTGCACGCACGCCTCCGGAACACCTCCTTGTTGGCCAGTCCACCTCCGATGACCGGACCCCTCCTGGTCGAGCCCTCTTAGCACCGCCAAGATTATGTAAAAGGTAAATAGTATTCATGGATTTCTAGGGTACTATAAGTGATTTTTGGCACACATCGCAAGGATTGTAATTCATTTGACCTCCCATATGTGGAATAGGAAGAATTTTTCCTAGACTAAAGAGTACCAAAGATCCATTAAGGGATTGAAGTTCAGCTTAATGAGTGATCATATTTTTAGACTATCTAAGGAGATCATGGAGTACTTAGTTTATGGTTCTGACTTTAGAAAAGTGATTGGTTGGATGTTGATGCAAATATATAATTTTATTACATATGGGTTAAGGAAATTAGTACCCCATGAGTATAAAAACATGAATTGTGATCTAGATCTAGTATTATTAGTCCTAACTTAGACAATTTGGAAGAATTGTCTTATGCGTGATCAAATTGATATTTAATTAGACCATCAGAGTCCCGGGGATGTATTCACATATAGGGACATGAACATGAGGAAATGTTTCATGTTTTAATTCTTATATATCAATGAATTTGAGATATTATATACTCATTGAATTTAAAAAATTGTATTATATTTCATTAGAAGGAAGTCCTATGCTCATTTTACTTAGGAGGCATTTGAGTGATTTTCTACCATGACATGAACACTTGTTGGGATTGTGGGTGAATATTTTATTCAGTTGAGGGTGATGACTCCTTTAATTATCCATCATGTGAGATATTCCATTTTAGGTTACACCTATTATGAGTTATTATGTGACAATATATCCTTCGTAGATTCACCCAAAAGATTTTTTGAATAAGGGAATGGTATCTTAATTTTATAGGGATGGACTGTGGTCCTAGTAATGATGTTAGAGTATGTGATTATAGAGTTTCACACAACCCATTTTCTATACATCCTTAGGTGTGAAATATGTACATAATACTTCATTGGAAATTTTTGTGGGCTATTATGACACAAAACAAGGCTGATTTCATCTCTTGATGCTTCACATGTCAGTAGGTGAAGACCATGATCCAGGTTTGAGTTGATTTTTAATAACCCCTAGTGATCCTAGAGTGGAAATGGAATTGAATTTCCGTTTACATTAGTACATGGTGTTAATGTACATCAAGAGCCCATGAACCCATCTATTTTATAATTGACCAACTTCTGGAGATCGTGAAATTCCTTTATATCCTGAAGTAATGTCTAGAGGAGTGTTTGGGAAAGTTGTAAAATAGTAGATTGTTTTCCATTATGGGTTACCCTCATATATTCTATCAAACCCTGATATATGGTTCACATTATGGCTTTGGAGGGGCCTATATGTGATAACTATGAGCTAGATAAATATGAGTACAACCTTCCAACCCTAGAAAAATGGGAACACCGAGCTCACTATAGAGGTACTTGATTATATGCTAAGGGATTGTGTAGTAGACTTCATCTACATCTATGAAAATTGCATTCCCCTGATAGACTTTTTTTTTAAATAATAGCTTCCATTCTACTATCACTATTTATCATCTTGAGGCCATCTATGAAAGTACCTTCAGGCCACCATTGTTCCCCAAATAGACCGTAAAGAAATCTCTTGTTCGGCCATATATTGTCTAGGAAATGATAGAGAAGTACAAGTTTATCCATGAGTTCATGAAGACATCCCAGAATAAGTTGAAATATAATATATATCTATAGAAAAGGCCATTGGATTTTGAGTAGAGAGACCAAACATTCCTTTATGTCTCCCCGCAATGTGGATTGGGGAGATTTTTCCAGGGTTCATGATATCTCTACCACCACAATTCATATCCCTCTCCGTGGCTAAATCATAACCCATTTTTTTTCTCCCAATTATCATCGGGCGCCTCCCCTGCCCTCTCGCTGCGCCCTCCTCCTCCCCGACGCCTCCTCGCCGCGCCCTCCTCCTTCCCGATGACTCCTCGCCGCGCCCTCCTTCTCCCAGATGCCTCCTCGCCGTGCCCTCCTCGCCGCGCCCTCCTCCCCGACGGCTCCTCGCCGCAACCCTCCTTCCCGACGCGACCCTACCCCCCGACACCTCCCCGCAGCGACCCTCCTCCTCGACTCATCTCTTCCGACGGCTCTTCGCCGCGACCCTCCTCCTCATCGCGACCCTCCTCCCGGACGCCTCCTCCCCGACGCCTCCTCCCCGACTCCTCTCTTCCGACGCCGAGGCAAGTTTTTATGTATGTAAGCGTATGAATTATATAATATTCTTCCTAGTTCACAGAGTTGCAGAAATTTTCTCTAACCATGGGAAGTGATGAGCATTCTATGTATCATCGGTTTGAGTATGGGTTGATAATTCCAAATAAAAAAAGTTAAGGGAGGATCCCCCTATCTCACCCATTAGGTATGACCGAAGTATCTTTTGTGAGACCCATTAATAATGAAAGAGAGTCTTGATTTATAGATAAGTTATTGAATAAGCTTAATAAATATGGTTGAGAAACCAAAACTGTCAAGTAGTTAAAAAGTTAAATCCTAGCTAAGAGTGCCAAAATCTTTAGAGATGTCAATATTTAAATCAATATTTCTAGGTTTGGATCTCCTCTATAATATATTCACACATTCAGAGTTAATATATAAATAATCTGTCACTTCCATGTATAAGCACCAACTAATAACTCTTCCATATTCAATTATCTAAGAGTTGAATGAGTTTTTCATGTTATTTTAAAACCATACATTGGAAATCGTAGCCATGTAGCTTCTCATATATTACAACCAATCACTAGTTGAAAACTCATGTAACATGAGTGGCCTTTTTTGGGAGATCATATTTCTTCTCTTCCTTGACTAATTCTTATGCAAAGTTAGATGATTCTGTTGTTTCTAATGCATACATTGATCTCTTGAAAATTTCATTATCCAATTCCTTGCTTGGTATGGATGCCAATGATCCTCCTAAAACATTGGCAACCATGAAATTTATTGGTTCCATATTTTCCAATGTAAGAACTAGCTTTCATAAAAAATCATGATATATGTGCTTTTACATGGAGAAGAAAACTTCTGTTTCATTTGAGCATTGTTATAGATAGATTCCCGGAAGATGATAATGATGGTTTATCATTCATGCCAATGATCCAAATTTCTGAATGGCTGGATGAGTTCTCGTGTCATCTATTTTCTTTACTTCTACACTTGAAACCATACAGTTTTATGTAAGTGTTTATGCCTATTTTTTTCTGTCCCTTTCTTCAATCATTCATGTATTATTCTAATATTTAGTTATGAATTGTCTAGTTATTAAGTAGTTTATGGTATTGCAGAAGTTAAGGGCTACACTCTTCATCGGTTTTAGGAATGATCCTGATTGAGGATGGTCCCTATTATTTTTTCATGCTGAAAATCCTGCTTGGGAAGCTCTCTCAAAGTTTCTATAGTCAGGTATGTCTTGTAATTGAAGGTTGTTCAATCTAGTAGCTTCAAGAATCCATTTTTCTTCATTTTTTAAGATGATTTAATCTTTGAAAAATTTGAATAATTACGTAAATCGTGTAAAATGTGGCCTTTTTTTCTGTCTACAGTTGACACACGGATCACATATATATAAGAAGTTGTTATATCTCATTTATTTTCCCACTATTTTCTTATAGGTGGTTTCTTATGATAAGACCAGTTCTATCCACCACCATCGAAGACAATGAGTTCATGATTTGGGTATGGTTTATTCCATTTTTATTCTTTCAGCCACCTATGTTCAATATATGAGTAGTCATTCAATTTGACATTACCGTTTATCTGCTTATAGGGTGCTTCTTCTGGTGCAAGATCCCAAACAACTGACTCAGGTACTATATCAATGTCATCATTGTACCTAACAGTATGTAATAACTTATTCCATCATGCTTTTTGTTTTATGTACTCTTAATTCTTTATTCAAATTACAAAATTGTAAATGTGATTTTCAAAATATTCTCTTAATGAAAAATGTAATTTTATCTTATGCAATTTAATTTCTCCATGCATCCAAATCTAACATATCATTCTTTATACATTGAACATCAACTATTCTCTATAATTTCAAGGGAGTTATATGATTATTAGCTACTTTATTGTATTTATTACTCAGCTCGATTGTATTATTATCACATGATCATCAGTAGTTGCATTTTTTTTGGTGCTCCAACTCTTGTATATGTAGATTCATATCATAGTCTTTCAACTTTTCTACTATCAGGTATGTTATACCTGAATCATCTGATCATAGGGTGTCTACTTAGCGTACAATTTTATTGGACCATCCGATGATCCTCTATTGCATATTGTATTCTCACAGCGCATATTCTTTCCTCTGATTGCAGTGTAATCCATCCGATGATCAATCCGATATTCTCACTCTGCCCATTCGTGTCATTGCACGACCCCTTAATTTGGTTGTTTTACATTAAAATTCTCATACTGTGTCTGGTTATCTTGAACCATTTCATCTATGATTATAAACTTCTGATAGTTACTGCATGCGTAAGTATTGCTAGATCGCCTCTATCCGAGCAATGGAGTCTTGGTTTATCCGAGCATCTCGGTCGGTGTATTTATGTCTGAACATCCCCCCCTGCCCGCAACACCCACCCTGCTGCCTTCGAATCAGCCCGCACCATCCCCCCAACACCTGCAACCAGCCCTTTTCAACCAGCATTCCAGCCTCCTCCCACTCCCTTCGCTCCTGGTCTGAAGATGTTGCCCCGCGGATGTCGCTGGATTGGGCCAACACGCTGCGCTCACGCCGCGGTCACTCCGCGGTCACGCGGCGGTCACGCCGCGGTCATGCCGCGGTCACTCCGCGGTCACACCGCGGTCACGTCGTAGTCACGTCGTGGTCACGCCGCGGTCACACCATGGTCACGCCGTGATTTTGCCCTGCTCCAGCCACATCCAGCCCACACCAGCCCCCTTCCACCTTCATTTCAGCCTACTGCCACCAGCATTCCAGCCCGCAACAGCCCCCCCCCCCCACCACCTTCGAATCATCCCGCACCATCCCCCCAACACCTGCAACCAGCCCCCTTCCACCTGCATTCCAGCCTCCTCCCACTCCCTTCGCTCCTGGCCGGAAGATGCTGCCCTGCAGATGTCGCTAGATCGGGCCAACACGCTGCGGTCACACTGCGGTCACGCCGTAGTCACGCCGCGGTCACGCCGCAGTCATGCCGCGGTCACGCCGTGATTTTGCCCTGCTCCAGCCACATCCAGCCCACACCAGCCCCTTTCCACCTTCATTTCAGCCCGCTGCCACCAGCATTCCAGCCCGCAACAGCCCCCCCCCCCACCTACGAATCAGCCCGCACCATCCCTCCAACACCTGCAACCAGCCCCCTTCCACCCGCATTCCAGCCTCCTCCCACTCCCTTCTCTCTTGGCCGGAAGATGCTGCCCAGCGGATGTCGCTGGATCGGGCCAACACGCCGCGGTCACGCCGCGGTCACGCCGCGGTGACGCCGCGGTCACGCCACGGTCACGCCGTGATTTTTCCCTGCTCCAGCCACATCCAGCCCACACCAGCCCCCTTCCACCTTCATTTCATCCTGCTACCACCAGCATTCCAGCCCGCAACATCCCCCCCCCCACCACCTTCGAATCAGCCCGCACCATCCCCCCAACACCTGCAACCAGCCCCCTTCCACCCGCATTCTAGACTCCTCCAACTCCCTTCGCTCCTGGCCGGAAGATGCTGCCCTACGGATGTCGCTGGATCGGGCCAACACGCTGTGGTCACGCTGCGGTCATGCCGCAGTCACGCCGTGGTCACGCCGCGGTCACGCCGCGATCACGCCGCGGTCACGCCGCAATCACGCCGTGATTTATCCCTGCTCCAGCCACATCCAGCCCACACCACCCCCTTCCACCTTCATTTCAGCCCGCTGCTATCGGCATTCCAGCCCAAAACAGCCCCCCTACCACCTTCAAATCTGCTCGCACCATCCCCCCAACACCTGCAACCAGCCCCCTTCCACCCGCATTCCAGCCTCCTCCCGCTCCCTTCGCTCCTGGCCGGAAGATGTTGCCCCGCAGATGTCACTGGATCAGGCCAACACGCTGCGGTCACACCGCGGTCACGCCGCAGTCACGCCGCGGTCACACCGCGGTCATGCCGCAGTCACACCGCAGTCACACCGTAGTCATGCCGTGATTTGGCCCTGCTCCAGCCACATCCAGCCCACACCAGCCCCCTTCCACCTTCATTTCAGCCCACTGCCATCAGCATTCCAGCCCGCAACAGCCGCCCTATCACTGGATCGGGTCAACACGTTGTGGTCACGCCGCGGTCACGTTGCGGTCACGCCGCAGTCACGCCGTGGTATTAATATTTTTCCCTTTCAGAGCATCTTTCAACGAAGTATTAATAGAGGATGGCTTGCAGAATTTCTGTACAATTCTGCACTTATTAGTGGCATGGCCTATCATCCTGCAATGCTCATTGTACTTTGGTATGTTTTCTAATACAAAACATACCTCAATAAGATGATCATTTATATCAATAGAAACACTTTCCAGGGGGTGTAGAGGGCCAGGGGGAGGGGTGTCCGGCAGGGGGGTGTCCAGCAGGGGGGGAGGGGTGTCCAGGGGGTGTCCAGTGGGGCTGTCCAGTTGGGGCATGGGGGCTGTCCAGTGGAGGGCAGGGGGCAGGGTGCAGGGGGCAGGGGTGTCCAGCAGGGGGAGGGGTGTCCAGCAGGGGGAGGGGCTGTCCAAGCAGGGGGAGGGGTGCCCAGCAGGGGGGGAGGGCTGTCCAGGGGGTGTCCAGTGGGGCTGTCCAGTGGGGCTGTCCAGTTGGGGCATGGGGGCTGTCCAGTGGGGTACATGGGGGAGCATGGGGGACTAAGGGGGTCATGGCGGTGCATGGGGGTGTTCAAGGGGGCTTTCCAGGGGGTTGCAAGGGGGTGCAAGAGGGCTGTCCAAGAACCTAAGCCGATGCAGGTTATGAATGTCTCTATAGAGAAAATGTAGTGCTGTCCAGATCTGGAAAATATCATAAAACATCCCACAGATACTTCACAGGCACTAGGTATAACTATTTCACCACCTATAGATAGTGAGCACGGTGCTATAAAATTTGGTTACTCTATTTCAAATCATAATTCTAATATTTTATTTAATGCAGTACTACATAAAATCTGATGATTTATGTTGATGACATGATTACAATTTGTAAGAACATGAGCCTCATAATTATTGTAAAATCACAAAATAATGGTAATTTTGAAGTGAAAGACTTAGGCATAGCTAATAAAACCTTAGGCATTGAAATTGTTAGATATAGACCAAATAAATTTTCTTACTTATCTCAAAATGGTTAAATATTAAATATTAAAAATAGACACATGTTTGAATCTCTCAAAATTTACAATGTACTCCTAGTAAAACACTTTAAATTTTCTTCAACACAAAAACCCATTGCTGATGATGATATTCAATTTAGGTGTAAAATCCATTATGATAATATTTTTGGTAGCATTATGTACTCTTATTTCCATGGGACCTGATATTGCCTATGAAATCTACAGTCATAGCAGATTTATGACCACACCTGGTGCAGGTGGGCTGTGGGGGGGGGGGGGGGTGGCAGGGGGCTGGGGGGTGGCAGGGGGGCTGGGGGTAGCAGGTGGCTGGGGGGTGGCTGGTGCAGGGGGGTGGGGTTGGGGGCTGGTGCAGGTGGGCTGCGAGGGGTGGGGGGCTGGTGCAGGTGGGTTGGGGTTGCAGGGGGGATGGGGAGGGGGGACAGGTGCAGGTGGGCTGGGGTAGCAGGGGGCTACGGGGGGGGGGGGGGGGGGGGACCGGTTCTCGTGGGCTGGGGGGGGGGGGGCTAGGGGGGCTGGTGCAGCTAGGGTTTTGGGTTGGGGGCTGGTGCAGGTGGGCTGCGGGGGGGGGGGGGGGGGTGCAGGTGGGCTGGGGGGTGGCAGGGGGGCTGGGGTAGCAGGGGGTGGGATTCTAGATTTGGGATAGTAGGGGGGTGTCCAGACAGGGGAGGGGGTGTCCAGATAGGGGGGAGGTGTGTCCAGACAGGGGGGATGTCGCTGGACCGGGCCAACACGTTGTGGTCACGCTGCGGTCATGCCGCGGTCACGCCGCGGTCACGCCATGGTCACGCCACGGTCACGCCGTGATTTGACCTTGCTCCAGGACGACACCCTGCGGCGGTTACTCCTCCTTAGAGAAACGTTTAATGGTTAGCTCTATAATTTTTCATATTTCCTCATTCCTAAACTATATCTCCTCTCAGCACTGCCTCTCATCCATCTTTCCACAAAACGTGCATAGTAGGTGGTACAAAGGCTCAATTCAACTGAAAAAATTGGTTTGGAATTGTCTGGCATATTTTATTGTACATGTATCACATAATATTTGTTCGGTAATTCTTCTTTTTCCTCATCCTCTTCACATGTTTTCCGAACCAGATCATCCTCATCCTCTGCACATGTCGTCTGAACCGGATCAGCCTATTGTGATGGAAATTCAATGTCTGCTTTTGGCTATTTTAGATGAAATTCCTTCCATAATTCCCTCATCTCATGTAGCACTCATTGGAGGAGGATGATCACTGCCAAGTTGAGTTTTAAAGGCTGCAAACAATCTGTTTGATGCAATTCCAAAGAGGCTGTTCTATTTTGAGGGCCTATTTCATGCTGGAGTTCCCACATTTCCCCCACAAGCTGGAAAAGGGAGGTCTGTTTGGGCCTATGCAAACAGGGCTTCTTTGTTATGGACAAAGATGCAACTGGAGACCTGGTTTTCTTGAAGAGTTTCCATGAAGGGTCTTCACTGTAGAGGAGACCAGCTCTGGTCTGTATTTGGTAGTTACTTCCATGATGGTTCCCACAACCGTTTGACTGAATTTCACACCAAACCAAGCCCTGCTAGTGACTCTTTTTCGATGCACTATAAAAATCCCATGGCCAACCCACCAAAATCAAACCAGCTATTCCAGGGCCATTTCCACTCTCACTAAAAAATCCAAAATCAAGCCCTTTTACAATTCCAAGCTCCCACTTCAATTTGGCCACTATGAACTCCTTTCCAGTCCCCCACCATTTTTCAATCCACCTAGGCAACCCATCCACAACTTGACCACCAATCAGGCCTACCCACCTGTCAACTTCTAAGCCACCAACCCCACATTTTCCACCAGGCATCCCACTTTAAAACCATTCCAAACCTCACCCAATTCTAACCAATTAAACCAGACCCCTTAACATTTGAATCCCTCATCTAAATTCCTGTTCCAACTCACTTAAGGGGGGCGGGCTGTCCAGAAGGGGGGAGGGCTGTCCAGCAGGGGGAGGGCTGTCCAGCAGGGGGGAGGGCTGTCCAGCAGGGGGGAGGGTTGTCCAGCATGGACTTAACTGGTTTTTTGGCATCCAAAAATACTGAATGATATTGTCTCACGCATAGTAACCGCTCTTAAAATTGATCAAAGGACCTTACATGCTGACTTGGATCTATTCGACAGAGTAATGGTTGAAATAAACCTTGACTCAAAACTTCCCAGCTCAATTAACTTCAATGCCAATGAATAAAAAACTGAAGATATAGTGGAATATGATCGAAAACCCCCATTTTGGGATCACTATAAAATCATAGGGCATACTATCTTCAACTGTAGGGTGATTAGGAAGCAGGTAATACAACCATATGAGAATGAATGGAAGGAAATGAGAAGACCTAAAAAAGACAAAGCCCCCATGATAGACATGCCTGAAATATCCAAAAAGAAATATGAAGTTTGGGTAAAAAAAACTCACACTTTGACTCACATAAGAGATAGTTCAGGAACCAAATGGGTGGATGAAGTGGAGGACGAAGAAAACTCTATTAATGATCAAAACCTCTCAATTGAAATTACAAACCTTTTACTAGACACTATTAGAGTATCAACCGAGAAGGAAAAGATTTCTAGCTATCAACATGACCTAGAAACGCATAATCTCTAGCACCCAATCTTGGATGGAGGGAATTTTTCTACTAATGAACTGAAGAAACTAACCTGTACTCCTAGTACTTCAATCCACAATAATGATGTTTGAACTAAAGAAAATGATGTTGCTGACACTCCATACTTAAGCGCCAAGCAGACCCATATTACTTCCACACCTAAATTAGGTATGTAAAAGGAAAATCAGGAAACCCCCTAGTCTTCTAGCACCATGGTGAAACCTGCCTCCATAGACCTAGAAGCTCGAGCAGGCATGAAAAAGATTCCAGCACCTGTTTTATATGACAATTCAGTTTCGGTTCTCGTACCCTAACATATGTAGGTTTTTAATGTCCTCCCAGAGCAGAAGTAGAATCTCTCTCAGAACTCTATCGAACAACAATCTGATCTAGATCATGTTATTCCATGAACTTCTCCTTCTCTTTCTTATGCTACTAATAACTATTCCATTCTGTCTAAAAAACCGCGTTATGATCAAAATGAATCTTCCTCTGATTTTTTCTCTAAGAATTCTGCTTCTCTACACTGATGCAACCAGACCACTACAATCCCATCCCATATTGCTAAAAAAAACAATGCCTCTTTTATGAACAGTAGCCTGGTTTTAACTACAGGTGACTCCACAATGGGAAAGTAGCATGAGACCAAATCACATGTCCATAATCCTGTGTCTGGGGGGGGGGGGGTCTGTCCTGGGGTGTTAAGAGTCTGGGGGGGGGGGGCAGGACTGGCAGGGGTGTCCAGGGTCTGGGGGGGTCTTTACTGGGGGGGGGGGGGGGTCTGTCATGGGGTGTCCAGGGTTAGGGGGCAGGGGGCAGGGGTGTCCAGCAGGGGGAGGGGTGTCCAGTAGGGGGAAGGGAAGTCCAGGTAGGGGGAGGGGTGTCCAGCATGGGGGAGGGGTGTCCAGGGGGGTGGTCCAGGGGTGTCCAGGGTCTGGGGGGGGGGGGGGGGGGGTCTGTCCTGGGGTGTCTAGGGGCAGGGGCGCAGGGGTGTCCAGCAGGGGGAGGGGTGTCCAGCAGGGGGAGGGGCTGTCCAGGCAGGGGGAGGGTGTCTAGCATGGGGGAGGGGTGTCTAGGGGGTGGTCTAGGGGTGTCTAGGGTCTGGGGGGGTCTGTCCTAGGGTGGGGTCTGTCCTGGGGTGTCTAGGGTCAGGGGGCAGGGGGGCAGGGGGCAGGGGTGTCCAGCAGGGGGAGGGGTGTCCAGCAGGGGGAGGGGTGTCCAGCATGGGGGAGGGGTGTCCAGGGGGTGGTCCAGGGGTGTCCAGGGTCTGGGGGGGGGGTCTGTCCTGGGGTGGGGTCTGTCCTGGGGTGTCCAGGGTCAGGGGGCAGGGGGGCAGGGGGCATGGGTGTCCAGCAGGGGGAGGGGTGTCCAGCAGAGTGATTTAATATAACTCTTGAAATCTCATTCATGTGTTTCCAATGAGTTCTTCGACTGATGTAACAGTAGAAAGAATAAACCATTTACAAAAACAGATCTGACCCTCGTTAAGGAAGGTGCAAGTGATAAGCTTGCAAGTCGGGTTTCATGTCCTCAAAGCACACAAAATTTAGAAAAGTTCTTGAACCGTCCCTACTGTTTTGTTTACATCCACATTGCCCAAAAACTAATTCCCAGCTCACCATAAGCCTGACAAGGATAAGCTCTCTCTTTTATCCAGTTCCAATACCGCCATCACTAGCTGGTCCATTATGGACACTTAATGAGTAGGTTTTCACTGAAGGTAACCTTACACCCTATGCTACAACTCTATTCTACTATGAAAATAATGAGGAAATTTCATTTGGCTAACAGGGGGGCTGTCCAGCAGGGGGGGGCTGTCCAGCAGGGGGGGCTGTCTAGCAGGGGGGGGGGGGGCTGTCCAGCAGGGGGGGCTGTCCAGCAGGGGGAGGGGGTCCAGGGGTGGTGTCCAGGGGGTGTCCCGGGGTTTAGGGGGTCCAGGTGGTGTCCAAGTGTGGTGTCTAAGGGTGTCCAGTGGGGGTCCAGGTGGTGGTGTCCAGGGGTGTCCAGTGGGTGGTGTCCAGGGGTGTCCAGTTGGGGCATGGGGGCTGTCCAGTGGGGTGCAGGGGGCAGGGGCAGGGGCAAGGGTGTCCAGCAGGGGGAGGGGCTGTCCAAGCAGGGGGGAGGGGTGTCCGGCAGGGTGGGGAGGGCTGTCCAGGGGGTGCAGGGGGTGTCCAGTGGGGCTGTCCAGTTGGGGCATGGGGGCTGTCCAGTGGGGTGTAGGGGGGGCAATGGGGGACTAAGGGGGCATGGGGGGTGCAGGGGGTGTTTTGTTTCATGTGGATTTGTGGACTCACCAGATTGGTTGTTCCATTTTGAGGTACTGTAGTGTAAGGGTAGTGATAACCCCTATGACCCAAGTATCTTCAAAATCTTGATCATTTGTATTTCTCATCCTCTAAGATATTTCTATAGGTTTCCTCTGGTGAAAACCTTGATCGCCATTGCTGCTTTGCTTCATCAGAGATCTTTCCATACGTATCTCTCCTTGAACTCATATCATTTCTTGTTTTATAGTGGAGATGACGTCCTTACTTCAAGGAAGAAGTGAAGACCCTTCTTGGTGATAGTTCCACAAGTGCAGAAATGAGAATATGAACTTTTTGATCCTGGTGCAGATGGGCTGCGGGGGGGGGGGGGGGCTGGTGCAGGTGGGCTGAGGGGTTGCAGGGGGCAGGGGGGACTGGTAGGGGGTGGCAGGGGGACTAGAAGGGGGCTGGGGGGGGGGGGCAGGGGGGGACTGGCAGGGGGGAGGGGGTGGGATGGCAGGGGGACAAGCAGGGGGGGGGGCTGGCAGGGGGGTGGCAGGGGGCAGGGGGGACTGGCAGGGGGGTGTCTGCAAGGCAGTGGGGAGGAGGGCAGGGGGGGGGGGGGGGGGGTCTGCAAGGCATAGGGGAGGGGTGCAGGAGGTGTTCAGGGGGGTGTCTAGGGGGTGTCCAGGGGGTGTCCAGGGGGGTGTCTAGGGGGTGTCCAGGGGGTGTCTAGGGGGATGTCCAGGGGGTGTCCAGGGGGTGTCCAGGGGGTGTCCAAGGGGGTTTCCAGGGTGGTGTCCAGGGGGTTGGGGGTATTTTTTTTATGTATGTGCACACCCTATAGCCACAGTTTTAAACTGTGGCTATTGGTTTATTGCCACGGTTTTTAACCGTGGCTATAGTCCTAACTCCACAGTTTCCAACCGTGGCTATAGATCCTGTCCAGTGTCTAATATAGCCACGGTTGAAACCGTGGCATTATGTATACAGCCACGGTTCCAAACCGTGGCTATATACCTAAAGGACACCGTTTCAACCGTGGCTATAGGTCTGGGCCTATAGCCACGCTAAACTTAGCCACGGTTCCTCAAACCGTGGCTATTACCTATAGCCACGGTTTGAGGGCCTATAGCCAAGGTTTAGAACCGTGGCTATAACCCGAATTTCCAGTAGTGAATCTAACTGATAAATAAGCCTAACTCTCAGCAAATAGGTCTTCATATCCTCCATCAAAGTACTCAAGGACTCTAACTCATTATCTGTCCTTCCGTTCTCTATATACATTTCTTGAACGTGATAAAACATATTAGGATTAATGTAGAGTATCACAAGATATAATATATATTGAATCTTTCTCAATATTCTTTGTGACTAGAGGATCTTGATTCTTCCGAATCTTGTAATAATCAAAAGAAATAATTTTACTAAAAGACTCTAGGATAGCTCTGGCAACAACATCAATATGCATAGGATAAACATCAGGTCAAGGTGAAAACACTCTCTTAGTAGTATCCTCTACTAGATATGGTCTATAAGAAACATATAAAAAAATATCTAAATCTCCCCTAAAAAATCTATTTGCCCCACCATTTATCCCTTTGGATCCGTCTCTCCTAGAACGGGGATAATAGGTCCACCAAGCTTTGGTGGACTACTATAATCATATTATTTAGGGTAGTCGAGGACTATCCTCACATAACATGGATATCTATATCACTATTCATTAGTTTAAAGACCTACTATGGTAGAATATACAATAGAAATATCAAAAAATCTCTACTCAACAACAACAAGATCATAATGGTCTTCATCAACTAGGTCAACATGGTGACTAATAAGGCTTACAGATTCTTCCCCCTCAACAGATGATGCTCACTCACCTTTAGAATCTTTATCAAAATCTCTAACCAAGATGGGTCTATCCTCAGACCAAGAGGCAATATGAAATCATGGAGAAGAAGCATGCACCTGAGCGATCTCATGATCATTAGGCTTATCAGGGTCAGAAACACCATCACTGCAGACTCCATCACTATCTCCTTTATCTTTAACATTTACATCTTCTTCATTATCATATCAATCTTCTTATTCATCATCTTGTATTTCATCAAAATTTTCATTATCTAAATTAACTTTATCACTTACATTATCATCATCATATAAATCAAAAACTTCATGAGAAACCATAGTCTCATTTTCTTCACTTCATTCATATAAAATAGTATATCTAACAGGTAGATACCTAGGAGGACTAGATGGACCAAAGGAGATATTTGGGAACTTAGGAATATCCATTACACTAAAATCCTCAATATAAAACTCTCCATTCTCATTACTAGAATAAAAAACCCCCTCTTATTCCTACTCTTCATCTAAGTATACAAAAACTACATCTAGCTCCAAGCCAGGATCAATAAGATCCTTAGGTCTAGAAGGATGATCAATAGGACTAAACTCCTCATATAATTTATCAGCATCAATAAACAACTTTCTCAACTAGGGGTTTTAATTAATATTAATTCTCTTACAATTGGAATGGATCAAACAAAAACCTCCATAGTTCACCTCAATTTCTTCTTCCCCATCAATCAATCCCTTGGCTTCTAGCATGGTAAAAATAAACATGGAAAAAATCAAAGAGTTGGACCTGGATGATGGTTTTCACATTTCAATCATATGAACCATTGAATACCTTCAATGTATGATTTTATCTACATTCTTCTTAATGAATAAAAGATATACATAATGACATCTCATTATTCTGAAATCACTTTTTCATGGGAACAACACAAACTTTATAAAATTGAATAGAAAATGATACTCACGATTAAACTTGGTTGCAGATAGGATTCTTAAGTTCCCATTTCTTATCTTATCATCAAATGAATTATAAAATTTAAAATAATAAAAATCAATTGGAATCAATCCCTAATAATCATTTGAGTCTCCTCAATGAGTAACTTTAAGACATCTAGCCCATTGAATTGAAGAGAAAACAACATTTTTCCCATTTATCACAATTCAAGACCAATCTTTATCCTCCCCAAAACTAAACTCAATAGTTTGATAAAACTAATGAAATAAACTATGATAGAATGAAATTTCATTATTCATGAACCACTCAAACCATCATTGGTCTTTGATTACTTTTAGCACCAATGATATTCTCAACATTAACTAATCAACATTCACTTCCTTATCAACAACCACTATTTGATGCACAATATGCGGGTTCCACAACTCAACAAATGTTAAAATCAATTCTCATATTTTATTATTTGAAGGAAGAAACTCATTAGGATTTGACTCATCTACTCTCTTCAATATAACAATTTTAAATGACTCAGAAGGTTTAGATGAGTTTTAGGGAAGGAGAAATGTTGGTAGAAAAAGGTCGCAAAAAGGATTGAAGGGAAATGAGCATGAGAGTGTGTGCATAAATTATACCAAGGGTCTAAATTATATCATTTTGGTATTTGAAATTAGAAGTCAAAATAATATATTTAAATCTAAAAGAAAATAAATAAATAACACATAAATAAAATTAGCAACAACAAATTAATTCGAATGGTGGGTCATCTAATAGTTGGTTATCCAACGGTGGGTAATTTACAATGGTGGTTAATTCCCCATGGTGGATAATTCTAAAAATTTTGGTAATTTACTACGGTGGGAAATATATATTGGTGGGTCCTAATAAATTTATGTTTAACCAAAATTTATCATTCCTTATTCATGTTTGATGTAGTTCATTATCTTAGAATTAAATGGATTAGTAAATATACCAATAAGATGATTTTCATTACCAATGTATTCAAGAGATATATCACCTATTTAAAAAAAATATATCAAAAGGTGATGTCTTACATCCATGTGATTTTTCCTAGAGAAATACACATGATTTTTATAAATATTTATTGCACTTGTGCTATCACAATTTATTGGTACATGTCGGAATTAGTATCTGTAGTCTAGTAATATGTGTTTCATCTACAAAATTTGACCATAACAACTATCTAAATCACAGTATTCAGCTTCAATAGTATATAGTGAAACAAATTTATTTTCTTACTACACCGAGATACTAGAGACTTTCCAAAATGATGACTTGTTCCAGAGGTTCTTTTTCTTTCTAACTTACAACCACCAAAATTAGCATGTGAATAACTCACTAAGTATACTCTAGGGTAGAAAAGTATTAAATTGTTTGTATAATTAAGGTATTTAAAAATTATTTTAACAGAAAGTGAGGCCCTTTTACATTTTCTTGAAAACGAGCACACATACACAGACTAAATATAAAGTTAGGCCAACTAGAAATTAGGTAAAGACGACTTCCAATCATACCTCAATAACTGGTTTGATTCACTAGTTTCCCCGCTTCATCAAGATCCAACTTACAGGTGGTACTCCTAGGAGTGTAACTTCCTTTAGTTTAATCCAAACTAAAACATTTAAAAATATATTTGGTTTACTTACTTTGATTTAAAACAATTCATTTTTTATTTTAAAAAATATGTTAACCAAGAAATAATTTCAATTCACCCATTAAACACATTTCAAATTCATTTTAAATCATTTTTGAAAAGTAAGTACATAAAGAAATTTTAGAAGATCCAAAAATAATATCATCTACGTAGATTTCAACAACTAAAATAGATTTGGGAATTATTTTTATAAAAAGGGTAGGATAATATATACCTTTTTAAAAAAATTAAAATAAGAAAATAGATGAGACAATCATACCAAGATCTTGGATCTTTTTTTCAACCATATAGTGATTTTTTAGTTGGAAAACTTGATCTATAAAATGGGTATTTTGAAAACTTGGTTTTGTTCAAAAAATAATCCTCAACTATATAATCATTTAAAAATACATTTTTGACATCCATTTGATAATGTCTAAAATCGAAATGTGTTGCATAGGCATGCAATATTCTAATGGCATCAAGTTTAGATACATGTGAAAAGGTTTATTTATAGTCTATACCCTCTTATTTAATATACCATTACGAAACTAGTCTATCCTTTTTTACTTACTATAGTTCTAGATTCATCAACCTTGTTTCTAAATACCTATTTAGTGCCAATAGTCTAGATGTATTTAGGTCTATCAACAAGTTACCATAATTTATTTCTTTCAAATTGTAAATGTTCTTCTTGAATGGATATTACCTATAATTAAACATTAATTTCCTTAGTGATATTCTTTGGTTAATGTTATGATAAGAATCCTTGATGTTTAACCTGGTTCCATAGAGAAACTCAAGTCTGCGCACATCTATCTAGGTCTCCAAATACAAAATCTAAAGGGTGGTATGTAAGAGTCCTAACAACTTTAGGAAAATAAGGGCTGGTCACATTATGGTCATCTATAGGTTTAGGTTCAGGTTATTGAAGTTACTCAAAACTGGATGATTTTTTTAAAATTTATTATAGAAATTTCAGATGGTTTGGCATTAATTTAAAGAATTGATGAATCATCCTCAAGGTTTTCTAAAGGGGTTTTAGGCTCATGTGGGTCTATCCCATCAAACTTGACAAGAAAAGACTCTTCAAAAGTCTTGGTTCTTTTGTTAAACACACTATAGGATTTACTATAGTTTGAATAACCAAGGAAAATTACATCCTCTATCTTGGAGGAAAACATTTCAAATTATTCTTAGTATTATGAATAATGAAATTACATACAAAAACACTAAAGTAACTGAACTTAGGTTTCTTATTATTCTAATTATCATAAGGGTTTTTCTTTAAATGTGTTCTAATTTAAAATATGTTAATTATATAGTAGGTTGTATTCACTTCCTCCACACAAAAGTAGATAGGTAAGTCATATTTGTTTGAAAATATCCTAGAAATTTCATGAAGGGTCATATTTATCCTTTCTTGAACTCAATTTTGTTGGGGGGGGGGGGTCTTAAAAGTATAGAAGTTATGGTTATAGCCATTTTGAGAGAAAAAAGATTCAAAGTCTGGATTTTTAAACTCATAGCCATGGACAATTCATAATGTTTTAATCTTTGGTAAATTAAGGTTTTCTACAGATATATCATACTTGGTAAAGAAATAGAAGGCTTAACTTTTATGAGCTAAAAATAATACCCAATTAAACCTAGAAAATTCAACTATATGGACATTGAAATAGTGATTCCAATTTAGAATAGAAACTCTAGATGGTCTAAACAAACCCATGAGAAGCAATTATAGTGTTTGAGAATTTTAAGATTTTTTCTTTGATTTTAAATTTATTTTTTCTATTTCACTTTTTGACACTATTTACATACATTATCATTTGGGAATTCATGTTTGGGTCGATCATTAACTAAACATTCCTTATTATTTTTCTATGTGAGTAAATTTTTTAGTGGCTTAGTATTCTATTCTAAAGCTAAGATTCCTTATGAATTACACTTAATAAATAAGAATTTTTGTGAAATTAATTAATCAATATTAATAATATAAAAATTTTCATTTATCAAACATGTAAACACTGAAACATTTTTTGAATAAAAAATTGAACAAATTGTTTTCAAATTTCACATAAAAAGAGTCATCACCTAGCTATGAAATTCTAATAAGACTGTATTTTAATCCATGAAAAATTAAAAATTTAGAAATTAAAAATGAATTATAATTACCATCTTATCCAAGGTCAGTTATTTTACCTTTAGCATTGTCCCCAATGGTGACATTTCCTCCATAAAACTTTATTAGGTTCTTGAATCTCAATTAATATACAATAATATTTCTAAAACAACCAATTTATAGAAACTATATAATTCTATAGGATCTCTTTATGCATTTCCTTTAAAAAACAATGTTTATATTAAGAATAATTTTGGTACCCAGATTTTCTTGGGTCCAGATATGTTGGTGATTATGGATTTAGGAACCCAATTTTTCTTAATGGGTTTCCTAAAATATATTATAAAATCTTAGGAATAAAGAATTTATTAGTTCTATTTGAATATAAACTTACAGTAGAATTTTTAGAATTATATTTAGGAATAAAAGTTCTCTTGAAAATTATCCTCTTTATGTGTTGGAAACCTTGACCAGTAATATACTTATGTGATATTTTTTCCTAGTAGTTAAGTGAGACTTTATCTTACATTAATAATATCTCTAAACCTTTCTTTAACTTTTCATTAGAATTTTTTTATGTATTTTCTTTTAACAATTGATCATTATTCTCTTTCTCTACAGTAATTTCAGAGTTAACACAAGTAGATAAAGCATACTGTTTATTCAAGGTTTTGTATTTATGTTTAACATTATTTGAATTATCAACTCTTTTATAGTCTATATTCCAATTCCTTCTATCATCGCACTTTACCTTATAGCTTGGCTTCCTAAATAATTTCTTCTTCTTATATAATTTCTTAAACCTTTGGGCTAGATGTGCCATTTCTTCATCACTGCCGGCTGGTGATTCCACATCACTGGACCTTTCACCTTGAGAATTTCCCATATATTTTGATGCAATGGTATTGAAGGCTATGTATTTCTTATTATTTTCATCTTCCTCTTCTCATTTAACTTTAATATCTTCTTCTCACATCATTAACTTTCTAATAAATTCCTTGACATGTAGCTTACTAAAGTATCAAGATTCTCTTATGGATACTAAGGTTCCTCTCTATCTCTCTAGAAGACATCTCAATAGTTTCATAATTTGATCATTATATAAAATTGGACTTCCCAAAGATCTCATTGTATCCAGTATCTAATTAAACCCGTGATAAATATTAAAAATAAGCCCATCTAGTTTCATCTTGAATGTTTCATATTTTGTTTTATAAGTATGTAATCTCATTTCTTTCGAATTAGTAGTTTCTTCATGAGAAATAGATAATGTATCCCAAATTTTATATGCATTGTCAGAATAATATATTCTATTAAAATCTTCATATCCTAAAACCTATTAAAGGAAATTTATGGATTTACAATTATTGTTATAGGTAGTTTTATTATCATCATTCAATGTAACTATAGAAGTTATCAGTAACACATATTTATCCTCTATAGTAGTTGATATTTCAAAACCCATACTTTCAAAGTTCATTTTCATCTTTATTTTCCATTGAGAATTGTTATTTCCATTAAAGAAGGGTGGTCTGTTGGTTGTAGAACCTTATTCTCTATTATCCATTTATAGAACTAAATTTAGAACTAATAGAAATTTAAGATCTTTAAAACAAAACTAAAATCAAAGTCTAAAAGATTTTGAAATCCTTTGATACTAAATTTTGGTCAGAGTGAGTAACTCAAGAGGGAGTGAATTGAGTTCCCAATAAAAATTTATGTTAAAAAATTTTTAAATAAAATCCATCAATGAAAAATAAAATTCCAGATTAATCAAAATGGTAGTTTGATATAATTTTGTCTTTTAAAATATTCCTCAATGGTTTATTAGTGATCTGTTAAAACAATATGAAAAGTAATTTAAATTTTTAAACTAATTTAATTAAAAAAGTCTTATATAAACTCTAGATAATATTAACCATAAAACTAGTGGTTTTGTTTACAGGTTAAAACAAACACAGTCTAATGATTTAAAATGAAAAAAAAACACACAATGGATTTATAAAAAAGGGTTTAGTCTCAAGTGAAGTCCTAATCTCCTATTATTAGAAATCACATCCTACCAAGAATATTTTATAGATAATATTGATCCATAACCTGGATCAGGTAAACAGACAATAGCTGACCAACTGTATAGGCCACATAGTGACCTATTCCACAATAACCATGGGAAGACAAGAAATACAAGACAAAAAAGTACCTATTCTAAAAATATCATGGGTATATATATGTATATAGAGTTTAGAATATATATTTTATCTTATAGTTATAGCGTAGAAATATTTTGTGTCGAATAAATAGGGTAAACCAAACACTACTTGAATGTAAAGGAAAAAATAAGAAAGAGAATATCTACATATTTAGAGTAGATTTTGTTGATCTGTATGATGTGCTATGAAATCTTGAGACTCCTTAGATTAATCTTAGAGAGAATATCAAGCCACTTTTTCAAAAATTGTAGTAGAAAGGAGTGTTATAAGATCTTTTTTTTCTTTACTATAGAAAGTAATTGAATGCTCTCTATATTTCACTCTTTCACAGTCAAAAATTTGTTAATAATTGTTCATTTAAGATCCTAAGATATGATACTTCTTGATTCAATATGTAGTTCACTCTTAGTTTTAACACATTAAACTCTCATATTTAGCATGCAAAAGCATTTTCTTTTTAAGAATAATAATGCATATCTACTAAATCATCATATTAAATTCCTTAAATGGAATTTAATACATCCCTACAATATTTAAGAAAAAAATCATAAAATAATATAACTCATTAAATTCATTAATATATCCATTGAGGAATTTTATTCTAAAATGGAAAGATAGTGACAATAGGCAATATTTTAGAAAGTGAAATTTAGTGGTGGCTCATTCTGATGGTGACTCATCTTGATAGTTATCCATCTAATGAAAATTTATCTAGTTGTGAGTCATCTGATAGTGATACATTTAGCGGTGATTCATTTTAAATAATGTCGATACAATTGATAGTAGTTTATCCAGTGGTGAGACATTTGCAAGTGAGTCATTTGATTTAACGGTGAGACCTTCTGGTGATACGCCATCTAGTGGTAGGTTAGGTCTGGAGTCGACCCATGTTCATTGGTGAATCATTTCAATGGTGACTCATCTCAATGGTGGGTAAATTCTAGTGGTGACCTATTTCTAATGACGAGTAATGTATGGTAGTGAGAAACTTCTAGTGGTGAATCAACCTCAATGATGAGTATTTTTTGATGGTGACTTGATTCTGGTAGTGAGTAAACTCTATTGTTGACTCTTTTCAATAGTTAGCCAACATTTTATTATAATTCCTTTTAACATAAAATGCTATCATAAATAATATAACTCCTTAGAAACATAATTAATATTTTTTTGTGATCAATAAACCAAGGGTGACAACAAATAATAATAAATAAATTATGAAAAAAATATGGTCTACAAATTTATAAATGAATTCATTTGTAATCAAAAGGTTATAATTAAAAAAACATTATTTGGAAAAAAGGAATGTTTTCCTAAAAAAATTATTCATGAAATGTATTATTACATTAATAAATTAAATTAATCACTATTTTTGAATTATTTTAATAAAATTTATATATTATTTTATTAATAAAATGTTTTAAATTTTCAAAAAAATATTTTTCTAGGACTAGGATATGAATAAATTAAGTATTATACTTAAAAATGTATTTTTCTTCTTCTAAAAAACAGTTTTGTTACATGTTGCGTGCTTATTTTAAATTAATTTATTCCAATCTTAAAAACTTAATTTGACAAAATATAATATATATTTGTAATTATGAGGTTCAAATTTGGTAAATAAGGCCATTTTATTTTTAGTCAATATGAATAGTTATCATGGTAAAAGTTATTACCGTGGTAAAGGATAAGCCAGGTTAATATAATTTAAAATAAGTGATAAGGCCATAAGTTTTCGTAATAATTCTTTTTGGATGAAGGTAATCCGACCCTTAACACTTAATTATCTAAATTTAGTCATTTAAATGAAACTTTTCCATGAAAATGAATTATATATTATTTAAATAAAAGAAAGTTACAAAATATCATTCTCTTTGTTTTTAATATCTTTTATGTGTTCACATAAGAAAAAACAGTTAAAAATGAATCTTAAAATATTTTTTTTGAATAATGAAATTATTTTCATGTTGTAAATTTATTTCTATTTTTTAGGTATTATATAACCTCATTAAATACTTACACAACACCGAAAAAATATTTATTCAATAAATTGAAAAATAAAATAAACGATATTGAACATTATAAAAGTGATACAATTTGAGTAATTTATAGTGTTCCAAAAATTTAATATAAGAATATGACATATTATTGTTTCATTTAAAGAATATATTTTAATTAATTTTTTTATTAGTGTATTTTAAGTCAAATTAAATGAATAGTGTCAAAATTAACAATAATGAAATTTTATCAAAATAATATTTTATGAAAACATTTGAAAATAAAAAAAATTAAATAAGAAAATTTGGTTATAAAATGAACTAAAAAAATCATAAAATGGATATTTATGGTCTAATTTTATCCTTTTAAGTAAAAAATTTCAACCCTTTAATACTAACAAATTTGTTACCATAACTTAAATTAAAAATTGTTAACTAAGGGTTAATAAAAAAGAAGGGGTTTAAAATGACACAAAAAATTGTCAAGATTATATTGGTTGATGGTATTAAAAACCTATCCTATCTTAGCTATAAAAAACATTATATTTGGAGGAATTTTTCTTATAGATTAATTTATTATAATTTAATATTTTGAGAAATTTTAAAAGTACCCATCACCTCAATTATAGAAGGGAACCTCCTTCCCCACTTATTTACACTAATTTGATCCTTAGAGATAAAAGTGTAAAAATTTATCTTATAAACACCCCTAAATAAATTCTAGAGGTTTTGGTCTTCCCATAATAACAACCCTAGAGACCTTTTGGGGAGATCTAAATGAGTTGTTTCAAAGAAGAGGTAATCACCTCAACCGATGACTTTATTTATACACCTATTTATCTTCTATAAATTTATGGTACTTATCATAAAATAAAATACTTTGTATTTTAAATATGGTAAAATTTTATTATGATTATTAAAACCCCATTATACACCGTCTTTCCCATTTAATGAGAAGTGAAAGTATCACTCATGCGTACGTAGGGCTTACCATCTCCACGTAGAATTACAATTAATTTTTCATCACCATATTTTATGGATCGATAGTATGATGGGTTTAATGTTTATATATTATATTCATGAAATTTTTATAATTCTGTAATGATAATATGATATCTATCTTATTACTATCCAATCCTTTGGTAAATGATAACATCATTTGTGAGTACGTGTGGACTACCACCTCCATGAACCGATGTGATTCATTTTTCATTAATATTTTACTTGGATGGTAATGTTGAAGAATTTGATTAATATATATATGATATATATGATATGATAATAATCCTAAAAAGGTGAATTAATATTTACCATTATTTCATTTTATCTATCGAAAAATCAAAACAACGTTCATGTATATGTATTACCTACTTTGTCTATTAATGATGTGATAATTTTTTATCTCTATCTTACATGAATGAATCTAAATATGTATTTAAATGAAATAGTTAACACTATGAAATGATGATTTAAACAAGTAACTATTTTTAAAAGGGGTGTTGAAATGTTTTTAAGGGATAATATATGATATTATAAGTATGAAAATAAATATATTATAGTGTGATAATAAATTTTAATTTAAAAAATATGATGTTAGAGTGCTTTCAAAGGAATATGAACTTGAGTTAAGGTTTTTATTTCACAATCTCATTAATTTTCTGGATTATTTATTTTTAAAACTCCACTGGGGAATATTTTTTTTCCATATCCATATTTTAATTAAAATTAATAGGGTCTTTTACTATTCTTCTATGATTAATTAAATTCTTTTTACCCATGTTTAACATTTTCGAAAACATTTTTAAAGGAATATTCTATTCATTTTTCAAACAAAGTAATTTGTGAATTTTATGATCAAAATATAAAATGAATGATTTTATAACTCACAAAAACTTAATAGATATTAACACTATCATAACTAATATTATAGTTTAATATTAATTTAAAATTTTACAAGAATATTTTCAAAGAAATTTTTTTCCTCTGTAACTCCATACTTTTTTTAAAGAAGTGATTTAAAAATGGAAAAGTTATTTTCTTTAATAATTATTCCTAGTGATTTTTCAAACTAATTTTCCATCTAATATGAAATCCTTTGATGTTATGTAACATTAAATAGGGATATTATCCAAGGATTATATCCTAATTCTTTATTTTGTGGATTTATTTTTATAATCAAATGATTTTTATGAATGAAATTCATTTTCCATGAGTTATTCTATTATGAACGTTTTTGAAACCCATTTATTTTCATGGACTATGATATGATAAATGATTTATAATATTGTGGAAACAATATTCATGATTTTCGTTATGTGATGGGTGGGACCTATATCTCCCTCCAATTCATTGGTTAATTATTGATATTTCATGAGATAAAAAAGACTAGAATGGGGAGTGAACCAAGTTCAGTAAGGGTCTTTTCACACTATGAAAGTCCTGGGAGTGATCCTTGAATACTAAAATAATTTTGGGAGTGAAACCATTCCTATATGATAGTATTGGAAAATATCCTTGACTACCTGGTAAATGATTTTATATAATTGTGTGTGTGCCATAATTCTATGCCTTATGAAATTGTTATGTTCTCATAGATTATGTTCTTTGATTATTTTATGATTCATGTATTATGAACTTCCAAGATTTATACCATGAGTCAATACTATTATCTATGATATGTAAGGTATTATTTTAAAATTTTAAGTTCATGTTCTCATTATATTTATTCATTTTATTCTTATATGATCATTGAAATATCCCTTGTTTACCCTTACTAAGCATCAAATATCACCCTTTTTATTTTTCATTTCCTAGTTTATGAAGAAAGGTTTTAGGTATGATATGTCTAAAAGGACGCTAGTTGTGGAGAAATAAATGAGAAATGATGTAGATATTTTCTGAACTAGTTTTTTATATTTCTAAGTTTCCAAAGGTACAATACCTATATGATTCTGGTGCGGATCAAAATGGTATGTAATGAATATTCCTTAATTTAAATGTAATAATGATGTTGGAAAAGTATGGGTCATAATAGTTGGTATTAAATCAAGGATTAGTTTCCATTTAAAAACTAGGATGATAAAACTTTAGTAAGAACCTATGGATAATTCTAAGTATAATATAAAATCCAAAAAATTTAGTAATGATCACGAATGACCTAAGTTAAACCCAAGGTGTCAAAAAAGAAGGTGTCACAATTTAGACATATTATAAATTATTTTTCAGGATTTTGTGGTTTCCCACCATGATTATTTTGTCTCACACTATGATTTTCACTTTTAATAAATGGATGGAATGTGAAGGAATCATGTTAATAATAAATGCGATGGAAAATGTGATGATTTTCCTCCTGAGAAACCGACTATTATGGGATTTAGAATGAAAATTATTATGGTTATGATCACACAACTTTCTCATTATATGAATCATGATGATATTCCTAATGAGTAAATGAGGTAATAAAATGCTGTTGATTCCTTCTTGAGGAAACACCCACCTTATTTTAGCTGGTCCATTGATCCATTAGTTGCTAAGAAATGGATTAATACCATTGAATATATATTTTCCATTATTTAGTGTTCAAAACATGATAAAATTATTTTAGTTTTTTATCATTTAAAAGGAAAAATAGATCATTATAAGACTCTTATAAAGATCTCAAGAATAGAAGAAGAAATTAAATCTATGGATTGTGAAGAATTTAAAAGTACATTTCTCAATAAGTATTTTCAAAATATAATTCATTTGAAAATATTGTATTAATTCCTTGAATTGAAACCGATGGAGGATGATTCTATTTTTAATTATGAGGAAAATTTTACATGACTTGTGATGTAAACTCTAGTATTACCATCCAACCAAAAATTAAGGTTGATCGATTATTCAATGGCTTAAAACCAAGTCTCATAAGGGTGTTATCCCTAAGTGAATTTAGTAGATATGAATAAATCATTAAATGTGTTATGAAGGTGGATATAGAGATTTTTGTTACCCATTAATCTCATGTTTTTTATAAGAAAATAGAAATGTAATATAAAGGAAATTATAAATAACATATGGATGAGAAGATGATACTTCTATTAAGTTTGATGGGTGGAAAGAAACATGGGAAAAATTTCATAAGGGAACTAGTAAATGATTCAAGTGTAGAAAGGAAGGTCATTAAGAAATTGAATGTTGAAGTAATGTGAAGAAGTTATCTAATGAAGAGAATAAATATAAATCTCTACCGAATGTACCACCCAAACACCAATGATTTATATTATAGGAGTATGAGAATTATTCTAACTAGTTCCCAAATCTGAAAGTTGATGATTATAATTGACATAAAAAACTCTTAGTCCCAGAGATAAAGGGAAATCTCTTAAAATCACTATTTCTAATGAGGGGTATGATAATGACAAGGTGAAAGGTACACAAACCGTCCACTATAGAATAGATAATGTCTTATTTTATTTTTTATGTACAAAATATTTTATATCTAATGACTTTTCTAAGGGTATCAATATACCACCTAAAAAATTTGATTTTGAGTTAGTTGTAAAACCCCTAATGATATGATGATTTCATCCCAAGTTTATGATTCTTCCCTAGTTGAAGTTTGTGGGAATGTGTTTCATGAATATCCTTTCATTAAACCTCTAGTTGAATTTGATTTTATTTTGGTCAGGTACTTAATTTCATTAAATAAATCCAAAATAAATTATTGAGGAAGGGAAGTACCCTTTGATATTCTGAACCAACCCATGATCGCCTGTCAATGTGATAAATAAAATGAACTTCTGATGGATATTACATTGATCTTATGGGTTATGATTCTTATTTTAAAGGTCCATTTATCTCATAATGTAACACCCCAAGCTTCTACGGTACGCTTCTCTTTGAATAATGTGATAGCGTGTGTTGTACGCAACACCGAGTTCTAACACACCATAACCAATCAAACTAGCCGTTATGAATAGTAATACCTACTTTTTGAAATTATATATATTTTATATTTCAAAATGGAAATCATTTTTGGATTCGGAATATCGAATTTAGCCTAAGGTGAAATTTTGGTACATTTCAGATAACTTTCATATTTTGATGAATAGTGAAAATTAAAATTTTTTAATTAAAAACAACTTTTTTAATCAAAATAATTAATAATGATAAATTATGAATTTTAGTAGTTTTAAAGTATTTTTAGAATATATTTTTACCATTTAATATAATGTTTGTCATTGGACATAATTTTACAATTAAACCGAACATAAACAAGTGTCAATCTTTTGATAGTTATTATCTCTTAAAAACACGCTTTTTGTTTTGGCAGCGGGAATTAATTTTAAATTAATTTCTGCCACTTCTGTGTTTTGAATTTAGGAAAATGGATTCCATATTTGGAATCAGGATGTTCAAATTGTGTAAATAGGTAACTTTTATTTTTATACATTTTGAATAATTACTGCGGTAAATATTTTATTTACCATGGTTAAGGGTAAATCCGGTAAATAAGGGTTAAACAAATAATATTATAATAATACTAAATTACCCTAAAACGTGTCTTAACCCTATTGGTTGATACATGGTCGACCAAGGGCATCTTTGGGTCGATTTTGGGACCCCATGGATCCACTTGTAAGTGATAATGACAATTTATTTTAATTAAGTTAAAATGAATACAAAAATGACACAAGCATATATCTTTTAGAAAAACAATTGTTACATAGGGTTATATATGTTGGATTTTAGATTATAAATATTCATTAGAAATATAATAAGATTTAATAAATAATGATATTTTATTTATAATTTTTAGACATTAAATAATTTATTTTATTTATGACACAATGATGATACAGTAATTACTATAATAGTGAAAAATTAAAAGTATTGATATTATAAATACCCAAATAAATGTAATATGAAACTTTCAATGAATTAAACGAATTTTATAGGATAATATGATATATTGGGATTGATTTAACTGACTTTTTTAGAAGTAATCAATCTGTTATGAGTTTCACAAAAATCAACTATTGAATAGTGTCAAAATTGACATAAAAGAGTTCTTAAAACAAATATTATATTATTAATTGATATTAAATTCCTAAAAATCTAAGGTTCGGAAAAGAGACTTATATCATGATAGTTTCATCATTAATGGACCACTTGGGGGTCGCTTGGATGTATGTAGTAAGTTTATTAACCATATTATATAAAAATACAAAGAGACATTGTAAAAGTGAAACTAATTAACTTAAAGTTAATACTTAAAGATAAGGTTAATATAAGTACCCAAACCTATCTAAATTCTATTGGTTGAGTTGTTTTCGACCCATCCCCACCTTAACCTTTGAATAGTCAACTTTGGAGCCATTGGAAACCGATTATGAATTTATTATAAACTAATATCTCTAGCTTTTCCAAAGGTGCCCCTCACCCCTCTTATAAAAGGGCACTCCTCCTTCCCATTTCTTAACACCTTCAAAGCCTTTTGGTTCGGCCAAACTCTGCCCAAATACTCTCCCAACAGCCCTCACTACAACCTAGAGGCCTTAGTTTGATCAGAAAGCCAACCTAAGGATCCCTTTTGATCAAATCAAAAGGAAGAACCCGAAGAAGAGGTAATGATTTCACCACCATTTTCTAAGTTCATTTCTTCTTCCACTTCTTATTACTTTGTTGTTACCATTCTAAAATAATAAATCCAGTATCATATATATACTGTGATGTTATTATAAATATGGTACAACCATATTCAGTATTCTATCCACACTTTGAATAACATGTCACCATAAGTGCGTACGTACGGCTTACCGTCTCCACGTCGTGGTGTAATTGTTATTCAATATAATATTATTTGGATGGGTATAATAATGATGTGTAACTCATTAAAATAATAAATATAACATGTTAAGGATTCTGTATATATGATATACCATCCATTATATATTATTTTAATATCAAAAGAATGATATTGTCGCTCGTGCGTACGTACGGACTACCGTCTCCACGAATGCGACGAGATTCATTCTCCATTGTATCCATTCAAGTATAATTATCATTTGATGATTTAAAAAATGATGTTTAAGGACTTGATATCATTCTGGATATGAATAATATAAAACCTATCCTTTACAAACATGTCTTACGTAACAAAACATATAAAAGAAAACAAGTAAGTTAACACCCGAAACAACGATAATACTAAGATATTATTATCAAATCAACATTAAAAGAACATATATGATATCATATTAATGAATATGATTATTGTATAATTTAGTAACAATTATTTCACCATTATACAGGAGGTTAACCTACCCCAACCAAGGAAAAGTACAAGGTAAGGGTTATTTCACAATCTCTTCATTATCCGAGGTTGTTTATACGTAATAATATACTGGGATTTCTTTATCATCCACATCCATGTTTCTTAAAAATGTATTTCAAAACATTTTTACTATTTACTAGAATATGAGTTAAAGTCATTTATACCCTTTTTGACTTTTATAAGTTGTTTATAAAGGAATCTTTCGGTCGTTTTCAAAACAAGGTCCTTTTTAACCTTTTCGACAGAATTAAGGTAAGAATGTTTTTTTTAACTTATACGGCGGGTGCGGCTATTTTCCGCCGTTATAAAATCTTCAAAGCTTCCCTTACAAGATTATAAGAATATTTTCAAAGAAAATGTTTTATTTTATATGGATCTTAAATGATTTCAAAATAAAAGGAGATATTTCTTTAAAAAGAATATTGATTTCATCTATGTCAACATCCTTTGATGGATTTTAAGATTATTTGAAGTTGATTTATTATGATACAAAACTTCTATATTGTATTGAAGGTTTTGTGATATGTTTGACTTTGGATGTGCTATTTTTATACCATTCATAGTTTATGGCGAAATTATTTACATTTCGTATGCTAGTTTTAATACGAATGTTTATGTTATGTTTAAACCTTTTCATATGAGAATGCATTGGACTTAGTAAGTGACGGGTGGAGCCCGCTATAGCTCCTCGATGCATCGGTGGGTCTCATGAGACAAACTAGTGTCTTGGCACAAGGCCTTGACAAAATCTTATTTGTAGTCTTGGCACGAGGCCCTGACTATGTGGTTATGATAGTCTGGCATTATGCATTCCAACATTATGAAAGTGGTTATTGATTTTTTCATGTGATTATTCGATTAGTAGAATATCCATGTGAATAAGTAAATGGCATTATTTCATTTTATTTATGCCATACCATGTTGAAAGTTCATGTTTGAAAGGCTTTTGTTTTAGTTATACATTGCCTTAATTGTTTATTCTTATTTATGAAAGTTTCCGCTATATTGTTATCCTTACTGGGCATTTGAGCTCACCCCTTTTCTATGTTTTATTTTTCCCAGGATGTGAAGAAGTAAGTTATGAATTACCTTCAGGGATATTATGAGGGGATTATAGTGTGGACGGTGGAAACATTATGTTGTTGTAGTAGTTTTTCATTTTATGATGTAATGTAAAACTTATGAAATATATCTAGTGTTTCCAAGGCTACTAAACCAATCGGTCTTTCGAGATTTGATCTTTCTTGTGATCATGCCAATGTTATGTAATAATGCACCGACTCTGGGTAACTGGGGTCGGGGCGTTATAGTTGGTATCAGATGAAGTTTAGTACAAACCTTGGAAGCTAGATTTAGATAAACTCTGATTAGAGCACGTAGACCTAAGATGAACTTTGAGGATTAGTATAGAAGAACTTCCTAGAATTTTGGTATTGTAGAGATTTTGTGAGTTTTCCGAGCAATACATCCCTGTCTGGATACGAGCAGGTAGAGGCGGCTCTGGCACAGATGTACCTAGGGGTAAAACCCGAAAACACCGCTTTGAGCTAGACTCGAACGGGAACTGGTGCACGACAACGGGCCTTGCTGCACTCTTGGTTACGACACTCCCAGGGGATATTCTTAGGATAACTCTCATTTTCTTTACAAATCATTATGAAGGGTTTATGAGTATATACTTCCTCAAAGAAAAAATTCTTATGATTATGGATTATATCCATAAATAGTTCAATTTATGTTAAGTGTTTTATAAGTATGGGATTATGTATTTTGATTCATAAACTGATCTAGTTTATGCCATTGTTTAGAAATGGCGCCTAGTGGAAGAAATGGAAACCGTATCAATGCACGCACTCCATGTAGGGATTTCCCTCCTGCTCAAGATAATTATAGTGGGGCTGGTGATGCAACTGGTGCCGATCAGCTAATCACCATACTAGGACAACTTACTCAGGTTATGAATAATAACCTTACCCGTATGGAGCACCCTGATCCGCAGCGTGGAGGATCAATGTTAGATCGATTCATGAGGCAACAACCACCAACGTTCAATGGGAATACAAATCCCTTAGTAGCTGAGCAATGGATATTTTCCCTAGAGAAAATATTTCAGGCTTTGGGGAGCAGTGAAAGGGAAAAAGTTATCATGGCAGTTTACCGGCTCACTGGAGATGCTGATCAATGGTGGTCATTGATTCAAAACATGAAGGAAGATGATGAAGTATCAAATATGGAGTGGAGGGAGTTCAAAGATCTGTTTTTAGAAAAATACTTTCCTTGCGACCATCGAGCAGATATGGAAAGGCAATTTCTGAGTCTGAGACAAAAGGAGGATGAGAATGTCACAAAGTATGAGGCTAACTTTACAAGGTTAGCGAGGTATGCTGGAGATTATATTCGCAACCCAAAAAGTAAGATTGATAGTTTCTTTGATGGGTTAAAACCATTTCTCCGTCGAGCATTAGTCTCATAATCCTTTTCATCGTACGAAGACATTGTCTCATGTGCTATCAAGACCGAAAAGGAATTCTCTAAGTCTTATGACTTTAAAGAAAATAAAGAGAAGAAGAGACCTACTGATCAATCTGGGAATGGAAATAAGGGGAAGAATGGAAAGGTTGAATATCCATCTTGTGGTAAATGCGGGAAGAAACACCCCGGTGCTTGCTTGAAGGGAATGAGAGTCTGTTACAAGTGTGGTGAAAAAGGCCACCAATCTCATGATTGCAAGGGGAAGAAGGAAGCTACCAAAGTTCAGTGCTACAATTTCAGGGAGATGGGGCATTATGCAAATGCATGTCCTAAGCGTCAGGAGAACTTACCTCAGAAAAGGCCAAGGGATCAAGGCCAGGCTTATGCTATCACTACTGTTGAGGTAGAAGCTCCAAAAGACGTGGTGGCAGGTAATTTAATGGTTTCCTCAAGTTTAGCAAATGCATTATTTGACTCTGGATCATCGCATTGTTTCATATCTTCCCAGTTTGCTAAGAAAATTAGATATTTCCAATTTGATTTAATAAGGGAGTTGTCAGTTAAAACTCCTAAGGGAAGTATCATTGCAACAAAGTTTTGTGAATCAGTCCCCATTAGAGCACATAAATTTTCTTTATCTGCTGATCTCATCATCATACCCATGATTGAGTTTGATATAATCCTCGGTATGGACTGGCTTTCAGACTATGATGCGAAGATTTATTGTAAAAAGAAAGAGGTTACGATTCTTGATGATAATGATAAGGAACACCTTATCTTTAGAGCAGAATCGTCACCACCTAATTCTTATTTAGATCCAACCTCAATAGCTCAACTAAATTCAATTATTGGGGAGGAAGAGAATGAAATAACTACGGGTGAGGAAAGGAATGTTCAAATAGAGGATGTACCTGTTGTGAAAGAATTTGTAGATGTATTTCCAGAAGATTTACCTGGACATCCTCCCGAACGAGAAGTTGAGTTTTCCATTGATTTGATTCCTGGATCAAGGCCTATATCGAAGACCCCTTATAGAATGGCCACTGTAGAGTTAGTCGAACTAAAGAAACAACTAGAGGAATTGAGTAATAAGGGATTTATTCGCCCTAGTGTTTCTCCATGGGGAGCCCCTGTTCTTTTTGTTAAAAAGAAAGATGGATCTATGAGGTTATGTATCAACTACAGGGAGATCAATGCTATAACGATAAAGAAAAAGTATCCCCTACCTCGTATTGATGATTTATTTGACCAACTTCATGGAGCTCAATACTTTTCAAAGATTGACCTTCGATCTGGATACCATCCGTTGTGTGTGAAGAAGGAAGACATTCCGAAGACAGCATTTCGAACCAGGTACGGGCATTACGAGTTTACTGTAATGCCATTTGGATTGACTAATGCACCCTCTGTATTCATGGATCTGATGAATAGAGTTTTCAAGGAGTATCTCGATGAATTTGTGGTGGTATTTATTGATGATATCTTGGTATACTCCAAAACCTACGAAGATCATGAAAATCACTTGCGCATTATCTTGAAGACTCTGAGGAGGCATGAATTATATGGGAAGTTTAGCAAGTGTGAATTCTGGCTTCAGGAGATTTCTTTTCTTGGCCATATTGTCTCTAAAGATGGAATCTCTGTTGATCCTTCTAAGACCAAGGCAATCCAAGAATGGCCAGCACCTACGAGTATAACTGAGGTACGCAGTTTTATTGGTTTGGCAGGTTATTATCGACGTTTCGTCCAGAATTTTGCCCGATTGGCTAACCCATTAATGAAGATCACACGTAAAGGGGTTAAATTTGTTTGGAAAAAAGAGTGTGAAGAATGTTTCGAAGAACTGAAGAGAAGATTAGTCAATGCTCCTATATTGACTCTACCATCGGGGAATGATGGGTTCGTTATTTATAGTGATGCATCGAAGAAAGGACTTGGTTGTGTCATTATGCAGAATGATAGAGTTATTGCCTATGCATCACGACAGTTGAAAATTCATGAACAAAACTATCCTACTCATGATCTCGAGTTAGCAGCTATGATCTTTGCTTTGAAGATATGGAGGCACTACCTCTATGGTGAAAAATGTGAGATTTATACTGATCACAAGAGTTTGAAGTATATTTTCTCACAAAAAGAACTCAACATGAGGCAAAGGAGATGGCTTGAATTACTCAAGGATTATGATTGTACGATACACTACCACCCGGGGAAGGCAAACAAGGTGGCAGATGCTTTGAGTAGAAAAGACCATGGAGTTTTGAACAATATGAGAATTGAAAGGGATCCAATTTTCATGGATCTAGTGAAGATGGACATGGGAATAACCAGGGAAGGTGAAACATCAATGCTTTTTCAAATGGTTGCCAAACCATCTTTACTAGAAAGGATTAAGAGTTCTCAGACCGATGATGAAGAATTCCAAAAGAAGATTAAAGCTGTGAATGATGGGAGATTGAGAGACTTTGTGTATGAAGATGGAATTTTGAAATTCGGGAAGAGACTTTGTGTTCCCGATTTACCTGATCTAAAAAGGGAATTCCTGGATGATGCTCATAGTTCCAATTTCTCTATACACCCTGGGAACCCCAAAATGTATAGAGATTTTATGGAACATTTTTGGTGGGACAACATGAAGAGGGAGATTGCTGATTTTGTGTCAAGATGTATGGTTTGTCAACAAGTGAAAGCTGGAAGGCAACAGCCTGGAGGAGTCATGCAACCTCTTCCCATACCGGAGTGGAAATGGGACAATATTACGATGGACTTTGTCATGGGGCTACCAAAGACTCCTAGAAGGAATGATGCAATATGGGTGATTGTTGATCGTCTTACCAAGTCAGCACATTTTCTTGCTATAAGAGAAGATCTACCCCTGGAACGTCTAGCAAGACTATATATTAATGAAGTTGTGAGACTTCATGGAGTACCCTTATCAATTGTTTCTGATATTGATCCCCGTTTTACTTCAAGATTTTGGAAAAGTCTTCAGAAGTCCCTGGATACTGAACTTCATTTGAGCACTGATTACCACCCTCAGACAGACGGACAATCAGAACGGACTATTCAAACCTTAGAAGACATGTTGAGATCTTGCTCACTTGACTTTCAGGGTATGTGGGATCAATATTTACCTATGGTAGTATTTTCCTATAACAAGATGTCGTACACCAACCTGTTGGGATGACGTTGGTGAAAGAAAACTTGTAGGCCCAGAACTGGTGGAGGAAACGGTGGAAAAGGTGAAAGTAATCCAAAATCACATCAAAGCAGCTCAAAGTAGGCAGAAGAGTTATGCCGATAATCGAAGGAAGGATTTGGAATTTCAAGTCGGTGATCATGTTTTCCTGAAGGTATCTCCATGGAAGGGAGTCATACGTTTTGGTAAGAAAGGTAAATTGAGTCCCAGGTACATCAGACCCTTCGAAATTCTAGAACGAATTGGGGTTGTAGCTTACCGATTGGCAATGCCGCCAAGTCTCTCCAAAGTTCACGATGTGTTCCACGTATCTCTGTTGAGGAAATACATGCCTGATCCAACGCATGTACTCACCTATGAGGAATTAGAACTAGAACCTGATCTGTCTTATTGCGAAGATCCAGTCAGGATTCTTGATACGAGAGAACAAGTACTGAGAAACCGGACGACGCGTCTGGTAAAAGTTTTGTGGAGAAACCATAAGATGGAAGAGGCAACGTGGGAACCCGAGGAACTTATGATGAAGAACCACCCGAGTCTTTTTATACAGTAATACCCTAGAAATTGCGAGGACGCAATTATTTGAAGGAGGGGAGAATGTAACACCCCAAGCTTCTACGGTACGCTTCTCTTTGAATAATGTGATAGCGTGTGTTGTACGCAACACCGAGTTCTAACACACCATAACCAATCAAACTAGCCGTTATGAATAGTAATACCTACTTTTTGAAATTATATATATTTTATATTTCAAAATGGACATCATTTTTGGATTTGGAATATCGAATTTAGCCTAAGGTGAGATTTTGGTACAATTCGGATAACTTTCATATTTTGATGAATAGTGAAAATTACTAAATTTTAATTAAAAACAACTTTTTTAATCAAAATAATTAATAATGATAAATTATGAATTTTAGTAGTTTTAAAGTATTTTTAGAATATATTTTTACCATTTAAAATAATGTTTGTCATTGGACATTTTTTTACAATTAAACCGAACATAAACAAGTGTCATTCTTTTGATAGTTATTATCTCTTAAAAACACGCTTTTTGTTTTGACAGCGGGAATTAATTTTAAATTAATTTCTGCCACTTCTGTGTTTTGAATTTAGGAAAATGGATTCCATATTTGGAATCAGGATGTTAAAATTGTGTAAATAGGTAACTTTTATTTTTAGACATTTTGAATAATTACTGCGGTAAATATTTTATTTACCATGGTTAAGGGTAAATCCGGTAAATAAGGGTTAAACAAATAATATTATAATAATACTAAATTACCCTAAAACGTGTCTTAACCCTATTGGTTGATACATGGTCGACCAAGGGCATCTTTGGGTCTATTTTGGGACCCCATGGATCCACTTGTAAGTGATAATGACACTTTATTTTAATTAAGTTAAAATGAATACAAAAATGACACAAGCATATATCTTTTAGCAACACAATTGTTACATAGGGTTATATATGTTGGATTTTAGATTATAAATATTCATTAGAAAGATAAAAATATTTTCTACATAATGATATTTTATTTATAATTTTTAGACATTAAATAATTTATTTTATTTATGACACAATGATGATGTAGTAATTACTATAATAGTGAAAAATTAAAATAATTGATATTATAAATACCCAAATAAATGTAATATTAAACTTTTAATGAATTAAACTAATTTTATAGGATAATAGGATATATTGGGATTGATTTAATTGACTTTTTTCGAAGTAATCAATCTGTTATGAGTTTCACAAAAATCAACTATTGAATAGTGTCAAAATTGACATAAAAGAGTTCTTAAAACAAATATTATATTATTAATTGATATTAAATTCTGAAAAATCTAAGGTTCAGCCAAGAGACTTATATCATGATAGGTTCATCACTAATGGACCACTTGGGGGTCGCTTGGATGTATGTAGTAAGATTATTAACCATATTATATAAAAATACAAAGAGACATTGTAAAAGTGAAACTAATTAACTTAAAGTTAATACTTAAAGATAAGGTTAATATAAGTACCCAAACCTGTCTAAATTCTATTGGTTGAGTTTTTTTAGACCCATACCCACCTTAAACTTTTAATAGTCAACTTTGGAGCCATTGGAAACCGATTATGACTTTATTATAAACTAATATCTCTAGCTTTTCCAAAGGTGCCCCTCACCCCTCTTATAAAAGGGCACTCCTCCTTCCCATTTCTTCACACCTTAAAAGCCTTTTGGTTCGGCCAAACTCTGCCCAAATACTCTCCCAACATCCCTCACTACAACCTATAGGCCTTAGTTTGACCATAAAGCCAACCTAAGAAGCCCTTTTGATCAAATCAAAAGGAAGAACCCGAAGAAGAGGTAATGATTTCACCACCCTTTTCTAAGTTCATTTCTTCTTCCACTTCTTCTTCCTTTGTTGTTACAATTCTAAAATAATAAATCCAGTATCATATAAAGACTGTGATGTTATTATAAATATTGTACAACCATATTCAGTATTCTATCCACCCTTTGAATAACATGTCACCATACGTGCGTACGTACGGCTTACCGTCTCCACGTCGTGGTGTAATTGTTATTCAATATAATATTATTTGGATGGGTATAATAATGATGTGTAACTCATGTAAATAATAAATATAACATGTTAAGGATTCTGTATATATGATATAACATCCATTATATATTATTTTAATATCAAAAGAATGATATTGTCGCTCGTGCGTACGTACGGACTACCGTCTCCACGAACGCGATGAGATTCATTCTCCATTGTATCCATTCAAGTATAATTATCATTTGATGATTTAAAAAATGATGTTTAAGGACTTGATATCATTCTGGATATGAATAATATAAAACCTATCCTTTACAAACATGTCTTACGTAACAAAACATATAAAAGAAAACAAGTAAGTTAACACCCGAAACAACGATAATACTAAGATATTATTATCAAATCAATATTAAAAGATCATATATGATATCATATTAATGTATATGATTATTGTATAATTTAATAACAATTATTTAACCATTATACAGGAGGTTAACCTACCCCAACCAAGGAAAAGTACAAGGTAAGGGTTATTTCACAATCTCTTCATTATCCGAGGTTGTTTATACGTAATAATCTACTGGGATTTCTTTATCATCCACATCCATGTTTCTTAAAAATGTATTTCAAAACATTTTTACTATTTACTAGAATATGAGTTAAAGTCATTTATACCCTTTTTGACTTTTATAAGTGGTTTATAAAGGAATCTTTCGGTCGTTTTCAAAACAAGGTCCTTTTTAACCTTTTCGACAGAATTAAGGTAAGAATGTTTTTTTTAACTTATACGGCGGGTGCGGCTATTTTCCGCCGTTATAAAATCTTCAAAGCTTCCCTTACAAGATTATAAGAATATTTTCAAAGAAAATGTTTTATTTTATATGGATCTTAAATGATTTCAAAATAAAAGGAGATATTTCTTTAAAAAGAATATTGATTTCATCTATGTCAACATCCTTTGATGGATTTTAAGATTATTTGAAGTTGATTTATTATGATACAAAACTTCTACATTGTATTGAAGGTTTTGTGATATGTTTGACTATGGATGTGCTATTTTTATACCATTCATAGTTTATGGTGAAATTATTTACATTTCGTATGCTAGTTTTAATACGAATGTTTATGTTATGTTTAAACCTTTTCATATGGGAATGCATTGGACTTAGTAAGTGACGGGTGGAGCCCGATATAGCTCCTCGATGCATCGGTAGGTCTCATGAGACAAACTAGTGTCTTGGCACAAGGCCTTGAAAAAATCTTATTTGTAGTCTTGGCATGAGGCCCTGACTATGTGGTTATGATATTCTGGCATTATGCATTCCAACATTATGAAAGTGGTTATTGATTTTTGCATGTGATTATTCGATTAGTAGAATATCAATGTGAATAAGTAAATGGAATTATTTCATTTTATTTATGCCATACCATGTTGAAATTTTATGTTTGAAAGGCTTTTGTTTTAGTTATACATTGCCTTAAATTTTTATTCTTATTTATAAAAGTTTCCGCTATATTGTTATCCTTACTGGGCATTTGAGCTCACCCCTTTTCTATGTTTTATTTTTCCCAGGATGTGAAGAAGTATGTTATGAATGACCTTCAGGGATATTATGAGGGGATTATAGTGTGGACGGTGGAAACATTATGTTGTTGTAGTAGTTTTTCATTTTATGATGTAATGTAAAACTTATGAAATATATCTAGTGTTTCCAAGGCTACTAAACCAATCGGTCTTTCGAGATTTGATCTTTCTTGTGATCATGCCAATGTTATGTAATAATGCACCGACTCTGGGTAACTGGGGTCGGGGCGTTACACATATGGTTAGGGAGAAACAAAAAATTTAAGATATTCCTATAGGGAAAGAGTTTATTGAGGTCTTTAGAGAAGAGTATCCTAGGATTCCACTGAATACTGAAGTTGAGTTATCAGTAGAACTCATACCTGGTGCTATGCCTATTGCCAAGACTCAATATAGAATGGCCCTAATTGAGTTATATGAATTGAATAAGTAACACCAAGAGAATTTTGAAAATGGATTCATTCAAACAATTTCATCACCTTGTGGTTCAATTTTTCTATTTTTTATGAAAAAATATGGATCAATGCAGTTCTTCATTGATTATTGAGAACATAAAAAGATCATTATCAATAAAAAGTATCCTTTACCCTGCATTGATGACCTGTTTGATCAAATACATGTATCTTAATAATTTTACCAGATTAATATTCACTCTGGATATCATCAATCCAGTTTCAAGATGGAGGATATAACTAATAAATCATTTTATACAAGGTATGAACACTATGGATTTATAGTGATTCAATTTGGTCTTCATAATGACCCAACTATCTTTATGGATTTAATTAATAGAGTATTTATAGACTACCTTGATCATTTTTTGGTATACATTATTGATGGTATTTTTATTTATTCAAAGATAACAAAAGAGCATGAAGATCATTTGATAATTATATTGAAGACCCTATAGAAGGTGAATATTTTTAAAAGAATTTACAAATGTGAATTTTGGATACATAGAGTTTCATTTTGGGGATACATAATCTCTTGTGAGTGTATATTAGTAGTCCCTTCAAATAAATATGTTATTAAAAAATTTCCTAGACCAACCAATGTGACTAGGATTCGTAGTTATTTTAGTTTAGTCAGATATTATCAGTGCTTTTTGGATATTTTTTCATGGATATTTAATCCACTCACCAAGTTAACTTATAAGGGATATAAGGTCCTTTGGAAAAATGAATTTGAAGAATGTTTTAAAGAACTAAAGAGAAATCTTGTCAGTGCACCTATGATTACACTAAACTGTAGTATAGAAGGGTTTTTAATCTATATTGATACATCAAATAAAGGACTAGGATTAATCCTCATGTAGAATGATTTGGTTATAACTTATGACTCATGAAAATTGAAGTTATAAGAAAGAAATTACTGAAATCATGATTTTGAGTTATCTATAGTAAATTTTTAATTATATATATGAAGGAAATAACTATATGGAGAAAGTTGTGATATATATACTTATCAAAAATGTTTAAAGAATATTTTCACTTAAATAGAGATGAATATGCACCAAATAATATGGTTGGAGGTTAATTTTGATTATAAATACTAAATACATTACTACCCTAGGAAATAGAACATGTTTGTAAATACTTTGAGTTGGAGGAATCATTATAGATTATCTGTGAAGAGGATCAGAAAATATCCAATTCTTATGGAATTTTATTGTATGTATATTGAAATATTAAATGATGGGGATAAATATCATCTTTCTCAAATGAGTTTTCACCCATCTATCCAAAACAATATTAAAGATGAATATAAAGAAGATTTAGAGTTGTAAAAGGAGGTGAAAAATGTTCCCAAGTTCAACCTTGATTGAGACTGAATAATACTGTTTATAAACCATAAATGTGTCCCATTAGTACCAAATTTGAGTATGGAATTAATGGATTAATCTCATAGTTCATCATTATCTATTCGCCATGAAAGAACAAACATGTATAGAGATTTGAAGAGTATTTTTGGTGGGATAGAATAAAGACAGATATTGAAGAATTTGTTTCTTGGTTATTGGTATGTTTGAAACATAAGTATGAGAGATAGAAATAACGAGATTTTATAACCATTAACCATAATATAATGGAAATGGGAAAATATCACTATGGATTTTGTCTACGGACTCCCTGAAACATCTAAAGAGAATAATGCTATTTGGATTGTAGTTGATCTACTTAGAAATACGTCACACTTCATTTACATTGGAGAATATTTATATCTTGATCAACTTACTTAGTTATACATTAAGTAAGTGGTAATATTTCATGATGTACCACTATTAGTTGTATCTAATCGAGATTCAAGTTTTACCACAATGTTTTGGAGAAGGCTTTAACAGGCTCTATATATATAGTTATCTTTCAAAACTACTCGTCATACATATACATATGGTCACTATTATAGGATAATTAAAACTCTATAAGTCATGTTGAGATCTTTATCTATGTATTTCAAAGGTGGTTGGGATCATCCCCTTCCTTTGGTGGAATTTTCTTACAACAATAGATTTCACTATAGTATTCAGATGGATCCTTATGAATCTCTCAATGGTAGGAAGTGAATAACTCCAAAATTATGAACTGAAGTTCAAGAAATAAATTAATTGGGTCATGATCTAGATGTGAAAATGGAATATAATATTATATTTATTCCACACCACATAAGATCATCCAAGAGTTGACAAAAAAGTTATGTTGACAATCATCAGAAAGATCTGGAGGTTGAATTTGGTGACAAGGTATTCCTATAATTTTATCTCAGGGAGAGGGTGATGAGATTTTGAAATAAGTTAAATATAAAACCTTGGTATATTGGTTCTTCTTAAATTTTTTTATTATATAGGGATGGTGTCTTATTTATTGGCTCTTCCATCAAATCTCTCTCAAGTTGATGACTTGTTCCATGTATCTCTCCTGAGGAAGTACAAACCTGATCCTTCACATGTACTAAACATAGATGTCAGACTGCAATAGAAAGATATTTTTTTTGAGTAATAACCAAGGGATATTATGTATCATATAGATAAAGTTCTATGAAATAAGACCACTTAGTTAATGTTTTGCGGTAAAACTACCAATTTAAAGAAGCCACATGAGAACCTGAGGATGTAATGATGTAGAAGTATCCTCATATATTTTTTAACATAGTGATGAATTTTGTGGGATAAATTAATTTTTATGGGGTTATAATGTTTCACCCTATTATTTTTTATGAAATATTTCTCTTTAAATAATTTGATTTCTTTTAAATCTTGCATTACACGGAACAATGAGTTTAGATGAAGAGCACAACATTATTAAAATATTATGTGTCCATTATCACCTATCCAGTAAATTGGTGGGTATGTATAGTAATAACTAAATTATGAAATTTATATAGTATACACATTTATAAATTAATTCAGTAGTTGTCAAATGATTGAAATTAATTTTCTTTAAAATAAAAGGGTTATTTTTATGTAAAATTGTTTTACACATAAAATGTATTTTTATATTAATTAATTAAAGTAATAATTACTAGTAAATTATTTTAATTAAATTAAAATATTATTTAATTTATCAAATGTTTTATGTATTCAAAAATTATTTTTCTTGGCATAAGATAAGAAAAACCCCAATTTTATGCTTTAAAATGTATATTTCTCTTATAAAAATCATTTTTCATCGCATGTTGTGTGATTATTTTAAAATTATTAAATAAAAATTTAAGAAAATAAATTTTATAAAATGTATAAAATATTTTTAATCAGGAGGATAAAATTTAGTAAATAGTCCCCTTTTATTTTTGATCAAAATGAATAGTATCTGTGATAAAATTTATCACATCAGTAAAGGATAAATCAGGTTAATCTAGGTTAAAAATAAGTTATAAGACAATAATATTTCATTAATAATTTTTATTTAATGAATTTAATTCTAAAAGTAACACCATAGTCTTTAATTCAAGTAGTTTAATGGATAATTTTTCATTAAAATGACTTATATATTACTTAAATCAATGAATGTTACAAAATTCCACCATATGTGTTTTTAATATCCTTTATGTGATCACATAAGGAAAAAAGTTATTTATAAATTAATATTAATATCCATTTTTTTCATAATGAAATTATATTGTTGATGTAAATTTATTTATAATTTTTTAGGTTCTATATAATTACATTAAATTCTTACAAAATATAAAAAACAATATCTATTCAATTAATTGGAAAAGAAAATAATTTATATGAAAAATATTAAAAGTTATATAATTAGAGTAATTTATAATGTTACATGAATTTATTATTGTGAATATGACATATTATTATTGTGTTAAAATATTATATTTGAATTCACACTTTTTATTTATGTATTTTATGTTATATTAAAATAATAGTATCCAAATTGATAATAAATAAAATTTATCAAAATAAAATTTATTAAATTATTTAAAAATAAAAAAAACATTAAATTAGATATGGTAGTAATTATATGGTCTAGAAATCCATAAATTGCCCCTTTATGGTACAATTTTCACCTTATAAGTAAAAATAACTACCCTTTAACATAGAAAACGTTGTTACCATAGATAAAATTAAAATTGGTTAACTAAGGGTTAATCAAAATGATAAGGTTTAAAATGATGCCAAAAAATGTATAAATTATATTAAATTATTGTATTAAAACCAAATCACACCTTATCTTTAAATACCTGACCATTTGGAGGAACGTTTCTTAAGGAAGAATTTATTATAATTTAATCTTTATAAAAATTCCAAAAGTTCCCCTTACCACTATTTTAAAAGGGAACCTCCACCATCACTTATTTACAACCCATTGAGCCTTATATATATATAAAAAATTCATCTATTTATCTTATAAAATTATATATACAAATTCTATTGGGTTTTGTCTTCCCAAAAGACCAACCATAGAGCCCTTTAGAGGAGATCTAAAGGATTCTTTTCAAAGAAGAGGTAATTGCCTTAACCGATCACTTTTTTTTACTATTATTTACCTTCTATAAATATATGGTATTTATAATTAAATAATAAATAAAATATCAAAAAAAATTAAATGTTATTATGATTATTAAATCACCATCATACACCCTCTTTCCAATCAAATGGGAAGTGAAAGTATCGCTCGTGCTTACATATGAATTACTGTCTCCATGTAGTAATACAATTCATTTTTCATCACCATATTTTATGGATAGGTATTATGATGGATTTAATGTTTATATATTATATTTATTTAATAATTATACCTATTTAATGATAATATCATGTCTAAATTCTTACTATTCATTCCTTTTGGAATCTATAAGGTCATTTGTGCGTACATGTGGACTGCAACCTCCATGAACCAATGAGATTCATTTTTCATTTATATTTCACTAGAATGATAATAAAAAATAATTTTATGAATATATATATGATATTTTTTATATAATAACAACAATCCTATAAAGGTTAATTAATATTTATTTTTCTTTTGTTCAATCTGTCGAAAAATAAAAACAATATTAATGTGTATGTACGACTTACTGTATCCATGAACAATGTGATTAATTTTTTATGTCTCTAAATTTTATGAGTGACTATAAAAACACATATAATAAATACATATTATATTTATATAAAAATTAATATTCCTAAGATGATGGAACAAAGATAAATGTACAAGGAACATAACTACTAAACTAAAATACTCATGATAAACCAAATAGTTGACACCAGAAAATGAAATTTTTAATAAGGAATTATTTATAAAGGGGTGTTTAAATGTCATAAATAAATCATAAATTATATTATAAGTATTAAAATTAATCTTTTATAAATGTATATTAAATTTAATTTTTTTTCATACATGAGTTTAGAGTGCTTTCGATGCAAGGAGAACTCGAGGAAAGGGGGTTTTTTTCACAATCTAATCAATATTAGAGATTGTTTTTGTTTAAGTATCTAATGAGAAATATTTTTATTCCATATTATTATTAAAAAAAAATTTATAAGGTTTTTAATATTCTACAATGAATATTTAAAGTCATTTTTACCCATATTTCAATTTTTACAAAAAAATTTGGAAGAAATATTCTTGTCATTTTCCAAATGAGGTATCTGTGAATTTTCCAACAAAAATATGGAAGAAATGTTTTATTTAGCTTATATAAAATGAAAATATTTTAATTATTTAAAGACTAATATTTTCTTTGAATATTACTTTATAAGTTTATAAGTCTCTTTTTAAAGAAAATGTTTTTTTATAGTTGTGTAGTTTTTTTTGAAGAAGTGATTCCAAAACAGAAAGGTCATTTTCCTCAAGAATTATTCCAAGTGATATTTTAGAATAATTTTACTTATAAGATGAAATACTTTGATGTTAGTTAATATTTAATGGGGATATGATCCAAGGATACCATCCTTATTTTTTATTGTTATGGTTTATGTTTTTAATTACTAGATATTTATAAAACCCATTTCTTTTTTATAGGTCATGCTATGATGAAATATCTAGGAAACCCATTTCTTTTCATGGGTTATGATATGATGAATACTTTATGATCTTATGGAACACATATATATGATACTCATTATTTGATGGGTGGAAAATATATCTCCCTCCAATGAATTGGGTAAATATTGATATCTCATGAGCTAAAAGGGACTGGAATGAGGAGTGAAATCTGTCTAGTAATAGAATTTATCCACTATGAAAGTCTTGGGAGTGAACCTTGAATACTAAATTGGTTTTGTGAGTGAACCCATTCCAAAATGATAGTTTTAGAAAAGGTCCTTGACTATTAAGGAAATGATTTTTTAGATTATTTGTATGCCATAATTAAATGTATTATTCCAATGTTATGATATCATGGATCATATTCTTTGATTCCATTATGATTAAAGTCTTATGAACTACCCTGATTTATTACATGAATAAATATTATGATATAGGATACTTAGGGTATAATTTTCATATGTTAATATTAGGTTATTATATAATTTTTTCTTATGTTATTGTTATATGATCACTGAAATATCTCTTTTTTACCTTTATTGAGCATAAGAGATCACCCATTATTATGTTTCCTTTCCCATGTTATGGATAATGGTTTTATGTATTAAATATCTAATAATGGTGCTAGTTATGAATAAATAAGTGGGAGATGATGTAGATATTTTTCGAACCAGTTGTTTATGTTTCCAAGTTTCCAAAAGAACTAAACCTATAAAATTCTAGTGTGAATCAAAATGTTATATATTTTATATTCATCAATTTAGATGAAATATCTATGTTTACAAATCATGGTCTGATATAAAATATCACTCTTGAAAATTTGGAAAGATCAGGCTAATTCATGAGGGAATAAATGACTGAACCAACTTTCTCTTATCGGGTCAAATACCACCCAACCCCACTAATGATCATTATCCAAATATCAAATCCATGGATAATAAAATAATATCAAGTAATATATATTCAAGGGTAGTCCACACATTTTTCTCCCTCATACCCAACATCAAATTTCATGTGCCCAATCGCTTCAACAATCATACCACAATACACTATTTCTCATATCTACTACAATGGGATATATGAAATGAATGAAATCAACCTTATAACCTTCTCCTAACATGCATGACTTATTCCATAAAATAATAGCTCATAAAATACCTCGTACATATAACATATCATCTATAAAATGTAGGTTCTATCGAACTACATCTCATATACTCCATATGGTCTTCCAATACATCATGTACCACACCTTAAATACCTTATTGGGTCTGCTGGAATATATCATACCTCATCATCCAAAACTCTATAGGGTATACTAGTACATTTCAAAACATTTTACTACACACAAAATAGAGAGTGGGGAATATAGAGTAACCAACAATCTATTCCCTTTCTAACCTTGATGATGAGGAAAACATATGATACCCAAAGGTGTTGGGTGTTAGTAAGGATATCTATTATGAAAAAACCTAAATACCCTAGTATAATGGTACCCAATCCATTCATGACATAACCTGAAGGATGTTCTTGATCCCCACAGGTTGGTGACTAGTGTTTGGGCATCAACAAAAGGTTAGATAGAATGATATCATCCTAAGAACAAACAAAAATAAATAAAATTTAATGATAAATCATTGAAAATCCAGTGTGAAAAAAAATCCTCTCGGAGAAAAGTACCCTAAGAATATAGATATCCCAAATAAATACATCATCCAAAAGAGTACACAATATTAATGAAGGAAAAGTACAAAAAATCTGTTTAATTATTGGATTAAAACTCTACCATTCATCACCATCACCCAAGGTCCCATGATTCAAGTACACCCACCCTCTCTAAGTGGATATTTACCTTTTCCTAAAGTAGGAATAAAATACTATACAAACACCCTCAAGAAATGGTGTGATGTGAGAAAAATAAACTATTACAATTTCAAAAAATGTACTATAAGAAGATGTATACCAAATAAACCATTTATTCTATAATTTAAATAATTAAAATTCATGGAAATTAATTTACATATTTTCCATAAAATCATATTTAGATTCAAATAAATGGGAAGTATATAAAAAACTTGAATTAAAAAAATGTTGGGAAAAAATACCTCAAGGTATCATTGAATCATTTTTGAGGTGATTGTGTTTGTTGACAAAGTGGACATCTATGTTGTGATTGTTGACAAAGAAAACCATGACGTACAAATTTGTTGACAAAGGGGATTTCATGGTGGAATGTAGAGTTCAAGAGATGTGGTTAATGATCCATGTTTGATTCAAGAACGTCAACAAAGGAATGGATGATCTGGAGGCGGTACAAAAAGAGAAGATATAAGGTGGCACTGTTTTCCAGTGTTTGCCAAATTTATGGGCCTGAAAATCGACAAATGGAGAAAAGTGGTTTTTGAAAAGGGACTTGCGCGCCGTTATCTTGAAGGAGAGGAAACTTGCGCGCCATGTGTTTTTCAAGATCAGAACATCAAAATATGGTAAAAGGAAAAGGGGTAACCAAGTTTTAGGGTTAGTCGCACAAGTGACTTGCGCGACAAAGACTTGATCACAGATACTTGCATGCTGAGAGGAGACTTACACGCCATCATGCAGGGTGTTAAAATTATTATAAATAGATGTCGACCCCTCCTCATTAGGTGTGAGTTCAACACTTAGAGAAAATCAGAGCTCCCTTCGCACAGGTGTGGTGGTCGCGCAAGTGGTGGTGTGGTCGCGCAAGTAGAGTTTGTGTGCCAGTTGATTGTTGCGCATCTAGAGTGGTTTGGGTGAAAAAGGAAGGGAGTCACCCAAGTTTTGAGTTGAAGAAGGGGGTTTCCTACAAGTGGTTTGGTGACACTTGTGCACCAGGTTTTTAATAAGCATGATAGTTTATGGTTGCATGCCAAAATTGGTTTGGGCATAAAAGGGTGTGAGTCACACAAGTTTGGAATTGAAGAAGCTAGCGTCGCACAAGTGGTTTAGGTGAAATTGCGTGCCGGTTTTAACTTGCGTGCTGAGACTTTCACACCGTCTTGGAGAAGGGCGCCAGGTATGGTTGAAGCATGGTAGTGATTCTGGGCTATGTGGAAGCTAGATGATTGCCTGATACCTTCAGTGCAATGTGATATTCATCTATGAGTGAAAGTTGGACTTCAACAGAGCATCTACATACAACATAGGATGTATTAATTAGTGAAAATAAAGAGACCTAAAGGTCTATAAACTATGAGTGGATACTTTCTAGAGTAGTGATAAAAGGTAGAGGAAGAAGGTGCTCCTCTATACCGGCAGTTTGCCAGAGAGAAATAGGGAGTGACCCTTGGGAAAGCGGTGAGCTGACCCTAAACCTTGCAAAGGTAGTGAGCCTGGGCGTAGAAGTGATCTAGCATGAACCTTGTAAACAACAGTGTGCTTTAGTGGATTTGGTACAGCGGCACGTCGCCATTGTATGCTCCTTGGATGTAGCCCAGTGAGGGTGAACCAAGAAAAAATCTCTATGTCTGCCTGCTTACTTCCCTTCATTGCATTTAAAGCATCATCATCATATAAAGAAGAAAATAAGTGGTCATAATAAACACACAAGTGAAAACAAAGTGACCCTTGTATTAAAGAGGTCAAGACCCAGTGGGGCAGGAAGAATTTTGAAAAAGAATATCCATACCCTGAGTCACCCCCCCTCTCAGAGTATATAGGAACCTATTGGTCTTAACATGAACATTTTCAAATAAATATAAGGGAATGAGTGAAAAAATTTAGATAATCATTATCATGTAATAATCAAATCCAAAAAAGCACCATGGTCATATGACCTTTGTTTGGTTATTTCATAGATATAGGATCTCCACACTACTTAGAAAACCATCATGGTCTAGTGTGTGTGCACACATCCCTAAGGCTCATACCATCAAGATAGAATCAATAAAAATTCCATCAGCGAAAATCATTTCAAACTTGGTTAAGTTGGAGTGGTTATCATCAATCCATTTCTAGAGAGTTAGTGTCCTTGAGCACTTGTTCTATTCATCCCCAACTACCCTGGATTACACATAATTTAAATAAATAATTAAATCAATCATGGTAAAATCATACATTTCAATTCAATTCAAAGGTCAAATTAATAATTTCATGTTTCAACATGATATTTCAATTTCAAAACAATATCATGTTTTTTCATCATGTTCATGCCTTCAAAATCACCTATCATTTGAATCAATTTTCTCAATGATCAATCATAAAACCGTTTCTTAAATCCATTTATAATCCAATAAATATTTCTCAAAATGAAATCAAAAATTTTAAACCTTTGAAAAATGGTTTTATGTCACAAATCCATGATTTTTGAAATCAAACATCACATTAATTAAATTCAAGGACATAAATTGAAAATACATTTCAAATTAAGTAAGAAATTCAAGGTTTCAAGTGTAGGGAAAATACTTATAGAACCACGTACCATTAATCACATGTTTAATAAAACCCCCAAAATGAGAAATACCAATAGAGGGATGCATGTAATGAATATGAAATAAGAATCCCTGGAATTATATTCCTTCGAATCAATGTTTAGATCCAACAACAACATGAGGATCCATTACTCTTAATAAAGTCGATAAAGGAAGAAATGAGTATTCCAAATAAAAGATAAACTTCTTACTAGAGAGTGATAAATCACTTACACAAACACTTTTATATGACAGTAAATGGATTGGAGAAGTAAAAAGCATCTCTTGAGAGACATAAATATACAAAGTTTCAAATTAGGGTCAAGTGGGAGGAGATTATAATTTAGAATGGGGGGTTTGGGATTTTAATTAGAATTTTTGGGAGATTAAAAATGAATTCATGTGGTTTTTTGTATTGGTACTCATATTTAGTACTAACCATATGACTAACTATGCACCCTCTCAAGGATTTTGAAAAGGGTGCATGATTTGTCCACACAATTAAAAAAAAATGTGCAAACCCCCACTGTCCAAGGTCACATGGTTTGGAGGGGAGGCCACATGGTTTTCACTAAATATGAACCACCCTCTAGAGCCTCCAAACATGGAACATGGTTTTTAGGATTAACCACATGGTTTTACCTAACAGTGTTCCAAAATTTCATAGACTAAAAATATCAAATAATTCCTTAAAAAACTCTAAAAAATACCCAAAACAAGGATCAAACAAAAGATGATCAAAACAAAGGTCTTGATGTATATGAAATACGGTAACATGATGTTACAATCTCCCCACTATAAATGATTTATACCCCTAGAATTCCTATTAAAAAGACTCCATATCATATAGATGAGGCCACCCATGTCTCATTAGTTCCTTACACCCCCCAAGTCTCATGTGAAATAGAACCGTGCTACCAAAGAACATGAACCATAGGTATATAATTTCCATAATGAAACTTTATACCACAATCAAAAATTTGAACTAGATACTTATTCATGGATAAATATAGTTCCACATCAAGGTATTCCAAACTCAAAACATGATATGGTTTGTAGATATACTTCATGAGCTATGATATGTGAAAAATGTTATAAATCAACATAAAATGAGGTGGAAATATAAAAATGGTTAGCCACCTAACCCTAATTCTCAACAACATCAAATGATACCAAATATATCAATGCTAACTTCCCCTACATTCCATGAAATTAATGAACCAACTGAGGTGAAACATTCAAAAACACCTAGATAATAACTGAAACCTCAAAAGTTTGAGGATAAAAATCATCATAGGATTTATACCGGTCTCATGCCGTCATCATTTTGTAAAAAATAAACTGAATCTTTTTCATCATCTCTTAGACCTATCTAGGTCTGATCAAGGAAGTTTCACCAATCTATGAACAAAAAATGGAGATTTATATGGTCAACCACAAAAGGCCTCGAAGGGTTCCATTATAATGGAATACTTATAACTTTTTATTTAGGAAAACTCAACCATTCTGAAGTAGATATTCCAGGATCCCAGAAAATCGAGAACATAATCACGGAGCATGTATTCAAGGATGTGAATAGATCATTATATCTATACATCCATATGCAGATGATATTCCATGGTAAATATAACATGGGATCTCATTACCTCTTTGAGGAATCTCCAAAAATGATAAGTTAAATGGGGATCAATTTTAGAAACTAAAAAAGATGGAAATCCATTCAAACTGATGATATCGTGCACATACAGGCTTCCCATAAACTCAACTTTGGTTGTATCATGAATGGGGATCAATTAATATGATATGATTGGATGATTAGTCACTGCCTTTATAAAATTATTCCCTCAAGGGGTATGTGGAAATCTAAAAATGAAATCCATTGAAATATAAACCCACATAAATGTTGAAATAGAAAGTGTCTAATGAAAACTTGAAGGTCTCAAGTGCCCATTCTTGACCTATTCATGGGTATAAGAATGATAAAAAAAAGAAATGTATCATCTCATACCTAGCCACCATAATTTTCACTGGATATCATAGAACATCATCATGTTGTCAGTGTGTACCACCCCCTGAAAATTTTGGAAATCCCCCATCATAAATTTTATAATGGTAAATGGTAAAAAATATCAGTTCCAAAAGAATTAGATAAAATCATAAGACAAAGAACACTTTTCAATGGTCTTCCCACCATTAAAAGAGTCTCTAAATCCACAAAATTCACCATTAATATATTTATCCTAACAGTTTATATACTAAAGAGAGGAGGTTAAATAGACATTTTATAGGACAATCTCGGTCTCATATTCTCAAACTACCAAATGAATACAACTAAATTGAGCCATAAATCTCCACTCTAATGATGATTCCTTCATGGAATGGGTTATAAGTTTCCTACTTAAGCCACGAGTAATGAAATTTCCCTTACCTAGGTTATAGAAAATTTCAAAATCAAAATATTGAATGTAATCTACTGATCACCTATATTAGTGGTTGAAATGTTTTTAAGAGAAGATATAACTTATGCTTTTTTGGAATCAAAATTAATGGTAGAATTTCTATTAAAAAGGTAATACAACAAAATATTAAGATCATGTATGATAGATATAAGTTCAAGATCTTGAGTAGGATAGTTCTTGTCCTATGTCTTAGTCTTTCAGGAACCATAGGTCACCTCATGATCACCGTAGATGTGAATGAATCCCAAACCCAAATATGATTCATCACAAAATACCACATATCATTGAAAAGCTATCAAAATATTCAACACTGGTATAGAAGTTTAAATATACTATTCATAAAAATAATTATAATATTTTGAATCCCAAAATAACATTACTCTTTTCTGATTGAGATTGGTTTTTAGAGAATCCAAATTTGATAAAAATTTAATGAAATAGTTATAATACCCTAGTAATACCTTGAGGATTGAAATATTGTAAATATTCCATAGTTTTCCCCATTTCATAAAAACCTTCACCTTCTCTAGATCAACTGAGACACCATGTTTTGAGACCACATTTTCAAAAAAAATTAATTTCTTGAATCTAGAAATTACATTTATATAGTTTGGAATAAAGTCAGTGATCTCTAATTTTTTTAAAACATACCTTAGATGATAAACATTACATTCCTTGATTTTGGAGTAAACCAAGATATTATCCACAAAAACTACCATGAAAAAATTGAGATACTCAAGGAAAATCCAAGTCATCAGCACTAAAAAAATAATATGAGAATTGGTTATAAAAATACATAAAAAGGTAATCACAATGGCCATACCTAATCTTGAAGGTGGTCCTTGGAATATTATATTATTTGATTCAAAAATGGTAATAACTAGTCCGAAGATCGATATTAAAGAACCACTTCACCCCTTTCAATTTTCAAACAAATCTTCATTATAAGGCAACATAAACTTTTTCTTTACCCTGAATCAATTTAGTTTTTCGTAATAAATAAAAAGGGGAAGTGTACCACCATATTTCTTTGTAGGAACTTCCTCGGGAGGTGCAATTGGGTGAATGGAATTTTTATCCAAATAAATCATCTATTTGATTCTTTAACTCTTTCAGTTGAGTTGGTTCCATGTGGTAAAAAGGAATAGAGATAGGATGGGTACCGGATATCAAATTGATAGAGAACTCTACCTATATCACTGGTGGAAAGACAAAAGAAGTCACATGGAATCATGTTAAGAAACTCTAGGACAACTAGTGAAGATCCTAACCCAATGATTCATTCTCTAGATCAAAAGAAATGTTGACATCACCCTACCCAACTCTAAAAAAGGTTGTCCTATTCTACTCAAACTTAAGTACCATTCTTCTTGGAAAACATGGAATACACCATCAAGGAAACTAATGGAGAGCCATAAAAGATAAAATTCAATCCGAGCCTCATGGGAAATAAACCAATCCAAACTAATAATAACATACAAAGGTTTCATGTACCAAACCAAACAAATCCGGGTGACCTCAATCTTCAAAAAAGAGAAGACACATGAAGGGAATTAGAAATCCTTCTCTCACCTTATTCTGAGGGGTGTATGAATATCCATCACAAAAGAAATAATCTTTATAGGAATGTTTAAGAAGTTAAAAATAAAAGTCTACATGAATGAATGAGATGAACCAATATCAAATAATATTGTCACAAAAGATGGATCTGTAGTGATGGTACATATAAGTATAACTAGACATGAATTAGATTCCTCTAGACTCTTTTACTTTGTGAAGAAGCCTAATTTTGGTTTTTTATTGTTAAAAACTTTTAGTTCTTGAATAATATTATTTAAAAATAGCACCTTTTGGTGTTGATGATTCTGTGTCACTATGTGAGGAATAAAAGATATGATAGAACTCATGTAGGTCGCCTGAATGACCACACAAACTATAGATCTTCGATACCTTAGTAAATAATAACTTCAAATTACAGAACTTTTTGTAAAGTCCTAACTTGAATTCCACACACTGGAACACTGATCTAGTTCACTCAGTAACATAAATTGCACCTCTCTAAACTTCAGATTTAACAACCCATCTTTTGATGAAAGTATGAATCATTTTTTTTCAATTTGAAACTTTCATTTAAGCATGGTAAATGTGTACTATGGCCTAAGGAAGGTCGTAGGAGAATATAAGTCTTGTTTGGAGCATTGATTTATGGAAAATGGGATAAATAATGTAACACAAGGTTAGATTAAACCATGAATCCCAATTCAAATGGTTAGATTTAACTCTGTATGAAATAACACACGTGAAACAGGAGTTGTATGGTTCGTCTGAAATTGTGTGAATCCAAGAATAAGACCGTGTAAGAATTATAGGTTTTTGGAAAGTGGGTTATCACACGATTTTTATAATGTTTTCAAAAAGTGAACCAAAAGTGTGTGCCCCCAAATTTTAGGGTGACTTTTCCATTTCTCCCTCTTTTAACTTAAAAATCTATTTCCCTTTTCTTTCTTCTTCCTCTAGTGGCTAGTAATCTTCTTCTCCTCTCATGGATTCTTTTCTCCATCATCCTAGGATTTCATATAACTCCTTCCTTTGGTGTCCATATCTCAATCCTTTAAATGCATTACATCCCTTGAGGTATTCTCTTCTATACTCTAGCCTTTGATTAAAGTTTTACTTCGAATCCATCATGCTATTTAGGTGAAAGATCGTTTGACCTATTTTCAGGGAGTTGGACCATTTCTTATATTTCTCCCAACCTACTTTGAATCTGAGGCTGATATCAATTGAGGATTAATCTATGACTTTTAGGTAGGTGGTTTATTGTTCTTTGAGTTTTTATGTTTTGTAAATAAGCCATTGTGCCACACGTTTCAGTTTTCTAAGAATCCCTTTTATATCAAGTTCTTCATGAAAAATTGATCATTAATCCCTAATATATATCTACTGATCCTTGTTTATAAGTTTAAAGTTTTATGTTCTTGGTTATGGACACCCCATAAGCATGAAAATTCAAGTTTACCCTTTAATTGCCAATTTCTTAATGGCCCAGAACACCCAATTATCTTCTATCTTAAATTTTAAATGAATTTATCCTGGAGAAATGAATAAAAAATGGAACCCAAATAACCTCTTAGGTTTTTTTTCCTCTTAAAGTTGAAATTTTCCAAGTAGTAAATGTCCTTGTTGCACATGTTACCTCCTAAGTGATCACTTGTGACTTATAAATTGATTTGCATGTCTTAAAGAATTAAATGGTTTAGTCAAAGGGAGTGAATAATACATGATGGTTTCCATTATTTAAATTAATTAGTTTAATTAAATGAAATGGTTTATTAATTATGGTTAGGCCATGCCATTAATTATTGTTATTTTGAATTTTAATGTTTTTGAATGGAATTGAACTTAATAAAATGAACTAATGAGAGGTATATCGCTATGTGTTATGTTTTAAACATGAATATGCCTTATATATATAAAGTCTTCATAAACATATTACATGAGATTTATTTCTTCATATTGAACATTATAATTATGAATATGACTTTATAGAGGTTGTGATATGATGGTAAGGGATTATTGATCATGGCAGTATCACACTCCCTTACATTGGGTGTTGAGAATAACGTCTCACACCATTAACATTGTTTAAATGGTGTGATTTATATGCCACATCCCTTTATTAGAGTTATGAAATGATGAGTCACTCACCATCCCAAGTGTCATGCATGATGGATCATACTCTTATTGGGATATTGGGAATGTACCCTATTGCTTAAGCTTATAGGTTTGTTTGACTGGTCATGGACGTATGAGTTATGCTCCGGTCCAACCAACACTACTACTTTAGGTACATACCCACTTGCATCCGCACGTACTTGGTTCATATTAATGGATGAAATATATATATATATAATTATGTTATATATATATATAATTATGTTATATATATATATATATATTATTTTCTATATATATATAGTGATAGATTAGACTCCATCCCGGCCATGAACCAAAGTAGGTAGAGATGTTAGGTATCATTTTGGAACTTGGGAGGTATGTTTTTTTATTTATTTAGCATGTATTTACAAATTTTTTATATTACCTATACATTGTATAGTTACAAGTACTACTTGGATTTCATGTATATACCATTGGTGGTGACCTAATGAGATATATATCTCACACCCTACTCAGGATTCCTTTGGCATGCAAGAAGACTATCTGCCTATATGTATGGATAAGGGAAATAAACCTTTTATAGGTTATTGATATGATTTTTCTTATAGATGGAGATTAGGTGTAAAGGAATGGGCATTATCTTGAGATGCTAGTGGAGTAGTTCTTGTTCTTTTTTGTTGTTTTTATAGAATGTGTGTATCTTCCTCACCCATTTTCCCTTTTTTTATACGAGAATGAAATGAATCCATGTATCAGACACTACCTAGTGGCTTTTGAGATATTTATTCAGTTGTTCTATTTAGTTAAGCTTCCACACTTGAACATTATACCAGTTATATTTATTCTTCCACTACATTGTTATTCTATCTATTTATATTGTTCTTCCACTTTTGAATGTTATCTACTATATCCTATGTGCCACTATGACATGGGGGTATAGTCTTTACACTGTACCACCTTTACAACCTCATTTCTAGTAGGTAGCCTCTAGCATATGGGGAGGTGCATTTGAGGCCATGTGACCCACCGGATCGGGGCACGTGTTATGTGGATCCCAAGTCGGGATGTTACAAAGTGGTATTAGAGTAGTTCATTTCTTACTTTACTATTTTGAGACAATCTATTGCAGATTGAGAATGCTTGGAACATGGTCATAATCCATTCTTGGGAATCATAAACCCTTGTTTCAGTTAAAGGCTGTGTTTCCTGAATTATAAATATTGTTATCCTTTTTCCTATTACTTTTGATATCATTTCACCATTGGGTGACACACATGATGTGTTTTGGTTATTATTATTATTATTACGATTGTGGATTTATTTCATCCTTACCATAATGATATGAGGGAAAGGAGAATTATTACAAGCATCATTATTAGGCACACTAGGACTAATATTCCTTGTATATTCCATGTCACATCTATTTTCAATGTGTATTAGCCTATTCCATATTGGTAATTCCTTGAATATGTATTGAATTTTACAAATACTTCTTCAAGGGATTTTAAAACATAATTGATACTTAAAGTTCCTACCTTATACAAATAGTGTATTCCCGAATAGGTTGAAGAAAACACCTTAAGTATTCAATTATGAAACATTAATCTATAGACCATTCATCACTTGGGCTAGAATGTGTTATGATATGATTTAAATGGATATCATATGTTGGTTCATATGGATTATGGGCCCTTATGGATTGAAAGTGGTATAATATCTAATTAAACTATTTTAATTATTTTACATAATTGAACAAGAACAAATTCAAAATGAATATGATATATAAAGTGAAATTGGTTATCCCATTCATGTGAAACAAAGACATAGACCTAAACCTGACCTAATTAGGGGTAGTGGGGTATATATTATGTTCTTATGGTCTGTTATGATCTCGTATATCATCTAGAACTCACTTTTAAAGAAGTATGAGAGGAGTGGTTGTTTTGATCGGAAGGATTTACTACTATCCTAGTTTCATAAATGAAATCTTCTCAGTTTCTAAAATATCTTATCAAGAATGAATTTGGAATTATAGTATCATGCCTCCATGATTTACTCCTGTCGTACACTCTAAAGGAGATTATGACCATGCTCCTGAGGTGGATATCCCTGAGCCACCAGTGATTCCTCCTACAGTTCCACTTGTGGAACGTATACCTATTCCAGGTATGGGCACTAAAACCCTGTTTGGAGAGGGTTTTCTACGTATAATTCAAAATATGAAAGGATTAATTCGACCTGCCCCAAGTATGGAGGATTTGACTTATGAATTTCAGCATCATTATCCTACAACAGTTTCGGGGGATGTCCGTCCTCATGCTGTGGAGTCTGTTCTTGAAGAAATCCTATCTATAATTGAGCATCTTAAAATGCCTCAAGAGTGGAGGGTCAGGATTAAATAATATATTCTACATGATACTATGTAGTGTTGGGATGTTATCACCCAAGAAGATCGACATAGATATATGGTCTAGCAGGATTTATAATTAATATTCTACAATTAATTTTTTTCCCAGACTCTGAGGGCTGATAATGCTAGATAATTCATGAACCTGCGTTAGAGAAGTATTTTTGTCATGGAGTATTTTGATAATTTTACTAAGCTATAATGGTTTGCTCCTACTATGGTAGGTGACAATATTATGTCCTCTAGATGATTTGAGGATTGGCTAGTTTATGCATTTAGGTCATAGGTCAATTTGTCCAGGTTGATGACTATTTCTGAAATCTTCAACCAGGACCTTATTATAGAGATGAATCTCAATGAAGATGATGGTGAGAGTAAGGGTGGTTCAATACCTAAAGCTATCAGTGGTTCTTCTTCTTGGCACAATCATCAATTCAAGGTTTCTCATGGGGGTTGCGGCATCTAGGCTCCTCACATTGACAACTTCTTGATTTTTCACCAATGTGGGAAGATGGGATACATGAATCCTCAATGCTTGCGGGATCTAGTGGAGTGTAGAGGATGTGGCATGATAAGAAATATCAATTGTTTCTTCATGACTTTTCTAACAGTACCTAGTGATCTTGGATCTACAACTACTCCATGATTAGGAGTGAGGCTAGTAGAATCATGAAATGTAGGTAGCTAAAATAACACAAGCCAATCAAACTGATGTGGAGGTCAAGGCAGAGGTAGTCAACCATATGATTCTCAGTTTTAGTAGAGTGAGCTTTCTCAGGGTATTATGGAAGTGACTCAAGGAAATAATATGGTCTATTTACATGTATTCCCTCCCACAATGGAAGAGAATAGTGCCATACCATATACTTTACAAGGTACTATCCCTGTATCCTCAACTTTAGTGTCTGCATTATTTGACACAGGTTCCTATTACTATTTTATATTTGAGGCAGTTACTAAGAGTATAGGACTTGAGATCAAGAACTACTATGTCATTATGATGATATACACCACATTGGGTATCTGTTCTGTGGGCATTCACTATTGTAAGAATTTCCCTTTTGAGATAGGAAGTTACCTTTTCATGTGGAATATTTACATCCTTGTCATGATGGGATTTGACAAAATCATAAGGATGGATTGGTTTATTTCCTATTGAGCCCATATTTAATTATATCATCAGAGGGTGAAATTTACATCATCAAAGGGTGTTATACATGTGCATAAGGGAGAATGGGATCTCAGTGAGACATGAGAAGGACCCGAGCAACAATGCCTGGGAAGTGTTACATCACATATTTCTAGTATATTATTACATGAATAGGGGTTATGAACCACTATTTATCCTCCTATTATGAAGAATTTTAGAAGTGTATTTCTTAACTAATTCCTTGGTTTGCCTTCAGTGTGAGCGGCAGAGTTCACAATTGATCTAGTGCTAGGAGAAGCACCGAAGACCATTCCTCCTTATAATATGGAAGCTAAGGAGCTTATGAAACTCAAGAATAAAATGGAGTATTTGAAGGATACATGATTAATATTCCCTAGAACATATACTTAGGATCCATCAGTCCTTTTCTATAAGAAGGTAGATGTTTCCCTTAGGCTCTGTGTGGATTACCGTCATTTGAACCAGATCACAAAAAAAAAATCGGTATAAACTTCCGAGAATAAATGAACTCTTTGATCAGATCCAAGGAGTGAGAGTGTTTTCAAAGATATATATGAGTTAGGGACATTATTAGGTGAATTTTAGAAATTTATAGATACCTTGTACAACTTTCAGAAGCATGTATGGTATATAAGAATACCTGGTTATGCCGTTCAGACCCAGGAATGGATATTATGTATTGGGGTTTCCACCCCTAAATGGATTCATTTTTGGTAGTCTTTTTTGGTGATATCATGGATTATTAAGGCTCTTGACAAGACCATGAAACTCATCTTGAGATCATGATGAATAAAATCAGAGAGAATCAACTATATTCTAAACTCAGTAAATGAAACTTCTAGATCAACAAAGTCCACTTCCTGGGTCATATCATCTTGAAGTTAAGAGCTTTAGTGGATCCATAGAAAGTGAGAGAAATAGTTTCCTAGTAGTAGCCCAAGAATGAATTTTACATTCAGAGTTTTCTATGGCTAGCTGGATATTATAGACTCTTCATCCATGATTTATCACACCTTTAAACTTTACATATGGTCTTGACAAAGAAGTGTGTGAAATTTATATGGTTAGAAGATTGTGAAGTAGTATTTTAGGAGTTTAAGAGGTTTTTGAGTTCAGTGCTAATACTAATTCTTTCAGATCCAAGCATGAGTTATACTATTTACTATAACGCATCAAGAATTGGTCTTGGAAATATTCTAATATAGGATGAGTGAGTCGTCATGTACGAGTCTCATTAATTGAGGCCTCATGAGTATAATTAACCAATGTATGACCTTGAGATAGATACTATAGTCCACAAATTACACCGTTGGAGACACTATCTACTTGGGGAGATTTCTGTGTTATTCATAGAACACCATATCCTATTTACACAGTGAGATCTAAATCTCATCAAGTTAAGGTGGATTGAGTAACTAAATTCATTTTATTTTTAGCTTGTCTACATTCATGGTAATAGAAATTTAGTGGCTGATGGTCTTAGTTGGAAGAATCATAGAAAGGAAATTCAAGAATCTAGTATAGAATGATAGCTCATGGCCTTATTATTAGAGATGCATGCTGAGGTTAAGGAAGACCATGGTTAGACTATCCTCTCAACCTTAACAGTGAATTATTATCTTCTATATAGGGTGAAAATTAGATAATTATCTAATCATGAATGACTTGGCCTAGGGAATAGTTTTTTAGATGATGATACAAATTCAGGATGGACCATTGATGGGGATAAAACTTTACTATTTTATGATATTGTATAGGTATCATCAGACATTATAGAGGAGTTGATATAGGAATTCTATGCCTCATTATGGGAAGTTAAACCTGGTGTCACCAAAATGTATCAGGATATTTGGTTCTAGTACGGGGGGAATGGTATGAAATGTGAAATTGTTGGCTTTATCACTTGGTGTTCCACTTATAACTAGGTGAAGTCATAACATCATTTTTAGGTAGGTTATCTACATCCATTTTCTAAACCTGAGTGGAAATGGGATGACGTTTCAATGGATTTCAAGAATGGTTTCCCTAGATCACCTCAAGGGAATGATACATCTTATGTTGTCATAGATCATTTGAATAAGGTCAAACAGTTCCTACCTTTTTGACAGAACTTCACAGTAGATGAACTAGTAAGGATATACATTAGGGAGGTTTTACGTCTTCATGGTTCTCCTTATTCTATCATTTATGTCAAAGATACTCATTTCACATAATGGTTCTGGTAGGGGTTATAGAAGGAATTGGGTATGTAGTTACTTCCAAGAATAGACTATCACCCAAAAAATGATAGATAGAGGGATCATAAAATTTAGGTTCTAGAGTACATTCTTTGTACATGTGTCCTTAACATTGGAGTTTTCTAGGAGAAACAAATTCCCCTCATTAAGTTTTCTTACAATAATAGATTTTAGGATACCATACAGATGGCTACTTATGTAGCCTTATATGGTAGCCCTTTCTACTAACCTCTATGTGGGATAGAGTTAGGGGATGAAACTATTATTGGACCATGTCTCATGAAAGATACTACATATTAGGTTTAGATGATTAGAAAGTGCATGATGAAATCTCAGTCTAGACAATAGTCATATGCCAAAAAACATCGAAAACCTCTCTAGTTAGATGTTAAAGACCGGGTTTTCTTGAGAGTCTCACCCAGGTCAGGGAATAGATGTATTTTGGAGTAGGTTAAGATCTCACTAAGGTTCATTGGACCCTTAGAGTTTGTGAAATAGACCAGATTAGTGGATTACCTTTTAGAACTTTCTCAAATATTCTAGTCTATTCATGATGTCTTTCGTGCATCCCAGCTTCAATGAAATTATCCAGACCCATCACACATCTTTCAACCTGATGAGGTTGAATTGGATGTAGATGATTACTTCAAGGAGTATCTGGTGCATATTGTTGATTGGTGTGTGAAGAAACTCCAAGGTAGGTCATTTCCTTTGGTGCGAGTGTTATGACAACATGGATCAGTACTGGATGAGAACTGAGAGAAGAAAGTAGATACAATAAATAATAAGCATTGGAGGTGCATGAAAAGGTTACATGATTATATTTAACTATGCATCCCAGGCCGCATGATTATATTTTACCATGCAATAGAAAAAAGAGATGCAACAAGATCCAGATAGTTTTTCTGAAACTGCACGACATGAGGTGCATGACCGTGTGATAATTTTAGGTTTTTGGACAGTGGGTTATCGCATAGTTTGCAAATTTTTTTAAAACCATTCTCCTAAACCTTTCACCCCCTAATTTTGTGGTGAATTTACTATTTATCCCTCTTTTAACATAAAACCATATTTCCCTTTTCTTTCTTCTTCCTCTAGTGGATGGGAAGCTTCTTATACTCCCATGGATTCCTTTCTCCATTATCCTAGGATCTCATATAACTCAATCTTCCAGTTTTTGTTTCTCAATCCATTAAAGGAATTATATCCCTTGATGTATCCACTTCTAGTATCTATCCTTATATTCAATTTTTTCTTAAAATCCATCGTGTTGTTTAGGTGCAATATCATTTCCCATATTTTTAGGATGTTAGACCATTTCTCATATTTCCCAAAACCTACTTCGAATCTAAGGCCAATATCAAGCGAGGAGTCTTCTATAGCCTTGAGGTAAGTTGTCACATCATTTTACCTTTTAGTTTTGATATGTTTAATAAAAAAATGTGAAACACACTGACCATTACTGAGCATTCCCTTTATATTGAGTTATTTATGTTAAATTGATCATTGACCAATGTTATATACCTATTGATATTTTATTAGTAGTTTATAGGTTGATTCCCTTGGTAATAGACACCCCATTATCATGCCATGACATGTTTCCCCTTTAATGATCAATTATATAATGTCCCGGAACCCCCAACTAGATTCTAACATAGATTTTAAATGAATTTCTCTTTAAGACATGAATAAAAAATGGATCCCAAAGAACCTCTTAGGTTTTGGCCCTCTTATAGTTGGAACTACCCAAGTAGGAAACTTTCTTGTTGCCCATGTCACTTCCTAAGTGACCCCTTGAAACTTATGAATTTATTTCTATGTATTAATGAATTAAATGGTTTAATCAAAGTGAGTGGATAATGCATTATAGTTTTCCTTATTTAAATGAAATGGTTTATTAATTATGGTATGTACTTATCATTAATTAGGATTATTTCTAATTGTAATGTCTTGAATGGAATTAAACTTGACAAAAGAAACATATTATATGTATTACTCCATGTGTTATTTTTTAAACATGCATATTCCATATATATAAAAAGGCGTGGTAAAAATGTCACATTAGAGGTATTTCCTCATGTTAAACATTATAATTATGAATACAACTTTTTAGAGGCTATGATATTATGGTAATGGATTATTGAGAATAGAAATATCAATCTCCCTTATATTGAGTGTTGATCATAACATCTCACACCATTGAAATTGTAATGATGTGGGATTTAGGCACCAAATCCCTTTCTTAGAGCAATGACGTGATGAATCACTCACCATAACATGTTTTCTTCATGAAGTCTCACACTCTTATTTGGATATAGGTCATGTACCCTATTTCTTGAGCTTATAGTCCTGTTAGACTGGTCATGGATGTCTGATTCATGCCTCGGTCCAGCAAGCACTAATACTCCAGGTATATGGCCACATACATATACACATACTTGACATATATAGATAGATGAAATAAATATATAATTATGATATATATATATATATATATTACTATATATATAGTGACCAATTAGACTCCATCGTGACCATTAACCGAAGCTAGTAGAGCCTTCATGTTTCCTTTAGAAACTTGAGTGACCTGGTTATTTATTTTTCATTTATTTACTAATTTGTTATTACCTGCACACTATATAGTTATGATCACTACATGGATTACAAATAGACAATGTTTGTGGTGGTCTATTGAGATTTTTTTCACACACCCTACTTGGGATTCTTTTAATCCTAGAGAAGACTATATTTTTGTAGGCATGGATAAGGGAAATCACCCTTCTATTGGTTGTAGATATGATTTTTTTATAGATGGAGCTTAGAAGTAGTGGATCATGCATTAGATCGAGATGACAGTGGAGACATTTTTTTTTATTTTTGTAGTTTGTATATCCAGTGTGTATCTGCCTGACTCCTGCTCCAATTTTATTATCAGCATGCCATGAAACCATGTATTAGAAACTACTTAGTTTCTTTTGAGATATTTATTCAGTTCTTTAGTTTATTTACGCTTCTGCTCATGTCCATTATATTAGCTATATTTAATCTTCCACTGTATTTTAGTTATATATATTTATATTGTTCTTCCAATATTGAATGTGATATTTTTGTATCTATTGTGTCACTCTGACATTAGAGTATAATCTTCCCATTGTACCACCTTTATACCCTCACTTCTAGTCGATGGCCTTTGGAATATGGGGAGGTGCGCTTGAGGCCATGTGACCCACCGAATTGAGGCATGGGTTAAGTGGATCCCAGGTCATGAAGTTACACCAGAGGCTTCCTATTATAAGTGAGATTCTAATATCAATCATGTGGAGACTATACTATCTTTATCAAAGTATCAAAATAGTAGAAACAAATAAAATTTTCCAATTGATATAACTATAACCAAACCAATCCCATATCAAATAATGACCAAAACAAGATATGTAATATCCCAACTAAATAGTAGATATTTAATGACAAACGCATGTCAAGTGTCAATATAAGAAAACTAAAATAAATAAAGACACTAAAAACACGAAGTGGATCCAGATACTAGGTTTTGTTCCCTCATTCTTTCTCTGTCCTAACTCATCTATCTAACAAAGTCTCTTTCTGTTATCCTGTCCTATTACCATGAAATATATTCTGGTACTGATCCGAAAACCCATGTAGGTTGTGAGTACAACTCAGTAGACCACCACCAAAAACATCTAAAAAATATCTATTCAATAAATTTTTATACATTAGTATAAATAATAAAGTAAAATTCCAAAGTAAATAGTTATAACACCTTCATTTATTCTATAATTAACCACACAAACCACTGAATTCCCAAGGACCCCCAAATTGTAGTACCTACTTCAGCCCATGCTAAAGGCTGAACCATATCACATAACTAGGGTTATCTTTTATCATTTCATATCAACTCATGTCATGACCAATTTGAACCATAGTCCAATGCCAACTCGTGGGAGTAAAACATCGTTTCTAACACCCCATGGGTATTTGGAGCCTTAGTCCCTATCCCACACCTCAATATCACATGGGTATTTGGAGCCTTAATCCTTGTCCTATACTTTTATCTCATATTTTTATTTGGAGCATCATTCTCTATCACACACCTCATTTATCAATAAATTCCTCACTATGTCCTTTTGATGTAGCAGACCATGTCCCATACATGTTTATCAATCAATTCATCACTATGGGATATTGATGCAGCATACCATGTCCAACAGACATTTATCACATATATAATAGTATCACTTATGTGAAATCAGTCAAGGCTAATCAACACTAATATTATTATCACATTCCATAATCAAAACATCTATTAATTGATTGAAAAGTTAATTATTACAATTGAATCAGTTTCATTATCAAAAAAATTACCATTAAATAATTTAACAACTAATTAACCCTAGTCAACAATCTCAATATCCCAATAATCAATTCAATAATTAATTATTCAAATTCAACCAATTTCTTAATCATAAAAATTACCCTTAATTAATTAAATAATTAATTAATACAATTAAAGAATCTCAAAATCCCATAATTAATTCAACAATTAATTATTCCAATTCAAAATCTCTTAATTAATTAATTTACTAGATTAATTAATTCAATTTAATAAATTCAATTTCTAATCATCTAAAAGAAATTATAAAATTACATAAATGTAATTGAAATAAATAATTTGGGACATGAATAATATACCACCTACCTTAAAATTTATGATGAACGCTCACCAATAAAAATCCCCAAATTGAATCAGAATGATAAATAACATGTCGAAGAACAAGATCTATATCTGAATCCTAGACCTAAGATAACATGAAACAAGGTTAAAAAACCATGAACTAAACACATCAACAATAAGAGAAAACCAACACTTTTTATCTAGAAAGATATACAGTTAGAATATAAACCTAATAAGGAATAAAACACATACGCAAATAGGTGAATATATGACAATTCTCCCTTTGATTTTCTAATAATAGTGGTCAGGATTGCTCTGAATGCGTTTGTGAGCCTCCAATGTTAAGAGAAGTTATTTAACTCTGATTTTGGTTAAAATATGGTGAAGTATGGGGGGTTTAGGACTTTAAAAACTAATTTTCAAATTAATTGAAACTATGTGCATGGTTTATAGGGTAGGGGGCATGGTTTTTTAAACCATGAACCTTAACCAAACACCTCTTCTGGGGGGGGGCTGGTTTCTCCAAAGAGGGAACACAGATTGACAAACTATGTTCTAGCCATGAGAATCCCCTCTACTTGGGTTTACAAGGTTTTCTTTGAAAGGACATGGTTTGGGCTAATCATGCGTCAATTTTGAACAACCTATCATCCTTAAAATTTTCTCTAATTTTACCCAAAAAATCCCCGTGCTAACACCCAAACAAAAAGTACTCAAAATAGGGTATAAAGAGTACCTGAAAACAAGATTGAGACATCTCTAGAAAAGGTCAGGATATTACAATCTCCTAACCCTATAATATATCATACTTGAGATGTAATCTCAAGTACCTATATTATTTTTTTCTTCAAAAACATCGGGCCATTGATCCCGCATATCCACTTTTGTATCCCATGTTTCCTTTGAAACTCAGCCATATTTACAAGATACAAGAACTATCGGCATGATATTTACCCACAAGACTTTCTCACTGCAATCCATCACATGTATCTGATACTCCTAAAATGATGCATCTATCTCATGCTCAACATCATCCATGTCGATCACATGATAAGGGTCAAGTTGATACTACCGATGTTGTGACAGATGAAAAATTTCATGCATTGTAATATATCATTGTGGAAGGAAAATATGTATTCCACTGGATTAACTCTCTCCATAATGTCAAGTGGTCCAAAAAACCTAGCTGCTAACTTTCCCTATCTCTATAACCTAAAGTGACCCAATCTAGGCAACACATAAAGGAATACATGATCACCCACGGAAAACTCTAGGGGTCATCAACGTCTATCTCCATATTAATTATCTCTACTCTGAGTTGTATCCATACTTTTCCAAATCAACTAAACCTTGTTCTACATCTCTTATATGAGACTTGGTTTCAACAGTTCCGACTCACCTAATTGCATCAAATATAGAAGTGATCTATATGGACTACCATAAAGTTCCCATATGGTTCCATTTGTATATTTTCTTGTTAATTTTTGTTATAGGAGAACTTCACCAAAGCTAGGTTCTTATCCCAAGACATTCCAAAGTCTAGGACACATGCCTAAAAAAAATACTCTAGCACCTGCATCATATGCTCCGACTACCCATATGTATGTGGGTGGAAATCCATACTCAGTAAAAACTATATACCAAGGACCCTATGGAATCCCTTTTTTAAGTGTGAAGTAAAACTTGAGTCACAGTCTATAAATATACACCATGGAACCCCATTCAAATAGACTATCTTCTAAACGTATAAGTATCCCAACTACTCCACTGATAAAGTCTCCCATATAGGTAAGTAATTCTTTAGTTTCACTAGTCAGTTCCCAACCACCCAAATAGATTCATTCTTTTGAGGCATCCTTGGGAGATCCACCACAAATTCCATGGTAACCTCATCCCACATCCATTTTAGAATGGGAAATGAATGTAGTAAAAATACAGGCCATTGATGCTTGGACTTCACCTTTTGATATGTGTAGCATTGTGTCATGAACCCTACTATATTATTTTACATTTACAACCACCAAAACTATCATTGTAGGTCATGGTACATTTTTGTGGCACCTGGATGCACTGCCCACTTCGAGGCATGAAGTTATTGCATCATCTCCTTCCACATACTTGTAGGTACAATAACCCTATTCTGGACATAGATGATACCATCCATATCTATGATCCAATATGAAGGTGACTCCCAACCTTCAAGTCTTTACCTCAAGTCTGAACAATCTAGATCAGGATATGGCCTTTCTCTGATCCAACTCAAAAGTTTTTAATCCACTAAAATTGATATTATATTCATCTACTATTGGGTCTCATAACCACAACATGCATCTTATACAACAAATTCATCATCTTACACACGTCACTAGACTCATGAAGTTCCTTATTCTGAATTTTTCTGCTTAAGGTATTAGCCACACTATTTCCCTTCCAAGGTGTATATTCTAGATCAAAATTGAATTAATATATATAATAAACCCGTATCCACTTTCAAAGATTCAAATATATATTTTTAAAGATATACATTAAGCTCTTATGATATGTATAGATAGTAAATGTTTTTCCCAACATATAATTCCACCAACACTTCAAAGCATAAACCAATACTTCTAACTCAAGATTTTTTGAAGTGTAGTTCCATTAATGTGGCATCTACTACTGATACCCATACCCCACAACTCGATCTCCCTACATAAACACTTCTGTGAGAATGAACACAAAAGCATAAAAAAAATATTGTATACTGTTCACTTCTCTTGAGTAGGATCAAGATTGGTGCTGATGTAAAATGATTCTTCAACTCCTAGAAGGCATTATTACATGATTCCAACTACTGAAAAATTATCCCCTTCCTTCAAGATCTAAAGTGGTGCTGCAAGTCTAGAAAATTCATGGATTTATCTCTAAAAATATCCCGAAAACCCTAGAATGCTACGAATATTGAAAACATTCTTGGTCTTCTCCCAAGAAACCACTACCTAAACCTTATATGGGTCTACTGATAGACCTCCCTCCAAGATGATATGACCCAATAAGTGTTATTTATCAATCCAAAATTGAAAATTAGTTATCTTGGATTATAGATTATGCACTCTCATTGTACTAAGGTTGATATTGGGCATGATTTTCATGAGTCTTGGAGTACACCAAGATTTCATTCACAAACACTAAAAAACCTGATATAGGTATAGATATAAGATTCTATTCATTAAGTCCATAAACACTATTGGTGCATTTTTTTAACCCAAATGACATCATGGTGAACTCATAAAGGCCATACCTGCTTATGAAAGTAGCCCTCAATATATAAAAAGATATATATCTTAACCAATGATACCCTGAACTCAAGTAAATATTAGAAAAAACCTAAGCTCCTATGAACTGGTAAAAAATATCATCGATACACGGAAGAGGATATTGGTTCTTCACAGTCATCTGGTTCAACTTCCAATAGTCAACAGATTAGAATAGAGTCCCATCGGCCTTATTTTAGAACAAGAATATAGAACACCAAGGTGACATACTTAGTAGGATAAACCCATTATCCAGAAAATCTTCTAGTTAAGTCTTGATCCCTTGGTACTCTATTGGTTCCATTATATATGGTGGAATAAAAATTGTATCATCCCCCATTATGAGATCAATTGTAAAATCCACATCTCTCTCAGATGGAATCCTTGATAAGTCCTTTAGAAACACATCCAAGAACCTATCCAATATAGGTGAAAATACATCTAGATTGACACCTCCATCATCCATTAATATTTTAGAATCTTGGGTGGTTATCCCCCTAGTGGATAACAAACTGGACCTGCATGAACCACCTTGATGACCCACTCTTCTCTATGTACATAATTATCCAACTCAAGAGATGTAAAAGTCACTCTCTTGTGGTAATAATCATTGTGATATTAGTATGATACTAACCATCTCATACCCATGATTAGGTAAATGCCTATAATTTCAAGAATATAAAGATATCGACTGAAACAATACTTCTCAACCACAAGAGAAAACCATTTGCAAAAACATATTTCCCTCAAACATACTCCCAAAGGTGTATCTATCATCATCACCCTAATCACGAACTCCACCTATATGCTCAAGAAATTCACAAGTTGTGAAGATAAAAAGGAATAAGTGACACTCATATCAAATAAGGCATCATCTAGTGTAGAAGCTTCAAGAATAGTAACTCTAATTTTTGATAGTCTAGCCTCACAATATACCAGTGTAAGATAAACAATAGAAAACTACCCTAACCGTATTCCTTATGATATGATATAAGTCCCTTGAGATATACCTCTCTAATAATATGATAAATTTTTCCCAGAATCCTCACATCCATTGGAACTACCAAAATAGCTAATAGAAATCTAGATAATAGACTGATACGGTGTAGAAGAACCCCTTCATATACTCCGGTTCTGTCTAGCAGTATTATCATTACCCATATGTCGTGGGTTCCTTTATAATTTTTTTATGTCCCATCCTATCACAAGATTGAGACTCTACTAGTGTTTAGGGACAATGTCTATCATAGTGTCCCAATATAAGGTACTTTTGGAAAGTAAATTGAGTAAGATACCGAGTAACTAATTCTTTCCCTTGGCTACTCTTCCTTATATCCACCTAGATAGAATTCTCATAGTGATGCTTCCTAACATCATTTTATGTACCTCCTCATCATCTAACAACATCAATATTTCCTTCACTAGAAGCATCCTTCAGGTTCTCACCAACTATGAGATCCTGATCCACTACCATACTAAACTTCTTTAACTAAAATAGGTTAACCTCGAACTTAATCTCACATTTAAGAACGTATTGGAAATGACTTTTCGTAGCTGTATCATCCCCTTACAGCACTGGAGAATGGTGATGCAAGTATATAAGGTGATCCACATATTCTTCCATGAACATACTTCCCTGAGTCAAGAATATGAAATTAGTTTCTCTCTCATACCTCAGTGTGACTAGATAAAAGTGCTGTAGACACATATTCAAAAACTCCATCAAAACCATCATGTATACTTTCCCATTCTAGGACTGAATATCCCGCCCACACTTCACTGATCCTCGCAACATGTTTGTATCCAACTTGACCCTCTTCTCAACACGATTCTCTAATTGGTCAAGAATAGTGTAGATGGAATCAATATAGAACTCCTCTACCTCAGGTCCACCATGTCCGATGAAATTCATAGGATTCTATAAATGAAAATCCCATGCCAGGTCCGACATACTCTTCACTAACTACTTTGGGTATCTCTCCAAAACTATATATATTGAGAAAATTTGTCACAAAACATCTATCTTTCTTCTTCTCACAACACTATTGGGTCCTCAGGTTCCATTACTATATGATCTTCACCATCCATGTCCTCCTGTCATCCTCTCAACAAACATCATCATGGAGGCATGTCTATAAAATTCCAAACACACATTTTAGGACACAAAAAACAACTTTAATACAGTTAACAGAATAATTATTCCAAATAATAAACAAAATTTAATTCCCCCAAACCCTATCACATGGTCAAAGTTGAGGCACTACCACTACCCTTAACTATGAAACATCTAGGTCATGGTTAAAAAATGGTAAAGGCATTGTCATTATTCAAGTTTCTCATTTGGAACTAATTTATTCACACTTTGAATAATTTTTCAATTTCATATTATACACCATTTTCACTTTCAAATTGAAAACCTTTTTCATTAAAATTTACTCAAGCAAGGAAAAAAATTTCGATTTCAACCGTATACCCAAAACCCATTTTCCCATGTGTACCTACAATGACACATGTCACAAAAATAATATTGAGTGCCTAGAATGATGCATGTATACTTAACTCCCATTCCATACTCTGATATGAGTAAAATATCAGAATAATCTTAGAAAAATTAATCACATCACACAAAAAGTGCATCAATCGAGGTGAAATAACATCCAATTATAATAACACACATCAACAATAAATCCCCCCCATTTATTTGGATTTTATGCTCATACATGGGTAAGATACTCCCAGTAATGAGCTCTTAACCAAGACCCACCTCATTATATTATCTTTCACACCTTTCCCAAATAGTAATACAAAAGAAAAAGTAAATAAAATTCCTCTAATACTGATTTTTAATGTCCCAACCTCGGTTACACACACTGGTGTCTCAATCCAGTTTGCTTTATGACTTCAAGCATGTCTCCATGTATTCTAGGGGCTAAAAACTTGAAGAAAGGGTCTAATATAAATCATGGGGATATTATATCCTCTTTATCAAAGTAGCATAATAAGGTAAATGAATAACAATTTCCAAATGATATAATTATAAGCAAACCAATAACATATTAAATAAGGACCAAAACATGAATAAATAAAGGCACTGAAAACTCCCAAGTGGGTCCCGAGACAAATTCTGGTTCCCTCATCAATGATCCATCCCGACTCATCCATCTAATAATGGATCATGCCCTTATACTGTCCTACAAACATGAAATCTATTTAGGTACCGATCAGGAAACCCGAGTAGGGTGTGAGTAAAACTCAATATGACACTACTAAGGATGTCTAAAACAATATCCATTAAATAAAAATTTCTACAATTATATAAAGAATAAATTACAATGCATAAGTAAACAGTTATAACATTTTTAATTATTCTTTAATTAACCACATAACCACAGAGTTCTCAAGGACTCCCAAATATCAATACCTTCTTCCTCCCATGTCAAAATCTGAACCATATCACATAACTATGTTTTTAATTTATCATATCATATCTACTCATGTCACAACCAATTTTAACCATAGTCTAATGAAAAATAATGGGTGTAGAACATCCTTTCTAACACCGCATGTGTATTTGGAGCCACAATAACTATCCAACACCTCAATATCATGTGGGTATTAGGAGACTCAGTCCTTGTCCCATACTCATATCTCATATGGGTATTTAGAGTATTATTCCTTGTCCCACACCACTTTTATCAATCAATTCCTCACTATTGGTTTTTATGAAGCATATCAGGCCCCACACACATTTTTCAATCAATTAATCACTATGGGATTTTGATACATCAGACCATGAACCACACACCTTTATCACATATATCGCAATATTACATATTTCACATCAATCAAGGTTAATAAAAATTGACCATCTTATCATATTCCACAACAAAAAAATTTATTAATTAATTCAAAAAATTAATTAATCCAACTCAATGATTTGCATAATCACAACAATTCCCATTAATTAGTTCAAAAATTAATTAACCCAATTCAATAATATAAATATACCCATAATTAATTCAATAATTAATGATTACAATCCAACCAATTTCATAATAACAACAATTCCCATTAATTAATGCAAAAATAAATTAATACAATTAGACAATCTCAATATCCCATAATTAATTCAAAAATTAATTATTCCAATTCAAAAAACCTTAATTAATTAATTTATCAAATTAATTAATTTAATTTATGATCATCCAATAACAATTATACAACTAAATAAATTGAATTGAAACCATGATTATGGTATTTGAATAATCAACCACCTACCACAAAATTGATGATGGACGCTTGCCAACAGAAATCCCAAAATTGAAGTGCAATGACCAAGAGCATGTCAAAGAATAAGATCTAGATCTGAATACTAGATCCAAGATCAAATAAAACAAGGTTAAACAAACCTATATCAAATTGTACCATCAATAAAAGAAAAACCCTTTTTATCCATAAAGAGATATGAGAGGAAGAGAAACCTAATTAAAAAGAAAACAAATACCTAGAGAGGTGCATATATGAAAACATTCCCATAGATTTTCCAAAAATGAAGTTTTGGAGTTCTAGGAATGCAACTATGAGACTCCAAAAATGATAAAATTTCTTTAGGACCAAGTTGGGTTTAAATATTATGAACTCATGGGGGTTTTAGATTTTATAAACTAATTTTTGGATTAATTAAAACTACATGCAATTTTTCCTAGGAATGGGTGCACAATTTTCCTAAAAGTGCACCTTAACTATGCACCTCTTCTAGGGGGGGGGTGGGGGTGGATTGTTTCACTTAAGAGGGATAAAAATTTGAAAAACCATGTGACAACCACAAGAATCCCATCTCTTTGGTTTTGTATGGTTTTTTGTGCTGGGCACATGATTTGAAAAAACCATGCTCCAATTGTGCACAACCTATCCTCCTTCAAATTTTCTCCAATATTACATAAAACATCCCAAGGTAACACTAAAAAAAGTAGTAAAAAAATGGTAGATAGAGTACCTGAAAAAAAATGTTGAGATATCTCCAGAAAAGGTTGTGATCGTACACTTTCTACTTTGGAAGAATGTTAATTGGCCTCTTTGTGAAACATTAAAAGGCCTGGATAATTCTTGATATCAATATACACCACGATAATCATCATTCAACCTCTTTAATTTAAAGGAAATTATATAAATACCACTAGGAGTAATAGATACTACCGTCAACCCTAACTTACTTGCCAGGTTAAGATCAACCATCAAAGCTCTATCCAACACATCTGTATAAGAGGTGAGATTTAGCATGAAAACCTGAGATCAAATATAAGATCAGATAACCATATTTAATCATTGTTCCTTCATATTATCCTTGAAAACTAAATTATTATAAAAATAAACAAGTTTTGAAAAGTGGTTTTCATATTGATCCATGATCTTATCCTCAGGTTGAAGGCTTAGAAAATACGTATACTTTTCTGAGACCATGAAATTTGGGTAGAACCTCTCAGTGAAAAATATATATAATGTATTTTCACTCAAAGAATTTATGTTTCTTCACTATAACATAAAATATCACCACCTATTTCTATGTCCTTTAATCACGGAGGTAATATACTTCACCTTAATTGAATCAAGCATTTAAAAGAACTCATAAAGAATCTCAATATTTTCAACAAATCCTAGGTAACTTAAGGATAATTTGAGCCTTGGAAATATTTTGGTATAAATTTAATAAACCCATAATAATTATCCCTTGTTTCATTGCTTTGAATTACCAATACTAGATCTCAAATGGGAATTGGTGCTGGTACATATCTCAGAGCTTGGAATGCATGAACCACCATCTGAATGGGCTCTGATCAACTAGAGCGTTCCATTGTGATGGTTCATCAATAGTTCCCTCCTATGGTCTATTAAAAAATCTTCTTGGGGGCATGATACTACACAAAATCAATTGGAAACAAAAATATATCAACAAGGATAACAATTTCATCAACAAAATCAAGAAATATATAAATTTCAATTCTATAAAATTAAATTTGATTTCCTCGAATTTCAAAATACCCATATCAAGTTTAGAAAAGATTATAATCAGATAAATTTATTAATCATGATACTTTTCCCAAATATCCATGGTGACATAATGCTCTCTATGATGAGATATGACTAGGAACTCACTCATAACAACCCCTTAAGTTCCAAAATCCTACCTCCTATATAAGAAGACATCCCAGACTCTATACCATCATCAAAGAGAAGAACTCAACCTATGGGTTAGATAATATTTTTTAATGAACCATCCCAAATACCCTGGTACTTTGGTACCCAATTTGGTCCTGAAAAAACCCGTAGAGAGTTCCCGATCCCCATGGGATAGAACCTAGTGTTTGAGTATCATTAATAGATTAGAGGTAATAATTTTTCCCTAATAACTAAAAAATGTTATATCACTGGAAGTTAAATCACTAGAATGTTAGGGTAGAAAAAACCCCTTAGGAATAAATGTACCATAATAAGATAGATATCCCAAGAAAAAACACTATTCAAAACTGTACACAACATTTATCAATACAAATTCTGAAATCTCCATGTAATGAGTGGATCACAACTCCACAAGTCATCACTATCATGAAAGATTCTATGAATCAAGAACACCCACCACCTACAATTTTCTCTTTACCTTTTCATGGAATTAGAATAAAAAAAATATAAAAATTATTAAAGGTAAATGTTAGGTGTCAGAAAAATAGGCCAATAAGATTTCCCCAAATTATCTATAACCAGTCCCATAACAAATAAACCATTTAATATTCAATTTAAATAATGTCAAGGAATGTCAATTAATATCCATATTTTCAATAAAATAAGGTTTAGAATCAAATAGGTGGAAAGTATATCAAAATCTATCATTAATGAACATTTTCAAATAAATAGAAGGGCATGAATAAAAACCGCTTTATAATCACTAGCATGTAATAATCAAATCAAAACAATGCACCATGGTCATATGCCCATGGGTTAGTTAGTTCCTAAAAATAGGATTATTTCACTACTCAGTCAATCATCACAGCTCAGTGTATGTGCATATGTCCCTAAGGTTCATGCCATTAGGATATAATCAATCTACACCCCATTATGGTAAATAATGTTGAACTTGGTTTAATTAGTGTTTCCATTTTAAATCTATTTCTAGGGAGTTAGAGTCCTATTGTGATTGTCTCATTCACCCAAAAACAATCCAAGATATCATGTTATTTCAATCAATCAATCAAAAAATTAAGGGAAACCCATTCATTTCAATTAAATTCCTAGTTTAAATGTACACATTCAAGTTTCAACCTAAAATTTCAATTTCAAAACAAAATCATGGGTTTTCATGAAGTTCATTCCCTTAAAAATAACCATTAATTTAAATCCATTTTCTCAATTTTAAATGATCAAATAATTTCATCAAATAATTTCTCAATACTATTCAAATTTCTCTAATTATATTTAATATATAAAAAACATTTAAAAATGGGTTTATCTCAAAAATTCTTGTGTTTTGAAATTAGAGATCATATTGATTTAGTTCAAGGAATTAAATTTAAAATAAATTTAAAATAAATAAAGAAATTAAATGTTTTAAGTATAGGGAAACAACTTATATAACCACCTAAATTTAATCACATGGGAAATCAAGCACATTAAATATGAACCATTGATGGTGGGTTGAAGAAAAAGATGTTCAAAGAAGAATCCCTAGAATTACATTCCATAAAATAAATTCTTATACCAATATAAAATTCAAGGATCCATAACTCTAAAATAAGGATATACAGGAAGAAATGATGATTCCAAATAAAGGGAAATCACTTACCATAGAAAGATCATTTGAATCCACTGGCACATTGATCTAAGAGGAAGGGGTTGTAGAAGCTAAAATAAACTATAGAGAGCCTCCAAATCCAAAGGGTAGAATTATGGTTGATTGGGAGAATATTATAATTTAAAATTGGGGTTGGGGGGGGGGTGGGATTTTTATTAAAAATTTTAGGGGATTGAAAACCCATTTGTATATTTTTCTATGCCAGGACGCATTGTTAGTACTGATAATACACCTAACTATGCACACACACTGGGCTTATAGAAAGGGTGAATGGTTCAGACGAATAGTTTACCTAACTATACACCAATTGGAAAATCCCCCACTATCAAAGGTCTCATGGATTTTAGAAGATCCCACATGGTTTTCACTAACCACACACTACCCTCTAGAGCCTCCAAATAGGTCATACAATTTGTTGGGCTGAACTGCATGATTTTTCCTAACAATTTTACTAATGTGAAAATCCTTAAATACTCCCAAAATTCTCTTCAAAACTCCTAAAATGTATTAAAAAAGGCTCAACAAAATATAATCAAAACAAGGGTCTAGAAGTATCAAAAGTACAGTAATGGGATATTAGAATATCCAACTCGGGTGGGGCGTGTATACAAATCAAAAGGGAAATAAAACATATATATATTCCCACAGAACCCAAAATAACAGGCTCTCCCAAAAAATATTGTTACACTACCACAATCACCAAACTATCACTATCTCTTACTACCAACACTTCCATATATAACACCACAAGCATTATAATTCACCACATAAAATATTCTCAACAATCGTTTCGTTATTCCCATTTAGCCACACCATTACAAAGTTTATAGATTTACCATTTACAACCATGTTATATCTTATAAGTAATTCGATCCCATATTTTATGGAAAAACACTTTCATAAAATTCTAATATTTATTCATGTATCATTATTTAATATCCTTATTCTTAGTCAATTTCATCTCACATTCATTTACCACAAAAACCATGGATGAACCTAAAGTGCCAATCTAGAAGATACCTTAACAAAAATGACCTCAGAGTTCTATTTCATAGTCCTTGGGTAGATCCTACATGCCTAGGTAAACACTTTAGTGCAACCAAATACCACACCAAAACAACCTCTCAATAAGTAGGTACACTGAAATCCTCCTCCCAATCCTCCACAACATAAGGTATACAAACATTCCACTAAAACCATCTCCAAAACCAAACCACCCCTAGTCCAAATCCCATTGTTAATAAACCTTAACATCGAAAAAAACACTAAACTCCATCCATAAAAAACTCCATTATTCATATAACCTCTATTATGAAACTATGAAAAAACTGACAAAGACTTAAAAATCATCATCAAATTCCCCTATACCCCAAGGCCTTGACCACACTGTAATAGACTCCACCATGCCTTAGTCTAGAGATCCATTTTGTGACCTACTCTTATCATTGAAAATTCATCTAAAATCCACAAACCACTCCTTATACATCGTCATGGATCCCACCATCTCCTAAAAGTCACATAAGAATTGGTTAGGAAGGTATGAACCATTACATTAGATACCACTCAAATGATTCTCATCCCTAAGAATAAAAACCATCACAGAAGGAAAAACACTCACAAAACCATAACCTCAAACAATCCCTCTAGAGGTACCTATCAAAAAAGATGATTCAACCACCAAGGAATCAAACAACATAATGGGGTACAACTCAAACAGACATCTATACAGAAAGAATCCATTAAATTTAAAATATGGTCAATAATTTCTATGAATGATAAAAAAATGGAATCAAAACAACTCGAGATACTAAACCCACAAATATGACTCATAATCCAACATAATCTCCCCCAAAACCTTATATATCCATATTAATAGAACCACGATAATGTCTCACTCTTGAAAAACCTACCCCTGATGATCCTAAATACCAACTAGACACTCTATGAATATCTAATCATCTTCAGTATCTAACTATCCCAAATTGATAACATGAGAATTATCATGAAGATATCATTTGATTTTCAACACATGGAAATAATCATGAACCTTTTACAATAGTTTTTGAAACACCAATCAACATGCCAACTCACCAATGTGAAATAAAACCTTGAAAAGACTGATGAAAAGAGTAGAGATCTTACTCCCCTGGCTAATCCTCTACTATCCATGATGAGTGGAAATAATTTGAAATACATGAACACTAATATCAATGACTATAGGTATAATACAATGATCCACATAAGACCTCTGATAGACCAGTTCCACATTTATCCACTCATGTGTTATCTGAATATTCTATATCATTCTTTGCACCACATCCAACCAAGGATTAGTGGCTCCCCAATCTTGGTTTAGCATAACAGATAATAATAAGGGAACCCATAAAACACCTTGAATGGATCCATTCCAATGGAAGAGTAAAAGATATTTTTATAAGAAAACTCAACCAAGGGAATATTCTTTACCCATGAACCATAAATATCTTGAAAAAATATAGAAACATATCCTCTAGCATCTGGACTATCCTCCCGGTCACCAGATCCATTTGAGGATAGATAGTAGTGTTAGGTCACAATTGGGATCCCAAAGTATGATACAATAATCTCCATAATCATGAGGTGAAATGAGGATCCCAATTAGATATTATTTTCCTTGATACCCCATGAAACCACACAAACTTATCCACATATTTCATTACCAAAATATCCACAACACACAACATTATGATATTTAGGATGTGGATTGACTTCGTCAACCGATCCCCAATCACCTAGATAAAATAACATCCTCCCCTATATAATGGTATAAAATTGAATAAATTCATCAAAAAATCCTCCCATTTTCTCTTAGGAACATCCAATAGCTATAGAAGACCAACTAAAACATGATTATATACCTTTATTTACTGGTAGATCAAGATCTATAAGAGAAACACCGCTACTTATCACTTTATCCTAGGCCACCAAAGTATTCCTCTCATGACATGATACTTATTGGCAACACCAAGATTCAATTTCAATACCAATATATGAAAATCATAACGAACCTAATCCTACACCACCAATAGAATAAACAACCTCCCTTGAACCATAATCTAATACTGGTCATCCTTTAAAAATCCCTTAAGAGTATCACTCTAGATAACATGGTCTCATACAATAATTACCCCCTGAGTCTCCCCAATGAGACTTATATAAATGATTCATAAAGGATGATTTAATTGTTATCTAAAATAGTAAACCTCTTACAACTACTTTCTCTATATCAATATGCATCATTCCAAGCTCATCCGTCCCTCTTAAGACAAATTTATACTCTCAAACAATATCTCTACATGAATTCCTACTCAACACATCTATAAAAGTTTCCCTTCCCATGGTTACAAGAGATCTCAAAATCATAATCCTAGAGAAACTTCATACACCTCTATTATAACAGATTCAAATCCCATTAAGAGAAAATGTACCTTAAAATCTTATGGTTTGTAAAGACCATAAAGATCTCACTGATGATGTAATGATACCACAAATTTATATTGAAAAATACTAATTAAAACTTATGACCATAGGTATCCTTTATAGAATTATGGGGTTGTAACTTCCTAAACCTATAAGATACAATTTCCCATTTTTTCATCAAGATGCAACCCAAAATATGGGGTTAAGAATCAAAAAACACTAAAAAAGTCACATTATCCTCTGGAAGATAAAGGAACAGAGCACTAATCGACCTCTAATTTAGGTAGACGAAAGATATTTGACACATATCAGTCCATAAGAAGGCCTAGTAATTCCTATCAAGGTTGTCTAATGGTCCATAACCTGAGAGAGGTTAAATATAAAAATTTGACAATATCCTATGAGACTGAGGAAACTATGGACCTCTGTAATGTTTTTGGGTTCTTCCCAAGAAACAAATTCCCTGATATTTTATTGATCCACTACCACTCCATACCAAGACACCATATATCTAAAAAATTTAACCTTACATATCCAAAATAGGAACATGTACATATTCCCATAAATATGATGGCATCAAAGGACTCCCAAAAAACTCTAAGGTTCTCAACATACTCCTCTTTTAACATTTATTATATAATAATTTCATTGATTAACATGACCAAAAGTTGATCCATGAACTCATAGAACACAGATTTCATGGGATTATTGAATATTAATGAGGCGTTCATGACATCTTACATCATGACCATGAACTTTAAGTGACCACACTAACACTAAAAAGAGGTCTTCATGATGTCACCCCATTCCACCATCATATGGTGGTGGATATAACATAGGTTAACCATTGAGAGCTTGTTGGATACCTTCAACTGGATGAATAAATCATTGATCTTTAGGAGAGGTTAATCATTAATGATGAGACCAGATTCAACCACCATTAGTCTATACAGAACCACATACCACCATCCACATTCATAGAAAACAACACCAAAGCACCCCGTGATAACACACTTGGCTGGATAGATCTCTTCTACATCATATTATCAACCAAAATTCTTAAATTAAATAGTTTGAAAGGTTTCATAAGACAAGGATTCATAGAAAATAAATTGGTATTAGGTAGAAATTTTATCCTGAACATAATATTGTACCGAGAGGGTAATGATACAAAATATTTGGGAAAAAATAAGGAAACTCATCTATGACTCCAGGAAACTACACTTATTACACCTATTTTAAGACAAAATTTAAATATTTTAAAAAATTAAACATATCATAGAATATTTGACACATAAAGTTCTCCCACTTACTAATGTAAAATTCATGATTGACTTATTCATCATTGGAAACCACTATCCTCCAAAAGTAATTGATAACCAAGTGTATAAAATACAACTAGCGGATACTTAGAATGACATCATATGGATAGATCTAAATAAAAAGTAGATCCTATGATGATTTATGATACAACATAATTTTCCCAAAACCTTGACACACATAAATTAGGATCATATTACCTTCAAATGGTATAGTCAACACTAGGGGCACTGAAAGCCTCTCCACCCTCTGTCCCATGACATGGAACATGGATGGTGTAATAAATGAATTCCAAGCTCTAGAATCAAATATAGAAAAAAACAAGGTGTAAGGACATAAAATGGTGCTTTAGGTGATCTATAATTCCTATGGAACTAACACATCCATAAAATGAAGCTATCCATGATTACCTCACCATCCTTGCCACTAAAGACAACTTCTATGATCAAACTCCTCCCTATGACCCTAAGTGTGGGGGAAATTATGGGGATATCCTCTACCATCTCCATATACCAATGGTGGGACATATCCTACTATCTTAGTTACTGATATGACCATTAGGGAAACTGATGCTACTTAGGATAAAGATGAAAATAGTCACTCACACCGTGATGATTCATAAGGATAGACGATCACTGAAACCATTGATGACCATGTCTCCCAAAATTATAGCACATTGATATAGAGCCTCTATTAAGTACACTTGAATTACTAGCCCCATCGAAATAAGGGATATTTTTTCGTACTGATTCCATGATGGTAAAAAACTCAATGATCTAGATACTTAATATCCACCACCAATAGACCTACTCCTCAAGAAACCATGGTGAATCTACTATTGAGAAGACCCTAATTAAGTATTCATCCTCTTAATCACCCCAACATTCTTATACACCTCAAAGTAAATAGGTAACATAAACAAGGTGATTGTATATTAGAACACTAGGTGAAATGCCTCATCCAAACATAGATCTCTAGACTCCTAATCTGGGAAAAGATCTAGGGTGAAATAAAGAAGGTCCTTAAACCCAATCTCAATATCTGAAACACTCATTCACCTAAGTTGAAGGGAGACAAGATCGTACCTTTTTTATCCTAATCATAAAATATAGAAACTCAAAACAAAAATGCTACTGAAAATAATTCCACAAAACATGCACCCATTTCCACTTCCCTAAATATAGGATCCACCACAGCTATGTTTCTCCATGCATTTGACTAATGATAAGTAGAACCTGATACTCAAACCTACATCAGATTAGGCTAAAATAATTCTCATGACCCTCTAACTAGTTATTTGTATCCAAATCAATGATGCTCCATTTATACTTATCCATACCCTGATGTTGGAACACAAACACCATCTTCCTATAGTTCTCATCCTACTCAACTAGGTGAACATTCTATAGTTGACTAGGTCAGCTTACTGAACCTCACTGACCTGCAGCACATGAAAACTCCTACTAGCTAACATCTCTATAAAAAAGGAAGAAAACTCCTAAGGTTTGTAGTTTGGAAATTATCTAATCAAGAGTGTTTAATTAGAATCATTTAATTATCTTGATTTATCCATAATTCAAACACAATTCCAAAAAAGAATAATTCATGTTCCTCTCCTAGGTTTTAGGTTTTTAGCATTAACATGCTAAGAAATCACAGAATGTATTATCATTATGTATATATTTTTATCTATTATAAATAGTATCCAATAGGGACATGAGATCACTCCTAACTTGTTTAATGGATGCCAATTTAACAACTAAAAACACCAATAAACACATATAGTGGAAAACATACACTCAATGTAATAAGGCATAATGGTAAACTAAGTATAATTAAGAAAATCATAAAAATATCCTCAATCCATAACATATTTATGAAAAAAATGTTATTAGTTTAAACTAATGATTTTTATAGGGTTCTATAAGGCCTAAACATTTCCTGACCCAATACTATTTAAATAGGAAAGGGTGAAGGGTATTTTATACCATTATAATTATAGAGTATCCCTTTGGTCTCTATAATAGATGATCAATCCACCTTTTTAATCATTAAGTCAGCTTATGAGAAAGGGGAACATTAAGGCTTGGGTAATTCTTAATTTGAAGTACAAAATCAAATAAGGAACCAAGAGGATACCTTCATATCACCTTTGATCACCTTAAACTCCAACCCAAAAAAAGATAAATATGAAGAATAAGTTATATAATCCGTAACATGGATATATGAAGATTGAACTCCTTACCATAAAGAAACTTGAATAAAGGCAGGATAAATAAATACATGTATAAACATTTTTCAAGATAGGCTCATATGACTGGTCAAATTACATATAATCATGAATAAAAGAGGATATGTATTGATATGAGGGAATAATAGGGATATTTTCTAGGATATGCGTTATGGATAGGGTGGGGGAGTTCAATTTAGCGAGTTAAATGTATTTAATTTTAGGAATTATTTTATAAAATTCCATTTATACCATTTTAAAATACTATAAGGAATCCCAGTAGAACATTTTTGGAACCCTAACACAGTTTTGGTGGTATAGTTAGTGCCTCTTATAGACTCCACTGTAATTCTGGTGGATACCCATTGGGATTTCATTGGTAAATCTTCTACAGGGTAGTTTGTTTCATTGAAATGGTTTACAAACGCCCTCAAACCCATTAATCATATAAAGAAATCAAAATTAAATATTTAATAGAATCTAAAAACCTAAATTAAAGATATAAATCACTTAAACATTTTAGGGTTGTTGAAATAATGTTCATCAAACTAAACAACATCACAAGAAACTCAAAACAATCATATCTACTCCTGAATGTAGTGCAATTAACATTAGATGTCTTCACACAATAATGATGATAATCGAACCTCAATTAAATCTTGGAGAAACACTTGGAACCCATTAACTAGCTAAATTAGTCATCTATATAAATAAGTGAATATCAATTCTTGACCATCACATGATTCAAACTTCAGTAATCTACACATATATGTACCTAGTCATCTACATTCTTAGAAAAAAATAAATAACACCCTAAGGGGATATAAACAAGTTAATAAATCCATTAACATCATGATATTATAACTAAAATTATATTTTTATAATATTTTTAGGACTTTATCTTTAAGGTGGATTGGATAAGGGCTATTCATAAAATGAACCCAACCAAAAACTCAACCTACTTATTGGATGAAAATACTAATGACTCTTCAGGAAATATTTCCTAGAACTGGTAAAAAATATGAGGTAATGTTATCTATCATATCTCCTCATCATTCAAACCAATATTTGAAAACTTGGCAGAAAGTGTTCCTAGCTACCAATGGCCAGGTTCCAAACTACCTTCCTATAAGTATCATCCATTGAAATCGGTATAAAAATAACCCTCCACATATGTGAAAGATACCCATTAGTGATTTCATTTGATATATTATAAATACCAAGTCACCTAATTCATACATGAAATCACATAAAATCTATGCATCTGCAACACAAATAAATCCTACTGATACTGATTGGGTTGGAGGTCATCATGACTACCAAAATATTATTTATATTTTCCTACACTATCAAAGTAGTGAAGGGTCAAACCCAAGTGAATTTTGTCAAATTTATGATGGTTTATTTAAACTCAAAATACTCAAAATAAGTAATGATATAAACCAAAAATTATGTGGAAGAATATAGAATTACATAAATAAGTGAGTGATGTTAGAAAAATGGTTAGCGAGATATGAGACATGTATGAAAAATAATAGAGGGTGACAACTAAAATGGTTCATATATAAAAAATATATATTGAAATTGGTTTTGATAAGAATTACACATTTGGTAAGTCATTCATAGAAAAAAATATTTTCTATCTCTAAATTTTTACTCAACTAGTCTGAATGACTAAATCTATATATTTATTAGGAAGTGTAATGTAAATAAAAAAACCTATAATTTTTTTTCATCATTTGATACATCAAGAAAATTCCTAAAATGAGTTGAATAAATAAAATAAAAATAATCATGAGTTAAAATCATGAAAGAATAAAAAATATCAAAAATGATATAATAAACCACAACAATGAAATACCTTCATTAAATTTAACATACATAACATGTTTGAAAATAAAAAGGAAAAAACACAAGGAATAAAATCCTAAAATAATATAGAAAAAAGAATAGAGAAAAAGGTAATATTATCTATCAAGGTGGGATATCTACTTTCCCATTGGTCTTTTACTTTCTCCTCCTTGAATTTCTGGCTTATGCTTTCCAAAATGCTCATACCGATGACTTTGGAATCCAGTTGAAGTCTCTATCTCTCCATCCAAGAATTAGTTTTTGTCCTTATTTATATTCAGGTGATTAATTTTTCAAATACAATTATACCATTTTTAATATTAACCACATCATTTAGTGATAAATTCCAAAATGTATCCACCAATTTATGTGACCGAGGATAGAACCCTTACCTCAGGTAGGCCTCCAATTATTTCTCATCTAATTTAATCATAAATATGTTAAATTTATTTTTTTCTCCTATACTGTAATAAAAAAATCCCCAAACAACTCTATGAATCTGTGAATTTCACTAAATTACTCCATATGACACCCTATCATCATGACATCACCAGTTTCCAAGATTTTTTCAACTTATTTTTTTCTATCGAATTCATATTTTCTTTTCTTTGATCAACCAACCACTAGAAAGGATTCATTTGAACTTGGAATCTATTTATCTATATTAAGGAATTTTTAAATATGAAAATATCTATATCATTAATGTGCCCATATTCCAAGATAATTCATGAACCACAAAGATGTATTAGTTCCAAAAAACAACCTGAATTCACATTTATCTAAACCATGATGGGTAACTCAATACATTATCATATATCATGTTTTAATTTCTTTAATAAAATTATCTCAAGAATAAATTTATCACTAGAACTGAATTAGTTATTCAAAATCATGGAATGATAAATCTCTATTCCAAGATTTCATCAATGTACTAGTTCTCATCAATAAGGAACCTTGACTTGTCATTCAATAAGGACCATCACTCAAACTTTTTGAGTCATTTCATTAAGCACTATCAATGAAATATTATTTAATTGGGAATTTGTAGTGATTGATATCAATTAGGCCTCACAATTATTCAATATGAACCAAAAGAAAGAAGAATCATCCAGATAACATAGGAATCCACTTTCTTGGATCATTATCCTTGGATTTTTTTATCAGGCAACTGTACGTCAAATTTTTTCAAATATCTTAAAGACTTATTTAGTTAGAATCAAACTTCTTTTATTTTAAAAATCCATCCATACTACGTCCCAATACCATCTTAATATATGGTAGTATCAACACATTATTCATTATACATAATTTAATCTTTTAGAATTGGTCCTCCTTAGTCTTGGTTTTGATTTTCATCAAGAATCAAACATAACTCAAATAATTCTTGAGCATCTTTATCATGACACCCAATGTAGTTATCACTCAAAAATTTGTTATTGATTAGGTTCAAATGATCCAATGGTTCCCAAATCTCTCACATATTCATTGAACGAGATCATGTTCCCTTGATTTATCTCAATTTTAGTCAAGGATCATCTTCATTGGATCATGTTTGAGACCGACCACCCTTTATCAATTCAACACTCATGAGTATAATTTTTTCTAAGGATATGAAGTCTACATTGGGACCTTTTTACTCTACATTATTCTTGAAATGGACTCTACGTTCATTAGTTTCACAAGTTTTGAACTCTACATGGAGAATACAGACTCTAAGATTACCATGAAGGAACTTTACTCAATGTCCAGTGCCTCTACATTCCTCCTTGAAAAGAACTCTATGCCAAATTAGTGTACTGTATGCGAGAAACCATACTTATTTTTTTAAAACATCCATATGAACAGAAACTATTGAAATTAAACCTATATATAAAATCAAAAATTAATAATTTTTTTTCAAAAAATAAAATTAATCTTCAATAAAAACCAAATCTTCAACATAAGTTTAAATTTATTCAAATAAAGATCCTAAAAAATAATAATGGGACTTTAGAAATGAAACTTCAAAACCCATAATCCTAAAAATAACTTCCAAAATAATATTTAACTTATGTTTCATTAGAAACACTTTTTTTTACTAAAAAGTATATGATATTTAAAATCGATATAAATTACCTAGTTTAGAAACTAAATATCATATTTTTATGAAATTTTAAAATAATTATATTTTCTATCAAAAAAAAATCAATTAAAGTGAACTTCATTATAAAAAACAATATAATATGTTAAAATTAGCATGGAAAACTTGTATATAAAAAAATTCAGGTAAAATTACTTCATATTTAACAAATTTATTTTCCTCAAGCAAACAATTAATCACATTTTGTGGTTGAAAATTAATTTCAAAAATTAAAATAATTGTTATGAATAGTTAGAATTTATTTTCATAATTTGTTTCCACTAATCGATCCTCTCAAGTATGAAAAAATTATTTCTCTTCTCAAAAGAAAATGGTTTTGCTAAAAAGTTCATTTTTTTTATTTATAATGATGATTGAAGTTGAAAATTTTGAAAGGACATATGAAAATTTTACTTTGCATTCATTGGTTCTTTAAATGTTCCCCTTTTCTCCTTGGTAAAAAAATAATTAAGTGGAACAAAACAATTATACACACTAGTGGATGTGTGATATTTTATAATAACTATACAATATAGTTACAACATCTCAGGTTTTTGAATGGGTATAAAATCCTCAACTGGTTTTAATTTTTCTATTTGGTGGCTAGACCAACTATTCCCTTGATCTTTGGATACTAATTATGATATTTTTTATAACAAAGGATTTTTTGATGGGTTTTAAGGCCCAGAAATGGATTGGTGTTTTGGAAGAGTTTTAGGTTTGGAAAGGATCAACAACTCAGTTTTGGGAGAACTTAAGAAGAGGTACATAGTTCAGACAAAAAATATAGCCTACTAAGAGTAATAGTGTTGCCCACTTATAGCACTGGACATGATTTTTCAAACTATGCTGGTAGGGGTGCATGACTGTGAGAGTCCCCTTATTTTTTAACAGAGGGATTTACCATGGTTTGTGTATGGTTTGGTAAACTGTGCACCTAGCCCGTTTGAGTGTGGGGCTTGGAAAGTTATCACTGCACAGTTGGTGCATGATTAGGAAAACCTTGTTGAAAAATAATATAGATCAATAACTTTTGTATAATTACCAAAATTAACCTATATATATTTAACTTTTTCTTCCTCCTTTCATACTCATTCCACCACATGCGTAGTGGAGATACTCTATTTTCTCTCCCACCTTGGATTTACGCCAAATCCACTAGTCAGACTATGATAATTTTTCTTTTTGAGGATATAGATTATTTTTAGTAACACCTTCAGTCCACCATCTTATTTTTTTATCTCATCATACATAGTTATAAATCTAAGTGATCTCCTTTTCCCTATTTTCTAGGTGTTATTATAGAACACTATTTTCTTTCGATTCAGATCGAGTTAGAGGTTGATATGAGATGAGTGATTGCCTACTAGTATGAGGTAGGTGACGACTAAATTTATCCTTGATTCTGAGAAATTTTTGGGGGCGAATTCTCTATATTCCATGGGGGTGTTATGAGTCAGACCATAATTAATTAATTCATTACTTCAAAATTATTAAATCGATGCTCTCAGATGTCTATGGGAATGCTCCATCTCTACTATAAATGATTCATCTTGGTAAGGGGATTGGACCCACCTGGTTAGTATAGGCCATGTGTGCATATTAAATTAATTTTAATTTTATATAATTAATTTCTTGGTCTTATGGGAACGTGATGGTATTGTCCTAATGATTGAGGTGATGTTGATCATCTGGACTAAAGTGACATGATTTTTTAGGTTGGGCATGCCCTGAGACCTATGGGGTGATGATGATCACCAAGTTGAGGTGACATGGTTGTTTTATTGAGGTGAAGAGGTAACTTGGTTAAGGACACGGCTCAAGTGATTTAATATGTTTCTGAACATTACAAAAGTAGCTTCATGGTTATAGGGGGCATGAGGTGTTAGATGATGTGGATTAGGTTTTTCTTGGTATTTTTTCTCACTGTTGTTGGAAAACACACTTTTAGTGTCATATTCACATAGATAAGACTTAGTGAGGTGGTGTTGACCAATCGTTGTGGGAGGAGGCTGCTCTAGACTATGCATATTAAGGGATGGTGTTGACCATCACATATGTTGGGGGTTCTCACTGTAGAAGTTCATGTGGATAGTGATGGACCATCAATTGAGGGATGAGGCTCCTCATGACACTTAAGTCCATTAGGATAGGATATTGAGAGTAAATATATCATTATGCCTCAGGAAAATTGATATTGATACTAAAATTAATATTTGTTATAGGATAGATATCATCTGGCCTCAAGATGTTAGGTTATTGAGTTGATGGGGAATTCTTAGTGGAATTTCAAAGGGATAGCTAATTATTGATTGGGAATGCCATTAGGAGACTAGTACTTTTTTAATGGAACTTGAGGTGTCCATTGAAATGAGGTGTTAGGTGACATATTTTTTTAAACCTAATGGTTTACTAGATTTGATACTCCTCAGGGTATTCCTTGGGAAATAAACCATGGATCCTTTCCAATACACACACATATATATATATATCTACTATATTCTATATATATATTTGAGGGAATGTGTTTAGGCTTATTCTAGTGATGGATGAATTAGGTAGAACGATCACTTGTGGAAGTTGATAAAAAGTGGAGTATTTTAAATATTTAATGTTTGTTCTTTACCACTTTATTTATATTCAACATACACCTTTATAATTATGGATCTAATTCTGAAACATATGGATGGTGGCCTACAATGACTATATTCACACCCTATGTGGTCCCCTCGGGACACCTGTAGAAATCATGACTATGAGATCAGGTAAGTGATTAGGCTCTAGAGTTGGACCTTAGTGACTGTGCTATACTACTCTCCATGGGATGGATCATATATAGACCATGGTGGTTTTTTTTTCAATAGCTAAATTTTTTCTTATGAATTTCATAATAATTTATATATGTATAGTCTAATGGTAATCCATGGTAGACCCCTGCATGATTATTGTTTTTTATGACATTATATGATATATGTTGTCAAGAAATGGTATTGTTCATTTGGGATTATTTATTTATTATTGTTTATTTTTTATTATACTCCCACTGAGTTTATTATTTTCTTTTTTGTGTTATGGTACTTATTCAACTACTATATTTATACATGGACCATTATTATTATCACCACCTCAGGGTATAGTCTCCCCACTCTCACCTCTCAGACCCTCATAGCTAGTTGAAAACCTATGGAATATGGGGTGGCACGCCTAAGGTTTATTATTCAACAAACCCAATATAATATTTGGGTGAAAAAATTGGTTGGGGAGCTACAAATGGTACCTGAAGTGTTTTGTTTTCCTTTTTGGTCTTACTATTTGGGCTATGGTAAGAATAAGAATAGGATGTTGTCAGAAATGGGTAAATAGATTGTGTTTGTGTGCCTACAACTTCGCTCATGGGGGACTGACCAAGTTTCTAGGGGTGGGAAATTTATGTTCAACTATTTTATTTTATAGTTTATTTAATTTACACCTTGAGTGGTTCCCTTGGGTATATTTGTTATATATTTTGTGGATTTTGACCCTTTCCCTGGTATGGAAAGGTTGGTTTGATTACACATCATGATAGTAATTTAGTATTATATGACATTTTTTTCTTGTGATTGACATTGGGAGCATGTAATGTGCTAAGAGGGGTTGGTTAGTTTAAAGTGTTGATAAATAATCTAAAAAGATTTTTCTTTCTTAGCCTCTTTTGGTGTCATTCTACTTAGCCAGCCCAAGAATGCAGTTCCGATGAGATATGTATGTTATTCTATATGCATGTGACATATAGTCCTAACTCTGGTATGAGTAAGAAAGGATTACGATAGGGGGTGAGTTGTTTAAAGTGTCAGCAAAAAATATAAATAAGTATATTTTGTATAGCCCCATTAAGGGTAATCTATTTACCTGCCTTGGATGGTTATGTGATATGTGATGCTTGACCCTATTATAGGAATTAAAGGGTTCATGAAGTTGTATTACTTGTGATGTCTAACTCTAATGTGGGTAGTAATGGGGCCATGATGATAGATGAAACATGATACCCAACTCTGATATGGTTAGGTATGGGGAATTGAGGCCGGATGTCATGAGACAAGGTGCATTAGGAGAGTGTAGGGGTGGTGAGATGCACATCCTATTACAGATTTCCCTTTCTGTGATATATATATATATATATATATATATATTCTATTATGGATATTTGACCATTTTGATTGGATCAGTGGGAGGAAACTTATATGTCTTCCAGTGGTGTGTCAGGATGGTGATTGTGTGGTTATATATGAGCATGCATGAGATGCGACCCTTAAGGGCCAGGTGGAGGCCTTGGAGGGTTGGGATGATCATGATCCATAAGTGTAAGCTCCGGTACAGGTGAGATAGCCACATGGGATGATAGAATTTGGGACATTTCTTGATGAGAAGCTTAGGTTGGTCCTAGTTTGGGCCATACATGGTATCAATAGAGGAGATTTGGGTGCTGATCCATCTAGGGGGTATTTTAATCTTGTAATCTAGTCTTAGCACACATTGCTATTTCACGGTGAGGGTGGACTGTAGGTGGAAAAGAAATCGATAGAGTCAGTCCAAACTATCTTTGACCAGCTTGATACAACCACTTGTCAGAGGGAGAAGTAGGTTATGTACATGCTCATTTGAGTAGTGTATCCATGGTGGGATGTACATGTATAGGTATATAGAAACAAGGGACATTCTTGGAAGGATTTCAAGGTCATATTATTTGAGTACTTCTTTACAAATATGCTGATGGAAGACATAGCTCATGAGTTCATGAATCTATAGTAAGGGGATACATATGTCATTGAATATGTGGAAAACTTCACTAAACTATCACATTTTATCCTAGTAGGACGGATGAAGACATCGCTAGGGTGTAGTGTTTTGAGGATGGATTATGGCATGTCGTCAAGGTGCGAGTCAATATTTCCAGGTTATCATCATTCACTGAGGTTGTCAATCAGGTGTTTATAGCTGATGGAAACTTGATGGACCGATACTAGTAGAGTTGGATGATAACGCCATGTGAGTTTAGTAGTGATTCATTGGGTAGATATAAGTGAGGTCATGAGGAATATTATTAGGGAATTCAAGACATATATTTAGGTAGACCACCAATGAGTGGGTCTTGAATTGTGTGCTTTGAGTGTGGGCATCCGAGACACATTCAGACCCAGTGTGATTGGGTTTTGGAGGAGTGTTAGGCGTGCGACCATATGGGCCATTTGGGGAGGTTCTGTAGGACTCCTTCTTGGATAGTTGGTAGCTAGGGATCGAGTCAAAATTAGGTATTTGAGGTAAAATTGGGTGAAATACCAGGAGATTATAGCTGACATTTAGCTACTCATAAAGGTTATAAAAAAATAATGGTACCTAATAGTGTGTTCAATAGATAATAGATGGTGTAGATTCATAAGGGGGACAATACTCTAGTAGTTTGGCTTTAGGCTAGGTGCATCCAGTTGAGATTCTAGGTATAGAGTAGGCTAGTGTGCCAACTATAGTTATAGGTATGTTGTAAGCATGACTAGGTTTTTATTTTTTTTTGGGCTTTGACCAGTTTTGGTGCATGAGGAACTAGGGTATTGTTTTTAGACTAACCAAAAACTTGTTCGTAGTTTGACATCAATTATTGTGATATATATATATATATATATATATATATATATATGAGGTCCATATGAATATTAGAATCTATGCGATATAGGTTATATATGAGATGCATTGGCACCATAATTTCTTGATGAAATTGATGAAATGTAGTTTCAAGATGAGGTGTGTAGGCTTTGGTATTTTTATAGGAATTAATATTTAAATATGATGTGAGTTTATTTGAAGCATCTTCTTAGATGAAGGTTGTTGGGAATCTGATGAGATGAGGGATAATTTGAGTATCCTGTATGGCACTGGTACTTATGGTAATATTATTAAATGATGGACATGATGGGTGTTCGATATGAAACCGTCATGACTTGAGAATCTGAAGGTGTGTAGGAATGATGATTCATCACGGGAGGATAATTGAGTCCAGGTATGGTCATTAGACCATTGCAATTCTTTTTTGGGTTGGAATGTCATTGAGTAGGTAACTCCTAAGGTGGGGATCTCCATGAGGGGAGTTGACCTATGACTAATGACCAATGTAGATCAGGTGTTGCAAATAATATGTGTATGTTTGGTTCCATCTTGGAGTAATTATTAATAGATTTGGGTTGATAAATTATTAGATGGTGAGACTATAATGACTTGGTTTTTTTGAGTGGGACAAAAATCCTCAACCTATTTGATTTTTTATGTTTTGTGGCTGAACAAACTATTTTCTTCATCTTTAGAACCCAGTTCATGGATTTTGTTTAAACCAACTATTTTTTATCGGTTTTAAGGCTGGTAAGGTGGCTCAGTTCTTTGGGTGAGTTTTGGGTGCAACATGGTTTAGAAACTTAGTTTTGGGAAAGTAATGATAGAGACACATAGTTTGGACAAACAGTTCATCCTCCCAGGAGTAACCGTGAAACCCACCTACAACACTGGACATAGTTATCAAACCATTTAGATGGGAGTGAATGACCATGAAAGGCTTATAAATTTTTTATCAAAGGTCTTTCACATGGGCTTCACATAGTTTTGAAAACCCTACACCTATCCCATTAAAGATTGGTGCATAGACAATGATCACCACCCAATTAGCCAAACCTTGAGTCCAAATCACGAATATCATTAATTTTTGACAAAATTACTTAAATTCACGCACCTCTATTTAGTTTTTTAATTCCTTAATTATTCCTCCTTCCCCCACATGCATAAGGGAGATCCTCCATTTTCCCTCATATGTAGGCTTTTCACCAAATCATACGACTGGACTCCGATCCATTATCCAATGGTTTCTATTGATTAATATAAAAAATACCTTCAATCTGTTAGCTTTAATTTTCTATATATCTCACCATAAAAAGATCTAATTCCATGCGAGCTCTATTTACCTATTTTTAGTTTGTTCACCTAAAATTCCATTTTGATCAAATTCTGATCGAGTTAGAGTCTGATAACAGAAGATTGATCCCCTAATAGTATGGTGTATGTGGTTTATAACTTTCTACATGATTTTGAAAATGTTTTTGGGGATGCGTTCTATATATTTGATGTGTTTAGTCCAAGTGAGACCCTAATTAATTAATGAACAAAATATAAATTATTAAATTGATTCATCGAGATTCCTATAGGAATTCTCCATCTCCACTATAAATGGATAATCCAGATAAGGGGCTTGGATGAACCTAGGTTGTTTAGGCTGGGTGTGTATATTAAAAAAATTGATATTTTTATATTGAATTTATTAGTTCCATGGGAATTAAATAGACTTAGCTCAATGATTGAGGTGATGATAATCACCTAGAATGAGGTGACATGGTTTGTAAAGTTGATGGTGGAATGAGACATATAGTTTGATGATGATCAATAGGATGAGGAGACATGATCATGAGATTGAGGTGAAAAGGTCATCAGGTTGAGGGAATAGATCTTAATATTTGAGATTTTTTTTGACAATCAGGATATTAGAAATATTGGAATAGGGGGCATGATGTGAAAAATAATTTTTCTTAAGTTGTCTAGTGATTGCATCACACTATTGTTAGACAACATGTCATTGGAGTCATTTCCACACAGATAGGACTCAGATGAGGTGGTGCTAACCCCTCATTATGGGTGTAGGCCAATGTATACTATGAAACTTAGGGGATGTTGTTGACCATTGGATATATTGGGGGTTATCATCGTAGAAATCCTTGTAGATGGTGATGGACCATTGGTTGATGGTCTTGAGACCATTGGTTGGGGTTTGAGGTTCACCAAGATTCTTGATTCCATTGGGAAATGATATTGGGGGGACAGATATCACCAAGCCTTAAGACATTGGATATTGATCCGACAATGATTATTTATTAGAGAACAAATATCACTATTCCTTGAGATGTGGGGATTTTGAGCTGATGAGGACTTGTAAGTGGAGGTATGAGGGACTAGGTAATTATTGATTGGGCACACCATTGGTATTTTGTTTCTTGTTTAATGGAACTTGTGTTGTCGGTTGGCACGAGGATCCAGATGACATATTTTTATAGGTGGAACCCGAGGTTTCACCTGCTATTATACTCGTCAGTGGATTTCCTAAGCACCACGCCATGGATTCTCACCACTAAAAATATATTTATGCAGAATCATGTTGTATTACATATATATATATATATATATATATATATTTGGGGGCACATGTTAAGACTTATTCCATCTATGGCCGAAGAAAGTACAATGCAAATTAGTGACTTTTTAGAAAAAGTGGAGTATTTTAAAAATTGAATGTGTGTGCCTTAATAAATTATTTATATTTAGAAAAACCTTCATAATTATGGATATAAGACATGAACAGATTGGTGTTGGCCTAATGAGATTTTTATCACACCCTAAATGGCCTCATTAGGATGTGTGTAGACTTTATGCCACTATGATTAGGTAAGGGATCAATCTTAAGAGATGGATCTTAGTTATTTTGTTGTGTTTCATAGCATGGGATAGATGACATATAGAACATGGTGCTTCCTTAGTATCATTTAGAGTTTAACTTTTAACTCTCAATATGATTTATATATGTATGTACTAATGGTCATCCATGAGTAACCCCTCCATGATTATTGTTTTTTATGAAATACTATGATATAAGTTTTCAAAAAAAAAAATGGTATTGTGCCTTTGGGCTTGTTTATTTTTTATTTCTATTATTGATTATGCTTCCGATGAGTTTATTTTGTTGCTTCAACTATGTTATGTTCCTTCTTCCACTACTATATTTATATAGGGACCAATATTATTATAAATAACTGAGGGCATAGTCTCTCCAATCTCACATCTTAGACCCCCACTGTTAGTCGACAAACTTTGGCATATGGGGATGCACGTATAAGGCTTGCTAGTCAACCGACTAGGAGCACTGTTTGGGTGGAGAATTGGGTCAGGGATATATAATAATAAAACTTTTCCAATAGATTGAAATCAAAATAAAATGGCTAAAATAGGGTTATATATTAATTTATATATCATTTTAATGAAAAAATATTTGTTTAAATATAATAAAAAAAATTCAAATTCAATTAATATTTTAAAACATACACACAAAATTTCCTAAAAGATTTTTTTAAGGGAATAATGTAAATTATGTTCCTTATTTAAATCCATGCTTAAATATAATAGATTAATCATAATCCAATCATGAAATTCAAGAAAAAGTATTTACCTTCAAGAGTAAGAAATTAAGCTAAATAAAAATCAATTCTAAAACAATTTGGGACATTTTTATGTGTAAAAAATTAAAGTACATTTTTAATGAAAAGAGACCCCTTTCACACATAGAAAGATCAACATTTTTCATAATGCCGAACCTTAATTCAGAGAAAAAAAATTCAGCTAAAATATATTTTAAAATAAGTAGTTTAAAATAATTTTAAAGGGTCATAGTATGATTTAAAACAACATGTTAACAAAACTTCCACACATTCTAAATAGAATTTAAATTTCATATGTTTTTTTCAAAAACATTCTACAAGGATTATCAAAGATATTAAAAAAATTTGTATGGTTAATCAATGAATACAACATAAATTAGTATTTAAAAATAACATAAAAAAATACAAACAAAACAAAACTTTTTATATTTTCAAAATAGGATTTTAACTCTACTTTAATTAGATTTTCAAAAACATAGATTAATCCAAGTATAACTCCCATCATTTTAAACAAGATCCAGCTTAAAAGGATTTTAATAACACAATCTAGTCCCCCAAACAACACTTAATTTCAAACAAAAAGTTGTATTAAATCAATAATATTAATTTTTTTAACTAAATCCATGTATCAGGGAGGCTTTCAGTCAAATTTAGAAAATAAAATTCCCCTAAATAAGGAAATTAATTACACCCCTGAAAATTAGTGTTTTTTCTTTTTTTTTTCACAATTCCAAAATCACTAACCTATGGACTTTCAAAATTCACATGGTTATTCTTATTAAATTTACTAAAATTATAAAATTTATTAATCCTTTTATCCAAAAATTCAATATTAGAAACATCAAAACAAGTTAAAAGGTGAGAGTATGTAGCTGTTATGGTTCCAAGTCTTTTTTTGATAAATTTGTTGCAGTAGTTTGCTAACATTTATAGTTTCAAAATATGGAAAATATGATATGGGGGTTAGGTGAAAGTAAAAAATATAGAATAAGGTGATATTTTTATTGAAATTAAAAGCTATTATAAATTTATTTAAACCATGGTTTCCTCCCACGATGTTCTATTTTTAATGTCCCCAGCTAGATATTCCTAAGATTTAACTATAACCACATCGAGGGTGTTTATTTCTATCAAATAACCACCACATGTGTTGTGGATATTTTTTATAGGTGATAATTGAGTTTTATGGGCCTTATAATATCTGTTAGCGACTTAAAATCCATTACAATCAATAAAATACCATGGGAAACACCCTTTTATGGATGCAGACATATTGTTTTTAACTTCTATAATTTTAAAAAAATTATGAATTTAAACACAAATTAAAGGGAAAAACAATGTATAAGGTGTTTATAAGGGAGTGGAATGATATTTACATATCTCTATCTCATTAAAAACGTCTATTTTCTCAGAAAGAAAGGTTCCCATGGTTGAGTTTTAAATAAAAGATTAAGGAAGTGTTTTTTTAATGATTCTTTAAACTATTTTTGAATCTTTAGAGACTAAAATTAAATCCCATTAGAATATACACTCTTATCTTATATGGATATCATCACCTAAAACAATTGAGTAAAACATTAAATAATTGGGAAGGATTTATTTTTTGTTCATTTTAGAAACATTCAAATTCATGTTTTCTAAAATTGTGATTTTGTTCCAAAAAATATTTAATAGTTAATTTATAACCAACAATCAATGCTTGTGGATAATTGTCTTTTCTATGTTCAAATGGTGTATGACCAATCATTAATTCAGGTTGAATTTTCAACACTTCAACCCATAAGTAAAATGAAATAAATTTCATGTTTTCTATGTCAAACTTAATAAACGATAATTCCAATTCAGTTCAATAAAAAATAATGTATGAAATATATATTTTTAAGTAACCCTTCATAGGTTGATTAAAATTAGAACATAAATTATAATTAAATTCAAGGAGGGAATAATTATTATGAGGTTCAAGTAATGAGTGTTCTTAAATTGATTTTTCTTCAAAGTTCAGTTACCCATTATTTAGAGTATGAATCATTCCAAAAGTAGTTGGGTAAATAGTTTTAAAAGAGGAAAGATCACATTAAAGATTATTTTAATTTTTTGAAAATAAGTGTTTTTTAATTTTTTATTCTCTTCCAAAATGTTCCAAAAATCATGATATAGACCACTTTTTAGAAATTTAAAAAAAATTGGTTAATGATTTTTTAACATTTAAACTACAATTTTCAATTTTATCCTTAACTCCATTTTTAATTTCTATAATAGTGCTAAAATTTTCATATTTGAGTGGGAATTTAATATTGTGAATTGGTTCTTCTTGCACCTATAAAACCACTTGGATGTGTTGGTACAATATCTTTTTGAAAATTTCCTCATTGTTAGGTTCTTGCTCATTTGATTTATCATTTTTTTTCACTTTCCATACTACACTCATTATCAAAATCCACTAATTTATTTTCCTCATCAATAATATCAATTTGTTTTTTATCTCAATATTTTATTTGTTTGTAAAGCTCCCGTATTTTTGTTTATAATCTTTTATTTCATAGAATTATTGATATTGGTTGAGTTTAACTTTTATTCCCATCAACGTTTGTCTTAGTGTTGATTGATCTTCAGTTTTGGGCTCATAAAAGAATTGGTTTTCATTAAAATTTTTTCCTTCCCTAGCTGGTTATAGAAACATTAGAAACCAGTGTTCCCATAATATAAAAAAACATAAAAAATTTCAATGTATTTATTTATCAAACTTAAATAATACATTCATATCACAGTAATAAAAAAAATTTACAGAAAAAATATCTTCGAACTTTGTAATAAATGGTATTGACGAAGTCTCATATTAAGTAAAATAAATTTAAATTCTAATTAGTGGGTATTCATAATAGAAAGAAATAATAATTTAAGCTTGAACATACCGTAAATAATAATTAGATTTAAAATTTTAGGGCTTAGAAATAGTACGTATTGTAATAGAGTTTCTTTTTTTTACTTTTTTTTATTTAATTTTTTTTGAATTTTATAATCACTAGATTTTCATCACTAGTGTTACCTAGTAATGTTGATAATTTTTGATCAAGAAGGAGGTGATCATGGTTATCAACATATCGTTTAAATTTTCATAATCAATTATCATAACAAAAGGTCAAACCTAAGGGAAGGTGGGTAAATTTATAAGGGTTTATTTAAACTAAAAATACTAAAAACAAGGAATGATATTAATACTAAAAAGTTTATGGAACAAGAAAAAGGTTTCCTGCCTTGCATGTGATTGAGGTTAAATCCATCACATATGGGCTTGTAATTATTTCTTGAACTACTTTAATCATAACTCTATCCAAAAAACTATCATTTTCACCACCAAAATATCCAACTAACTTCACTTCTTGCTAAATTTTACTCAATTTCTCCAGTCCACACCCTTTTAGCATGAAAACATTTTTTCAACTAAAATTTTTCTATCAAATTCTAATTTTTTCATCTTCAATCAATCATACTTCAACTAATAATTCACTTGAAAATGGATTCAATATTATTAGCTTCTGGTGAAACCAAATTTAAAAATAATCACATCAACCACATACCTACTTCCTTTATAAATCCCACATCATGCAGATTGATAATACCTAAAAACTCTTTGACCCTATGTTCATCTGAACCATGCTGGGAAGATGAATTTATGATCATTTCCTACATGGTACTTGCTTTGAATTACTTATATTAATCATAAATTGACCATTATATCTCACTCGATTCATAAAACTCATGGAAATTTGAATCTCCCTTTCTCATCATCATCATAATCATCATCAATTTACTAGTTCCCAATAACAAACACCTTATCTAGTCATTAATCAGACCAATCACCCAAACTGCTTGAGGCATTTTACCAAGCACTGATAGTTAACATTCTTTAATTGTGTAGACATAGTGATCAAAAAAATGAGGCCCCTTCCATCTTCAATTAAATATATAGACAAGAATCAAACATATGAATCTACTTTCTTGGATCATCGTACTAGGTTCTATTTTTGCAGTATGAAATATATATTCTTCATATTTAATTGAGTACTTCACATACTTATTCAATCAGCTTCAACATACTTTTATTTCCAAAATTCATCCATGATCATTACTAATAACCTCTTAATCTAGGTTTTTAATTGAGATCAATTTTTTTTGATGTCATTCAAACTTTGGAACCAGTACTCCTTGGTCTCTATTTTTATTCTCATTAATCATTGAACAAAACTCAAATCATGCTCAAGAATCTTTATCACACCACACAATACCATCATCAGTCATAGATTAATTATGGATTAGGTATGCTAATCCACTAATTTCTTAATATCACACCTCTTCCTTGATCAAATTTAAGAACCCCTGTTTTTTCTCTATTTTGATCTAGTTTCATCTTTAATTGACCAGGTTTTAGTTCACTCACTCTCTATTGAGACAACTCCATTGATAGTTTCTTATTAAAAGGAGGGAACTCTATGTTGGCCGATTGCACTCTAAGTTATTTTCACAATGAACTCTAATTTTATTATTACAACACGGTATAAAATCTATGTAGGGATGAGGAACACTAAATTCAATACAAAATATCTCTACGTAATGTTCAACAACTTTATGTTTCTTCTAAAAATAAAATCATTCCAAATTTAGTGTACTTTATATGGGAACACACACTAAAATTATTTCGAAAAATATTCTATGCAAACTAAACTTTTTAAAAGTCAACCTACAAAAATAATCAATAATTAATAAAAATTACTTCAATAAAAAAACATAAATTTCAAAAAATTCCAATTTTTCTCTATATATTAAAATTTATTCCAATAAAGATCCCCAAAAATTAAATCATCGGAGTTTGAAAATAATAATTTCAGAACCCATAATCCTCAAAATAACTTCCAAAAAAAATTTCACATTAATTTTCACCAGAATGAAATGTTTGATTCAAAATTATATAGAATTTAAATTAGAGATAATTACTCACTTTAGCACAAAAAATTAATATTTTTAATAAATTATTGAATGAATTATTTGTTTTGTCCAAAATAAACAGGATAAAAATATTATCAATTAATAATCATTTCTTCATCAAAATTATTATAATTTATTATAAGTTATATTGGAATAAGGTATAAAAATAAAGTCACATCAGATATCGATATCCACTAGTTATGAGGGACTACTCATAACATCTACCAATACCAAATGATTATACCTCTAAGTTTGTGTCGATAGACATCACTCCATATAGGTACTCGATGGCCAAACCCATATAACTAGAATAGTGAGTAGATATAAATGAGTGAGATGCACCCATATCAAATAAATCATATAAAATAGTAGATATCACTAAGATCATACTTCTAACATTTTATGACTCCTCTTCACAATCAACATGTCTTGAATTGATAACAAGATGTTATCCCAACCCTAAGCCTATACCTCGAGTCTCTACCCAAACCTCAAAATCCCTAATTACATAAGAAGATCCACTCTATTACCTCTATTAACCTAGATAATCACTAGCACCTCTTCACCTTTTTTTGGATATAAGAACTCTAAATACAACACTATGATAATGAACACGAACCAGCTACTAATCCCAGAGCCTTTCCATCACCATAAACAATAGTTGGCTGAAAATAACTCTAAAAAAAGTGATGTAGATACCTCATATTTATTTATGAATGATTCTACCTTAGAAGATGATGGAACTAAAACCATGTATACTTAGCCTTCCATAATGATAATATATTGGTGGATTCCTCCTACATTGAGATGAAAAAGTTCCATAAAACCAAAATACTTTCAATCTCCACCCAAAAAAGAATCAATGAAACATATCTTTTTTATACTTGGAGATCCACTCCTAGATCCATTATAAGAACTAGACTGACTAGAAGGTCTATCCTTATCCAGGTTTCTCTTTATAATGAGGGCCTAGTCCATGGACTTAAAAAATATTTCATCTAGAAAATGTTTACCTAAGACAAAATCAAATGGATAAGTCCATCATCAAAAATAAAAACCAGGGTGGTCATATCACTTTCCAAAAAAATAGAAAATTTAAGCAAAATAGTAAAATGAGCCATATATTCCATTATTTACACGATCCACTAAACCATATTCATGAACTCTTGAGTGATGTTATCTCTCAACATCATGGGAGTTAAATGTGTGATGAAACAAGCTTGAATATCCTTCCACAAAAAACCCCATATACTGATCTACCTAGATTAGGAAATACAATAAGTGTTTCACAAGTCCTCGCATCATATACATCTAATGGTTCACTTACTTTTTTAGGTGAGTCTCAAGATCATCTACATAGGCTAGACCAAGAACTATATAGACTAAGGTCCACACTTTTTGTATATTAGGGACTGTTGTTTTAGTTAAAACTCTCTAGTCAGATCTAACATGGAAGTGACACCTCATAGAGTTCCATATACAACATACCGAATCACATAAAGAAGACTCTTATAGAGACACATATGAATTGGTGAAATATGAGAAATTGGGAACTAGGTATCAATAATTAGTGGGAATGATCATCCACACCCTCTTGGAGATCAATGGGATCTAATCATGGTGGCATGCCTCTACAATTCCAAATTCATAACATAGAATAACATTTATCACATATCATGAAATTAAAAATTGGATAAACATTAATTATGAGAGTGTGTTACTATGTTATACACACACCCTAGTATACTATAGATATCATATAACATCAAGTTATATATCTATTCCCAACTTTCCACTCTAAGGGTTCAGATCAAATACACATAGGATTGAAATTATCAATTTGAGAAAAAATAATATAATCACGACTCAGTTAAATAGAATTACAAAAATCATGTTTTATAGAGAAACATGATATAAGGTTCCATAGACAATTTTAGAAACCAAACCAAATACCATAATAAGGGTTCCCAACAATAGACATGCACTCAAAATGTCAAGGGAATCCCATGTGCCAAAAATGATTCATAAACACATGATCTATTTCTACCATAGACCAAGAGTGAAACTTAAAATCATAAATCAATAATCCAATTCATCATAGTAAAAAAAAGTTATAAAATCATAACATCAAAATAAATGAAAAACAATCCCATCCTAGGTAACCTATACATTCCTAATATGTGGGTCAACTACTCCTAGGCATAAAGTCTATTTTTTATTTTTATATAATATTATCTCCAAGATACCAAATAAAAATGTTATGACTAAAGAAAAACATGTCTCTAATACCAATATTTAGCATTCCAATTCCGCTCACCTCCTTTATGACCAAACTAGTTTCCACATATCGCAAGTGTAGCTATTTAAATTATAGAGGTTGCCGACCAATATCGATGGTCTATATCTAACATGGGGGTGACTGTACCATCTTTGGTAAATATATATACTTAAAAATTATAGAAATAAATATATTATCTTCCATCATAATATAAAATTAGAGTAAAAATTGACATCATAAGTAAATACTATACATAGTAATAACCCATTCTATAAAAAAGCAGTAGCTAAAATGTCATATAGTCATACATATATGAAAATTACCTCTCAAGGGTATATTTTATACTACATATTCTAGAAATAATGAAAAACTAGAGATGACTACAAAACTAGTTCTAAGTATCTGTCAGGTCTCATCTAATAGCTCCAACATGCTCTATAGTTAACCAACCAAATGTAGGGCCCTTTCCCTTTACTATTATTATAGTCATGAATTCTACTTGGGAACTAGGGTTCCCTAATAAGGATTGAATATAATTGAATATGCCACCATCAACAGTTTATCTAAACATATCCATAATTTAAAAGTACACGTGGAGTGTTTTAAGATCCTATATAAATAATTATAAACGGAAGAAATAATAAATATTCTATAACCAAAAGTCCTGTATTCCCAATCAGGTATGGCCTCACATACATCACCCAATTTCAGGGTACCTCTAAATATTTCATAAGAATACCAAGTTAGAATCATGAACCAAGTCATATAAAGTGGTCATATAATATCATCATTGAATAATAACTATTACATGGACAAAATGTCTTGATAACATTGTAATATAAATGGGAATAAATTCTTAGAAATAATATTCCAAAAGAGGGTATAACATCCCAAATAAACTTACATTAATGGACATAACTTTTTTAAAAGAAATAGATTATAAGTGGGCCTAGTATCCGAGTGGAATAAAATAACAATGGGAATCATGTCCACACACGATAATTAATAATGGGCATAATGTCCCAATCCATGGGAAAATTTAAAAGAGATAAGAGCATCCCTAGTCCCAGGTGGAATAATAAGTGGGAGCATCATGTCTTATAAGAAACCATCCTCACATGAGAATCAAGTCCACTTCCTTAGAATCATCAAACCATGTGTTTCATTCCCCACTTTAAAGGGTAATTGAAATTACATGGGCATAACATCCCATACCTATAATTAACTAGACTATAATGACCTAGACTTTTCTTTAAAAATTAAATTTACAATATATGTGCATGTAAATAAGTCTCATGAATCCCATAACAAAAATGAAAACTATTTTTCTCTCCATAATGTAAATTTACATATGAAATATGAATAAATCTATAAAAACTAAAATAGTACAATCAGATAAAAAACATAAGTAAATAATAAAACTAAAAATTGATATTCTTTTATGTCATAGTGCCCCAAAATCATCAGGTATGTGAAAAACATTTTAAAAATGAAACGAAACATTAGTAATATAATAAAAATTTGGAAATTAAATAATATATATCCTTTAGGGGAATTTTAGTGAATGATAAATGATGACTTATGAATATAATAGGTATTTATTGGATTTGTAAAGGTCATATAACTATTGTAAATATTAATTTTAGAATATTAAACTAACCATAAGAGTAAAAAATTGACATTTTTAATAGTAACCTAACCATTAGAATACTAACCTAACTATTATAATAATAAAATATTATTTAGGTATCTTATGAAATAGAAATAAAAAAAAATTATAATATTATAATCAAATAAAAGAGTTAAGTATGAAAAATAAATATTTTATAGGATAAAAGAATAATTGTATTTTAGGGAAGAAATACATTTTATTCATTTTTATAATAAAAATAAAAATATATAATATAAATTTATTCGATAATGATGGTATTATATAATCTTTATTATTTATATCTAAATAATAATAAAATTTTATGTGATGAAAATATTTTTATAAAGTTCATAAAATCGACCTTGTTTGAAAATTAGTATTATTTTATAAAATAAATATTTTAATTAAAAATTCAATTTTTCATATTTATGAAATTATCTTAATAAAATTAATTTCATTTTCTGAATCAACCCATTGAAGATTTTAAAGGACAATTTTTTTTTTATTTTTCATAAATGTTAAAATTCATAGGTAAATCGTAAAATATTATAGAACTACCTTATTTTGGGATAATATATCTGAATAATTTTTTTAGATTTCTAAAAGTTAGATGAATATTTCAATGTCCCATTTTATATTAAATATCAATCCATTTATTATTTAATCATAATTTTCATCACTATTTAGATGAATAATATTTTATTCTAATTTCTTATTCAAAACACCCCTCTCCTCTTATAAATACTACCTCTCACCACCTAACTTCTCATCACACCTTAAGACTAAAGAATTGTAAAAATTATATCAAAATGCATCTTAAAATCTATTATAAATTTTCTGGAGATTCTGGTCTTCATTTAATACCACTCATTATTGATCACATAGTTTGTCAATAGAGGAATTCTAAAAGAAGAAGTAAACAATATCCATTGATATATTTTGAGTTTTCTTCTTATTCCATTCCAAATATATTTTAAACATTATGATATAATGACATCAATATCATATGTATATTGAAATTTTATTTTATTCTTATAATATCAATTATCCTACTCTCCATATTTAATTATAAAAATTTAATAATCACTCATATTCTAGTTGATTCATCGTCTCCACGGGTGATGTATTCCTTTTTTCACGAATGCCTCTATAAATTGTTTTAAAAAAATTTTATTGTATAATTATGGTACAAATGACTATATTAAAACATGATTAATATTTTTTAATATTAATTTTAAAAACATAAATTGAAAATAATAGTTATTTCTTTAAAATAAACATCCATTCATGGTTGGTATAAAATTACACAAGGATATATATTTTAAATAACTATAACTACATTCATAGATTTATAAGAAAAATATTTTACTTATAAATATAAAAATAATAATTATATTATAACATGATTGATATTCTATAATGGGAAAATGATCATAAAATAAAATTAAACAAATAAGGTTTATAATGACCAGTAAACACACAAAATGAACACACCAATATATCATAACCCATAAACTAGTAGAATTTTTCAGAAATTGTAACTCATTTTTTATATTTGGATTTATTGAAACTTCTAGAATGACTTGAAATCCATATCATCACACATTTTAATTTATGGGCTCATTTGATAATAAATATGAACATTATTGATAAATCTATGCGACCTAGGAACTTTGAAACAAACATACTCAGGTTGGTTAACATAAGAGAAATTTTTATAATTAAATTACTATAAATGAACATAATAGAATAATAATAAATTAAAGAGACATAAATTTGCTTCTGAAGTTATTAATGAATTTTTTATTATTTTTCTGGATGTTAGGTTAATGAACTAAGACAAGTTAGGACTCGAGGTAAGAGGTTCTTTTCACTCATTATCTTTATTGTTTTTTTTGTGATTTCTCGTTCTCTCTCTCTTTATATCAATATATCTCTATCTATATATCTCATTATCTCTCTCATCTTTACATGTTATTCTTTGAGGTTTCGAACATTTGATTTCTCTATGTACTCCTAGTTTATTTTCCCTTTAATTCATAGAGATAGATATGTTTTTCAAGTTTCCTTTTCAATATTATCATTAAATAAATCCCTTTTAAAGGGAAATTTTTTATTTCTTATTTATTTTCAGGTACAACTAGTTTATAAATTTGGTATCTTCTATGATTTCTAAAAATAGTTTTTATTTTACGTAAAAATATTGTGGTTCATTTATGTTTTTAAGAAAAATACAATGCTCTTATTTGTTTAATGCTTATATACCCATTTATTAAAAAATAGTTTAAAGAGTTTATTTATATACCCACTTCTTGACACATTATTATTGATTTTATTTAAATTTATATCTATATTCATGACACATTATTTTTTATTCAATTATGAACATCAAATAAGTATGAATATATTAATCTATTTTAAATAGTATTAATATATCAGTTGGTTACGCTTTGAGACATGTTTATATAAGTTATCTCCTTCACATGTTTTTTTCTCATGCATATTATTTATGTATGTTTTCTTTTTTATGTGAAAAAATATGCATGTACATATTATGATGTGAAGGTTAAGCCAATAATTATATATCCCCCATTCGTTTGATTAATTATTTATATCTTATGAGATCATTTTAGATGGGCCTGATGCACTTATCCTTATCCATAATGTTATTCATAGGCCAAGTATGATTATCCTTGTATATAAAGTTAGGCAGGGGTTTGGTGTAACTTGCATTATCCCAAATGTTATGATTTCTTAGAAGTAAACCTCGACATATGCTTATGATGTCATGTTTTATGGTTTTTCTACATATCCATGATTGATGTTCTCTTATGTCAGGCCTCTACGACCCATATTTCCTTTGTGATCTTTATTACATATTATTCCCATTGTTGTTCCATTTATCTCATGATGATTACTCTCTCTATATCAACCATTTTATTATCCCTTTAATAGAATTCATAGCTCAACATTTTCTTTTATCTATGATACTAGGATATCCCATTATTTGGTATAAGATTGATTATATCCTGTAACCTATATTACATATGAAATAAATTGGATATTGTGTATTTTTATGTTCAAACATTATGCACCTAATCACCCAAAGACACTAGATATTTTGAATCTGGGATTTTTGTTGAATATTTTATGTTACAAATGATGTAATGATATGTTTATGGGATGAATTTAATTATAGATCATATCATAGGAAGGTCTAGTTATTTTTTGGGATTATTTTAGATAATCTAATTGGAAAAAAATATGAACTACTTAATTCAAAATAAGAAAGGAATAAGTTTGGATATAAAATTCATATAAAAAAATTTCTTTTTATGTTCATTGATTTCCTTTCATAATTTTATAATTTGAATATTTTTATGTGTAACTTTATTCATGTTTTAGTAAATAATTAGAACCAGAATAATGTAAAGAAATTTATATTTATTATCCATTCATATAATATGAATTTATTATTTGATTATAACTATAAACTTTTTTTATATTATGAATGTTCAGTATATTTATTTAAATTCAACCAGAAGACATGGAGCTTGAGTTATCAGTGAAAAAAGTGGTGAAAATATTGTATCATAAGTATATAACTCTACCCCAATTAGAATTTATAGGAATAATCACCATACAAATAATTTTATACTACCTTTATTATAATTTAATGTTATATTTTTAATGGATCATTTATCTTTATATAGATTAAATTTCAATTTACAAGTGAGGAAAATCACATTATATATCCCAAACCATCCTCTAATTCTATAATAATTAAAGGAAAATGATGAATCCTCTTTGATAAACCCTTATCAAGAATAGATATTGGTTTCCTTATGTGAAAATATTTCTTGCTCAAATTAACGACATAGATGAAATGATCATCCTTGAATACATGCCCATTGTAAGAGAATATGATGACATATTTCATGAAGAGTTTCCTAGTCTCCCTCCCAATAAAGATATTGAGTTAACAATTTAACATATACCAAGAGCCCAAACCATATACATGAGTCCCCAAATATTTAATCCCATTAAAATGGGAGGACTAAATAAGTAAATTAAAGGGAAACTAGAAGAGGGTTTCACACACCTAAGTGCTTCACTATAGGGTGTACCAATCCTCTTTTTCAATAATAAGTATTTTTCAATGCATCTCTACATTGATTATTATGATATTATGAAAATAAAAAATAAAGAATAAGTATCATTTTCTATGGATTTATGACTTATTAAACCAATAATATGTAAATAATTACTTATTAAGGGTGGAACTCCTATTAGGATACCATAAAATGAAAGTAAAGAAGTAAGACATTCCAAAAACCATCTCTAACACTAGATATGGACTGTATGAGTTTATTGAGATTCCATTCAAACTCACTAATTCTATATCAACATTCATAATCTTTATGAATATAGACTTTAGGGATTTCCATAACAAATTTTTAGTAGTCTTTACAAATGATATTATTGTATACTATATGTGTAAGGAAGAACATCAGGATCATTTGAGTAGTTTACTAAATACTTTGTGAAAGGATAATTTTTATGAATAATATAGTAAATGTGACTTATAGATGGAGTAAGTTACATTATTAGGGCATGTTATCAAAATAATGAGGATATATATGAATAATTTAAATATAAAGGCTATAGAGGAAAAATGTAGACCAACATCAGCAAAAAATTCCACCATTTCCTTAGATTATATTAACATTATCAATGATTTTTGAGGAACTTCCTATGATATTCAAACCCTATAACCAAGTTAACATGAAAAAAAAACCATTTTTTTCTAGATGGATTAATGTGAAGAGATATTAATGAAGTTGAATATGAGGATAATAATATCACCTATACTCACAAAACCCTTATATTGGGTAGTATTCATGATCTGCAATGATGAATCAATGAAGTTATTGGGTTACATTCTCATGAAAATGATAAAGTGATAGACTGTGCCTCAAGAATGCTGAGGGTTTATAAGAAAAATTAATTGACTCAGGATCTTGAGTTGGTGGTTGTAATATTTTAATTGAATATTTGGTGGAATCATCTACATGAATAAAATTATAACCCATATATTGATCATAAAATTTTTATATATATATTCAAACAAAAGGAGATCATCATGTGCTGATAATGTTTTCTGGAGCTAATAGAAGACCATGACTACTCACTCAATTACCGCCATTTAAATGAAAATAATTTGAAAGATGATCTACGTAGAAAAGATCTTAAAACCTTATCCATGATGAGGATTTTAAGATATCAACTCTTTTTATACATCAATTGTATGTATATGAAAATCATAAAGGGAGGAATGACATTATAACTTTCTCAAATAATTCCTCAACCATCTATTATGGAGAAGATTAAGGAAGATCAAAGAAATGATGTGGAGATTCAAAATAATATGTAAGAAATAATTATGGTTAAAGCCTTAGATTTTAATATTTATAAATATGGAATTGTAATATTTGGATACGATTTTTTGTATCATTAACATCAGATAAAGAAGGATCGATTAAATGATTCTAATCGATCAACATTATCTATCCATAAAGGGAGAATAAATATGTATATAGATATATTAGAGCACTTATCATGGGAAAATATTATTAAGGATATTTCTAAATATGAACCAAATAGTATGGTATGTGAGAAAGTGAATCCAGAAAGGAAAAAATCCAAGGGGATGGTTCTACCATTACCCATACCAATATAAAAATGGAAGAACATCAACATGTATTTTTTCATGTTTATTAAAAAGATAACTTATGGAAATAATTCCATTAGTGTTTTTAGATAATTTTATAAATACTTCTCACTTCATCAGTATTCAGGAAGAATTATGACTTGATCAACTTATAATGATATCCATTAGAGAAATAGGGAGGATGTATGAAACACCACTATAAACTATATCTGATTGAGATATAAGGATCACCTAAAATTTAAAAATATGTCTTAAACATTCCTTAATCATAGATTTATTACTTTATTAAGAAATATGACCCAAAACTAATATAAAATTTTAGAGGACTTTTCAGAAAATTGAGGATATGTTGAGGGATTTATCTGTATACTTCAATGTAGGCTAAGATTAACTCATTCATATAATAGTGTTCTCATACAACTCTAATTTTCACTGAAGAATATAGATATATCCTTATGAATCCCTATGTGAGAAAAATATATAAATATAACATGTTGGGATGATGTTTTAGAGAACAATGTACTGAGAGCTTAACTGGTCAACGAAATGAAAGAGAAGGCAAAATATATTCAACAACAAATCTGAGCATTACCAAGTTGGAAAAGGGTTTTTCTAAAAATCATCAATGAGGTTGGAGATATTGTGTTGATTTTTATATCTCAATATAAGAGACTCATAAGGTTTGGTAATAAGGGTAATTTATGTTCTAGATACGTGGTGCCCTTTGATATTATTTATTTCATTATTATTGTGGCCTATTGAATAACACTCCCACCAAACCAATCTCTTGTACAATATGTGTTTGATGTATCTATATTGAGAAAATAAATACAATATTCCTCACATGTAATGAACCTTGATGTAGTGCATTTATTTCATGACATATCTTATAAGGAGAAACCTATCAATATAATGAACCATAAAGACAATTTTATTTTTAAAAAATACAACTCACCTTGTAAAATTAATTTAGTGAAAGCATAAGTACGAAGAGGAAATATGGGAAACTAAGGAGGAAAGGAAACATAAGTATCAAATTTTTTTGTCATATATTTTTTGTTGAAATTTTGAGGATGAAATTTCTATAGTGGGGAACAATGTAAATACCTATAATTTTCAATATGAATTTCATTCGAATTATATATGTGTAAATAAGTTAGATGTATCCCATTACAAAAATAAACACTATTTTATTATAAAAATTAGAAAAATACATGTGATGTATAAATATACGACATAAAATTGAATATAGAATAGTGGGTTAATAATCAAAAGTAAATACTAAACCTAAAACATGATATTTTGGTTTTTTATAGTACCTAAAAATTATCACATACATGAAAAAATAAGTAAAAAAGAAAAAATAGTTATATAATTAACATTTTAAAAATTAATAATATATAATCTTGATTAAAATTTTAGGGAATTATGAATACAAGATGTATTTATATGATTTTTAAATGTTATATGACCATTAAAATAGTAACCTGGCTGTTAGAATAATAATTTGACCACTAAAGTAGTAACCTAACAATTAGAATACTATCCTGACCTCTGTAATAGTAAAATTTTATTTGATTATCTTATGAAATATAAATAGAAGAAATTATTATCATAGAATAATTATTTAAAATATTTAATTATGTTAAAATAAATATTTTACACATATAAAGCATAATTTTATTTTTTTGGAAAAAATATATGTTTTATTCTGTCTTATAATAAAATAAAAAATATATAATAGAAATTTATTTTGGAGAAATAGTTTAATATAACATTAATTATTTATATGTAAATAATAATACATTTTTATAAAATCAAAATCAATTTTTCTAAGGGTTAGAAAATTTATTATGTCATTTTTTTATTTTTCAATAAATAATGGTTTTTTTAAATTAATTTTTTTATACAAAGAAAACTATTTTGAAAAAACAAATTTCATTTTTGGAATTAACACATCAAAACTTTGTAAGGGGGAAGTTTTGGAATTTTTCCCAAATAGTAAAATACATACGTGAATAGTAAAATGCCATATAGGTGCCAAATTTTATAATATTACATATGAATTAATTATTTCGGTTTCTATAAGTTAGATGAATATTTTAATGTATTTATTGCTATTAAATAAAACTACCCTTACAACATAATCCTACGTTTTATCACTGTTTAGATAAATAATATTTAATTTAAAAAACCTCTCTCCTCCTATTATAAGTACCACCCCACACCACCCCAATTCTCCTAAATTTTTTTTAGAGAATGGATAACTAAATTCTCAATATAAAGGGGGGGGGGGTTGAAATGAATTCCAATAATTTTCATTATAGAAAACCTCACTTTTCAGGCATGATAGAAAAAATATTTTCCTTTAATATGGAACGATAGAGGAAATATAAAAACAAAAAGTAAAGAGGCTGAAAACTAGACATTCATAGTGTTATAGGAACTTAAATCCCCCAGTTCACTCCACCAACACTCTAATCTATGATTTTAGTGATTTTGACTATAACAAGGAGCTCCAAGATGAGTAAAAGTAGCTGTCACTTAATATTAGGGTCCAAGAGTTTTCAACTAGGATCTCCCTTTACAAAACCTATCCATAGTCTCAATACACACTCTAACCATGAGTGTAAAAAAAGAATAAATAAAATTTTGGGAGAATGATTATAGCACACAGTTGCAAGAAGAAAATGATAGAAGTAGAAGATACATATAAAGAAGATAATAGTTTTCAAAGTATATCTTAGAATAATATTTAATGCAATTGTTAAACATTTAATCCCAACTCAATCCTTTTTGTTTGGCCTTTTCTATGTACATACATGTGTTTCTATTAGAATATTTTTATGTATGTGTGTTCTATTCATTCATCTCCTCTATCTCTCTTTAATGTAGTGACTAACTCTTCTTTTTATATATGCTCTTTAATTTTGAACTTAATCACGAGATAATTGAAATGGTTGAGTTGATAGTCCATTGAAAAATTGATATGATAGGCTATTAATGGAATTTTTTCATTCCTTGTAAATATGTAATAAGCTTCTATATAATCATGGTTATAGATATTTTTTTGATCTTTCCACTCATGGAAATACAACACTTTGTACAAATCGATATTTCTTTAAATAGACAATACCTTCTCTAATCCATTTGAAAATATTTATATGACTTAAACAAGATATTATAAAAGTAATCATGACATTATGTATAATAGTTAATTATTCATAATATATTCAAAGAAAAGTACTGTTCTTCGTAAGATAAAATATATCTTTGTATTATTTGAGGCAAAAGATAAACAGAATTAAATAATCTGTAGAATAATTCTTCAACATAAGATAAATATGTTACTAAGGTGAGATAATCACCATTTATAACTACTTCTAACGTTCATAAGATATTATTTTATGAAAATTTATTTCATAAGAAAACGTACTCTCATAACTTCATTCTGTTTGAAATATCTGACTCTGATCAAATATCAACTAAATGATACACTTTTTATATACTAATATAAATTTTTGATATGAAGTTTTATAATTCCAAGTATACAGAAGATAATCTTCAATTCTAATAAGAAAAATAATTTGTTTTAAAAATAATACTTTACCATTTTTAAGATAAAAACTTATAGAATCAGAATAAGGTAAATTATTTTGACAAGTATAATCTTAATCATTTAAGAAAAACTTTTTTGAATAAAAATATTAATTTTTCAAATCATCAAAACATGAAAAAAATGAGATATGTTGGAACAATATAAGTTTGTACAACAATATCACCTTTTTTATGATCATAAAACCCATTGAATATAAAAACAAAAATTTTAAAAAGGATCTCTAAAACAATTTTTGAGTTTTTTTTAAAAAACTTTTAAACCATGTATTCTTTTTTTACTCCCCCTTCGAAATAAATGTAAATTTAAATTATTTTTATTTGGCCAAAATTAAAATTTTAAGACATTATTTTTTGTATTCTCCTTTTATTTATTCTCCACATTTTTAGACATAAAAAATAATTAGTTCAATGAAATACAATCATTATTGCATACAAACAATAATTAATAGTAAATAATACTAATTATGAGTTGAATTTGGAATCAAGGTGAATTTAAAAAATTAATGGATATCATAAATGAAATAAGGATATTCTAGTAAAAAATAGTGAATGGATATAAAGAATAAAAAAATATTAACCATATAGATAAAAAAAATATCATAAGAGTGTAAATTGAGAATGAAATCCTACTAAGAGAACTATGAATAACTTATAAAAAGAAGATAAAATAATATTAAAAAATTCAATAAAAAGGAATTAAAAGAATTCAATATGAGCATAAAATAATTCAAAAGTTTTTAAAACACCCTTAAAATGTTTAAAGGATACCATTCAACCAATAAAGATTCATATTTTTATAAACTGCCCACCCCCAGGCAACCACCATCCATACCAAGAAAGGTGAATCAACAATTCAATGTGAAAAGATTAATTGGAGGTGGTTTATTGAAATATTGAGGTTGTACTGAATGTAAAATAGATAAATGTAGAGGAACATCAGTTGTCTGTCTAACAAAATCACCCAACGTTAGTAAAGATTCTCCAAGTCTTGCTCGATCTGTCTGAGTAATCCATAGAGATGTGGTTTTGATGTTGAGAGTATCTTTTTGAGAACTTTCTATGTTATATTTATCTATAGGTGTAAAGGATATCTTTGAAAAAAGTTTGGGTATAGGCAAAGACACTTCTTTAACAAACCATATATTTTCCCTTTGATAAATATCTATAAGATCAAAGATATCTTTTATCCTCTTTAATTAAGAATCACGACAATCGATAATGAGATGTCCTTGTAGAAATATACCTCTAATTTAAAATTAGGAATTAGTACAAGCATTGATACTTTTTATCATGTAATTTTTGAAATAATCTAAAAGTGTTGTAAATCCATTCCATATCTGCTTCGAGAAATATCAAAATAGGTTATGAATATCTCATTTCTTTGCACAACTAATCACCAACTTCTTTAATGTTTCAAATTTATTATATATTATTCATATCGAACAATTAAATAAATCAATCTATTTTTCTATTATTGACACTAGATGTTCATGAGGCTCAACAAAAGCATTAACCACTTCTTCTTCTTTATTTTCATTGTATTATTCTTCTTCTTCTTCATCTTATAACAATTTTAGCTTTATACTGCTTATAAAAATGTGATGTAACTATTCATATTTCATCTCTAATAATTCAATGTTTTTAGATATGGATCCAACTATATATTTTAATCATATAATAATGAAAATTACATCCTTTTTCACTTACTATATCAATTGTTGAACTTATATAATCCTTTCTCATAACATGTTGTTGATTTCTTTCTTAGAATGGTCAATTAATATAAAATAATTCTGAGGAAATATATTAATACTTATGATTTTAGCTATCAAGTGCCTTTAAAGATCCTAAATTACTTTCTTGGGAAGTAGGTCACACTGTATAAAAGCAATTATAGAAGTCATTGTGTCTATTTCCATAGACACTCCTTCTAATCAAGAGAATAATTCCTCTCGATTCACGGTTTCTATGGAGGGTTATAATTACATCTTCGCAACCACATGATGAACTGACCACTTAACTTATTTAAATTCATCTCATGAAACTACATTATAATGGGTAGTCCAAATTTCATTCCTGGACTCTAGCAGTTAAACTTTTAAATATTAAACTTCTGACATCAACTTCAAGTAGCTTTCTCTAGTTCTTTCATTACCTATATCTAACTCATTTATAGGAACTTATGAACATGTGTTCTATTTAGGAATTGGATAGAAAGTGTCTTGATGATCTTCCAGGATTCTCATTTCATCCACTTATTGATTTCTCTATGCATTGGGTTTTCCTATTGAGATGGGTCTCCAAAAACTGATCATAGTCTTTCAGTTGAAATTAACTAAGATTAATTTTCTTATTATTTTTCTTAAACTTGACCAATAATATTTTAACTATTATGGTCAGCTGATTCTGGTTTGATTCTTGCACTCGTCTAACTAGAAAAATGATATTTTTATTAAGGTAATTGCAACCGACACACTTGATATCCTTCCTTGAACAATTCTTAATAATATTGAGATTCTATTGAAAAAATATTGTCTACTGAAAGAAACATGGATAACATCTCGTACTACTGATGTTGGAAAAGGGGATGAACTAATTTCAGGATAATCCTCACCTATGGTTTGTAATACTAATATAACATATATTTTTATTTTTGAAAGGGTATCTGTGTCAAGAATATTGCTGACATAAACATATTTGACTAACCTCTCTACTAAAATGGGATCAATTTCCAAAAATTCAACAACACTGGAAAAACCATTCTAGATAAATCACCCTGAGTCAAAGTAGGATCTATTCTAGTATATTCTCTTTAACATAAAGGTACAAATATGTTCAAAGATGAATTCCAAAAAAAACCCCCACTTCTTTTCAAAATACTTAGGATTAACATTTTCAATCCAAGACAACAGGTTCAAGTTTTATAATCCAAATAAATACCATATTTTCAAAAAACCATGGTTAACATTATTCCAAAAGGAAAGAAATGCATAGACAAATTTTTTACATGACATATGTACCTCAACATATACAATGAAATATTAAAACTATTTTTAATCATAAAAAAATATAAAAAAGTAACATATTGAAATAAAACTTTTTCAAACATACCATTTCATTGAGCGATGTTAGATTGGATGAACTTAATGAGGCCTTTTATTTTTGGTTCTAGATCCTTCACTGGCTTCCTCTCTCTATCAACAGATCTAAACAAAGACTTCATGATCAAAGGAAAACTGAAACCATCTATGGAATGAAACAAAGTAATTAAATCTATGTATCCTTCATGTGGCCAATTGAACACCTTTTCCATTCTCAATGAGGTTAATATGAAGCTTTTTTAGTTTACTATTATAGTGAACAAATCATCATTATCTACGACGTGAAAAACTATGATTTTTAAAAACTCATGAATTTAATTTTAAAACATGAACTCATTTATTCCTTTATTAAAATAATATTCTCATCCTTGATGATTAATAAATATCTTTAGCAACATATCCATTCCATTGATCCATAGTAAATCAATTACTCATCCACTTAGTACTTTTATGAAGTTCTGTTCTTATTGAATATTATTGAGGATGCACTATAAGTTCTCTTAATTATTTCTATTTTTGATAGTATTTATAAGACTGGTGTGTTGGGGAAATATGGTTTGGGAAGTACAGAGAAATTGAGGGTTTAATGGTTTGTGAACGTTTGACACATAGGAAAAACACATTTCCTTTCATTTTTCGGTAATCTAGGGGTCACTTAGTGATGTTCTGGATAATAATTACAAAATCTATGGGATGTTTCCTATTTTTATATGTCCAATACTCAGAATAGAATCCTCAAAAACATAAAAATAATGTAAATACATTATTTACTCAAATTCCATATTTCCATATTTATAATAATTACAAAATATTATCATGTTAAATTAAAAAAGCCAAATTTTAATTTAATAAAATAAAATCTATCAACATGTAAGGGTTTAGTAAAAATGAATGATAATTGATTTTATTTGAAAATTAAATCCAAAGGGATATTATTCTTTTGTGTATGATCACTTATGAAATGATGTCTTAGAAGAATGACATTTGTTATTGAATGGTTAATAATATTTTTGAAATTTTGATATAACTAGTGTTTCACATTTGATTGGAAGAAATTTGAAATTAATACATAATTAATTAATGTGTGTTTTACACACAAACCTTGTGAACAAAAACTTCCTACAACAATATATTATACTTCAGTAGTTGACATTTCTAAAAGTTTTATTTTTTACTTAAAAAAGATGTTAGATATTTTCCACGAAATTTATAGGCTCAAGAGTTTCTCAACCTATACAGTCTACATTAATAAGAATAAGAATCTGAATATGAAGTTAAATTTATGATAGAAGTTTTTGAAAATAAAATTAATGGGAAATAGTATTAAAAATCATAAAATTATTTTGCAAACATTTAAATGATAATGTATTAGATTTTCTTGAAACATTTTACAAAGGCATACTAGAAACATAATATTTTGTATACTTGAAGTAAGATACAACAAATATTCAATGATTCCTCTACACAATTTTTTTCAATTGCTTTTCCAGTTTCATCTATATCAAGATTAATATTAAATCTCATAGGAGTTGAATGTGTCTTATTGTTTTCATGTAAAAAATTCTCACGTAAATAAAATTTTCATTTTCTTTGGTTTAAAATGTTCCCAAAATATTTTTTTGTAAATTTGATATCCAAGAAAGTATTTTAGCTCGCCTATAATACTCATTTCAAATTATTTTTACATATTTTTTTTAAAAATCATTATATAAATTTTTATTTTTGATCCAAAAATAAAATCATCAACATATATTTATTCTATAAAAATATGAGGATGATGGATTCTTAAATATTGTAGGGTTAGTGATTCTCACTAAAATAAATATTGGGTAAAATAAAAGAGATTAATATTTTATAACATGCCCTATGTTCTAGTTTATGTCCATTTTTAGCTTTGGTAAGTTTAAAAATATAATTTTGAATGTAAGGGTCATCAAAACTGGAGGTTTTTCTACATAACATTCCCCCATTAAAAATTCATTTTGAAAATATATATTAAACCTTAATATGATATAATTAAAAATTCATATAAGATTCATATTTGACAAGAATCCTAATTTATTATAACCAATATTTAGTAGAAAATAATTCTTCATAATCTTTTCTTTCTTCTTGATTGTACCCTTTTTCAACAAATATATCCTTTTTTCTATTGCTTATTCCATAATCATCTTGCTTGTTTTTAAACAACCATTTTTTCCAATTATAAAATAATTTGAGGGAATATAAACTAATTTCCAAAATTTTTTTCTCTTGAACTATTTTAGTTCATATCATATAGATAAAAAAAATTTCTTCAGATAAATCTTAAACTATATTTTTAGGTTCTAGCTGGGAGAAAAAGGTATATAATTCTACTATGTTTTCTATATTTCTTCTAGTTGTAACTCATTCATCTAAGCTTCCTAAAACTATTTCTTGAGGATGTCTATTAATATTTATAGGAAATCTAGGAAAAACACTTTCTAGTTCACAAGTATGAACCCTTACTAGATTTTTTTTAAAATAATGAAGTTATAAATCATCATCATTATTGTTATAGAAGTCATATTCATGTATCATGTCCATGAAAAAATCACTTAGCTCATCAGTTTGAATCATTTTATAATCAAAAGGATAACCTTCATAGAACTTCACAATATTTGATTTGTAAAAAATCCTTGAACTTTTTTTGAAAACACTATAGGATTTAGATGTAGTATAGTAATGTAGAAAGATACCTTCATTTTCTTTTTGGTCAAATTTACCAAGATTATCCTTGGTGTTCAAGTTGTAAAACTTGCGACCAAATTCTTTGAAGTGCCCTAAATTTGGTTTTATATTACTCTGCAACTCATACAATTTTTTCTTCAATATAGGATTCATTTGAACTCTTTTAATGACATAACATACTGTATTAATAGCCTCAACCCTAAAATGAGTGGGCATGTTATATTCACATAACATAGCCATAGAAATTTCTTGTAAGTTCCTATTACTCCTTTCAAGAACACCATTCTATTGAGGTTTCTGGAGGGCATAAAATGTGTGTTTAATTCCTATATTTGAGTAATAAGAATTAAATTCATGATTCTAAAATTAACCTCTATGATTTCTTCTCAAGGTTACTATTTGGGAGTTTTTCTCATTTTGTACAAGCTTATAGAAATTAATGAAAATAAAATAGGATTCTCTATCATTTCATAAAAATTAAACCCATTTGGAATATTGAAAAATCATTAATTAACAAATAAAAAATCATTTACTAGAAAGACTTTTAGTTATCGTATGTCCTATCAAATCCATACGGATAATCTCTAGAGGTCTATATTTAAAAACCTATTTAATTGTTTTAAAATATGAATTTTGTTTATTTCCCATTTGACATGCATTACATAGCTTCTTTTTATCCAATTTAAGTACAAAAAAGTTAGATATAAAAAATTTATTACACATATTGTTCAGTGAATTAACATAAAATTGTTCAAGCCTTCTATGAAAAATACACAATTCATAAATTTTAGCATTCAAACAATTTACATTATGTCTACTTAAGGAATTAAGATCAAGTTTATTCACATTATTTGTTCACTATGATTTTAACTTGAGAGACTTATCTTTTAGAACTGAACATGAATTTTTATAAAAATAACCGGAATATCCATCATCAAAAAGTTGAGATATGCTTATTAGGTTGTGCTTCAATCCTAGCACAAAAATAATTTTTTTTCATAATAATTGATTTTGGATTTCAAATACATATAATGCCAATAATTTTTCCTTTTTCATTGTCAAAAAATGTGACATGGCTTCCATCAATCTTGAATAACGAATAAAAACATAAGAAATATCTACTCATATGTATTGAAAAACTACATTCCATAAACCATTTTGCATTTTTGTTCATGCGACTTGTTCCCTGTAATGAAAAATTTAAAAAAAATTTGGCACCCAAACTCTTTTGGGTCTATAAATTTTATCTATAAGAGACTTAGGGATTTAAAAAAAAATTTCCAAAAAAATGTATCTTGTTTTGATAAATATTTTGTAAAAAATAATATTTGATTCCACAAAATTGATGAATTTTAAGATTATAGAGGTTATCATAATTTCCTAATTTACCAAAATGAAAATAGGTGACTCTATAATGATTTTTGTTTTTAAAATTAGGCACAAAATAATTTTTATAAAATTTAGGATTTTCACCCTAACTTTATTTTCTAGACTTTTAAGTTTTTTGGTTTATTTTGACAAGGAATTTGTTCAAATAATATTCTCTTTTAGTAAAGAAACTTTACATGTATTTAATGTTTTGAACCACCTTTGTTATATTTTCTAATGTATTTACTTTTCAGTATATAATGAAATAGAATTTTCTAATTGATTTTTCAAATATGAAATTTGTTTGTTTAAATATTATTATTCATTGAAAATTTTATTATAAGAGTTTCTAAGGGTATTTTATACGTTTTTTAAGATTTCATACGTAGTATCTAACATAGTAAAATATTCATAAAATTATTCATATGAGAAATTCGCATTTTCCTATTCATGCTCAAAATCATAATAGTATTAAGAATGTACCTCATATGAATGTTCCCTAAAGTATATGATGGACATTTGATTTAGAGATTAATATTTTGAATCTGATGATTTATACTCAGTAGAATCATCAGAATCACTCTATGTTGAATTAATATCTTTCTTTTCTTTTTCCTTATAACAAACTTTCCTGAACTATTTATTTTCTGCCGTTTTATTTTCCTTAATCTGTGGAAAATCAGGATTGATATGTCCTAGTTTTTTACAATAGTGACATATTAATTATTTAGAGTTACCACCATGATTCTAATACTTGTTGAAAGGTATTATGAAACCTCATATCTCATTATATTTTTTTTTGAATTTTTGACCAAACATTGAAATCTCATCCTTTGATTTATAATAGCTTTAGGATTATTCTTATTCGGATGTTTTAGAGATTTGAATTATTTTTTACTATCATCCTTATAATTAAAAACATTCAAGGAAACATTTTCTTTCTTGATCATTTTTTACTCTCTAGTTTCATCTTCCATTTATTCATCATACACCATAATAGTTCTAATGAGATATTTTATCATGAAACTTTTGTATTCTATAGATTGTCCAGAGGCATATGATATTCCACTCCACTTGGGTGTTATGACTCAAAAAAATTATAATGCATACTCAAGATTAGTAATTTACATTCCTAAAGAAGAATAATTATCTACAATATTGGAAAGTCATCCATTTATTTGAGTAATAATTTCTACTTTATCCATTTTGAATGTGTTAAAATTATGTTTATCTCTATCATGTTTAAGATCCTTCACATTTTTGATACCTTTATATGCAACAGCTAGAGTGGTCCACATTTCATGAGCTGTTTGAAACTGAGAAGACTTGTTGAAATCATATGGTCCTAATACCTAGATTATAGCATACATAGATTTGGATTTAAGATCTAAATTTTATTTAGTTTTCAAATCCCATGTTTTTGGTTCTATCATAATAAAATCATTAGGATTTATTGTATTGAGATAAAATTTCAAGACAAGATTCTTCAGATAGATGGTCTTGTGATCCTTCCAATAACCATAGTTTTCACCATTAATATACGAATCTCTAACCATTAGAATACCATCTCTATTATCATCCATAATAGTTATTATAAAATAAAATATATTTGGAATTCAATATCAGATAGTTTTTAACTGAAATGTAAAAATCCTTGATACCAATTGTTGTCCAAGAGAATGGATAACAGAAAACTTAACGGGGGGGGGGGGGGGGGGTGGGTGGGTGAATTGAGTTATTATAATTTATTTATAGAAAACCTACCTCATAAGGTATGATAACTCTATTTTTTCTCAATATTAAATGGTAGTGGAAATATAAAAACATAAAGGAAAGAGATTGAAAAAAAGAGAATTATAGTGTTTCGAGGAATAGAAATAAGCTAGTCTGCTGTATTTATACTCTACTCCATGAGTTTGGTGATTTGCACAATAACAAACATTTTACCATGGTACCTATCTATGTACAAGTATATTTCACTTAATACAATGGTCTAAGAGATTTCAACCAGGTTCTACCTTTACAAGACCTATATATGGTGTGAATAGAAACTTTCACAATGAGTGTAAACAAAATAGAATGAATTAACTTTTGTGAAAATAATTTCATCCTGAAATTGAAAGAAGTAACTAATAATAGTTGAAGATATTTAATGAGAATATTATTGTATTCAATGAATAGATCATAATTCACTTTAGTAAAACTGGAAATTTGTAATCAAAATAAGATCATTTTTTATCCTGTCTATGTAGATACATTTCATGTTATTGAAATATCTTTATATACATGTTTTCTATTCATTCCTCTCATCTATCTCTTTTATGTGGCATATAAATCTTAATTTTTTATATCTTATTTAATTTTGAACTTAATACTAAGATATTCAGAATGGTTGAGTTGATAGTCTGTTGAAAAATTTATATGGAAGGCCATTAATGGAATGTATCCAATCCTTCTAAATACAGAATAAGCTTATAGAGAAAAATTTTCATAGATCATCTTCTTTGGATTATTACAATATTGAAAACACAACACATTATAAAAATTGATGTTTCCTTAAATAGAAAATACCTTCTCTAATACATTAAAAAACCATTAAATGACTTAACAAAAGATTATAAAAGTAATCATGACATTCTGCATAATATCAAATTCTTTGTAAGATATTTAAATAAAAATATTGTTCTTCATAAGATAAACATCTGAGAGACTTCGGAAGAAAAAATAAGTTTGTATTCTTGGAGGATTAAGATAAACTGAATTTAATACAATATAGGATAATTTTTCAGTATAAAATTAATATGATACTAAGGTGAGATACCTGACTTTCTTAAATTCTTCTGATATTCATAAGATAGTATTTTATGAATATCCATTTCATAAGATAATATCTTATCATAACTTTATTCTATTTGAAATATCTTACTCTGATCAAACAAAAACTCAATCATAATCTTCCTAAGATAACATATTACATAATAAGATAAAATTTTAACATAGAGTTATCTAATTCTTAAGAGAGGAAAGATAATATTCAATTCTCATAAAATAAGATACTTTTTTATGAAACAATTATGTTTCACTACATAATATAAACACTTATAGAGTTAGTATAAGATAAATTATATTAAAAATGTTCCCTAAAAAACGTAAAAAAAATTTGTTAGAATAAAAATAAGGATTTTTAGAATCATCCAAATACATAAAAAATGAGATATGTTTGAACAACATAAGTCCATCCAACACACACCATATGACTATTATGTTTTAACATGTTGTTAAAATTCATTCCCAACACTCTTAGCCATATTTTTGAAGTTATGGTCTTCACAAAAGACAACTCCTTAATGCACAAGTAGTATAATAAAGGAGGAATTCTAAATGAATTGGAAAACTATCTATACTATTGTATTTTGAGTATTCTTATTCTTATACCTCCACTAAATATCTTTTCTTCAAGAACCAACATAGATCACCCAAATACCTAGAGACCTGATCTAGCCTTGAAATATCCCGAAGAGAATTATTGATTCCCATAGGCCAGTGAAAAGATCTTAGGAATCAAGAACTTCCTTTGGGTTTTTTTACAAAAATAATAATAAATCGAGATGAGATCAATAAAGATAACATTGGTATGAAAATATAATTCAACAATAGAAATGAGACATAAAGAAGGAAAACATAGATACAAAAACCACAAACCAAACTATGGTACACAAGTGAAAAAATGAATCTCTATGTGACATGTTGTCACCATAAGACTCCCATACCCTAATAATGAACAAACCACCACCTCCCTACAGTGCCTCTACTTTACCCAAATATGATAAGAAAATACCTACATATAACAAAAGCTTTATAGAGGTTATCAGAAAGAAATAAAAATAGGATCTCACCATGTTTTTTATAAGTAGTATTTATAACATAAACCAATTATTCTCAAATAAAAAAATGAATAAGTTACATTTTTTTAGAATTTTATAATATACGTATCTTTATAATGTAAATAAATCGGGTTTAAATAAATAAAAACAAGGCTTGAGAAACAATTTTCACAATTTTTTAATAAATGTGAAAATATAATCATTTTAAAAACTATGGAAAAATTTCTAAATAACCTAATTTTCAAATCATTTACATAACAATCACATTATTAATGCATTCCAAATAAACATTCCAAAGAATAACGACTTGAATTTTAGTCCATGGGTAACTAGGTCTAGGTTAATAAGGACAATTATATGATTTTTTGTCTTAAAAGGACACCTGGTTTGCACATTAACCACGAACAATGGGCATAGGGGCTAAGATTTCACTCCAGAGAGTGTCTCCCTACAAAAAAAATATTAGGCCACAAGGTATACAAATTACCCTAGGAAAATAGACCCAGGGGTAAGAGTCTGTTCCCATGAATGGATCCCTTCCACAACAATGACTACACTTGGCTTACCATTTTCAAAATAAAACCATTCAAATGTTATTTTACATAATGATAATCATAAAAACTTTATAACCACAGAAAATATTTTTTGAATTAAATTTTATAAAAAATATCATTGGGATAATCTATTTCATCACATTTTTAGAAAATAACCACATTTTCCCAAACCATTCCTTTTAAAAACATTCCAAACTATTTCCAAGATAAAACCATAAATCACGAAAACATGGATAATTACTTAAAATGATATTAAAAACCAATTTAGAAGAGTAATAAAGTAATGTTTCTAGGAAAAATTCATTTCATGAATCCTCTGAACAAAAAACACTTAGAATATCAACTACTAGATGGTATCTAGAGGATGGAGAGTTATAAGTATTGAAGAAGTAAGTGGAAGATCCCCTAAAACAAAATTCAAAATTAGAAAACAGAGATCCAAAAATTTCCCACAGTTTTCATGTTTGATCAATAGAATGAAACAAGAGTAAGATGAAGAATAATGGGATACATGACCAAATTAGTTTTTGAATTATTAAGAGGATATTATCCTTGATCAATAATTTAATTCACTTAGGACTTGAGTTAAGAGAGCCAAAAATAATCCAAATAGATCTCTTAGGTTCACATAGGCCGAGTTTAGGTCATGGGAGGAGGAAGGAAGAAAAAAATAGTGGTTCTAATACAAAATTTCATTAATTAACTAACATTTCTTAGCCTGATCAGCATCATCAGTAGATCAGTGGGGATTCAGCTAGCTGATAATGACATGTCGGCTAGCCGATAGACCTGTTGTTGTAGCACAACAACTTGGGATGCACATAAACTAGGATGTAGGAAGGAGGTCCACTAGGCCTTAGGAACACCTCCTCACCCGCCAAAGGCCTATGACCAATAGTGAGGGTCTAATTAAGTGATATTATAGAGACTAAACCATCCAGTGATGATAATAATAATAGTGGTAAATATAATAACAATATCATTGAATCATTTAATCAATATTATCATAATAATATATACACCATAGAAATAACAAGCCAAAATAAAAATAGCTATACAATTTAGATAATGTCTACATGTCATGAAAATCATACAGATTAGACATACAATGTCACCCATGGGAATTTATATAAGTACATTTTCAAAATCCCAAAAAGAAAATCTAACTCAAAACATTTCAACCACATAGTCCACTACCATTCATATCATACACCCAGAGTGCATCCCTTCTCACTAAGGTCTAGCACACGAGTCTGGTCCCTTACATGATCTCAAAACCATAGTTTGCACATGTCCCAAGGGGCCCATATAGGGTATGAGTAAGAACTCAGTAGGCCACCACCAATGAGTGGATTTCCTACATAAATATTTACACCAGTGTATTCAATTTAAATAAATATAATCAAATCATATATAAAATATATAACCCACTTTACTTATTCACAACAACCACATGGAAGCATTTACCTTCTTCAGACAATGTATGAATGGAATGATATATTATATGTAACATATATCATAGAACTGTAGAAACCAATCCATATATGTGTCTCTTGATACCTTGTGATGACCTATTCCACTTTTACAACACATCGAGTTAAATCAATATCCCAATGAAGTGCCCAATAAACAAGTCACAAGTACCATAAAATTCTATTCATTTAATCACCATCCGCTCAACATCCCAACGTCCTATGGCATGGTGATATCAATATTTCAAAATTCCTTTTCCCACTTGCCTCAACATCATGGAAAGAATCACCACCATATGATGGTTTCACATACCGTAACTATTGTATTTATATGGTGAGAAATTCCTATATAACTTATGGTCATCACCACCCCCTAAGACGATAATACTATGGAGGCCTCCACCTACGCCAAGTGATCGACTCCACCTTAGATGGTTCCTTACTATGTGAAAATGATGACGATGATGTTATCATCCAACAACAGTGAGTGAAAATTATGAAAATTCTTAATCCACACCATTCATTGGAAATTCTTCACCACATTTTAACCTCATTGCCTATCCGTGACACATGTCATCACTATTCGCCTCAACGTGATAAACCATGTCGCCTCAATATTGGTGATCAACATCACCCCAAGTATCTTGATCCAATACCATCATGTTTCCATGTAATTCACACATCATATCAGAATTAATTTTTTTAATCATCTCAAAGATTCAGGCCAATCAAATTGGAACCCCCATTTCACACATTGCTTGCCGTACATGGATGAACATTCTTAAATAGACATGGTGTTTCCCATAAGCTTCCTATAGTAATAAATTAAATAAATATAGTAAATAAATATTGATACACAGACCACCCCACTAATGTGTATTTGTTATGTAACATAAATACACATATAAAATATAATAAATCTAGGAACCACATGCCTTATATTTATAGGCACTCACTCACTAAAGATCGGCCTCTAACTCGAGCTGTATAGAATGAAAATGAAAAATATGACAAACACCCATGAAAATGTTCATATGATCTCATATGGAAATATAATTCCAAATGGTAAACTAAAACATTAATGGTTGAAATAAGAATAGTATCAATACTGATAGTTATCCAATGCAACTAAAAACACAAAAATCTGTGCTCAAACTAAGAAGAACCAAATAATCTGAATGGAAGAAGGAGGGAGAGCTCCCACAACTATTATGCATGAAAGAAGAGAAAAATGTAGGATAAAGTACAAAATAAGGGAGGGGTAGTTTAGTAATTTTCCACTTTTTAATGAAGTTTATGGTTTGTTCACATGGTTTTGACAAAGCGTGCGCCAACCATGCACCATCACTGCATAAGTGGAACTAAGTGTGCGGGGTAGGCACACTGTTCGACCAACAATGCACATCTCATACAGATGATCTCAACAATTTATTATAAGTTCCCTATATGTTCATGTTCCTAATATCATTATTATCTCTAACCATGAATCATTACAATTGGGTTTCATGGTTTAAGCATCATAGTTTCACTAACAATATGCCAACCATGTGCCCAATGCAGTGTCTCCTGAATTTTGGTTTTCAAATATCAATTCTTACAAAATTGAAACGAACCCCAAAGAAACATAATTATCCTTAATACACATACAAAAAAACCATTAATGTTTTTTTACTCTCAAAATTGAATTCTAATTCATAAATTGAATGTTTTCCAGTTCACCAACCAAAAGATCAAATTCCCCTAGAATTTATGACCCACTCTGAAAATCATGATTTTACAACATCCCCACCTTACAAATGCTCATACCAAATCTATGAGGTATCACTATGAGATGATAGAAAAAATACCCATCTCATAACATCTCCTTCGAAGACCTCGGTAACTTACTCATGGATAATTTATTTTATGGATCCCCACCGTAAAAATTACTTGCCAAGTAACTTCCCAACTGAATTTTGATATTCTAATGGTTCCTCCAACCATTCCCTAAACATGAATGTCACCATATGTGCTATAATAATTCCTAAAACTCACCATACTCTCAATCATACCCATACCAGACATGAATCCCACACATTCCTGCATCACAACTGATACCCAAAATTTCCAACATCATATATAAATACATACCTATGTCATGCCCACAAAATATCCTAATTCCTATTCATATCATATAAACCACATAGTATCCTAGATTCAAACATACTAACTAGTGTCTAGTTAATTCAGTAATCCCATACAAACCTCATGCACCGATTTCAGTCATATACAAAAAGGAAACATGCTTACAATCATGAAATACCTCTAACTATCGTTGGATCCTTTGCCTTCTCTAATCCTTCCAGATCAACTACATGCACCTACCATGAATCTTGAATTCCCATGTCTTGTCCTTCCTATAGATATTCACCATCTATTGACCACTAACCCCATTTCTAGGCCTATCTCTCCTATCCATGACTTCTGTGTGCTGTAGTATCTCAACTTCCACTACCACAAAACGGGGCAAGGCTAGCACCACCCTTTATCAGCAGTAATGAAAGAAGATGATAAAGGGAGTACCTTTATCAGCGCTAAAAAAAGCACTGATAAAAGTACCCCTTTATCAGTGATTTTTTAGTGCTGATAAATGTACCCCCTTTAACAATTCTTTTTTTAGCGCTGTTAAAGGGTACCCCTTTATTAGCGCTTTTTTTCGTAGCGCTGATAAAGGTGGGTCTTTATCAGTGTTTTTTTAAAATCCCTGATAAAGGGTCTACTTCGAAAAAAATTCATTAAAAAAATATATTAATATTTAAATATATAAATATAGTTATATTTATATAAATATAATATATATTTTTTAAATATAATTTTAAATATATTTTAGATAAGTATAAATATACAGTTACACTTAATATATAAGATATTTAGTAAAAATGGCTTATAAAAAATTAAAAAATACTTTTAATTAATAATTTTCTATTTATTATTGAGTAATAGTCATTTAATAACAATTTGAAGACTAAATAAATTAAAAAACATTAAAAAAAGATCCAAAATATGTTGAAAACGGAACTCGAACTTCAAACGACCATAACTTTTGATCCGAGTGTCCGTTTGAGCTCTACCACATATCAAATCGAAGTCTGCGACAAGCTATACACCCATGTAACATGGGGTGACCCCAATCAAGGTTTCGGAGAGTCCAAAAAGGCTTAGAAGGCCTAAAAAATTGAGTTGTTAGTCGGGGCAGCTCAATTTTTTAACATTTAGTGGATTTTCAACCTCATTTAAGGGGGTATTATTGGCTTTTTTGGTGGGGAATAAATTTATTCCAAGGTATTACATTCATATTGATATTATGTTTTTGAAATTTTATCATTTTTTAAAATGCACTGCTATTTATAATCAAATATATAACAATATATACAAAATTTTTAGATATTCACACATAAAAATGAAATTATAAATATAAATAATAAAATATATTTACATATAAAATATAGTAGCTTTATCTAAATAATATCTAATATCCATTTATTTAAAATAAAAATATATGAATATTTATAAACCTATATATTAATCTAACTATATATATATATATTTATCTAACTATATATATATATATATTAATATAACTACATATACGTATATATATTAATATTACTATAAATATATATATTAATATCACTCTAAATATATATATTAATATAACTATATATATATTAGTAAAACTATATATATATATAAATTAATATAACTATATATATATTAATATAATTATATATTACTATATGAATAAATATAACTATATATATATAAATAGAGATATATATTAAAATAGAAATATATATATTAATATAAATATATATATATATATTAATATAAATATTTATTACTATATTAATAAATATAACTATATATATATATAAATAGAGATATTATGAAATAGAAAACAAATCAAAATAGATGAGTGGTAAGGGCTTAGGCGCGCAGGGGGGAGGTCTCGAGTTCAAAACCTGGTGGAGGCAGGGGCGTGCGCGCATGGGGGAATATGGGAGCTAGCGCTGATGAAGGGTGGATGGGTGCATGCGAGTGCTGGATGGGGGATACAAAGTGCTGTAAAAGGGGGGCTCAAGCGCTATAAAAGTCCCCCGATTGGCAGGATTTGTTTAATTTTTTTTAATTTTCTCTTCTTTTATCAGTGCTAAAAAGAAAGAGCTGATAAAGGACCCTTTTTTCAGTTCTTTGTTTTAGCGCTGATAAAATACCCCTTTTATCAGCGCTTCTTTTAGCGCTGATAAAAGGGGTCTTTATCAACGCTTTTTGGAGAGATGATATAGGGGACCCCCTTTATCTTCACTGGCTTTAAAAATTCTTTTCTAGCATTGATAAAGACCATTTTTAGCGCTGATAAAAGGGATATTTGTAGTAGTGTACCGATTCCTAGTACCACCCCCAGTCCTACTTTAGATCCCTAAGTCTTACCAAGTACTTTAATCCCAACTATCCAAGAATTATTCTGATATAATATCTATAGATGTCCAATATTTTCACATAGATAATACTCATTTGGTGTCTATTTTCATTATGTCTGAGCATGACTTGGTTTCCCACATTAGAAGCACACTATTGATGACCCACTTGTTTTTTATCTTCCGGAATCTCTCACCTCATAGCCCCACTATGACCCCTCATATCATTTATTCTAGATACCCAATGAACTACTTCCTAGATAACCTGATACCATTTCCTAGTTCAAATAGGTTATATCATTCAGGTTCTATTTAGCTATCAATGCATGGTTTACTTTCTCAAAGAATGAGGTCAACCTTAAGATGTCCACTTACACCCTAATGACATGCCACAAGCCATCCTCAAATCGAATAAATTTGGAAGTTTCATAACTTTTCATTGAAGTTACAAAACAAGACATGACCATGAACCTCCCATCACAATTCATGATGGATTTATCCCATAGTGTATGTTCAAGAACTCTCAAGATAGATCTATCCTTAATATATCTATGACAAAGTGCTAGAAAAAGCTGGTCTTGAATCCTTCCATGTGAGTCCCTCATACTTACCTACATCTACTTGTATGTCCCACCAATTATTTTCTAGTAATATAAGCATATACATATCCAAATTCACCCTCTCACCTAGGATTTTGTTGATCTGATCAAACATGGTGTGCACCAACTTGATCCTACTCTACGATGCCTTCAGTCCACCCTCCATCTGAAATAAAGGTGGGTACTATGATTGAAACTCACATGTCAAATAAAAAACAGTATAATCATCTCCCTAAGATCCACTTTCAATACTATACACCCCTCATACAAATATTGACCTAAGATACTCATCTTAACATGGAACAAACTCTTCCATCTGCTGTGGTTTCCCTTCCAACCTCAACGCTACTACCTATGGCTCACACTCATCCTGATCCTTAGGGGAATCATCTTGTACAGGCTCTAGTAACACCACATATCCACCCTTCTGATGCTCAACCAAAATCCATCTATGTGGAATCAAACTAAATACCAAAATCCATGTACAATAATAACAATAAATATTCATATACAACAAACATGGAAAGATGTAATGGGCAACACATCTCACCACCCACACACCTATCTAGTGAAACCTGTCATATATCATCCTTCCTCATGGAACCATGACTACCCATACTAGAGTTAAACAAACATATCAAGAATACTATATATTACTAGCCTAGATGATACTTACTGGTTTTCTCTAGTATAGTCATAGGACCATTTGTCAGGACATAGTCAAAACTGATTCTCTTATTATTTCTAATGATCTATGGGACTTGTTCTGGTGACCTGGTATATTATCTACACTATTCACACGTATAAGGGGATATTTAATATTTACTTGGTCATTATGAAAACATGGAACAAAGTTAATATAGTGGCCAAATTTCTTGCCTCCAAAATGAATTCTGGGAAGTAGATCACATGTATGACTATTTTGGAATCTCTTCCTTCTGAGGGAATGAACCTAGTTAGAGCATATTTCCTTAATATTCATTATTTTAGAACATTGTGACTATTAATTTTTATTTTTTTGGTTATTTTCTCTCCTTAGTTTTTATTTAAACTTTCATGATAAAAAAATAAAAATTGTTGTTGGTATGGGGTGGTTGAGTATAATAACACCAAGAATCTATAAAGGAAAAAAAGGATTATCTTGTTGTTGACACTTTAAATTGGTCACCCCATTCCTTTATTTCTTCCTACACTTATCATATTCATTCCAATACATTCCAAATACATAGAGAACCACATATCAATCTCAATAAGAACCACATACCTAGGATGGTTCAGTAAAATTCCACCAAGTTTCTAAGTAGGAAAACATTGCTTATCTTGTTATAGAAACTTTAAACAAACCAATACCTTTTCTTGTATTATATGTTCCATCCAATAATCACAAGTGAATAAATATTTCATGTGAACCTAATTTAATATCATGATGAATTAATATAACTCCCTTTCTATATTAGGAAAAGTTTCAAAACCTCATAAACCAATAACATCATACCCAAGTGCACCAATCAAGGTGGATTTTTCAATAATAAAAGTGAAAAATAAGAAAATCATAAACCTATAGGATCGAAATATGAATGTAGATGCGCAATTACAAGAGGGGGGGGGGGGGTGAATTGTAAGTTTAAAAACATTTATTTTTAACTTTAAGGAAGACTATGTTTAACAATGTTAAAAAAGGTAAATTCACCAGACCTCTTTTAGTTCTACAAACCTGCTAGGTTCGAGAAATATGGTTCTAGAAATGAAACTTAATAAAAGTTTAAAAGGAAATGATTCTACCTTAAAGCACATAGAATCTTACTTATTAGAGTATAAAAAAGAACAAGAAAGTATAAAAAGGTTATACTTTCCTCTATTTTTATAATACAACGAAATATAAACTTGAAACAAAAAAAGTATCAAGTATGAAATTTTTTTACCCAATGTGAAGGCTATCCACCAACCATGGATAAAGGTCTCATGATTTATACATTGAATAAATTTTGTATTACCCACACCAGAGTAATCCCTCGATTGGAATATTGGAATCTGTCTTGCTATCCCCACAAGCCCTCGAACTCTAAGGTAGTTATAACCTCTGTCTTCATAATCCAAAGAAGTCCTCAAAATTTAAGGTAGTCTAAACCTCTATCTTCGTATCCCCATAAGTCCTCAATTGTACATAGAAACAATCAAAGTCACACGAAGCAAGATGAACAAGATTTTCAGTACGCACAAGGCATGAGAGTCTCTATCTCTAGAAATCACTTCAGCAACATGTAATCTCTAGAGTGATCGAGTCAGTTGTTATGAGCTTGATCAAATGAGCTCCTATTTACGGGCACTTCTCCAACGGTTGAATCCCTCCTCTAATAGTCATATTTTTCCATGAATCTTGGAGGTACTTATACACGTGTCACTCAATCAACGGTAAGTTTGAAACAGATTGCACAACATCATTTCATAACTACAATAGAGATAAGAAAAATATGGTTCCTTAACCAAATCCAATTTTCTGGAGTCTAAGGAAAAATAAAAAGTTCAGAGTCTAAGTAAATAAACACTTGGAGAATATAAATCATTCATATTCAGATTCTATTTTCCAAAGGATTCAGAACCTGAATTATATAGAATTCAAAGTTTGAATTCATATGAATTTGGAGTCCGAATTCTAAGGAATTTGGAGTCTAAATTCTGAGGAATTCAGTCTGAATTATAAGTAATTCAGAGTATGAATTATGAGGAATTCAGAGTCTGAATTTCGTGGAATTAAAAGTCAGAATTTTAGAGAATTTGGAGTCTGAATTTCATAGAATTCGGGGTCTGAATTTCAAAGAATTCAGAATCTGAATATCAGAGAATTTAGAGTCTGAATTTCAGAGGATTCAAAATCTGAATTTCAGAGAATTCAGAGTCTGAATTTCAGAGAATTTGGATTCTGAATTTGGAACTTGAAATCAGAATCTGAAAACAGAATACTCTAAAACTAAGTATTTATAAGATTATGAGGTTTTACATATGAAATGAATTTTTATACTTTAGATGTACAATGAGTTAGAAATAGAGAAAATATAGTATGAACAATGAAAACATAGTTAATGGAGAAAAATTCCTTGGGGAAGGAAAATTTTATTTATTAAGATAATTTTTAGGGAAAATAAAATTTTCCTTATGATAGGATGTTTGTGATTTTTAAAACATGAAGGAATGGAAAATCCATAAGTAAATCTTATTGACTCAATAATATCCCCCCATTTGGAAAGCACAAACATCCTTACAGAAAATTATATATGGAACTGAAAATAAAAACTTATCTCCCTTTACTTATGGATCAAAGTGAATAAAAATAACTCCCTCTTAGGTTTTGAAACACCTAAGGATCGTATTCTTGATTCTCAGAATGAGAATTTACATTTTCTTGGCATACGAAAATATTATCTGATAAGAACTTCCCCTTAGATTAACTCCCCCTTATTTTTTGGAAATCTCTTCTTTCTTAGTATTATTTTTATCATTCCTTTCTCCCTCTTTGTTATTTTCAAAAAGTAATTGGGGGAATGGAAAAAATGGTACCTAAAAAATTTGTACTAAACAACCAAATATATATGGAACAACCAAAATTTCATTTAGATTGAATGAATTTTTAAAAGAAATAAATTCAACAAAATATCCGAATTGAAAAAATATCCTTCTTTCTCCTTCAGCATCAACTTCTTGAAAATGGTTTTCAGATTCTTTATCTTCTTGTGACCTTCTTCCATACGCTTAAGCAACTGATCTTGACTTTATCCAAGGATCTAATCTTTTCTTCTTGAGACTTAATACATTCTGCCTAAACCTTTATGACTTCTTCTTTCTTAAAAATATTTTCTTCAAATTCAATTATGAGATCCCTTTCCCTCTTCCAATTTATAGCCATAGAATTAAGATTTCCATTTAAGTCTTTGACTTCTTACTTCCAAGTTATCTGTTCAAGAGTTATCTTTTCTGAAATGCTCCTAGTAAGATCATTAATCATGCCAACTTCTTTTTAAAATGCATCTTTCACATTATCTTGAAATTCATCAAAATCTCTCAGATCTTCGACTCTCTTCCTTGACTATATTTTAATTTATTGCATGAACTTTAATGAGCCTCATAACCTATGAGAAATGATTTTAAATTTGCCTCAAGTCCGACAAATTTATCCACAAGCATTGAAACAGAATTTGATTTCTTATTGAACGACTACTGAAGCAACTGGAACCTTGAATCTATACTTGGAAATAAAGGAATAATACCAACTAGCTTTTTCAATGATTGCACAACCAAATAATGTCTAAGAGGGGATGATTCTGAATTAGAATGTTTGGTTGGTGAGGGTTATTTTTATAACTCTTTATCTTTCCTCTTCGACGAACTTCCAACAACTTTACTTTTTACTATTGATTTCTTAGGTGCATGGACCACCACCTGCTTTCCATTATCAACTGTCTGAATGATCTCTTCTGGTTTGGGTGATTCATGCTCACTATCTGATAACTGAAAATTTTTATCTTCCTCAATAATTTCTTTCTCAGCATCTTCCATAAGATCTCCTGGCTGAATAAAATCATGATTGATGCTTTCATCAACTGTTGGATTATTGACTTCTTTCGAACCCTTCTCTTCATTCCGTAGAGTATCAAGTTTTGAGGATTTGAATTGAGAAGTACAGATTGATAATTTTATAGAGGGAATTTCCTTCTCATGGTAATGTTTAACATTCTTTATGAAATCATCAGTGTCATCCCATTCTTCTTATTATTATTATTCTTGTATTTCCTCTTCCTCATCCTAATTTTTTTCTTCTCCTTGTTCTAGATCCAGAATCACCACCTTCTTTCCCTGAGTCTCAAGAAGTGATTCTAGAAAAAACGATTCTGGCATAGGGATTTGTTCATATTCTTTCTCAGTATGCTTGAGAAGGGATTGAACAATTTCATCCTCTGATAACTTCTTCTTCTTCTTATTTTCCTTCTATCATTTCTTATGATATTCAGTTGCCTTTATCTTTAACACTTTTTCCTCAGTAGGGTCCTAACCAAAATTTGACTCCTCTTCCTTCTTATTTTTCTTGACTTCTCTTTACATAGACACTACTTTATCAGGATAAGCCTTTTGGTTCTTTGGTTTTGGAGGTGCGAATTGAGTTACCTTAGCCGCATGAGTTTTTTTTGTTTCTTTTCTAGTTCCTTTTCCTTCCTCTTCTTTCCACCCTTCTTGAAGGTTTCAACCACCTCTAGTTTCTTTGCTAGAGCTTGGATTTTAGCTTCTAACAAATCATAAAATTCTCCTGAATCACCGGAAAAACCAACTTTCATTCTCTTTAGTGTATCATCACTCAACAACATTACTTTGAAATTCCTTGGCTTTGTACTATAAGGAATTTTGAAAGACTGAAGACAGAGAACTATAATCTTAGAAAGAACAGCTAAATACATGATAATCTGAAATTTTAGGGTTCTATTATTTATGTTCTCGATTATCAGCAAAACATACTTTACTAAATTGATTTTTCTAGGATTTACCAAAAACTCTAATGTATAGATATCACTTTTCTTCAGGGTATCCTTGTCCCCTTTTCTCATAATGAGAAATCCCCAAATCAATAGCTGAAGAATTTGAGGATTTTTAAAGAGATGAATAACTTTTGGAATCTTCACTTCCTTCAAGCCAAGACACTCTATAGCTACCTCCTTGTCAAAATATCATGCTACATCATGTAACTCATGAGGTTAGAAATCTACATCTCCCTCATAAGGAATTCTAATTAGTTTGATATCCATATTCTAAGAAAGAGTGTAGGTATTTCCATAGCATTTGAAGGAAAACTTGTCTCTACCTCCTTCATTGAAGAATCTTACTGATTCATAGAACTTGACTAACAACTCTGAATAAACCAGATCTTGTGCCCTCAGTTTTGATATACCTAGTCCCTCCCATCCATTTAGATTAATATTAACTGAAATTATGGAATCATACATAGAAAAGAATTTGGGATCAACTAACCTCTTTCTATATATATTCCACTTATATATTTCCTTTACAATAGACATTTCTTTCTAAGGAGAGGCTTCTACAGACATTCAAAATTAAGAAAACCTTGAATATTCAGAATAACCTTAAGTAGAGAAGTAGGGATTCAGCATGCTAGAGCTTAAAGATCGATGTGGAATAACCAATGTGGGGGGGGGGGGGGTCCTTATATAGGTGATTGAAGTGATAGTTCAACTTCTTTACTTGATCTAATGGTTGAAATACTATTGATCAGATCTGATAGTTGATAAGATAACCGGAGAAGGATTTTGATAGGTTCTGATATTTTGATCTTTTTAAGATAAACAATCAGATTTAAGGAAACATGAATCTGAAAAATTTATAACAAAATGAAAATACTAACATCTAAACAGATGATTATGAAAATTTAGGAAAGGAAACTTACCTTTCAGATTTCTTAGGAAAATTATCCGTAATAAGGAAAATTATTCTTGGAGAACATTAAAATCCAAAAAAATTTAAAACTAAATTTAATTAAAAATTTGATTGCAAAACTTTTATTACAAATTTTTTTTACGAAAAATTTTACTACGAAAAAAAATTTACTTGGAAAAATTTTGACTACAAAAATTTAAATACGGAAATTTTACTAATAGGTAAACGACCCCCCTATGAAAAGGAGTTTCTTACACTAAGTAGATAAGTTTCAAAAATAAGTTAATATGGAAGATTACCTTATAGTTATCATTCCTAAATTCTATTTAATATATTAAAATCTATCGGAGGGTAATTATTTTGTAAAAATATCAACAAGTTGATCTTCCATTCTGATAAACTGAAAAATGATACCTCATTTTTGTGTTTGGTCCTTAAGAAAGTGATGCCTAAAATCTATGTGTTTTTCATGAGAGTGATGTGCATGGTTTTTACTTATGTAAATGACACTAGTATTATCACACAATATTTGTGTTTCGGTAAAACTCATACCATAGTATGTTAGTGTGTGGTACATCCACAACACTTGAGCACAACAACTTCTAGTTGCTACATATTTAGCTTCAGTAGTGGAAATTAATACTATGTGTTGCTTTTTATATGACCAAGAAACTAATGAATCTCTTAAGAAATGACAAGTTTTAGATATTATTTTTCTATCTATTATACAAACACCAAAGTCAGCATCCAAAAAACTTTTTAAAACCAAATCATTTCCAGAAGTATAAAAGAGTACTAAATTCATGGATCCCATTAAATAGAGAAAAATTATTTTCACTGCCTTTAAATGAGATTCCTTAGGATTGGATTGATATCTGTCATATAAGCATACTAAAAAAATTATGTCTGGACAACTAGCTGTCAAGTATAGTAGGGTTCCTATCATACCTCTAAATGATGTTTGATCCACTAGTTTCCTAGCTTCAGCAAGATCAAGTGAATTTGAGGTACCAATGGGAGTACATATACTCTTAGTATTGTCATATCCATACTTTTTAAGTATATATTTAATATACTTATATTGAGATATATAAATTCATTTTGATTTTTGAGAAATTTAAAAACCATGGAAAATGTTAACTCACCCCTCATACTCATTTCAAACTCAATTTTCATTAGATTTGTAAACTAATTAGTTAAATATTGATGAGTTGAACCAAATATAATTTCATCAATATAAACATGAACAATCAATTTTTTTCTTATATTTTTAATAAAAAGGGTTGGATCAACATTTCCGTTAATGTAATTGTTTTGTAACAAAAATACTATATGTCTATCAAACTAGGCTCTAGGAGATTGTTTAAATCCATATAAAGATTTGGTAAGTTTGAAAACATGTTCCAAATGTTTTGTATCTTCAAAACCAAGAGGATGTTCAACAAAAACTTCCTCTTGAACATAACCATTACGGAAAACACATTTAACATCCATTTGAAAACGTTTTAAATTAAAGAATCCTGTGAATACAAGTAAAATACGAATAGATTCAAGTCCAGCTATTGATGCATAGGTTTATTCATAGTCTATTCCTTCTTGTTGATTGTAGCCTTTATCAACTAATCTAGCTTTATTTCATACTATGATTCCATTTTCATCACACTTAATTTTGAAGACCCATTTTACTCCAATAACAGTTGTTTCCTTAGGTCTTTCAACAAAGGTCCAGACATTATTCTTTTCTAATTTATTTATCTAAACTTTCATGGATTTTATCCAATCATAATCACCTAAAGCTTCATTAGTGCCTTTTGGTTCTAATTGAGAAAGGAATGCTAGATGTTGTACTTCATTCTATAAATAACTTCTAGGCCTTACAGGTTGATTTACATAACCAATGATGCTATCACTAGGATGATTCTTAAAAAACAACTGATTTGGGTTTTTAAATCTTTTTCATCAACATATAGTAGGAAATCTTCTGGGGTAAATGATTCAGAAAAATTTTCTTGAACATTTTTTTTATCAGAAGGATCTTCTATTAAGGATTGATAATCAGTTTTTGAAAACACATCGGAAGATATATGTTGAGGTTGTTTAAAAACAAACAGATTGGTTTCATCAAATTTAACATGTACTATTTCTTCAACAGTACAAGTATTTTTATTGAAAACTCTATAAGCCTTAGAAGTTGTAGAGTAGCCTAATAAAATTCCTTCATCAGATTTGGGTGTGAATTTATGTAAATTATCTTTATTATTCAGAATGAATACTTTGCATCCAAATACCTTTAAGTAGGAATGTCTAGGTTTTATACCATTCCATAACTCATAAGGGGTTTTGTTAAGAAAAGGTCTAATTAAAACCCAATTTATAGTATAACAAGCAGTTCTTACAGCTTCAGCTGAAAAGTTTTTAGGTATCGAATATTCACTCAACATGGTTCTAATTATCTCCTGAAGAACATAATTTCTTCATTCAACAACACCATTCTATTTATGGGTTCTTGGTGCTGAGACGTTATGAGTAATGCCTTTTCTAGTACAAAAGGTTTCAAAATCAGAATATTGAAATTTTCCTCCATGATCACCATGAATAGTTATCAGTGGAAGGTTTTTCTCATTTTTAACTTGGGATCTATAAATTTTTAAATAAGAACGAGCTTCATATTTCTTTGATAGAAAATAGATGCACGTAAATCTAGTGTAATCATCAACTAAGACAAATAGATAATATTTTCCTCCAATTCTTCGAGTTGATGTTGGACAAAAAAGATCCATATGCACCAACTATAATGCATCAGTAGTTGAGATTTCACCTACTGATTTAAAACTTGATTTTTGTTTCTTGACAAATTGACAATGATCACAAATTTTTTAAGAAACATATTTCTTCTCTGGTAGATCCTTAATTAGTCTTTTATTAGAGTGTTTTAATAGGTTCATAAAGTTACAATGTCATGATATTCTATGCCATAACCAATAATGATCTTCCATTGCACTAAGAAAAGGTAGGTCTTGGCTCCTAAGGTCTTCTTATGTTTAGTGTGTATACATTCTCATTTCTATTGGCAGAAAGAAAAATCTCTTCCTTGGAATTGTGTACTAAGAACTTTTCATTCCTAAAATTCACAAGTTAACCTTCATAACATAATTGACTTATGATAATAAGGTTGTGATTAAGACCATTAAAAAATAAAACTTTTGAAATCAAAGTTTTTCCAAGAAGAACAATGTTACCTATACCAATAATTTCTCACTTATCATTATCTCTAAAAGTTACTTTTCCCCCTTTTGTCATGATAATATTTTCAAAGAAGTGTTTTTACCAGTCATGTGCCGGGAATATCAACTATCCATGTACCATGTATTTTTTTGGTACTTTCTATATTTTCCATAAAATAAGAGTGTTAGACTTTTAGAACCCAAACTTTTTTGGATCCGGAAACTTCAGAATGCAAAATTTTAGGTATCCACATTTTCTTAGATAAATAGGCTTTTGAAAACCTAAAGACTTTGTTTTGTTTAATGAATTTTTTTGCCCAATGTCAACTACACTAACATTTAGTTCATTATAGAGTACTTTGAGTAACAAAAGAGTTATTACTATAAACCGGTTTAGAATGAGTATGACCAATTCTAGAATTATTTTTTAGAGGATGAATTTGGGAATACATCTTATCAAAGTTTTCCTTACCTATGGTAAATTTTAAAAAACACTTTATCAGGGAAAATATTTCTGACTTTAGTTTAATAACTATGTTTTTATCCTAAAAAAGATTAGTTTTAGCAATAGAGTTAGTCTCTAAAATATTTTTCCTAGAAATTACATTTTCAAGATCCATAGAATGTTTATCCTTCATGGAATTAACTTCTTCAAGGTTTATTGAAATACTTTCAAAATCATAAATTTTCTTATCAAGATCTTTAGAAAGATCTGATACTTCATTGGTAAGAATAAAAATTCTAGAATTTTCCTTATCAAGTTTATTCTGGGTTTAGAAATTTCATTCTCAAGAATCTTAGAAAACCTATAAACTTATTCATATGTTAGTAAAGTATTATCTTCCTTAGAAGAAGATTTTTCATCTAAAGATTCATAATATTTATTATCACTATAATTATCATATATGGAAACATTGGTTATAGATTCAACATTGTGTACCTTATCCATTAGGAAATAATCTTCAATGGGTAACTTGGCTAGTAAACCAAGATTCTTCTGACTAGAAGATTCACACTCTAAGGTTTCCTTAGAAGAGTATCCACCACTGGCACTCTAGGTGTCATTAGATTTCAAAACCTTCTTATCTTTATCCCTGCAATACTTCTTTCTATTTCACTCATAATGATTTTCCTTTCCATCATTTCTCTTAAGAATAGAACTATCTTACCTTATATGCCCAACTCTTTTACATTTATAACATGTGACTTCAAAGTCTTTCTTGTCTTTTATTTATTTCATCTTAAATCAACACTGAAATTATTTCTTTCCAACTATCTTGTTGATACTTCGATCAAGATTAGCTCGCTCATTTTCAGAATGTTCACTTTCACTAGATTCAGATAAAACATTGACTTTATTATACTTGGATATTGTAAACCTTTCAGGAGTCTTGAATTTAGTAGTAGTAAAGGCTACACTTCCGTTTAAATTATTCTTCTTATTTAAATCAGCAACTCTTTTCATTCTAGTCTCATATTAAAGAAGAGTTCCAGAAAGCCCATCAAGAGTAATTTGAGATACTTATTCTATTCTCATCAATATCTATTCTCTTAGATTCCCAATCATTAGTAATGATATCTATAATCTTGTCCACAGGTGCCTCATCATCTAAAATATTCTCACCCATGGATTGTAAACTATTAACAATAGTCATTAATATTTGTTTTACATTACACACTGGTTCTCTATAAGAAAATAAGAATCCATGATATTCTGCTCTAATCATAGCTCTTCTAGTTTCTATAACCTTGGATGTACCAAAATAAGTAACCTCTAATTTCTTCCCAATACAATTTGTAGCTTCATAAAACAAAATATGAATATATATATTCTTGGTCATGGAACACAACAAAGTATTGCATACCTTGTAGTTTAGTTGATATTCTGACTTTTCATGATTAGTAAAATTTATAACTTCTTTATCAGGAATCTTGTAATCTCTAGTAAGCATAACAAAGTTTTCTACTACAGTATTAATAAAAAAAGTCTTCATACGATCTCTCCAATATTCATAATCATTCCCCTAAAATATAGGTGGTATATTAAATTTTATATTTTCAATTGAACCAACATTCATTCCTACCATCTTAAATAAAATATATTTCCACATAAACTTGTTAATAGTAAATGTTTGTAAACAAGGATAAAATCCTAAGCAAGGAAAATATATTTAGAACCATGAAAACATGAGCAAGAAAACATATATGTGAATTTAAGTATTTCAGATACCTTCTCAGATACCAATTATTGGATCGAAGTATGAATATAGATGCATAATTAAAAGAGGTGGTGAATTTTATGTTTAAAAACTTTTATTTTTAACCTTACGAAAAACTGTGTTTAACAAGGTTAAATAAGGTAAATTCACAAGACCTCTTTTAGTTCTACAAACTTTCCAAGTTCCAGAAATATTATTCCAGAAATGAAACTTAGTAAAATTTTACAAGGAAAAGATTCTACCTTAAAGCATATATAATCTTACTTATCAAAGTATACAAAAGAACAAGAAAGTATATGAAGGTTATAAATTATTCCTTTATCAAAATAAAACAGAATATAAACTTGAAACAAAATAATTAACAAGTATGGAAACTTTTAACCCAAAGTGAAGGGTATCCAACAACCTTGGATAAAGGTCTCCTGATTTATACTTTCAATAATGTCTATCTTACCAACACCAGGGTAAGCGCTCGATGGGAATATTAGAATGTGTCTTTCTATCCCCACAAGCCCTCTAACTTTAAGGTAGTCATAACCTTTGTCTTCTTATCCACGGAATTCCTTGAACTTTATGGTAGTCGGAACCTCCGTATTCCTATACCCATAAGTCCTCGATTGTACCAACAAAAATTAGGGTCACACAAAGAATGATGAACAAGATATTCAGCATGCACAAGGCATGAGAGTATCTCTCTAGAAATCACTTTAGCAGCATGTAATATCTAGAGTGATCAAGTCAGTTGTTATGAGATCTTTCAAATGAGATCCTATTTATAGAAAATTCTCTAATGGTCAGCTCCCTCATCCAATGGTTATATTTTTCCTTGAATCTCAGAGGGACCTGTACAAGTGTCACTCAAATAACGGTTTGTTAGAAACAGATTCCATGACATCATTTGATAAGAATAACATAGATAAGAAAAATATGGTTGCTTAACCAAATCCAATTTTTTGGAGTCTAAGGAAAAATAAAAATCTCCGAGTCTAAGTAAATAAACACTTGGAGATTATAAATCAGGGATTTTCAGATTCTGTTTTTCAAAGGATTTGGAACCTAAATTCTATAGATTTGGGAGTCTGAATTCTAATGAATTTGGAGTATGAATTCTAAGGAATTAAGAGTGTGAATTATGAGTGATTCAGAGTCTGAATTCTGAGGAATTCAAAGTGTGAATTCAGAGGAATTTAGAATAGGAATTATGAGGAATTAGGAGTCTGAATTAAGAGGAATTCAGAGTTGGAATTTTGAGGAATTCAGAGTCGGAATTTTGAGGAATTCGAAAGAATTTAGAGTCAAAATTTCAGAGAATTCAGAGTCTAAATTTTAGAGGATTTAGAGTCTAAATTTCAAATATTTTAGAATCTGAATTTTAGAGAATTCAACATCTGAATTTCAGAGGATTCAGAATCTGAATTTCAGAGAATTTGGATTCTGAATGTCTGAGAATTCAGATTCTCAATTCAGAGCCTAAAATCTGAATTTGAAAATGGAATACTCTAAAACTAAGAAATTATAGGATTCTATGGTTTTAAAAATGAAATAGTTTTTTAGACTTTCGAAGTAAAATTAGTTATAAATAACGAAAATATAGTATGAACAACAGAAACATTGGTAATGAAAAAAATTTCCTTGGAGATGGAAATTTTTTCTAATTAAGATAATTTTTAGGGAAAATAAAATTTGACTTAAGATAGGCTATTTGTTATTTTCATAACATAAAGGAATGGAAAAGTCATAATTAAATCTTATTGACTGAACAATACCACATTTAAAAAATTAGTTTATCTTTTTTTTTCATGTGGCTAAAAGAACCCAAATACAATCTATTTACCCAGTTCTAACTAGATTTTAGTCTCTAGAATACAATAACCCAAATAATAGACAATTTTTAAAACAAGCCTTTGATACCCCTTAGAAACCAAAAATAAATGTTTTACACTTTTTTCCAACCAGAGGGTTTGATACAACCTATAGTACCCCGACCCAGGATTCACCTAACCTGTGCTCTTCATCAAAGGGAAACTAGGCCATAAGAATGCCTCCCCCTATGCCTAAGTCTTTTGACTAGTAGTGAGGGTCTTATTATGTGATGTTGGGGAGACTGTATGCTCTAGTGATGATAATAATAATAATAATGTTCAATATAATAACAACACTAGGGAATAATGTAATCAAACTCAGCATAATCATATATAAATAGTGGAAATAACAAGATAAAAGAAGAAAAATCTATACAAATAAGATGATGTATACATGTCATGATAGATATAACAAATGGAGATGTAAGATTACCCATGGTAGATCATATAAGTATGTATGAAAAAGAACAAATAGAAACTCCATATTGACATAGATGATCCACTTAGTCCACTTCCATCCATCCCATGCACCCATAGTGCATCCCAACTTGCAAGTATCTTAACCATGATTCTGATTCCTTACTTGATCCCAAAGCCATCAAATCTTTACTCTTCCCAAGGGTCCCATGCAGGGTATATGAACTTAGTAGTTCATATCCAATGTGTGCCTATATTACATACATATTTATAAAAGTTTATGCAATGAAAATAAATTTAACCCACTCACAGATAAAATACATAACCCTATTTAATTGTTCTCAACAAACCTTAGGATGTGTTTACCTTCTTTGTAAAATATCAGAATGGAATGATACACCTACTCTTTCTCATATCAGTGAACCCTCAGTCTCATATCCATATACATGTCACCTGAAACCCTATTCCTACTGATTCCACGTGTACAAAGTGTTTGTTAAAATCAGTGTCTCGATAGCATAACCAATTGACGTGTCACAAATCCCACAAATGTCTACTCGTTGAATCACTATCTCTCAATAGATTGATAAACCAAGGAAGGATTACATCTATCCTTCCATAATCCTCAACTGTTGACCTCAATATCATGATAATACTCAACCACCATCTGATGGTTTCACACACCATCAACTATGGAATTCTATGGTGAACACCTTCTCCATAACTGATGGGAAACACTGTCCCCTAAGACACAGATACTATGGATTTATCCAACCACATAAAGTGGTGAATACCACCTCACTGATTCCGTTCATCTGTGAAAACAGATTGAACAGTTTTATCTGAGAATAATGGTGAGTGAAAATCACTAAAATTCATATTCAACACCATCTGGTGAAACTCTGTGACCACATGCGAAGCTCATTTCCCAACCATGACATGGGTCATCACTATCCGCCTCAACATGATGAACCATGATCCCTCAATTCCAATGATAAAAATCACCCCAATTATCTTCGGATAAACACATCATTTTCCAATGGTACATAAATAACATGTACATGATAATTCAATTTCAACATATGAAACATCCTACCCAGCCAAATCGGAAACCCCATTTCACACCCAACCTTCCATCCCTGGGTCAACATTCATAAACTAATATGGAGTTTCCTATCGGAATCCTCTAATAATAAATTAAATAAATATTGAAAATAAATTTTCATACCCATACCACTCACTCAAAATTATTTATTCATCTATATAAACACACATATAAAATAGGATAAAGCTTGGAACCTATAACCTTATACTAATAGGAACTCACTCATTGAAGATCAACTTCTAACTCAATCCATATTAGAAGAACTTGATGAATTAAAAAAACATTGAAAAATGGTATATAATCTCAGATGGAAATATAATTTCAAATATTAAGATAAATGGAGAAAGGAAGAAATATGATAGGTATCCTTACCACTAGCTATCCAATACAACTAATAATGTTCAAGTTAGAGATTAAATAGAGAAGAACCAAAGAATACTAAGTGTGGAAGGAGTGAGAGATCACATGGATATTATGTGTGATAAGGGGAAGAAAAGGTTGGATAAAATATAAAATGAGGGAGGTTTAGTTTTTTAACATCCCACTTTTTAATCAGGAGCACAGTTTGGCTGAACAGTGGACCAACCATTCACACTCACATCCTAAGTGGCTCTAAGTGTGTGGGATAAAAGCATGGTTTGATAAACCATGCACAAACTATGCAGATCACTTTTGAAATTTACTACAGCTTAATCACATATTTCTGTGCCCCATTTCATTAATATCTCTAACTATAACTCGGTATAAATGGGATGCGTGATTTAGGCCACACAGATTGCACTGAATGCATGCAACCGTGTGTCGAGTGTTATGTTTTCAAGATTTTAATTTTAGAATCCCAATGCCTCTAACACCAAACCAAACCCCTAAGAAACTTACCAAGATTTAATAACCATAAATAAATAACACATGAATGAATTTTAAATCTCAAAATTTAATTACATCACTTAAAGTAACTGTTGGTCAGTCCACCAATAAAACATTTTAATTCCCATGGAATTACTATCCTTCTCAAAAACTAGGATGCTACAGGAGTAGAAAATGTTACCCTTGGATAGTCCACTAGCTGCCCAATAGATCTCACTATCCAAACCTCTCAAATTATATTCCCCGAATACCCAAAGACTATAAACCACAAAAAACAATTAGATATTGACAAGAAAAGAAGGTAAATGAAACAAGAGATTGATTGTACCTAGAAGAAAAAACAAGGTGCGACACATGTTACCATAATGATATAATGAAATTATTTTCATAATTATACTAAAATGTTATTATATTAAAGGAATTTTAATTATCCTACTACCTCAATTTAGTTATAAAATAAAATCATCAACCACCTTATTGTCTGTTCACCACCTCGAGGGATGGTCAAGTCCATTTTTCACAACCTTTTTAATTTATTATTTTAATATGATATTATTATATAATTATGATATAAATGGAACAATTAAAACATGATTAATATTTTTTTAATTATAATTTTAACAAACTAAATTGAAGATACTAGTTATTTATTTAAAAAATAGATGGTCATGACTTGTTAACCTCCTATAAGGATGGTTTTTAAATAAATATCATTACCTTCATTGATTTAATTATTAAAACATTTTATTTTTTTTTAAAAAATAATGATATTATAATATGATAATTATTTCTTAATTGGTATGTAATCATAAAAATAAATAAAAAAATTATGTTCATAATGTTTGTAAACTACCTAAATAAATACACTAGTAGGCGATAACACTAATACTAATTGAATTTTTCATACATTAAAACATGTTTTGATATTTAGAGCCATTTAAAATTAAGGAAAGTCATGAAATACATAACATTACACTTATAGTGTTATGGAATCAATTGATAAGAACATTAACCAATATCAATAAATTGATGTGACCATGGAACCGTGAAACACACATCCTCAAGGAGGATAAATAAACATAAATTATTAATTGAATTATTATATATGAACATAAAAGAATAAATGAAAATGAAATAAAAATGAAAAAGGTTTTTATTCATGTATTTAAATAATTTAATTTGATTATTTATGAGGTTATGTGTGAGAACTAATTTGAGTAAGGACCCAAGATATGGGGTTCCTTTCACTCACCATCTTTATTTTGGGTTATACTCTCTCTCTCTCTATATATATATTTTATTTACATATTATTATTTTATTTTCTATTAAAACCTCATATATACATAGTATATTTCCCTTTATTTTTGGGGGATATAAATGTTTCTCATGTTCCCTTCTCAATCTTCTCTTTAAATGAAACCCAATTAAAATTAACCTTTCAATTTTTCTATTTATTTTCATGTACAGATATTTTTTTGTATTTAAATATTCTATGATTTTTATGAATAATAGTTACTTATAGGATAAATTTTTTGGTTAATTTATGTTTTTTATGGAAAACAAATGCTCTTATCTTTTTTAAAGTTTCTTTACCCATTTCTCAAAAAATAATTTTAAAAAAATCATTTCTAAACCCAATTCATTAAAATTTCTTTTTGAAATTTCCTCCACCTGAGCACTATATTCATGAAAAATACTTATTTATTCAATTATAAATATAGATAAATCTTTAATACCTTATTTTATAGGAAATTTATATGACATATCACTTGTTTTTTTCTTTGAGACATGATTAGGTAAATATATCCTTCAAATGAGTTTTTATCACACTTAAGATTTATGTTTATTTTATTTTTATAATCACACATATCAATATATATATATATATATCAATATCATGTGATGGGTGAAATCATAATTAAATATATGCCCCTAATAAATCACTTAGTGGTTTTTATGTCATGAGATCAATATGTGTGTGTCTAGTACTGCTAGACTTGTCCATAATGTTATGTATGGTCCATGTGTGGTTTTACTCATCTGTAATGTCATGTCTAGGCTTGGTTTAGTACTCCTTGCACACAATGTTATGATGTATTTGTATTTAACTATAACATATTTTTTTTCTTTCATTTTTGTGGTTGTCACAACTTATCCATGATTGATGCTCTCATATAAGATGCTTATATGATTTGTTTTTTACTTTATACTCAATATTAAATATTATTCCCCTTGATGATCCATTTATCACATGATGATTATTATCCCCATGTTACCCCTTTTATGATACCATTACATGTATTTGTAGCTCACCCATTCTTTTATGTATGTTCGCAGGATATCTCATGAAGTGGTAAACATATGATGTGATATAGGATCCCATTTAATGAAGTAAATAAAAAGTTTAGTTTATTTTCATATTGAAGCATTATGTACCTAATTGCCCAAAGACACCAGAACTTTGGATTTAGGAGATTTATATTGAATATTTTTTGTAAAAAATGATTTAGTAATATATGTATGGGATGTGGGTTGTTATAAAGTTCACATGGGAATTATTTCCCTATGATCGAGTGGGAATTACATAACACACTAATGAGAATCATGTCCCTATCATTAAAATTTAATTTAATAGGTAAAATATCTCTTATAATAACCAACTTAACCCAAATGGGAATTAAATGATTAATATATACAACAAATGAGTGAATAATATTATACGATTCACCTAGGCCACATCCTATGAAATGAGTTTGATTTATATTGTTGGATAAAATATACTGGTATTGTTAAGTATCATGAGATTATTTATTTAGCCTTAATCATATGATATTATTAGATTACCACACAACATGCATGGGATGCGAGTGTCTTCAATATCTTCTCCTATGAGGTTTTCATTTGTTATGAATCATAATATGATTCATACATGGAGTGGAACATTTATTAATGGAGTTTAATGAATGTACTCTAATGAGTTGTAACATACTATTTCCATGATATAACACCTGATATAGATGATGCTCTACATTCAATAAAGATAATTGGGGATAGACTATTGAAGGGAACCATTCCCCTCACTGTAGGACACTTGTTATATGTAATCCATAATAGATACTATGAAATATTTCCACTAACCTTCCATTTATATTTGGAAGGAGATAACACCCATTTTATAGGTCTAAGATCCACTCATTGTGAGTGGGGATCCATGGGTGATGTACTACAAGTGGAGTCAAGATAGTTTTATTACCATTATGTTCTCTATCAAATATCTAGAAGTTGAGATGGATGATATTTCAATTTTTCTTTAGGTATAAAGTTTTTTCCTTGACACATTGATAGCTGAATATAAACCATACCTTTTATGGGTTTTTTTCATAGGAAATGATTGTAGAATGATCCCCCTAGACCAATTAGTAGTATTCTAGTTTTTTATTCAATAAATCAACAAGATATTATATTATTTTTCAAATAAATCATTGTCATATATAATTAATGATACATTATAAAATATGATATGATGTATTTCTTTTATTTTTTATAGTCATAGTGTATGACCAGGACATATCATAAAGTGTGATATAACAGAAACTGATGGTTTTTTATATATCATAGGTTATGATATAAGAAATCATAATACAAGATGAAACTAGCGTATGTGTGAAAATATGGGATCAAGGTATAAATATGATATTAAATTTATAGTAAAATTTGATATGAAATTAAAAATAGATCCAATAATATTATGAAATTCAACCATAGTATACAATTGGAGTTATATTATAGAATAAAATTGGTTTACATTGAATTTATCTCTTGTATCAGCCATATTTTATGACAGATAATAATATTATCAATCCTAAAATATGATATGCCTAGAAATTTCAAGGAATTAAATTTTTATAAATTTAATTATTGTTTATAAATTATTTGTAAATTATATGTGTTAGGTATTATAATATTATATTTTTCCTGCCTAAATTTAAATACGACAAATTTATATAAGTATCTCATATTTTTAAAAATAAATAAAGTGTTAATTTATTTGTTATATTCTTCTATAATATTCATGGTTATAAATTTTTTATGAATTATGAATATTTTATAAGATTAATTTAAATGATAAATTACCTATAGGGGATAGTTCCTTACCTTAAATGCAAGGTACAATATCATAAGATTTAGTTTTATTCTACCTTGGCATCAATATATTATTATAGTTATGAACATGAAAATGGTTATTGAATAGACTTCTTGCACATTAGGCTTTAGAGTTAATATAAATTGGACTCTCTCTTGAGTAATGTCTCCTAGGGAGAGGGACTGATGGTAAGACTACCCACTATCTTGGAAGACTATTCTTTGTTCTTGAATGGTGAGGGGTTGGTTATCTATAACTCTGGTCTTATGATTGTCAATATTGATTATCTCATATAACATTAAGGCATTAAATGAAGAGTTTATTTAAAATATGTGTGAGATTAATTTGGATATGTATGAATATTTTTGGCTTCTACTTTTGGGTGAGTAACAAAATCTTGTGGGTTGTGGAAAGAGTTTCACATTAATTTTGTGTGAACATATTAACATGGTGGGTGGAATAGGGATTCCAAAACTAAATGTTTATAATATTTCATTCTCAAAAAGGAATAAAAACATGTGATAATAATGAGTCCATGAGATGAAATGGGGTTTAATATTTATGCGATGTATATTAAAAAAGTGATACTTTTAAAATAAAACCCTAAAATACTAAGTTTTATATTAGTTCCAAGGAAAAACATATCAATATGTATATCATATAACTAGGTAGGTCATTCCATAGCTAGGTGCCCATGGATTATCTTCTGTCATGAAAGAAATTAATAGATAATCCTAACAAGATTAGTCACATATTATTAGTTTTTTATTTGGTTACAATATCCAAGAGGCCTTAGGATTAGGTTACTAGAGGAATAGAGTTTAGAATTCCATATGATGTATTTGGATCAAGAGTTTATCTGTTCAACTATCCATGAATCATAACTGTTATGATTGGGATAATTACAAACCTAGAGTAGAAATAGATATGATTCCCCATGGATGTGACCATAACAATTACATATCTTAAAGAAAATATTTTATTATTATACATTCCTAATACCTTTTAGTTTTAGAGTATTACAGAATTAATAAAAAATACCAAATAACCAAACTCATGTCATTTTCAATAATTGGAAATTTTTTACAACTGTATTAACAACTACATAATTCATAACTAGAATTTATCATCTCCCAAAAAATGTCAACATAAGAGACTATTCTAGGCACATCTATGTATTTATTTTCTCCACGATGTAATGAAATGTAATCATAATAAATGGTTGAGCTCATATTCTATGTAAGGGTAAATATGAGAGATAACAATTAAATACAACAAGTGCGTATAATATAAGAACATTGGTATAATAAATATACATAATAAAATTATACCCAAAAAATAATAGATCATAAATCATGTCATAAGGAACAGATTTAAATAAGTAATGAAACAAAAGAGTTTGGAAAAATGATTCAATAAACCTAATCCATAATAGAATAACATATTAATAATAATAAGTATAAAAATATTGCACAATCATAGGAAATATTTGTGAACAAATACTGATATGTCCTCCCTTTCAGGCTGTGATAAAATCCAAGAACAAACAACCTTTTATGTTGTGAAAAAAATCCAATTATATCTAAAATTTCATGTTGTGAACAAATATATGAATATTCAAACATCATTATCTTATGAGATATAATACTATAACCAATTCTTTGTATTGTGATACTGGATCCCACCCATCATCATCCATACATACGAGTGTGACATGAAATTATTTCATTCATCATATCCTAAAGATCCCATGTGAAGAAAATGGGTTTCATTCATTACAATATAGAGAACTCATAGAATGAAAATGTGTTTCATACCCTTTTCTAATGGAACCACAAAAGGAAATCATTTAGAATTCCATCAATAATTATTACATGATAAACCCATGAAAAATAAATGGATAATCAATGATATTAAGAAACTTTATATGTAAATTCAATTTAATTAGGATAATAAAGAATATGGTATTTACACCATATTGATAAATGGTATATAGTTAAGTCAATAAATTCACCAATAAATCTATATACAACATCTATATGAACACCCCTTCATCAAAGGAATAAAAAATAAGGTATTGATGGAGTAAATCAATGGATGAAAAATAATGGTTATAAATTGAAGTTGATCAGTAATGTCAAAGGATAAGAAAGATATTTTCTCTTATAGATATTTAAGGATGCTCATTTATGAAAATATAGGTAAGGAAAAAATTGTTATTTGAATAATACTTTGAGAACAATTTTACAATTTTACATTGAAATATATGAAGAAAATAAACTTTTTTCATAAAAAAACCTTCTAAATAAAACACATAGAATAATTACAAAATAATTTACTTTTCAAAACCAATAAACATGGAAATGATTATTCAAAATAATGGGAAATTATTTTTTATTAAGGAATTTTAAATGGAATTTTTTTCCTTAGTTTATAAAGAAATTATATGAATAAATTGACAAATTTATTTTGAAAACTCATTTTTGAAATGGTTGGAAAGAATTTTTTTGAGATACATTAAAACAGTAATTTTTAAGAAATATTTAATAATAGTGTCTTTAATAATATATAAAGGTTTTATAAAGAAAGAATATAGTGGAAAATAAGAAATATCAATGATATGTAAAACTTCTTAATATTTTGAAACACTTTTATTGAGAACCCAATTCATAAATAGGGAAATAAAAATTTTATTAGACAAGTGGTGATGAGAAGTAAGAGGATCACATGAATTATTCAATATTTGAGTACCAAAAAATAGAGGAAAATGTTGATTGAAATGAAAATATGGACATGGAAGAAAATATTTAATGGTAAGAATGAATGTAATTCTTATCATTTTTATAATTTTATTTACATTTTTTTAATAAAAGAGATGGTTATTTATGAGGATAAGTAATTTCCACAAATAATAATAACAAACACCAAATATAATAAGAGGATGGTATTATGAAATAAATCATGAAAATTATATTCAATTAACAAGGAATATGACCCAATGTATTGGGAATTGAGTTAGTAAAATTCTTTCCACATTAGAAACATAAATATAAAAACCCCTTGAAGGATATGATTTAGAAAGAAACATTAAATACCAGGAATAATTTATGGATAATGTTAAATAAATTAAATGGTATGTAGATATACCATTCGAAATAGAACATGGTGTTTAATAAGAAATATGTCTCAAGGGGAAAAAATTGAGACAAAAAAACCTTTAATTTATTTAACCTCTTAGAATAACACACTCTAACCTCCTATAAAAAACATTAATGTCTTAATATTCTATTTCTTAAACTTATTTATTTACATTAACTTTTATATAATTTATTTATGATAATTTATTATAATTATTTTAGTTAGTTATAACATAATTTTACCACAGGGTGTTAGTAACATTAATTGAATTTCACATTCATTGTTTTTTAAATTTATGTACCCAATATTTGATAAAAATTTCAACATTAATAGATAATTAAAGGTAATATAATAGAGAATATACAATGATTTATAAGTCTCTTATATCATCCCACAAGTGTTAAAGACATGTTATGTGAAAGTGGAATCAGTTTCGGCTTATTTCAGAAATTTTGGAAATTGAAGTTGATATTTTAATAAAAATTTAATAAATATTAAATAATTTATTTAAACACATAATAATGATAGTATTGGAGTTTCCAAATTTATTCTTGATAAATTAGTATAGATTTTTTCAAGTAGATGGTTAGATCAAACCAAACATTAACCTAACAAATTCAATTGGTGAGTATGGTTATGATATTATATATTTTCAAATAATTTCATTATAAAATAATTATACTGATATCATTTACATTTTTATATTTTTAATCATATTTTTGGTGTCTTTAATAAATATTGAAGATCAATAAGAAAAATAAAAAATGTTATTGCTGAAAATTTAGGTGGATTATAATTTAGAACATCATATCCATAATTATAATATATATATAATTTTTATTTATTTATTTGATTATTCTAACTAGATAAGAGGGGAGGTGGTGGAAAATGGAAGTTTTCTCTTCACGAAGGTGATAGTCCGGACGACGCACTACTGATGTTAGTTTATTTTTATAATTTAATTAGAAGGAATAAATAATGGATGTTAAATTAATATAATAAAAATTAAGTATAATAATTATATCAAGGTATTTATATTAATATGATTTGGGTAGATTTGGAAGAAAAATATTCAGAATAAAATTTATGGATTATGTAATACTTATATCGAGGCCTTCAAATTCCTCTTGGGGACCACCTTAGATTCAAAAGACTTAGGATAACATTTAGTGACCAAGGAATTTAAAAAATTTAAGGCAATTAAAGGAGATGAAAATTGGAAAGGGTTTTAAGTATATTATTAAGGTAAAGTGTATCATTTAAAGGGTGGAAGTGATCTACTTTTATAAGTGATGAAAATAAATTTTAATTTTAACACCCATTATTTTTCAATAATAGAATGTCACTATTTTGGGGTAAATGGTTACCAAAGTGATAAATAATGGATTATGAAGTTTTATTAGGATAATAAATCCTGAAAAAATTATTTAAATACATGTTTTAAATATGTTTTAATCCATTTACTCTTATATTTTTACTTTCAACAATTTTTTTACTGAGGTAACTAGTTTTTACCCAATAAAATTATTTTTTAATAAGTATATAAAATAACCACTAATAAAAAATTTGGGTTTTATAAAACAAAATTAAATATTAATTTATCAAAATTGAATTTATGAATATGATAAAACAATATTTTGAATTAAAAAATTATTTATATAGAAAATTTTTTTTGTAGAAAAATGTTGTTTTCACCATTAAATGTTCATAATCATATTTAGTATTAAGTAATAATTTAACGAGTTCTGATATAAGTAAATATAGTCCTAAAAATTATATTAAATAAATTTTTTATAATATATTTCATTATTTTCATAGATAAAATTTACACAATATTAACAAAAAATTCCTAGAAAATAACATTTTACTAATGTCGCGTTCATTAACATTAATCCTAGTAATCAATATTTTATGCCCCAATATGAAATTAAACATATTAAATAATATTATCATGATAATATGAAATATTTAATCCATTTTATTGTATTTAATTTTTATATGTGATGAAAAATAATTTGTAATATAGGTGAATAAAGTAGCTATTAGTATAAAATTTAACATAAGTTTCCAAAATGATAAACATAGGTTTTATAAATACAATAAAATTATTTGAAATGTTTTTTTATTACTTATAAATATATTTATTTTATAGAAAAATGTTTTCAAAACATTTATGACATTCATTTATCATGATAATGTAAAAAAGTGACGTTTTTAGCAAAACTCTTATTTTTTTACTATTCACTTAAAAACCACTGTTTTTAGAAAAATACAAAAAATTAATAATAAGATAAAATTTAAATTATTAGAAAAAAATTATTTTTTATCTATTTCAGTTTTCAAAATTTAAAAATTTATTTTAAAATATGCAATATAATGAAAAACTATCATTATTGAAAAATAAATATTATTTTTTTGCATGAAATGTCAAAATGTTAGATGTGTATATGATAAATAACTTATTATATTTATAAAAAATTGATTATATTTTTATAATAACAAGTTATATATTTTATAAATATAAACACATACGATTTATGTATAAGGTATTCTCTTGTGGTAGTTGAGGGTGGTGATTCCTCTAGCATAGATCTCATGAAAATTTCTATGAGCATGAATTAATCTCACATACGCTTTCACTCAGATCATAAATATTCAATTTATATTTTGTATTGGTCCATAGAAAACACTATAAAAGATACAACCTCCCCAAGATCAGATAAACGACATTTATAATGGAGACTACCACTACCTCTTACCATTACCTTCCTTTTTGTTCATTGATTTCATAATTTTCTTACACCCTTTTATAACCACTAATTTAATGCCTATATTATAGATGAAAAATTGTATTTTTACATATCATAATTTCATTTTATTTTTTTTATTGTGTGTCGAATAATTTGTTAACCTAGAATTTACTTTAAGAAAATTCATAGTAAAGGTTTTGGTTGTTACATTTACCCCTTTAATAAATTTATTCATCAAAATTTAAATATTGGTAACTAATTAAATTATAAAGGGTGTCTATAAAATAAAAATGTATATTGAAATTATAATGATTTTTCATCTTGGTAACAGCCCATATTTTATCAATGATATTTGTTTTCTGAATAAATTTGTGTTATATTATATTATATAGTATTACAAAAATAAAACCCATAAACATACAAACAAAACTTTATTTCATTATTGAATATAATGAAATTATTCCGAAAATAAACACAATAATGTCTAAAAAAAATTAAAAAAAATTAAAAAATAGAAAAATTACAATGGTAAAATTTTTATTTTTCCAATCTAATAGAATCATCACCCCCATAAACAACACTATTGATAAGAAACATTTTTTTTATAAACCAATCAAAATTTAAGAAAAGTAAAATATAGAACCTAGGGATTAAATAATGTTAAATGAAATAATTATGATGTATTTATAAGAGGTTATTTAACCATTGGAATGGTAATGTGACCATTGGAATAGTAACATAATCGTTAGAATAGTAACATGACCATTAAAAAATGTAATTTGACCTCAAAATAATTAAATGTAATAAAAATAATATTTATTATGAATGATTTATGAAAAATATAAATATCATAATTCTATAAAATAAATATCAAGATAAAAAAGTCAAAGGAAATATAAGAACATTTTTAATAGAATGTATTTTAATGTATTTCATAAAAAATTGAATTTTTATATTAAAATTTTAAATTACCAATAATAGAAAATTATTTTGATAAGATGAATGAAATTTTTATAATCATCATGTTGAAATTGTACAGGTTTAATTTTTTTTGGTAATTTTCTGAAATAATTCAATATTTACAAGAATTGCAAAAATACCATTTTCTCTAATACGAAAAGTTTTATGAAATAATGATGATGTAGTAATGAATAAATATATATTAAATTGGTTATTTTAGCCTAAAATTAATTTAAAATAATTAATGGATTATTAAAAAAATATTAATCTTAATTTCCAAACCTAAAAAGTATTTTCCAATGTCTAAAGTCAAAAGTATTCCATTAAAATAATATTTTTTTCATTTTCCACCTTTTCATTTTATTAAACCAATAAATTAAAATTAAAAAGTCTTTTCAAGACTTAAAATAATTTTATTTAATCAAAATATATCTTATAATGTAAAAATATCACTATTACAGTGTTTTCATTAGATATAATATTTTATTCAATATTTTATCCTGAAATCACCCCTCCTCAAGTATAAATAACCCATCACCCCTACCTGCGAAAACAACATTACACATTAAAAGGTAAAAAATATACCAAAATTCCATCCATTAATACCATTATAATCCATTGGGACGTTTTAGAGTCATTGAACTCCAAGCATTCAAGTATTTGAGTACCATAGAAAAGAAGAAACATTAAGAAATAAGTAAGTTTTAATCAACATTACTTTTTTCTATTCTCTTCATATTTTAGTGTATTCATTTGAAACCAAAATCATGTATTATTAATTTTTTATTATATTAAAATTAAAATTATTATGTTTATAATATATTTATATTTTATACTTCTATTCCTCCTCTTTTGACAATGCCTTGTTAAGAGTCTGTTAACCTTCAATGAAGTTGTTTGTAAGAATTTTATTATCAGATCCCTTATATAAGGTTATTATAAATTATTTATGATATATAAATTTATAAATATAGTTATTTTATTCTTCAGAAATTAATTATAGTTATGTATAAATGACCATGAACAAAAATAGATAAATAAAAACAAAATGAGATATTTTTAAGGAAAACATGATATCAAAACATTTCACATGTACCAAAGAGAATTAATTAACAGAATACAATGATTATAATTTATCATGAATTAAAAGGAATATAATTCACTTTTAATTCCATTTTTTATTAAATATATGCTTATTATCAGGAGGCTTAAAAGAACCGAAATAAAATGAGATTTAAGGTAAGTAGATTTTTAACCCAACTCATTCTTTTCAGGTTATCCCTATTTCACATCATTTTCTCTATGTATATTCCTATAATGTCCCTAAAATTTATTTTCACTATCCCTTAAATTTTATTTTCAGAGATATACATATTTCTACACTGATAAAATATTTTTGTAAGTGAGTGAATTTTTTTATAAGACTCTAAATTCCAAGAAATCTTATTAACTATTCTTGAGTAGTATCTTATCCACTCAATAATGATTGTGTTTTCTGAATTATATGATTTTACTTATTAATTATGGAACCCCAAATGTTATTCAATGAAGTATGATATATAAAATACCTATGAAACCAATTTATTCCCAAGGTTTATTCCATGACTACAATTATTATACTTCCTAGGTGTTATGCATGATAATGAGAATTTTATGATGAGTTGGGCGGACCAAATTTATATATACCTCCAATGAATTGGTTAATATGATATATATTATTATATTATGTATATTATACATGAATATAATTCTATATATTTTGATAATTATTATTCAATAACATATTCAATATGCTATGTGTGAACAAGATGATAACTTTGTTCACAACAATGTGAGTTATTATACTAAAATGTTATGATGTTTCATTATTATGCATATTCCATATTCAAATAAATTATCAAAATTTTCCATTATGATTAAAATTATTATCCCATTCTTATGATATTATTATGTTTACTATTCTAACCCATGCACTATTGATAAATGTCCCTTAATAATCCCTTTTTATTCCTACGCATAATTGGATTTCAGCTCACCACATTCTTTGATGTATATGATTAAAAGATTATATATACTATGAAGAACATGAGAGATTTTATGAGGATAATGAAGAATTATTTAAATAATGTTTATGTTTTATTATGTACATGTGATGTACGTGCCTAATTTTCCAAAGAAACTAAACCTTTGAATCATAGATTATTTCACTATTATGTACATATAAAAGCATTCTGGTTTCTATAGTTGGTTTTTGTTCCATATTTAGTTAATTTTGAAATTAAGAATAGAATCTATTAGTGAAAACCAGAATTATAATCCTACGTATCAGAAAACATACTATGTTTTGGTAAATTAATGGAATGCTTCATTTTTGAGCCCTGGAATATCTCTCCGGATATTACAAGTGGATGTGGGTTTGACATAGTTGTACCTTAGTATAATCACCTAAAAATGGAAGATTGATCATTGAATCGATCATCACCTGATGCAAATGAAATAGGTCTAAGTACACATCAGGTTTGAAATTCCCATGTATATGATTCAGTTAATCAGAAAAACTATACAGACCATTGTTAATGATAAATATTGAATGTAATTATTCCTCTTAAGGTTAGAAAAGTATTAAACTACATGATCCTAGAATAATTTGTTGAGTAAAATGACTAAAATATGTATTCTATAAGAGATTAAATTAGAAATAATTTTCACATAATAAATAATTATTTATTCATGATTTGTTGACTTATGTTTGTTCAAAACTTTTCTATTTTAGATAATTGTGGGAACCAGGTGAAAAAAGGCCAACAAACCTTATGGGGGACAATGTAATGATTTTCAGAATGACATCCCAAATTCCATGGGAGGTGGAGTTAAAAAATTCACAATGATGCATACTTAGAAATATTATGCTATGAATAGTAAATTGAAACATGGGAAATGTCCACCTTCACCTTAAAAGGAAAAACTGGCCATTGTGTACTTTTTACAACAATGACCAACAAATTTTAGCATATCTTTTATTCCACTGGTTTCATTATAGCATGTTAACTCAATAGAGAAGATCTTTTTTTGTGATCTACTATTATGAGAAGGAGAAGGTTACTATTTCCTTATATCATTTAGATATAGAGGTAGATCAATGGCAGGTTTTGATAAACAATATCATGTAAAAGGATGTAATGGATGAAATGGTGTGGGAAGACATTAAGATGTTATTTATTAATAAGTATTTACCTTAAAATCTTTGATCAAATATAGTGATATAATTCCTAGAGATTATGAAAATTCAGAATTAATATATCATGTCATAAAAGGAAAATTTTACAAGGCTTGTAATATATATCTCAATTTTTGTTATTAATAATGACATAAAAATAGATAGACTATTTAGTGGTGTAAAATCACACAATAAAAAGTTTATAGATATCCAAGACTTTGGGAGTAATGGAGAAGTCATTATATCTTCTATAAAAGTTGGTATATATTTTTCATAATGGTCCCATGGTTATGGAGATAAGAAAAAAAAATTGAGTTTCATGTTGTGGGATTAAATAACAGAAGAAAGATGATTCATCCACTTTCTTGTCCAAAATGTGGGAAAAAGCATCATTGGAATTACATAAAAGGAACATGTAAAAGATTCAGGTGTGGGATAGAAGGCTAAGAAGATCATCAATATTTAATAGACATGAAGAATCTATAAAATGGGATATAGTAAAGGAATTAACCACACATAGTTTGATTATTTAATTATATAGAGAAAGAGAACTATGTAATCCAATGAACTAAACCCTAGGTTATCAAGGGTAATGAACATCAAAAACCACGAAAGACAAAAGAGAAACATAAATATAACCCCATCACTACTATTGAGGTGTAACATTAAAATTATGTTTTACATGTTACACCCCGATATTTGGTTAAATCATTTTTGAATTAATTTAATCTTTTTTATATTTTTAATTTCACTCAACACTAAATATAGACTGTGTTATATGAAAGCACTATGTTTTTATTGGATTTAAAATAATACAAAGTTAATATTGAACTACACACAAAACTTATTTTAGATTTCAGAACATGTAACACTATGTTTGGATTATGTTATTAACAATGCTAAGTTTCATCGATATCTTTCATTACATGAAAGACCACGTTTTACCAAAGTACATTATAATATCAATATTATTATTAAAATATTATTATAGCCACAACCTAGCCATTGGAATGGAAGTTATGAATAATATTAACCAAAATTTTGAAATTTTATATACACATGTATATAAAATTAATCATTTGGTTATCAATTAGTATAAGTGAACGAAATAACTATTTGAAAATAAAGAAATTATGTTTCTAAGAAAACTATTTTTCAATGTACAAACACAATTTTATATCATTTAATTAAAAAAAATTATTAATTTTTTAAATAAAATTTATTTATTATCTATTCAACAAATAATTTTTATACTCATCTAATATATTTTATATCTATAATATAAGAATAAATCGAATTTTATGAGTAAAAGATGTATTTTTCTGAAAGGTAATTTTACCACCTTTTAATGGAAAACCCATTTAAATATATTTTATTTACAATTTTATAATTTTTATTTAAAAAATAAAAATTATTTTTGAAATATGAATATCCAAATTTTCTTGTAGTAAATTTATGGTATTTTGTTTGGAGAGTTTCATTTTTGATGAATAGTCAAACAACCTAATTATAATTCAAAACTGGTTTTTCATCTAAAAAATTTATAGATTTAAATTATTTTCTGAATTGATATTAAAATTTCATTAGAAAAATTTTACATTTATTAATATATTTTATTTCATTGGAATCAATTCCTCATTAAAATTGGATATAAAAAAATTTCAAACTTTTGAAAGCATTTTACTTTAAAAACCCACTTTGCCATCCCATTTGTGGGATTAAATTTAAATTAATTTATGAAAATTATGATATTGGAATTTGGAAAAATCGATTACATATTTTGAATCATCATAATTTATAATGTATAATAATGTCAAATTAGTTTGGGACCAAAAATATTAGTGGATGTGATTAAAATTAATTATAGTAATTTAGAAAAAAATAGCTTAATGGAGGACTAAACCTTAAACATAAGGCCCAAAATGACCAAGAAACTTGTCAAAATCAATTTCTTATTCATATTTTAACCCTATAATGAATTGGATTGTATTTGGACCATTATTGGATCCAATTTACCAAGAAATAATGTGTGTGGAATTCCCTTTTCAAAAAGTTACTAGAATGCCACTCCTCCTCCACTATAAAAGGGCACTCAATCCTTGCACTTATTTACACATCTCAAGATCTTTGGATCAGAAAAAATATACCCAATAACCTAAAAACATATCTAAATTAATAATTGAGTCCTCCATTTGCAAATAAATAAATACAAGGAATCCGTTTGGTGTAAACCAAAAGGAGTTACCCAAAGAAGAGGTAACATCCTTCCTTTAGATCTTTTTTTTATTTTCATTCTCCACCCCCTAAAATATTATTATTATATTATTATATAATAAAATTATTATACTAAATATAAGGATATTTTTTATTCAAAGTGTTAAATCTAAACATACACACACTGCCATCTAATGGGTAACGTACTTACCATTCTTGTGTATGGTAAACTACTGCCGACAATGTGGTTCATTTTTTTCCTTTTCCACCTCTAATGGTTTGGAATTATGATGGAAAATATATTTTTAAATTATATATATATATTATATTTATAATTTATTTATTATTCTATAATTATTATATAACACATACCCTCATACTTTCCATTTTTTGTAAATATGATCACTTCATTTGTTGACGTCTGGACTACCACCACCTTAAAGAGATATGATTCATTCACACATTACAAGATATTTATTATCGATGGATTTCGTAAATTTATATGATATATATGAAATAATAATTATTCTAGAATTATAATATATATATATATATATATGTACAAACATATATGTCATTTACTTTTTTCCTTTCAATACGATAAGAAAACAGAGATAGCGTTTATGTATACGTACAACCTACTGTCTCCATGAATGGGGTATTTCATTTCATATATCTATTATTTATAGATTTTATAAATATTAATATAATAGATATATATGATATATAAATCATGTTGTACATTCTGTAAAAAAATATAATCATTATCTAAGTAAGATAATCAAGAATAACAAGTCCAAGCACATAAGATCAACAAAGATGTTATTACCCATAACATTTATTTGACATAAAATTATTAATAAATGGGAAGTATAACAATATAAGTGAATAATATATGGAATGATATATAGTAATATTTATCCTTGGGATATTTTTAGTAAAATTATATTTATTGTACCTAAGGTTTTAATGGGTATAAAGAAATTCAAGACTTAAAGTAAGGGTTTTATAATTCCACTTCATATATCTATGAGACACATGTATTATTGACCACTCATTTATTTTCTATGGTGTATATAATTTTAATGAGTGTATTAAATGTTTCTTATACCAGAATTTATTTTTATTTACATATCCATTTGATGATATTGTTTTCATGTGGATTATGGTTCAAATGTTGCAAAATCCGTAAAGTAATACTTTATTCCTACAATCCCATCATTTATCAAGATTCTTTTTTACAATTATGATTCCATTGATGAAATGTTATGCTAAATCTCTCAAGAACACTCATTAATTTTATTCTTACCTTTTTATAATGTATATTTTCATATAATTGTACCATTTTCCCACACTTTTCACATAATATGATTAATAAAATGTTTTTAGGAAATCATGACATTATTTATCTCTTCAGTCAGAAAAACCTTTTATTCAGAAACCATGTTTTATACAAAAAATTAAAATTTTTTAAATTATATAATAATATAATCTTTCAGAAAAATGATTTTAATGAAATTTATTATTTTTTAAAGTGCTTAAAATTGTTTTCAAAGTATCCTTCAAATATTCTCCAAGCCATTTTCCAGGAAAAATGTTTTCATAACAATTTCAAGAATCCTATTTATGATTTGAATGTCTTTTCAAAGGAAAATTTTCTAAAAGTGTTTTTAAGATTTATTTATGAGTTTTCAGGTAATTTTTAAAGATAAATGTTCTGAAAATGATTAATGTTCTAAAAATAATTTTTTCAAATAGGAAAATATATTTTCCTCAAGAAATTTTTTAAATGAAATTATAAACCATTATTTATAAGAAAAGGATGTCTAAAATGGTTTTATAAATTTTTTTAAATAAAGGATATATTTATTAACAGATTTTCCATGCGATCTTTCAAAATACTTCTCCATTTGTAATGAAATAAGTTTTTATGGTTTTCGATTTTCTAGGGACCTAATCCAAGAATAAAATTCATATTATTTCTTGAATGACTTATGTTTTGATAGAATGATTTTTATGACACTAGTTTCTATACCATGAGTTATATAAAATTTAAATCCACTTCATTTCATAGGTTATGCTTTGGTGAAATGATTATGAGAGATATTTATTTTCAATAGGTAATTAAATGATCAAATATAAATGATACCCATTTCATTTCATGGGTTATGATATAATGATTGTTTATAATCATGTTTCAAATGTATGTTTGATTTTATTATGTGAATGGTGAGACCTATATATCCCTCCAATGAATTGGGTAATGATGGACAACTCATGAGCATAAAATTTATGCTGGAACTCAATTACATGTTCAGAAAATTATGCATGAAACTGATTAAATGTTCATAATGTTCTACATGAATCTGACTACATGAACATAATGTTAGGTATAGACCTGGATGAATGTCTATAATTTTATGTGTGAACATGATTACATGTTCACAATGCTATGAGTGAACATTATTATGTGTTCATAATGTTATGAGTGGACCTAATTACATGTTCATAATGTTATGGATGTGCATGGTTGTATTTAAATAAGTTTAAACGTGAACCCGATTTCATGTTCAAAATGTTATGAATAAACACGATTACATGTTCACAACATTATACATGGACCTGGTAACATGTCCATATGTTTTTACGAGGGACTAATTTCATGTCCTTAACTTAATTAGTAAACCTTCAACTACTTATATATGTTCACAATGTTATAAGCTGATGTGTACACAAAAATTACATGTCTTATTCCTATGTTATGATTTCCTAGATCATTATCTCAATTACCATATCATTCATGTCTTTAGAATTTCCATTTTTTCCATGACTCTTGATTATTAACTTTGATTAGCATGGTACAATCTTCTAACAATATAATTATATTCTCATACCCTTATGCTCATGATCATGTTTAAATATCATCTTGTTTAGCCTTACTTAGAATCTGAGCTCACCCCTTTGTTATGCTTCCTTTCCCCAGGTTATAAATAATGTTTTTTAAGTATGAGTACTAAATGGTATGATATTTATAGAGATGTTGAAGATATTTCACCAAATTAGATTAATTTCTCCTATGTTTACTAATACACTAAACTATTATGGTCGTCAGGCATGTATTTTTTTTAATGTACTGAATATTATTCTAAAATGATGTAATATCCATGTATGTTAAGACTTAGTAGATATAGTTGGTAATAGATGAAAGGTTTAGTCAAAATTTTTAAACTTGGATGAGAAAAAATTAGTGATATACCTTGGGGTATTTCAAATAATATGTCTAGGGACCTCTCTAAGTATAATCCTAAGGTGTCATAGATTTAAAATATGGTGTCATAATTTAGAAATCATATAAAATATTTTTTATGATTAATTGGTTTTCTAATATGATAAGAATGTTTCACACTATTATTCCTGGTTTTAGTTAATGTATGGAACCTGAAGGAACAATGAAAATGAGGAATGAAATTGTTTTCCTCATGAGCAACCAAATTTCATGGGAGATGAAATGGAAAAAATAATTTTTATGATTTCTCAAGCTATGAATCATGGTGACCATCCATGTGAGAAAATGAAGGAACATTTCTCTATTGAGTCATTCATGAGGATGATCACACATTCTTTCAGTGGACACATTGATCAATTAGTTCCAAAATAATGGATCAATTACAAATAAAAGATATTTTCTATTCTCCATAGTTTAGAGAATAAAAAGGTTAAGTTAGCTATCCATCACCTGGAAGGTGAGGCAGATCAATTTTGGAATCTGATCAAGAATACTAGGTGACAAGATGAAATTGACTCCATGGATTGGGATGAGTTCATGAACGAATTTTTTAATAATTACTTTCCTCTTATTCTTCATACGAATAAAGAGAAGGAATTCCTAGAGCTTAAGAAGATTGTTGATGAATATATTGCTTCATGTGAATAAAATTTAACAATACTTTCAAGGTACTCTACTATTATTATAATTCATCCTAAAATTAATATTTTCTAATTCTTTAGTGGCTTGGAAATAACTCTTGGAAGATCATTAGCCATTAGAAAATTTTAATTCTATGAAGAAATCATTCGATGTTTACTAAAAGTTGAAATGGAAGATGGAAACGCTCTTGGTTATGTTGATAAGAAAGGGAAAATTGGGTTACATTGAAAATATAATGATATGTCATAATGTTAGAAGAAAAAGTTTCAAACTTCTACTTACCAAAACTAAGGTATTGATCACTAGGTGAGTTCTTGAAAGGAACAAGAAGGTGTTTCATGTGTGGGAAGCCTTTATATTGAGATAAATAATGGATAATTGATGTAAAGAGGATAATAAATGAAATTAATAGATATAAATCAAAATATGATGCACCAACCACATATCAGTTTTTCAAGTGCAAGGAGTTTGAGAATTATTCCAATCAGTAACCCAACCCAAGGGCTAATATAGATGATAATACACAACAACTTCTAAAGAAAAAGGAAAAGGGTAAATCTTATTCAATCCAAATAGATGAACTCAATCATGATAATTAGAAAATATTTATCATCCCGCATTTATTGGGATGTTAATGTTTTATATTGTATAAATAATCCCATTGAAAATATTATTATTCATCTTTTAGTGATGTTCATGTGACTATATCCCTATACATGGATTTTGGTATAATAAAATCATATTTAATGTGTTATCAGTGCAAGGATGAACCTAAGTATCCAATACAAATGATTTTAGTACAAGATAATGAATTATTTAAGGAATAAAGGGTAAATAATATTTTTGGAAGGGTTATACGGTTAACCATTTATGGAATGGTATATGTTAAACATTATATTTATTTTTAGAGATTTAAGACATTATCTATATATCTCATTGGGATTTTGTGGTGTGGAATAGATTCTAATTATTATGTTACTATTGAAACTATTCCCTAAGACTCCCAATGGTTCCCCCATCCATAGATGGGTATGGAACTACTTTCCAGAGGCTGGTAGTCATCTGTGTTTTTAGGCCCAACAACTATTGGGGACTCACATTGGTCGGGAGGATGGGAGGTTAGGCTCATCACACTGTTGGGGGGGATATTTTCTAATCTAGGACACTCTTATAGATTTAAGAAATGTTTGTTAATCACTTCTTAATCCCAATGTGGGACCAGTCACCCAAACAAAATGGATATGGGTTAACTCCCTTTTATGTGAGATAGACTAGGATCTCTTTCATGAATCCATCGATATATATCTGAGTTTATTCTTCGTTTTCTCGTAATGAGTGGTTTTTTAAATGCTAAATCTATATGACCATGTTCTTTGGTCCATGATACCTTTTATGGAGGTGGTCGATTTTTAAGGATGGGTTTGATCCATTATGAGGATTCCTAAGTATCCTTGTTATTGGAAGAATCAAAACCCATGTTGTTTTGTTGATCCGTGTAGTTTAGCATCATGTAGTTATGACTAATATGGGAGGGTTTTGAAACACCAAATATTTGAGCTCGAGTCTGGAGGATATGTCCTACATATCTTGGTTATAGTAGGAATAAGAGTCATCATAGTTCAGTTGATATAAGTAGTTTAACGTCATGATATTAGAATTAATATGGGGTTATCGAAACACCAAATATTTGAGCTCAATTATGTAAGATACATCCTATATATCCTGGTTATGGAATGAAATAGATTCATCATTGTTTGGTCGATTTTGGGACTGAAACACTGAGGTTGCTATGGTGAATGGGCATTTGATGCATAAGGATGTGATTGTTGCATCTCCCTAAGCACACATGAGCCATGCTTTTTGTGAGAAACAAGGAGGAGTGCATGATCAGCCTCATGGAATATGGAAATGGGATCTATGTATTAGGGCAGTCCATGGGGTGTTTGATATGGATATCAGACCTTTAAGGATGCATCCTATGTATCCTAGTTATGTCATGAATAAAATTCCTCATAGTTCTCCTAGAGATGTTGGGGATTACACACTAAGAATACCATGGTGAATATTAATTCTTATCTACAAGGTTTCCCATTATCTTGTTGGAATACCCTAGAGGTCATTACATAACATTGATTGACACATGTGGAGGGTATGACGAGAGTCATGGTAGCGTGATCTGAGGGGTGTCATGTGTCTTGGATGACACCTCAGCAGGACATAAAGGGACAAGAACGACATGTCTAGAGGGTGAAATATGTCTTGGATGACATCTCGGGGGGGCATCGTAGGGCCATGCCAACATTTTCAAAGGCTATGCCATGAGATTTGTATTTTTCATGTCCAGATGTGTCTATGAGACTCAGCTGACATGAGTGGACACTGTTATATGAGTTTGGAGGTGCATCTTGAGGACTTTCTGGTCTGAGATGATGAACTATGAGGGTTCAAAGGATCTAAGATGTATTTGTGAAGGGTCTAAAAGACTTTTCCTGACATGTCTGGATCATTATGCATATCCTAGAAGTCATGTTGAAGAAATTTCACGAGGTTCGGGTGGCACGACTTGATACCTTCGGGAATTATTTTTCTTTTCATGTGAAGCAGACATATGTCCAAAATCATGTATTTTTCTAGGGTTTTCGACATTGAATCCTGGGTTTTTACCCATATATTTCAAGTGCCTTAGTTTGGTTAAGTGTTCGATTGTTTGGGTCTTGTATAATCTGGAGGACATGTGATATGTTTTTACCATTTCTCACCAAAAGTCCTTAGTGTGATCTTTTATTAATCACATGGAGGGATTTATGCCTGGAACATGACCGTTCTAGCGTTCCACTGGTGTATTACCTGGAGGAAAGTCAACCAGTCACAAGATTAGATGTGTGTAGAAGCCCATATTCTATGCACTGACATGTGTAGCAGTGGTCTGGGTCCAAAATTATAGTGTTCAATCGGCTAACCAATAAACCAACCAACCAAACCATTTTTTCGAGTTGGAGTACGAAATTTATTGGCATATCCATTTGTATACTCATTAGTTTGTTTGGGTAATTTTTCACAAGTCTAGGCTAGAGTTTATATAGGTTATGGTGTTATGTGGTTTTTCAAGTCACTACGGTGGACTGTGTCAAGGGTGACACCAGATTTTCAGTGGCTTAAAGTCCATCCTTCCTTTATTGGATTATTGCTGAATATTGAGGAATTTCACTTCGAAGGACTTCCATTTCCTCAGGTAAAAATGTCAAAGGGTATTCATGAAATCCAAATAACTATTGGAATGAATCCACGATTCCTTGGATGGCTTGTCTTGGTGTCTCATGGGAAAACATCGAGGGTGCACTGGGCACAACACATTCCCTTCAGTGATCCCAAACCCTTATTTCCTTCTCTTTTCCTATCTCCTTTGTTTTAAGTGATGAAGTTTCAGAGTCACAGAATATTTTACGTATAGTATTGAGGGTATTTCATCTATTTTTAAAGAGTCTTTGCATGACTTGTATGGTTCGTATGGTGAACAAGAATATTTTGGACTGGTAATCAAGCCAAAGGACCTTTTCATGGTGGGGAGGGAATGTCACTGAGGATTTGTGGTATTGTGCGGGTCATCAGGGGCGAACTGGATGTTTTTCAGTGACCATGAACCCCAATCTCTTCCATTTTTTCTATCTCGTATGTTTTATTTCACAAAGGTCTGGGTTTATGTAGGATTTCACGACCAATATCTTGGGTTTAGGCCCATTTTTGGGTGATGTATCGCTTGACCAATATGGGGCATATGGAGATCGTGTGAGCATTTTGGGTAAAAGTATATCCATTGGTCTTTAGAGAACTACAGAGTTGTCAGGACACATGTGTGGGCTTCCGAGTGGAAAGGATGACAATCGAAAAGGACTTCACAAGGTGAGGAAGTCATGACGCCAAAGTCTCATGATGTCTTGCAGATCACTTGTATGTGTGTGTCACATGTCCTTTAGTGACCGAAAACACCCATTGCCTCCTCCTTTTTTAGCCCCTTTGTTTTAATATGATAAGGGTTAGGAGGTATGGAATTTTTCTAGTGTAATATCTGTGATTTTACTCAATTTTCCAATGGTGTCTTACATCACTAATGTGGATCATATGTGAGTTCACAAGTATTGTGGACAAAACCATGTGCCTATCCAAAGAGTGATGTAGAATTGTCTGAAGGTTTCCATGTGGAATGGATGATGAAACGAAAGGGTTTTGTGCGGTGAATTAGATAGTTCTTGGTGTGTTAGATGTCTTTAGGGGGCACCACAAGTATTCCAGTGATAGTGGACTACTCTCCCTTGACCTAGTTATCTTTTTCATTCTTTGTGATAAAGGCTTAGAGATCTTGTGAGATGGATTGGACATCGTCTATAGATTTTATTCTTCCCAATAATGACTTGGTGTGTGATCTATGTGACCACTGGGGATCCATTAAATGGAATTTCACTTCCCTTGATTTTCAATGAATTCCAGATGGTTTTTTAGGCACCTTCCAATGAAAACCCGCAGGACCTGGGGGACGCCTGTCCGACTATCTGTGTGTGCCTTTCATAATCAATATGAGATCTTATGATGGTTTGAGTGACTTCTATTGGTCAATCACCTAGTTTATATATGGTCCATCACATGATTAGTGTTGGATCTTGCAACAGTATGGCATGCTCGTTGAAGGAGCTCGTGACAACATGTATACATTGTCAAGGAAAATCTCTATTCTAGACTTTGATACATTTCATGTTCATGGATGGAATATTTATCCACTTATCATGATGATATAAATTGAAACTTAGATATTCTCATGCACATGTGAATTTTGCATGTGTGTTGTGATGTCTTCCATTGGATCAAAACAATGCATCAATCCTTGAATATTATTCATGTTTGCATTTCCCAGCACCTTAAATAAATTATTTTGGACTTGATCATATCCAGATACTGAATCGCTATCTAGAATTCATCATATAATCCGGTAAGTGGTCATTTAATTTCCTTTTATAGGAAAGATCACGATATGTTCTTGGTACCGTGCTATCTTAGCAGAGTATGTGTACACAATGCATCACCTCTCTGTATGATAAGTTGGTGAAATCCTTCACTTCAGGAGATACGTGGTGCCACTTCTATCGCACGAGGGGATATGATATTCCAAAACCATTGTATGATGGGATATATGATTCCACAACCATCGAATTATGGGATAAGTGATTCTATATCCACCACATGAGGGGATACGTGATGCCACAACCATCGCATGATAGGATACACAATGAATTGAATATTTGTGTGAGTTTCAGAATGGGTCTCGCATGACCCATTCTGTATAACCCTTATAAGGTTTGTAATGCCCTGTTATGTAGAGAGAATGATGGATATCCAGTAGAAGGAGAAATGGACACAAATCATGATCTACCTTCAATATTTATGGGCAAAAATCATCCTACCTTTGCACGTCCAAGAAATGTGGCATGTCTGGTAAATTCATTCCATCATTAATTGAACTAGATTTCTTGGATTCAAGGATTTAGGTGAATTAAGTCATCATCACGTGACACTAAAACATGATTTTTTTTGTTCATGCATCTCCATCTCTAATCAGTGGGCAATAACCACAGATCCAACCAAGAATATGGCGATCTAAAAAGTTTAGTTCCCAGGCATTTCAGCAGGCCGATGAAGGGGAAATAGATTTGTGTATCATCCTCTTTCTGATGGATCTCTATTCCACACATCTTATTGTTGTTCTTCATAGAACAGTACCAGCGGGAGTTCCTCTATTGACCATGACATGTGCTGATCTGATAACAGGAGTAGGAGATGTGGTGTGAGGGCCTCATCCGCTTGGGGCCCCAATAGTGTTCAATGTATGCTCCATGCGCAATAGGTTGCCCTAAAACCCATGTACCACTGGGTCGTTGATGGAGGTCTATGAAGACTATCCTTCAATTCATGACATTCTCCTCTTTAAATCAAAAATTCAAAATTCATTCCATTTTAATAATTTCAATTATTTTTATTTGATAATAACAATAACAATAACACCCATCCAACTATCGCAAATAGTGAAACCATCCCAAACATTATCAACATATGTCATTACACATAATGATCATCTAGTCATCCACGACATGCACCCTACCATGTAAAAGTGTGAAATGAAGGATTATGAGGGTCAAAAATGCCGCCCTTATAATTGGATTTGTTTGAAATAAAAATAAATAGATTCTAAGGTAAATGTAGATCACATTTCCAAATATCTGAATGATGATGAATTCCTCCTTCAGTGTGCTATCAGTGAATATACATACTGAACTTTATATGTTTTATTCCAATTTTCTCTCATTAATTATGTTAAAAATATCTCATTATTCCTATGTTATGTGAATCGCCAATGATACACATCCATTGCTCCATATTGAATGTACCTGAATTCAAGGAATTGAATTTTCAAATTTTAGCAGATTCCATTTTATAAATGCTTGTGAACTACCACCACATGAGATTCTATATTTGTAATGAATTCTAGCTATCTTGGGATCACTTGAAGTGCATAGGGATCATTTGGACATTAGATATTTCCTGAAGGATGAGTGCTTTGCATATCCATGGAGAGCATCTCGAGTGCGATAGGGTCTTATAACGAACCTCAAAACAATTGTCACATGGTTTAGTTTAGGGTCTTTTAGCTAAAAACATATGTTTATTTTATGTTCATTTAACTTAAAACTTATTCTTCTTTAGTTTAGGGACCTTTATCTCAAACCTTCTGTTGCTTTAGGTTAGGGTTCTTTATCTCAAACCTTCTATTTATTTAGTTTAGGGTCTTTTAGCTTGTACCTTCTGTTGCTTTAGTTTAGTGTCTTTTAGCTTGGATCCTCATGGAATATGGCACAGGTAGGCTAGAAATGACTCAAAAAACTATGGGGTATTGTGTTCTACCATGGTACTAATAGGGATCACGTGGATAAGAGTTCCTTTTATGTAAAAGGGGATATACTTTTAACTGGCAGGTTAAGTCCCTTGTGTGCTGGTAGCATGGATAGGAAAAGCTAATCTGCACTCTTCTCCAAGGGCTATAGAAGACTGATGGGGTGAATATAGTTGAGGGTAAAATACTATCGAAGTTGGACCTTCCTGGATAGTTGGAATGTGGGTGATGTATGAATCAATGAAAAAGTCCGAGCCAGGTGATATGGAATGGGGTATACATACTGGGTATGTCCCTTAACAATATGGGGTTTCAGGTTCTTCTGCGGTGTCTTTTAGGATCAAAAGGATTAGGTGGAACTTTATACTGGACCAAGAGGTTTTCAGTTAGTGGGCCAGAGCCCTTTCATCAATATAATGTCCAAGCGAAGAGAGCACGTTTCCTTTCTAGGGTATATGAAAAATTTATGAATGCTCAAACATAAAGATGATAAAGTTGGGTATAGAAGGAAGGATGTATAAGAAGGATCTTGGTACCCTAGGAAAACATATCTCTTAATTTAATAGCTTGATCCCTATTCCTTGTGGTTTTGAATCAGGAGGTGTGGGCCAACAAAAGGTTTAAGAATGAATGGTCACATTCCAGTTTTGAGAATGTGTACAAAACTTGGGGATGACATGTAGAGGATATCAGATCCACATGGATAGTCTGATACAAAGACTATAAATCACAACCTGGTGTATTCGAGTTAGGAGAATGATATGAGACAATCATTCAAGGAGCAGTATATACATATTGAGATGTACAGTGATTCTGTGATGATTCTAATGCTTATGAGGATCCCAATGTAATTTGTCAAAGTGACAAATTTTTTGATGGCTATAGGAACATATGCAGGATCCATGGAAATGTATGCATAGTCAAGAAAAGTTCCCTTGAATTTGGATATCATTTCCAAGGTATATGGAAGGCTATGGTGATTCAAGACACCCCGATTCACAAAGTGTGGTTAGTGGAAATTGTAAAATCCAATAAGGGATCAAGTTCCCAAAAAGGTTGTGCCACCGCCTGGCGAACACATTCTTGTGATGAAGAGATGTGAAAAATAATTGATCTAATTTTCTCCAGGACCAAGAGATCCAATGATCATATCATGTCATTTACTAGGGTGATAGATTAGACCCAATTATCTTTATGCCTTATTTACTAGTACCATAATTTCTTCCTAAACATTGGAGATGAAAAGTTTAATGGGTGATTAATTAAATTTTTCTTAGGCATCCCTTTTTGGGTTTTAGACATGAAAAGTTATGAGTCTCTTTCATTGGATGTTTAAGGTCTTTCTATTTGGACCATTATGTACTGGATTTTATGGTTTTACAACATTGACCATGGTGTGAGTAGTTTAAGGTCATGCCACTTGAACATAGTATGGGTATGTTACACAAGAGGCTCATTAAGAAACCTAGGGTCAAGAGTACTCTCACATCAATTTGAGTGGGTGATGGAGATGTCATAAATCATGGATCAAGGTACTCAGGTCATGAGTGATGATATGGGACAATCATTCTAGGGATAACCTATAACACAATGGGGTGATGGGTTCTACCTTGGTGATGTTAGTCTCAAAAGAATCATAAATCCCTTTACATCATGCCATTTTGTATCTGGTTGGTGGGTTTGAGCCCACACATCAATTACATGTCCAAGAAGAGAGGCATATTTTCTTATTCAAGGTAAGTGAAAGGTTTACGACATCCTGAGAGACTTGAGACATTGAGTTTGAAACATTGATTGAGGTGCTTAAAAATATTATGGGAACACTCTGTTCTTTGGTTGTCCAGGGTAAGGATCTTGTGGTCCATTGATAAGGAGGTGTGATGGATGATGACCTATGTAGTTTATCATCATATAGTGGGGACATACATCCATGTAGTTTAACATCAACTGTAAATGATGAACTTACATGAAATTTAACGTCTTATGGTGAGGACTCTATCGTGCAGTTTAATATCCGGTGATAAGTACATGAGAACCAACATGAAAGGTGGTAATTTTGTGGCTAGGCCCTAGGATGAGGACATGGGCTTCACTAGATATCCCATAGGAATGAGAATAAATCCACACATAGTTCATGGAATATTCCATGCATTTTAACATAATGCGGTAAAGATTAAGGTGGCATATCATGAATTGATGGGGATATTCATCTCCATGCAGTTTAATTCCATGCAATAAAGATGTGATAATTGAAGTGAATGAAGGTAATGTTATGGATGGGCCCCATGATGGGAACCTGGGTATCACTACATATCTCATGGGAGTGGGAATGAAGCCACATGTATTTCTTGAAGGATTCCATGAACTTTAACATAATGTGGTAAGAATGATGCTACATAGATTAATGTCATGTTGTAGAGAGATATGCGGATAGTTTTGGGTCATGTGATTCTGATTGTAAGATGGATTACCTAATGGAGATGTGCAATGTGGTGTCGTGAAGTGACCTGACATGGATGAATACTGAAGAGGTCTCAGCCACACCACAAAACTTTCTAATAGAACTCAAGCCAATGGGGCCAAAGAAGGTTATACCCACGGTACAGTCTGAAGACAAAATGTCGTGGTGTCACTGTGTATGTCAGGAGGATGAGAATCAATCCATATGTAGTTTTAAGAGCTCCATTTAGTTTAACTTCATGTGATTAGGAAATATTCCCATGTAGTTTAGTATCATGCAGTATATACAAAGGATCAACCATTGTGAAAGGGATACAATCCTATGTCTCATCCCAGAAGTAGGGGTTCAGGCATCACTACATATCCTGTGATGATAGGAATCAATTCATACATTTTTATTTAAATTCCATGCAATTTAATGTCATGAAGTAAGGATGAAGATATTCCATGTAGTTTAACATCATTCTACAAGGATGAAGGTTAAACTACATGAAGATGATAGAACATATAAGGTCCATGAAATATCGAAATTGAACCCCATGGAGGTTTCCTATGTATCCTAGTTGGTTGAGAATCAATGTCCATGTAGTTCTTGTAAATGTAGGTACTCTACGAAGGTCTATTCCATATGTAGAGATGGGAATTATCCCTTGTTGATATTTACAGTTGGGCCTTGGATTAGAGATATAGGCATCTATACGTATCTCATGGGTTTTTGAATCAAGATACTCAAAGTTATTATAATTCTATATAGTTTAACTTCATGTGGTAAGGAAGAAGGTGGGCAGAACGAGGTCTCGAAGGGGATGTGTATGGTGTGACAAAGAAAAAACAACATTAATGAAGACCAAAAGGATCTAAACCATGACATATATCCTTGGAAGAGGCTTAGACCAAGAGGCCAAAAAGAAGACAGGTTTTGTGGTATATGGGGTCGAACCTAAGGATTAAATGCTTTGGTCTTCCTACATATCCTGAAACGGTGGGAATCAAGCCACCCATAGTTCTTGAAGAACCTTGTAGTTTAATTTCATGCAGAAAAGAACAATTTCTATGTATTTTAACTTCATAGAGTATGGATGTGTGTCACCCACCATGAGTGGATATGGATTTCATGGGTCCATGTAGTTTTATGTTAGGTGGTAAGAACATTGGCCATGTAGTTTAATGTATTACAGTAAGGAAATTGGATCACCCAAAGTAAAAGGAAGATAATCCCATGGCTGGGACCAAATATCATGGTCCAAGATTCACTTCGTATCCTGTGATGATTGGAATCAAGTCATATGTAGTTATCTGGATGTTGGTGTGGTAGGAGACTCACACCAACAACAATGTTCATCCCATACAGTTTCATGTTGTCTAGAGGACATTGACCATGCAGTTTAATGTCTTGCGGAAAGGACTCATGGTATTCCCTTTATACATTGTAATGAGGACAATAATGATCTCATCGCAAGACTTCATGCCCTGTTTTGTGTATTGGAAACCCTTACTGGAATTCCTAAGCTCACGTGAGCTATGTTCGATGCAATAAACAAGGATAGAAAAGGGACCCTTCCACTATTCAGAGGCATGGAGGATTGTATAAGAGTATTTTATGTTATGTGGTTTCTAGGATAAAATATAGGATCAAGGAGTACCTACGTATCCCATTGGAAATTAGAATCAAGTTGTACATAGTTTTGGGGGGCCGTGGAGTTTAACGTCATTCGGTAAGGACACACCTACATAATTTATTATCTTGTGAAAGAAATTCCAAGTATTTTAACTTTATGTAGAAAGGATGATTATTGGACTTATGACATCGTGGATGCCCTATTTATGGAGATTATGTAAAGTATTTCTTGAAAAATCTCACATGGTGGGTGGCGTGACATGTTCCCCATCCATGGTGGCCAATGAATATGCTCCATTATAATAATCCTTATGTATGACGTAAGGCCCCTCCCACATGGGTTCCAGCTTCGAGGGATTCTATCCCAGTATCATTGGGTTTTGAGAGATAGAACCAATTCTCCATGGAGGAATGAACGGAGGAAAACCTTTTTATTAAAGGCTCGTGCTATTCAATTATGGTGGATCTCATGGTTATGTAGTGTGCACAAGTTATTATCATCTTGCCGCTCCAAATCATCTATCCATTTCTATGGAAGTTCTTCATCTGAGAGTTGCCTGTAAATGGTTATTCAGAGTGAGGGAAGTTGGACCTTTATGGGTTGCACTACCTCGGTCTCATATAGCAATATGTATTGCGTTGCTTGTGTTACAGTATGCGTGGTGGTACAGTAGGCCCATAAATCATGTATGTGTTTTTATAGCCAAGACCTCTTATCCCTGTTCGCCATATTCTGGATTATATTCAATAGTGCCTTATTAGAGGCCTCTATCTTTCCATTTGCTACCACATGATAGTGAGATGAGTGATTGGATTCAATGTTATAATACTAGTATAGATTCTTCAACTCTGGAGCACAGAAGTTGGTTCTGTGGTCCATCAATATCGTATGAGGGTCTCCAAACCAAGTGATGATATGGGATTTTATGAGGCTGATGATATTACTCATTCCGAATTCTTTGAGAGGTATTGACTTAGTCTATTTTGAGAAGAAGTTAGTAGTAGTAAGGATTTACTGGTACTACTTTGAAGTATCTAGAGGATATGGTCTCACAAAATCCATCCCCCAAATGATGAATAACCATGAATATTTGGTTGAATGCCATAATTTCAGGGGTTTATGGATGAATTTTTCATGAATATGGTATACATGAAATTTTTTGGTGAATTCCACACAATCTTGTATGATGGTCTGCCAGTAATACCCCAACCATCTAATCTGGAGGGAGAGCCAAGTTCTTGATTGGTGGGAATCGCAGGAGCCTACATGGACCTCTCCCATGAAAGTGAGGATTTCTCCATATTTTATGCATCTGAGAAGAATATTTTCAAAACCATGCTTGTATATAATTTTCTAATCATTTGGTCCATCCTACAAGGTGAAGTTTGTTTCCCAATTCCAGATATATTCCTTTCCAGCATGATCTATTAGGAGAGTTCTATCTCAAAGATAATTGATTATGGGCTCTATCCGCCCATATAAGGTCATTGGTTCATCACGCTCTTGGGTGGTGTTGACCTAATTTATCTTGTGAATATCACATACGACGATCGATGAGACCTTTCTTTGATGAGTTATGAAGAAGGTTGCCTCCACCTAATCAGGGTTTTCCAAGATGGTCGCTGTATTAGCTAGTGCATCGGTAAGACTATTTTGGGATCATGGGATATAATGCAATGTGGTCTCAAAGTGAAATTACACATATAGTCCCCTGACATAACCATTGAGGGGGGGGGGGTTCTTACTTCTTGATAACATATTCATTATTTAATTTTTATCACCAGTTATGAATCCCCTTTTATATTTAAGTAGTCTATGTGTATCTGTAAACATATTTCTAACCATGTGATGAGGGCTTGGTATTCAGCTTCATTGTTCATGCAACCTTTATATAGTGAGGAAAAGTAGAGAAAACCGCTTTTTCTAGAGAGGCAAATATAACACCTAGTCCAACCTGATTGAGCTTTGGGTTTTCCATTCATGTGATGATAGGACTCTAAGAGGAATTAAAAAAATACTTCTCCCATTTTTGGGGATTGTTGTTGGCATAAAATACCTCTTCTTCTAGAAGTTCGGTGTCCTCCAATGTATTTTCTAGAGTGGGATGTGACACCAAGAATTTATCCATATTATTTTCTTTTAGTGACTTCTAGGATATGAAATAGATTTCATACTACTATAGAATGACAGCCCATCAATCCAAGAATCTGATCAATGAGGTCATTATATTACTATGGTTTTGGTATTTTTTGAAGAGAAATATTAAGAAGAATTGGTAAGGAGTAAGTAATACTTACATCAAGACCTTGTACTTCGTTTTGATGAAATCTTAGACTTGAAGGACATAGAATAAATATTAGTTAGAAGGGAATTTTAAAAAATATAGGGACTCGTAGCATTAGAACATTTTTCATGTTTCCAGGATATTTATATGGTGATGTGTATCATTTAAAGGGTGTAATTGATCACTTTTATAAGTGAAGAAAATGGCACTTTTGTGGACACCAATTATTTTTCAATAAAGAAATGAAACTATTTAATGGTCAGTAGTTCAAAAAATGTTAAATAACTATCTATAGGGTTATATTATGTCTATTAATAATAATAAATGGATTTACAGACATTTTTAAATATGTTCGAATTCATTTACCCTTATATTTTTTTCTTTTACATTTTTTTACTTTTACTAGGGTAACTAGTTTTTACCCAAGTAAATTATGTTTTACTAAAAATATTTAATAACACCTATTAAAAAACATGGGTTCTATAAACCAAAATTTAATAACAATTTAATATAATTAAAATTATAATTAATATAAAAGTATATTTTAAATTAAATCATTTCCTATATAGAGAAATTTTTTTGTAGAAAAATATTTTTTTCACCATTAAATTCTATAAATCTTATTTAGTATGGATTACTAATTAAAAGAGTGATAATATATCTAAATATACTTTAAAAAAATATTAAATTTAATTTTTATAAGAGGATAAGTTATATTATTAGAAAAAAATTAAACAATACTAATAAAAAAATTCATTAAAAATAATTTTTCTACCATTATCACAGTAATGAAATTCAATTGTAGTAATCAAAATTTATGCCCAAAAATGAAATTTACAATATTAAATAACATTAAAATTTTAATCGAAAATATGAAATCCATTTTTTATATTTAATTTCTATAAGTTGTGAAAACTAATTTTTAATATAAGTGAATAAGTTATTTTTTAGTGTAAAATATTACTTATGTTTCCAAAATGATAATAATTGGTTTTATAAATACAAAATATTAATTTTAAATGATTTTTTTACTTATATATATATATATCTATATAAAAGGTTTCAAAATAATAATAATCAAATCATGTATTATGATAATTTTCTAGAAGGGACGACTTTAGCAAAATCATTAGTATTTTTACCATTCACCCAAACCACAATATTTTCAGAAAAAGTCCAAACAATTCCTACTAAGCAAATTTTTATATTCAAAATCCAAAAAGTAAAGTTATTTTTATCTAATTTATATTAAAAAATTTATAAACTTATTTTCGAAATAAAAAATATAAATAAAAAATCTTTTATAGAAAAATTAATAGTTTTTTTAATTTAAATGTCAAAATGTGGAATTTGTAAAATAATTGTGATAAATAAGCTATTACAATAATTAATACCATATTATATAATCCTTATTAATAATTAAAAACCCTCTCAAGATATATTCATAAGATATAAGTATAGATTAAACTCTCGTGGAAATTGAGAGTGGTTATCCTACTAGCATAAATCTCATGGAAATTTCCTGGAGCTTGAATTTCTTTCACAATTTTTTTTCTCATACTTTAATTTTTAGAGTTCAGAATGGTAATGGTCTAGAGGAAACCCTATTAACTCTACCTCATTACCAATCTCAAAAAAAATAAATTAATAAGGGATACTTTCACTACTAGATGTTTTTTATTTATTTTTCTTCATAGATTTTATTATATGCTTTCTACCTTTTATAATAGATAATTTAACAGATAAATTATAACTATAAAATTTTATTTTAACATATCTTGGTTTCTATTTAGTTATATGTTACATTTAGAATAATTTTTTAACCTAATATTTACTTATGGATAATAAATAGTGAATTTTCAGGTTTTTAGAAAATAAATTCTATAGAGGAGTCATTACTTAGTGAAATATGGATCATGGATAACTAAATATACAAGATATATGATGTCATATTTTTTAGTAGGAGTATATTCATAAATTTATTTTATGAGAAGATATAAAACATGATACTCACCCATATATTTTTCTTTTTTATATATTATTAATTACATCATATTGAGATCCATTATAGTTAATACCTATATAACAATACAAAATTGTTATTAAATGTTGATAAGTGTTCTAAAAAATGCATTCAATACATTTGAATATAAATGTTATAGGATTAAATTTTAAATACTTTTACTCATAGTTATTAGATACCAAGAGTGCATCAAAATTTTTTGCTCATAAACATAGATTCAAATATAAGAGGGAATATAAAAGATGATAAGAATATCGTCATGGCGGTAAAAGAGAAAGAGTTACTCCATTAGGGGATAACACTAATGGTGAAACATTACAATGAGGATTGGTTATATTATTTATATAATTGTAGAACTATTATTATGTTCCTATCATATTTTTTTTGACTCTTGTATATTTTTTGGACATTAAGGGATTTTAATTTACTATTATAAATAAGACATGTTGGTAATGTATGCATGAAATTTTTTATATAATTAATAATATTGTAAAAAATTTATATATTCTAGATATGAATAATCATACCTATAACATTCTTAAAAATATGGTTAGGATTGATTTTAATCCCACCCAACCTTTTCATTGTCTCCTTGGATATATAAATGAAAAATGCATCCCGAAACACTATATATATAGATTATTAGAACCATTAAATTATAATTTATTTGATATTTATGAATCTTGTGTATTAGGGAAAATGACCTAAACTATTTTTAGTGGAAAAGGTAAAAGGGATAGTGAGATACATGATTTAATACACAGTGATGCATGTTTTCACAACCTAGTTCTAGTTTTTCTCTTTTATTTATTTTTATTGTTTTTTATTTAGGTTTTCTCTTGATTATTTGGTGTTACATATCTATATTTATAATTTTTTTGTTTTTCTTTGGTCGCATGGTTTGTGTACATGTTTAAAGGGAAATCATGTGACCTTATGATGTTGAGTCCCTTCTTAGTTCTTTTTATTTTAACACAGTTAGGGTTTCATGGGTAGCATATGTTCAAATCCAAACCATGCAGCTCACATGGGTATCTTTGTGGTATTGGATGTCCTTTGACATGGGTGCATGGATTGAGTATGATTAGTCCAAATCATGGGAGATGCGTATGAATGGTTATATAATTTTGGACAGAAACCGACCACATGGTTTTGGAACAGTTTCCCAAACTATGAAAAAAACCATGAAAGTGTCTTATGAGTCTAGTAAGAGACACACAATTGGCACACCGTTTCCCAAACGGTGCTTCCTAACGATGCACAATGCTTATATTTATTAAAAATGTCAATTTACCTTTATAAAAATCTCATTTTCTAACCCCAAAACACTTATCCTCCCACTCATTTGTCTTCTGAAACTCTAGGGTGGCTTCTTCCTTCTTCCTCATGCATTCCCACCCCCTCCCATGGTGTCTTCATGTGTATTCCTTAATGTTTTAGGGTGATTTATCAAGCCATCCTCCTTGTATCTTCTTCCTATTCCTTCTTCCTTAATTTCCTAATTGGTACTTTGTAATGACCTAATTCTTTTTATTAATGGAAATTCCTATTAATATAATTAAATGTCTTTAAATGGTTATATAACATATGCACTTCTTTGGTTTTATGATTTTGGATTTCAAAATACCTTTAATAATTTTTACCATTGCTATTATAGACATTGAATAGAGATCACATGATTAGAATAAATATACGGATTTAACAAATCCAACTTACTCAGACAAAGAAAGCGATGGCATCATTCAGTATAATTGCTTCGTACGAAGCCCATTTGTTAGAGCTTATAAAGGAGATGGAGTCACTGGGATTTGCTCTTGACCAAGCCCAAGCTGAGCTTCAATACGTTAAGCTCGAACAGAACCACCTATGATAGAAGTGGAAGTTGATAGAGATTATCACCCAAGAGATGTTATCCGAGCTACCCCAAGATTATTTCACCATCGCACACCTTACCCATCGGTATTATGCGGGTGTTATAAGGGGTTATGTTACAAGACCCTAGCACTATGATTATGTGCATTATTTTTGTATATAATAATTAATATACATTCATTTAATTATGGTTAATTTGAAAATAGTTTTTAAAGAAAGAATAATATTTTTAGTTAATATTCAATTAAGTAATTTATTTTGACGAATTAATGGATTTTTAAATAAAATAAAAAAATAAAAAAATATTATTAATAAATCAATTTTTAAATTTAAATGATCATATAATTTTTAAGAATACCATTATAATTTTTATTAAGGGTTGAAATCCGTTTTTGTTAAAACCCATGAATTTTAAGTAAATATCGGTTTTTTATTTTAAAATTAATAATACACTTATTTAAAAAATTATTTATATAAAATGAAAATTATTTTTGGAATCCGGATGTTGAAATTATCCAAAAGTGAATTTTTCATAATTTTCTGAGATAATCAAATTTTTTTCGGTAAAAATTAATTACCGTTTAATTATATAATGTGTTTTATGTCATCATAATGAAAAATAGTGATGTAATAAAAAAAATAAATTGGTTTTTCATCCAATATATTAATTAAAATTAAAATAATGTGATTTTGGTTGTGTTTTATTTATTTTACAAAAAATTAGTGGACCCTCCAAGGCTTATAAAATATTTTAACTTTTTAAATTGACTTTCTTTAGAGTGTGACTCACCTCCACATAAGCAAGCCTAATATTTAAAAGGTTAGGAAATTTTACTTATAAAATAATGTATTCCACTCTCCTCTGGTAAAAATTATGGGAAAAAATAATGATTTGGTTTGTGATTTTGATTATTTTATTGTGCGGTGTCCAAAACCTAAATAATAAAGAATTCCCTCTCTTTTCCTATATAATCCCACTGAATCTCTCACATCCTCATCACTAAAAGCCTTTGGATCTTGACCAACCCCTTACATACTCTCTCTAAAATCCTCCCAAGTCTCCCCAATCTCTCAATAATCCTCTCTCAGGCCTCTGCCAAGCCTCTCGCATCACATTTCCAAGTATGTGATTTATTCCTCTCTCATTTTGTCCAAGTCTCATTATGTTTCTATAACCTTGTATTTTCTGTTAAAAATGTTTGGATATGATTTACCCCACCATAAATCCCTCCTTATGTTTGAATGATTAGAGACCCCTTTCTCTCTCATTAATTCCTCACATGCACACCCGTTACCATGTCGAAATTCCATAAAGGATTTCTCTCCCCTCATTTACACTCAAGAAATTATTTTTTATTATGAATATAAATTTCATTACATATGTTGGGAAATGTTTCTATATGACCCTTACTATCCATTTCATTTAAATATGATTATACACCCCTTTCTCTCTCATCACCCATTTTTAATAATTCTTATGTCACGTCGTTTTGCTGCTGAAATTGCACCATGATTTTCCAAGCCAAAGTCATTGTCTAGTGAATACCATGCCCATTTCTCTATCAAGGGTATTCAAATTTATGCACATTTACTTATTTATTATAGAGTTTCTTATATTAATTCCACATTAATTTATCATGGAATAAATTATGAAGTTTAATGAGTCCATGTTATATGATCCATGTGGCACACTTATGCATGAAATTAAATGATTAAGAAGCGTACGCCCTGATAGTGCTACAATGCATTGGGTAAAGATTAGTATCATGATACGTCAAGTGAAATAAGGGTTTAATCATGCTAATTTAAGATAAATTAGGGTTTAATCATTCTAATTCAAGTTCAATTAGGTTTTACTCATGCTTCATGTGAAATGAGCCTTGGATTATGCTAAAATCATGTTAAATGCTGTTGCCACATTTCCATGTTATGATAATTATGAAATACCATGAATTTATGTTCATGTTTATCTTATAATAAATTTATATTCCTATTACCTAACATTTATTTTCTTATTCACGTTATTCCTTGTTTACTCCCTTACTAGGATTTATAGCTCACCCTTTTCACATGTATTTCCTCCGGTTATTCCATGAAATGCTAGTTAGAAGGGAATGTTGTGGTCATGTAAAGGATATTTTCAATAAATATGTTGAAATTTTATGTATTAAGTTGTCATTTAATGTTCTTAATTACGAAAGACACTATACCTCTCAATCCTCAGGGTTTTCTTAAGTGAAGGTTTATGTAATAAATCAGTTTTATGTGTGTAATAAAGAAAAGGGTTGCTATAGTTGGTATCAGAGGATAAGTTTAGATATTTTTGGGATTAGGATTAGAAAACCATAGTGAAATACTTAGGTATAAGAATAAGTATAATAAAAACATCCCTACCTTTTGGTGAGTATTTATTAAGTGTTTTATCAAGAAAATACATCCCTGTCTAGATACAAGAAAGTAGAGGTGGCTTTGGCACATATGTATGTTGGGGTAAAACCTGAAAACACCACTTTGAGATTGACTAAAACTAGAACTGGTGTACAAAAATGAGCCTTGATACACTCTTGGTTATGACATTCCTAGGGGATATTATTTGGTAAACTCATAATCTTTGTATGAACCATTATTTAGGGTATATGAAAATGCCCCTAAGTACATATGTTGGGAAGTAGATCATGGATAACATAGATTAAAGCTGATGAATTCATAAGTAAAGGAAATACAAGTAATTTATAAGTCATCCATTGTTTTCTTTCGGTTACACTTTATGTGTTACCCCTAACTTTCCTTTTATTCTAGACAATGGCCAGTAATTGGAGGACTCGAGCTCAAAACCGATGTGATGATCAATGTGACAACTATTCTAATGAGTTGACCAATCTGATGGGAGTGGGAATCGAAAACATTTTCTTGATACTCTCTCAGTTAACTCAATTTTTGAATAGAAATATGGGTCAAGAGGAACACTCAAGCCCCCTAAAAAATAAAAAGTCTCAATCGAGAGCTTCATGAGACAAAGGCCTCAAAATTTTAATGGATAATTTGATCCCTAATTTACAGAATAATGGATCAAGTCCATTGAGAAGATCTTCTCCATCCTCCAATGTTCTGAACAAGAGAAGGTACTTCTGTCTAGTTATCATATGGAGGGTGATGTTGATCAATGGTGGACATTGATAAAAAAAATGAAGCCTAAGGAGGAGATTGAGGCGTTGGAATGAAAGTATTTCTAGAATTTTTTTTGATAAATATTTTCCTCGCACCCTTCGATATATGATGGAATGGGACTCCCTTTCCCTCAAAAAAAGAACCTTTAATCCATTCGATCATATGAGAAAAAATTCACATGGATTGCATGATATGCCTCCAATATTGTCATTACCCCTGAAATCAAGGTTGACAACTTCATGGGTGGGTTAAAACCTAGCTTATGGAAATACCTAGTGATATGTGACTTCAAGATCTCTGGGGAAATTTGCCAATGTGACCTCAAATTCTAAATGGAGATTATAAAATCTTAGGGTTATCATGGAGATAATAAGATTAAGGTGGACTTCAATTCTGGAAGTCCAATGGATAAATCTAATGGTGCTAAAATAATCCATCACCCCACTTTCTAAAGCTGGGGAAAGAATAACCCCAGAAATCACTTGAAGGGGTTGAAGAAATGATTTAGGTGTGGAAGAGAAGGGCACCTGGCCATTAACTGCCGACAAGAAAAACCAATAGCTATGATAGAGGAGAGGAATTCTCTGTAAGAACCTCAATGAATTGTTCATTTCTTCAGTTGCAAAGAACTAGGGAACTTGGAAACCCATTTCCCTATGCAAAGGGTTTTTGAAGGAAATCAACAGCCTCCAAGGCAGTAGGGGAGAGATTTTTCCATCACTACCGCCAAAGTTAACAATGAAAATGAAGTGGCGACAAGTACACTAATTATTCATTCATGAATAGTGAATATACATTTTTATTCTGGTTCTATGCATTTTTTTATATCATGAAAGTTTAGTAGAAAAATACCAACACCACCATAAATCATATAAGTAAAGATGTCGATCAGAACCGAAAATGGGTTAATCATTGAAACCCATGAATATAACTCCTCCCCTATCACAATTTGGGGATTGGAATTCCTAGTAATCCTCTTCATTCTCCTTTTGGTGGAAGTTTATGCAATTCTTTGCATGGATTGGAATTCTTTAAATAGATCCAACATAAATTTCTATGAGAGGGAAATCAATCTCCATATGGTTAATCGACCCCCGATTCTGTACAAGTGAATGGAGGAGGATGAATCTTCCTTAGCACCGTCATATCAAGCATGAATATTAATGCCTTATGAGAATACATTTCTTTCTCAAATGATTGAGTCTAAGGATGAAAACATCCTTGAAGACATGCCTATTGTGAGCTAATTCACTAATGTGTTTCTCGAGGAACTTTTTGGTCTTCCTCCTAGAAGAGATATTGAATTCTCAATTGATATTATACCCGTGGAATTTAAAATATCCAAGACTCCTTATTGAATAGATGTTGTGGAGATTGAGAAGCTAAATAAATAACTATAAGAGAATCTAGATAATGGATGTATATGACCAAGTGCTTCACCATGGGGTGAACCAGTCCTCTTCATCAAGAAGAAGGATGGGTCAATGCTCCTTTGCATTGATTATCGTGAACTTAAAAAAATCACAATTAAGAACAGGTATCCTCCACCCTAAATTGATGACTTGTTTGATCAGCTATGTGGAGCACAATAATTCTACAAGGTGGATCTGCCGTTAGGATATTATCAAGTAAGGGTAAATAAGGAGGATATCCCAAATACTTCTTATTTTATAAGATACATGAACTATGAATTCATATTAATGCCTTTTGGACTCACTAATGCTCTAAAAATCATCACGGACATGATGAATAGAGTCTTTATAGATTAACTTGAAATTTTTTTGTAGTCTTTATAGACAATATTCTAATATACTCCAAAATGAAGGAGGATCATGAGGAGCATATAAGCATTGTACTAGATACCTTGCAAAAGGAGAAGCTCTATGAAAAGTACAGTAAGTCTGAGTTCTGGTTGAAGGTGGTCTCATTCTTGGGTCATATCATCACAAGCAATGAGATATATTTGGATCCCTCCATGAAATATGTAATTGAGGGATGAATATGGCCAACATCAGTAACAGATATCCATAGCTTCCTTAGGTTAGCTGGATATTATCGCCAATTTTTGAAAAATTTCTCATGATTGTCAAACCCTCTTAACAATATAACTCGGAAGGGAGTAATGTTTTCTAAGAGTGATTAATGTGAAGATAGCTTCAAGGATTTGAAAATGAGGCTTACCACTGCACATGTGATCACACTACCCACAAGTAGAGAACCTTTTGTGGTATTTAGTGATGATTCAAAGAATGTTATGAGCTGTGTATTGATGAAACATAAAAAAGTTATTACCAATGCTTTAAGGGAATTAATATTTCATGAGAAAAAATATCCAACACATGATATGGATTTGGCTGTAGTAATCTTCACTTTGAAAATTTGGTGGCATTACCTCTTTGGATATATGGATCACAAAAGCCTCATGTATATATTCACATAGAAAGAGATTAACAGGCACAAAAAAATATGGCTAGAGATGATGAAATACTATGATTGATCAATCCACTACCACCCTAGAAAAGTAAACAAGGTGGAAGATTCTCTATGTAGAAAGGACCCATTGATTCTATCATTGATGAGAATTTAGAAGGATACAACATTCTAAGATTTGAGGAACATGGACATGGGAATAATAAACAAGGGAACATCATCAATCCTTTCACAAATGATTACTCAATCATCTATTTTGGAAAGGATAAAATATTCTCAAAAAGATTATTTGGGAATTCAGAAGAAAGTGGAAACTATCAAAAAAGGGAAATCCTCTATGTTCATGTTAATGAAGAAAGAATTGTGATATTTGGGTCAAGACTATGTGTTCCACCAGATATAGAGTTAATGAATGAACTTTTGGATGATGAACATAGTTTTAATTTCTCCATTAACCCAGGAAACAAAAAGAAGTATCGAGATCTATAAGAGTATTATTGGTGGGATAACATGAATAAAGAGATCACTGAGTATAAATCAATGTTCCTGTTATGTCATCACGTGAAGGCTGAGAGGTAGAAGTATAAGGAGATGATGAAACTATTACCCATACCAACATGGAAATGGAAAAAAATCCCCATGGAAATTGTCACCAGACTTAAAAAGACATCCAAAGGAAACAATGCTATCTGGGATATTTTGGATTGTCTTACAAAGACTGCACACTTCACTGAAATTATAGAGGATTTATCATTGGATCAACTAGAAAAGATTTATATTAGAGAAGTGGTAAGGCTACATAGAGTACCACTATCAATTGTATCTGATTGAGATTCAGGATTCACTTCTCCATTTTAGAAGAGTCTTCAACATGCTCTGAATACTGAACTGAACTTCAGTACAGCTTATCATCCTCAAACTGATGTCCAATCTAGGAGGACTATCCAAACACTTGAGAACATGTTGAGAGCATTCTCAATATCCTTAAAAGGAGGATGTGATCAACATATTCCTCTAGTTTAGTTCTCTTACAAAACAGTTTCCTTTAAATCATCCAAATGGATCCTTATGAGGCCTTGTACGGGAAGAGGTGCAGAACACCATCATGTTGGGATGAAGTTGGGGAGTAAAAACTCTTAGGCCCATAAATGGTTGAAGAAATGGTGGAGAATGTTAATCCCATCCATTATCACATTAAATATGCTCAGATTCGACAAAAGAGCTATGATGATAATCATCAACGAGGCCTAGAGTTTGATGTCGGTGACATGGTATTCCTCCAAATATCATCATGGAAGAGAGTTATGAGATTTGGGAAGAAGGGAAAGATTAGTCCAAGGTACATAAGACCTCTTCAGATCCTTGATCACAATGGAGTAGGGTCCTATCGACTAGCACTCCCACCAAAAATATCTCAATTACATGATGTATTCAAAGTATCACTATTGAGTAATTACATACCTAACCCATTTCGTGGACTAAATATAGAGGTGGTACCATTGGAGAATGATGTATCTTATAAAGAGATGACAGTGAAGAGCTTAGATTGTAAAGAAAATGTTCTAAGAAACAAGAAAATTCCCCTCGTCAAGGTGTTGTGGAGAAACCACAAGTTTGAAGAAGCAATGATGGAATCATAGTAAGTGATGAAGCAGAGTTACCCGCATCTGTTTTAGTGTGGGAAAAAGAAATTTTGATGTTGAGATTTTTTAAGGGGGAATATTGTAATGACCCAAACATATTATTAATGGAAATTCCTCTTGATCTAATTTAATGTCTTAAAATGGTTATATAGCATATGCACTTATTTGGTTTTATGATTTTGGATTTCAAAATACCATTAATAATTATTACCATTTCTAATATAGTTGTTGATCATTGATCACATGATTAGTATAAATACAGGGCTTTAACAAATCCAATTTAATTAGACAAAGGAAGTGATGGCCTCATCCAATAGAATTTATCCATACGAATCCCATTTGTGAGAGCACAGAAAGTTGATGGAATCACTAGGAATAACTCTTGACTAATCCCAAGCCAAGCATCAACACATTAATCTCAAACAGAACCGCCTATAGGAGAAGAGGAAGTTGATAGAGATTACCACCTGGGCAATGTTATCTGATCCATTCTAAGAGTCTATCAGCATGACACACCTTACCCTTAAGTATTATAAAGATTTTATAAGGAGTTATTTAATAAGACCCTAACACTATGATTATGTGCAATATTTTTGTATAGAATAAATAATATACATTCATTTAATTATTGTTACTTTGAAAATAGTTTTAAAGAAAAAATTGTATTTTTAGTTAATATTCAATTATGAAATATAAATCTATGAATTAATTGATTTTTGAATTAAATAATATCTGAAGAAAATAATATTAATAAATTACTTTTTAAATATAAATGATCTTATAGTTTTTAAGGATACCATTGTAATTTTTATTAAGGTTTGAAAGCCATTTTTGTCAAAACCCATGAATTTTTTATAAATGTCAGTTTTTATTTTAAAAGTAAAAATTCAAATATTTAGAAAATTATTTATATAAAATGAATATTATTTTCGGAATCAGGATGTCGAAATTATCCAACTTTTATTTTTTCATAATTTTTTGAGACAATCATTTTTTGGGTAAAAATTAATTACAATTAAATTATAAAATGTGTTTTTGACATCATAATAACCTAATAGAGAAGTAATAAAATAATATAAATGGTATGTTCATACAATAAATGTTTTACCATTAAGATAATGTAATTTTAGGTTTGTTTGATTTATTTTACAATGATTTAGTGGAACCTCCAAGGCTTATAAAATATTTTATCCTTTTAAATTGATTTCCTTGAGAGTGTGACCCACCTTCACATAAGAAAGCCTAATATTTTAAGAAGTTCGGCCATTGGTCTTATAAAATAATGTTTTAGAATCCCCTTTAGAAAAAACCATGGTAAAAAAACATGGGTTGGTTTGTGGTTTTGATTAGTTTAATGTGTGGTGTCCAAAACCTAAATAATAAAGAATTCCCTCTCTTTTCCTATATAAACCCACACAAGATCCCACTTCCTATTCACTCAAAGCATTTGTAGTTAGACCAAAACTTTCCCTCCTCACTCTAAAATCTTCCCAAGGTTCCCCAAGATCCCAATAAGCCTCTCAAAAGCCTTTTGGATCACACTTCCAAGTAAGGGATTTCATCCTCTAACATTTTTGTCCAAGTTTCTTTATTTTTGTATATCCTTGTCTTTTTCAATTAACAATGTTGGGGTATGATTTAGAACCTCCAATATACATCACTCATTATGTTTTAATGATGATATACCCATTTATCTCTCATTAATTCCTCACATGTACACCCGTTTCCATGCTAAAATTTCGTAAAGGATTTCTCTCTCCTAATTTACATTCAAGAAATTCTTTTGTATTATGAATATAAATTTCATTAAATATGTTGGTACATGTTTCTATATAACCAATTAGCTTCCATTTAATGTGCATATGACGAGTCAACCCTTTTACTCTCATCAACCATTTTTATGAATCCTTATGTGACATCGTTATGCTGCCGAAGTTGTACCATGATTTTCCATGTCAAAGTCTTTTTATAGTGAATACCATACCCATTTCTTTATCAAGGGTATTCACCTTTATTAACATTTACTTATTGATTATAGAGTTTCATGTATTAATTCCACATTCTATTATCATGGAATAAATTATGATTTTTAATTAATCCATGTCATATGATCCATGTAAAACACTTATGCATGAAATGAAATGATTAAGAAGGGTGCGCCCTGATAGCGCTCCAATGAATTGGGTAAAGATTAGTATCATGATACAACAAGTGAAATGAGGGTTTAATCATTCTAATTCAAGTGCAATGAGGTTTTACTCATTATTTGTATGTAATTATCCTTGGATCATGCTAATATCATGTTAAATGTTCTTTCCACATTTCAATGTTATGATTATCATGTTATATCACGCCTTTATGTTCATGTTTCTCATATGATCCATTGATATTCCTATTTCCTAACATGTATTGTATTATTCATGTTATACCTTGTTTAATTTCTTATTGGGATTTATAGATAACCCTTTTTACATGTATGTCCTCAGGTTATCCCATGAAATGCTAGGTACAGGGTAATGTTGTTTTTATATAAAGGAAGTTTTAAATAAAGATGTTGTAATTTTATGTCTTAAGTTGTCATGTAATGTTCCTAATTTCCCAGGACACTAGGCCTCTTGATCCTCAGTGTTTTTTAAGTGAAATTTTATGCAATAGAACAAGTTTAAGTGTTTGATAAATAATAGGGTTGTTATATTTTCTTCTCCCAGGGTTCCATTGGTGTAGGGTTAATTTTCCCATTTATTTATTTTGGGGGTTTTATAACATAATGTTTCATTGTGGTCTTCATTTTCACATTGTACTATCTCAAAATGATTTGTGTTTCCATAATCAAAGTGTCATTAGTTTGAGGTATGCATACATTTAATTACTGATTTTTAAGATAATGAAACATGGATTTATTGGTGTTCACTAATTTGATTGATATTATTTAGTTATATGTATGATTTATAATAATTATTCCACATGAATGTTTTTTTCTTTTGAATTTTAATATATGAAATGTATTTTTTGATTTTTTCACACCAAGGGTTTGATAAAATGCCTAGATGGATTTTATATGTGGTTTGTGATTTTAAATTGATGTTTTGGATTTAAAAATGTGTCTTGAATATTTTTATAAACTACTAAATGGTGTGTTTGGATCTCTTGGAAATTGTTTGTTCTCCAATGAGATGTGAGGTCTAGTTGGAACTTTCAATATGGATTTCCTTTGGAAAAACCCACTTGGAATGTATAACTTGACTTGTTAATTTATAAAGGGATTAAGAGGTTATTATAATGGGATACCATTTTAAATTTATGGTTGGAAGGAAATGGGTTATTCCTTATGGTGATTCAGGGGTGAATTTTGTGTGTGTTTTTCATATAGAGGATTGTGTATATGTGTTGATTGTTAATTCTCATTGGCTCACCCCCCACTTTAGACATGACATGGGAACCCAAGATAGCTAATTTAATATCCAAGAATTATTTCAACACTATTTTATAATTATTCCCTAGATAATGGCCCCATAGTGTGTAAACACTCTACATTGGGGATGTTACCCCTTGGTTAGGCCAAGTAGGGTACGATTTAGTGTGAGGGTTATTTAATTGCATTTGGAAAACTAAAATGATAAATTAGGTTTCAGTATGTTATATATTTTGTCAAATATCCTAGGTATTCTCATGTGCCTCGACACTTATTTATCTATGTTGGATAATTTAGGTGACTCAGCAAGTTTGAAACATGTGTACTGCATTCCCATTTCCCTCACCATGCTACCATTTTTTCTTCTATTTGTATGTTTCATTGGTGAAAGTAGTTTTTAATTTTTCAAATGTATTTTAACTTTACTTGAAAAAGAAATGTTTTCAAAATCCTTCTTTCCCTTTCTTTTAAAATTCTCAAACCCCCGTCTTATGAAATCTTGTTCTAAATAAATAGTTAAATGGACTATGAATTGTTTTTTTGAAGGGAATGAATGAAACCCCTATGTTTATATATTCTATTTAAAACATGCACTAAATTAATCTTTTATTTAATTTAAATTAATTAGTAATATTTTACATGGTAATTCATACTGATTTTCAATAGTCACGCATGTAATTCATTTTTTATCTTCAGATGAAGGTTCTAGTATGGTTTTAATCGATGTGAAGTGATGTTGGGTTTTGGTTTGGTTAAAGACCAATGGGGTCATACAGAGATCAGTTTGTTCATCAAGTTTAGATTGGTTTTATATTTAGGTATGTATTTTTTTTCTCTTAGGTTGTTCTATTTAATTTGTTCTACTCGGTAATCTTTATTCAGTTTTTTATTTATATTGGGAGAAATCATTACTGCTTTTTCTAATTGATTACCTTGGTAATTTTACCACCCTGAGGTGATTGAGAATGCAACTTGGGGATATCATGGGCTGACCTCCTGTGTTTGGTTTAGAGTTGACCTAGGTTGGTTCACGACAAAATACTATCAGAGCATAGGTTATTTAGAGGACCTAGTTTTTAGAGCTCCCTTTTGTTATTTGGGATGTCAAGGTAGAATGAGTAGCTCTATCAAAACATGGGGTGTATGTATGAAGAAGTGTATAGCCAAAACTTTTTGTGTCGAAACATATGTTTCCATGGGAAGTGTGGTTTTGAGTTTTGTTTTCCAATTTTGTTTTCCATTATTTTATTGGTTCTTCTTAGTTTCCAGGGAATGAAATGGGAGTTGGGAATGTGATTTTCGATGAGCTTGTAGTGTATAAAAAACATGTGGAGGATGATACATCTTCTTGAATTACTCTCTATGGAATTGGTGTGATTGGAATATTCCCTCCAACCATATAAGTGGGTCCTGAATTATAACTATCCCACTTAGAAAACTTATTTTGGTTCTTTTCTATTTTTAATTTTTTTGAAAACCTTTTTTTAAATTATGAAAACTAGATTACAAGTGGAAATGTTTTAGTTTTTTGAAATGATGAATGAATTTCTAGATTTATTTAAAGGAAGTATTAGAAATATGTTTCCAAATTAAGTGAATTTTTAAAAAAATTATTTTTTAATCAAATGATATTTGATAAAATGAGAATTTTTTAAATGAGAATGAGTTTTAATGGAAAAATTGAATAATTTATGGATAAAAATCAATGGATTTTTATAATGAAATAAATAGAAGTGTAGAGTTTGAAATTGTTTTCTAAAGTGGTGGTTATTGGGATTTTTGAAAAGTTTTTGGAAATTTTATGTTGATTTTCTTGTTTTATTTAGTGATTAATTATGGAGTGATATTAATGGTTATTGGGTTTTGATTGAGTTTTGTTTCCTTTTAATTAATATTTTACCCCACCAAAGATTGGTTGGATATTTGAGGTGATGATATGGGTGGTTCATCATTAGAGGAACCTCTAGTTGATCAACCTAATGAATTCCTCCTTGAGTTTTACAAGTTGAATAATCTACTCTTTTAAGGTTAGATGAATCCTTTTGTAGAAAAATAGTGGATATATAGAATCAAAATGAACTTCTGTTTCCTTGAGTTTCTTGAGTCTCGAAAGGTTATGTTAACTACCTTCATGTTCAAAGGTATGATTTGAAAGTGGTGGAATTTGATCATTTGGAGAAACAATTGAGGATACCTATCATGGGAATTTTTTAAATCTTAATTTATTTGAAAATACAATTTTGAGGCCATGAAGGTGGAAAGGGTGATGGGAATGTTATTCCTTTAGCGAGTAAATTGGTCGGTGTTTGATTTTTTTTTATTTTTTTGGATTTATTCCTCTTTATACTAAATCTAGCTGGGGACGATTCTCTAAAATCTGGAAAATTTGATAATGGTCTTCATCCTGATCTTCAGCTGAGGGTGTCAAAATTCAGTCTAGATTCCTTTACTAATGTGGTGTGGAAAGAAGTTTGGGTTGGGACCATATTAGCGGGGGTTCTCAAAGAATCCAATCCTTATTTAGTATTTATTATAAGTGAATGGAATTCTAGTAAATAGATGGGAAACATCTGAAAGTTGATTATGCTAGGGGTGGAATCAACATGCATTAAAATCTTTGGTCAGGTTCCTTTGGGAATATGACCCTGGTGTGTCATTGATATGGAATGTATTATTGAAAAAAGTTTTCATGTAAATTTTTTCCTCAAACCTATTATGATTGGGACCATCGAGGAAATATCTTGAGGTTCTCTAAGGGCGTTTCTAAAAAGAAGAGTGGATCCAGATCCACTTTGTCAACGAAGCAAGTGGCTTAGCCCAATGAATATATCACTTGTGTGATTTTTGTTTAAGATTTTTGTTGTTGTAGATCATTTTTTTGTAATGGTTGTTTCTTGTGGTGTTTATTTTTCATTTGGATTGGGGAAGGATACTATTAATATTATGAGAATATTTGTTAAAATTGAAACTTTTTTTGCAAGAATTATGAATTTCATTATCTAGGAGTAAAAGTATGTTTCGTTGCATGTCTAATATCTTCTGCCTTAGTTATTTTTGGGAATTATTGTGGTTGTTCTAGTTTGGAAGGTTAGTGTTGGACTGATACCATTATCTATTTATTAGATACTTATAATATGGTGGGGCGTCCACTAGGGCCTCCCATATCTTTTAAAAGTAAACCCTTATTTCTAGTTAGTTATGTTACTTACCTTTCCCCTTGTTATGGTGTCCTGTTATATCCCCTATTCTTCAAGGGCATTTTTTCCAAAAGTTTCTTCTCCTTTGTCAAATGGTGGTCTATTGGATTTAGCCAGATGAATCTGGTTATGATATGGTGTTTGGTTTGTGGTTTTGTATTTCCATAATTTTTTTAGAGATGGTTTGAGTCCAATGCATTATTCCAGGTTAAAAGAGAATTTTTTTCCTAGTGGAGCACCAGGTATTATTTATATTAAGGACTTGAATCATGTGAGTGAGCATAATTTTTTCTTTTACCCAATAAATAGGAAACACTAAGGATTTATAGGGGAATAAAGTGTTATGGTGGGGAGAATTTTCACACAGCAGTTCTAGATTTTCTATTTTATTTTCGTTTATTATTTTTTATTTGTATTTTCTCTTGAATCTTGGTTTCTTTTGATTGAAATGGTGAGTTTCAGGCTATATTTTTGTTGGATAGTTTGTGTGCACATTTAATGGGAAATCATGCGACCTCTTGTTGTTGAGTCCGTTTTAAGTGCATTTTATTCTTACATAGTTAAGGTTTCATTGGTAGTTCATGGTTATATCCAAACTATGTGGATCGCAGGAGTAACCATGCCTGTCTTGGTTGTCCCTAGATGAGGGTGCATAACTTGAGCTTGACCATTACAGACCATGCAATAAGTTTGCACATGTTTTTTTTAATTTTTTATTGAACCAAACCACATGGTTGGTGCATGGTTTCATAGAACATGTGTCCAAACCATGTTCATGTCCTGTGAGTCCATTAAGGGATGAAAAAAAGGTTTATAATTTCCCAAATTGTGCTACCTTATCATGCACAATTCCTAGATTCCTTAAAAATGTCAATTTACCTATCTATACATCATGGATTTCTACCCCAAAACACATATCCTCTCCACTATTTGGCTCGGTCAACACATTGAAGGCTTCTACATTATTCCGCATGCCTTCCCTCCACCTTCCTTGGGGTTTTGAAGTGGATTATTTCATTTTTTGAAGTGATTTATCTTTATAACACCATACACTCTAATTATTCTTCATTATTCCTTCATTTTCTTCTTGGTTCATATTATATCATGGTTCCATTGGTATAGTTTTCATGTTTCCTTTTATTTAATTTGGGGATTTTTTCTTATTACGGTTTTTATTGGTCTTACATATCTCCTTGGACAACATTTTAGAGAATTTGGGTTTCCATCATCTAAGCACTGAGAGTTTGAGGTATGTTTACCTTTTTGTTTTTCCTTTAAATTTAGGAAACATGCATTATTTTCTCTTCACACCTTATTTGGATATTATTTTTGGATATGTATGATTTAGAATATTTTTTAGAATGAGATAATGTGTTTCCCTTTTGAATTTAATTATACGAAATTGATTTTTTTGATATTTTCACACCAAGTGTTTGATAAAATTCCCACATTGATTTTATAAGTGTGTTTTGGTTTCAAATTGATGTTTTGGATTTCTAAATGTGTTTTGAATATTAACATAACTCTTATTCGGTGTGTTTGTCTCTATTTGAAAATGTTTGTGTTCAGAGGAGATGTGAAACTGGGTTGTAACTTTCAAAATGAGATTCCTTTAGAAAACTCTCCTTAGAATATATCTCTTCCCTTGTGGATTGATAAATGGATCGAGATGTCCTTAGTATGGGGAATCCCTTATAATGTGATGGTTGAAAGGCAATGGGTTATTATTTGGGGTGATTTTTGGGTAAATCTTAGGTGTGTGTTTCATATGGAAACTTGTTTATTTGTGTTGATTATTGATTCTATTTAGCTCACCCTCACTTCTGACATGGCATGGGAACCTAGCATATATATGGGAATATCTAAGAATTCATTTTGTACTAGTTAAGGGTTACAATCGGGATAGTGGCCCTTAATTATGGACATGCTCTACATTGGGGATGTTGACCCTCTGCTAGGTTGAGTACGGTACCACCATGCATGAGGGTTGTTTGATTACATCTAGTATGCCGATAGGATGGATCAAGTTTCAATATAATATAGATTTTACCCTGATATCCTAGGTATTCCCTTGTTACCTAACACTTATTTATCAGTGGTGGTTAATTTACATCCCTCAACTAGTATTATTACATGTGTACTATTTTCCCATTTCCCTTATTACAATACCTCTACCCCTAATCATTGTGTGTTTCTTTAGTAAATGTGAATTTTTTGTTTTCAAATGTCTTATGAATAATGTATTGGAAAGAGAAATAATATTTCACACTCTATTACAACCCTATTATTTATTAAACATTAATTCATGATTTCCTAAAATTACACAAAATACAAAATGAAAGATAGATAATTATTGTGTATTTTTGAATTGGTTATATAGCATATTTTCATGAAAATTTGATAAAATAGTAGTATTGAAATTTTTGTTAACACCCTTCTAAGATTCCATGGATTTTAAAACTGCATGATATAACCTAGGAACAAACATAAGAAAGAGGCGAGCTATAAAGCATAGTAAGGGAATAAACATGGAATATGAGGATATATGTTATAAAATATGAATATCAATGGGGCATAAAAAGAGTATGAATCATGAAAATAAATAATTAGAGTTGATATTTCATGATAATCATAACATGGGAAATGCGGAAAAAACATAAAACACTACCTCATAAACATTGTTCAAGGATAACTACCAGGAAATCATGATAGAAAAAGTACCATAAAGGAATTGGGTTCACTAATAATCCAAACATGAAGTCTCATGAGACTAAGAATTACCCAATTCATTGGAGCTCTATATAATTCCAGGTGCATCTGTCACATTCATTTAAATCTCATGCATAAGTGTACCACATAGATCATAAATCATGGTATCATTTATCATCACATTTGATTCCACAAACATGGAGTGTGGATTAAATCAATGTATGTGCCAATTATAATAGATAGGAGTGTATCACTATGAACCCCCTAGATAGAAAATGGTTATGGTGTTCACTAGAAAATTGTTTTGTTATGCAAAATCACGATGAAATTTCGGCAGCATAATGATGTCACATAAATATTCATAAAACAGGTTGATGAAAGAGAAATGGGTCACTCATCATTTGAAAATAAATTGGACTATATGGGGGATATAAAATGACATATCCCGTCATAAATAAAATGATGATAAAAGATATAAAGTAAAGAAGATATTGGAATAAAGAGGAGAAAGGAAAAGTTCCCTTACTTGAGTGTGTGAAACCAAATGCTTGGGAGGGGATTATTGAGAGATTGGGGTCCCATGGTAGGACACTAGAGAGTTTAGGGAAGAGTATGAAAGTGAGATAAGGATATTTATTAATGATAAATGGGATATTGGGGGGTGGGGGGTGGGGGTGGGTTTATATTAGAAAAGAGGGGGATTTCTATATTATTTAGGTTTTGAACTCTACATAATAAAATTAACAAAACCACAAACCATCCTAGGGTTTTTTTAACATTGTTTCTTCTAAATGAGATTGGTTATTATTATTTTATAATTAAAAGGTCTGAACATAATAAAATAATTCCCTTTCTTACGTTCACGTGAGTCATACTCTTAGAAAAATGATTTTAAAACCCTAAAATATATTAATGGTTTTGGAGGATTCATAAGGGGTTTAAAAAATAAATAAAATGAACATAAATTACATTATTTTAAAGTTAAAAAATCATTTTGATTATTGATCCCCTTTATATTATTTATTACATCAATTTTCAGTCATTGTGATGGCATAATACACAAATTATATTTATTTGATATTTAATTTTTACCTAAAATTTGTTTGTATAAAAAATTATAAAAAATTAACCATTGGATAATTTTGAAATTATAATTCCGTAAATAAAATTAATTTTATCTAACTAATTTTTAAAAAAATTCCATTTCCACTTTTAAAATAGTAATCGACATCTATTGGGAAATGATATGTTTTTTGACAATAATAGTTTTAGAACTGTTAAAAAACTATATTTGAATTTATAAAAATTATTTGATCATTTATATGTGATAAAAATTATTTAATTATTATTTTTTATTAAGTTATTATTTATTTAAAAAATATCCAATAATTAATAAAAATAAAACTCTTCAGTCAAATTGAATTAAAATACCATTTATGTTTTATTGTTTAAAAATGAAAATAATTTTTAAAGTAATGATTAGAAGAGAATAAGATATATATATATATATATATACATATATTCATATTGTTATGGTCAATATAAATATCCTTTAATACACAAAAACACTTCTTTAGAGTAAGGTGCATGATTACGAGACTTTCATTGGGTAGTTCGGCGAACATAGTTTGGGCTATGATCTCAATGATCTTGAACTTCTCTTGTAAACTATTCTAGAAATGCTTAAGTTGTTGGATCTTAGCTTGGTATTGGTCAAGGTAAAATCCCAATAATGGTATCTCCCATGGAATCTCTGATAAAAGGGATTAATAGGGTACAATCCTACTGGTAGAGGCCATCACTTCCTTTTTCTATGTCAATTGGATTTCTTAAATCCCTATATTTATACTAATCATGTGGTCACTGTTCAACTACTATATTATCTATAGTATTGTTTCTTAAAATTATTTTAAATTTGATAGGATATAGTAAAACCAAATATGTTCATGTGTTTTCTATAATAACATTACATAATAAGTTATTTAATTAAATCATAAGAGGAATTTTTTTATAACTGTTTTGGTCATTACAATCTTACCCAATTTGGAAATTCCCCCTCAAAGAATTTTATTTTTCCCACACTAAAATTGATGAGGGTAACTCTATTTCATCACATCCTATAGTTCCTACTTATCTTCTTTAAACTTTCGGTTTCTCCATAACACATTGACAAGATGCATTTTCTTATTCTGTATAACTTTTTCTCTATGGTAGATGATCTTTGTCGACTGCTCCTCATAGGAAAGGTCATTATAAAAAGTAACAACCTCTTTATTGAGTCCATGTGAGGGGTTTTTGGGTATTTTCTCTATAGGGATACAAAGAATACATCAGGTACTTGATATTGGTTTGGTGGGAGTTCTAGTCGATCGACCATAGCTTCGATGCGATCAAAAAATAAAAAAGGTGTTGATGTATCTTGGAATAATATTTCCTTTATTCCAAAATATCATAAATTTATTCAATAGAGATATGTGAATGAATACCATGTATCTAACATCAAACTCTATGTATCATTAATGATTGTCAGTATAACTCTTCTATCAACTCTGAGTAGCCTTAATGTGCTTCTGAATGTAGTTAATATTTTCCACCATTTCCTTAACCATTTTAGGATTTAAAAGTTTTCATTTCCCAAAATATTCATAAAATTCAAGTGCTTTGCATGTCTTCCCAAAAAGGGATTCATAGGGGGACATTTGGATGCTTGAATGGAAACTTTTGTTGTATGAGAACTCGAACCGAGGAAAAAGTTGGTACCATTTTCCTTTGATGTACATAGAACATGATCTCAATATATACTCTAGTATCTAAATAGTCTACTCAAACTAGAAATCATTTTGAGGATGATAGGCCATACAGAAGTTTAGATCTGAGTTTAGATCATGTTAGAGACATTTCTAGGACTTTCAGATGAATCTCAGATCTCAATTGAATACAATCAATATTGGTACTTCTTGAAGCCTTACCACTTATCTGATGTATATGCTTGCAAGTTTATTAAGTGATAAATCCTATCAAATCTCATTAAAGTGATCTATATTTGTAAGATGATCCATAATAAACCATATAGAATTGTTTCCCTATAATTTTTTTCGAATGTCCGGTTATAAATTACATGATGATGTTTTCCTATTTCCATGTTTGTATGGGTAATGGATGCATCATTCCCTTAGAATTATTCCTTTCATCCTTCACTTTCTGATATACGAGGCACCTTGATGTATATTTAGTGATCTCCTTATTCATATTTTCTACCAATTTTTCTCTCAGATATCTCAATACATCTTTGTGATTCTTGGGTGGATAGAGAAGGTAAAACTATATACATCATCCAAAAACTCTTTCTTTAACTCAGGATTTGATGGTACACATAGCCTTGAACCAAATATTAGAACTCCTTGTCAATTAACATTGAACTCCTAGGATTTCATTTTTCTTATTGTTTCCTCTTTATTCTGAATTCCCACATCATTTTCTAAGAATCCTTTATCTTTTCTAGAAGAGATAGTTGAGAAATCATTGGTGAAAGGATTTATGATGTTCCTTACCTTATTATTCCAATGTCTTTCCATTCCAAAGCTTAGAATATTGGATCCCACTCAATTCTTATCAATGATATCATTTATGGGTAATTTTGTATTGTGAGTATCGACCACTTTATTCAATTTACTTGGATGGTAGTGGATTGACCATTTATAGTCCTTGATCATCTCTAAACATCTTCATTGGTGCATATTCAAATATTCACATGTGAATATATATTTGATACTTTTTGATCCATATATATATCACAATTTTATAAAAATATATAAATCTATCATATTTTCAAATCTAAGACCACTGAATCCGACCCAAAATCATGTGTTGGGTAGTTATTTTTGTTAACCTTAAACTCTCTTGAAGCATATGCTATGTCTTTTTCATTCTGTACTAACACATAACCCAAAATATTCTTTGAAGAATCACTAAATAATACATAAATTTCTCTACTTGTGGGTAGTGTGAGAACATGGGTGGTGATAATCCTCATTTTTAGATCATTAAAACTCTCTTCACATTCATCATTCCAAAAAAACGTGACTCCCGAACATGTTAGCTTGGTTAGATGGTTTGAAAATCATGAGAAACCTCTCAAAAATCGATGAAAATAACATTCTAATCTAGGGAATATATGGGTATCTATCACATATGTTGGCCTCAAACATCCTTCAATTGCATATGTCTTTGAAGGGTTCATAGATATACCATTTCTTTTGATGATATTCCCCAAGAATGAGACATTCTTCAACCATAACTCACATTTGCAGTACCTTTCATAAAGATTCTCATTTCAATTGGTGTTTAGTATAGTTCTTAGATTTCACTCATGCTCTGCCTCAGTTTTGGAGTATATTTGAATATCATCTATAAATAATACCACAATATTTTTGATTTAATACTTAAGGACACTATTTTTTATGTCCATGAATATTTATGGAGCATTAGTGAGTCCCAATAGAATCACTATGAACTCATAGTTCCCGTACCTTGTACAAAAAGCAGTCTTGGGGATATCTTCCTTCTTCACCCTAACTTGGTAATATCCAGACCACAGATCCACCATGGATAATTATTGTGATCCACACATCTGATAAAAAAAAATCACCAATCTATGGAAGAGGATACTTGATATTTATCTATATATTTTTGATCTCATGATAATCAATGCAACAAAATATTGACCCATCCTTCTTCTTGATGACGAGGACTGGTGCACCCTAGGGTGAAGCACATTGGTTTATGAACCCTTTATCCAGATTCTCTGATAGTTATTTATGTATTTCTTCAAGTTTAAAAGTATCCATTGTATACAGATTTTTGTATAATGGAATGACCCAAGTATAATCTTAATTGAAAATTCAACCTCTTGGCTTGGAGGAAGTCCATGCAATTCCTCAGGAAACACATCAGTGTATTCCCTACCAATATTCTTGTGTTTGAGGATGGTTCTTTCCTTAGGCTCAATAATTTTGGATATATATACTTTCTCGTATGATAATAACATCCATTCTTGAGATATTGGTTCAAAATAAGATTAATCTCCCTCCTTCCACTTTTACAGAATTTGGGGTCAATTCGCAATCTAAAGACGAATTTTATTTTCCTAGAAATTTATGTTGTCTCTATATAAGGAAATATAAAATATAAACCATATTTCATAAACATCCCAATAAGGTATTATGAAATAGTTTTCTGGGAATTTCAGCCCACAAATTGTGATAGGGAAGGAGTTATATAACCAGGATGCAATAATTTCACCATTTCCTATTTTCACTGATAGATTTACTTCCATTCTTTATGGCGGTGATTAAATATTTCTACTAAACATTCATTATATAATGGAATTCATAGAACCAGAATAAAAAAGTATGGTATCTATCCTTAAATTAATAACTAGCATACCTATCACCACTTCATTTTCAGGATCCACCAAAGTGGTTGTGATGAAAAAATATCGACCTTGCTACCTTAGAGGTTGTTGATTGTATAAAAAAACCCTTGGATAAGTGTATTGGTTAGAAAAGTTCCATGGTTCATTGTAGTTGAAGAAATGAAAAATGAACTGAGGTTTGACTAGATAATTCCTTCCCTCCATCAAATTAGTGGGCTTATCCTATCAGCAATCGCTAACTATGTGACCTTCCTTCCAGCACATAAAGCATTTCCTTTTTAGCCTTAGGAAATTTTTACGGTGTTTCATTCCACACATTTAACAAGTTGGATGTTGAATTTTGTGTCCCCATTATATTTATCCATATAAAAACTAAAATAAAACTCCGCTTTCTAGTTCTTATCCCCATGACACCCTTGAGGTTTTTTGATCTCCTTTTTTACTTTGAGAGAACATTTGATAATTTCCCCATAGTTATCAAAGTCATAGATCAATAAGGATTTCCATAGACTAGGTTTTAGCCCCATAAAGAAGTAGTCAACTTTTCATTTGGGAGTAATGACACGTCTATTGGAATATGGTGCATGTCTTGTAATGTTTTACTCATATTACCCAATATATTATTCATCTTTTTCATGAGGGAAGGGAAATAAATTTCCATTTTAATTCAGAGAGTGTGAGGAAAATATTTCTCAGAAAATGTTTTTTAGAATACCTTCCACCCCATAACTTTGATATTTATCTCTGGCTTCATATTCTTGATCAATGTAAACTACTAATTAGATTCTCCCTCCATAAAATAAATTTCTAGTAGAACCTTTTGTTGTTCATAACATTTAGGGATAGAGAGTATCTTCTCAATGGAGTTGATCCATTATTCTAGAATTAATGGACCTCATATTCCATTAAACATAGTTTGACTTTATCTCATAAAAGACTCAATCATAGTCTATTCTCTCTTAGGGTAAATTGGGAGATCCTACAAATCCATGTTTCTATTTATAACCCAAGTCAGCTAAGAGATTATTATCATGAAGCTTGTGATTCCTACTCCCATCGGGTTTGGAAATTTTTTATTATTGTCATCACATTTCCCATCACATTTATTCTTTCCCAGATTCCTCATATTTATTATCATTGTCTTAAATCAATGTAAAAATTGGGATGAGTATTTTTAAACAATTAAAAACATAAATAATAATTTTTATAACATTAATGGAATAACTTTTAACTTACATTTAATTATTTAAATTAATAATTTACAGTCTTCAATATTTATTAACCACAATATATTTACTGACATATATTCTTATGGAAATTTTTTATTCCCTTAATAATAGTTCATAAGGAACTTATGAATTTAGAAAATTATATTCCCCGAGAGTGTCAAACTAGGTGCGTAGTGTGACTCGTTGTCATGTACTAGGTTACCTTAAGTCAGGACTGACACACCTTTTCAAAGTTGTCACCCCTAGGTACATCAATGCCAGAACCACGTCCAATTATAGTATCTAGATATGGATTTATTTCCTTAACAAACCTCTTACTCTATACATAAAAATTTTTAGGATGTTTTCTTATACTTAGTCTTATTCCTATTCATTTCAATATTATTTTTTTAATCATAATCCCAAAATAACTAAACTTTTCATATGATACCAACTATAAAATCCATGTTCTTCATTAAACATTAATTCTTGATTTATTATGTAAAAGTACTCAAAATAAACCCTAAAAGAATTATAAGTACAATTTATTTTGAAATTAGGTACGTAGAATAAAATCTTGAACCAGGTATATAACAACATTATTTAAAACTTCTATAGCATGCTTATAAAATTCCATGGCTTTTAATACTGCATGGGATTACCTAGGGACAAACATAAGGAAAGGGTGAGATATAAAGCATAGTAAGGGAATAAAAATGGAATAAAGTGATACATATTAGAAAATAGGAATATCAATGGGGCATAAAAATATTAGTAATCATTAACAAGAATAATGAGACATGATGTAGCATGATACTCATAATATAGGAAATGTGGAAACAAATTAAAACCCTACATCATAAGCATAGTTCAAGGATGACTACCAAGACATCAAGAGGGAAAAAGTCCCATAAAGGAATCTAATTCACTCCCTATCCCAAAATTATATCTCTAGATACTAAATATTACCCAATGTATTAGAGAGATAGATAATTCTAGGCACACCCATTACATTCATTTCATTCTCATTCTTTAGTGTGCCACATAGATCTTAAAACATGGAATAATTTATCATCACAATTTATTCCATAAACATGGAGTCTGGAATAAATACATTTAAGTCCCAATTCAAATATTTATAAGTTTATCAAGGTGAACACCCTTGATAGGAAATGGGTTGGGTATTCACTACATAATTATTTTGGTATGGAAAATCATGGTGAACTTTCAGCAGCAGAACAACATAACCTAAAAATTCATAAAATGTATTAATGAGATATAAAGAGATATCTCATCTATGGGAAATTAATTGGAAAGTAATTTTTATATTTAATAACATATCCAACCACATGTAAATGAAGATTATATATATAAGTAAAATAAGATAATTGAATAAAGAAGAGAAATAAAAATATCTCTTACTTGAGTGTGTGACTCCAAATGCTTGGGAGGGGATTCATGATAGCTTAGATGGACCTTTGGAGGACTCTAGAGAGTATATTTAAGAGTATGTATGTTATATAAGGATCTTTAGAGAAGATCAATGGGATCTTGGGTGGGTTTATATAGTAAAATATGGAGATTTCTTAATTATTTAGGTTTGGTACAATACATAACAAAATAACCAAAACGAAATACTTTCCCATTGTTTTTCCCATGGTTTTTAAAAAATATAACTAGTTATCATTAATTTAAAATAATATGGGCCAAAACTAATAGATTAATTCCCATTATTTTGAAGAGGCAAGTCATAATTTCAGAGAAATGGTTTTAAAACCTTAAAATATATTAATGGGGTTGGAGGATTTATAAGGGATTTATAAAATTAATCAATTAAATATAAAATCAGATTATTTTAAATTTAAAACGCATATTTGGTCGTGTATACTATTTATAGTATTTATTATATCCCTTTTAGGATATTATTATGGCATAATACACAAATTATATTTATACAACATTTAATTTTTACCTGAAAATCCGACTGTCTCCAAAAATTTGAAAAAATTCATCGTTAGATAATTTATAAATTATGATTTTAAAAATAATATTAATTTTATCTATATCACTATATATATATATATGTTAATTTCCACTTTTAAAATATTAATCTACATTTATTGAGAAATTCCTGGTTTTTTGACAATAATAGTTTTTGAACCCTAATAAAAATTACATTTTACTTCAAAACAATTAGTTGATAATTTATCTTTGACAAAAATTATTTAACTGTAATATTTTATTATAATATTATTTATTTCAAAAATCTCATAATTCAATAAAATAATTTACTTCATTTAAATTTAATTAAAATACCATTTGTGTTTTATTGTATAAAAATAAAAATCATTTATAATGTGATGATAATAAGAGATTAAAATGTACATATTAAGATTATTATGGTGTAGATAAATATCCATTTAATATAATAGAAAACATAATAAGAGTGAGGTGCGTGATGTTGAGACATTCATAGGGTGGTTTGACGGACCTTTTTTGGGTCGTTATCTCAATGTTCTTGAACTTCTCCAGTAAACAGTTTCACTCATGCTTAAGTTATTGGATCTCATCTTGGGCCCGATATAGTTGAAATACCAATGATGCTATCTCCTTTAGATGCTCCGATAAATGGAATTTATAGGGTATAATATTACTAGCTAAGGACATCAATTCCTTTTTCTATGTAAATTGGATTTTTTAAAACCCTTTATTTATACTAATCCTGTGATCACTATTCAAAAACTATATTATCAATGGCAATGATTATTAATGGTCTTTTAAATAATTTAGAATATAATAAAACCAAATAATTAAATGTGTTTTACATAATCACATTACTTAATTAAATAAAAAGAGTCATTTTATTTATAACAGTTCAGGTATCTACATACTACATCATCACTTTTACTTTAAATGTCACGTAATACTATTTATTGTGAAGGACTATTTTAAATAAATTAGGATATAGAATATGATTAGTTTTTTTAATGGATTTAATTCAAAACCTATGTTTATATATTTTATTTGAAAATGAAGTAAAAAAAATCTTTTATTTAATGAAATTCATTGGGAATAATAGACTTGGGCATGAATAATCATTTTTAATACCCCCACCTAAACTTATATCCTGGTTTATATATTAAAGTGTAGCTTCCATCTTCGTTTAAATTTTCATGGAGAAATGTTGGGTTTTGGGTTTGGTGAGTGACCCAGGAGGTCACATGGAGATCAGTTTGGTCATCAAGCTCAGGTGGTTTTATCATTAGTTATGCCTTGTTGTTCTCATTGGTTGTTTTATTTAATTTGGATTGTTCTTTTATATTTACACTATTTTTATTTATATTCGAAAAAATCACTCCCATTTTTTCTTGTTGATTCCCTTGGTTATTATCACCATCCAGGGGGTGATTGGGAACATGCCTCAAGGTTGTCACTGGTTGGATTGGGTGACTGGTTTGGGGTTGACTCAGGTCGGTTTGTGACATATGTGGATCAAACAGTACTAAATAATGTGGTGGTCTTAGGTACTTTTTTACTATTATAGATGACATTAGTTGTTATAAATATGTGTTTCTAATGAGACATAAGTATGAAAATTTTGAAAATTTAAAAGATGTTTTTAGCTAAGTATAGAAATAATTGAGAAAATTTTTTAAGATTTATTTATTAGGTTGGGGTGGTGATAAATTGACCGTTGGATTCACAAATCCTTTGAGATATAAGGGGATTATTCTAGAAATCAATCCATGCACAAAAACACAATGGAATGGTGTGTCAAAGAGAATAAATTTTACTACAACAGACATAGTTAGATTAATTATGAGTTTGTGTGGCCCTCTTATTTAATTTTGAGGTTATTCTTTGGATCCTCATATATTCCTACTTAACCATGTCCCATATAAATTAATCATAAAAATACCATATGAGATATTGACCCTGGAACATCAATATATATATTTTATGAGGATTTAGGGTTTTGAAGCATTTGTTTGATATTTTTATTATAATAAAATCAACCTTAATTCATAGAAATTTTTATTTTTTCGTTATCCTAGGGAAATTTGGGGATATTGTTTATATAATCATACTCAATAACAAGTGTTTGTGGATCCGTATGGTTTTTTATATGTGAAGGATACATCATTAAAATATTAAGTAGAAGGAAGGTTGAACAAAAATATGTTCAAGAATAATAAATAGGATGTGTTTATAAGGTGGGTGTTTATCTGATTATTATAAGAGTTTTGGTATAAGAGTTAAATAAAGATATATAAGAACCTTGAGGTGCTAGTTGGATTCATCAAGAACTCATGAGATACGGGTTTATTATGGCTAATCGAGATAAATTAAGGTTTATAGAAGATTAACTGGATAAATAAAATAATTCCATGTCTTTTTATAATTTTGAAATATGGTTAAACTCCAAAGAATCTAAAATATAATACATGTAATCTAACCATTTTTGAAATTTTCTTGATATACAAGATGGGGTATGATCTGTAGGGTGAAATTAAATTTTCCAAAAGAAAACTATCTTGGATTGCAGAGTTTCTACCTATAATGTATTCCTGGTAGAAAAATGTTACACGAAAATTCATGGTATTGATTATGAACAAATTTTTTTCACAAATAGTGATGATAAATTCCATTAAAATATTTCTTTTTATAACATATAATTGTGATTTTGAGATATATCAAATGGATATTAAAAGCACTCTTATTAATGTGAATTTAGTTGAAAAAATAAATATGATACAAATGAAAGCGTTTTTAGTGAAAAATGACATTTTCAATGAATACAAGATACAATAGTCCATTTAGGGATTGAAATGGGAATAAAAAAGTAAAAATATATGGTCTAATGATGTTTCATGGAATTAGTCATGACAAATACAACTATAACATGGAAAAAGATTTCTTATGGATAAATCTAAAAAGGTGATTTAGCAGTGTTATATGGTGTAAATATTAGAGATATTTTAGACCCTTCTAAGAATTTTTAAATAATTGGTATAATTTCTTATGAGTTTTCTATAGTTTTTATCAAATATTATATGTTGTGTACTCAACCTGATGTCACCTATTCACTTATAATTGAATGTAGATATGAATCCAATCACAGTGAGAGTCATTGGATTATAGTGAATAACATCCATCAATAATTGATAAGAACTAAAGATATATTCATTGGCCATAGAGGAGAGGATGAGATTTGTGTAAAGGGTTACATTGATGCCTATTTACATGATGATAGAGGGGATACCTGTTCTCAATATGGTTTTATGTTTTTCATATCAGTGTGGATATCTGTTAAAAGTGTACCTAAAAAATACCAGGCTGGACCTTAAAATTGATGTAGAGTACATAACTGGATTAGATACTGAATAGGAATCTGTCTGGATAAAAAATTATATTTGAAAAATAGATATTGTTCCCAACATTAAGGGATTTATTGAGATTTACTATGATTGAAATGTATTTATCTCTAAGGAAAAGGAACCCTAGTCCCTCCATTCAATAAAACACATCATTCTCTAATAAAATATTATATGAATGATCATTGAGAGGGGTGGTGTAAGGATTTTTTGGGTGGCTATATTTTACAATGTATCATATCCAATAACGAAACCATTAGTAGAAACAAATCATGAGGGTAATGTCGAGTCTCTTGGTACAAGATACATAATATATTTATGTAATAGTTTTATAATTTATCTTTATTTTAAAATAAATTTCAATATCTTCTTATCATTCATTCATGTATGCTGGAATTTACTTTAAACAAATAATGGAATGATAATATCCTTTCAAAGTATGAAATGTATTTTTCTGTAATTAATGAACTCTATAGATTAGTTTTATTTGTGATGATATGGTAAGATTATAATGAGTAATGTAATAATTATATAATAAGTGGAGTGTTATTACATAGACTACCAGGACATGTATATCCCATGGAATGTAAAAAATTCATCAATATACACAGGGGTGTAAATTTATTATCAATTATTTTTATGTATGGATGGAGAGATATTTAGAATGGTAACATTAAAACTTTTGTATATTTCTTAAATGATCCATTATATTTTAGCTAATCAGGGAGTGGTTAGGGATTTTACTGATTATGTCTTGGATTTGGGCTCAATGAATATGATATTTTTCCACAAATATGATGAGAAAATACATGTATCCTTTGATTTATTATATTGGGAAAATTCATAACCACACTTAGTTGAGTCTCATATGATGTGTTCACCTACTTGTATGAGATACATGCGATGCAAAAATATGATAGATGAATGTCATGAGAAGTATTCATCAACTAGGTTAGTTTTTTTAAGAGAATAAAGAATGTATGAGATGTTGTACACTAAACCAACACTTTTCATTATCAAGTGGTCGCTCGATACAATGGGAAAATGTTTTATAGATGTATTAATATGATTTCTATGATATATATTCCAGTGGAAAAATTTGTATGATATATGAGTTTATTTTTGGAAGATCACACTGAACACCTTAATATCTTGAGTAGTACTAATTCTTTTATAGAGGTTTCTTATTGAATAAATATATGAAATATGGATTTCTTATTTAAAATCAATGCTACGAAGTCCTATCTGTTACACCCCGACCCCAGTTACCCAGTGTCGGTGCATTATTACATAACATTGGAATGATCACAAGAAGGATCAAATCTCGAAAGACATATTGGTTTAGTAGCCTTGGAAGCACTAGATATATTCATAAGTCTTATATTACATCATAAAAATGAAAACTACAATAACATCTTTTCTTCATATTCCACACTCATATCCCCACATACTATCCCTGCAGGTCATTCATAATTTACTTCTTCATACCCTGGGAAAAATAAAACATAGAAATGGGTGAGCTCAAATGCCCAGTAAGGATAACAATATAGCGAAAAAAATTCATAAATAAGAATAAACATTTAAGGCAATGTATAACTAAAAAAGCCTTTTAAACTTGAAATTAAACATAGTATGGAAAAAATAAAATGAAATAATTCCATTTACTTATTCACATGGATATTCTACTAATCGAATAATCACATGCAATATCAATAACCACTTTCATAATGATGGAATGCATAATGCCAGACTATCATAAACACATAGCCAAGGCCTCGTGCCAAGACTACAAATAAGATTTTGTCAAGGCCTTGTTCCAAGACACTAGTTTCTCTCATGAGACCTACTGATGCATCGAGGAGCTATATCAGGCTCCAACCATCATATATTAAGTCCAATTCATTCCCATATGAAAAGGTTTAAACATAACATAAACATTCGTATTAAAAATAGCATACCAAATGTCAATACTTTCACCATAAATAATGAATGGTATAAAAATATCACATCTACAGTCAAACATATCACAAAAACTTCAATACAATATAGAAGTTTTTTATCCTAATAAATCAACTTCAAATAAGCGTAAAATCCATCAAAGGATGTTGACATAGATGAAATCAAAACTCTTTTTAGAGAAATATATATTTCTATTTTGAAATAATTTAAGGATCATATATTTATAAAATAAAACATTTTCTTTGAAAATATTCTTATAAGCTGGTAAGGGAAGCTTCAACGAATTTATAACGGCGGAAAATAACCGCACGCACCGTGTAAGTTAAAAAAACATTCTTACCTTAATTCTGTCTAAAAGGTTAAAAAGCACCTTCTTTGGAAAACGACGGAAAGATTCCTTTATAAAACTCTTATAAAAAGTAAAACAAGGGTATAAATGACTTTAACCCATATTCTTTTAAATAGTAATTTTTTTTGAAATACATTTTTAAGAAACATGGGTGTGGATGATAAAGAGATCCCAGTAGATTATTACGTATAAACAACCTCGGATAATGAAGAGATTGTGAGATATCCCTTACCTTGTACTTTAACATGGTTGGGGTAGGTTAAAATCATGTATAATGGTGAAATAATTGTTATTAAATTATACAAGAATCGTATACATTAATATGATATCATATATGATCTTTTAACATTGATTTGTTAATAATATCTTAGTATTATCATTGTTTCGGGTGTTAACTTACTCGTTTTATTTTATATGTTTTGTTATGTAAGCCATGTTTGTAATGGATAGGGTGTATCTTAATCATATCCAGAATGATATCAAGTCCTTATATACTATTATTAATCATCAAATGAGAATTATACTTGAATGGATACGATGGAGAATGAATCTCATTGCGTTCGTGGAGACGGTAGTCCGTACGTATGCACGAGCGACAATATCATTCTTTGGATATTAAAATAATATATAATTGGATGGTATATCATATATACAGAATCATTATCATGTTACATTTATTATTTACATGAATCATTATTATACCCATCCAAATAATAATTTATTGAATAACAATTACACCACGATGTGGAGACGGTAATCCATACGTACGCACGTATGGTGACATGTTATACAAAGGATGGATAGAATACTGAATATGGTTGTACCATATTTATAATAACATCACAGTATATATATGATACTGGAGATATTATTTTATAATGGTAATAACAAAGAAAGAATAAGTGGAAGAAGAAAGGAACTTGAAAAAGGGTGGTGAAAACATTACCTCTTCTTCAAGTTCTTCCTTTTGATTTGATCAAAAGCGATCCTTAGGTTGGCTTTCTGATCAAAATAAGGCCTCTAAGTTGTAGTGAGGGAAGTTGGGAGAGTATTTTGGCAGAGTTTGGCCGAACCAAAAGGTTTTGAAGGTGTGACGAAATGAGAAAGAGGAGTTCCCTTTTATTAGAGGGGTGAGGGGCACCTTTGGAAAAGCTAGAAATATTAATTTATAATAATATCATATTCCGTTTATAATGGCTCCAAAGTATATTATTTAAATTTTAAGGTGTGTATAGGTCGAAAAACATTCAACCAATAGAATTTAGACAGATTTGGGTCACTATATTAACCTTATCTTTTAGTTTTAACTCTTAGTTAATTAGTTTGACATTTACCATGTCACTTTGTATTTTTATATTATATAGTTAATAAACATACTGTATACATCCAACAGACCCCCAAGTGGTCCATTAATGATACAAATATCATGATATAAGTCTCTTTTCCGAACCTTAGATTTTTAGGAATTTAATATCAATTAATAAAATAATATTTTGTTTAAAAAAACTTTTATGTCAATTTTGACACTATTCAATAGTAGATTTTTGTGAAACTCATAACAGAATTATTACTTAGAAAAAAGTCAATTAAATAAATCATAATATGACATATTGCCCTAGAAAATCATTTTAATTCATTAAAAGTCTCAAATTATATTTATTTGGGTATCAATTATTTTAATTTGTCACTATTATGGTAATTACTGCATCATCATTGTGTCATAAACAAATTAAATTATTTAAAGTCTAAAAATTATAAATAAAATATCATTATGTAGGAAATTCGTTTATATTTCTAATGAATATTTATAGTCGAAAATCCATCATATATAACCCTATGTAATTTTTTTTTCTAAAAGATATATGCTTATGTCATTTTTGTATTCATTTTAACTTAATTAAAATAAAGTGTCCCTATCACTTACAAGTGGCACCATGGAGTCCCAAAATCGATCCAAAGATGCCTATGGTCGAACATGTATCAACCAATAAGGTTAGAACACGTTTTAGAGTAATTTCTTATTATTATAATATTATTTTTTAACCCTTATTTACCGAATTTACCCTTTAACCATGGTAAATAAAATATTTACCGAAGTAATTATTCAAAATGTCTAAAAATAAAATTTGCCTATTTACACAATTTGAACATCCTGATTCCAAATATGGAATCTATTTTTCCAAATTCAAAACACAGAAGTGGCATAAATTAATTTAAAATTAATTCCCGCTGTCAAAACAAAAATCGTGTTTATAAGATATAATAACTATCAAAAGATTGATACTTGTTTATGTTCGGTTTAATTTTGAAATTATGTACAATGGGCAACATTGTATTAAATGGTAAAAATATATTCTAAATATAATTTAAAACCACTAAATTCATAATTTATCAATATAAATTATTTCGAATAAAAAAGTTGTTTTTAATTAAAATTTAGTAATTTTCACTATTCATCAAAATATTAAAGTTATCTGAAAAGTACAAAAATTTTACCTTAGGCTAAATTAGATATTCCAAATACAAAAATGAATTCCATTTTGAAATATAAAATATATATAATTTCAAAAAGTTGGTATTACTATTTATAACGGCTAGTTTGATTGGTTATGATGTGTTAGAACTCGGTGTTGCGTACAACAAACGCTATCACATTATTCAAAGAGAAGCGTACCGTAGAAGCTTGGGGTGTTACATTCTACCCTCCTTCAAATAATTTCGTCCTCGAAATTTCTTGAATATTATCGCATGAAAAGACTCGGGTGGTTCTTCATCATAAGTTTCTCGGGTTCCCACGTTGCCTCTTCCATCTTATGGTTTCTCCACAAAACTTTTACCAGACGCGTCGTCCGGTTTCTCAGTACTTGTTCTCTCGTATCAAGAATTCTGACGGGCTGTTCGCAATAAGATAGATCGGGTTCCAGTTCTAATTCATCATAGGTGAGTACATGCGTTGGGTCAGGCATGTATTTCCTCAATAGAGATACGTAGAACACATCGTGAACTTTGGAGAGACTTGGAGGCATTGCCAATCGGTAAGCTACAACCCCAATTCATTCTAGAATTTTGAAAGGTCTGATGTACCTAGGACTCAATTTACCTTTCTTACCAAAACGTATGACTCCCTTCCATGGAGATACCTTTAGGAAAACATGATCACCGACTTGAAATTCCAAATCCTTCCTTCGATTATCGGCATAGCTCTTCTGCCTACTTTGAGCTGCTTTGATGTGATTTTGGATTACCTTCACCTTTTCCATCGTTTCCTCCACCAATTCTGGACCTACAAGATTTCTTTCACCAACGTCATCCCAACAGGTTGGTGTGCGACATCTCCTTCCGTATAATGCTTTATATGGTGCCATCTGAATACTCGAATGGAAGCTATTGTTATAGGAAATTCTACCGAAGGTAAATATTGATCCCACATACCCTGAAAGTCAAGTGAGCAAGATCTCAACAAGTCTTCTAAGGTTTGACTAGTCCATTCTGATTTTCCGTCTGTCTGAGGGTGGTAGGTAGTGCTCAAATAAAGTTCAGTATCCAGAGATTTCTTAAGACACTTCCAGAATCTTGAAGTAAAACAGGGATCACGATTAGAAACAATCGATAGGGGTACTCCATGAAGTCTCACAACTTCATTAATATATAGTCTTGCTAGACGTTCCAGTGGTAGATCTTCTCTTATAGTAAGAAAATGTGATGACTTGGTAAGATGATCAATAATAACCCATATTGCATCATTCCTTTTATGAGTCTTTGGTATCCCCATGACAAAGTCCATCGTAATATTGTCCCATTTCCACTCCGGTATGGGAAGAGGTTTCATGACTCATCCATGGTGTTGCCTTCCAGCTTTCACTTGTTGACAAACCATAAATCTTGACACAAAATCAGTAATCACCCTCTTCATATTGTCCCACCAAAAATGTTCCTTCAAATCTCTATACATTTTGGTGCTCCTAGGGTGTATAGAGAAATTGGAACTATGAGCATCATCCAACAATTCGCTTTTAGATCAGGTATATTGGGAACACAAAGTCTCTTCCCAAATTTCAAAATTCCATCTTCATACACAAAGTCTCTCAATCTCCCATCATTCATAGCTTTAATCTTCTTTTGAAATTCTTCATCATCGGTCTGAGAACTCTTAATCCTTTCTAGTAAAGATGGTTTGGAAACCATTTGAAAAAGCATTGATGTTTCACCTTCCCTGGTTATTCCCATGTCCATATACACTAGATCCATCAAAATTGGATCCCTTTCAATTCTCATCCAGTTCAAAACTCCATGGTCTTTTCTGCTCAAAGCATCTGCCACCTTGTTTTCTTTCCTCGGGCGGTAGTGTATCGTACAATCATAATCCTTGAGTAATTCAAGCCATTTCTTTTGCCTCATGTTGAGTTCTTTTTGTGAGAAAATATACTTCATACTCTTGTGATCAGTATAAATCTTACATTTTTCACCATAGAGGTAGTGCCTCCATATCTTCAAAGCAAAGATTACAGATGCTAACTCGAGATCATGAGTAGGATAGTTTTGTTCATGAATTTTTAACTGTCGTGATGCATAGGCAATAACTCTATCATTCTGCATAAGGACACAACCAAGTCCTTTCTTCGATGCATCACTATAAATAACGAACCGATCATTCCCTGATGGTAGAGTCAGTATAGGAGCATTGAATAATCTCTTACTCAGTTCTTAGAAACATTATTCACACTCTATTGTCCAAACAAATTTAACCCCCTTACCTGTGAGCTTCGTTAATGGGTTAGCCAATCGGGAAAAATTCTGGACAAAACGTCGATAATAACCTGCCAAACCAATAAAACTGCATACCTCAGTTATATTCATAAGTGCTAGCCATTCTTGGATTGCCTTGGTCTTAGAAGGATCATTAGAGATTCCATCTTTAGAGACAATATGGCCAAGAAAAGAAATCTCATGAAGCCAGAATTCACACTTGCTAAAATTTCCATATAATTCATGTCTTCTTAGAGTCTTCAGGATAACGTGCAAGTGATTTTCATGATCTTCGTAGCTTTTGTAGTATACCAAGATATCGTCAATAAATACCACCAAAAATTCATCGAGATATTCCTGGAAAACTCTATTCATCAGATCCATGAAAACAGAGGGTGCATTTGTCAATCCAAAAGGCATTACTGTAAACTCATAATGCTCGTACCTGGTTCAAAATGCTATCTTCGGAATGTCTTCCTTCTTCACACACAACTAATGTTATCCAGATCGAAGGTCAATCTTTGAAAAGTATTGAGCTTCATGTAGTTGTCAAATAAATCATCAATGCGAGGTAGGGGATACTTGTTCTTTATTTTTATAGCATTGATCTCCCGGTAGTCGATACATAACCTCATAGATCCATCTTTCTTTTTAACAAAAAGAATAGGGGCTCTCCATGGAGAAACACTAGGGCGAATAAATCCCTTATTACTCAATTCCTATAGTTGTTTATTTAGTTCAAATAATTCTACAGTGTCCATTCTATAAGGGGTATTCGATATAGGCCTTGATCCAGGAATTAAATCAATGGAAAACTCAACTTCTCATTCTGGAGGATGTCCAGGTAAATCTTCCGGAAATAAATCTACATATTCTTTCACAACAGGTACATCCTCTATTTGAACAATCCTTTCCTCACCCACAGTTATTTCATTATCTTCCTCCCCAATTATTGAATTTAGTTGACCTACTGGGGGTGGATCTAGATAAGAATTAGGTGGTGACGATTCTGCTCTAAAGATAAGGTGTTCCTTATCATCATCACCAAGAATCATAACCTATTTCTTCTTTCAATAAATCATTGCATCATAGTCCGAAAGCCAGTACATACTGAGGATTATATCAAACTCAATCATAGGTATGACAATGAGATCAGCAGATAAATAACATTTACGTGCTCTAATGGGGACTGATTCACAAAACATTGTTGCAATGATACTTCCCTTAGGAGTTTTAACTAACAACACCCTTGTTAAATCAAATTGTAAATATCTAATTTTTTTAGAAAACTGGGAAGATATGAAACAATGCGATGATCCAGAATCAAATAATGCATTTTCTAAACTTGAGGAAACCATTAAATTACATGCCAACACGTCTTTCGGAGCTTCTACCTCAGCAGTAGTGATAGCATAAGCTTGACCTTGATCCCTTGGCCTTTTCTGAGGTAAGTTCTCCTGACGCTTAGGATATTCATTTTCATAATTCCCCATCTCCCTGCAATTGTAGCACTGAACATTGGTAGCTTCCTTCTTCCCCTTGCAATCACGAGCTTGGTGGCCTTTTTCACCACACTTGTAACAGACTCTTGTTCCCTTCAAGCAAGAAACAGGGTGTTTCTTTCCACATTTACCACAGGTTGAATATTCAAACATTCCCTTCTTCCCCTTATTTCCATTCCCAGATTGATCAGTAGATATTTTATTCTCCTTCTTTGCATTAAAGTCATAAGACTTAGAGAATTCCTTTTCGGTTTTGATAGAACATGAGACAATGTCTTCGTACGACAAGAAGGATTGTGAGACTAATGCTCCATAGAGAAATGGTTTTAACCCATCAAAGAAATGCCCAATCTTACTTCTTGGGTTACGTATATAATCTTCAGAATACCTTGCTAACCTTTTAAAGTTAGCCTCATACTTTGTGACATTCTCATCCTCCTTTTTTCTCAGACTCAAAAATTTCCTTTCCATATCTGCTCGATGGTCGCGAGGAAAGTATTTTTCTAAAAACAGATCTTTGAACTCCCTCCATTCCATATTTTATACTTCATAATCTTCCTTCGTATTTTGAATCAATGACCACCATTGATCATAATCTTAAGTGAGGTGGTAAACTACCATGATAACCTTTTCCCTTTCACTACTCCCCAAAGCCTGAAATATTTTCTCTAGGGAATTTATCCATTGTTCCACTACTAAGGGATTTGTACTCCCATTGAACGTTGGTGGTTGTTACCTCATGAATCGATCTAACATTGATCCTCCACGCTGCAGATCAGGGTGCTCTATACGAGTAAGGTTATTATTCATAACCTGAGTAAGTTGTCCCAGTATGGTGATTAACTGATCGGCACCAGTTGCATCACCAGCTCCACTATAATTATCTTGAGTCGGAGGGAAATCCCTAAATGGAGTGTGTGCATTGATATGGTTTCCATTTCTTCCACTAGGTTCCATTTCTAAACAATGGAATAAACTAGATCGGTTTATGAATCAAAATACATAATCCCATACTTATAAAACACTTAACATAAATTGTCCTATTTATGGATATAATCCATAATCATAAAAAATGGTTTATGGGAGGAATTATATACTCATAAACCTTTCATAATGATTTGTAAAGAAAATGAGAGTTATTCTAAGCATATCCCCTGGGAGTGTCGTAACCAAGAGTGTAGCAAGGCCCGTTGTCATGCACCAGTTCCCGTTCGTGTCTAGCTCAAAGCGGTGTTTTCGGGTTTTACCCCTAGGTACATCTGTGCCAGAGCCGCCTCTACCTGCTCGTATCCAGACAGGGATGTATTTCTCAGAAAACTCACAAAATCTCTACAATACCAAAATTCTAGGAAGTTCTTCTATACTAATCCTCAAAGTTCATCTGAGGTCTACGTGCTCTAATCAGAGTTTATCTAAATCTAGCTTCCAAGGTTTGTACTAAACTTCCTCTGATACCAACTATAACACCCCGACCCCAGTTACCCAGAGTCAGTGCATTATTACATAACATTGGCATGATCACAAGAAGGATCAAATCTCAAAAGACCGATTGGTTTAGTAGCCTTGGAAGCACTAGATATATTCATAAGTCTTACATTACATCATAAAAATGAAAACTACAACAACATCTTTTTTTTTATATTCCACACTCATATCCCCACATACTATCCCTGCAGGTCATTCATAATTTACTTCATCATACCCTGGGAAAAATAAAACAAAGAAAAGGGGTGAGCTCAAATGACCAGTAAGGATAACAATATAGCGGAAACTTTCATAAATAAGAATAAACATTTAAGGCAATGTATAACTAAAACAAAAGCCTTTTAAACATGAACTTCAGCATAGTATGAAAAAAATAAAATTAAATAATGCCATTTACTTATTCACATGGATATTCTACTAATCGAATAATCACATGCAATATCAATAACCACTTTCATAATGATGTAATGCATAATGCCAACTATCATAACCACATACCCTAGGCCTCGTGCCAAGACTACAAATAAGATTTTGTCAAGGCCTTGTGCCAAGACACTAGTTTGTCTCATGAGACCTACCGATGCATTGAGGAGCTATAGAGGGCTCCACCCGTCACATATTAAGTCCAATGCATTCTCATATGAAAAGGTTTAAACATAACATAAACATTCGTATTAAAACTAGCATACGAAATGTCAATACATTCACCATAAACTATTAATGGTATAAAAATATCACTTCAACAGTCAAAAATATCACAAAACCTTCAATACAATATAGAAGTTTTGTATTATAATAAATCAACTTTAAATTGGCGTAAAATCCATCAAAGGATGTTGACATAGATGAAATCAAAACTCTTTTTAGAGAAATATCTCTTTCAATTTTGAAATCATTTAAGAGTCATATATTTATAAAATAAAATATTTTCTTTGAAAATATTCTTATATGCTTGTAAGGGAAGCTTCGACGATTTTATAACGGTATAAAATAACCGCACCCGCTGTATAAGTTAAAAAAACATTCTTACCTTAATTCTGTCGAAAAGGTTAAAAAGAACCTTGTTTGGAAAACAACGGAAAGATTCCTTTATAAAACTCTTATAAAAAGTAAAACAAGGGTATAAATGACTTTAAACCATATTCTTTTAAATAGTAAAAATGTTTTGAAATACATTTTTAAGAAACATGGATGTGGATGATAAAGAGATCCCAGTAGATTATTACGTATAAACAACCTCGGATAATGAAGAGATTATGAAATAGCCCTTACCTTGTAATTTTCCTTGGTTGGGGTAGGTTAAACTCCTGTATAATGGTGAAATAATATTTATTAAATTATACAATAATCATATACATTAATATGATATCATATATGATCTTTTAACATTGATTTGTTAATAATATCTTAGTATTATCATTGTTTTGGGTGTTAAGTTACTCATTTTCTTTTATATGTTTTGTTACGTAAGCCATGTTTGTAATGGATAGGTTGTATCTTAATCATATCCAGAATGATATCATGTCCTTAGTTACTATTATTAATGATCAAATGAGAATTATACTTGAATGGATATGATGGAGAATGAATCTCATCGCGTTCGTGGAGACGGTAGTCCGTACGTACGCACGAGCGACACAATCATTCTTTTGATATTAAAATAATATATAATTGAATGGTATATAATATATAAAGAATAATTATCATGTTAAATTTATTATTTACATGAATCATTATTATACCCATAAAAATAATAATTTATTCAATAACAATTACACCACGATGTGGAGACGGTAAGCCGTACGTACGCACATATGGTGACATGTCATTAAAAGGATGGATTGAATACTGAATATGGTTGTACCATATTTATAATAACATAACATTATATATATGATACTAGAGATATTATTTTATAATGGTAATAACAAAGAAAGAAGAAGTGGAAGAAGAAAGGAACTTGAAAAAGTGTAGTGAAAAAATTACCTCTTCTTCGAGTTCTTTCTTTTGATTTGATAAAAAGGGCTCCATAGGTTGGCTTTCTGATCAAAATAAGGCCTCTAGGTTGTAGGTATGGAAGTTGGGAGAGTATTTGGGCAGAGTTTGGCCGAACTAAAAGGCTTTGAAGCTGTGAAGAAATGAGAAGGAGGAGTGCCCTTTTATAAGAGGGGTGAGGGGTACCTTTAGAAAAGCTAGAAATATTAATTTATAATAAATTTATATTCGGTTTCTAATGGCTCCAAAGTGGATTATTTAAATTTTATGGTGGGGATAGGTTGGAAACCATTCAACTAATATAATTTAGATAGGTTTGGGTCATAATATTAACCTTATCTTTTAGTTTTAACTCATATTTAATTAGTTTGACATTTACCATGTCACTTTGTATTTTTATATTATATAGTTAATAAACTTACTATATACATCCAAGAAACCCCCTAAGTAGTCTATTAATGATAAATATATCATTATATAAGTCTCTTGGCCGAAACTTAGTTTTTTATGAATTTAATATCAATTAATAATATAATATTTGTTTTAAAAACACTTTTATGTCAATTTTGACACTATTCAATAGTTGATTTTTGTGAAACTTATAACAGAATTATTACTTCGAAAAAAGTCAATTAAATCAATCATAATATAAAATATTATCCTATAAAATTAGTGTAATACATTAAAAGTCTCAAATTATATTTATTTGGCGATTTATAAGATCAATTATTTTAATTTTTCACTATTATGGTAATTACTGCATCATCATTGTGTCATAAATAAATTAAATTATTTAAAGTCTAAAAATTATAAATAAAATATTATTATGTAGGAAATCTTTTTATTTTTCTAATGAATATTTATAGTAGAAAATCCAACATATATAACCCTATGTAAAAATTGGTTTCCTAAAAGATATATGTTTATGTCATTTTTGTATTCATTTTAACTTAATTAAAATAAAGTGTCTCTATCACTTACAAGTAGCACCATGGGGTCCCAAAATCGACCCAAAGATGCCATGGTCGAACATGTATCAACAAATAAGGTTAGGACACGTTTTAGGGTAATTTTGTATTATTATAATATTATTTTTAACCCTTATTTACCAGATTTACCCTTTAACCATGATAAATAAAATATTTACCGAAGTAATTATTTGAAATGTCTAAAAATAAAAGTTAACTATTTACACATTTTTAAAATCCTGATTCAAAATATGGAATCCATTTTTCCAAATTCAAAACACAGAAGTGGCAGAAATTAATTTAAAATTAATTCCCGCTGTCAAAATAAAAAGCGTGTTTTTAAGATATAATAACTATCAAAAGATTGATACTTGTTTATGTTCGGTTTAATTGTGAAATTTAGTAAAATGACCAACATTTTATTAAATGGTAAATATATATTATAAATATACTTTAAAACCACTCAAATTCATAATTTATCAATATAAATTATTTCGATTAAAAAAGTTGTTTTTAATTAAAATTTAGTAATTTTCACTATTCATCAAAATATTAAAGTTATCCGAAAAGTACCAAAATTTTACCTTAGGCTAAATTCGATATTCCGAATCCAAAAATGAAGTCCATTTTGAAATATAAATATATATAATTTCAAAAAGTAGGTATTACTATTCATAACGGCTATTTTGATTGGTTATGGTGTGTTAGAACTCGGTGTTGCGTACAACACATGCTATCACATTATTCAACGATAAGCGTACCATAGAAGCTTGGGGTGTTACACTATCAGGTCACATAGTTTTTTTTGGATAAAAATTTAGTTTTTGATCAATTTGTTTTGATTTAAAATGATGATAGATTAATAAACCATATCCAAAATTGTTTTGGATGGATTTATAAATAGTTATGATGTTTTTCATAAAGTCTTTATGGGATTTTAAGGGTAGTGGGAGATTATGAGATATACACTGAAACATGAGTGAATGATACTATATAATTCATTTAGGATATATATGATGATATTAATATAATTTATATTGTATGATACAATATGATGATATGATAAAGTAGAATAAGATACTCCATTTACCATCAATCATATGATATTATTGGCTATTGATATTGTATGTATAATATGAACTTGTCTTCCATATCTTTTACCATGTTGTTTTCAATAGTTATGAATAATAAGATAATTTATGCATTTAAAGGAACATTTATTTAAAGTTTTCAATGAATGAACTCCAATGAGATATGATGAATATGTAATATGTGATAACACCCAATAATGTCTATGATCTTTAGTCAATGATGAGAATTGAAGAGGTTTTGTAAAAGGGAAGTGTTCCATTCATTGGAGTACACCCATTTCAAGCAGTATATAGCCGATACTATTCTATCTTACTACCTAAATTGAAATTAAACTTTGCAAGAATGTGTGGAAAATATTTTAACTAGTTTGATATATTATCATTGCTAACAAGGATCTAAGGACGTTGTACTATTGGTAGAGGTGAGATAGTTTTGTCTCTTTATTGATCACTATAAAACATTGATAAGTTGAGATGAAAGAAACCATATTCATGTTTTAATTATGTTTTTATTCATTTTTACCTTACATGTTGATCATTGAATAAATATTTTATATTTTATGGGTTTTTTCAACCATGTATCAAAGGATGATCCCCCTAAATGCATCTTGAAATCCTAACCATAATCCATCAACAACATATATTGAATTCTATCTCATATATATAATGAAAATCAAATTATTCTATAGTAAATGTTTTCTTAAAAATGATACATAGAATTTACATTAAGGATGGCATAATATTCAACCCACATAGATTTTAATCTAGTTTAGTACTCTTATACCCGACCTATTTATAGGTATCAATAAAAGGTATAACATTTTTAGAAACAATAAACTAGATGAGGAGAAACACTCCACCCAAAATATTAGTCAAACAATTGAAGATATCAATTCCAAGAAAATCCATATATTCCCCATGGTTCAAGCCTCATGTAGACCAGTCTCAATAACATATCTCTTTTATATAATATGAAGTTAAAGGCAATAATCAAGGACCATTATTTTATAATATAACTCAAGGAATCCCTACTACTAGGTTATGAGTATAAGGTTTATGAATTTTTTTTCAAGTCATCAACCATCACCAATTAATTCATTATGGTATAATAACCATAGGGTCTATCACAACACTATGAGTCCCTTCCTAGATCACAAGGTTAAAGGAGAAGGAACTAACATTAATTTTCTATCAATCTTTCATGGATGGATATACCATGTTTTAATTGTAATATAAAACACGAATAAACCATTTGGAATCGTTATGGACAACCAACCTTGATCCAATGGATGATCAATTTTTAAAAAAACATCTGTTAATTCAATTACAAATAGTAAAAAACATGAAATATAAAAAATCCATGAAAATAGGTATTATCAATGGAATATTTAGAAAAAATAGAAATAATGAATATAATGAATAGGAGTTGTAACCATATTATGGGTGACTCACTCATATCAGCAAAACATGAATTTGGTAATTAACTGGTAAGACTCGATACTTAAATGAGATAAATGAGAGGGATAAGGAAAGGGTGTTAAGACATTATTGCTAGGAATAGTGAGATAAAGTTATAATTTTAATAAATTTATATTAAATAAATAAATAAATACTATTTAAAAAACAACCTCGATAACCACAAGGTACCCACTCTATAAAACCTTGTTACAGTTTTTAGGTACTCCATCAATCAAGATTTTTTTTATCATCCTTGTTTGGTGGATTTTGTAGGATTATTAGTGATGGAGAGATTATTTTGGTAAAATGAACTAATGTATGAGAATTTATTTTTATTTTAATTAATGGAGTCTAGGTATAAATATTTTAATGTATTTGAGGGGTTCTCCCTATATTTGGAGAACTTCTTTAGTGATTTGGTGTTTTTTAACAGAGAACCGGGATGTTTACTATCTTCTAGGTGATTAGACACCATGTAAAGGGATTAAAAATTGTGTACTAGTCTCCAAGAATATTCCATGAAATAGGTTACAATCATGAAGGGTTTACACAATGTGTATTTGGTCTGCATAGTGTAATGGCTAAAATTTGGTTCTTAATAAAAAGGAAGTTTTTTGGCGTTTGGGGATGAATGGTTTATATGACATGTAATGGGATTACAAGACTTGTAAATCAAACTATTTTTTGTGTTTAGGGTTCCATATGAGTGATTTTAATTTAATTAAACCATGAATCCTACCTCTTACAACAAAAATCTCACCCTAGAAGATATTGGAGACATATACTCCTTACAGATCATTTGTTTAGTGATTGATCATCAGGACTATTATAGTGCACCTCTTCAAGTAAGTTTTAATTTTGTTTATTATTTTCATTGGATGTGGATTTTATTTTGGATGTGTTTATGGGTCCAATTTGGTAGAATATAGTGATTTTTATCGATCCTTTTTAGTTTTTTATCAGTCATTGTATTTCAAAGGACAATCAGTTAGTTTTATATCACCATTGTTTAAGGAAACTATTTTTATAAATTTTTATGGTTGGTGTTTCTATAAAATGGGTTAATTTTAGGAATTTATTATTGTTATTGAAAAATTCATTTATGTTTATTTTTGGAATCAAAGGATTTATTAGAAATATAAAATTTTCAATGGGTTTTCTTTAAAAATGGATTTTTTTCTGATTTGGAAATGGGGGTTTTCAATCACTTAAGCAGTTTGTATTGTTTTTTAAAAATATTTTATAAAACAGGATCATAGATTTGAAAATGTAATATGATTATCCTGGAACATTGGGATCCTTGGGTGTATTAGGAAATAGACATAGAAAACCTTTTTGTGTGTGGATCCAGTAGTGTTTGTTTTGCTGATATTGATTGATTTTTGTAGGATTGAATATCAGTTGAATATAATTTTTGTCCATGTTTTTACTATTTTATGTATAGTATGCATTTTTCCCATATTCTAGAGTCCAAATGATAGAATTATTGGTCATTTACTATTTTTATCACATTATGGTTTTTATCATGTATTTTTTCATATAGATATTTATATGTGGTTTTATCAAATGGCATCACAAGATAGTATTTCATGTATTTGTGTTTAAATTATTTCCTTATGATAAATGAATATAATTTCTTATTTTATCAAATATACTTTTCATATTTTTGGTTTTATGATAGGAAATGATTTTTTGAAAAACCAACAAAAAAATGATTTATAAATGGGTTTTGATTTATGAAAATGATTTTTATGTTTTTTTGTTTTAAAAGATTTATGTATTTAATTTTTGATATTATACCTTTTATACACACCATGGTGGTATATTATTGGGATTTATCATCACAACCGTCTTTTTTCACTAAGTGGTTGTCTATGTTCTACTGTAAGATATAGGTAGAGGCAAGAGAATCTTGTAACAGGTCAACTTGTCCTTTCATATTTTCCTTCATGGTAGGGTGGTTTGGAAGAGATTATTGGTCACATTGAGTTTTGTCATGCATTTTGGTATAGCCTCATTTGTATTGGATTGAATGGATCTATTTATATTTTTTTAATCTTCTTTGTACTTTGGGTTTTTGTCTTTTTTTATATATTCAAGATTCATTAATAATATTTTTTCCTCACCATGTAACATCTGCCATGGGTGTATTTGTTGGTTTGAACGTATTGGTCTATTATAATATGGTATTAGAGGAATGGATAATCATGAATTGTGTTGGAACTACTTGAGTTTGGTTCTATGTCTTGGATACACAGTATTTAGGACCCTTAGAATTCAGATAATAGGTATAGAAAAGGGGCATAAATATATCCCTTTAGAAACCAAATATGAGTTACCATGGGTAGATATAGACATTTTACTAAGTTTGAGACGTTGGGATTGAGGTATTTTGAATTAACTATAGGGGTATTTTATTTAAAATAAATTATTCCTTTTATGTGATGTATTACATTGGTAGAACTTATAATTACTCTAAATTCATATTGTTTTAATGAATTGGATTTAATTATAAATGTGGCCCAATATTATGGAATTTTATCATGCTATAATTGGTTACATCCCTTTGTATATTAGAAAATGACTCTAAGAAGACATCATCCAAATATGAGAGAGGAATATATGAGACAGGATCTGAAGGATAATCCTCTAGAGGAACCTTATTTGGTAGAAGTTATAACCCACACTATTCAGAATCTGTGTCAAGTGGGTGCCCTAAACCTAGACTGTGTAGTGGATAATGTCTCTAAGTTTCCTAAGAAGCATTCACTAATTTTCTGTGGTGAAAAGGAACCCAACAATATGAGGATTGTCTTGAGTGTATTTAGAGGATCTTCAACATCTTGAAGACTCCTAAAGACTCTAAGGTGGGGTTTTTTCATGTACATGCTCGAGGTATTGGGAATGAGATGGATGGAATCTATTTTATAATATATGTTGAAGAGGAACTTACAGAGGATTCTTACAATAATATACTTAATCAATAGGTTTACACTGATACTTTATGTGTGGAGAATACCACTGATTTTTTGACCTCAGAGTAGGGAGAGTGTATCATTATGGCATATTCCACCCATTTTGCTAAGTCGGTGTATCTGGAATCAATGCTTTTAACTAATGAGTACCTAAATGATTAAAGGTTTGACTTGGTATTGAGAACTGATATTAGGTCGATGATGATACTCATGTGTGTTTTTAGATTTGTTAAGGTAGTTTATAAATAAATTTTCACTGAGGATGTCATATCTGGAAAAATAGGATTGGGTGGAGCTTTAGTGGGTGCAGTTGTTAGCGAAGTTGTTTCTTCTAGACAGAAAAGAAAACATAAATATAACTAGTTTTTTTCAAGCCTAGTCTTGGGGGATTCATTAGGAAAGCAAAAAAATATTTTTCAATATGTGTTGGAAGGAAGGTCATACCAAGTTGAATTGTGGGGAGGTTCCCAAGACTTATCATCTTTATGAATGATCTATCCATCTTAAATGTTTTTGTAATAGGATATCCGAGGGTAGTAAGGTGGGATCCATATTCACCAAAGTTTTTTAGGTTCATGTAGATGCTTCTAAGTGTTGTGGGTCCTATTGTAAAGCTAAGGGGAATGTTAATGTGTCTATGAAAGCTTAGGGAGGATATGAGATTAGATATAATTATGTAGTGGAGTATTCACAAGAGGAATCCAAAGCATGGATAACTATAGTTATAGTTAAAGTGTTTATTTCATCTTCTATGGTGATATATTTGTTTGATATAGGTGTTACTAATTATTTAATATCTACAAATATAGTTTATTTTTTAGTCTTTTATTTCGCAATTATTCCATAATTTTTTGATTTTTCCACACCTTTTTGAAAGAGGTCTAAACATGGTTTTAAGTACCCCTCATGCAGGGTGATGATAGCTAACTTTGAGGTAGAGTGGGAAATTTTTGTCCTTGATATTAACACATTCAACTTGATTATTAGTATGGGATGGATTATTAGTGCCATGTAATAGAGAGAATTATATCATCATTATGTATGGTTCTTATCTATTGATGGTGTCACTCATGTCTTTCAGGGTTGGTAAAACTCTATATTGGGAAGGGTAGTGCCTATTGTTCCTTATTTTGGGGTAATATAATGCGAGTTATTTGAGATGTTTCTAGATGTATTTGACCCTTTTTGTGTGGTTGACTTATTATGGTGGTGTATTAATACCCCAAGGACTATCTGTATGATTATTCTTGTTTAACACCCCCTGAGATTGGTCGATTTTAAAATAATCCTACTCCTTGGTATGATTCCCATTTCAATTCCATCTTATCAAATGGTGCATGATTATTTGTTGGATCTTAAGGTCCATCTTGAGAAACTAGATGCTAAGGGATTTATTAATCATAGCATGTCACCATGGGATATTATGATTCTCTTTTCTTAAAAAGAAAACATGAGCCTCAAACATTAAATTGACTATAAAAATTTTAATCAGATGACCTTTAAGAAAAAATATCATTTTCTGAGGATTAATGATCATTTTGACCATCTTAGAATGTATTGTTGGATTTAAAAGATTTAAATGAGTCTAGGGCACCAATATTTGAGACTCTGAGAAGAGGATATACCTAAGATAATGTTTAGGAGACAATATGGGTAATTTCAGTTTTGAGTTATTCCATTCTATATGACTAACACTCCTATAGTGTTTATAACATTGATAAAATGAATCTTTCATCAGTTCATGCACTCATTCATTATTGTGTTCATGGATGATATTCTACTTTACTCCATGTATTAGGAGAGGCATATGAACCATTTGGAAATCATTCCTTGAATCATTAATGAACACCATATGTAAGGTAAGATTTCCAAATGATCAGAGATTAATAGAGGTTGGAAAAAATAATTGAAGGGTAGAAAAAAATAATGGGGAATTGTTTTACTCAAAATAGAAATGAAAAAATATATAAACTCAACAAGCTAATAAAACCCACATTCAACCTTAATGAAATCATAAATAATCTTTAATGACAATAAAAATATAATGGAAATTTCAAACCATGCATCTAATAAAAAACCAATTTTTTAGACTAATGACTTATAACAATTGGGTATCCCAAATAGTATAAGAACTCCACATTTTATTATTTTTGATAGATTACAACCTAACAGGTTCAACCATTAGTCTTTTAGACACATGTGGTTCCCCCTAGGGCCCACATATGTGCCTAAATGTGTCATCAAAGTAATGATTGTCCCCCAAAGTAACACATTTTCATTCATTGCTAATTTTCCAAAGTCACAACCTCCTTGAGAGATATTCTAGTTGATCGACCATACTAACACTACTCTAGGATGAGTTCTATTTTTTATATACTTCTAATCAGGTAGGATTTTTAAAATAAAGGTTCACCATGTGGACATGGGTAGTAACATTTAGTTATTTAACCCTTCAAATTTATAGAGTGTTACATTATCTATTAATACCAAAAATTAAGATACATAAATATTACATCTTCATAGATGAATATTAATTACATAATATAATGATCTATACCATAATATTTTAGTTCTAGTACCTTTGGAAACATGAATATATTAAAAATTGGTCAATAAGTGATCTTTTTTATCTCCCGCTATGTTATTCATAATTATAACCCTTTTTAGACATATCATATGAAATATATTTCCTCATGACATAGAGAAAAGAAACATAATAAATGGTTATCTTAGATGCTTAGTAAGGTTATAATGAGAGAGACATCAATTATAACATAATAATAACCTGAGTATAAGGGTATGATTTATTGATAATAACATTAGAAAACCATACCCTGCAAATCAAAGATCATAATATTAAGTCAAGGATTAAATATTAGGAGTCCATAAGACTTTAATCATAAAGGTATCAAAGAATGTAAACCATAATACCCTTACATTTTCATAAGGCATAGAGTTATCACATACAAATAACCATATAAAATTATTTAACTAGTAGTTCATGGATAATTTCTAAGACTATCATAGTGGAATGGGATCACTCCCAAAAACAATCATAGTATTAAAGGTTCACTCCCATGAATATCATTGTGGATAGAGTTCCTTACCAAACCAGGTTCACTCCCCATTCTAATTGTGTTTACCCCATGAGATATCAATAATTTCCCAATACATTAGAGGGATGTATAGTACCCACCCATCACATTATTAAATCATACATATGTTTGATAGAAGATCACAAAAAAAATCATTACATCAGAACCCATGAAAATAAATGTGTTTTATAAACACTTCATCATATTATAACATATGGAAAGGAATCAGGTTTCATAATCATTTCATCATTTAATCAAATCATAACCCATGGAAAATATGTGGAATTCATAAGCATTTTATCATGGTATAACCCATGGAAAAAGAATAGGGTTTCACAAGAATTTATTAATGGTATAACCCATGGAATAAAAATTGGTTTCATAAAAATATTATCACCATAAGGATAAAAAATTTAGAGAAAGAATATTAATGGTATCCTTGGATCATATCCCCAGTAAAACATAAGTAAAATCAAAGAATGACATATTACATGTAAAATGATTTTGACAGAAAAATAAGTTAGAATATTTATTGAGGAAAATGGACTTTACATTTTGAATATAACTTTTTAAGATGTAAAAAATTTTCAAAATCCTTTTATTTTATAATAACCTTTTAATCTTATAAGGGAATATTTAAAAATCATTTAAAAATTTTCTTGAGAAAAATATCCTGTCCATTCTGAAAATCACTTTTTGAAACTAAATATTCATAAATCATTTTGTATGTCCATTTAATTGAATTTTTTTTAATCTTATAAATAAATCTTTAAAACAATGAGTTGGTCATGAATGAAAAATATAATATTAATGTCGTACATGTTAGAAAAAATAATCTTTTAATTTTTTTTGTAAATGAAAAGTTACCATTGTTTAGGAAATGGCATATAGATTCTCTTTATTTTTTTTAAAAAATTAAACCATTGGTAAAAATGAATTTAATAAATAATTTTAGATTTTTTAAAAAAAAAATTGATTTCATTATAAAACATGATTTTGGAGGAAAAATGATTCTTGACCAAATAGAAAACTAAAGGCTAGTTTATATAAACAAAATTTTTGAACTATTTAATAAATAAATTCTATAAAATTAAAATAAATATCACAATAGAAACATATTATAATAAATTACATGATTTTTATGAGATATATATCGAAAAATTACACCATTCAAATGATAATCATGAATATTCTTGATAAATGATGAGATTATAACATAAAACCGTCAACACATTGGTAAATTTTAATTATAATACCCATGAAATAATAAAATTAAAAAAAACATGTAATATAATCAGAATAAATAAATTTATTATATTACATGTCAATTGTTCTTTATATACAGCTGATAAAAGAATATAGGTCCATCACATAACATATATCTTAAGGAAGAAAAATTTAGAGAAATAACCTTTACCACTCTAGTTACATTTGAACCATAAACCCATGAAATATATATCCTAAAATGTATATGTAATTCCACAAAAATTTCAGGGAAAAATCATAAAATATATTCATGGTCATGATACACACCACATAAATGAAAGATGTAGGGAATATGGAACATGCTTAACAAAAAATAAAAGTGAGACGAAAATCTATTACTTTGTCTCTGTTTCATTTATACAAATTAAAAACTATTATATAATAAAGAAAGTTTATTATAAATATATTTAATAATCATAATTATAAATATCATACCATATAGTATTTACATTTTTTATTTTATTACCATTTTATTAACAATTCCATGTTAAAGTAAAGTTTCAGGCGATAACTACTCTGTTTTTCATGTCTTTTTGATTTTTTTCATATTACTTTTATTATTGTTAAATAAAATACATAATTTTAACCATGAAATAAATATCCTATTTATTCATTATATATGAATTTATAGTAATACAATAATGTTAGATATAGAAAATGTAATAAACTGTTCATAGAGACGGTAAGTCGTACGTATGCGTGAATGTTGTTTCTATTTTATCAATGTATTGATAAAAATAAAAGTAAATAATATATTAAATTTAATGAATATTTTTATGTAATATATAAAATATATATTTTTTAATCCCATACTTATTACCTTCAATGAAAATCCTAAACGAATCATGTCACTTCATGAAGTGGTAGTTTTCCATACACATGAGTGATTTATCATATTTCCACATAATGGAATGTAAGAAGTTATATGTGATATAATAGTTAAAATAGTATAAAAATATCATAAACATAATATGAAAACATTTAATTCATCATTATATCCATCAGTGATAGTTGGTTATGGAAAACGAATAACATCACTTCGCGAGGTGGTGATCCACCATACACACGGATAATGATTTCACACTCCATTTGATTAAAGTGAGGATAGTTTTAGGAAATATAATTAAAATATAAGAATCATAGTATGTGTAATACACCTTGGTTTTTATATATTAACGATTTTATAACAATTAAAGGAGGTATATGATGATATAAAATTAAATTATTTGTTAGGAACGTTACCTATTCTTCGAGAAACTTCTTTTGGTTTTAACCAGAAGGCTTCATAGGATGCATTAATGATAAAAATAATGATTCGAGTATTAAATTATGTAATTAATTAAGTTATTTTGTTATGTATGTTATGAAACAAAGGGGTTTGGAAGTGTTCATATTTTAGGGGAGGGGGTGACCTTTTATAAGTGGGAGAGAGGGCACACATGATATTTTGGAAAATAATAGCGTACCGATGTTTTTCACATGAAAAAAAGACCTGAAATGGGTCATTATATAACTTTAGACATTAAAAGTTCTAAATAAAGCTAAATGTTTTTTTGGAAAAGTTTCTATGTAAAGTTTCCCTTATCTATTTCATTTAACCCCCCATAATATCATTTTTATCTTTAATGCAGCAAATAATTTTTACTTTTTTCACTACTAATTATGGTAAAAAATTAATTTGAACATTTTATATAATATAAATTATTCTGATTCAAATTATGGAATTATTTTTTTTCTAAATTACATTCATATAATTGAAAAAATATTATTTAAAATTAAAAATGCATATGCAACAAAAAAGAGTTTTTCCAAAAAGAAATTTTTTTAAGCAGAGAAAGATTTAATAGCCCAATTATGTATGAAATTTATTCAAATTACTAATTTGTATTATTATATTTATAATTGAACTAACTTTAAATGTAAAACAATATTAAATCAATTTATTAGTTTTTAAATTCTTTAAAAGAAATGGTTTTTTTAACAAAAACAGGTATTTTTTACTATTCATTGAAAAATGTATCTTCTAAAAAAAGTATCAAACAATTGTCATAATATAATATTTAATTTATTATATAAATATAAAGTTTATTCTCAAATAAATTTTATAAAAGAAGAAAAAATTAATTTTAAAATAAGTGCGTAAAGTGTGAGAAAATTGCTTTTCGGAAAAAGTCAAGTTTTAAGCATAAAATTGGATTTATTCTTATCACTTGTATATAAAACTAATAATATGAATTTTAAAATATTTATTTAATATATAATACATATATATTTTATATAATGGTTCACCAAAACTAACTTCTTTAATTCATTATGGTAAAATTCATTTGTGTGCTTAAAAGTAGTTTTTCAAAAAATGATTTCCTTTATTTATAAATAGTATTTATATTCATTTATAATTAATTGGTCAACAATTATTTAGTTTTATATACATGTGTAAACCATATATTCTAATAATTTAGTTAATCTCATTCACACCATCTATTCCAACAACTAGGTTATAAGTATCATATTAAATTATAATAGTATGGAACCTTTCATTTAAAAATAATGATTCATGTAACAAAATATAAAATTAGTTTTTCTTGAAATGTAATTTAATCTTAGGGTTTTATATAATTTATGTTAAAATTAGTTTAATGTGCAATGAAAAATATTTAAAAGACTAAATTTATTTTAAAAACAATATTTCAAAAAATCTCAAAGTTTTACATTCCCTCCCACTTTAGAGTACAAAATCCCCATTGAGGAACCTATATTTAATCCCATACAGTGCCACTACAGTTTGGGATTTTTATGTAATGCGCCATGTTCATATAGGTGTTAAATTTATAGAGGTAATTTGATGTTCAAAATTGGTGGATGGACAATATTTTGAGTTAAGATTGATAATGCAATTCCTAGAGTTTGAGAATATTTAGAACAAATTTTTACATTACATTTGAGTCCCCAGAGGTTCCTCAAGTGTTCAAGAAATGTTTTAGAGTGTCAAGTTATATTTTGAATTTTTTTGGAGGGTTTGTTCCTCGGGTGCATGGTTTTTTGGACACAGTTTAGGAGAAACCATGCAACACTCTAAGCATAAGGAGGGTTTCAATTCAATTTCTTTGAAGTAATATTGATTGGAATGATTATCGTATAGGTTATTTGAAACCATTAGGTTATAGGATAAACTGTTCGAATTTGATTGGACTAGGGGATTTGTGCATGGTTTTTTCATCATTGAATTCAATTCATGCGATAGTTAAATACCTCGACAGTCCTAATTCATGTGATTGGAAATTGGTTAGGTAAATAGGGGGAACAATCATGCAAGAGGGTTTCACCTAGATAGTGTTTTCCATATGGTTGGTGCATGGTTTGGTAAACCCTTCTTTTAAACCATACATTTCATTAATAGTGGAATATTATTAATCCCCCCTTATTTTTTTACTATTAAATCCCCATTTCCCACCTTATTCTTTTTTGAACAACAATAAGTACTCCAAACCTTTTTTACTCTTCCTCTATGAACACATGGTGTTTTTTAGAAATTTTATGATGATATATGACATTATCTTGTCTCCATTAGTCTTCAACTTCCTTCTCATTCATTTCGACACTAATTTTAGTTTTTGTGCTTATGAATTTGGTACTGATTTAATCAAATCGTGGTGAAATCATCCAATTCTCATATGTCCTCTAATATACCAAGATAGAGGATGTCCACAGATAACATCAAAGTTCTATTTTTCATCATTTTCATTGAGGTAAGTAACTTCACCTTAATTATTAAATCTTTTTTTATATTTTTTTATTATGTTGGTTATGGAATTTGTGGAGTGGGTTTTGGATTTTTATCAAGTTTGTGTTAGGGGATGGAACCAATTTTTAGTGGTTGGTTGGTTGGGGTTCTAGAGTTACTAAGGGGCTCAATGATTTTATTAGTGTTTATACCACATTGGGAAAAATTATAATTTAATTATATTTTTTTAAATCTATTTATTATAACTAGAGTATAATTTATTATTGGACTCATGGATTGATATAAGTTTTAGTTTTTTAGGCATGCAGATGCATGGCAGGCCATGGTAGTGGCTACCATAATTTGGAAAATAAATATGAAAAGCATCAACATAGGTATGTGGTCCTGTGTACCTAACCTTATGGTTTAGGTACATTTTATCTTTTACTTTCTACGAGTTAATGTCATGGAGGGTTATGACCATATTTTAAAGAAATGTGTTAATCTAAATATGAAATCCTTGGGTAGACTGCAAAAATGTTCCAATTCCATGCAAGTATTTGGAACTAGCATGATTGCCTCATTCACTAGTGGATAAGACCATGAATCTAACCTTGACACTTAAAAACATCCAAGAGGAGGAGGGGTGACTTGAATTGAGATTGACAACCCTAGTCAGTTGGGGGTGGGGGTCCCCTAAAATATGTTAGGACTAGGTGGATTGACCATAGGCTGATTAAAAAATGGTTGAATGAGTTGATTAGTTTGAAGTGGTCCTGAAAAAAGTGATAAGACTTGATCCATCTCTCGAGAATATCTCCAATGAGGCATACCCCTGAGGCCTATGTGGCATGTTGATGAATTTGGTGATGCATAAGGATGACATGTCCTCCAATTGTTGGCCAATAGATCATGAGACTAGTTATTATCAAGGGTTCATAGTGGAATTACTCTATTGTATTGAGGATATAGTTGACCTATATGGGTACCCATTAAGAGATGATCTTGAGTGGGTGCATGTGGATATGGTAGATATGGTTGTAGGTTTCACCTTAAAACATGAACCAATGGATAACCCTGATGGGGATATGATGAAACATTATGCTTGGGTGTTTTTCACACAAATTATTGTTTTGTTTTTTATATATTTTATAAGTTATGTTTTTTCCCATGATTCCATGGAATAATATTCTAGGTCTTCCACTATAGTTATTACCTTGGATTTATACTAATTACTTGATGAGATAGATGAGATCCTTGGATACCTGAGATGTCATGGATCTGATGACGTCAAATTTTGGGGGGATTCCAAGTTTTACATGTATCAATTTTATTTGATGAAATGGTGGATTACTAGTGGCGGTTCATAGGATATAATATTAAAGTATATGGTTTCAAACATGTAGGAATTCCTTAGTTTCCATATATTCCTTTTAGAGAGTGATACCATTGAGGATTCCTGGAGTTACAAAGTTATTAAATGAGATACCATTAGACCATTGAGAATTTCTAGAACCTCATAGATTGGAATGGAAGTGAGAGGTTATAATTAGGTATATATCCCTATGAATAAATTTCTAAAGTCTTGAGGGTGACTACTGTATCCCCTTAATCAGTACCTAGAATACACCTTTGATCAGGTTGATGCACCAATAATGAATTGGATAAGGATCTATGAGTTTGGATTCCTAGGATATTGAATTTGTGATATATTAAGGAATTACATTTGATTAACACGACCTACCATAAATTAGACATTCTTATATGTATAAGATATCATCGGGCTTCAACCTTCTTAGAATCTAATGATGGCCTCACATTGAGAACAGCCGTGTACTACTATGGGGTTCGACATGAGGGATTGTGGATGATAAATTCCTAGTGATGTCCTAGGTTCCACAAACCACCATGATGGATGATTGATAATGGGATAAATAGTGCATGAAAGTGGTTCCTGTGAGGTGATTCTCATGATCAGAGAAACCATTATATTGGCCTAAATAGGTATGGTCAATATCGGTCTTAAAACCAAGGATTGAAAATGGTCATAATGCATGGTACAAGTTTAATGTACAATATATTGGGGTAGTTGTGATAAAGTGGTTAGAACAGTCCCTATAAGATGAACAAAGGAATTAAAGAATTAGTCAGAAGCATGTATTGTGGTTTTATTTTATTTATTTTGTTAACCAGTTCATTTATTTACTCCGAGCATTTAATCTGCAAGTAACACTACATTTCTGGTATAATGAAGGATTGAACTTGTGGTTCCCTACAAAGTTATGTACTAACAACAAGATCAGGCTACCATTTCACTAGGGTTCCTGACCATCATTCACTTGTTTATAGTTTCAGGTTGGTATTATGCCTGATATTTCATCATCGATTCAGATCAACTGGATAGACCAAATATTAGTGTGCTATATTAATAGAGCTTCATGGTCTTTAATTTATTAGGTTCATGACTGTTTGAGTTTGTGTGATATATTTAATGTTATTTCAAAATGATATTATTTATTTATGTTTCATACATGCTCTATTGTTTAGTTATTTCTCTTCTAATTTCAAACTCTAATATAGAGGGTATAGTCACCCCACTACACCTCTATAGTCGCACACTAATATTCTATAATATTTGGTGTACCTGGAACCACACCTAAGGCTATGTGGTGGATAGGTCTAGTTAATATTCATAGGGAACCGAGGTAGGGTATTAAAAAGTGGAATCATGTCATTTTATATTTCATAATATTTGGGATATGGTAGCTAGGAGATATAGTATTTTTAAGATCATGTGATGGATATAAGGATGGTGCATCATGAAAAACTTTATCTAAAGTAAGTATAGGTTTATAGGGATGGGATTGATGTTCTTGGTATGTTATTTTATAGTTGTATATTATTTTCATCTCATATGATGCTCATGTGGTTTTAGTTTTATAAGTTCCAAGTTATTAATTTTGAATCCTCGCTCATTGGTAAGAGACTAGTTCTATATTTAACTCTTTTCCCATAGAGGCGGGATGCATACCATACATCATGAGTTAGAACATAGTATTCACATGACATGTATGAGCCTACTAGTGTGATGTATGTCATTGAAGTGAGGTTAAGCTATTTAAAGTGTCCTCAATTGATCATATTTTTTTTGCATATAAGTACTTGGGAGAATTCTAATCAAGTGAACTAACATGTCTATGAATTTTCTTCTGATGATATTTCATATCTATTTATGGTGATACACTTTTCAATGATTTCATTATATTCCATTTTTGTATGGGACATTAGGTGACCCTATTAGTCCTAGGAGAGACATGGTTTCATTTTGGGAAACCATTAATGGGTTTCTTTTTCTTAGTTTTAGTTACTTAATGTGAAAATAATAAACTATATCAAATTTTCCCATATATATTTTAATGAAAATATACTTAAACATACCATGTGATGGTAGTTCCATGGATACAAACCACTATAAGGGGATTTTGGTTTAAGGTACCCTATAGGTTCGATCATTTTATGTGCCTATAACAACCTATATGGTGTTCTATCATAAATACTAAAATGGTATTCTATCTGAATAAACTTTATATTTTAGTTTCTTTGAAACATATCATTTAGTGAAATTCCATTATTTATACAAGCGCTGATGAATGGGTGGTGTTTATTGAGGGAGTAGTCCCGTAGGTGGATTCTTGGTGAGGATCCGTGCCTAGAGGCCTAATAACTTTGGTACGTGATGTTGAAAATACCTGTATGAGACTCATGAGTGGGTGGTTTGAATTGATTAATATCATTTTTCATTTGTTATGTTATCATGTATGAATTCATGTGAGATTTGAACTTTTGCGAGACATTTACCTTTGGGTTAAGTGGGGGGACCTAGTAACCCTGGTGACTCAACATAAGATTTTGATTGAGTCAATTCCTAGTTATGTTCGAGGGTGACTTGTCAGAGGGTTTGTTCTTTGATTATGAATATATCATATATGTTAATAATGGATAGATGCCTCGTGTTATGAATAATATACATGAAGAGACACTGGGTTGGTTTAGGCATTAAGGTTATTTGAGAAAGATTGTGTAGTTAGGGTAGGCTTGAATGGTGAGATTTGGATATAGAACATGGGTGACTAGAATATGAGAATACCCCATAGTGGTTTTGAGTTAGGTTACGAAAGGTTACTTTTAATTTAAGAATGTGTGGAACATAGAATATCATAGTATTGAGACTATTTTTGAAAGGGAATGGACATTTTGGTGCTTGACCCAGTAAATTTTTGATAATTTTTAATATGTGGTAAGAGAATGGGTAGATTCTCATGTTTTGGAATGATTTCAGATGGTTTTTAGTCAAATAAGTATGCTTGTTTAAGGAGAGATGATTATTTTTAATAGGATAACTAAGGGTGTTTCTTACAAGGTAGAATTGATATTCCATTGGGCATGTGAATCCAACTTCAATGACATGATACTCCTAGAGTTTTGAGTTAGGTTTTATGATTGGGTGATACAAGATCATATTCCCATTATTCTTGATGTAATTTAGGATATTTAGAGGGTTTAACCCTCTGCCTATTGTGTTTTAAATCAATGGTTGAACATGTTCATGCTAAGAACTGATGGTTTGGATGAAGCGACGAAATCATGGTTTCCAAATATTCACGAATAAATAATAAATGTCACTTTGTGATTGTGGGGTCATTATAAATATATTGGGTTTGGTGGTGTTACCGATATAGATCAATCCTGGTTAGGTATTTATAAGAGGAGCGTGATTTAAGGGGAGTGACACACATTGTAATAAAACCTATTGAGGTGGTGCTTGAGGAGTAGTACAAGGTAATCCAAATAGATTGGAGTTGACTATTTATTATTTTAGACTATCAAACTATTAATGGGTTGAATTTTAGTTTGAACCATTGATGAAGCTCCCATGGGTTAGAAATAGGTGAAAAATTACATCTCAACATATTTCTTGAGAAAGAGTGGTCTTGTCTGCATATAGTATCAACATTCGGTGAAATATATATCATGGTACATATTGATAGATTTTGGTATAGTGAGGTGATTTTAGTTACAATCCTAGAGTGGTGATCTTCATATTGGTCTTGAGTGACACAACCCCATATTGGTATGGTTGTGGGTGCATGAAACCATATATTAAAATGATTTTTTTTTTCATTGGGATGTCAATGTGTCAGTATGCATGGTTCATCTAGATTCCTTGGTTGATGTTGAATGAATACTTAGTTTTGATGATGGGTGGAGTCTTAGAATCATCATCAGGATCAAGATAAATTGGAATGATATAGACGTGTTTAATAGGACATGGATCGATACTCATGGTATGGTAGATCATAAAGGCACATTTTTGTTGGTCGGTGTTCTAACTACGATGTTTCATTGAATTTCAGGTACTAACTATAATGGGTGTATTAAATGAATCATCGTATGTATTTGGGGATAAAGTAATCATAAATGATTAATTTATAAGCATGTTAGTAAATGATTTTGAGTGTCCTTGAGATAGGTTGACTAGAAGAGGTATGACCGATCATTTTGTGTGTAACTGGATGTAGTAGGCTGTAGATCTCATTGCTTATGTTATTCTAAATATGGATGTTATGTTTTAGGAGTCTAATAGGATTTTATAGGAAAGGAAAATTTTATCAAGTTATGCTTGGATGTTGGAAGAAAATCCATTTTGTCTTGGAAATGGGATGTGAGAGTTGGTTCCAGCATTTAATTGATTATCTTATGGGAGTTGGGGTGTGGGTATTAGAAACTACATTAGGGGGAGTATTTAGAATACCAGTGTCATATATCAACAAAAAATATTGATAGTAAGAAGAAAATATATCTCATAATTTGATTGTAAGATAACTACTATGGTGGGATTAATATAGACAAGTTGATTAATTAGATAATGAAACTTTTGTGTGTTGGGATAGGCAGTCTTAGGTAGGTATCATTTTGATATTTTAGTGCTTAATTCAAGATGTGAATCATGTATCATTTTTTTAGTGACATATTTTAGAATTTTTAGTTAGAGGAATGTTGTAATGACCTGGACCTAAAATCCCATCAAACTAGGCTTCAAACAAGACCGTGATAAGAACTAAAATTCCTTCTCAATCACCACATGTTGGAAACTATCACCCAATCATCCAAAAAACAATATGGAATGATTTTACCAACCATAAAACCAACATAACATACATAAAGAGAAATATAAAGAGAAATAAAATATTCCATAACTACAAACTATCAATAGTATAAATTCAACTAATGGGAAATGAAAAATTATGGAATAATTATAACAATAAAAGAAAAGGTGACCCATACTACATAAAATTACTCTATTTAATATGTGGAAAAAATCCTATAGTCTCACCACCAAAACCCACACGCATCAAATATAAACCCTCACCACCCGACTATGATGACTCTCCCTATCCTATATCTGATAAAACAGGGCTGTGACACCCCTAAGGGAGTGTGTAGGGTGTGATAACAACAAGCCCAGTATGATCCCACCCAAGTGTTCCATAAATCCATTGTTTCATAAAATCCAAATATGCTCAAAATATACAAAAAAATGTCATGAAAAAATAGTTTTCACATTTATATAGAAATCATGGTAAATAATTTTCCCCTTTTTATAGTTCTAAAATAGATTCCTTATAAAAAATATTAATGATTTTTTTGAAAAAAACTATTATCAAAGAATTCATAATTTCTAATATCAAGGTCATAACAAAAGAAAATCCATACAGAGAAAAACAAAGTAGAGATCACCCTTTTGAAATCATAGGTATGGTATAGCTTGGTCTCTTGTAACTTATCACTCAAATAAATATTAGTGTGCACTAAAAAAGTCCTTATAACAATGAGGTACATTGAATAGAGGAATATACTATTGATGAATCCACTATAGTGTCATATAATCAAGTCCTAAGAACAAAAATCGTAGGATATAGAGGAACACCCCTTGATTTAACCACCTAAACCATAAGGATAAGGCCCACTCAAGGATCTCATGTGTTACGTATGTCAAAATGTTTCAAAGGGATTATTTTATTTCTAAAAAAAATTACCAAAAAACAATTTCTCATGAAAATCATTCATCTCAAATGTTCAAATTAATGCATGTCCAGGATAAGGTACTCTACAAGACATTCTGTCATTGATAGAGCTCATTCTAGAGGTCATGATCATTGGGTCTCACCAAAGAAGAAATCATTGGAAATATAAAGATTTCAAAATCCATATAAGGGATCACACCGAAGGCTCTGGGGACACCAGAAAACCAACTGGAGTAGATTTCTAGATAAGGGATCAATTAAGTGTTCATGGTGTTAATTTCAACACCATGAACCATACATATGATGAAGAATGAATGATAGAGTATCCCACCCCAGTCATGTGAAAGGATACCTCAAACTCTATATGATAAAAAATCCATATAGAGGATAAAAATCATATGATGCGGAAGTAATGACACATTATACCCTATCATAGGTATGGAAAAAGGGTCAAATAGAACTGAAACTATTCTAAACTGAATATACTAAGGGACTTAACATGCTTTGGAAAACGTAAATAGTGTGTACTGGGGTGGACACACCGTGTCTTGCCTACCTTGGGTTTGCCTACGTCCCACCATCTCAAATGACACTTAATGATCAATTTACATGGTGATTAATTTAAAGGTACATGGAATGTATAGGTTGGTCTAGCACCCAGTATGACACTATACCACTATCATGTACAGCAGGTCATGCCCATGTACTTGAAATCGCTTTCGTGTACATGGGGTTGTGTTTGTGTACCTGGCCCTACATGAGTACCGAGACATGACCATGTACTCTATCCATGCCATGTTCTCATCCATATACATTTCCATGTAACCTCTAGGGTATATTACGATACTCTAGTACTATATCCCATGGTGTATGACATGTTTCACATGATGTGTGAAATGTTTCTCAGATTGTAAACCCTAGACCTACAGATGGGGGCTACAAATATTGTGTTTTTTTGGAATACACTATTTGTAGTAAAAAAATCTCTAAAGTTCTAGACAATTATATTTGTATCACCCATGTGACTACTAAGGTTTTTTCCACAAATTAGACCAATAAATGTAGATATCAGCTCAAATGTTCTTTTCCATCATTGATTGATATATTCCATCCACCCAATCTGCTTGAAAAAAACCTCTCATCATGCCACACCAAATGACGCATGTCAAACTATAGTTAAGTATCTTTGAATATGATCCCAATACACCCCCATTCATCCTCTTCTTCCATCAAACCTCAATCAGTCCACTAATAAAAAACCCACACATGCGGTATCGATCCGTTGTGATGAAGAATGGTCACAAAACAATCAAATTATTAGTATTTTTTAAGCCTCCATTCAAATATATTATTGGCAATGAAAATACAAATAAACATGGTATAAATGTATAAATAAAAAAAGAGTAATGAACTACATCCATTTTTTAGGTTGGACACAATTTTCTGTCATTAGAATGGTGAATAAGGGGAAATAAATCAACATTATCAATTCCCCATAATCCCAGGAAGATAAAACCTAATCTCATAGGTCATGATTGACTAATGAATCAATTTTATAATTGATTGATTTGATTTCATCATGGTAGAAATAAATGGGAAAATAAACCATGAAAATAAAATTCTATACCTAGAGTTTGGATTAATTGCTAACAAAGAACAAAATTATGTCATCATCATTGGTGAGATACATTAGCTACAATGGGAAAAATGATGCTTAAGAAATGGATCATGATCCTAGACCAATTTTCATTCACTAATCTCTCCATAGATGAATCCTCTTTCAATCCCATGGATATGAATCTATATATTGTCTCAATCCTTTTAAAAAAATCATTAAATGATTTCTAACATAAAAATCTATTAATTAAAACCCAAAGATTGTTATACCTAGTGTCTTTATAAGAATTGGTTTATAATACATCAATGTGTGTATAAAATAGAAGTTCTTTATTTTATTCTCCTTAATGAGATCCTAAATCCATTTGAGTTCCTAAAACTTCATAAGATATCATAGAGAATGCATATACTACAAGGGTGAGCTAAAACTCACAGTTAGGGAATGAACATGACATAGAAAACGAATGTGTGAGTAATAGGTAAAACATGATATCATAAGAGAGAATGATAAAGGGTAATAGCATGGTATAATAATATAAATAGCATGGTATTATAACATTGTGGAATCATAGGAAATGTGGATGTGATGTGGAATTTATTTGTTACATTTTTCACATTATTTGTGGGTGATTTTCAATGTATTTAATTCTTAAAATAACAAATTTTATTGAATAAATACTTTTTGGTTAACTTATAGTTTATTTAATAAAATAATTGCTCTTATTATAATAATATCTTTTTTATTGTTTAATGTTTTAATTTTAAAATATCTGTTTTAATTAATAATGTTTTTTAATTATTCATTGTTTAATGGTTTAATTCAATTATGTCTTTTAAGTTTATTTATTTTTAATTTTTTGTTCTGCGTACTTAATTATTATCCTATTTGGATTTTTTGTTTTAATATATTAATTAAATTATTTTTTCTTAACATATATATAATTTTATTTGACTAAGGATTTAATAACTTCTGACATATAATTATAACAATTTACTTGAATATTTTTATTTTTTATTAATTAATAATTTTTTATTTATATTAATTTGTTTTTATATTTATTCATGTTGTGTTTTAACATTTCAAATAGTAATTGTAATTTTTTTTTAATATATTAACTCTTTATTTTATTTTATTTATTCTTCTCTGTGTAGGAAATATGATATATTTTTTAATATTCTAAATAGAATTATTAGCCCATAAGATAATTTTTAAGGGCTTGTGAATAGGATAAGTTGAATTTCCAGGTGAGTAGTAAATTTACCAAGTAAATCCCATAATATAATCATGGATTCCAATAATGTAAGATAATAATCACGAAACGTGATAATTTCTCAAACCAATCCTCATGAAAGATAAAATGGAGGGTTTCTGTTAGATGTATTTTAAGTGGAATGTACTATGGGGATGTTCTATCTCGTTGATATAATTGAGACTGAATGGGTTTCAACCTAATGAAGTTGGAAGCCCCAATGTGATAATTCAGACCTTTTGAAATGATAAAAACTAAGGATCCGGAGAAAAAGATGGCCTTTTTGAGATCAAAGCTGATGGTGTTGTGTAAATCAGAGTTGAACCATAACCCCAATGATGGTTAAATTATGAAAAATGATTAAAATGATGACTCAATCATGTGAAGCCATCTGAGATACATTAATGATGAGTTGAGATCTGATTGAAATATATTTAGTTCTGAACCCTTTCTTTCCACATCAAAGGTCACCAATTTGAAGAATAACTAGTAACTGAGCATGGTAGATTATTTTTAATTTCAATAGATTCAAATTCAAGGATCATGTTTAGCCCAAGCCCATCGAGTACTACTGTGAAGATTTACTAGGATTATTTTTTGAGAAGTTGGTTCTGATGAACTCTACTAATGTTTTTAGGCTATGCTGATGTAGTTCCTTCAAGGACACTGAAATCCATTGTTAAAAATAGGACTGCTAACTTGTTGTGGTAGATTTAGAGATTCACCACTACTATTTCAAATAATAAGATTAATTGGGAAGACAATGTTTGAGGGAGATGAGATCATGGCTAAACTGTGGTTGATTCATTTTTTTTTCAGTTTTGGAATCATGAAGGTCGAACCAACTAGGATGTAGATGGATTGATTCTGATTCATCCTTAACTGTTTATTCATACGTATTAGTTCAAAAGTTTACTATGGATTAATTTTACTAATCTAGAGTCGTAGTAAAATACTTAATTATTCAATTAGTTTTTATAGATGTTGATACATTTTTGGAATAGGAATTTTTTTCTAAGTATAATTGCAGGTATGTTGTAGAAGATAGTGGTTTGAGTGTAGATGTCTTCCATTGTTGTAGTATCTTCATTGAAGGATTTTGTTTTAAACATGTTTAAAACAGTTCCTCAAATATGTTATGATGAAAAATTGAATTGTGTCGAGGTTGACGGAAATGTGGTGACATCATTCAAGTTTAGTCATGTTAGTTGTTGCATTAATTTCTAGAGCATTTGTATGAGTTGGGGTAGAGTTTTATTACATTCACATAGATAGTTACAAAAGGGAAAAATGAATTTTTCTATTCGATGACCACCAATGAAAGTGGTGTTTTTAGATGATGTGACCTTATAAATAAAGATATGTTCATTCTCTAGAAGATTTTAAATCAATAACAAGACACATTATTTTAAACAAGAGGAAATGAGATTTGAGTTGAGTGTATAGGTAGATACTAGGAGTATGATAATGACAATGAAGAAATGGAGAATCTTAGAAAATAAAGGCAATCGAACATTAAATATAATATTTATCTCTCTTTATTATTTCTTATCATTTCTTCAATCTTTATAACGAATTTATTGAATATATTTGTATTTTAGGCTCAAATCAAGAACATGTAAATATTTTTATGGTTTCTCAATTGAAATGAATTAAAATTATTCATAAGCTCATTTTTTTCATATGTATCTCAGTGTATTTTGTTGTTAAGTGTTTCCATCATTTTTCTTAAAGAGAATAAATTTTACAATATTCTAAGAAATGATAGGTGATGGTATTGGATAATATTTGTTTTTTCATCAAATAATGTTCTTTAAATTATTAAATGATGATTATAATATTCTCCATTAAAGATCTAATCGATTCTTACATTAGGATTCACAAATATTACAAAGTATAATTGAATGGAATTTGTTAAAAGTTTAGTTAAAGTTAGGTATTGATCAAAATTTCTCAACAACATTGGGACAAAAATGAAAACATCATGTTATATTAGAAAATATCACTTATCAGTGGAGTATAGTCTAATTTCCCTAGATCTTATATTAATTTCATCTCTTCCTGATGTTCTAAATTACATCATCATTTTTCTCATCCACTCTTGCAATTTATTTTTCTTTATTTAAAAATTTTGGTTTCGGATTAGTTTGTTAAGTTATAAAACTTTTTTCATTCCTTCTAGAAATCGATACTCATTCTTATCTGTTTTCAAAGAGTTCATATATTTTAAATATAATTAATTTTTCCATGTTCTAAATGAATGTATAATCAAATTTTGGTTCTAATTGTTGGGAATATTCATACAACCCAACAAAAAATAATTAAAAAAACTAACATAAAATTAATCAATTTAAAACATTAAATCACTTCATAACAATTATGTAAAATGTTTCTAAGAAAATTTATACTAAAAGTCTATTTGTTTTCCACTACAGTGTTAATTCCTTTTCTATAGTTTAGACTTAAAATGTTTACCACACTAGATCATGGTCTAATTCGGAAATTGAACTTCTAAATCCTAAATTAAAAAACCTTTTTATTCCCTTTAAAATAAAAATACTAAAATTGAAAATATATTTTTTAATTTAAAGAGATGATGGAAATCCTAATACAAAAATGTTATACCTCATCATAGAAAGTAAAATCATGAGAGGGATATTCTTAAAGACTTCCATATTCCAACTATTTCAATACATCATTATTTTGTAAGTTTATACAAAAGGTATATGAATTATGAATTGAAATAACCATCCTTATGTATGTTACCCTCAATTACTAGACAACCTAGGGATGATTCTTCAGAGTTCATTGAATAATTTTATGTCATGATTCAATAGACACCTTTGCACATGATGAATGAGGAGGATATTATGTTGAGATTCATTCCATTTTGTTTAAAGAACAATTCTTGAAGATGCTTTCATAATTTATATGGGGAAATTATTAACACCTATAATGAAATTTTCAATTATTTGGTTTCCATGTTTTACCTTAAAAACACCAACAATGATAGGAAGAAAAAATACTAGTTTTTATTCAATATGGTTATTAAATATTCCCAAAAAACATGTTATACATTCTAGGGACTCCTTATAGAATTTCATTATCACAACATTTACCTTATTCTATAGATAAATACTTTCTATAATGGTCTCATGTATTATAATCAAAATCATGTTGATCAATTTTTTGTGGATGATTTTCTAGAAATGACAGAAAATGAACTCAATTTTATTTAACAATATTTCAGTGAAACCCCAACATTAAAGTACAAGGAATAGAGTTATCAAAATGTATAAAAATAATTCATTGTCTATATTAGTAAAAAAAAAGTCTCTTAGTGAGTTGTGCACTCATTGGGGTGAGGGGTGTGGTCATTTTCTAATTTTCCCCCAGCCTTGATCTCTCTGTACAGCCTGAAGAGAGATCCCAATTTTTTGAATTTTGGGAAAGAAAAAAATCTATCAATGAATGATTCTCTAATCAGTATAATTTTTTATATAAAAATCATCTAGACATATCATGGAGAGAATAAAGTGTGTTGAAACAATCAACTGCTCATGTTTACCAACAAAAATCTAGACCTTCTTTTCAAGACCAGTTTAATGTTTAACCCTTAAATTCTCAAGTGGATTTTTTTGTGTATATTTAAATAGTTAATAGGAATATTTTATTATCAAAAGGATAAGTTATATTCCCAAAAGTATATACTTTATTTATAAAGTGATGAAACAAATTATATAATTCATAATCTAGAGTTTCAAATGGGTAAACATTCTAGCCACATAAGGGGGAGGCAAGGGAAAATTATCATGAAAAATATTGATGAATACCAAGAAATTTTTTTGGATATAACTAGTATATCATGTGAGAAAACTCAAGAAAAATTTAGTGAAAAACCTAGGGAATTTTCACCTAAAATTTTAGTTTAAGCTTAAAAATAAAACTTGGAAAATACTAAATCTGGTGATCTAGAGAGTAGTGTCCAAAATCATAAAAGTAATGAATCTTAAAGTAATAAATCCAAAGAAAAAAGATGATTAAGGGAGAACTAGTTAAGGAGGAAAGTAAGAAGGTTAGTTTTTAGGATGAGGATAGTGAACTTCAAATCCAGAAGAATTATATTTTTATCATCCCTTCCCCATAAATAATTAAAAAGAAAAATGAACCAGATTACTTGAAAGTACATCAATTTATTAGGATGTTTACTTAAAATATCCACTTTGTTGATTATTTAAATTATGTTCCTTCATGGTTAAAATTTCTCAAAATATTCTTCGTAAATAAGAGGTATTGGGATGAGTGTTATAAAACTAATTTAAATGTGGATTGTAGTGACATTTTTCTGAAGAATATTCCACCAAAAATTAAAGGAACCTAGTTAATTTTAATCTCATTAAAAATTTCATTTATTGAGAAAATTAAGGGATTGTGTTATTTGGGAGCTAACATCAACATTATGACCTATACTTTATTCATGATGTTTGGAATTTAGGAGATAAAACCAATAACAGTTTCAGTAAAATTAATATATTTATAACATGTTTTTCCTTATGTAAGGGTAAATGTATCGTTTTTTGATATAATAAATCTCACACTTGCTATTTATTTTATTATTATTGAAATAGATTATGATAATATATTTTTAATCATTTTTGGAAGACCATTTCCATCCATAGTTAGAGCCTTGATTTTTGTTTCAACGGGTAAGATTACCCTTTAGACTAAGGATGATCAGGTTGAGTTATATGTTTTTGAAGAGTCATAGATTGTGGTTAGCTATAAATTCTTTGATTAATATGAGGATGTTTTTATAGGTGATATTAGAAAATAAACTCATTGTACATTTGATGATATAATTGAAAGAAATGTTAATTATCATTTTTAATAAAATTTGGACAAATATAAGTCCACACTTGAGATTGAAAGGTTAGGGAAACTTGATAAAACAATAATGGGATATATTTATTAGGTCAATAATGTGGTCCATAAACACCCAAACTTTCATGTTGAAAGGGTTTCTCAAGCTGATGTAAAAAAGTTCACTTGCCTCTCCTATTTCCAAGATGGAAACATCTTCTTATTCTAATAAACCTGATAATTGTGAGGTTGTTTTCATTTCCTTATCTAATTAAAGTGACTGTTTTTATAATGATTAATGTTAATAGGAATGTGATGATACTTTTCTTGAAGATATTGTGTAATACCATCCTGGAAAATATTTAAAATGTTAGAATTTGAGTTATTTTTCAAAATTGAATATCAATTCTATTATACCTGTTAAAAATTATTTTGAAGATAATTTTTCTATTAAAGAGAATAAATAATTAATCAGAAAGATTAAGGAAGTTTCCCTCATATCATTGATGTGGAATTATTTAATTTTTTAGTTGTCTACACTTAATAATCTTGTTTTTGAAGTTTTTTACCTATGGAATTATAGTTATAAGAATCATAAATCTTCTAATCATTTCTCCAGAGTAATTTTTCTCCAAGTATTTGCAAGAAAATTTTGAATCTAAAAAATAACCTCGAATATTTATTTAATTTTAGGTAATATATTATAAAAAAATAGGAAAGGATAATATTTTATATTCTCTTAATACATTTTTAATAATTTTCAATTAATATTATTTGATTATGTCAGAAAAAAAGTAAGATCTATAGATGAATTTAGTGGTTAAAAATATATTTTATTATTAATGTTATTTTGATTGTTTTCATCATATTTTTAGAAGTTTTATAGGAATTTCGGTATGATAGTTTTACAAAAAGGAACAACCACATTATGGGTAAAAAATCATCATATCCGGTAAGGGGATAGGTCTTGAACACACGGCTGAAGAGTGATAAGGGTATTGCTCTGACAATAATTCTTCATAATGTAATAGTTAGTATAATATTTTATTTACTTATATGATTTAGTGGATAAATGTTATGTTTATTTTTGGGAAAATATTAGGGGACCAATTTATTTTTTAATATTTTGGATTTTGGGATTATTAATAATCTTTTATGAACCATTTAATTAGCCCAAAATATATATAACCTTTAGTTTTATCATGAAGGTTTATTTAGAAGGAATGCTATTTGGGTTTTGGATACGTAAGTTGAAGGGTATGAGATAACATTTGATGATAAAACCTTATTTCATGTAAATATTATAGAGGTTATTTGAAATATAGGGTTATTTATTTAAGGAATGATGTATGTTAAACCTTTAATTTTATAGTTGAATTTTGGATATTAATAGATCTATATTCATTTTGTTTATTATAATACTTTTTACTATCCATTTTTATTTTAATAATGATTGGAGGAATATAGTGTTTCTCTTTTATAGATATTATGATCTATTAAATGATAATTTTAGTGTATCTAGAGTTAAAAATTTATATTTAATATTCATCACTTGGAGTAAGGGTAGAAGTGGAAATTGATTTAAGCACCCTGATAGGCTAAAAATGTTATTTTAAAATAAAAATATATCAAGTAAGTATATTGTATAGTCAGATATAAGTCCACACTTGATATAGAAAGGTTAGGAAAACTTGATAAACAAATTATGGGATATATTTCTTGGGTCCATAATGTGGTCCATAAACACTGAAACATTCATGATGAAAGGGTTTATCAAGATGATGTTAAAATTTCACTTGCCTATCCTATTTCCAACATGGAAACATCTTCCTGTTCCCATAATCCTGATAATTATGATATTTTTTTTGTATTCTTATCTAATAAAAGTGACTTTTTTAAGGATGATTAATGTTATTAGGAAAGTGATGATACTTTTGTTGTTGATAAAGAGTAGTTTCAACTTGGTTAATGTGTAGAATGTTAGAATTTGGGTTATTTTTCAATATTGGATATCAATTATATTATTTCCATTTTAAATTATTTTGAAGATTATTTTTCTATTCAAGAGAATAAATAATTACTCATAATGATTGAAAAGGTTTACCCCATATGAAAAAGTTGACAGAAGCTAAAAATATTCTAGGTAGTGGAAATACATTTAAATTTTTGAGCCATTTTCTCATTCTACTACATTATAAAACATAGATGATAATATTTTTCCACATAATATTGAGAATTTCGTAGAATATATTGATGAAACATTCTCTACATCACCTAGGGAATTTGTTTCTACATATCATTTTATGTTTAATAGTGATTTTTATACAATAACTGTTGTGCCAAATTCTAAATCATTCAATCTATCAAGTGTAAAGAATCATATAGGAAGTCAAGTTCATTATTTTTCTAAAAATATTAGAATTACTATTTCTGTGTTAAATTAACTATATGATGTTTTATCCTTTAATATGGTGGTGGTATGAGGTTAAGTTATATAACTTCAATGCTGTTGGGAAGTGTCCTATGAGAATCTAGAGTGTTTAAAGAATTGAGAGAGCAAGAATTTTTTCAAAACCATCAATCACATGAAAAAAATGATATATAATTCCATATGAATGATCATGAATATGATATATAATGGGATATTGTATGAATAATGACAATAAATGTATTGATGTGTGGTTGACAACACATGATTTCGTTCTTTATTTTTATTTTTATATCTCATTGAATAAAATATCATCTTATCTATTTTGGAGCACTATCAATTTTAAAAAATCCCTCTAACTTAATATTATCCTAATATTTTTGAATTTTTATGAATGTATTTTTTATTTGCCTTTATTTATTTTTGATACATCTCTGGAAAATAATGGGTGCACAACAATGACCAATGAGATTCATTCTTGAAGAAAATTGGATAAAACATCCTTTACTCGTAGATTGAGTTTAATTATATTTTGAACCTTAAATTCTAGAAATTTATATTTATAGTCTTTATTTTTTAGGTTCTAAATTTTCTTATAATAGAAGACTAATTCAGGTGCATAAAATGGGATGTTTCTCTTGCTAAAATTATACTGTTAAAGCTTTATTCTAGGGAAGTATGAATGCATATTCTGTACAAGTTTTATTTTACATTTTTTTTCAAATTTTGGATAAATCCTTCATTTGTTTTTTATATGATTTTATAGTAATTAATTAAGTTCATTTTCATGTTAAATTAATTTTGAAAAACTTGTGGTCATTTATAATATTTTAAAATTTTTAAACGCAGAAATTTCATGCTTAGCATGATCATCTTGGTTCCATAATGATTGCCTTTTTTTGAAATTCAATGTGTATGAATGAAACTTTTTTGAAAATATTTGTTAGTGTTATGGAATTGAATTAGTAACCAGTAGCTATTAGTTTTTATATTTTTAATGATTTAATGTTGAAAAATAAATTTGGAACATAATCATGACCCTAAAACTTAAAAAATTATGTTATATTTTAAAAATCATTGTGAAATTTAATTATCGTAAATGTTCTTGTAACATGATCTCAACAATGGGGAAATTTTTGGGTTTTATGTTTGGGGGAGTGGTATTTATTGATCTAAACTAAAATTCATTGAGATCCCATAAAACCCCTTATATTTTTTGAAATTGCATATTTTTAAGCATGAATTATTAATTTTCACTAGATGAAAATTTTTCTTAGCATTGAATGTTTTTCTCCCACTATGAGGTGTTTAATCACTTTTACATTTTTGAGTTGAGTGAGAAAACCATTTCTCATGCCTTCCTAAAAAAATGGCCTTCAGTTAAATCTTGGTAAACTGTCTTAAGAGTATTATTTACATCGAACATTTTTAATTTAATTTAACCCATAAGATAAGAATCTAATTGGATTACTAAATGAAAATACAAATCCAAGTTTAATTCATCCTTTCATTCCCTCTATTCTCATTTCATCAAACTATTGGATGGGTATTTCAACAATAAATACTCACTTCATGCCATCTAATGGTGTATCTATTTATTATGAGATCTTAAATTATGTGATTAATTTCACTTGGAGTTACCATGATGTGTGTACTTTCAGTTGGATGAAAATGGATATTTGTTAAATTCTCTTTAAAATTTTCAATTTAAATCAATTTTTTAACATAGTAAACAAATTTTTACTAAATAAATTTAGTTTTAGTGGAAATTAATCTTTTGACTTGAATGAATACTTGAGGAAAAATCATTTTGAATGGTTATTCTTAGTGGAATTTCAGATTTTTCCATTTTGATATTTATAATCAATTATTGAAATGTACTAAGCAGTTTATTGAGGAAAACAAACATCCTATGTGTGGGGGAATTTAATGTGGAATTTATTCATTAATGTTTCATACATCCACAATGGGGGGTTCTATGTATATTAATATTTTAAAGTAGAAAAATTTAATTAATAAATAATTTTTGTTAAATTTATAGTGTAATTAATAAAATAAAGGTTTTTATAATAATAATTCTTTATTTTATTTTCTAATCATTCAATTTTTTATTATTATTTTAGTTAATATTGTTTTTTTTGAATTATTAATTGTTGAAATTTTGTATTTTATTATTTATTTTAGTTTTATTTAATATTAATTTTCTATTCTTCTTACTAAATTTTATTCTCTTTAGGATTTTATTTTTAATGTATTTATTACTATTTTTTACCATTTAAATAATTTTTTAAATAATTTTTTAATAATTTTTGACATTTATTTAAAACTAATTACTTTATTATTTATATTTTTTATTTAGTAATTAAAAATTTTATTATTTATGCTAACTTGTTTTAATATTTAATTTTGTTTCATATTATCAATTTAAATAGTTATTATGATTTTTTTATCTATCAATTATTTTTGTAGTCTATTTCCTCTTCTGTGTGTATGGAATAAGAGAGCCATTTTATAATATTTCATATAAAATTATTATCTTGAATGTTAATTTTCAAGGGAACATGAGTAATATAATTTTAATTGCATGTCCTATAGATAATTCAGGAATTATATGTTCTAATATAATATTGGTGGTTGATTATGTAAGATAATAATTACCACCCATGATAGTTTTTCCAATAAAGCCTCACGTGAGATAAAATGGAGGGTTATCGTAAGATAAAATTTTAGTGGAATGGTATTTGGGGGATGTTCTCTCTCATTGATCTTACTGAGACCGAATGGGTTTCAAGTTGATGAAGACCAATTCCCAAATGTGAGAATTTAAAGCCTTTAATTTGATTGACAATGAGAATCTTGATAACATGATGGCCTCCTTGAGATGAAATCTAAAGGTGTTCAAAGAATTCAAGGTAAACCCTAAGCCCATTGATGCTTAAATGATGAACTATGAAGTGAAGGAAAGCTCAATCATGTGAAGCTATCAAAGATAAATTAAATATGAGTTGGGATTTGATTAGAAGGATATATTTTTTCTAACCAGGTTTATCCACATTTATGGTCGTTCATTTGAGGAAGAACTTAAAATCGAGAATAGTGGAAGATTTTAGTTTCCAACGATTGAAATTTTGGGTTTAAGGTTACCTTGGGAATGTTGAGAACCACTGTAACTATTTACTATGTTTCATTATTTGGAGATGTCAGTTCTGATGACCTACACTGAAGCTATTTGGACATGTTGAAAAATTTCCTTCAAGGACACCAAATATGTTGTTAGAAACATGGTCAATGACTTATTGTGGTTGATTTCAAGATTCATCCCCACTGTTTTATAGAAGAAGATTAATTGGGGGATGACGATGTGTGAAGAAGAAAATCACATGGCTCAACCATGTGTGATTCATTTTTTTATCTTTTCGAATCTTGAACGTTGAACCGAAATCAGATCTTCTTATATTGGATGAAGATGCCTCATTCAATATTTATTCATGTATATCTGTTCATTGGTTTTCTGTGGATTTCATTTATAGATCGTGATTCATGAGACAACACTTCCTTCTTCAATATATTGTTTTATAGAATTTAAGAGGTTTTTGGATATGGTATCTTTGTTCATTTGTGTCACTGATTCTCCATACAATGTTTAAGACAGTGGAGTGAGTATAGTTGTATTCTATTGATGCAGCTGATGCACTGATGGAATGTGTTGAAAAAGTGATAAAAAATGGTCCTCAAATAACATATGATGAAAAATGGAATCGTGTGACGATTGATGGAAATATGGTGAAATTATGTTAGTGTATTCATGTTAGTGAGTGCTTCAATTGTTAGAGCATGTTGTATAGTTTGGGAATAGTTTTATTAAAGTCACATAGACAGTGAAATAAGGGAAAAAGGAATTTTTCTATTTTATGGTCTCTAGTGGAAGCAGTCTTTTTGATGGCTGTGACTAGGATAATAAATAAATGGTTATTCCATGAAAAGTTTAAATTAAAAAACACATTATTCTGTATGGGAGGAAATAAGAGCGGAGTTGGAGACCAAGTGTAGGAGAATGATGATGATGAACTGGTAGAGCTCAGATTGGAGATTGAATTGAATTTGATAGAGAATATTTCTCTCTATTTATTCTTTCGTATCATTTATTAAATATTTGAAATTAATTTATTTAATATAATTGTAGTCGATGATCAAATAAAGAATGGTAATTTTTTTAGGGTATTTGGATTATAATGCATTGAAATTTTTTTATTCGCAACTATTGTTTTCTAATTTATGTTAGGTTACTTTTTAATTTAGTGTTTTCATCTTCATTCTTAATGATAATAATTTTTACACTATTATAAGTAACTATGGTGGATGTTAGGGGATACTTTTAATTTTTCAAAAATCGAAGTACTAGATGTTAGAAAAGGTTGATGATAATTTTCTCCATTAAATAACTAATCATATCATCAGTTTTGATTGAGAAATATTACTAAGAATAATTCACTAGGATGTGCTTATAATTTAATGATAGTTAGGCACTGATCAGACATTCTCAATAGCACTGGCATAGAAATTATTGATTCATGTTAGAGAAGAAAGTTACTTTTATCAGGGTAGTGCTATCCAGTTTCCCTAATTCATCTGTTTCATTATTATATTCCATGTATTCCATATTAGGTCGCCATTTTTATTAATTTCTATTTCTATTTCATTTTATATATTTGAATTTTATTTGTTTTTGATTTTATTATTGGATCACACAACTTTTTTCCTTCCCTTTCAAAATTAAAACTCATAATTACTGTTATTCTAGATTTTCATAAGTTTAAAAAATTATTAATTATATCACATTATCAATGAATACATGATTAAGATGCATCATATTACATGAAATAACCATGATTTAAGCAGAAACTCTGAGACAATATCACATGGTGGACAAATTCCCATAATGAATCAGGTTTAGTCCAAAATCCTATACATGATGCCTCATGAGACTAAATATTTTCCAAATAAAATTGAATGATATATGAGTGATAAAAATCATAACATGTTCGTGATTTTTTTGTTCCACATAATTGAAATTAAGCATATGTTCTAAGACAATAATTTCCCATGGAAAGAATTATTTTCTCATAATTCTTCCTCAAATCATAATCAATAGAAATTTAATAATGATGGAATTGGAGAAATGATCATGAGGCATGTAGTAACATATCAAAGTAAGGGAGAATAAGATAGGTATATATGTGAGGGATATATATATATATATATATATATATAATTTAGATGAAACACTAACATAAAATGTTTTTTTCTTTGATGAAAAATTTCTTTAAAACATTACATAGAATATTTCATGATGAAGATACACTTTTAACATTGAAACCACTTCTTCAAAGTCTAATTTTTTTTACATATTTTAATAATATTCTTTAAAAGAAATTACCATGGAATCTTATTATGAAACATTCCTTTCACACTATTGCGAAAAAGGATAAAAAGTACCTTATTCTGAAAATGAAAAGAATACTCCATTAAAACCACATTATAAAAATTAAATCATGTGTAAAAATGTATTTATAAAATAATTTTTAGAGCATTAGAAATATTATTCAAAATAATTTAAGAAATAATTGATAAGGAAAAAAATTCGACTAAAGGGAGAAATGATGATAGATTTTCATAAAAAAAGTTCTCAATCATTATAAGTACCAAACAGGGGGAAATTGTTATAATACTTGAAAATTTCATCAATTAATATATGATAATAAAATTAAAGGGTTTTATTAGATAATGTTCATATAATTTCCTACAATGTAAATTTAATTATAAAGAATCCCGAATAAAAGGAGATAGAAACATAAACCCCTACCGACTTGGTAACATTTGAATCATAACTCCAATAAATGAAGTAAATGAATTATAACTTAATGTATCATAAATTTTAAATAATTAATGACATAATATGTAAAAGTTAAGTATATGCACCATTTAAAATAAACTTCTTTAAAAAAGGTTCATGTAACCTAAATAAGGAAGTTTTGATATGAAACTGTTACCTTGGGTACAACATTTTCATGTTTGTCCTTCATCTCCAAAAAAATAAACATATATCAATTATTTTTTTATTATAAAAATTTAAAAATTTTAATCACTTATAGTTAAACCATTTAATTCATTTATTTTATGGAATTTTTAATTACTTATTCAGTTATGTCTATGTTAATTGTTTTTAGGATACCCAATTCATCATTTCAAAACAACATGTGTGTGTTGGACATGGTGAAAGGGGTCACTGCTAAAAAATATAAGGAATAATAATATTAAATTTATCATATTTTTATGCATATTTTATACTTTTAAAACTAACCATGGTGTATAGTTATGAAAAAATAAACTAAGTTTCAAGCATGGATGCAGTAGGTGTATGTACCCACAAGTAAACTTTCCATTTTTGAAGAATCAAGAAGAAAAGATTAAAAGTGTTATTTTATCTTTATATATTGATAATTATTCCATAAATATCATATTATTTCCTCAAATAAACTTAAAAATACCATTAATGTGATGCAATTTTAAAAAATAGTCACATCACTTCGCAAGGTAGTACTCCATAGTATACACAAATAATATTATTATTTTTAAATGGATGGTAAGGTAAAGAGTTATATGAGATATTAAATTTCATTAATGATTAATAAGTGACTATTATAATATATTAACATTAAAACCATAATCATGAATATTCATTGGCGGTAATGATGGAAAATAATTTATATCGGTTTGAAAAGCGATATTCCACCATACACACGAATGATGATTTTGTTTTCCATTTGATAAAAGTGGAGATAGATTTAGCATATTTCATTAAGATAATAAAATATTTGTATATGGTATGTTATTTTATCATTTTATAATTCTGATTGGGTAATATTTTAAGGAGGTGGAAAAATAAAATAAAATAACGGTGCTGGAATAAGAATAATACCTCTTATTTGGAAAACCTATTTAAGATTATACCTAACACCTTCTTAGATTGGAATTATAAAAAAAATCCATTCTGGGAAATGGGTAGGAAATTAAATAAGGGATTTATAAAGTTATTTTCAAACAAAATTCTCTGGATGTGTGAAATGTAGTGGATAGTGGGTTCTCTTTTATAATTGTGGAGGGGTGACATTTTTTTATAATTAACCAAAACTATTCAATAATGGGAATCCACTCTCAATAAAAATGTATGAAAATTGAAAAATTAAGGATTTAAGGAGAGATAATTCTAATAATAACTTATAACACTAAAAATATAATCAATTTAAACATGTTATCCTTTTTACGACTATGGTTACTCACTTTTACCATTTTATTTATTACCACAATGACTATTTTTTAATGTGTTAATTATTCATTATAACCATAAAAAAGATGAACATATTATAAAATATAAAATATTATTATTAAATATATTGAATCAGTCTTATAAAATTAAATTCACTTAATTGGAATAATTTAATTTAAAATAAATCATGCAATCATGATGAAAATTGGGTTCTCTAAAATATACATTTTCACAAAAAAATGATGTTACATTAACTATATGACAAGTAATATTCATTATATGAATTTAAATTTATAAATATAGATATATAATCCATAAATTTGATTATAATTATTCTAACTTAGGGGTTATTTTAATTAATTAAAATGGAGAACATTAATAATATTTAAAATAGTTTTGAGGAAAAAATGTGTTCAAGACAAAAAATAAACCTATATTAAAATAAAATATGAAGGTGATTTAGGTGTAATTAATTTAATTATATATAAATAAAGAATAATTAAATTAATTTTAAATCAAATTATAACAATAATAATACTATTAAATTACTTTAATTATTATAATAAGTGACAATTTTACAAAAAACATTATTTCACTATTTACGGAAAAATAAATATTTTTTGACATATTCTAATACTTCACCCTAAGTTAATATTGACATACTAATTTCAAAAATTTATGATCATTTTTTTTAAAAAAAATTCCAAAATACCTAAATATTAATCTAAATATTTTCACATGAAAATAAATAAAAATTAATTTTGGAATATATTATTTTATTAAAAATTGAGTACGTATTTTCAATGAAATTACAAATACATGTATATTGACTAGAAATATTATATATATTTCATGTATTTAATACGATTCAAATATACCAATTTAATAGCAATGTTATAATTGTTATATATAAACAATAATTTTTTAATAATATGTCGTAATTCATTTAATCTTATTATAGCGTGTTGTATATGTTATCAAATGTAGTGTTATTTTTAAATTTTTAGGTGTTACAATATACAAAATTAATTAAACCATGTCCTCTAAATTTTTATATTTGATTATTCCCTTTTTGGAAAACCCACATCGTAAAAAGTGTTATAAAAATTCTAATTAAATGAGGTAAAGGGAAATACGAAGGTCATTTGGAATAAAAAATGGCTATGTTTATATATAAAATAACAATAGTGGGAAGTAAAAATATATACATTGATAGAATGTAGAGAAATTTATAGTGAATGAAAGTGAATATTGATTATAAGAAAGTGAATTATGAAGAGAAAGTTAACAATAAAAAACGACTGTTCTTTTATGAATTAAAAGAACATTGATTAATTAGATTTAAAAGTAATAGGATAAAATATTTCTTTCATGATTATTTTCTTAGATTTAAGGGCTTATTTTACTATTTAGATAATGAAAACCATTCAATATACTTACTTGATATTTTTTTACAAATACAATTTAGCCTATCATTTTTCTTAAATCAATTTACACTTCAACCCTTACTCCATGTGATGAATATTAAATATAATCTTTTAATTCTCGATGCACTAAAATTATAATTTAATAGATCATAATATTTTATAAAAGAGTAACAGTTTAATCCTCCTATCTATCATTTAATAGATCATAATATTTTATAAAAGAGTAACAGTTTAATCCTCCTATCTATATTAAAATAAAAATTGTTAGTACAAAGTAGAATAATACGCAAAATGAATATTGATATATTAAAATCCAAAATTCAACTATAAAATTAACGGTTTAACATAGACCATTCCTTAAATAAAAAATTATTTATTTAAATAACATCTATAATATTAACATGAAATATGGTTTTAATTTCACAGGTTATCTCATACCCTTCAACTTATGTCTCCAAAACCAAAAATAGAATTCATTCTAAATAAAAATTCATGATAAAACTAAAGGTTATATATATGTTGGCCCAATAAAATGGTTCATAAAATATTAATAATAACATCAAAATCCAAAATATTAAAAAATAATCGATCCCTTAATATTTTCACAAAATAAACATAAAATTTATCAACTAAAACGTTTAAGTAAATAAAATGTTATACTAACTATTACATTATGAAGGATGATTGTAGGCGCACTACCCTTATCACTCTTACGCTGTGTGTTCAATACCTATCCCCTTAACGGATATGATGATTTTTCACCCATAATGTGGTTGTTCCTTTTACTAAAACTGTATTACCATAATTCCTATAACATTTATAAAAATATGATGAAAATAATCAAAATAACATTAATACTCAAATCAATTTTTAACCACTAAATTCATCTATAGAGATTACTTTTTTTCCGACAAAATAAAATAATATTAATTGAAAATTATTACCATTGTATCCAGAGAATATAAAATAATATCCTTTCTTTTTTTTAATAATATATTACCTTACCATTAAATCACTTTTTGAGGTTATTTGATTGATTCAAAATTTTCTTGAAAATAATTAAAGAAAAAAACTCCATAGAAATGATTAGAGGTTTTATAATTCTTATAACTAGAATTTCATTGGTAAAAAAACATAAAAAACATGATTATTGAGTGCAAACACCTAAAAAATTAAATAATTCCACATAAATGATTTTCACAACACAGGTACTTATGAATTAATAATTGTATTAGACCATTAAATTCAACAATGACCTTGTTTCCCTCATATAGAACATTGAACTAGTATTGTTTCCTTAGGTTGACCCTTATTTCCATTTGATTTGTTAACCAAAACCTTTATTTCTCATCAGAAATTAAGTAATTTCTTCCCTTATTTTCCACACATAAAGCATATTCTAGTTCCTTTAATGAATTTTACATGGAACATGTTCTCAAATTATTTATATATAGAAAATTGATTTTTTTTCTTTATCATCCTTAACACTTGATCTACCATGAGACGCCATCCTTCTCTTCTTAGATGTGTTTAGAAATTTATATATGTTTTTTAATCATAATTTGAGATATATAATTTTTCATGATCACATGATGTCAAACTTACATTACCTTTAGGTTAGGTATCCTTTTAGGTAAATCATTACATTTACCATCACATTTTTTATTATCATTCGTTCTCTTATTTCCCATCATTAACTAAAAATAATAAAATAAAAAATATGAGAATGCATTAACATAAAAAATGAGAAATTTATTAACCCATATGGAATAACTTATAAATGATAATATAGCTTGACTTATGAGTCTATAGGTTTATATATTTTTCATCCCTGGAAAAGTTTCTTATTAGGTTTTCTAACATAACAATACTTCTATTTCATTTAAAACGGTTCATAAAGCATTTATTAAATTTTAGAAGAAGATCCCCCAGGAGTGAAAAACTAGTTGTGAAGCAAGGACAATTGTAATGAACCCAATGATGACCGATTATAGCTAAATGGAACATGTTTGAGGTTATTACCCCGAGGTACAATAGTGATAGAGTCCCATACAATTTTAGTATCCAGATAGATATTTAACCCCTTGAAACCCACTCACTTTATGCTGTACAAAAATTTCAGGATATTGTTTATACATAGGATTTTTCTTATACTTAAACATATGGTTCCCAATAAATTATTCTATTCCCAATCCACAAAAATAACTTTAAATTTTTCTGATACAAGCTATAGGGAACTTTTCCTTTCATACATATTGTTTAATTTGTTTTGCTAACATAAACATTTATTTGTTATATCCAAAAGATTTTCAGCCCTAGTTTTATTGGAATACTTGGTTCATAATACATCAAATTGAGAATAAAATAAAACTTATAAATTTAATTATCCATAATGATCTTATTAAATCCTTTACATCTCATAAAACAACATAGGATAACCTAGGAAATACATACACAAAAAGAGTGACCTAAAATCCATAATAAGAGAGTAAACCTGATAATGAAATATAATATGTGAGTCACTTTAATTAAATGATATCGTAAAATATAAAGATAACACTACTGGAAATAATGGCATTTGTGACGGGTCATTTGCGTCGGGATCCCGTCGCTAATAGGCTTTTACGACGGGGTCCCGTCGCAAATAGCCCGTCGCGGAAAACGGCATCGCAACAACAATTATTTGCGACGGCCAGTCGCTAAAGGTATTATTTACGACGGAGATTCTTCCCGTCGCAAATATTAGTCCGTATATTTGTGAAAACTTTTAAAAAAACTAATTGCGACGGGCCCGTCACAATTAGTTTTTTTTTAAAAAATTGAAAAATTATTAATAAAATATTTTAATCAATATTATAATAATAATATTTGCTAAAGGCATAGTATCTCGTCGCAAATACTAAAAAAGATAAAAAAAATAAATTATTAATAAATTATTTTAATTAATATAATAATAATCCAAATATAATTCAAAAATAAGAAAATATTAATAAATTATTTTAATTAATATAATAATAATAGAATTATAATTTAAAAATAAAAAATAATAGAATATTAATAAATGATTTTAATTAATATAATAATATTAGAATTATAATTCATAAATAAAAAAATATTAATAAGTTATTTTAATTAATATAAAAATAATAGAATTATTTTACGTTCAAATATTAAAATAATTCTAATATTACAAAAAAATATAATTAAATTATAATATTATAAAATTTTAATATATATATAAAATTTAATATTATAAAATATAAATAATATTATTATTCATATTAATATTGTTATTTCAAAATATAATATTATTAATATTTTATAATGAGACAGAAACTACGAATAGAAAAAAATTAATATTTTGATTTAACAAATTTTATAACATAAAAACAAAATCTAATCTGAAGGAGGGGGGGGGGAGGGGGGGAGGAGGGGATCTGCAGATGCTGGTGGAGGAAACTCCATCCCTAAAGCATGAGTGAGTCGGCGCATGTACTATATCTGCTCATGATGCTGCTGCTTCCACCGACTCATCTGCTCCTCGTACAGCTGCTGCTGGCGTCGATGCTCCTCCTCATGCTGCTGCTGCTGACGCATCTACTTCTGCTCCTGTCAGAGACTCTCTATCAGTGCAGTCTGAGATCGCAACTGATCCTCATACTGTGTAGCAGAAGAAGATGCATGAGCTCCTCTCGAGTTAGACACCGACATCACAACACTGCCATAATAATCTCCGGGATTCAGTTGAGAGCTGATACCAACTACCCGGCCCTTCTCGAAGGCATACTGGGTGGCCTGCATCCATGACGCCTCATCAAACTGATGGACAGTGGTCTGATCTGATGACCCGGCCTGACTCTCAGGCCGGGTCTGTGACGCTGCGGCCTCATATGACACCTGTAGTTTCAATTTAAAATTAAAATTGTGAATATATTATATGCAGTTAATTTTTAAACTTGAAAACAAATAATACTGACCACGATGTGACGCTTACGATCACCTCTGATCTCCCCAGTAGCAGGATCACTATACATCCTCTGATATACGTCTTACTCCATAATATCGGGGTGCTCGACAGCCTATAAGAATAAAAAATAAACTGTTAATATTTATAGTTATATAAAATATTTATAAATAATGTACGTACCAGATGCTTTCTATGAGTACTGAATGTACGAATCCTAGCTCGATGAGTCACCTCCTGTCTCCCCTGATTCTGCCTCCCCACCGATGATCTCCTCTAAAAGGCATCACTCAACCAGTGCGCACATAATCCATCCCATACATGGGATGAAATGTACTCTGGTCGGTGTACTCTACATGACTTGTCAAAAACTGACACTCCTGCTTTCATCGTGGCAGCTTTTCTAAAATTGTGCAAAACTGACGAAAGCGATCACGCATGGCCACCTCCCATGCCTCGTGGATGGCGTCACGCATGGTATCCTCATTCGGATACCATAAACCCTACAAATAAATCAAAATATCAAGTTAGAAAGGAAATAATTTTCAAAATAAAAATTATTTATTTACGTACGTGCCAACCAATGGCCGAACATGGCCTGTTGCACATCAATGGGAATCTACTCCCATGTGGTCCAAGGCTGAGAGAAATAGTTGCGCAAAATAGTGTTGCCCTGTCCGACTGCTATATGTGAAAAACTATAAAAATAATAAACATTTATTATGTGAATAGATTAATGAAAACTTAGTCAAATCCACAGGTTATCACACAGGTTATTACACCTCTGTGTGGGTGGATGAAACCCAAGACGTGGACGTCGCTCGAGGACGGGGTCAGGAATCATCAATCATGCAAGACCGCGCCCCCTCCACGTACTCCCTAGAGTGCCTGCAGGCTGAGGGTCATTTTCCAGCAACTCATCCGCATCGAAAGGCAGGTCAGCATCCGGCAACTCACGAAATGTGTTGTCGTCCATCTGAAACAGAAATTGTTAATGTTGTTAGCAAATAATTGATAATTACTATTATATATACATATATATTAGTTATGATTGTATATAACTACCATGAAATTCTATCAGTGTTCATCTTCATCATTATTTTCATATATGTCAATGTCATCTTCATATTCCTCCTCAACATCATCGATATCCATTCGAGTTCCAGTTGCTTCATCTCTTACCATTTAAAATTCATATGTGACATCATTAACATCATCGTCATCACTGACTCTTAAATGTGGGGTGTCGTCATCGATACTCATGTCTCTTTGTAAAAAAGATTGATTTTGAGTACTCTCTGGAAAAAATTCAATTCTTTGCACATCAGTGAAAGCACATTCACTTTGACAAAACTGATTGTCTCGAATTTTGATTTTTATTATACTCCACCAATCAGTCAACTCTCTTAATGTAGCACAGTACTTTGCATAATAAACTTGTCTAAGATAACAGAGTTCAATGATTTCATCAAGTATTACATAAAAGACAACTTCATTTTCTCGATGATGAGATCCTCTCAAGATAACTCCACTGTTCATTGTTTTTTTTGATTCCCCATATGCATGTGTGTGAAATCGAAATCCATTCACCACGTATGAATTATAATTTTTAACAAGTTTAGAAGGTGGGTTACTCAATATACATAGCTGTTTGTCAATTTTATCCGCATGTCAAGACACCTGAAAATTTGTGAAATAATTATCAATATAGTAAACTGTACATTGAATGAGTTGCTAAAAGATAAAGAAATTATGTTACCAGTTTTTGAAACCACTGAGAGAAATTTTTCTGTCGGCGTTCATCGAGAGAAGCTGCTGTAATTTGTGGAATTTGTTTCTTGATATGATTATCATACAACCTATAAAAAACAAAGTTATTTACTGTAACATAAATGATATAATAAGTGATATAAACACTTACAGTACAACTGATGTCATCTCTTCACAGTTGAGTAGAACATACATATGAGCTTTGTAATGTTCATCATCCGAAAGCCAGTGTTCATAAACTCCACCAAAACCAAGATCTGGCTGGTTGAAAACAGATAATTGATTGTCGATTTAATCAATATTCCTCTCATTCCGTCCCATTCGGTTGTGTTTTGAAGGATACTCAGATTCAAAATAATGGGAGTAGGAAAAAGATATTTCCTCTTGAAAATAAGCTTCTGTAATAGATCCTTCAACAGATGCTTTGTTATGTACTTTTCTTTTCAATTTCTTCATGCATCTTTCAAATGGGTACATCCATTGAAACTTTACTGGACCTTCACATTTGGCTTCATATGGAAAATGTAACATAAAATGTTTTATTGATTCGATGAAAGAATGCGGAAATATTTTTTCCAGTTTACATATAATTACAACAACATCTTCTTCAAGTTTGCATAGAGCATCATAATCTGCTGTAGCCGCACAAAATTTCCCGAAAAAAATGAGACATGTCTCTTACGGAATCCCAAATCACAGAATTCAACAGACCTCTTAATCCAATGGGTAGAAGTCGTTCTATTATAACATGATAATCATGACTTTTTAATCCAGTAATATGACCATTCTTTACATGTCTACCCAAATTGGAAGCAAAACCATCTGGAAGTCTCAAATCTGCAATCCACTGACAAAATAATAAACGGTTTTATTTAGACAGTGTATAAGCTGCTTTTGGTTTTAGTAACCTTTATGTTCTGACATTCTCAAACAGTTCCAGTTCTAGATGCCTGCAAATTTGGGCAAGATCTAAACGTGCATTTACATTGTCTTTTCTCTTTCCTGGCATATCCAAAACTGTATGAAACAAATTATCAAAATAGTTCTTCTCAATATGCATGACATCCAACATGTGGCGGACCAATAAATCAGACCAAAATGAAAAATCCCAAAATATGCTACATTTAATCCAATTGTGTTCTTTCCCAAAACCAGAAATTTTCTGTTGGTTTATTGTGGGACCAAAAGTGATGGGAGGTAATGAAAATACAACTTATTTTAACTCCGAACCTGATAGCATTTTTGGAGGTCCATCCCTTTCAATTGTTCCTTTTCTGAAATGAGATCTGTTTCTGCGAAAAGGATGATCAGCTGGTAGAAATCTGCGATGATAGTCAAAATAACAAGGTTTCTTTCAATGAATGAGCATAAATGCTTTGTTCTCTCCCATACAGTAAGGACATGATTTCTGACCATGTGTACTCCATCCAGATAACATCCCTTATGTCGGGAAGTCATTAATTGTCCACATCAATGCTTCTCTCAGTATGAAATTCTGTTTCGTAGCAACATCATATGTACTGACACCAGTACTCCACAATAAACTTAATTCATCAATCAATGGTTTCAAATAAACATCAATATTTTTCTTCGGATGTCCTGGAATTAGTAAAGTCAAAAATATATATGGCTCCTTCATCAACATCCATGGAGGTAAATTGTACAGAGTTAAAAAAACAGGCCAACATGAATATTGACTACCATAAGATCCGAACGGACAGAAACCATCAGTGGAAAGGCCCAGTCGAACATTTCTAGCTTCTAAAGCAAAGGATGGATGCACTCTATCAAAATTTTTCCATGAATCACCATCGGGTGGATGATTCAAACTTTTATCGGTTGAAATATTCTCTTTATGCCATGCCATCATTTTCGCTGTATTCTTAGACATGAATAAACGATGAAGTCTGAATGTAAGCATAAAATATCTCAACTGTTTTACAAGAATCAAACCAGACTTCCCATGTTGCCCTTCTTTATATCTCAGTTTCCCACATGTGGGACAACTATCCAACGACTCATTTTACCCAGAATATAAAATGCAGTCATTTGAACATGCAAGAATATTCTGACAATTAAGTCCCAAATTTCGAACCAGCCTCTTACTCTCATAGTAATTTGCAGGAAAAATATTTCCTTCGGGTAGCAGTGTTTTAAGAAAAGAAAATATCTGGTCAAAACAGGTGTTTGACATTCCATTATCTGATTTGGTAGCCATAAATTTTGCAACTGCTTCTAATTTTCTCATCTTGCAGCCAGGATATAATGCATCCTCAACAGACCTCAACAACTCATAAAATTCAGATGGTGCCAACTTAAGATTTGAATCTATATCAGCCGGAGTTTCTGTATGTTGAACAGATGAACCTGCAACATCATGTACTAAATCTTGAAACTGGGATGGATCCGGAATCAAGTTGGTATCACCTACTTTGGAACTGCATTCACCGTGTTGATACCAAAAAACATAATCTGGTTGAAAACCAAAACGCAAGAGATGACCCCCCCACTTTGTCAAACGTGTCAAACGATCTCAATGCACATTTTCTTCAAGGGAATTTTATTTTTCCTTCTGAAACCAATTCTGGATTTGATGCCGCAAATGTTAAAAAAGTCACCACACCCTCTATATATACTGAATTTAAACCATAACCATTTGGATTTCTACATTGATTTATCCATATGCGGTCATCTAATAATGACTGTTGACGACCTTGTTGTTCCATATTTTTTTATAAAATATAAAATCATTACTAGTTTTGAATAATTTGTTAGAAAAAACACTCAAGAAAATATTGAATATGTTGAGAATAAAACAAAACATGTTACAAATATTGATAATTTTAATATTATATTGATTTTTTATTATTTTAATAATACTAATATAATTTTTTTCATAAATATTAATTATATAATAATAACATTAGTACATTATTAGTATATTTTATTATTAATATTAAAATTATATAATTTTCTATATTATATACAATTCTCCTTTCATCTGTGTGTTTAACATTATATCTCCACATGTAATATTTGCATTCACTTTCACCTCTCTATTGGCGAGTAGGTTGATAATTTTGAAAAAGAATGCAAATATTACATGTGGAGACAGAAAACACACAGATGAAAAGAGAATTGTATATAATATAGAAAATTATATTATTTTAATATTAATAATAAAATATACAAATAATTTAATAATGTTATTATTCCAAATTATTGGTTATTATTCCAAATTATTGGTAATTATTCCTAATTATTGTTAAATAATTGTAAATATTGGTAAATATTGGTAAATATTGGTAATTATTGGTAATTATTGGTAATTATTACTAATTATTGGTAATTATTACTAATTATTGGTAATTATTACTAATTATTGGTAATTATTACTAATTATTGGTAATTATTACTAATTATTGGTAATTATTACTAATTATTAGGAATTATTGGTAATTATTGGTAATTATTGGTAATTATTGGTAATTATTGGTAATTATTGGTAATTATTGGTAATTATTGGTAATTATTGGTAATTATTGGTAATTATTGCTAATTATTGCTAATTATCGCTAAATATTGGTAATTATTACTAATTATTGTTAATTATTACTAATTATTGGTAATTATTACTAATTATTGGTAATTATTCTTAATTATTGGTAATTTTTGGTAATTTTTGGTAATTATTGGTAATTTTTGGTAATTATTGGTAATTAATGGTAATTATTGGTAATTATTGGTAATTATTGGTAATTATTGGTAATTATTGGTAATTATTGGTGATTATTCCTAATTATTGGTAAATATTGGTAAATATTGGTAAATATTGGTAAATATTGGTAAATATTGGTAAATATTGGTAAATATTGGTAATTATAACTAATTATTGGTAACTATAACTCATTATTGGTAATTATAACTAATTATTCGTAATTATTACTAATTATTGTTAATTATTACTAATTATTGGTAATTATTGGTAATTATTACTAATTATTGGTAATTATTACTAATTATTGGTAATTATTACTAATTATTGGTAATTATTACTAATTATTGGTAATTATTACTAATTATTGGTAATTATTACTAATTATTCCTTATTATTACTAATTATTCCTAATTATTACTAATTACTCATAATTATTACTAATTATTACTAATTATTACTAATTATTACTAATTATTACTAATTATTACTAATTATTGGTAATTATTACTAATTATTGGTAATTATTACTAATTATTGGTAATTAATACCAATTATTGGTAATTATTACTAATTATTGGTAATTATTTGTAATTATTGGTAATTATTGGTAATTATTGGTAATTATTACTAATTATTGGTAATTATTACTAATTATTGGTAATTATTACTATTTATTGGTAATTATTACTAATTATTGGTAATTATTACTAATTATTGGTAATTATTACTAATTATTGGTAATTGTTACTAATTATTGGTAATTATTACTAATTATTACTAATTATTCCTAATTATTACTAATTATAACTAATTATTACTAATTATTACTAATTATTGGTAATTATTACTAATTATTGGTAATTATTACTAATTATTGGTAATTATTACTAATTATTGGTAATTATTAATAATTATTGGTAATTATTACTAATTATTACTAATTATTGGTAATTATTATTAATTATTACTAATTATTGGTAATTATTATTAATTATTGGTAATTGGTGGTAATTATTGGTAATTATTTCAAATTATTACTAATTATTGGTAGTTATTACTAATTATTACCAATTATTACTAATTATTGGTAATTATTGGTTGTTTTTACTAATTATGGATAATTATTGGTAATTATTACTAATTATGTGTAATTATTACTAATTATTGGTAATTATTTGTAATTATTACGAATTATTGGTAATTATTTGTAATTATTGCTAATTATTGGTAATTATTCCTAATTATTGGTAATTATTACTCATTATTACTCATTATTGGTAATTATTGGTAATTATTGGTAATTATTACTAATTATGGATAATTATTGGTAATTATTACTAATTATGGATAATTATTGGTAATTATTACTAATTATGGATAATTATTGGTAATTATTACTAATTATTGGTAATTATTTGTAATTATTACTAATTATTGGTAATTATTACTAATTATTGCTAATTATTGGTAATCATTATTAATTATGACTAATTATTGGTAATTATTGGTAATTATTACTAATTATTCCTAGTTATTGGTAATTATTACTCATTATTACTATTTAAAACTAAATATTGGTAATTATTACTAATTATTACGAATTGTTGCTAATTATTAGTAATTATTAGTAATTATTACTAATTATTGGTAATTATTGGAAATTATTACTAATTATTGGTAATTATTACTAATTATTAGTAATTATTACTAATTGTTACTAATTATTGGTAATTATTGGTAATTATTACTAATTATTCCTAATTATTGGTATTTATTATTAATTCTTAGTATTTATTCTTAATTATTGGTAATTATTACTAATTATTCCTAATTAACATTAACTATGAACAATGAATACTAAAAATTTAAATTTATTTAGTAACAAAACAATCTAAACATAATTAAATTAAAAGTAATTAAGAATAATTGAAACTAATAAAAATTTAAAATAAATATTAAATTAAAATGAACATAAATACCTTTAAAATTGATCTGAGGTTGATCTCTGATTGTTGTTGAAAACTTCAATATCAACTCCGGAAAAACAATTAAACTTAAGAAACGCTGAACTCTAAAAATAGAGTTTTGAGAGAACTAGAAGATGGAGTTTGAGAATGAATGAAAAAACGGATGGGGGGGTATTTATAGGTTAGATTATTTGCGACGGGTGTATTTGCGACGGTACCCGTCGCAAATACCTTAGCCCGCATTTATTACGGTCAACGGTTAAATAGTTATTTGCGACGAGACCGGTCGCAAATAACAACCTACCGACATACTATTTGCGACGGGGGGTATATTCCCGTCGCACATATCTTTTACCGCAGCCGGTTATTTGCGACGGGCGGTAACCGACCGTCGCAAATAACTCGCATCAGTCCTTTTGCGACAGGGGTATATTCCCGTCGCAAATAACTTTCCCACGATTTGGCGCGCAAAGCGCGCCAGTCCTTTTGCGACGGGGAAAGCTATCCCGTCGCAAATAACTACTTATTTGCGACGGGGGAATTCCACCGTCGCAAATAAGTTTCTAATAGGGCTATTTGCGACGGGATTTATCCCCGTCGCAAATAACCCATCGCAAATACCCATTTTTCCCGTAGTGTAATGGGAAATAACATGGAGGAATAATATAAATAAAATGGTATCATATGATCATGGAATCATTGAAAATGTGGTAGGACATATAAAATTACATAAACATGAGTCAAGGATAACTTCTTAGACAATATCAAACCATGGAAAATGTCTCTTAATTTGTTAGGTTTACTCACTAATCCAATAAATGACGCTTCATGAGAATAATGATTTAACCAGTGCATTAGATTGATATCGTGGTACACCCATAATAACATGTTATTGATTTATGTATGACATATAAAACAATACATCACACGAAATAACATAAAAATTACCCCTAGAAATAAAATGGGTTTCATAATATTATCACATATCATAACCAGATGAAATTTCATAATGAATGAATTTGTGAAATGAATATAGGGTATAAATTACCCCTTTAAAGAAAGAGAGAAAATTAATGGTATATATTTAAGGTAAATTTATACATAATTTATATGTAATCCATAAAATCAATTTTTTTTGTTAAGGAAAAATTTATTTAAATGATTACACAAAAAATTTATTAAGGAAAGTTCCCTTTCCAATTTAAAATTACTTATTCATAGTCCAAATATTTCAAAAATATTATAGAAAACATTTTATTTTCAAAAAATAATCATTTAATCCTTTAAAGGATGCTTCAAAAAAATTGAGGGTTCATGATGACTAGTAATTCATTACATGTCTTATAAGTTAAAAAACAATCCTTTCACACTATTACAAAATGATAAAAAGTACCTCATTTAAAAAATGACTAGAATATTACTTTCTAACCATTTTAATTAAATTCAAGAATGTGTAAATTTTTTTTATGAAATCATTTAGATAATATTAAAAATATTATTCAAATATTTTTAGAAAACAAGGATATAGACGAACAAGTATTTTTTACTGAAGATTGAAATGAAGTCATATTTTATTAAAAATATTTTCTCAATAATATTAAATACCAAAGAGAGGGAAATTGTATTATTACTTGAAAATTTCATGAATTACCATTGGATAAGAAAATTAAATGGATTTATTAGAAAATGATCAAACAATTTTTTTACACTGGAAATTGAAGCATAAATAATCCTGATTAAAATGAGATTGAATCCAAAACCCTAGCCCCATTGTTAAATTTTGAATCATAAATACCATGAATATAGTAAATTAATTATAATATAGGTTATCAAAAATTATTTTGGATTCAGGATATAATACATAAAGTGGCCATATTTAAAACATTTATAATATATTAGGTTTATAAAAGTACATCTGTCTCAAAAAATGATGTTCTTAGACGAAACCCTTAACTTGAGTCAAGACATTCCATGTATGTGATTCAACACCATATAATAAACATAAATAAATTATTTATTCTTCATAAGTACTGTACAAAAGATTAATTAATTATACTTACACCATTTAATTCCATTATTTAATTGAAGTAATTAATTACTTATTCAGTTACATCCATGTCAGGTGTTTCGGGAATGGCCAGTTCATAATTTTAAAACGGAATTGATGTGTTGACCACGGTTAAAGGGGTCATTGTCACATCATATCAAGAATAATAATTATTAAATAATTATAATTTTTATTCATCAATTATAATTTTAAATCCAACCATGAAATTTAGTTATGAAGAATGAACTTTGTTACAATAATATAGACGTTAGGCTGTACATACATATTAGTAATGTTTCCATTTTTCAATGATCCTAACAGAAACATGGTAAGTGTTATTTTATATTTAAAAAATTTTCATTGTACAAGTAATATTATATTATCTTATTAAATAGACATAAATATACCGTCCATGTGATGCTGAAATAAAAAAACCATCACATTGCATTATGAGGCAGTAGTCTTCCTTTGACCCATATGATGTTACCAATTTTCAATGGATGATAAGGTATGATGTTATATGATATATTAATTTCATAAAATAAAAAATATTTCATTTATATGATATATAAAAATTAAAACCATCATTATGTATTTCCATGAGAGTTGATGATGAAACTTATTTTCATCAGATCGTGAAGCAGTATTCTTCCATACACATAAATGATTACTTTGTTTCCTATAACATGGAAGTGGAGATGGAATTAGGGTATGGAATTAACATAATAACATCATAATATATGGAATATAGTGGTATAGATATTTTATAATTATTTATTATTATTTTATTGAGGAGTAAGAATAAATAAAACAAATACTATTGATTAATTATGACACCTCTTCTTCGGACCACCTCTTTTAGATTATACTTAAATCCTTCCTAGAAAAGATTTATGATATAAAAAAGGGTTATATGGCATGAAGAGGGAAGTAAGTAATATAAGTTTTTAGGTATTTTCCAAAAAAAGTATTTGGAAGTGTGGAAAGAAGAAAAGAGGGGGTTCCCTTTTATAATTGAGGAGCTGTGATATTTTAGTAAATACCCAAAACAATTCAATAATGGGAAGTCACTCTCGAAACAAGTTAATAAAAAATTTAAAAATAAGAATTGTAGGAGATTTAAAACTAATAAAAAACACTACCTCTAAAAATAAACATGTTTTGAACATTTTATACTCTTTAACAGTATGTTTATAAACATTTATAGTATTTTTATTTTTACGACGATAACGTTTTTTTTGTTTTTAATATTTATTATGAAAAAGATTAATTGTATTTATTATATAATATAAATTATGTTTATTTTAATTATTTATTCCATTTTATAACCTTTAATTCATATATGATTTTAAATATTGTTTAAAATAAATCCCACAAGCATGAATAAAAGCAGTTTTCAGAAAATGCTTTTTCAAGGAAAAAGTGATTTTACGTTAACTCTATGACTAGTAATCTACATTATATGAATGTAAATTTATAAATATAGATATATTATATATAAATATCAGTTATATAATTCTTAATGATTACCTATTTTAAATAATTAACAAGGATAAAAATTATATTCATAAAAATATTTTTTAGAAAAAAAATGTTTTTGATGCTAAATAATAAACTTATTATAAAAACAATTATAAAGATAATTATAGTACAATTAATTAGATTATATATAACTTAATAAGGTTTATGATAATTTTAAATCAAATAAAATGAGTAATGGTAATTTTAAATTACATAATATATCAATAGAAATGAGAATTCTTTCTAAATTAGTATTTTTCATTATTCACTAAAAAATCAATATTTTCCAAAAAATCACAAAATTTCACACTATGTAAATATTAATGCGTCGATTTAAAATATATATTTTTCATTTTATGAAATTAAATTTAAATGATATTCTGTAATTAATTATTGTGTTTGGTGAAAAAAATGAATAAAAATCATTTTTGAAATAAATGTTTTTATTAAAAATTGAGGGCTTATTTCCTATGAATTTATAAATAAAGTTATATTGATCAGAAATATTATATCAATTTAATAAGGTTTTAATACTATCCATACCCACAATTTTATTGGATAGGTTATAATTTTAGTATTTAAATAATTATATTTCCACAATATGTCACCCTTCATTTAATCTTAGTGTTGTGAGTTGTATATTCTATTGAACATAGAGTTATTTTTAAATCTCCTTGCATTAAAATATAACCATAGGGATTTTGAATAACCATTTTTAAGTATACGAATATTAGTTAAGGATTTTAATTAAAAAATTAAATAAATAATTTTAATTTATGTAATTATGTATCCCATGCTGGAGCTCAAGCCAAACACCTTATGTAGACAATGATTATGTCTTTCCGAGGGTAAAAAATTCATTCCGGACTCAATGAAGGTATTAGATTTCGAATATGAGACTCCATTTTAAAATGAATCTATTATTTAAAAAAAATTCATCCAAATTATATAATATATTTAATATTTATATAATATTAATACCGATCCTTTCCGAAACATAGGATACCGCACTAACTCAGCACCTAGCTCCCAAAATACTATTAGATATAGTTCAAAGATTTACAAGTTAAAAATATAGTTGTTTATTTCTCCCCACATTAGGTATTTTTTCATGAAAACCTAAAAGAATACTTAAAAAGGTTTGTGTATTAGGTTCGCATCTTAGTCTCCTGCTCCAAGGTGATGTAACACCCAACGATTCCATGGTAAGTTTCTATTTAATAATACAGTATCATGTGTTGTATGAAAGTTCAAGTTCTAACACACCACAACCAATCAAACTAGCCGTTATGAATATTAATTCCCACATTTTGAAATTTTTTAAATTTTATCTTTCAAAATTTACTTCATTTTTGGATTCATAATAACGAAATTATCTTAGGGTGAATTTTTGGTATTTTTCTGAATACATTCAATTTTTTATGAATATTGAAAAACAATGAGTTATTATTTAAAACTGAATTTTTATGTAGATAATTATTTATTTTATTTAAATTTATTTTATTTCAAAATAGATACATAATACCTATATAAGTTCAATGTAATTCATAGGAGTCAATTTATAATAATTTTAGATATATAAAAAATTTATTGAACTTTTCACCGTCTTTTACCCACCACTTAGGAGAATTTGCAAATTCACATAAAACATAATTTTAACGCTTCTGTGAGTGTAATTTCAAAAATCCAAGAGACGTGATTGATATCAGAAAGAAAAATTTTGTTCAATAAGATGAAAATAATTTTTGGTGAATAGTAATGTTTTACTTTTATTTACCACGGTTAAAAGTAAATAGGGTATTGATGGGAAAAATGATATTATTATTACCCTAACACAAGTCCAAATTCTATTGGATAAGTATAATTCGACCAAAAACAACCTTAGGAATAAAATATGAACCTCTTTGGTCCACTTGGTTTTGATTAGGACACTAATTATTATTTTATTTAAAGAAGAGTTAAAAGAGTTAAAATCAAAGTTTAATAACTCAAAAATTTCTAATATAGTGTTATATATAATATAAATTAGACTAAATATATTAATTAGGAAGATAAAATGATCTCCTACATAATTTTATTTTATTTATATTTTTTAGAAATTATATAATTAAATATATTTATGACACAATGATAATGCAATAATTACTGTATTAATGAAATATTAAAATAAATGATATTATAAATATCCAAATAAATGTAATTTAAGGATTTTTATGAATTAAAATAATTTTATAGGTTAATATGAAATGTTAGGGTTGGTTGGATGAATTTTTTTTTGAAGTAATAATTCTGCTATAAATTTAGCAAAAACAAAATACCAAATAGTGTCAAAATTGACATAAAAGAGTTTTTAAAACAAATATTATATTATTAATTGATATTCTATTCCTAAAATTTTTTGGTTCGGCCAAAGGACTTAGATAATTATATTTGTATCATTAATAAACCACTTGGGGTTCTCCTGGAAGTATATAGAATTTTTATGAACCATATAATATAAAAATACAAAGAGACATGTTAAATGTCAATCTATTTAACTAAGAGTTAAATCTAAATGATAAAGTTAATATAGTAACCCAAATCTATCTAAAACCTATTGGATGAGTGGGTTTATACCCATAACCACCGTATCCATTATATAATTCATTTTTGATCCATTATAAACCGAAAATAATTTTATTAAAAAAATTATTTCTAGCTTTTTCTAAGGTGCCCCTTACCCCTCTTATAAAAGGGTACTCCCCCTTACCTCAAATTCACACCGTCAAAGCCATTTGGCTCAGCCAAAACCTACCCAAATACCCTCTAAACTGACCTATTTTATCCTAGAGGCCTTAATTTAGTCATAAACCCAACCTAAGGATCCCTTTTGATCAAATCTAATGGAAGAACCCGAAGAAGAGGTAAATATTTCATCACCTCTTTCAAGTTCCTTTCTTCTTCCACTTCCTCTTTCATTGTTGTTTCCATTCTAAAATAATAACTCCAGTATCTTATATATAATTTGATGTTATGATAAATATAGTACAACCATATTCATTATTCTATCTATCCTTTGAATGACATGTCACCATAAGTGCGTACATACGGCATACCGTCTCCACGTTGTGGTGTTGTTGTTATTCAATAAATTATTATTTGGATGGGTATAATAATGATTTATAATTGATGTAAATAATAAATATAACATTATAAAGATTCTTTATATATGATATAACATCCAATTATATATTATTTTAATATCAAAAGACTGATATTGTCACTCGTACGTACGTACGGATTACCGTCTCCACGAACGCGATGAGATTCATTCCCCATCGTATCCATTCAAGAATAATTTTCATTAGATGATTAAAAAAATGTTTAAAGAAATAATATAATTCTGAATATGAATAAGATACATACTATCCATAAAAAACATTATTTACATAACAAAGTATATAAAGGAAAATAAATCAGTTAACTCTCGAAACGATGATAATACTAAGATATTATTAACAAAGAAATGATAAATGATCATATATGATATCATATTAATGTATATTATTCTTGTATAATTTAATAAAAAATATTTCACCATTATAAATGAGGTTAACCTACCCTAAACCAAGGAAAAGTACATAGTAAGGGTTAATTTCACAATCTCTTTATTATCCGAGGTTATTTTTACGTAAGTATCTACAGGGAACTCTTTATCATCCACATCCATGTTTCTTAAAAATTAATTTCAAATCAGTTTTAATATTTACTAGACTATGGGTTAAAGTCATTTATACCCTTGTTTTACTTTTTATAAAATGGTTTGAACGAAATCTTTCTCTCGTTTTCCAAACAAGGTACTTTTTGACCTCTTTGATAAATTTAAGGTAAGAATGTTTTTTAACTTATACAGAGGGTGCATCTATTTTCCACCATTATAACATCGTAGAAGCTTCACTTAAAATATTATAATAATATTTTCAAAATAAATGTTTTCTTAAATGATTTCAAAATAGAAAGAGATATTTCTCTAAAAAAAGTTTTTGATTTCATATATGTCAGCCTCCTTTGATGGATTTTAAGCTTATATGAAGTTGATTTATAATGATAAAAAACTTCTATATTTTATTGAAGGTTTTTTTATATGTTTGATTGTGGATGTGTTATTTTTACACCATTCATGGTTTATGGATAAAGTATTGACATTTCGTATGCTATTTTTAATATGAATATTTATGTTATGTTTAAACCTTTTCATATGAGGAATGCATTAGACTTAGTATGTGACGGGTGGAGCCCTCTATAGCTCCTAGATGCATCAGTAGGTATCATGAGACAAACTAGTTTCTTAGAACAAGGCCTTGAAAAAATCTTTTTTGTAGCCTTGGCACAATGCCTTGACTATGTGGTTATGAATGTCTGGCATTATGCATTCCATCATTATGAAAGTTGATATTGATATTTCATGTGATTATTTGATTAGTATAATATCCATGTGAATAAGTAAATAGAATTATTTGATTTTATATTTTTTGTATTATTCTGAAGTTAATGTTTAAAAGGTTTTTTTTAGTCTTATACATTTCCTTAAATGTTTATGCCTATTTATGAAAGTTTCCTCTATATTGTTATACTTACTGAGCATCTGAGCTCACCCATTTCTATGTTTTATTTTTCCCAGGATGCGAAGAAGTATATTATGACGGACCTGTACGGATAGTCTATGGGATCTTAGTGTTGTTTATGGAAACAATGTTGTTGTTGTTTTCCATTTTATGATGTAATGTAAACCTTATGAATGTTTCTTGTACTTACAAGGATACTAAACTAATCGATCTTTCGAGATGTGATCTTTTGTGATCATTCCAATGTTATCTAATAATGCATGGACTCTGGGCTTCTAGGGTCGGGGCGTTATAGGTCATCTCTTGAATATTCCCATAATATAACTGGACATGAAAAAAGTGAATCAATCACCCATGGATGATCTTTTGGGGGTGATCCTTGATCTCTACCAGTTACTCAAAAATGGTAGATACATTCTAAATTTCCATCTCTACCAATCTAATAACATTTTATAGTTCGTGCACATAACTCCTCAAATACAACAGAAGTATGAAAACATGTATCATTTTAACTATATTGGCAGGAAAAAAAGTACATCACCTCACATACCCAATGAAGTATCTAGAAATGGGAAATGAATCTTAGAGACAACTTTCCACCCCAAAAAATCTCCAGAATCCATGTTGATTTGAGACCCTCAAGAACTCGTGGTATCTGTATTTTAAATCCAAAGGCCTCTATTTTTGGTGAACATACGACTTATGAAAGCTATGGGAAATCCACATCCATTCATTGATTATCTGTACCTTATCTTTCACCACTAGCACCAACTCTAGGCCTATAACCACTAGATCCCCTAGATCAGTCGAACATATTGGTGAATAGAAGGGTATTTTATACAAGGCATCGAATGATTCCATACCGATGGAGGAATGGTAGCTGTTGTTGTACACAAATCCCTCTAAAGGTAGGTGATCCTTTAAACTATTGACAAAACTCAAAATGAAATCCAATAACATGTTCTATAGAACACGAATGGCCCACTCAGTTTGGACATCTGTATGGGGAAAAAACTCCATGCACAAACAAAAAGGAGTCCCTAAGGCCTTTTAAAATCCTCTCCATAGGCATTTCATGTGACAGGAATCACAATATAAAACAATTGTTGATGTAAATCCATGAATTCTTACTATCACCTACACATAAATGCAGTCCAATATCTCTATTGAACTATGATCTCAGATATCAAGAAGGTGGATGAATTTGCGAGTTGGTCTATGATCACCCAAATGGAATCATGTCCACTATATTCTCATGGAAACACTATCATGATGTACATAGATACACAATCACACTTACACTTTGGAACCTAAAGCGTTTCAAGTAAACCAACTAGAACATGGTTCTCAACATTCATTTACTATCAAGTGAGGCATCAAGAGACAAAATCTACTACACTCCTCCTCACACAAGGCTAGGATAATTGACATCAATAGTCCTTGTAAATATTTTCGAAATATGGATGTAATTACAAGGATTATATATGAAACTCCCCTAGAACCTACACATAAAACATCCCTAGTATCATTGTTTTCCCTCTAAAAAGGATAACGTGGTCCTCAACTTTATAAAATCCACCTGGAGAACATCCAATGGATATCTGAGTATGAAAGTTATCAAAGTCAGCATCTCTATGATAAGCCTCCCTATAATTTTGTCTATGTGGTGGGGTAACAATAATCAAAAGGAGGTATGTTGCAACATCCTTATGCACAGAGGAAAACTGAAATGGGGATAACTACTCTAAATCCTCAACCAAAAACTATGAACAGTGTCTTGTACTAAGAGCATCTACCTCTGTCTTCCCTTTCTTGGGAGTATAGACTCTCATGAAGTCATAATATTGAATGAAGCTTATCCATAACCTCTATTTCAAGATAATATCCATTTACAAGAATATATACTAGAGACTCTTATGGTCATAATAGAAGTTAAACCACTCACCCATAAGGCAGTGTCTCTATATCTTTACAGTAAATAACACTACATCCAGCTCAAAATGTAGTTCATTTATTTCTTATCATGTGGTATCAACTATCAAGAACCATAGGTAATTAATTCCAATATCTATATCCGAACATAACCAAAACTACTACCAATAGTACTTTGACACTACTAGAATAGGCCTTTACCAGAGATATAAAGAATTGACAATTTGAACACGGTTAAAAGCCTGAAACATTTATCTGCACTAAAAAAACTAATAAAGGCATTGTTGTTAAATATGGTAGAATTATAATTTTTTCAGACACCTATGTACATGAACACCTTTATCAGCACTTCCAAGACCCCTTTAATTGTTCTCCACTTCCATTTATTAGTGATTTTAACCCCAAAACCATTTATTAGTGCTTTGAGAATTTCCAGCCTTATGCATGCTCCCATGGATTCGAACCGTACACCCCTCCTTTGAAGATGGAACTCCTTTAAAACTACACCATTTAGTTTTTATATCTATTTAATGATATATCTGTTTATTTATATATATTTTCTTATATTTATATAATTATTTTTAAAAAACATTTATACATTATTTTTTTAAGTGTGTGATATATATAATTATATTTATTTAATTATATTATATATTATATTCAATTATATATTGTGGATTATAATATCAATATATATCTCTATTAATACACGCATATGTATATGTATATATAATATTTAAAAATGGTTAGATATTTTTTAAATACATTTTTACATTATTTATTTAATAAAATATATTAGAATATACTTTTTTATATAAATAAGTATGATATATGTATTTATATGAGGGATTTATGATAGGTAAGTATAAGAAAACATGAATATATTTAGTTATAAATAAAATTACATTGTGAAAATTGATAAAATTTTAAAAAGCATAATATCAATATGAATGTAATACATGGTAAAAAATTCATTCATCACCAAAAGCCAATAAGATCCCCATAAACAAGGTTTTGAAATCCATCAAATGTTAAAAAATCAGGGTTCCCCAATTGAAACTCTATTTTGAGGAATTTTGGGACTTTTTTGCCATAAAAATTATGATAATCGTTTACCTATGTTACTTAGGGTGTATATCCTATCGCAATCTTTGATTTTATAGGTGGTAGAGCTCAAAAAGACACTCATATCAAAAGTTATGGTTGTTTGATGTTTGCGTTACTTTTTCATCGTATTTTAAATATTTTACTAATTTGTCGATATTTTTTCAATAAATTTATTTTAAATTACTATTAATTGATAATAATAAGAAAATTATTATTTTAAAATATTTTTATAATTATTTAAAACGACATTTTTTCAAAATATATTATATCTTAAGTGTAAATTCCTATTTACCTTATCTAAAACATATTTAAAAAAATAAATATTATATTTATATCAATATAAATATATTAATATATTAATATATTATTATTAATGAAATATTTTTTAGTATAAATTTTTTAGTGATACTAAAAAAGATCTCATAAATGGGGGTCTTTATGAGCACTTCTAAAATAGAGTTGACAAATACCCCCCTTTAACAAAACTTTTTGAAACACAATAATAAATGTCCCTCTTCAAGATGAGAGTTCCCGTTAACCTCCATGTATATTCTGAAAATCCTTTCGAAAAATTAATGTCCACATAAAAGGCTACCCATTTCATGTCAATGAAGTGAATGTTACAAATATCCAAGAGAAATCATGAATGAATCTCCTATAGTGGCCTACCAAACCTAGGAAGCTCAGCCCCTCTATCATGATCTTGGGTGGATCCTAAGCTGACAATGCCTCAACATAGATCAAGTCCACTTCCACAACCTATAATAAGATTAAATTCAACATAAAGTGGACCTCCTGAATCTAGAAATGATATTTCAAGATATTACTATAATTATGGTTCTCTCAGAGTATGTCTAGGACCATTCTCAAGTGTCTCATTTGCTTCTCCTCAGATGTTGAGTACAATAGAATGTCATTGATGAAGGCCACCACAAATTGGTCTAAAATTTCATTAAATATCAGGTTTATGAGACCCATTAAATCTAATAAGGAAATCATTATGCTAGAATATATCAATAGGTACTCATAATAACTATAGAGACATCATAATTCAATCATCATTATTTCTATATCTTTTACTCAAATATGGTGATATCATGATTTGAGGGTAATTTTTAAGAATCATCTCTCCCCTATAAACTTGTCAAAGAGGTCATCAATCCTCAACATTGGAAAATTATTCATCATAGTCCCTTTCTTTAGATGATGTTAATCCACACACAACCTCAAGCTATCATTCTCCGTCTTGTTGATAAATAATCAGGTGGTCTAGGTTAACTTAATAGGTTTAAAAATTACTTATTCTGTAAGTCCTCTAAACAACACTTCAACTCAAAAAGCTATGTGGGAGCCATATGATATGCTGGAAAATATATCATGGTATAACCTAGGTAAAAGTCTATGCAGAAGTATAAAATTTAGTTTGGTGGTAATCCTAACACATTCTTAGGAAATACATCCTAAAACTCCACCACCATTGTAGGAAGCTATAAGTCTATAACATCCACTACTCCAAGGGTAATACCTTCCAACTAATTAAGAATTGGTTTAATCCTACTATTTAAAATACCATCCTACTCTATATGGGTTTCCTTCTCACCCATAGAGGGAAACCTCATCTTATCTCTATGGAGACACCATATCCTCTACCTAAAATAATCAATCTAGGCATGAAATATCAATATCAATTCCATAAATAATATGAAGTCATATGAACACATCGATTCTAAAAAGAGATACCATAATACGAACATTCCTATAAGAGTAAGGTCACACTATCCAAAATAGTGTATAATTAGTGAATGTCATCTGGTTGGAATATCCATGCATAATGTTTGAGATAAGGGATTAACTATAATTTCTAAGCCTTAGAATAGAGAAGTGGCATGAAAAGGGTGGATTGAACACATATCTATCAATAATATATACAATGTATAGAATATATAGGTAGTACCTATATTTATAATAAGAGACTTTAGTTAATAGGCCTCTATTATATAAATCTGTCCTCCTTACCGACCACCAGATCTCTAAGGCTGGCATGGACCACTTGGGTGTTGTGGTGGAACAAGTCAAACTTTCTGTCATCTCCAACTGCTCCCCATACTCCATTAACACACCTCATAACCCATATAATTCCTTGAAACAATTGGTATCTCTGCCAGGGTGTTCCATTGACCATCTCTCTATTTGGTTGTTATCAGTTTGGACTATTCCATGTGATATGTCTGTGAACATCTTAATAGAAACACGACTTCTATATCAGCTAACTTGAACCCTCATGATAGCCCAGAACTATAACAAACCTATTCTTTATAAAATAATAATACCTGATTTATTATATAGTATTTCAAAATACAATAACCTAGGAGGTCAATAAGTCTAGTTTCTTTGTTAATTAGGTACATTACAAAAAACCAAAAATAGGAAATACATCATCTTTTTGGAAAACTTTCTCAACATGATCATAGTATTCCATAACTTCTAAAATTGCATGAGATAACCTGGGGACATACATAAGAAAGAGGTGAGATAAAAATCCAAGTAAGGGACTAACCATTTCATAATATAAAACATGTTAGACAATAGGCATATCAATGTGGAATAAAAGGAACATAAACAATAAGGAATGATATATAATGATAACCACAATGTAAGAAATGTGGGAACAACATAAAACACTACATTCTAAAAATAGTCCAATGCTAACCAGAAATACATAATGATGTAAAATGTCCCATAAATGAATTAGGTTCACTCCCTATCCCAACATAACATCTCATAAGACTAAACATTACCCAATACATTTAAATGTTATATAATTTGGGCACACCTGTTACTTTCATTTCATTCTCTTGTTTAAGTGTGCCACATAGATCATAAAACATGGATTCATTCATCATCATATTTTATTAAAAAATTAAACAGGGTGTAACATATACATATAAGTACCAATTAAAATAATTATAAGTTTTTAAAGGTCAACACCCTTGATAAGAATTGTTTATGGTATTCACTACCCAATTATTTAGGATTGGAAATCGTGGTGAAATTTTGGCAGCATAATAACATCACCTAAAAAATTTAAAATGGGTTGATGAGAGAAAAATTTATCTATAATAATGTGAAAATAAAATGGGAAGTAATATGGGCATTCAAATACATGTACCAATATTAAAAATTAGAATATGAAGGCATAATATAATAAAGAAACTTGAATAAAAAAAAGAATGTGAGGATCCGTTACTTGAGTGTGTGACTCCAAATGTTTGGGACATGAATCTTGAGAGAATGGGGACTCTTTGGGAGGACTACAGAGAGGTGTGAGAAGAGTAAGGATGTTCTAAAAGGATTTTAAGTGATGAGAAATTGGAGCTTGGGTGGGTTTAAATAGGACATTACTGAGGATTTATTTATTATTTCTCAATCATAGGTTTCATACTCTATATAATAAAATAACCAAAACCAAAAATCATACCATGGTTTTTTCCAATAGTTTTTTTCCAAACGGGATAGGTTTTATCTAATTTATAAGGCCATGTTCTAAACTTAATAAAATATACCCTTTCTCATATGGATGTGATTCGTACTCTTAAAGAAATGATTTTAAAACCTTAAAATATATTAACGGTTTTGGAGGATTCATAATGGATTTATAAAATTAATGGAATAAAATTAAAATATAATTATTATTAATGTTAAATAAATATATTTTTCATGGATACCATTTATATCATTTGTTAAAAATCTTTTTGGTCATTATGAAGTTATAATACACAAAGTATATTTATACGATATTTTAATTTTACACAAAAATTCGAATGTATTAGAAACTGGTTCAAATTCATAGTTGGATAATTTTGATGTATTAATTAAAAAAATACTATTCATTTTATATAAATAATATTATAAATATGTGATTTTTTTTTTAAAAATCGACATTTATAAAGGCATGTTGGGATTTTTTCTAACAATATAAGTTTTTGAACCCTTATAAAAAATATATTTCACTTCATAATGATTATATGATAATTTATATTTAATAATAATTATTTAATAATAATATATTAATAAAATATTAATTATTTAAAATTAAATTACTTTATTAAATAAATTTCATAGTAGAAATTGAATAATAACTAAAAATATATTTTGTGTTTTATTCTATAAAAATACAAATCTTTTATAAAGTAAAAACAACAGGATGAAAATATATTAATTATTCTATACAGAATAATGTATATAATCAAATTTATAGGTTCTTATGTTGTTAGATCTTAGATTGTGCATGGTCAAGGGAAAATTCTAGTGATCCTATCTCCCTTGAAAACTCAGAGAAATGGGCTTCAAAGGGTACAATCCTACAGATTGAGGCCATCAATTCCTTTGTCCGTGTCAATTGGTTTTTTAAAACCCTATATTTATACTAATCATGTGATCACTATTGAATGACTATATTGTCTATGGTAAAGATTATTAATGTTCATTTAAATCTGATAGGATATTATAAAATCAAATAGGTGCATGTGTTTTCTATATACATATTACATAATAATACAGTTAATTAAATTACTTATAATATTTTGGGTCATTACAATATTCCCTCTTTTAAAATTTCACCATAAAAGTTTTTTTCCCGTAATAAATAAATGAGGATAAAAATGTTTCATCACTTCATCTGGTTCCCACAACGCTTCTAAAAATGTTTGGTCCCCCCACAACACTTTGACTAGAGAAATTGTCTTATTTTGTAGAACATTTTCCCTATGATCTATGATATTCACAAACTAATCCCCATAGGAAACACAATTCTCTAACGGTACCACCTCTGGATTGATTACATGTGAGGTGTCTCATATGAACTTCCTTAAGAGGGATACATGGAATACATCATGTACTTGATACAGGTTTGGTGGGAGGGTTAGTCGATAAGCCACTACTCCAATGTGATCAAGGATATCAAAGGGGCTGATGTATCTCAGACTCAGATTTACATTATTCCAAAATATCATGACTTTTGTTCATGGAGATATTTAGAGAAATACGTTTTCTCTAGAATTAAACATTAGGTCTTCTCAATGATTTTCATCATTGCTCTTCTTTCAACTAGGAGTATCCTTGATGTGCTACAGATTAGTATTAACCTTTTTAAGAATTTCCTTGACCATTTCAGGACCTAGATGTCCCCACAAATTCATCCCAGCATATAGGTGTTCTACACCTCTTCCCGTAAAGGGATTCATAGGGTTCCATTTGGATGCTTGATTAGATAATATTGTTGTAATAGAACTCAAACAAAGGAAGATGTTAGTCCCAGCTTCCTTTGAAGTCAATTTAACATGATCTCATTATATATTCAAGTGTATGAATAGTATACTCATATTGGCCATCAATTTTAGGGTGATGAGATATAATTTAGTTCAACTCATTATTTAGAGAATGTTTAATACTTTTACAAAACATGGTTGTGAATCTCAGATCTTGATCAGATACAATAAATATTGGTACTCCATATAGCCTCACAACTTCACTAAGGTATATTCGTGAATGTTAATTCGTTGATAAGTCCTATCAAATAACAATGAAGTGTGAAGTCATTTTAATATGATCCAACATTACCCAAAGAACATTGTTTCCCATGGATTTATTTTGAAGTCTGTAGAAAATTTCATTGTTGATGTTTTATAATTTCCAAGTGGTATGCGTAATGGTTTCATCATCCCCTAAGATTTTTTCCTTTCGTCTTTCACTTTCTGACATACAAAGAATATTGATGTTTATTTCACAATATAATTCTTCGTATCATCCCACCAAAAGTGTTCCTAGAGATATCGATACATCTTTGTGTTTCCTTTGTTTATGGAGAAGGTTGGGCTATGCGAATCATCCAAAAACTCATTCTTTAACTTGGGGTTTTATGGTACACATATTCTTGTCCCAAATATCACAAATCCATCTTCATTAACACTGAACACTAAGGATTTCCCTTTCCTTATATTTTTCAATTTAATTTGAATTCCCACATAATTCACTGAGCGTCTTTTATCTTCTTCAAAAGGTACAATTGAGTAATAATTTGTGAAAGGATTCATGATTTTTCTTCCCTTATGATTACCAAGTCCATCCATTCCAAACCTAAGAAGATAAAATCCCCCGAAATTACCTTCAATGATAGAATTTTTATATCATTTGTATTTAGATAGTCCACCAATTTATTAAATTTAGTAGGATGGTAGTGGATAGAGTAGTCATAGTCCTTAATCAGCTCTAAACATCTTCATTGGTGCATATACAGCTCTTTCTATGTGAATATATAATTGAGGGTTTTATGATATGTATATATTTCACAGTTCTCCCCAAAGAGACAATGAAACCATATTTTCTAACATAAGATCTCTGTTGACAACTATTTATCATGTGTTATGTAGTTTTGTTCAAGAAAATTAAAGTACCGCGAAGCATAGGCTATGATATTTTAATTCTTCATTAACATACAACCCAATCCCTTCTTTGAAGTATCCCTTAATACCACAAAAAGTTATCCACTTATGGGTAGTGTGAGAATAGGGGTAGTGATAGGAACCCTTTTTCAACTCCATGAAGCTATCTTCACATTCATCATTCAAGGAAAAATTTAGTCCCTTATCAGTTACTTTGGTTAGAGGGCATGATAATAGAAATAAATTTCTCATGAATCAATGATAACACCCAGCTAATCCAAGGAAACTATAGATATCTATCAAAATTGTTTCCATATCTATCCTTAAATTGATTCTATTTTAAGGGTTCATATATATCCTGTTTCTTATGATTATATTACCCTAGAATTAAGCTTCCTTCAACTAGAACTCACATTTTTTGTTCTAGGATAAAAATTCACATTTCGTAAGGTCTTTAGCATAGTGTTTAGATGCTTCTTATACCCCCTTGGTTTTGGAGAAAACTAGAATATATTCTATAAAAATACCAAAAATTTGTCAAGGTAATATCTAAATACTACATTCATGAATTCCATGAATATTTCTGGAGAATTAGTGAGTCTGAATGGAATTACTATAAACTCACAATGCCCTTAACTTATATGAAAACAGTCTTGGTGATATCCTCCTTCTTCACCATAACTTGGTAATATCATGACCACATATCCCTCTTGGAGTAGTATTGGGCTCCATTTTTCTGATCAGACTAGTCATAAATCAATGTCATATGATACTTGTTATTTATTATGATCTATTTGAGCTGACGATAATCAATTAAATAGATAATTGACCCATCATTCTTAATGAGGAGGACTAGTGCACCCCATGGTGAAGCATTTGGGCATATGAACCATTTATACAAATTATCCTATAGTTGTTTCTTTGGCTCATCATGTTTAACAAAAATCATTCTATACAAAGTCTTTGATACTGGTAATTCCCTTGGTATATGGTCAATTGAAAATTCAGCCTCTCAATTACGAGGATGGCCTAGAAATTCCTCGGGAAACACATCAGTGTATTACCTCATAATAGGAATGTATTCAAGGATAGTTCATTCCTTAAAATCAATAATTTGATCTAGATACACTTTATTGGAGGGTATTAATGTAAAATCATGAGATTTTGGAGATAAGGAAGATTCATCCCCCTCCTTGAACTTGTACAAAATCGGGGATCGATTCACAATAGAGAGTGTGAATTCCTTCTCATGGAAATTTATGCTTTCTCTATATAAGTAAGTACAATCTATACCAAAAATTGAATCAAATTTAATGAAAGGGAGTATGAAAAAATTTACAATGAAGTTCATCCAATAAATTTTGATAGGGGGATTTATATAATTGGGATGAAACAATTTACCCATTTGGAATTTTCACTGACAACTCTACTTATATGCTTTGTGGTGGTGTTTGAATCATTCTACTAAACATTCATGATATGAATTAATGAATAGAAGTTTAATAAAAAAGTACATTCTCTATGATTGAATGAATAACTAGCTTACCCAACACCACTTAATTGTAGGGATCCACCTCAACATTTTTGATGGAAAAATCTCTCCCTTGTTTCCTTGGAGGTTGTTGGTTGTATCAAAAAACCCTTAGCTTAGGGAATTTGTTTTAAAATTTCCATGGTTAGTTGAAATTAAATAAATTAATATTTTTTTGAGGGTTTAAATGAGCATAACTTTCCTTTATCACATTAATAGGTTTCTCTTATCAATAATCACTAGGTAGGTTCCCTTCCTTCCCGCACATATAGTATTTCATCACCCCTTCAGAAATTTTTGGGGTGCTTCTATCCACACCATTAACAAGTGGGATGTTGAAATTTCATAGAACCATCAGATTTACCCATTATACAACAAAAATTAAACTCTAATTTCAGCTTATTATCCCCATGATACACTTGATATTTGCCAATATGTATCTCGACTTTGAGGAAATATCAGAAAATTTTCTTATAACTTCCAAAGACTCGGATTTTTAAGAATTTTCGTAGATTAGGTTTTATCCCACCAAATAATTGGTTAACCTTGTATTTAGCAGTACTAAAAAAGTAGAAGGAGTATTGTGCAAGTATTGTTATGTTTTCCTCATACACCATGATATATTCATCATCTTTCTTCTTGAGTGAAATGAAACCTTTTCCATTTTAATTCAGAGAGTGTGAGAAAAATATTTATTGAAGAACATTTTTTTTTCAGAATTCCTTCCACCCCATCACTTCAATATCTTCCTCAAGATTCGTATTCCTGATCAAAGTCCACCACTAATCAGCTTCTACATCCTTATGATTAACAGGAAGTAGAACCTTATCTTTTTCTAAACATTGAAGGATAGAGAAGAACTACTCGATGTAGTGGATCCATTTTTCCATGATTAAGGGATCATATGATCCATTGAATGTTAGAGTAATTTTTTTTTGCATAAAGTACTCAATCGTAATTGGTTTTTCCTTAGGGGGATTGGGAAAATCCTTCTGATCTATGTTTTGATTAAAAAACCATGTTATCTGAAAGAGTGTCATCAGAGATTTTGTGATTACCTCTACAATTGTGTTTTTATCTCATTGGGGAAGTCGTCACATTGCACTAAACATTGGTGGTTTAACTAATTCATCTTATTTGTGGAAAATTGATAGTATAAAAGGAAAATTACGGATTATTATTTTTAAAATATTAAACAACTAAATAGGAAATTCAATAAAATTAATGGGATAACTTATAAATTAATTTCATTTATTATCTTATGAATTTATAAGCTTCAATCCATGATATATTTCCTAAAATACACCCTTATGGTATTTATTTCTCTTAATAATGGTTCATAATGATATTATGAAAATACAAATGAATCTCCCCAAGAATTTTCATAAATGGTGGGTAGTAAGGATTGTTTTTTGTACCAGGTTACGCTATGTTAGGCCCGACACATCTTTTCGAAGTTATTACCCCTAATAAAATCTATGCCAGAACCAAATCCACTTGCAGTATCCAGACATAGATGTAGTTTATTGATAAACAACTTACTACATACTTACAACAATTTTGGGATTTTTTCTTATACTTGGTCTTATCACTAAGGTTTTTGTAAGAGTATTCTAATTCTAATAAAAAAATAACTAAAAATTATTTTGATACCAACAATGATTACCCTATTATTTATTAAAAATCAATAAATGATGTATTATATAGGATTAATATTAAAACAACCTATAAGAAAAATAATTATAAATTATTTGGGAATTAAGAACATTACATAACAACTTAAACCTGAAATACATAAGATTTATTGAAAACTTCATTAAATTGATCACAATATTCCCTGGATTTTAAAACTACACATGATGACATATGGATATACATAAGAAAGGGGTGAGATATAAAACCATTAAGGAAATATGCATGGAAAAAGGTAAAATATGTTAGACAATTGGCATATTAGTGGGGAATAAAATGAACATGACCAATAATGTGTGATATAACATGATAATCATAACATGTTAAATGTGGAATCAACTTAAAACAACACATCATAAACTTAGGTAAATGATAAATGACAAAAAAATCTGGAAGTAAGAGTCCGATAAAGGAATAAAGTTCACTCACTATCCTAACATGACTTATAATGAGACTAATCATTACCTAATTCATTAGAGCTCTATATAATTCTGGGTAAACCTATCACTTTCATTTCATTCCCATGATTAAGTGTGCTACATAGATTATACAACGTGGATTCATTCATCATCATATTTTATTAAAATATTAAGGACTCTGGAATTAATACATGTAATTCCCAAGTCAAATCAATATACGTTTATAAAGTTGAACACCCTTGATAGTTATTGGGTAAGGTATTAACTACATAATTATTTTAGCATGGAAAATAACGACAAAATTTTGACAGCATAACAGCATCACTTAAAAATTAATAAAATGGGTTAATGAGAGATAATGGGGTCTGTAAAAATTTGGAAATCAAATGGAATGTAAAGGTGACATGGTATGAAAATTTCCAACATTATAAATTGTAAATGTAAGGCATAATATAATCCAAAAATTTTAATAAAGAATATAAGGTGGGGATCCCTTACATGAGTGTGTGACTCCAAATCCTTGGGAGGAGCTTATTTAGAGATTGGGGGAGACTTGGGAGGACTATAGAGAGGATCATACAGAATGTATGTGCTCTAACGATTTTTAGTGAAGGAAAATGGGAGGCTAGGGTGGTTTATTAATGAAATGAGTGGGGATTTCATTATTATTTATCAAACATAGGCTTTGGACTCTATATAATAAAATAATAAAAAAACAAAATATGAAATCGTTTTTTACAATGGTTTCTGAAAAAATGGAATAGGGTTTCATTATTTTATAAGTAAATAGCATAGCATAATAAAATAATGCCCTTGATTATTTTGAGGTGAGTCATACACTTAAATAAATGATTTAAAAAAAATGGTTTTGTGGGATTCATAATGGATTTATAAAATTAATACAATGAAATTAAAATATTAATATTTTAAATATAAAACTTATATTTGATCTTTTATACCTTTTATATTAGTTATTACATCACTTTTGGGTCATTATGATGTCATAACACACATAATATATTTATAGGGTATTTAATTTTTACCAAAAAATTCAACTGTCTCATAAAATTATGAAACATTCACCCTTGAATAATTCTAACATTATAAATCCAAAAATAATATTAATTTTATATAAATAATTTTCTAAATTTTATAATTTTAACTATTAGAATAAATTTGACCTTTATCAAGAAATGTTGGATTTGTTTCACAATAACTGTTTTCAAACCCTTATAAAAAGAACACTTGACTTCCTTAAAACTATATGATCGTTTATATTTAATAAAAATTATCTAATAAAATTATTTTATTAAAATATTATTTATCTAAAAATTTGATTAATTATTGAAAATAATTATCTTTATTAAAATTGGATACTAATTAATAATACAATTTGTGTTATATTGTATCAAAATAAAAATCATTTATAAAGTAACAATAATAGGATGAAAATATATTCGTTATTATATACAAAATATTGTATATACTCATATTTCATCGGTCTTGGTACATATCCATTCAATACACTAGAAAAAACCCCAAGGGAAATGTTTGTGACTATGGGATTTTCGTGGTGTGGTTTAACAAACAGGGTTTGGGATGTGATCTTGATGAGCTTGAACTTATCACTTAAATAATTTTTATCATGATTAAGGCGTTGGATCTCAACTTGGGATTAGTTTGGGGGAAATCCCAGTGATGTTATTTCCCTTGGAAACATTGATAAATGGGCTTCATAGGGTATGATCCTACACATTTAGACAATAATTCACTTTATCTGCGTCAATTTGATTTGTTAAAACCCAATATTTATACTAATAAAGTGATCATTTTTCAACAAATATATTATAAATAGTAATGTTTTTTAATAGTCATTTACATCAGATATGATATAACAAAAACAAATAAGTGCACTTCTTTTCTATATCCATATTACATAATTTGATAATTAATTTAATTGCAAGGGGAAATTTATTTAAAATCGTTAGGTACATTAAATGATTGTAGACCTTATGTCCTAGGACCATATAATAAAGAGTCTCACATTCCCAAGTCCCTTTGTCTACCATTAGCCACCACCAAGGCCTCTGATCATGTATTCACCTACTACAATACCAACTACTGGTGTTTTCTCTACCATAAATATGTTCACCACCAAATATCACTCATGAAATCTAGCATATGTGGGAATGAAAATAGATATCAATATGTCCATTATATCTCAGTGTAATCCCATATATATTTTCTATTACTGAATCAATGGATCCCAAACCTTGACAATAGAGGATTTTAATAGTTTGTGATCTTAGATAACTAATCATCCATATTAATTCTTCCATACTAGAGCTACATAATCTCCTATATATGAAATGATCACAACATGGATGGATATAACTACTCCCTGAAGATACGCTATAAATACAACTAGGAGAGAGTCACCTCATCATGTTTCTAAATCATCAGACTCTACCATCACCGTAATAAGACCTGAAGAAGACTCACCCCTAGGACCACCATTTGATCTGTAGGTGTCCTCACGAGGTGGAAAACTCAAGTGAATACCCCTATATAGTAATCAAATTCTGGGGGGGGGGGGGTCTGGATACCCTCAAAATCATAGAGGTCTCAACTAATGAATATCATGAACATGCTCAGCCAATATACATCCTCAGTCGGTATTACCAGTGGAACCTTCTTATCAATGGGTTGTGGAATGTTAGGAAAAACCCTTTGGGGTACCACAAACTCTATAAGAACCTATACTAAAGCCTCATAAATAAGTGGTTCAACCTCATGATCCTGATATGAAATCACAGCTAGCTATCTTTTCTGGTCCATCCTAAAATAATAATGTTATACCACAATCAAATAGTATGCCCGAGGAGATGACTCAAAATGGAAATGAAAATAACATCCCATCTCTATATGATTTATGTTCCAATGTTTTCCATATGACCAGTTTCTATATGCACTAAGTCAACAAGAAGGATATCTGATTCCTAGTGAAAGAACACATTGGCCACTGCACCAACAATGGAGTTCCAAACCTAAGATATAGACTCACACCACAAATACATGACTCCTATAAATCCCAAACCAATCTCACAACTAGATAATGTCCATGATAAAGTATTATGATGAACAATTCTATGTTAACACACTATCATGAATTAACACATTGGGGAACACCTGGCCTGTGGTAAGTTGATCATGACACCCCAATCCCACCTCTAATAATCTAGGGTATGGAAAACAATGTTGAGTAGGCATATCACATAGATTGGAGGCATATGGTTAATGTTCATATACCCATAACAGATATCTCTAAATACTAATAAAATGTTTAAGGGTGTACAAAACATATACCCTAATGTATGAATAAAATATATCCCACATTAGAGTATGTAAAAAGTAACAAATGAAATAATGGTCCAAATACAAGACCACAAAAAAGTGAAAAACTGTCCAACAGGCTATCTAGGTGGGGACTTATATCAAATGAAACTCCTGGTCCAATAATGACTAGCAAAACACACTACGCCCTGCATACTCCAAGTCTTCCTAGAACTCCTTAAAAAAGATTTTTATCTCAAAAGGACATGACATGTACATGAAGATCCTATATAGGGGTGAGTATCATGATACCCAATATGAATCCCTGAAATCACTAAATATCAATGCATCAATAGAGTTGTTAGATAATAATCATGAGTTTATTTCAATAGAATATGATTCATATTAAAAATAAACCCAAATTTACTCATAACATACTCAATGTCATATAAAGGTCTCAATTATATTTTCAACCATATGATTCTGCTCGAGTATTCATGGTAATTCTCATATAGTAGAAATCACTCCATGAGTCAAGATTTCAATGATGGTGCTGAAATGACAGTTTATTATTGTTGGGTCTCACCAAATAAGTTCTCATTAGAACACTAAGGATATCAACATCCAGATAGGGTATCACATCTCGGGCTACCCGGGACACCAAAAGCTTTACATGTGTATCCTGATAGACATGGTATTGATGCATCGTGTATGACGGTCATCCTGATACCATGAAATATAAGAAAGATATGGAAGGAATGATAGTGGATCCCACATAGTCACATAAAGGGATACCCTGAGCTCTTTATAATACAAAACACATATATGAGATAACAATCCTATGATGTTGACATAAAGTGACACTGTACCCAGTTAGGGATGGACCCACCAGTGTCTCATCATCTCACATGACATGTAATCATCCATATACACAACATTTCCTTTTGGGGTATATGTCATGTAGAGGTTAGTCTGACACGTGGAATACTGAAAGCCTACTCCTGTGTACATAAGGCTGCAACTCTATACATTTGGCCATTCATGTCCACCTGACTACATCCATGTACCGAACCATGCATGTGTTCTCTAGCTATTATCATGTTCTAGGTCATGTCCATGCCCATGTATCATTATATGTACCTAACAAACTTCCATCACTAGATCACACAGTGGTTGACTTCTGTCACATGACATGAGTCACATGACATGTGTCACATGACATGAGTCACATGACATGTGTCACATGACATATGATATTTTTCTATGCTTGTAGAGCCTATAACCATAAAAGGGGTAGTAAACATCATGTGTTCTTTGTATTACATGCAATGTAGTAAGGGAATGTTCAAATATTACAGACTATTCTAAGTGTCTCACCCATAACACCATTATGTGTTCCACTACCAATCACAATAATAGACATGAATCTTCGCCCGACTATTACACATAATCATTGATTATTGGATTTTATCTACCCAATATATTTAGAAAATATCTCGCCTCACATTAAACAATTCACATAAAACACAACTGGATATATCCGAATATGATCTAGATCCACCATATGTCATCATCTATTGCTATCACACTTCAATCACTCCATCAATCATGAACCCACACATGTGGTAACAATTAATTTCACTTAAGAGTAGCCGCACAATGATCATATACCCAGTATTTTTCAAACTAATATTCAATGTAAATTCCAATTATGAACATGAAAAGAAACATGGTAGAAGTGAACATATCAAAAAAAATTAAAAAACAAAGGAAAATTTTTCAAGTTGGTCTCAATTAATTTCCATTACAATGATGAACAAAGAGTAAGTAAATCAAAATTATCAATTCCCAATAATCTTATGAAGATAAAAACCAAACCATTATGGAATAATAAACCTAAGAATTAATTTTTAGTGGATTTATTCATTTTCATTATGAGATATTTAAATGAAAAAATAAACCTTTAAAATAAAAATTCCTACCATGGTTTTGGATCAATTGATGAAAAATAATATAATTGAAGAATATTATTTGGAAAATACAATAGAGGATGATAATAATGAAACAACAGGATGAAAAAAAATATATTTTCAAAAAGGTAACTATACCACCATGTTGAAAAAATCCATTCTCAACTTAGTAAGAGGGTATAGATTTTAGCTCTATACCAATCATCAGATCAATGGAGAACTATACCACCCTTTCTGGAAGAATACCAATGAATTCCTTATAAAAAATAATGGAAAAATACTGAGAAACCATGGGATGATCAATATGAGAAGATAAATAATTTTTAGCAACCACATTAGTATAATACAATTTCCTATTCCCTATTTGAGAAGGTCCTACATGAATAGACCTCAGATCTCACTCTCCCTAAAACACCAGAGATCAACCATTGAAAATAAATAATGAAATAGATTAATGATAGAAAAAAATATTGCCTCAGTGTGAATCCAACTAATCCATCCTAATGACAATTTCAAAAAGAAAATATCAAGAACAAGAAAGTCCTAGATTAAATAAACTTCCACTATAAAAAGAGAACATACATGACAACTAAACCCTCGATCCCCCTATTTCAAAGATCCACCACCATCTTTTTAACACAATAAATGATATTTGATATAATTTTCGATGTACACACAAAATTGGAAGATATAAAACAATTAGAGGTACCGATATAAAATAAAGTAGTTTCTAATGATGATGAATAAAAAAAACACCTCTTTGTATAACTGGGCCAGTATCAACTTTCACTGATAACTCCTCCAATAATTGAAACTGAATCACTCTCGAGGCTGGTTGATGATAATTATATAATTAAAAACTTATAAGTACACTATTTTTTCCCTAGGATCTGATGATCCATAACCATATCAAGTCATATACATTTTTCTACTAGAGTATTTATAGATGACATAAATTAACACATGCACTACATGTCTTCCGAGGTGCGGTGAATGATGAATGTTTGTTTCCTATCATTCTATATTTGTAACACCCAAGACTTTTATGTTATATAAATCATCAAAGGAATCTTTTTCTACACAACACTTGCTTGGCTTTCTTTACACGCAATCGCGACCTTCCTCTATAGCTTGCGTCGTACGCAATACCGAGTTTCACTAAACAACAATATGCTATTAAAACTAGCCGTTATGAATAGTAATAACCACTTTTTGAAATTTTATAAATTTTATTTTTCAAAATGGACTTCATTTTTGGACTCAGAATATCGAAATTAGCCTAGGGTTAAATTTTGGTATTTTTCTGAAAACTTTCAATTTTTGATGAATAGTGAAACCACTAAGTGGTAGGTTAAAAAACTGAATTTTGCATAAAACTTAATTTTACCGCTTCTGTGAATGGAATTTCGAAAATCCGAGAGACACGGTTAATATCAAGGACTAAAATGTGGTTCAATGAGATGAAAATAATTTTTTGGTGAATAGTAACTTTTTACCTTTTTTACCGCGGTTAATAGTAAATAGGGTAACTAAGGGTAAATATGATATTAATATTACCCTAACACATGTCCTAATTCTATTGGACAAGTTTAATTCGACCAAAAACAAACTTAGGAATAAAATATGACCATTTAGGCCCACTTGGATTAGATTAGGACATTTATTATTAATTTATTTAAAGAAGGGTTAAAATAGTTAAATTTAAAGTTTAATAAGTAAATCATTTTTAATATGGGGTTATACATAAGATAAATTCGATTGTAAATATTCATTAGAAAGCTAAAAAGATTTCCTACATTATGGTATTTTATTTGTAATTTTTAGACATCAAATAATTTAATTTATTTATGACACAAAGATGATGCAGTAATTATCTTATTAATGAAATATTGACATAATTGATAATATAAATACCAAAATAAATGTAATTTAAGACTTTTTATGAATTCCACCAATTTTTTAGGTTACTATGATATATTAGTGTTGATGTAATCAACTTGGTTCGAACTTATAATTCTGATATGACTTTCACAAAAATCATATATCAAATAGTGTCAAAATTGACACAAAATAGTTTTTAAATCAAATATTATATTATTAATTGTTATTTTGTTCCTAAAAATCTAAGGTTCGTCCAAATGACTTAGATAAGGATATATATATTAATAATAAACAATTTGGGGTTCGTTTGGCATGTTATAGTAAGTGTATTAACCATATAGTGAAAGAAAACAAAAAGACACGGTAAAAGTTAAATTAATTAACTTAGAGTTAAATCTAATTGATAAGGTTAAAATAATTCCCTAAACTTGTCTAAATCCTATTGGTTGATAGGATTTCGACCCATACCTACTTTATCTTCGAAATAAGACCCTTTGGAACCATTATAAACCGATTTTGACTTTAATATAAAATAATATTTTGAGATATTCCTAAGGTGCCCCTCTCCTCCCTTATAAAAGGGCACCTCCTCCCCCTCCTCCTCACACCAATTTGAGCACTCATGCTCGGCCAACCCCTGCCATTTTCTCTTCTCCACTTCCCTAGAATAATCCTAGAGGTCCTGGTCTTCTCCAAAGACCAATTGTAGTTCCTTAAGTGGAGGATTCAAAGAGGCGTTCCAAAGAAGAGGTAATATCCATTACCGATCTTTTCAATTTCTTTCTTCTTCAACTTCTTCTTCTTTAGTTGTTTCATGATAAAGTAATAACATAAGTATTACTTACATACTGATATGTTATTATAAATATGAAACAACCCTAATTCACCTTCTATCCATCCTACGGAAAAATGAAATCACCGCGCGTGCGTACGTACGGAATACCGTCTCCACGCCGTGGTGTAATCTATTTTCCACCATCACCTTTCAAGGATGAGTATAATGGTGTAATGAGTACCTATATATGATTATTATGAAGTAATATTGATACTGAAATAATATATATATACTCCAATACAATTCCAGGATCATAGGAACGATATCATCACTCGTGCGTACGTACGGAATACCGTCTCCACGATGTGATGCGACTCGTTCTACATGATCTTCATTTCATAATGATTATATAAATGAATTGAATGAATGAATATGGTATATACTACACTAATACCATTCTGGAAATGAATTATATATAACCTAAAGATAAGAATAAGAATTTATTCGACAAAACACGCATAAGAACAAAAAGTTATAAAGACCCGAGTAACAAGTAACAATGAAATATTACTAACAAGAAGCTAATAATATGACCATATAAGATCTCATATCAATATTTATGATTCTGGAATAAGTCAATAACATTATTTAAACCATTATACAGGAGCTTCGGACACCAACAAAGCAAATCGGACCTAAGGTAAGAGAAATATCACAATCTCATTTTTATCCGAGATTGTTTATTAGTAAGTATTTATTGGGGTGTATTTTATCATCCACATCCATGTTACATCAATATGTAATATTGTTTCCATCCACTTACACTGGTTTAAATCCAATTTTACCCTTCGGTGAGTTTTTAGTAAAGAATATGAAAGGAATCTTTTGTCGTTTTTCATACGAGGTACTTTTTGACTTTTCCGACAAAAGTACGAAGAATGTTTTTCTTTAACTTATACGGCAAGAATGGATTTTCAAAACATTATTTCCAAGAATCTTCCTTTATAAGTTTTCAAGTTTATTTTTGATCAACTTCTTTTAGTATGACATGTTAAGAAAAGAAAATTGTTTTTGAAAAAGAAAGGATATTTTCCTCAAGAATGGAGTTCAAGTGTTTTATCAAAATTATTTTCCATCTTAGATAATAAAGGGTTCTATTTTTATCCCTTTAATTACATTGATTTGATTATGTTATGAGGGAATTATTTTTATGAAGTCATTTGCCTTATAAGATTTGTTTTATGATGTCATGATGTTTCAAGAATCCCATTTTTGTTACATGTGTTATGCGATGATGTATGTTTTATGATTATGTGGAACACATAAGAAAGGATTCATTATAAGATGGGTGGGACCTATATCTCCCTCCAATGGATTGGGTAAAGATTTTATATCTCATGAGATAGACATGGCTGGAACGGAAGGTTATTTCGGTTCAGTGATACAGGACTGAAACGAGGAGTGAACTCGGTTCAGAAAGGGACTTTGTCCACTGAGATAGTCTTGGCAATGAGTCATGACTATCAAGAAATGATTTTCCATGATTATGTGTGCATGCCACAAAGTTTCAAGTTTTATGTTATGATTATGGGGATCTCATTTTCACTTCTATGATTTATTCCATGTTAAGATATTATGATCTCTTTTGCAGGTTTTGATTTTCAAAAAGATATGATATGATTTTTATTTCCTTTATTTGCCCTTGCTGAGCATTTGAGCTCACCCTTTTATGTTTTCTTTTCCCCAGGTCAGGAAGATGGATATTAAGTAGAATATGCTAAAAGGGACCCTAGATATGATGAAATAAATGGGAGACACTGTAGAAGATTTATGAACCAGTTGTTTATGTTTCCCAGTTTCTAAAGACACTATACCTATACGGTCCTTTGTGGTTTTGTCATATGTTGTAATAAGTGTACTTCAATTTTGAAGTATTAACAATGTATGTAAAGTATGGGTCGTTATAGTTGGTATCAGAGGAAAGGTATAGTCAACCTTTGGAAACTAGGATGTGAAAGCCTTAGTAAGAACCCTAAGGATAAGTCTAAGCATAGTACACAATCTTAGTGTTTTATAAATGGCCTTGAATAACCTAGGATAAGACCATAAGCATGAAAATTTTATTCTTGAATTATGTGGTTTCCTATTATAATTAGTGTTGCTCACACTATTCTTCTTGGTTTTAGTCAATGGATGGAACCCGAAGGAACCGTGTTAATGCGGAATGCGATGGGCAATGCAATGATTGTCCCCCTGAGCAACCAAACGATATGGGAGCTGGAATGAAAAATCTTGTAGCCATGCTCACACAACTTTCTCAAGCTATGAATCATGCAGGATTTCCAAACGAGCAAAGGAGGGAGCAACATTCTGTTGAATCCTTCATGAGGCAGCGTCCACCTTCTTTCAGCGGGTCTACTGATCCATTAGTTGCTGAACAATGGATTAGTACTACTGAAAAGATATTTTCAGTTCTTCAATGTTCTGAACATGATAAAGTCATCCTAGCAGTGTATCGTTTGGAAGGAGATGCTGATCAATGGTGGAATCTTGTTAAGAATACGAGGCAAAGGGATGAAATTGAGTCTATGGAATGGGACGAGTTCAAGAACTTATTTTTCAATAAGTACTTCCCTCGTATTCTCCGAACAAAGATGGAGAAAGAGTTTCTTGAACTGAAGCAAAGGGATGATGAATCTGTTGGTACCTATGAAGCAAATTTTACAAGACTGGCAAGGTACACTTCTGGTATTATTATCCAACCTGAGAGTAAGATCGATCGATTCTTTAGTGGCTTAAAACCAAGTCTTTGAAGGGCGTTAGCCATAAGGGACTTCAATAGCTACGAGGAAATCGTTCTATGTGCTCTCAAAGTCGAGATGGAGATTGGAGTAACCCATCAGTCACATGGGTTTGATAAGAAGAGGAAGATGGAATTCAAAGAAAAATCTAAAGAGCACACAGAAAAGAAGATGAGCTTTTCCTTATGCTCAAAGTGTGGAAAGAAACATGGAGGGAGTTGTCTTAAAGGGACAAGTAAATGTTTTAAATGTGGAAAAGAAGGTCATCGGGCATTTGAATGCCGTGACAATGGGAAGAAGATGTCTAATGAAGCAAACAAAGGAAGGGATACACAGAATGAACCTACTACACTTCAATGTTTCAAGTGCAAGGAGATGGGGCATTATGCCAATCAATGCCCAAATCCAAGGGTTGATGATGATGGTCGACGTCAACAAAATCCTAAGGCTAAAGACAAAGGAAAGTCACATGCAATTTCTATCAGCGATGTGGAGTACGATAACGATGTGGTGAAAGGTACACTTACCATCCACTCTAAAGTAGCAAATGTTTTATTTGATTCTGGATCCACCCACTCTTTTATTTCTAAAGAATTTTCTAAGGGTATCACCATATTACCTCAACAATTAGATGTTGAGTTAGCTGTGACAACACCTAATGGCACATCAATCGCATCAAAAGTTTATAATTCTTCTCCGATCAAAGTTTGTGGGAAAGTGCTTCCTGCAAATCTTGTGATCCTTCCTTTAGTGGAATTTGATGTGATTCTTGGCATGGATTGGCTTTCTCTAAATGGAGATCATATCAATTGCCAAAGAAGGGAAGTCACATTTCATATTCCAGATCAATCTACGATCGTATATCAATGCAAGGATGAACATAACCTTCCAGTGGAAATTTCTTCCATCTTATGGGTATTGATTCCACTAAATGAAGGTTATTTATCTCAAATGGTTGGTGAGAAACTCACGATTAAGAATATGCCCATTGTACGGGAGTTTGATGATGTCTTTCCGGAGGAATTACCGGGTCTTCCACCAAATTGTGAAGTTGAGTTTTCAATAGAACTCGTACCGGGTGCTTTGCCTATTTCAAAGACACCTTATAGAATGGCCCCAATTGAGTTGCAGGAATTGAAGAAGCAACTCCAAGAGAATCTTGATAAGGGATTCATACGCCCTAGTGCGTCACCTTGGGGAGCACCTGTTCTATTTGTAAAGAAGAAAGATGGATCAATGAGACTCTGCATTGATTATCGAGAACTTAACAAGATCACTATCAAGAACAAATATCCTCTCCCACGCATTGATGACTTATTTGACCAACTACGCGGAGCTCAATACTTTTCCAAGATTGATCTTTGTTCAGGGTATCATCAATTAAGGGTCAAAAGGGAGGATATACCAAAGACGGCTTTCCGTACAAGGTATGGACACTATGAATTTATAGTGATGCCATTTGGTCTTACTAATGCCCCTGCTATCTTCATGGATCTAATGAATAGAGTCTTTAGAGACTATCTTGATCAATTTGTGGTAGTCTTTATAGACGATATTCTTGTCTATTCAAAGAGCAAGGAAGAGCATGAAGATCACTTGAGAATTATATTGAAGACCCTGAGAAAGGAGAAGCTTTATGCCAAATTTACCAAGTGTGAATTTTGGCTTCAAAAAGTTGCATTTTTGGGTCACATAATCTCAAAAGAGGGGATATCTGTGGATCCAGCAAAAACAGAGGTTATCGAAAGATGGTCAAGACCAACAACAATAACTGAGATCCGAAGTTTTCTTGGTTTGGCTGGATATTATCGACGTTTTGTAAAAGATTTTTCACGATTATCTAATCCACTCACCAAGTTGACTCGGAAAGGAGTTAAGTTTGTCTGGACAGAGGAATGTGAAGAGAATTTCAAGGAGTTGAAAAGAAGGTTATCCAGTGCACCTGTGCTCACACTGCCTTGTAGTGGAGAAAGGTTTGTGATCTACAGTGATGCATCCAAGAAGGGATTGGGGTGTGTTCTTATGCAAAATGATATGGTGATAGCTTATGCCTCACGACAGTTGAAAATCTATGAGCAAAATTACCCAACACATGATTTGGAGTTGGCTGCGGTAATCTTTGCATTAAAGATTTGGAGGCATTACCTTTATGGTGAAAGGTGTGATATTTATACTGATCATAAAAGTTTAAAGTATATTTTCACACAAAAGGAGCTGAATATGCGTCAAAGAAGATGGTTGGAGCTGATTAAGGATTATGACTGCCCAATCCATTACCACCCTGGGAAAGAAAACAAGGTGGCAGATGCATTAAGTCGACAAGACCATGCTAGTTTATCCATGATGAGGATCACAAAAGATCCAATATTTATGGATTTACAAAGGATGGATCTTGGAATTATAATGGAAGGTGAAAAATCTTATCTTTCTCAAATGAATGTTCAACCATATATACATGTGAAGATTAAAGAGGCACATAAAGAAGATGTCGAGTTACAAAAGAAGGTGAGAAATGTTCCTGAATTCAACCTTGATTGTGATGGGATAATAAAGTTCAGGAATCGGGTTTGTGTTCCTCCCATCCCCGAATTAAAGAAGGAGCTTCTGGATGAGGCTCATAGTTCATCATTCTCTATTCATCCTGGATGCACGAAGATGTATAGGGACCTGAATGAGTACTTCTGGTGGGATGGCATGAAAAGAGATGTTGCTGAATATGTCTCTCGATGCTTGGTTTGTCAACAAGTTAAAGCTGAGAGACAGAAGTCTAAGGGGATGTTACAACCATTACCCATACCCAAATGGAAATGGGAAAACATCACTATGGACTTTGTCACAGGACTTCCTAAAACATCCAAAGGCAATAATGCTATCTGGGTCATAGTTGATCGTCTTACAAAGTCTGCACACTTCATTGCTATTAGAGAGGATTTCTCTCTAGATCAGCTTGCCAGGATATATGTAAAGGAAGTGGTAAGATTGCATGGAGTACCACTTTCTATTATATCTGATCGAGATCCGAGATTTACCTCGAAGTTCTGGCGAAGTCTTCAGCATACTCTGGATACAGAGTTGAGTTTCAGCACTGCTTATCATCCCCAGACAGACGGTCAGTCTGAGAGAACAATTCAAACCCTAGAAGATATGTTGAGAGCTTGCTCTATGGATTTCAAAGGAGGTTGGGATCAACACCTACCTTTGGTAGAATTTTCTTATAATAGTAGCTTTCACTCCAGTATTCAGATGGCTCCTTATGAAGCTCTCTATGGAAAGAAATGCAGGACTCCAACTTGCTGGGATGAAGTTGGGGAAAGAAAGCTATTAGGACCTGATCTCGTTGATGAAATGGCAGAAAAGGTCATATCTATTCAACAACACATAAGAGCAGCTCAGAGTCGACAGAAAAGTTATGCTGACAACCGAAGAAAAGACCTAGAGTTTGAAGTGGGCGATAAAGTGTTCTTACGAATATCTCCCTGGAAGAGGGTTATGAGATTTGGAAAGAAGGGGAAGTTGAGCCCTAGATATATCGGTCCTTTCGAAATACTGGATCGTGTTGGGAAGGTATCTTACCGATTGGCGCTTCCACCGAATCTCTCTCAAGTTCACGATGTGTTCCATGTATCTCTCCTGAGAAAGTGCATACCAGATCCTTCACATGTACTCAGCTCAGAAGTTGTACCGCTGGAGCAAGATCTTTCTTATGAAGAACAGCCGATAGAGATTCTAGATCGTAGCGAAAAAGTCCTACGAAACAAGACCACTCGCTTAGTGAAGGTTTTATGGAGGAACCACCAACTTGAAGAAGCTACATGGGAGCTCGAGGATATGATGAGGGAGAAGTATCCTCATCTGTTTGTAACAAAGTGACGAATTTCGAGGGCGAAATTCTTTTTAAGGGGGGTAGAATGTAACACCTGAGACTTTTATGTTATATAAATCATCAAAGGAATCTTTTTCTACACAACACTTGCTTGGCTTTCTTTACACGCAATCGCGACCTTCCTCGATAGCTTGCGTCGTACGCAATACCGAGTTTCACTAAACAACAATATGCTATTAAAACTAGCCGTTATGAATAGTAATAACCACTTTTTGAAATTTTATAAATTTTATTTTTCAAAATGGACTTCATTTTTGGACTCAGAATATCGAAATTAGCCTAGGGTTAAATTTTGGTATTTTTCTGAAAACTTTCAATTTTTGATGAATAGTGAAACCACTAAGTGGTAGGTTAAAAAACTGAATTTTGCATAAAACTTAATTTTACCGCTTCTGTGAATGGAATTTCGAAAATCCGAGAGACACGGTTAATATCAAGGACTAAAATGTGGTTCAATGAGATGAAAATAATTTTTTGGTGAATAGTAACTTTTTACCTTTTTTACCGCGGTTAATAGTAAATAGGGTAACTAAGGGTAAATATGATATTAATATTACCCTAACACATGTCCTAATTCTATTGGACAAGTTTAATTCGACCAAAAACATACTTAGGAATAAAATATGACCATTTAGGCCCACTTGGATTAGATTAGGACATTTATTATTAATTTATTTAAAGAAGGGTTAAAATAGTTAAATTTAAAGTTTAATAAGTAAATCATTTTTAATATGGGGTTATACATAAGATAAATTCGATTGTAAATATTCATTAGAAATCTAAAAAGATTTCCTACATGATGGTAGTTTATTTTTAATTTTTAGACATCAAATAATTTAATTTATTTATGACACAAAGATGATGCAGTAATTATCTTATTAATGAAATATTGACATAATTGATAATATAAATACCAAAATAAATGTAATTTAAGACTTTTTATGAATTCCACTAATTTTCTAGGTTACTATGATATATTAGTGTTGATTTAATCAACTTGGTTAGAACTTATAATTCTGATATGACTTTCACAAAAATCATATATCAAATAGTGTCAAAATTGACACAAAATAGTTTTTAAATCAAATATTATATTATTAATTGTTATTTTATTCCTAAAAATCTAAGGTTCGGCCAAATGACTTAGATAAGGATATATATATTAATAATAAACAATTTGGGGTTCGTTTGGCATGTTATAGTAAGTGTATTAACCATATAGTGAAAGAAAACAAAAAGACATGGTAAAAGTTAAATTAATTAACTTAGAGTTAAATCTAATTGATAAGGTTAAAATAATACCCTAAACTTGTCTAAATCCTATTGGTTGATAGGATTTCGACCCATCCCCACTTTATCTTCGAAATAAGACCCTTTGGAACCATTATAAACCGATTTTTACTTTAATATAAAATAATATTTTGAGATATTCTTAAGGTGCCCCTCTCCTCCCTTATAAAAGGGCACCTCCTCCCCCTCCTCCTCACACCAATTTGAGCACTCAAGCTCGGCCAAACCCTGCCATTTTCTCCTCTCCACTTCCCTAGAATAATCCTAGAGGTCCTGGTATTCTCCAAAGACCAATCTTAGTTCCTTAAGTGGAGGATTCAAAGAGGCGTTCCAAAGAAGAGGTAATATCCATTACCGATCTTTTCAATTTCTTTCTTCTTCAACTTCTTCTTCTTTAGTTGTTTCATGATAATGTAATAACATAAGTATTACTTACATACTGATATGTTATTATAAATATGAAACAACCCTAATTCATCTTCTATCCATCCTACGGAAAAATGAAATCACCGCCCGTGCGTACGTACGGAATACCGTCTCCACGCCGTGGTGTAATCTATTTTCCACCATCACCTTACAAGGATGGGTATAATGGTGTAATGAGTAACTATATATGATTATTATGAAGTAATATTGATACTGAAATAATATATATATACTCCAATACAATTCCACGATCATAGGAACGATATCATCACTCGTGCGTACGTACGGAATACCGTCTCCACGATGTGATGCGACTCGTTCTACATGATCTTCATTTCATAATGATTATATAAATGAATTGAATGAATGAATATGGTATATACTACACTAATACCATTCTGGAAATGAATTATCTATAACCTAAAGATAAGAATAATAATTTATTCGACAAAACACGCATAAGAACAAAAAGTTATAAAGACCCGAGTAACAAGTAACAATGAAATATTACTAACAAGAAGCTAATAATATGACCATATATGATCTCATATCAATATGTATGATTCTGGAATAAGTCAATAACATTATTTAAACCATTATACAGGAGCTTCGGACACGAACAAAGCAAATCGGACCTAAGGTAAGGGAAATATCACAATCTCATTTTTATCCGAGATTGTTTATTCGTAAGTATTTATTGGGGTGTATTTTATCATCCACATCCATGTTCCATCAATATGTAATATTGTTTCCATCCACTTACACTGGTTTCAATCCAATTTTACCCTTCGGTGAGTTTTTAGTAAAGAATATGAAAGGAATCTTTTGTCGTTTTTCATACGAGGTACTTTTTGACTTTTCCGACAAAAGTACGAAGAATGTTTTTCTTTAACTTATACGACAAGAATGGATTTTTAAAACATTATTTCCAAGAATCTTCCTTTATAAGTTTTCAAGTTTATTTTTGATCAACTTCTTTTAGTATGACATGTTAAGAAAAGAAAATTGTTTTTGAATAAGAAAGGATATTTTCCTCAAGAATGGAGTTCAAGTGTTTTATCAAAATTATTTTCCATCTAAGATAATAAAGGGTTCTATTTTTATCCATTTAATTACATTGATTTGATTATGTTATGAGGGAATTATTTTTATGAAGTCATTTGCCTTATAAGATTTGTTTTATGATGTCATGATGTTTCAAGAATCCCATTTTTGTTACATGTGTTATGCGATGATGTGTGTTTTATGATTATGTGGCACACATAAGAAAGGATTCATTATAAGATGGGTGGGACCTATATCTCCCTCCAATGCATTGGGTAAAGATTTTATATCTCATGAGATAGACATGGCTGGAACGGAAGGTTATTTCGGTTCAGTGATACAGGACTGAAACGAGGAGTGAAATCGGTTCAGAAAGGGACTTTGTCCACTAAGATAGTCTTGGCAATGAGTCATGACTAACAAGAAATGATTTTCCATGATTATGTGTGCATGCCACAAAGTTTCAAGTTTTATGTTATGATTATGGGGATCTCATTTTCACTTCTATGATTTATTCCATGTTAAGATATTATGATCTCTTTTGCAGGTTTTGATTTTCAAAAAGATATGATATGATTTTTATTTCCTTTATTTGCCCTTGCTGAGCATTTGAGCTCACCCTTTTATGTTTTCTTTTCCCCAGGTCAGGAAGATGGATATTAAGTAGAATATGCTAAAAGGGACCCTAGATATGATGAAATAAATGGGAGACACTGTAGAAGATTTATGAACCAGTTGTTTATGTTTCCCAGTTTCTAAAGACACTATACCTATACGGTCCTTTGTGGTTTTGTCATATGTTGTAATAAGTGTACTTCAATTTTGAAGTATTAACAATGTATGTAAAGTATGGGTCGTTATAATATTGGTAAGAAGTCAAGGGTAAAATACTAGCGGGTAAAACTAAAGTAGAAGCAGAACACTTCTAAGAACTCCCTCCACCACTACTGTGATTATCATTCTAGATCCACAAAAATATCTATTGAGAGGAAGGTGAATCCCAAATAAGCTCGAATTTCCATCCAAATCAATCTCTTCTATCATATAACTATATAATAATTATGAATGATGGGGGGGGGGGGTGTATATATACCTGAAATAAAATATTTGGTTCAAATCCTTATAGATATTTTCGAGCCTTCATTTTATCATTCATCCCCACCTTAGGTGAAAAAAATGAATCAAATTAATAAAAAGGTTCGTATAGTCTGTCACTGAGTGATCTCCCTACTGAATGGATAGGAAATCCATGGACTTCAAAATAATGATGGATTATGAGAATAACTGCTAAAAGAAAATCATATTGACATATTTATACTCCAAGACCATGCATCAATTCACCTAAACCATAGAGTCCATTAATATATTCCTAAGAATCTTAAGCTTAAAATTCATGTATATCACCTTGGTAGATTAATGTGTCTCTAGGAAGTTACATATATGATCAATTTTTTACATCCATTACTCTACCTCCTGAGATTCATTAATACCCTAAAAATATGTGGGCTCATGTCATAAGAACTATTGTTCTTGATCCTTGTCTCCTACTACTATTAGTTTTGATTCATTATTTTGGTTCCTAATTGGAATCATATCCTTATCCATTGAATGAACTACCTATAATATACCCTAAATGATATTATGATCAATAGGAGGATTCCATTCTGGGTAATTTCTCACTTCACCCTCCTTTGGAACCCCTAGATGTTTTTTTGGAGGTATGATTTTTCATTCCAAAAATAAGAGATAATCAGACAATATAGAAATCATTGTTTACAGTAAAGGAACATAAGAAGAAATTGAGATCTAGATTAAATCCCAAAAAATGAGACACACAACCAAACATCACATGAATATTTTAGTGTCATTATAATGATATATAGCCACTAACTCTCATAAAATACCTTTGATGTATTAACATTACTCTCTCCCACATAAAAGACATCCAAAGACAATAAAACCTGAGGATAAACCTCATTTTATACTAAATTTACATGACATATCCCATAAATTTTTTGAAAATATGATCCGAACTAGATTGTAACAAGTCCCAAAGGTTTTTCTCTATCCCCACATATTGGTGACCTGAATTCAAGTATCCAAAAAATGAATGAAAGGAGATAAATTTTCCAAGAAAGAATCCAACATTGCATACATGAAGAGAAAGATAATAGGGAATTAGTAATTGCATAACAATAAACCAAGAATTAAAATGACACATCTAAGGAAAAAAACAAAACCACGGTAAATTACCAAGAACAAAACCAAATGAAATTCAATCTACTGAAAAATACTCAGGTGATATGAGGAAAACATCCCATTAACTCTACAAAAGTGAACCATTCCCAGTTAACATGAATCCCCATCGTTGTACTACAACACGTTAACCATTCCTACAAGAAATGAAAAATAGTTAACACACTGTAAGGGAGTGTTTACGGTGGGAGTAAAACAAGAAAATTAGGATCGATATGTTTTCTAATGAAAGACTATGTCCAAAAATCCCAATATTCACAAAATAAGAAAAACATTTCAGGATAATATAGTTTATATATTTATAAAAAATGGTAAAATATATCCCCTTTTAATAGTTGTAAAATGGATTATATGTAAAAACATCATTGAAAATTTTTAAATCAAATACATATCAATTAATGCATCATTTATAATATAAAGTCCATAAAAAATAAAATAAAAATAGAGAAAACCATAATGGAGATCACTCATAGGATAACATAGGTCTGGGAAAGGTTGGTATCTTATACCTTAGTAATAAATCCAAGATATAGTGTGTAATAAAAAATTACCTAGAACAATAGGTCCTATGGAATAGAGGAACTCCCTTTACATGAACCCCTTGGTTTTAAAGAATCAAGTCCCCGGAGAAACATTCCTAGGGAGTAGGGAAACACCCCATGATTTAATTCCCTATAAATTAAGGAAATGGATGAATACTATAACCCATCATAGGTAAAAATGGATAACATGTGAAACATATTTTCTAATGTTTCAAAGCACTTATCACATTTCATAAAACAATTTCGAAACTAGACTTTGTCATCAAAATCATGATTTGAAAACTATTTCCATAAACTATTTCATGGTGTTTTGAAAAAATATTTCTTTTACTAAAATAAGTGAAAACATATTTTATCAAAAAAACATTTATGAACTCATATTAAAAAGATCAAGGACAATTTTATCAATCATTAATAATACATGTTTGAAAACCATACCTTGTGTGGTTCACTAAATAAAGACCTAGGATGGAACCACCTACATAAACCATAGGTCTTTATGATAAAAACATTAGATCCACACTTTTAATGGAATGGGAAAAAATAATAATGTGATATAAGGATGTATTCATCAATTCTAACATCATATAATTTAGTTTTCATAAACACAAGGTTTATATTGAAGATAAGAGATCAAATAACTCATAGGACATGATATCTAAAATGAAAAAAAACAATAACCATCATCTGTAAACCAAATACACAATGAATATACGTGAAAAATGAGAGGAAACATCACATGAATGATGGATCATATCAACACAACATAGATCTCTTTCCAATATAATAGATAATGAAATAAAAGAAGATACTAGATCAAAATAATAAATTATCTGATGAATAATTAATAGGGGATCAAAATGGTAAATGGAGAAGTTTAAGGGACACAAGAATACATAGGGAATACTCTCAAAGTGTATAGTAAAATTAGGTTCATGGAAGTTGTATTAAAGTGTTAACAGAGTTTTTTAGTTTCATAAAATTACTAGATCACCCAAATTAATTAACCCAACCTGATTCCACTGGCTAGCCGATGGTGCTCAAGTGAATGCTTGCACCACTATAAAAACTATTGGTAGGTTGGTGGGTTTCCATCGACTAGTTGGTTGGACCCACCGGGGATCTAGTGTTCTTTCTATAATTTTTCTTAGCTACAATCTCACTTTTGTGGAAATATTTCATTACTTTATACCAAATAAATTTTAATTATTTAATTGAGTTTTCAACGAGGAAATGAGTCATTTAAGGGAATGTTTTGAATTTATGACATATTTTGGTTGAAAGTAAAATTCCAAAATAGTATATTAAAAAATGTTATTTTTTGTGATATAAGTTATTAAATGTCATATTCTTATGTATTTACAAATTTTTTATAATATTTTATTTAAATATAATTATTTATATTTTCTATGAAAAATGTAATTCCTATAGATTTTTATTTGATATGGTCGTTTGGTAAAAAAATTATACTTTTTATCAATTAATTTAGTTATAAAATAATTCATTGGAATTATTTTTATATTTATTTAAAATTCTTGTAATTTATTTATTTTATATGTCTGTAAATTTTTTTACACATTTTTAATTCATAAAATTTCACAATTTAATATCTTTTTTGGAAAAGAAAATATTTATCATGATAGAATACCACGTGAAGTTCCTACAATCACTAGAGTGACTATATGGAATAGATTAAGTGACCTTGTGAAATTGACCTTTGAATCTAAAAAAAAGGTGATGTTGAGGGATAATGTCAAATTTTTGTGGGAATTTTCCACTTACTGAATGTTCATCCCTACCCACCATAGGAAAAATACGAAGCAACCATAATTATTTAAGTGACCTTGAATGAGGGAAAGATACAAACAATTACTTATCTTTCCCCTACTACGATTGATCATTCCCTACACTATTTTAATTCCAAACCCAAGATCAATTCCAATTGAAAATCAAAACTAATATATGTTAGGAGAATATGAGGTCTAGAAGTAGGATAATTATGCAGACCCCGAGTTGATCAACATAGAATATTTTAGGTGAGAAATATATGATATGGATCACAAAAATATGTCCTAATCTTGAGGATGATTGATGATATATAGGAACTTGGATTAAAAAATTAAATTGAACCTTGGAAATTATGTCACACATGTGCATGTCAAAAATGGTTATAACATTTCATCTTCTTTGCTTATTAAGAACACCCAAAATCTAATAGAGAAGAAATTGAATATGTGATTTATGAATAATTTTTCAATGTACCTTTTACCAATTAGAGGTGTTTCTAATCATTAAATATTTAAATCCAACATGAAACCATACAGATGTTGAGGACAGATGAAAAAAACTGAATATGGAACCAATCTTGTGAGAGATTCTCAAAGAAAATTTAGGTGTTGTCGTTTGTTGTACATGTAGGTTGAAGTGTGGATAATATTTTATATAGGTTAGTATTATTGAAGATTAAAATGAAACATCTATTTTGATTTTATTTTTAAGGACACTATAAATGTTTTTTATTTAAACATTTCAATAATAGGGACCTAAGACTATGAGATAAATGTCTATAAGAGATATTGATATTTTGGATTTCTATGTGCTTTAGTGAAAAAATTGATAAGTTTATTATGGGACCTATTGAATTGGAATGTTTCATTTAAAAGTTATAGTATAATGCATCTAACATTACCAATGAAACACTTGGGTGATAATTTAGTTTGAGTTTTATTTGGTTGTTTCAAATGGATGTTCATATAGGAGGTGGAGAGGTTTGGATTTTAACTGAAAAAAGGTTTTAGAGAGAATAAGATGGTTCTTCACTAAATTTGATACATTTGAAGATAATTTTTTTGAATTGAAATTTGATGAAATTGTGGAATAAATAAATGTTTCAATGATGTTATTGAAATTTAATATTTTATTGTCTATCAGTGATAAAAAAATACAAAGAATTGTTTTTTAGAGTGAATCAAGACAAGGAATCATACATATGTATTATTTCATTGTTGAAGGGGTTTTCATATAATATGTTTAAATTCTATTTTAATGGATTGAATAATTTCACATATAGGTTATACTGGAAAAGATTCTGGCTACACATTATTACTGGTAAGTAAAGTATTGATTTAATTTCATGGATCACTACTGTCAGTTAGAAAAATAAAAAATTGAATTTGATGAAAAAATTATAGATAGAATAAACATTAAAATAACTATAGATTTGGGGCAAGACCATTAATGAATTTGTTTTTGGAAGGAGAAGGGATGGAGCATGGGAAGTGCTAATTTCAGGTTGAATTTTTTGAGGGAAGATCTCTCTATCTCTATCTATTCTATTTTCTTTCAATGTTCTTGATATTTTAATTGAATTATTATATGATTCATGATTTTAAAATAATGGGATTAATTATTTTCTTATGGAATTAAATTTATTTTTTTAATTATTTTACTTCTCTGTATTATTTCATCATAAAAATTCCATTTCACCTCTAGAGATTAATTTTAAAAATGTCAAAATATTTCGGTGAGATCAATCATGATTACAATTTATTTAATTTACATAGTGGTTGGATGATTTTTTATATTTAGAGATTCTAAAATAATATCCTTGTATGTTTCTATCAATGTGAAGAATATAGACGTAACTGATTTTTTGAATAATCTTGGAATAAATTTTGCAAGAAAGATGAAATTATCTTCACCCAAACAATTTATAATTCCCCTTACATTTTATGATTATTTTGTTGTCATTATTCTCAATTCTGATTTTTTATTGTTTAATATAGTATTAGATGACTAAATCCTTCATTGTTTGTTTTTCATAAATGAATAAAATATTTTCCAACACGAATTTCTTTTTATTATTTAAAATCAAGGTACTACATAATCATTTTACCCATCCATGTAGGTTTTACACCCTACTCAAATTTATAAAAACATTTATTAGGAATTAAATATAACAAAAATTTGTATTTTCATTGTCAATGAATCATGTTTTCTAGATCTTTTCAAGGGAATGGATTTGTGTAACCATAATTACTATCCCAAAACTATATAAAAATTAAATTTTTTACTGATTATTTTTTAAAAAATATAGTTATTTGAATCATTTGTTCTAATTTGTTGTTGTGAGATGGGTTTTATTGAAATATTCTTATTACATATATTTCATATACACATGATAAATATCAATATATTTATAACCGTTTATCCCTGAAATATAGAGACATATACGTGTTTTGAAAAAGAAAAACAAAGACAAAATGTAAGATCATAGGGAGTGATTATATAATAATAAAATTTTCCCAAATCCAATTAGATAACCTAAGATTCAATGTAATAATATTTTAGAGTTTTAGTTATAAATATTCTCTAGTAACCATTATTTATTTTGGTTCTCTCTTCACGTTATAAATTATGAGACTAAAAAATTTATTGTTATCTATACTACCATCTTTCAACGGTTTACTAAATGAAAACTAACTAGACATCATTATATTTTTTTACAGCATAGCATAAAAAATTACACTTGTAGGAATCAGTGAGGAGAAATTGAAGTTGAGAGTCTTCATTTATTTTCTCAATAATAATTATAGATCATGGTTTTAACACTCAGAGGATGAAATTTTAGATACATGAGATTGGGTGTTAAATTCTTTGATCATGACATATTATCCTAGGAGAATGACTGAAAATATGACGCTTAAAATAACTTGGTTTATTCAAGAATATGTCAAGCTATTCCATTATACTTGGGATATGTTTAGGGTTTTCATTAAATAATTTCCTTTTAATTCCCTGAGTTATTAAAATTAAAAATTATGCTGGAAAACACATAAGATATGAAACACTGATTCGAAACAAATAATGAATATTAAAACATGACTGTTATAACATAGAAATTAAATTTTCAAGTATGAATATGATTAAATAATTTATTACACACACACACACATAGAGATATATATTTCCTAATAATAAAAATGTATCGGTAAATTCTTATTAACTAAACTATCAATTTTTGGCAATGTCTTTTTGTTCTCCAAAAATATGACTTCTTCAAAAACGATTTTAAATTTTTTTGTGAGAAAATATTATAATTAATTTATAGAAAATTTATAAATTTTATATGAGAAAATTAATATAATTTATAAAATCATAATATCAAATTTAATTTTGGGGGACTAATTTTTTTATATTTTTCAGAAATTATTATTTTTTCAATGTATAGTGAAAAATAATTTTTTTATTAAAAATGCTATTCTCTTCATAAATTAAGTAATTTAAAATTAACATTATTATTTTAATTTTTCTTTTTAGTTAAATAAATATTATTTTTTTGTATTTAATAAAATTAATTACATTTAAATCGTGTTTATACTAGATTTTATTATTAGTTTATTTTTAAGCCTAAAAACACATTTCTCTTAAAACTATTTCAATATTCACAATTGTTACCCTTTTTAATTAATTATAAATAACCAATAATGGTGAATTACATAAATTAAATTTATTTGTCATATATCTATAATTATGAATTTAAATTCATGTAGAGAATATTACTACTGAAAAATCCCTAGATGTGGTCAAAATTGGTCCTAGAAGAAATACATTAAAAGAGGAGATACACAGATTTAGGGTTATAAGGGATCATTACATAAGAGAGAATAAACAACACACTACATATCCGCATAATCCATCATGTCATAATAATCATGGATCATGAAAGTCCACATAATATCCATTTTTATGGAAGCCTTTTGGGACAACACATCCTCAACTTGATTTTCCTCTCAGTACACATGAGAGATTTCTATGTTGAGATTAGTGTCTTTATTGAGACACATAATCCAAAGAGGTAAAAATATCCAAGGCATGTCTTGTGTTCTTGTTTTCAAGTTCCTCATTGCGATATTATAATTTGATTCAATCCACATTTATTTCTAGTTCTATTAGATAACACACCCAATTTCATTGACCATAGTGAACAAACCAACTTCATAGTCTGTTCCAGTTCTAGTAAAATCATAGAAACATCCTTTTACAAAGCCGCAATTTGTGAAAAAGACACCTCTAAAACCTAAAGGCCCATGAATTATAACAGTATACCCATGACCATTGACTTTGATTCATGAATGGATTGGTGGAATATCCCAAATGAATTTTATAATTTTAGGATTCTACGATCGACCTACAACACCAAATAACCTTTGAATATTTAGAACATGTATAGTGTCAGACATACCTCCTGTTTTTATCATTGATGCCACATGAATAAATTTATTCAACACCATAATTTCCATTTGAAAAGATGTATCTTTCCCATAAAACAATTTATTATTATGTGAACTCCATATAGATAAAATGATAGATCCAACTACTGACATCATAAGATTAAAAATATGCACACTAAAATCTGAAATAGAGACCATCTACAGGAGGTCATCGAACTGCAGATGGCTATCGATTTATAGGCCAAACATCACACCGATGTAATCCCAAAGGTCATGAGAAAAATCTTAGGTTTAGAATATGTGGTTTATATCCTCTTTTGAATAGTAGTAAAGGGAGTAGGCAAAAGAGAGCTCATGACAATATTTTTCAACCTGGTCCTGGGTGGGTAATAGATGCTTCCAGATCCCCCATAGGAGTAAAAACCTAGAGGGCAGTATGAAAGAGGTTTTGAATATCAGAAGCTATGTTGGTGGCCGTTTTACACCACCACATTAAATCTTGTATAACTAATTAGTGTTGAAATTTCCATGCCAATTATGCCTCTACATGATTGTGTCATAATCCATAAATTTATACTTTTGAAGGCCCAGATTAATCTGATTAAGGAAGAGGCCATCAAATTAAGAGATGTGAGACTAGAAAATCCCAGTCAAAATATTATTAGCCTCAAATGGAATGAAGAAAATATCCCATAATGGGGAATCATGCCAATTATTGGTCCATAATTTGATTTGGGAATTCCTACTTACAAGACACTTCATACTATAAATGATTTTTTGAAGGAGTGTTTTACGGATTTCAGGACAGAGGATGCAAGATGATGTCTATAAATATTTAGAAGATTACATTTGAACATTTTTGATAAAGAACCAGAAGATATGTCATAGGAAATCACACTCCAATTTAACTGCCATAGTAACCCATCATTAAATATCATGAGGTCTTTATTACTAAGCCATCTAAAATCAATTTTTTTATGAACTCCATCCATGAAACAGTGATCAGATACTTTTAATGAACTGAAAAAGTCCATATAAAGTTCTTAATCATCCCTTGGTGTTCATTAATGAGGCATCTAGGCCATCTGGATAGGGTGAAGAAATAAACCAATTTAGATGCAATCACAGAGTTAACAAGGCACATGTTGGTAGTTTGGGTCATGGCCTTCCATTTCAACAAAGACATTTGATAAATAATGCCTAGTCGTATGTCTTCAATTTATTTCATCTTCACTTTTCCCTGGAATAATGGTTCACCAAGATAGTAAAATGGGTGGTATCCCTTTTTAACACCAAGATTCCTAATTATTCTGTTTTCTTACCAATTTTAAATCTATCACCTCACATGATAAAGGATTTGTCCCAACTGATGTCCTTCCCAACAACCACCTCATAAGGCTCAAACAACCCTATAATAGAAGTGATCTTCCTCTTCGATGCCAGACCAAATAGAAGAACATCATATTCCAACAGAATATGTGAAGGAACATGATAATTCCCACCAACTCTAATAGTGAATATTACTAGTTATAGATTAAATTTAAAGTCATATTCTCCATAAAAAACTATTTTTTTTGTAAAAAATACACTCCATTGATATTGTGGGTTTTATTTTAAATTAAATTCTTCTACCTCTTTGAATTGATTTAGATAAAATATATTCCATTTTTCAAATAATCATAATTTATATTAGATATCAAGATTATGTAAATTTTTAGACAATATGAATAGAAAAGGTAGTAAATATTTTTTACCACGATTAATGGAAAATAGGGTAATTAAAGGAAAAAATAATTTAAAGAGGACAAGAAAGCAAGTAACACAAATGGTATGAATATTTTTATTTTAATTTGAATATAATAAGGATTATATATTTTTTCTTTACATATAAATGAGAAATGATTTTGATAAAAATTATATTTTGATACGATGAAACAAAAAATAATATTTTTGTATAATAATCAATTTTAATTAAGATAATCATATTTTATGAATTCCAGAATTTTGAAAATATATTATATTTTAATAAAATAATAATTTATAATAATTTTTATTAAATATAAATGATAATATAATTTTTATAAAGTCAAATTTTTTTATTATAAGTGTTCAAAAACCATTATTTCAAAAAAAGAACTTCTAAAAAAAAGATGACACTTTTTTAAAAGTGATAATAGAAATATTTATAAAAATATTTTTATAAAATATTTTTTTAGAATCATCATATCCAAATTATTATATGGTTAATTTTTATTAATTTTTTGAGATAGTTGAATTTTCAGGTAAAAAATTTAAAATAGTATAAATATTAAATGTCTATTATGGCATCATAATTAACCAAAAGTGATGTACTAAATGATATAAAGGGTTTAAATGTATAAATATAATTTTACCCATTAATATAATGTGATTTGATGAAATTTAATTAATTTTATAAAGCCTTTATGAATTCTCCAAATCCTATATAATATTTGAGGTTTTGAAATCATTTATTTATGAACATGTCTCACATCCACATAACAAACGGTAAAATATTATTGAGTTATACCATTTTATATATGAAATAATGAATACCAAACCTCTTTTAGAGACCAAATTGGAATAACCATGTGAATGTTTTTGGTTTTTATTATTTTGTTTTATTGAGTCCAAAATCTGAGCTTGGTAAATAATAAAGAACTTCTCTCTATTTTATTATATAAACCCACCATATATTCTACTCCCTTTTCAATAAAACACCTTGGGTAACATAATTAATCTTATATAACATCTTTATATTCCTCCCAAGGTGTCCCCATGCTCTCATTAATCTCCTCCAATGATTTTGGAATCACCCTCTCAAGGTAAGAGACCTGAATCTTCTTTTCAATTCAATCACCTTATGTATATTCATCCATTTTAATCTCAAGTTTTTATGTTTTCATGAATTTATAAATATTCCTATACTATCCAATTTATTTACCAATAATTATAAATCATTTTTCTCCTCTCATTAGGGAAATTATCTATGACATTACTATACCAAAATTTAGTAAAGGATCATATCTTAATCATCTTTTTTCAAGAACATTATTCATATAATTCACTTTGTATTGGAATTCATATTAATGGGTTATGATTTTTTAAATCCACCTTACAAAAATTATGATTTTCATGTTATTATTTATCCCATTCACTATCATTAATCCCATATATGATTCATAATGTACCCCCTTTATGCTTCCTAAATTATCCTACAATTTCTCTTTATTATGATTTTATTAAACCACCCATTTAATCCTATAAATTTTGATTTCCAATATTTCATATTGGATTATGTTCTTAAATATCCCCATCACTAGAAATTTTTACTTTTATGTGATGAGATTATATTTTTCACCCAGTAAACAATTTTAGGGATCTTTAATTATTTCCATTTTGTTACCGAAATGTCACTTCCATTTTCCATGCCAAATTTTTTTTATGTCTATACTTGTATTTTTTTCAGTCAAGGGTAGTCAACTAGTTGTAAATATTATTCATTTATTAGAAAATTACATGTATGTAATAAAAAAATACATAATAGTTGGAATAAATGTGATTTAATATGTTATTCATTCATATGTTTTTTCTAGAACACTTATGCATTTACAATATATGATTATGATGGGTTATCCTACAAAGTGCTCTAATAACGAGGGTGAAGTTTTAGTCTCATGATATTCGATGTATAATGCATTAGAGGTTATCCTAAGAACATTATGTTATATATTATTAATGGTTGACCATTACATATTCTTCCAATGTCATGTTTAAATTTGTTACTACTTTCCCATGTTTCCTTTATGTTATCGTGAAATATCATTCCACACTGTTAGTTCTTATGAATCACACCCCTTTTAGATCAAAATGAAATTCCTATTTTCTAACATGTAATATTTTTTTCCTATTATTTTTTATTATTTTAATGGGATTTATATCTCTCCCCTTTATTATGTAATTCCCTAAGTTATATCATGTATTTTTAAAAGAGAAATGGAATTTCAGAAGCATGTTAAGGAAGTTTTAAAAAATATTATTGTACTGATGTATCATGTTGATGTGTTATGTACCTAATTTCAATAATTCACTAGTCTTATCTATACTATGGGTAGTATTAAGTGCAATCTATTTTAATTCATCATTAATTATTGTGTAATAAATAATAGCTTTGTCATAGTTGATAGTACAGAAAAGTCTAGTTATTTTTGGGATTAAGATCATGAAACACTAGAAAATGTATTAGGGATTAGTACTTATGTAATGAAACAAAACATTTTTTTTGGTAAAGTGTGGAGAAAGTGGTTTATAGGAAAATAAATCAGTGTCTAGATACTATAATTAGATGTGGATCTTCCACTACTGTACCTAGTGGTAACACCCCAAAACACCTTATTATACTAGACTTGATCGGGAATTAGTGAATGAAAATATTCCCCGCTTTACACCTAGTTTGAAAATCCATGGGGGGATATTCATTGGTAGATTCACAAGACATAATAAACTATTATAAAGGGAATAAAAGTCCCATAATAGTATATGTTAGGGAATTGATCAGATATAATTTAAATTAATGTCCAAAAAATGTTCATGTTAAATAAATAAATATCATTTAAAAATTATTCATTTATTATTATTTTATTCCTTGTTATGTGTTTAATAGATTAAAATTAATCATCCCTAATTATCCTAATATTTTAGTAAATAGATGGAAATAGGATAAACTTTTTAAACAACCAATATGATGGTTAATGTGATGAATTCCAACATGAGATACCTAAATTGATTGGAGCTCATGTAATACAACTTATTATTATGAAAAACTAGATATCAAAAATCACAAATAACAACCAGAACATAGTTTAATGTTTAAATACATCAAAGAAGACGATGATAAAATCTCAAGGATGTTCACCTGATAAAGGTTATAAATGTAAGAAGATTCAATTTCCCCCATGTAAATAATATGGAAAGCATCATAATGGGAAATTACACGAAGTAATTCAACGGTGTTTTATATGTGGGAAATATGGCATAAAGTATATATTTTCCATTAAAAAATGAATAGTATGATAGAAGGGGATAAATAACATCTTATAGTACACTTTGTTTTCTCAATTTATTATTTTTTTGGGAATATTGTAATTATCTAAGTCGATTCCCTAATACTAGTGTTAGATCCAAGAATAAGGACCAATAATATGGAAGTCATTGATGTTTAAGGATTTAATTGTTTATATATTATTATTTGATAATTACGTGTTATAAGTATTATATCAATGAAATTATTGATATAATAATCATGAAACATTTGAGGTCTCTTCCACAATAGTTTTTCTTTATGGATTTAAATCATATGTTGGATGGTATTGATACCGTAAAATAGTGTTTTCGTGATAAGGTGTTATTTTGGAAAAAATAAGATTGATGGATTGGTAACCCTTAATATGTATTTATTTTTGGGATACAACAAAAGATTTTGGAATGATATGACTAAATTTAATATCATTTTTAAATTAATTGATATGACTTTTAGATATTTATGTGATAGACATATAATATGATTAAGGATATTTTGGGAAACATATTACATTTTTTTGAGGTGATTAATGATATTTTTAGAGTTTTTTTATTTAGGTTGAGGTATAGATATGAATTAAGTTTAATGTTAAGGATTATTTGAGTGGAATATTAATATTTTCATAGAGGTGTAAGCTGATCGGTAAAAGAATACCTTTAAGGATAAAAAATTATATAATGTTGAGGTTATTAGAATTATTTTTGATATAAGTGTATTTATTTAAGGAAATATCTCTGTTAATAATTTGGTATTTTTTTAATTTTTGGAATTAATGTATTAAGTTATACCAATTTTTATTATTATCTTACATTGTACTAAGGATTTTTTATATATTAAAGACAAGAGAAATAATTTTTTATTTAGTCATGGATTATTTGATATTTTAAAATGTTATTCTAGTTCATTAGGCATTGAAAAATATCTTATTAAGTACTCATAATTCGGAGAAATAGATAATATTGTAGTTGAAATTAACTAAAGGATGAAATTATACATTCCATGAAATTGTATTTTTTTATTTTCCATGAGTATATAGTAAATAGAATTCCTAAACTCCATGAAAAGAATCATTAAAAAAATGTTGTCATATTATTATCATTTATTATGAATTGTTGGTATTCTCATCCATCATAGATTTACACTTTTATGGATATTTAATTTATCCTAAATTTTTTTATATAACTCTTTATTAGTTATGGTGTGTTATTTTTTTCTTCAATATCTATATTTTCACTTCCCATTAAAGTTATCCTACCAAGAAACACTATTATGTGATGACCTTCAAGTTGATTTTTTTAATAGTTTTTATAATGTTGGTTTTAAATAAATATATTTTCAAGTTTCAAAACATTTACCACCAAGGTAATGTTCAAATTAATGTGATGAGATTTATTAGGGTGGGATATTGTAATTACTTGAGTTTTTAAAATAGAAAATTATGTTCGATATCATATGTGATATACATCACCAATCCAAACAAACTATGATTTTTGGAACATGATAGTTATAACATGGCTATTAAATTAATTGGAACGAATAGTATTAACTAGTTTATGATATATATATATATATATTTCATAACAAATATAAATGTATTGATAAATTCTCAGTAACTATTCACTCAATTTTTGGTAATGCCTTTTTGTTTTTCAAGAATACACTTTCTTCAAAAATGATTTGTATTTATTTTTGTGGAAACATATTATAATTTAGTAATATAAAATTTAGAAAATATTATTAGATAAAATTATAATCATTTTTAAAATAATCACATCAAAATTAATTTATGGTTAATTTGTTGCATTTTGTAGAAAATATTTATTTTTATTTGAAATGTGAAAAATATATGTTTTTGTAAAAAAACCATTCATTTGATAAACTAAGTAACCTAAAAGTAAAATTATTATTTCAATATTATTTTTAAGTTACATAAGTATTATTTAGTTTTAATTATAAAATTAATTAAATTTAAATCATCTTTATATTAGAAATTTTCATAAGTTTATTTTAAGGCTTTAAAAAACATTTTTTCAAAAAATTATTTTAAAATGCATAATGTGTCCCCTTTTATTTATTTAAAAACAACCCCAATTGGGTAATTATTTAAATTAAATTTACGGATCATATATCTATCATTATAAATACAAATTTATTTATTGATGATTAATAGTTATATATTTAAATTAAAATAATATTTTGCTTATAAATGATTTTTTTGAAAAAATGATTTCCATCAGGTTTTTGGGTTTAATTTTAAGTTAAATTAGTCCAAATTTGTGAATTTATATTGAAAAAATTTATTCCATTTTTAGAATAATGATAAATAATATTAGGTAATAAGTTCATCTTAAGTTTTTAACAGTATGAATAATAACTGTAGTAAATATTTATTACCACTGTAAATGGATAATAGGTTAATTAAGGGTAAAAATAATTTAACAAGGACAAAAAAAGTAACAATAATAGTATATAATTTATATAATAATCTAAATATAATAATGAGTATATGTTTTTTGTTTATTTATAAATAATTAAGAAATTATTTCGATAAAAAAATGATTTTGATATGGTGAAAAAAATTGTATTTTTTGGTAATAATCATTTTTATTTAACACATTCCTTTCTTATGAATTCATGAATTAAAAAATATTTTAATATACTAAAACTATTTTGACTAATTTTTATTAAATTTAAATGATAATGTAAAAATTATGATGTAAAATGCAATTTTTATATGGATTCAAAAAATTTATTGTCAAAAAAGTGAAATTATCCATAAATGTTGATTATTATCTAAAAAGTGAAAATTCACATATTTAAAGAATTGTTTTGATATTATAATTATTATTTTTCCTAATTATCATGTTTAAATTATCAAATGGGGAATTATTTACAATTTTTGGAGAATTAAAATTTGGGGTAAAACATTAAATACAGTACAAATATGTGGTGTGTATTATAACATAATAATGACCCAAAAAATGATGTAATAAATTCTATAAAAGGAATACATGACCTTATATATGTTTCCAACTAAAAATATGTTTATTTTTGGGTTATTATATCTCTTTTATAAAGCCTTTATGAATTCTGCAAAAGTTGTATTATTTTTTAAGGTTTTAAAATCATTTCTTTGTGAACATAACTCAATTCTACATTATAAAGGATAATATTTCAATTATTTAAAATAATGGAATAGTAAAATTAATAAATAAACTTCTATTTGTAATAAACCATGTGAAAAAACAATGGTAATGTTAGTGTTTTGGGTTATTTTACTATATAATGTACAAAACCTATGTTTGGGAAATAATAAAGAAATCCCCTATATTTTTCAATGCAAAATGACCTAAGCTCCCATTACTGTTCACTAAAAAACCATATATAATTTATTTAATCTTATTAAAAATCTATATATTCCTCCCAATGTTCCCCTAGTCTCTCAAGAAGCACCTTGCATGGTTTTGGAGTTACTCTCTCAAGGTAATGGACCTCACTCTCTTCATTTCAGTCCAAGAACCTTTTATATATTAAGACTTTTTAATCTCTGTTGGTTATGTTTTTAGGAATTTAAAAATATCACTATACAAAAATTTATATTCTAAAAAAATATTTCATTTATTCCCTACCATTATATAATTTACCTAATTCATTATTATGTCGAAATTTAGTAAGGGATCCTCTATTTCTCTTCCATATTCAACAACCATATTTATATAATGTAGTTTTACTTCCATTTATTAACTGTTATAAAACATATGAGTTCCAAGTGATTATTGAACCCTTTAATTCTCATTAATACCATATATGATTCATAAATTACCCCCAATATACTGTCAAAATTGTACTATGATTTTCCATGACAAGGTTTTATTCTAACACTCTGTTTATCTTGTGACTTTTTATTACCAATTATTATTGTTTTATTATCTTCCGAAAACTACCTATCACTGTCCTTGTTTACTTCTATGTTATGAGATACCTTTTCATCCTCATTGTACCATTTTATGAATCTTTATGTATTTTTGTTATTCTGTTGAAACCTCACTATGATTTTCTATGCCAAACATTTGTCAAGTGCATACTCATACCATTTTATAATCAAGGATATTCACCTAGTATCACCTATAATTAATTAATTCGGGACTTCCATTTATGTAACCCATAATCCATACTTGTGTTAATTAATGTTATTAAATATTTTCTTATGTTATATGATCTTTGTGGCTGCTTATGCCTGTACGTGATATGATTTTGATGGGTTCTCCTAGATAACACTCCAATGCATTGGGAAATATTTTAGTCCCTTGAGATTTTGTGTATATTTTATTAGAGTTTTTCCTAATAAAATTATTTTATGTTGTATTTGTGGTTAAAATTGACTTATTATTATTTGGTTGTGTTTATAGTTGTTTCCACTTTCCCATATTGTCTTTATGTTACCATGATATATCACGCATCAATGTTCATGTTTATGAATATCACCCCATTTATGTCGCATTGAAATTTCTACTCTTTGACATGAAATAAATTCTTCATGTTAATATTTTTTATTCCCTTCCTAGTCATTATAGATCACTACATTATTATGTATTTTCCTAGGCAATCTCATGCATTTTTAAAAGAGAAATGGAATTTTAGAAGCATGTTATGGATGTTTTCAATAATTTTATTTTAACCATGTGTCATGTTGATGTTTTGTGTTCTTAATTTCCCAAATACATTAGACTTCATGATATTATAGGATATATTAATTTTATTATCATGTAACACAACATGAATCAATTTTTAATAAATCCTAGGGTTGCCATAGTCCAAATCACGAGTTTAGTACACATTTCTTAATGGAAACTTTTTACAATGGAATTACCCCTTCCAAGCACACTGTTCTTGATAAATCTTGTAGTGTGGATGTATCAGATAAAAATTATGAAAAACTTAAATAAATTATCACAAAATTCCCTCCATAAATGTTCTAGTAGGGCTATAGCTTGAAGAGATAAAAACTCAGTTCAAAATGCCAATGTTCATGCTCTGCAATTTTTTATGTTATTCATGAAAACTCACTAAGTGAGAAATTTCAACATTGTGTCATGTATACACATTGTAAGTCTTGATTTTCTATATTTTATTTAATCTACCAACCTACATAAAATGTTAATTTTTCTCGGTATGGGCCTAGTTTTCAAAATAATTATGATCCTTTTTCAAATAACTATAATAAAATTTATATGAATCACAAAAAATATTCTTAGATGGATCAAGGATTGTTTTGACCCACTATTGACCCCTGTTTTCCACAAAATCCAATATTTTTTTATCAAAATCAACAAAGGGATTTACCTTTAAACTCTCCATGGAAACTCAAGTGGATGGTGTACCAAATTATTTTTTACAATTGATTTCATGGATGATTGGAATATGATGGAAATGAAATCGCAGAAATTAATTTTAAAAAATTAATTGAGAAATCTTTAGTTGTAAATAATTAAAATGGATAGGGATTTAGGTGTTAGAGAAAACGGAAACCTAACAATCACAATTGAATTTAATCATTTAGATAATTTTATCTTATCAAAATAAGAATTTGTTTAAGAAAGCAAGGAGAATTTGTAAATGACCTTAGAAAGGTCTAAAATAAAAATATAGAGGAATTTTTAACCCAAAAACATGATAGAACAATAGCTTGAAATAAGGAAAACACTATTGAAAATAAGGAAAATAAAAATATTCAACCTAAAAATTATGTGGAAAAGATTTTAAAATGAAAAAGATCAATGGAAAGGAGAAACATATTGAGTTTGAGGGTATACCCACTAAAATAAAGTATTTTTCTAACTATACTATTCCATCATAGGCAAAAATAAAAAGTTAAATTAACTGAAACAAAAATTTAAAAAATTTATTTCCAAATAACAATTTTTAGAGAAATCAGAGTCTGAATTTTAAAGAATTTAGAGTCTAAATTTCAGATAATTATGAGTCAGAATTTTAGATAATTCAGAACCAGAATTCGGAGGAATTAAGAGTCTGAATTTTAGAGAATTTGGAATCTCAATTAGGATCTTGAAAATAGAATACTCTATATCTAAGTATTTATTAAATTGCGAGGTTTTATATGTGAAACCGAATTTTTCACTTAGGAATAAAAAGAGGTTTATTTAGAGAGACTAAAATATGAAAAATGAAAAATAGGCAAGGATAAATTTCCTTGGGGAAGGAAAACATTCCTTATTAAAAAAATCTTAGGGAAAATGAAATTTTCCTTAAGTTAGGGTGTTTTTGATTTTCAAAACCTGAAGGAATGGAAAAGTCATAAGGAAACCTTATTGACTCAACATTATAAACAACCTGACATAATTGTGCTCAATACAAACTTCAAGAGAGAGGTTATAAAATACCATTAAAACAGGCCATGAACTATTTGTCCTACTGAGGGTTCGGTATGGATTCATTCCATATGTGCACAACCCGAGTATGAGATTTCTAATTTCAATTCCAAATGTAGGATACCGCTCATCAATTTCCTTCCATTATGGAAAATTAGCTATATGACATATTTTTCCATTACATATCCACTCATTAGCATGCCATATTAAACTTTTTTCAACATGTGAATTCGCAAATAAACATTTCAAATGATGAATTATAGGAAAATCCAAAACACCTTCGAAGGGATCTTTGTAATCTCTACATCAGCCTGTGATTTTTTTTTCAAATTATACCATGATGTCTATCATTTTGGAAACTCTGATAGAAATTCATATTCCATCCTATATATAATATAGTCATTTGGACATGTATGTATTCTCTTATATCCCAATCCCATTGGGAATAATATTTTCTTGGCCTTATAACATGAATATAGAAGATTGTTTTCTTTTAGAAGAATGTCTTTCAACAGTTATAGAAGCTTTGTAAATCTTCTTTAACTCCATCCATGTTTCGAATTCAGGTTAATCAATCTTAACACCACCGACAAAACTGTAAAATCCATACAACCAGGATACAATGGGTTTTCAGAATCACCATATTGATGCGCAATAGTCAGTTCAATCTCAATTTGTTCTACTGCAATATCATGGATCATTTCTGCAATTCCACCGGTGTTACCATCTTAAAAATCATCATCATCAGTAGATCTAACATTCTTTCAAGATTCAACATGCCAAATCCAAGGGTTATAACTCAGATTAAAACCATGACAAATCAGATGATCATTGATCACTCTACTTTTCGACTTCTTCATATTCAAACATTTCAGGCCTGGACAGAAAAAATGTCACTGCTTAGAACATTTCATTTAGAAAATTCCAAAAAGTAATCAACACCTTGCTCATATTCATTACTCATTCTATGTGTTGTAATCCAAATTCGAATAATTATCACCTATAAAAAATATCAAAATTATACGTCTTTTTAAGAAAAGACAAATATATATTTATATGAAAAATATAATAATTTGAATGTAAAACAATTTTGAAATATACAAAAAATATATGTTTATTTGAAAAAAAATATGTATGAAAATGATTTTAAAAAGATAATATAGTTAGATATAACAGTTTTAAATTCATCTTGAATCCCTTCGTCTTAAGTTACACAAAGAATACATCATGATGCAACTAGTTTCCAAATTCACCCTTCTATAAAAAAGAAATATGAAGTGTAAATATTAATATATGTATACAATCACAACTGAAAATTACACATATCCCAACGTTTTGAAACCATTGGGATATCCACTGAAACTGTTGGGATAGAATACCCCAATGGTTTCACACACCGTTGGCATGATGGTCGTTTCAATATCCCTATACCAACGCTTCTACAGGAACCATTGGTATAGACTACCTGAAGTTAAAATATTCCAACAGTTTCAATGAAACTGTTTGGATATATATATACCTAGGGGCTTCCATAGGGGTAGGGGGCTGTCTAGGGGGGTGGTGGGGGCTGCCAAAGGGGTAATGACTATCCACGGGGGTAGGGGGATGTCCAGGGCATCCAATGGGGGTAGGGGGTGCCTAAGGGTAGGGGCTGTCCCTATGCATTTCATTTAAATAAAATATTCATCTATTGCTTATTTGAAATATAGGAAAATAAAAATAGTTTTTCTAAAAAAAATCCTTATAAAAACATTTAAATCCAAGCATTCAATTTTTCCAAAGAGACACACCACAATTAGGGAGCATCATCAATGATGACAAAATGAGGGCAATGGGTAAGCAGTATTTAAGTAACCATACAAGATGAGGCACTTAGATTATCCTCTATCAATAAAAAAGTGTCAGAGAAAACGTTAATACCTAGGAGTTTAGGGAAAAATCTAGAACATATTGTAACCTAATCCATCCTTTTGGCATGCCTGATGCAATCAAACATCCTTAACACACAAGGGGAACCATCCCCAAAGTATAGTGTGTTTATACTAAGGGTCAATTAGCCAGAGAATAATCTTAAACTAGTGCAGCAAGCATTCTCAAATAACCCACTAAAAATTCTAGGTTACCATGTAATGTATAAATGGGGGTGATCTGAGGAGTATCAAACAATCAACCATATATAAAGAATAATCACAAGACACTCATAAGCCACACACCCACAAGAATCACCCTAGAACACCACTCCAAGGAAGTACCCTTGTCTTAGGGCCATCAACACACAATGGAAGTCCCATACCAAGGAAATTCCCATTCCTTTTAATAATTACAAGGCAAGAGAAACATTCCAAGGAGAGTTTTCCAAAGAAAACCCACTTTCTGAAAGTGCCAATTGGGCCACACCCATTCATTAAAAAACGTTTTCAAAAGTGTCCAAATAGACCATTTAGGAATCCATGAAATATTTAAAAAACATTTGAAATAGAAAAACATCATTTGGAAATGATAAACCACTTATAAGGGTCAACCAGGCTTTTAATGAAACACTTTTTGTGCATGGCTATGTAAAATAATTCCCAAAATTTAATTCAATGGGAACAAAACATGATTTAATTAATGTAATCTTTAAAAAAATTATATATTTTTAACAAGCATCGAATCATGATATAAACATAAAGAAATCGATGATTCTTAAATTTAAATGCCATTACATAGGAAAACCTACCTCAATCCAAGACGCCATCAATTATGACAACTCAAAATGGCATTAAGAATGTCCAATCGATCAAGGAATACCAAGAAGAATGGTAACAAGAAAAAACCCAAAATTTAGAAACAATGAAACAAAAAACCCTAGACCAAAGGAACCAATGAAGTAGAACAACTAAGAAGAAAAAGGAAAAAGGAAGAAGATGGAGAAGAACGATATTGTATGAAAAATCACCCCCAAACTTGTAGGAACCAAATGGAATCACCATTAGAAGGAGGTGAGAGGCATGGATAAGAGGAGGAGGATTATCCCAGGGTTTCATGTTCTAAATGGGCGAGAAAGAGGCGTTTTGGTGTGAAAAATCGATAAGGGAAATGGTAAAAAATAAATTTTCAAAGAACTCGGGAACTGCATAGGGTTAGGTTGCACCCCCTAGACACCCCACCCCCTAAACAGTATCCCCAACCCCTCTGGACACCCCCATCTTATTATACACCCCACCCCTAGATACCCCCTACCCCCTTGGGCAACCCACTCACCCATGGAAACCACCCACACCCCCTGGACACCCCCACCCCTGGACACCACCCCCACTGCATACCGACTTGGACACCCCTTGGACATCTCCCTCACCCCATGGACACAACCCCCACCCCATGGACACCCCTAACCCCTTGGAAATCCCCATAACCCCATTTACACCACCCCCACCCCTACCCCATTGGACACCCCCTGGACACCCTCATAGCCCCATGGACACCCCCACCGTCCGGACAACCCCATCAACCCTGGACACCCCCACCCCCTTGAAATCACCCCCTAGAACACCACCCTCACCCCCTTGGACACCACCTCCCCCTTGGATTTCCCCCACCCCCTGACCAGCCCCCAACCCCTCTAGATAGCCCCCACCCCCTGGACACACCATACCACCTTGGACAGCCCACTCATCGCCTAGACACCACGCCCACCCCCTAGACAACCCCCTCACCTCCTGGACACCACCCCACCCACTTGGACACCCCCTAGACACCACCACCACCCACTTTGACACCCCTTAGACATGACCACCCCCTTGGATAACCCCCAACCCCTCTGAACAACCCCCACCCCGTGGACAACCCTACAACCCTCTAGACATCCCCCATCCCTTGGAAACCCCCCCCCCCCCCAACCCTCTAGACAACCCCCACCCCCATGGACACCCGCTGGACACCCCTACCCCCTTGGACATCCCACTCACCCCTAGACACCCCCCACACCCTGGACACCCTACCCCCTTGGACAACCCTCCCCCCACCCCCATGGACACCACCCCCACCCCCTTGGACACCCCCAACCCCCTTGGACCGCTCATGCACCCCCTGGACTCCACCCCACCCCCTTTGAAACCCAATAAACACCCCCACCCTCCTAGATAGCCCCCACCCCCTTGGACACCCCCACCCACTTGCACGCCCCAACCCCCTTGGAAACCCCCTACACACACACATGATAGAACACCCAAAAGACACAAACATACATGATATCACTTCCATAGGTTTATTTTACTAGAAAATAATTTAGCATGGTATAAATGAACACTATGAAACGTACCATGATTTCATGAACAAAGAAAAATAACATATCAAAAAATTAGTTTAGGGAATCACGGAAAATAAAAACTAAAATTGAGCTATGTGAGGCTTACTTGAGTGTTGCGAGTCGACCTGATAGATCAGATGATAATAAATATTAAGAATGATGTTGAAAAAATGAGGTTGGAGGGCAGGACTTCAAAGAATCCTTTTTAGGTTTTCTGTGCATGAGGGATGAGTTGCAGGTCACCCGATCAATGAAAACAAAATGACTAAATACAAGGTGTGATAAATCAGTTAAAATATTTATCACATCGGTTTATTAATAACCGACATAGAAAACTATATTTTTATGTTTATAACGCCAGTTATTTGAAAATAGTCATAGAAAAAATTTATCACATCGGTTATTTTATAACCAACAAGATAAATGACACTTTATTACATCAATTCTTTTAATAACCGAAATGATAAATTGATGAGATTAGCTTTATCAAGTCAGTTATAAAATAATTGACTTGATAAAGCTAATATCAATTTTTATTATGTCGTTTATAATATAACCAACATAAAAAATCTATTCTAATCTATTTTTATTGTTGTTTATAAAATAACCAGCGTGATAAATTGATTTTTATAGAATTTCACATCAGTTATATAGAATCGATGTGAAAAATACTGACGTGTTAAACCAATTTTCCACTATTTCTAGGAAAATCATTGTGATTTAGAGTCATAATTTCACCAATATGTTCTCATTCTTTATTTTTATTTTTATATTTATTGTTCTCCTCTCTTCTTGAACTAAATATATCATATATGGAGTATAGACATATTGTGTATCATGGTATTGTTGATGATATATTGTTGATTTTTTTGAATGAAACATGACTAACGATTCAATTTAGAAGATATAAGAAATGTTGTCGAAGTTGTTTTGTTCTTCGTTTCCACCAATGTTTGTGAGGTAGGATGATTTTATATTGAATAATTTAATTAGAAATAAAAGGACTCGTTTTAAAATGATTTAATAGGATGAAATTTTTGTGCAAAAATTCTGTGAATTTATTTAAACATAATTTTTGATGTTTTAATAATTTTTTTTTGGAAATTGGTTGGTTTTATGGAAAGAGGTTTTGGTTCATGATTTTAAAATGATGATTTTAATATTATTTTATGGATTCTATCCATCAATAAAAATTTGATGAAAGGTATTCAATAAAATAAAATTTTTAATAAAATGGATTGGAATATTAGTTTTGGCATTTGAATTATTATAAATGTTTAGTGGGAGTTCATTTTCATTAGAAGGGAGCCTATGGAATGGGGGTGTTCTATTGGTGAACTAGGTTTTGGTTACCTTGTGATGAATTGTTAGATTTAAGAAATACCACTCATGGGAACGGAACTACCTCTTGGGAATGCATGTGTGGGTGTGTGTGGAATGATGGAATGGGAATGCAAAATGGAATTAGAGAAATTATTTTAAAGGCTTGTTGGAGTAATTTCTATAGAAATTTATTTTGGTTAGGAAGTATTCATTGGTTTTGATATAACCTTTTAAAATTGTTTTAAAATATTTTATTTAAACGTGATATCATTTTCTATCCTAGTTTCACGAGTTGGGGATTCCTAGGGAAAATCTGACTGAGTTTATACTCACCACCTGCTTGGGAACTATTGTGCATTTTCAGATGTAATCTATTAAGACATAGGTAATGGAAAGACATCCTAGATCGGTAGTTATACATTGTGATACATAGGGAATGGATTGTTATTAGGATCTTGGAGTAGTATGGGAGTTTCTGAGAAGATGAATTTGGTGTCTTTGAGTTTCATTGGGTTTGGTTTCCTCTTTTAGTCTGATTGGATGTTGGATTGGTTTCGCTTCAAGATGTATTTTCCTTATAATCCTTCTTTATATAGTGGTTTGTTTGTTGATTTTTTGTTTGGTTAGTTTTTAATATTTGAAGGGGAAATCATCCCCAACTATTTACGATTCCCTCTATATCTATTTCTACATTTGGTGTCTTGGTGTTATCACTAGAGGCATATTCACACCCACCACCTCTTTTTATGCCAATGAGTGAGGGTCAGGATGTTACAAATAGTATATATTTGATAGATCCTTGGGTTTCAGTTTGTATATTCCTAAGATGGGTTGCTATCAAGGATATAGGATCTTCATAAATTTAAATTTGGAGAATAAAAATGAATATGTAACCATTAATGTTGACCATTAAGTTACCAAGAATTTTGGATACATGAGTGTTTTAGACACTTCTAGGAGTTGTCACGTCATCGACATGGACTTAACCAATGAGAAGAGTATAACATGAATTGATAGAAATTAATTATTACTTGGATTTAATAGTTCATCTGGATTAATAACTTATGTTTTGGTGAAAATATGTTTATTTTGAAAATATTAAAAATGGATTAATTTTTAACAAGAATTGTTGAATCATAAAAAATGGTTGGAAAGAGGAAATTGGTGAATTTTGGAAAGAATTATTTTGATATTCATAATGTGGTAAATTTCATATTTCTAAGACTTATTACTCTAATATGGGAGATTAAATTGTGTTATTTTTGGTTGTAACTAATGGACCTTTGTAGGCGCATTAAAGTCCAAACGGAGGATGATGCTGAGAATGTGGTTACACATAGTAAAGAGGTGAATTAATAGTTGCTTCAAATTATTGTCTAGGATTTTTAAGTTATGGATAGAGGGAATAGAAGGGATGATCTAAGAAAATAGGATCATTCTGTTCAGTTCTGAAAGAAAAATACACCAACTTTTCAGGGTGACTCAGATCTATAGAAAGAGGATGCGTGGATAAAGAGGAGAAATTTAATCTTTGATTTCCTAGGAACACCAAATGAGCCTAAACTAATATTGGAAATGTATATTTTACAGGAACTAGAATTCCAGTGGTGGGATATAATAGTTCTGGGTAATATAGAAAGGGAATTTCATTGGAGGATTTTGAATAATTTTTGAACAAATAATTCTATCCTCACAATCTGATATTTAGTAGAAAAAATGAATTCTTATGTTAGATATAGGGGAATATCTTAGAAATAGAGTATGCAGTTAAATTTTTTAATTTAGTCCACATTTCACTGGACATTTTTCACGTTAATCCTTGAAGGCACAAATTTTTGTTTCGGGGATGAAACCAAAAATTCAATCAAATATTGTTCTGATTTGTATAATGGATTATACAAATATGGTAAATAGAATGATTATAGAAGGAGGTGATATCTCTAGAAATCAAGTTAGAGTAAGCATGTATATTATTATCGGAATCGGTGGGAACTCCAATTCATGGAACTAGAGGAGGATAGACACTTATTCTCAAGGGGTAGATTATCTCAAAATCAAACTATGGGGTTGGTCATCCTTACTCCTCAAACAGAAAGCAAGATGATATGTTTTCATTATGGTTCTATGGAGAATTTGAAACATGATTGTACAGAACCACATAGATCATGCCATAACAATAATAATATTGGACATATTTAGCAGTATTGTTGTGATGCTGCAATGTAGTGTTCTAGGCGCATATCTCATGATTCTCATGCATCATATTCTTTGATGATACATGTGAAATAGAATTAATCACATCAGTATAACTGATAAGGACATACTGATTCTAAGAATACCAAGACACCTCTACCCGTACAATCTCAATAGGGTAATAAAGAGAAATGTGCGGCAGGTAAGCCATTATTTGGAACTGTGAAACTGATCATGGATGATCAATTAGACCACTAATAATAAGTGTAATAAACCTTTTTAATTTTACAATTATGAAGGATTGGTATGACATGGGTTCATCCCATTTATTTATTTCTTCATATGTGATTTATCTAATGGGATTACTTATAGAGATGATGCCTTCAATTTTGAATTTCAAAAAAGTATTTGGAAAACATGAGTGTTGACCTTTGAAATGTGTTGTGTGTTTGATAAAAAGTGATGGGAGTGAGTTGGTATTGGATTTCTCTATAATAGATATAGATATATATGACTTGATTATGGAAATGGATTGATTGAATAATGTTTAGTATCATATAAATTGTTATGAATGAATGACGAGCTTCAAATATTCTGATGATGTTAGACATCGAGTTAAAGAAGTTTTGGCAGTGGATGAATGTAGAGATGGACCCTTGGTACTGGTGTTTAAAACTATCTCTTACCATTTGATAGCAGTTTCATTGGAATCCATAGCTGAAATTATGAATATAGATTTTGAAACTGTAGTGGATCAGTTTATTGATATTTTACTAAAAATTTCTCTTGGTTTCCACTCAAAAGAGAAGTTGAGTTAATGATCAGTCTCGTATTAGGGACCAATCATTTAATTTTTTGTCTTATCACAAATAACCAAAAAAAATTATGGAATTGAATGATGTATTGAAAGATCTGGAAAGTAAATGATTCATCTGACCAAGCACATCTACATGGTTAGTAGTAGTTCTCTCTGTGAAAAATTCAGATGGAAAACATAGAATTTGTATATATTATTGTAATATTAACCATGTTATGATAAATATTATGTATCCTATTACATACATTGATGAACACTTTGATCAATTGAATGGATACCAGTGGATTTCTAAAATTGAATCATATTTTGGATATCACCAACTATGAGTTTAGAAGGAGGATATTCTAAAGACAACTTTCAAAGGCATATATGTCCATTATGAGTTCATTATTATACATTTTTGTCATAAAAATTCACAAAAAATATTAATGGAATTGATGAATTAAATATTTCAATGTTATATCAATTCTATTGTGGTGGTGTTTGTGGATGATATAATGTTTTATTATAATACAAATGATGATCATTAGAATCACATGGAAATAGTGTTGGGTATCTTGTAGATACAATATGTATAAAAGGTTATCAATGTGTGTTTTTGGTATATAAAGAGTATGATTACTTGGCCATTTTATTTATGAAAAAAATGAGTTTCTATATATCCAAAAAATGTTAAAATCTATTATTTATTGAGAACCACTAAATAATACCATTATAATACATAGTTTCCTTATCATAGAGAGATACTACAAAAAAAATTTACATGGATTTTCATTTATGGCTTCACCATTGAACACATTGATGAGGAAATATATTCATTTCTAGTACAAGAAGATATTTTAATTTCTTTAGAGAGATTAATGTTAGGATTATAGTATCACCTATCACCACCTCTTTAGAATTTGTAATGTTCTATATAGTTATTTTGATGCAACAAGACTGCGATTGGGCTGTGTAATCATTCATTGAGATCAAGTTGTTTCTTATGGTTCATTTTAGTTATGGTTTCATGAGAATAACTATTGAACACATGATTTGGAATTATATTTTGTGGTCCATTATTTAAATACATTTAATCATTATATTTTTAGTAATAAATTCATAGTGTTTACGGATCACAAGAGTTTCTAAAACATTTTCATAGAAAAATATTTGAAATTGAGGCAGAAAAGATGGATGAAATACCATAAAATGTTTGACATGAACTTCATCTATAAATCAGGTAAAGGGAATAGAATATTTGATGCATTAAGAAAGAATTAGTATAATTATTTGACTAAAGATGCTTCAAATTTGTATAAATTGGTGTCATTTATAAGATACATGGACCTAGATTGTACCGACTAGGGTGATGTTGAATGATTCTTCCAAGTTTTATTTTTTTATGATTTGGTTGAGAAAGTAATAAACACACAATCATATGATTCTAAATTTGTTTATATGTGGTAAAAAAATAATGGTGAGGACACCATTGGGGGATAGAAGCTATATGAGAGACCAGTTTTGTAGTTTTGTGATAAAATAACAATAACATTATCTTATCAGGAAAACATTCTTAGTGACTAACACTATTAATAAATGGGATTTCATCTAGGGATTGAATATATGTATAAGGAGTTAATAGAAAAAGTTAGGTGGGTCGATATAAAAAGGTAAGTGGTAGATTTTGTTTCGAGATACCTCACCTATCAACAGGTAAATGTGAAACACTAGTGATTGGAGAGAATGTTGTAGTATTTTACAATTACCGTGTGGAAATGGGAGCATATTTCTTTCAATTTTGTGACTAGTTTACCATGAAAAATAAGGAAAAATAATTCCATATGGGTAATTGTGGATAATAACATGAATTTGGATAATTTAATATACATTCATGAATCCCATACAGTGGAGGACTTTTCCATAATGTACATCTTAGAATTTTTAAAGAGGCATGGCATTCTTTTGCTGATTGTGTCAGACCAAGACCCCTAGTTTGGGTCTCATTTTTTGTAAGTATTTATAGTAGGCCCTTGGGAATCAGTTGAATTTGATCATGTTGTATCTTCCTCAAACATATGTACAATATTAAAGCATCATAAAAACATTGTAATATAATAGTAGGTCTTATGTAATATATTTTGTAGGTTCATGGGAGGATAACATATCGGTTGTAATGATATCATACAATAACAATTGTTAATTCTTGATACATATGGATCATCTTGAAGCATTTCATAGTTTTCTATTTCATTATCCACTTTTTGAGGTTCAAATTAGTGAAGCATGACTAGTTTTATCATGCTTTGTTCTGAAGACGAAAATATTGATTTATTTGATCAGGAGTAGAATGAAGATGAATCCGAGTCACTACAAATCATATGTGGATCATTTTCGATGACCATTTCCATTCAAGGTGAGTGATCACATGTTCTTTTGAATCTCTCTAAGTCTTAGAAATCATTATTTTGGAAATAATGATAAGTTATCTCTATGATATATAATCCCTTTTAGAATACTAGAACATGTTGGTGAGGTGACATATTGGTTGTCTTTACCACCAATGTTTATCTCAGTGCATAATGTACTTAATGTATCTCAGTTAAATAAGTATTAACCTAATCCTGATAATGTGATTTGATGGGATCATGTTAACCTAGATCTGGATGCTACATTATTTAATTTTCCATTACATATTATGGATAACCAATTGAAATTATTCCATGAAAGAACCATAATTCTACTACGGGTTTTACAGAAACATGATTGGATTCATGATGGAGCATGAGAGCATGAAAAGGGAATATTAGAGTAGTGTCCAGAACACTTCATAGAAAACTATAGTTTTCTATATTTTGGGGACAGAAAGGCTAATGGTGGGAGAATGTTGCACCCCTAGTTCAGGTACATGGACCTTTATTTATCTATTTTAAGTATATATAATTTTTGGTTTATGTTCCAGGAAGTTCAGAGGAGTTTTATCCAACTTTAGAGAATTTTTTGTAGTATTATTATCTATGATTGGATAGCTGAGACCATGAAACACCTCCAAGAACCCATATAATAGAAAATAGTGAGCACTAGGTAGGTGAAAATTTGGCTCACTATTTGGCCAAACCTTGAGGATACCCAAGAGAAACCGTGCAATTTGAGAAGGGGAGGAAATACATGGTCGGAACATGGTTAGTTTAATAATACAATCCAATCAAGAAATGTGTTTCTTGATATAATCGCACATGGATGGTTAGTATATAGTTTTGTATAACCATGTTCCTTAACTATGCATCGTCAAATTTCATATTTTAAAATTGTGGATCTAAACATATTAACCTCCTTATTAAATCTTTTTCCCATAATCCATACATAACATGAATTACTATTTCTCCAATGACTGGCTATAAAATTTATTTTTATCTTAGAGTGATTCCTTGGAATATAAAAGTGCCTTGGAGCACAAGATTTGTAGGTAAGTGATTTTTCTTCTTAGAATTATTTTAAACATCTCTTCGGAAGCAATAGATCTAGTCCATAAGGATAGATTTATATTATATCATGGGATTCATTATGAAATATTTTTTAATTTATTTAGGGGAACAATATCTAGGTATTAATTTAGAATACCTAAGACTGGTTATTGATGTTACTGTTATGTTCCTCATTTTCAAAAAATTATGAGTGGTAGGTGGGTTCTCTCTTGACTCATCCTGATTATAACTTAATGTTTTAGTTTAAAATTGATTTATTTTTTTTGAAATAGTTGTGAAAACATTGTGTGATTTTATGCAAACAACTTCAATGATATTTTCCTGAAAATTATGGAAATTTATTGGTTTTGTGGACATTTATTTTAGTTTATGATTTTGAAATGATGATTTTACAATAATTTTTTCATTTTGATGCAAGGATTTGTTTTGTAGAAATATTTTCAATAATGGAATTTGTATTAAAATGTGTTATATTGGTCTGTCTTCATTATTATTTTGACTAAATTGTTGGTGTGAGTTCATCTTTATGAGACATGATCTTGTAGATGTCATGAATTCCATTGGGGTACTTGGTATTTGTTACCTTGTGATGACTTAATAGATCGATGAGAGACCACTCACGAGTATGGAACATTCATATGAAAATGCATGTGTGGGTGTGCATGGAAACATGGAATTGGTATACCAAATGGAATATTGGAAATGGTTAAAAGGTTTATTTTATTTCATTCCATGAAAAACTATTTTGGATTGGAAAACTACATTGGTTTTGATATAAACTATTGTAACTTATTTTATACTATTTTATATAAATGTGGTAAAATGTTTTATCCTTGTTTCATGAGATGAGAAGTCATTGGGGAAGTCCTATTGAGTTTAGACCCAACCCATTCATGGGATCTATGGTGCATTTTTAGACTCCATCCTTCTAGACATAGATAAAGTAAAGTCATTTAATTTCTTTTCTAATACATCTTGATACATTGTGAATGATTTATTGAGTTTGAAAGTGGAGAAGGTTGGAAGTTTCTGATCTGATGACTTTAGTGTCTTTGAGTTTCATTTGTTTTGGGTTCTTCTTGTGTTTTGATATGGTTATTGGCTTGGTTTTACATGGGGTTTTATTTTATTGTAATCAAGAATTATATAGTGGTTTTTATGTTAATATTTTTTGGGTTGGTTGTAATATCTTTAAATGTAAAACAACCCCAACTATTAATGATCCCCTAGGAATTTATTTCCATCTTTTGGTGTCTTAGGGATTTAACCAAAGGCGCAGTAACACCCCCTTCCTCTTCCTAATCTAATGGGTGAGGGGATGGATGTTACATTATTAGTATGGAATTTTCTATTAGTTAAACAATTTAATGGATGAATAATAATTCAATTTCGAGGAAATATGGTTTATCTTATTTATAACCATTATTATTGGAAAATGATTTGGTTATATAGAGATTAATGTTATTTAGGAATAATATCACTATAATTTTTTGGGAACATTATAGGATTAAGATGAATATAATATTATGGTATTTTTTGAGGAATTAAGGTTGACTTACCTTTTGGAAGAATTTAAGATCATAATGTGGATTTATGGTTATTCACATAATTTATGGATATATTTATAAAATATTGAAGATAAATATATTAGTGTAATTAAATTTTGGAATGATATTTTAAGAGTGATTGGTATTATTTGAGGATAATTTTTATCTTTATCTTGGAAGATTATGTGATAAAGTCCATTTTATTTTTGGGATACAATATTATTCTAGAATATATTTAAGGATTTTTAAGGATATTTATTTGATAAATGATCTGTATTTACCTCTGGGGATTACTATTTCATTTTGGATGTTAATGTATATTTTCATAGTTTATAGGATTACACATTTTAGGGAATTTTGTTTTCCAACCCATTTTGATCTTGGTTAAGGTATAAAGATTGGAGGACTAGTTTGTAATACTTTTGGATAATTAAGTGATTTTTTAGGAAGTTTATTATACTGATTCAAGGATGAAAAATTCATCTTAATTACTCCATGTTTAGAGAAAAATATGATACTATATTGGAAATTTATTAAAGGATGAAACTCTACTTGTCAAGTAAGTGTGTTTCCTTATATTCATACTACGGGAAGTAAAATAATTTTTCAAATATTGGAAATGATTTTAAAAAATCATTATCCATTTACATGTCTTATAATGAAATCAATTCCCTTTTAACCCATTACAGATTTAATATTTTTTTATTACTAAATTTCTTATTAACATGTTCTCTATCCCTCTCTATAAGTGCTTATGAGTTAATTTTTTATAACATATCCATGTTTGGACGTGAAACTAATGTTAAATTATTTTTAAATATAGTTGTGTGTTATTAAATATGAGCTTAGTATTTCCCATACTCTATTTTGTAGTGCAAGATTTATTAATCATATTTAAGATGTTATATTTCATCAATCTTATTTTGAAATGTTAATCCCTAGTTACCGAGCCTGAGTTCATAATTCTAAGGAAAAAAATTCCAAGGAGGGGGGGGGGGGGGGGTAATGTAACATCCTAGGTAATGTTAAAATGAATAATTTTATGGTTTATTAGTATTCCTAAATTATTTAGTTATATTCATTATAAATAAGTTAATGAATTATTAAAATATAAAAGGAAATGGTTTTATAAAACTAATATCTTATAAGATTTAATTTAAAAGTTATATTTTAAAATTATAGAGACAAATTTTTTTAAAAATATAATTTAAATTTTAAATTCAATATTTCAAAATTAACATAGGGTGAATTTTTTATGATTTTCTAAAAAAAATTGAATGATCAAAGAATAATTAAAAATGATGTTTTTTTATTAAAAACTGTATTTTATTTTTATGTTTTGATTGGGTAAAATTAAGGTTCATATTAATTTGGAAATGATTTTTTGTTAAGTTTTATTTAAAATGATATAATTATGGTTTCGGAAATTTATTTTATAATTTAAGATAATATAAAACATTATAAATTTCAAAAGTGCATTTTTCGAATGAACAATTTCATTACGTTTTTACCATTTAATTTTAAATTAAATTCAATTTTTTTTTATTTTTTTATTTAATTATTTTAATCCAATATTTGTAATAAGGTTTCCAAAATTTATAAAATCGGTTCCTTTTATTTTTGATCGATATAAACTATAAACTATGTAATTTTGTTTCCACAATAAAGGGTAAATCAAGAAATTTAGGTTACAAAAAAATAATAAGAACCATTAAATGGCCATAAACATGAATAAATATTATTTTATGAGTATATATTGACCATAATCTTATGAGGTCCATATATATTACCTTTTGGGGCCACTTGGATGATATTATGACCTTAATAATATTTTATTTAAAGAAAAAATCAAACATCTCACCTACTAGTATTTAATTACTAAAATATCATTAACTTGGGTTTATATAGAAGATATGCTTGAATAAAACAGTATTTAAAAATATGAAGGATTTATAGTCATATTGGTAATTTATTTTTAACATTTATTCATGAAATAATAGCCTTAATTTCTTTCCCAATGCTGACATAAAAATTATTTAACTAATAAAAAATCTAATAAATGATATTAAAAATATTAAAATAAATATAATTAGAGATAAATAATATGAAAAAATAATTTTATCAATTACCATGAAATGTTATAAATATAATAATTTTTCCTTGAATTTTACATGTTTTATTTATATTATTAAATTCAAAATAATGAATAGTTCTAAAAATTGATATTATGGGTATTTTATAGTAAATATTCTTATATATCATGATACAAATTTCCTAAAAAACTTATATTCGGCCAATTTATTTGTATGAGGTTGAAAATATCAATGATGTTCCATTTATGAGCCTTTTTTTCATTTTATTGTAACTATATTAATCCTAAAATTTCAAAAATCTATGATGTCATTGTAAGAGTTGAAGGGGTTAAAACCCAATGAAAAGTGTAGAAATATAGTGAAAACATATATAATATTTCTTTTATGAGGTTATTTTAACACAAACACATCTTATATTTGAAATAACCCACTTTGGATAAAATTTTAATGGATAATTAATTTATATTAATTTATCATTTGGAGAAAACCCAAGAGTGCGCCTCATATCTCTTATAAAAGGGAAATTCTTAATATAATTACTTCGCATATAAAATTGATTTGATTATAAAAAAACCTAAAAAAATACCTTTATATAATACATACCCTCATTATAGAGGTATTTTTATGTCAAAACACCAACCTTAGTGCTCTTAAGGTGAAAATACAAGCAGGTTCTCTAATGAAGAGGTACCATTTTTAATCAAGTGTTTCTATTTTATTTTTTATCCCACCTCTTAAAAATATTATTAAAACATGGTAAAAAAATAAAATGAGTTTCTTAAAAATAATTAAAAGTTATTATTCAATTTTCATAACCTATATATCACTACTATAAAAGATGGTTTTGGAGACCCCCTACCTGAGCAACCGCCATTGGCCATCACAAGGATTCTAAAAAAATACCTCTGGGGCCCTTCCCACCCCTTGTAGCTAATCCCAAACCCTACCCTTTTTATCCATCTGTCCCCTCCCTCTCCGCACTGCCACTACCGCTTGTCCCCTCCCTCCCTACACTAGTGAAACCACACTGCTGACACCACACCGCATCCGCCTCTGGCTCCCTGCCAACACCTTTGCTCATCCCCTCACTCGGCACACCACCCGTCCCCTCCCTCACTACACCGCCACCACCTCACTGCATCCTCTTCCATATCCCTTCCACCATCACCACCCATCCCCTCCCTCACCACAATTCCCCAGACTCCGACTCCCCTCTTCTACCCCTCCTATCCCTCGCAACACCACCTCCAGCACCCATCCGTTTTGAATTTGACTCACTATAAGGTATGATCTAATTTCTATTTTATGATTTTATATTTGGTTAATTTACAGCAAAAAATTAGAATGCATGAGGATTATATAATTTTTTTGTGTGAATAAAAAGTGTGGAAATGGAATTTCATGTGTATACGAGTTTGTGTGCATGAAGAATTATGAAAAAATGTGTGTTGGTAGTGTGTGTATGAGACGAGTTCACACTTTAGTAAAGGTTGGAAGTTACATACAATATATATTTCATGTATATATTTACAAGATTGTTATTATGTTGTTTTGTTATTTTGTTTATACCATTATTGAGTTTATCACATGTCTCTATGTGTGTGTATTAGATGAGAATTTTTTTGAGGTTTGACCACATGTGTGTGCTTACATAGCCCACGAGACCCATATTTGACTTTGATCACATTTGTTTCTATAATATATGTCATTATTTATATTGTTTTATGTTCCACTATATGATATTCCGTTTTTCAATGTGATGTACATTCCATATTTTATAATTTGTTGTTCTATGCATGATACCAATGTTACTGGTGCACTCATCGTGGCTCAATGTCCCTTAAGGTGGAGCATGATAAGATGATGTATGTTCAATGAAGATTGGATTGAGATATATTATGGGGTATATTTCATTTTTTGTTATCCTCACAAAGGGTCATGGTATAATTATGTGATCTGATCCTTGATGTGACAATGGGGAATGATGGTATTCAAGGACATGACTTGAGATGTAGTTTTCGTATATGATTCCCCAAGGGATTGTACAAATTTGTTGGAATTATGGATTAACGGAGATAGAGATGGGGATTAATGGCCTTATTTGGTCCGACATGATACTGTAACCTTTTTTAGGGTTTGGAATACATGACGTGACATTGTGGTTGACTATGTTCATTAATTTTGTTATAACTACATTTCCATCACAGAGCCCGGGTTTGTTTAGTGCATGACCACTCTGAATAGGGTTGTGTGTTTTATTTCATGCACATTTATTTATTATCACAACATAAACTATTATACCATTGCACATGTATTAAGGAAAAATTGGTTTTTTCCTACTACTTTCATATTCCCACCATGCATGGGCATATCGATGCATGTGAAGACATTATAGTCTGGGATACAAGGGAAAGGACCTAATGATAAGGGATAGGATATAGAGAGTGGTTTTTATAGGTAGAATTATTATGGAATTTAGAGTGATGTATCAATATTTTTTTCACATTCTTGTTATATCCCACACTTTTATTGACCAAACACTTTGGGGGTATTTGTGTGTTCACTATATGACTTGAGATACATACCATGTATTATGATTTTTCATTGTTTATTGAATTTATTATGTTATTGTTAATTATTTTTTTATTGATACCAAGGGTATATTTTTTTCACTGATGACATTTCGAACATTACTACTACTAACAAACATTTTTCATAAAATGATACACGCTTTAGGCAATGAGGAACACTGTCTTGGACCCTGTGATTCTGTAAGGGGCATCACATTCATTGTCCAACATATTCTATATTGATTACATAAGTCAAGATATATTGGTATATTTTTGGTTTTTGAATATTATATATTTGATGTTATCCTTAATATATATTAGTTAGTTTTCCATAAATTAGATATTGATTTCTATCTTTGATGGTTGATCTTTACTACCTCTAATGGAACAAAGGTAGTGTAGATCCAAGAGGTAGTGAGACATTATTTTTATAAAGATAACGTTTCTCTAATTTTGAGAAGACTATTCATCACTAATTGATTTCGGGCACTTCCATCACAAATTATATTTGTTGATTTATTGGTAGGAATTAACTTCGTCGCTAAGGTTGATAGTTCAAGATTGGTATTTGATGAATTATTTCATGTACCACATATGCATGTAAGAAATATGTTGTGTTTATTTTTTTGATTTAGCAATTGACATTCTATAGTTATAGTTGATTTATATGTTTGGTTTATAGTGTATCAACATTTATGCATTATGATATTAGTGGACCACAAATTCTTTATTTTTCATGTTGGTTTGGTATTTTTTACTATACCCAATAAATAATATATTTTGTTTCTTAAATAATTAACTCCCCCACCCATCTAATCAAATGAGTTACGTAATTTCATTATATATGACCCATGATCTATCCAACTTCATATTATGAAGAACAATGTATTGATGGGAACCAAAATGATCATGTTTATAGGAGGATGAGTCACTTTATGGAAACACATTTAAGATCCAAACCTAAAATTTAATGCTCAATGGTGAAAATCTTTTTGTGGATGACCCAATCAGTTACCTTAAGATAAAAATTAACCCTTGATTGTGAAAAATTATATAGTTTTGAAGAAAAATTAGTATACCAGTTGTTTTAATAATGATATTCCACAGCTATAATATTCCTTTCTTGAGAAATGTTTACTCTATAGAATTAATGACCAAATTCATTCTAAATATAGTTTTTAGAATATAGAATCATCATTATATTTACCATACTAACATGGTGGTGATGACATGTGATATCATTTCAATTCTGTTATCTATTCCCTTGTTTATTATTCAGATATATTAATTATTAATTTTATCAATGGTCCAAAGTAAATTAGCTAGTCTTTATTTTAAATATATGTTATATGAAAAATACATGTAATATGATGTTTGTGTAAATGTTTTTTATATAGATATTATTATGGATAAGAGTTGGATTGATCTTCCAAGACAAACATCTAAAGAATATTTCAAAGGCATTATGTTGTTTATTGATATCACTGTAGGATTTCAAAGTGACTATATTAGTTTTCCATCAAGAAAATGTGAAAATAGATACAATTCACATGAGATTCCATTAGAGAGAACCTATTTGTGAATGGATTTCTGAAAAATTATAAGAGTTGGACTTGTCCTAGAGAAAAATATTTTCATGGTCAAAATACAGATGTTGTTCAGATGGATGTTGATGCAAGGATGAATGATCCAATGCATAAAATGCTTACAGAAATGGTATGTGGGTTGGATCTTGAAGGCATTGACATCCATAATGTTGAGATCGATGAGATAAATCTATGCTCTAGTGCAGATTGTGATTCGAGGAGATTTTAAGAAGTACATGATGATGAAAAAACAGAATAATATCCTAGATGTACTACTTACCATAAATTTTAATTTATCATGGATTTGTTTCATTTGAAGACTTTGAATCAGTGGTCAAACACATCGTTCGACATGTTTTTGGTGTTATTGAAAAAGGTTCTTATCGATTCTAAGATTCCTGAGTCGTATTACTATGCTTGTAAGTTTACAAGGAACTTAGGTTTTACATATGATACTAGATTCATGTGAAAACAAATGTATGTGGTTTAGAAAAGAAACTGATCATTGGGATATTAGTACAATCTATGACACTTCCGAGTGGAAAGAGAATATGGAAAATCAGACTCATTAATGTCAGACTGCGAAACAGGGAAAATCAATTGCTGTAAAGAAAATGCGTTACTTTCCCCTAAAGTTGAGGTTGAAAAGAATTGTTATGAAATCTAAAATTTCTAATTTAATGAGATAGAATGCGGAAATAAATCAGGAAAGTGATATGTTAACCTACTTGGAAGACTCTCATGCATGGAAGGATTTTGATAAGAGACACCCTAACTCTGCTATAGATGTTTTTAATGACTGATTAGGGTTGGAAATAGAAGGTTTCAATTCATTCAATTCAATGGTTGTCGCAATTCATATAACATGGCCTATGGTGTTGGTTCCGTATAATCTTCCTCCATGGATTTGTATGATGCAACAATTTATATTACATACCACTCTTATTGACAGACCTAGAAGTTTGAGGGATACGATTGATGTTTACCTTCAACCATTTATTGACGAGTTGAATGACTTTTGGGGAGATGAAGTGATGAAATATGACTGTGAAATGAATGAAATATTCAAAATGCATGCTACTTTATTGTGGACAATCAATGTCTTCCCGACTTATGAAAATTTTTCATGTTGGAGTACGAAAGGGGAATTTTCATTCCCTTGTTTCAATAGATGTGAAACAAAATTTATGGATTAAACATTATAAAAAAAATCCTACACGGGTCAAATATGTTTCTCCCCCCACAGCATAGATTTAGAAAGGACAGAGTGACATTTGATAGTTTTGGAGAGTTCATCCCAGCACTAAATATCAATATAGGAGTCAAAATGTTATCACATAACCGGGAATAAAATATCCACACGGTATATGAATTTTGGTATTTGGTGCCTCATCTATTACCAAATATTTGTTGTGCTGGTAGACAGCAAAATCACAATTGGGAAAAGAAAAGTACTTTTAAAAATCTCCCCTATTAGTAAACTGAAATTCTATGGTATAATTTAGATGTCATGCACATTGAAAAAAAAATTGTGATAATATATTGTGGACCATTTTGGGTGTTAGTGGAAAATAAAAGGACCATTTTAACTCACATCATGATTTGAATGAAATGAGTTAAAGGAAATAGTTGAATTTTTACTTAGCATAGGGGAATAAGTCATATATTCCTTTTATATAGTATACAATGAATACAAAGGAGAAAAAGACATTTCATTCCATTTTGAAGATGATCAAGGTGCCTAAAGGTTAGTCTTATAATATTTCAAAGTGTGTGGATCTGATGAGGAGGACATTACAAGGGTTGAAAAGTCATATAAATCACATATTATTTCTACAGTTGATTCCAATCGCAATTTGTGATTGTTTATCCCCCAATGTTATTCAACTATTGATTGATATGAGTATTGTTTTTGGACAACTCTGTCTAAGAAATAAATGAATAATTGATTTAAAAAGTTTGCAAGACTGAGCACTACTAACGCATTGTCACTTTGAGAAACTCCCCCCCTCATTTTTGATCATATGGTTCACTTGAAAATGCACCTAACTGATGAAGTAATGGATATAGGTCCAGTGCAATTCAGGTGGATGTATCCTATTAAACGGTATCTAAATACAATGAAACAATTTTTACGTAACAGAGCTTGTCCAGAGGCATCAATAGCCTATGGTTATCTGATGGATGAGTGTACTAATTTTTGTGAAGAATATTTTATGGATGTTAAAACAGAATTAGATAATCCATCTCAGATTCATGATGGTCCATTTGGAGAAGGAAACACATTTGATATAGACATATTGAGTGGATATAAGTGCATCGATATATCTTGTTCAATACCCTATCAGTTTCACCATTAATGATGTTAGTGTCTAATCACTTTTATGGATTAACTTTTACATGTTTTTTTAATAATTTGATCATTTAAACATCATGCTACCATTTTATGGAAACACATTAATGATCTAGAAGAAGAGATGTCTCATACAACTGAGTGTCAAATTAAACAATCTCAATATGCATAAATTCATGATTGGTTCATGGATTTTGAATGTATAAATTTATTTTCATTATGAGTGAAATATTATACTATTTTTTTTTTCAGAAATCATTATTTAATTATATGAATTATGTCAGTTTATAACATGAGGGAGTTAGATGACCCCACACTAACTGAAGAATTTATCCAACTAGCTGAGGGTCCATATATATCAGCTCATCATTATAAAGATATAGATGCTAATGGATTTCAATTTCACATTATAGATGTTGACGACAAATGAGAAATACAAAATAGTGGCATTAGTTGTCCATTCATTGATTCTGGTTATTACTATGGTCAATTGATAGAAATAATTGATGTTTCTTATGCACACAATTTGAATTACATATTGTTAAAGTGTAATTGGGTTAACCTATTGCATGGAAATAAAATCGATAAATATCAATTTACATTGGTGAATTTTAACTATATTTTATATAGAAATTCACAAGTTGATAATGAACCTTAAATTTTGACATCACAACAAGAACAAGTATTCTTCGTTATATTGCCATCAAATCCAAGTTGGCAAGATGTTGTGAAAATGTCGCAACAAGGAGTGTTTTTATTTGAACAAGATGAACCCGAGACTATTCCCTTATTTCCCAAAAGATTGATCAACACACCATAGTAAAACGTGAATAATATATTTATTGGTTTAGAGTGGCCATTGAAGTATAAATGATTGATTTTCATTTTTAAGGAAAAAAATAATTATTTTTGCGCTCTATATTTTAAACCCTTTTTTTAATTTGTTTACAACAACCCAAAAACTAATTTGGTATATAAGAATGTTTATTTATTAATAATAAGAATCAACCCATAGCCCATGGAAAACCCCCCTCCCCCCAACACCTCATATCCCCCCATCCCCTAGGACCTCCCCCTCCACCTGGACAGCCCCCACCCCCTGCCCCGGAAAACCCCCCATTCCCAACCCACCTTGGACAGCCCCCACTCCCACCCCTATATATCCCCCACCCCACCCCCACCTATACATACCTCCCCATCCACCTATACAGCCCCACCCCCATCCTCGGATAGCCCCCCGTGCCTAAGCCCCTCCCCCTCCACCTGGACAGCCCCAACCCCCATCCCCAAACAACCCCCACTCCCCCCCCCTTGGACAACCCCCCCCCCCACCCAAAAAAAACTCAAACTGCACAGCCCCTCTGCCTCCACCTGGACAGCCACCCCCTACACCTAGATAGCCCCCTCCACCTGGATATCCCCTCCCCTCCGCCAAACATCCCCCACCCCCACCCACCCATAGACATCACCCCCCAACCCCCTATTGAAATCCCCCCCCACCTGCGTAGCCCCTCCCCCCTCAACCTGGACACCCGCACCCCAGCCCCGAACAACCCACACCTCCTTGTTGTGGAATTCTCCTTTCAATAGCACAAGAGTTTATTTTTATTGGTACATACTAACACTCTTCATAGAAGTGACCAACTTTGTCATAGAAATCATAGAAGTTTCGAAATAATTAAATTTATTTTTCAAGACAAATTCGACAGTTTTTGTGTTGTTTGTATTTATCCAATGGGTTTTATCTTTGTGTTAGTTTCTCTAAGATTTTTGTAGTCCATTTAATTACACATGGAAACATGTTATGTCAGCACTCCATAGCATTATGTCTGAACCTCCAGCAACACCAATAGTGGCCAACAAATCTATTTGTCTTCTCTTTAGAATTAGTCTGACTAGACTTACTTACTTGTTGTTTTTGGGTGTAAACCTCAATATTTTTGTTTGATTTGGTGATTTTTCTTTCTCAAACATGAAAATGTTCAACCGTGATGATCTGGTGAATTTATGGGAAATTTCCCCCTTCCAAATTTGTAGAATATTTTACTTTACTCATTCACTAATAGTTAAAACAAATTTTATGCAAAGAGCTTTATTAGGGTTGTGGGATACCTTCTTCTAAGAACTGTTTGACTGTTGATCAAGAGATTATTCACAGATTTTTTTACCACCATTTGGAGTCTTTATAGGAATAATATTCACCTTAATATTGTGTGTGGAAACACCTATTCTCTTAGTACATTATGTAGATCCAACTTAGGTTCTTTCCATACTTTTTTAGTTTCACATCCCACTCTAGACATAACATTTTGAGGTTGTACTTATAATCTTCAGGAGAATTCACATTGTCTCTGCATTCATTAATAATTTTTTTATTTGATCTTCGTGTACTTTTTTTTGTCTCTTGTAACTAAATATACATCACTCTTACACTATTGGATTATGCCTCTAACTGAGAATCTTTTTATTTTATTAAAAACATTATTAGTTTGATTTTTTTAAAAAAAATACAATTTATCTTTTTGAAAAATTGGAAGGGCCATTTAATTTTTTTTTCAACAACTTCAGGCATGTCGGGGGAATATGAAGTAGATCAACAACATCCATCTGAGCCATCAATATCTCAGGGTCGAGGTATGTTTAAATGTAATTATGTTTATTTGTTCCTATAATTGCTAAAAACACACACACACACACACATATATATATATATATGCACATATATAAAATTATGTATACATTTGTTTCAATAGTATTACACTCGACTGCTTATTCCTTTTGAAAGAGAGGCCCTAGTGGTGGAATTTCATCAAGGAATTCTGACACGACCTTTGATGTTTCATTTGATGAGAGATTTCATCATGTGGGACTGACTGCACCTGTATTTATTCATCAACTAGGTCATAGTATACACAACCCACATTGATTTCCATTGACCACACACGACTATTCTTCTGTCCCTCAGGATACATTAGAACTGTTTCAGAGGGAAGTTTATGTTAGAAGACCATTTTAGTTTCCTCCCTCTCTTTAAAAAATACTAACATGTGTGATTTCTTTTCTTAAATAAAATAATATGAAAGTGTTCCCCAATGAGTTTTGGCTAGTGTTTGTGGGAAAATGTTAATATATGTGGAAATATTATAATGAAAATGTCAACAGGGAGCACTGGGTTCCAAACCTGGGTTCCCCGGACATTCTGGAAAATGTCATGAGTGGTGTTCTACCGTCTCAGTGGAGCAGCCTAGATGAATATTGGTCTACTTAAGTTATTGAGGTTAGTATAGTTATTTTGGTATATATATTTTCAAGAAAGTGTGACATTAGATTTGTTTGAAATTTGAATTAATTGAATGTAAGAGGTTTCAGCAAGCCATTTCGAGAATCGAACGTTGTAGGGACGACCTCACAGGCTCGGGACTCACCACATGTCTTAGATAAGACATGATGTATTTATTATTAATTTTTTAATTTATTATTTAATATGGTTTTGGGTTATATTTTTATATTTTATTGGTATACAGTTACATGAGTAAGGTTCACTGACCGATAAAATGTCAGTGTGGATGAGAACTCGTGATCGAAATAGTCCAGAGCCTACAACTCTTATAGAAAGTGCTTGTATTCATTACAAATATTTACATTCATCTATATATAAACATGTATATTTATATATATTTAAATATTTGACAATATCAACTTAAAGCTGAGTTAGAATAGCTTCCATAGTACAAGTGACAGCTTCCCATCCGACGAGATGAGATATTCCATCATATTATTGGCCGTGACAGGAAAGGATATAGTTTGAACTATAGAAAAGGGATTCCTTGTTATGTAGTATCACACACTGAGGTTGTTGGCCCTACTTTTGCTCAGATTATATAGAAGTTGTTAGATTTCAAGGCACGGTTGCGAACTTCTAAGGAGGTAAATGCACAATTGATCGTTGAGGTTAGAACACTGCGAGAATATGTGCATCCAAGTGATGGGGCATGGGATCATAAGATGCAGGTTTATACTAAATTTATTCATTTACATTATATTATTTTCATTATTAAAATCTTTATAGTTTCTATTTGTTGTAGGCCCCTGACACACTGGATATGAGAGCAATCATGACCATGAATGAAACATCATATTTATGAGGTGTGTTTCTTTTATATTTATCATTTAATTAATGTTATATATTGATTTAGACTTCAAATATATAATTTTTTGAGATTAGAACAATTTCTTTTTTTAAAAACTCTAATGTTTTTTAATTTGAAGAGTATGATCAGTAATTGGATACTTTATTGTGATAGATAATTTTCTAGAATCCCCATTGGAGAATAGAAACTAGGCTAGGTTTCCAAACGACCTAATGGACCAATGGTCTTATGGACCAATGGCGTTAGGGTCCAATGTTCTAATGGTCAGTTGTCCCAAGGGATGAATGGTGTACTAGACTATTGGACTAACAGCCGAATGTCTGGATAACCCAATGGCTCAAATGGCCAAACACCCCAATGACCTTAATGGAATAAGGCCACAAAAACCGAATGGTTGAATGCCCCAATAGCCTAATTCCAGAATGCCCCAATGGAACAATGGACGAACAGCCGAAAAGCCCATGGCCAAACACCCCAACGACCTAATGCCCCAACGACCAAACGACTAAATGACCGAACGTCCAAACTACCCAATGGAACAATCTTCCAAATGGACTAATTTCCTAGTTAACTAATGTCCTATTGGTCTAGTGTAATGTTGTAATATTCGCCTAATAGCCAAATGGCCTAATGGCCTTTTCCCAAATGAAAAAATGACCTAATTGCCTAATGGCCAATGTTTTTTCTTTATACCATGATTACAATTTTCCCACTGTGTTGCTAGATAGAGTACAATATATATATATACAATTCTTGTTAGTATGTTTTGTTAGGCATTGGATTAACTTGTTTTTCTAGACCGAAATTGGTAAAGAATGAAAATCTTGAACTGATTGATAATTAATTTGGTACAGAATTAAGAGTCATGTTTAATGAATCTGATGTTGGTTAAAATTTGATAATAATAAAATTGACACATTGGGCATGTGTAATAGAAATTGAATCTATTGTTGGGGGATGTTGGGGGAGGGGGAGGGGCTGTGCAGTGGGGGGGGGGGTGTCTGGGGGGAATTATTATAAAGGGGGAGATGTTTGGGGGAGTTTGGGGTGGGGGTTGTCTGGGGGGAGTTAGGGGTTGTCCATAGGGGGGTGTCTAGGGGGGGTGTCCGAGGGTGGGGGGGGATGTCCGAGGGTAGTTTTGGCGGGGCGATTCGGGGGGTGGGGGTCTATCTAGGGGTGGGGGGTTGTCCGGGGGTGGGGCTGTCTGGGGGCGATTTGGGGGGTGGGGGCGTCTGAGGGTGGGGGGCTATTTGGGGGGGGGGAGTTTTTTGGGGTGGTGGGGGGTGTCCGTGGTTAGTAGGCGCTAGGTGGTGCTGTCTAAGGGGGGGGGGGGGCTATTTTGGGTGTAGAGAGGGGAGAGTGGGGGCTATCTGGGGGCAGTTTGGGGGGGGGGGGGGGTTAGGGGATACAGGGGGTTGGTAGGGGCTATTTAGTACTGAAATTTACTATATATTGTTCAATGTCAAGTGAACACAAACAAATAGTTGTCCAAACCTCATTTAAATCCACCTCAACACATACGATCAACACAGTAAGTCCCCTACTAGAGTAGAGTAGTGAGTGTAATGGTCTAATGTCAAAATTGGACTAATGGAAAATTGGCTAATTTGATGCTTGAAAATTGGAAAAATTCCAAAATTTAGAAATGGAAAAATTCTCTATTGGTCCAACGCCCTAATGACCTAACAACCCAAGGGTATAATTGAAAATTGGACAAATGGACTACATTCTTAATTACCAAAGGTCCTATTGGCCTAATGGAATATGATCCTATTGGTCTAATGACCAAATGGCCTAATGAAATTTTAGCATGTTGGACTAAGGTCCAATTGGATAATTGGAGACTTGACCTATTGGCCAAATTCCCAATTTTCCAAATTGCCAAATGCCTTAATGGAAAAATTCCCTAACAGAGTAATGCCCTAATGACCTAATTACCTAACGGATTAACGACCTAACGGCTTAAATCCCTAATGGACTAACTCCTTAATGACCTAATTCCCTAATGTCCTAATGCCCTAATGCCCTAACAGCCTAATGCCCTAACGGCCTAATGCCCTAACTTCCTAACAGCCTAACACTCTAATGACCTAATGCCCTATTGCCCTAAATCCCTGATGGACTAATTACCTAATGCCACAATGCCCTAATTCCATTACACCCTTACAACCTAACACCCATATGGCCTAAATCTCTAATGGACAAATTTGATTATTATATATATATATATATACACTAACTAAATAAATAAGTCCCATTTGAATTCGATTTTTTAGTTATTTATTTTGTATCTTATTATAGGTTTATTGAAGAAAAATATTGGAATGGGTTAGATCATTTTGGATCAATATATATGTGAAGAATTATGTTTTTCATTTATTGTTTTTAAGTAACCTGTTGTTTTTTCTATTTTGAATTGATTTTTTTTCTTCAGATTTTAGCATAGTTTTTACTTTTGAGAAGCATCACTGTAATTTCTTTTAAAAAAATTCCTAGATTCGAGGCCACCTATGGCGGTCGTTGTTGGCCAGTTTTTAGGTTACCTATAGCGAACACTAATGGAGGTCTCCATAGTTCAGCCCAAATGCGATCGCTTTTCGGCCGAGCATTAGAACCCCTACACGGACCACTATTGGAAGTCGTTGTAGCCTTCAACCAACAGAACTAATGCAAACGCCATTGGTGGTCTCAATGTAGTCTCTAAAGACCATTAAAGACCACAAATTTCTTTCTCTAATGGTCTAATTTATAGTAGTGTCTATATTCACTTCCACGAAATGGGAAACAAAACAATCTTTCATGTGTTTGGAGGAATATCACAATGTGAACCAAAGTAATCTTTTCCATCGCCATGTATAATATATTGATTATAATGTTTGAATTATTGATTATATATGATATTATTAAAATATTTATCATTATTTAAGGATAATATAAAAAATATTATATTACATTTCTATACACTAAAAATTGATGGTGTCGTTAGTGCGTTTGTGTGGACTACCGCCTCTATGAAGTGATATGATTCGTTTTTCATCACCACATGACATGGATGATATATATGTATATTTGAGGAAATAATAGGTTATATATGATAATATTATAATTATGGAAATATAAAATAACACACTACCTTATTTCTACAATGATCGTTGAAGAATGGGAAGGGTACTCATGGGTACGTTCGACCAACCATCTCCATGATTGTAACATAGTTCATTTTACATAGAAATATTTAATAGTAGTATTAAAAAGTATAATTTATGTATAAAAATTATATTATATCATGATTATATTTTTTTATATTATGTAATAATTTCCTCTTTGACCCAAGTTAACATAACAAAGTTATCTTGGACCTTTGTTCCAAATATCACTGAAATATTTGATGTGAACATAAATGATTAATTGATTGTTATAACATGTTAAAAATTGATATATAAGGAATAATAAATTTAAAAAAGGATATTAAGTAAGTAAATAATTAACAAAATTTTATTTTAATGAAGATAATTAACATACATAACAATTCAGACTCAAGGTAAGGGAATTTCATATCACTTTTATTCTATGAGAAACACGCATTAGAAACTATTTGATTCTTTTTTATGGTGTATATACTTCATATGAATTAATTTTATGATATATATTAAAACTTTTATTGGAATTTACTTATTTATCAATTTTTATTTTCATCACTATGCTACAATTAGAAATTTTCCCATGCGGTAAGGGTTTATTTCACTATCTCATAATTATTAGAGATTATTTTTGTTTAAGTTTCCACTGTAGAATATTTCTCTTCATTTTCAATGTTTTCTAATAACCATTAATAAATTTTTTTATTAATACTCATTAATAATTTTTTTAAAATCATTTTTACCCATGAATGAATTTTTACAAAATGGATTGAAATGAGTGTTTTGTATTGTTTTCCATATGAGGCACTTTTTTATGTTTTGGAAAAAAATGGAAAGAATATTTTTTTTAGCTTATACGAAATGAGAATATTTTTGTATCTTCAAAAAATCCCAATTTTTTGAATCTTCTATTACAATATTAAAATTTTATTTTCAGAAATAAAATTCCTTTATAACTATTTAACTTTAAAAAAATAAGTAATTTCTAAACGGAAAGGTTATTTTTCAAATGAATTATTCTATGTGACTATTCAAAATAATTTTCCATAAAATATTACATCCTATAATGTTAATTTTCTATGATTGGGGATATGAAACAATGATACCATCCTTATTTTTTTTCTTGATGGTTTATGTATATGATGAATAGATTAATTTTTTTTAAACCCATTTCATTTCAATGGGTTATGCTATGATGAAATGTTTATGAAACCAATTTACTTCATGGGTTATTATATAATTATTTTTATATATTATTGGAAAAAATATGTATTAATATCATTACATTATATTTTGGAACTATATGACCCTCCAATGTATTGGGTAAAGTATTATATCTCATCAGATAATAATGGGAAACAAGTCAATGTTCTTGAATCGTTATAGGAAAAAATTACATGTTCTTGATCTGTTATGGGAAACATGTCATTGTGCTTCCTATACTAGGAGAAACATGTTTTGATGCTTTATACTATGGTATTTTTAGTTAATGTTGACATATGAAATGTTTTCAATACGTATTATGGCACCACACAAACATTTATGACATAAACATGTGGTTCATGAATAAGTTATAATGATTTATCATTCGAATAATTCAGTCCTTTTTAAATGCTATTGTTTTATTCCATAACTATTATTTATGATTTTTTTCTAATTATGTATGATGTATTTATGTAATATTCAGGTTCTTATACACATATGACTATATTTTTATTTCATATAATCATTAATTGACATATTTCATTCTTTCCCTTACTGAGTATATGACCTCACCCTTACTTACATTTCCCTTTTCCAAGTTATTAAGAATAATGCTATTTTTTGTTTAGAAAGGTTTTATATGTGAGAAATTTTATCTGAGATGTTGAAGAAGAAATGTAGGATATGAAAAGATGGGTATAGTAGGAGATGATTTGGATACTTATAAAGTTTTTGTTTTTTAATCCATTTTGTTATGATTTTTTTCATAATTCTATAATAATATAAATCTAAAATATCCATGGATATGTAAGTGATCTAATATTGTATTTTGAAATTGTATGGTTTGAATGAAAAAAATGGGAAACATTTATTCTTATCAAAGACTGAAATGAAATTTTTATTATTTTAGATTTAGATATAGAGGTGAAAATACTAGGCCATTTATAAAAATCATAAAATTAATAATAAATTAATAAATAGGAGTATTGACTTGGTAAAAAATTAAAAAGGTGAAATCCTCACACAAACCTTATAAAAATGAATAATCCTTGAATCTTTGCAATTAAATGTTCTTAATAATTAATTAATAACATCAATTGAATGTTTATGAGTTCATTGTGACTAAATATAATTTTAGTGAAGTAATCCATGAAAATGGAATATTGTTCACTATTTCCATGAATATTAGATATACTCCTCTTGAAGAAAAAACATTTAAGCTTAAAGGTCTTGGCATGTGGGTGGATGGAAAAACCAATATTCATGAAAAATATATTCAGAAAATCCAATATATAAAAGAACAAAATATAGATACTATATTTTCAAGGAACAATAATAGGGAGTTAAATATATTAGATTGAAATACCTGGATATCTCTCTAGTTTAAGGTTGTAGACAACAATAATATCATATTGACTTAATAAAGAGTGAATGGGAAAGAAGGATGACATCAATTGAAAATAATTTTTTTTCCTTCAACGTGAATTTTTTTAACTATAGGTTAAATTGATAATTTGTTAAGGAGTTACATGCTAGAATATCCCCTGTTTCTGAGAAGAATACTACTTCCACATAAAAAAATAAAGAGAGATAAGACTCAAAAATGATGATTATATAAAAACTATTGACGATTCCATTGTCTCAAAGGAGACTCATATTGGTGGAAAAAAGAAATTAGAATCATTTTATAATTAAACTTTTACAAGCTCATGGAATAAGGTAACCTATAAGCTAGTTAATTATATTTCAACAAAAACTATCTCATCAGCTAGTATAAGTTATAAGATAAAATCTAGGAAAATTTGGGTAGATAAAAATTTTAATACATCCACCAAAATAAAAAGGGTGAATATAGTTAATGTCAAGAAAAAACACTCAAAATAAGGCTCCAATAAATAATAGTCAATCCCAAAAATAACACGGTATAAAATCAAGTCAAATTAGTACTATAGGAAAAAGAAGAATATTCATTGGATACTATTGGTGATGATATAATTTCTGACATCAGGCTACTGAATGTTGGCACAACATTAGAATGTATAAAGGCTACAAATTTCTTACATTAATGGGAGTAGAGGTGAAAAAATGAAAGAAAATATAAATTGGTGTAGATCCCATATAATAAAATTTAAATATACACTAAAAATAGAATCAAAATCAATTTATATTATTATTAATAATGAAACACATGAGGTAACATTTAAAAAGTTTTCTGGTTTTCACCATATAGTAACAACTATTATTCTAACGTGAATATAATACCATATAAGAGAAATAAGTTGGTTAGAAGGAAAAGATAACTATCCCCCCTATGAGATAAATAGGTGTTGAAAGATGTTCAACAAATTAAAATACCTAAACAATACATTCCTAATAATGTTAAAAATATGGATCCCTTGAATTTCATATCAATGAAGGAAATATGTTTTTATTATGTAAAGAGTATTCATAAGATTTACCAAATTAAAATAACTATGGAAATTAATTGAAGAAATCTTAAATCAATAAGAGAATAAATCCTGGAGAGAAACAAGATGATAAGATTTATTAAAGACATACCAAATGAAAATTTTGATATGTTACATGAGAAAGGTAAGTAAAAAACATTGAATATGCAATGTGGAAGCTCTAAGGAAAAATATTTTAGGAAGGAATTCCTATTTATTGTTCCTAATTAAGTAAATGATGTTAGATAAATGTTAAAATGAAGTTGAATAACTATCTAGAGAAAATGAAAAAAGGAAAATAGGTTGTTCCACATAATGATATCAAATTTCATGAGATGTTTGCAACAAATGAAAACTCAAGTGTTTCAAAAATATTGTATGTATTGTTCCAATTTATTGTAAATAATTAAAAACATTGTATGAATCATCTATCCTATTAACATGAAATGTTTTAGATCTAAAAACATGCATCAAGGGAAGCTATTGAAATACTAGATGATGCGATGATAAATAATCTTTAGAAGATGATGGTGAATAAATGTAAAGAGTCTATGTTTTCAATGAAATATTTTAATGTAAAATGTAAAAGAGACACAAGAATGAAGAGTAAAAAACAAATTAAATATATAAGGAAAGGAGTATCTTAGTTGAGAAGAAATTATCAACCCCGGTGCACTTAATAAGAATCTCATAAGTTTTCCACCTTATTCCCTTAATTCGTCATATGTATTTGTGTTCTTATATTGAAAGTATTTTAAGGCGAATGTCATTGTCAACAGAATAACTTAGTGAACAAAGTGGAAGGGAATTTTTTTAATAATTATTCAAGATGTAAAAAAACATGAATTGTTCCACATTCGTGGATCATTAACACAAACATCTTTATCATTATGTCATGAAACTGTCCACCATAAAAATGAAAAGAGTTAACCCCTTGAGGGGGTAAAAAAAGAGTAGATGTTATCAAGGGTTTTTTAATGAATATATGGATGTTCAAATAATATCTATATAATTTAAAAATGAAGGTAACCTAATAAAACATATTTAACATACCTATATTGTTCCAAATAAGTTCATAAAGGGGGAGTTTTGGTTGATGAATAATCTCATCTAAAGAGGAAGTAAATAATTCTTACTCTTGAAATTTCTAATGGTTTTGCTGAAGTGTGTAGGAAAATATTTTCCAAATAAATAATTTTTATATATCCCTCTATTTGAGAAATAGGTATTTTATGAGAATGATATCAAATGAGAGGATGTTATTTGAGAGAATATACAACCATTATTATATCCCTCTTATTTTATACACTGGGTAAGACCATGGAAACAGAGATTTGACCAATTAAAGGTTCTTTTCTTGGAGAACCATGTAGGACCATCATTATTTTAGAAAAAGGATAAATGAACATCGAATTCCTTGAATGGAATAAGAAAAATGAAAAAAACCCATACCTCAATAATTTTCATTTATTTTCACTATGGGGGTAGAAGATATATTTTCCATCTATAACGAAAATGTATTGACTATAAAGCCACAAGGGGAGATCGAATTTCTACATGGATGGTTAATGAACATGGTAGTATTTTTTGTTAATATTTATTATGAAATTAAAAGTTAATGGTTGTTAATTTACACTCTAATTAATGATTAATCATGGAAAGATAAATATGGAAATCCCATTGTGATTATTGAATAATGCTTGTGATGATGCATAGAAAATTATTTTGGATTCAATTAATGTTAGTGGGAAAGATAATTCTCTATATTGGTGACGATGCATGGATAATTTTTATAGAATCATTAGATCCCATTTAATAAATAAATTCCTCATGTTAACACTGAAGATTGAAAATATATTATAAATGGTTCAATGACATGTACCAATTAAATATGTATTGTGCATATTTATAAAACATTTCAAATAATATAATGCAAATATTTATTTGCGTGATGAATTTTGAATACCATGAAAATGATATTTTGTGTGGTGATGAATTTTGATGAATGATATTTGTAATGATTAAAGATAAATTGAATCTTTTATTATTATTAAGGACATTGGAACATAAAATTTAATTAAAAAAATACAATAAAGAGGATAACTATGAAGATTATCCATCCAATGATGTTTCTAATTCGACAATGCTTGGGTAATTTAAAAAGTTCATGTAATATAAATTATTTCATGGAGAGTTTTCTAGATCATGAAAATATTTATTTTTAGGAAGAGGATTCTCAATGGCCATGGAAAAATGTGAATAATTATATTCGTTTTGATGATAAACTATTTTATAGGAGGAATTTTAGTTTTGGTTTGGAATGTAATAAAATTACATACATTTTATTTTACTATGTACATGAATTACCCCTTTATAAAAAACTACCTCATCTATTAAAGGATCATATGGGATATCCCATTAACCACACATGATAGACATAGGGGTCACCCTCAATGGAGAGCCAGCCCAAGGAGCCTACACGGTGGCTGGGGAGCATGGATTGGAACATTCTTCCCATAAGACCATGAACATGGTGTGAATAGAGGTGTCAAATCCACTGTATGGGGTGGGAAAACAACGTAGTTGTGTGTGTGATGTTGTATGCGGGTTTAAATCTCCCACATACAAGGAATTATTTATTAGTGGAATTCCACGTATTACAATGAGTGAACCAAAAAATGGGATATCAGAAGTGGGATAATGCCTCATGAGTTAACGTTCTCACATTTCAAAAGTTACAAACATTTAATCCGCCATCTGATTCACCTAATTTCATCCATCCAATCTACCATGAAATTATAGTTTACATGAGAACCTTACCCTTATCCTCTAGAAAATGAGTATACCCACTATTTATACCATCACTTTATGATCAATGTTTGACCATCTCTGATGACTGATACCATCTTGAAAAACTAAGAGAAGAAGTTATCCAGAAATAATACTTTCAATATCTTCCTTTGATTCAAATGATCATTTGAAGGAGGTGATACTACTGAGAAAGAAACAAGGAACTAGTATGTCGTTCATGTATATAAAATATTTTATGAGTTCAAGAAGTTAAAAAATGAGTCTCATAGGTTTATCATAACATGCATGTGAGTAGAATTCAACCACAAATAATGTGATGCCATGATTCTCAACATCACATAAAAAATGTAATCTTCATTTGATATTATTCAAAGGTACCTTGTTATTTGGACATTCATCTGTGGAATTATTGGGAGTAATAAGACAAGATAAAATTCAGTTAAATATAATGAACCCTTTTCCTATAAATACTATAGCTTAAGTGTGGTTTTGGCAAAGACGAATTACAAAAGGGACCTATAATTTCAGAGAGATAGATCATTCATGTAACTATTTTTTGTGAAGAGACGGTTCAATGAAGCACTCTAATTTCATGATTAAGATTCCCTCCCTTGATCCTTATCAATTCTATTAATGTAAATGAGATAAAATTATCTTCTTTCTCTCATGAAGTGATTTAAGAGTTTTATACACACTATGTTATGTGAATTCAATTAATGTTTCCTAAAATATTTTCATGAATTTGTGAAGAAAGAGATTCATGAAAGTATTTATTTTTTTGCGAGAATAATCCTCACACACTTTCTCAAAAGCAGTATATTTTTTCTTGAATAATAGATAACTTCTACAATGAGTTTCCACTTGTTCTAAAGTAAGAGTGGGCAATAAATTTTCACAAGCTAGGGATAATAGTGCATGCATTATTGAGGAGGAACATGAACTCATATACATGGTTTGAAATAAATAAACATGTTTTTTTAAAAGGAAATGAAAATACTAAAGTGAAACAAATATATATATATATATAATTAAATAATAATTACAATTTTTACTTGTTCTAGGGTGTTTAATTAGAAAAAATTCATTATAACACACATTCATGTTGATTGAGAAGTCAAGAGAAAAGTGATTTAAAATTGTGAAAGTATTATCTTTCATAAATAATAATTGAGGATTTGAAAACAACTGATAGAAGGATGTATCTACCAAATTTTTTTGACATTCATGGAGGAATAAAACTTATAGTGTGTTGGTAGATTCTTTAGTTAGTTCTTATGGGAGAGTGGTGAGTTAAAGTAGAAGTTACATCTTCTACTTATTGAAGAGTACTTGGTTGGAATGAATAAAAATATTGTTGATATAGATGAAATAAAATACCTACAGTAGTGGAACAATGTTATATAGTTTATTTAAATACATGAAGTGCATTACAAATGTCTTTTTCAAAAGTTTGTTGAATATCATTGGGGAACTGGAATTTTCTGTATAAACCACACCATTGATGAACTGGTGGGAGTAGTATAAAGAATTACAATAATTTAGTAAAATTGATTATTCATTTATTATATATTTTGTTGAATTTATAGAAATTTATAAACACTACATAGCTATAGTGATAGTAGAATATGTAAAAATCCTATAGGTAGATCACGACAAGGAGTATGTCTTCATACCAAACCCTATTAAAATATTTTTATTATTTTGTTTCTTATATTTTATGAGTAATATGTGTATGTGATTTTTTAGAGTGTACAAAAAATCTATTATTATTAACTAAGGAAGAGGTTATATAGTAAGAGGGTATCATTTAAAATAAATTAAAACTCATTAAATTTTTAGTACACCAATCCAACGCCCCTCCTAGTGTCCATACATCATCCATCTTGGATCTGCACTCATGAACTATGACTATTTCACTATATCCATATTCTCATATTACACTAACTAATGAAATTAAATTGTTAATACATAGGTTTAACCTTACTAAGAATTTTATCTCACCCTTATTATGTTGCATTTTCCCTAGGTTGTAAAGAATGATGAAAAATTATTTGTGCCTTGAATGGTTTTATATGTGAATAAATTTATGGGATATTTTAAAGAAATATTAGGTAATACAAAGGGCTATATATAGTGTAAAAATATTCATTTAATGTTTCATGTATTGGTTATGTAATATTTTATCTTAATTATCTAATAAAATCATCCAAAATGGTCCTTGGGTATATATGTGATCCAAAATTTCCTTTTATGTTTTAAGGTTTGGATAGAAAAAATTAGTCCACATTTATCTTCATCAATGCAATAAATGTATATTTTATGTTTTTATCACTGAATCCAGATGTGTGGGTTTGGACCTATTGTAGTTTTTTTTCAAAGCAGAGTTTGCATAACAATGGTGATTAGGACAATTTCATGTGATTTTATCTAAATAGTTATGGAAATCATCCTAGGATTATAATTCTGAGTTTGATCATATGTTCATATTTCTAGGAACCCCTTTTTAGATTTTAAGAGGTGATATTTTGAGGTGATTAATAATTTTTTTGAGATATTTTATTTGTTTTAATTATAGGTAACCCTTGCGTTTAACATAATGGATTATTTGAGGAGGAATAGATTTTAATTTTATGGGGATAATTTATAATGTTATTTATAACTATTAGGGTTTATATGATCTTTGTTATTGGCGTACTTATGTTTTATTCCAATTTGGGAATATATATTTTATTGTATAGAAAACCATGATACTAAAGAGTGATTTGGTGGTTAATTGATTAATTTTATTCAAAAAAAATCACAATATTTTTAGGAAACATTATATGGTTAAGGTAAATATAATATTATGGGATTACATTTGAAAAATAAAGGATAAATAATCTTTTATATGAATATATGATTATAAGGTGTCTTTATGGTGATTCCTATCATTTAGAGATATGATTATCACATCACTTAGTATATAGGAATTTTTTATATACATTTTTTATAAGAATTTATGAGTGAATAATGTTATGTAGAGATAAATTTAATTTTTTTAAGAATATGTGATTAATTCAATCTAATTTTTTGGTTTTATGTTTTTCCAGGAAAAGTTTTTAGAATTTGAAGGATAATTATTTATGTTATAAGTTGTTTAATTTTAATTATTATCACTAAATTTTCGAGATTAATGTATTATTTTTTCATATGAAGGTTTATTGATTTTTAGAATTATCATAAATTTTTCTAAAAAATTTGGTTTTGGTCAATGTAAAAATATAAGAGGAATAAATTGTGATAATTTTGTAAAATAATGTGATTTGTTAGAATTTTATTCTAGTTTCTAAGGAATGAAAAATTCATCTTTCATAGTCATCATTCAGAGAAAAAAATGAGATTATGGTGGGAACTGATTAAAAGAGGAAGTTATACTTTTCATATAAGTATATTTCATAAGTTTTTTATTATAAATTGTAAAATAATTCCTCAAATACATGGAAAAGGATCTTGAAAAAAAAATGAAATACTGTTGCATTTTTTTCCAATGAATTGATCATCTCTTCACCCATCACAGATTTATGATTTTATAGTCGTTATCTTTATATATACATTGTTCTCTATCACTCTTTATTAGTCCATGGGAATTTCTTTATCTTACATGTCCATATTTTCACTTTTCACCAATATTTACCAATATGGAAACATATTTTTTATTATTCTAGATGACCTTCATATTTCCCTTTCCCTCTTTCTAAGTGGAATGTTTATAAACCATTTTTATTATGTTGGTTTTAATAAGGAAAATTTAAAATGTAAAACCCTTAATTTTGGAGAGAATGATAAAATTGTGAGGAAATATTTTATTTAATGTGGTGGGTATATTTTAATATCATGATATTTTAAAAGAATAACATTGTTCAATTATGTACAAGTTACGCAACACAGAGCTTAAATGAACAACAAAATATTATTATATTACCATTATAACCTATCCATTAAATTAGAAGGTATTAATAAGATTAACTAATTTACAAAATAAATATAAATTTCTTACTCAATATAATTTAATTTATTAATTATTAGCATATTAGCGCTAAATTTTATATTAAATCCAATCTATTCTTCACAAAAATGAATTCTTTAATTTTTTAGGATTTTTCTGAGAAAATAATTATATTTAATTTATAGAATGATAAAAGAATTTATTTTAGAAAAATTATATAATTTTTTAAATCCATGTATAAAAATTATCGTTTGGTGATATTTTGATATTTTTATGAAAAGATTGATTTTTTTAGTGAATAGGGAAAATAAAATTTTTGTAATACTTTCAATAAAAAATATCATTATGCTATGAATTTTATGTCAATGTAGAATAAGAATTATTAAATTATATATAATATATTTAAATTCATTTGAATAATAATTATAATTGAATTTTGTATAAGTAAAATTTTCTACTTAAAAACACATTTATCAAAAAAATATATTTTCATTGTGTCTTACATATTTATATTAAAAATAATTTCTTCCACTACATGAAATTTAATATTGAAAACTGGATTATAAATTTTGAATAAGGGGTTCTAAATTTGGTAAATATGCCCATTTTATTTTGAGACATTATGAATTGTAACATTTGAAATTTTTATTACCATGACAAATGGTTAATAAGGGAATTATGGTTAAAAATAAAATGAAAATGACTAAAGAATAACCTTAAAACATTAATTATTTTTACTGGATGATTTTAAATCGTCTATTATAATCCAAAAGTATAATATATAGCTGTTTTTTAATTTATCCAGGATTTTGAACCTTTATATTATTTTATATAAAGAATGTAAAAAATGTGATTCTATTTTTTTATTAAATTTTTTAAAATTATGTTAAATTACTAGTATTTTATTTCATAAAAATTAATTTTAAATAATTTTTTTCACCATATATATTTTTTTAATTTTTCCTTAAGAAATAATTTCTTTAAATGGTTATGCAACACTCACACAATGCTTGAGAAAGTAGTAAAAAATCAATAAAATGAATTTGAAAAATATAAAATAATACAATTTGAGCCAGTTTTTGTTTCCCAAAAATTTATTAAATATAAAATAAATATTATAGATATTTATATTTATTGTATTATAATTCTATTGCTGTCATTAATTTTTAAAAGTGAAATTAAATGCATAGTTCATAAATCGACATTAATGTTATTTGATAATAAATACAACATTATTAAGTGATTTTAAATTAAAAGTGTTTTTAATCCATGTGAATGGGATATGGTTTATTACATCAAACATGGTTTATTTATTATCTCTTTTTTCTTTAATAATAAATACATAAATAATTAATAATAAATAAACATTGATATCACTATAATTGTCAAAAGGTTTATCGAATTGTTAAAACAAAAACATATGGGTAAAAATGTAATCAAAACAAGTCCAAATATTTTTGGATAAAATTACATATCCTCATCCCCATATCATATTTTAGTATTATAAAATTTGATCTATTTTGACCTCAAAATTAATTTATATTATATTAATATTTTAAGAAATTCCAGGGGATCCCATCCCATTTCTTATAAAAAATTTCATATTCTTCTCATTTATTCACAATAAAAAATCACCCTTGTTATGAAAACTGTAATGAACCAAAGTTTCATTAATGGAAAATCCCTCTTGATCGAGTTAAATGTCTCTTTATGAAAAATATTTTTATAATATTTCAACTTCTTTGGTTTTATGTTAAGAATTTTTACTGTTGTTAAAATTTCCATTGAATAGTGATAACATGATTAGTATAAATATAGGACTTTAACAAATCCAATTTTACTCAGACAAAAGAAGCGATAGCCTCATCCAGTAGAATTGCCCCATACGAAGCCCATTTGTCGGATCTCGGAAAATAGGTGGCGTCTTTGGGCTTCGCCCTTGACCAAACCCAATCTGAGCTTCATCATGTCAAGCTCGAACGTGACCGTCTACGGGAAAAGTGGAAGTTGATTGAAATTACCACTCGAGCGATGTTATCCGAGAAACCCCAAGAGTCTGTCACCATTGCACTCCTTACCCTTAGGTCTTATGTGGCTGTTTTAAGGGGTTATGTAAAAATAAGTAGTAGTATGTTCATGTACATTATTTTTATATATAATAATGAATATAACTTCTAGTCATTTTTGAAACATTGTAAATAGTTCTCAAAGTACAAATGGTGTTTTTAGTTATTATTTATTTAGGAAATACATTTTATTAAATTAAGGGATTTTTTAATTAAATAATATTTTAATAAAATAATTTTATTATTAAATTTATTTTTTATTAAATAGAAATGATCTTATAATTTTATGAATGTAGTTATAATTTTTTTAAGGTTTGAAATCCATTTCTGTCAAAACCCGTGAATTTTCGATAAATGTCAATTTTTATTTTAAAAGTGAAAATTAACATATTTAGAATTTTATTTAGATAAAATAAATGTTATTTCTATAATCAAGACATTGAAATTATCCAACGGTGAATTTTTCATAATTTTCTGACACAATCAAATTTTTGGGTAAAAATTAAATACCGTTTAAATATGTAATGTGTTTTATGACATCATAATGACCCAATAGTGATGTAATAAAATACTATAATCTTTATGTTCGGCCAATATATGTTTTAACATTAAAATAATGTTATTTTGGGTCTGTTTGACTTACTTTTCAAAGCATTAATGGACCCCTAAAGACTTATTCAACACCTTGCCTTTTAAAATTAATTTCAATGAGAGTGTGACTCACCTCCACATAAGAAACCTTATTATTTTAAGAATTTAGGACTTTAGCCTTATAAAATATTGTTTTCCTCTTTCCTTTTCCAAAAACCATGGGCAAAAACCATGGGATGGATTGTGGTTTGGATTAATTTAATGTAAGGGGACCCAAACCTAAATAATAAAGAATTCTCTCACCTTTCCTATATAAACCAACCCAAGCTCCCACTTCCTCCCCACAAAAAGCCTTTGGAGTTCGTCCAACCTCTGAACAACTCTCTCTAGAATCCTCCCAAGGTGCCCCAAGCTCCCAAGAAGCTTCTCACAAGCCTCTCTCTAGCCTTTGGAAGCACACTTCCAAGTAAGGGTTTTTTCTTCCTTTCTCATTTTTGTCCAATTTTCTTTAAGTTGTTTTTCCCTTTTAATTTAAATTATGAATATTGGGGTATGGTTTCACACCTCCCTCATACTTCCCTATTTATGTTTGAATTATGGGATACCCCTTTCTCTCTCATTAAATGCCTCCCATGTATACCCGTTACAATGCCGAAATTCGGAAAGGAACTTCTCTCTCCTCTTTTACATTCAAGAAATACTTTTGTATCCTGAATCTAAATGCCATTACAATTTTTGGGACATGTATCTATATGACCTATTTACTATCCATTATATGTAAATATGACGAGGAACCCATTTCTCTCTCATCAACCATTTTTAGGAATTCTTATGTCACGCCGTTACGCTGCCGAAATCGCACTGATGTTCTAAGACAATGCCATTGTGTAGTGAATACCATGCACATTTCTCCATCAAGGGTATTCACCTTTATGCACAATTAATTATTGATTATAAAGTTTCATGTATTAATTACACTTTCCTTTATCGTGGAATGAATGATTATGTTTTACGAATCCATGTTTTATGATCCATGTGGGACACTTATGCATGAAATGAAATGTTTAAGAAGGGTACGCCCTTATAGCACTCCAATGCATTGGGTAAAGTATAGTATCATGATACGTCATGTGAAATGATTTTTGACTCATGCTAATTCATGTTCAACGAGGGTTATTCGTGCTTCATGTGCAATGAGGATTTACTCATGCTCTATGTGAAATGAGCGTTGGCTCATGCTAATTCCATGTTAAGTGTTGTTGACACATTTCCATGTTATGATTATCATGCTTTATCATGCCTTTATGTTCATGTTTCTTTTCTTATCTATTGATATTGCTATTGTATAACATGTATTGTACTCCCCATGTTATTCCATGTGTACTCCCTTACTGGGCTTTATAGCTCACCCTTTTCTTATGCATGTCCTCAAGTTATCCCATGCAATGCTAAGTACAAGGGAATGTAGTGGTCATGTAAAGGAAGTTTTCAATAATGATGTTGTATTTCATGTTTGAAGTTTTTTAAGTAATGATCCAAAGCCCCAAATACACTAAACCTCTCGATCTTCTTTGTTGTATCAAGTGATGTATTATGTAATAAATCATGTTTAAGTTTGTAATAAAAACAGGGTTGTCATAGTTGGTATCAGAGGGAGGTTTAGTTATTTTTGGGATTAGGAAACCCTAATAAAGCATTAGATACAAGACTAAGTATAATAAAAACATCCCTAAGTTTTTTTAAGTACTGAGTAAGTGGTTTATCAAACAAATACATCAATGTCTGAATACGAGCAGGTAGAGGCGGCTCTGGAACAGATGTATCCTAGGGGTAAACCTGAAAACACCACTTTGAGCTAGAATCAAACGGGAACTGGTGCACGACAACGGGCCTTGCTGCACTATTGGTTATGACACTCCCGGGGGATATGTTTTGATAAATTCAAAATCATAGTATGAACCCTTATTAATGGAATTAAAAAAAATCCCCTACGAATATACGTTATAAAGTAGATCATGAAAAGCCTAGATTGAAGCCTATAGACTCATGAGTTAAGGAAATAAAAGTTTATTTATAAGTCATCAACTTTTGTCTTTGGATTACCCTTTATGTGTTACCCCTAACTTTCATTTTATTCCAGCCAATGGCCGGTAATAGGAGGACTCATGCTAATAACCGTTGTGAAGATTAGTGTGATGACTGTACTAATGAGATGCCAAATCCAATGAGAGCGGGAATCATGAACTTTGTCACACTTCTCTCTCAGCTAAATCAGGTTTTGAATAGAAACAAGGGTCAAGAGGAACATTCAACCCCCCCCCCCCCAAGAAATAACAAGTCTCTATCGAGAGATTCATGAGACAAAGACCTCATACTTTTAGTGGATCATACGATCCCACAATCGTTGAACAATGGATCAACTCCATTGAAAAGATCTTCTCCATCCTTCAATGTTCTAAACAAGAGAAGGTTCTCCTAGAGGAATATCGTATGGAGGGTGAAGCTAATCAATGGTGGATGTTGATCAAAAATATGAAGCCTGAGGAGGAGATCGAGGTGTTGGAATGGAAGGATTTCCAGAAGATGTTTTTCGATAAATATTATCCGCGCACCCTTCGGATTAAGATGGAAAGGGACTTATTTTACCTTAAGAAAAAAGATGAAGAATCTATTGGAGCGTACGAGGAATACATCACAAGTCCTGCACGATACGCATCCGAATTTGTCGTTACCCCCAAATGCAAGGTTGACTGCTTCTTTGGTTGGCTGAAGCCTAGCTTGCAGAAATCATTAGCGATCTGTGACTTCGACATCTATGAGGAAATTTTTTGACGTGCCCTCAAGGTCGAAATGGAGATCAGGGAATCACAGGGGTATCATGGGGACAAGAAGCGTAAGGTAGACTTCAATGCTAGTGGTCTGATGGATAAATGCAACGGTGCTAAGAAGATCCCGCACCCCACTTTCCAAAAGTGCGGAAAGAAGCACCCTGGAAATTGCCTTAAGGGGACGGGAAATTGCTTCACGTGTGGAAGAGAAGGGAACCTAGCTGTTAACTGTCAGAAAGAAAGACCCACGGCTGCGAAAGAGGATAGTAATGCTCAGTTCGAACCTCAACACGTTGTTCAATTCTACAAATGCAATGAACCGGGTCATTTTGCAAATCAGTTCCCTAATCCAAGGGTTTTCGGAGACAACCAAGAACATCCAAGGAAGCAAGGAAGAGCTCTTTCCATCACTTCTGCCGAAGTGAACCCTGACAACGAATTGGTGATAGGTACGCTAGTTATTCATTCAAGAATATAGAACTTACGTTTTGATTCAGGTTCTACGCATTCTTTTATATCTCGAAAGTTTAGTAGAATAATCCCAGCACCACCACAAATCATGGAAGTAAAGATGTCCGTGTGTACGGAAAATGGGGAAATCCTTGCATCCCATGAATATAAGTCCTCCCCTATTATAATATGTGTATTGAATTTCCCGGAGAACCACTTCATACTCCCTCTATTGGAATTTGATGCAATTCTTGGCATGGATTGGATTTCTTTATATAGAGCCAACAAAAATTTCCGGGATAGGGAAATCACACTCTATATGGAGAATCGACCCCCGATTCATTACAAGTGTCAGGAGGAAGATGAATCTCCTTTAGCTCCATCATCTCAAGCATGTATATTACTTCCTTATGATCATGCGTATCTGGCTTAGATGATTGAGTCAAAGGAAGAAACCATCCTTTAAGAAATGCCTATTGTGAGGGAATTCACTGAAGTGTTTCCCGAGGAATGGCCTGGTCTTCCTCCTAGAAGAGATGTTGATATCTTAATTGAACTTATACCTGGCGCGCTAGAAATATCCAAGACTCCATATAGAATGGCTATTGTTGAGCTTGAAGAGCTGAAGAAACAACTACAAGAGAATCTAGATAAAGGGTTTATATGCCCAAGTGCTTCACTATGGGGTGCACCGGTCCTCTTCGTCAAGAAGAAGGATGCGTCAATGCAGATTTTCATCTATTATCGTGAACATAAAAAAATCACGATAAAGAACAAGTATCATCTCCCAAGAATCGATGACTTTTTTGGTCAGCTGCATGGATCATAATACTTCTCCAAGGTGGATTTGCGGTCGGGATATTATCAAGTAAGGGTTAAGATGGAAGATGTCCCCAAGAATGATTTTCATAAAAGATACAGGCACTATGAATTCATAGTAATGACTTTCGGACTCACCAATGCTCCATAAATATTCATGTACATGATGAATAGAGTCTTTAGAGATTACCTTGAAAAATTTGAGGAAGTCTTTATAGATGATATTCTAATATACTCCAAAACCAAGGAGGATCATGAGGAGCATTTAAAAACTATAATAGAGACTTTGGGAAAGGAGAAGCTCTATGAAAAGTACAGAAAGTGTGAGTTCTGGTTGAAGGAGGTCTTATTATTGGGACATATCATCACAAGAAATGGGATATCTGTGGACCCCTACAAAATAGATGCAATTGAGGGATGGCTGAGGCCAACATCAGTAACGGATATCCTTAGATTCTTGGGGTTAGATGGATATTATCGACGATTTGTGAGAAATTTCTAAAGATTGTCCAACCCTCTTACCAAGCTAACTCGAAAGGGAGTAAAGTTCTCTTAGAGTGATGAATGTGAAGAAAGTTTCAAGGAGTTGAAAAAGAGGCTTATCACTTCGCCCATGCTCACTTTACCCACAAGTGGGGAACTTTTTGTGGTATTCAGTGATGCTTCAAAGAAGGGAATAGGCTATGTGTGAATGCAGAATGATAAAGTGATATCTTATGCCATAAGGCAGTTGAAAATCCATGAGTGAAACTATCCAACACATGATATGGAGTTAGCGGCGGTGATCTATGCCTTGAAAATCTGGCGTTATTATCTCTATGGGGAGAAATGTGAGATATATAATGACCACAAGAGTCTTAAATATATATTCACACAGAAAGAGCTTAATATACGCCAGAGAAGATGGATAAAGATCATCAAGGATTATGACTATTCAATATATTACCACCCTGGGAAAGCGAACAAGTTTGTAGATGCCCTATGTAGAAAGGACCTAGCGATTCTATCAATGATGAGAATTGAGAAGGATCCAATCTTCTTAGACTTGATGGAGATGGACGTGGGAATCATAAAGAAGGGAACATCATCAATCCTTTCACAAATGATTGCTCAAACATCTCTTTTGGAAAGGTTAAAGGATGATCAAAAGGATGATGTGGGAATTCAGGAAAAAGTGGAAGCTATCAAAAAATGGAAATCCTTAGAGTTTAATGTTAATGAAGAAGGAATTGTGCTGTTTGGGGAAAGACTATGTGTTCCATCACGTTAAGAGCTGGAGAAGGAACTTTTGGATGATGCACATAGTTCAAATTTCTCTATTCACCCAGGGAGCACAAAGATGTATCGAGATCTCCGAGAAAACTTTTGGTGGGATAATATGAAGAAGGAGATCGCTGAATATACATCAAATTGTCTGGTGTGTCAGCAAGTGAAGGCAGAGAGGCAGAAGTCTAAGGGGATGATGCAACCATTTCCCATACCAGAATGGAAATGGGAGAACATCACCATGGAATTTTTCACCAGACATCCAAGGACTTCCAAAGGCAACAATGCAATCTGGGCTATTGTGGATCGTCTTACAAAGACTGCACACTTCATTGCTATTCAGGAGGATTTCTGTTCAGATCAACTGGCACAGATATATATCAGGGAAGTGGTAAGGTTACATGGAGTACCACTATCTATTGTGTCTGAACGACATCCAAGATTCACCTCTATGTTTTGGAAGAGTCTTCAATATGCTCTGAATACTGAACTGAACTTCAGTACGGCCTATCATCCTCAAACTGAAGGCCAATCAGAGCGAACTGTCCAAACACTTAAAGATATATTGAGAGCGTGCTCAATGGACTTTAAAGGAGTATGGGATCAACATGTTCTTCTGGTTGAGTTCTCTTATAACAATAGTTTCCACTCAAGCATCCAAATGGAAACATATGAAGCCCTATATGGGAAAAGGTGCAGAACACTGGCATGTTGGGATGAGGTCGGTGAACGTAAGCTGCTTGGACCAGAAATGGTCGAAGAAATGGTGGAGAAGGTGAAAACCATTTAGCATCATATCAAGGCAGCCCAGAGTCGACAGAAGAGTTATGCAGATAATCATCGACGATACCTTGAGTTTAAAGTTGAAGACATTCTTTTTCTATGCATATCTCCATGGAAGAAGGTCATGAGTTTTGGAAAGAAATGGAAGTTAAGTCCAAGGTACATTGGCCCCTTCGAGATTCTTGATCGTGTCGGGGTTGGGGCCTATCGACTAGCTCTTCCACCTACTATGGACAAAGTACATGATTTCTTTCATTTATCCCTCTTAAGAAAGTACATACCGAACACTTCACATGTACTCTCTTATAAGGTGGTACAATTGGAAGATGATCTTTCTTATGAGGAGCAACTAGTGAAGATCTTAGATCGTAGAGAAAAAGTTCTACGAAATAAGACAATTCCCTTTGTCAAGGTGTAATAAAGAAACCACAAGTTTGATGAAGAAACTTTGGAATCAGAGGATATGATGAAGCTGAGTTACACACATTTTTTAGTGTGGGAAATGGAAAATTTCGAGGGAAAAATTTCTTAAGGGGGGAGTATTGTAATGACCCAAAGTTTCATTAATGGAAAATCCCTCTTGATCTAGTTAAACGTCCCTTTATGAAAAATATTTTTATAAGATGTCAGATTCTTTGGCTTTATGTTAAGAATTTTGACCGTTGTTAATATTTCCGTTGAACAGTGATCATAGGATTAGTATAAATATAGGACTTTAACAAATTCAATTTTACTCAGACAAAAGAAGAGATGGCCTCATCCAGTAGAATTGCCCCATACGAAGCCCATTTGTCGGAGCTCGGAAAAGAGGTGGCGTCTTTGGGATTCTCCATTGACCAAGCCCAAGCTGAGCTTCATCATGTCAAGCTCGAACATGACCATCTACGGGAAAAGTGGAAGTTGATTGAAATTACCACTCGAGCGATGTCATCCGAGCCACCCCAAGAGTCTGTCACCATCGCACACCTTACCCTTAGGTCTTATGTGGCTGTTTTTAGGGGTTATGTAATAAATAAGTTGTACTATGTTTATGTACATTATTTTTGTATATAATAATGAATATAACTTCTAGTCATTTTTGATACATTTTAAATCGTTTTTAATGTACAAATGGTGTTTTTAGTTATTATTTAATTAAGAAATCTATTTTATTAAATTAAGAGTTTTTTGAATTAAATAATATTTTAATAAAATAATAAAATTATTAAATTAATTTTTTATTAATTATAAATGATCTTATAATTTTATGAATGCAACTATACTTTTTATTAAGGATTGAAAGCCATTTCTGTCAAAACCCGTGAATTTTCGATAAATGTCAGTTTTTATTTTAAAAGTGAAAATTAACATATTTAGAAAATTATTTAGATAAAATAAATGTTATTTCTAGAATCAGGACATTGAAATTATCCAATGGTGAATTTTTCATAATTTTCTGAGACAGTCAAATTTTTGGGTAAAAATTAAATATCGTTTAAATATATAATGTGTTTTATGACATAATAATGACCCAATAATGATGTAATGAAATACTATAATCTTTATTTTCGGCCAATATATGTTTTAAAATTAAAATAATTTGATTTTCGGTTTGTTTGACTTACTTTTCAAAGCATTAATGGACCCCTCAAGACTTATTCAACACCTTGCCTTTTTAAATTAATTTCCATGGAAGTGCGACTCACCTCCACATAAGAAACCTTATTATTTTAAGAAGTTCGGACTTTGGACATATCAAATATTGTTTTCCTCTTCCCTTTGATAAAATCCATGGGCAAAAACCATGGGATGGTTTGTGGTTTGGATTAATTAAATGTAATGGGACCCAAACCTAAATAATAAAGAATTCTCTCACCTTTCCTATATAAACCCACAAAAGCTCCCACTTCCTCCCCACTCAAAGCCTTTGGAGTTCTTCCAACCTCTGCCCAAATATCTCTAGAATCCTCCCAAGGTGCCCCAATCTCCCAATAAGCCTCTCACAAGCCTCTCTCTAGCCTTTGGAAGCACACTTCCAAGTAAGAGTTTTTTCTTCCTTTCTCATTTTTGTCCAATTTTCTTTAAGTTGTTTTTCCCTTTTAATTTCAATTATGAATATTTGGGTATGGTTTATAACCTCACTCATACTTCCCTCTTTATTTTTGAATGATGGGAGACCCCTTTATCTCTCATTAAATTCCTCCCATGTACACCCGTTACTATGCCGAAATTCCGAAAGGAAATTCTCTCTCCTCTTTTACATTAGAGAAATACTTTTGTATCATGAATCTAAATGCCATTACAATTGTTGGGACATGTATCTATATTACCTCCTTAATGTCCATTATATGTAAATATGATGAGGAACCCCTTTCTTTCTCATCAACCGTTTTTATGAATTCTTATGTCACGCCGTTATGCTGCCGAAATCGCACCGATTTTCTAAGCCAATGCCATTGTGTAGTGAAAATCATGCACATTTCTCCATCAAGGGTATTCAACTTTATTCAAATTTAATTATTGATTATAAAGTTTCATGTATGAATTAAACATTCCTTTATCGTGGAATAAATGATTATGTTTTATTAATCCATGTTTTATGATCCATGTGGAAAACTTATGCATGAAATGAAATGTTTAAGAAGGGTGCGCCCTTATAGCGCTCCAATGCATTGGGTAAAGTATAGTATCATGACATGTCTTGTGCAATGAGTATTGACTCATGCTAATTTAAGTGAAACGAGGGATTAGTCGTGCTTCATGTGCAATGCGGATTTACTCATGCTCTATGTGCAGTGAGCCTTGGCTCATGCTAATTCCATGTTAAGTGTTGTTGCCACATTTCCATGTTATGATTATCATGCTTTATCATGCCTTTATGTTCATCTTTCATTTATGCTCTATTGATATGCCTATGGTCTAACATGTATTGTACTCCTCATGTTATTCCATGTGTACTCCTTTACTGGGCTTTATAGTTCACCCTTTTTTTATGCATGTCCTCAGGTTATCCCATGCAATGCTAAGTACGAGGGAATGTAGTGGTCATGTAAATGATGTTTTCAATAAATATGTTATATTTCATGTTTCAAGTTTTTATGTAATTATCCTAATCCCCAAATACACTAAAACTCTCGATCTTCTTTATTGTATCAAGTGATGTTTTATGTAATAAATCACGTTTAAGTTTGTAATAAAGGCAGGGTCGTCATAAAAATACCTTGAAAAATAAATTACTTACAAACATACACACTTACTATATTCATTTTTTTGATCATAAAACCATCCTTTGATGGTTTTTGGTGTTAACCTTAAGAGGTTATCCGATGAAGAAGTATAGTTCTTAACTGAACATTTCAATTTTTTTATTATTCAACCACCTTAAAATATTCTACAACCAATATGAGATAATAAAACAAGTATATGATATATAATTATATTTTATTATATTAATTTATTAAATAATATATATCACCATCTTCCATTAAATATAAATGTAATGCATCATTCATTTATACGAGAGACTACTACCTCATGGACCAATGTAATTAACTTACCATAAACACCTCTCAAAAATAGATATAATGATTGATTTAATTTATATATGTTATATTAATTAAATATTTATCATTCATAGAAGATAATATATATTTTATCAACTTACAATTCCATTCATTGAAAAAATGATAACATCATTCGTGTGTACATGTAGACAACCACCATCACAAAGAGATGTTATTAATTTTTTTATCACCACATCAAATGAATAAAATATTTATGTTTATATAAGTAAATAAAATGTTATTATTTATTAAAATATAATTCTATAATGATAAAATATTACTTACATTTTTTCCATAATAATTATTGAAAAATGGAAATATTACTCAGGAATACGTATGATCTGTCGCCTCCATGAGTGAAACATAATTAATATATCAATCCCATATTAAATGGTCATATTTAAATGTATAATAAATTTTAAAAAATGATATTTAAGTAATTATTATTATTCTTTAAATTATGGCACAAGGACTCCTTTGACCATGGTCAACTCACCATTTTTGTTTTAAAATTATGAACCAAACATCCTCAAAACACATGATGTGGACTGAATTGTTTAAGTAATTAAACATGGTATTTTAATAAATGAGACAAATTGTTTAATTATAAATTATCAAACATGACAAGGATTATTAAATAATTAAATAATTGATATATGTTTATTATATAGGTGTTAAAGTACAAACTTGGAAATTATGGACTCTTTGTAATGGATTTCATCTCAATTTTCTTTCATTGGGGCATATTTTGATGTTATGTATATAAGTTATTTTATATGGTGTATATATTACAACATTTATATTTTATATAATTAATCATTCATTACTATAGGTATTTTGCATCTCAATTCAAATTATTCTACCCAAGTGTATTTTTCTTCAATGGTACTATGTTGAAAAGTGTTTCTTGACTTTGTTTCTATTCATCGTGTTATACTTCTACTATGAATTTATTGTTACATGGTTATGTGTGAATTTAGCTCTAAATTTTTTATTCTATATTTCAACTAGTTTTTTTTTGGATTTACACATGCGAACATAATCACTTCATGGATTCCATAACAATTAAAAGGTTATGAACTTTTCAAGTGTTTTCATAGACTCAAAATCATTTTCTTGAGGCATGATTCATGTTGTGAACCATGATTTTATTGAATGGTGTAATTATTTATTTATTAACTAATTATTACATATTAATTAATTTAATTAAGTATATTTAAAAATAAATATATTATTTTTAGTTTTAACAAAATATTATTCAAATGGTATTATATAAATAAAGTTTTTATATCAAAATCTCTTTTATTTCGGATTTTTTAAAATTATATAGTATTTTTGTGGAAATAATATTCTATTATTTTATTAACACCCATATCTCTATAAGTGGTCTCATTGTCTCAAACACATTTTCTTAAGACATGCTTCATGTTGAGAACCACGATTTCATTGAATTGTGTACTTATTTCTTCATGAATGAATTCTTACATATTAATTAATGTAATTAATGATATTTAAATATCCATATAATATAATTAGTTTTAATGTAATTTTATACAAAGGGTATTAAATCAGTAAAGGATTTATGTCACAATCTCATTTCTTTCTAAGATTGTTCATATTATAGATTCCATTTTGGGAAATCATATTCTATTATTTTATTAACCCCCATATCTTTTATTGTACCTTGAGTATGAATGTGGTTGATATGTTTAATTTCAATTTCCTCACTTATTTATTGAATAACCATCAAGAAATTCGTTTCTATGTTATACTGATCTTGAATTTCCTTTTAGATCAGAAATTTTTATCTTTAACATCCATGCCTTCAGATTTTTTTTACAAAAATTATTTTATAAAAATAAATTATTTCATAAATATATTTCACATGATATTTGACACTATTTTAAATGTTTTTAAAAGAAATATCATAATTGTTTTTACAAAATGGGCTACATTATAGTCTCTTTATTAATTTTTTTAATGATTATTTATTTTTTAATGTTTAAAACATGGATGTATTTTCCAGTTATCATGTCAATTATATGATTTGAATATTCCTTAATTAGTATCCTTGTTTATTTTTAAGTAAAAGTATTTTAATATTTTTTTTTAGAATTTTGTAACTTTTAAAAGTGTTTATCAAATTGAAAAGGGTATTTTTCCAAAGAATGAATTTAATCATATTTTAATGGTATTTATATTCATCAAAGTCAACCACCATTGATGTTATATACACTCCACGTGGGAAATTTTTTAATGATACAATCCTGATTATTTCTTTATATGGATTATGAGACTAACAAGGAGCCCTTTTATTTTCCTTGGGTGAATCATGCCCTGATAGAATAATGATATATTAATAAAAATGACCTACAAAATATGAAAAATGATTATTTTTATGTTGAAAATGATTGATTATAAATGTTGTATTAATGAATGATACTTGTAACTTATTAATGATGAAGGGTGAGACTGATATATATTATATGATGAGTTTAGACACATTATATCTCATGATGAATGGATAATCTCGATACAACATATATGAATGGATGAGATACATTATAGCTCATGATGAGTAGTTGATATCGATGAAACTTATACAAAGGTTTGAGCCACATTATATCTCATGATGAAATTGTGAATCTGATACAACTTATACAATGGGTTGATCCCCATTATATATCATGATGATTGAGAGATATTAATACATCTTATCCAATTTTTTGAGATCCATTATATATTATGATGAATGTGTCATACTGATATATATTATACAAAGGGTGAACCACATTATACCTCCCAATGCATTGGGTAATGTTTCTTGTCTTTAGAGGAAATAATGATGGAATTACCAGATGCTTTATCTAATGATTTTAACTCAGCCTCAATTATTTCTTACATGGGTTATTAATATAACGTTCCAAGGTACGAACATGTTTTCTTTATGCTTGATAAGGGTTTATAATGATCCCTTTGATCAATATTAACATCACCTGGATCCTGATTACTTATTCTAATGACTCTTACTATTAAAAAAAATTATGAAATTTTTCATGATTGATTATTCAGGTATCTATGGGTATGAATTATCTTATTTTATTCCTATCGATTGTGATTATGTCAACATAACCTTATTCTCATATTACTCTCACTGATGACATTTAATTGTTAATTCATATGTTTACCCTTATTGATTATTTGTTCTCACCCTTATTTTGTTTCCTTTTCTCCTGGATATTAATAGTGATGATAAATTATTTTAGTCTAGAAATGTTTCATATATGAGTAAATTTATGTTATATATTTAAGAATTAATATGAATTTTGAAAATAATGGAACATGGGGAAAAACTCTACTGACTCCATGAGTGTTCGTTATGTAGGACTATATCTTAATTATATAAAACTATGAACCAAAAAGGTATTTTGGTATAAAATAGATGTAATTTTTTCTTCTAATTTATTCTTGTCATGATGGGAAATTTTTTTCACATTTATTGGAATCAAATCTAGAAATGTAATGTGTTTATTTTTAGACCTGTATATATGAGTATGGGTTTTGGGATATTTCACATATTAAGTTCCAACATCATATTATTGATAGAAAAAGGATCCCTGAAATATATATTATAAAATAAAGAGGAAAAAATATACTCATTAGTTCGATACTTTTGTTATACGATATAGAGTTTGAAAGTAATGATTAATAAGGCGATGAAAAAGTTTTTTCTGATTATCTTTCTTTGTAGTCTAGTAAATAGGGTGAAGAACCTTTGGAGATTAATCTTTACTTTTATGATTAAATATTACTCACTATTTTAGTTTTTAAATCTTTTTTTAATGCATATTTTTCAATTTTTTTGGTAGGATGTGTTATACCCAATTATTTCATACAAAATCAAAGTAAAAAAATTCATTATTGAGATTATGTTTTTTGTCTAGGATGACTCTTTACACTTTAAGATATTTTTCGAAGTAATTATTAAGAGTCATTATCTAGAGTAATATAGTTTTCCTATTCGTGAGATTTTTCACTGATCACCTTGGGGAGGTCATCATTTAGGGGAATGGAATGCTCAAAAAGTCCTTCAGGATGAATTTTATTGGCATATATTATTTAAGGATATTAGGAGTTTATATGTAGGCTGTGTTAAATTAAAATAGAAAAGAAATATTGAAATAAATAAATGGATTCCTTATAAGTTTATTTTATAAGTTTATATTTTTAATGTTTGGGGGTGGGATTTATGGGATCATTTCCATATTAGCATGCCAATGAGTACATCTTAGTGGTAGCAGATTATGTTTTAAAGTGGTTTGAGGCTATAAAATTGAATAAAAACCATTCTAATAGTGTGATCAAATTCATCAAAATGAGCACATTCTCAAGAATTAGGTTCTTAAAAACATTATCACTAATAATGGAACCCATTTTAATAATTTAATTTTCAATGAATTGATGTAGAAATATGAGTGTGCTTATATAAAATGTAGAAATTACCATCCAAAATCCAATGGACTAGATTCCATTTCAAATAAGTATATTATATAGATTTTATAGAAAAGTATCTCTAATAGTGGGAAGTATTGGTGCTTTAAAAATGATGAATAATTGTGTACCTATAGAACTTCTTTCATAACACCAATTAGTATATCCCCATAAAGGTTTTTTTGGGAAATATTTTCACTCAACAAGGGAGTTGCAATACTAGTCATACTGGTTTATTGAGGCTATAATCATTGATTCTATTACTTTTTGTGGGTGAAAAATTCTTCAAATTAAGGAGTTTGATGAAATTACAAGATTCTTATTAGAATGATAATAATTTATTATATTATGAATATGTGTTTTCATGATTTTGTTATTCAAAATAGATAACTAAAGGTTGGTCAAAAGGTTATTATCATTAATTATAGACTTATGTCCTTAGAGGAAAATTGGAAAGTAAGTGGTGTATACCTTTCACCATTATTAGTGTGAAAAATAAAGATTTTTAAATTTTTGGAGGATAATATAGGCAAATTCTAGTTAATGCTCATAGGAACAAACATCATTTTTAAGGGAGGCAAAAGGGATTTGATACCATCCATTTACTTGAAAATTATTCTTTCACTGAATTCTAACTAATTACCTTAAATTTAGTGCTTTTTGGGAGTCATACCATGTTATTTCTTGCTTGTTTATTTAATTTTTTTGGTTTTCTGTATCCTACTCTCTCTTTGGTTATATTATTTGACCTTAGTTTTGTATCCATTTTCATTGAAGATAAACCATATATGAAATTTCATAAATTATATTGATGCTTTTATTAAAGTCATGAATGACATAAATTCTTGATAAATTTAAGTTAGGCATCTACTTCACTAAACTTTTTTTTCATTACTTAGAAGCTTAATTTGTTAAATTTTGATGTTAATATATTTCAATTTATATGAACTTAAAGTTGAATATTCTATGGGATTTCCCTCAATTCTAAGATGGAAGATGTATTTTTGGATGAAATTGAAATTAAAATATTCATAAATCTAGTGAGAACATATTTTAATTTCTATATTTTTATTATGACTATTCATTATTAATATTGGTACTATTGAGTTTGTTTGTTTATTAAAAATTGAAGTCTAGTTTTTTTACACTTCTTATAGTTAAGTGATGGGGATGAAACCACTATTTGTTTTTTCCATCAATATCTTACATTTAACTTTTACAATTTATTATAAAATTCATACGTGTCTATAGAAAGGTAAAAATTTATTTTAATTTTAAATTTGAAAGTAATTGAATAATAAAAAATTGTGGTAGAATACTTGTTGAATTATATTGTAACCCTTGAACAAGATTTGAAATTTATCAATTATAAAATCATCATAAGCACAATTTCATAAAATATATATTTTATTTTATGGTTAAACAATAGGTATATTGTATAATTTTTTTTTGTGTGGGGGAGTGTTCATAATTTTATTAAATAGTATTTCAATATATTTCAATGTATAAAAAATTGATACCCCAAACTTTGTTTAAAAAAAATTAGATATTGATTATAAATTCACTTAAACTATCGTTTATGATTTTTTAGAAGTTAAATGTCTGATTGTACACCTTGTTGAGTTTGTATTTTAGTTCATTTACAAGGATTTAATCGAGTTCATTAATTTCATTCAGCCTTGAAAATTTACAATTTTGGTTATACTTTTGGAGTAGGGTTATAAATTTTATTTATTTATAACTTTCGAATCAAAATTATGGTCATTGTTTTTTTATACAAATGAATTATGAAATTAAAATCCTAATTTAGGTTGAACCTATATTCTTTCATTCCTTCATTATTTTATTCTTCAGGTAGTTAGATGGGTTATTTATGCTTCATTTTAATTATTTAGTTTTCTCATCCAAATAGAGTATCTAATTATGATGACTTATAATTATGTGTGTTTATTCCATTGGATAGAAATATATTTTTGGATTTTGTTTTGTAAAAAAATTTAATTATGTTTAATTCCTGTTGAAATTTCAATTTCTATATTTATTTTTATAAAACCAATTAAATAATTCTATGAAATATTTTTCTTTTAAATGTATAAAAAAATATACTGATTTGAGAGGGTATATAGGGTAGAATCCATTTTAGAATTGGTAATTCATGGAAATCAAATTTTTATCCTCAATATTAGTTTTTTACCCATTTTTATAGAATTAATTCCTTAAGGAATAAAATATATTAAGTGTGGGGGAAGGTTATGTGGATCTATTTAATTAAATTATGTCACATCACTATTAGGGATTCAAATTTGTTTTTGATGAGAAAATAATTTATTTAAGGAAAATTAAAGAATTTATCATATTCTGTGCCTAAAATTGAAATTCTATAATAGAATATTAAAAAAATTTATTTGTGGATAAAAAATTTATTAAATGTTCTTTGATTAAAAATTTCCATATATTTTTTTGAAAATTTTATTTTAATTTCATTATTGAAAATTTTATTAAAAAATTATAATTCATACTATTTTTGATTTTTTTCTGGTTCTTTTTAAATTAATTAACTTTTTTTATTTCAATTTTTTTAATTAGAATAATTTTTTTGGAATTATTTTCGTCTTCGTTTAATAATAGAGTAATTCATTGGTTTAATATGTATTTTATTTTTTTCAACATCTTTAAATCTGAAATTTTGACTATAAATATAATTGGAAAATTTTTTACTTGTTATGTCAAGTAACCTAATGAGGTACCGATGGCCTGTAAAGTGAACACATATCATAGATGAAGTGACAATGTGAAACTGACCATTTTATCCCAAAAAATGCACATGGGGTATCATGAAAATATTCTATGAGAATTATCAAGTGACTAAACGCTCACTCATACCCACCACATACATAAACTGAATATTCTAATATCACTTAAGTGATCTTGTATGGCGAAAAGATACTGGTCATGCCTTCTCTTCCTCCCACTACAATTTTTAATTCCCTACATTTGTAAAAATCCTCACCAATTCTTGATTCTAACCAAAAAATAGTAAACAATTCTTATAAGGAGAAGAAAAGGTCCTTATATATGATAATGAAATTGGGTGGATGTTAATGAACATAGAGGATTTGAGGCAAGACACATGAATGGATGAAAGAATATTTAGGTGGTGAATCTCCCATATCCATCTAAAATCAAAACACCCAATACCTCATGATCCTAAATGATACCCTCATAAACATAAAATAGTGAGGTACCTCTACCATCATGATATACTTGTTGAGAATTCAAAAATATAATGTGACCATTTTGTTATTAATTGGTGCCCTGAGTAGGTTGGGACTAATGATGGTATGTTTAATGAAAATTCTTTAGGACACAATGTCATATGGTGGAGAGTTTGTAATTCCCTCTGTTAATATGAGAATGAAATTTATAAAAGAAATTTGGATATATGAATTGGTTGATTGGTTGGATTTTGAACCAGACATTGGAATGTAATTATTAGAGTTTGATCATCGTGATTGGATGATTTTGAAGATGGTTTGGGTACCAATAGGTGCAATAGGTGTTCAGGAATTTGTGGATAGTGTTAGTGTATTAACTTATTTTTTCTCCAGATTAATTTTTATAAATTAATTGGGAAAATTCGAAGACCCGGCACCAGGATGGTATGTTATTCCAAGGCCCGGTGTTCCCATGGAAAATTGGTGAAAAATGTTTTGTTTTGAATAAAACATATGGGTAGTTTTTATTTAAAACTGTATAGATTCTAAATCGGTGTTTGGATAAGAAATATGATGGCACTGTTACATTAATAAAAATGAGTTTACCCTAGGAGAAGCTTAACATTGGCTGATGTGTGTCAACAATGGAAACTAGTTATTGGAAAAATAAATAAGAAAATATTTAATTGACATATATTTTTTCAATGAAGTGAATATTTTCATCATATTTTATTTTATTATGAATTCAAGGTTATCAACATAACCCTGGAATTCCCCTAAGATGATATAAAAAAATTACTCTGGATGACGATGATGGATCAGAGATCAGGACTTGGATCGAACGTCAACAAATCGAAGAATGAAGACGAAAGAGATTCACCATTATTGAACAAATAATCCAATCCCTAGGTAGGGTGTTGTTTCCTTGTGATTTTGTTCCATTTATAAATTCAACAATGAATGCAGACCAGCACATGAACAAGTTGATCCATTGTTCGATCGCTTGTGGGATGTGAGTTATCTTTCAAGACTTAAATGTGTGTAAAATATGTGTGATTGATTCAATGTTTATTATCACTCTAAAAATGATGAATTGAGGCCGACGTGATCAAATTTCCAAGACTTATCCTTCATGTGATTTCATGTTTCTCATGTCCCCCATTGTTCATAACATTATTCATGTTCTTCATGATTGTATGGTAGGACAACTTTATCACCTTCATTTCATGGCACAACAATCCAATTCGAAAGACCTTACACCCCATGACACCTTGGAGGGTCAATAGTCAAGGTGAGGCAGTTTTAGGTGTAGGATGAGAATAAGGGAAGGACTATGGGTGAATAATTATAGAAGAAGGATGCATCCTGATGGAGTCAGTCTTAGCAATGCATGAGGGTGAGGCCACTGATGAGGCGGATGACGGTGGCAGAGTGTGGTAGAAGGGGGTCGCATTGGAGTTGGCATGGCTGGAAGGCACAAGACATGACAGGAGGCCGTGAAATTGATTGGGGTACATGGATTAGTGACATGTCAGTGGAACCCACACAAGTAAGGCCATGGGAAAAGCATTGCAGCCGACCAGCCTTATGGAACACGATATGCAACATATCAGTATGTGGGGCACGTGATTGGGGTGGACCACATGCAATGCACTAGACCAGACAATAACACCGGCCGGGTAGGGGAGCCAGACCACTCAAGAGACCCCAAGGGTTAGAACTAGTGGCCCAATGGGATGGTCTGTGATGGCTTGTCCTGGTTGGGTTGGCTAGTGGGTCTGGCCAGGTTTGGTGGGTTGGGTCAGACCCAAACTGGACTCGGGTCAGACCTTTTTATTAAAATAGCCATAACATTGAAACCATATATCCTTTTGAAGAGATTTTTACAGCATGGAGACCCTTGCGATGAGATATTCCTTTTCATATAATCTAATTGTGTCTTTGCGTAAGTTTTATTTATACATATTGTCTTGAGTAGTAGGTTCTACCAGAAAAAACACTCTATGGGTGGAATCCTATAGCTGACTGTGATTTTAAGACTATATGACATGAAAACTATGCGACTTTTAGGTTGCATGAATTACCTAGACATCATGTCTTATAGAGACTCCAGTACTTACTGAGATTATGTGTCCAATTGAGACTCTATGTCTTACTGAGAATCAATGTCTTACCGACACTTTGTGCCTTACCAATACTCCTTGTCTTATTGACACTTTTGGTTTTGTGGACTATGTCTGATAATCCTTCTTTATGTCCTATAGACTAATACTTATGTAATATGGATGTTTTTTCATTTGTGGTATAATTTATGAATATAGTTTTCGTATACATCATGTATTTCTTTGAGGTATACGTTATGTATTTATTTGTGATATACTTCTTGTATTTCATTATGGTATCCCTCATGTATTTCTTAGTGGTATTCCTTTGTGGTTTTGCGGTATCCTGATGATTATTATTTTACTCACCCATGTATAGTATTTTCCCACACATGTCATGTCTTGTGTAGACATTTGGTTCATTGATGGAGTTCTAGGTGGACAAAGACCCATTGGTGTATACAGTGATTAGAATAATGAGGTGTGCTCCTATGACGCCAAACATATGTTCAACACCTTCCCTTAAAGTATGATTTTCTACAGATGGGTTTTAAAAACATCTGTATTAACTTTAATAGATTCTTTCTTTTAGTGGGCTTGAATTTTCACCCTGTTTACTTTCAATTTTCCTACTTCCATACTATGTGGTTGTTATCTTAGTGTATGCATGCACTGTTTACTTAGTGTTTTAGTTTCTATTATTTTGAGATTAGAGATGTATGTGTCTACACAAGTACTTAGGAAAATGCCTCCCATTGTGGGATATACCTACCCAGTGAAAGTCTCTAGCCCCTAGCCTATTGTAGGAATGTATGGGGTGGTCACAACACAGACACCTTTGGGATGGGTCGTGACATAGTTGTATCAAAGGGGTAAGTTCTATGTAAGGATCAGAAGTTTGTGAGGTTGGTTTGGGGAAAGTGTATTGAGTGTTTTGAGTTTAGATTTCAGGCCAGAAAATATAGTGTTGGTTCGGAGTCCAATGTATCCAGACACAAAGACTCGAGAAATCTTCTTTTTTGACTCAATACATGAAAACACTAGTTGTAGGGAAACTAAAAATACATTAATCATATTGTATTAAGTTGTGAACTTGTGACCTTCTTCAGTTAGCCCCCTAGGTATTCTTTATTTACCATGGACCATCCTGAACTGTTTTAGGATGCCTCCCCATAGACAGTCGTCCAGTATTCCATTGGGTGATAACAAGGATGATCCTCATAGAAATGAGGCATCATTACATGGGCTTATTCTAGAGATGAAACCTCCAGGTATTATTCATGTTGTAGTGATGCCCGTCAAGAAGTAATTAACACGAGCGCTATAAGTTGTTGATGCACGTAGACTGAGCGAGTTTCATGAGTATTAGTGGCAGCATCCTCTAAGGATTACAGGTGAGCTAGACCCCCAAGTATCTAAGAATTGGTTTGAGGTAGTTACTCATGTCTTCTACCAGATGGAAGTCCTAGCCACAAGGCTTCTTTAGGGATCAACGGGGCGATGGTGGAGCTTAGTTACCCAGACACACAATGTGCTGACTCTCTTGTGGATAGACATCGAGTGACTCTTCACAGATGAGTTCTTCCCATCGACTTTACATGAGTTCACATACAGGAGGTCCTGCATCTATAGTTGATAAGTCATACTATGGTGGAGTACTTAGTGATGTTTATTGGTATTTATTACTACTCCACAGATATACTATGAGAATCGATCTTTAGGGATCTAACATTTGATTTGGGATTACATTGGGAGATCAAGTAATCCATGATATTACTTATTATTACTACATATTCTACGTAACTAATGAAATTTCTACTAGTGGCGAGGAATTTCATGGAGCAGAATCCAATGTGGGAGCTACCAACAAGCATCATGAAGCTGAGTTTCTGGTCGTAGGAAAATGAAAATAGTTGCAGGGAACCAAATGGTTCAAGCACCTCAGAGGATGACCACAAGGCATGGGATCAACAATATGGGAATCCCATGGAAGGGAGAGTTAGCTGATGGACATGTTTTGTTACTTGTGCAGTGGTTAGGGACATAAGAAATGATGTTGGAAGACATTCCATACAGATTATTAATAGACAGTTGACGGACTGCCTGGCAGAGGAGGAGGAATGAGTAGGGTGGTCTACAAGAAAAAAGATGTGTCAAATGGTCTAATAGGGTAGTGGGAGGTGATCATAGGTTCAACGTATTAGAAACTCCACCCCTGTGTGGTACACCACATGCTCATGAAGCATGTGGATATGGATGGTGAAATGTGCAGGCGATAGAGGATCATGACCTCGGTGCTCTAGGGAGGGTTAGATTTATGATTTGTGCCTTTTTCACGCTACCTATATTTTTGATAGGCTTAGGTTCTAGTCATTCTTTTCTTTCCATTTTCCTTGTTCGAGACACAAAGATTATGGTTGATCGTTGAATCAACCCATATGTTGAGATACTCCTACTAGAGGGGATTCGATGATCAAACACTGGTTATGATAGTTTGACCGTACTATTAGAGGTGAGGGATATTTTGGGATATATTGGAAGCAGCATTGAGGCATTACGAAATCATTCTTGGTATGGGCTTTTTATCTACAGACCAAGATCAGATTAGCTATTTTTGGCACATTGTGTAGTGTTTCCATGATGATGGGATCTTGTATTCCTTTTTTGGTGAAAAGGAAATACATGCAGTGCAGAATGAACTTATGCATAGAGGGGCGTAACTGATTACTCATCAGTTGGCTAGTCTCACCCTCGATGCAGTGGTTGATAGTAGTCCTCATTTTTCTACTGTGGTTGTAGAGTATGGATACATCATTCTGAATAATGCCCCTATATTACCTCTCCATAGAGAGGTAGACATCTACATTGATTTTTACCCCAGGAAAACACCAATATCTATACCTTCATATCAGATGGATCCCATAGATCATTTTTAGTTGAGGGTATATCTAGAGGACCTAAAGAGGAAGGGCTTCGTGAGATTCAATGCCTCACCATGGGCAGCCCCATTTTTGTTTTCCAAGAATGTAGACTAAAGATTGAGGTTATGTGTGGACTTCCAATTCATAAATCAGGTGAAAGTGAGGATAAAGTATCCACAAATGAGTATCGAAGACCTCTTTAATAAGCTGAAGGGAGAGAGGTGTTACTTGAATATTATCCTCAAATTTGGCTATCATCAGCTTCATGTATGGGATGAAGATGTACCAAAGACAACATTCATGTTTCGGAACAACCAATACGTGTGAATGGTGATTCCATTTGGCAAAAAGAATTCCCCAATAGTGTTCATGGGACACTTGAACAAGATCTTCAAACCTTACCTAGATCAGTTTCTGGTGGTCTTTATTGATGAAATACTATTGTACTTGATGATCGATGAGGATCACATTATACAATTGAAAATGGACCTTGAAAACCTCTTAGAGAAATAAAATTTATGTGATTCTCTCAATATTTTGGTTCTGGATTCGAGAGGTCCACTTTCACGAACACATCATTTTAGAAGCTAGAGTCACAGTGGATCTAGTGATGATTGAGGTGGTGCATGGTTGGGTGCCTCCCATGAGTGTTACTAAGGTGAAATGTTTCTTGGTTTTGTATGGGTTATATCGTTGGTTTGTACAAACATTTTCTAGAGTAGCAAAAACTTTTACAAAATGACATGGAAGGGGTAGCCATTCGTGTGGATAGAAATGTTCCATAAGTACATTCTAGAGGTGAGGTAGAGATTGAAGAGTTCTCCCATATTGATATAATTAGAGGAGGGCATAAAGTATATAGTATTTTATAATGCATTAGGGACCGGGCATGGTTGTGTCCTGAGGTGGGGACAATTAGTGATTTCTTATGGTTCCCACCAATTGAGCCATCATGAAGAAAACTACATGACCCATGATCTCGATCTAGAAGAAGTTGTCATTACATTGAATATGTGGCGACACTACCTTATGGGTGAGTGGTTTACCATCTTCTATAACCAAAAGATTCTCAAGTATATATTCTCTGAGAAGGATCTAAACATATGATAGTAGTGATGGATTGAGTTCCTTCAAGGAAATAATATCCAGATTCTCTATAATCTTGGGAAGGGGAAAATAGTGGAAGAAAATATCAGCAGTAGATCTAGATTGTAGTTGTTGAACGATTAATTAGATTAGTTGTAATCGTTGCAGACATTCTTTGTTGATGGAGATGGATAATCTTACCTATCGTCGATGGTTGTCACCCCTATACTCATGTAATGATTCATGGAGGCACAACTAGGGGATACCCACTACAAGACCCGACATACTCAGTTATCTATTTCTCCTAAACCTGATGGATATTAGAGAGGTGGGGAGAAAATAATTATTTTTAGATGGTTCACAATTATACCAGTGGTGTTTCATGAGGAGGTTTGGATGGAGTTCTACACATCCCTTATATTGGTACATCTAGGTGTGGAGATGATATACTAGGACCACCTACATCCATTCTGATGTTTATGGATGAAGAAAGATGTGGTAGAGTTTGTTTCTCGATGATTCACAAGTCTTAAAATAAAGGATGAGAACCAGGTTTCCAGCAGGCTTGAACCAACCACTTTAATTGGAAGTGTGGAAGCAGAATGGTATATAGATGGAATTCATGATAGGTTCACAATTCATGCCTAGGGTACAAGATACCATCTGGGTGATCATTGAATGAATCACCAAGGCGGCCCACTTCCAACCGATTCAAGAGTAGGGTTCAGTAGATAGCTTGGGACACCTCTACATGAAGTAGATAGTTCATCTTCCTAGAGTTCCATCAATGATTATTTCAAATCATGGTGCTCATTTCACATCCCATATGTTGATTGGATTTCAAGAGGCATTTGGGACTCAAATACATTTGATAACAACTTTTCATCTAATGAAGGATGACCAGACTGAGTAGAGCATTCAGGTTATGGAGGATATGCTACAAGCATGCATACTATAATTTTTCTATAGTTGGGAGGATTAACTAAATCTGGTGTAGCTTTCATAAAATAATAGCTAATACTCTACAATTGGTATGAAACCATTCGAGGCCCTTTACAGGTGACCATGGAGGTCACCACTTTGCTGGACTGACATAGAAGGGTCAACACTCATTGGTCTAGTGTTGGTGTAGGATACCACTAATAAAGTACATATCATCTAGAAGGGGATGAGGACTACACAGAGCTGGTAGAAATCATATTCTGGTAAGAGATAGAGGCATTGAGAGTTTGAGGAACGAGAACATGTGTTCCTTCAGGTCTCACCTTGACGTGGATGAAGGAGACTTGGAAGTGGTGGAAAATTATTTGTTTGATACATTATCCCATTTAATATTCTTCATAGATTTGGAGAGGTGGAATAACACCTAGATCTACCCCCACAGTTGCATCGGGTATATGATGTATTCCACATGTCGATGTTGGGGAGGTATGTGCATGATCCATCACACGTGATCGCCTAGGGCAAGCCGGAAATTGAAAATGGGGAAACTTTCATGGTGTTCCCAGTGTAAATCGAGGATCGATAGGGGGGACCCTTCATGAGAATTTAATTCCTCTAGTCTGCATTCAATATTAGCATGAGAATCACTAGTAGGGCACTTGGGAGTGGGATACTCATATTTAGGCTTAGTACCCTCATATTTTTTGTTGAGTAGCCATTGTTTTGTCTTTTGTGGATGTAACTCCCTAAGGTGGGGAGAATTTAATGAATCTGATTCCCTGTAGATTTATTTTTATTAATTAATTTGTAAAATTTTGATATCAGTCATTGAGACTATGTGTGATTTTGAGGCCTTTTTTGCCTAGGAAAATCAATTAAAAAGGACCAGTTTTTAATAAAACATGCCAATAGGTTTTCATTAAAACTAAATAACATCAAAATGGGTTTCCCAATTATAAATATGTGGGAACCACTGTGTACATAACATCATGTTTACCCTATGTGAGTCCAAACATTGGATGGTGTGGTTCAACTATGAAAAGTTGTTTTTGGACATATCAATAATAAAATATTTAATAAAAATATTTTATTTAAACATATTAACACTTTTATTCATATTTGTGTTTGTTATGAATTCAGTGTTATTGCCATAACCCTGGAATTCCCCTAAGATGAGGATAATGAAGTTATCTCAATGGAGATGATGGATCATAGATCAGTACATGGATTGAATATCGAAAAATCGATGAACGATAATGAAGCAGCTTCTCCCTTCATCAACAATTGATCCAAAGAATAGGTAGGGTGTTGTTTCCTTGTGACTTATTCCCTATTCTAACATTTTATGAAGAACGTGAACTAACCCATATATTGGGTGATCCATGATTCAATATCTCATAGGATTTGAGTTATCTTGAAGGAAATAAATGTTGTGTTAGATCTGTGTGATTACAACATTCTCTGTGATCCCTCTAACATGGAAGAATCAAGGCCAACATGAAAAATGTCATGATCCACCTTTGATGGGAATTTGTGCTTCCCTTTTACCCCATGTTCTTCATGTTCTTCATGATTGTATGGGAAGATGATTTTCACCCTCTATTTCATGGATTAAAAATCCAAGACCGAAGATCTGACACCCCATGACACCGCGAAGATGTGATGGTGAAGGAGAGACACTTTTTGCTCAAGAAAAAGCATGGGATAAGGATGGTGGGCCACCAGTAGGGTAGATGGTAGTGATAGAAGGACATGACTCAGTGTGGTCTTTCCAAGTGGAGCGTGGGGGAGAGGCCTACGATGGGGCAATTTGCGGAGGTGGAGCACGACAGGTAGGGGTTGCATCAGTGCCATAGTTTCTGGAGGGTATGAGCTGCGGTAGGAGGCCATTGTGTTGACTGGGGTACATGACTTAGTGCTGCGTTAGAGGAATCCAAAGCGGGGAGGCCTCGAGGAAGTTATTGTGGTGATCCAGAGGCATGTAATGCATCATGACACCATGTCGGCACTGGGGGCACACGATCATGGAATAACACATGTGGTGCAGTGAAACAGGCCGCTCCAGTAGCCCAGTAGCCTAGCGGGATGGGACTACCAGGCCTTACGGACTGGGTAGAACAGGCCGGATTAGGTCTATCAATGGGTCAGGTCAGGTTGGTTGGGTTGGGTTGGACCCGGACTGGGTCTAGGTTGGTCAATTTTATAAAAATTGTCCAAAACTTTGAATCGCGTGTTCGTTTGATTAGCCATTTGCAGCATTAGAACCTCTGCGACAAGATAGCCATTTAAAGATAGTCTATGTGAGTACTTTTGGTTGTTGGATTACAAACTATTGGATTGAGGATTAGGTTCTCCTAGAAGTTCTCTACAAGTGGAATCATGTGGCTATATATGATCTTCAAACTATGTGACTTGAAGATGACCTGACTTTAGGTCTGTGTTACTTACCGAGACTTCATGTCTTATAGAGACTCTGTGAATTACTGAGACTCCTTATCTTACCAATACATTATGTCTTACTAAGACTCTGTGTATTAATGAGACTCTGTGTCTAACCAAGACTCCATGTATTATCGAGACTCTGTGTCTTATTTACAATGGGTTTTCTTTGAACTGCACCTGATAATCCAGCTTTCCATCCTATAGAATAATAATTGTGTGGGCTGACCATGTTTTACTTTTTTTTATACTTCATGTATTTCATTGTGGTATACTTAATGTATTTATTTTCAATATAATTCGTGTATTTATTTTGGGCATACATTGTTTATTTATTTTTGGTGTCCTTCACATATTTATTAGTGGTATTACATTGTGGTTTTGGGGTGTCCTACTGAGTATTGTTTTACTGACCCCTACACAAGATTTACCTTCACATATCGTGTCTTGTGTAGATGATTCATGAATTCAAATATTTATTGTTAGACTAAGACTAGGTGTTTCTTATAGTGATCAGACAGATAAGGTGTGCTCCTATAGATTTAAATAGCTATCCTACACCTATCCTTCAGGTATGGTTTTCTGCGGATGGGTTTCAGGAACTTGTGAATTCACTTTGACAAACTCTTTATATTGGTGGGCTTGTATTCATGTCTTGTTTACTTTCTAGTTTTCTACTGTTGTACTCTTTGGTTGGTATCTTAGTGTATGCCTTCATCTTTTACCTAGTGTTTTACTTCACAACTATTTTCACATAGAGATGTGTGCATTTATACTAGTACTTAGGAAATTTCCTCCCATTATTGTATATGCATACTCGATGCTAATCTCCATCCCCTGGCCTATCAGATGTGGGATTGGTGTAGTCATAGTATTGGCCCCTTTGGGATAGGTCCTGATAGTTAGATTGAAATTTAATTTTTTTGGATATTTTTTAGGCTTCATGATTTGGTGTACATAGTTTGTGAGAAACCAAGCATCACACTGAGTGTGAGGAGGCTTTTTGTTAAATTTATATAAATCATAGTTGTCTATAATGGTTATATTATTGGTTATAGGACATAATTTAGATTCTAGGATAAACTGTGTGACATGAATTGGGATGAGGACATGGTACATAGTTTGGGAAAGGTTATAGAAAAGCATTCAAAAAGTTATAAATAACGAAATTAAAATTTGAATTGTTAGCATAGGTTAGTTAAACCATTTGGACCACAATTGTGAGATGATTTCACCAAGATAGTTCTTACCACATTATTGGTTCATGGTTTGGAAAATAATACATCCAAACTATATAGATTGTTACAAGTTTCAAGTTATTGAATCTTCTACCTATTTTTCTTAAGGGATGCACCCCCTTTCTCCCCATCATCTTTCACCAAAGGTGGAAAGGGATCCTCTCTTTAATTCATCTCCCCCATGGATCATGGGATTTTTTGTTAAGAAAAATATCAAGTATATATTGTATGATAATTCCTCATTTAGTCTTCAAATCCCTTCTTCTTCATTCACCAATAATTTGAGTTTTTGGTTTTAGGGATTTGGTGCTATTTCATTAGATCATGATAGAATAAAATGATTCTCATAGGACTTATTCTATTCATTGAAAGGGATAAAACCATAAAAATGTCTATAAACCATCACTCATCATTTTGAATAATTTATCACACACCACATATTTTATTAATATTATTCTTTAAATTTAAATTAATTTAATAAATTAATTGGTGACATGTGATATGAATGTTTCTTAAGTTAATGTTAAGTGTGGGGCATAAAACACTTATGGTATCTAGGTCATGGTTCTTGTGATTTGGTGAGGACTGGTGAGTGGTTTAGCAGTAAGCCTTGTTGAGTGAAATTATAAATAATGTATATTTTTTGTAAATTAATTTATTACATCTTGAGTATAATTAATTATTTGACTCATGGAATAGAATATATTATCGGGTGATATGAACAAATTAGAGAGTCATGGAAAGACCTCAGTAGTGGCTATCATCTATTGGAATATAAATGTGAATAACATAAAAATTGGTAGTTGTTCTTGCATTCCTACCCATACAATTTATCCATGTTTTATGTAGAATGTACCAATTGGTATTTTAAATGAGGGATATAAACTTGTTTTAATGAAATATTTAAATCTAAATATTAAATTTATAGGTAAACTATACAAAGTGACAAGGCCGTGTGGGTCCTTAGCACTAGTCTGATCTCCTATTTTGCCGATGTTCAATTCCTTGAATATTAACTTGACCTTTATGAACCCCTAAAATTGATTTTAATTTAATTTTCATTTTTTAATTTAGAGGAATATAATGTTCCATGAAATGAAATCGTAGTGTCAACGAATACAATCATGAAAGATTCCATTCAAAATTAAATCATTCAATGAATTAATGGAATGTGTGGGTATGATTCTTAGAACATATCCCATAGTTTTAACCCCATTTAATCCCAAAAACATCATGTATATTATATAATTGATTATTATTAATTTGTAACATCATTTGATATGGAAACCCCTAGTAGGTTGGGTGAGAAGACATGTAATTTTTTAGGCCAAGGTGGATAGACCATTGGCATATTAGAGATAGGTCGGTGGAATTGGCCAGTTCGGAGTGACAATGGACATAGGTATAGGCCTTGTGATGTCAGTCAATATTATCTCCAATGAGGCATACCCATGGGGACTATGAGGCCATTTTATGACTTTCATGATGCTAAGGGTTGATATACCTTATAATCATTGATAATTGGCACAAGAGGATAGTTATTATCAAGGATCATGAGCGGGATTCTATCACTACAGTGGCGATCTAGGGAATCCTTGTGGTTTCACTAGTGAAAGATAACCCAAAGTGGGTGTAGGTGGATATGGGTAGATTTGGTTGTGTGTGTCACCCAATAACCTAAACAAATGTACAACCCAAATAGGGTTGTAAGAATAATTTTTGGTTCGGTTGTTCATCCAACCCTTATTTTTTTTATTTTTTTATTTATTGGATAATTTAAGTGATTTACCAAGATTTCTAAGAATTATTTGGTGGGCATGTAACTATTATGATTTTTTGGGTGGCCCAAGAATCACCTGTTGAGATAGATGAGGCCCTGGGACTTAAAATATATCTGGGAACCAATAACATCATGTTATATTCTTTCTGGAATATTCAAATCTATTTTTTCATTTTAATATTTTATTTGGGTGCATTTCAGACCTTTTGATGATGGAGATACTTTTTTGGGGAAAATTAAAAAAAAATCAGTGATATTTCTTTATAATTAATGGAGTCTAGGTATAAATATATAAATTTATTTCAAGGGTTCCCCATGGGTTTGGAAATATTTATAAGTTGTTCAGGGTTTTCCTATATATTTTATTCTAATAACGAAATCCTTGATGCACTGATGTTACAAATCTATTATTGTCCATTTGTCCTGAAATAGTTTAGATCATTAAATGTTATAATGTCATTAAAGTGGTTCCCATCATTGTAAATTTAGACTAGAGTTACTTTTAATCCTAGATGACACTTTATCATTTAATATTATAAATATTTTTATTCAAATAATAAAATGTTTTCACATCTTGAATGGTTTCATACCAATAGTTTTAACCCTAAAACATGTTGTTTTTTTCTTTTCATTCTATGTTAAGGATTTTTTATCAAAACCTTATATATCTTCTAAGAAATTTTAGCGATATTTTCTCTTTGTTGATCATTTTTTTGTAGATTCATCTTTGAGGTCGATGTACTATGTCTCTATGGGTAACCAATATTTTAACATCTTCTTTTTCATTGGTCACAACAATGACATTGTTCTATGTTTTTAGATATGTTTATCTTGTTCTTATTTTCTTCATGATCCTTTATTGTTCAGCTATATGATTTTCTTTCGACGGTTGGTAGGTTGTTAGTTATAGTGTGACAAGTGTGTTTTCTCTGAGGCATGTGTGAACTAACCTTTCTAACAAACTTAATTTTTTAGGGAATACAATTCTATAGTGTTGGAATCATATGCCAAGATTTTTTTTGATATTATTTTTCCCTCTGGTAGGTTTGGTTCTAGGTGAGGTCATCTGTGACCTAAGTTTGAGGTTGGTGGTTCTGTCTCTAGCCTATGTTGGATGAACCTTGGTTACTATTTGTTTTATAATTTTTTTTATAAATAAAATGGAAAGATTAATTAATTTATTTGTTTGTGTATGAATTTAATTTAAAATATAGTTTTCCACTTATTTTATTAAAAAAATGGAAATTTGTGTTTTCGATGAATTGTGAAAGAGGTTTGAGAAATATATTTCAATTGTGGTTTTGATGAAATGGTTTAGAAAATATAGAACACGGTAATCCTTGGGAACTGAGCTAAAAGGTGTAGTAAGACACCTTTTCAGTTATACCATTAGCGGGTTCACTCATGGGGTGTTACTCTAATCACTATGAATTTTTCTCTAGGTAATTTTTACAAACTGTTGAGAGGTTCAGTTTCTAGGGTGTTTCTATTCTCTCTTGATTGGATTCAAATGTTTAGAGACATGGTACATGAAATTTTCTATATATTGGTATGATTTTTCTAGATATCTGGATCTGTAGTGATACATTGCATGATATTACCTCTAATTTAGAGTTATATTGGTTGTATTTTATTACCTTATTTGATATATGAGATATTTTTTGAAGTCGTTTTACTTTTATTATTTGTAAATATTGAAAATGTGTAATTTTTACCATGATTTGATATAAGAACGATTTAATTAATTATCATGAATTTATTTATTTAATGTTGAGCATGATTAAATTATTATACATAAACATGTTATGAAACACCTAGGTGGGATCCTTTTGATCCTATTAACTCACACCCTATGCACACCTTCGGTAGTGAAAATCCTTTTTATGTATTTTGATGTAGGGAATGAAAAGGTTCCATAGTGAGGTAATGAGGTTTCTATTAGATGATTTGGCTAGCATGTGATGATATTGGTGTAAAATGTCTACTTATCACAATTAAATAACTATTTATTATCTTTGTTTATGTCCTTTGTTTTTGTAATCATTCCTTAGAGTTTGTGTAGATACTTTTGTTTTTTTCTTTTTTTGTTTCAATTTTCTTATAGAATATATTTCTATTTTTTCTCTTCCTCTATTTATTCCATGTGTGCGTATTTATATATATTAAATTTTTTATTCTTTATGTTAGTATAAATCACTCCCTCTTTTTTGTATATGTGTTCTATTCTCCAAACCATAGGGATCAAGAACACCCTTTAGGTATGTGATCATTCTGGTTGGGTACTAGTTTAGGTGGGTATCTGGGTCAGTTAATTTTAGTTTGTTATCAGGGGTAGGTTTGGCATAATGATTTGGGATGTTAGTAGATTAGAGACTTGATTTTTGAGACATGATGGGTAGGTTACGGTAAGTGTATGTCCATCTCTTTCCATGATGAGACTCAAGTTACCATGGGATATTGGGATTTGTGTATCTTTTTTTTGTTATTGATCACAATCTTAGTATTTTCTTGTTGTTTTCTTGTTTGAACTAAGATTCTCCATTATTTTGATCACTTCTTCTATTTTAAGTGTATGATGATATTCCCCCGAACAATCTTCCATAGGTTTCATAGTAGGATCTAGTGGATTCTCCTAAAAGGAATACGACTTTGGATCAGAATATTATTGAGAATATCATGTGAGACATTTGTGATGTGGACCAAAATGTTCCATAAGACTATAACATAATTTTTGTGGTATATCAATGAGTGGTTGGAGAAAAGGATCGATCACAAGAAATCTTATGTGATAATCCTCCATCCTTTAAAGTTACCAATGTACCCAAAGAGTAGGAAGACTTCATAGAAATCATCTATTTGATCATTGAATTCTTAGATACACCTATCAATATCAAGGTTATGTGTATATTGTTTAGACTTAAGGGTCCCAAAAAGTGTTGCTGGGATTCCATGGAACATTCACATAGACATGTGGGATTATAATTGATGGGATTAATGTATTTGTTCTTCTAATAGTTATATACATAGTCTATGATGATAGTAAATTATTTAGAGTTCCAATCAATGTTGTAGGGAGAATGTTTGGTGTAGGTAAAAAAAATTCCGTTTGTAGAGCCAGTTCTATTTCCTCTAGATATAATAAAGAATGATTATCTGAATTATTAGAAGAACCTATATGGTTTGAGCCAAAATATCATATCAAATATCATTATTCTGAAGATACATAACTCTACAAAGATGATATATAGAGCTATGATGGTAGAGATGGATGTAGAAGGGAAGGTAGGAAATTTTATCCCTTTCCTTTCACCTAGTGGTAACTTCAGTGGTGCAATGGGAATGGAGAGGAAGTGAAATGAGAATCATAGGATCAGTGGAGGTAGTTTTCATCAATGAGAATCATCCTCACTAGTGGTTACATGCACATGTTTCCCCCCGATTATTTACCAATATGGGAAGAAAAGACACACACAACGTTCTTGTCAAGTGCTTATAAATACGTGTAATGGTTGTAGCCAATATGTCCATTTATAGGTTATGTCTATACCTCATTATAGTCAGGTATTATCTACTCCAAATCTTTCTATAGTGTTTTCGCATGCTTCAAGGACTTTTGGTCTCTAACCATAGGGCTCTAGACTGATGTACCTTCACATAGTAGATGTGTTTTCATTGGTGGTTGACACGAAACCCATGATAGTGATAGGTACCATAATTATTAAATCTTCTATATTGGATTCTTTATTTGATACCAATTCAACCATATCATTTATTTATTCCCCTTTTTTTGATATTCAAAAAATTATAATGTAGACAATTTCATTTTGGATGGATTTAGATACACCTCGTTGGAAGAGGAACAAAAATTGGTTTTTGTGTCCTTTTTCTATATCAATAGCTGTGGTGGTGTTAGTTTGGTATTTCACCATTATTGATATAGATCTCTTTCATGACATCAATAGAATGTATTTCATTTTTTATCACCGAGTAAAGGTTTATTTTTTTTCATCGGTGTGTTTTGTTCTGTATTTTAGAAGGAAGATCTCATGTGTTTTAGGGAGAATAAGATACAAGGTGTGATTGTGAGGGACCTTCTCTCCTAGAGTTTATGAGTTTGTTATCTACTAGGAAAGGTGATAATGATAATGTTTCTTGTGTTCTTGATCTTCCAATTATTTTTTTGGATCATTTCTGGTGTTTTTCTTGAAGACGTCTTCGGTATTCCCCCATATAGGAAGTTAAATTTCATTATTTATATGGTTCTTTGTATGTAACTAATTTCAAAACCCACATATCATATATTGAGTGGAGTTAAAATAACTCATGATTCAGTTGATTTATCTAATGGTGAAAGGTTTCTTTCTCTCTAATGTTTATCTATGGGTATCCCCTATGCTATTTGTCAGTAATATATATGGTTCACTATAATTTTTAATGAAATAATGGTTGTTGAATAAGGTGATTGTTAAGTATAAGTATCTTTCACCCTATATGGATGACTTTTTGGACATGTTAAAGGAGGAAAAATGCATTTCAATGATCGATCTTCGGTTGGTTTATCATCGACTTAGAGTTCATTAGTCTGATATAACATTGATTGATTTCTAGAGAAGGTATGGCCATTACGAATATTCTATGTTTCCATTTGGTCTAACTAATAATCCTTGGGGTTTTATGGATTTTATTAACCATATATTCCATCAATAAACCAACACATTTTTTATGGTGATTGTGGATGATTTTTTTTATGATCTGAGAATGAGAAATATCAGCATCTTATATGAGTCTTAGAAATCCCAAAGATTCTTTATTTTTATGGAAAGATCTATAAATTCCATTTTTGGACCCAAGAAGTCTTATTCTCAGGGAATTTGATTTTTGAGAATGGATTATCAGTTCATCCTGAGAATTTAAATGTTGTCTTTTCTTGTGAGGATCCAAAAAAATATTTGAGATTCATAGCTTTATTATCCTTGTTGGAAAATATCAATGGTTAGAAAAATATTTCTCATTGTTGGTGTCACCTTTGAAAATTCTTACCAAGAATGGGGAGAAATTGATATGGGATGCAAGATGTCATTTTTCATTCAATTAGTTGAAATGGCTTCTGAAATTAGCTCAAATTATGATCATACTTAAGCTTAGTGAGGGGTATGTGGTGTACTATGTTTACTATAGTTCTATTTTCAGATGAGTTCTTATAAATGATGATCATTTTGGGGAATATGGATCTAGTTATCTAAGAACACATGAATTTAATTACCCAACTCATGATTTATAGATTAACAGACTTATTCATGCAATTAAATTTTGATGTCACTAACTTTTTTTTGGAAGGATAAATGAATTTTATGATCCTAAGAGTTTGAGAAATATATTTTCCTCAAAAGGCTTGAATTGTATATATAGATGGTGGGTGGAATACCTTTTGACATTTGAATTTAAAATTGGCTACACACAAGGAGATGGAATGCTGTTGAATATGATCTCAATAGAAATGTACCATCATGGGATGTTATGGAATCGATAGAAGAGTGGAACCTTATGGGATTCTTTTCTATGTTTTATCTAGATTATACAAGGTATTTTTCTAGTATGGTTATGACTAGTTTTCAATTGTTATTATTTCTTATTGAGAACATCATATAGGTTTAGCAGTAGGATAATGATTTTAGAGAATGTTGAGAAAACCTTTATGGTAGGGATACTATTTTTGGGTGGCATATTCTTTCATATGTTATTCTTTATTTTGGGGATTGGGTTTTCATACCATTATATATAAGGAGATATATTTTCTTTAACTGTAGTATAATTTTGTTTTATATTCACTTGAGAAGAAAAAATATGTATCATGACATATGTTGGAGATTATGGAGGCTGATTATGAAGTGTGATATTGTAGATTATGAGTCAAATTATTACACTTACTAATAGAGAAATGTAGAGCATCTAAAACCATATTGTTTTCTATAGCCACATATGGTTTTGGTTTAGAAATCAGAAGTGGTTTCCATGGAATTTTTTGTTGGATTACCATAGAATCCTTGATATAAGAATGTAATTTTTTTTTCGTGATTGATCGGTTGAAAATTTTATCATATCTCATTCTGCTAAGGGAAACCACATAATTTGATGACCTATAAAAGATGAATATATAGGAGATTATGAGGTCACATTGGGCCCCTCTTCCATTATTTCAAAAAGGGATATTAGGTTCACCTCATTGTTCTAGAAGAATCTCAAGGGGGGAATGAAAAATCATGTTGGATTGAGTAAAACATTCTATCCACCGATAAATGGCTAGAAAATGTGTGTTATTTAGATCTTGGAGGATATTCTTCATGATAGAATCTTGGATTTTAGAAGAACATGGGTTATCCAGGTATTATTGGTTGTGTTTTATTATGACAATAATTATCAATCATCAATTAGAATTACTCCCTTCAAGGATTTGTATAGGCACTAGTGTAGTTCACCTAATTTTAAGGGCTAATTTACCTTTTCAAATTTAATTATTGACTCATATACTGCAAAAAATTAGAATGGTTCATATTAAAGTAGTGTTCTTTCACATTAAATGTGGTTTTTTTAAAATTTATTTACAAATCACTTGGTATTTGTATGTTTTAAATTCGGAATCATATTTATTTATATTGGTTCTACCTTTAATAATAAATATATAATTAATTTATTCATAATTTTTAAAATACATATCGTAGAGAACTAGATACTCTAACAAAAAAGAAAATAATAAAATTGGCGAATCATAGAAGTTAGGGAACCAAAATTTTAAAATGATTTTTTGTGTGGTGGAGGTTTTTTCATTAAATTTATTCCCCAGTAAACATTATTTTTTCATTTTGATGCACTTTAGGTAATGTAGACCTCCCATTAATGTATATTTTTTGGTATTTATAAGAGTTCCCACCATCCTCTACTATAAAAGGCATCCTCTACTGCCACTTCCTCACACGTCTCATTCCATATTGGATCGACCAATATATATCCAAATAGATCCTAAAAATCACTTCCCTCATCCAAGAGGAACTCCCTTTGGAATAAATCCATCCAAGGAATCCCTTCATTACTTACCAAAAGGAGTTACCCAGAGAAGAGGCAACATCTTTCTTTATGTTCTTTAGTATTATTTCAATTATACACCCATTTAACTATTCTAATTACATTCCTATATAGAAAAATCATTATAATAAATATAATTTTTTTTATGAAACGGGTTCTACCTAAATTTACAAGAACTCCCATCTAATGGGTAATTAATATACTCTTTATGTGAACGAAAAACTACTACCACATGAAATGATGATTGTACATTTTTCCTTTACCACCTCTCATATTGGTAATTATGGTGTAATATATATTTCAATATGATATATATTCTATTTATAATTTCATTATGATTCTTTATTTTTTTAATAGAATCCTCTATACATTCCATTGTGTGTTAATATAATAACATTATTTTTGGAAGTGTGGAAATTCACCTCCTTAAAATGGGATCTAATTCATTCATGATATATATTGAAATTATTAAGGATTTTTTAAAAAAAACTATGTAACACATTTGATAGAGGTAAGATATTCGAATTATTATTTACATATTTATCCTTTAATTTTCTTTATTTTAATAAGACAACGAAATGAAAGTAGTGTCCATTCATACGTATGGTGAAACGTCTCCATGAACGGTGCATTTAATTCCATAACTCTATAAGTTATAGATTAATATAAATACACATGTACTGAATATGTGTTATAATTAAGTCATAATTTATATTATGGATATGATGAAATCATTATCTAATTAATAGTAACAATAAATGACATGTCAAAACATACTTGATAAAAATAAGAAATTGACCCCTAAAATAGTAAAACTAATGTAATAGTTTTAACAAATGGGTTATAAAATATTATAAGAATCTAATAAATGATATAATAAACATTATTATGTTTTTATATGTTATTTAAATATTTTAATCCACTATACAAGTGGATAAATTATACAAAACAAAAAGAAAGGTTAAGGTAATAGATTTCATCTCAATTTATATTACATTGAGACTTATTTCTTGTAATTACTCTATTCACTTCGATATGGTGTATATATTGACCTTTTTCAAGTTAGGTCATGAATACATTTATTTTAATAAAATTTTAGGTTCATTTATTTTTATACCGTCATGTAGATTTTCAATCAAATGTTTCAAATTGTAATTAGACACATTGGAATGTATAATGATTATTTTCCTTGTAAATGTGTTTAATGACCACCTCTATAAACTTAACTTCTTTTAATTTTTAAATTTATCTTGAAAAAGTATTTTTATTTAGTTATCCACTTTCATGGGTGATAGATATTATTATTGTATTAACTATATACCTTTTTACGTGTAGTGTTCACTTTTATAGTTATTTAATTAACTAGGGTACTATTGATAAGTACATATCTTTTATACTATATGGACATTTGATACAGAATATTCTTTATTGATTAAATACATTAAAAGTTACGAAGAATTATTTTACAAGTACAAAATGTGTGGGTATTAGTTATAGATATCCCCTCGATGCATCAGAAGTCTCCTGAGAAGAAATAGTGGTCCATATTAGATAGTTTTTTACCAGATATGATAATCTGCCTTATGAAAGGTCATGAAGGTAATAGTTCCATGTACCTAGGAAACATGGTTTCCAATAATTAATAATTTTTCTCATTTATATTCAACTATTATTTATCCATGAGATTTTGTGTCGACATATCTATGGATGCATTTCATTTTAATTTCATTAATTAAATGACTGTGTTTTCAGTTTCTTACCTTACCAAATTGATATTTCATTATCTAGTTATTTAAATGGAAAATTTCATTAGTTATTTACCTATAAATTTTTATTTAATCTCATTGAATTACTATATCTTCTTCTTTAAGTTCTGTTACTAAGTATTTGTTGTAACCAATATTTTGTTTCTTTTCCCAAGGTTATAAAGAGGAATCCATTGAATAAGCCTTGAAGGATGTTGTATATTTATTTTTATTATGTATGATGTTTTTATTTACTATTAACAAATGTATTATGGGTATCATGTATGTAATATGACTTTCCAAGACTTCTAAATAGATCGGTCCTTGGGGATTTGATACCTTATAATCGTGCCAATGTAATAAAAATGCACTGCCTCTGGGTATTTGGGGTCGGGGAATTATAGTTGGTGTCTAAGGATGTTTAATAGAAAAATTGGAAACTAGATTTAGAAAACATAGATTAAAGAACAAGAACATAAGATATAATTTTAGTATAAGTATTGAAGAACCCCATAAAATTTTGGTAAGGTATAAATTATGTGGGTATTCTAGGTAATCCTTCCGTATCTTGATACTACCAGTGGATGTGATTCAAGAATAGATGTGACTAGGATTAAAAACTTTGAAAAGGTTTATTGGTCCTACCTTGGTATAACCTGGTATACAACAACAATATTTACTATTCACCAGCTTTGACACTCTAGGGGATACACTTAGGATAATTCACATTTTCTTTTCAAACCATTATGAAGTAGTTAAATCTAAATATGTCCCATAGAAAATCCATGTTTATGATTATAAGACTACTTATGTATAAATTTTTTAACTTATGTTAAGTGTTTCACTAGGATTGGGATTATATAATATGTTATGATTTAATCTATTATATTCCATTATTTATAAACGGATCCTAGTAGAAGGAATATGAAATCCACCAATGCACATGTTCCAAAGAGTAATAAGGATCATATATTTTATGGTCTTATGCCAAAATTTGAATGGGAAATAGTCTCAAATGTATTCTCATCATATGAGTTAATAGTATCATACATTAATGATATAGGTAAATAATTCATCAATTCCCATGAATTTGAAGTGATTCAAGGGAATACGAGGATGGTAGAGAAAAAATACAGATAAAGGGAATAAGGTAAAGAAGTAATTTACCACATGTGATAATTGTAGAATGAAAAAATATGGTACTTTATTTAAAGAAATGAGAGTTTTATAGAAGTATGGAATGAAAGGACACAATTCGTTTGATTTTAAGGGTAAGAAAAAGGATTCCATTAATCAATTCTTAATCATCAAAGAGATGAGACCTTATTAAAATCAATGTCTCAAGCATTAATGGAATATAACCCATTCACAACCATTGGATAATAATCAAGTTATTCTACTACATAAATTGAAAAGGAATGATTGATTTGACTATTTATTAGTAATATCATTTAAATATTTTATTAGGTATGTACTAGTTATCGAAATTATGAAATATATGAGGATTGTATTATGGTACTTTTTGATTATAAATTTGAGATCATATGATGAATAATACAAAGAAATTTTATTCTTTATAAAGTGATTTCTTTTGAAAAACACATGATTGATGGTAATTAAAGCCTTAATATGTTTTTTATGTTGATAAAATGATGAATTAATGATGAATTTGGAAAGGTGCTAACTACCTCGGAACTGATTGATGAATTTTAAAAAAACCAATCTTTGTAACCATTGTTGGAGTTTACAACACTTTTAGAATTATGGAATATCTCAAATAACAGGTGGTTTACTTATGTAAAAAGGAATAATTATTGTTTCTTATAAGGTTTTATGGTGATTCATGTTATTTCTATATTTTAAGAGGATACATGATAAAGTCAGTCACATGTTTGGAATGTGAATATTTATACCTACTTGGTACTAATTAATGGAAAATGATAAATTTATTTCATAAATTTGGTGACCTTAATTCTAAAGTGATGGATCATAATCCATTGGAAATGATAATCATTTATGAAATGGTTTAAGTTGAACTTTGGATATGGTTTTAGATAGTGATATATTATATCACATTATGATGAATTTTTTTCTAAGAGATGATGTATAAATAGTTCATGGAATAACTGAAGAATATTATTGTATATATAGAAAAATATATTAACATATATTATTATAGAGTGAAATAATTCACCAACTATAGAAAAAATGATTTTTTGACAAAAAATTTGTCCTATTAAAATAATTTTTAAGGATATAAATAACCTTTATTCACACTTTTGTTTTATGGTTCCTTGCTCACCAACTTTATTTTAAACATGTTCTCTAGAATTCTCCATCAGAACATGATTGATACATTTCTCATATGTATCCTTGTTACCATTTTCCACCTATGTTATACTACTGGTGAATCTAGTTGCATAACCATTGTACATTACATTATCACTTGTTATTATTACTTATTATTAACCCTATTTACGATGTGGGTTTTTCGATAATAATTTGTTTTCAATTATCAATATCTTGATTACTGAGATTATGTTTAAATTGTGAGTAAACAATTGAATTAATGTTGGGAGAAGGTAAAACCCCAAGACATTACAATTGTTTTATTTTGGAATAAAATTAATCATGTTTCCAAATTTCATTATACACAACACCATGTTAGGTGTTTGATACACACTACACTGAGTTAGCTTGTGTTACATGTAAGATCAAGTTTTAACAAATTTTAATGCCACACCTATTTTAAAACCAAATTTTAACACTTGTATAAATTTTATTTATAAAAAAATTTTAATTTAGAAATCCTAAATTATATTAGGGTGAATTTTTTGTATTTTTTGAGGAGTTTTATTTTTTGATGGATAGTGAAAACACTACATTTTTATTAAAAACAACATTTTTTTAAATTATTATTAATGGCAAATTATATTTTAAATTGTTTATTAAAGTGAAAATAGTTAAATAATAAATATATTATTCCTATGTAGTTTATTGGAATAATTTTTATATTGAAATTGGATATAAAGACTTATTAATTTTTTGAATATATTTACATTAAAAACCCACTATCTCACCATGTTTGCAAGATTATCATTTAACTCAATTTTCCACATTTGGGATTTTAATATTTAAAAACTGGCATAAAAACTTGTAATAATTATAATATTTTTGGTTAAATAAGATCATATTAATTTTTTACCAATAAAAGTGGTCAATGTGATTAAAATTAATTACGATAATTAACGTAAATTTAACATTAAAAAGAATCTAAACCTTAATCTTAAGGTCCAAATGTCCAAAAAACAATTTAAAACCCATTAGATGAAAATATTTCTATAATATACCCCATCTTACCTAATTTTATGGTTTATTGTGATAATATTTCATCAATGTTCCTTATACGATAACTTAAGTAAGGAAAAGACAAAAAAGGGAACTTTCCTTACCCTTAACATTTATAGAAAATTGAGATATGGAAAAAACAATGTTATTTAGGTTATACATATTAAATTGAAAGATAATTGGGTAAATATTATTATAATAATTTATCATTGATTTTCAGAAATGATTTAGTTACATAAAATGATTAAGAAACACCTATACAATGATTATTTAGTTAATAATTATCTAAAATAAATGATACTATAAATAATAAATGTGTAGTAAATTGAATTAATTAAGGTATTTAATTATATTTTTAGATGAATATATCATTTTATAGAGATTTAAATTAATAAATTTAAAATAATATAATTTTTTTACATTTTCAAAATTACAATTAAATAAATAATTTCAAAATTGAGTGTAATCTTATTTTACAATAAATTATATATTATTAAATGATTTGAAATTTATAAAAAACTAATATCATTAAAAGTGATAATTAATTGTTAATAATTATTAAATATGGTATATTAATGGACAAACTTATCTTTTATAATTGACTTACTGACCCACATATAGTAAAAACATTTTTAGAATAGTCTGTATTAAATTAATATTATTTCCCATTACATGCACTTGTTTTAGAATAAATTTATAGAAAAAAAGGTATTTTTTTGATTTTAAATTATATAGAATCTTTTTAATATAATGGGTATATATTTTCTAATAAATTAACCTTTAATTTAGTCTTAATTGTTAATTTACTTAGGTAAGAAGACTTTATATTTTAATAAAAAATGAAATAATTAAATTCAGAATCATAGAAGATAAGGAACCAAATTGTTAAAATTCCCTTATTTTTGTGTACTTGATGTTTTTATAGAGTATTTTCCCATTTAAACAATTATTTTTTCATTTTTGACGCACTTTAGGTAAAGGAAACCTCCTATTAATGTATACCTCTTAGTATTTACAGGAGTGCCACTCCACATCCATTATAAAAGGTGTCCTCTCCTCCCACTTCCTAACACCTCTCAATCTACCTTGGTTGGACCACTATCTATCCAAATATACATGAAATATCCCCCCAATCATCCTAGAGGCCTCACATTTTTTGGGACCACATTGTGTATAAGGTTGTATTTGTTGTCAATTGTTGTCAATGAAGATCAAAATGAAGGAGGTCATGAAAAACTCTAATGAAATGAAGGAATGGTGAGGTATCATCCATATAAGGATGATTAAAGTAAAACACCATGAAATTATTCATTATTTCATGAGAATCTTTCAAGATCTTACTTGAAGAATAGAATCATATGATTTTCATGAAGTAGAGAATGATGGATGAAGAAGAAGAGAGAGTGTGGAAGGGATTGGGATTCTGATATGGCCATGTATTTCACATTGTTTCTAAATCAGACGATTCTTTGTTGATTCGTATTTCAAGAATATCATATGTTAAGAGACCCTATGATACAAGACTTATTGGTGGGACTTTTGGGTTTTCTGTGGGTTAGGGTGCTAATGGAATCAGGAGATGGTCATCTTCATTCTAGTTTTCTTTGACATCCTCAGGGGTGGATACTGGGGGTCCATTCCCTCGCTTAAAGGATGGGTGAATTCCTCTAGAGTTTTCCAATGGGAGGATTTGGGTGGGTGTCGATGGTCACGCCGAGGGACTCTCAAGGTAATCCTGGGTGGATTTGACCAACCTCTCTGATGTTCTTGTTCCCTGGTTCAGGGTTTCTTGAGCATGGTTAGTGGTTTTTGGTGTTTGTGTGTTTTGGTGAATGTGGTTGTTTTTGACTCATGTAGCGGGGTACCGAGAACCCGTAAATCTGCTTCTGAAAATGAAAAAAATGATTAGCAGCATATTGGATGATGGCACTGTTCTCTAGTGTTTGCCAAATTTTTGGGCATGAAAATCAAAATATGAAAGACTTGGGTTTTTGGTAGAGAATGTTGCATGATAAGTTCAAAGGGGTTTTTATGTGAAAATGATTTTTCAAGATCAGAAAATTGAAATTTGGAAAAGGCATGGAGTGCGTGAAAATTTGGGCAAAGTGAGCAAAAAAGAAGGCTGCACAGAAGATTGGTTTTTTTGCATTATGAAATGTTGTTTAAAATTTTGTGCACAATTAGTGTTTTAAGATCACAAATTCAACATTTTGGAAAGCAAAGAGGTGCGTGAAAAACCATAGTCATGCCCAAAAAAATTGGAATGTGTGCAGAAAAATGTTGTGCACGAAATAACTCATTGAGCTTTTTCATGCAAGCAGTGCCTCATATTAGAAATACTGAAAATTAGAAAATTCAAGTGGTGCAAGAAAAATTGGAGATGTTTGTGCAATGGGTGCTGAACATGAGACTCATTCATGTAAAATTGGTGTGCACAAAATGTGGGTTTGAGGTTTTATGTGCAAGGGGTGCCTCGAGATAAGAAAGTAGAAAATTGAAAAAGGCATGATGTGTGCGAAATAATCTAGGATGTGCGGGAAATTGGAAGTCAGTGTGGGAAATACCAGTTTGTTGTTTTACACCCAAGGGAGGCTTCAAGTTCCGAATGGTGAAAAATGGAAAAGTCAGGAGGTGCGCAAAAAATATAGGTTGTGTGTGAAAATAAAGGAAGGAGCGCGTAATTTAAAGACGTGAGATACAGTTTTACCTGCAAGAAGTGGTTTTATGAGTTGGGTCAAAAATGAATATAAATAGAAGGTTATCCCCTCTCATGAGGAGAGTCTAGACACTTAGAGAAATGTGGAACTATGAAGCATGGAAAAATTGAAGTATAGAGTGGTTCATGAAAATAAGAAGTGTTTCACAAAAAAGAAAGTGTTGCACAAAAAGGGAATTTCTGTGCGAAAAAGGAGAGTTGTGTGAAAAGCCTTTTTTGTACCAAAAGGTTCTTTTATGAGCAAGGCTTGAATTTTATGTGCAAGACACATAGAAGGGTGAGTGAAAAATTTAGGGGTATCGTAGGCCTTTCGTAAGTGCTTATCACTCTCAAAGAGGCTTCACGAAGAAAGAATTACCGTGAAAAATTCGGCATTTCAAAGAGAAGTAGTACCACACAGACACGACTGGTGTATAACACCCTCGGAGTGCTTGGTGAAGAGAAGAAGATCAACACATGAAACTAAATTCAGATCTGCAATAAAATAAAGAAGTATAGCAATACACATGGGTGTTGGTAATTAAAGTAAGAGAAGAAGGAGAATAACAGTGTGTGCCCAACTAAAGATTGTGAATTATTTCGGCAGTATAATTGTGATGGTGTTTTGAGTATCCAGTTTGTGTGTTCAGTGCTTTCAAGTACATCAATCCTAGAATTTGATGTAAGCACTGTCTCATGCTAGACTGAGGCAAATACTTCAATGAAAATATTTTGAAGAGACCTTCATATCCATAAACTGAGTGGGACTTCACCCAAGGCAGTGATCCAGTGGTGTCGACGGGAATGACTTGAGGCACGCAATGAGCTAACCCTGAACCTTTTTAAAGGTAGTTAACCTAAGATAGAGTGACTATTCCTAAACGATTGTAATCCACATCTAGTGAAGATTAGGAGAATTTGGTATGACTGAAAACTTTTCGGCGTATTTTCCTTGGATGTATCCCTTAGTGGTGAACTAAGTAAAAAAGTGTTGTGTTGTCCTTCAATGTGTTTTAATTACTTTACATATCCATCATACAGGTTTAAACAAGTTCCTACCAACGTGGGAACATGATCCATAAAAGAAGAGTGAAATTTTACACCTTGATTCCCCCCCCTCTCATGGTGGTCTAGGGTCCTTCAACCTTATCATAACTCTATCTGTGGAATCCCTTTGATTCACACCAAAAAGAGTTTCCCAAAGAGGATATAACAACTTTATTTATGCTCTTTTATTTTATTTAAATTATCCACCTAATAAAGTCTTCTTATTCTATTTATATATAAAATACTATATCCTAAATATTCTAGTATGTTTTTATGGTAATGTTTTGACCAAAATTAACACACACTCCAATTTAATGGGTAATATTCATATTGTTTATGTGAACGACAAACTAATGCCTTTTGAAACGATAATTATTCAGTCTTACTTTACAGTCTCTCATGGTGGTCATTATGATGGAAAATATATTTAAATATTAAATATATGATATTTATAATGTCTCTATTATTATTTAATTATTTTATAACACATACCAATATACATTCCATTTTGTGTAAATACAATAACATTGTTTCCGCCTCCTTAAAGTGATGTGATTCATTCAAACTATACATGGAAATTATTAAAGATGATTTTAATAAATCTATATAACTTATATGAAATATATTTTATAATATAATTATAATATACATATGTATTATTTACATTACATTCTTTTAATATGACAAGTAAATGATAGTAGTGTTCATGCATACATACGGCCTACCATCTCCATGAATGATACATTTCATTTCTTATCTATTTTTTTTAAAAATAATCTAAATACATATTTAATAGATATATATGATAAATAAGATATGGTTTAAATTATTGAGATTATTAAATGATGATATAATTAATAGGAACAACAAATGAAAAGTCAAGACATACTAGAGAAAATAAGGAACCTAACACCAGAAATAGTTAAAATAATGAAATAGTGTTAACAAATGGGTAAAAATATATTATAAGAAGTTAATATATGATATAATATACATTATTATCATTCTATTATTAGTTAAAGAAATATTTTAAACCACTATAAAGGATGATAAATACCACTCAACAAAAAGTATGGTTAATGTAATGGAGTTCATCTCAATTTATATTCCTTTGAGACTTTTTGTTGTTGTTATGAACCACATCACTTTTATATGATTTATAGAGAACCCTTTTTCATGTTATATCATAAATACCATTATTTTAATGATTTTATATGTTAAATTAATGTTATTAATTCATGGATATTATGATTTAAATGTTTCAATGTGGTATCAGATATATTGGAATGTTTTAAGATTATTTTCCTCAATAATGTGTTTAATGATCACCATTGTAATCTCAGCTTGTTTTTACTGTTTACATTCTCTTTAAACTGTAAATTTATTTAAATATCTACATTCATGGTTGATTGATATTATTATTTCCAAAACATATGCCATTTTTTCATACAGTGTTCACTTTGATAGTTATATTATTAACTGTGGAGTTGTTGATAAATATGTATGTTTTATTCAATATGTATATTTGTAAATGAATATTGTCTATTAAATAAATATATTATTAGATAGGATGAATGATTTTTATAGGTATGAAATAGATGGGTCCCGGTTATAGATAGCCCCTCGATGCATCAGTAGTCTCATGAGATGAAATAGTTGGCTAAATTAGATGGGGTTTTACCCGATATGCTAAACTATATTGTGAAAGGTATTGAAGTTAATATTTACACATACCTAGGAAACATGGAATCCAATAATTAATAATTTCCCTCATATATGTTCACTTATTATTTATCTAATGGATTTTTTGTTAACATATCTATGGATTCATTTCATTTTATTTTCTTTGATTAAATGTTTTGTGCTTTCTGTTTCATGCTTTTCCATATTGATATTTCCTTATCTAGTAATTTAAATGGAATGTGTTATCAGGTATTTACCTTTTCATGTTGATTTATTCTCATTAATTCATTATTAATTCCAATCCAATTACCTTTACTGGGAATTTGACCTCACCCTGATCATGTTTCCATTCTATAGGTCATGAAGAGGAATAATTTGAATAAGCTTTCAAGTGTGATATTTATTTAATTTTATTACGTATCATGTATATATTTACTATTTCCTAATGTATTATGGGTATCATGTTTGTAATCGAGAATTCCATGACTGATAAACTTATCAATCATTTAGTACATGATTCCTTGTAATCATGGTAATGTAATAAAACAATTCACCATCTTCGGGCTTCTAGGGTCGGGGTGGTAAATATATTTATTTATAAAAAGATTAATATGCACAATTAAGGTAAATGAAATTTTATAAATCAACATTAGTTGATCATTGGGTCCATAAACTCAATCATCTAGACAACATATGTAAGTAAATTTAGTTGTATCTGGTACCACTGAAGCCATGTATCATTAAGTCGTTCATTGGGTCTGTAGTCCCAATTGACTATACATTCTTTGGACAATATGAAAAATGTATCTTGGAAAGCTATGTCACTATAGATCTATAGTTTTCCAAACCCTAAAGTCACCCGTACTTACCTCTAATCACAATAAATAATTATTATGTGGATGAACATACATACATCCTATAAATAGTCACTATGATGGATGCCATGATTCTCATTCCATTTAAATCTATTCCAATGTCTGAGCCCTATGACCCAGTTTGTAGGTGGTGACATTATGATTTAGATAATTCTTAAGGATATGAAACTTATGTGATGTATGGAGATCTCATTGGTGAGATGCTATGCCCACCCATTGAGGTCACTAATAATGGATATCAAAATTATCCCTATCACTCTTGAGAGTTTATTCAAATATGAGTATCCAATGATGAGAAATTACATGTCCAACACTATGTTCATGTCCCTGGCTAGGGAGAGCATAATAATTCCTATCTATCGGTGTTTGTGTAATCATACATGGTTATGATCAGATTTTTTAGAGATTAGTCATCCTCATCACATGTCAATTTGAGGATACAGGAATCAACCTCATCACTCGTGAGAGTGTAATCACTCAGTAGTATCATTACAAGAGACACCAGGACCATATATCTTAATTATAAGCTCGTAAGCTAGATTCTAGGAAGAACCTCTTGATATCCTAAAAATATAATAGTAAAAAATAATGTCTCAATAGATATGACCGATTTATTAAGTCCAGAAATGTCAATAAACATGATTAATAATACGGATCAGAAGTTAGATCCTAGGATGTAAAAATGGGTATCCAAAAATACAAAGAAGACACATCACAGGAAGAATGTCTGGGAATCCCAAGGACAATGAAAGACACATCATATTAGGCTCACTATCCAAGAACCGTTAATTACCTCCACTAATCATCGATGAATTAACAGTAAACAGGTGAAAGTATAAATAAAAGAGTTTAAGTGGTGGAACGCCAAACCCCACCACTACTACCAGAAACACATGGTCTTAAACATTTGTCATAGATTCTAAGGTGACATGAGCTACCGTGTTTACCCAAACCTAACATAATAGCTTAGGATCTATCAATAATAAGGGAACCCTCTAGGTCCTTGAATTCAAAACACAATAGAGGAATCATACTCGAGATCCTCAATAGAAAAGGTAAAGGAGTAATACATTATGGGATCATGTAATGGTACATAAGAAACTACATCCTACATGGGAACCTAAAAACAATGTAATAAGTGGAGGCATCCTATATGGGATCCTTAGAATATTACATAAGATATGGAATCCAATAGGGGTAACTCACAATAGAGTACATAGGAATAAACACCCGATATGGTATCCTTATAACAATATATATGATTAGGTATCCTACAAGGGATTCCCTAAGTCAACATTATGTGAAGGCGTCCCTCATGAGACCCTTAGTAACCGAAATAAGATAGCGGCATCCAACATGTGATCTTCTTGGTTGAAATTTAAATAGGGGGATATTAGAGATCCTCAAAAACAAATAGTATCACAGTCTCTTGGTCCATAAGGGAATATCTAATAGGGGATACATCTTCAAAGGACGAGCTGTGAATATATTATACAGGAGAGATATAAGATATCCCATTTCAGATCATTTTCTAAAACTAGGTTGGTACAAAAACCCAAACTATCATTATCATTTCAAGTCTCCCACTAATGAGACTCTTGGATTCAATTATTGAAGGAAGGACCATTGTATGCTTGTAAAATCATGAAACGACACAAACAAGTCCTTAAAAACACCAAGGGTTTCACCATCGCGATCAAAGTGAAAAGATACTCAAAATGGACAAATCTTGGGTCCAATATTGACTCCAAACCAGAAGATATAAAAATACCAAAATGTTTATTAAAGGAGGAGTACATGATATTTGTACCCTACTAGATGGTGTGTACCCTCAAGTCCCTTGCTGAGTGTGTAATCTACCCTGAATTTTTTAGTAAAAGCCAATGTAAACAATGTTTTGATTATATATATGGTGTGTATCCTACTTGGGGTAATTTTACATGTACCTCACATGGTCTGGCCATGTATGTAGTTTGAATGAGTAACTCTAAATGTTGTTCCACCCACATGAGGTCTGGATGTATAATCTACATGGCCTTATGCCTCAACACATGCTATTTGGTTGGGTACTAGACTATAGCGATAAGTCCTAATACAAATTTTGTATACTTAATACAATGTGTATACCTAAAAAGGATCCTATTACATAAATAGGATGAATTTACAATGTTTTTTCTCAAACCACAAGAAATGGGATTAGGATTTCAGAACGGGAAATATCTCCAGTCGCCTGAAACCCTCATTTACCCCCAAAATCAACAGAACGACCCAAAGGTAATAACTTGAAAGAATAATGGGGGTTTAAAACATGATATTTATTAATCTACATGGATTTTTGGTGAAAAATAAAAATGGAAAATTATTTTGGGGGATCCACTGATGCTTTACCCTTTTTAATTCTCCATGATTATTGTAATATGATCCGACTAGAACCATACTTCATGGGGGTACATTTCTTCCCTTCTCTATCTCCCTCTAACAATATCCATTTTTGGTATCAATCACATGAATAAGGATAGACATATGGGGAGTTTTAGAGAACCTATATGATAAAGGAAGAAAATAAAATTAAAAAAATGATGAAAAAGTAAAAAAAAAGAAAAATGGTCCTGACACGAGCCCAATGATCACATTGATATTGTACCCTGCCTAGGCCAAAATCATAGTGTTGGACTCAATTACAAATATTAAATCTCAATCTGATGCTCTATTAAAAATATATGACTGCAGGAAGATATGTGAATAAATTAATATTTAATTTATTAAATTTTAAATTTTTACTATTCCACTGAAATTCGAACAACTTATATTTCTGAAAAAATATTATCCTAGGGTAAACACCATATTATATGGAAAAAAGAGTGATTATAAGGATTATCCAAGAACTTATACAAGGGGGGATATTTATTTTACCCCATAAAATCATATGATGGAAAAAATTTAATGTTTTTCTTCCAAATCTAGTCTAGAAAAACACGGGTCTTTAAATATATATATTTTCAAACAAAAGGTTCTCATGGTGATTTCACCATGGTTGGGAAATATGGGATACTAATATTAATGTTGTTATTATTTTTTTTAACAATTTTGGAATAACATGTTCATTAAAATTACTAATCGTTTGTTCTAATGTGGGTTTGTATGTACAAAAATAAAGATTTAATTAATTCTTGTCTAAATGATGTTATTTATGTGATGTTTCTATACTAACCTTGAATGTTGTTTCTTTATAACATAATTTACAACATTAATATATAGCATGTTTTAAATATCTATATACTAATGAATTCATGGATTTACATATTTATAGGATAAGTAATTCCCTTATTGAATTTTTATCTAATATATGTGTGGAGAATAGTGAACAAAAATTGTCTTATAATTCTTATAGTAATGAAATATATTCATTGAAATAGATTTTTACAAACTTTTTTTTAAAATTTTTAGAATCATTTTTCATTGAAAATGTTTTTCCTTCCTTTCATATATGTTTTGGTGTTCTTATTTTCCCTTTTCAACTTTCACTTTTGATACTCTCTAAGGGGATTTACATCATATAAATTTATTTATATTAATAAACATTTCAATTTTGTATGATCTATTAAATTTAATGCCCACATTTTTTGCAATACACATATGTTTCTCCGTATATTATATATTGTTTTATTATAATCCTATGGCTTTAATTTTAGAATAAAACGTCAAATTTATATTATGGATTTTTTGTAAAATGGAATGTATTTATTTTATGAAATTTATATTTGAGTTATTTTTTATAAATAGAATAAAATGTAAGAATATTATTTTATGATTATTCATCCACCATATATTTTGTTTTTATGGTATATAATAAAAATAACTAATTCATAATATCATACTTAAATAAAAAAACATGCAAGGGTTTTTTTTAATTTCATTCAGTTTCAAAATTTGAGTAAAAAAATTGTAATAGTATATTCCTCAACACATTTCACAATAATTTATGAACACTTATTATATATATATATATTATCTAATTAATTTTATTATTCTTTAATTTTAGTTTCATCAAAAATCAACTAATTACACTCACTAAACACGGAATGTATAGTACTAAATTTATTATTGTATTTGAAAAAAATATTTTGAATAACACTATTGGGAGAATCATCTATGAAGAGTAATGATACACTGGGGTCCCTTTTTATTATTAAAGTTCTGAGATATTGTTACTAATCATCTTTAACTCTGGTCATCACTTCCCTGTTCTATTATTCCAATATTGATTATTTTGTCTATATCCCCTTTAACACATCCCCTCATTCATCTTCTCCATATGTATAACACTAATCCCCTTTCTATAAAAACTCCATCACTATCCTTGTTTTACTCATTTCAAGAGATTATTTGAGTCATTTTCAAAAAATTAACATACATCATTGAAATTTTATTATAGAATTTTAGTTATACTATTTTATAATTCTTCTATTATAATATATACTTATAAGAATAAATAGTATTTTTATATCCAGTCAACAAAATGCATATATTAACTACTATCATTGTGAATTTCATGACTCAGTATATTTTATTGGAATTTTTAAAATGATTGTGTTTATGGATACTCATGGGTGGTATTTATTTTAATGTTTTATGAAGAGTAATTTGAGTCATTCTATAGATATGTTGAAAATACATCGGCTATTCAAGGTTAGTTCAAATGTTCTTGATTTTTTTTATGTACATTCTATCAAACAAATTATGATTCTTTTGAAATTACCAATACCATATAGCAAATTGAAATTGAATCACTTATAACCAACCATTAATAATTTCTTTAACCAGTTAAACTAACCGAGAAAAAATAGTGATCTGATTGCAAATTGGAAATAAAAGGGGTTCATCCGACCATGATTATTTTTCAATATATTTTTTGAATTAATTTAATTTTTGTAATTTATGACTAGATAGTCACATGTGCTACGAATGTATGAATTAATGATATAAGGGAATATTCATACAGATATTTCTATCTAAATATGAAAATTCCCCAAAAAAGAAGGCCATATGTATCAATGTTTTTAAGAGAGAGTAGAAGGAGAATCATAGTGAATCATATGTGTTAGAAAATATCATACACAAAGAATTAAAAATTTATTAGGCACCTAGAATATTTTTGAATCCAAATTAATGATCCCATGTGGAAATAATCAGAGTGGGACAAAAATATACATTGATGTATCTAGGTAATCAAGATTATTCTACGAGACATATAAATTCTAATGATATGTTCATTTAGAGACTCATTAATGAAAACATAGAAGATTTTTAGGTTATAAAGAAGGAGAATGTTGATCCATCACCATTGGAGATGATTTCCTACTCTATAATTTATATTCATGTTAGGTAATTATAGCATATATGGATAACCATTTAGTAGAGATAAGGCCATTCATATTTGATTATAATATTGAGTTACTTCAATTCTTTAATCCATTTCCTTTGTGTTTCTTATTTTTAAGGTATTTAAGACTTGATCACCTAAAAATTAAAAATATGGTGTGAGCGAAGGATAAAAAATACAAGTACATCCTGATCAATAAAAATAGATGCACAAATATTATATTATAACAAAAATTAACAGATTCATTGTAAACATTGATTGTAATCTGATTAAACATAACTACATTTTTATAACAAGATAGAAAACATTAATTGGACTCACATTTATACTACAGAGCATAAGCATGCATCAATTGATCACTCAAGGGATAGTGTAACTGTGGTAGTAATGCATCAAATATTTTGATGGAAAAGAAATTTGATTTAATTAAACTATCCCAAACTCTATACTATTTCATAATTGCCTTCTAAAAACATTTCCTACATTGATCTCCTCCCACATAACATACATTTCCTATTTCATATGAAATATTTTGTTTAAATCTAATTTCATTAAAATAATACCAATTCTATCTTGTCTCCTTATTGAGATAAGAAAATTAGGTTAGAAATTAGAATGAAATATAACCTATTGGAAATGGAGTAGAAAATAATGATTTAATTTACTTTAGTGATTGTATATAATTTTAAGGGTGTTTTTACACAAAATTACATTAATAATAGTATTTTGGATATAATCTCTAGGAAATTGTTTTTTATTCGTTTTTTAGTTTTCATTTATATATATTACATCAAAATATATAAATATTTAATTCATTATAAACTATCTTAAATTTAAAACTTATTATTTTATTACATTAACTATTGATATATTTATTTGTTTGTAAGATATATTTACATAAAGAAATCCTTATGAGGTTATTTTTTATCATTTTTTATTTTAATTAATTAACACAGTGTTGATATAGAGATTATTTAACAAAAATCATTACCAATGGAAAATTGATTTTTTGTAATTTTTTATTATTATTTGAAATAATAATTATTGTCAGGAAATTAATAGAAAATGGGGTTGATAATTAGGACATATAATGAATTAATGTCATTCATATGTCATGTAAATTTTAAAAATTATTTTATGATTTATTATGGTTATTATGGGTCTTTATGGTTGTATTATTAGTGTACATGTAATAGAGTTATTAAATATATAAATTTGAGTTGATATGGTGGAATATTAAGTAATCATACTCAATTAAGGGAAATTATTTCAATGTAAATGCTTGGAATGAATTTAACAATGGAAAATGTTTCTAATTAAAAAGTTAAATTATGTAATTAAACATATATGGATTTTATGGAGCACTTGTAAATGAATAAATAGAGGTTGACTTAGATATTCTAGTTAAGAAAATTGGGGGGTTTATATAGGTAATTAATGATTTATATTTACTCCTTAATTATGGATATATTATCATGAAAAATTGATGCCTTGTAATATAAGGAATATGTTTTATAAATAGAAATGTTCTATGTAATTATATGTATTTTTACATTCGTCTCCATCTCTCTATTGGTGAAAGTGCGATCATTTCATGATGATATTGGAGGATATATGGTTAGAGGAATATAAATGGATTTTCATGTTATATTCTTAAATAATGCAATGTTATTAGAAAATAATGTTTAATAATTAGAAAATAGAAAATCATACCCTAATAATATCATTTTCATATTTATATATCTAAAAAGACATAATAGAATATTTTCAAAATTAAACATGGGGCTATTACAAATGTAATGAGAGATATTTCACAACTTGGTATTTATCCTATGATCTATATTTTGAAACTAATAAGGTATTGATTTTTTTCAATCCACATTAAATGTAACGAGGGTCATACAATTAAAGGTTCTCAAGTGTTGTGAAGACAACATTCGTATGGGATCCATGGTATTCTAGTATAGTTTGTTCCAATTTAGTACAAATACATATCTAATGTGGTAAAAATATTAAAGTATTTATTCAATTTAAATTTTCTTCCTTTTTTTAAGATCTATAGTTCCTAGAATTTTGGATGATATGTCTTGTAGGGTTTCCTCTTTAAGGTCACCAGGTTAAAATATTTTTTCTGATTTCTATAAATTCATCTATGGTAGGTGTATTTCATCAACAACTTATTTGATTATGATTTCATTGCTTGGGATTAATGTGTTATTTAAATTATTGATTTAAAATGATATTATATAGAATAATTTGTGTGAAATGTCTTTGATAAAATGACTATTTTTTGGATTTATGTTAAATGGATTTTTTAGTTCTATAATGGAAAATGTGAATGATCTATCTTCAAACTATGGAATTGATTTGTGTAAAATTTTCTTTTATCTTAATTTTTTTTGAATTTGAGATGCATTCATTTTCTATATTTTTTATAAATGGGAAATAATTTTGGAAATAAAATTTAATTCTTTGTTAAACATGAAAAAATGAATGAGAATAGTAATTATAATGTTATAAATATCTAATCAACTTCTTAAGAAATAACCACATACATTAGTTTGGAATAATGATGATTATGGTGGAAATAACTTATACGAACACCTGAATAGGTGAAGATTCATAATAGGTACATTATGTTCATAGTTGAGATATATTATTCATGGTTTTAATGTTAATTACGTTTTAAATTTTCTTGATCCCTTATTTTAGAGGAATATTTCATAATTTATAGCATATTGTGACTTGGTATGTTATGGAATATTGTTTCTTTCATATGCATACACGAATTTTATTAGTATTTATTTAAAAATTTTATAAATTAATAAACTATAATTTTTTATAAATGTAATTTGTTATAATTATTAGGATAGAATATATTGGGGATATCATGGAAGTGATTTTGGAAGATGGTACTCAGAAAAGTGTTACTCATCCCTACCTACTTCTCTTGGTATTAAGGTAATTTTTTGTGTCATGATATAGTAAAATGAAAGGATTCAATGTTCATAAATTATATATCATATTTCATATATTTATATTTGGATATGTTGGTGTTCAAAAAAATTTCATTAGAGGTGTTTTCTGTCATTCTTGGATAGGTGTTGGTTAACTACAATGGTTTAATGTCGTGGAAGTTGGGTTGATTTTTTTAATGTGTGGTTAGAATCATGGTTTATTAATTGGTTGTCTCTAAATATGATTCTGATTTTTAATTAATAATACATTAATATTTAAATATAGTTATTTAAATTCATTTAATAAAATCATTCCCTAATTGTTATGTATTATACCTCAACACTTCTCCCCTACCACCAGTTATTAGGGAATACGCTTGAGTCCATGTGGTGATCCATTTTGTGTCGTTCAGTAATGAATGTCAAAAATTGTATCAGGAAATAGTTTTAAATTTCATTAATATGAAGTGTAATAGACCTAAACATTAGGTTGAATGGGAGTCTAAAGGTTCCATTAAATGGAACAACTGATGATTTTATGATTAAACCCCAGAAATAATGGTGTTTGGGTATTCAATGTAATTGAAGGATCACTTGTAAGATTTAATACCCAATAGATGTCAACTATGATGATGGGTTGAAATTAAAAGAGTATTCATTTTTCAAGTATGACAACTAAAAGGTTTGAAATAATTATTAAGGATTTAATTTTGAAATTATTTCATTATCCGGATGTTTTATTAAAATGGTTTAAAATAATTTTTGATAATGTTTCTAGTTTCAAGATAGAAGCTGGTTTAAATTATTTATGACTGCTTATATGAACCTATAAATAATGAATCATATGGATGTGAATAGAGATACTATATATAGAAATAATTATGTTTTAAGAGTGGTTAAATTCTTATGATGAATATAAACAATATTTCTATTAATTAAACTTGTTAACCTTTGAGTTTATTGTATTATAGAAATTATTCAGTGTATAGAAATTACTTATGTGTAAGAATCTTGATAAATTCTACACCTATATCTGAAAAATTAAGTATGAATATGTAAGGTTTTTCTAATATTTTATACATGTCAATCCAACTAATTTAGTCACATAGTAGAGGAACAAATTAAGGTAAAAAAATTAAGAAGGTTAGGATTCATCATTCATAAATAAAAAAATCTAATTTATAAGATAGATGATGAATTATCGGAGTATTTGGATTGGTTGAAAAAATTATTCTTGTTTCATCATATTTTAGGTACACAAAATGTGGAGTGCAACACATAAATTATCAATGGAGAAGATCTTAGGTTGTGGGAGATAATTATGGTGGCTAAATTACATAAATTTTTTATATGATATAGAATTAAAAAGATATTTAGTCAGTAGTTTTAAAAGGAAAAAATTATGTTAAATAAGAATCCTAAGTTCTTGGTGTTGAAAGAAGGTCACACGAAAGTGATTGAGTATACTGATCATGTATAGTGATAGTATGCTTTCCATTGGAGCTAAATAATTATGAAAAACACTAGGATATAACATCCACATTGTATCTTCAAATTGATAATGGAACAATAATTATCTTATTAGACCAACCCATATATTAAGTGGGGGGGAATAAATAGTAAATGGTGTAAGAATCCCCGATGGACTCTTAGAAATAATAAAACATTCATCATTGAAAAAGCATTGGAAAAAATTTATAAACTCTATATAAAAATTTGAATGAATCCAATCATTGATATTTTGAATGTAAATTTTCAATCTATGATTTTTCTCTACATAAAATGAATTTGGAAAGCGTTAAAACTGTTATAAGTGTGTGATGATGGGGATAATAAATTGGGTTTTAAGGGAACCTAATAGAAGATCTTAAAATTTTATGTGGGGATGGAAGCTGAATTTTATTAGATTATGTAAATATTTAATTGGGTCTACAGTAAGGATGTGTGGTAACCCTAAATAGGGGAATACATAAAAGAATTAGGGATAATTATTCATGGAATAACATTTGGTGGAATAACTATATGTGGTACACATTCCACTTGAGGTAACATTATCATTAAATCTATTATGTACTGTAGTATACCTGATTTGGGTGAATCTCATTCAATTATATACGTACCAGTTATAGATCATATAAATTTTTTCAGGGAATTGATTCCATACAATATACAGATTTAAACCTCTATTAGAATCATAATATTGATAGTATTTGAATATTTTTCTTAATCCCTTATGATTTATGATGTGGAAATATCATAGGGATTTTTAGTTTTAGAGATGACCACACATGATCATCTAATTAAATGAATTAGATGATAATTAATAATTCTCATATAAAAAATTAAAGTTTAAAAGACTCTTTTACCTTACCTAATGATAGTGTTTACAATTTTCAATGATATTACAACATTTATGTAATTTGAATATGTATTTTATAATTAACATTATATCCTTCCATTGTCCACTATACAGGATGATTCGTGGATTAATGTAGAAAAAAGAGAAATCTGTACTATATATGGTATATGAAGATTTGTGGGATCTATTTTAATAATATTTTTCTACAGCACCACTAGAGAAATATATGGATTTTTTGATTTAATAATTACTAGGAAAAATCTTGATATAATTTCTATTATATAACATGGAACAGATTGAGAGACAAGTGCTGGAGAACTAATTGGAAGACTTGGAGGGGAAATTACTTATTCTACCAAGTGTGTCATTATAGGTAAGGCTAGTTTATTTTTAATAAATTCCAATAAAGTATTACACTTGTAAATTTAATTATCAAAGATGAACCAATTGATAAAATAGAATTAGACTCATCAACCCTACATAGTTGATATTTTTTAATCAAAAGAAATGATTTGAGTGATTATTCAAAATTGACTCCAAGTCGAGCTATCACTAGTTATGGGTTCATGATATAGAAGTTCCAATGATACCATTTAAGAGATATAATATGTGTTATTAGATTGTAGTAATTATATTGGGGAAAAATAATTCTATAGATATTTTTATGTCTAATATAAAATGAAAATTTCCAAAATGAATAGATATTTTTTCGATTTTATTTATAAATGATATATTAATTTATTCAATTTAAAACGATGATAATAGATGAAATTTAGGGATTGTCATAGATGTATTGTGAGTAAAAATTTCTATATTCTGTGATATTTGAATGTTAATTTTAGAATTTAGAGGAGAAATTTTAGGGTCATGTTTACTTGAGTGGGGAATTTCTATGGACCTGGATAAGGTAGAAGAAATATTATCTTGGGTGTATCTCAAGAAAATTGAGATAAATATTTTTCTAAGGATGGTATGTTATTATTGGCACATTTTTGAAAATATCTCAAAACTATCACCAATTATAATTTTTATTCATAAAGATGTGATATTTTAATGAAGTGAAAGGTGTTAGTTATTTTTTGAAGAATCAAATAAAAGGTTGAATCCTACTATATTTTTGATATTACCTAAAGTAAGATAATAATATTTTGCATATTATGGGAAAAGATTAGGATTTTTTTCATGAAAGGGGAAAATGTGATAATTTAGAGATCAATGAAATTACAACCACAAGAAAAAATTACCCAAAACATGATTTTAAACTATTGGTAGTTATTGATTCCTTGAAGTATGAGAGGCATTGCCTATTTAGTGAGTGGTTCGTTGTGTGATGCTCTCTAATCGATCTTTTTAGTTTTTGAAAAATTAATTTGAGGTTATATAGGATCCTGGTATAAACACACAACAAACCAAACCACAATACAAATATGTTCATCTAAATATATTAATTATAGAAGAAAAAACACTGTAAACAAATAAATACTTGGTTGGTATATTAAAAGTGGAATCCCAAGCCTAGTGTAACCTAAAAAACATAGTTCCTTAATGAGGATGTATCAATTTCATAATCATAATTTCCATTATCAAACCTCAAGAACCTTATATAGACTCAAGACTCACACCACTTTGAGATATAACATCATTTTATAAGCTATCCTAATACCTTTTACACTAGAAATACTACCGCATTAGTGTTTTCATGCTGATGATAAATTAGAAACCCACCACAAATTAACCACAAAAAATTAGAAATTAACAAATCAAGGGATAAAATATGAAATATTCATTATAAGAATGGAAGAAATAGTCACCAGTAAATCCTAGACTAATAGATTGCATCACAAACTAGTCATAGAAGTTAAACAATTTACACCCCATTTGTATCTTCCCATCACATGAAGTTTTCTTTCACCATAGTCCACCACTATGCCGATGATGCACTAAAAAAATTAAAGAACATTACCTCAATTATCTTTACATGAAGCTTCCCTCCTATTATAAAAAGGTGAAAATATGGATTTAACTATATGAAAGGGACATAGATAAGAAGGAATACAAACCACCTCCATGATCATGAAGGAAGAACATTAAATCATAATGGGGGACTAACCCAAAATAAGGGACTAAACTAAGACCATACTAGAAAAAAAACATAACACTAAATAATTATAAGATTATACAGTGAGATACACAAGATGGAACAACCACCATACTAACCACCATCATTTTTCTACACAATAATGGGATTTATTAGATGTTTATATTATTGCTTTTGGAAAGAACAATTCATCTCAAATACTTATCATTTGGATAAAGAAGATATGTTTATAGTTGAAATGGAATAACAGATGAAATTATTATTGAAAAGTATGTATATTTTCTTATTTTATTAGTTTTGGAAACAAATGAATTTCTCAAATTTAGGAACGTTACATTGAAATAATAAAATTTCCGTTTCCTTTTCTAATTTAGAAATCTATGTCCATTTAACTAATTACATATTTACTGTTTTGTGATTGTTAACATTCCCATGACGATGATTTACATCAATAACTATTAATCCATGGGAAAAATGTTTTTATTCATGTTCATGTTTGCAATTCATTTTTTTATCATATTCAAAAAACCAGTGTATGTTGTGTTTCAAATTTCACATTCCCTCTTTTCAAGATGATGTTTTATTAACACTTTTTACAATATGAGATTTACACAAAATATTTCTCAAATTTAAAACCATTTATTAGAAAAAAATATCAAATTAAGAGAATAAAATTTATTAGGGTGGGTGGATTCAACACCCCATGATTTTAAAATAACACCATATTTATGATTGTATATGCCATGCAAAACTGAGCATAACAATTAACCAAATATTATTAATTAAAAATGAATATTATAAGAATGTAATTAATTTGGTTTCTATGGATAGTATTAACCTAATTATCAAATACATATAAAGGAAATACTAAAATATATTTTATTTATTAATTAACATGAACTCAATTTTTAGTAATGTTATTTAATGCTTTAGAAATATGTTTCATCAAAAAATGTTTTTATTGATTTTCATGACAAAATAATATAATTAATTTATGATATTTTGATAAATAAAATTTCATAAATATAATCTAATTTTTTAATTCATAGTACCAAAATTATCATTGGGTGTAATTTTCGCATTTTTTTGAGAAGATTGTTTTTCTAGTGAATACTGAAAAATACCGATTTGTATTGAATTTTTTTTATTTCCATCATTTGAGATGTTCTAATTATTTTTAATTAGATGAAAGGTAAATTTAATTCCATTTTATTTTTTATAATTCAACTTGTTTCATTGGAATCATTTTTTTATTATATATGTATTTGTAAAATCATATATATATATACAATGCATTTAAAAAAACTGTATTTTTTTTTCTAAAAAGTTATTTTCAACACATTTACAATATTATTATAAATTTAATTTCATTAAATTATATGAATATAAATCCATGAAATTGAATTTCATTTTTTATTTATTAAGTAAAATTTATACTAGGCTAATTGTTTGGACATTTTTCTAATGAAGATAAATTTTCAGTGAATAGTAAAAAATACAATATTTATGAAATATGGTATTTTCATATATCTCCTAGACATTGAAATAATATAAAAATTTATAAAACTTATTGAAATTATAAATTATTAAAAAATAATTTAAATATATTAAAAAAATATTTGAAATTGTGGATATTAGAATATATTTCATAATAAATATCAAAATCATTTTCAATAGTGACGTAGAGACTGCCCAACAATAGAAAATTAAAATTTTGTATAATAAAAATATATTTGGAATGATATAGGTCCTTGATATATTTTTATTAAAAATTATGTATTATTGATGATTATAATAGGTAAACAATAATTTTAGAGTAATATAATACGTGGATTATCCAAATTATTGTGTAATGCATGTCCAAGGCTAGAAAAGTAAAAATAGAATAGTAAATAAGTTGTCATGAATTATATCTAAGATATAATAAATATATAAATTTTTATTTAGATAATAATAAAATTTTACTCCTGAAAAAATTTATATTTATATTTTTTAAATTATATAATTACTATATATGCCTTTACAACTCTAATACGCTTATAATTTAATTAATAGAAGAATAAAAAATGATTTTAAAATGAATAAATGTGATATAATTGGGTGAGATAATGTGACACACTAATTTTATAGATCTATGAGAAATATTATGATTTTTTAAATACTTATATTATAATTACTAATTTTTATTCTTGAATTTGAAGTCAAACTAAATAAATAATGTCAAAATTGAATAAAATGATATTTTTTTAAAAAAATTATCAAATTAAATATAAAATTTTAAAATATTTAAATTAGAAAATTAGTATTATAAATGGTCTAAAATTTCATTCCATATCCATTTATGAGTGTATAGTTTCTTTCTATGAAAATTTAAAACCCTTTAATAGTTAAAAATACATTGGCATAGTTAATGTTAAAGAATATTAATTAAGGGGTTAAACTGAAATATAAGGATTAAAATAGAAATTAATCCTATGAGAATTTTATTGTATTATTATATTTCCAGAATATACAACAACATGTCCCAATTAATAGACATTTTCAAGTATGTTTTTATACAATATTATTATTATATTTTAATTTTTAACAAATTCTAAATCGTTCACCATTAAATTATAAATGGACACAACTTACATCAATTTTTCACATCACTAAGAGCCATATAACTAAACCATTACCTACCCATTAATCTTCAAAATTTCCTAATAGAATCTATTGAGGTTCTCGTTTCCCTAAAACACCATCCTTGGGATTCTTAAGGTGGAATATAAATAATGTATCTAGAGAAAGCAGTAATTGTCTTACCCAAAATATTTCAGTTTATTTCTTCAAATAGATCTTCTAAATAAATTAATGTTATAATAAAATTATAAATTCAGTACCCTAAATATTTTTAAATGTTATAATTATTATGAAACCATATTTATCCGCCCTATTTCTCATCAAATGGTATGTGAAGGTATCACTCGTGTGTACGTATGACTTACTATATCTGCAAAGTGATTCCAGTAATTTTTAATCACCATACCATATGGATTGGAATAATGATGGTTTTAATGTTTATATATAATATATAAATAGAAATTATACCTATATAGTTATAATATCCTATCTACCCTTTTACATTCCAATACATTGTGAAACATTAAAATTTCTCATGCATACGTGTGGAATACAACCTACATAAAGTGATGTGATTCATTTTTTTTTCTATTTTAATTTGAAAGTAATATGGATGGATTTTTTGATTATATATTATTATTATTATTATTATTAAAATTTTAATTTAATCTATCTTACATTCATTCCATGCATCGATAAATGAAAATTGTGGTCATAAGTATGTATGACCTACGTTCTCCATAAATGGTGCAATTCATTTTATCTATATAAAATTTATAAATTACTATAAATAAATATATAATGATTATATATTATATTTATATAATTATTAACTTTATAATTTTTATAAAATCATGATAAATGTTTAAGGCCTAGAACCACCAATACAAAACCTACAGGAAACACAAAGCGGTTATTTCCTCGAGCAGTGATTTTAACAAAGTAATATTAATAATATGGTTATAAAATATTATATGTAAATAATATTTGGTATGATAAATGATTATGGTTTTGTAATATATTTTTAATAAATATATGTTTATTATAAATTATTATTTAACACATATGAAGGTAGTCAGACATAAGGTAAGGGTATATCGTCTCACTTTTACTTCCTTGAGACATATTCCATATTCATCACTTTTTTATTTTGTGTTATATATGTAATTTCAATTTTATATATTATTTATTTAATCTATTTGTATTAATGGTATTTTTATTTTCGTTTTAGGTTATTTATTTCATGTGGATTATGACTCAAAGGAAACCCAATTGGAATGTGTTTATTTTAGAATCTCAACCACATTCAGGATTTTTTTTAAGTCTTATCTGAGGAATAATTCTATTCAATTTCCATGTTTTCTAAAAATATATAGATTTTTTTACATTCCTAAAATTATTTTTTAAAAGTCATTTTTACAATTTTTTTACTATTTCAATATGTATTAAAACGAATCTTTATATTGTTTTTCGAATAAGTCACTTCCTGATTTTCCTTACAAAAGTGTGAAATGTGTTTTTCAATTAGACGATAAGAAAATAATTTCCCACCTTAATCATAGCTCAATTATGTAATGATAACTTTATAATTTTAAAAGGATATTTTCTAGGAAAATGATTTATTTTTTACAATTAGGGTTTTGGGATTTTTAAAAAATTAAATTTGAAGTAAAAAATTGTATTTTCCTTAAGAAATATTGTAGTAATCTATTTAATGTATTTGTATCTATTTCAACATACTTTGTCGAATGTTATGTTGAGGATGTATTCTAACTCCATCATTCATCATGTTTTATTGGATGTATTATGATCAGATTTACTAGGGAAATTATGGATACTCTGTATGTCTTGTTCTTAAAATATTAGAAATTATTGATTATGTTAAGGAATGTTGATTCATTTGTATTATTTATTCATATCGAGAATTCACTAGACACAATATGTGATTTAAAAGGCTTGATATACCCCCTTGATGCAAAAGTAGGTCTCATGAGAAAAACTATTGTGGGTTTTTGTCAAGGCCTAACCCATTTATTCAAATGTCATGACTTAAGTCCTTAAAAGAATTTTCAAATGTCTTGGATAAGGCCTTCATGATAGGTTTTAGATGTATTGGATTATGTATTCCATCATTACGAAATTTTTTATTGATATTTATGTGATTATTCAAATAGTCATAATATCCATGGATAATATTTGAGTTGATGTGATTTTTACTTGGATTATTTTATCATCATTTATTCATACCATATTATGCTCAAGATGGTGTTTAAGTGTAATTAGGTTTAGTTATTTACCATTCCATATTTTTTATGTTTATTTATTCATGATAACTTATACTATACACATACCCATAAAAAGAATTTTATCTTTCCCTTTTCTTATGTTCCATCTTCCCCAATATTATAGGCAGTGTTTTGTTTTTTATAGTTATGGATATTATTTCGATAGTAATCGTGTTCTCAAAAAAAGAATTGTTTAATTTATGTTTTTAGAATTTAATGTGACATTGAAGTGTATATGTAGTTCACTAAGAATACTAAACTATTAGGTATTTTGGGATGCAATTGATTATATATAGTGAAACGTTAATAACATAACCACTAACTCTGAGATACTGGGGTCTACGTATTTACATTTAATGTTAAATTAAATTAATAGTGATAAAAATGAGATTAATGAAATATTATAATAAATAATATTTTATTAATTTATTCGAAATTCATAAAAATATTATATACAACCAAATTAATTTGATATTATTGAAAATATAAACCATGGTCAATTTAATTATTTTTTTCTTTTTATCATAACATTTTTTACCCTTAAAGGGTAGAAGAAATTAATATTGAAGTAATTTTCAAAATGGTTGACGAGGAGTTTAATGTAAAATATAAAATTGAAAAACAGCTGAAACTTGTTAGAATATTATTATATGATAGGATATAGAATACTTCTCATCATGTATTAGAATTATTTAAATTGTTTCCATTTGGCCCGGAAATATAATTTATATTAATTTAATAATTTAATAAATTCCAAGAATGACCCTCCCCTCTAATATAAAATGACACCCCTTCTCTGAATAATTCACACATCATTAAGCCATCTACCACAACTAAACCTTTCCCAATTACCCTCCCAATACCCTTATACATGTTATATATGTTTTTAAATTTTAAATACCAATTTTTTCATTTTATAAGGGATATAAATTAACTCTACCAAAGAAGTGGTATTCATCTTTAAAGATTTCTTTATGTTTATTTATTCTTCTACATAATATTATTATGTTTTACCCAAAATAAAATATCAAATAAAATATCTTAAATATAATTATATGTTATTATTATTTTTTTACATCCATAATAATTCTATTTTCCATCATAAAAAATGTGAAATTTCTTTGTGCATACGTATGACTTATCATCTCCTTGTAGCAGGATAATTCATCTTTAATTACCATTTCAATTGGATGGTTATAAATATTAAAATAAAAAATATAAATGATATTTTTAAAATACATATTATTATATAATTATAATATCATATTTTACATCTTACCTTCTAATCGATTTCAATATAATAATGTCGCTCATGTGTATGTCTGGACTACCACATCCATGAAGTAATGTAATCTAATTTTCATTTACAATTTACATGGATGGAAATATGAATATTTTTATTGAATATATATTATATATTTGATATATTATTTATTATTTAAATATTAATTATTATTCACCATTATTTAGTTTTATTCACCAAAATTTGGAATCATCATTTATGCATACATACAACCTACCATCTCCATGAATGGTGTAATTTATTTTTAAATATCTATATTAAATGGTCAAAAATAATTATATATTTATTTAATATATATGATACTTATACCATTAATAAAACTCCATATATGTTGGAACTATAATAAATGTACATGAACTGAAAATATTAATTTAAAATATGCATGAAAACGATGCAGTTAACTACCAAAATAATGAGAATAACAAATCATTATCAATAAACATGTGATAATGTTTTATAAATGGATCATATATGATCTTATAGATATTTAAATGGTTATTTTATGTAATTAAAATAAATATAAATTAATTATTTTGGTGGATAAAAAATTTTCAACTAAAGGGGAATCACGTGGTAAGGGATTTTGTCTTAATTTCCACTCTATTGAGACATATATTTTGTATTATGCCCCCATTTTTTTATAGTGTATATAATATACCATTTAGGTATTGAAATAAATAAACATTTATTCATGATGATTATTTATTCAACTAACATAACTATTACATGATTCATGTTTAATGGAAAATTCAAACTTATTCCTCTTTCTAATTGAGAAAAATTTTCTTCCATATCCATATGTTTCATTTTTTTCATTAAATTAATTTCTTATTTACTGAGATGATTCATTAAGTGAATTTTATAATATACTTGAGTATTTAAATGGGTTTCAAGTAATCTTTCTATTTTTTCCTCAGAAGTTTTATTTTCAACATTCATTATTAAAAGACAAATGGAATTTTTTTTCTTTTAATATATACAGATTTGGAAAAATTTCCAACTACGATGACAATTTTATTCCTTTTAACTTCATCTGCATGATTTTAAAAATTTCTAAAAGAAACATATTTATTAAAACATTTTTTATATATTTACTTCCATTTTTATTTTTATTATTTTAATGAATTTATTTTAATAAAAAATCATTTTTTATAGTCAACTCTAATCTATTAAATTGAATTTGTGGGACACTAGACCCGAGGTTCACTTCTTTATATGTTAGGAAATATTATTAATAGTGAGTATATATGGTGGTATGGTTTGGAGACTGTACCCTCATATCAGAGTATAATAACAATATAACTAATTTTAATCACACACAACATCCAAATAATGTATTAAACAAAAAAAAATGGAAATTTACATTAAATAATAACAATGTATACTTTATAAAGATGATATAAATACATGTAAAGATGTTACATATAGTTATATTTCATATGTATCAACATAAAAAAAATATAGAAAATAGAAAACTACACAAAAAATAGTCCCAATCAATAACATAGTCCTAATATCTCATAATCCATCGCAACATTCCAAAGTAGGCATCACACAGTGCTTTCCCTTTTCCTTACCTATAACTGTGATGTCTTCCAAGGTATTAAATAATGGTTTGAGTAGGGTGTGAGTATGAATTAGTATCCCACCACTAACTTAATTTATAAATAGGCCAAATCTTAAAAAATATTGAATGATTAAAAGAAAAATATATAAAATAAGAAATGATAATTAACCATGTCAATTTTTAGGTTATATGGTGACACCCTGAATCGACCATACTTACATTAGCCTATGGTAGAGGTATTTACCATTAGTATATCAAATAGTCTGAAATTATTCCAATAAGAATGTTCATGGTATTATAAACTAGTAATCATCACAAATATAGTGGAGGGACTACCCCATGACATTCCAAACTCGTAATCCTCAAGAATCCAAGGGGTATTTCCTAATGGAATTCCAAACTAGAGTCCTCAATCTAAATCCAAGGGGGATATACCTAAGTAATTCTAGACTAAAATAATAAATTTGAATCCAAATGGGATTTACCCATGGAATTATTTACTAGAGTCATCAATCTAAATATATAGTTGATTTATTCAAGGAATTCCAAATAAGAACCATCTATCTGATTTCAAAAGGGATTTTCCCATGGCATTCCAAACCAATAATCATTTACAAAACAAGGGGGATTCCCTTGAGGATTTCCAAAATATTTACAAAAATATATATTACATAGATAATTCATTTAACCATTTTATATGTGCATGTTATATTTTATTTACATAAAAATAATTTATCTCGGACCCTAGAGTTTTCTCTAAGCTTCCCAATCCATTCATATAAGGATAATTATTTATACCTGGGTACCCCTAAGGTCACCTCCATAATTAACCAATTAATTTCTAAAGTAAATAACACTTCATGGGGGAATAATGTTCATTTATTCTTTCCAACATATTTTTCATGGCCCATAGAGAGGTTCAATTAATGATTTAGAGTTGACATCGTGTATTTAGGAATGTTTAGTTAGATTTGTGGTAATGTCAGTGTGACTACACAACACACATATCGATAAATGAATCCAGACTTATGGGAAAACCTATAAACAACCTTCTTTATAATCGTATAGTTCTACTCATCTAATTATATAATTTTTATTTGAGAAAAAATTATAAAACATAGACAAGAAAAAAATCCCTATATAAAGGGAATAATAGAATGAGGTCACTAGAAAACTGAATAAACAATGAATTGAAATTAAAAAAATCATAAATTTACATTTATCTCTCCAAAAAATTGATGACACTTGAAATATATGAGAAATTATAGAGAAATCCTCATGAATAATAATAGGGAATAAGGGATCACATGTGTGTGGGGGGGATACTAGATAAAAATTAGAGTAAAAGAGATATTAAGGATTGCACAATTTTTATGTCTTAATTTCATTTTTCAACATAGTGGGTCAAGAAATACAATAACAGTGTGGATCCCATTATATAGGACACATCACATCACATAGTTTTTTCACAAGATTCACCAAACTTTGTGTCATTAGTGTTAAATGTCTTCAAAATATATTATAGTGTTTTCATGGTTTTCATAGGGGTTCTTATAGAATATGAAGCAATATTATAGGCCATTATCCTAATATGGGCAGGTTTCACAATTATCACTAACCATGTGTTCACTCTAATCCTCCTTCCATGACTCAGAAATTCATATATTTGTTGCTTTGACCCTGAAAATACTCTTAAAAAAACTAGTCCTAACTATAAGTATTTCCAATGGAATATTAACCAACAAAAGAAAAAATTATTGGGGAAAATTTAAAATATAATAAACCACATAAATGTTTGCGGTTTTATAAAATGTTAGAAACATTATATATGGGCCATTTTAAATTTGTTGAACATTTTGGAATTGTTACACCCCTCATATTTGAGATTCATTACAATTTAATTTCTAATTAATATTTTTTATTTTATATGTTACTGGATATTTAGGGTCTCAAGAAATATTGATTGTAGGTTCTAGTGGAATAAGGGATGAATTCCAACTAAAATACTACAAGGGATACCATCTCATTGGTGGTGGCTAGTGGAAAACTAGTGGGCTCTTGGATGATATTTTTTAGTAAGGGGATATTTTTAATTTCATTAAAATCCCAATTTTACTTATTCCTCTACCTCCTCAACCTTCAATCAACATTTATAGATTTAGGGCCATATTCTGGGTGATTTTTGATCCCTTTACCTCATCTATTCTCAATTTAAAATTTGGTATGCTGTAGATACTCTTGATTAGCAATTCTAAGACTATCCCTTCCCTATATGCATCTGTATTCACAATTATTCTTAATATAAAACCATTTTGAATAATTGTTTTGCTAATCATAGGGACATGGATAATTATGCTCGATTTGGGTGATGATTCTTTTCAATTGGACTCTATTTGGATTGAGGTAGGAATTCCTTACCATGTTAGGAATTTTATAAAAATTTGTATAAATTTATTTTCCTGTGGGTGGTTTTGAAACTCCACGGTAACTCTACTATATGACTTGATTAGAATTTTGGTGTGTTTGTTCAATGTGAGAACTATACCAGGTGAATTTATTAGCATGTGGGTGTGTGGGTCACCCTTTTATAACTCTTTTGTGTGAATTTAAAGGGACATTTGACTTATATTGTGGATATCCATCATGATATAGTTGAGTTATGGGATGTGACATGTTACCATTCATTGAATATATTATCTATGTCCGTTATGGGATGGTAGAGTCATAGGATGACATGTATTACTGGGATTTGATAATACTATGGTTATCCATCGATGCAATAGTCAGTCCATAATTTGATTTTTGAAACATTGTTTAGAATATAATACTAAATTTATTGGATATATAATCTAGTATGGTGTGAAATCAGGCCGAACATGGGTTTCATGGTAGCCTGGTTAGTTCCTGATAACCCAACTAGTAGTGTGATTAAATATGATTTTTTCCATTGGATTCAAACACCATTATATACTCATGTTGAACTTCTGATAAATATATATTGGTGGTGTCTGACTATGTTTTATACTAAAATCCTGCATGGGAATCTTAGTTTGTGTGTCTGTGTGATGACATTATGTCCAGGTATCCCTTAATGAAAAGGGCCCCATATTGGGCAATTTAGTAGGAAGTGCAGGGTGGACCAAGAAAATATTAATCCAGACACCAGAATCTTTTGATTCCATTATTGATTTAACTTTTTTATCTATTATTTATTTTTTTACACTCATACACCAAATATGGGGATCCTGTAAACTGTATTTTATAGATGTATACCATCTTTTACTACATGGATGTTTTTTTATTTCCATTCATGATATTTATGTTAGTTCTATTGATTAAATTATTCATTGTTTTGTATAAAATATTTTTTGACTGCTGGACATCTATTACTAAGGTATTAGTCAATGAATGTTTCCACCCATACCCTCCCCACTGGTCAACAGCCACTTTCCCACATGGTGGATCACATGAGGACATATACCCCTCTATCCTAGTATAAGTTTTTTAGGATAGGGTTTTATATGAATTTTTATTTTTTGTTGAATTTATTAAAAATGTATGTTGGATTCATGGTGTATTTCAGTCTTCATTTTTGAGGATTTTTTAGCCAACATCATTTCATGTTATTTTATGGGAAACACTTCATTTTAAATGTGATTTAATTTTTTTTTGGGAGGAAAGAGTAGTTTATTTGTTAAACATGAAATATAATTGAGTACAAAAGTTATCCTTATAGTAATAGTGTTGTGGAATAATATATAATTTATAAAGGAATCATAGGAGAGGGAAGATCTCTTGTCACAGTTTCGTAAATATAATTTTTTTAAAAACTAAAACCCATTAATTTTTTTGGGATGAAAATTTTTAGGCTGGGTATAATCTTGAAATTAATTATTTTAGACTTAAATTAATTTATATAGATATGAAATTTATTTTTCACAATTAAATTAATTATAAAACACAATTCTTTTAGAATATATTTATCATTAATAAATTTTTTGTGTTCGATAGCTTTCTTACGATGTAATATTCTACTTAAAAAATCATGCTATAATATATCATAGTCAATGGGTTGGTGGGAATGAATAAGAGAAACCAAATATTGAAATATATATTTTTATATATGAAGGTGTCACTTAATGTAAAATTATTTATTAATTATTTGGAAATATGCACTAAATTTATAGTAATGTAATTTAAAGTTTCAAAAGTACATTATCATCAAAAATAATTTTATTTAATTCTATGTGTGTATGTAATATTTTTTTTCTGAAAATATTTATTATGTGTGAATTTTTGAAAATATTTATTTTTTCAAAACATTTATTTATTTTCATTAAAACAATTAATTTAAATGTCCCATTTTTTTGATTTTTTCTTTAAATTAACATAATTTAATTTTATTTATACATAATCTAGTTAATAATAAAATAATTTCCATCAAATTTTATTTTGGTAAATGCTCATTTTTTTACTTAGAAAACATTATTAAAAGATTTTTCATTGCATCTTACATGTTTATATTAAAATTGATTTATGAAACTTATATATATTGAATCATGAAAAATGGATTCCATATTTGAAATATTATGATCCAAATAAGGTAAATAATTTCCTTTTAATTCTCGTCACTATGAAAAAGAACCTTGAAAAAAATTTGTTATAATGGAAAGGGTAAAATGGGTAAAACATGGATAAAACTATGAGATAAGGGCTACAAATCTTAGTAAAACAAATATTTATTTTAATTTTCCTTAGTTTTATGAACATGACTATAATTTACTCGTAAAATTTCCAATTTGTTTCTACATTTATTTGATTATAACCTTTATATTATTTTGAGAGTTTTATGAACATAACCATAGGTTCCTTATAAAATTTTCAATTTATTTTACCTTCTTTTTAGAAAATAGGTAATATTTATATTGGAATATTTTTTTTATTTTAAATTAATTTTTATCTCGATATCATTAAATTTATTTTTTTAATAGTCCCAAAATCAAATTTAATTATATTTTATGTTATATAATATTTGAATAAACTATATAAAATTTTAAAAATCTTGAAAGTGGACAAGTTGAATGGTAAATGGTTGAAAATCTCATCCATGAGCCATTTCTGAGTTACACGACAACATAAAAGTAAATTTCCAACCCTTCAATATTGAATAAGTTGTCACCATAAATAAGGATAAAACTGGTTAATGAGGGGGATAAAAAAAGATAATGTTTAAAATGAAACTTACACATATCAAAATTCAATTGGTTGTAGGTTGTTTAAGGTTCACCTATCATACCATCCAAAATATAATCTAAAGTTTCTCTTATTACATTATAGAGTTACCATTCTTATTAAAAATACACCCAATTGTCCTAAAAGGGAGATTCAAAGGATGATACTCAAATAAGAGGTTAGTATTACAAAAATATCAACCTAACCAAAAAATTTAACATTATTTTTTCTAAAATTAGTCTATAAATTCTTGTAAAATTAATTTTAATGTAATTTCTAAATAAAAAATATTAAACATCAACCAAATTTACCATTGACATGGGGTTTTTAATAAAACAAATTTCATATGTATTTTTTGAACTTTTGGTGTTTGTTTTCATAAAAACAGTCTTGAAAACATTTTTTGATAAAATTTGCTTCTTAGTTTTGATAGAAAATGATTTCAAAATAATTTAAAAATTATAATCGTGGATTTACCCTTATTCATTCATCATTATTTTTTTCTCAAAATTCTTAATAGGTGTTATTCCTGACTCTCATCCTCACTTCATCAACCCCATTATTCCATATTTAATCTATTTTTTCCTTGTTCCCATAAATTTTCTTATCCATTTCATCTGACAAGATCTTTCATTGCATTATCTATCCACCCAATCTCTATTCTGTTGATCTATTTTGAGTTTTACCATCGTGAAAATTTATATCTTTTTTGGGGTCATATTATTTCATTACATGTAATATAAAGTTCATTAGTCACCATTTTGGATCTCTCAGTCATTGATTTTAGAAAAATTCTATATATTTTCAATTAGAATATTTATTTATTATTTGTTTTATTTATGGTTTATTTTTTCATTTGATTATATATACATCCCTGAAAATTATAAATTAATATGTTCATTATTAGTTATATTGTATAAATGTCTTTATGATTATAAATTGATGGTTATTATGATATAATTTCATTTTAATTGTAATTTTCTATGTTTATAATTATTTACATATATAATATTTATAATATTTTTATTTTTACATTTAACCATATTTATGACTAGATAACAAAGGATATATATTTTAGGACTGATTTGGATGTTTTGATTTTAGGGATTGGTAAATAGTAATGATAGGTGAAATATAAATAATGATGAATAAATATTTTAAGATGCTGTTGAATGTCTTGATATTAGATGTTGTTAGATAATCATGATAATTAATATCATTTTTTCTGATTTATTTGAATGTTATAAAATCATCTATGGTATATGTATCTATTCATTTTTACTGTTTTTATAATTGTTTTTTATTAAATAGTTATTAGTAAAAGGTTAATTGATCAATTTTATTATTTTTTTAAAAAAATTAACTATATAATTTTTTTTAAATTTTTATATGTTTTATTATATACACATTTTTTATTTACATATTATTAAATTAAGGGAAAATAATGTGATAAATATAATGACTACTAAAAATGAATATGAAAAAGGAGATGTTTATTTATTGGAATTGACTAAATGAAATAATCAAAAATATATATGACTTTCTATCCACATGTGATGTGTTTGAATTTTAGAAAATTAAATTCTAGTTAAATCAAAGATCATCTGATTTGATATTGTTTCAATCATAATAATACAAATTGAATCATGCATGGTGAAATAAATAAAAAGACAACATCTGATATTGATGAAAATATTCGGAATGAGATAGAGGATTGTATTGAATAATTAATTCCTAATTTACGCATGGAAAAAATTGAAAAATAGAATCAATTGAATGATTTTATGGATATGTTGAGAAAAAACTCCTCTAGGGTTACAATAAATTTACCTTGTTTTTTGAATTTTTGAGATTTGTTAACATGAATGAATGAAATGGGTTGAGTGATAAATGTTTCTATGAGTTGAATAAATTTTAAAATATATTCTTTAATATGAAAAGGGATTTCAGATTTCGCCTTATGATGTCCCAATCCCAGTTTAGTCTGAATAGTAACTCAAATTTTTGGGACAATAGACCTGAGTTGCACTTCCATATATATTAGAAAATCTAATTAATATTGAGGTTATTTGGTGGTATTATTGGGAGACTATACCCTAATATCAGATTATAACATAAATACAAGTGATAGTAATCACATATAACATCCAAATACAATAGTAATCAATGATCATGGAAAATTCCATTAAATAATTACAATGCAGGCTATATAAAATTTTTATAAATGCATGTAAAGATATCACACACAGTAGAATTTCTTATGTATCAAAATCAAAAAAATATAAATATTTTGAAACTCCACCCAAAATAGTTTCAATCTGTAACCTTATCCTGATACCTCACGATCCACCACAATGTTCCAAATTAGGAATCATCCAGAGCATTCCCTTTTCGTACCCTATAACCATGATTTCTTCTTAGGTAGAAAATAATTGTATGAGTAGGGTGTGATTATGAATTAGTATCCCACCAACAAATAAATTTATAATGATACCCATTATATGAAAAGTGTGAATTATTATATGCACAATATTTAAAATAAATAATGATAATTAACCATGTCAATTTTTAGGTTATATGGTGATAATGAATCGACCACACTTACATCAGCCTATGCTAGATGTGTTATCAATAGTATATAAAATAGTCTCAAATGATTCCTTGGAGAATGTGAATGATATTTTGAACTGGAAATCATCTAAAATATGGGGTAGGGACTACCCCATGCCATTCCAATGTAATAATCACCAAGAATCTAAGGGGGTTTCCCTATGGAATTCCAAACTATAGTCCTCAATCCAAATCCAAGGGGGATTTACCAAAGGAATTCAAAAATAAGTATCACTTATTTGAATCCAAATAGGATTTACCCATGAAATTCTAAACTAGATTCTTTAATCTAAATCTAAGGTTGATTAATTAAAGGAATTCAAAATAAGAATCATCTATCAGATTCCTGATGGGATTTTCCAAAGGCATTCTAAACCAATAATGATGTCGAATGCAAGGGGGATTCCATTTAGGTATTCCAAACTATTTAAAAATATATATATTACTTATATAATTCATTTGAATAGTATATATGTTCATGTTCTATTTTATTTACATAAAAATCATTCATCTCGAACCATGGAGTGTGCTCTAATCTTCCCAAACCATTCACAGAAGGTTAATTATTTATTCATGGGTACCCTTAAGGTTACCCCTATCATTAGAAAACATGTTTCCAAAATTAAATAAAACTTTATGGGTGAATAATGTTATATTATTCTATACAAGATATTTTTCATGGACCATAGAGCGGTTCAATTCATGATTTAGAGTAGGCATCTTGTATTTAGGAATGTTAGGTGAAATGTGTGGTAATATCATTGTGACTGCACAACACACGTACCAATGAATTAAGTAAGACTTATGGGATATCTTATAAACTACCAACCTTATACTTGTATAGGTCTACTCATCTAATAATAGATTTGGATTTGATATATAATGATTAAGTGTATAAAAGAAAAGAAAAATACCTAGAAAAAGGGCATAATGTCACGAGGTCACTTTATAATTGAATAATTATTGAATAAAAAGTATATAAAATCCAATATTTACATTTATCTCTCAAAAAAATTGAAAAAAGTTTAAATATATGTGAAATTATAAAGAAAACTTCATAAACAATAATATGAGAGGGGGGATCACGTGTGTGGGGGGATACTAGATAAAAATGGGAGAAAAAGAGATCATTAGGGTTTTAAAATAATAAGGGTTGATTGGTAATCTCAATATTTTTAATTGGGAATATGATTTAAAAACTACTTTGGATAGACAATGCACTAACCGTGCAGATCGCATTGTCTAGGACACTCCACATCACACTATTTTTCCACACGATTAACCAAATCATGTGTCAAAAGTGCGAAATGTCTCCAAAATATATCAGAGGGTCTTCATGGTTTTCACAAGGGGGTTTTCATGGTTTATAAAGATTTATGGTAGGCTATTGTCCCTATAAGGATAGTTTTCATAACTATCACTAACCATGTGTTAATTGTGTTCCTCTTTCCTTGTTTAAAAAATTTATATATTTGATGCTTTCATAGTAAAAAAACTTTTAAGAACACTCCTCCTAACTATAAGTATCTGCAAAGGAATATTATCCAATGAATGAAAAAATAATACGACGGAATTTAAAATGTAATAAACTATAAGAATTTTTAGGGTTTTATAAAATGGTTACACCTTTATATATGGGGCCTTTGGAAATTGTTGAACAAGTTTTGAATTGTAACACCCCTCAAATTTCTTGTGAATTACCATTAATTTCTTCTTATAATTATTTATTTTATCCATTACTAGATATTCAGGGTCTCAGAAAATATTGAGAGGCGGTTCTATTGGAATTAGAGATGACTTTTAGTTGAAATAATATAAGGGTGACCATCTCAATGGTGGTGGATATTGGAATGATGGTGGGATCCTAGATAGTATTTTTTAGTAAGGGAATATTTCTAATTCCAGAAAAATCCCAAATTTAGTTGTTTCAATTTCTCACCAACAATCACTCAACTTGTATGGATTTAGGGTGATATTTTTCGGTATTTTGTGTCCCTATAACTAATTTATTATCTATTTAAATTTTATTTTTTTATGTTTCTTATTGGTTATTATAAGCATATCCTTTCCCTATATGCATCAGTATTCAAAATTCTCCTTAGTATAACTCCATTGTGAATAATTTTTTTGTTGATCATAGTGATATGAATCATTTTGCCTAATTTAGGTGGCGATTATTCTCAATTGGTCTCTATTTGTATTGAGGTATAAAGTCCATCCAATGTTATGAATTTTAAAGAAATATGTATAAATTTATTTTCATGCAGGTGCTTTTGAAACTACATGATAACTCTATTGTATGACCTGATTGGAATGTTGGTGTGTGTTTTCTAAGTGAGAAGTATTCCATTTGAACTAATTATAATGTTGGTGTGTGGATCACCCTTTTAGAATTATGTTGTTTGAATTGAAAGTGATATTTGACTTATATTGTTTATATCCATCATGATATAGTTGAGTTATGGGATGTGACATGTGACCTTGCTTTGATTATATTATCTATGTCCGTTATGGGATTCATGAGTCATTGAAAGACATTTTTACCCTAGTTTTGATACTAATATGGTTATCCATCAATGAAATAGTAATTTCATAAGCTGAATTGTGATACCTTGTTCAGAATATCAAACTAGTTTGATAGGATATATAATCTAGTATTGGGCAAAATTAGGCCATATAAGGGTTTCATGGCATCCTGGTTAGTGATTGATAACCCACCAGTAGAGTGACTAAATATGATTTATTTCTATTGGATTTATACACAACTATATAATCATATTGATATTATGATAAGGATACATTGCTGGTGTCCTACTGGGTTTTATACTCAAATCCGGCATGGGGATCTTAGTGTGTGCATGTAGACATTTTGTTCAGGGATCGATTAATGAAAAGATTCATATAATGGGTAGTAGAGTAGGAGGAGTAGGGTATGCTATGGAAATATCAGGATAGAAACCAAAATATTTTGATTCCATTATTGATTTGTCTTTATATCTATTATTTATTTTGGTGCATTGATACACCACATGTGGGGATCCTGTTAACTTGATTTTATTGATGTATACCATCTATTACTGCATGGATGTTTTTTCATTTCCATTAATTATATTTATGTCGGTGTTATTGATTAAATTATTAATTGTTTTCTATACAATATTTTTGTATTTATGTACATTTGTTACTTAGGTAATAATCACTAAATCTTTGCACCCAAACCCTCACCACTAGTCCACAACCACTTTCACACATGGAGGATCACATGAGGACATACGACAGTCTATCTGAGTCTATGTTATTTTTGATAGGCGGTTATATGAATTTTAATAATTTGTTGAATTTATTAAAAATGTATATTGGTTTCATGGTGTATTTCATTCTTCATTGTTGAGGATGTTTTAAATAACCCCATTTCATTTATTTTTATGGAAAACACATGATTTTAAATGTGATGTAAATTTTGTTGAGAGGAAAGTGTAGTTTAATGAAAAACATGAAATGGAATTGGGTATAAAATTTACCCTTATATTTAATGTGATGTAGAATAATTTGAAATTTATAGAGGAATCATGGGAGAGGGAATCTCTCCGGTCAGAATTTTGTAATGATATTTTTTAGAAGGAAAACCCCACAATTTTTTTGGGGTGAAATTTTTTATGCTGGGTAGAATCTTAAAATTAATTACATTAGAGTTAAATTAATTTATATGGATATAAAATTGATTTTATTTAATTTAATTCATTATAAAACACCATGATTTTAATATATATTTATCATTAATAAATTCATTTTGTTTGGTAGCTTTCTTAACATGTAATACTGAACTTAATCAAATAATGCTATATTATACCATAGTTAATGGGTTGGTGGGAATGAATAAGAGAAACTAAATTATGATATATATATATATATATTTATATATAAAGGCTTCACTTAATTTTAATTTATTGGCTAATTATTTGTAAATATGCACTCAATTTATAATAAATCAGTTTTATGTTTCAGAAATACAATATCATAAAAAATGATTTTATTGAATTATATATGGGGATATTGTAAGTAACTTATACAACCTTTTGAAATTTTATTGTATTAGATAAACATAATATTTGGAAATAGCGGGTAAAAAATATCTTCTTATTTTATTTTTTTAGTTTTTTTAAAATATATTAATTAATGTGAATTTTGGAAAATTTTTATTTTTAGAAAACTGTTATTTATTTTCATTAAAAATAGTATTTTAAATGTCCCATTATTTCTTTTTATTTATCCTCAAATTAACATAATTATATTTTAATTATAAATAATCTAATTAATCAAAAAATAATCTTCACCATATTTTATTTTTGTAAAAGCTCATTTTTAGACTTAAAAAACAATTATATAAAAAAATTATATCTTACACGTTTATATTAAAATTGATTTATGAAACTTATATAAATTAAATCATGAAATATGGATTCCAAATATTCAATGTTAAGATCCAAATTTGGTAAATATTATCCTTTTTATTTTTGGTCAATATGTAAATAAACCTTAGTAAAAATATTTCCTTGATGGTAAAGGTAACATGTATAAAACATGGTTAAAACTGTGAGATTAGGGATAAAAATATAACTAAAACATATCAGTATTTTAAATTTTTATAGCTTTATGAACTAAACCATAAATTCCATGTAAAATTTTCAATTTGTTTACCATTATTTTGAATAATAAGGTAATATTTATGTTGTAATATTTTATATTTTAAATAAAAGTTTATCTATATATCATTAAATGCATTCTTTAATAGTCCCAAAAACGACATTAATGATATTTTATTTTAAATAATATTTATAAATGATTTAGAAATCATAAAATTATTCAAAAAGGGCCAGTGGAATGAAGAATGGTCAAAATTTTCTATCAGAAACCATTTGGAAGTTACTTAACAACATAAAAGTAAATTTCAAACCCTTCAATATTGATGAATTTTTCACCATGACTAAAGATTATAATGGTTAATGAGGGGGTTAAACAGAAAGAAAAAGTTTTAAATGACACTTACACCTATCAAACTTTTATTGGATGTTGGGTTTTTATGACTCACCTATCATACCTTCCAAAATATACTATATAATTTTCTTGATTACATTCTACAGTTTCTAGTCGCCTTAAAAAACCAACCTAAGTGTCCTAAAGGGGAGATTCCAAGGATGATACTCAAAGAAGAGGCTAGTAGTACCAAAAATATCAACGTGACTCAAAATTTTAACATTATTGTTTCTAAAACTAGCATAGTAATGCTTGTAAAAAGAATTTTAATGTAATTTCATAATAAACAAATGTTAACATCTTCACAATTTACCATTTACATTAGTTTTTTTTTACTAAAACCAATTTCAAATGTATTTTTGGATCTATTGGGGTCTATTTTTAGAAATACAGTCTCCAAAACATTTTTATGAAAAAAATTCCTTCTTATTTTCAATATAGAATAATTTCAAAATAATTTAAGAAAAATATAATCATTGGTTTACCCTAACTCATTCATCATTAATTTTTATAAACCCTAACAGATGTGATTACCAGCTATTGACCCCGCTTTATCAACACCAATCCTCCTCAATTAATCTATTTTTTCATTTATTTCTTAAAATTTATTCTCTATTTCATCTGATGAGATATTTCATCACTTCATTCATCCCACCAATCCCCACTCTATTGATCTGGATTTAGTTTCACTATCTTCGACATTCATATCATTTTTTGGGTCATATTATTTCATTACTTGTAATATAGTGTTCACAAGTCCCCATTTTGGATCTCTCAATTCTAGATTTCTTCATAAATCTCTATATTTTCTAATTAAAATATTTATTTATTATTGTTAGAATATTTATTTTGTGTTTTTCAAATTTAAATATTATAAAATTATTTGATTATAAATATATCCCTGTAAATTATAAATTATTATGGTCATTATTTGTTCAAGTGTATAAATGTCATTATGATTATAAATTTTCCTTTATTATGATATAATTTCATTGTAATTGTAATTTTTTGTATTTATGAATGATTATATTTTTAATATTTTTAATATTTTTATTTTTATAGAAAAAAATTTGATGAAAATATAATGAAGGATATATATTTTATAAATAATTTGGATGTTTTGATATTAGGGATTGGTAAATCATCTTGATAGTTGAAATATATATAATGATGAAAAAATATTATAAGATGTTGTTGAATGTCTTGATATTATAGATTGTTAGATTATCTTGATAAGTAATATCATTTTTATCATTCGTTTTAATTTCACAAAATCATTTATTGTAGTTGTATCCATTCATTTTCTATAATTTTTTTAATTGTTTTTTATTAATTAGTTGTTAATAATTGGTTAATTAGTCATTTTTATTATATATATATAAATTTTTTAAATTTATATATATAAAAAATATTAAAATGTTTAGATATTTTATTATATTTGAATTTCATAGTTTTATCTTAGGAAATTAATGGATTATAATTTGAAAAATGTATGGAGAAAAAGAAATGAATATGCAAAAGGATATGTTTATTTTTTGGAATTTACTAAATGAAATCATCAAAAAAAATTATTTTCTATCCATATGTGAAGTGTTTGTATTTGAGAAATTCAAATTCCAGATAAATAAAAGTTCATTTGATTTGATATTGTTTCAATCATAATAATACACATTGGATATTGCATGGTAAAATAATACAAAAGAAAACATTTGATATTGATTAAATTATTCATTGTTATACATATGATTATATTAAATAATTAATTCAAGATGTAGTCCTAGAAACCATTGAAAATAGAAACTATTGAATGATTTTATGGATATGTTGAGAAAAAACTACTCTTTGGTCGTAATAAATTTATCGTGTTTTTATAATTTTTTAGATTTGTTAACATGAAAGAATGAAATGTGTTGAGGGATAAATGTGCCTCTGAATTGAATTAATTTTAAAATAGATACTTGTAAAAGGAAAAGGTATTTTAGATTACTATTATGATGAAAAAAAATATTATGACTAATGGGATTGGGGTATAAAAAGATACATGCTTTGTCAACAATATCAGGTTGTATATGAGAGAATATGAGTATTTATTTGAATGTTTTGAATATTCAACATCTTGTTTTAATATGGATGGTAAATTCATCTCTGATTCATTATCAAGTACTATAACCAAACATCGCACTAAATAAATTTGGTATATTCTAATAATTACTTAATTGAAGTCTCTATTGAAAATTCAAATTATGAATTGTTCGTAAGATGGAATACATATTGAGAAAATCTAACATCAAATCATATGTCACCCTACTTATTCACATATTGGATTATATTTGATAAAACTATTCAAGATTTTGGATGTGAAGTTAGAAATATCAGAGTAGGACTGTGCACTGATGGAATGAGTCCATATCAGAGCCTAAGTAGCCATCATTTATCTTAGCCTATTATATAGGTAGCTTGATTATTTTTCCATAGATATGTACAAATTAAAAAAATATGTTATAATGATATTGATAATAGTTCGACCAAAACAACCTGGAAACCATATATATTTGTATCTTTCTCCATTGATCAGTGATTTGAATATTTTATTGGAGAAAATTGTTATCATTTTTTTATGAAAACAAGAAGAATATTTTATTTCATGTGAATAGATAATTTTCAATATGAACATATTTATAAAATATTGAAACTTATCTGGATATAGTGTTATGTGGCATAAATCATGTCTAATATTTTAATAAGTGAATTTAAATTACCAATTTCCTAATCTAAGAACAATAATATATATGGAACACCAAATATCCTTTTGAATGGATCATTTGTTTCATATATTGAAATATAAATATAACTATTTTCAAGAGTGTTATATCCCGACACAACCGTTGGTAGGCGAAGAGCATTAAGATAAAGTGAAAAATGTTTATTTTATATTTGGAAGGATAGGTATTTCTAGTTATAAAAAAATACCTAGAAGAAACATTATATCTTATTTGAGGTATATTATTAAAAAAATTTATAGATAAAACAAAATATGTATGTTATACATGTTGATAAAAACATATGTGATAATTTTATTGGATCTTTTTTAGACATAAAATGAAATAAAATTATGGATTGCATTATAGTTTGGACTTTATATTCATCAGAATATGTTTGGATTTAACTCCCACATTAAAAGGAAATATAATATATTTACCATGTGATTGTCACTGATTAATAATGTGAGATAAGATGAATTATTATCAATGTATACATGATCTTAAAGTAACCACTTTATATTCATCAAATTTGAAGAAAAAAATTATTATTGAAGGATTTGGAATTAGTATGTATGAAATATCATGATATTCATGTATTAATACAATTTTTGATACTAGTCACAGTTATTGGTAAATTTCTAATACCTTTCAGAAAGTATATAATCAGGTAATTCTATTTTTTCAAATCCATTTGTAGTTAGGTTATTGATCCAAATTTTTTAGACATGCTATGTAATAAATCATACCTCATAACTTTTCAACTTGAAATGTATTTCCCACAATGTTTTTTGATATTATGGTTAATCTAATGATTCCATTGTGGTGAGAGATAAGAATAAGTGAATCTTATTATTTATATTGGATGTACCATTTTAAAATTTAATTGAAAATTTTGTAGAAAAATTTTATAAATAACCATCAATTAAAGGAAACACTTGTTCCGAACTATATATCAGATGAGGTGATTAAGTTATCAACTTCAAATATTTACGAATTACAGCCCATTGGTGTCCTTATATCTTGAAATTTGATATTTTATAGTAAAGGTAGATGGATTTTTGACATAAATATTATGTAAATTCAATGTGATGAAGTGATGGAGGAAAATTTATTCATTTTGAACAACACATGTGAGGATTAGTAATATTAAATTCATATATTTCTAAATAAATTATACAATATTCAAAATGAAATGAAATTTTATTGATGATTGGGTATAAAAAGACATTTGTTTCATGGTTTCAAGAGAAAGTTAAAACTCATTTATCTACATCAGAAACACTGAAATTCTTAGAAAGTCCATAATCTCTTATTATTATCACATGGTTAGGCTTTTATGTTTCTGGTTATACATTTTATAAAAAAATATGGATAGTAAGAATATAATTCAAAATAGTTGTGAAATGGTCATCGTTGAATCACTACTATCTTGGAGTGTAGAAATATAAAAATACCACTTTTTTGTTCAGTGACATATTTTGAAGTCATTTAGGATATATATATATGAAATTTATTATAATAAATTTCATGTAACAGTGTTCAAGTTAAATTGGGTTGATAGTAATAATTTTATAAAATTTGATGATTATGTATTTATAAATTGATTTGAAAACAGTTAGTTTCATAGAGGAACCACCTATCATGAAAACGCTGATGAATAAGATATTTTACATTACTAACCCATCCAATGATTAGTGTCCCCATATTTTAAAAGAAAAAATAATTCATTAGTTTAATGAAAATATTGAATATATTATGGATTTATGTAAGGTTTCTTCATCTATTACATGTTTTCCTTATGATAATTTGACTACAATGTTGACGTAGTAGATGCTATATGAAATGATAATGTTTAAGGGATATTAGATAATAATGATTTACTCTCCTAATTATTAAAATAATTATTTGTATATTTTTTTTAAAAAAATCACACGTAATTTTGGTTAGATTTTGATGTTTAAATATGTATATATTAGTAATTTCTATGATATCTCTATTAAATTTTATATTCAATAGTTGCAGTTAAACTTTATACTATTTAAAACACCTAATTTATTCTGTTTTGGTTAAATCTATAAATATGAAATAATTTATTATAAATATGAAATTAAAATTTATAAATATTAATAATTTTTATCATTGTTAAATTTTTTATTTAATTTATTAGATAAATTTATATATATTTTTGGCTAATATTCCTAAACTTAATATTTTTTTGTAAAACATACAGATGTACTAAAACTCTTTTTTAATTCCATATTTTGGTATTCAATTTTTAGATATTAAATTTTATAATAATACAAATCTATTTATAAGATCATTAAATTAAACCTTTTAAATAATATTCCTATTGGAGGAAGAAAATTTATCAATGTATGTTTATTTTTTCTAATTAATAAATCTTCCATAATTAAAATATTTAATGAATGTAAACCATTAATTTGTTGAAATTATTATTAGGACTACTAGTGAACCTCCTTTGGAAGATTCTTCTTGTTAATCTCCTGAGAACATGATTACTTGAGTTGGTAGACATAATATTACATGGTTACTATAAAATTTTTCTTAATCATTGAGAGTGAAGGATACATAAGTTTATTTATGATAATAGTAACCCAACTAAACAAAATTCAATGTAATTTATGAGTTATATTTCCATACATATCTATTGTGAGATTAACATTTTATACACTGAATAAAAGTCCATTGAAAAGATGTTGAAAGAGTATATCTAGGATTCCTTAATGGTAAACTAATCAATTGATTTATTTTTATCCCATTATTTAAATATTATTTATTTCATATGACTAATATTTAATTTATTCAAAACGTTGACATTTAATAGTAAAGAAATTATTAAAATATCTATATATGTAACAGTTGATTTTTTAAAGATTAAAAAAATGAAAAACATTTATCGTTTTTGGATGTTACAGAATGAAAACCCACACCTTAAGTATATATTTTAATATTTATAAACATGTGAGAGTTTTTTCACCAACCATCATGATGATGATCTTTTTTCATAATAATTATTATATATTTTAATTTTTCTCAATATTTTATAAATTATTATTCATTTATTGTTATGAATCAGTACTCAGGGAGATCTCAGTCAGAGATCCATATAAATAATTTATACCTCCATACAATACCATATAGGGGTTATATTTTACTTGAGGATAAATTTTTTGTAGGAATTTTTTGTTTATTAAGATATAAATCTAGTAGTAGATCAAACATGGTTGAATTTTTTCTCAAATATCACCCCACCATGAAAAATGTAAAAGGATAGAATGAGAAAAAATAAAATAACATTACAGAATAGTCTAATGAAGTATTTTTAATTACTATAAAAATTATTATTATGTTTTGTTGAAATCTAGTGTTTCTAAAATTAATATCACCAATATAACATTTCTATATATTAATTTAGGTTGATTATAATATGTATGTGACCTATGGAAATTTCATATGAAAGTGTAGGATGAAAATTCTAACCACTGCTTTAAGAATTTTAGAAAACCTAGGCCATGTAAGGGGATATGGGATGAGTGTAAGAATTATGAAATTTTTGGGTCATCCAAGTATAAAATTGAGTGATGTAGAAATAGATTCCTAAAAGATGCGGTGGTAGACATAAAATAGTTGATAGGATATCAAACAAAATTGATAGTTCACGATATGTTTACACTAATTATGAAACTGTCACAACCTATACAGTCTACATACTCAGATCATCACCCTCTTCATCTGGACATGAATTTATATGATAAGTTGTGTTATTGGGATCACCATGTACATATTATAGAGTATAGATTAGTACATATTGTGGGGGATTATTTACATCACCCATTTATGTAGTTGGGTTATGTAATTGTAGTGGTAGAAGATATTATTCATCCAAATTCTATAGCACCATTGACTATAGAGGACGTTACAAGAGTTTTAGATTATGTTGGTGATTTTAAACTATAGCCAGTAAGCTTTTTTCATCAATTGATATAAGCGATATGTTTTTTAAATAATATTTAATTTTTGGTTCAAAATTAATTATAAAATTTTGTTATATTTAATTTTTAAGTATGTAAAATAAAAGTAATTATAAAAAAGATATAAAAGGTTCAAGAACCAACACCTTCATATTCATAAGTGATTTAGGATGGAAAAAAACATTATCCTATATTTCATATTTGTTGGAGTCTTTTTAGGAGTTTTTGATGAGTTATGATATAGGTGAAAGAGACTACACGTTAAGAGTATTCCAGAAATATATCATGGATCTTGTTATTTTTAATCATCTTAATGTACTTGTGTTGCAATTTTATTCTACATAAGTAAATTTTAATTTTTGTTTACTAATTTATTTAAATAAATATGACTTAATGTTACTTTATTTTCTACTTATTCATTAAGGTATCTAAAAAAATTTATTCAAAATGATAGAACATTTGTTTAACGTTTTTTTGGATCGAGAATACATTTCAATGATATTCTAATATCTGAATGATGATGCCAAAGTTACGTATATATGTGAATTATGAGAAAATAAGAATATTGAGTGTTGGGGTTTTCCATTCCTTTGTAGTTAAAAACATTAATTTAATAATAATTAATTAATGTGAATTATAATGTAATTAATTTTTAACTTTTAATATGGTTGTTTTCATTTGATATTAGATGTATTAGGAATGAACATATATTGGTTTTATCTTTATATAGTTCAATTAATAATTATTTTGGAAAATTGTTAAAAATTATGTTTTATTTTCTTATATAATATTTAATATTAAATATCCTAGTTATTTATAATTTTATATATAAAAATGTTGGTTATGGAAAATGTTTAACGATGTTCTATTATGAATAAAAAATAATAATAAAATTAAATACATGAAAATAAAAGTAAATAAATTTTAAAATAGATAATATTTTCTTTGTCTTATATTTATATGATGGTTTTAATTTTAATGTTAATGTTTAATAAGAGTTGTGTTCTTATGAAAAAGGAAATGTAGAGTGTTTTTATTATGTTTTGATTCATTTTTTATATCATAAAAAATGAGAAGATGACTGAATTTGATAATATTATTTTTATTAAGAATTTATGGTTTTATTTCAAAATGAGATATTTTTTCATTATACAGAAATAATTATTATTATAGGATTTAAATTATTTTTCATAATATACATTTTAATAACTTATGAATCACTGAAATTTATTTGAAAAATATTTTTTTATTTTTGGTAAATTTGTATATTTAGTATCATGTATATCTCTGATTTAATTAGAGTATCAAAAAATAAAAGTTTAGAAAATGTTTTGTTTTTATATACTGTTTTTTATAATTGATGATTTTTAATGGTTTTTTGGGGAATGTATATATTTTAACTTTATAATTTTCTATGTCATTCTATATTGATTTATACAAAAAAATACATGAAAAGTGAAAAATATTGTCTTTCAGTGTCCTCTATTACCCAAAACCAACTTCGAATGAAGCTTCCCACATTAATATTTCTATATAACCGATGTGGAAAGATAGTATATTTAATTAAGTTATTTAGAAGTAAATTTTTATGGTAAAATAAATATGAAAAGATAAAAATCTATCAATTTATGGATTTCCATGTCAGTTTTATATACAAACTAACATGGATATCTTATTTCGATGCCAATTTTTTTGAAAAACTGATATAAAAACATAACATTAATTGAATTAATTATTGTCTCAATTTTAATTTTCAATGAAAAAATGTTGAAACTTTTATTTTTAAAGTATACTATGTCAACATCTATTAAAAATATCAATCAGAAATTCAAAAAATGACATTAAAATATTATCTTTCAGTAGTGGTAGAACTCTTAACTGAGTTCTGTAATCAAATTTATTATTTTACCTCCTTGATTCCATTCATATCCATGATTATTTAATAATTACATTATCCTATAAATACATATTTTTATTTATGTTTATGTATCATCCTTTATTCATATCCTTTTCCCTCGAAAGAGAAATGAAAGCATTGTTTATGCATACATGTGGACTACCACGTCCCCCTAGAAATGTATTTATTTATTAATCACCACTATTAATCGATGGATATTACAATGGATATAAGTTTTATATATTATATTAATAAAATAATTATTCTTTTATAATTAAAATGTATAATTTACCATATTATGAATCCATCTAGTGGAAACAGAATTTATCTCTCATGTATATGTACAGACTACCGTCTCCACATAGAGATGAGTATTATTTTACAAAATCGCCTCAAATTATTCTAATTAATGATTTATTAAATGAAAATATATGACATTTATTAGGTAATTATGATTATATAAAGATTAAAGATTATTTATTATTATTTTCCTCATTTAATTATAAATTTAAAACAACATTCATTCATATATATGGACTACAATCTCCAGGAATTTGTTATTTAGTTTTTATATCAGCACCGATCATATATAATTTTTAAAATATATGTAATTAATAAATAATATAAAAACAAATTTTTTATGATTCTAGAAATTATTAAACTGTGATCAATATTTGAGGATTAAAATAACCGAACAGAAAAGTTTATGAAAAATGAAATTGCTAACACCCATAAACGATGATTTTAATTTACAATTATTAATATTTTTTTTGAAATGTTTTAAGTGAATAATATATGATATTATAAGTATTTATACACTTTTTTATAGAAGTTAAATAAATCTAAATTTATTATATACAAGTTTAGATCATGTATGAATCAAATCAGACTTATTGTAAGGGTTTCTCATCTGACGTTTATTTATATGGGACATATTCCATAATAAAAATTTAGATTATTTTTTAGGTGTAAATATTTTCACAAAGATATGTTATATTATTTTTATTTTTATATTCGTGGTATTTAATGTCAAATTTTATGTTATTTATTTCATTGGGAGTTATGATACATAAGTTACTAATGTTGTTAGTGTTTTGTGTTACAATCTCACTATTTATTAGAATTATTAAGGCATAAATTTCAGATTATAAAATTTTCTGATCTATTAGTAATAAATTTCATTTATATTATTATAATTTTTATTTTTACAGAGATTAAGTTTTTTGTTTCATTTTCATATATTTATGTACTCAATATTCTAAAACAACAATTTATGAAAAAATTACTTTAATTTTCTACTTTTTCAGGAAACTTTTTTCTTCTATTACCATATCTTATTTAAAATTTTTTCATTTTTTTTAATATTATATAAAGATTTGTTAATGTAATTTTTAATATTTTTTTATTTTCAAAATTTTTTTAAAATTATCTTCTTTTAATTTTCTAAATGAGTTACTTTTTACAAAAGTTTTGAAAAAATATTTATTTAAACGCATATCACATAATTGTTTCTCAATATCATGACTAATATTTTATTTGAAAATCCCTTTACAAGTTTTCATTTTATTTTTAATGAAAATATATTTCATAATTTTATGGAATGGTTTAGGTTTGAAGTAAATTATTTCAAAATGAAAAGGGTCTTTTCCTCAAGAAATTATCCTGTGATATTTTAATGGAAATTTCATCAATAATAAAATCCATTGATGTTAGTTATACTTAAATAGGGGTTTGATCAAACAATTGCATCTTTATGATTTCTTTTGATGATTATTCATTATAATGTTTAATTCTTAATGAACCCCATTTTCTTTCCCCCATGTAAAACTATACTGAAATGATAAACATTTTCAGGATATTTTGGAATCTATATGAATGGATAATAATTATGTGATGGGTTGGCATGTTATAGATATCTACTGATTTGGGTAATGTTTAAAGTTTATAAGATTAAATAGTATATAAGAGCTTATCACAAGACCTAAAGAGGGTACATGGGAGGTTATATGAAAACCAAAGAGGGTATATAGGTGTCTTGCCTTAGCCCAATATGTGATGAATATAATTATAGATAGCAAGGAAAAATGTTTTCTAAGATTATGATTATTCCACAATTTATGAAAATATCATATGAAATTTTCTAATGAAAAATAATATAATCATGTATAATAATCAATGATTATATTATGATTCTTGTCTTATTAATTTCCTAATATTTGTTCCATTATGTATGATTATGATCTATGAATTTTTGGGTTTGATTTTCAAATGTTAAGATCATTCTCTCATATCCATATTATTATCTTATTCTGACTTGTGATTATAAAATTGTATCTCTTGTGTTTACACATATGTGTATTTGAGTTCACCCATTTTAATGTTTTTATTTCCCTAGGATATGTAAAATGATATTTTGAAAGTTATGTTATGTAAATATTATTGGATACATTGAATCCTTTTCATGGAATAATAAAATAAGGGTATTAGGTAAACATTTATAACTTTAAGGCATTATTATTTTTATAAAAGGTTTTGTGCCAATTATATATTATTATAAAACCAAAAATGTTCATTAGGATTTATATGTTTCATGACCCCTCCCCACAAAGTGTACCCCTCCTGGGCCGGCAATGGGAGAAGGGAGATAATGACCCCTGAGTCCCACCTCCTGTAGGCCCAGTTTGGCAACTTGAACTGAGGGTTTAGTAATCACACAAATGGGAGGCATTACCCTCTAAGAGAACACATGAAGAAGAGTTAGATAAGATATAAACCAACCAATTCCAACTTTTAACTAAAATATAAAAAAAAACCCAAGTGCACATATGTAATGTCATGCAAAATTACTAAAAATAGAAGGGTAAAACCACAAGTACCCAAAAGAAAGTAAAAACAGCAGCAACCACAAGCCCGAACAGCTCCTGCAACCCTAAGCTTGTAGAAATCATCTTGATCATCAACCTTCTCCAAGTGACCTGAAAACAGTTTATATATATACATAGGGTGTGTATAACAGTAAACTCAGTAGGATCCTCCTTGAAGCCTCTCACGCAAAAGTAAAGCAAGAATGCTAAATCATAGTGAACAATAAGTGAAACTAACTCATCACCTAAACAGGTGTACTAAGTTCCCAAACTCACTATGGATACTCTCACCAAGTAATGCATACAAGAATATATCATATTATAAAGAATATCAATGGTACCCCACTACTAATTCCCCTCTAGTTTTCCACATTTCCCCCAACGTCGCATGTCCTAAGCATCTCTCTCCAAGAAAGCTTGCCTGCAGACACATGTGCGAAGCACCATAATATGCACCCCATGCAACAAAACCACTACATACTTTCAAGAAAGTAACCAGGTAGTATCTGGGAGCCATCAAAGCTCTCATAACATGTATCATATGTTGGGTATTATACCTCAAGCCATTACAACCCATACACTGAGTAAGGATCCTCAAGACATCACAACATATACACGTTACACCAATAGTAGTCCATAAAATACTATATCTAGAATATATGTGAGTGAATAACCACAAGACATTACAACCCTCTACACACATATATGGGGAAAACTAACTGCTTTTCCTACCAGCACATGTATCTACCAAGAGAAGAGATCTGGGCCAAAGGGGGTAGTCAACCATTCATCATCCCATTCGAATGTTGGGGAAAATACCCCCCAGGGCTCAGAATCCCCGGGGTGTCAGTTTCCTTTACTGATAGGGTGGAGTAGTGTATAGAAACCCAAAAATTATATAATATACTATATCTCACAACCTCACTCTGGGCATAACATAGTCTTAGACTCAACAGTAGATAACCTCTCTCGGACTCCAGGATGACACTTCTAAGACTAGGTATCCTATAAGCACACAACCATTTAAATAGCTTAAATACATTATATCCTTCCCTTTTTACTAGTTTCACATTAAGTTAATTAATTCTTTAAAGATTAATTAACCATGAACAATTCCACATTAAATTCATTATCATCACACCCGAAGTCGATTGTCCCATTAAAAATTACAACCTCATCATTATGTTCCAGCAAACTCCAACCCCATGGGTTTACACCATTTGTTAAATTATTCATCATAGAATTACTTTCCCACATTCTCATGCATTATAGAAAAACATTCTTTGCTACTAAACACAAGGGGGCTCAACAAGGTGAGTATATGTACTACTCATCAGGTCTTTTATGTCTATAGCAATAGCGTAAACCTATCCTCCCTTGAGAAGCTAAACAAAGAAAGCATGTGGCATTCCCCGTGTGTATTCACATCTTTCAAGAGAGGTTAGGAAATACCAAATACCTTGAGGAGTGGGGAAAAGTAAAGTAGATAATCAACCAATAAGAATCAGCAGGAATACAACAATCACATCCATCTCATTCCATCATACCTAGTGTCCTCCCTAACATCCAAATGCACAAACCGATGCATCTCACCACTATAGGCATCATCTGATACCACAACCAATAGTTTCAACGCCCCCACATATCACAATAGCCATCCAGGCTCACATCACAGCACAAGTAGTAGGAAAACAAGAATCACATCAATTGGGCTCTTGGACCTTTAACGATCAAGATGGTAACTCAAAACCCTTCAAGGAATTATCAAACAATCATTTCTTTAATCCATCTTGAATTAACACATTTATTATTCATATGTTCCAAAATCTAGAAAACCTAATCAGTAGGCTATCACAAATAATTAAACATGCTTACTGCACTAATTTGATTAACATCAAAATTAAAACAAGAAGAAATGGATTCATTCACATTCCTCTTTATCCATAACCAATAGTTATCAATTAATTGTGGTTTACGTTATTTACCAATTTTCATCAAGAACGAACAGCTAAATGAAGCAGGCATGGATATCACACTATCTTGAAAACAGGGGGTAAAAACATATAACTGATGTCAATTTATTAATTTGGTTCAAATATTTATTATGTCAATTCCATTTTGGTCTAGTGGGACAAAACATTATAACAATACAGTTTCACGTAAAATAAAAGAGAAGTAATGAATCCCCTAACTTAAAAAGTTCTTGACATTCTTTATCAACCCAACGGTTCATGATTCTCCTCTCACATCCACTGCATCCACCCAAGTATGACATGGTACGACCTCACCAACTGAAACCCAAGAAAACCCCATTAGAAACATGGAGATTACATGCTATAATATGGAAAATAGAAACATGAGAAGATGAACCCCAAAAGAACGATGATAAAACATACCTTATATAGAAGATTGATCGATACAACTTGGTTGCATCAAAACAGAGCAGAACCAATCCAAAGAGAAATGTTTGATTATGAAACTCCTACGTAATATAATGAAAGGTTTTAGAATCTCATAGCCCAGAATAAAGAGGAAGAATTGTGGAGGGATATATCCCATCCCTTTAGAATATTTAATGGAGCGATGGTTAAAGATACGCTTAATTTTCCATTAAAAGAGGATCACATTAAACCATGAATTTTGGCCAATTAAAAACATCCCGAGCCTTAGGAATAATTAATATAGGTGTTATGGCCTTTGAATCGGCTTTAGAGTCCTTAAAATGAGGCCTTAAATTCATTTTACATAAAAGGAAAATGCTAAAGGGGTGAAACTATAGGAAGCGAGAAACACTGTTCATGAACTCAAATTTTGGAAAAGGAAAAACATTGTTCATGAACCTCACCGTTAGACACTGTTCATGAACCTCACTGCTAGACACTGTTCGTGAACCTTACTATTATAAGGTCACCGTTCTGGAAACACTTTTCAAAAACTCAAAAATAGGAAAAGGAATGAAAAGGTCACCGTTCTGGAAACACTATTCAAAGAACTCAAAATTTGGCAAAAGAAAGAAAAGGTCACCATTAGAAGGTCATCGTTATGGAAACACTGTCCACGGTACTCAAAATTTGGAAAAGAAGAGAAAAGGTCACCGTTAGAAGGTCACCGTTATGGAAACACTATTCATAGAACACAATATTTGGGAAAGGAATGAAAATTTCACCGTTAGAAGTTACAGATTGAACTGTTCACCGATGAAACTGTTTACAGAATTTGAAATTTGTCAAAGGAAAGAGAGGTTACCATTAGAACTGTTCATTGATGGAACTATTCAAAGAATGTTACTGATGAAACTATTCATATATGGTTATAGTTTCACTATTCACAACTATCTACCATTGGAACTGTTCACCGAAATGGAAAATTGGAAAAGTGTTCGGGATAAGTCAACGTGACCTCCCATAGCACCTCAAAAACTATATTTTCACAAAGGAATGGACCAAAGAGGTCTGGGCCATTACATCAGATAACTCTCAAAACATTCTTATCCCTGATAATTCAAAACCCACCTAATGTGAAAACAAAATGGGGTCTGAACAACCACCCATACAGATACCTCTCAAAAGAGAGAAAGCCAAAAAAGAAACAAAGGGAGCCATGTCATTACCATGAAAGGTTCATAACCACATAAGCTACATCGATACATGAAAAGAGTAAAACATCAAACAACTATGGGTACTTAGCACATATCTGTGACTCATGTTTCAAGGTACTCTCCTTCATGCCACCGTGTTTCCACAAGACACGAACCAAGGGGATAGATCTCCCAAACACCACCTTCTCCTTGCGGTCTTGGATCATCATATGTCACTCCTCAAAGATTGCATCATCATCAACATTGATCTCTCCCCAATCGATGATGTGAGAGTCATCATGAAGATAATGACAGAGCTGTGATACATGGAAAACATAATTTATATGACTCATCTGTTGGGGAAGTGCTACTCGATATGCCACAACACCAACACAAGATAACACCTCGAAAGGCCCAACAAAGAGGGGAGAAAGCATACTCCCACGATAAAACCTTCACTGCTGACGACGGGGATTCAACTTCAGAAAAACATGATAACCAAAATTAAACTCTAAGGGTCTCCTTCTTTGATCAGCATATGATTTATGACGATCATGCACTGTCTTCGTCCACTCATGAATCACTTAAACCATCTCTGTTGTATTCTTCACTTGTTCTGGTCTGAGAATTGCTGACTCTCTGACCCTAGTCCAGCACAACAGAGAACGACACTGTCAACCATTCACGACTTCAAACGGTGTCATACTAATGGTGGAGTGAAAACTATTATTGTAAGAGAACTCCACCAAGGGTAAATTCTTCATCCACGAACATCCAAAATCAAGAACACAAGACCGTAACATGTCTTCAAGAGTTTGGATAGTTCACTCTGTCTGACCATCCGTTTGAAGATGAAAAGAAGTGATAAGGTATTGTTGAGAACCAAAAGAATGTTGGAGACCTCTCCACACCCCAGAGGTAAAGTGAGGATCTCGATCAGAAATTGCTATCCTTGGGACTCAATGAAGTCTCACCACCTCCTCTAGATACTACCTCGACAAAAATTCCACAGATCTCGATTCCTTGATCGCTATGAAGTGGGCCGATTTTGTTAGGTGATCCAATACCACCCAAATAGCATCATGTCCTTTCGAAGCTCGAGGTAAACCAGTAACAAATTCCATTGATATGTCCTCCCACTTCAACTGGGGAATCTCCAATGGCTGTAGAAGACTACTAGGAACACGATGTTCAGACTTCACCTTCTGGAAGACCAGACATCGAGACACAAACTCTGAAAAATCACACTTCAACCCCGAAAACCAAAACTGGCTCCTCAAGGATTGGTACATCTTTGTCACATTAGGATGCACCTCTAAAGTTGAAATATGGAACTCTCTGATAACCTCCTCAGGGATCGTCAATGGAACAAAAAGCCTTCCTTGATACAACACTCTGTCTTGTTCATTCTCGGTCCAACCATTAGGGGCCTCGCCACAAACAACTCGGTCTCTCCAGACCTCCACCTCATGATCCCCCAACTGGGACTCTTCCACCTTATGCATCAGGGATGACTGTACCGTCATCTGATAAAGACAACCTTTACCCCCAACTTCTCTCATATCAAGATTTAATGTTGAAAACTCTTCCATTACTCTCCAGGAATCAATGGATTCCTTCACAACATCACTACGTGAATTCTGACTCAGCGCATCAGCTACAGAACTCCCCTTTCTAGGTGTATATGATATCTCCATGTCATATTCCTGTAAGAACTCCATCCATCGACGTTTTCATAAGTTCAAGTCACGTTGGGAGAAAATATACCTCAAACTCTTATGATCGGTGAAAACCACAAAGCACTCACCAATGAGGTGATGTTTCAAAAACATCAGAGAAAACACCACGGATTCCAACTCAAGATTGTGAGTGGCATAGTTACGCTCATGGGGACATAACTGTTGAGACCCATAAAAAAGAACTAACCTCTACTGCATGAGAACACTGCCTAACCCTAAATGGAAGCGTCGCAGAAAACATCAAACTGAACTCCCTCAGCTGGAAGACAAAGAACATGATCACTTACTAACTTCTAATTTAGATACTCGTAAGATTCTTGACCCTAATCAATCCATATGAATGCCTGATCCTTCCTAGTGAAAGCTGTTAGAGGATTCACAACTCATGAGAAATTGGCTATGAACCTCCTATAGTAGCCTATGAGACCAAGGAATCTTTGCACCTCTGACACTGTCATGGGGCATTCCCAATTCACAACTGCTTCTATATTAGATGGATCAATAGATAATCCTAGTTGGGTCACAACATTCCCCAAGAAACGGAATTCTCGAGCCCAAAACTCACACTTTGACAACTTCCCAAACAACTGATGTTGATGAAGAACTTTTAAAATGGCTTGTAGATGCTATGCATGCTCCTCCTCAGATGTAGAGTACACAAGGATTTCGTCGATGAAAACTACCACGAACTGGTCCAGGAACTCAAGGAACATAGAATTCATTAATCCCATGAATACTGTAGGATCATTCATCATGCCAAAATGCATTACAATGAACTCATAATTCCCATGAAGACAACGGAAAGTAGTTTTCAGGATATCCTCATCCTTCATATGCATCTAATGTTATCCTAAACCCAAGTCGATCTTTGAGAACCAAATTTCACCATTTAGTTGATCAAATAAATCATCAATCTGCGGAAGAGGATAGCGATTCTTTATTGTCACTTTGTTTAAGTGATGATAATCAACATACAACCACAAACTAATTTTGGCCTTCTTCACAAACAAAACCGGTGCACCCCACGGTGACACATTTGCCCAAACAAAACCACACTATAACAGACCATCATGCTCTATATGTAGCTCTCGTAACTCAGAAGGGGCCATACTATATAGAGACATAGAGATAGGAAATGCTCCTTGGTTATAGCTCGATACCAAATGTGATCTATCATCGAGGGGGTAATGCTACAAACTCTTCTGGAAAGACATCAGGGTACTCTTCTATGACCCTAGTAAATGCCAACTGATAAACCTATAATGAACTCAGCATCATCTCATCAATCATGGATTATAAATACAGAATGCACCTGTGACCCATCTGAGGTTCTTTCTCGCCAAAAAACATCATTGGCTCTCTATCCACACCAATTAAAACAACCTTCTTCCTGAAGAAATCCATGATAGCCTGCACTGAATACAACCAATCCCTACCGAGGATGACATCATATTGTTGTATTCGTAAACATATGAAATCTCCCCAAGAGTGGTGTGGCCCCAACACTAGCTCACAATCTTTATATACTTCAAACAAGTCAGCTCGACCTCCAACTGGTGTAGTCAACACCAAGGGAACTAGAGGCCTCTCCACTTCAAGTCCCAAAGCATGGACAAGGTTAGGTGATATGAAGGAGTGTGTCGCTCCTGAATCAAACAAGTCATACACCAAGGTAGAAAATAAGCAAGGTGTACCTCTAACGACCCCTGGCTCGCTTGGAGCTAGCAACGAAAGAGCATGATGTTGACCATGACCTCCTCCACGACCTCTCTGATGTAGAGGATGACCACAACCACGGCTGCGCTCTGCTCTCTGAGGATAGGGAGCGTCATGGGTTTGTCCTCTACCTACCCCATCTATCCTCTACTGATCTAAAGCTGGTGAAACCTGCTATTGCTACCTCTTCTAGAACTGCCTCAACGGAAGAACCTGGAGCGTAACCCCTAGTGCACAATGACCACTCTAAAAGGTTAGGCACTCCTGCTGCTATTGACAACGTACAGCATAAGAAAAACTACCACCTGATCACTTGGAATAGGCCTAAGTGTTACTCCCTCTGGAGAAATGAGATGTGAAGGGCTAGGACCTACCCCTGGCTGAACAGAAACTATTTTGTCCTGAAAACCAGAAACCTCGGACCACAAATCTGCTTTGTGACGAATCATGATGATTCCACTCTTGTGATGATCCAATCCTAGAAAAAGTACTCTCGACAACCTCTGCCATTTCCAGCACCTCAAGATATGTTTTCATCATAAATGGGGGGACCTGGTGCTGGATCTCTGGATGCAAATCCTCCTCGAAATGTCGCGCCCTGGCCTCCTCATCTGGTAACAGGTCCAAAAAATCGTAAATGGTTCCTGAAACAAATTCCAAACTCTTGAACACTGGAGATCCCCTGTAGAAGGGTAATAAGCTCCTGGAAACTGGAAGCCTTCGCAGTTGAAGAAAAAAACTCAACTATAATCTTTTCTTGGAACACTTCCCATGAGATCTATGATTCCTCGTGATCCTTGAGGAACAAGAACAACCAATGCCTTGCTGCTCCACATAGCATCATCACAACCAAGGACACCCAAAGATTTTTTCAAGCAGGGATCGAACTGAAGCCTATCTCGACCTCCTACAACCAGTCTTCTGTGACTGAATCTTAAATAGAGCCCTTATACTTCTTCAGACTCTGGCGTTAAAACTCTCAGAGTGTCTTCCTCTAAGTGTCTTCATCATCAAACTCAACCCTGTGAGGATCTACTGGAATAGCCTGCTGGAAATTTTCGACGCAAACCTGACAAGGACATCGACCATGAGCCATAACTATAAAATAAAAAATTGTTACAGCTACTAAACCTTGAATATGGAAGACTTAACATTAATTAATTAATTGTTTTCTTTTATTCGTTTTAGGTTAACCAATCTTGTGGTCTACACATTAAAACATAGGCACAAAGATGAATTATGCATGATCCTTTCCTAGGTCTCTTCCCTACAACCTGTATCACATTGTTTAGTAGCCTTTATAAACTTAATGGTCCATACATCAGATCATAGGGGGCCCTAAACGCCTATGTCTTAGTAGGTATCCAGTGTTTACCTCACTTTCTAAACATGAATGACACTGTGGCCCTACCAACCCATACAACCTCACCAGTGCCTAACTACAAACTCCATCCTATCCCTCAACCAGCCCTATGATACCACTATGTCACAACCCCCTCCCCACAAAATGTACCCCTCCTGGGCTAGCAATGTGATAAGGGAGGCAATGAACCTCGAGTTCTACCTCTAATGAGCCCCGGGTTAGAGACTAGCACTCAGGGTATAATAATCACACAAATGGGAGGCATTACCCTCTAAGAGAACACATACTGAAGAGAGAGATAAGATATACGCCAACCAAATCCAACTCAGAACTAAAATATAATAGAAAACCCAAGTGCACATATGTAATTTCATGAAAAGGTACTACAAATGGATGGGGAAAACAACAAGTACCCAAAAGAAAGTAAAAATTGTAGTAACCACAAGCCCGAACAACTCCTACAACCCCAAGCATTTTGAAACCGGTTTGTTCTTCAACCTGCTCCAAGTGACCTGAAAAATAGTTTATATATATACATAGGGTGAGTATAATAGTATACTCAGAAGGATCCTCCACGAAGCCTCTCATGAAAAAGTAAAGAAAGCATGATAATGCAAAGTAAAAAACAAGTGAAACTAACTCGTCACCAAAATAGGTATACAAATATCCCAAACTAACCATGGATACTCTCACCAAGTAACACATACAAGAATATATCAAATAATAAAGAATATCAAGGGTACCTCACTACTACTTCCCCACTGGTTTGCTGCTTTTCCCCAATGTCGCACATCCTAAGCATCTCTCTCCAAAAAGGCTTTCTCGTAGACACCTAGGAGAAGCACCACAATATATACCTCACGAAACAAAACTACAACGTCCATGCATGAAAGTAACTAGGTAGTTTCTGGGAGTAACCACAACTCACATAATGTGTATCATACGTCGGGTATTATACCTCAAGCCATTATAGCCCTTACACCAAGTAAGGATCCTCATGCCATCACAACCTATACACGTTACACCTATAGTAGTCCATATGATACTATATCCATAATATATGTGTTTGAATAACCACAAGCCATTACATACCTTTACACACATATTTGGGGAAAACTAACCGTTGTGCCTACCAGCCCAAGTATCTACCAAGAGAAGAGAGCGAGGCCAAAGGGGGTTGTCAGCCATTAATCCTCCCACTAGAATGTTGTGGAAAACACCCCCCCCCCCCACACACATGGCTCAGAATCCCAGGGGTGTCAGTTTCCATTACTAACAGGGTGGAGTAGCGTATAGAAACATAAAAGTACAGAATATACTATATCTCACAACCACATTATGGGCATAACCTAGTATTCAAATCAACTGCAGCTAACCTCTCTCGGACTCTGGGTTTCCACTTCTAAGACTAGGTATCCTATAAGCACACAACCATTTAAAGAGAATTAATACATTATATCCTTCCTTTTTAACCAGTTTCAATTTATGTTAATTAATTCATTAAACATTAATTAAAAATAAAAAATTCCACATTACATTCATTAGCATCACACCCAAAGTCCACCGTCCCTTTTATAATTTCAACCTCATCATTATGTTCCAGAAAAATCCAACCCCATGGTTTTACACCATTTATTCAATTATTCATTATATAATTACTTTCCAACATTCCCTAGCATTCTAGAAAAATATTCTATGCTACTAAACACAAGGGGCTCAACACGGTTATTAGAATTAATACTCGTCGAGTCTTTTCCACCTATAACAAGAGTGTAGACCCATCATCCATTGAAAATCTAAACACGGAAAGCACATGGCATACCCCGCGCGTCTTCGCCTCTTTCAGAAGAAGGGTAAAAAAGACCAGTTGAATTTTTGCAGTGGGGAAAAGTAATGCAGATAATCAGCGAATAAGAATCAACAAGCATCCAATAATCATGTCCATATCATTCCATCATCCCTAGTGTCCTCCCTGACACCCACATGCATAAACCAATGCATATCACCAATCTAGGCATCATCTGATGACACAACCAAAATTCTCCATGCCCCAACATATCACAATGACCATCCAGGCTCACATCACAACACAAGAAGCAAGAAAAAAAACATCACATAAATTGTCTTCTTTTCCCTTTAACAATGAATGGGGAAATTCATAACCCTTCAAGGAATTATCAATCAATCAGCTCTCTAATCCCTCTTGAATTGACAGATTTATTATCCATAGGTTCCAAAATATATAAAACCTAATCAGTAGGCTATCACAAATAATTAAACATGCTTACTACATATATTTTATTAACATCAAATTAAAACAAGAAGAACCAAATTCATTTACATGCATCTTTATCCATAGACAACAATTATCAATTAATTCTGGTGTACATTCTTTACCAATTTTCATCAATAACGTACGGCTAAACGAAGCAAGCATGGATATCACCCTATCTAGAATGCAAGGAAGAAAACATACAACCAATATCAATTTATTTATCCGGTTAAAATATTTATTATGTCAATTCCATTGTGGTCTAGTGGGATAAAACATGAAAACAATACAGTTTCCCATAAAAGAAAAGATAAGAAATGAATCCCCAAACTCAAACAGTATTTGACATTCTTTATCCACCCAACGGTTCATGATTCTCCTCTCGCGTCAACTGCATCCACCCGAGGATGAAATGGTATGACCGCCTGAACCAAAACCCCAGAAAAAACCATTAGAAGCATAGAGATTACATGATATAATATGCAATGGATAAACAAGAGAAGATGAACACCAAAAGAATGACGATAAAACATACCTTATATAGAAGATTGATCAATACAGCTTGGTTGCATCAAAACAGAGTAGAACCAATCCGCGGAGTAAAGTTTGATCATGAAACTCTGATGAAATAGAATGAAAGGTTTTAGCGTCTCATAGCCATTAAGAAAGAGGAAGAAATATGGAGGGATATATCCCGTCCCTTTAGAAGATTTAATAGAGCGATGGTTTAAGATACGCTTAATTTCCCATTAAAAGAGGATCACATTAAACCATGTAGTTTGACCAAGTAAAAACATTTCAAGACATCAGAATAATTTATATAAGAGTTATGGCCTTTGAATCGGCCTTAGATTCCTTAAAACGAGGATTTAAATGCCTTTTACGTCAAAGGAAAACGCTAATGGGGTGAAATTTTATGAAGCTGGAAACACTGTTCACGAACTCAAATTTTGGAAAAGGAAAAACACTGTTCATGAACCTCACCGTTAGACATTGTTCATGAAACTCACCGTTAGACACTGTTCATGAACCTCACCACTAGATAGTGTTCATGAACCTAACTGTTAGAAACTGTTCATGAACCTCACCGTTAGAACTGTTCATGATCCCCGCATTTAGACACTGTTCATGAATCTCACCGTTAGACACTTTTAATGAATCTCACTATTAGAAACTGTTTATGAACCTCACCATTAGACACTAGTCATGAAACTCACCATTAGAAGGTCATTGCTCTAGAAACACTGTTCATAAACTCAAAATTTGGCAAGGAAAAGAAAAGGTTACCGTTAGAAGGTCACAGTTCTGGAAACACTGTAAACAGAACTCAAAATTTTGAAAAGGATAGAAAAGGTCACTATTAGAAGGTCACCGTAATTGAAACACTTCTAAAAAAGTCAAAATTTTGCAAAGGAAAGAAAAGGTTACAGATAAAACGTCACCATTATAGAATCATTGTTCACAGAACTCAAAATTTGGAAAAGGAAAGAAAATGTCATTATTAGAAGTTACTGATAGAACTGTTCACTAATGGAACTATTCACATAATGGGAAATTTGTCAATGGAAAGAGAGGTTACCATTAGAACTGTTCATTGATGGAAATATTAATAAAAGGATTCCGATGACACTGTTCACAGAAGGTTACAGTTGCACTATTCACAATTGTCTACCATTGGAAGTGTTCACCGTATTGGAAAATTGGAAAAGTGTTGGGGATAAATCAACTAGACTTCCAAGAACACCTCAAACACTATATATTCACAAAGGAATGGACCAAAGAGGTTAGGGCCATTACAATTTGATCCAATATTTATTTTATGTCATATTGAAAAAGGTAATGTTTATTTATATCAAATCCCATATATAAATAACATATATTTTAGAACTGAATCCAGGTGTATGGGTTCCGGCCTATTATTATTGGTATCAAATTTAGGTTTAGATAACAATGGAAGTTATGATTATTTCATATAAGGATAAAATAAGTCTTATAAATTCAATTTTGGGTTGATAAAATTAAGTTCGACCATATAATTCAATGGAAAAAATCCAATTTTAAGGTCAGATGTGATTATGATTGATGGTCATTTACTTATAATAGATGATTAATGTATAAATAATCAATATGATCTTATTCAGAGGTTATTAATTAATTTTTTGGAATTGGGTCTCAAGAAGGATTACATAGTTGATTCATATTTAATATTTAGGGTTTTTTTGTAACCATATTTAATAGATTGAGATCTTTTCCAGAAAAGAAAGAACTGTTTATTAGCCAAAATAAAACTAACACAAGTCTAAAACTATAATATTTACTCTGATGATGAGAAAAATTTGGAAAAAATATATATTTTATTTTTGGAGGTATATATTGAATTATAATAATAACGTTGTAGAATAATGATTAATTTTATTTTACAAAATATTATTATATTTTTGGGTAATATTGTGGATTATTTTATAATGCATTATTTTATAATGGAATCTATCTCAGGAATATTGATTAAGTTAATTTTGGGGTGCATATATCATTATATTATGGTTTATATTTGGTGAGTAATGTTATTTTAGGAAAAAAAATTTATATTTTGGAGAATATTCATTATGGAATACTTATTTCTTATAATACTATTATATAATCAAATATTTTTTCTATTTCTGGTTTAAAAAATTTATTTAAGAACACAATGATGAGTTTTACCATTTTTTATTTTGGAAATTATATTTGTTTAACAGAGGGTGTTATTGATGATGTTTATAAGATTAATGATTTACATAATTGAATAGAGGTTTAGTGAGCATTATATTATCTTGAGATAACCATTTTGGTTTTAGTAAATGGATATTTAATATTTGTAAAATACTTCCATCCGATAGTAGATCTCAAGACCTATTAGAAGATTAATTTCATGTTATAGTTATAAATGATTCCCCTTTTTCATTCTTCACTAGAATGTAATATTAGTTAAATGTGGAAATATAATTAAAACCAAACCAATAGATGAAATTATGTATGATTTAAGTACTACATCTTGTTTTACCCTTATCAGTGGTAAATAAATTACTATGACTCAAATTAGTATAAGAAAAAAATCATAGTTTTATGTGAAAAATATCACTCAACTTCCAATGTATTTTTTTATAAACCCATTAAATATAGAAGACTTATGAATGATTACATTATGAAACCATTATTTTATTGATGATATATAACTTGTAATTAAAAATTTAATTTATGTTATTATTTAATTTTCAATATGATATGATGAAAAGATACGCTCATTTAGTATGAATAATATTTATTTTTTTAGGACCTAATTTTTTCAATGGGTAGGATGTAACATTATGAGATTTTAGATTATATTTATTATTAAAATTTTTTGATTTGTTTAATAGCTTTATTGACACAAAACACAAAAAAAATAAAATATAATATATCATTTCCATTAGATTGGATGGTATGAGTTAGAGTAACCAAATATTAAACACTATAGATATATAGGTATCACATAATGAAAATTTATTTATTAATTCTTTGGGAATCATTACTCAATTTCTTTTAAAGTATTTTTCTATTTTAAAAACACATTATCTTTAAAATTGGGTTTCATTATATTTTTTCATGGTTATTATAATTTATTTGGGACACATATAGAATTTTTTTTGATTAAATTGTAATAACTTTTGAGATCATCATGTCAAAAATATCTTAGAGTAAATTTCATGTCTTTTTCACAAAATATTGATTTTGTGTGGATAGTGGATGAATACCATTTTTCAAAAACTATTATTTACTTTATTTAAAAACAATTACTTAAAAAGTATCAATATGTTTCCAAAATTTTATTAAAGAATCATATGTCTTTATTTATTATATAAATTGAAATTAATTACGAAATAATTATCATCATATTTGATTTTGGTATGAATTCATTTGTATACGTAAAAATACATTTTTCCTAAATCTATTTTTTATTATGTTTTAATTATTTATATCAATATTGATTTTTACCACCTTTGAATTTGAATCATGAACAATTAAATCCATATTTGGAATTAGGTGGCTGGAATTTGATAAATAATTTATTTTTCTATAATAGATTATACCTTGGTAAAAATGTAATCACCATGGTAAGGAAAAAATGTGTAAAACAAAATTAGACTATTAGATAATGGATGAAAACATGATTAATACTTTTATTTAGTTTATTTTATGAGTTTTTTTCAATAATAACCATCAAATATTCATAAAATTTTAAATTTGATTCCACATTCATTTGATTATAATATTTATGTTATTTTAAGTAAATTAGAAATATAAAAATATCATTCTCTGTATTTCAATTTTAATTATGTGTTTCCATTGGGATAAACATTTTTTATAAATGAATATAAAATATCATTTTGAACATAAATAATTTATTTTTACGGTGGTAATTTAGTTTTTATTTTTATTAATGGTATAATTTCCTTAAATCCTCATGCAACGCTAATATTGTGATTGGGAAGTCAGAAAAAAAACCCTAATAAATGTCTTAAAATAGTTAAATTAAATATTGTTAGATTATTTCATGTTCCATAAATTTTATGGTCAATAATATTGCCTAATTAATGGTGATGGAATTTATATTTTAAATATATTGTTTTCTTTGTGTCTATAATGTCAAATTTTTTGAATTGTTCCAAATATAACTTTAATGAAATTTTATGTAAATAATATTTTTTAAAACATTTCAAAGTCAATAAAATATTTAAAGAGACCTTTTAGAATGGATATTGGTCTAAAATTTCAAATATAGATTGTTTGTGAATTACCATTGACCTTAGATGTAAATTTCAAACCCATAAAGATTGAAGAGGTTTTAACCATGAATAAAGAAAAAACGTTAGGGGCTTAAAAAAATATAAGGTTTAAAATTTCACTTAAACTAATCAAATTATTATTGGGTATATGGATTTGGATATTTTCCTATCCTATCTTTGAAATTATTTCCATTTTGTTCATCTTGACCTCATTATTATATTTATTATATTTTAGTGTTCATAAAAAAACAAGTGTATCATTTCTTTTTTTTATAAAATGACATTACCTTTCCTCTCTTATTCACATATATTCATCCACATGTATAAATAATACCTTGAAAAATATATTATAACGTTCTATGAATAAATTTTACAGTATTTGGTATTTTCAAAATACTATCCCATGCATCCTTCCTGAGAGGTCCAATGGAGAATTCTCAAAGAAGATGTATATCACATAACTATGTTTTATAATCTAACTTTTTCTTTTATAACCTAAAAATATATCCTAAACATGGTGATATAATAAAACAAATATCTCCCACATAATTATATGTTATTATGTTTATCTAATAACATTTATTTATCTCATTTTCCATCAAAATAAAAATGAAAGCATCATTTGTGCGTACATGTGGATTACAACCTACAGATTGAGATGTATTTTTTTCATAATCAACAAAAATGGGTGGTTATTTTGGTTTATATAATATTTATTTATTATTTTTTAATATATTTATTCTTATTGATTGATTTAAGGTATAAGGAGGGCATTTGAAGTCGGTAGGCTGGAGTTTTATGAATTATTATCATCAGAATATTGAAACATTTTCATATTTTTTTATCTGATCCCTAGTATAGTCTAAATATCCCACATGAATTAAATAGTGAATATAAAATAATAAAATAGTAACATATTTGATTTGGTGGTGTGTTATAATGAAACTAGTTGTTGATGATAGTTTCTTGAAGGAACCAGATATGAACCCCTTTAGATAATCCACAGACATCAAAGAATCCATGTGGGTTTCAATATTCCTATACCTAGTACTAGAATGGAGTGTTGAAGAATCGTTCATTTCCTTGATGATCACCTCAATCCCATCCCTTTGATTCATCAAATTCATTCTAGGATCAGACACTCGAAGTGAGAATTTCTCTCTTTATGATCATAGAGTAGAGAGAATATCTCAATTTTGAATGAAAGAATAGTATATGGAATGAGAATCTCCTTCACTTATATAGTGGATACCTGAAATACCTGATTAGGGTTCAACAACACCATTATATTTAACATAGACTATATATGTAATAAATAATAATTTTGAAGAATTATTTATGTTATAAGTATTATTTATATTTTACCACATACTTTTAATATATATTAAATATATTACTTGATAAAAATCAAGTCACTAACCCAACTTGTAATTCCCTTTTATTGTTAAATTAACCATAAATATTAAAATTATGTTCAATCCTATAATATTTTTCCTTGTATTACCATAAATAATTATAAAAGAGTTTAATAAATAAATTTTACCTAATTATTATATAGTTTAGTAATATTTATTTTATTTATTTTTTGGTGATAAATAATTCCTGGAGAAATATCTGACCCTGTAGTGGGGTCTTCCATGTACAATATACCTATTCACTAGAATAAGGCATATTATTAAATATTCTATTTTTTGTGACTCACTACGACCATATCTTGATACAAGTGAATAGTATTCAAAGACAAATAGATGAGTCTAGAAAAACATAAAAGTTCATAAATATATAAGAAATAGTGAATAATCAAAAACCATCCAATGAACACCCTCTGTATAATATTGTATATGTGTTATATGATATCTCATAAATAATGACCCACACATGTGTCATATTAATTTAATGATTTATTATTTTATGATATACTTGGGTGAAATTACCATCAACTATCATGGCCATAAATTTATGAAGGTACTTCCATCCTAATCAAACAAACCTGAGATATCATTTACTCAGCTTAGATATGATAGATTCTATCTTGATCATTCAACTAATGTCATACCCCCAAAAAATCTCCCAACACAAGATCCAATTCTATCACTTCATTGGCATGGTTTTTTTCCTATATCAATGTACATGATAAAATGGAACTTATCAATAGTGATCTCTATTGGAGTTGGTTTCCTAAAAAGAACCATTATTGTACATTATGATAAACATGTATTCATTAGATGATTATTAATAAACTCTTTATCACATCAAGATTATTATTTTTCATGACATAGAATGTGATAATACCTTGAGAATAGCTTTCTCACTAAAAGGTCATAGTGGATCCCAACAATGATTAGAACCCAGATGTTCCATGACATTATTCTTGAATATACATTCTATGGCTGGATGATATCATTTGAAGGGACACAAATGATACAGGGTATCAATGGTGGGGACTCAATAAACTTTGGGGCACCTTCTCATGGTGTGTCCCCTTAGTAATATACATGAGTATATTATGAGAACAAGACCCTCTAGTAGGAAATCCACATTCATAAGTGTAATTGGATGTTCCAAACTACGAACATGTATATTGGTCCTTATACTTTAACATTAATTATTGGGAATTATGACACCCACAATTAGATTTATTGAGGAAAACCAGGACGACATATATTCATGGCAAGGTTGAATATATTGGGTGGGGAATGAGTAATACTACATTAATAAATAATTATAGAAAGGATTTTTCACTTATACAAAAGTAGATATCTCAGGTCCTTCGATAGAAATGATATAGCCTAAATAAATCCATGTCCATTGTGTTCCCTAGGAAAGATAAATTCCAAGATGTTAAAGAGTGAAAAATTGATCACATGGGTTGATGGCACTGGCATGCAACTCGATTGATTAGAGATATCGGGAAAAGGGATTAGATTATAAGGTAAGGGTTTGTATAAGGTGACATGTCATTGTGACATCAACTTATTTCTCTTGTGTAACTTGACCCATTTCTAGACAAAAATCTAGGACTTTAGGAAAGCCCGCCCAATGCCAATGAGAAAGAGACCAAGAGGGTCAAACACATAGTGTATCCAGTATCTCAGTTGAATAATTTATTTATTTAACTAGTTGAATAAATATTATTACTCATTTTAGTTTAGTAATTATTCAAGTATTCCTGATCACATTCATTTAATTTCTAGTTATTCGAGAGAATATATTACTAATTGAATATTTATTTATTTGATAATAATTTAGTTATATTTATTTTGTTAAAAATGAGTCATTATTCAAGGCCTGGTAAATATTGATGAGGATTAGAAAACAAAGTTATGGGTCTGGGGAGAAATAATATTGAATATTATTTGGTTAAATAATATTAAAATTTAACATGAAAGTTTAGAACATGTCATGGAAATAATAGCCTTTCTATTATTATTTGACATCGGGTTTCACATGGAATAATAAATTATGCAATGAAACATGTGATAATTATTTATTATTACCCGGTGAATTAAATTTCCCATTATTTTATTATTCACTATATTAACCAAGGGGTCAATCTATCAGATAACTTATCATTGTATTCACAATATCCTTGGAGAAAAGATCTCGAGCCAAGAAAACTCTTCCCTATTCAAAAATACACTCAAGAACGAGGGATCTCCTCCTCTTCTGGATGAAGGAGAACACATTGTATGTGATTTTCAAGGTGATCGATGGTGGACATCATAAGCGCAAGGATCTTCTACACTATAACCTGGAAACTCTTTCAGCGACATCTAGAGATACATGGAGTACATGTGTGTCACCACTAGAAGAATCCTATCCTTAGATTCAAAATCTTGATGAGTCTGCACCTCAGAACCATGGTCAAATGAATCAATATAGAAAGAATCACCTTAGAGGTAGCACTATATTTTTATTACATTAATTATAAACAAAATATGTTGATCCCCACTTCTTAGTTTGGGGTTATCTCCTTTTTATTTTATAATTGATTAAATTGTTTTTATTCTTGAATTAATTGTCATATTGATCCTAGATTAATCATCGATTACAAAAATTGGAAAACATGGGTTCCCTCCTATCATGTGCTTCCGCTGCGCCCATAACCTACAAGTGGTATGAGAGTGGTAATATTTTCATTTATAGTTATCTAAATAAGTCATTAAAGATTTATTCTTTAATAATATAGTTTCTCAATTCATGTTTAATCATTCTTCTAATCTTAATTTTTTGATATGTTCCTCCCTTTTTTGTTTCTCATTGATCTAACAAAAATGAATACTTATATGATTAAAATTAAATCAAGGTCTCATAAGGATGCACCAATGGTGATTTTTAGATAACAAAAGAATATACATAGTATAGTAATATCTATATGTGATGTATTTGTGTTCAATGTATCAGGATTAATTCAGAAATTATTCATGTCGTGTTCATTAATGCCAGGTAGTGTTATTAATTCTTACACCATGTGTTGACCAGGATATCCTGGTGCACGATTATCCAGACTACATGCTGTGTAGCCAACTATACATTATTTTTTGTCCCTTCGGGTCAGTGTCAATTCATGTATCCCATACATAGATTTCTAGGGTGGTGACCATGTAATGTGGTGTCTACACGTCGTGAGTCCCATTAGACATGTCGTGTACTCTAAATTCTTTCAAAGTACACCTTACACTCCTTTTCCCTAGGCATGTACATTGGATTGATAGTGAGTAGGGTACATACTGTGTAATATTTCCATATTATGTAGATTTAAAATATATTATTATATTATGTAACCATTGAGACATGTACCTTTTGTGGGCCAAAATCTAGGACACAACATGTGATTGTTTTTTGATATGTATATATAAAAGTTTAATTAAAATATAAGTAATGTTAAAAGATCTTCACATCATCTATGAGTTGTATTACAATTATAATTATACTTTTATGATACATGTCACAAAGAGTAAAGTGTACAGAAGTATAAATACATGTTGGGTAGCTTTGGATGGGTATTCACCAGGTTTCATCCAAGGTAAAATTTATATAGAAGGTTATAGATGAGAATCTCAAGGAAATTCAGAAAAAGGATTAAGATAAAAGGATTTATTAATTAAAGATATTGATTAGTCCATTTGAGAATAATTTATCTTAATAATAATGATTAATGAACTGAATGTCGGTTTTATTAGATGCTTAATTCATTTCATGATTTTTGATGATCATGAGCTAGACCAGACCATTGTATGTGATTGGTTCCCTTTTAATTTATTCATTAAATTAAAATTAATGGCTTGTAATCCTTCTCCTCATTAATATATAGTCCATGTGTTCCCATCGTTTCTTTCATGTAAACCCCATTTTACAAATCACCTGTTTGTGAATTAAAATCATATGTAATGGATGGAGCTCCCAAGCTAGTGGATGTGGTTCAAGTTAGGATCCTAGGTGAGACCAATCCAAGGAGATACAAAGGTGGATATGAAGAAAGATGTAAACATGATCCTTGAATAGTTCATGGTGTTTCTCCCCTAGGGCAGGGTTAGTTTATTGACCAATCTATAAATTAACCAACAGTAATGCTCATGATGATACCCTTTATTTTATTTCTGTCAGTTGTATAGTTATTCATTACGGAGGTTTGAAGAGATCACATAATTAATAAAATAACAAGAATACAAGATGTAACTAAAATAAAGATGGCTTATGGGTAAATATTATCTATACATGGTAAATCACTTAAGTATATCCCACATAATATTAAAAATAATTGGAAAATATAACAAGTGTCAATTTATTCATAAATAATAAAATCCCTCAATTAAATTTTAAGTTGGTAAATCCTTATATTACATCTGTTAGAATCGAACCATTGTTTAAAGTGATTGACCAACCCTAGTTGGGGGTCTTTCAGTTATCAGGGAATTCTAATTTAAGGATTTGGGCTGATGTATCTTAGATTACATCAAGGGTTGACTTTTCTTGAAGGACTTGGTGTAACTGAGAGGAAAAGGTTGAGGAAATCCAAAAATCAAGGATTTCAGGATTGGGAAGTCGACTCAACATATCAATGAGATATGATTTGATGCAGTTGGAATATAGAATCCAACCTATAATCTTTCATGTTGCACGAAAAACCCTAGTTGGGGTAATGATAAGGGAAATACATATCCTTGTTTCTAGAATTTCCAAGCAACGGGGTATTCCTATGTTAATGGTTATGGCTATTGGGTTTCAAAAAAATAGTGGGAGAATATTAAAATTAGTTTATTTGTCTATATTTATCAAAATAAATTACAAAAAAAATTCATATTAATTTTTAGGAACAAAAATAAAAATATAATCAAATATATCAGTACGATCCATACACGAGAAGGAAAAACATTTCACTCACACTAATTTTTTAGAGTGGAAAAGGAACCTTAGGGTTACCCTTCTCCATGAGAGGAAAAATTATACTCTAGAAGAGCCTTTACCAGATGCGCCTGGAAATGAGGCGACTCATGGGGAAATCACTATGTATGAGAAACAACAGAATGATGCTACAAATGTTCAGTTCCTAATGTTATAATCTATAACCAATGAGCTCTTGAAGAAACATGAGGAAATAGATACTTATTTCATGATGTCTTAACATTGGTATCTATGTCAAGAGAAGGTTAGATAGGGGAGGTATGAGATCTCCAATTCTTTTTTCACTACTAAGCCTAGAGAGTTTTCACCAGATGGACCACTTGTAGTCAAGCAAATTGGCTACATTGATCGTCTAGAAATATTAGCGATTAAATTCCTCGATAAGTTGCATACATATATCATACTATCATCATAGCCCAAGACCTTATCTTGTTATATTTTTAATTTTAATATGAAAAATAATTAGAAGAGTTTATCAGAGCTTCTAACTCTAATTCTGCAAGTTGATAAGGACACGGGATATGAAAATCCTACAGCCCTTATGGTGAATAGGAACCAGAGAGACAAGGAAAAGGGGCCAAATATTTACAAAAAATCTAAAGCCTTCGAGAACCGTTCGACCAAGAAGAAGAATATCCAAGGGCAAGGCAATGAAAATGAGGTATAATGATTTGCATGTGGCATGCAAGGCTACTAGAAAAGGAACCAAACCCATAGGTATAGAGAAGCCAAACATGCATTCGTTATCAAGTCAAAATTTCCCATTTATACACATTGGGAGTTTGATATAACTTTTTGTGTTCACATTTGTATTCAAATCCAAGAAACAAGATGATTTCAGAAAATTTTCTGACGAGAGGTGGATCTACGAGTTGCCAATGGTGCAAGGATAGCTTATCGTTCCATTAGTTACTACCACCTCACATTTTTTATGAGAATCATTTGGGTTTTACAGGGCTATTATTATGTATATAGTGTTACCAAGAATATAATTTTTTTATCGAGTTCAGATATAGATGTATTTACTTGAAAGTTCAAAAATTAATGTGGTTACAATTGTAAGGAAAACATATGTTATTGTATGGAATATTTTAATAATGGTTTATATGTATTAAATTATGAGAATCACGTTTTGAAAATTGATAATGAACCAAGTTCACATGACTCATATAGAACCTAGTTGTTGCATCATAGCCTTCGTCATGTAAATGATAAATTCTTGTCAATGTTATGTCAAGTAGGTTATTTAGACTCTTTCTAGCTAAAACCACCTGATATATGTCATGCTTTTTTACAATAGAAAATTACGAAACCACCATTTGGTGGAAAGGGTGAAAGGACAACAGAGCTTCGAGGATTGGTACACACTAATGTATGTGGACCATTTCCTATAGAAGAAAGTTGTTGTTATTCAAACTTTTTAAGTTTTACTAATGACTTTAGTATATATGGATAGGTCTACTTAATGAGGTATAAGTCTAAGTCCTTAGAGAAATTCAAGGAGTTCAATAATGGTGTAAAGAATCAGATTTGTGAGAAGATAAATAAGCTTCGATCAGATCATGCTGGAGAATATCTTAACCAAGAGTTCATCAAACTTTTATAGGAGTCTAGGATTCTATCTCAACTCACTCCACCTTATACACCATAGTGGAATAGTGTTAGTGAAAGGCGAAAATGAACCTTGTTGGACATGGTATGGTCGATGTTGAGACATGTAGAACTACCATTAGTCTTTTGAGGATATGCATTGCTAACTGCAGTATACATATTAGACAGAGTAACAACTATGGAAACAAAGGGATTACCTTTGATCTATGGAGTGGAAAGAAACCCAAATTATCACATACACATGTATGGGGATGTGAGGAGTATGATATGTGTTTCTCATGAAACAAACTAGAACCTTGGGGCACAAAATTTATCTTTATAGGGTATCTCAATGATACAAAGGGATACTACCTATACAACCCCTCATTCAAGAATGTGACTATTTCCAGATAGGTTTTCCTTATTGAGAGGGATCACATCCTCAAAAGGGATAGTGGGAGAAAGATTGAATTTTATGATGTTGATGCTCAAGATACACATGATTTAGAATAAGAACAAGTTCCCAAGGTCCCCAAAGAAGAGGTAGTTCCTAAAATATAATTAATACATAGGAGAAAAAGATAGGTAAGGGAATAAGAGAGATATATTTTCCTTGTCCCTAAGGATGGTGAGTCATTATTATTGGACAATGATGAACCTCTCCCCTAAAAGGAAGATGTAGAGAGCATAGAACCTACAAGATGGTTAAAAATTAGGCATTCTGAGATGGATTACATGTATTAGAACGAAGTCTAGGGCTTGGGCAATGTTCCACTTGATGTAAAACCTATTGGGTGTAAATGATAATTCAAAAATAAAATGGACATGGAAGGTCACAATAGTACCTATAAAAAAAGGCTAGTTTCTAAATGTTTTAAACAACATCAAGGAATTGACTATGATGAAACATTTTCACTAGTTTCCATGTTTAAATCAATAATAATCATACTTTCCATAACAACATTCCAGGACTATGAGATTTGGAAGATGGATGTCAAAACTATATTCCTTAATAGGAAAATTAAGGAAGATGTCTATATGACACAACTAAAAGGGTTTGTTACACTAGGTGATGCTAAAAGGGTATGAAAGATACAGAGATCCATTTATGGATTAAACCAAGAATCTAGATCACAGAACATTCGATTTCATGAAGACATAATAGAATTTGGTTTCATTTAGAATGAATGTGATCCATGTGTTTACAAGTGGTTTAATGAAAATGTGGTCATTATACTAGTAATTTATGTGGATGAAATATTGATTATTGGAACTGAAATACTAGTATTGCAGTTTGTCAAGGACTGGTTGAAAAGGCGATTATCCATGAAGGAATTAGGTGAAAAAACCTACATTCCAGGGATTAAGATCATTCGTGATAGATCCAAGAGGCTACTTGGACTATGTCAAAGTATATACATTGACCATATACTAAATAGATTTAGTATGGAACGATCCAAGAGGAGATTTGTTCTATTGTCACATGGGATACATCATTCCAAGAAATTGTGTCCCTAGACACAACATGAGAGTGATAGGATGATTAATATTCAATACGCTCTAGAAATATGATCTATCATGTGTTCCCTGTTATGTACCAGACTTTATGTTTCTTATGAACTAAGGAAGGTTGGTAGATATCAAGCAGGTCCAGGAGAATAACATTGGACTACTTGTAAGACTATCCTTATATATCTGAGAAGAACTAAGGATATGTTCCTGGTGTTTGGAGGAGATGAGGATCTTATCATCAGATGGTATGCTAATGCTAGTTTTCAGATAGATTGGAATGATTTGAATTCATAATCATGATATGTTTTCTATTCCAATGGAAAAGCAATGAGTTAGAAGAGTTAAAAGTAACTAGTTTTTTCTGATTCTAAAACAGATTCCAAATATATACTAGATTTTGATGTGTCCATGGAAGCCGTATAGATTCGTAAATTTTTCTAGGAGATTGATGTGGTGACTAGTAGTAATGACCCATTACAGTGTATTGTAATAATACTACAACAAAGGTTCTTGTAAAAGAGACGAGGTCACATCAAGTGGAAAATCACATAATCCAAAAGTATCACCTCTTAAGGGATTTCTATTAAAGGGATAAATATTTTGTGAGTAGAGTGTCCATGGAAGAGAATGTGGTGGACCCCTAGACTAAAGGCCTATCTCAGGAGAATCATGAATACCATGTTAGAGCCAGCGGATTAAAGGAAATTAGCAGTTGGATCTAGTGAAAGTGGTAGCCTTTTGGAGTTGGTGCCCTAGAAAAAAATTATATGTACTTTATGATAAACATATATTCATTTGATTAATATTAATAAACTTCTTATCACACCATGATTATTCTTCTGCGTGACGTAGTATGTGATAATTTCCTAAGAATAGATGTTACACAAAAAGGACATAGCGGATCCCTACTATGATAAGAACCCAAACGTTCCATGAAATTATTCTTGAATATATGTTCTACGGTAGAATGAAATAATTTTAATGGACACAAATGATACATTCTATCAGTGGTGGGTACTCATGAAACATTGAGGCACCTTCTCATGGAGTGTTCCCTTGGTAATATCCAAGAGGATATCATGAGAACAAGACCCATGATTAGGAAATCCACATTCATAAGAGTCATTGGATGTTCCTATCTACATATTAGTGTATTGGACCTTAGATTTTAACATTATTATTAATGAGTATTATGACTCGCACACTTAGATGAATTGATAAAAACTATGATGGCATATTTTCGCGATGAGGTAGTATATGTTGGGTGTGTCACGAGTAATAATGCATTAATGAATAATGTGAGAAAGGATTTTTCACTTCAACAATAATAGATATCTCAATACCTTTGATGGAAATGATATAGCCTTACTCAATCCATAACCATGGTGATCTTAAGGAAAGTTTAATTTAGGGAAGTCAAATAATGAGGAATCGAGCACATGGGTTTATGGCCCTTTCATGAAACCTATATGATTGGAGATATTAGGAAAAAGATTTTATATTACAAGGTAAGTGTTTGTATGAGGTGACAAGTCATTGTGACATAAACATCATTATGTTGGTTTCCTTGAGTCATTGCTAGATGCTAATCTATGACTTTAGGTCAGCCTACCTTTTACAATTAGAAAAAGATCTAGGGGTCATACACAAAGTGTAGTCATTAAATCAGTTAAATAATTTATTTATTTAACATGTTGAATATATTTTATTCTTGGTTGTGGTTTAATAACTATTCATGTATGCCTGATAGCATTAATTTCATCACAAGTTATTCCAGAGAATATATTTTGGAAAGAATATTTTTTATCAACGAATAATGCAATCATATTTATTTGATAAATAAATATTCACTATACATGTCTTAGTCAATTTTGAGGTGGGTTGGCAGACCATGTTATGGGTCCGGTGAGAAATAATATTAAATATTATTTGGTTAAATAATATTTAAATATAACATGAAATTTAATCACATGTCATGGAAATTATATAATTGCTATTATTATCTGATATGGGGTTTCACATGGAATAATAAATTAAGTAACAACATTTGTTATAATTATTTATTATTACCTGGTGAATTAAATTCCCTTACAATTCTCTATATTATACAAGGGTTATTTCATCCAGAAAACCAATCGTTGTTTTCACAACATACTTGGATAAAATATTTCAATCCTAGAGGACTCTTCCCTCTTAATGAATGCTCTCAAGAACTAGATAGATCCTCCTCCATTGGATCAAGGAGAACACTTTGGAATAAATTCTCACGGAGATTGATGGAAGACATATCAAGTGTAATTATATTTTGAACTAGCACCTGGAGACACTTTAGGCATTGTCTGAAGATACATGGAGCAAGAGTGGATAGCCACTTGAGGATTCCTATCATTGGATTATACATTTCAAAGAAGCCACACCTCAAACCCATGGACGAATGCATCATTGAATAAAAAATCACCTAGGAGTTAATTCTATAATTAAATTAAATTGATTATAAACAAAATATTTTAATCCTCTTCTTTTGGTTCTGGGTTCTCTCTATTTTTTATCATTGATTCAATTTCATGGATACTAGCATTCATCATCGTATTGATCTCAAATTAATCATCAATTATGATAATTTCCAATGTTGGGTACCCGCCCATCCTGTTCTTCCACTGTGGCCAGAACCTTTAATCTCAAGTTAGGATACCAATACACTTGTCTATAGATAAGAACTACCAGTGACACCTATATTACATGGTGTTCCTATTTTCTAGTTTATCCAAAATATCTCACCTACTAGAGATCCACAAGTGATATCTTAATGAGAATATGTCTCACTAATTTTGAGTCCCAAACACCTAATAGTTATATATCATTTATGTCCAGTCATAATGATTTATCTTGACCATTATGCATTTATTTAATACTAATGTCATAGTATAATGTGGTTATCATTATAGAATATGAAATAAAATTATCTTTTTATATGAAATTTTTTTATGGATATTACCAAGTACATTGTGGATGTAGAAATATATATACTATAATGGTATGTTTACATCATGTATAACTCAATGTATCCAAGGAATGGTAATCAAAAGTAATGATAAAGTTGGGTATAGGGGACCCAAATTTTCAAAAATACCTCTTTCACTAGATCCAACATAACAATAATCTTTTTCACCTCTCACAATATTAAGACCATATTTTTACTAAGGCATGGTTTTAGTTTTTGGGCCAGCCATGTCCCTACTGAATGGATATTCTACTCTATGCCACCTCACCACCTTAAGCTAGACTCTTCAAGAGATGTAATTTGTATGTGTGTTTGCTGTTAACAATTAAAACATGAAATATTTCTTACTACTAGTAATATAATTATAAAAATATATATTATGATAAAAACTTTCTTAATAATTGATATTCCATAAACTCGAACAATAGGTTTTGTATTTTACACTACTTTATTTCCCACCATAGAAGACGCAACACAATCTATATTTATAGAAATCAATAACACTTTTTTGAATGTAATTTTCCTTCCTATTACATTACTCATACTATAATATTAGATCATATTGACAATATGATATGATTAGTATATGTCCCCTTGCAACTGGTTTCCCTTCTTCTCTACAAATCAGATATATATCTCTTTTACATTATCATGTAAAATCATATACATTAAACTACATTCATTACAATTATCATGAGTATAATTGTGATTTTCCTCTATAAAGGTATATTTTATAAATATCATATCTTTTACATATCATGGAATATGTGATTGATCCATTAAAAAATCATATGGAATTCAACTCACCACACTAATCTCCTTATATGTTTAATACATGAATTCACAGAGAGAGTTATTCCATGTGAAGTTGGTAACAATTTTCTCTCAAATTGTTCAAAATTGTTTTTTTCAATACCTTGTCAATATATAAAAAAATTACTTGTTCTATCAAAATGCTAGATCTATCTTACTAGATCTTTTTTAATATAACTTTGTTATCTAATATATGTCAATATATGGAGAAATTATTTCATTGTGGTCTTATCTAGCTATATAACCAATAGTTATTTTTTCATATGTTATATAACATATTTTTCATGGAAAAAAATTTCACTCCCACAAATATATGGTACACACATGGAAAAGATTCAATCCAAATGAATACTATTATATTTCTTTACATACTTTTAATCATGAAGTAGATTTTGGTATCTTGAACCCCTATTTCCATTCAAGGATGTCACCATACCTTTTTGGTTTCATTATAAAGCAATATTCATTGATTGTAGTCTTGACATCCAATGATCAATTTAAATATCATAAAATGTAGCTATGAGAAGTGAGATTCTATTGTATTTAGGAATAATGAACTGGTGTTACTAATCAAGCCTTATTGGGAGCACACATTTACTATCCATATATATTCTCAAATTAAAACCCACCAAAGTATTCAAAATAATAATCCCCCAATACATTGATACCTAAATTCCATTATTGAATTTTAATTGATTTTTTCAATTTTAGAAAACTTACATATATTTCATAATTATAAGAATTATCATTCACAATGAATAATGTATCACTATCCATAATTTATATAAAAACAATCATAATGGTTTTATACTTCCTAAAAATTATGCAGCTCTCGAACATTCCTCTTCTACACCTCATGTGGAAATCATGGATATGTAAACTATTTAAGTATCTCTAGAATTGACCCAACCCATGTCAATCTCAATCCTACTATCTAAGATAGATATGTACACCCTTTTAGTAAAATAATTTCTATAACATGACTTTATGTATTCTATAATAGGGATTTTAATAATATCCTTGGGAAACATTAAGTAGATTACGATAGATTTACGTTGTGTATTTATTGATGCAGGTTTGTTTAAATCCTCACCAAAAAAATTTCATCTAAAAAATTATTCTTATGAAATAATAAATTTCAATCATACTAAAACTCATTTTATATCCTTTATTCATTTTATTTTATAAATGGTTATAGTATAATGTCACTATTTCCAAACATGTCTCTAAAAAAGGAAGTATTTGTAATGCATGAGTTTTAACATTGATGCTCAATTTAATTACACCATGAAAATAATGTGGATAAGAAATTATTCATTTTGTAATTTCTCCATGATAAATTTTATTTATGAATGTTAACATATAATACTCATCATCTATCCTATTTATTAGAATCATAGCCTTGATACGGATAAGATAAAATTCAATTAGTTATTACCCCAACCTACATTATATTGATCGATGAATTCTTAGTAAATATATTATTAGGCACTCCAAATTGGAGAATATGATATCTTAGGTAAATGAATATATCATACTTCACATTTAAATTCACTAAAACTTTAATGGAATCTTATGAAGTGTATTTACCTCTAGATGAAGTAATTTTTAATGATATATCACATACAATTATTTTTGAAGGTTTTTTATTCGAAACTAAATATGTATATATTTCAATAATACTTAAGGTGTTTATTTCCAAATATTATAAAACCATAATTGGTATATCCTTCATAGGTATTTAATTTTTTCTTGAAAAAGTATAATATTTCCACAAATGGGTATAGAAGTCTTAATTTTTATATTCATTATGTATTTCTAATGATTCTAGCATTATATAACTATTGTATGAGTATTAAACACCACAAAAATGATCATTATAGAACATGAATATTGACTCCTTATGTCCAAAGGAAATGTGAGATAATTTTTTTGGTAATACCTAACAAAAGACCTACTAGTACAATTTACATGGAAATTAGATGCATTTTGCTTCTCACAACTGACTTTTGAACCACACCTTCTTATCCTCTTGGAGAATACACCATACTTGTACTAATGTTTCTTTACATATATGGTTACTATATTTAAAGACAGATATGTAATATGCATATTGTATTTAATACCCAAAAAATTTTAACAAAATAATTACTTACAGTTGATGAATAAACTGAATTAATAAGTGAATACAATCTTCATCAATTTAAATCATAGCTTTTAAACTTATATAGAAGTGTTTCACGATTTTTGATGAAAATAACCTCCTATTTTATACATTTTCTTTGAAGGATGTGGCGAATGTTCACTTTATGTTATACTTTCAATTATAATTTTTCACATTTTCTTTAAACACGTTCTCTATAAGAACTAATATTACACTATCTTTAATGTTCTTTATTTCTTGACGAACCTTACCTAGATGGTGACAAATCCTTTAATCTGTACAGTTTGGTTTGAACCCTGAAAAGAAAACTATAGTAAATGGGTGAAACTTATTGAGAAATGGATCCATTGAAATAACTTCATCAATCTTTCAATTTAAACATATCTAGTGTTATCATCATCTATTCTTATATTCACTTCTCTTTCTCCTCTCAAACTTCTCAAATATGAGACTATATGTAATATCATCCATTTCCTGATGTAGTATCAACACCATACATAGGACGTTGATTATATAATTATTATATAACCATCATATTATTAATTCATGAGTCTCTTATAATCATTTTTAACACCCTTTCTTCTTAAGGAGTCTTAACATGTACTAGGGACACTAAAACCATGAATTTTTTATGTCATAGTACTTTCCACAAGAGTCTGTACTACTCTTAGATATTAGACCCAAGGATAAATTTTATTTTATCCATTAGATATCACTATATTTATTTTGGTACATATTTACATTTTCTAACCAAATAAAATATAGAATATTAGTAATTTTATACATATTATGGATTAGACAGTACTAATTGTTTAAATCCTTAATTGTATCCCACTATTTTATCAAACTCTAGAAACCCTCTAAACTAGAATAAGAATGCATTGACTCTTGAGTTTTCTAGTGGAAAGGATCCCTGAAACTCTCCTAACAATCTATAAGTTGTGTGTATGCCAGAATCTGGAGTGTTCAAGGTTGGAGTTTGACTAGCCAATAACTTATGGTTCCTTGATATGTTGAGTGATGTCCCATTTTCTAAATTCATAATCATGATTTACTCCAGACATTCCTCTAAAAATTCATTAAAAAAATATTGGATACTTTCTTTCTACCAAATTCAGTTAGGTCAACACATCACTCCCATAAGAACTCCACAGTAGGAGTAGACACCCTCATCATTTTCCAACTAGCACCTCATACACCCGGTTTTGTTCAAATTGAAATGTTGGAAGGTATTTATGAAATATTATTTATAATAGGGGTTTTCATATTTTTCAACAAATGCATTCCATTTCTTTTAATATTGTCATTCTATTTAATCTCCCTCACAATTGAACATAAATAGAAAAACTATTCATCATGTTTTTATGCATTTTACTGTATATTTTTTTATGTGTTTCCCGGTTTCATGAAAATTGATAAAAGAATAAGCAATGAATATAGGAAATTAAAATACCCAAGTAGTATTGGGAATCTAATATTAGATAATCCATTTAAAATTAATGGATTATCCATGACCTATGAAATCATATATGAGTCATATCATGACTTAGGATGTAGATCATCCCCATCTTGTTTATCCATTTCTTATATGGACTTCTTCCCAACTTGGTCTAGTTTTTTACATAAATCATCATCATAATTTTAAGAAAACTCTCATACGGGAAAGAGGGTATCAAGAGAAAAAAATATAGACAAATCCCTTTTATCTGGGCACATAGACCCTTATAAATATTGAATAAAAAGAATAAGTTGCACAATCATTCAAAAAAAACTATTTACTGTAAACATCACATGTATTTATTAAATAATTAAATAAATATAACAAATAATACACTAGTTCATCCAATGCTCTTGATCATCCAGTGCAATAAAATTAAATTGAAAAAAAAATGAAATTATGATGGATTTTAAATAAATTTAATGATTAATTAAAATTCATATATTTTTTTGTTTTGATATTAATTTAATTTTAATTACAGAAAATTAAATTAATTATTTAATTTAATTAAATGCCTAAAATAAATTAATTTTTCTCATATTATTAAAATTAAAAAAAATTAAACCAAAAATTAATACATAATTAATTTAATTTAATAATAAAAATGAATTAATTAGTTAAAATATTTTTTATTGTATAAAATTTTCACAGTTCTCAAAATATTTTCAAAGCCCATCACAGGTTGATACGTAACCCCATAAGCCAATTTTGGTCCAGGAAGACAGTGCACTGGTATTTTCATGGCAAATCAGGCTAATTCAAACCCATTTTGAGTTGATGTGACCTGCCTTGACCCATTTTGGGTAGGTTGGGATTATAAGAAACTTTTTCAGGGGTTGTATGATAAGAGATTCAGTGATTGAAAGGGATGTGATCCAATAAGAAGGCGGTAATGACATCAGATCACTTGATTGACAATGGGTGTGAGGTGACATCATATGAGTTACAGAGTGACTCGTTACACACGACGTCTGAGGAATGGGAGGGAATGAGATGTTGGAGTCATTCATGATGATGGATATGTCAAGATTTGTATCAAGTTTGGAATAGGTTGACCGAGCAGCGTATGACCAGTGGAAACCGGCATCGATCTAAACTTGGGCTCAGTCAGCTATAGTAGATGACAGTTTGGTGACCGACGGTGCATATGGGTTCTGACATCACATCTTCATAGTGGGTGGCTATGATCGGATCATGGGTTAAAAACCATATGATTTGGTCAAGAAATAACACCTATAGTTGGGACCTAGTGTAGGTGGTGTGTGTTATCCAATGACTATTAACCTTGGCGGTGAGGTGGTATGGATATGATGACATGGGTGGCCCATGCTTGGAGAAGAAGAAGAATGCTCCACAATGTTTTTTTTAAGATTGACAATTTTCTAAAACTCATGCCAAAGGCTATTAACTATTTTTTCTATTGTTTTTTTGAAAACACTATAATATCCACCCCCATTGTATGTATTTGTTTTTATAAGCACAAACAAAAAAATACTCCATCAATAATCGACCAACTAAAAGATAGAAACATTATTTTTTTCATTTAATTTTATTTTTCTTCAGATTCCACAAGGGATTAGAATTGTGGCTACCATACAGAAAAATTTTGATCACCATATTCCATTTATATTCTAATCCAAAATTTTTCGGTGACCATAATCATCCACAAAAACCTAAAAACATATGAAGATAAACACTTATACGTTATATATTCTGCAAATTTTTTATACATAAAACTTTATTATCCAAAAAAATATTTTCAATCCATTAATTTTTTAGAGGATCATAACATGGATATCTGATATCATACTGAATCATGGTTAGATATTTTAGGGCCAATTTATAACCCTCTACTTAAATTTAAAGCACACTAATTTTTATTAGATTAAAAAATCTTGGAAATCCCTATAATACTAATTGAAGGTACTAAGGTGCGTAGAAGATGCAGATGGGTGGGGGATTTCAAAATATTCATCATCACAGTGATGAAAAATCATATTATATAGTGATCTGAGCCCTAGTATAGTCCATGTATGTCACCTAATTTAGAAAGAGTATAAAAATTAAAATAGTGAGTATTTCATTTGATTCAATTGTGAATTTTATTGAAATAAGTCTTTGAGGACCATTGCTAAAGGGATATGATGATGATCCCATTTAGATCTTCTACACATGCTTCAAGAAGTTGTATGGATGTCATTTACTATATTCTATGTGCTAGTGAGGAGCATTGAAAAATCCTTCAGCACCATGATGATCACTTTGATCCCATCTATTTGATCTGTCAATTGTGTTCTTGGATCTATCGCTTAGAGAGAGTCTTTATATCTCTAGAATTTGGGGGGGGGAGACGCTCTCCATTTCAAATACAAGAATAGTATATGGAACGACCATCTCCTTCACTTATATAGTAGATGCCTCAAATATTTGTTTAGTGTTTTCTGACCCCTATATATTTAACATCCACTAAATGGGTAATAAATAAATAATTATGATGAACTAAAAAAGTCATAAATATTATTTACATTCCATCATATAATTCTAATATATATATAATATATTACAGGATAAAACTCAAATCATTAACTGGACTCGTAATTTCAACTAATATTAAACAATCCAGAAATATTAGAATGTTATTCAATCATGTAACATTATTCATTATATTTTCTAGAACACTTGGAAACTATTTTTAAAAATAAATTCTACCCAACTATTTTATACATGAATAATGGTAAATTTATTTATTATTTTAAAATCGCTAATACTTTTAAAAATCTAAACCCCATGGTGGGGCCCACCATGTATTGTTTACCTATTTTCCTAAATTTGGAATATTTGTGAATACACTATTGTTAATGACCCTCTAGGACCTTATATTGATAGAAGTGAATTATATTCAAAGACCATGAGTATAGTCTAGATACATACCAAGGCCCCTATAGAGATAAGGATAATCATAAAAACAACAACCATAATACAAACATGATCTATGTAATAAAATATTTTTTTCATAATATATCTCATAATGAAGGATACACAATTATGTCATCATCCTTTCTCATTATTTTAAGGGAACTGTAATAAATTTTTGATACAACAAATAATTTATGGAAATTACAAAATAAATAGAGGATGTAGAAATATATATACAAAAATGGTATGTATATGTCATGTATAACTCACTATAAACATGTTATGGTAATCAAAAGTGCTGATAAATTTTGGTATAGGGATCCCACTATTATAAAAATGACAAGATATAATATACATTTCTATGAATCCATTTAATTAAAAATGAATGTATTTATTTTAGATACATATATAACACTTTCCCCAAATATAAAAGAGTTTCCTTTTCCATCACCACATCATGTGTCTTGAAATAATGTTCTATTTTATGAAAATATAAGATATTTATGATAAAATTATGTTTTTATAATTATTAAATATTATTAATGTTTTCTATTTTTCTTTTCTATAGAAAACTAAACAACCTATATTCATACATACAAACTAATATTTCCATTAACATGGTATATCATTATTTTATTACTTCCTATGATAGATATCACGACCCCGTACCTCCAAAAGTACTACGATGAAGGAAGGGAGATAATGAACCCCCCAAGTCCCAGCTCCAGTAGGCCTCAGGATGGTGACTACCACTAAGGGTATAAAAATCATACAAATTGGTGTCGATACCCTAAATAATGACATAGGATCAGTAGATAGTGTTAATAAACTACTAAAAAATACAAGAAATAATATTAAAACGATTCCAAAACCATCTCACAATTCATGAATAAATTGAACATATAAAGATAAAAGTCTCTAATTTATGTACCCAAAATAAAACTAAGGAAACAACTTTGTGATATTCCAACCATCCGAGCTAGTAATGTCCTGCATGGTCAATATAATCTCCCAAGAAACGTAAAAATAAGTTTGCATATGTAGGTTAATCAAACAAGTATACTCAGTAGGAATATCATTGTCTCTCATGGACATGTGACATAAGAATACCAATTCATCCGTCTGAAAATTACATAATGAAGCATTAAGGACCCTAACACCATTTTCTTATAAACAGTGCCTTATATTAATAAATTAGTAAGTTTACAACGATGTCACATCCCAATGGAAATAATATTTAATATGTTTTGGAAAACCATAAACAAACATATGTTTTACACAATAACTATAAAGGAAAACAATATAATAATTCCACTGGAATTATCCATAAATCATAGGTTATCCCTACAAGTCATTCATAAAATTCATAATTGAATCCTAATGAAAAATAAAACCTAAAAAAGGGGTGAGATAAAAATTTTTGTAAGGATAAGTAATGCAGTGGCAGTTATCATAAACATAAACACTAGGCAATATGAACAACTATAAACACATGACTTGAAAAATATACTTGAACCTTATATGGAAGGAATGAAAGGGGAATAAATAAATAAATATAAATCATCATAAGATAATTTTACATAAGAATTTATATTCTAATAGTATAATAATAAAAAAAATTCAATTTATAACATCATAAATAGGGACTGCATAATGTCGGACATCTGAATCATATTTGTTAAGGCCTCCACCAAGACGTCTGAAAATACTTGGGTAAGTCCTCAACCAAAATCCAATTATTTTTTCTCCCATAAGAAAAACCGATGCATTGAGGGGATATATTGGGACCCAAACATCACTTTCTAAGTAAAATTAATTCCTCATATTAATGGGTATTAACATAAACAACACAAACACATGAAATAAATTTCCCCAACCTGTTGACATAATCACTAACCATTGTGAGTAGTATGATGAATATTATCAAGATAGCACATCCATAGTAAAATTGATTATATAAAATTAAATAAAATATGGTATATGATACTCATAATATGTTAATCCAAATATAGTATAATATTCAACTAGTGGTGTTAATATAGATGAAAATACTCAAATGAAATCATTGAAGTTTTCATGAGGGTAATGCCCATTTACTTCGAAAAGAAGTGTTATTTGGGAAAAATATTTTCATAAAACCTGAAATGAAATAAGAATTATTTTTACAAGATAATATGAGTGATTTTAGAAAAATAATCATTTTGTAAAATTCAATATAGAGTGTACTTTTAAAAAGGTAAGAATTCGAGAAGTTCCTTTGAATGAGGTGTGTTTATTAGGAAGACATTTTTGAAAGATCATTTTAAAACATGTAATTACCCTTAAAATAAAGTATAATTATGATTAGTTTACATATATATAACATTTACCAAGAATTTATGAGGATTACATATGAATAATTTTGAATTTCATTGAGGTAAGTAGTGAATATGAGTAACCCGAAAAAATGGAGGTTCGGGTAGAAACCCTCACCCTCTATGAGAATGAGTTCTGCACATGACCTTAATGTTCTAGATAATCAAATTAAATAAATAAATAAATTATCTCAAGACCGTATCTACATGTAATTTATTTATTATAATATTACTAGGTTCATTTATGGCCTTTTTCACAAGTTATAATTTACAATTTTATTTTATTTGGAGTGCTTGTTTCCGTGGTTTTCACAATTATTATACTTGTAAATTAATACAGAACATCATGTGGAAAGGGTATAATTATACAAAATTGAATTTATCTAATATTAATGAAAACAATATGTTTAAATAATTATATATATCATTTCATTATATGGTATGAGGATTAATAATTAGATAATTCATTTAGTGATAATAGTTTTCATTAATATGATGGTTATTGATCATAACAAACTCATTTTTTTATATATTACTATTATGTACATATACTAATTTTAGAAAATTAAATTGGTTATAATACATGTATTTTAGTCTATTTTAACAATAAAAATTGTTTCATGACCTGCCTTCAATAAGAAATTGAAGAATAAACTTTTTTCATCTATGAAGGTTGTAAATCGGCACCTCTCGGATAATGATTTTGTTTTTAATATAAAAGAGAGAGTAAAGTGATTGATGATGGTTTTTTCAACTAAAATGATATAATTAATCTGTATAAATTATAATAGAGTAATAATGATCTTATTTATAGAAGAGGTTAGGAGAGAGTAATAAAAAAACATGGACAAAAAACAAAAGGAAAAGCAAAAGGATTTTACCCCAGGAATAATCCTCCTTGAGAGCCCCCTTAAGGGAAAGGGTTTTGGTATTCTGGAAAGGCCGAGATTTTATAGAAGTGAGAAGAGAATTTACAGGAGGATTTGGGCCTAGCTTTGAAAAGCTTCAAGTCCAATATGAGTGGAGAGATGAGGGGAGAAGAGTGGATTTTATAGTGGAGGAGATGGGTGATATCTCATTATCCTTTTCATTATTTTATTATTTTTATGAAGACAACCAATAGTATTAATTATTGTCAGTAAATATAGTAATAAGTGAATGTGAGTTCAAACCAAGGGTTATTACATCTTCCCAGACTCAAGGAATATTGTATTTAGCTTATAATGTATTTATACTATAAATTTCTGTATTTTACTATTCTCTAAAAATTCAGGTATTTCAGAAAAATACCAAAAAAAATTCCCTAACCATTTTTTGATGTGTATAATTAGAAAAAGAACTTCATTTTATGAAAATAATTTTTTAAATATGTGTTCTATATTTTTTATATAAAATCAATATTTACTTGAAAAATACAGAAAAATAATTTTACAACACTTTGAAAAATTTACTAAGGTCTCATAAAATTATCATAAAGTAATAAGAAAAAAAAATATTGAATAATGAATCCATTTTATGAAAATAAATTTACTTTTAAATAATTTTATTAAATATAAATTGGCGAATAAATATTTATGACTTATAAAAATACGAACTCTTAAATATTGTTTAGAATATTCATTTAATTTTACTATGATATAATAATATCATTATTTCAATTATGAGATGCCAATATTTTATTTATACTTTCATGGGTGATTTTAGTATTCATTCGGCCAATTTTCTACTCAAAATGGTAATATTAATATTTTTAAGGGAAAGTTATTATTTTATTCGTAAAAATTCCTTATCATCTAAAAACACCTCTTACTTACTTTATTCTTCGTTTATAAAGATTTTATGTGTTCTCTAAGTTATTTTATTTGATATATAATAGATAAAAAACATAAAAGGGAAATTACATTGATATAATTTTGGTTTGTTACATTCTCCCCTCATACAAAATTTTCATCATTGAAATTTCCCAAATGTCACCTCAGAAAAAGATTTGGGTAGTTCTTCATCATAATCTCCGCATACTCCCACATCACATCTTCAATTTTATGATTTTTTCAAAATACCTTTACCAGTAGAGTTCTTTTATTCCTCAACACCTGTTCATTAGTGTCACAAATCCGAATAGGATCTTCAGAGTATGATAATTTAAGTTCTTACTTTACACCTTATGATGTGAGTACATGTGTTGGGTCTGGCTTGTAAATTCACAACAATGAGATGGGGAACACAATATGTAATTTAGAATGGATAGGTGGTATTTCCAAATGATAATACATAGCTTTAACTCTATCTATAATTTCACAAGGACCAATGTACCTAGGGCTCAGTTTCCATTTATGTACAATTCTTTTAACACCCTTCCATGGAGATACTTCAATGAAAATTTGATCTCCTACATGAAATTACAAATACTTACTTAGATTATTGGCATAATATTTTTTACTATATTGATCTACATTAATAAGGGTTTGAATAGTATTTATCTTCCCTATTTTTTTATTCCCAAGCTCTATGCCTACAATCTTTCATTCACTAAATTCATCCCAATATGTCAGTATACGATATATCTTTTTGTACCATGCTTTACATGGTAGAATTTGAAAACATTAATTGAAACTATTGTTGAAGGAATACTCTACCAAAGGTAAATACTGATCCCACATACCTTGAAAATTTAGTGAGAATGATCTAAACATGTCTTGAAATATTTGGATTTTCTATTCTGACTTCCCATCAGTTTGAGGATTATAGGAAGTACTCTAATAAAGTTTAGTATCCAAATATTTCTAGATACTTTTATAGAATTTTCATGTAAATCGTTTATCATTATCATACACAGTTGAGACTGAGTCTCCATGAAGTCTTACAACTTCATTAATATATATCCTTTGAAGGATATCATGTGGAAAACCCTCCCTTATATAAGGAAATATGCATATTTGGTAAGTCGATCAATAATAACCAATATTGATGTAACGTCCTGGTTTCGGAAGCCACCCAGAGGCACCCCATACCCGGTTGGTTACATGGCCTGCAACATATTTCCCCAAATGTCGGAGGCTGCCGACTAGAAGTGATGTCCTTGGGTGTGTTAGTGGGAAAACTATGCCCTCATTGGCAGAGTACACAGTGGATGTAAACTACACTTAAAATAGTAGAAGCAGTAAACATCCAACAAAATTAAACAGCGAAAGACTAAAAAAATAAACAAATGGAGGATAAATATATAAATATATATAAATATATATATATATATGAAATGATGCATGATACGTTTTTCTAGGAAAGTATCTAAACAAGTAAAAATGTTGAATACAGTACTAAACCAAAGTTCAAAAGAAAAAAGATAAAAAAATCTTCAGCATTTCAAGCCTCAGCATGGTCCCATGCTCTCCTACTCCAATGAAAGTCAAGTACCTGAAGTGGAAGGGCGCTTTCCCTTAACAATACCTGCAATAGTATAATCATTTTGAGACCAAAAGCATGACCCAAACAAGGTGTGAGACTAAATACTAGTAAGAAACAAACCAAATATATGTGCCTAACAGTCAGTGAGTATATGGAAGGTAATAGTACAGTAAGCAGTAAACAGTAATCAGCAAAAAGGATGATAAACAACAGTAAACAATCCACAGATCAACAAGCAGTAGTGAAGAAAATAGGTAACCACAACTAGGAATCACTCTGGTAAGTACTCACAACCATCCCATCTAGTCCTATCCAAGAAGTACCAACAACCCTCTGGGTAGTACACTCAGCCTAACCAATTTGGATTGGTCATAAGAACTTATAAGACTCTCTCACGAAGCACGTTCAGTCAATTCCCCTTATAGTCAAATGTAGTCAGGGACTCTCTGAGGAAGATTACGTGGTCAATTCCCCTATAGCCCCATGGTCTAGATACTCTCTAAGGAATATCTCTCGGTCAATTCCTCTTATAGCCTCAGGTCTTTCATAGAATCTCTGAGGAAGCTCACTCGGTCAATTCCTCCTTTATCTTGGAATGGTTTAAGGAAAATTCAATCAAAATAATGAATCTCTAAGGAAGCTCACTCGGTCTTTCCCTGTATAGTCTATAAAGCTCAAGACTCTTTGAGGAAGCTCACTCAATTTATCCTCTTATAGTCTATAATGTACAAGACTCTCTCGGAAGCTCACTTGGTCTATCCCCTATATTCTATAATGTCCAAGACTCTCTGAATAATCTCACTCGATCTATCCTCTTTTAGTATATATGTCACGACCCGCCTTCACCAAGATGAGGGAAGGGACAGCAGATTGCCAGAACCTTCCTTCTCTAAGTTGAAGGAGAGATAATGACCCCTGAGACCCACCTTCAATAGGTCCTAGAGTGGCGACTAGCACCAAAGGTATAAAATCACACACTAAATGGAAGGCATTACCCTTTTTCATTTAATAGGATCGGGAGATAAGATAGTAAATCTTAGAACACCAAAACTAAAAGTGAAAGTACGGCTGAAAGTAAACCATTACCATATGCATGTTCAAAGGTAAAAGATACAAGCCACAAAACCCCAAAAGTAAATAGATACCAAGAAAAGGAAAACAACAACATCAACTTCCCCAAAGGTCCGAGCTAGTATGGTCCCGCACGATCCCGTAAGTCCTCCTGGAAACCTGAAAGCAGTTTTATATATATAGGGTGAGCATACAAGTATACTCAGTAGGGAAAACCAAAGACTCTTGTGTACAAGTGAGGAGACATTATAATGTCCCATGGGAAAAGAGATAACCAAACACCCAATAAGGAAAAGCTATCCACCCAAACCTCACCAAGGAACGCTCCCCAAATAACGCAAGTCAATTAATGTATAGTAATAGTACATCGATATTTGGGTACCCCGCGCCACTTTCCCACTGGTTATTGAAGACATCCTACACATCGAACCAATCCTTCCATTATTACCGTAGTCCCACTGCCAAACCCCGCCCGCACACACCTGGGCCATAACCTCACCGCAGTCCCATTGCCAAACCCCACCCGCAGACACTTGGGCCACAACCACCATGTGTTACCACAGCCGCAAACACCTGGGTCAGAACAACTACTACCACGCCTGAAGAAACCTAGGCCACATGTCGAAGACACTTGGGAAACAACCTGCCTTCAAACACCTAGTCCAACTGCCACAACTACCTTTTCCGAAGATTCTTGGGCCGATATTGGACTTCAAGACATCACAGCCTACCCAAAGAGTCTTGGCCAATCCGGTAAAGGGAGAAGAAATAGAGTTAATAACTAGCCAATCATAGGAGTGTTGGTAAAAACAACCTCCCCATGAAATGCAGTGTTCGACACTAAGTTCTCAACTTGTGTGGGGAGAGAATAAGAAACATAAAGGCTACAGATATATGTATAGGTAAAAAGCATCCATCCCAACCTAGGGGTTACAAAACCTAATCACAAACACCCTCATCACTACTCATTCATGAAAGAACATCATGACACTCACGACCAAGCCACAAATCATTCCCAAAACCAATTCCCATTTAAAGTGTTCCCGTTTTCATATTCAAGTAACCCCATTTAAATGAATTCTACACTACGGGGTAATTAACAGGAAAAACTGCAATCCAGATTAAGAAGAAAGTCAAAAAGAAACATAAACATTCACACCTAGTTCTCTTGTAAAGTCACAACAACAAAGGGATAAGTGAGATCCCAAAAAGCACTGGAACAAAAGAAAACCACAAGACACAGCCCCATGTCCCCAAAATCCAAGAGCCAATGGTTTCTCAACAACAAAGGATTCCACCCCAATTCTTGACATAAGCATAGTAACCAAACATCCTCAGATTCACAACTAGTGAAAGTATAACAATAGGGGATCCCATCCCCACCCATATCACCCCAGCAATCTAATCCCCTGTCCATGAAATCCATAATGTCACCCAAAATCGGCCCGTGGAAGAAAACAACCAAACCACTACCACCAACACAAGGCAGGCCCATGCAGGTATTTTCATATTTAAAATATATAACACAATCAATGGTTTCAATTCCACTGTGCTTTAACCGGGGTTATCATAGAAAGGGATTGACCCTGGTGGTTTCAATTTATTTAACCAAGTAAACATACTTAACCAATTCCATGTTATGGTTATTTAAACATCTAGGAGCACTGAGGTTCATTAGTGCACAGAGAAAGACCACCAACGACCATGATTTTCTGTGAGCATAGGCCCGTAAAATTCACAACACATATCAACATAAAAGAGAACAACAGAACATCGATCACACCCCCTTTCATTATTTAAAGGTCCGTTCATTATCTTTATTATGTTCGGTTTCATCAATTTCCACAGAGACAAAAGCATTCCCACCCTGCATGATACATAGAAAGGAGAGACAATGGAGAAAATCACTACCTGATTGATCAAGGGTCGACTTTCTCCATGCGCCAAGAACTGGGGATGCGTGATTTCTAGGGGAGGGATGTCGGGATCTCCAAAGACGAGTAGACCACTCGAGCGCAGGAGCACCACAAGTCTCATTAATGGGGGGAACTCAAGGTGCACTAGGGAGAAAGAGATGAGTCATCCAAAAGGAATAAGAGAAAGAAAAACATCTTCTGTGATATATATAGATAAAATCCCATTGTTACGGGATATGGGGATTTTTAACACATTCAAAGTTGGATCTTGGTTTCCCACGTGGTTTTGGAGGTTACACACGATGGTATTATGTTGTTATTTAATATCCCCCATCGGGGATTTTTGTTTTGATTTTTCGGTATAAATTATGGGCTTTAATAAGGGTAAAAGAATTAATTTACCGCTGGAGCGGAAAGGTCAGGAACTAGAAAAGAAAAAAGGGCGTACGTTGGCACAATCACAGTGTCACCCTCATGGTGCCACTGCCATGGTATCACCCTCACAGTTTCACCCTCACGGTTCCATCGCCACAGTTCAACCATGACCGGTGCCACTGTTTTGGTGGAGCCTCACTTTTGGAAAATTAATGGGCCAGGAGGGTCTGGGACATTACATCAGATACCTCTCAAACTATTCTTTCCATCGAGAATAAAAATAACTAGAAGAGAAGAGAGGGTCCAAACAAAAACCTCAATAGATTCCTCTCAGGAGTGAACCTCATCGTCATCTAGAAACACCTCCCTCTCAAGAACCAAGCATCACACTAGGGTCAAACTGCCCAGTCCTATGGGTTGAGGAGTATTTTCCCCCATGTCAAGATACTATCTACTTTGGGCAGCACTGACTCTCCCACACAGGTTTAATCGCACCCACCTTAATTCGTCTTGATTAGGGATTGGGTCCTCCCCTTTCCATAACCAGGACATTTCACACACATTCAGAGAATAATGAAAACCACACATTCCACAGTCAACAAGGTGAATCGTTCCATCACAAACCAGCATAAACAGAACAACCCAAAACTCAAAACAACTCTGGGTACTAGGTGTGCATCTATGATTCCCATTCCTAGGTACTCTCCTCAAGACCACCATGCTTCCACAACACTCGAACTAAAGGAATGGTCTACCAACAAAGCACCTTTTCTTCACGTTCCTCAATCCTCAATGTTCATTACACAAAGGTCACAATGACCATGATATCTAGCTCTCCCCAGTCGAGGACATGTGAATCTTCGTGTAGATACCGACGAAGATGCGACACATGGAAAAAATCATGTATCCTCAGTAGCGGTGGTTGTAGCGCTAGCTGGTAAGCCACTTCACCGACCCGCCGCAACACATCGAAGGGTCTGATGAATCTAGGAGAAAGATTACTCCCTCTACCGAACCTCCGATGTCCACGTCGAGGGGAGAACTTCAAGAACATGTGGTCTCCAACCTCAAAATCCAAGGGCCTCCTCCTACTATCAGCATACGACTTCTGTCAGTCCTAGGCTACCTTCATCCTTTCCTGTATAAGCTGAACCTTCTCGGTCGTGCTCTGCACCACCTTCAGGCCATGAAGACTCGTTTCCCCAACCTCAGTCCAGCACACTGGTGAGAAACATGACCTTCTGTATAGGTCTTAAAATGGAGCCATGGCAATGGTAGAGTGATAGCTATTATTTTAGGAAAACTCTACCAGTGGAAAGTGTCGCACCCATGATCCTCCTGAGTCCAAAACACCTGCCTGCAGCATATCCTTCAAGGTCTGGATGGTGCGCTCTATCTGTCCATCTGTTTGGGGATGGAAAGAAGTGCTAAGACATAGCTGGGTTTCAAAATCATGTTTAAATCCTCTCTAGACTCGTGTGGTAAACCGTGCATCCCTATCCGAGACTATGGATATCGGAACTCCATGTAACTGCACAACCTCATCCACGTACCTTCATGCTAAGGCATCCACTGTACCCGACTCCTTGATCGCTAGAAAGAGAGACGACTTCATCAACTGGTCCACCACTACCCAAATAGCGTCACATCCTCCTTGAGCCTTAGGTATTCCCATGATGATATCCATCGAGATGTCATCCCACTTCCACACAGAAACATCCCGAGGCTATAATAAACCTCCTGGAACATGGTGTTCAGCCTTCACCTACTGACACACCAAGAATTTGGCCATGAACTCTTCCACCACCCGCTTCACCCCAGGCCACCATAACGAACCTCTCAAGCCCCAGTAAATCTTGGAAACTCCAAGGTGCACTACTAGGGGTGAGTTTTATAACTCACTAAGAAATCTCTTATGCATATCCTCTGGAACAAACATCTTTACTCAAAAAAGCTTTGGATTCTGACCATCCTCCATCCACCCTTTCGGAGCATCCCCTTGGTTAACCTGGTCATGCATCACCTCACTTTTCGTGTCTCCCCATTGGGACTATTATACCTACCGCAACAAAGAATATTGCACTGTAATCTGATACAAGAAACCTCTACGACCTTCCATCCTTGCATCTAGGTGAAAGGCAGCAAACTCCTTCATTGCCTTCCAAGAATCTGCTGACTTCCGGACTACATCCTTCTGTGAATTTCTGCTCAAAGCATCATCCACCACATTCCCCTTTCCTGAGTTGCAGGAAATCTCGTAGTCATAGTCTTGAAAGAATTCCATCCACCTTCGCCGTCGTATGTTCAGGTCCAAATGGGAGAAGACGTACTTCATGTTCTTGTGGTCGGTGAAGACCATGAAGTGCTCCCGAATGTGGTAGTGCCACCACAACTTTAGTTCGAATACGACCGCCTCAAGCTCTAGATCATGGGTGGCATAGTTAAACTCATGGGGATGTAACTACCTAGACCCATAAGAGATCACCTCGTTCCGTAGTATCAAAACACATATGAGGCCTTCCCCAAAGCATCACAGAACACCTCATATGTTTCCCCTTATTCTGGAAACCTTGGAATTGGGGAACTGAACAACATATCCTTTAGATAGATGAAGGCTGCCTCACACTGCTCGTTCCACATGAAATCCTGGTCCATCTTGGTCAAGGTTGTAAAAGGTCCCACAACTTGGGAGAAGTTGGGCACAAACCTCTGGTAGTAACCTTCCAACCCAAGGAAACTACGAACCACTGCCACATTCTTGGGTGCTGCCCAAGAAACAACCGCCTCGATCTTCGATGGGTCCACGGCTATCCCCTGCCCCGACACCACGTGCCCAAGGAAATGCACTTCTCGCATACAGAACTTGTACTTGGAACGTATCTTATAGAGCAGGTGCCATCAGAGGACCTCTAAAACTATCCTCAGGTGCTCTGTGTGATCCCCCTTTGACCTTGAGTAGATCAGAATGTCATCAATAAACACCACCATGAACTGGTCCAGATATTCCCGAAAGACGGAGTTCATGAGCCCCATGAACACAGATGGTGCATTCGTAACACAAAACGGCTTGACTACAAACATAAAGTGCCCATAACTGCACCTGAAGGCAGTATTCGAGATGTCAACCACCTTCACCCTCACATGGTGATATCCAAACTGCAGATCGATCTTTGAGAACTAACCCACTCCACTCAGCTGGTCGAAGATATCGTCTATCCTCGGGAGAGGGTAGCGATTCTTGACCGTCACCTGATTCAGTCTCCTATAGTCTATGAACAACCTTAGACCACCATCCGCCTTCTTTGCAAACAATACAGGAGCACCCCACGGTGATGCACTTGGCCGAACAAAACCCTTATTCATTAGCTCATCAATCTGGATGCATAACTCCCACAGATCAAAAGGTGTCATCCGATAGGGAGCCATCAAAATCGGATGGGCACCAGGTTGGAAGTCTATCCTGAAATCAACTCCCTGTCCAGGGGGTAGAGTCCCCACCTCCTCAGGAAAGACGTCCATAAACTCACTGATGATTCCTGGGACCTCCAGCATTTCTGCATCTACTGATTCCACTGATAGTTTGGCCAACAAGGAAATGAAGGGCTTCTCTCACCCGCTGCTTCTCCGACAACCCCGCTCACCCTCGAAAGTTGCATGTTGACTGCCCAAATATGAAAACAAAAGCCTTCCGTGGAAGTAGTCAATGATGGAACACACAGAGAACTGCCAGTCAATTCCTAGGATGACATCATCTGGCTATATTTGAAAAAATAGCAGATCCCTGGTAGATTGATGCGGCCCTATCATTAGTCTACACCGTTGGAAAACATAAGATAAGTCAGTGTGACCCCTGATTATCGTGCTCAAAACCAAAGGTGATGAAAGTCTCTAGACGTCTAAACCCAAAGCATAGGCCAGACCAGGTGTAACAAAGGTGTGTGAAGCTCTGGTATCAAACAAGGAATATACAAGAGTACTAAAAAAGCTGATCGTACCTCGAACGACCTATGGCCCTGCTGGACCTGCTTCCTCTGCGGCGTGAAACTGCCCACGCCCAGCTCTTATGCCTATCTACTGTCAGCCGCCTCCCCGACCACACCATAGTTGAGGTCCCTGAGGATCACCCTGAGGTTGGCCTCCTCCTGCAACGTATGCCCTCGAAGGGGCGGGAGCCTGCTGCCCCTACTGCTGCTGCTTAAAGGGCATGTCTGGAAACTACTGTGGCTGAGGTGGGTGCTGAACATGTCCACCCCCAATATACTGAACTCTATCTGGGAACTGATTCTAAAGATGTTTTATGGCTCCCACAGATGAATCACCTCAGTCCTAGGCCTGAATGAAAAGGGCGAGGACCGGGGGATTGAAACTGGATCTACTGAGGCCTCCTTCCTACCGGTCAAAACCTAGAGGCTCCTGATGGTGGAGGCTGGCTGCTGATGGCCTTCCCCTTCGACGGTCCCACCTAGATCCCCTCTAGTGACACACCTCCCAGAATGTGCATCCTCTCCACCACTTCATCCTTCTTCTACACCTCCAAGTATGTCGGTAAGGAAAATGGAACAACAACATAATGAAGAGAAGGTCAGAGTGCCTCCTCTAGACGTCCCGCCCAAGACTTCTCATCTGGAAAGAGGTCCGATGAAAAGATAAAGAGATCCTTGAACTTGATCACCAAATCTCTCACTGACATACTCCCCTGCTATAGGGAGAGTAGCTCCTGTCTCTTTTCATCCTTCATCGTGGAAGAGAGGAATTATCCTGGAACTCTTTCTCGAAGTCAGCCCATGCAACCTCAGTCTCCCTCCTCTATCCAAGATAAAGAATCCACCACTTACTCGCTGCTCCCCACATTTGACTGATGGCTAGAGGAATCCAGTACTCCGTCGGAGCCTGAATCAAGCCGAAAGCTATCAATAGCTATTTCGGCCAGCTCTCCGTCTCCATGTCTGAGATGCTTCCTTCGTACTTCTCGAGGGTTTGTCGCTGAAAAGCTCAAAGCGTCTTCTGCCGCTGGTCATCCTCCTCCTCACAGTCGATCCTCTGTCAATCGGCCAAGTCAACCTCGTAGGCCTCGATCGTCCGTACTGCTCGTGGTCACCTCCCAGCACTACTAGAAAAATAGGTATTTGCGATTGGGCATTTGCGACGGGATCCCGTCGCAAATGGCTTTTTGCGACGGGGGCCCGTCGCAAATAGCCCGTTGTTGAAAACGGCGTCGCAACAACACATATTTGCGACGGGCCCATCGCTAAATCCATTTTTTGCGACGGTCATTCTCCCCGTCGCAAATAGTACTCTGTATTTTTGTAAAAAACTTTTAAAATAGTTTTTGCGACGGGCCCGTCGCAAAAACTATTTTATTAAAAAAATAAAGAACTATTAATAATACTAGTATTTGCAACGGGCATAGTATCCCGTCGCAAATACTATAAATAGTTTTTGCGACGGGTCCCGTCGCAAATACTATTATTTAAACAAAAACAAAAAACTATTAATAATACTAGTATTTGCGATGGGCATAGTATCCTGTTGCAAATACTATAAAAAAATAAAAAAAAATAAATTATTAATAAATTATTTTCATTAATATAATAATAGAATTATAATTCACAAATAAAAATAATAAATTATTAATAAATTATTTTAATTAATATAATAATAATAGAATTATAATTCAAAAATAAAAAATAATAGAATATTAATAAATGATTTAATTAATATAATAATATTAGAATTATAATTCATAAATAAAAAAAATATTAATAATTTATTTTAATTAATATAAAAATAATTGAATTATTTTACATTCAAATATTAAAATAATTCAAGAATTACAAAAAATATAATTAAATTATAATATTATAAAATTTTAATATATATATAAAATTTAATATTATAAAATATAAATAATATTATTATTTATATTAATATTGTTATTTAAAAATAAAATATTATTAATATTTTATAATGAGACAGAAACTACAAATAGAAAAAAAAAATTCATTTCACAAATTTTATAACATAAGTACAATCTCTAATCTGAAGGAGGGGGGGAGTTGGGGGATCTGCAGATGGTGGTGGATGAAACTCCATCCCTAAAGCATGAGTGAGTCGGCGCATGTACTCCATCTGCTCCTGATGCTGCTGCTTCCACCGACTCGCCTGCTCCTCGTACAGCTGCTGCTGGCGTCGACGCTCCTCCTCATGCTGCTGACGCATCTGCTCCTGCTCCTGTCGGAGACTCTCTATCTGTGCAGTCTGAGATCGCAACTGATCCTCATACTGTGTAGTAGAAGAAGATGCACGAGCTCCTCTCGAGCTGGACGCCGACATCGCAGCACTGCCATAATAATCTCCGGGAGTCAGTCGAGAGCCAATACAAACTACTCGGCCCTTCTCGAAGGCATACTGGGTGGCCTGCATCCATGCTGCTTCATCAAACTAACGGGCAGTGGTCTGATCTGATGACTCGTCCTGACTCTCAGGCCGGTCCTGTGACGCTGCGGCCTCATATGACTCCTATAGTTGCAATTTAAAATTAAAATTGTGAATATATTATATGCAGTTAATTTTTAAACTTGAAAACAAATAATACTGACGACGATGTGATGCTGACGATCACCTCTGAGCTCCCCAGTAGCAGGATCACTATACATCCTCCGATATACGTCGTACTCTGTAATATCGGGGTGCTCGACAGCCTATAAGAATAAAAAATAAACTGTTAATATTTATAGTTATATAAAATATTTATAAATAATGTACGTACCAGATGCTGTCTATGAGTACTGAAAGAACGACTCCCAGCTCGATGAGTCACCTCCTGTGTCCCCTGATTCTGCCTCCCCACCGATGATCTCCTCTAAAAGGCACCACTCAACCAGTGCGCACATAATCCATCCCATACATGGGATGAAATATACTCCGGTCGGTGTGCTCTACATGACTCGTCAAAATCTGACACTCCTGCTTTCTTCATCGCAACTTTTCTTAAATTGTGTAAAAACTGACGAAGGCGATCACGCATGGCCACCTCCCATGCCTCATGGATGGCGTCACGCATGGTATCCTCGATCAGATACCATAAACCCTACAAATAAATCAAAATATCAAGTTAGAAATGAAATAATTTTCAAAATAAAAATTATTTATTTACGTACGTACCAACCAATGGCCGAACATGGCCTGCTGCACATCAATGGGAATCTGCTCCCATGTGGTCCACGGCTGAGAAAAATAGTTGTGCAAAATAGCGCTGCCCTGTCCGACTGCTATATGCGGAAAACTGAAAAAATAATAAACATTTATTATGTGAATAGATTAATGAAATCTTAGTCAAATCCACAGGTTATCACACAGGTTATCACACCTCTGTGTGCGTGGATCAAACCCAAGACGTGGACGTCGCTCGGGGACGGGGTCAGGAATCATCAATCGTGCAAGACCGCGCCCCCTCCGCGTACTCCCTGGAGCGCCTGCAGGCTGAGGGTCATCTGTCAGCAACTCATCCGCATCGAAAGTCAGGTCAGCATCCGCCAACTCACGAAATGTGGCTTCGTCCATCGGAAATAGAAAATATTAATGTTAGCAAATAATTGATAATTACTATTATATATACAAATATACATATTATGATTGTATATAAATACCATGAAATGCTATCAGTGTTCATCTTCATCATCATCTTCATATATGTCAATGTCATCTTCATATTCCTCCTCAACATCATCGACATCCATTCGAGTTACAGTTGCTTCATCTCTTACCATTTCAAATTCATATGTGACATCATTAACATCATCATCATCACCGAATCTTAAATGTGGGGTGTCGTCATTGATACTCATGACTCTTTGTAAAAAAGATTGATTTTGAGTACTCTCTTGAAAAAATTCAATTCTTTGCACATCAGTGAAAGCACATTCACTTTGACTAAACTGATTATCTCGAATTTTGATTTTTATTACACTCCACCAATCAGTCAATTCTCTTGATGTTGCACAGTACTTTGCATAATAAACTTGATATGCCTGTTGAGCCAATAAGAATGGTTCATTTACTGCGAGAACACTTTTACATTTAATATCGATGATTCCATGAGTCGGATGAACACGCACGCCTCTCTCTGTATCCAACCACCGACATTTGAACATGGTTATGTAATGTTGTCCAAGATAACAGAGTTCAATGATTTCATCAAGTATGCCATAAAAGTAAACTTCATTTTCTCGATGATGAGATCCTCTCAAGCTAACTCCACTGTTCATTGTTTTTTTCGATTCCCCATATGCATGTGTGTGGAATCGAAATCCATTCACCACATATGCATTATAAGTTTTAACAAGTTTGAAAGGTGGGTTTCTCAATACACACAACCGTTTGTCAATTTTATCAGCATGTCGAGACACCTGAAAATTTGTGAAATAATTATCAATATAGTAAACTATACATTGAATGAGTTTCTAAAAGATAAAGAATTTATGTTACCAGTTTTTGAAACCACTGAGAGAAATTTTTCAGTCGACATTCTTCGAGAGCAGCTGCTGTAATTTGTGGAATTTGTTTCTTGATATGATTATCATACAACCTATAAAAACCAAAGTTATTTATTGTAACATAAATTATAGAATAAGTGATATAAACACTTACAGTACAACTAATGTCATCTCTTCACAGTTGAGCAGAACATACGTATGAGCTCTCTGATGATCATCATCTGAAATCCAGCGTTCATAAACTCCACCAAAACCAAGCACTGACTGGTTGAAAATAGATAATTGATTGTCGATTTCATCAATATTTCTCTCGTTCCGTCCCATTCGGTTATGTTTTGAAGGATAATAAGATTCAAAATAATGGCAGCAGAAAAAAGATATTTCCTCTTGCAAATAAGATTCTGCAACAGATCCTTCAACAGATGCTTTGTTACGTACTTTTCTTTTCAATTTTTGCATGCATCTTTCAAATGGGTACATCCATCGAAACTGTACCGGACCTCCACATTTGGCTTCATATGGAAAATGTAACATCAAATGTTCCATTGAGTCGAAGAAAGACGGCGGAAATATTTTTTCCAGTTTACATATAATTACAACAACATCTTTTTCAAGTTTGCCTAGAGCATCATAATCTGTCGTAGCCGCACAAATTTCCCGAAAAAAAAGAGACATGTCTGTTATGGAATCCCAAATCACAGAATTCAACAGACCTCTTAATCCAATGGGTAGAAGTCTCTCCATTATAACATGACAATCATGACTTTTTAATCCAGTAATATGACCATTCTTTACACATCTACCCAAATTGGAAGCACATCCATCTGGAAGTCTCAAATCTGCAATCCACTGACAAAATAATAAACGGTTTTCTTTAGACAATGTATAAGCTGCTTTTGGTTTCAGTAACCTTTCTGTTATGACATTCTCAAATAGTTCCAATTCTGGACGCCTGCAAATTTGGGCAAGATCTAAATGTGCATTTACATTGTCTTTGCTCTTTCCTGGCGTATCCAAAACTGTATGAAACAAATTATCAAAACAGTTCTTCTCAATATGCATGACATCTAACATGTGTCGGACCAACAGATCAGACCAATATGGCAAATCCCAAAATATGCTACGTTTAATCCAATTGTGTTCTTTCCCAAAACCAGAAATTTTCTGTTGGTTTATTGTGGGACCAAAAGTGATGGGAGGTAATCAAAATAAAACTGATTTAAACTCCGAACCTGATAGCATTTTTGGAGGTCCATCCCTTTCAACTGTTCCTTTTCTGAAATGAGATCTGTTTCTGCGAAAAGGATGATCAACTGGAAGAAATCTGCGATGACAGTCAAAATAACAAGATTTCTTTCCATGAATGAGCATAAATGCTTCGTTCTCTCCCATACAGTAAGGACATGCTTTCTGACCATGTGTACTCCAGCCAGATAACATCCCATAAGCCGGGAAGTCACTTATTGTCCACATCAATGCTGCTCTCAGTATGAAATTCTGTTTCTTTGCAACATCATATGTACTGACACCAGTACTCCACAATAAATTTAATTCATCAATCAATGACTTCAAATAAACATCAATATTTTTCTTCGGATGTCTTGGAATTAGTAAAGTCAAAAAGATATATGGCTCCTTCATCAACATCCATGGAGGTAAATTGTACGGAGTTAAAAAAACATGCCAACATGAATATTGACTACTATAAGATCCAAACGGACAGAAACCATCAGTGGAAAGGCCCAGTCGAACATTTCTAGCTTCTAAAGCAAAGGATGGATGCACTCTATCAAAATGTTTCCATGAATCACCATCGGCTGGATGATTCAAGCTTTTATCGGTTGAAATATTCTCTTTATTCCATGACATCATTGTCGCTGTATTCTTAGACATGAATAAACGCTGAAGTCTGGATGTAAGCGGAAAATATCTCAACTGTTTTACAGGAATCAAACCAGACTTCCCGTGTTGTCCTTCTTTATATCTTAGTTTCCCACATGTGGGACAACTATCCAACGAATCATTTTCCCCATAATATAAAATGCAGTCATTTGAACATGCATGAATCTTCTGACAAGTAAGTCCCAAATTTTGAACCAGACACTTACTCTCATAGTAATTTGCAGGTAAAACATTTCCTTCTGGTAACAGTGTTTTCAGCAAAGAAAATATCTGGTCAAAACAGGTGTTTGACATTCCGTTATCTGATTTGATAGCCATAAATTTTTCAACTGCTTCTAACTTGCTCATCTTGCAGCCAGGATATAATGCATCCTTAGCAGACTTCAACAACTCATAAAATTCAGACGGTGCCAACTCAGGATTTGAAGCTATATCAGCCGGAGTTTCAGTATGTTGAACAGATGAACCTGTAACATCATGTACTAAATCTTGAAACCGGGATGAATCCGGAATCAAGTTGGTATCACCTGCTCTGGAACTGCGTTCACCGTGTTGATACCAAAACACATAATCTACTTGAAAACCAAAACACAAGAGATGTTCTCCCACTTTGTCAAACGTGTCAAATGTTCTCAATGCACATTTTCTGCAAGGGCATTTTATTTTTCCTTCTGAAACAAATTCTGGATTTGATGCCTCAAATGATAAAAAAGTCTCCACACCCTCTACATATACTGGATTTAAACCAGAACCGTTTGGATTTCTACGTTGATTTATCCATATGCGGTCACCTAATAATGATTGTTGACGACCTCGTTGTTCCATATTTCTCTATAAAATATAAAAGCATTACTGGTTTTGAATAATTTGTTAGAAAAAACACTCAAGCTAGGATAATTATAGAGTTTAGATCATACATGACTAACACAAACTTTTTATTGGGATAGACCTAAAAATTGACCCTTTAAGAATTAAATATGTTGAGGATAAAGCAAAACATGTTACAAATATTGATAATTTTAATATTATATAAATTTTTTATTATTTTCATAGTACTAATATTATTGGGAATTATTACTAATTATTGGTAATTATTGGTAATTATTGGTAATTATTGGTAATTATTGGTAATTGTTGGTAATTATTACTAATTATTGGTAATTATTGGTAATTATTGGTAATTATTACTAAGTATTATTAATTATTACTAATTATTGTTAATTATTACGAATTATTGGTAATTATTACTAATTATTGGTAATTATTACTAATTATTGGTAATTATTACTAATTATTGGTAATTATTCCTAATTATTGGTAATTATTGATAATTATTAGTAATTATTACTAATTATTGGTAATTATTACTAATTATTGGTAATTATTCCTAATTATTGGTAATTATTGGTAATTATTGGTAATTATTAGAAATTATTTGTAATTATTGGTAATTATTACTAATTATTAGTAATTATTACTAATTATTGGTCATTATTACTAATTATTCCTAATTATTACAAATTATTCCTAATTATTACTAATTATTGGTAATTAATCCTAATTATTACTAATTATTCCTAATTATTACTAATTATTGGTAATTAATAATAATTATTACTAATTATTACTAATTATTACTAATTATTGGTAATTAATACTAATTATTACAAATTATTCCTAATTATTACTAATTATTTGTAATTAATACTAATTATTACTAATTATTACTAATTATTACTAATTATTGGTAATTAATACTAATTATTACTAATTATTACTAATTATTACTAATTATTGGTAATTAATACTAATTATTACTAATTATTGGTAATTATTACTAATTATTGGTAATTATTGATAATTATTACTAATTATTTGTAATTATTATGAATTATTAATAATTATTAATAATCATTACTAACTATTGGTAATTATTCCTAATTATTACTAATTATTGCTAATTATTATTAATTATTACCAATTATTGGTAATTATTGGTAATTATTACCAATTATTGGTAATTATTAATAATTATTGGCAATTATTGGTAATTATTGGTAAGTATTGGTAATTATTACTAATTATTGGTAATTATTACTAATTATTACTAATTATTACTAATTATTACTAATTATTGGTAAATATTACTAATTATTACTAATTATTGGTAATTATTACTAATTATTACTAATTATTGGTAATTATTACCAATTATTGGTAATTATTACCAATTATTGGTAATTAATACCAATTATTGGTAATTAATAACAATTATTGGTAATTATTGGTAATTATTACTAATTATTGGTAATTATTGGTAATTATTGGTAAGTATTGTTAATTATTGGTAAGTATTGTTAATTATTACTAATTATTGGTAATTATTACTAATTATTGGTAATTAATACTAATTATTGGTAATTAATACTAATTATTGGTAATTAATACTAATTATTGCTAATTAATAATAATTATTACTAATTATTGGTAATTAATACTAATTATTACTAATTATTGGTAATTATTACTAATTATTGGTAATTATTACTAATTATTGGTAATTATTACTAATTATTGTTAATTAATACTAATTATTGGTAATCAATACTAATTATTGGTAATCAATACTAATTATTCCTAATTATTACTAATTATTACTAATTATTACTAATTATTGTTAATTATTACTAATTATTAGTAATTATTACTAATTATTGATAATTATTAATAATTATTACTAATTATTAGTAATTATTACTTATTATTAGTAATTATTACTAATTATTAGTAATTATTACTAATTATTATTAATTATTACTAATTATTAGTAATTATTACTAATTATTAATATTTATTACTAATTATTACTAATTATTACCAATTATTGGTAATTATTGGCAATTATTACTAATTATTGGCAATTATTACTAATTATTGGTAATTATTACTAATTATTGGCAATTATTGGTAATTATTGGTAAGTATTGTTAATTATTACTAATTATTGGTAATTATTGGCAATTATTGGCAATTATTGGTAAGTATTGTTAATTATTACTACTTATTGGTAATTATTGGTAATTATTACTAATTATTACTAATTGTTGGTAATTATTACAAATTATTACTAATTATTGGTAATTATTACTAATTATTGGTAATTAATACTAATTATTGGTAATTAATACTAATTATAGGTAATTAATACTAATTATAGGTAATTATTACTAATTATTGGTAATTAATAATAATTATTGGTAATTAATACTTATTATTGGTAATTATTACTAATTATTGGTAATTATTACTAATTATTGGTAATTATTCCTAATTATTCCTAATTTTTCCTAATTTTTCCTAATTATTCCTAATTATTACTAATTATTCCTAATTATTCCTAATTATTCCTAATTATAACTAATTATTACTAATTATTACTAATTATTGGTATTTATTACTAATTATTGGTAATTATTGGTATTTATTACTAATTATTGGTAATTATTGGTAATTATTGGTAATTATTGGTAATTATTGGAAATTATTGGTAATTATTGGTAATTATTGGTAATTATTGGTAATTATTGGTAATTATTCCTAATTATTCCTAATTATTCCTACTTATTCCTAATTATTCCTAATTATTCCTAATTATTCCTAATTATTACTAATTATTCCTAATTATTGCTAATTATTGCTAATTATTGCTAATTATTCCTAATTATTCCTAATTATTCCTAATTATTCCTAATTATTACTAATTATTACTAATTATTACTAATTATTCCTAATTATTCCTAATTATTCCTAATTATTACTAATTATTGGTAATTATTGGTAATTATTGGTAATTATTCCAAATTATTGGTAAGTATTACTAATTATTGGTAAGTATTACTAATTATTGATAATTATTACTACTTATTGGTAATTATTACTAATTATTGGTAATTATTACTACTTATTGGTAATTATTACTAATTATTGATAATTATTACTAATTATTGGTAATTATTAATAATTATTGGTAATTATTACTAATTATTGGTAATTATTACAAATTATTACTAATTATTGGTAATTATTACTAATTATTACTAATTATTCTTAATTATTGATAATTATTGATAATTGTTCCTAATTATTAGTAATTAAATGAATAATTATCAATAATTAGGAATAATTACCAATAATTACAAATAATAACATTATTAATATATTTTATTATTAATATTAAAATAATATGATTTTCTAATTTATATACAATTCTCCTTTTATCTGTGCGTTTTCTATCTCCACATACAAATAATACATGTGAAGACAGCAAACACACAGATGAAAAGAGAATTGTATATATATAAAAAATTATATTATTTTAATATTAATAATAAAATAGACTAATAATGTAATAATGTTATTATCCCTAATTATTGGTATTTATTACTAATTATTAATATTTATTCTTAATTATTAAAAATTATTACTAATTATTCCTAATTACCATTAACTATGAACAATACTAATAATTTAAATTTATTAAGTAATAAAAAAATATAAACATAATTAAATTACAACTAATTAAGAATAATTGAAACTAATAAAAAATTAAAAATAAATATTAAATTAAATTGAACACAAATACCTTGAAAATTGATCTGCTCTGATCGTTCTTCAAAACATTAATATCAGCTCCGGAGAAAAAAATTAAACTGAAGAAAAACTGAACTTTTGAAATATAACTTTGAGAGAAGAAGAAGATGGAATTTGAGAATGTTTTGAAAAAAACGGATGGGGGTATTTATAGGTTAGATTATTTGTGACGGGTACATTTGCGACGGGAATCCCGTCGCAAATACCTTAGCCGACATTTATTACGGTCAACGGGTAAATAGTTATTTGTGACGGGACCCGTCGCAAATAACCACCTGCCGACATACTATTTGTGACGGGGAATATTCCCGTCGCAAATACCTTTTACCGCCGCTGGTTTTTTGCGACGGGAATATTCCCCCGTCGCAAATAAGTTTCCCGCGATTTGGCGCGCAAACCGCGCCAGTCCTTTTGCGGCGGGGAAAGCTGTCCTGTCGCAAAAGGATACATATTTGCGACGGGTAAATAACCCCGTCGCAAATGCTCATTTTTTCCGTAGTGCAGGTGCCATAGCTGCAAGGTAAACAAGGAATGCCTAAGCCTGAGTATTTTAGAATATTGTTCTTAAATTTTTTTAGACATCATCATTTACTTTGAATCCCCAAGACACCCATCAAAAACGAGAACACAATTCATTATGATTCATTTACCTTTCCTAGGGTCTCTACCTTATAATCAGTGTGGCCTCACTTGGTCGTTCGGTAGGTCTAGAGTTCTTTCATCGGATCACAGGGGGACCTAAAATCACATGTCCTAGCCTGTCTTCCCTGGCCTAATTCACGCACCATGGTCACCCAACACTTTTTCCCTACAATCCCATACAATCCTCATTGTACCTAACTCTAGACTCCATCCTATCTCTCAAACCTTGCTCTGATACCATTCGGCCACGACCCGCCTTCACCAAGATGTGGGAAAAGACAATGGACTGCTAGACCCTTCCTTCTCCAAATTGAAGGAGAGATAATGACCACCGAGACCCACGTTCAATAGGTCCCATAGTGGCGACTAGCACCAAGGTTACAAAATCAGGCACTAAATGGAAGGAATTACCCTTTTTCTTCTAATAGAATCTGGAGATAAGATAATAAATCCCACAACACCAAAACTGAAAGTGCAAGTACGGCTTAAATAAACCATTCCCATATGCATGTTCAAAGGTAAAAGATACAAGCCACAAAACTCCAAAGGTAAAAAGATACTAAGACAAGGAAAACAACAACATCAACTGCCCCAAATTTCTGAGCTAGTTCGGTCCCACACGATCCTGCAAGTCCTCCTGGAAACCTAAAAGCAGTTTTATATACGTAGGGTGAGCATACAAGTATACTCAGTAGGGAAAACCAAAGACTCTCGTGTACATGTGAGGAGAAATTCTAATGTCCCATGAAAAAAGAGATAACCAAACACCCAATAAGGAAATGCTATCCACCCAAACCTCACCAAGGCATGCACCCCAAATAACTCAAGTCAAGTAACGTATAGTTGTAGTGCATCGATATTTGGGTACCCCATGATACTTTCCTACTGGTTATTGAAGACATCCTACGCATCGAACCAATCCCGCCATTCTTACCGCAGTCCCACTGCCAAACCCTACTCGCACACACCTGAGCCATAACCTCACCGCAGTCCCACTGCCAATCCCCGCCTGCACACACCTGGGCCACAACCACCATGCGTAACCACACCATCAAACACCTGGGTCCGAAAAACTACTACCACGCCCGAAGACACCTGGGCCTCATCCCGAAGACACTTGGGAAAAAACCTGCTCACAAACACCTGGGCCAACAGCCACAACTGCCCTTCTCGAAGATTCTTGGGCTGATAATGGACTTCAGGCCATTACAGCCTGCCTGAAGAGTCTTGGGCTATTCAGGAAAGGGAGCATAAAATGAGATAATAACCATCCACTCATAGGAGTGTTGGGAAAACACCCTCCCCATGAAATGGGGTGTTCGGCACTAAGTGCTCAACTTGTGTGGGGCGCGAATAAGAAACACAAAGGCTACAGATATATGTATAGGTAACAAACACTCATCCCAACCTAGGGGTTCCAAAACCTAAGCACAAACACCCTCGTCACTACTCATTCATGAAAGAACATCACGAAACTCATGACAAGACACAACTAATTCCCAAAACCAATTCCCATTTAAAATGTTTCTGTTTTCATATTAAAGTAACCCCATTTAAGTGAATTCTACACTACTGGGAAATTAATAGGCAGAACCGCAAGAAAAAGAAAGAATACAGTCAAACAAAAACTTAAACATTCACACCTTTTCTCTTGTAACGTCACAACAACAAAGGTATAAGTGAGATCCCTCAAAGTAATGGAACCAAATAAAATCCCAAGACATAGCCCCATGTCCCAAAAATCCAGGAGCCAACGGTTTCCAAACAATAGAGGATTCCACCCCAATTCGTTATATAAGAAGAGCAACCACACAGCCTGAGATTCAAAACCAGTGAAATTATAACAACAGGGGATCCCATCCCCACCCATATCACCCCAGAAATCTAAGCCCCCATCCAAGAAAACCATAAAGTCACCTGAAATCGTCCCATGGAAGAAAACAACCAATCCACTACCACCAACACAAGGTATGCCCATGCATGTATTTTCAAATTTAAAAGATTTAACACACTCCATGGTTTCAATTCCACTGTTCTTTAACCGGGGTTATCACAGAAAGGGGTTGATCCTGGTGCTTTCAATTTATTTAACCGAGTATACGTACTTATCCAATTCCAAGTAATGGTTATTTAAACATCCAGAAGCATTGAGGATCATTAGTGTGTAGAGAAAGACAACCAACGACGATGATTTTTAGTGATCATAGGCTCGTACAATTCACAACACATATCATCATAAAAGAGTACAATAGAACATCGATCACACCCCCCTTCTTTCATTCTTCAAAGTTTCGTTCATTATCATCATTAAGTTCGGTTTCATTAATTTCCACAGAGAAAAAAATCATGCCCACCCTGCATGATACACATAAAAGAGAGATGAAGGAGAAAATACCTACCTGATTGATCAAGGATTGACTTTCTCCATGCAATAATAATAGGGGATGCACTATTTGTAGGGGAGGGATGTCGGGAAATCCAAGGACGAGCAGACGACTCGAGCGCAGGCGCACCACATGTCTCGGGAATGGGGGGGAACTCCAGGCACACAAGGGAGAAGGAGAGGAGTCGACCATAAGGAAGTAGAGAAATAAGAACTTCTTCTGCGATATATATAGATAAAATCCCGTTGTTACGGGATATGGGGATTTTGAACGCCTTCAAATTCAGATCATGGTTTCCCACATGGTTTGGGAGGTTACACGTGATGGTATTATGTTGTTATTTAATATCCCCCATTGGGGATATTTCTTGGGATTTTTAGGTATTAATTATGGGATTTAATAAGGGTAAAAGAATTAATTTACTACAGGAGCAGAAAGGTCAGGAACTGGAAAAGAACGAAGAGGGAACGATGCCATCGTCACGGTGTCACCCTCACAGTTCCATCATCATGGTTCCACCGTGACAGGTGCCACCATGATCGGTGCTACCGTCACAGTTCCACTGTTTTGGTGGAGCCTCAATTTTGGAAAAGTAATGGGCCTAAAGGGTCTAGGCCGTTACATTAGATACCTCTCAAACTATTCTCCCCCTCAAGAATCAAAACAAACCAGAAGATAAGAGAGGGTCCAAACTGAAGTTCCCAATCAGGATCCAAGTATCACTGTGAGGGGGAGGGGTGAATCAGTGATATCTTTTTCTTTTTAAGTTTCCTTATTTATGAAACAACCTTTGCCTCCTGTTAAAGAGTTTCTTCCCTGCTGAACACACACAACCACATGAACACAAGACTTACAAGGTTCACTACTCAATAAGAGTAGCTACGTCCTTGGTATGGTATGTAAATTATCCAGTACCACACAATCCACTAGAAAAAAATCCTTTGATATGGAATACAACGAGTAGGATATACCCTTACACTCGTGTATCACATTGAAAACAATCCAATAGTGTGTGTGCTCCCTCTTAGCACAAATAGGGTAATGAAATAATTCTGTGCTTCTTGATGAACTTTCCCAGATCAAATCATTGAAAACAACTCTTCACTTTCCTACCCAGAAGCTGGTAGAAACCTCTTGGAGAAAACAGCTTGCACGTCTCCTTCCACTTGTGCACCTCCTACCCACTTGCATGCCTACTTCCACTTGCACACCTCCTTTATGGACACCACAACACTTGCACACCCTATACTTACGTGAAAAGTCTTGCACGACAGACTTGCGCGGCAGACTTGCGCGACAACACTTGCGCGACAGACTTGCTGGGCAACACTTGTGCGGTAGACTTGCGCGACAACACATGCACAACAGACTTCTTCGACTTGCGTGCTCAGAGCTCAAAATATTTCTCTAAGTCTCGAGCCTCAAAAAATGAGGAGGTGAGTCATCTATTTATAGGAATTTTTGTGACTTGCACGACCTAGACTTGCACGCCACCACTTGCATGCCACCACTTGCACGCCACCGCTTGCGCGCCAACACTTGTGTGCCTTCTTCTTTCCTTTGTCATTTTTTGGATATGATGATGTTGGAATATGTCTTGTGCGACACACTTGCACGCCAATACTTGCGCGCCAAATACTTGCGCACCATTATTGACTTGCACGCCACTTTATTTCCTTTGACATATTTCTGAAATAATGCTCTTTTGAAAAATGACTTGTGCGCCTCTACATACTTGCGCGCCTACTGCATACTTGCGCGCCTACTGCATACTTGCGCACCTACTTATTTCCTTTTCCATATTTTTGATCTGATGATATTTGTGATATGACTTTCCCAAAAAGACTTCTCTGTCACTCCCTTTCCTTCATAAGGCTTACATCACAAGTTCTCCAAACTTATGATATTTGTGAAATACAAATCAGCAAAGCATCAACTGGTTTTACAAGTCTTTTACAAAGTGTATTGATTTAGCTTCTTTGTAAACAAAAGACCACACTCTATAATATCAAACTTTTCTTACTTCCTTATCTGTTCAACTTGATCCCAACAATCTCCCCCTTTGGATTTTGTCGAAAACCATGATTCCTAAATCATTGATCTTTGTAACCTTACACAATGGATTGCTTATCAAAAATTCTAATCCTACGTGAGCTAACTCATTGTAGGAAACAAGAACTATTGATAGCCAAAACCATGCTGTCCGAAAGCAGTGACTATGAAATCTCATGAGCGTACCTCCTCAGCCTTCTTCAGAACATCTTTCAAGCTTCTAATTTAGCATTCTTCACTTCCACAACATTCCTGGAAAACAACATTGTTTCCTACAACCATACCAACAAACAGTTAGAATAGTTCACACACATACATGTTGGATTCACAGCTTACCCACAACTCCCCCTTTATGCATGCATCTATAAGGATAGATTTATGAAACAATTATCACCCTTGAAAACACTATCCAAAGGAAAGATGAGAGAGGGGACATTAACATGTACCTTAACCTTGATGAGAAGGAGGTTGGACACCCATGTTCAACCTCAATTTTGCAAATGGTTTTTTTGGTAAGGGTTTGGTGAATATATCAGCAACTTGTTCAGATGTAGAATCATACTACAACCTTAATTCATTATTCTATACCTGCTCTTTGATGAATTGGTACTTTATATCAATGTTTTTTGAATGATAATTTTGTACAAGATTTCTTGTAATATTTATTGCACTCTGATTATCACAACCCAAGTGCAATGGTAGCTTTACTTCAACAAGTAGATCTTTCAGCTGGGTCTTCATCCACATTAGTTGAGTTGCAGCCTGAGTAGCAGCAACATACTCAACATCAGCTGTCCTAAGTGTTACTGAATTCTATTTCTTGGCATGCCTACTAACACAACTTTTTTCCAGAAAGAAAACTCCACCAGATGTGGATCTTCGATCGTCAACATTTCCTACCCAATCAGCATCAGAATACCCCGAATAGATCAATATTTCCTAAGACATCATAACTGATTCCACAATTTGTTGTGCCTTTGACATATCTGATAATTATTTTTCCAGAAATCAGATGTGATTCTTTAGAATCACTTTCAAATCTTGCACATAACGTGACAACATAGACAATGTCGGGTCTTGAGGCAGTCAAATACAACAGACTTCCAATTAGCTTTCGAAACTCTTTCTGATCAACTTCCTTGCCTTCTCCATATTTAGACAACTTGGTTCCAACTGAGGTAGGTTTGGACACTGGTTTCAAATTCTCCATGCCAAACTTCTTCAGAAGTTCCTTAGCATATTTTTCTTGAGACGGAATGATATGATTCCTTTTCTTTGATATTTGTAACCTAAGAAAGTCTTTCATTTCATCCAGCATGGACATCTCAAATAACTTCATCATCTACTTAGAAAATCTTTCACATGATCTTTCATCATTCCTAGAAAATATGATGTCATCAATATAAACAATAACAATCAGGGAAAAATCCTGGCCCTCCTTGATGTAAAGATTGCTATCAACTCTTCCTTTCTTAAAATTCATCTTTTTTAGGCATGTATCCAATTTAGAATACCATGATCTTGGAGCCTATTTTATCCCATACAAATCCTTCTTCAATCTTCACACATAGCTTTCATCCTTTCCAATAACAAATCCACAAGGTTGATCAATGTAAACTTCCTCGTCAAGGTCACCATTCAAGAATGCGGATTTGACATCCATTTGAATGATTTTGTAACCTCGTTGTGCAGCAATGGAAAGAAAGATTCTGGTTGTTTCTAATATTTCTACCAGAGCAAAGGTTTCATCAAAATTAATGCCTTCAATTTGGGAATACCCTTTGAAAACCAATATTGTTTGTTTCTTATTACTTCACCTTCTTCATTGAGCTTGTTCTGGAAAACCCACTTTGTGCCAATAATGTTCTTGTTGTCCGACTTGGGTACAAGTTCCCAAGTATTGTTCTTCTCTATCTGATCAAGATCTTCGTTCATAGCATGAAACCATTATGAATTCTCAAATGCTTCATTTACATTATTCGGTTCAATTTTTGAATAAAGAGAATTATGTGATATAGCATTTGTTGTTCTTCTTGTTCGAACCCTCTGGTCTTTGTCTCCAATAATGTTCTGAGCCTACGCTTGCTTCCTCAATCTAGACTGAGTTGTTTGAACTTTTTCATCATCACTCGAGATCTATGAGTCAGATTCCTCTTCTTGAGTAGGATTAACACAGTCTTCAACATTATCAGAATTATTATCAAAAACTTCTCTATCCTGGTCAACTTCCACATCAGCATATGACTTCTTTTCTTTATCAAAATTTTCAACAACTTTTACATCTAACGAATAAAAAATTCTTCCTGTTTCTTTATTGAGGAATCCATAACCTCTTCCTTCTAGAGCATATCCAAGAAAAATTCCATCATCTCCCCTTTGCTCAAACTTTCCCAGGATTCCACCTTTCTTCTCTATAATGCATGGACTCCCAAAGACTCTCAAGTGTTTCAGACCTGGAGATTCTTCATAGAGCATTTCATATAGAGTCGTATATGAGTTTGGACTGTAGAAACATCGGTTCTGAATATGCACTGCAGTTCTCATGGCTTGCCTCCAATAATAATGAGAAAGACTATGTTCAAGTAACATAGTTCTCCCCATTTCCACAAGTCTTCGATTCTTTCTTTCAGCAACCCCATTTTGTTGAGGTGTGTATGGTGAACCGAACTCATGAAAAATTCCATGTTTGTTAAGGTATCTTGAAAACTCCTCATTCTTCTACTCTCCACCATTATCAGTTCTCAAATTTTTCACTGAATACTCACATTCCTTCTCTGCTTTCCTCGTGAAACACTTAAACATTTTTAGAGCATCTGACTTATGTCTCATGTACAAAACACAAGTAATGCAAGTAAAGTCGTCAATGAAAATAATGAAGTACTTATCTCCATTTGTAGATTTATTTCTCATTGGTCCACAGATATCAGAGTGTATGAGTTCCAATGGCCTTTTTGAGTGTATTTCAACTCTCTTATGAATAGAGTTTGTAATATTCCCTTTCCCACAAATGGTGCTACACCAATCTCTTTTCCTTGATAAATCAGGCATATCTCGGACACTTTCTCTCTTTGATAACTTGCACATATTTCTCTGACACATATGTCCTAGTATTTTATGCCATAACTGATTTTCATCCACTACACCCATGTAGCAATAGCTATGCACTTCACCAACTTGAAACAAATTCCCTTTTGTGCGTTGGCCTCTTGTAACTATATTTCCACCATTTTCACTTTTAATAATAAATCCATCTTTTCTGAAGATAACTTTGTTTCCTTCATCACAGAGTTGTGACACACTAAGCACGTTATGTTTCAGTCCATCAACATATAATGTTTTCCTGGATTTCATCTTTTCTTTTCCAATGATGGCTGATCCTTTACCTTTGATCCTTAGAGATTCATCATTTCCAAATTTCATTGTTCCTTCTTTGATGTCTTTCAAATTCTTCAGCAGCTTTAAGTCTCCTGTCATATGAGGTGAAAATCCACTATCAAGAATCCATGGACATTCCCCTTTTATAGTTTTCAAAGCGGTTTAAACCTCAAGGGGTTTTACTTCTTCCTTTTCTTTCTTCACCTCCGGCTTCTGAGAATTGTTAATGAGCTTTTGTTGTGATGGTAAAAAAACAAGGCATCCTTTTGCAAGATGTACAGGTTGGTCACATCTTTCAAAAATAGTTTCCAGCAGTTGGAACCTATTTTTAATCTTTACTCCAACATTCTCAGGTTTCTTTACAACCACCTTTTCTGACTTATTTATTTGAGGAGATTGACTCCCCCTCAAACCCTGCCTTTCATAACCTGTGGAAAAATAGTAATGTTGTTGGTTAAACCAACACATATTTGCAGTATGACCGAATCCACCACAATACCAGCAGTATCCATAGAAAGAGTATTTACCTCTGAAACTTTCATACTGACTAGAATTGAGAACACATTTCTCTTCCACCTTCCTGTATTTCATTTCTAAGCCACCAGCCTTTCTATTATAAATCATAGTATTTCTTTCTATTTCAGTTCTCTCAATACCAGAAGTTTTGGAAACTTTTCTGGATTCAGAATGTTGTGAATCATTTTTTAACTCAGGGTTCTTTGGAACATCTGAATTCACAATTTTCTTGGTCTTTTCGACATACATAACCTTCCCAGTATTCTTCATATCAGAAAAAAAATTTACTTTTCTTTTCAACCTTTGTAGGCAACCCTTTTTGATCATTCTTAGGTTCCTCCTTCAAAGAAAAATCACCAACTTCAGAGATAGAGTTTTTGAAACTGATACTCATTTCTTTAGATTTATAAAGTTTTTGTTGGATAGCTTCCAAATCTTCTTCTTTTTCCTTCATCATTATTTCAAGATGATCATTGCGATTCTTTGCATTCTCAAGAGAATTGTTCAGATCATCAATCTATTTTTTATATTGATTTTCTCGTCAGTAAAACCTTATTGATTATTTATTGAAGAATTTTCATTTGTTAAATTCTTGTTTTCCTTCTCAAACCTTTTGATATTTCTCAAACATTCCTGAAACTCTTCTTTCAGATAAGATTCAAGTTGAGTTTCTTCTTCTTCAAAACTACTGCTCTCATAATCATCATTATTCATAGTTGCAAAAAAGGTCTTTTCTCTAGATTTATCGACAACTGAATTTTCAGATCCAGTCTCACTATCATCTTCTTCTCCACTTTTCGAAAACAAGTTTCTTCTTTTTGATTTGATGAAATTTTTGTCCTTACCTATTCCAGAAGAACAATCTTTTCCACCTTGTGTCTTCCAAGACCTTCTTGGTCTTCTATCTTCTTCATCACTGTCTTCAAATTTTTTCTTTTTAGGACAATTAGCCGCAAAGTGACCAAAAACTCTACATTCAAAAAATTTCAAGGGATGTTTCCCTTTATATTTTCTTGTACCTCTTCTCACATTTTTAGAAAACAAGGATAAAATTTCATCAAAGTTTTCAAATACCTCATTTTCGGAGTCAGATCCAAGAACATCATCTTCCTCATGAGCCTTCTTAGATATTTCTCTCTTGGTAGCTTTAAAAGACATGTCTCTATCAACATTGGTTTTATTCTTCATAGTCTTCTCCCTTCTCATTTCATAAGTGATAAGAGTGTTGTGCAAATCATCCAGAGATAATTATTCAGGGTCTCTGTCTTCCAATGAAGAAACATTAGCATCAAATCTGTCAGGAAGAATTCTTAAGATCTTTTCAACGACTGTAGAATCCTCCAGCTTTTCACCAAGACATCTGATAGTGATGACAATGTCATTTACCTTGGTAAAGATGTCCCCAACAGATTCAGCTTCTCCCATTTTCAAGTCTTCATACTTCAGTCTCCAGATTTGTAGTTTATCCTTCTTTAATTTCGTATTTCCTTCATAGATTTTCTTCAGTTTGTCCCAGATTTCTTTAGCTGTAGAAACACCTTTCAATCTTAAAAATTCACTCTTGGACAGAGATGAGAGTAACACATTTTTTCTCTTCGATCATTCTCAAGATTGTTCTTATCGACAAGAGTAAGAGGAACCTTATCATCAATAGCAGGAAATCCATCTTTTGTAGTTTCAAGAACTTCATATCCAAGAGACATAAGATAAGGAATCATTCTATCCTTCTACATGTGATAATTCTTTCCGAAAAAATCGGAATCCCCTTACTGTTCACGCAGTTAATATTTTCCATCACAGCTTCTCTTCCACCACTTCCGCGAAGAATAAAAGAAGGCAACCTGCCTCTAATACCAATTGAAGTTCCCAATATGGATCCAAGTATCAATGAGAGGAGGAGGGGTTGAATCAGTGATATCTTTTTCTTTTTAATTTTCCTTCTTTATGAAACAAACTTCACCTCCTGTTAAAGAGTATCTTCCCTTCTGAACACACACAACCATAGGAACACAAGATTTACAAGGTTCACTACTCAATAAGAGTAACTACATCCTTGGTATGCTACGGAAATAATCCAGTTCCACACAATCCACTAGAAAAAAATCCTTTGATGTGGAATACAACGAGTAGGATATACCCTTACACTCGTGTAGCACTTTGAAAACAATCCAATAGTGTGTGTGCTCCCTCTTAGGACAGATAGGGTAATGAAATAATTATGTGCTTCTTGATGACCTTTCCTAGATCAAATCTTTCAAAACAACTCTTCACTTTCCTACCCAGAAGCTGGTAGAAACCTCCTGGAGAAAATAGCTTGCGCACCTCCTTCCACTTGCATGCCTCCTTCCCACTTGCGCGCCTCCTTCCATTTGGGTGCCTCCTTTATGGACACCACAACACTTGCGCGCACTATACTTGCAGGAAAAGACTTGCGCGATTGAACTGCGGGGCAGACTTGCGCGACAACACTTGCATGATAGACTTGCTGGGAAACACTTGCACGGCAGACTTGCGCGGCAACACTTGCGTGGTAGACTTATTCGACTTGCGCGCTCAGAGATGAAAAATATTTCTCTAAGTCTCGAGCATTAAAAAATGTGGAGGCGAATCGTCTATTTATAGGCATTTTTGTGACTTGCGCGACCTAGACTTGCACGCAACCACTTGCGCGGCACCACTTGCACGCCACCGCTTGCGCACCACCACTTTCACGCCTTCTTCTTTCCTTTTTCATTTTTTGCAAATGATGATGTTGGAATATGACTTGTGTGACACACTTGCGCGCCAATACTTGCGCGCCAAATACTTGCGCGACATTCTTGACTTGCGTGCCACTTTATTTCCTTTAACATATTTCTAAAATAATGATCTTTTGAAATATGACTTGTAAGCCTCTACATACTTGTGTGCCTACTGCATACTTCTGCACCTACTGCATACTTGCACGCCTACTTCTTTCCTTTGCCATATTTTTTATCTGATGATATTTGTGATATGACTTTTCCAAAAACACTTCTTTGTCCCTCCCTTTACTTCATAAGGCTTGCATCACATGTTCTCCAAACTTATGATATTTGTGAAATAAAAATCAGAAAAGCATCGCCTGGTTTTACAAGTCTTTTACAAAGTGAATTGATTTGGCTTCTTTGTCAACAAAAGACAACACTCTATAATAGAAAACTTTTCTTACTTCCTTATCCGTTAAACTTGGTCCCAACACAAACAACCACCTCGAAAGATACCTCCCATGAGTGAACATCATCGTTATCTAGAAACACCTCCCTCTCACGAACCAAGCAACACACCGTCGGAAAACTGCCCAGTCCTATGGGTTGGGGAGTCTCTTCCCCCATGTCAAGATACTATCAGCTTTGGGTAGCACTGACTCTCCTGCACTGGTTTAATCGCATCCACCTTAATGTGTCTTGATTAGGGATTGGGTAATCCCCTCCCCATAGCCAAGACTTTTCACACACATTCATAGAATATGGAAAACCACACATTCCACAGTCAACATGGTGAAGCGTTCCATCACAAACAATCATAGACATAACATCACAAAACTAAAAACAAATCTGGGTACTGGGTGTGCATCTGTGCTCCCCATTCCTAGGTACTCTCCTCAAGCCCACCATGCTTCCACAACACTCAAACTAATGGAATGGTCCACCCATGAAGCACCTTTTCTTCACGATGCTCGATCCTCACTGGTCTTTCCACAAAGGTCATGTCATCCTTGATATCTAGCTCTTCTCAGTCGAGGATTGTGAATCTTCGTGTAGATACCAATGGAGCTGGGAAATATGGAAAAAATCATGTATCCTCAGTAGTGGCGGTGGTAGTGCTAGCTGGTAAGCCACTTCACTGACCCGCCACAACACTTCGAAGGGTCTGATGGATCTGGGAGAAAGCTTACCCCCTCTACCGAACCTCTACTATCCATGCCGAGGGGAGACCTTCAAGAACATTTGGTCTCCATCCTCAAACTCCAAGGGCCTTCTCATACTATTGTAATACGTCTTCTGTCGGTCCTGGTCCGCCTTCATCCTTTCCAGTATAAGCTGATCCTTCTCTATCATGCTCCGCACCACCTTCAGGCCAAGAACACTCGTTTCCCCAACATCAGTCCAACACACCGGTGAGCAATAAGACCTTCTGTATAGGGCTTAAAATGGTGCCATGACAATGGTAGATTGGTAGCTACTATTGTTGGAAAACTCTACCAGTGGAAAGTGTCACACCCACGATCCTCCTCAGTCCAGAACACATGCCCACAACATATCCTCCAAGGTCTGGATGGTGCGCTCTGTCTGTCCATCTGTCTGGGGATGGTAAGAAGTGCTAAGACGTAGTTGGGTGCCAAAAGCATGCTGCAATCCTCTATAGACTCGTGAGGTAAACCATGCATCCCTATCTGATACTAGGGATCTTAGAACTCTATGCAACCGCACCACCTCATCCATGTACCTTTGTATTAAGGCATCTACTGTACCCGACTCCTTGATCTCCATATAGTGAGCCGACTTCGTCAACTGGTCCACCACTACACATATAGCATTGAAACCTCCTTGATCCATAGGTATTCCCATAATGAAATCCATAGATATTTCATCCCACTTCCAGTCAGGAACATCCAGAGGCTGCAACAAACCACATGGAACATGGTGTTCAGCCTTCACCTGCTAACACACCAAGCATTTGGCCACGAACTCTGACACTGCCCACTTTACCCCAGGCCACCAGAACTGACCTCTCAAGCTCCGGTACATCATGGAAACTCCCTGGTGTACTGCTAGGGGTGTGTTTTGGAACTCACTAAGAACTCACTCGTGCATCACCTCTGGAACAAACAGATTTCCTCGGAAAGGCACCTGATTCTTACCATCCTCTGTCCACCCTTCCATAGCATCCCCTTGGTAAACCTGGTCACGCATCACCTCACCTTCCGAGTCTCCCCATTGGGACTCCTCTACCTTCCACAACAGAGAATATTGCACTATCATCTGATATAGGAAACTTCTACCACTTTCCATCTTTACATCTAGGTGCAGGGCATCAAACTCCACTATTGCCTTCCAAGCGTCTGCTGACTCCTGGACTGCATCCTTACGCGAATTCATTCCCAAAGCATCAGCAACCAAATTCACCTTTCCTGAGGTGTAGGAAATCTCATAGTCGTAGTTTTGAAGGAATTACATCCACCTTCTCTATCGTAAGTTCAGGTCCCGCTGGGAGAAGACGTACTTAAAGCTCTTGTGGTCGGTAGAGACCATGAAGCTCTCCACATTGAGGTAGTGCCACCACAGCTGTAGTGCGAATACGACCACCGCAAGATCTAGATCATGGGTGGTATAGTTACACTCATGGGGACATAACTGCCTAGACCCATAAGAGATCACCCCTTGCTGCTGCATCAACACACATCTAAGGCCTTTCCCCAAAGCATCACAAAACACCTCATATACTTCCCCTTCTTCTAGAAAACTCAGCACTGGGGCACTAACCAACTTCTCCTTCAGATAGCTGAGGGCTGCCTCACACTGCTCATTCCACACGAAATCCTGGTTCTTCTTGGTCAAGGATGTCAAAGGTGCCACAACTCATGAGAAGTTGGGCACAAAACTCCAGTAGTAACCTGCCAGCCCAAGGAAACTACGAACCTCTGCCACGTTATTGGGTGCATCCCAAGAAACAACCGACTCGACCATCAATGGGTCCACTGCTATCCCCTAATCAGACACCACGTGCCCAAGGAAATGCACTTCTCGTGTCCAGAACTTGCACTTGGATAGTTTCTGATAGAGCTAGTGTCGTCGGTGGATCTCTAAAACCATCCTCAGGTTCTCTGTGTGATCCCCCTTAGATATTGAGTAGATCAGCATGCCATTAATAAACACAACCATGAACCAGTCTAGATATTACAGAAAGACGGAGTTCATGAGCCCCATGAACACAACTGGTGCATTCGTAATGCCGAACGACATGACTACAAACTCGAAGTTCCCATACATGCACCTGAAGGCAGTCTTCGAGATGTCACCCAACTTCACCCTCACTTGGTGATATCCTGACCACAGATAGATCATTGAGAACCAACCCGCTCCCCTCAGTAGGTCGAAGAGATCATCTATCCTAGGGAGAGGGTAGCGATTCTTGAACGTCACCTGATTCAGTCTCCTGTAGTCTATGCATAGCCTTAGACCACCATCCACCTTCTTCGAAAACAACACAGAAGAACCCCACAGTGACGAACTTGGCCGAACAAAACCCTTCTTCATTAGATCATCAATTTGGATCCGTAACTCCCGTAGCTCAGAAGGTGCCATCTGATAGGGAGCCATCGAAATCGGATTGACACCAGGTTTCAAGTCTATCCTGAACTCAACATCCCGTCGAGGGGGTAGAGTCGCCACCTCCACAAGAAAGACATTCATAAACTCACTGATGATTCCTGGGACCTCCACCATTTCTTCTTCTACTGATTCCACTGATAGTTCGGCCAACAAGGAAAGGAGGGGCTCCTCTCACCCGCTTCTTATGTGATAACCCCACTCACCGATGAAAGTTACACGGTGACCGCCCAAATCTGAAAAAAAACCCTTCCTCGGAAGAAGTCAATGACTGCACACACAGAGAACAGCTAGTCAATGCCGAGGATGATATCGTATGGTTGTATCTGCAACAATCACTACTGGAAAAATGATTTTTTCCAATGCTTTTATACCAACAGTTTGTAAAAACCGCTGGTATAGGTACCCTTTCCCAACGGTTTAGCCAAACCGTTGGGAAAGCCAATTTTTTGACCACCTTTCCCAACGGTTTTCCCAAACCGTTGGGAAAGGTTGAATTCTGGACCCCCTTTCCCAACGGTTTGGGCAAACCGTTGGGAAAGGGGGTCCAGAATTCAACCTTCAACCAAAATTTCGAAAAAAAGTAAGACCTTTCCCAACTGTTTTGAAAACCGTTGGGAAAGGTCCTTTGATTTTTTTTGGAATCTACCTACGGATAACATTATATAAATCAAAATTTAAAATAATTAGAACAATACGTATATATATTTATGAAATTATTTTTACAAAATTAATGTTAGTTAAGTGGTTAAGTCATTCAGTTATAAACTATAGGTCCTGGGATCAAATCCCACCGGATGTTTCTTTTTTGAAATACATAAACCAACAGTTTTGAGAACAGTTGGTATAGATTTTCTAATTACTTATACCAACGGTTTTCAAAATCGTTGGTATAGACCCTATACCAACGGTTTTCTCCAAACCGTTGGTATAGACCTATTGTCACGACTTACTTGCCAACGGTCCTCCAAACCATTGGTATAGCCTATACCAATGGTTTGGGGACCTATACCAACGGTTCCAAACTGTTGGTATAGGGTATTTTTCTAGTAGTGAATAGAATATCCCTGGTAGACTGATGCGACCCTATCATCAGTCTACACCCTCAGAAAACATAAGATAAGTCGGTCTATCCCCCGACTAGCATGCTCAGAACCAAAGGCGTTGAATGTCTCTCGATGTATAAAACCAACGCATGGGCTAGACCGGGTGTAACAAAGGAGTGCGAATCTATGGTATCAAACAAGGCATAGGAAAGAGTACTAAATAATCTGAACGTACCTCGAACGACCTCTGGCCCTTCTAGAACTACTACCTCTACGGAATGAAACTGCCCATGCCTAGCTCCTCTGCCTCTCTAATGTCGGCCACATCCCCAATCACGCCCTGGTCGAGGTCCCTGAGGACCACTATAAGGTCATCCTCCTCCTGCAACGTCTTCCCTCAGAGGGGCGGGAGCCTGCTGCCCCTGCTAAAAGGGACTGGCTGGAAACTGATGTGGCTGAGGTGGGCATTGAACCTGTCCACCCCCACTGTACTGCACTCTATCTGGGCACTGATTCCGAAAATGTCCATGGCTCCCCCAGATGAATCACCTCAGTCCTAGGCCCGAAAGAAAAGGGAGAGGACTGGGGGATCGAAACTGGAACTGCTGAGTCCTGCTTCCTGTCGGTCAAAACCAAGAGGGACCTGATGCTGGAGGCCTACTGCAGACGTCCTTCCCCTTCGATGGGCCCAACTAGATCCACTCTCATGACACACCTCCCCGCATTTGCATAATCTACACCACTTCATCCTTCTTCTACACCTCCAGGTATGTCGGTAAGGAAAAGGTAACAACAGAATACTGAAGAGAAGGTCGGAGTGCCTCCTCTAGATGTCTCACCCGAGACTCCTCATCTGGAAAGTGGTCCAGAGAAAAGAGAAGGAGATCCTTGAACTTGATCCCCAACTCTCTCACTGATATACTCCCATGCTGAAGGGAGAGTATCTCCTGTCTCTTGTCAGCCTTCATCATGGAAGAGAGGAATTCTTCCCAGAACTCCTTCTCAAGGTCAGCACATGAAACCTCAGTCTCCCTCCTCTCTCCAAGATAACGTCTCCACCACTGACATGCTACTTCCAACATCTGGCCGACTTCCAGAGGAACCCAGTACTCTGTCGGAGCCCAAATCAAGCTGAAATCTATCACTAACTCCTCGAGCCAACTCTCCGTCTCTACGTCTGAGATGCTGCCCTCGTACTTCCCGAGGGTCTGTCGTTGAAAATCATGAAGCGTCTTATGCCATTGGTAATCCTCCTCCTCTCTGTCGATCCTCTGTCGATTGTCCCAGTCAACCTCCTAGTCCTCGATCATCCGTACTACTCATGGTCGCCTCCCAGGTGCCATAGCTGCAAGGTGAACAAGGAATGCCAAGGACCGAGTAGTGTAGAATATTGTTCTTAAATTTTCTTAGACTTTTTTATTTACTTTGAATCCTGAAGACACCCATGAAACACAGGAACACATGTCATTATGATGCATGTATCTTCCCTAGGGTCTCTACCCTGCAATCAGCATGGCCTCACTTGGTCGTTCAGTAGGTCCAGAGTCCTTGCATCGGATCATGGGAGGCCCTAAAATCCAATGTCCTAGCCTATCTTCCCGGGCCTAATTCACACACCAAGGTCACCCAACAATATTTCCCTACCATCCCATGCAATCATCACTATGCCTAACTCCAGACTCCATCTTATCTCTCAAACCTCACTCTGATACCATTCGGTCACGTCCCACCTTCACCAAGATGAGGGAAGGCACATGAGATTGCTAGAACCTTCCTTCTCCAAGTTGAAGGAGAGATAATGACCCCCGAGACCCGCCTTAAATAGGTCCCGGAGAGGAGAATAGCACCATGGGTATAAAATCACACACTAAGTGGAAGGCATTACCCTTTTTCTTTTAATAGGATCAGAAGATAAGATAGTAAATCCCACAACACAAAAACTGAAGGTGCAAGTACGGTTGAAGGTAAGCCATTCCCATATGCATGTTCAAAGGTAAAAGATACAAGCCACAAAACCCCAAAATTAAAAAGAAACCAAGAAAAGTAAAACTACAACAGCAACTGCCCCACAGGTCTGAGCTAGTATGGTCCTGCACGATCCCGCATGTCCTCCTAGAAACTTGAATGTAGTTTTATATACGTAGAGTGAGCATACAAGTATACTCAGTAGGGAAAACCAAAGAATTTCGTGTACAAGTGAGGAGAAATTCTAATGTACCATGGGAAAAGAGATGACCAAACACCCAAAAAGGAAAATCTATTAACCCAAAACTCACCAAGGCATGCTCCCCAAATAACGCAAGTTAAGTAATGTATAGTAATAGCACATCGATATTTGGGTACTTCGCACCACATTCCCACTGGTTATTGAATACATCCTACACATCGAACCAATCCCGCCATTCTTATCGCAATCCCACTACCACACCCTGACCACACACACCTGGGCCACATCCACCACGTGTAACCACACCCACAAACACCTGGGTCAGAACAACTACTACCACACCCGAAGACACCTGGGCCTCATCCCGAAGACACATGGGAAACAACCTGCCAGCAAACACCTGGGCCAACTGCCACAACTACCCTTCCAAATGATTCTTGGGATGATAATGGACTTCAATCCATCATAGCCTACCCGAAGTGTTTTGGGCTATTTGGGGAAGAGAGAAAAAAAGGTGCTAATAACCAGCCACACATCGGAGTGTTGGGAAAACACCCTCCCCATGAAATGGGGTGTTCGGCACTAAGTGCTCAACTTGGGTGGGGTGTGAATAAGAAACATAAAGTCTACATATATATTTATAGGTAAAAAACACTCATCCCTACCTAGGGGTTCCAAAACCTAAGCACATACACCCTCATCACTACTCTTTCAAGAAAGAACAGCATGACACACACGGCCAAGCCACAACTCATTCCCAAAACCATTTCCCATTTAAACTGTTCCTATTTTCATATTCAAGTAACCCCATTTAGGTGAATTCTACAGTACTAAGCAATTAACAGGAAAAAACGCAAACCAGAGAAAGAAGATACTCAAACAGAAACTTAAACATTCACACCCAATTATCTTGTAAAGTCACAACTACAAAGGGATAAGTGAGATCCCTAAAAGTACTAGAACCAAAGAAAACACCGAGACACAACCCCATGTCCCCAAAATCTAGGAGCCAATAGTTTCCCAACAACAGAGGATTCTACCACAATTTGTGATATAAGCAGAGTAACCACATATCCTCAGATTCACAACCAGTGAAAGTATAACAACAGGGGATCCCATCCCCACCGTTATCACCCCAGCAATCTAAGCCCCCATCCAAGAAAACCTTATAGTCACCCGGAATCGGCCCGTGGAAGAAAACAACAAAACCACTACCACCAACACAAGGAAGGCCCATGCATGTATTTTTAGATTTAAATGATTTAACACACTCCATGGTTTCAATTCCACTATGCTTTAACCGGGGTTATCACAGAAAGGGGTTGATCCTGGTGCTTTCAATTTATTTAACCGAGTATACGTACTTAACCAATTCCATGTTACAGTTATTTAAACATCCAGGAGCACTGAGGTTTATTAGTGAACAGATAAAGACCACCAATGTCCATGATTTTCAGTGAACATCGGCACCTAAAATTCACAACACATATCATCATAAAAGAGTACAGTAGAACATCGATCACACCCCCCTTTCATTCTTTAAAGGTCTGTTCATTATCTATATTAATTTTGGTTTCATCAATTTCCAATGAGGCAAAAGCATGCCCATCCCACATGATACATAGAAAAGAAAGATGAAGGATAAAATCCCTACCTGATTGATCAAGGAATGACTTTCTGCACGCGCCATGAACAGGGGACGCACGATTTGTAGGGGAGGGACATCAGGAACTCCATGGACGAGCAGACGAATCGAGCGTATGCGCACCAAAAGTCTCGGGAATGGGGGGGAACTCAAGGCGCACCAGGGAGAAAGAGATGAGTCAGCTAAAAGGATGAATAGAAAGAAGAACTTATTCTACGATATATATAGATAAAATCCCATTGTTACTGGATATGGGGAATTTGAATGCCTTCAAAGTTAGATCGTGGTTTCCCACATGGTTTGTATGGTAACACGCGATGGTATTAAGTTGTTATTTAATATCCCCCATTGGGGATATTTCTCGTGATTTTTAGGTATTAATTATAGGATTTAATAAGGGTAAAAGAATTAATTTTCTGCGGGAGCGGAAAGGTCGGGAACTGGAAAAGAACAAAGAGGACATGGTGCCATCGTCATGGTGTCACCATCACGGTGCCACCGTCACGGTGTCACCCTCACGGTTCCACTGTCACTGTTCCACCATGACAGGTGCCACTGTCACGGTTTCACCCTGACCGGTGCCACCCTGACCGTTGCTACCATCAGGGTGCCACTATTTTGGTGGACCCTCACTTTGGGAAAAGTAATGGGTCAGGAGGGTCTGGGACATTACACTATAGCATCGGGTTCTCACAGCTCTGTACCAGTTAGTGCATAATAATGCAATAAGACCAATGTAAACCTACAGGGAAACTTGGCTAACCAGTCTACAACATAACAAGCATGTCATGGAACAACACTCCATCCTACAGTCACAAGGCATGGAAAACAGGTAAAATGACCAAAGGCTGAACAAGACCAAAAGGTCGTAAATAGAAAAAGGAATGGAAAAACATCCAAGCATAACAATTATCCTTATACATAGCCAAATTGCCTCTACACAAGAAAACAATAAATGCATGATAAAATAGGGGCGAAACAGTAAACGCGCAATACCCCATTCAAGGGTATTGGTGGAAATTGCACATAATACTCAAAGACATTGAACATAAAGGCACAAACCACCTACCTTGATGTTAGGAAATCAATATTCTGTAACCATGAGACTTTAATCTCCTTAGAACGTCATATATATATGAAAAAACACAAAATTTTCAACCCACGATAACTTGTAATAGAGGAGGAGTTGGAAAACGATGCTCTAGAAGAAGGAAGAGCTTACCGCTGCGGTTCCAATGAAATCGACAGCAGTTGATTCGGAGAACGGACGGAGGCTAGATGGATCGGAGATGTTTCATGGCTGTATGGCTTCTCTCGGTCAAACGAGACCAAGAAGAAGACATTTATGGTGATCATACATGAGCCCGGTCCGTTTAATGAAAAAACTGAAAGTACATGGCATTCAATTTTGGAGTAAATAAAATGTACTAGGATTTTCCATACTCCGCTTTAAGCGGCCTCCAAATCACTCTACATGACCGTGTGTATGGCCCAAACATGGGTAGCACACGGCCTCACATGGTAACGAAATACATGGAATGTACTTATAAAGTAAACGACGTGTACTTAAAAAATTTCTAGAAACTCCACTTTTCTCAAAAACTCCCAAAAATGAAAAACATACCTGAAAAGAATGTCCGGGTTCTTACAAACTCCCTCCCCCAGAGAAATTTGTTCCCAAATTTCCCTAGTGAGGCGTTGAAGAAGAAACCCTGAACAGCTTTGGAAACTGCGATCGTACATCGAACTCCCTCTCCCAATTCTCATCCTGTACTCACCCGTGCTGACATCGCACCCGTACCAGAGGAACAGTGTAGCCATGGAGATCCTTTGTACTATGATCGAAAATCCGGATAAGATGATCCTCAAATGATGCATCCTCTTTGAGATATACCTCCTCAGGTTTAAAGACATGACACGAGTCAAAAAAGTAATGTCAGAGCTGAGAAACGTGGAAGACATCATGCACAACCATGTACCTTTGAGGTAACTGCAACCAATAGGAAACCATACCAACTCTCTCCAACACCTCAAACGGACCGAAGTACCATGGGGAAAGCTTACCCTGCCTTTTAATCCTCTTGTGTCCCAAACACAGTGTGACATGTAGGAAAACCTAATCCCTAACCTCAAACTCTAGAGGTTGTCTCCTCTGATCACCATAAGACTTCTATCATGACTTTACTGTAGCCATCCTCATCTGAATCAACTCTATCTACTCTGAGGTCTCCTGAACAAGATGAGGTCTCAGAAAAGCTACCTCTCCTGCCTCCATCCAGCATAAATTTGATCGGAATGGCCTACCGTACAAGGCCTCATAAGGTTCCATCTGAATAGTCACCTAAAAACTATTTTTTTTGAAGAACTACACAAGAGGTATATGCTTCCCCCACGAACCTCCAAAATCCGGAATTCATGATCAAAGAATATACTCATGCACCTGAATCGTACGCTTGTACTGTCCATCTATCTGGGGATGGTAAGATGTACTCAAAAGTATTTGTGTACGAAAATCCTTCTGAATTATCTACCAGAACCAAGAAGTAAAACGTGCAGCCCTTTCTGAAATAATGGAGTGTGTAACTCCATTCAGACGTACAATCTCTTAGATGTACAACCCCCCAATCTCATCAACACCGAAGGTCTCCTTTATCGGAAAGAAGTGAGCATCCATCATGAGTTGGTCAATGAAAACCCAAACTGCGTCATTCCCTTGATGAGGCCTCAGAAACCCGGTCACGAAATCCATCGCGACGTCATTCCACATACACTCAGGAATGGTTAACTTCTCTAAAATCTCTGCTGGTCGCTGATGCTCCTACTTCACTAGGTGGAAAGTGGAACACATCATGACAAGACCAAAAACATCCCTCTTCAGAACTGCCCACCAATACCTATAGTGTAGATCACGGTACATCTTATTGACGCCAATATGAACTTCCCAAATTGAGGAATGAAAGTCCCACATTAGCTCCTCACGTTTGTATTATAGAACCCATACATGTCCCTGGAATCGCAGGATCTCATCCTCTTCTATGGTTAACCCAAGAAAAGGGTCCTCTCCTAACATGATTTCCCATGAGACTAGGCCTTCAAGATCTAATAGCTTCCTCATTCATACCCAATCAAGAAGCATAGAGGTAACAGCTACACAAGAATCAAAAGTCTTCCCATGATTGTCGTGGAACATAGAATGCATCTCAGAGAATAGAGCCATAATCTGCCACTCACTGCTGGCCTCCTGAACTACCTGTATCTGAGTTCTCCTGCTCAACACTTCAACCACTGCATTTCCCTTCCCAGGTGTATAGGCAAGCTCAATGTCAAAGGATAGTAGGTACTCGACCCACTTGTAGTGTCTCAAATTTAGATCACACTGAGTGAAGATTTACTTGAGACTCTTGTGGTTGGTAAACACCAAAAAGTGCTCTCCAAGAAGGTAATGTTTCCAATAACATAGGTCACGAACAACAGCTGCCATCTCCAGATCGTGCGTCGGGTTATTCCTCTCTTGTTGCCTTAACTTCCGAGACCCGTAAGAAACGACTCCATATCCCTGCATAAGCACAGCTCCCATCCCAATACTTGAAGCATCACAGTAAAAGGTATAGATCTTTCCCGGATCTAGCAAGACTATTATCAGTGCCGAAGTCGACCTCCCCTTAAGATCCTGAAAGGATGAATCACAAGAATCTAACCACAAGAAGTTCACCCCTTTCTTGGTCAGACCTGTCTGTAGTGCTGCAAGGTGTGAAACGTACTATATGAATTGTCTGTAGTATCCAGCTAGCCCTAGAAAACTATGCACCTCAAAGATGTTCTTCAGTAGGCCCCAGGAAACTACTGCTCTCACTTTATCTAGGTCTACTGATACTCCTACCTCTGAGATCACATGACCCTAGAAGTAAATCTGGTCCATCCAAAAGTGGCATTTTGAGAGCTTAGCATATAACAGATTCTCTCTCAATGTACTCAAAATGGTCTCAAGATGGGTAACATGGTCGTGTCAAGTGTGATATTACACCATGATATCATCCATGAAAACAACCATGAAGGAATCCAAGTATGGATGGAACACTCGGTTCATCAGGGCCGTGAAAATTGCAGGCGCGTTTGTGAGACCGAACGGAATAACCATATACTCGTATAGACCATACCTGCTCCGGAAGGTTGTAATAGGTATATCAGATGGTCGAACGCGCAACTGATGATAACCATATCTCAAATCAATCATCGATAACACCCGAGATCCTCAAAGCTGATCAAAGAGATCATCGATCCTCGGTAAAGGATAACAGCGTTTTACCATCATCTGGTTCAACTTCCGATAGTCCCCACAAAGCATGAGGGTACCTTCTGACTTCTTTGTAAACAGCATAGGTGAAGCCTAAGGAGAAGTACTGGGTCTAATGAAGCCCTTTTCCTACACCTCCTCCAACTGCTTCTTGTGCTCTTGAATCTCAGGTGTAGCCATCCTATAAGATGGAATGGACACCAGTGCCCCTCCTGGAATGAGCTTAATCGAGAATTCTACCTCACACTCCAGAGGAAACCCTAAAAAGTCATCTATAAAGACATCACTAAAATGATCCACCACTGGCGGAAATTCTACCTATGAAGTCCCATGGTCTTCCATATATAGACTAGCAATCTGTGTTGTAACTCCTCCAAGTCCATGATTCTTGGGTCCTTCTTGACTCACCCAGACATCCCACTCACCCTGATGAAGAAAAGATCCACCCTAAGGTGATGTGAAACTCACCCTACGGTGATAAAAATCAATGACTACCTGGAAGGGAACTAGCCAGTCCATTCTGAGAATGACATCATCACTCGTCATCTCTAGGAGATAGAGGTCCCACACGAAGTGACACCCTGCAACCTCAAGAGGGCACTCTCTGGAATGACGTACACTAACCTCTCTAGTCCCCAACGGTGTGTCTAGCGTCAATGTATCAGTAGAGGAAATGATACAGATCCCAAGTCTCTCCACAATAGCAACAGAGATAAATCTATGCGTAGAACCATTGTTGAAAAGAGCAGAAGATAAAAATGAGGCTATTAAGATCGTACCTCGAATTGTAGAAGGGTCGGGATCCTGCTTCTGATGGGACTGCTCCGCTACAAAATTCTAGCATGCTCCACGGCCCTGTGACCCTACCTGACCACTCTAAGCTGATCCACTCTGTGTCGCTGGTGTCCTTGTGACTGACCACCACAGCTGCAACCTCCACCTTGGCCCGAACGGCTAGAAGAACTCCAGTTCCCAGACTGGTGAGAAACTGGTGATGCATCTCCTATACACGGGGTTATAGAAGAACCCCTACCACCAGCTGTAGGTGAGAAGAACTGAAAGAAACACAGAATATTGGCCATATTTCCGTAATATTGGCACTCCATTGGGTCTCTCTGTCACTGAGGCCTAGTATGCCCACTCCTCCCGCACTGGTAGCACACTACCTGGCTACCCAAAGATACATTCCGCCTACCCTGCTCTCCTTGAATAGACTCACTGTGGCGCTTCTTTCTATTAGTAGGAGGAACACTATCTCAGGATGTCGAACCGCCCCGGATCACAGTTCTAGAATCCTTCAGAGTGCGCTCAGTGATCAGTTCTTGGTTGACGATATAACATATCAAAGTCAAACTAAATATTTTCACCTACAATTGGATGTCGTGCCTCAGACCATCCTCGAACTTCCGCGCAAAGAATAACTCATCTCCTCCTAAAATAATCATGAAATGCTACAACTCAAGAAAGCAAGATGAGTACTCCATAACAGAAAAATTATCCTACTCCAGACTCATAAAATCCTGGGCTCGATCGGCCCTCAATGTCTCCGGGTAGAAGTAATCATATAAGATGTGCTGAAACTCATCTCATGTCATAAATTGCTGGTACCCTGACTGTTAGATAACCTCCCAACACCTCTTGGTGAAGTCTCAGAGCATATAGGTCTCGAGCTTCACCCTCTTCTATGGAGGTATCTCTAGATGCTCAAAAATTTTCAGCGTGGTCTCTAGCCATGACTCTGCAGCATGAGGTCCTCCTTAACCTGAGAAGGTGGGAGGATGCAGCTGCTGGAAAACCCGTGTCAACTCTACCATCGACGGGGCAGGAGGTGGTGCACCTTGGAAGATCTGAATCATCCTTAGAAAATGTTCCCTAAACTGCAAATCGGCACCTGAAACTGGTATAACTACTGGTTCCAAGGCTGGAATAACAGGAGGATCTACCAGAGGGATCTGATCGGTCATATCTGGTGTCTAATCACCGTCTGGAAGAAGACGTACAACCGAAGGGAATCTCGATGGCATAAATCTCAAAGGTCAAAGCACACCTAAGACCAGGATTAACAAAGACCGAGAATACAAGTGTACAAGAGGGGAACAAGAGAAAGAAACATTCAAGTTTTACAAAAACACGACTACACTGTATGTGTAAAAACTACACGGTGTGTTCTCTTAAGCCTTTCACATGGGTGTGTACTTGTGCCACAACAAGTCATGTAACACCCCAACCACACGATGTGTTGTCCCCACACACGGTGTGTACTTGGACTCTATTCCCCTTCCCGAGTCTCCTTACATGGCCAACCCACAAGGTCCTCTTAATCCTAGGCTACACGGCATGTATGACCACCACACGGCGTGCACTAGACAAGATTTCAATGACTTGTGTTGTTAGTTACAGGACCGGTTACACGGTTCACTCTACACGGTGTGCTCCCTGAGAACATGACATGTACTTGAAGGTTTTCTCTGACCTGTGTTGTTTGTGAAATGATCGGGAACTTAGGTTACATGGCATGACATGTGATAACAGGACACGACGTGTATAGTCGACATTTCATCCATCCGTGTTGTTAGTCACACGGGTAGACACATGGTCACCACAACAGAGCGTGTACTTAACGTACACGGTGTGTTCCTGAAGATTTTTCACCGCCCTGTGTTTCTTCCCACACAGTCAGCGACCCGGTTTAAAAAATACGTTGTGTGTATTCATAAAGTGCACGCTGTGTATTCTGGGTTTTCTGGGAAGTAGCTCCGAAACTAATCTGAAGCCCAAAAACTACAGAAAACAAGTGTTAAGGTGCCATATTCCGACCCGTGAAGGCCCATACTCCCCGCGAATCAACAAATGGCATCTCATACATATCATAAACAAGGGAAACATGTCAATGAACCACCAAGTTCCGATTTATGTGGCCCCATAACACATCATGAATCAAAAATTGGCGTTCATTTAAGAAAATCACATATAAAGAAAAATTCCCTATTAAACAGTAGGGATTCTAACAAAGCATCTATCACAATAGCATGCATAATCTACACAATGTCTATAAAAACAACATGCAATCACTAATGCATCGTAGATGACATGGCAATAATGCATGTCATGTGATTTATAATAAGTGACTAAATGATGCATGAGATGGAATACCCTAATCTAATTGGGGTTGAAATAGGAATCAAACCTCAACAATATCAGCAGTAATAACACAAATCATGTGAGTCACTCCAGGTGAAATCAATTAAACTGTAAAAATTGCAAAACCTGAAAAATTACAAAACCTAAAAAGTTGCAATAAATGAGGTAGATTGGATTTTCCCTATTAATGGTTTATCTACTCATGGTCACATCTTATTTCCAAGTACCTATTCCTTCCTAACCCTGGATATAGGCTCTAAATAGTAATTCAAGAGAAAAGAATCCCTCTGATACCACTTTGTAACGTCCCTGTTCCGGAACCAACCCAGAGGTGCCCCGTACCCGGTTGTCACATGGCCTCAAGCGCATTTCCCCAAATGTCAGAGGCTTCCGACTAGCCGCGAGGTCCTTGGGTGTGTTAGTGGGGAAACTATTCCTTCATTGGAAGAGTACACAGTAGATGTAAACAACACATACAATAGCGGAAGAAGTAAATATCCTACAACAGTAAACAGTGGAAGACTAAAACAATAAACAACTGGAGCATATACACACATATATATGAAATTATGCATGATACATATGTCTAGTAAAGTATCCAAACATGTCACAATGCTGAATATAGTACTAAACCAAAGTAAAAAAAAAGATACGCAAATCCTCAGCATCGCAAGCCTCGTCTTGGTCCCATGCTCTCCTGATCCAATGCAAGTCAAGTACTTGAAGTGGAAGGGCGTTTGCCCTTATCTATACCTTCAACAATATAATTTATTTGGGACCAAAAGAATGACCCAACCATGGTGTGAGACTAAATCTAAGTAGGAAACCACCTGATGATCTGTTCCTAACAGTCATTGAGTATATGGTAGGTAATAGTACAGTAAGCAGTAAACAGTAAGTAGTAAATAATAAGTAGTAAACAGGATGGTGGCCAACTGTAAGAAATCCACAGATCAACAAGCAGTAATGAAGCAAACAGCTAATCACAACTCAGAATCCATCTGGGAAGTACTCACAGCCATCCCCTATAGTCCTATCCAAGATGTACCAACATCCCTCTGGGCAGTACACTCACCCTAACCCCTATGGTTTGGTCATATGAAATTATAAAACTCTCTGAGGAAGCATGCTCAGTCAATTCCCCTTATAGTCAAATGTAGTTAGGGACTCTCTGAGGAGGATCATGCGGTCAATTACACTTATAGCCTCATGGCCTAGAGACTCTCGGAGGAAGCTCGCTCGGTTAATTCCACTTATAGAATTAGGTATATCACAGACTCCCTGAGGAAGCTCACTCGGTCAAATCCTCTTTTAGCCTGGAATGGTGTAAGGAAAAGTCAAACAAAACAAAGACCCTTTAAGGAAGCTCACTCAGTCTATCCCCATATTGTCTATAATGCTCAAGACTCTCTGAGTAAGCTCACTCAGTCAATCCTCCTGTAGTCTAAAATGTCCAAGACTCTCTGGGAATCTCACTCGGTCTATCCCCTATAGTCTATAATGTCCAAGAATCTCTGAGGAAGCTCACTCGGTCTATCCCCTTATATTACATAGCACTAGGTTCTCACGACCCCATGCCAGTCAGTGCATACTAATGATATAAAGAAAAAGTAAACCTACATGGCTACTTGGATAACTAGTCTACTGCATAACAATCATGTCAGGGAACAACACTCCATCGTACGGTCACAAGGCATATAAAATAAGTATAACGGCCAAAGCCTGAATAATACCAAAAGGTCATAAACAGAAAAAGGCATGGAAAAACATCCAAGCATAAAAATTATCCTTATACATATCCAAATTACCTCTACACAAGCATACAAGAAAGACAGGAAAACAACAGCGGAAAACAGTAAACACGCAATACCCCGTTCAAAGGTATTGATGAAAATTGCGCATAATACTCAAAGAATTTAAACAGAAAGGCACATCCCACCTACCTTGATGCTAGGAGATTGATATACTTGAACCAAAGGGCTTGAATCTCCTTAGAACGTCGTAGATCTATGAAAATGAAAAAAATGTTCAACCCATGATAACATGAAAAACAGGAGGAATTGGAAAACGGTGCTATAGCAGAAGTAAGAGATTACCACTGCACTTCCAATGCAATCGAAGGAGGTCGATTCGGAGAGTGGATGGAGGCTAGATGGATCAGAGAAGTTCTGCAGTCGTATAGCTTCTCTCGGTTGAACGAGACCTAGAAGAAAATGTTTATGGTGATCAGACGCGAGCCAGGTCTGTTTAATGAAAAAATAAAGTACACGGTGTGTACTTTTGGAGTACACTGCATGTTCTAGGATTTTCCGTACTCCGCTTTAAGCGGCCTCCACATCACCCCACACGACAGTGTGTGTGTCCCGGACATGGCTAGCACATGGCCTCACGCAACAACAAAGTACATGGAGTATAATTCAAAAATTTCTAGAAAATCCTCTTTTCTCAAAAACTCTAGAAAATAGAAAAAACATACCTGAAAAGAAGGTTCGGGTTCTTACAATTTCATCATTGGTTATTGGTGTTCCTGGTAATCCAGTGAAAAATATATAGTGATTTCATTATCATTCCATGAAGGAATAGGAAGATGTTGCGAGACCCATATAAGATGTTTTCTTTCAACATTTACCTATTGATAGAATAAACATCTTGATACATAATTTGAAATTTCCAACTTCATATTATCCCACCAGAAATGTTCCTTATGATCTCTATTCATCTTAGGGAGAATAGAGTGTATAAATATATTTGAACTATTAGCATCATCCCATAAGACCCTTTTTAGCATGGGTATATAGGGAACCCATAGTATCCTACAAAATCATAGAATTCCATCCTAATAAATGATTTGTGGAAACTTCTGATCATTCAAAAAATTAATTTTATTTTAATGATTCTCATCATTAGGCTGAAAACATTTAACCCTTTCTAATAATTATGGTTAGGAAACCAATTTATAGAGTAATGATGTTTCACCTTCTTTGATAATTCCAATATCAATCCTCACTAGATATATGAACATAGGATCCTTTGAAATACTCATTCTGTTCAGGACTCCATGATCTTCTTTTCTCAATGCATCTTCAACCTTATTTTCATTCCCTAGAAGGTAGTCTATGGAACTATCATAGTCCTTATGTAGCTCAAGCCATCTTCTTTGCTTCATGTTGAGTTCTTTCTGTGAGAAGATATATTCCATGCTCTTATTATCAGTATATATCTCATATATTTCACCATATTGGTAATGTGTCCATATTTTTATATTAAAGACAAGAGATACTAACTCAAGATCAAGATTTGAATACTTCTATTCATTAATTTTTAACTAACTTGAGGTATAGGTAATAACTATATCATTTTGTATAAGGACACATCCATGTCCTTACTTTTATGCATCACTATAAATAAAAAATTCAACATTTCCTAATGGTATATTCAATATTTGAGTATTCACTAACCACTTATTCAATTATTCCAAAAGTTATTCACATTATTTAGCCCATATGAACTTAACCCCATTACGAGTCATCTTGGTTAATGATTTAGCTAATAAGGTGTAGTTATAAACAAATCTTGGATAATAACCTACTAAACTAATAAAACTATATACCTCAGTTGTGTTCATCAGTGTATCCCATTCCTAAACCACATTTGGCTTAGTAGGATCCACTATGATTCCATCATTAGAGACAATATGAATTAGAAAACATACTGTTTGAATTCATAATTCACACTTGATAAAATTCCTGTATAACAATTTTCTTTTAAGAGTATTTATAAAAATGAGAAATTGATTATCATGTTCTTCATATATTTTGGTTTATAAAAATAAATCATCAATAAATACTACAACAAATTTATCAAGATATTCCATGGAAACTATATCCATTAGATCCATTAAAAATAGGGTGCATTATTTAGTCTAAAAGTAATTATGATAAACTCATAATGACTATACCTAGTTCCAAATACTGCCTTTTGAAAATCTTCTTTCCTCACATGCAACTGATGATATCCAGATGATATTTCAATCATTAATAAATATTGAGGTCCATGATGCTGATCAAATAATTCATAAATTCAAGGCTGAAGATAATTTTTGTTTATAATAATAGCATTGATCTCCATAGAGTCAATGTACATCCTCATAGATCTATCTATATTCTCAAAAAAATAACATGATCTACCCATAGGTAAACACATGGGTGGATAAATCCCTAATAAATAGATTCCTCTAATAGTTTATTCAGCTCTACTAATTCCAATATATCCATTGTATAAGGATTATTTGATATGGGCCTTGAACTAATAATTAAATCAATAAAAAACACCATTTCCCGCTCTAGAGGATGTTCTGATAAATCCTCTAGAAACACATCAATGTATTCTGGAACAATATGTACATCCACAATTTGAACATTTCTTTCCTCACCCATAGAGGTTGTGTTATATTCCTCCCCCATAATGGAATTCAGTAGATCTACTGGGGGTGGATCTAGATAAGAATCATTTGATGATTATTCTACTCAAAAGATAATGGATTCTACATCATTCTCAAAAATTGTAACATCCTTCTTATTGCAATATATTATTACAACATAATTTGAAATCCAATACATTCTGAGGATAATATAAATTTCAATAATAGTTATGATGTTATGATCATCAACTAATATAAGTTTATCCGTCATAAGGGGGTATGATTGAAACATTTTTGTTACAATGATACATAACTTAAATGTTATTACTAACAACTCATTTATAAAATCAAATTGGAAATGTCTAATTTTAATGGAAAATAGGGAAGATATAAAAGCATGAGATGATCCAAAATCTTATAAAGCATTAGATAAGTATGAATATATGATTAAAGTACCTACCACCACATCATTATGAACTTCAATATCAGTAGTTACGAATGAATATACATGGACTGTCTCCCTTGGTTTTCTCTGGTGAATGTTTCCTTGATGCTTTTTACAATCATTGAAATCATATATCATCTCATTACAGTTGCAGCTTTGAATATTTGTACCTTCATTATTTCCCTTTCAATCTCTATAATCGTGGCCTATTTCTCCACATTTTTAATTGAATCCATTTCATTTTAAATAGGATATAGTGTGTTTCTTTCCACAAGTATCACATGTTAGAAAACTCCCCTTTTTATTCTTCCCATTTATCCATTTTTTCCTCCACCATCCTATTAGTTTATTATATCCCTTAATGTAATATGGGTTAGATAATTATTTTCTATTATTGATAGCACATGATACTATATCATTATATGATGATAATTTTTGGGAGACCCGTTCTCTTTGGTGGAATGGTTTTAAACCCTAAAATAATAGATCAATATTTATCCTTATATAACATATCTAGTCTATGAAATTCCTTGATAACCATTTAAAATTGGATTCATACTTCACAAAGTTTTCATCAACATTTTGTTTCAGGCTCAAGAATTTCCTTACCATACCCACTCATTGTTCTTGAGGAAAATATTTTTCTAAGAATATTTCCTTAAATTACCACATTCAAATTCATCAATTTCATATGCCTCCTTAGTGTTTTGAATTTTCTACCACCACTAATCTGCATCTCACAATAGATGATAAACATCCATGAAAACCTTCTCCCTTTAATTACATCCCAAAATGAGAAATATATTCTCTAATGAAATTTTCCACTTCTCTGCTACAAATAGGTTCATAGTCCCAATAAATGATGGAGAATATTTTTACATAAATCAGTATTGAATTTATTTTTCACATTGTGGATTTGGATGCTCCATATAGATAAGGATATTGTTTATAACCTAAGTAAGATATCTTAGTATAGTTATATGTTTCTCAGCCTCAATCGCTTCTCCATAACTAACATCATCATCTTGCATATGTGGGAAATCCCTACATGGGATAAATATATTCATGGGGTTTCCATTCCTTACACTAGGTGACATTTCTAAATAATGACATACACTAAATTAAGTTATGAATAAAAATATATAATGTAAAAGTGGAAAATAATTTAAAATAAATTGAAATTTTATGCATATATAATCTCAAAATCATAAGCATGGTTACTTTGTGTACATTTTTACATTTAAATTCTCCATAATGGTTTATAAATAAAATTGGAATTATCTAAAAATATCCCTCAAGAGTTTCAATGGTGGAGTGAAGTATGGTGCATTGAGGTGTACCATGTTACCCTAATTTAAGCCCGTAACACCTTCTAAGAGATGTTTTACCTATGTACATCGATGCCAAAACCACACCCAATATTAGTATCCATATATGGATGTATTTCCTAGAAAGATAAACATAATCTATACCATACAAAATTATATAATTTCCTTATATACTTATCCTCAATGTCTATCATAGGGTTTTGTTCCCTAATCTAAATTTTTGAAATATAGTTTCAATGTTTTCTACTAAACTTTCTCTGATATTAACTATAAGCACCCTAACCCCAATTTATAAGAGTTGGTGCCTTATATTATTACATTACTTTGTTAATAAGGATGTCAAATCCCAAAGGACTTAATAGTTTAGTAGTCTTGGAAAACTATATAGAAACATGCATTTTACATTACAACATTAAAGTAAAAATAATATATAAATTCCATTGGAATAATCCATAAATCATAGTTTATCCCTAACAGTAATTCATAATATCAATAATAGAATCATAGGGAAAATAAAACCTAAGAAAGGGGTGATATTAGATTCTTAGTAAGGATAGGTATTTTAGTAGATTTTATCATAAACATTAACACTATTCTAGGTGAACAATTGTAAACACATGCCATTGAAAATTTACTTTAACATGATATGGAAGGAATAAAAGATGATTAATTAAAGCCTTATAAATGATCATAAGAGAATGAAACACAAAAATTGATATTATAAAAGTATAATAATCACATGGTTTAACAATTACAAACATCATGATGAATGAATTCATAATACCGAACTTTTGAAACATATTTTCAAGGCCTTTGAAAGGATGTCTGAAAATACTTGGTAAGGCCTTGACCAAAACCTAATTCTATTTTGTCGAGCTAGACCTAAAAATACATTGAGGGGAAATAGTTGTTCACAGTCGTCAGGTTCTGTGTACAATTCATTCCTCATATTAATGGGGCTAAATATAAACAACATGATCACATGAGATAACATTCGCAAATCTATAGACACACTTACTAACCATTCTAAGTAGTATGATGAATGGTATCAAGATATCACATCCACAGTCAAACTGATCATAGGTCATTTTATAAAATGTGGTAGATTATAATAATAAGTGTTCAATACCATTAAACATAATATTAAATAAGTGGTTTTAAAATAGTTGAAAATATGATAATAAAATCATTGAATAACTCTTAAGAGTTATAGACTTTTACTTTGAAAAGATGTGATATTTTGAAAAACCCATGCATACAACCAGAAAAAAAAAGATAGTTTTTATATAATAATATGAGTGATTTTATAAAAATATGGATTGTTTAAAAAATATTAAATACTGTTCTTGAAAATAGGTAAGAATTTGAGAAGTTCCCTTGAATTAGGTTTTTTTACTGGGAAGAATATTTTGATAGATACTTTGAGAACATGTAACTACCCTTAAAGAAAGAAGAATTGTGATTGTTAAATATATATATAATTTGAGTATATAAATGATACTATATTTACCATGATCATATGGATATAGGAGGTAGGAGAGAATAAGAAATTTAATAACTTGAAAAGAAACTAATAGAAAATGTTGAGGATTTTATGCCTTGAATAATACAGATTGAGAGCCTCCTTAAGGGAAGGGGTTTTGGTCTTTTGGAAAGAACAAGATCTCCTGGATGTGGAAAGAGACTAGAAAAGACGATTTTGGTAGAACATTGACATGATTCATGGCTTAGAGGAGTGAACAAAAGTGGGAGGTGAGGAGTAGTATTTAGAGTGGAGGAGAGGGGCGATTTCATATTATTATATCCATTTTTTTTATTATTTTTCACAAGAAAACCAATAGTATTCATTCTTGTGGATAAATATAGTAATATGTTCATGTGAGTTCTAAACAATGGTGATTCCATCATCCATGACTCATGTAATAGTGTATTTATCTTATAATATATTTACAATATAAATTATCGTATTTTAGTATTCCCTAAAAATTCTCATATTTTAGAAAAAATAAAAAAATTACATGAACCATGTTTCAATGTGTAGAATTCAAAAAAGAACTCCATTTTATGAATAAATAGTTATCTAAATATGTGTAATTTAATTTTCAAATTAAATCATTATATACCTGAAAAATATAGAAATCTAATTTTACAACACATCCAAAAATTAACTAAGGTTTCAAACAATTATCAAGAAAATAATGAGACAAAAAACTATTAATTTTTGAATCCATTTTATGAAAATGAATTTACTTTTATATAATATTATTAATTAAGAAAATTTTTAATAAATATTTATGACTCACAAAAATAACAACAAATAATTTTTTTAATATTCAATTACTTTTAATATGATATAAATATATCACACATTCTCTTATGCTATGGATAATTTTTATTTATACTTTCATGGGAGAGTTTACTATTCATTTGGATGATTTACTATTCATATGGGTAATATTATTATTCTAATGGGAATGCTATTATTTGTTTAGTATAGGTTCCTTATCTTCTATAAATACCTCTTATTTATTTTATTCTTCATTTATAAAAAATTTAGTGTGTTACCTATGTGGTTTTATATGATTCATACAATATAAAATAAACATAAGAAAGGAAATTTAATTGATAGAATTTTGGGTCATTAGACAAACAACCTCTAAATTCACCAACTAACCAAGACCATCCACACCATGGAATGCTCACCAAAAAACACATCCATGTATAATAACATAATATCAATAATATCAATAAAAAGGTACCCCACACCATTTTCCCACTGATTTTCTACTCTCATGCCCCAACATTGAACATCTCGGTACACCCATCATTTCCTCAAAACATTTCACATACCACCTTTTCATGTCACGACTATACCACATCTCACCCACACACACCTAGGCCTTCAAACCACATCCAATTACATAACCTATGTCATTGGGTATCATGAACATGAAAACATCAACTTAGTGACCTCCTCCCACCATGAATAACCCCCACTATACACTAACCTTCAACATGTACCCTCACATATCATCTCCCCACAATTCAACCACATAACATCTCACATTTATACTCTTGGACCATCACCTAGTACACTATCTGATCCCTTTCCAACCCATCCAATTCATATATACTCTCCAAGAAGAGAGAGTGGGGATGATAAGGTTTCTTGAAATCCATCATCACCCCTAGTATACTTGAGAAAACACCACAGATATATATATATATATATATATATATAATGGTGGTAGCACGTGGTGGTCGATGTGGGTGCAGTGCTTTTAGAAACCAAAAGGAATATAAAATATATATACATAGCCATAGACCAGCCCATCCTTGAGGATCAAATTATGAATTTACCAACTCATAATATCACGACCTTTTCTAATATCACTAAATTAAGAAAACCACATAACAATCAAAATCCACAAGTCACATCCCACTTTTCATTGCAATTTAAGACATATTCATTTAAACATCTCATTCCTTTCAATATTTTTCAACAACCTCATTTAACAACATATCCTAATATTAATTTTTTATTAAATGTTTTCATCCAATTAACAAAACCATTCCAAGAAAATTAAAAAATCACTAGCGCGTTTTTCCATCACTACCCAAGCATATAGCGCAACATAACCTATTTTTCTCATCAACCACATAATAGAATCACACATCAGCACCCCAAAACACAACCTCATACCAACCACAAATAATCTCTCTATTAAATAACCACTTACCAACCAAGAATCACTATATACTGCATCATAATCAAACATATCTGCTCAACATCGTGGCCTAATATCAACCAAACATTAAAAATAATTTATTAGATTTAAAAATGGGGTATTTCATTAGTTTCATTACTTTTAGGGGTATTATCACATTATCCCAGAATTAGGGGAAACCATTTAATAAACCAAATATATGTGCTTATTCAATTTCCATTTATTCAAGCTGATGCAAATAAATAACAGAAAAACAGTTCCACAAATCACTAACTAGAACTCAATCGAAGACTGAATTGACCATCATTTTCAGTGAGGCATTCAACACATAAAATATGATTATATAAAATAATATAAAATCTATAAAAATATTTTAATTAATTTACATGTCCATAAATTAAATTAAAATTAATTAATTTATCTTGATTATGTGAGTGAAAAACATAAACTATAGATAAACAATTGTAAACCCCTCCTATATGATACAAAAGATGAGAAATAAATGAAACCCAACCTCAAAGAAGCATTTTCAATTCACTGAGAACCACACAGAGAATAAAAAATTCCTAAAAAATAGAAATTCATGTGTAAAACTATGGATCAAAGTACACTATGCCCAATGATAATGATATCATAGTCCAAATCCTCCCGTAATTGAAACCACAATGCTATAACAGATCTATCATCAGATTAATATAAGGAAAACCATGTGTATATGAGGATAACATACCTCAATAGATAAAAATCATTCACCAGAACCTATAGAACAACATATGATAAGATGGGAGATAAGATCCTTTAAAATTTCCAAGGGTTTTCCATAGACTTTAGAGGGAGAGACATGTCGAATGGAGAATAATCAGCTATAAAATGAAATAAAAACCAAGAAAATGAATCATTCATGTCATGAATTATATTGAAAATACATATTCCATGAGGTTATAGATATTATAATCCATGAATTAATTTAAAAATTTGAATTCCCATTATCATCAGTTTCATCCAAAAAATAGGTTTCCAGGGATAGAATTAATTAAACACAATAAACCTCACTTTCACAACATGAATTAATTTGATAAATTTACCCATGGAACATATAAAAGATGTAAATCCATATATCTATACCTAACCTGAAAAGAAATATAAATATGTTAATCCAATTCATGTTGTGAACCATGTGCTATAGACATACTATATCTCTAGACCTATCAAACCCTTTGGGGTTTCATCAAAGAGTCTTCCAACTAAAAAACAAGCTATTTAATGGCATGTGAAGGATGGTCTATCACATCATATACATATCAAATGATTAAATAAGATGAAAATAAATAACAGTACAAGGGGAAAAAAGTGTCCCAAACAACCATACTACTAGAAACATTTTAGGGATCTCTTCATATTGAAAATGCTACCTCTAATCGAACTCACTAGCCAAAACACCCAAAAACTGTCCAATAAACCACATCACCACCTCTGTTTGCAAAAAACACCACATCATTCATGAAAAACTAGGAAAATCTACATTTTTACATAAAAAACATTTCCCCACATCCTTCTCAACCTAAAAACCCAATACAATTACTACTACAACCATGATACATAAATCACCGTAAAAAATAATCAGTGAATTCCATCTTCCATGTCAAGATATTATCTAATTTAGGTGGAACTGCCTCTCCAACATGGTTTTAGTCATGTCAATGTATAACATGTCTTGATTAGTAATCAGGAATTTTTGTTTCAAAATGACATGTGTTTAATTACACATCACACATGAAGAAAAAATAAAAACAGGGGAATAATGCATCTCATAAAACTAAGAGATCCAAACATCAAAAGGAAAGAGAGAGAAAAAAGATCAAAATAACTCTATTTATTGGAAAAGCATCTATATCCCACACTACCAAGTACTCTCATCTATAACTCCATGCCTCCGTAGTACATGAACCGAGGTAATGATCCTCCCTCATAGAATATTCTTTTAGGTGTCCCATATCTCCACCAGTATCTCTACTAACGTCGTATCTTCCATAATATCCAAATTTCTACAGTCAATGATGTGAGAGTCATTGTGATGATTCAAATAGATACGATAGATATAGATGATGTGGTAGATAAAATCCAAATGTGGATACAGTGCCAACTGATATTCCACCTCACAATTTCTCTCCCATCACCTCAAAGGTACACATTAAGATCGTATAAATCTCACTCTCCAAAAAAACCTCCACTACCCATGTCGAAGAGACACCTTCAAGAGCATGTAGTATCAAATCTAAAAGTCAAATGGATTCTTCCTATGATCAACATAGGACTTATTTTATTTTTTTTTCATTTCTTTCATCCTCTCATAAAAAAGAAGATTTTTTTTGTACTTTTCACCACATTGTGACCAATGACTATTGAATCCTAAACCTTTTTCTAGAAAAATGGAAATTGACACAACCACCTATACAACTACTAAAAAATAGACATTCCAAATATTGAGTGATAGATTATATTTTAAGAAAACTAAACCAAATTAAAATTTCATTACCATGATTTTCTAAATTCTAATATTCCTTCCAAATATATATACTCTAGAGTTTTGATATTATAATATTTCTTCCCATCCACATGAGGGTGGAATGTAGTGTCAATGAGTCACTATGTTCTTAAAGAATGGTGCAATACCCTATATAATTGTGAGGAAAAATGTGAATCCCAATAATATAAAATGGGCCTTGTATCTCTCTGAAACTGCACCACACCATCCCTAAACCTCTTTTCCAAAAACATCTATGGTGCACATCTACTTGATCACTATGATGATGAATGATTTTTTTCAACTGATCAATATTTACCCAAATAGTATTATAAACATATTGAGGTAGGGATAACCATATGAAAAAATCCATCAATATTTCATCCCATTTCCACATGAGAATATTCAATGGATGTAACAAGCATCCAAGGAAATGATTCTCAACCATGACCTACTGGAAAACTAAACACCAATCCCCAAACTTTTCCACTCCCCATTTCATCCAAAAACACAGAAAATGCATCCTAAAGACATCGTACATCTTAGATACGCCAAGGATCACAACCTAAGGTAACACATGAATACCATGATGGGATACCTCATGAATCAATTATTTAATAAACGTTCTCCCTTGAAATATCATCCGCTTCTGGTGATCTTCCTACCATCCCTCTAGGGCATCACGATGAACAACACATTCATGCATCACCTCTTCCTCTAATTAATCACAATGAAACTCCTCCATATTTTAAACCATAAAAGACAAAATTTTCATCTAAAACAAACATCCTATACAAAAATCCACTCATGTATCTATTTAAAAGGTTTCTAACTCCTTCATTACTTTACAAACATATGTACACTCCTAATGAACATCCATATGTGACTTTCTTCTCATAGAGTTAACCTAAATATTCACGTTTTTTAAGTATATGAGATATAAAAATAATAATCCCACGTATGATACTTCCACCACCATTTTTTATATTCAAATCACACTATAAAATGATATAAGATAAGTTATTCTGATCTACAATGATCATAAATCCCTCCCCAATAATGTAATATCGCCACAACTTCTGGAGAAACATAATCCCTACTAGATCCAAATCATGGATGGAATAGTTAATTTCATGGGGAAATAACTTCCTAGACCCATAATAGATCATCAATCTCAAATACATAAACACATATCCGAAGTCTAAATATTATGTGTCATAAAACATCTAAAAGATCACCCCCTTCACTGGAAACTAGAGTACATGAGAACTAACCAATTTCCTCTTTAGGGAGATGAATGATGCACCCAACTAATCTGTACATAAGAAAATCTTGGCCATTCATGCTCAAAACTATCAATGGGGCGATAAATGGAGTAAAATATGTTATAAACCATCCATAGTAGCTTGTATGACCACGTAAACTATGAACCTATACCATATTCTTGGGTACAATCCATGAAATGACTACATCAAACATCCATTGGTCTACCACCATATCCTACTAAGGCACCATATTCCTGATGAAATCCATAACTCATGTCCAATAATTACACTGTGCAAAACTTCCATAATTTTTTTGGAATAAATTAAACTGAAGGATAGCTTCTAGATGATAATTATGATCATCCTCCGACTTTCAGTAGATCAAAATGTCATCAATGCGAACGACTATTAAATAGTATAAAATTTCATGCAACATGATGTTCCTGATACCCACGAACATAGCATATGTATTAGTGGCATATAAAGTAATTAACACGAACTTAACGTTCTTATAACTATATCCAAATTTAGTCTTCGGGATATATCCCTCCTTAACCATCAATCTGGGATAACCAGACCACATATTAATCTTAAAAAAATAAATTTCCCTTATCAAATGGGAAAAATGATCTTCTATCCTTAGAAGAGTGTAATGGTTTTGACCATTACTTGATTCAACATCTGATATTCAATGGGAAACCATAGATTACTTTCCACATTTATATTTAAAAACACTAGAGAACCTCATGGTGACACACTGTTCAAATGAAACATTTCTATATTAGATCATCTATCTAAATAATCATCTCCCAAAACTCATATGGTGACATATGATACAGATCTATCAAGACCATATAAGAACCACATTGTATGTCTATCCCAAAATCAATATTATGATGTGGAGGAAGAACCAAAACCTACTCTGTAAAATCTTATAAAAAACTCCCCCATTCCCCATGGGAACCTCTACCATCCTTGCAACCTCTAATTACATAGACAAATCATCTATTAATGAAATAAGTGGAACCAAACATGTAACACCCCAGGTAAATAAAGAATATGACATTTTCATATTTATCCATATTTTTGAATAAAATATTAATATTACTTTAAAGGGAACGCTATGCTCGATGGCGTACCCAATACGCGACAATGAGTTCCTTTGAAATCGTACGTTGCACTCTAATAATAAAATAATAAAATTTTTAATGGTAGTTAATGCCTAGCCATCATAATGGCGGGAAAGAACGGAACTAAATAAAAAATTATTATATATGTTTTTCAAATATTTTTACTTTTATCCAATAAATTTTAGAGGCATAAAATGAAAAGGAATCCAATTTTAATCATAAATCTTCTAATATTTTTTTAAAGGTCGATTAACCACCTTTTGATGGAGAACCCTTTTTAAATATAATTTTGACAATTTTATATGTTGCATTTGACAAAAAAAAAATCCTTATTTATAATCTGGACATCAAAATTTACTTTGTGTAAATTTTTGTCATTTTTCCGATAATGATCATTTTTAGTGAAAATGTTGCATTTTAATTCAAAATCTCCTTTTAATCTAATTTATTTATATTGATAGATTATATTTTTAATTGAGATTAAATTTTATTTAGAATATTTTTTTACCATTTAATCCAATGGTGGTCATTGGAATTAATTTCACTTTAAAATTGGACTTAAACTAGTGTTAATCTTTTAATAGATATTGTTTCTTAAAAACACGCAATTTGTTTTGACAGTGGGAATTAATTATTAAATTAATTAATGAAACTTATATGTTTTGAATTTTTTAAAATAGACATCATTTTTGAATTCGGAATATCAAATATATCATAGGGTTAATTTTTGGTATTTTTCTGAAAAACTTCAATTTTTGATGAATACTAAAACCACTAAGTGGTAGATAAAGAGACTGATTTTTCATTTAAATGAAATTTTACAACTTCTGATATTTGATTTTTAAAAATCCGACATAAATGGTTTTCATTAGGAAGTAAAATTTGGTTCAATGAGATTAAAATAATTTTTGGTGAGTAGTAACTTTTAAGTTTTATTAATTGTGATTAAAGGTAATTAGTGTAATTTAAGGTACAAATAATGTTTTAATAATATAAAATGACCTTGACACATGTAATACCATTATTTTATGAGTCATGGCCAACCAAGGCAATCCACGGGTCAACTTGGGGACCCCATGGAGCCACATTGGTTGGAAAATGACATTAATAAATTTTTATTTAATGTTAAAATTAAAATGTCACAAACATGTGTTGTTTTACTAAAAAAAATTTACATGGGGTTATACAAGTCATATTATTGACTATAAATATTCATTATAAATCTATAAATATTTCCTACATCATGGTAATTTTTTAGTAATTTTTAGACAATAAATAAATTAAATTATTTAGGACACCATGATGATGCAACGATTACCTCATTATTTAATGATTTAAATAAAATAAAAAGATAATGTAAAATCTAAGACCTAAAATTGTCAAAAACCTATTGTATGGGTGGAATTAAAAACCTTATCACCTTATACTCGAAATATATCCTTTTGGGACCTTTAAAATGTGAAAAGCATTTTATGATAAAGTAATATTTTATAACTTTCCAAGAGTGCCCCTCCTCTTCTCTTATAAAAGGCCCTCACCTCTACCACCTTACACACACCTCTCAAGCCTTTGGATCGGCAAAAACCTTCACATTTAATCTCTAAAAATTCCTATATTCATCATTGAAGCCTCACCTTTGGGCAGAATTCTTTCCAAGGAAGCCTTTGAGCTCAAATCAAGAAGAGTTACCAGATTTTAATGTAAAGTCTTCACTTGTGTTCTTTTGTTTTATTTTGCTTCTCCAACCCTCTAAACTCTTTTTATTCACTTGTTTTGTAACAACACCATTATCTCCAATATACTAGTATGTTGTTATGTGAAGGATTAGAGATACACTTACACACACCTTTGTCTAATGGTTAAAGAACAAACTTTTTCTATGGTTGGTGAATTTCTGCCTCACGAAATGATGATTGTTCAATCTTCTTTTAACATATTTAATGTTGGCCATTATGATGTCACTATATTTTATATATGATATATATGGTATTTATGTTTTTATATGCTTCTGAATTTTATATTCAAAACATTCCTTTATGCTTTTCATGTTGTGCAAATGCGATAATTTCATACGAGGAAGTGTGGACTACAACCCCCTCAAGTGATGTGAATCGTTCATGCAATACATGGAATGTATAAAGAATGAAATTAATGAAAAAATGTGACCTATATAACATATATAGTATACTGTAATTATAATATATATATCTCTCAATTATTTTTAATTCCATTAATATGACAAAGTAATGAAAGTAGCATTCATGCGTACGTACGACCTACTGTCTCCATGAACGGTGCATTTCATTTCTTTTTATCTCCAAATGTTATGGAGTAGTATGAAATGAATATTTACTGGATATATATTATATTTAAATCATTAATACTATTCTAGAGATGATTTACTTATAACTACATGGACAATCATTTTCAAACAAGTTCATTTTTGACTCATGTATCAAACATCGACAAAAACGTCTGATATGAACTCACATTACTAACCAATTATTATAAAATTATAATATGTGATATTAAATTAATAATAATATTTAAAATAGTTCCTTAAGAAATTATAAATTGACTGAAGTTTATTATTCAGAAATATAATGAAACAAACAAGACAAGTCAGACTTGAGGTAAGGGATCCTATATCTCTCTTTCTTTTTAAGCACTCTCTTTTATGTCATTTCTTTTGAGATCATCTTTCTTATGTTTGGGAATGTTCTTTTATATTAATCATACTATAACATTTATGTTCATATTATGAGAGAACCTATTTGATCTCATCAAACCATTTTTGGAAGTCTTAAGTGGCGCCGTTAGGCTGCCGACTTTTTATAAGGGATTTTTCATCTCACTTTTATTCCCATGACATTTATGCTATGTTTTCCACAATTTACTTTGATTGGTGTATGTACTACCCATTATTATACTCTTTTTTTAGTATAATTTAAATTATGGGTATTTACAACTTCATTGTATGACCCTTCTTCCATGGGGTGTACGATTCGAAAGTTACCTAAGTTGGTAAGGGAACCTTTCACCCTCCTCTTTCTAAAAAACTTATTTTGTTATGTATTTTAATTCACATACTATTATGTTGGTATATGTTATTATATATCCTTATTGATTTAAACTTCATGTTCAAGTGATGAGATACCATTTTCTCTCTCATCAACTCATTTTCTAAATTTTAAAGTGACGTTGTTTGTCTGTCGGATTTTTGTAAGGGAACTTCTTAACCCACTTTAAATTATTTGGTTTAAACCTCTACTTAATAATTTTATTATGCCAAGATTATTTGTGGAGTCTCTATGTTGTAATTTCCACAAAACCTTTTGTGGATATACTATTTCTACACATAATCATCTCATTGATAAATTCTAACGTCATTTAGACGAACTTGTATGGGAAATCATAACTCAATATCATTTCATTGAGTTAAATATCTATGTCATTGGTTTTGTTTTTCAAAGATTTTGTGTGAATGACCTATGATTGTTTTACACTTAATATCCACTTATATTTTGCGTTTTTATATTTGTCACACATAATCATGTAATTGATTTATCCTTAATCTAAGGATACCCACTTTATAAGGGACTTCGTCTCAATCTCCTTTCATTGAGGCATATTTTGTTTTATACACAACTTTATCTTATATGGTGTATAAACCTTTTTGACTTCTACTTTTATTCTAAAGGAATTTTTTCTCTATGAAGCGTTTTATTAAATGAAAAAAAGTATGCTTCTTTTTAACGTACGCGGTGACAATGACCTTTCCGCCGCCGTGAATATTATTTGACCTTTGGCTTCCTCAACAAGCCGTTATATTTTTAAAAGTAAATAAATACCATATAATATTTTATGTATTTTGGTATTGAAAATGTTTTTGATAATGGATTTATTATGTCAATATATTTAAGTGATATGTTGTGCTTGAAATGTGGAAATGTTTTCTTTCCTTTATAATTGTTTTATGTGTTATGATTTTATAATGGTATTGGACATTTGACAGGTGGTTACATGATAAACCATATGACGGGTGGTTTCGTGAATACCAGGACGGGTGGTTACATTATAACCTTCAATGCATTGGGTATGGAAGTCGACGACATTGCTATTCCATTAAGTATGTGTGGAAATCGACCGTATGGTTATTCCATTTAAGTATGTTTATGTCCCAAGTTACCTTTATATGTTATGTTTTCTTTATATGGGTTTTATGGTAATCTTTTGGTTACAAAAGTGTAAGTAATGATCTTTTATTCATTGAAGTGTTTATACTACTTCATAAAGGAAAAAAGTATTACTTTGATAAAGTAATCATGGTTTACTTGTTGTTTTGAAAAACTAAATGTTTTCCTTCTTTGTTTATCCTTTATTGGGATTTTTATGCTCATCCAATGTTTTTTTGAAATGTTTTTCATAGGAAATAAAGATGATTAGGGTCTAGGATGGGATCAAGGAAATGTTAGGCTGTGTAAAATAGGGAAACAGACATAACTCTTGTGTTCAAGATTTTTTATTTTGTGGAAAAAATGGAAGCTGAGTAGATGTGTCTACTTTGTAATCTTTAAGATGTAATAGTTATGTACTAATTATCTAAAACTCTAAAACTAAAAACATCCTCAATGTGAATTATTCATTTAATTCAATAATAAGTAATGTTTAAGGTCGGGTCCTTACAGTTGGTATCAGAGGATGATTTAGATAATTTTAGAGGCTATAGTGTTAAGTTACAAGTTGTGTATAACCACAATGGTTATTATATTAGATAGAGTCATTGTTATTTTTGAAGGTTAGAATGAGTTTGAGATAACTTGGATAAGTATATCTTAGTGTTTATCTTCCTCTTTTGTACATAATTATTTTGTTGATATACTCACACTGACATTTCTGGTTTTAGTAAATGGATGGATCTAGTAGACACCAAAGTGACAATGGGTTTGAAGGAAACTGTGGTGGTTCTCTGATTAAGAGACTGGATGAAATGGGGGATTCAATGAAAAATCTCATGGTTATTCTAAACCTAGTATCATGAGTCATGATCAACCACTTGAACCTTGGTGATTTCTCTAATGCATCATGTAATAGAGAACCAACTCGACATAGAAGTTCAGGTAATAATTATAAAGGTAACCATTAGGGTTTATATGATCCTTACTTTTGAGGTAATTATGGGTTACTATATGTTATGATGGAAAGAGAAAGGAATGAGATAAAATTGAGGTTAAATTATGTTATGGTTATTTTTGAAGATTTTATCTCGTTGTTGGGGAATGTTTTAAGAATTATATAGTTTGCAAAATGGACAACACGTAGACCGTGTGACAACCCGCCACGTCGGACAAAACTGCAGGAATCGAACCCACAACCAAAGTGCGACTGGTATTTATCACCTACCACCGGACTACGTGATGTCTCTGGTTAGTTTGACTAATTTGTTTTAGTTAGATGATTTTAGGAATAAAGTGTAAGTTGATTTTGGGTTATCTATGGTAGTTATTAACCTATCATGGAGGATATGGGATTAGGTTAATTACTTTTCAGTATGAGACTTTAAGAGTAACTGAGGTTATTTGGAGATAAATGTTAAGATTTATCTTGGAAGAATATGTGATTAAATCCTTCAGAGATTTGGGTTTCAGTCTTAGTTGTGATTAATTTGAATAATTTTATGGATAGATGTTTATTGAAAGGTCTTTGTTGAACTTTGGGTATTGTTTGACAAATTTTGGAGATTAAGAATAGATTTTTTATATAAAGGATTATACTTTTTGGGTATTATATGATCTCATAGTAACCTTTTTAGTTTTAGTTTTGGTTAAGGTCTAAAGACATGGGAAGTATATAGTTCTCTTTTGGGGATTAGCTGATTCTCTAGAAGTTGATTATAGTACTCTTAATGTGAACAAGTCTTCCTAAATACTCATCTTTTGGAGAAAATATGAGTTTGATTAAGGAATCTAGTAAAATTTGAAAGTCTATGTGACAAGTAAGTATGTTTCATTATGATATTGTTAAGCTCAAAAAAAATTCCTCAATTAAGAGTAACTTAAAAAAATGTTGTCTGTTAACTTTTCCTACTGGGGAATCGAATATCGTTTAACCCATCACAAGTTTGTGATTTTCTTAGGGTTAAAATTCTCCTAGACATGTTTACTATCACTCTCTATCAGAACATGACCCTTTGTTTTTTCATCCATATCCATATTTTCATACTTGGAATCCTAGTATGGGTTAACTCGGGTGACATTTGAACTTCTCTCCCATTCTTTTAAAGTGATAGTTTTACTGACTCTTATTCCGATGTGGGATTTTCAATGAAGTTTCAAGCCCAATTTTAAAATTGCGAGGATGAAATTCCCAAAAGGGGGGAAGGATGTAACACCCCAGGTAAATAAAGAATATCACATTTTCATATATATATCCATATTTTTGGATAAAATATTAATATTACTTTAAAGGGAATGCTATGCTCGATGACGTACCCAATACGCGACAACAAGTTCCTTTGAAATCTTAATTTGCACTCTAATAATAAAATAATATTATTTTAAATTGTAGTTAATTCCTAGACATTGTAATGGCGGGAAAGAACGGAACTAACTACAAAATTATTATATATGTTTGTCAAATATTTTTACTTTTATCCAATAAATGTTAGAGGCGTAAAATGCAAATGAATCCAATTTTAAGCATAAATCTTCTAATATTATTTAAAAGGACGATTAAACGCCTTTTGATGGAGAACCCTTTTTAAATATACTTTTTACAATTTTATATGTTGTATTTGACAAAACAAAATCCTTCTTTATAATCTAGACATCAAAATTTACTTTGTGTAAATTTTTGTTATTTTTCCGATAAAGATCATTTTTAGTGAAAATGTTGCATTTTAATTCCAAATCTCCTTTTAATCTGATTTATTTATATGGATAGATTATATTTTTAATTGATATTAAATTGTATTTATAATATATTTTTACCATTTAATCCAATGGGGGTCATTGAAATTAATTTCACTTTGAAATTGGACATAAACTAGTGTTAATCTTTTAATAGATATTGTTTCTTAAAAACACGCTATTTGTTTTGACAGCGGGAATTAATTATTAAATTAATTAATTCAACTTATATGTTTTGAATTTTTTTAAATAGAAATCTTTTTTGAATTCGGAATATCAAATATAGCTTAGGGTGAATTTTTGGTATTTTTCTAAAGAACTTCAATTTTTGATGAATACTGAAACCACTAAGTGGTAGTTCAAGAAACTGATTTTTTGTTTAAATGAAAATTTACCACTTCAGAGAATTTATTTTTAAAAATCCGACATACATTGTTGTCATTAGGAAGTAAAATGTGGTTCAATGAGATTAAAATAATTTCTGGTGAATAGTAACTTTTAAGTTTTATTAATCGCGATTAAAGGTACTTAGTGTAATTTAAGGTAAAAATAATTTTTTAATAATATAAAATGACCTTGAAACATGTCCTACCCTTATTGTATGAGTCATGGGAGACCAAGAAAATCCATGGGTCAACTTGGGGTCCTCATGGAGCCACATTGGTTTGAAAATGACATTAATAACTTTTTATTTAAAGTTAAAATAAAAATGTCACAAACATGTGTTGTTTTACTAAAAAAAATATTACATGGGGTTTTACAAGTCATATTTTTTATTAAAAATATTAATTAGAAATCTAAAACGATTTCCAACATCATGGTATTTTTTTTATAATTTTTAGACATTAAATAAATTAAATTATTTATGCCACCATGATGATGCAGCGATTACCTCATTATTTAACGATTTAAATAAAATGAAAATATAATGTAAAATAGAAGACCTAAAATTGTCAAAAACGTATTGTATGGGTGGATTTCAAAACCGTATCACCTTAGCCTCGAAATATATCCTTTTGGGACCTTTAAAATCCGAAAATCATTTTATAATAAAGTAATATTTTATAACATTCCAAGAGTGCCCCTCCTCTTCTCTTATAAAAGGCCCCCACCTCTACCACATTACCCACACCTATCAAGCCTTTGGATCAGCAAAAACCTGACCATTTTATCTCTCCATATCCCTCTCTTCATCATTGAATCCTCACCTTTGGGCATAATCCTTTCCATGGAAGCCTTTGAGCTCAAATCAAGAATAGTTACCTGATTTTAAGGTAATGTCTTCACTTGTGTTCTTTTGTTTTATTTTGCTTCTCCAACACTCTAAACTCTTTTTATTCCTTTATTTTGTGACAAAATGAGTATCTTCAATATACTAGGATGTTGTTATGTGAAGTATTCAAGCTAGAATTACACACACCTTCGTCTAATGGTTAAAGAACAAACTATTTCTGTGGTTGGCGAATTTCTTCCTCACGAAACGATGATTGTTCAATATTCTTTTAACATCTTTAATGGTGGCCATTATGATGTCACTATATTTTATATATGATATATATGGTATTTATGTTTTCTATATGCTTCTGAATTTTAAATTTAAAACATGCCTTTATGCTTTTCATGTTGTGCAAATGCGATAATTTCATACGAGGAAGTGTGGACTACCGCCCCCTCAAGTGATGTGACTCGTTCATGAAATACATGGAATTTATACAGAATGAAATTAATGAAAATATGTCACCTATATAACATATATATTATACTGTAATTATAATATATATATCTATCAGTTATTTTTAATTCCATTAATATGACAAAGAAATGAAAGTAACGTTCATGCGTATGTACGGCCTACCGTCTCCATGAACGGTGCATTTCATTTCTTTTTATCTCCAAATGTTATGGAGTAGTATGAAAGGAATATTTACTGGATATATATGTTATTTAAATCATTAATACTATTCTAGAGATGATTTATTTATAACTACATGGACAATCATTTCCAAACAAGTTCATTTTTGACTCATGTACCAAACATCGACAAAAACGTCTGATATGAACTCACATTACTAACCAATTATTATGACATTATAATATGTGATATTAACTGAATAATAATCTTTAAAATAGTTCCTTAAGAAATTATAAATTTACCAAAGTTTATTATTCAGGAATATAAAGAAACAAACAAGACAAGTCAGACTTGAGGTAAGGGATCCTACCTCTCTCTTTCTTTTTAAGCACTCTCTTTTATGTCATTTCTTTTGAGCACATATTTCTTATGTTTGGGAATGTTATTTTATATTCCTATTAATTTAATTTTTATTTTCATATTATGAGAGAACCTATTTGATCTCATCAAACCATTTTTGGAAGTTTTAAGTGGCGTCGTTAGGCTACCGAGTTTTCGTAAGGGATTTTTCATCTAACATTTATTTCCATGACATTTATGCAAAGTTTGCCACCATTTACTTTGATTGGTTCATGTAATACCCATTATTATACTCTTTTTGTAGTATAATTTCAATTATTGGTATTTAAAACTTCATTGTATGACCCATCTTCCATGGGGTGTACGTTTCGAAAGTTACCCAAGTTGGTAAGGGAACCTTTCACCCTCCTCTTTCTAAAAGACTTATTTTGTTATGTCTTTTAATTCACATACTATTATGTTGGTATATGTTATTATATATCCTTATTGATGTAAATTTTATGTCCAAATGATGATATACCATTTTCTCTCTCATCAAATCATTTTCTAAATTTTAAAGTGACGCCATTAGGCTGTCGGATTTCTATAAGGGAACTTCTTAACCCACTTTCCATTCTTAGGGTTAAACCTCTACTTCTTGATTTTATTATGCCAAGATTATGTGTGGAGTCTATATGTTGTAATTTACACAAACCATTATGTGGATATACTAATTCTACACATAATCATCTCATTGGTAAATTTATAAGTCATTTAGACGAACTTGTATGGGAAATCATAACTCAATATCATTTATTTGAGTTAAATATCTATGTCATTGGTTTTGTTTTTCAAAGATTATGTGTGAATGACCTCTAATTGTTTTACACTTAATATCCACTTATATTTGGTGTGTTCAAATTTGTCACACATAATCATGTAATTGATTTATCCTTAATCTAAGGATACCGACTTTATAAGGGACTTTGTCTCAATCTCCTTTCATTGAGGCATATTTTGTTTTATACACAACTTTGTTTTATACGGTGTATAGACCCCTTTTAATTCTACTTTTATTAGAATGGAATTTTTTCTCTACAAAGTGTTTTACTAAATGACAAAAAGTATGCTTCTTTTTAACGTACGCGGTGACAATGACCTTTCCGCCGCTGTGAATATTATTTGATCTTTGGCTTCCTCAACAAGCCATTATATTTTTAAAAGTAAATAAATACCATATACTATTTTATGTATTTTGGTATTGAAAATGTTTTTGATAATGGATTTATTATGTCAATATATTTAAGTGATATATTATGCTTTAAATGTGGAAATGTTTTCTTTCCTTTATAGTTGTTTTATGTGTTATGATTTTATAATGGTACATGGACATTTGACGGGTGGTTACATGATAAACCATATAACGGGTGGTGCCGTGAATACCAGGATGGGTGGTTACATTATAACCTCCAATGCATTGGGTATGGAAGTCGGCCGTATGGTTATTCCATTTACTATGTGTGGAAGTCGACCATATGGTTATTCCATTTAAGTATGATTATATCCCAAGTTACCTTTATATGTTATGTGTTCTTTATATGGGTTTTATGGTAATATTTTGGTTATAAAAGGGTAAGTAATGATATTTTATTCATTGAAGAGTTTATAAAACTTCATAAAGGTAAAAAAGTATTACTTTGATAAAGTAATCATGGTTTACTTGTTGTTTTGAAAAACTAACAGTTTTCCTTCTTTGTGTATCCTTTACTGGGATATTTGTGCTCATCCCAAGTTTTTTGAAATGTTTTTCACAGGACATAATGATGATTTGGGTCAAGGATGGGATCAAGGAAATGTCAGGATGTCTAAAATAGGTAACTAGACATGACTCTTGTGTTCAAGAGTTTTTATTTTGTGGATGAAATAGAAGCTGAGTAGATGTGTCTGCTTTGTAATCATTGAGATGTAATAGTTATCTCCTAATTCTCTAAAAATCTAATCCTGAAAAGATCTTCAATGTGAATTATTCATTTAATTCAATAATAAGTAATGTTTAAGGTCAGATCCTTACAAAACATCTGTGGACCACCTAAACATTCCACTCACCAAAGACAAACACATACCTTCCATCCACATCATAGAAGATGACTCTCTTACTAAAGTATTAAATAATGGAATGAAACTAATACAACCAGTCGATGCCAAGGTTAATATTATATGGATGAAACCTAAGAAATAAAATATGTCCATGGGATTAATGTGGAACCATAATTAGTGCACAACATGGAACACATAAAAAAACATAGTCTAGCCTCCAACTTGAATGGCCAACACTAGGGTAACTTGAAGACTCTCTCTATATAGTCCCATTGAATGGACTATAGTTGGTTTAAAAGAGGAGTGTGAAGAATCTAAATAAGAAAAGGTATGGATGTGGTTGAATAAAAATCCTATAAAACCTCAAATGATCTATGAACGCTTTGGGAATGTTGCCTTCACATTGTGGAATAGAGAAAGCCTTACCCCCTTGCCTCTCTATTTCCAACCTCCATGACCACACTCTAGAATAGGTCCCAAATGACTGGTACCATCATGAAGCTACACATATAAAATAAACCTATTGAATGGAGAGTGGATCTTTCCTCTTGGCTACCCCATCATCAAAGAGAATATTTCCACCTTGAACTCCCTTTAAAATTCGGGCAACAACATATCTACCTCTTTACGGTCACCAAAAAACAACATCCACGACCAATGAATATCACCAAAAAATTAACTAACTACCAAAGGTATGTAAAACTCAACTCTTGCTCTGATTAAGATAAAACTGATCATGAGCTCCTCCATCTAGTGATATGTTTCTAGATCAAAGACTCTCTCATCATACATTCCCAAACTCTTACAAGAAATGGACCACAAGGCCCTCCTTAATGCCTCATGTTCCCCTATCCAGTCAACCCTATGATGATAAAAAAGATGAACCCACTGATCCTTAAACTTCTATAATACTCAAAATAAAGAAGGGGATCCATAACTAAAATGGAAAAAGGATATCCTAAACCCAATAGTATAGAATTTTATCAAGATCAATTTTATTCATTTTCATTTATATTTTAATATTCAAGAACCAAATCCATAAAATTCTTAGAATAACTTGTGTCAGTCATGATACTTGTTCCTCCCTAACTTCTCTACTCTGAAATAATGGTCACCTCACTTTCACCTTCACAGTTACCAAATCCCTTGAACTGAATCATGAGGGGCCCTAAAATTTTATTTCCTAGCTAGTCTTCTTGGCCTATGTCACACACCATGATCAACAAGAACCATTTCCATTCCAACCTATCAAATTCTCAATATTCTTATCTCTGCAATCTATCTTATCCTTCGAAAATCAATATTTGATACCACTATTTCATGATCCCTCCCTATAAATATTTTTCAACTAATGAAGGGATATAATGGCCCCTATGTCCTTAATCTAGTATTCCCAAGATAGGTGACTAGACCTGAGGGTATAAAAATCTTATAAATGGTAGGAATTACCCAATATAATAATATAGGACCATGAGATTGGATGAATCAACTGAAATAATCTCCAAGACATGGTATAAATATGAAACTAAAACTAGTGAATAATGAATGTATAAAGTAAGAAAATACATATAAATGTCTCTAATTTAAGTACCCAGAAGAAAACTATGGTATAAACTGATTTATAATCCAAGGGTCTAAGATTGAAATTTTGTTCTAGGTCCAAGTAATCCTAATAGAATCCAAAAAATCAATTTATATCTATCGGGTGAGCATAAAATTATACTTTTTTTGAAAACTAATTCCTCTAATGAATTTTTGCAATAATAACACTAATACATATTGAGTGAATGGAAGAACCGAACAACACCTAAACATGCCCGACAACATATCCTTTCCTCACCATAGCATGATCACTAAATAACAAATCCAAGTATAATAATGAAATATGAATCCCATCAATTAATGGGTACCCTAAACTGATTTCCCACTAATTTTCTTCTATAACACCCCTTAATAAATGTCATGTAACAACCATATCTTACATAAAACATATCACATACCACTTCCCAACAACATGATCATATAATATCATTCATTCCGATAACTAGTCCATCACACGAATTAAAATTCTATACTAGAGTAGTTGGATATCACGAACATGAAAAAAGTAAACCCCATTATATCTTCAAACCATGTAAAACCCCACCATAATCCACCCCAAAACAATGTAACATCACATATCACCACTCCACAACACGGTCACTTGACATCTCACTAGTAGACACCTTGTCCATCACCTTGTTCAATGTCTGACCTCTGACCATCATAGACTATGCATATTTACTCACCTGGAATAGATAAAAACAAAGAGTGGTAATACATCCATCTATCTACACCACCATTATGTTGTAAAAACACCCCCAAAAATATATAAATATATATACTATTGTCATCACATGGTGCTCGATGCGGATGGGGTGCGTATATAAATTATATGGAATAGTCAATTTATAAATATAAATAGCCCCACAAAAGAAAATCAGATTGGTTTACAATAAGTATTGACAAACTTAATAAATTACCACTTTCGCTACAAGAACTAAACCAAAACAAACAAACAACAATCCCATGCCACAAGATACTCCTCAGTTTTCCTTACAAGCCAATACAGTTTCATTTAAACATTCAAATCCTCTAATTATTTATCAGCACCAACATTTTACCACTAACTCTATTATTAATTCATTCATTAACCATTTCCATACGATTGACCAATCCATACTAAAATATTTCAAACATTATTATCCTATCATTCAATCACTACTCGGGGATCAAGCACAACACAACCATTCATGTCTCATCTGCCACCTAACACAACCATACATCACTACCCCACAATAAGCCCTCGTAACTACAACAAATCACTACAAAAAACACAGACTCATACAAAAAACAAATCACCCATACCAATTCATAACACCACATCACTACTCCAAAACATTACCTTGTTCCCACCACACATCAACAGAGAATATATCATATTTAAGAAGGGGTCTTTCATCAATTTCACTACTTTATTTTATGGGAATTATCACAGAAACCATAGATCGAAGGGAAAATTTTCATTAACTAAATATAAGTGGGTAAAAAATATCCATTTATTCAAGGTGGTTCCAACAAATAACACAATGATGGTTCCATAACCCATCAAAAGTGGAAGAAATACAACATCCAACGACCATAATTTTTAGTGGGGATATCATCCAGTACAGTTGCAATATAAATAACAATATCAATGCTGTAAAAATATGTGAATCAATACCATTACCCATTAATTCACATATAAACAATTAATTTAACTTTACAAGGTTTTCAAAAAATATACCTATAGATAAAAATGATTAAACTTCACTTGTATGATACACATGATGAGAAACGAAGGAAACCCTACCTAAAAGGGGACTTTTCCGACTCACTACTCACCATTGCGAATTGAAGACACACATAAAATAACAACCACATAGTGTAAACCATATACCAACCCACAATTAACCCAATTATCATAAAAAATTCTCTCAACTCACCCCCAAATAGAAACCAAATTTCTATATTAGATCCCACAGAAGAGGAATAAAAAGAAAACCACAAGGAAGAGGGAAGAACATACCTTGATCACCAAAACTAATTCATAAAAACCTATAGATAAAAATAATATTATATGATATGAATGATACTTAGAATATTATAGGGTTTAAAAAATGGAAGAGGTAGTGACATGGTCGATATAAGAAGAATCAGACAGAGAAGTGACAAAAACACAAGTAGAACACCACTTTATCATCGTGAATTATTTTAACAACATGAATTTCCTGAAATAATATAGAATACTTGAAATTAATTGCATTAAATAATTAATTAAATTTTTCTTTGGTTTTCATCATAAATTAAGGAACCACAACATGAATTAATTACATGATGTGAATTACCCTTTCACAACATGAATTCATTTCATGGATTTCCGCATACCCACATAAAATCTGTGAATGTAGTAGACTATACAGTCCCTGAATTGAGAACTTATGATGTGAATATAGTTCTTTTTGTTATCCACATACTATAATCCTCATATAACTCCATCCCTACATAACCCTTTGGGGCATCCTCCAAGAATGCTCCATCCACAAAAACCAGGTAAGTTACAGGTCGAGAATGAATGATATGTTATGATGGAAATTTATAAAATATTTTATAACGAATAAATATTATAACTATAGAATTTATCAGATTATATAAATGATGAATCTATTATCAATATTCATGGTAATGATCTAGGTTATGAAAACATACATGAAAAACGAATCTCTTAACACCCGAAAATAGAGATTTTAATAAACTATTATTAATAAACATTCATTCAAATCATATAAGTGGATCATATATAATATTATAATAATATATATGTTTCTTTTACATAATTATAATAAATCTATATTTATTATATTTGAGGATAGAGATATTTTTAATCTTGTTAGACATATATTAAGGGTTTCTCATCTCATGTTTATTTCTTTGATACATATGAAATGTTGACAATTTTTTATTTTTTTATTTTTGTGTATATAAAATAAATAAATATGTTATATCAATGAATATAATTATTGTAATATATTTAAATTTTAATTTGAATTTAATTATTTCGTGAGGGTTATGATTCCAAATTTATTGAAGTGGTAAGAGTTTTATGTTATAATCTCACTATTTATCAGCATTGTCTATTATTATATGTCGAAGGATGAGATTATGTGGTATAACTCTAATAAATTTAATTTATTTATTATGTTCTATTTAGTTATATATATTATAGGTATTACTTTAATTTTCCTTTTCTTATGTAACTAAAAGATTGAATAAACATTTTTAAGGAAAACTCATTTTATTTTACTCTTCAGTCAGTAAACTATTTAATTCTATGTACACATTATATTTATATGTTTTTAATAATGTTATTAAAATTCCAAAATTATTTATTAATTTAATTTATTCCCATGTTTTAATTTATTTATATATAATGTAAAAGAACCATATTTTTATTTTTGGAATGTGGTACTTTAGAAGATTGTTTTTTATACCATATAATATGTTTTTTTGTACTCTTAATTTTATGTAATGTTGAATGATTTTATTTCATATATTTTCTATTTGATATAGATTTTCATATAAAGGAGGTATAGTCTATATATAATAAACTAGAGAAACCTACCACTATTCAACATCCATTAGTAAATGGGGAGGTGTTTTATGGTCTATGGAACTCCATTTATAGTGTCCATAGGAAAATACAATTCAGGGATGTTATAGAGCTGTATTAAATAAAGGAGTCCACAATATATATCCAACATGTCTTTTATTTTGTTATCTAGATTTTAGAAGGTGGATACTTAGAAATTAGTTAAGAATTGTGATGAATTTCATTATATGTTCTTAGCCATTATATGTTTGGGATGATGTATAATTTTATAGTGCATTCATGATTTCTATTGTACTTTTTATTTTTATAGTTGAGTTATTTGACTTAAGAAAATGTGGTGTTTTTATGTTATTGATTTTTGGTTTTAGACTATTTTCATGGAAGTGTAATGGGGTAAAATATATGCATCATGATAGAATTACTAATCTCACATTAAATTTCGGTCTCTTCATGTGATGTTTTATCTAGTTCTAGAAGTGGATTGGCTTTTTATTATGACAACAAAAAAGATCATGTTTTATCATATAGAATCTTTGTGACATTATAATCATGTAAAATGGGTACCTGATTCTTGGTGCTATCAGTTGTGTGAATCATACATTTTTATTTCCAAATACTATAAAATTGTTAGTTGGGGGAATATGATAGGATGATATGAGATTTTGGTATTGGTAGGGATGTGTATAGTTTAGTAGGACACACTGAGGATGATCCATTATTTTTTAGGTACATCCCTCATTCATTTTTTCATTGGTCCTTGGTGGATGAATATTATTTTGATATAGAAAATATATTTTGGGTAAACTGATCTATGGTTTAAGGATGTGTGTTTTTTTTGAAAAAATGGAGTCTAGGTATAAACATGTTAGATAGGGTTTTGAGGGTTTTCCATTGTGTGTAAATATCCAGAGTTGTTGGTATCTCTTATGTAGAAACTACTCTGTCAACTTCCCACTAAACATTTACACATCGTTCACATGATACATGATGTGTAATGAACTAGTGTAGGGTGTGAAGTGGTAAAACACTGTTTAAACCATTAAAATGTTTAAATGTTAATATTGGTTAAATATTAAATTGAGTTGACGAGTTTTTTCAGTGTTTCTCCCTAATTGGGAAATACATTAAATGAAATAGTTACATACCATGTAAGTCTCATCCCTAGTGGTTTTAAGGACTTAAATAATTTTATTACCCACAATATTTCCATGTATATATCACTATTCTCGAAACCTAATGTCCTTAAAGAAATATTTTGACCCTTCCCATTGTGGATGTTCTGTTCTCGTATTTTATCCTTGGTATGTTGATCTGCTATGGGTTTCCACTCTCTAATGTTGTTTTCTATCATTTCAGTATAAATCCTTAGAGTGAATTTTGTTTTAGTTTCACTTTTATTTCATGCAATCTTGGTTTCCTTCATTGAACTCCATCACCTTCGTTTCTATTGGGGTTACCCATTGTTGATGTTTCTTAATTGGAAGATTATTGTTGGGAGGGGGGCTAATCCTTAACCCTATGGTTTTATTATTCTCATGTATGCACATTATTAAGATTAGAAAACATAACATGTGCCTTTATTGATTAAATAATTTATTTGATTATTCGTTGGAGTAATTTTGGTTCCAATTTATTGTCATCTGGATTATGGATACCCTTTCGCTGAGCAAACCCATGATTATAACTGAATTAGATAATGGATTATAGTCTCTTTATCATGACATGAGACCTTATGGTATTTCTTGAAATAAAATCCCGAGGTAATGGATAATCTCTTATTGATATAACCGTTGACCATTAGAGATATTAATGAATGATAAATTCAACAAAAAATGGTAATTCACATAATTAATCATGTAGGGTAATGATGTGATATTGTGATAGCCTTACTAAAATGACATGCTTTCTTATCATGTTATAATGATTATATTGAGTTAGATCTACCACATCCCATGCTGTAAATCTTACATTGATTGGGTCCTCCTAGTTCCATGATGTAATTCTTATATTGAGTCAGATCTACCTATTTTAATGCTGTAATGTTTATACTGAGTGGGATTAGACCAGTCCCTTTCTATAATGATTATATTGAGTAGGATCTTTCAAGTCCCATGATGAATTACTTACATATAAGGCTCAACCATGTTTTTTGTGATTTTTCCATTGTTATATGGTTATTGGTTGGTATGGTAGTGCTACATAATCAATGATAATCCAACATGGTGTCAAATCATGTTGATTGTCATCTTTAATTAATTGATTAATTAAATAACCTATTTATTTATTTATTGCATACACTATTTATTAGAGATTTTTTTAGTCATGGATCTATCTACCTATAGAGTTATACTGACACCATATTTTGGAATCTATTTGGTTCATGAGTAAATTACATGGATGTTGGTGTGGAAAGGTTTAAGGGACCTTGTTATTGGTTTATTTCTTGATGGATGGAAAGGTTTTGGAGATGGGACCAACATGGGGTTCGGGAATGGGGTCTTTTGAGTTTTATTGAATTATCTAATTATTTTATTTTAAATTATTTTAGTTTAAAATTTGGATGCATTTGATCCTATCATTACATAATTCATCATTTTTAGTTTAATTATTTAATCCTTTATTTTTCATTTGTATTATATATTATTTCCACTATTATTATAATACTCTTATGTTTGTTGATACCAATTTATTTCCGATATTTTATAATTTATTCTAGGGGTATAGTCTCCCCATAGTGATTATCACACCCCTGTTGCAAGTTTCCAGTGTTTGGTGTATGGGGAGGCGCACATGAGTTCTCATAACCAACCCATTTTGTCCAAGTGAGAGAGTGCCAGATCAGGGAATGGTACAAAGTGGTATCACATGAGAGTGGGTTTCTTTTTTATATTTCCTTACTATTTAGGAATTTTATAAAGGATACTATTTTTTTGGTACTTGACAATAATCTTTTGTATGTGAGTAGTTAACCGATGTATGCGGGAAAATCTGAGCGCCCATTGATGGGATTATTTTTTATACTGTTTGTAGGTTATGATTGATGTTATTCCATATTAGGTGATTCACATGTTTTGTGATGTTATGATTTCGTGATTATATTTTTTCATGTGATTTATACTAGTGCTCTAATATGGTGTGAGTTGATAATGAATGTATCATGACAGGAATATAGGGATATATATTTACATGAATTGTTCATGATAGGGAAATATTTATTGCATGTGTATATAGTTCCCAATATGAATTGTAGTATGATATTACCGGTTGTATATGATAACTGAAAAGAAGTGACATTCCATTTCATTCTCAAACATTAGTCATCCATGTTTATAGTTATTAGGAGAAGTGTTTCCCAATTGTGTCACATGTTGAACTTCACCTTGTAATTATAGTGAGTGTTCTAAGGAGAGTGTTTATCTAGTAATTAAAATATATCCCATAATATTTCAGTTGAGTGTTGGGATTGTGGAAATCGACATGATCCTAATATAGATTAACTATAGATTCATGTGGATCTTGAGGATCAAATGGATATTATATTTGAAATATCTTATTAAGGTACTTGAGACCCATAGAAAGGGATATTTTTCACAATGTTCCGTTGATGTATGATTTGAAAATAGAGTTTTAGCTACAACATATGCCTACGTTCACTAGGGAGAAAGGACCCCATTGATCTAAGTGATGGATTGAGTCAGTCCATATGATCTTCAATAGTCATGAGACAACCCCAGATAAGAGTGTGGATCTTGATGCATATATTCTCTTAGGTCTATCCACACATTGGTGGGTTATCTAGAGAAGGTTGGGTAGATGAAGGAGTAATCTTATAGGACCATTTAGGTTATGTTATTGATCCATTTGTATCCTGAGATGTTGACAGAAAATAAATCTCATGATTAAATGAATCATACACAAGAGGTCATGTCAGTCATATACTACATTGGATGCTTCCCCAAAATTCAAAACTTTTCACCATATTTATATTCGCATTATATATAGAGGGTGAGTAATTTTTACGATGCAATCCTTAATGAGAACATGTCATAAGAGAATTGTTTTTATCTAAGAATCTTTTCAGATGTTTTGAATTAGGAACTCATCTAGGAAAGAAATTTAATATTGGATAGAAGAAATAAATTGGATGATCAAGTATGGAAAACATTGTGATATTCTTCTAGTATCTAAAAGCTCTAATTTGAAAATGTACTCTATGTCAGTAGTGTGGAGGGTAGATAGGGATATGGGAATCCATGTTAGGGTCATGTTATGTTTCATCATTTTCAACGTGGAATCTTGGTCCACAAGCAGTCTTGGTATCCATATCCCAATTTGGATTACCTGGATGGGGGTGATATGAGCCATATTTAGATTATTTATAGGAACATCTCATAGTATAGAAGTTGAAATGGATTTTAATAGTTACCATAGTAAATGAAGTAATCAGATACAACTCAACATATCTGTATATGGAATGACACTAGACGTTCTAGTTGAGGTAGGGGATATGGTACCCCAGTTTATAAATGATAGTACTAGATAGAGGGAATAAATCATGGGAGTTAGTCTAGAGGTCCGTGTTGAGGGGAAAGTTAGGTGAATGTTCTGTAGATATCTCTAGCTATTGTGGATATAAGACCATATACCATCAGAGGAAATATTCTTGTATCATCTACCGATTCTTGGGTTCTATTTGATGTAGGGGAATCACATTTATTTTTCATAATCCCTTTTTGAAAATTGCTTGGGAATGGATGTGGAAACAATTGATGGTGCTTTGAACATCGATACACTATTAATAGTGAATTTGGAGAATATCAAACAATTCAAGGTATGTTTTCTAGAGATTAGTGGTTACCATTTCATATGGAAAATGTTTTTTATAGAAATGAAAGGTTTCAATTTGGTTAATTGTATGGATTATTCAGTACTATACAAGAATCGTATTTACTCCTAGTGAAGGAGTTTTACCATTATATCTATACGATAAGGAATATATTATCACCAATGTGAGTGGGATATTTAGGCTCATCATGCTAGACAAATTATGTGAATTTTGAATTTTCACATAGCTTAGATAGCAGGCCTTGTTCTAGATGGTGTTGGAATGTAGTTGGATTCATTTCTTCATGTGGTAGACCATTTTTGTTATGTATTTTTTTGATGATTTGTACATCTTATCACCAGAGTGGGAGATCGAGTTCACAATCACATCGGTGGTGGGAGTAGATCCCATTTCTGTTATTCCATATAGAATCGAACCAAAAAAGATTTTAGAGTGGAATGCTTAGATGGGAAATATAGATGAGAAATTATTCATACGACCTATTATGTTTCCATGGGGTTCTGCATGTATTTTTTCCAAGAAGTTTGATGACACCTTGCGCTTATGTGTGGATTAGCAGATATTTCACCCAATGACATCTAGGAACCAGTTTAATCATCCACAAATCAATGATATCATCGATTTGATGAAAGTTACTAAGATATTATTCAAGTTGAGTTTGAGATTTTGATATCATCAGATAATGGTGTGACCATAAAAATTACCTCATACTTCTTTTAGAAGAAGTTGTGGCTTTTATGAGTTCATAGTGATGTTGTTTGGTTTGACTAATGAATGAATGATATTAATGGACTTGATGAATCATATCTTTCATATTTTTTAATAGTTTTTTTTTTGTTCGTGAACATTTATTTTTCTATGATTCAATAGATGATCATTTCAAACATATTGAAATCATCTTGATTAAATTGAGGGAGCATCATATTTATGAAAATATAAGAAAATGTTGTTTCTAGATTTATAAATTACATTTCATGGGACATGTCATCTAAAAGTTTAATGTGTTAGTTAACCCATAGAAGGTTATAGAAGTGATATGTGGGGAGGAGTCCAAAAATTTATTCTATATTTAAATCATTTATGGTTTTTTGGGTTATTATCAAGGATTTATCTAGGACTTCTCCCATCTTACAAAACTAATGTTTTGGTGATGAAGAAGGGAGTGATTTTTGTTTTGTCTGATGATTTTGAGATAGTATTTTAGGAGATAAATGAAAGGTTGACCACAACACCTATCCACACATTATCTCTTCCAGGTAAAGATTATTCCATGTATAGTGATGCATCTTAATATGGAATGAGAGATGTTATAATACAAGATGATTGTGTGGTTACATATGGATCCAGATAGCTGAGACCACCAAGGAGGAATTATCCTACTCATAATCAGGATTTAGATACAGTTGTATATTCATTGAGATACTGGGGAAATTATATTATTGGTGACATTTGTTTGGTATACATAGAATAAAAGATCATCAAGTAAATATTTTCATAGTAAGACCATAACCTTCATCCAAGGATGAGGGTCAAGTATCTAGGTTATTTCAATGTTGATTTTTCATATAAAATTGGTAAGGGAGAGGACATTGTTGATGAATTCATCTCGAATACATATATTGAGGTTGTTTTGGGTGTCTTGCAATGATTGGTGGGTGGTAAAATTATTTGAAGACAATAATCCGGATGTTCAATAGTCCTATATATGAGTACCTCTAAAATAGACATCTGTTATACCATTGTTTTTGGACTATATCAAGATAATTCAGTTATATGATATGGGGGGATTAGTTCTAAGGGGAAACTTATTTGGTTGGGAGATAACATGGGGATGGTCTTTTGGCTGGGGAAATTATCTTTTTTCCATTGACATGTGTGGTTTCCAATGGGCTTGTGTGAGGAGCTATTGAGATGGTATGATGCTTCTAGATGTGATGTACATCTAGGTCCAACTATAATTAATCATGATATCCATTGATAATACTTGTGTAAATGAATAGAGAAGGAGGTGGAATGTTTTTTGGAGAGATTCTTCTCTTATCAGTAGGTGAATGTTGAACAGAAGAGGCTAGGTAAGATGTTGTAGCCGCTTTCCATTCCCAAGTGGAAGTGGGATGACCTCACTATGGACTTTGTGGCAGGATTAACCAGGGAAACCAATAAGAATTATATATTATGGGTGATCATGGATCAAATGAATAACGTGTCTCACTTCATCCTTATTAGGGATACCTTCTCCATTGATGATATGGTTAGTCTATATGTTCCTATGATAGATTGGTTTCATAGTTTCTCAAGGAGTATCATTTCATATAGAGATCCTCGTTTCATAATGTGTTATTTTCAGGGTCTTAAGAAGTCTGTGATATCATAGGTTATTTGGAGAATAGTTGACCATCTTCAGACTAGTGGTCAATATGAGTGCACTATTTTGGTTCTAGAGGATATGTTACAATCCTATATTTTCATTTTTGGTTGTTCATTGGAACAACATGTGGAGTTTGTGGAGTTTTAATATAATAATAGATTCCATAACATGATCCATATTGAACTATTTGGGGCTTTATATGGGAGGCCATGCTCTTCATCTCTTTTTTAGATGGATTCAAGTGAGTCAGTGCTTGTTGGGCATAGTCACAAGAAAGATATTGTTGAGTAGGTTTAGTTGATCAAGAGGTGGTCGGTGACCTCATAGAGATGGCATAAATTATACGATAGACATCTAATATGACTTATATAGTTGGGAATTGGTCATCATGTTTTCATTCATGTTTCACCTCGTTTGTGGAAACATTGTATCCTGAAATTTCTAAAGCTATAAATATGGTTTTTTGTGACATTTGTGATAATGGATAGGTTCAATCTAGTGGTGAACCAATTCGCCCTTCTATAATGCTGTAGTGACTTGCATAATGTGTTTCATGTGTCCTATCTTTGTAGATTTTATCCTTACCCTTCTAATTTTTATATTTCAAACATTGTTAACATTTTTTATGATGAATATTTTGAGGATAATATGATATAGAGTGTGGGCCATAGTTAGAAGTCTCTATGGGTATCTATCATATCTATATATAGAGTGTAGTGTCAGAAAGGGCATGTTAATGTGGATAGCATGGAGACAGAATCTGTTATGTATGTACAATTGATAAAATTATTTTCTGAGTCACCATGGTGATTCTCAGAGTAGCTCAGGGATGAGTTGTTATATGGAATGGATGTTTTAAGATCCCATCTTTTTTCAAGTACTTCCCCCATTGATTTTTTCCCTGGACCTTGGTGTATGAGTATTTTATCAAGATGAAGTGCCTTTTTTTGTGTTAAATGGACTAAGGATCTTGGATGTGTGTTTTCTTGAGTTAATGAAGTCCAGATATAAGTTTTTTAATCATGCTTACTAGGTTTTTTCATATTTTTTAATGGTTTGTAGGTATTTTGAGCTCTTATGCATAAACTTGTCTATCATCTTCCTACTGGGCATTTACATTCCATGAAAGTGTTACTAGACATCTAAATTCATGTGAATATGTTGTGAACTAGTGTAGGGAATCAAGAAGGTAAATTTTGTGTAAGATATTAATTCTTTTTAAAATTATAAAATGGTTAAATATTTAAATGAGGCGATGCATATTTCTCGATAACTGACTAATTTTGAGATACATGATGTGAATGGGCACCATATCATATAAGGCTTAGAACCAGTAGTTTCATGTATTCCGTGAGTTTGATTTTTTAACATAATTCGATGATTCTCTCCCTCCTCTTGAAACATATGTTTCTCCAGCTGATATTGAGACACTTCCCTTCCTTATGGATGTTCCATTTTTTCATTTGATCGCTGGTAATTTTATCTGATAAGGGTTTTTGACACATATGTCGTTCTCCATCATTTTGGTGGGAATCATTAGACAAAATTTTTTTTTGGTTTAACTAGGATTTAATGTGATATAGGATTCCTTTTTTTATCTCCATCTCCTTCATTTCTATTAGTGTTTCCCATTTTGGTGTTTCTTAATCACCATATTATGGTAGGGGGTCTAACCATAACATTATGGGTTTATAATTGAGATGTGTGTGAAATATTTTTATTACAACAAAAAAAGTGAATATTAATTTATTTAATAAGGTATTGTATTATTTCTCAGATCACTTTTGGATCCAATTTACTGTGAAAAAGATTTAAACTACATGTCGAGTGAGAAAATACTTGATTAAAATTGAATTGGATAATGCATTAATGTGTGTTTATCATGACATGAGACCTTAAGTGATTTCATGATATGAAATACCTAGGAAATGTTTTATTTATTATGGATTTCACTATTGATCATTTCATATATAAAAGAAATATAAATTAAAAGACAAATGGTAATTTTTATAATTAACCTTTTATGATTATGATGTGATACTGTGATATCAATACTATTATGGATTTCTGTATTATCAAGCTGTAATTCATATATTGATTGGGATCAATGAAGTCCAATACTATAATGATTATATTGAATGGGCTTTTCCTAGTCCAATTATATAATTCTTATATTGAGTGCGATTGACATAATCCCATGTGGTAATGCCTATTTTGAGAGGAATCTATTGAGTCCCATGTTGAAATTCTTATACAGCAGGCTCGACCAAGATTTGTGTGATATTTACATTATTTTATGGCTGTTGGTTTTTTTTTGTTTTTCAACATGATCATGAATGTTCTGGAATGGTGATGAATAACGTTAATTTTTATATTCTATTATTTGTTTAATTAATACACATGTTAATCTCAATATTGCATATTTCTACTATAAGAGCAGTATATTTTTGACATGGTGGTGTTGAAATAATAAGTAATAATCACACCCTATTTGAGATGTCTTTGGTACTCAAGAATATTATTTGTACATAGGAATGGACAATTGAATGTTACCCAATTTATTGTTTACTACTTTTTAGATTAGTTGGAGTTAGATATGGGACCAACAGGTGTTTCAGGACAAGCGTGTTGTATTTCATATTGTGTATACTGAATAATTTATATGTATGGAATTTAGTTTGGAATTTATAAGAATTTCGCCCTATCATTAGATGATTCATCATTACTTGTTTAATTGGTTTGTCCGTTATTTTATAGTTGTATTATGTACTATTTTAATTTTCCCTATACAGTGAGGTATATTGATACATGTTTATTTCTCTTGTGTAGTATCTTCTGGCATATGGGGAGGCACACATATGGACTCATAACCAACCTGTTTTGGCCTTGTGAGAGTGTACTGGACCAGGGGACGTTACACACTACATATTAAAATAGCCATTGCTTGGGATATCTGGATTATAATATTATTTGGGAATGATATTTTTTAGTGATATAGACCTTTTATGATTTCCACTGATGAACCAAGCTAGGGAATATGTGGTTCCTCATAGGAGTGAGTTTATTATGGACCATGATGTTGAAGAAAGGAATGATACCTATGTTTATGTTGAACTGTAGGAAGGTTAGTAGAAGTATCTAGAGGAGTTAGGGTAGTGGCTTCATGATTGGATTAGGGTTAGTCTAGTATCTTTTATTCAAATCATTTATTAGGTATCTCGAGGGGTATAACTCATCTATGTCCCACCTAACAAGGGGATTCTTGTCTCAGTATCCAATGTTCTTTTATTTAAATGGAATAACCCATGAATCATAGTATTGGATTGAGTTGGTTTATACTATATTTTATCTGACTGATATATCACTATGGTGGAGTCCAAATACTGGGACATATAGACCCAGAGGACCAGTGAAACACTAATGGGATGTGAATGTACATGTTGGAATTATTGAGGGTATTACATATAATTACATTGAGGCAATTCTCCTCAATAACATTTCCTTGAGAAGATGAGCATGGATCAAGACTACGAGTTGATGGATTCTTGTAATGAGAGTTATACATTATGAGTTACTCTATTTGGTTTATATATTTTTTAAGAGTTTTAAGAACATTTTTATGGGATGATAGAAACAAGGTGAAATGATTTTAGGATAGAGTTCTTCAAGCTATTCAAGTACATTGAAATATTTTAAAGATGATTTAATTCTCTATAGTAGTTAAATAGTAAATAATTTTAGAGTATATCTTGATAGATGAAATAATATCTAGTCAGATAGTAGCATCATGTGATGCAGGTAGTACGGGTTTTTGATGGAGGAAGAGTGGAAATGGGGATACAAATTAGGTTTTTCAAGAAATAGGACCATGATTTCCACAATAATGTTTCCCAACATAATGGTAATACTAGGGGGGATAGATGGGGAATGTCTAGGCCTAGAGTGATTGACCACTAAAGGAGGATCATGACTGTGGAATGATAGTATATCTGAATCCGTTTTTATAGATGTTCACACTGTCAACTATAGGTCAGGGATCGGGTCAAATATAGTTGTCTAAATTTGGGCCAATATTAATGTTGGGAGGTGGTAATTTATGTTCTTATACACATGAATTCTATGATAGAGGATTAGGTGATCAATATTGGGGGTACTTACTACTACACGATGTGACTTTATAAGCATTTCATGTATATTGAGGTTAAGGACCAAGAGTGATTCATGTATTTATGTTAGCATATTATGATTAGGATGAGACTCTATTGATTATTATATGTATTATATGATCATGATGATTCTACTTATTTATTATTGGTAATAGTGAAATATGTGTGTTATATATATGTACATGGACCTGGTACTAGTTTATATATGATCATTTGGTATGATGCACAATTACATTTTATATATCTATAGTAATTAAATTATTCAGAATGGTCTTTTAGAAGAAAATCAATTTTAGTTTTGTATCTTATTTATGGTGGGATTGCATAGGTGATCAATATAGTAGGGAGTACCCATAGTTTTAATTGGTCATTATTTGTTTGTTTTCTATTGTAAATGAAAATTGATGTACATTTTCTGAATTCTCTCAATGTTCAATGTATGTGACAAGTATTATGCACTAATTTTGAGTGATGCTATATGGTATTCTAGTGAGATACATTTTGGGAATGGGATGTCATATGTTGGGGTTTCTTTAATATAATAGTTATATAAAAGAGGTATTTTTGGATTAATACTAACCTAAAAAGGTGCAATTAGGTGGTCTCGAGGTGATAGGGTATTTTTAAGAGGTCTAAGATCGAGTTTTGAGAAAATGGGTCAGTGATAAAGATGTTTTCATGTGAGAAGAAGTTCTAGTGGAGTTATATTTGGAGGAAAATAAATGTTCTTATTGTCATGAAAGAGTTTTTGTGCCACAATATATCTCAATGGTGTTTAATTTGAGGGTTTACCATAATTTCATTGGGGCGCCAATAATTTTTTATTAAAATTTTTAATTAATTAATTAGAATGTTAATATATAAGTGGAAAACATGAGGCTAATAGGTTTACCACAAACCTCTCTCTTGTAATATTAATCCCTAGGTGTATTCTTGAATGTAATGTGTTATATCTTACATAGTTCAATATGTCGTGGCCACAACAAGTTAGGAAAACCCACATTTAGTGATCTTCATCATATATTTTTGGTTATATACATATTATAGTGGGATTTTAATAATATTTATATTTTATAGATTTTTATAGTTTCAGGATTTCTTCTTCATATGGTCAAATAGAGCTATAAAATAAAATGAACAGTATCTTGCTTCTATTAGGTAGGTGGAACCTATTTATTTAAATCATTATATTTGTGTTTATATGTTCCGTGATATAAATATATGGGTTGGATAATGATTTCAATTGGTGGTGGAACAACTTTAGGTCTCTATTGTTTATGAGATGTGATTAGGGGTAGTATCTTTGGTTAATAATGGGTTTGGACACGTATGATTTGTTATTTATTAATTTTGGGGATTTGGGGTTATATTGGATTGATTTCACATATTTTAGGTGTTAATCATGGAGATGTGTTTCTTGATTTGGATCGATGGAGACCTGATCGTTGTAACCTTTGGGGGTTTGGGGGATGTTGTTTTCCAACATGGATAATGGTGATATCTGGTTCACCAAATGTAGAAAGAGGGGTTCATTGGGTTTTGTCCATAGGATGTTGGGGATGCCTCTCACCATGTGGCCTAGAAAATTTGGATTATGTGTACATATAGAATTTATCATGAGGAGGTATTTATCAGTGGTTAATGAAAATATCATATGTTTTTTAATAGATTAAGGTTTTGGTGTTGACTATTCACATGGACGAGGATTACGCTATATGTGGCCATGTGAACTACGGGGTGATTATGATATTTGTGAACTATATAGGGTTATATGTCTATTATGGGTTTATTATGATCATGTAATATTTATGATGTGATTAATATGTGATATAATTATTAGGGTTTATTATCCAAACAAGTGTGGAGAATGGTTTTGGGAACATGGTTTGGTGATGTGTCATTAACCTATGGATAATGGGTTGGGTGATGGATAGGTTTCCTAGGTCATATAATGTGGGGATGTATTTTTACTCCTTGAGGTGAATAGAAAATGGCTACATCATGCCACTCTAGCTTTGGTTAATGATATAAAATTCTCATTGTGTTTTTTGGGACCATGATAAATGAAGAATCTTTTGGAATTAAGAAAATTTTGTTTTCAAGAGTGTTTTCTTTTGTTTTAAAAAAGGATAAATCATTTCACATTGTAATATATCATGGAAAATATAAATATTATTTGATGTTTTTTATTTCAAAAATATCATAAGTTGTTTGTAGAAATTTTTATACAATACTTATGAAAGAATGGTGGAGTAAAGGTTTTTTCAATCATTTTTAGATTTGGTTGGAAAGATGGATATGGCTGGAAGATAGGGAAGATTCAATACTTTCCTCAGAATATATAATGATTCTAAAGGAGATCATTCAAAGAATATATATGATGAAAGATAAGTTAGTTGATGAAAGAAACTGTTTGTTGATAGAGCTACATGATTGTGAAGTAGTATGTTTGTTCTTGTCGAAGTAGATGTTTTAGGTGATATAGTTTTCCAATGTTTTACATGTTTTGGGCCTCAAAATCGGTAGTTTGATTTTTATAAAGAGAAGTATTTCTGTGAATCACTGATCGCAGATGTCTACAAATAGTTCATGGACCACATAGAAGGTACCCAGAGAGGTTATGGATAATCTTCAAAGGACGGATTCCTTATAACAGCTCTATGTAGAACATTAATCGTGGTATGAAGACTGAGTAGGGAAATGGTTCACAGGAGGCTCACTATTCATGGGAACCTTTCTATACAAAAAAAGGCCAATAAATTTCGAAATCCATGTTAGTTGTGGTTGAGCAGCATTAATCTATTTTTAGATGTAATTGGACATCACGAGGGAAGAAAAATGGTATGAATACCACATATGGGAAATGGTTCACAGGATAATCACTATATGGAGTGAAAGTTGTCCCATTGTGATTTTTTCATAAATCCGACTATAAAGTTGTGTGGGTTTATTTTTCTATATAAAGGGATCTAATACTAGTATTAATAGAGATTGATTTTCATTAGAAAAAATCCTTGCCTCGAGTAAGATTTTGGTGAAGTCCAAATATTTCATGAAGGAGCATTCCATGAAGGAAGATTTTATTAGGAAGAGATTATAGGGAGAGGGAAGTAGTTCATGGGGATATTTTTTTCGAAGGAGATCATTTGTGGAAAGAGTTTTAGGAATTAGTTTTCATGGATTTATATCCTATAAAGGAAAATGATCCTCAATGTATTGGTGGCCTACAATGAAAAGGTTGTCCATAGAGTATGGGAAGTACACAGAGCATCTTAAATACATAGGGAATCAACCATCTACAGAGAAGTGAAAATTCATGGTAGAAGAGGTGGTCAACGAAGCACTCGTGCCATATGGTCAATTCCATTCGTGGAGGATATAGGCAGTTCACAGAGGAAAAATTATATTTTTTAGAGGACCCTTAGAAGTTCATACAAGCTTCTGGGTAGGAAAGATAAGATTTTTTTTGAAATATCAAATTTGTGAAAGATGATCAAGAAGCACTGAAACACTATATTGCATAATTTTGTGCTATAATAAGCACACACACTATTGAATTATTTTCAATGTACTACACATGTTTAAGTTCACATCTTACTCAATATAATCCACACAATATGATTATTTTCTAGTGGATTCTATGACATTGGATTGTTTCCAAACCATACCAAGGATGTTGCTACTCTTATTGAGTAGTTAACCTTATAAATTATAGTGTTCTTATGGATGTGTGTTTGAATTGTGTTTAGTAGGGGAAACAATTAGTAATTCGAGGCTAATGTTGATTCATTTTTAGGGAAAAAATGAAAAGGATATCTTTAATTCACTCCTTCCCTTCTCAGTGATACTTTAATCCTAACTAGGTAACTCTAGTGTATTAACTAGTGTAGATAGAGTGATTAATAATTGAAATTTTTTTCTCATACATTTCAATTTTCATAAACTTTTATACAAATAGAAATTATATTTGGATAATATTGGTTGTTTAATTTTGAATTCATACTCACTACCTTCCTTGGTTATCAAGGATTAATGGAGACTTCATGATTTATGATAATTATAATTGAAAGGGTTCAATGATTGGGGCATAGTAGATGGAGGTGTAATGGATTCAAGAGTAGGTTATCGATCATTTTAGATATGGAATGGATTCATTATTTATTACTTTTATGTGTTTTATTTTTTTTCATTTTTGAAAAATTTTTATATTATCAACCAATGATTGTTATGGTTTTATTTTGTATAGATCATGTGACATTACGTATGTCAGTTTTTCATTCCATATGCTATGTTTCATGATTTACTTTTGAAATTATGTCATGTTAAATGGTTGTGTATCATGCTTCCATTATTTTCTTTATTTATACATATCAAGGGTTTATATTTTCCCTTGATAACTTATAAACCCCCACCATACATAAAGAAACGCAAGAATATGGGGATTCTTTCCATAGGATTTAGATTACTTAGCATGGGTGTAATTCATAAGAACCTATTAGAGGATTCTAGAATGTAGTATCAATGAAAATATTCTGTAGTATGATATTGACCATGTTCTTATTCTGTTATTTGAGGTTTAGTAAATTGTGTTTTAACTATGTGTCTCAATATTTGATAGATATCATAACATGTTTCTAGGAAAAATCTATATGGGTTGAAGTCTAAGCCGCCAGGGGGAACCACTTTTTTTTTGTTTTCATTTTGATGTTTATGTTATGTGATCTACATAAATTTGATTTCTTCATGTTATATATTTGGGGTTTTGAATTCATGGACCTCTAAGGAATGTAAGGATATACATACACCATTCTATGTGTGTCGGACCCACATGACATGTATGTTACAACATTTTATTTTTAACTAGTCTTGAAAGGGGGTTTGAAAATTTAATGTTTCAATAATAATCAATATGGTGTTTTCCAAAAATTTCTTCTTTGTGTAATTTTACATAGTAAAATAAAGTTATTGAATCTTGGTGTTATTTGGTTCTTGGATCAAATGTATATGTGGTACCTTTCCTAGAAATTTATAGGAATGGATGTATGATCAGCTGATATGGTATTTGGGTATTTATAGGTGTATAGGATATTGGTAAGCACAATATGTTACAAACTTCCCTATTTGTGATAATTGGATGGTTATATATGTGCTATGCATAGTATTTGAATTTTATGTATATGTCACCTTAGAGCCCATTTTTAGATCATCCAGATGGTAGAGATGTGTTTCCTCCATGGAATGAGAATATATTCGGACCTGCTGATGGAGACAAGAATTACCCATGGGTGGAGGTCCAAAAGTTGGATGGTCTACTACAACAATAGTAGGAGTAGGGGAAGTGGTTTGAATACTAGATAATGGTTAGTTTTGATTGGATTATTCGGATCATTGATCAACGAGGTTTTGGATAAAATATATCAATGACCTATTTGATAATGGAGTTCTTGGCTTATTATACTATCTTATTAAAGGTAGAGGGTAATACTTGGGAATTTGAGTATTGGATTGAGTTAATTATGACTATCCTATATCAAATTTAGATACCACCATTGTAGTTGGTGATGTAGGTGATAAAAATACTTACAGGACCAAAGAAAATATTATTAGATGTGAATGTATATGATGGAATCCATGAATGTTGAGATAGAGGAATCTTCATGTTAGTTTTTTAAATTAAATTTTCCTTGAGATATAGAGTTAATATTAAACTCATGGATTGATGCACTTGGTGTTGGGGGATACATTAGTTGTGGATTTTGTTAGAAGGAATAATTTTTTTTAAAGATTTTCTCTAATAATATATAGGGATAAAATATATAAGGGGTGGTGATTTTTTCATTAAATTTTATATTATATCATTTATAGAATGTATATTTTTATGATGAAATCATTTTTTTGAGTCATTGAGAGAGGAATTGAGAGAGGAATAGAACATGACTGATAAAAACATATATAGTCAGATAGTATTATATGGTGTGGTTGGTACAAGGGAAATCAATTGGAGGAAAGTGTGGGAACGTAGTGGCCTAATATTGTGGAAAGATAATTTGATCATTTTTTCTCTTTGTGGTGGGTCTTCTATGAGGCTCTACTAGTGTGGAAATATGACAGAGAAAATTTACATGCATATTTTTGATCAAATAATGAGTATTTTTTTCCTATATTTCAGTGATAAACCCCGTGTATTTACAAGTTTCATTAAAATAATTGGTAATTTTAATTTTATAATGAAAACGAGCAAAATAGAGAAAAATGCATAATTCTGGATTTTGGACAGATTTTGACCATAAGGGTATATTTTCCATTTTTCAAAAAAATATATTTACAATATTTGTGATTATTTTTATTTTAGAATTCAGATTTTATTTCCTCCGATGTTGTCTTCTCGACCAGGAGCGGATTCATCCATCTAAAGGGCCTATAAATTCATTGAATTAGGAAATATTTTTTGGAGGACAATGTGGACCCCAACACAGAAACGGAACCCAAAGTCAGCCTAAACACATGTAAATGATGTGTTTCCACCTGGGATAGAACGAGTATAGATAGGAATGGATCTAAAACAAATTTGGGGGAGTTTTAAAGTCATTGAGGTATCCATTGAACGATATACTTTTGGAGGAACCTTCCCCGAAGATTCGTCTAGAAACATAAACCTACAATGAAAAATTTATAACTCCTTTATCCGGGGTCCAAATGCACAGAAATTTGGAGGGTGATTGTCCAACACATTTTTGTACAACATTGAAGAAGTGGACCATGAGTGAATCGACCGTTTAATGGTTCAAAAATGTACAAAATTTTGGATTACATAATGCTGCCTATAGAAGGAAGCCCTCGCCTCCTTCTCAAATCATCTTCTCAACACCCACAGCGAAGGAGGGATCCCACCGGGGCATGGGTGACTGCTGCTCCTCTCTTCCCCCCTCATTTCTTCTTCTTTTTATTTTTTTTAGTTTTTTCTTAGATTAATTTCAATTGTAAATCTAATTTTAGTTTTATTAATCCATGCATTCATGATTCTACATCTATCCCACAATACTTTTTCTTAATTTTCTTATTTTAATAGTAAGTATTATTATCATTATTAATAGTATTAATATTAATAATAATAATAATATTAGTATTAGTATTATTTATTTATCATTATTATAATTATTAAATTCTTATTTTAAAGATATTTTATTTTCTACCTCTATGTTTTCAAAAACTATTTTCTTAATTAAAATAATTATATTATTAATTATTAATTATATATATATATATTAAATTCATTAAAATTATTTATTCTCATTTCTCTCTATCTTTTCTCTCTCTCTTCCCATCCATCCACCATTGTGATCTTCTACTCAAGAATATGATAGGCTAACCCCGAGACGTGGCTCAGGGGTAGGTCAAGGTGTTCTTGAATTTTCATTAAAGTTAATTTTACCTTTTTGGTAGATTTGAGTAGCATATATTGGTGAGGGGAATGTCCCTGATTTGGAGATGGTCTACAATGAAATGAAACTCAAACTATTTCTATTCTGGAAGATAATAGTGATTCAAACCTGAGATTTCATGTTTGGATTATCAAACTAAAATCAAACACATAAAGGAAAATAATGATTGAATCCAAGACTGAGCCCTAAAACCAAATTCTTTCTTCATCAACTCATTTTGTTTTCATAACATGATAGTTTAGATTTTTCATAACAAAAACACAAAATATATTGTTATCGGTTTCATTTATAAACAAAACATAAAGAAAGATATAGATTAAGTGATATAGAATAAATTAAGTGATCCACATTGAGAAGGCTCCTCAAGAGAGATGACCTTAGTTTGCCATTGTGATGCACAGGAAAAAATATAATTGTTTTTATTCACACCCCATGACAGGCATGCGTCAAAACTGGCAGCGCTGCAGGGGAGCCAATCATTAGTCCATTTACTATTTCTATTTTCACATCTTAGTTAGATTTCATTTTTATAAAATAAAACTAATAAAAATATTTCCATGATGAAATCAAATGATTATTATTCTACATGGACCGAAAATTACTCACAAGTGCAAGAACAAGAAATAGAATACACTGAGTAGGACCTCCAATGAAGAGCTGTTGCGCTTATGATAATGGTCAAGCAGAAAGAAAGAGGCTTAGAAACATAGATCTCACTGTAATATTTGATGGCCATTGTTGATGAACTCCAAGACGATTTAAAAGGATTATAGGCTAAGAAGGAAGCACCACCGATCTTCCCAAATATCCTTGAAGACATCCATGATGTTGACACCAAACTTGAAATGGAGGAGCCTGACTACCTACCTCCATCCCGTGATGATCAACTACAAGAGGAACTTTTCATTAAAGAATAGATTCAAGCTAAACCAACTCAGGGAGATGATACATTCATGAACTAAAATTCATTTAATTTTGTTGAAACGAATTTGAATATAACTACCAATTTTTTTGAACTTTCAGAATCAGATGACTCCTATATTTCCCTGGAGGATGAAGAGACAAAATAAGCTGCTCCTATTGAGGAACACCTGGAGCTCTTTGAAGTCATGGAATATATACTGGAGGAGCCCAATCATAAAGATATCCAAGTTGCTGAGTAGAAGGAAATAAGGCAAGAGGCTGAAGCCTCCATGAAGCCAGTACTAGAGGACAAGATGGTTGCACAAGTAGAAATAAAGGAAGTGGATATTCCCTACTTCATGCTTCACCTCCCATTCATGTTATACCACATTGTGAAGTGGGAAGATATGGTATACTCTGTCCTTGGAGTCCTCCTCAACAAGAAAAAATAACTGCAAGCTAGGAAGAGCCACATGTGTTTGTTCAAATCAAATAAGCTTTATCCACAAGAAGATTATCGATAAAAGCTGGTACTGCCCTCTAGAGGCAGAAAAAGAGGCCAGGGAACACTTGGGGGATCATACCAAGATTTATAATTATTTTATTTTTAGGAAATTATATTTCAATTTCATTTCTTTGGAAGTAGTCTAGCATGAATACCCCTCCCTTCTACATTTTTGAGCTTAAAAGACATGATCCTTGTGCATAATTGTGTAATTTTATTTTACTGGATCATGATGGAAGCAGTCAGCCCTAGAAATTTTAGGGGATAGACAAATTTTCATGGAAAATGGGAGTTCAATTTTAGTGTTTTATATTTTAAACTCTCTAAATTTTGGTCCAAAACATGTTTTGAGATTTAATGATAAAATTTCATGCCAACAGTTGAATTCATGTTTTACATGAAATATCTAAAAGACATGAGTTTCTTGAAACCCAATGATTCCATGTTTTATATTTCAAAGTTTATATGATTAAATGAAAAAAAATTAGAATTGAATTTTTAAATTTGAAGCACTGATATTGAAATGATGACTCTTGATTTGAAAATTTTAATTAATTTATGTAAATAAAATTTCCCCACCATCTTTCATGCTTTGAATTTATAAAATTTATGTAAATTGATTTATTATTGTTAGTAATCCCATGAGTGATTGTCCAATGTTATATTTAACATTCCAGAGTGGATATCTGGACCAATTACTTCTTATTTATTCTTGATCATATTTCGTGAGTGATCTTGGGACATGTGACTGCCCAGAACATGTATTGAAACTTGTCAAAGCAATGAATGTGCAAAAACACATTTAAAATGATTGATGCATCCTTTGAAAAGATACATTTCCTTAAATGTAAACCTTTATATCAATCCTTATTTTATCCCATAGAGACCATGAATTTCCTTTATAGGGATGATCCATGTTTCAAGCCATTTTTATCTATTCATACCCTACTCTTGGTATTTTCATGATATTTTAAAGTTGAAGTGTGGGGGTAAAGGGAATCATGGTGGATTTGATGATACATATTTTAAGGAAGAAGTGTGGGGGTGTTATTGTGGGAATTGTAAAAGGTTGTGGAATCATTCATTATACTATATTTTTTGCCCCTCTTGAATTAAAAAAATGAAAAAATTACAAGAAGATCCAAAAAAATAGAAAAATGGGTTCTGATTTGGGAGGAAAAAAATCACCATTTTCCATACTGATGATCTTCTAATCGTATGTGGTTAGGTGATGGATGTGAGGTTCGATCCAATCATAACTTTTGAAAAAAAAGAAAGTAAAAAATAAAAAACTATTCAAGAGGGTGCACAAATCATTCAATATGCATAATTTGATCATGACCATGCTTTGAGTTTTGGGAAGTGGGTGTTTCTAATTTGAAGGAGATAATTTCATTAAACTTTTACTTTTGATATCATTCATTGTACTTAAGAAATTATCCTCTTCATTGAGCCTTAATTTTTAAAGCATCAAATCCTACCAACCATAATCCTTAGAGTCATTTGAACCATTATTGCAAGTCCTCATGATTCTATGAGTCTTTTGTCTTTACAAAGTAGAGAACACAGTTTATTTACAAGCCTACAGATATGATGCATGTCCTCATGATATGATCATAACTCTACTTGAATTATATCATGAGTGATGAGAGAAAAGAATCAAAATTGAGGTAAATCATGACTTGGCATGTTTAATAAAAATGAATCAAGGATCTTGAATGAATGAAAGGAGAAGTTACATAAATTTTCAAATGGGGAAAGTAAAAGATGTGAATTATTTATTTCATTGAAAAGTGGGAAATTAAATTGATATTTTATGCATATTTTTGACAGTTTTATTTTACATTGAAAATTGTTTGATTTTATTGCATTGGAATTTGAATATTGGTAACATTGGTGTCATCTGATTTCTATGATGAGATTTTATGCTTGAGGAAAAGCATGGTTTAAGTGTGGGGGTATTTTACAGAGCAAATTTACGTGAATATTTTTTCTCAAATAATGAGTAATTTTTAATTTTTTTCATTGATAAACTACTTGTATTTACATGTTGTATTAAAATAAAGGGTAATTTGAAATTTATAATGAAATTGAGCTTAATAGATCAAAGTGCATAATTCTGGATTTTGAACAGATTTAGACCACAAGGGGATATTTTTCATTTATCATAAAATATATGTCCAATTATTTTGATTAAATTTTTTTAGAATTCTGATTTTATTTCCTCCAATTTTTTCTTTGGGGCCAGGAGCTGATTCCACCATCTAAAGGGACTACAAATTCATTGAATTTGGAAATATTTTTGGGCGGATAGTGTGGAACCACCACCATAATGGAACCCAAACTCGGCCTGAACACATTAAAATAATGTGTTTCCACATGGGATAGAAGGAGTGTAGATAGGGACGTCTCTATAACAAATTTGGGAGAGTTTTGAAGTCATTAAGGCAACTATTGAATGACATTCTTTTAGAGGAACCTTCTAAGAAGATTCATCCCGAAATGTAAACATACAATGAAAAATTATTAACTAGTTCATCCAGGGTCCAAATTCACAGAAATTTAGAGGGTAAATGTCCATCCCATTTTTGAACAACATTTAAGAAGTGGTCCACGTGTGAATCGAACATTTAATGGTCCAACAATGTGAAAAATTTCAGAGTATGGAATGATGCCTATAAAATGAGGCCCTCTCCTCTTTCTCAAATCATCAGCTCGACACCCAAAGCCAAGGAGGGATCCCACTGGGGAACGGATGCTACTGCTCCTCTTTCTCCCCTCATTTCTTTATTTTTTTTTATTTTTTTATTTTTGTTTTTTCTTAGTTTAATTTTAGTTGTAATTCAAATTTCAGTTTTATTAATCCATGAATTCCAATTTCTCCACCCATTCCATAATTATTTTTCTTTATTTTGTTATTTTAATAGTAAGTATTAATATATATATTATTAGTATTAATATTAATATTAATAATATTAATAATATTATTATTTTAATTATCATTATTATAATTTTTAAATTCTTATTTTAAAGCTATTTTATTTTCTACCTCTCTATTTTCAAAAACTATTGTTTTAATAATAATAATAATATTATTATTATTATTATTATTATAATTTTAACAACCATTATAAATTATTTATTCTCCTTTCTCTCTCTCTCCTCTCTCTCTCTCTCTTCCCATCCATCCACAATTATGATCTTCTACTCTCAGAAATGAGAGACTAACCATGAGACTTGGCTCGGGGGAGGTCAAGGTGTTCTTGAATTTTCATTAAAGTTTATTTTATGTTTGTGTTAGATTTGAGTAGAATTCATTGGTGAGTTGAATGTCTCTGATTGGGTGACGGTCCGCCATGAGGAAAATCATAGTGATTCAAACATGAGATTTCATTTTTGGATTATCAAACTAAAAGAAAACACATAAATGAAAATAATGACTGATTCAAAGACTGAACCTCAAAACCAAGTTCTTTATTCATCAACTAATTTTGTTTCCATTTCATGATATTTTATATTTTTCATATAAAAAATAGAAAAAAAATTGTTATCACTTTCATTTAAATACAAAAAAAAAAGCGATAGATTAAGTGATATAGAATAAAGTAAGTAAACCACATTGAGAAGGCTCCTCAAGAGAGATGGCCCTGGTCTACCACTATGCTACACTAGGAAGAATATAATTGTTTATGTCTACACCTCGGGACAGGTATGCGTCAAAATACAATATTTGTTTAGTCCTTGTTTGGTTGACCAATAAGGTAATTTTGAGCTTATGTATAGATTAATGATCTAGAGTAGGTTTTTCTAATGATATCATAGTTAGTTGGAGGTTTTGTGTCATGTCACAATCAATTATTTAGGGTAGGTCCCAAAGAAATGTTGATAGGTAGTAGCTAGATATTTTCTTCACATGTATGAAATGATAGAGGATTAGGTTGTCAATAGTAGGGGTGGTTTCTAACATAGATTGTGAATCCTTAGTGAGGTTATGGTCTATATGTTATTGATCATGGTAGTTACACAAGGTTTGTTCGACATATTCTAATAAAGTTAGGTATTTATTGAATTCTAAAGGTATTTCGTGACCATGTTGAATTTGATTTTACATGATGATTATTGGTCCACATATTGTGTTATGTGTAAGTGGATCTACTGGGTACTGGTTAAGGTATGGGAATAGGGTATCATGCATGATTATTTTATATCTATGGATGGTATGTGGGAAATGTTTTATGGCGGTAAGGTGTGATATTGTTTTCTTATCAGGTATCTTGGTTATGGTGAAACTGTTTAGTAGATTCTTATAGTGGGGAGTACAAAAGATGGAATTGGTCTTCTTGTGTATACTATTCCCGATTTGAGGATATATATGGAATCACTCAAAATTGTCTCAATATTATGGGGATTAAATGAGTCGGATGATAATGTTTATGTCATGGATGAATGTTTTTATGACCATACATCACTTGGGGATGAACAATCATGGGTTGGATGTAATGGCCCTGTCATTTTGGTGGGTTAATTGTAGGCTCAAAATTGGTATAATCATGCATAATTTATATTTCATGAGATGTTAAGGTGGTGGGTGGAGGGTCAATGTTGAGTTTTTGTAAAATGGGTTGATGATGGAGGATTTTAGATGACAAGAGGGCAATGACATGAACATTTATAAATGAAATTTCTTTATAAATGAATAAATTCTATACTATGTAATATAGTGATAGAAAAAACTTACTCTTATTTGGTTATATTTTTCCATTATATGTTATATCTTTTAAAATTTAAATTACTATTACGTATAAAAAAACATTGATAATATGGACATTATAAAATGATCATTATTTTTAGTATATATTTAGGGTCATGATATATCTAATTGACATAGATGAAAAATCCATATCCTTGACTAGTAGTATCACAACCTATGAAGCCAATTTATTGAAGCATCCCCGAGAGACAAAATAACAAGTCTTTTTTTGGGAAAAATACCAATACTAGATTTAAATAATAATAAAAATTGATAATGACATAGTTTCTATATTATCATGACCATGACCCAAACCTTGTTCACCGAACCACCCAAAGAAAGTGTCACTATCACACAACTTATGCCTAAGGAATATGTTGGTGTAAAAAATGATTATATATCTAGATCCTAATAGAATAAATTTTTATATTTAGATTTTTAATTAAGTATTTATTATATTTATCCTTTTTATTATAAATTTATAAATGATTATATAATGTTTTTGATAAAAATCCAATTTTGATAAGATGAAAAATGAATTGTATTTTTTTTTCAAAAAAATATTTTTTCAATCAGGACACCAATTTTGATGAATTAAATATTTTTTAAATAAATTTTATTTTAAAAAATTATACTTATTAAATTATATTTACTTAAATATAAAACATAATATCATTTTTATGAAGTCAAATATAATTTTTTTAATAAACATAAAACTATTATAATCATAAAAACCTGTAAGTTTTCATAAATTGGAATTTTGATTTAACATTTTAAGTTACCATATTTAGATAAAAATACTGATAAAAAAGTAATATTTTTAAAATCATCACATCGAAATTATGCAATGTTGAATTATTAAAAATTTCTAAATATAGATAAATTTTTTAGTAAAAATAAAATATAGTATAAGTATATAATATATATTATGAAATCATAAATGTTAAAAAGTAATGTAGTAAATTTTATAAAGAGTATCCACAAAAAATAAGATTTCTCATTTAAAGGAATGTTTTTATGTTACTTGATTAATTTTATAAACCCTTAATGAATTCTCCAAAACATATAATAGATATTAATGTTTTAAAATTATTTCTTTATGAACATGACAGACTTCCCCATAAATAAGAAATAATTTTTATGATTTCATTTCTTATCCTTATAAAATACTTAAATAAAATCTTCTTTGGTATAAACCACTAGAAAAAAAACATGACACGATTTTTGGAGTTGAGTATGTTATTATATAGAGTCCAAAACATAAGGTTACAAATTAATAATGAATCCCCTCTATTTTTCTATAAAATACCACCCAAGATCCAATTCCTCTTTACTGAAAACCGTCGAATTAATAATTTACTATAAATTTCTATCTCTATATCCCTCCCAAGGTGACTCTAAACTATTAATAAGTTCCTACCATTATTTTAGAAGCACCGTCTCAAGGTAAGGGATCATATTCTCCCCCTTTGTACACAAGAACCTTCTTTATATTAATCTCTTTGAATTCAAATTGTTCCTGTTGGGGTTTGTTTTTTAAGATTCCTCAAATCATATTTATGATTATAGAGTGATGATAGACTCTATTCACCCTCATTGAACCCTTCCAAGAATTATTTTGTCCAATTGTTATACTTCAAAAATTGTGACATGATATTTCCATTCCAAACATTTGTGTAGTAAACAGCCAATTCCATTTACACACAAGAGTATTCAAATAGATGTTCTGATACTTAATTTATTGGAAATTTACATGCATTTCACCCTAAATACATAATAAATGGGTTAAATTTTATGAATTATTTTTGTGATCTATGTGGAACACAAATGCATGTAGATGATATGAATATGACTGGTGGAAAAAAAATATCCCGCCAATGATTAGGATAATGGTTTTTCTAAGGAGATTCCATCTATGGTTCATGAAATGTTATCTGAACAACATTATGTTATGATATCTTGGCTATTATCCTTGATTTATGATTATGATGTCATGTTTTATGTTTTTTCTCAATTTATATGTTTTCATAATGTTTTAATCTCACATCAAACTTCAATAATCTTATATATTATTATCACCCCTTATAAATCACCTTGATATACCTATTTCATAACATGTGTTATAATTCTATTATTCCATTACTGGGCTTTATGGATCACCCCATTCTTATGTATGTCCCAATGTTATCCCATAAAATTTTGGAAGAGAAATGTATTTTTAGAATCATGATAAACTAGTTTTAAATAATTTCCTAGTATTCTTATTTAAGTTACTATGTTATATACAATATTTCCCAAATACACTTGGCCTCTTGATCTTATGATATTTCATTAATTTATCTTTATATAAAAAATCATGAATTAAGGTGTATTAATATATGGGTTTTCAAAGGACATGTCAATGGAATGTATATTATTTTTTGGATTAGGACTAGAAAACCCTAGTGAAATCCTAAGGTATAATAATAAACATTAGAAAAATCCCTAAATTTTGATAAATTATATAGTAATTGTTTTCCATTAAAAGACATCCATATCTAGATATTAGATATAGATTTGGCTTTGATATAGTTTTAAATATGGATAATAGCATTTAAAATGGTAAATTTGGATTTAAATAGATCATTACTTGGTGTGTGAAGAAAGGTATTCATAACACCTAGTTTGATACACATTAGGGATATGATTTAGTAAATTCACAATATCCCTATGAACCACCATAAAGGTAATAGAAAATGAAAATAATAATGTTTGTTACGATGCTTATTATGGATAACATAGACTGATACCTAGAATTAATAGGTTAAGGAATATTTTTCATTTATGACTTATTCCTTTAATTTTCATGGTTTTCCTTTTATGTGATAAGTTTTTTTTAAAAATTATCATCCATAATTTTTTTAGTTAATGATTAGAAATTAGATAATGTGATTCAATAACCAATGTGATGGGAAATGTAATGATTTCCCAAATGAGATACCAAACCCAATGAGGGAATGATTCAAGAAACTCGCGATTATAATTTCTAAATTAACTCGTGATCTATACTAAATCATGAATAAGGGGAAAATCATCCTTTTAAGAAAATGAATGTTTCAATTGATACCTTTATGTGGTAAAGACATCTAAATTTTTGTGTTTCTATTGATCACTTATGTGTGGAATAAAAGATATACTCCATTGAAAATATCTTATCTATAATTCAATGATATGATAAATAGAAGTTCATGTTTTCTATTTTTCATATATAAGGAGAAGCTGGTCAGTGGTGGGAGATGATAAAAATATGAAGCCTATGAAGGATACTGAATAGATTTATTAGAAATAATTTTTGAAAAAATTCAAAAAAAAAATTCCTCACACTCTCTAACATAAAATGGAGAAATACTTAATTAGTATCAAGAAAAACGATGATGAATCCAACAAGCTGTATGTGGACACCTACCCAAGAATTTCATCAAACGCCTTTAGCTTTTATATCTCCCCAAAAAGTAAATTTTACCACTACTTTGGATTGATAAATCCAAGGAAAAGAAAAGCCTTATTCATTATGGAGTTTGGAAGTAATGAAGATTTTTTTGATGCTCCCTCAATGTAGAAATAGTGAAAAATAAATCTTAAGTGTGTCTTAGGTCTGCAAATAGGTAGCAATGAATTTACTTTAATTAGGGAAAAGCAATGAACAAATCTCATGGGAATATAATGTCTGACATCCCACTGATATAAATGTGTGGAGTAAACATATATGAAATTTATATTAGGGGATAAGTAAATTATTTAAGCATGAGAGGGATGGGAAATTAGTCAATGATTGATGGGAAGAGAAACCCACCAATATTATAGAAAAAGGGAAATATATAGTCAACACTCATCTTGTTTTATAAGGTTTAAAATATTGGTAAAATGGACACTATATGAATCAATACACCAATCCAAGGGGTTTTCAATTATAAATGACAAAAACATCATCAATGACTTTAACCTTAAAGGAAATATTATTTTATCATAATTACTGTGTTGGATCCTAAAAAGGATGTAGTGATTTTTATTTTAGTTATTAATTAAAGGATAGAGATCATACTATTTTATTTGGGTTTGATGAGTTTTTTATATAAGAAACTTTTATTAGAAATATTCAACAACCACCTCAAAAAGTAGAATTCTATTTATCCGTGAAGACAATAAATTGTTTAATTATTTCATCCCATGTTTATAACAGATCCATTATCAAAATTTGTGGGGTTAATTTTCTTATAAAACATTCCATAATACTTTTTTTAATATTATCCTATTCTATTCAGGGATTATATTTAATTATATACCGCCAATTTATTTTGATAGAATGATATAACCCTCAATATAAAAAATGTCCCTCCAATTCCATTTCAGTGTAAAAAAGGAGGAAGAATATTCTTTGATATGATCATCTAAATAAAGGATTATTTTGCTTTATGGGAAATAGTATGAAACCAAAATGATTAACACTATATAAAAAGTATTCCTTGATCACATTCTAATTGTAATGGAATTCGATGATGTGATTCCCAATTAATTTTCTCATATTCATACTAGGTGGGAGGTTGAGTTCTCAATCAAACACATATCGAGATATTTTTTAATATCCATAACTCTATATAGAATATTTACCATTGAAATTTAGGATCGAAATAATTAGATATAGGAGAATCTATATTAAGGGTTTATATGATGAAGTGATTCCTCGTGAGGTGTATCAGTTCTTATTGTTATGAACAAGGATGGGTCAATGCACCACTGCCTTAATTTTCACGAGCTCAAAAAGATAATGATAAATAAAAAATATCATATTCCACAAATTGATGACTTTATCAATTATAAACATTGAGGTGAATACATTTCCAAGATGGATCTTCTATTTTTATATTACCATAAAATGTTGAAGACAAAAGATATCACCAAGGCTAATTTTCATACAAGGTACATTCACTATGAGTTCATATCAATTCTATTTTGAATCACTAATCATCCCACTATCATCCAAGAAATAATAAATAGGGTATTTAGGGATTAAAACATCATATTTGTGGTTGTATTTATTAATGACATTCTTATCGACTATAAATTAAAGGAGGAACAAGATGAGAATTAAATTAATATACTAAAATCCATGGGGAAATAAAATTTATAAGTGAAGTATAGAAAATATGTGTTTTTTTGGGAGAATGTAACGTTCCTATGGAATGTTATCACCAAAAATAGGATATCTGTAGATACTTCAAAAATTGATGTAATTTGTGGATGGACCAAACCAACATCTATGGGATAAATCTATAGTTTCCTTGGATTAGATGGAAAATATTATTGATTTGTGAACCATTTATCATGATTGTCAAGACCAGTAACTATAAAAAATTGGATGTGAGTGAGGTTTTTCTTGATTGATGAATGTAATTATAGCTTTAATGTATTAAACAAAATCCTAGTCACTGTACCATTACCCACATTATATACAAGGTGGGAATTATTTTATATATATATATAGTGATTCATACAAAAAATTATTGGGTTATATAATCATGAATTATGAAATAGTCATATCCTATACCTCTCAAAAATTAAACAATCATGAATATAACTAACCAAAACATGATATAGAATTGTCTATTATGATCACCCCATTGATGATTTGGGGAAATTTTCTCTCTAGAGATAAATGTGACTTATATATGGATTATAAATTCCTCAACCATATATTAACACAATAAGAACTCAATATGTTCTTATTAAGGTAGCTAAATATATTCAAAATAATATTATTTCTTAATCAATTACTATAATTGGAAAGAAAAAATATGGTAGATTCTCTAAGTAAAGATGATCCCACAAACCTATCCATGATGAGTATTTCAATGGATACATTGTTATTGGAAATTCAAATTATTTACAATGGAATAACAAAGTGATCTCTATCCTATCTTTCTCATACATCTACATAACCATAAATCTTAAAAGAATTGAGGAGGGCCAAAAATATGATGTGGAGACACAAAAAGTGGAAGTGAATATTTCAATTTTAAACATTGTTAAAGATATATTTATATGTTTTTTAAAATGAACATGTATCCCATCAAAACAAGAGATGAAAAGGGATCTCCTAGATGAGGACTATAACCCATCCATATATATTCATCTAGTAATCACTAATATGTGTAATGATTTGAAGTAAAACATCTAGTGGGATAACATGATGTGGGAGATTACAAAATCTATATCTTGATTCTGGGTAAGATAATAAGTTAAAGTCCAATGATAAAACTATAATGGTATGCTGTAACAATTTGTATTTCTAGAATAGAAATTTTAATACATAAAAATGGATTTCATAATAGGATTACCTAGGGAATATAAAAGAAATAATGCCATCATGGTGGAAGTTAATCACATAACAAATTTAATTCACTTCACTATTATTAGTGAATATTTTTATCTCAGAAAACTCACCAAGATATATATAATGGATGTGGAAATAAATCATAGAGGACCACTCTCCATTGAATTTTATTGAGATATGAGGTTTACCATGAAGTTCTACTGGATCCTATAAGAAGCACTAGATGTATATTTTATTTTTACTTCAGCTTATCACCCTCTGATGGATGATAAGATTTTTAGAACTATACAAAATCTAAATGATATTTTGCGGTCTTGTTAAATATATATCCAAGGATCATGGGATCATCAAATTCCCCCTTGAAGATTTTTCGTATAATAATTGCTTCCATTATATAATTCAAGTAACACCTTATGAGTATCTTTATGGGAAGAGGTGTTGATATATGACATGTTTGGATGATGTTTGGGAATGTAAATATATGGGACCTATTCTTGTCCAAGTGATGGCAGAGAAGATTAAAAAAATATTTCATGATATGAAATAATAAAAAATTGATAGAAAATATATATAGATAATCATTGATATTATCTAGACATTGAGGTTTGAGAGAATGTTCTCCTTTTTTATATAGACATGGAAGAAAGACATGTTTTTTGGGAAGAAGGAAAAGTTTTGTAAAAGTTACATTAGAACACATTAGAACCTTGATCACATGATAGTTGTGTCTTATCGAGTAGAACCCCCACTGAACCTATTCCTAGAACAAGATCTGTTCCATGTATCCTTGTCCACCATCATCATACTAGACCTATCACATGTACAGAATCTGAAGAGATTACCATTGTAGTGTGATCATTCATAAGTGAAATATCTAAGATAGATCCTATATTTTTGAGACAACATTCTACAAAAAATAAAACTCACATGGTTAAACTACTGTTGTGGAACGACAAGTTTGATGATGAAACAAAGGGAACTGAAAGAGGTGATGAATCAATTGTACCATTTTATATTTTATTGAATGAAACATAAATTTTAGGGGTAAAATTTTGGAATAGGGGAAGAATGTAACATTTGAAACTTTTATAAAGTAAATTACTCTTTGAATAAAAAAATTACACACCAAATATTATAAATATAAGAATCACATGAACTAAATTGGTTATTTTAGACCATTATAATTTATTTCTTTTCATAATTAAAGAAATATCAAGCATCGTAACTAGTTATAATATATTCCATTTTAAATTGATCATTATTAATAGTGTATACTAAGTGTTATGATAAATCCAATTAAAATTGAAAAAAGAAGTGATGGCTCGGACAAGTAGCATTATAACTAATGAATTCCATTAATCAGAGCTTCTAAGGGGGATATAATTATTGGTATCTTCCATTGACTAAGACCAAGATGATATTTAAAAACTAAATAATTATAAATACTATTTATGGAATATGTTAAAGATTATTGATACCACATACCAATCCATGTTCACCAAACTGCCCTATGATAGTGTAAGTATCACACGCTTTAACATTAGGGAATATGATGAGGTAATAGGAGGTTATGTATATAGAAACTAGAAATATGGATTTGTATATTTTTTTAGTGAAATATTGATTGTATCTATCCTTATATAGTATTAATTTATAAATTATTAAATAATGATTTTGATTATTGTGAGATATTTAATCAATGAAACACAAATTTCATTTTTTCGAATATAAAGTTCCTATGAAGACACAATTTTTATTGAATTAAATATTTATTAAAATAATGTCGATTTTAAATTTTTTTTATTAATTAATATTTACCAAAACATAAAGGTTAATATAATATTATGAGTTCAAATATTATTTTTATAAGGGTAAGAAAATAGTTATCATTATAAAAATAGTAATTTTTCATTAAAAGGGGATTTTGATTTTAAATCATAAAATATCATACATAGAAATTTATATTTATGAAATAGTTTTTTTAATCATCATGTGGAAATTACCAAATCGTTCTTTTTTTCTTAAAAAATCAAGAACAATTATTTTTTTGGTAAAAATCATATGCCGAATAAATATATAGAATGTATTATGACATCATAAAATCCAAAAAGTAATATAATTAATACTATAAAAAGTATAGAAAATAAAAATTATGTTTAACCATTAAAATATGTAATTTTTGATGTAATTTTATTAATTTTATAAACCTCTAATTAATCCTTCAAATGTATAATATATTTTATGGTTTTAAAATTAATTCTTTTAGAATATGACTAAACTTCATATCACTAAGGATATTATTTTGATGGATTTGGTTATTATACATATAAAAAATAAAAAACACTCATATTTAGTAGAAACCATGGGATGGTTTGTGGTTAGGATTATTTTATCATATAGAGTCAAAATCCTATATTTAAAAATTAATAAATAATACCAATATATTTTTCAATAAAACCCCACAAAAACTAAAATTATTCATTACTAAAACCCATTAATATTTAATTTAGTCTTCCTTCTCTTCTATAGAGCCTTCCAATGGTTTACCTAATCTATTACGAAGGTTTACAAGATTTTAGAAGCACCCTCCCATGGTACGAGAACATATACATTTCTTTATTCAAGAAACATAATTATATTATGCCATTTTTCAAATTATTATTATTGTGGAATGTTTTTTGTAGTTTTATGAATCTGTGTGCCACCCAAAGGTGCCCCTTATCCAGTTGGCCACATGGCCTCCTAAGAATTTCCCCAAATTCTAGAGGCTGCTGACTAAAAGTAAGGGCTTAGGGTGCGATATTAGAGAAACTATGCCCTCATTTGAAGAGTAAACACAAAAGAAAAAATAGTGATTAAAATGGAAGTATTAATACCATAAAATAGACGTAAATAGCACAATACTTATATAAATAAAACAACTGGAATAATATAATATATATATTTATTCATGTCATATAAGGCTAGGAAAGCTGCCAAAATAGGTCACAATGCCGAAAATATAATACAATCCAAAACAAGGAAAACGAAAGTAAACTACAATAACATTGAAAGACTCATCTTGGTCCCATGTTCTCTAGCTCCAACATACAACAATAAAGTACCTGATGAAGAATGGTGTGTTCCCTTATCTATACCTATAATCATATAATCTGTTTGGTTCCAAAACCTAACTCAAACAGGGTGTGACACAAATACTAGTAAGAAACCACCAAAAGATATATATATATCTAGCAGTTCCTATTCATAAATGAAGAAATAAACTAGGATGTACTCAAAAGTAAACAATCTTGTAGTTTTAAATTACATTCATTTACATTTATTATCCATCATTTGAATCATGAAATCTCAATATATTTCCTATGCTCCATATCCCCCCGTATAATAGTAACAAAACAGATGTTGAAGAATAAAATCTAAACAATCAAGTAAGACTAAGTCCAAGCTTGTGATTTGTCTTGGCAGACTCATTACAATCATTCAGTCATTCGTAAACATCAGTCTGGGAAAGCTCTCATGTTCTAACACCATTGGTTTAACATTGAAAAAACCATATAAAAATGACCTGCTAATTAGATCTCATGGTCAATACCCCTGGGTCAACATGGCATCAATAATTTATAAACAACCTCCGGGTTAGATCTCATGATCAATACCCTTAGGTCAATATAACACCAATAAATTATAAAAGACCTCCTAGTTTTCTCTCATGATCAATACCCCTAGGTCAACATAACATCAATAAATTTTAAGTAACTTCCTGAGTAGATCTCATGACCAATACCCTAGGTCAACATAATGTCAACAAATGATAAGCAACCTCTTGGGCAACTCTCACAGTCAATACCCCTAGGTAAATCATTTACACCAAGGAATTCACAGTCTATTGGAAATATAATTCATATATAATATGAAAACATCCCACGTAATTTGAAGCTACTAGATGGAAAACCATTCACATGAATATACCATGAATTTCATATAATTAATAAAACTCCAACCTAATCAGACAAGGCATAGAAAACAAGGCAATAACACCAAGCATCCTAGACCAAATTTCCATAAACAATAAATCAAGGGATCCCCCCCCTCCCATGGGGTGTCCCGTAACATGGTATCCAACCATATTTATGAGAAAAAAACATATAAATCTATCATACCATAGTAGGTAACAAAAATGGTTATGTTTCTAAACATGAAATACCCCAATTATGGGTATGTGTCTCTTTTAGCATATATAATCCAATGATGAACAATAAATGGCCCAAACCACCTAACTTGATGCCTTATGATTGATATACTTGAACGCCAACCCTTGAATCGGCCTAGATCAGTGTAGATATTAAAAAATTGGAAAACTTCCCAACATTGAATAACTCATGTGAGTGGAAGAATCGAGAAGAAATGATCTAGTGGATTTGAGAACACACCAGTGGCATTACAATGTACCCAACGATGTAAAAATCGGAGCGTGAAAGGAGAATCGGGAGGGTTTGTAATTTAATTGGCCATTCTATTGATCTCTTGTACAATCCATGAGAAGATGAATATTTTTATGGACATAAGACAATACCACACTCCAATATATCAAATAAAAAAGAAATGTACAATGTGTGTTCATTAAAACTACAAACCGTGTATTAGCCTCAACCATCCTTTGACTTAAGCGCTCGGCCAGGTCACCACAAAGCCATGTACTCGGACACTGCACAACTAGTACATAGTTGTACATGAAAACCGAGTATACATCATGTACACAGATGTACAAGGCATGTACATAGAAAAACACCATTTCAGAATTTTTCCTAAAAAACAACCTGAAATCAAGATCCATACCTGTAATGAAGATCTGGGTTCTTACATTTTTACACATTCATATTAATATACATATTATATAAATGTTATGAGAGTCCCATTTCAAACTTATTAAAACCATCCATGAATCATTTTGTACCCCAATTATGCTTTCAAAGTTATCCTATGATTTTTCCATGCGAAACATTTTTTTAGTGAATACTGATCCTCATTTCCCCTGATGGTTATTCAACTAGATGTGAATATACTTCATTTATTGAGGTAATTACATTTATTTTACCCAAACTCCATAATTGAAGGGTTATAAGTGATGAAAAGTGCTTTATTTTTTTTGATATATGTAGCACCAAAATACATGCACATGATATTAATATGATAGGTTGGGATGAAATTATATAGCCCTTTAATGCATTGGTTAATATTTTTATCTTATGAGATGACATGAATTGTTCAAGGGAGGTTTTCCTATGAAATCTATATTATTATTACATGGTTATTATTCATGACTTATGATTATGATGTTAGGTTTTCTATTGTTTCCACATTCCTATGTTTCCTTGACATCATCATGTTATATCATGTATCAATGATCATGTTTATAATTCTCACTCATTTTAAATGACCTTGATATTCCTTTTTACTAAATATTATTTCTTTCACCAATTTATTATTTGATTATTCCATTATTAATCTTTACATATCACCCCTTTTTGGTGTGTGTGTCTTGGTAATCCCAAGCAGTTTTACTAGAGAAATTGATTTTTTATATCATATTAATGAAGTTTTAAATAATGTCATTGTATCTATATTCATGTTATTATGTTTTTTACCTAACTTTCTACATACACTAGGCCTCTAAATCTTCTTGTATTGTGTTATGTAAATCATTGTGTATTAAATCAATAATTAAGAGGTGTTAAAATATTCATTGTAATACAGAGCTCCCAATAGATTCCACTATAGTTCACGCGGGCTTAATTGTGGTACTATGCTATTATTTAACACACTAGTGCTTTGGTTTCCACCCATTATATATCTATTATGGACTTTTATGTGATTAAACACAATGTGTGATATTGATATCTTGTTTATTAAAGGGTAAGTGGATGTTAACTGAGTTATGACCATAAGATGTTGTTAATACAACTCACAATATAGACAAATCAGTTCAATACATGAATATTTATAAAATGAATCATGGGTTTTATTTGGTTCATATTTGAGCAAGTAAGAATTATGCTACTGACCATCAATTTAAATAATGGATACACTGTCGAGGGCCAAAATAACATAGGAGTGATTTTGATAAGTAGTTGGGAACATGATGCTAAATGCATGTGATGATTCCATAGGGTCCATATGTTAGGTTGGGTTTAAGATGATCATTCATGGTTGATGACGTGAATGATATGATTGGGTTGGATTGTGGATGATGAGATAAGAAGTGTGGATGTTGCTTTTTTGGAACGTAGTTCACTGATGCCTCATTCACCAATGGGCCATGGGCTCAAAAAAGACTGGTAACTTATTCTTTGGTGAGGGGATAAAACATTCCTTCTTGGTGTGGGTATACTATGGGTGCAACATTCCACTCTGACAGTGTATAATGTACGTAATGTGTTCACCGTGTATAAATAAGTGAAGGTGGAGTAGGATATGTATTTTTTATTTATTGATATATGATGTACTTTTCTCATATAAGTATTTATATTATCTTGGACACCATTGGTAGTGGAATAATTATTTTATAGTCACACAATTTAAGACCCCTTAGGGATACTTGAATATTTCGTGATTCTTGAAAGAGGAAAGGGAAAGGGCCCAATAAATGGAGAATGGTTGATGGTGGTTCAATAGATGAATGAGTAGGGTGATAATGGTTTTGTATATCAACCAAATGGATCATTCATATAGATTTATCATTATATATTATTCTTTTAGACCATTTTATATTATATGATAATATTATTTATATATTTTTCATTTATATAGATTATTTTACAATATTGATATTTGTTTTTTATACCATGTGATATGTTTGTAGTTGTACTTTTGATTTATTTATTATGTTTTATGGTTGTGTTTCATGATTCAGTTTTTAGTTTTAGTCATTAATTTTATAAGGTATAGTCTCATAATGATCACCTATATATCCACACGTCTTGATGGTAGTATCTATCATATGGATAGGCTCGCTTTGTGTTTATGGAACTCTGAATATGGTATTCTTTAGGTGATCTAGTTCAAGGATGATATAGTGGTGTAGTTTAGTAACAACATGGTGTTGAATCAAGAATAATAAAGAATATTTGGTCAAAGATGTAAAAAGGAATAGGAAGAGGATTTCCAAAAATATGACTTGGAATAAAAATTAATAGAAAATATGGAGTTATGAATTTTTTAAAAATAAATTATGGGAGAAGGTAAAAAACTTCCCCTGAAAATAAAAAGAACAAGATAAATTTCCATTGGGAGCTTCATACAAGTCAAATGGGAACCTGCTGTTGTTTTAGTGTCTCCATTAGAAAATAGACTTATATCATGTACATGGTGATAGACAGCAAGGTACCAGATGATTCCATCACTGGGGTACTCCCCTTCCTCTTTCCTTTCACATCCTAACTCCTCAAACTCTATTAATAAACTAAAAGAAATAATTAGTGTAATTTAAATACTATAAATAATAAGAATTATAACATGAGAAATATAAGAATTTACAACCTCCCTAAAATATTCTCTTAATACCCAAGGATCATCAATTATCCCTCTATGTGAATAAGTTCATCCACTATATTCATATGTCAGATTCAATTTATCATGCCTTCTTTGAGTGCTGAAAACATGTCCATAACACTCATACTACGGTAATGGTACATAATCATCAACTCTTTTCACTTTAGATTATTATAGTAGTAGAATTGTTCACCAAGTATCCATATAAATATTAATTCATTTAATCCAACTGAACCACATGAGTAGGGTCAATCATAAAAATTTTCAGCTGTGAGAAATAAAAAATATTATGAGCTACAGTAGACTATGGTCGTAAGGCCATACGATAATCCAATTCCCTGAAAAAATATGATCTTTAATGGGATAATGAATTAAGGTGGAATCTTCCTTTTCTTTCATATTTTAATATAACCCATTCATGAGGATATAGAATGAAATACATGATCACCAACCCCAATTCCATGGATCATCACTTATAATCAAGATAATACTTCATGTAAATTTTCAATGTCATTAGTCACTACTAGAAGCATTTATCAATTTCTTAGTCTCATGAACTATGTTATGGATAATAAATTATGATTTCTTAATCTCTTCCTATCATAATTAATAATTTAATTATCATTCATATAATGACTTAAACGAGGCCATCTAGACTGATTCAAAATAGATGTTATTTTATATAAAATATAAAAAATGGTAAATGATCCTCCTAAGAGAAACCAAAATAAAGTATTCAATATCAAAACATATATTCAAAAATACCATTGGTCCCCTCAAGCTGAAAATCCATATGAGGGCGATAGGATTTACTCATCTTCACCAATGATCCAAGTATTTTTTCAATAATTTCAAAAATTCATATGAGAACCTCGAGTATTGTTTCAACATGATAAATAAAAAAATATCATAGAGATTCATGATCTCTATGGAATAAATCATTCATAGGCCATCAACCAAGAACACATATCATATATGTATTAAATGATTGATCGATTTTAGGCATTATATAACAAATCTAATTGAATACTTTTCCTTTATAAATTATAATAATATTTTCCCCAAAAATATAGTTATTTAATTAATTTATATTTAGATATAGTAAATAGATTTAAGTATCCTTCTAACATTTAATTTTATATCTTTAATTTCTAACAAGTGAGGCATCAAGAAACAAATCCATTAATCTATTATTTCATGACTAAGACACTAATAGTTCATATTTTTTTCATTATACATATTGAAAATTTTTTAGTGTACAACACAGTTGAAAGATTGATATTCCTCCATAACTGCTTCTCAAACATGAGTATGATCCACCAATCATCTATATAAATAGAATAATGAACTTGAAGCCTAAAAGACCACTCTTGGATATCCCAACCATAATGTTTATCTCAATTAATGATATAATCCTTGTGACATATATTGGAATACCACACATGTTTCATAACTCATTAATCATGATCAATGGGTTCAAATACAACCCATTCAAATTTTCAATGAAATCTCTGTAGAGGATAACAACTTGTTACATGATCCTCCATTCATCAGTATCATATAATGTCTTATGGGGTAGAGATATCGTAATTATGGTGATATATATTCATCCAACGGATTCTACCTAAATCTCAAGTCTCTTTGAGAAAATATATTCTTCAGGATCTAATGGTAGGAGTATATCATCATATTCTCACACGATAACAAATACCTTGAGTTAATTAGTATGTTCAATAGAATTGACAACTCAAAATCATATGTTAGGTAATTAGTTTCTTGTGGTAATAACCTCTTAGAATCATAAGGTATGAAAAAATTATCTTAAATTAAACACACTTAAGTTCCCTAAAATAGGAACAACTATAAATATCAAAAAATATTACATGATTTTTTTTTGGATTTGTGCCACTATATCCCCCCTTTTCATCTCTTAAAAACCCACCCTACAATACTCTGATTAGAGAAATTTACCTCATTATTTGTTAAAATAGTCATTAGATATTTTATATAAGAAAGGACTTTAATGTAGTTTTGATAATACCCAGTATGTCGAATAAAACTAAAAACATAAAATACATGCCCATATAATTCCCAGAACATTAATACATCCACTTCCATATGGTTAATAGTAATTCCATCTTATGACATGAAATAGCCCAATAATTTGACTTCACAAAACCATAATTATCATTTACATACCCTCACATAAATCATATTCTTCTTTAATGTACCCAAAACCACCTAACTATAATTTTAATTCTCTTACCATGTTCAAAAATACATGAGGATTTAATCTATGATGACTATGAATAAAGAGTGTAAAAAATGGATGAAATTTCATGGTCAAAATATCCATAAATATAATAAGGGAATTATGAAGGAAAAAATTAATATCATGGCATTTAAAATTCTTATACCAGCTATAGAAATATATTTTAAGAATGCATTAAAACCATGAATAGGGTTTATGATAGCATGATCTCAAATCAATCATTGAAAAATAATTCTTTCCCAATTAATAGGTCCATACATTCATCAAATAAAGGAGATGAATATCTATTTTTTATAATTACCTAATTTAGGTTTTGATAATATATGAAGGGTTGTAGATTCCCATAAATTTTATTTTTAACAAAAAATAGTTCTCTTAAAGAGAAGACACCATATGGTCAGATATAAATAAATGAAAAGTTCCTATATAAAATAATTCTTAAAGTAGGGGAAAGGATACCAAAATAGTAACTAGAACTACTAAATGACCTTCCTCAGTATCAAACATCATCTTTTTTTATAGAATCACTTTCTGTATGACACATTAATGACCCTAAAAGTATGATCCCTTTCCCTATTGAGGTTCTATTGATAGCTGAAACTTCCTCTAATACCCATTTCGCCACCTTTATTTTAAAAAAATGCAGTTATTTTACCACAAAACCTACCCACTAGTTGGTACATACATGGTTAGACTCTATTGAGGTTTCTTGAAAACAAAATCCAATATAATAAACCTAAAATCCCATTGGAAATATCTATTTCTAATATAATTATGGAGTTTATTTGGTTTAGATAAAAATGTAGATTTACAATATACATTTTGTGTCTACACTAGAAACACAGAATATGGGATCCTCAAAAATTTGGATAGAATTTACTTCTACATCAACTGAACTACCTCGATCCACCACACCCATATTCTCATGGGGTATCTATCATCCTCATAATGAAATACTAACCCCAAACTCTCATGGGAACTAGTTTAAATATAAAAATATTATTGGATAAATCCATGAAGTTTGAGAGTTTAGGTCAGAACACTTTTTCATGTAATTATTCCCTCATCCCATTTCATATTACATACCTTTGGACTCCTCATATATAATAATATAAGGGGATAAGTAGATTTGGGTGGGTAATACAGTTGAAAACTCCATCGTAGTTAGTGATCCATGTTTTTGTTCCCTAACCTATTTGAATTTCACCTGGTAAAGGGTATCCTGATAGATTTTCATTAATAATAAATCATGGTAATCCATCCAATTAATCTCCAATTGCAATTTCACCATGAAAATCACATCACACAAATGATGAAAAACATCTTCCGATATAAATGTTGTTAGATGAAACCATTATTTATATTAAGTCTGAATACTCTCAAATTTGTAGTGAATGTGATAAACCCACTCATCTACCGCATATGGGAATAAAATATCTTTAATGGTAGTATGATGAAACAATTGAATATCATGTATAACATCAATATTTGATTGTTATCATCAGGGTTCCTCTCGAACATTCATTTATACAATTAGGCAGAAACTCGATAAATTCATGATCAATAGGATGACTTGTCGGAGGAGAAAACACACAAGATCTACACTATGTATCCACAAGGGCTTAATGAATTAAAATAAAATAGATTAATAAAGATTCTAAATTTAGATTCCATTAAAAAAAATTGAAATTTACTATTTAACATAGAAAATTTATATTTTGGGGTTTAATACAAGGACATGATAATTATGTTATTAAATAATATATATTTTGTCAAAATAGTGCTTTTAAAATTAATCTTTAAACCAAATTATAATAGATATCATTTAAACTGTAACAATTGTTTTTAATTTAATAAATTAATTAAAGGAATTATACTATCCCAATAACCTATAATAAATAAATATGAAAAAAATTATTTATAATTGTGGTTATTATTCGTATAAGCATTGTATTAACTCCAACAATAAGGGAATCATCCAATCTAAATCACACAATATTCCATGCCACCGTACAAAATGCTACCTAAATAAGTCCATTAATGAATCAAGAGACTCATGAATGGATATTTAATTCAATAGAGGTTAAAAATTAAACATGGACTACCCCATGTAGTTCATTCATCGATCATAATTATTTTTCCCATTCATATTCATGGATTAACTACTCTTTTCCAACTTTCATCTCCATTAACTACTCCCAATAACATACCAAAGATCCCTTAAGTCATTTTGGTTCCATTTTTATTAACTTGATTAAGAATCAAAAATAGAACCTATCTATATCATTAAAAGACCATAGGTGAACCTTATAAAAACTAGATTCTAGTGTAAATATTTAGGTATGAATGAAAGAAAAATATGAGATGGTTTATCATCATTGAGAATGAATTTATTGAATAATAATTGGCGGAGGCCTGAGCTGAAATTTCAGCATGACCCATAGAGTCATCAGACATGGGATACACTAACTTAAACATCTACTAGTATAATACATATTTACCATGTCCTATATACAAAAATAATTATATATATATTACAACCTGATCCAAAGCACACCTTTGTGAGGGGTGAAGTAGGGTTAATATATCTTTTCAATGACTTGGATATTTTGATCTTGTTGATATGTGTAGCCTAAAATTCCTGGTTATTTTATTACTCAAAAAACATTAATATATTTGAAATTAAATTGATGGAAATAAATTTGCATGGTTCACCCCTAAGTGATAGCCTAAGTAGTATACTCACAAATGTGTCATTTTATCAGCATCAAAAAATATTCACTTTATTTATTACAGATGTTTAAGAGATGTTTATTTCCAATCTCATGACACCTCCTCTATTTGATTACAATATCACTGAATTTAATGAAGATATTACAATGGAATTTAAGATGAATGTTTCATATATTTTAGTCTAAGTAATAATAACTCTAAAAAAATAAGAGATTATTCTGTTTTTGATAATTTATTTTAGTTTAATTAAAGGTCTTCATATGTAATTGAAGATCACATTGTCTCTTCCTTTCTTTTATCTTCCAATTTATCAATCTAATTCGACTCATTTATTTTTTGTAAAAACATATATATTTACTTTTTATATTATGATATGTAAAAATATAAAAATATCACAATATATTTCACTTTATAGATTTTGTTATAGTCATTCCATTTATTTATAAATTTTTTAATTCCTAAAAAATATAACAATATATTGGTGAGACATGTTGATAAAAAAATTCATAAAAACCTACGCTTTTTTCATCATGGAATAAGAAAATCATAATTATTCAAGTCAATTCATGATTATAAAAATATAATAATAATAATCCATTAAAATTCACAAGAATAGTATAAAAGTTTCCATTTTATTTTCTTCTTGATATCATATTTAATAATAAGTTTCTATAAATGTTTTGACAAAAAATTATCATTCATAAGCTATAATCAAAAATTTCTTTTGTATTCCTTGTCGATAATAGTGATTGGCTCAAGAGTGTGTTGATGTGTTAATTAGAAGATCCTGGTTCTATATAAAATGGACCACACAAACATTCCCTCGATCTACCTTCCAATTTCTAAATATCCTAAAAAGTGGTGGACCTTAAAAATCAAAGAAATAATCCTTATAAAGTTTCCTTTTTAAATTAAGTAATCCTTATGATCATAGGATGGATTACCCATTTTCAAAGAATGATCCTTATGTTATTCTAACTAACCCATATATAATTCCCCTCGGTCATAAATTGAGTCTTTTAAAATGGTCATGACCATTATGTTATTTTCCATTACCATAAAATTATTCTTAAGTAATACCACAATGATTATTACAATGTGTAAATGAGTATCATAAAAATTCATTTTTTATGGATGAACCTTATGAAATTCATAAATGATCATTATAGTGAAAATGAATAATCGTTACTGAGTGAAAATGAATCTTAATAAATTCTATATAATCCTTATAAAAATTTCAGGTTATTTATATTTTTCCATATCCTTGAAAAAATAACACTAACAGATCAATTTAACGAGTCTTACAAAATCAATCATATTCATTTTTTATATTCCATCTCACAACCAAATTCTATATGAATTATTTAGAATAATTCCCTCACTCAGGAATCAATTCCAATATAAAATCACTCCCAACTAAAAAAAATACAATAACATAAGTATTTATTCTAAAATTATACCCATTGGTTTTTATGATTCATTCCTTCAAATATAATTGATTTTCAATTTTACAAATCAAAATAATGCTACCATTATATCTCCCCCAACATATATATTTTCACATTGACAATAAAATTTTAGAGGGGGAGGGTCTGAGCCCTATATATGAACTTATCAATACTTCCAAAACTACTTCTAAAACAACCATAGAGACAAAATATATCACCATGAAGTTACCAATTTTCTAATTCTATGAGGTTAAATGGAATTTGTAAGAAACATTAAATAGTATATAATACCTAAAATTTAATCCGTATGATTTAGATCAATTCTTTACAATTCCTTGATAATTTCCAAAATAATAGTATACCCCATTTCACATTAACAAAAGTAAATATAATTAATACAATAGAAAGAAATTATAACCCAATATAACCTGAAATTTAATAGGTATAGGGATAATTTTGAAACACATTATGTGGAAGGGGTGTTTGAACACCAGGGTTCAATTGATGTCTCTACAATAAAGGTATAACAATGTTCTAGTCATGATATCAACTTCTTGGTGATTTTACCAATTACAATTTATATTTATAACTCCTTACTCAATATTTTACATTAAAAATTAATTCATGATTGCAATAAGTTTCAATAGAGAGTGATGAATTGGATTCTTTTTGAGATTTATTGTACTATTTTTTTCAAAAAAACTCTGTTTTCCTTAGTTTCACAATGACATTCCTACTATTATTTCATCCAATAAAGATATTTGTATGAATTTGAGACTACAGTGTATTCTAACTCAGTTGTATTAAGGGATGTTAATTTATGCTCCTTAATTTTCCATCTCACACAGTTAATTGTAGTGAAAAATGAACCACCCCCTATATAATTTCTACCCCAAAAATCACGAGATGATTGAAATAAGAAAATGTTGATAGCCCATGCTTCTTTTCCAGGTTTTAATGGTAGCTCATAATTTAGATAACTTCAAATGTAAATTATAATTCACATCAATATGACTCTGTTTTCCTAAAAAGGATTTAATTGAAATAGAGTCACAAAATTTTATCAAAATAATTGTTAATCCCAAGTTCATTAAAATATTGTTTTCTTCCAATAATCAATCTATAATTACTAGTATCTAACATTTTCCATTTTTCAAGTTACCCCAGTTTGTTTCTAACCATAATGGGAGTTTAGATAGCTTTTGAACTAAAAATTAAAAATTTATCAAGAAAAACATTTACAAACTTATCCTCTTTGAGGATTTTTTATCTCTAATTTTTAATAACTTATAAAAATTGAATGTATGTAAATACATCACTATATATATATAAAATTTTGAACTCATAAGATTAGAAAATTATTCCACATATTTTTTCTTTCTCACTGTAAATATATTCACATACCCTAGTATCATGGACTATTCTTCTTCTGAAATGTTTAGATATAAGTTATCATTTATTCATCAGATATAAAACTATAGTTTCATCATATATGAATAAATATGGTAATTAGTTGTGTGTCCATATACTTTTAAGGAATAAATTACAGTCTTTAATCTGTATATATTACATGCATAACTTCAATTAGTGAAACCAATTGGTTGTTCATCATTTACTTCCTCCATATGGAACCCATTGATGAATTATGTTTTAACACCCATTTGAAAAATCTTATGTCAAATTTTGATCCCCAATAATAATAATAATATACATTATTAATGTCAAGATATGAATGTAACGTGGTTTTCAATGTTAATTCCTTCAGATTTTCATGTCTTTCAAACCCCATCCACTATTAATTTTTATCTACATTTTTATGTTCATTTTTTTGGAATGCTAGTAATGTTATAAAAAATTTGTTCCCATAATATTAGGATGCTTGTCTCTATCCAAAAGTTCCCACTTTCACTTTTTATATATATTTTCCAGCACATCATTCATGGTTATTACCCATTATTTATCCATTTTGGATTCTTTGAATAACATCCATTCACTAATAGAAAATATGGAAATATTCTCATAATTCATTCCCTCCTCAAATTCATCCTTATAGTATTCATATCTTGAGAAACGTTTCAAAATATCTTGGTTTGTATTAGTTTTCAATCTTATCTATATATCTCATCCATAAATGATCTTATAGTGTTCTTACATTCTCTGTCTATTAGAAACATACCATTAATTATTTTTACATTTTATTTACCATTTTATTGAAGAATTTGTAATATTTTATCTCCAATGAGTATCCCAAAATACTTCTTCATCCACCAGATCACAATAATTATATTTATTAACATACATTTTTCAAATATACCAATGACCCAAAAAATGTATTTGTATTAGTGATATATTTATTCTATGAAACATCCCATCCTGATTTTATTCATCTATAGACATTAAAAACACCCAATTTTGAATTCATATATTATCCTACACTACATACATATATTATTGGTGAGTGACACCAAATTTAATAATCAGTGTCTTGGCCATATCAATCATTATCCAATTTTATTATTCAAATTCTCTATTTTGTTTTTGTGTCATAACTAGGGACACCTCATTCTTTATTTAATGTTTTTAAATATAATTTTACAACTCAATGAACATGTATTTTGTTTGATTATATAATTATATTGTTTTGAGAGTGTGTCCTATTTCATTTTCTACATTCCTCTATATATTCAGGGTATCCATCACCTATCTACTCTATATTAATATTAAACACTCCATTATACTATGATTTATAAAAAAAGAGAAAAAATTACATTTATATTTTTCTTAATAATATATTCATGAGGACAAATATGCCAACATGAAATTGATGGAGAATTTTTTATGATGTCTTCTCTTCTGAAAAAATGGGTTATGTACCATCTCCCCCCATAGAAATACATCACATATTTATTTCCAGTCATGTTTTTTATTAGAGATATCCACCACTTATTTCATCATTGATAGGTTCTCAATAAATTTTTAGTGAATATGTTTCTATCTTATATTCCACAAATAATTGTCTTTATCTACCATCAGAAATCATGTTTTCACATCGACATCAATTTTAGAAAGATTACCATTCATTATCCAACCATGGATGACAGAGGTTGTGGATATTATTTTTTATCATAAAACCCTTTAGAATAAAATTAAACTTGATTATAGAGTCCCATATTTGATATAATCTTAATAGGCTATTCCTAAAGACATTAAGTATATTTTCATATGTTTTTTTTAAGTTCATCACTCTCCAATTGTGTCTTTCCCCTTCATGTTATTAAATGATGCTTCTTTTCCAAACCTTACTATACATTCAACTATTTATTTTAATGTCTTCTGTAGATTCACAATTTAAATAACATGTGATAATTATATACTATCAAGAATCCAATTAATAATGATATTTATATCCATTATATTAAATTTATCCATGTCTTCATTCTCCATAATATTTGTTTCATTCCATGGGGGTCCCAATTGAGTTGGAGTGTTGATGGAATTTCATTTATTTCTAGAACATAGATTAAATTTCCATTTTCACCATGATATTCCAATATAAAATAATTTTTTTAGATACATTAGGTTTTATTTATTTTTATTCATCTTCGTATTATTTCAATGGTTTCTTTTTCAACCTTTTATTTAATAATATTTAAGTAATCTATAAAGATGATTATAATAGTAAAAACAATAGCCATAGAATGATATTCTTCATTGGTATAACATATATTCTTGGATCCTTTATTGCCAACTCCCAGGTTAACTCCCATATACTATATATGTAACACCCCAAGATTCCATGGTACGCTTTTCTTTGAATAACACAGTAGCGAGTGTTGGACACAACTTCAAGTTTTAACACACACCACAACCAATCAAACTAGCCGTTATGAATAGTAATACCCACTTCTTAAAATTTTATACATTTTATCTTTCAAAATAAACTTCATTTTTGGATTTGGAATATCAAATTTAGCCTAGGGTGAATTTTTGGTATTTTTCTGAAAACTTTCAATTTTGATGAATAGTGAAAATTACTAAATTGTAATTAAAACAACTTTTTAATCCCAATAATTAATAGTGATAAATAATGAATTTGAGTGATTTTAAAGTATATTTAGAATATAGTTTTTCCATTTAATCCAATTTTCTTCATTGGAAGTAATTTCACATTTAAACTAGACATAAACAAGTGGCAATCTTTTGATATTTATTATTTCTTAAAAACACGCTTTTTTGATTTGACTACCGGAATTAATTTTAAATTAATTTCTACGACTTTTGTGTTTGGAATTTTAAAAAATAGATTCCATATTTTGGATCAGGAGGTCAAAAGTTTTAAATATGTAAATTTTATTTTTAGACATTATGAATAATTACTTCGGTAAATATTTTATTTACCATTGTTAAAGGGTAAATCCGATAAATATGGGTAAATAAATAATTATTAAAATAATATTAAATTACCCTAACACGTGTACTAACCCTATTAGATGATACATTTACGACCATATTCATCTTTGGGTTGATTTTGGGACCACATGGAGCCACTTCAGAGTGATAATGACACTTTATATTAATTAAATTAATGTAAAGGAAAAAATGACATAAACATATATCTTTTAGTAAAACAATTTTTACAAGGTGTTATATAACTTATATTTTCAAATATAAATATTAATTATAAATCTAAAAATATTTCCTACATAATGGTATTTTATTTATAATATTTAGATATTTAATAATGAAATTTATTTATGACACAATTATGATGTAGTGTTTTCCTTATTAATGAAAGAATCAAATAGATGGTATTATAAATGTTATAATAAATATAATTTTAATATTTTTATGCCATACACGAACTTTATAGGTTACTATGTCATGTTATAATTGATTAAATAAATTTATTTTTAATTAATAATGTTTTTATAATGTTAACAAAAATAAATATTTAAATAGTGAAAATAATTGACATAAAAGAGTTTTAAAAACAAATATTATATTATTAATTGATATAATATTCTTAAAAATATAAGGTTTAGAAAAAGGACATATATGATTATAGGTATGTTACTAATGAACCACTTGGGGTTTTCCTAGTAGTTTATATTAAGTTTATTAACCAAATAATATAAAAATACATAGAGACCTGGTAAATGTCAAACTAATTAACTGAGGGATAAATCTAAAAGATAAGGATAATATAGTTACCCAATACTGTCTAAAACCTATTGGTTGGGTGGATTGTGACCCATCCCCACCATATCCTTGAAATAAATCAGCTTGGAGCCATTAGAAACCGAAAATAAAATTGTTATAAAATAATATTTTATGTTTTTTCTAAGGTGCCCCTCACCCCTCTTATAAAAGGGCACCCCCCTTCTATCTAATTCAGACCTTAAAAGCCTTTTTTCTCGGCCAAAACCTACCCAAATAACCTCTCAACTATCCTAAATTCATCATAGAGGCCCTAATATAGTTATAAATCCAACATAAGGATCCATTTTGATCGAATCAAAAGGAGGAACCCGAAGAAGAGGTAAATATTTCATCACCTCTTTCAAGTTTCTTTCTTCTTCCACTTCCTTCTTCTTTGTTGTTTACTTTCTAAAATGATATCTCTAGTATATTATATATAATTTGATGTTATTATAAATATGGTAAAACCAAATTCATTATTCTATCCATCCTTGGAATGACATGTCACCATAGGTGCATACGTACGGCTTACCTTATACAGGTCGTGGATTATTTAATACATCATTATTTGGACGCGTATAAGAATTATGTGTAATTAATGTAAATAATTAATATATCATGATAATGATTCTGTATATATGATATACCATGCAATTATATATAATTTTAATATCAAAATAATGATATTGTCGCTCGTGTGTACATACAGATTACCGTCTCCACGAACGCGATGAGATTCATTCCCCATCGTATCCATTCAAGACTAATTTTCATTTTATGATTAAATTTAATATTTAAATACTTTATATAATTATGTATATAAATAATATACATCTCATCCATAACAAATATGACTCAAAATACAAAGAATATACTGAAAAAAGAATCCGTTAACACCCTAAACAACGATAATACTAAGATATTATTAACGAATCAGTGTTAAAAGATCATATATTATATCATATTAATTTATATGATTCTTGTATAATTTAATATCAAGTATTTTACCATTATACCGGAAGTTAACCTACCATTGACCTATGAAAAGTACAAGGTAAGGGTTAATTTTACAATCTCTTTATTATCCGAGGCTGTTTTTACATAAGTATCTACTGGGACCTCTTTTTCATCCACATCCTTGTTTCTTAAAAACATATTTCAAAACATTCTTAATATTTTATAGACTATTGGTTAAAGACATTTATACACTTGTCTTACTTTTTATAATATTTTTATAAAGGAATCATTCTGTCATTTTCCAAACAAGGTCTTTTTTAACCTTTTCAATAGAATTAAGGTAAGAATGTCTTTTTTAACTTATACGGTGGGTGCGGCTATTTTACACAATTAAAAAATCGCAGAAGCATCCCTTAAAATCTTATAAGAATATTTTCAAAGTAAATGTTTTCTTTTATAGTAATGTGACTTTTAAATTATTTCAAAAAAATAGATATTTCTCTCAAATAGTTTTGATTTCATCTATGTCAACATCCTTTGATTAATTTTAAGCTTATTTGAAGTTGATTTATTATGATACAAAACATACATATTGTATTGAAGGTTTTGTGATATGTTTGACTATTTATGTGTTATTTTTATACCATTCATGGTTTATGTATAATGTTTTGACATTTCATATGCTAGTATTAATACGAATGTTTTTGTTATGTTTAAACCTGTTCATATAATGAACACATTGGACTTAGTAATTGATGGGTGGAGCCCGCTATAGCTCCTCGATGCATCAGTAGGTCTCATGAGACAAACTAGTGTCTTGGAACAAGGCCTTGAAAAAAATCTTATTTTTAGTCTTGGCACAAGGTCTTAAATATGTAGTTTTGATAGTCTGGCATTATGCGTTCCTTTATTATGAAAGTGGTAATTGATATTGAATGTGATTATTCAACTAGTAGAATATCCCTGTGAATAAGTAAATGACATTATTCCATTTTATTTTTTCCATATTTTTCTGAAGTTCAAGTTTAAAAGTCTTTTATTTGAGTTATACATTGCCTTAAATGTTTATGATTATTTATGAATGTTTCCGCTATATTGTTATCCTTACTGAGCATCTGAGATCAACCCTTTATATGTTTTATTTTTCCCAGGATGTGAAGAAGTATTTTATGACTGACCTACAGTGATAGTTTGAGGGGATATGAGTATGGAATATGGAGACAATGTTGTTGTTGATTTTCACTCTATCATGTAATGTAAGACTTATGAATGTATCTAGTGTTTCAAGGCTACTAAACTAATCGGTATTTCAAGACTTGATCTTTTGTGATCATGCCAATGTTATTTAATAATGCACAGACTCTGGGTAACTAGGCTCAGGGCGTTACAATTTCTATTATAGGATGTTTAGGACAAACCTTGGAATCTAGATTTAGATAAACTCTGATTAAGAAACATATCCCTAATATAGACATTGAGGATTAGTATAGAAGAACTTAATATAATTTTTGTATTGTAGGGATTTTGTGAGTTTTACAAGCAATACATCCCTGTCTGGATACGATCAGGTAGAGGCAGCTCTGGCACAAATATACCTAGGGGTAAAACCCAAAACACCACTTTGTGCTAGACTCAAATGGGAACTGGTTCATTACAACATGCCTTGCTGTACTCTTTGTTACGACACTCTAAGGGGTTATGCTTGGATAATTCTCATTTTCATTAAAAACCATTATGAAGGGTTTATGATTATATAATTCCTCAAAGAAAACATTTTTATGATTATGGATAATATCCATAAACTGTTCACTTTATGTTAAGTGTTTTACAAGTTTGGATTTATGTATTGTGATGCATAAACTAATCTAGTGTATGCCATTGTTTAGAAATGGTGCCTAGTAGAAGGAATGGAAACCATATCAATGCACACACTCCATGTAGGGATTCCCTCCTGCTCAAGATAATTACAGTAGAGATGGTGATCAAACTGGGGTTGATCAGCTAATCACCATACTGGGACAACTCACTCAGGTTATGAATAATAACTTTACCCGTATAGAGCACCATGATCCACAGTGTGGAGGATCAATGTTAGATTGCTTCATGAGGCAAAAACCACCAATATTCTATGGGGTTACAAATCCACTATTAGCTGAGAAATGGATAAATTCCGTAGAAAAAATATTCCACACATTGAGGTTTAGTGAAAGGGAAAAAAATTTCATGGTAGTTTACCACCTCACTAGATATACTGATCAATGGTGGTCATTGATTCAAAAAACTAAGGAAGATGATGGACAATTAGATATGGAATGGAGGGAGTTTAAAGATATTTTCATATAAAAATACTTTCCTCTTGACCATCAAGTAGATATGGAAAGGCAATTTCTGAGTCTAAGGCAAAAGGAGGTTGGGAATTTCACAAAGTTTGTGGCTAACATTACAAGGATAGCGAGGCATGCTGCAGATTATATATGTAACCCAAGATGTAATATTGATCGTTTCTTTAAAGGGTTAAAACCATTTCTATGTCGAGCATTAGTCTCACAATCCTTCTCATCGTACTAGGATATTGTCTCATGTGCTATCCAGAATGAAAAATAATTTTCTATGTCTTATGACTTTAAAGATGAGAAAGATAAGAAGAGATCTACTGATCACTCTGGAAATGGAAATAAGGGGAACAAAGGAAAAGTTGAATATCCATCCTACCGTAAATGTTGGAAGAAACACCCCAGTACTTGCTTGAAGGGACTGTGAGTCTATTACAGGTGTGGTAAAAAATCCCACCAAGCTCGTGATTGCAATGGGAAGAAGGAAGATACTTATGTTCAATGCTACAATTGCAGGGAGATGGAAAATTATACAAATGAATGTCCTAAGTGTCATGGAAAGTTACCTTAGAAAAGGTCAAGGGATCAAGTCCAAACTTATGTTATCACTCCTACTAAGGTAGAAGCTCCGAAAGACATGGTGGTAGGTAATTTAATGGTTTCCTCAAGTTTAGCAAATGCTTTATTTGATTTTGGATCGTCTCATTGTCTCATATCTTCCCAGTTTGCAATGAAAATTAGATATTTCCAAAAACTCTAAAGGGAAGTATCATAGCTACAATGTTCTGTGAATCAGTTCCCATTAGGGCATATAAATTTTCTTTATCTGCTGATCTCGTCGTCATACCCATGATTTAATTTGATATAATCCTTGGTATGTATTGGCTTTCAGACCATGATGAAAAAATTTATTGTAAGAATAAGGAGGTTACTGTTTTTTATGACGATAATAATGAAAACCTTATCTCTAGATAATAATCATCACCACCTATTTCTAATCTAGATCTACCCCCTATATCTCAACTAAATTTAATTATTGGGGAGGACGATAATGAAATTACTGTGGGTGAGGAAAGGAATGTTCAAATAGAGGATGTACCTATTAGGAGAGAATATGTGTAGGTGTTTCCAGAAGATTTACCTGGACATCATCCATAATGGGAAATCGAGTTTTCCATTGATTTAATTCATGGATCAAGGCCTATATCGAAGACCCCTTATAGAATGGCCACTATGGAATTAGTGGAACTAAAGAAACAACTAGAGTAATTGACTAATATGGGATTTATTCTCCCTAGTGTTTCTCCATGGGGAGCCCATGTCGTTTTTTTTTCGAAGAAATATGGATCTATGAGGTTTTGTATCGACTATAAGAAGATCAACACTATAACAATAAAGAAAAAGTATTCCCTACCTAACATTGATAATTTATTTCACCAACTGCATGAAGCTATATACATTTCAAAGATTGACCTTTGATCTGAATATCATCAGTTGTGTATGAAGAAGGAACATATCCATAAAATAAAATTTCAAACCAAGTACGAGCATTACGAGTTTACAGTAATGCCTTTTGGGCTGACTAATGCACCCTCTGTTTTCATGGATATAATGAACAGAGTTTTCAAGGAATATCTTGATGATTTTTTAGTGGTATTTATTGAAGATATCTTGTTATACTCCAAAATCTACGAAGATCGTGAAAATAACTTGTGCATTATCCTTAAGACTCTAAGAAGACTTGAATTATCTGGGAAGTTTAGCATGTGTGAATTTTGGCTTTAAGAGATTTCTTTTTCTTGTCCATGTTGTCTCTATGGATGGAATCTCTGTTGATCCTTCTAAGACAAGAGCAATCCATGAATGGCCAGCACCAATGAGTATAACTGAAGTACTCATTTTTATTTGGTTATCAGGTTATTATCGATGTTTTGTCCATATTTGTTCCTGATTGGCTAACCCATTAACGAAGCTCACACATAAAGGGGATAAATTCATTTGAAAAAATGTGTGCGATGAATTTTTTGAAGAACTGAAGAGAAGATTAGCCAATTATCCTATCTTGACTCTACCATTGGGGAATGATGGGTTATTTATTTATAGTGATGCTTTAAAGAAAGGACTTGGTTGTGTCCTTATATAGAATGGTAGGATTATTTCCTATGCATCATGACAGCTAAAAATTCATGAGAAAAACTAACCTACTCATGATCTTGAGTTAGCAGTTGTAATATTTTCTTTGAAGATTTGGGGACACTATCCTTATGGTGAAACATGTGAGATTTATACTGATCACAAGAGTTTGAAGTATATTTTCTCACATAAAGAACTCAACATGAGGAAAAGGATATGACATGAACTACATAAGGATTTTGATTTCACGATACACTACCACCTAGGGGAGGAAAATAAGGTAGCATATTCTTCGAGCAGAAAGGATCATGGAGTTTTGAAAAAGATGAGAATTGAAAGGGATCCTATTTTCATGGATCTAGGGAAGATGGATATGGGAATAACCATGGAAGGTGAAACATCAATTATTTTTCAAATGTTTGCCAAACCATCTTTACTATAAAGGATTAAGAGTTCTCAGAATGATGATGAAGAGTTTCAAAAGAAGATTAAAGCTGTGAATGATGGGAGATTAAGTGACTTTGTATATGAAGATGGAATTTTTAAATTTGGGAAGAGGCTTTGTGTTCCTGATATACCTGATCTAAAAAGGGAATTATTGGACGATGCTCATAGTTCCAATTTCTTTATACACCCTGGGAGCAAAAAAATGTATAGAGATTTGAAGGAACATTTTTTGTGGGACAACATGAAGGGGGAGATTGCTGATTTTGTGTTAAGAAGTATGGTTTGTCAACAAGTGGAAGCTAGAAGGCAATGACCTAGATAAGTCATGAAACCTCTTCCCATACCTGATTGGAAATGGGATAATATTACGATAGACTTTGTCATGAGACTAACAAATACTCCTAGAAATAACGATGCAATATGGGTCATTGTTGATCATCTTACCAAGTCAACACATTTTCATGATATAAGGGAATATTTACCACTTGAATGTCTAGAAAGACTATATATTAATGAAGTTGTGAGACTTCATGGAGTAACCCTATCGATTGTTTCTAATTATGATCCACATTTTACATCAAGATTCTAGAAAAGTCTTCATAAATCCCTAGATACTGAACTTTGTTTGAGCACTACCGACCAGCGCCAGACTAATGGACAATCAAAACAGGACATTCAAACATTTGAAGACATGTTGAGATCATGCTCACATGACCTTCAAGGTATGTGGGATCAGTATTTATCTCAGATAGAATTTTCCCATAACAATATCTTCCATTCAAGTATTCAGATGGAACCATATGAAGCGTTATACGGAAAGAGATGTTGTACACCAAACTATTCGAATGATATTGGTGAAAGAAAAATCGTAGGCCCAGTACTGGTGGAGGAAATGATGGAAAAGGTGAAGGTAATCCAAAACCACATCAAAGCATCACAAATTAGACAGAAGATCTATGCCGATAACCGAAGGAAGGATTTGGAATATCAGGCAGGAGATCATTTTTACTTGAAGGTATCTCCATGGAAAGGTGTAATACATTTCACTAAGAATGGAAAATTGAGTCCTAGGTACATCAGAACATTAGAAATTCTAGAACAAATTGGGACTGTAACTTACTGATTGGCAATGCCGCCAAGTCTCTCTAAAGTTCACGATGTGTTCCATGTATCACTATTGATAAAATACATGTATGACCAATTGCATCTACTCACCAATGAAGAATTAGAACTATAACCCAATTTGTCTTATTGAGAAGAGCCTATCAAGATTCTTGATACAAGAGAACAAGTACTGAGAAACCAGACGACTCTTCTGGTAAAAGTTCTATGGAGAAACCATAATATTGAAGAGGCAATGTGGGAACCCGATGATCTTATGAGGAAGAACCTGTAGAGACCCGAAGCATGACGTACATGAACATTACATTACTTTTGCGGAATACTTAGTACCTAACAAAAACACACACACAAGGATCGTAATAGTTTAGTGTCTTTGGAAACTCGGAATAAAATCTTCTAATCGTGGTGAAAGATCTTCAACATCTCCCATAAAGATCTTCCTTTTTTTACCTAAAACCTTTCTTTATTCCTGGGGAAAAGAAAACATAAAAGGGTGAGCTCAAATGCTCAGTAAGTGTAAACAAAAGAAATATCAATCACATCGTATTCATAAGAACATAACATTTTGGAAATCATAACCTGAAAAAGAGAGCATAATTTCATAACATGGGATAAATCATGGTAGTGAAATGTAATCACAATAATCATAACCTAAAACATGAAAATTTGTGGCATTCACACATAATCATAGAGAATCATTTCTTGTTAGTCAAGACTCATTGCCAAGACTATCTTAGTGGACAAAGTCCCTTTCTGAATCGAGTAACCCTCGTTTCAGTCCTGTTTCACTGAACCGGTATAACCTACCATTCCAGCCATGTCTATCTCATGAGATATAAAATCTTTACCCAATGCATTGGAGGGAGATATAGGTCCCACCCATCTCATAATGATATCATTCTTATGTGTGCCACAAAATCATAAATCATACATCATTTCATAACACATGTAACAAAAATGGGATTCTTGAAACATCATGACATCATAAATCAATTCATATAAGATAAAGGAATTCATAAAAATAATTCCATCACAACATGATCAAATCAATGTAATAATAGGGATAAAAACAGAACCCTTTATTATCTTAGATGGAAAATAATTTTGATAAAACACTTGAACTCCATTCTTGAGGAAAATATCCTTTCTTCTTCAAAAACATTTTTCCTTTCATAACATGTCATACAACTTTAAAATAAATGAAGTTGATTAAAAATAAACTTTAAAACTTGTAAAGGAAGATTCATGGAAATAATGTTTTAAAAATCCATTCATGCCGTATAAGTTAAAAAAAACATTCTTCGTACTTTTGTCGGAAAAGTCAAGAAGTACCTCTTACGGAAAAACGACAAAAGATTCCTTTTATATTCTTTACTAAAAACACACCGAAGGGTAAAATTGGATTTAAACTACTTCAAGTGGATGGAAACAATATTACATATTGAGGGAACATGGATGTGGATGATAAAATACACCCCAGTAAATACTTACGTATAAACAATCTCGGATAAAAATGAGATTGTGATATTTCCCTTACCTTAGGTCCGATTTGCTTCGTATGTGTCCGAACCTCCTGTATAATGATTTAAATAATGTCATTGACTTATTACAGAATCATATTCATTGTTATGATATCATATATGGTTCACTTGTGACATTATATTACCCGTTCTTTTGTAAATTCCATGTTAAAGAAGCGTTTTGGGTAAAATCGTTTCATTTATCATAGGTGTTTTGACTTGTTGTTCTTGACATTATTATTACTTATATAATGATTTAATTACTTCCAGAATATAAAATATGATTTATATATCATATATATTCAGTATATATATATATATAATAGATAGATAAATGAAATGAAAAACACCGTTCATGGAGACGGTAGTCCGTACGTACGCATGAACGCTGTTTTCCTTTCCTTATTGTCTTGAATGGAAGTAAGTAGATGACATACATATAAATATACATAAATACAGTATCATTATTATGTCATATATTTCATTATTACTTGTTATATATGCTTTATAATCATTCATGAATGGTTAATGTGGAGAATGAATCTCATCGCGTCGTGGAGACGGTAGTCCGTATGTACGCACGAGCGATGATATCATTTCTATAAATATTGAATTGAATTGGAGTGGATTATACAATATATCAGAATCAATATGATGTTGTAATAAGAATGTATAGTTATTCTTTACACCATTATACCCATCCATGTAAGGTGGTGGTGGAAAATAGATTACACCACGGCGTGGAGACGGTATTCCGTACGTACGCACGCGCGGTGATTTCTTTTTCCGTAGGATGGATAGATGGTGAAATAGGGTTGTTTCATACTTATAATAACATATCAGTATATGAGTGATACTGATGTTATTACTTCATAATGAAACAACCTAAGAAGAAGAAGTGGAAGAAGAAATAAAGATGAAAGAATTGGTAATGGTAATTACCTCTTCTTTGAAGCACCTTTTAGAGACCTCCTCTTAGGGAACTAAAATTGGTCTTTGAGGAATACCAGAACCTCTAGAATGTTTCTAGGGAAGTGGAGAAGAGATTTTGGCAGGGGTTGGACGAGATTGAGTGCTCAAATTGGTGTGAGGAGGAGGGGGAGGAGGTGTCCTTTTATAAGGGAGGTGAGGGGCACCTTAAGAATATCTCAAAATATTATTTTATATTAAAGTCAAAATCGGTTTATAATGGCTCCAAAGGGTCTTATTTCGAAGCTAAGGTGGGGATGGGTCGAAATCCTATCAACCAATAGGATTTAGACAAGTTTAGGGTATTATTTTAACCTTATCAATTAGATTTAACTCTAAGTTAAATAATTTAACTTTTACCATGTCTTTTTGTTTTCATTCACTATATGGTTAATACACTTACTATAACATGAAAAACGAACCCCAAATTGTTTATTATTAATATATATATCCTTATCTAAGTCATTTGGACGAACCTTAGATTTTTAGGAATAAAATAACAATTAGTAATATAATATTTGATTTAAAAACTATTTTGTGTCAATTTTGACACTATTTGATATATGATTTTTGTGAAAGTCATAACAGAATTATATGTTCGAAAAAAGTTGATTAAATCAACACTAATATTTCATAGTAACCTAGAAAATTAGTGTAATTCATAAAAAGTCTTAAATTACATTTATTTTGGTATTTATATTATCAATTATGTCAATATTTCATTAATAAGATAATTACTGCATCATCTTTGTGTCATAAATATATTAAATTATTTGATGTCTAAAAATTAAAAATAAAAAACCATAATGTAGGAACGATTTTTAGCTTTCTAATGAATATTTACAATCGAATTTATCTTATGTATAACCCCATATTAAAAATTATTTACTTATTAAACTTTGATTTTAACTATTTTAACCCTTCTTTAAATAAATTAATAATAAATGTCCTAATCTAATCCAAGTGGGCCTAAATGGTCATATTTTATTCCTAAGTTTGTTTTTGGTCGAATTATACTTGTCCAATAGAATTAGGACACATGTTAGGGTAATATTAATATCATATTTACCCTTAGTTACCCTATTTACTATTAACCGCAATAAAAAAAGTAAAAAGTTACTATTCACCAAAAAATTATTTTTATCTCATTGAACCACATTTTACTTACTGATATCAACCGTGTCTGTCGGATTTTCGAAATTTCATTCACAGAAGAGGTAAAATTAAGTTTTATGCAAAATTAAGTTTTTAACCTACCACTTAGTGGTTTCACTATTCATCAAAAATTGAAAGTTTTCAGAAAAATACCAAAATTTCACCCTAGGCTAATTTCGATATTCTGAGTCCAAAAATGAAGTCCATTTTGAAAAATAAAATTTATAGAATTTCAAAAAGTGGTTATTACTATTCATAACGGCTAGTTTTAATAATATTTTAATAGCATATCGTTGTTTAGTGAAACTCGGTATTGCGTATTACACACGCTATCGAGGAAGGTCGCGATTGCGTGTAATGCAAGGCAAGTCAAGGATGTGTATTGTGCAAGCTCCTTTTGGTGTAGCGTACAACACAAGACATTAATAAAATTAAAAAGAATAGTTTTCATAAAATCTCGGGCTGTTACATTCTACCCCCCTTAAAATGAATTTCGCCCTCGAAATTCGTCGGGGTTATAAATAGTTTACTATTCGAAAGTTTCTTTAATAGAAACCCACATCATAAAAAGGAATACCAAAACCAATCTTTAAAAACAAAAGTATGAAACGTAACGGTTACCCAAATAAACCAATCACTGGGTTTCCACATAGGTGAAAATATGGATATGGAAGAGAAATCTAACCATCATGTTCTGATGGAGAGTGGTAGAGAACATGGCTATGGAAAAGCCAGTAATCACAAATCCATAGATTTGTGATGATATAAGGTACCATCTGATTCATCAGGTATAAGATCACTAGGACAACATTTTTGGTTTTCAAGATCATTTCCCTAAAGTTGAAAATTTGAATTAGAATAAATACTTACTTTATTTTGGTACAATCTCACTGTTGTTCGTGCCTTGAACAATTTCCACTTCATCTCTTAAATAAATGAATTTGAATTTGTTATTCGTGAAGTGTTAGCAGATCATGTGATAGAACGACGGGTCATTCCATCTGTCTCAAACAAAAGGTTAGCAAAAATTATATACATAAGTCGATCTTTAGTGAGATTAATCATATATGGTTCCTAAAATGGACTTATACCTCATATATCATACTGCTTAATATAATAAAACTAGTTTCTACTAAACAGGGACTTCTTGTAGGCCAGTGGTAGGCGATAAAGGCCAGTCGCACTTTGGTTGTGGGTTCGATTCCCACAGCCTTGTCCGACGCGATGGTCTGTCGCCCGTCCTGCAGGTTGTCCTTTTTCTAAAACTATATTACTATAACATCCCATCAATAATATCGAGAAAACTTCTATCCTTAAACAATACTAAATTATGTCCAACACAATCCATTCCAATCTTTAGGCTTATCCATAATACTGCAGTCCACTCTCATAACATAGTGAAAACAATTACCAGAGATTTAACACCATCGTCGATCCCCATATATCATAAGATATGTTTTGTTGGTCACATTCTAAACATTCAAAGTCCTTAATCATGTATTCTCTTGAATACCTTAGTGAAAACATGAATTCAGTTAAAAGTTAACACTTTCCACATACCAAAATCCTCAGAATTCTATATACTCAAACCATGATATCACTTAGTCCTTATATCAATCATGAGCTCATGAATACAATCAAACATCTCATTATCTTCTTATCCTTTCATTATGCACTTATCATCTACTTTCCAAAATATTTGAATCACTTTTCATAGTAACCGGTACCTTAAAATTATTGAAAACCACAATAGACCAATACTTAAATATTTCAACACACCATAAAAGTACCTCAACAACATTATTCTTGAATACCAAAACACTTCAGTCCATCCACATCAATGATTATCCTGGAATAAGTCCTTCCTTGATTTAGAAGTAACTTTTTAGGTCAGGGCATTGAGTTGGGTAATGCCCATGTTCTCCACAAATAAGACATTGAACTCCATAACAGTCTGTCACTCTATGACCCTTTTCTCCACACAGATAACATCGGTCCCTCCATTTGAGATATTCCTCATGGTTCTTCTTCCCTTCTTTAGAAATCTCAATCTTTCTTTCTTTATGCTCCTCAACATGCGAACATGCATAATAGTCTATCTTCCTCTTCTTTGATGAATTAGGCATACCACTAAATTTCACCTTGTTAATTGTATATCGCGATGATTGATTCGGCATAATCACAACATCTTTCTCTCTAGGAATTACACAATTTTGTTGCTCATAGTCACCAATTTGTCCATTGGATTCAATGTTAACTGATTTCCTTTTGGTTCCCTCCATTAACTAAAACACAAAAATAATTTTGTGAGAATAAAAAATCATGCTAGAGAAAACAACATAGTAAAGGGAAAGTATCCTCAATACCTAACTTCTTAGGTTTATTCTAATATCGTTACCATAGTTCTAGGAATATATCCTATATATATACTTATCCTTAGGGACATCCCTAGACATACCTTAGAAATAACTCTAGGGATATCACTAACGTTTTCGCATCCTAGTTTCCAAAGGTTGACTAAACCTTTCCTCTGATACCAACTGTAGAGACCCGAAGCTTGACGTACATGAACATTACATTACTTTTGCGGAATACTTAGTACCTAACAAAAACACACACACAAGGATCGTAATAGTTTAGTGTCTTTGGAAACTCGGAATAAAATCTTCTAATCGTGGTGAATGATCTTCAACATCTCCCATAAAGATCTTCCTTTTTTTACCTAAAACCTTTCTTTATTCCTGGGGAAAAGAAAACATAAAAGGGTGAGCTCAAATGCTCAGTAAGGGTAAACAAAAGAAATATCAATCACATCGTATTCATAAGAACATAACATTTTGGAAATCATAACCTGAAAAAGAGAGCATAATTTCATAACATGGGATAAATCATGGTAGTGAAATGTAATCACAATAATCATAACCTAAAACATGAAACTTTGTGGCATTCACACATAATCATAGAGAATCATTTCTTGTTAGTCAAGACTCATTGCCAAGACTATCTTAGTGGACAAAGTCCCTTTCTGAATCGAGTAACCCTCGTTTCAGTCCTGTTTCACTGAACCGGTATAACCTACCATTGCAGCCATGTCTATCTCATGAGATATAAAATCTTTACCCAATGCATTGGAGGGAGATATAGGTCCCACCCATCTCATAATGATACCATTCTTATGTGTGCCACAAAATCATAAATCATACATCATTTCATAACACATGTAACAAAAATGGGTTTCTTGAAACATCATGACATCATAAATCAATTCATATAAGATAAAGGAATTCATAAAAATAATTCCATCACAACATGATCAAATCAATGTAATAATAGGGATAAAAACAGAACCCTTTATTATCTTAGATGGAAAATAATTTTGATAAAACACTTGAACTCCATTCTTGAGGAAAATATCCTTTCTTCTTCAAAAACATTTTTCCTTTCATAACATGTCATACAACTTTAAAATAAATGAAGTTGATTAAAAATAAACTTTAAAACTTGTAAAGTAAGCTTCATGGAAATAATGTTTTAAAAATCCATTCATTCCGTATAAGTTAAAAAAACATTCTTCGTACTTTTGTCGGAAAAGTCAAGAAGTACCTCGTACGGAAAAACGACAAAAGATTCCTTTTATATTCTTTACTAAAAACTCACCGAAGGGTAAAATTGGATTTAAACTACTTCAAGTGGATGGAAACAATATTACATATTGAGGGAACATGGATGTGGATGATAAAATACACCCCAGTAAATACTTACGAATAAACAATCTCGGATAAAAATGAGATTGTGATATTTCCCTTACCTTAGGTCCGATTTGCTTCGTATGTGTCCGAACCTCCTGTATAATGATTTAAATAATGTCATTGACTTATTAAAGAATCATATTCATTGTTATGATATCATATATGGTTCACTTGTGACATTATATTACCCGTTCTTTTGTAAATTCCATGTTAAAGAAGCGTTTTGGGTAAAATCGTTTCATTTATCATAGGTGTTTTGACTTGTTGTTCTTGACATTATTATTACTTATATAATGATTTACTTACTTCCAGAATATAAAATATGATTTATATATCATATATATTCAGTATATATATATATATAATAGATAGATAAATGAAATGAAAAACACCGTTCATGGAGACGGTAGTCCGTACGTACGCATGAACGCTGTTTTCCTTTCCTTATTGTCTTGAATGGAAGTAAGTAGATGACATACATATAAATATACATAAATAAAGTATCATTATTATGTCATATATTTCATTATTACTTGTTATATATGCTTTATAATCATTCATGAATGGTTAATGTGGAGAATGAATCTCATCGCGTCGTGGAGACGGTAGTCCGTACGTACGCACGAGCGATGATATCATTTCCATAAATATTGAATTGAATTGGAGTGGATTATAAAATATATCAGAATCAATATGATGTTGTAATAAGAATGTATAGTTATTCTTTACACCATTATACCCATCCATGTAAGGTGGTGGTGGAAAATAGATTACACCACGGCGTGGAGACGGTATTCCGTACGTACGCACGCGCGGTGATTTCTTTTTCCGTAGGATGGATAGATGGTGAAATAGGGTTGTTTCATACTTATAATAACATATCAGTATATGAGTGATACTGATTTTATTACTTCATAATGAAACAACCTAAGAAGAAGAAGTGGAAGAAGAAATAAAGATGAAAGAATTGGTAACGGTAATTACCTCTTCTTTGAAGCACCTTTTGGAGACCTCCTCTTAGGGAACTAAAATTGGTCTTTGAGGAAGACCAGAACCTCTAGGATGTTTCTAGGGAAGTGGAGAAGAGATTTTGTCAGAGGTTGGACGAGATTGAGTGCTCAAATTGGTGTGAGGAGGAGGGGGAAGAGGTGTCCTTTTATAAGGGAGGTGAGGGGCACCTTAGGAATATCTCAAAATATTATTTTATATTAAAGCCAAAATCGGTTTATAATGGCTCCAAAGGGTATTATTTAGAAGCTAAGGTGGGGATGGGTAGAAATCCTATCAACCAATAGGATTTAGACAAGTTTAGGGTATTATTTTAACCTTATCAATTAGATTTAACTCTAAGTTAAATAATTTAACTTTTACCATGTCTTTTTGTTTTCTTTCACTATATGGTTAATACACTTACTATAACATGCCAAACGAACCCCAAATTGTTTATTATTAATATATATATCCTTATCTAAGTCATTTGGCCGAACCTTAGATTTTTAGGAATAAAATAACAATTAGTAATATAATATTTGATTTAAAAACTATTTTGTGTCAATTTTGACACTATTTGATATATGATTTTTGTGAAAGTCATAACAGAATTATATGTTCGAAAAAAGTTGATTAAATCAACACTAATATTTAATAGTAACCTAGAAAATTAGTGGAATTCATAAAAAGTCTTAAATTACATTTATTTTGGTATTTATATTATCAATTATGTCAATATTTCATTAATAAGATAATTACTGCATCATCTTTGTGTCATAAATATATTAAATTATTTGATGTCTAAAAAGTAAAAATAAAATACCATAATGTAGGAAATCTTTTTAGCTTTCTAATGAATATTTACAATGGAATTTATCTTATGTATAACCCCATATTAAAAATTATTTACTTATTAAACTTTGATTTTAACTATTTTAACCCTTCTTTAAATAAATTAATAATAAATGTCCTAATCTAATCCAAGTGGGCCTAAATGGTCATATTTTATTCCTAAGTTTGTTTTTGGTCGAATTATACTTGTCCAATAGTATTAGGACATGTGTTAGGGTAATATTAATATCATATTTACCCTTAGTTACCCTATTTACTATTAACCGCAGTAAAAAAAGTAAAAAGTTACTATTCACCAAAAAATTATTTTTATCTCATTGGACCACATTTTACTTACTGATATCAACCGTGTCTGTCGGATTTTCGAAATTTCATTCACAGAAGCGGTAAAATTAAGTTTTATGCAAAATTAAGTTTTTAACCTACCACTTAGTGGTTTCACTATTCATCAAAAATTGAAAGTTTTCAGAAAAATACCAAAATTTCACCCTAGGCTAATTTCGATATTCTGAGTCCAAAAATGAAGTCCATTTTGAAAAATAAAATTTATAAAATTTAAAAAAGTGGTTATTACTATTCATAACGGCTAGTTTTAATAATATTTTAATAGCATATCGTTGTTTAGTGAAACTCGGTATTGCGTATTACACACGCTATCGAGGAAGGTCGCGATTGCGTGTAATGCAAGGCAAGTCAAGGATGTGTATTGTGCAAGCTCCTTTTGGTGTAGCGTACAACACAAGACATTAATAAAATTAAAAAGAATAGTTTTCATAAAATCTCGGGCTGTTACATTCTACCCCCCTTAAAATGAATTTCTCCCTCGAAATTCGTCGGGGTTATAAATAGTTTACTATTCGAAAGTTTCTTTAATAGAAACCCACATCGTAAAAAGGAATACCAAAACCAATCTTTAAAAACAAAAGTATGAAACGTAACGGTTACCCAAATAAACCAATCACTGGGTTTCCACATAGGTGAAAATATGGATATGGAAGAGAAATCTAACCATCATGTTCTGATGGAGAGTGGTAGAGAACATGGCTATGGAAAATCCAGTAATCACAAATCCATAGATTTGTGATGATATAAGGTACCATCTGATTCATCAGGTATAAGATCACTAGGACAACATTTTTTGTTTTCAAGATCATTTCCCTAAAGTTGAAAATTTGAATTAGAATAAATACTTACTTTATTTTGGTACAATCTCACTGTTGTTCGTGCCTTGAACAATTTCCACTTCATCTCTTAAATAAATGAATTTGAATTTGTTATTCGTGATGTGTTAGCAGATCATGTGATAGAACGACGGGTCATTCCATCTGTCTCAAACAAAAGGTTAGCAAAAATTATATACATAAGTCGATCTTTAGTGAGATTATTCATATATGGTTCCTAAAATGGACTTATACCTCATATATCATACTGCTTAATATAATAAAACTAGTTTCTACTAAACATGGACTTCCTGTAGGCCAGTGGTAGGCGATAAAGGCCAGTCGCACTTTGGTTGTGGGTTCGATTCCCACAGCCTTGTCCGACGCGATGGGCTATCGCCCGTCCTGCAGGTTGTCCTTTTTCTAAAACTATATTACTATAACATCCCATCAATAATATCGAGAAAACTTCTATCCTTAAACAATACTAAATTATGTCCAACATAATCCATTCCAATCTTTAGGCTTATCCATAATACTGCAGTCCACTCTCATAACATAGTGAAAACAATTACCAGAGATTTAACACCATCATCGATCCCCATATATCATAAGATATGTTTTGTTGGTCACATTCTAAACATTCAAAGTCCTTAATCATGTATTCTCTTGAATACCTTAGTGAAAACATGAATTCAGTTAAAAGTTATAACTTTCCACATACCAAAATCCTCAGAATTCTATATACTCAAACCATGATATCACTTAGTCCTTATATCAATCATGAGCTCATGAATACAATCAAACATCTCATTATCTTCTTATCCTTTCATTATGCACTTATCATCAACTTTCCAAAATATTTGAATCACTTTTCATAGTTACCGGTACCTTAAAATTATTGAAAACCACAATAGACCAATACTTAAATATTTCAACACACCATAAAAGTACCTCAACAACATTATTCTTGAATACCAAAACACTTCAGTCCATCCACATCAATGATTATCCTGGAATAAGTCCTTCCTTTATTTAGAAGTAACTTTTTAGGTCAGGGCATTGAGTTGGGTAATGCCCATGTTCTCCACAAATAAGACATTGAACTCCATAACAGTCTGTCACTCTATGACCCTTTTCTCCACACAGATAACATCGGTCCCTCCATTTGAGATATTCCTCATGGTTCTTCTTCCCTTCTTTAGAAATCTCAATCTTGCTTTCTTTATGCTCCTCAACATGCGAACATGCATAATAGTCTATCTTCCTCTTCTTTGATGAATTAGGCATACCACTAAATTTCACCTTGTTAATCATATATCGCGATGATTGATTCGGCATAATCACAACATCTTTCTCTCTAGGAATTACATAATTTTGTTGCTCATAGTCACCAATTTGTCCATTGGATTCAATGTTAACTAAATTCCTTTTGGTTCCCTCCATTAACTAAAACACAAAAATAATTTTGGGAGAATCAAAAATCATGCTAGAGAAAACAACATAGTAAAGGGAAAGTATCCTCAATACCTAACTTCTTAGGTTTATTCTAATATCGTTACCATAGTTCTAGGAATATATCCTATATATATACTTATCCTTAGGGACATCCCTAGACATACCTTAGAAATAACTCTAGGGATCTCACTAACGTTTTCGCATCCTAGTTTCCAAAGGTTGACTAAACCTTTCCTCTGATACCAACTGTAGAGACCCGAAGCTTGACGTACATGAACATTACATTACTTTTGCGGAATACTTAGTACCTAACAAAAACACACACACAAGGATCGTAATAGTTTAGTGTCTTTGGAAACTTGGAATAAAATCTTCTAATCGTGGTGAAAGATCTTCAACATCTCCCACAAAGATCTTCCTTTTTTTACCTAAAACCTTTCTTTATTCATGGGGAAAAGAAAACATAAAAGGGTGAGCTCAAATGCTCAGTAAGGGTAAACAAAATAAATATCAATCACATCGTATTCATAAGAAAATAACATTTTTGAAATCATAACCTGAAAAAGAGAGCATAATTTCATAACATGGGATAAATCATGGTAGTGAAATGTAATCACAATAATCATAACCTAAAACATGAAACTTTGTGGCATTCACACATAATCATAGAGAATCATTTCTTGTTAGTCAAGACTCATTTCCAAGACTATCTTAGTGGACAAAGTCCCTTTCTGAATCGAGTAACCCTCGTTTCAGTCCTGTTTCACTGAACCGGTATAACCTACCATTCCAGCCATGTCTATCTCATGAGATATAAAATCTTTACCCAATGCATTGGAGGGAGATATAGGTCCCACCCATCTCATAATGATACCATTCTTATGTGTGCCACAAAATCATAAATCATACATCATTTCATAACACATGTAACAAAAATGGGATTCTTGAAACATCATGACATCATAAATCAATTCATATAAGATAAAGGAATTCATAAAAATAATTCCATCACAACATGATCAAATCAATGTAATAATAGGGATAAAAACAGAACCCTTTATTATCTTAGATGGAAAATAATTTTGACAAAACACTTGAACTCCATTCTTGAGGAAAATATCCTTTCTTCTTCAAAAACATTTTTCCTTTCATAACATGTCATACAACATTAAAATAAATGAAGTTGATTAAAAATAAGCTTTAAAACTTGTAAAGGAAGATTCATGGAAATAATGTTTTAAAAATCCATTCATGCCGTATAAGTTAAAAAAAACATTCTTCGTACTTTTGTCGGAAAAGTCAAGAAGTACCTCGTACGGAAAAACGACAAAAGATTCCTTTTATATTCTTTACTAAAAACTCACCGAAGGGTAAATTTGGATTTAAACTACTTCAAGTGGATGGAAACAATATTACATATTGAGGGAACATGGATGTGGATGATAAAATACACCCCAGTAAATACTTACGAATAAACAATCTCGGATAAAAATGAGATTGTGATATTTCCCTTACCTTAGGTCCGATTTGCTTCGTATGTGTCCGAACCCCCTGTATAATGATTTAAATAATGTCATTGACTTATTAAAGAATCATATTCATTGTTATGATATCATATATGGTTCACTTGTGACATTATATTACCCGTTCTTTTGTAAATTCCATGTTAAAGAAGCGTTTTGGGTAAAATCGTTTCATTTATCATAGGTGTTTTGACTTGTTGTTCTTGACATTATTATTACTTATATAATGATTTACTTACTTCCAGAATATAAAATATGATTTATATATCATATATATTCAGTATATATATATATATATAATAGATAGATAAATGAAATGAAAAACACCGTTCATGGAGACGGTAGTCCGTACGTACGCATGAACGCTGTTTTCCTTTCCTTATTGTCTTGAATGGAAGTAAGTAGATGACATACATATAAATATACATAAATACAGTATCATTATTATGTCATATATTTCATTATTACTTGTTATATATGCTTTATAATCATTCATGAATGGTTAATGTGGAGAATGAATCTCATCGCGTCGTGGAGACGGTAGTCCGTACGTACGCACGAGCGATGATATCATTTCTATAAATATTGAATTGAATTGGAGTGGATTATACAATATATCAGAATCAATATGATGTTTTAATAAGAATGTATAGTTATTCTTTACACCATTATACCCATCCATGTAAGGTGGTGGTGGAAAATAGATTACACCACGGCGTGGAGACGGTATTCCGTACGTACGCACGCGCGGTGATTTCTTTTTCCGTAGGATAGATAGATGGTGAAATAGAGTTGTTTCATACTTATAATGACATATCAGTATATGAGTGATACTGATGTTATTACTTCATAATGAAACAACCTAAGAAGAAGAAGTGGAAGAAGAAATAAAGATGAAAGAATTGGTAACGGTAATTACCTCTTCTTTGAAGCACCTTTTGGAGACCTCCTCTTAGGGAACTAAAATTGGTCTTTGAGGAAGACCAGAACCTCTAGGATGTTACTAGGGAAGTGGAGAAGATATTTTGGCAGAGGTTGGACGAGATTGAGTGCTCAAATTTGTGTGAGGAGGAGGGGGAGGAGGTGTCCTTTTATAAGGGAGGTGAGGGGCACCTTAGGAATATCTCAAAATATTATTTTATATTAAAGTCAAAATCGGTTTATAATGGCTCCAAAGGGTCTTATTTCGAAGCTAAGGTGGGGATGGGTCGAAATCCTATCAACCAATAGGATTTAGACAAGTTTAGGGTATTATTTTAACCTTATCAATTAGATTTAACTCTAAGTTAAATAATTTAACTTTTACCATGTCTTTTTGTTTTCTTTCACTATATGGTTAATACACTTACTATAACAAGACAAACGAACCCCAAATTGTTTATTATTAATATATATATCCTTATCTAAGTCATTTGGCCGAACCTTAGATTTTTAGGAATAAAATAACAATTAGTAATATAATATTTGATTTAAAAACTATTTTGTGTCAATTTTGACACTATTTGATATATGATTTTTGTGAAAGTCATAACAGAATTATATGTTCGAAAAAAGTTGATTAAATCAACACTGATATATCATAGTAACCTAGAAAATTAGTGGAATTCATAAAAAGTCTTAAATTACATTTAGTTTGGTATTTATATTATCAATTATGTCAATATTTCATTAATAAGATAATTACTGCATCATCTTTGTGTCATAAATATATTAAATTATTTGATGTCTAAAAATTAAAAATAAAATACCATAATGTAGGAAATCTTTTTATCTTTCTAATGAATATTTACAATCGAATTTATCTTATGTATAACCCCATATTAAAAATTATTTACTTATTAAACATTGATTTTAACTATTTTAACCCTTCTTTAAATAAATTAATAATAAATGTCCTAATCTAATCCAAGTGGGCCTAAATGGTCATATTTTATTCCTAAGTTTGTTTTTGGTCGAATTATACTTGTCCAATAGAATTAGGACATGTGTTAGGGTAATATTAATATCATATTTACCCTTAGTTACCCTATTTACTATTAACCGCAGTAAAAAAAAGTAAAAAGTTACTATTCACCAAAAAATTATTTTTATCTCATTGAACCACATTTTACTTACTGATATCAACCGTGTCTGTCGGATTTTCGAAATTTCATTCACAGAAGCGGTAAAATTATGTTTTATGCAAAATTAAGTTTTTAACCTACCACTTAGTGGTTTCACTATTCATCAAAAATTGAAAGTTTTCAGAAAAATACCAAAATTTCACCCTAGGCTAATTTCGATATTCTGAGTCCAAAAATGAAGTCCATTTTGAAAAATAAAATTTATAAAATTTCAAAAAGTGGTTATTACTATTCATAACGGCTAGTTTTAATAATATTTTAATAGCATATCGTTGTTTAGTAAAACTCGGTATTGCGTATTACACACGCTATCGAGGAATGTCGCGATTGAGTGTAATGCAAGGCAAGTCAAGGATGTGTATTGTGCAAGCTCCTTTTGGTGTAGCGTACAACACAAGACATTAATAAAATTAAAAAGAATAGTTTTCATAAAATCTCGGGCTGTTACAGAACCACCCGAGTCTTTTCATGCTGTAGTATTCATGAAATTTTGAGGATGAAATTATTTGATGGAGGGGAGAATGTAACACCTCATGCTTCCACAATATGCTTCTCTTTGAATAATACAGTAGCGTGTGTTGTACGTAACTTCGAGTTCTAACACACACCACAACCAATCAAACTAGTCATTATGAATAGTAATACCCACTTCTTTAAATTTTATACATTTTATAATTCAAAATTATATTCATTTTTGGATTTAGAATATCAAAATTAGCCTAGGGTGAATTTTTGGTATTTTCCTAAAAACATTCAATTTTTGTTGAATAGTGAAAATTACTAAATTTTAAATAAAAACAACTTTTTAAATTGAAATAATTAATATAGATAAATTATTAATTTGATTGATTTTAAAGTATAGTTATAATATATTTTTACCATTTAATCTAATATTAGTTAGTGGATGTAATTTCACAATTAATCTAGACATAAACAAGTGTCAATCTTTTTATAGTTATTATTTTTTAAAAAAACATTCTTTTTTGTTTTGACAATGGGAATTAGTTTTAAATTAATTTCTGAAACTTCTATGTTTGGAATTTAGAAAAATGGATTCCATATTTGGGATCAAGAGGTCAAAATTATTTAAATAGGAAACTTTTATTTTTAGAAATTATGAATAAATATTTCGGTAAATATTTTATTTACCATGGCTAAATGGTAAATCCGGAAAATATGGGTAATTAAATAATATTAAAATAATGTTAAATTACCATAACAAGTGTCCTAACCACTTTGGATGATAAATTTCTGGCCACGGTCATCTTTGGGTCAATTTTGGGACCACTTGGTGCCACGTGAGAGTGATAATGACACTTTATATTAATTAATTTAAAGTAAAGGCAAAAATGACAAAAACATATATCTTTTAGTAAAACATTTTTACAAGGTGTTATATAAGTTATATTTTCAAACATAAATATTAATTAGAAATATAAAACGATTTCCTACATATTGGTATTTTATTTATAATTTTTAGACATTGAATAATTAAATTTATTTATGAGACAATGATGATGGAGTGTTTTATTTATTAATGAAAGAATCAAATAAATAGTATTATAAATGTTAAAATAAATATAATTTGAATATTTTGATGCCACCCACAAATTTTATATGTTACTATGGCTTGTTAGGATCGATTTATTAAATTTAATTTTAATTAATAAGGTTTTTATAAATTTAAAAAAAAATCATTTAATAAATAGTATCAAAATTGAAATAAAAGAGTTTTTAAAACAAATATTATATTATTAATTGATATAATATTCCAAAAAACCTATGGATCAGCAGAAGGAATTATATTATGATTGGAATTTCATTAATGAACAACTTGGGGTTCTCTTGGAAGTTTAATGTATGATTATTTACCAAATAATATAAAAATACAAAGAGACAAGGTAAATGTCAAACTAATTAACTAAGAGTTAAATCTAAAAGATAAGGTTAATATAGTGACCCGGACCTGTCTAAAAACTATTTTTTTGGGTTTATTGTAACCCATTCACACCATATACTCGAAATAAATCAGTTTGTAGCCATTAGAAACCGAATATAAATTTATTATAAAATAATATTTTATGTTTTTCCTAAGGTTCCCCTCAGCCCTCTTATAAAAGGGAACTCCCCCTTCTCTCTAATTCAGAGCTTAAAATCCTTTTGGCTCATCCAAACCTTGACTAAATACCCTCTCAACTATCCTCCCTTAATACTAGAGACCGTCATTTTGTCAGAAAGCCAACCTAAGGAGCCCTTTTGATCAAATCAAAAGGAAGAACCTGAAGAAGAAGTAAATATTTCATCACCTCTTTCAAGTTTCTTTCTTCTTCCACTTCATTTTTTGTTGTTGTTTCCATTATAAAATAATAACTCGAGTATCACCTATATACTATGATGTTATTATAAATATTCTATAACCAAATTCATTATTCTATCCATCCTTTGAATGACATGTCACCATACGTGCGTACGTTCGGCATACCGTCTCCACGTCGTGGTGTAATTGTTATTCAATACATCATTATTTGGATGGGTATAAAAATGATTTATAATAGATGTAAATAATAAATATAATACGATAATGTTTCTTTATATATGATATACTATCCAATTATATATTATTTTAACATCAAAATAATGATATTGTTGCTCGTGTGTACGTACGGATTATCGTCTCCACGAACGCGATGAGATTCATTCCACATCGTATACATTCAAGACTAATTTTCATTTTATGATTAAATTTAATATTTAAAGACATTATATCATTCTGGATATGAATAATATACATCCCATCCATAACAAATATGACTCAGAAAACAAAGAATATAAAGGAAAACGATTCCGTTAACACCCCAAACAACAATAATACTAAGATATTATTAACAAATCTATGTTAAAAGATCATATATGATATCATATTAATATATATGATTCTTCTATAATTTATTAACAATTATATCACCATTATAAAGGAGGTTAACCTACCATCGAAGAAGAAAAATTACATGGTAATGGTTAATTTCAAAATCTCTTTATTATCTCAGGTAGTTTTTACGTATGTATATACTGGGGCCTCTTTATCATCCACATCCATGTTTCTTAAAAATGTATTTCAAAATATTATTAATATTTTATAGACTATGGGTTAAATTAATTTATACCCTTTTTTGTTTTTTATAAGATTTTTATAAAGGATCCTTTCTGTTGTTTTCCATATAAGTTCATTTTTAACCTTTTTGACAGAATTTAGGTAAGAATGTCTTTTTTAACTTTTACAGAGGGTGCAACTATTTTCCACTATTATAAAATCGTAGAAGATTACCTTACAATATTATAATAATAATATCAAATTAAATGTTATCTTTTATAGTTATGTTACATTGAAATGATTAAAAAAAAGATATTTCACTCAAATAGTTTTGATTTCATCTATGTCAACATCATTTGATGGATTTTAAGATTATTTGAAGTTGATTTGTTATGATACAAAAATTTCATATTGTATTGAAGGTTTTGTGTTATGTTTGACGATGAATGTTTTATTTTTATACCATTCATGTTTTATGGACAAAAAATTGACATTTTGTATGATAGTTTTAATACGAATGTTTATGTTATGTTTAAACCTGTTCATATGTGGAATGCATTGGACTTAGTAAGTGACGGGTGGAGCCTGCTATAGCTCCTCGATGCATCAGTAGGTCTCATGAGACAAACTAGTATCATGGCACAAGGCCTTGACAAAATCTTATTTGTAGTATTGGCACTGGTCCTTGGCTATGTGGTTATGATAGTCTGGCATTATTCATTCCTTCATTATGAAAGTGGTTATTGATATTTCATGTGATTATTCGACTAGTAATATATCCATGCGAATAAGTAAATGGAATTATTTCATTTAATTTTTTCCGTATTATTCTGATGTTCATCTTTAAAAGGCTTTTGTTTTAGTTATACATTGTTTTAATTTTTTTTGCTTACTTATGAAAGTTTCTGTTATATTGTTATCCTTACTGAGCATCTGAACACAACCCTTTCTATGTTTTATTTTTCCCATGATGTGAAGAAGTATTTTATTACTGACCTGTAGGGATAGTCTATGGTGATATGAGTGTGGACTATGGAGACTATTTTGTTTTAGTTTTTCACTTTATCATGTATTATTAGACTTATGAATGTATCTGGTGTTTCTAAGGCTACTAAACTAATTGGTCTTTCGAGACATGATATTTTGTGATCATTCCAATGTTTTGTAATAATGCACCGACTCTGGGTAACTAGGGTCGAGGCATTTCAATATATGTTCCTATGGATTTTGGTTATTGTATGATTGAGGAAGAAAAAAACTAACACTTCATAATGAGAAATGTATTTTTACCTTCCCTCTCAATGTGTTGCCATATTGTTTTGATATTCTATGGTTATTAATAGTTCTGCATATTTTCCTGATTATATTATATATCATTCTCCCATTTTCACAAATCTACCACTATATTATTTTTTGAAACACAAACATCACAACCAAATGGTGGTTTCTATGGTGATAATCCAATTATCATTGACAGAAAAATAAAATAAAAAATAATCCAGTCTTCCCTATATATTATAAATACATGCATGAAAGATAGAAATTTAAAAATGAGCATTACTCTAATTCATATGTTGTGATATTCATCTCCTTCATTGATGGAGTATTATTTGATTAATATCATATATAAAAAAATATATATTCCCTACCTGCATAGGTGATACACTAACTGAATGATCTATGATAATTTCTTAAAGATTCTATAACACTGATGTTGTTCTAAAACCTTCACTATGGAATGATGAAAGTTTTTCTGTGAATAAAGAAACTATATAAATCTTTTAATGAAAATTATTATCACTGTCACCTCATATTTACTGATAATAAAAACCCATACCAATGAGACAACAACTATTATATATGAAATTTATGATTTTCATCTATGATTGATGAACACATTTAATGTTTTAGGTGACATCAAATTCCATAATTTACTTAAATATTAAAAATTATTTATTTACAAAAATATAATAAATTTATTCAAATATATTAATCCATTTTATGAATAATGAATCATTATGAGTTTGAAGATTCTTGTTCCTTTAGGTTACATCACATGAAATTCATCTATGATGGCATCAATTTAACATCTTGATCATTATTATTGATGCATTGGTAGGTAAATCATTCTTAGGAAATATTATTAATCCACATATAATGTTTTTACACTTCCAATAATATATCATTTCTATTAAAATTCATATTAACTATATTAAAAGCATCAAAAAAATTTGGGTATCCATTGATAAATCCATTTGTATTTAGTTCTATCTACCGCTCTTTATTTTGGAATGATTTTTTAAAAAAATAATTCCTTGTCCAAATGCCTAAGTATGTGACCCTACTATACATAGTATAATTGATAATAGATATTAAATCCTTATTTCATAGATGAGTGGAAGGGGAATCCTCTAGAAAATAATCTGTGGTAATCATCATACTAAGGGGTTGAGTTTGATCTCTATCAGGAATATACATATCTTTATAAAAAACACAAATAAAATAAGAAGTATCATATATATCACATGTATACACATATAGACTCTTTTTTACTTAACATGGAGTGAACACTATATATGTAACATTATTAATCATCTACAGTCCATATCAGGTTTTCATTATTATCTAAAGAGGATAGAACAAACAAATAAATTCATCAATGATCATTAATTTATCAAACAAGTACATCACATGTCCCTCATCCATGTATTTTTAAACATCAAATGTGACTCAAATTATAATTTACATAAATTTTTTTATCTTAATTAACGAAATGTCTATATGAAATAATTCTTCATAAAATTGGAGAATTACCATTTTATTTATACACTAACTAACAACCTAATTTGTAACATACCGAAAACACACTAATTAGATATATCTCAGTCAATTATTAATGAAATGTGTCAAATTTTAAATTTTCACATTCAATGTATATTTATAAACTAAGTTAATTAGGATTGATAAAAATTAAAAAACAATAATTATATTGATGAATTTCTGAAATTTCACGAGATATACTTTGGTGGGTCAATCCATGTAATAAAATTCTAATAATTTCCTCATGAACATATTCTTTATATATCATATATAACTCCTTTTAATGAGTATTTTATTTTATTCATACTAACTATAACATATCATAACAACATAAAATAATCCTTTATGATCATAAAAAAGGGATAACTCAATGTCATACTTTGAGGGGATATTATCATTAAAAAATGAATGTAAAGTAAATTTCATTACAGATGAGTGAACGATAAATGAAGATATATTTTATTATAATAACATAATACCTTATTCAGCCATTGAATCAATATTTTAAATATTGAATCCCTAGACATCTAACTTGACCCTCATGCTTTTGTTGTGTATTGGGGTTTTAATGGATCTTCTACAACTGAAGGAAGAAAGAAATATTTCCATAGTCCTATAGCCATAGTCGAATTTTCCCATGGCTATTGTTTAGTTATAACCATGGGGAAGAAAATCCATGGGTTATAATTTGAATATATCCATGAGTACACCATAGAAATGGCAATATGTTTACCTTTTCCAGAAAAGGAAAATTTTACTATATATGAAGGTTGTATAAAAGATTGTATTACCATGGAAAAATTATAGTAATTAATATAATCAAAGCTATCACCATGGGCTAGTATACTCATTAGATATAGGTTTAGTGATAAAAACATATAGCTATGGGATCTAGATTCAATGGTTATATGGTAGGATTTTACCACGAGTGATCCTAAGCCCTGGAAATATCCTACGAAGAATAAGGCAATTTCCATTTGATACATTTTCCCATGGTTATAAGGGAGATATAAACATGTGTATAGAATCATGTGGTAAGATCCTATCACAAAAAAAATCATATAATTAATTTGATAATGATAATAAAATATATTTTAAATTTCACACACTAAAATACACATATATTTATATACGTAATTGATAAATGTTTTAGTATAGGGGTAATGTGTGTTATGTAATCTGTAAGAGACAAAAGTTCAAAACCCAACATGTTATTTTATTACAGGGCAATATATACCCATTGGTACATAACCATGGTTATAAGTAGATCCACATGGAACACCCAATATCCATGGGCTATATCCATTATCAGGTATTTTATATATAGGCTATTTTAATATAGTATGTCTAGTAGAACCCATGGGTACTGTATCAAAGGATATGTACTACAACCATGGTCACGGAGGAGATATCTATAATCACATACCATTATTATAGGCCATTTACCTTATAGTGCACATTTTTTAATATATCCGGCCCATAGATATTTACACCACCCCTATCAATAATTCCTTTTATAAGATGAGGTTTTTGAATAATGTGTTTGGTACTTTAGTTAAGAATGTTTCCTTTTCCTGATTAATAACTCTAGTTTTTCATATTGTTTATAAATTTCTCCTTTTATTCTAATAACCATGAATATTTCAATGATTAAATTCCCAATAAAAACATATTGATTTAATAAATATGATGAAATTATATACTTTTCCTCTATAGTTATGTCCTCTAAAGTTGTTTGTTTAGAAATAATTCTACTGATAGATTGGAAATTTAAGAAAAAAAACTAAAATGTGATTTAATACCATCTATATCTGACTGGAAACTAGTATCACTGTAACCATGTACACCAAGTTAATCCTCTCATATAATTTTCAAGAACATATCATTAATTTTTATCATGTAATTAATATTATTATCCACTATAATCTTCTGACTATCACTAGGATTGAATTGGTTTTAACTAGTTAGAATTGGATCATATACAACCTGAAAGATAGTACACAACATGGAATACAAGATATAATATATGAAAGATGAATATGGAATCCTAAACATCCTTGGTAACTATTTGCAAGGATTATGAATCATCAAAGGATTTCATTCCATGTAAGACTGGTAATGTTCCCTTCTTGGTATACTCCTCAATAAATCATTTTACTACTATGACTATGTATTTTTTCTATTCAAGTCATTAAAACCTCTTAGATCCATATATATAAATCATCATACCATGAATGTGTGTATGTTTACCCTGTAATTTCCTCGAGAAACACATTCATAACCACATCTTCAAAGAGTTGATTTTCTGGATGTATTTTTCAATGTGTATTATAGAATATACATTAAATATTTGAAATACTAATATACTTACACTAATCTATTTATATACACAAGAATCATCTACTTTATTAATGAGACACCACTTTTGATTCTATCATCATTCAAGATTTTTCAGCTTTAAAAATATTTCTATTATCCATAAATGGATCATTTCAGCTTTCATACTAAATCTATCTCACTTGGTATTTCATAATCTATTGGTTTCATAATATAAAAATCCTAAACTAAATTACCCAATTTAAAATATATTTGGTATATTTTATTGTCAATGTGAGTTAATGTGGAATGAAATACCCAAATGAAATTTATCATCACAACATGTGAAAAGGTTTATTCAATTTCAACCCCATGAATTTCCATGTAACATTTTACAACTAAGAATTATTATTAGGTATAAAAACTAATATAAATATCAATTATCATATGATATTACCACTTACACCTTATGGGTTTCACAACTTTAGGTGAATTCACCACATTCGAAACATGGTTAGTGTACATGGAGTCCATTTTAGATTCTAATTATATTAACACTTTATTGAAATCATTAATATAAGTAGCTTCCCAATAGTTGGTATGTTTATCACCTATAAATATTACATCATCATAATTTTTTATGATAAGTCAATATCTCTTGATAATTTAATGAATCCTACAAGACCATTGAAGTTCTTGTGTAACACTATTTTGTTCCTCTTGACTAACTATTTATGGGTGGAGCTGAATATCAATCCTAAGAATACATATTATTAGTTAGTTTTGAGATTCCTAATGTCCAAATTTCCTTCCACTAACACCAATAATTATATAATAAGCTTTATGGAATATCTTAGTTTCAACACTTTTTTATTAGTTGGATTACATAAATAAAAACTCTTAATTCCTTTTATATAACCTCCATTAAATCTTTCTTTGGATTAGAGTAATGATTATAAAAATCCAATAACTGTCTGAATTTTTCACATAAAAATCTATTAATAAACGATATGTCATGATGTTTTATGATTTTTATATCACAATTTGTATTTATTAGTATATTAAACTGATCATCGTTTAGTAAAAATACAATAGTTTCAAGATAATAACCAAAAAATAAATAGAAAGGTCAGGAAACATCAACATCGATTTAATCTTGTCCAACATGGTATAATTCATCATATGTGAGTAACTATTCCAATATATTTTTACAAGAGGATTGAGTTGTTGAAAAATTACTTAACCACTTATTTTATCAATGAATTCATAGATCAAGGATTCAACACCATGATCTAATCTAAGAATCCTAATATTTTTTTCATTGTTGATTATAATCATAATTTTGAAACACATTGAATTGCTTAAAATTTCCAGAATCTTATCTCTTTAAAAACACATATCCATACAGAATAATTTCATCAGTAAATGAAATGAAGTACATAAAACCACCATTTTATGGAGTATTAATTTTTTGCATACATCACTATGTATGATATCTAATAACCCATTATCCATTTCTTCATTTCTTCTAAGTGATGATTTGGTAATCATGAAAAATAAAAAAGATCCAAAATGATAAATTAATTTATAACCAAATTCCGAAAGTAATCCATCATTATAGATTCTATGGATGAATTTATTAATTATATATATATATATATATATCATAGGTCAGAATCCCAAAGGTAGGGGATTAAAATTTACCCTGCCGTTATTATTCTGAATTCTATAAAAAAGCTTACCAATATATATAATGTTTAAAATATATTCAATATTACTAATAAAATAAAACATATCATTCATATATATATATATCCACTATTGTTCTTAGTTGTGAATGAAAATCATTTTTTCTCTAAATAATAGACGAAAATGTTATTCTTATTTATTGATGGGAAAATGATAGTTATCTAGTTAAATTATTATCCTTCTTGGTAAAGTTAATTTGAATTTTCATACTTAATGTTATAATTATAAATAAATTAGAGACCTAATGATCTAATTCACCCATCATAAATTCCATTCTATCACTGAGTTTGATTTCATAAAAAAAAATCGGTGATGCACACTGAGTATTTAATATCCATGAATTAATGATTGGTGTGTATGATGAGATATATCTTTTCATTTTGTAATTTTAATCATTTTACTTCATCTAAAAATAACGACCCTAATAATCCCATACATTTTTAGATAATAACGACATTTCATAAAAAAATAAGTTTTCTATGGAATTGGTATCACCATTTAAATATTTAGTTAGGGAATCATCCAAGAAAAAATAGTTATTATTCTAGGATAGTTGATCATGTAACACATTACCAAATTTGTAAAATGAATTATCCCAAATCTATTCATCTAGTAACCTTATAACTTCTTTCCAAACTATGTGTAACCAAAATAAAATGTCATGAATAGTATAACAATGTAAAATTTAGGATCACCTATCTTTTTCATGGCTTAAAAAATGATGTTCTAGTGTTAAATATCACCTAATTCACATACAAAAGATAATATGTGGTCACTTATCTTTGGAATGACCTACTTGTATGGATGATTGAGGTTGTGAAAAATTCTATTTTAAAAAGGATTCTAACAATTAGTATTTAATTTTGTATAAAAATAGACTCACTAATTTAATTCACATAATATGAATATAAAATCCTTAATTATTGTGTCATATGTAAGAATAATTATTGATTTTATATTGTTTTATTCCATTGTAAATTAATTATTTTAATGACTTAGTTTTTCAATTCTTATTCCATCAAACAAATTAATGTATTCACATTTCATTAATGTGTAACACTTTAAACAACCCACAAGACTATGTCACTCACTAAAAAATATAATCCAAGTATATTCATACACATCCAAAATCATCGCATGCATAGGGTTTATAAAAATTAAATATAAATTAATATAGTTATATGAGATTAAAAAGATCCACATTTTTAATCCCAATGTGAGAGATAGGTATCCCCCATATTTATTGAACAAGGCATAATCCTTCATGCCATTGGGTTGTTCAACCCCAAGTCCCCCTACCTGGAAAGCCTTTACTCAAGATATAATTCATTTAACAATATCTCTAAAACCTAATATTCACAAAAAATCTTAATTTTTTTCAGGATTATAACTATATAACAAATTAGATTAAAGGTATATCAAAAAATAAATCTTATAAAGTCATATTTAGCATAAAATACAAGAACTATGGTTTCCTAGAATAAATTTATCAAATAAATAAATGCATTCAAATTCTTGATATTCTATATATAATTTATAAATATGAGTAATATATAGTAAAAAATAACTAAATAAACAATTTATTTAATATGATAAAAAATATTAACTTTTTCATATTAATATTAGGAATTAAATGGAATACTTCCAATTAATCCAAATACAAATCGTTTATAAAAAATTATATTCTATATTATTTTTTAAAACCAATATATTTTTTAAATTATTACTCCAAAAAATAGTTCTTACCCTTCGGTAGTTTTCACATATATCAAAACATTTTTGGGATTTGTAACTATGCTCGAGGGTAGGCTATCCCTGAGTGATTGTGGGAGGGGTAGCTTGTGCGGCTCAGTGAAAGCATGATGAGTATAGGATGACAACGAGGGGAAATCCATCCTGTGGGGTAACATAACAGACCTTTGGGATAGGGTGGTTCCATAGTATTTCAAAAAGTACCATTAGCACATCCATGGTAACGAAAAGAGCCCTCCCAACATATATTCTAATGTGAGAATAGTTTGGTAGATTATTTTTCATCTAGGTGCACACTACATACACATTCCATGCTTCAAATGTGTGATTCAAGCACATGTTAAAATAAACATGGTTTCAATCCAGTGGTAAAAATCCCTTGAAATTCATTCCCATAATGAAATCATGATTAAACTCAATGATAGTTTAGTTATATAAAAATGAGTCTTCGTGTTCCATGGAATGTAATGAAATAATTATTATACAATGACATTACCATTCTTCACCCTACTAATCACATTAATTGCATAACATCATGCCATGTATTTTATGATATTATATCACTTAACAGGATTCCAAAACATTAATATTACATATACAAATTTCTTTGATTAATAGTGAAATATGTTCGTTGATTTATGATTGAAATTTGATCTCATATTAATTATAGATATTGGGGAATCAAATTGTGATCATAGGAAGGAAAATCAAATAATTAATTGGCCAATATAGAAATCAAAGTGTCAATATGTGAATTAAAAACAACGACATTGAAAAAAAGACACATAATGCCTATGCAGTGTCTTCTATCTACCTTATTAATAGAGTTTGTTTTGATTATTATCATATGACAATAAAATTGAGGTTCCATACCTCCAAAGGAGATCCACCAGTGGAAGGATCCATGATCGTGTAATGGGGATTATTAAACCCTGATGGGGTCCTAGTGCATTTTACTATGAATGATGAACAGAATTGTTGGAAGAAAAGTGTAACACCTCAAGCTTCCATGGTAAACTTCTCTTTGAATAATACAATAGTGTATGTTGTACGCAACTTCGAGTTCTAACCCCCCACAACCAATCAAATTAGCCATTATGAATAGTAGTACTAAATTTTTTAAATTTTATAAATCTTATATTTCAAAATGGACTTCATTTTTAGATCCAGAATATCAAAATTAGATTAGGGTGATTTTTTGGTATTTTTTTGAAAACATTCAATTTTTTAGGAATAGTGAAAAACATTGAGTTATAGTTTAAAACAAAATTTTTATTTAAATAATTATTTCTTTTATTTATATTTATTTTTGGTCAAAATATATACATACCTATATAAGTTCAATTTAATTCATTGGATTCAGATTATAATAATTATAGATATATAAACAATTTATTGAACTTTTAACTGTCTTTTACCCACCTCTTGGAAGCATTTGCGTATTCACATAAAACATAATTTTAATGCTTCTAGGAGTTGAATATAAAAAATCTGAGAGCCACGGTTGATATAAGTAAGTTAAATGTGGTTTAAAAAGATGAAAATATTATTTGGGGAATAATAACTTTTTTACTTTTATTTTCCACGGTTAAAAGTAAATAGGGTTATTAAGGGTAAAAATGATATTATTATTACCAAAACACATGTATTAATTCTATTGGATAAGTAAAATTCAACCGAAAACAACCTTAGGAAGAAAATATGAACCTCTTTGGTCCACTTGGATTTGATGAGGACTTTTACTATTATTTTTATTTAAAGAAGAGTTAAAAGAGTTAAAATCAAAGTTTAATAACTAAAATATTTTTAATACAGGGTTATATATTAGATAAATCCGACTATAAATATTTATCAGAAAGCTAGAAATAGTTACTATATAATGGTATTTTATTTAAAAAATTTATACATTAAATAATTAAATTTATTTATGACCCAATAATGATGTAGTAATTACCGTATTAATGAATGATTACAATAATTGATATTATAAATATCCAAATAAATGTAATTTAAGACTTTTTATCAATTCCACTAATTTTATAGGTCAATATGACATATTAGGGTTTGTTAGATGAATTTATTCGGAAGTAATAATGCTGTTATGAGTTTATCAAAAACAAAATACCAAATAGTGTCATAATTGACATAAAAGAGTTTTTAAAACAAATATTATATTATTAATTGATATTCTATTCCTAAAAATATAAGGCTAGTCCAGTACACTTATATAATGATATTTGTATCATTAATGAACCACATGGAGAACTATTGGAAGTATATAGTATGTTTATTAACCATATAAAATAAATTTACAAAGAGACCTGGTAAATGTCAAACTATTTAACTAAGAGTTAAATCTAAAAGATAAGTTTTATATAGTGACCCAATCCTATCTAAAACCTATTGGTTGAGTGGTTTTAAACCCATTACCACATTATCCTTTAAATAATTCATTTTGGTGCCATCATAAACCTAAAATGATTTTATTATAAAATAATATTTCTAGCTTTTCCTAAGGTTCCCCTCACCCCTCTTATAAAAGGGCACTCCCCCTTCCCTCAGATTCACACCATCAAAGCCATTTGGATCAAACAACCCTTCCCCAAATACCCTCTCAACTGTCCACCCGTCATCCTAAATGCCTCCCATTAGTCAGAAATCCATCTTATAGAGCCCATGTGATCAAATCAAAAGGATGAACTTGAAGAAGAGGTAAATATTTCATCACCTCTTTCAAGTTCCTTTCTTCATCCACTTCCTTTTTCTTTTCTTTTTCCATTATAAAATAATAAATCTAGTATCTTCTATATACTGTAATGTTATTATATATATGGTACACCATATTCATTATTCTATCCATACATTGAATGACATGTCACCATACGTGCATACGTACGGCTTACCGTCTCCACGTTGTGGTGTAATTGTTATTCAATACATATTTATTTGGATGGATATAATAATTATTTATAATTGATGTAAATAATAAATATAACATGATAATTATTCTTTATGTATGATATACCATCCAATTATATAGTATTTTAATATCAAAAGAATGATATTGTCGCTCGTGCGTACGTACAGATTACCATCTCCACGAACGTGATGAGATTCATTCCCCATTGTATCCATTCAAGAATAATTTTCATTAGATGATTAAAAATAAATTTTAAAAACATAATATCATTATGAATATAAATAAGATACATCCTATCCATGAGAAAAATTATTTACATAATAAATCATATAATGGAAAACGAATTAGTTAACACCTGAAACGACGATAATACTAAGATATTATTAACAAAGTAATTTTAAAAGATCATATATGATATAATATTATTGTATTTGATTCATATATAATTTATTTAAAATTATTTCACCATTATACATTAGGTTAACCTACCTCGACCAAGGAAATTTACAAGGTAAGGGTTAATTTCACAATCTCTTTATTATCCGAGGTTGTTTTTACGTAAGTTTCTACTAGGACCTCTTAATCATCCACATCCATGTTTCTTAAAAATGTATTTCAAAACACTTTTACTATTTACAAGACTATAGGTTAAAGTCATTTATACCCTTGTTTTTATTTTTATAAATGGTTTGAAAGGAATCTTCACATCGGTTTCCAAACAAGGAACTTTTTGACCTTTTCGACAAATTTAAGGTAGGGATGTTTTTTTAACTTATACGGCAGATGTGAATATTTCCTACCATTATAAAATCATTGATTATTCCCTTAAAATCCAATTAGAATATTTTCAAAATAAATTTTTTCATAAATTATTTCGAAATAGAGAGAGTTATTTCTCTGAAAAAAGGTTTTGATTTCATCTATGTCAACATCCATTGATGGATTTTAAGCTTATTTGAAGTTAATTTATTATGATAAAAAACATCCATATTGTATTGAAGGTTTTGTGATATTTTTTACTGTGGATGTGTTATTTTACACCATTCATGGTTTATGGATAATGTATTGAAAATTTTAATGCTAGTTTTAATAAGAATGTTTATGTTCTATTTAAAATTTTTCATATGAGGAATGCATTGGACATAGTATGTGACGGGTGGAGCCCGCTATAGCTCCTCGATGCATCGGTAGATATCATGAGACAAACTAGTGTCTTTGCACAGGACATTGACAAAATATTATTTTTAATCTTGCCACAAGGCCTTGACTATGTGGTCATGAATGTCTGGAACTATGCATTTCGTCATTATGAAAGTGGCTGTTGATTTTGCATGTGATTATTCGACTAGTACAATATCTATCTGAGTAACTAAATGGAATTATTTTTATTTTTTATTTTCCTTATTATGATAATGTTCAAGTTTAAAAGGCTTTTTTTTTTCTCTTATACATTGAAATAAATTTTTATTATTATTTATGATAGTTTTCGCTATATTGTTATACTTACTGAGCATCTGACATCACCCCTTTCTATGCTTTATTTTTCCTAGGATGAGAAGAAGTATATTATTACTGACCTATAAGGATAGTCTATGGGATCTCAGTGTTGTCTATAGAAACAATTTTGTTGTAGTTTTCCATTTTATGATGTAATGTAAACCTTATAAATGAATCTAGTACTTCCAAGGATACTAAACTAATTGATCTTTCGAGACATGATCTTTTGTGATCATACCAATGTTATGTAATAATGTATAGACTCTTTGCTTATAGGGTTAGGGCATTACAATTGGTATCATAAAAAGTTTAGTAAAATCCTTGGAATCTAGATTTAGATAAAATCTGATTAGAGCACATAACCCTAAGATAGACTTTGAGGATTTGTATAGAAGAACTTCCTAAAATTTTCGTATTGTAAAGATTTAGTGATTTTTCCAAGAAATAAATCTCTTTCTGGATACAAACAGGTAGATGCAGCTCTGGAATAGATGTACCTAGGGGTGAACCCCGAAAACACTGCTTTGTGCTAGAATCGAACGGGAACTGGTGCACGATAACGGGCCTTCCTGCACTCTTTGTTACGACACTCTCGGGGGATATGCTTATGATAATTATCATTTTCTTTACCAACTATTATGAATGGTTTATGAGTATATACTTCCCCAAGGAATTTTTTTTATGATTATGGATTATATCTTAAACTGTTTAGTTTATGTTAAGTGTTTTATAAATTTGGAATTATGTATTTCAATTCATAAACTAATCAAGTTTATTCCGTTGTTTAGAAGTGGCACCTAGTGGAAGGAATGGAAATCGTATCAATGAACGCACTCCATGTAGGTATTTCCCTCATGCTCATGATAATTATAGTAGAGATGGTGATACAACTGGTGCTGATTAGCTTATCACCATACTGGGACAACTCACTCAAGTTATGAATAATAACCTTACCCGTATGGAGGACCCTAATCCATAGCTTGGAGGATCAATGTTAGATTACTTCATGAGGAAAAACCACTAACATTCAATGGGGGTAAAAATCTATTAGTAGTTGAGAAATGGATAAATTATTTAGAGAAAATATTCCACACCTTGGGGAGTAGTGAAAGGGAAAAAGTTTTCATTGCAATTTATCGCCTCTCTGGAGATGCGGGTCAATGGAGGTCATTGATTGAAAACACAAATGAAGATGATGAAGTATCAAATATGGAATTGAGGGAGTTTAAAGAGGTTTTCATAGAAAAATATTTTCCTTGTGACCATCGAGCGAATGTGGAAAGGAAATTTCAGAGTCTTAGGTAAAAGGGGTATGAGAATGTCGTAATGTATGAATCTAACTTTATAAGGGTAGCGAGGAATGCTGCAGATTATATACATAACCCAAGAAGTAAGATTGATCATTTCTTTGACGGGTTAAAACCATTTCTTTGTTGAGTATTAGTTTCAAAATCCTTCTCATCGTACGAAGATATTGTCTCATGTGCTATCAAGACAAAAAAATAATTCTCTAAGTCTTACAACTTTAAAGCAAAGCAAGAGAAGAAGAGATATGTTGAACACTCTGGAAATGGAAATAAGGGGAAGAAGGGAAAATATGAATATAAATCCTGTAGTAAATGTGGGAAGGAACACCCTGGTACATGCCTGAATGGAATGACAGTCTGTTAGAAGTGTGGTAAAAAAGACCATCATGCTTGTGATTGCAAGGGGAAGAAAGAGGTTGTCGATGTTGAATGCTACAATTGAAGAGAAACAGGGAATTATGTGAATGAATATCCTACGCATCAGGGGAAATTACCTCATAAAAGGCCAAGGGATCAAGGCCAAGCTTATGCCATCACTACTGCTGAGGTTGAAGCTTCGAAAGACGTGGTGGAAAGTAATTTAATTGTCTCCTCAAGTTTAGAAAATACTGTATTTTATTTTGGATCATCGCATTGTTTCATATCATCCCAGTTTTCTAAGAAAAGTAGATATTTCCAATTGGATTTAACAAGGGAGTTGTCAGTCAAAAATCTTAAGGAAAGTATCATTGCAAAAAAGTTTTTTGAATCAGTCCCCATTAGGGAGTATAATTGTTCTTTATCTGCTGATCTCATCGTCATACCCATGATTGAATTTTATATTATCCTTGGTATGGATTGGATTTTGGACCATGATGAAAAAATTTATTTGTAAGAAGAAGGAGGTTACTATTTTTGATGACGATGATAAAGATCACCTTATCTTTACAGTAGAATCGTCACCACCAGATTCTTATCTAGATCCACCCCCAGTAGCTCAACTAAATTTAATTTTGGGGAGGAATAGAATGAAATAACTATGGGTGAGAAAAGAAATGTTCAAATAGAGGATGTACCAATTGCGAAGGAATATGTTGATGTGTTTCCAAAAGATTTACATGGATATCCTCCCAAATGAGAAATTGAGTTTTCCATTGACATAATTCCTAGTTCATAGCCCATATCTAAGACCCCTTATAGAATGGACAATGTGAAATTAGTGGAACTAAAGAATCAACTACAAGAATTGAGTAATAATGGATTTATTCGCCCTAGTGTTTCTCCATAGGGAGACCCTTTCCTTTTTGTTAAAAAGAATGATAGATCTATGAGGTTGTGAATTGACTATAGGGAGATCAATGCTATAACAATAAAGAACATGTATCCCCTACCTCACAATGATGATTTATTCAACCAACTTCATGGAGCTCAATAATTTTCAATGTTTAACCTTCGATCTGGATATCATCAGTTGTGCGTGAAGAAGGAAGACATTCCGAAGACATCATTTCAAACCAGGTATGGGCATTGTAAGCTTACAGCAAGGCCTTTTGGGCTGACTAATGTACCCTCTGTCTTCATGGATCTAATTAATAGAGTTATCAAGGAATATGTTGATTACATTGTAGTGGTATTTATTGATGATATCTTGGTATACTCCAAAAGCTACGAAGATCATGAAAATCACTTGCGCATTATTCGAAAGACTCTTAGAAGACAAGAATTATATTGAAAGTTTAGTAAGTGTAAATTATTGCTTCAGGAGATTTATTTTCTTCAACATATCCTCTCTACGGATGCAATCTCCATTGATCCTACTACGAAAAGAGAAATCCAAGAATGTCCAGCACTAATGAGTGTAACTGAGGTACATAGTTTTATTGGTTTAGCAGGTTATTATCGATGTTTTGTCCTGAATGTTTCCTAATTGGCTAACCCATTAACAAATCTCACACGAAAAGGGGTTAAATTTGTTTGGATAAAAGATTGTGAATAATGTTTGGAAGAATTGATGAGAATATTATTCAATGATATTATCTTCTCTCTACAATCAGGGAATGATGAGTTTGTTATTTATAGTGATGCATCGAAGAAAGGACTTGGTTGTTACCATATGAAGAATGATAGTATTATTTCCTATGAATATTGAAATTTTAAAACTCATGAGAAAAACTACCCTACTCATGATCTTGAGTTACCAACTGTAATTTTTTCTTTGATGTTTTGGAGACACTATCTCTATGGTGAAAATGTGAGATTTATACTGATCACAAGAGTTTGAAATATATTTTCTCACAGAAAGAACTCAACATGAGGCAATGGAGATGGCTTGAACAACTCAAGGATTATGATCACACTATACAAAACCACTAGGGGAGGGTAAATTAGGTGGAAGATGATTTGAGTAGGAAGGATCATTGAGTTTTGAACAAGAGGAGAGTAGAAAAGGATCCTATATACATGGATCTAGTAAAGATGAATTTGGGAATCACAATGTAACGTCAAACATAAATACATTTTCAAATGCTTTCCAACACATATTTACTAGAAAGGATAAATATTTTTTAGACTGGTGATGAAGAGTTTCAAAAGATGATTAAAGCTGTGAATGATAGGAGATTGAGTGACTTTGTGTATGAAGATGGAATTTTGAAATTTGGGTAGAGGATTTGTGTTCCCGATATACCTGATCTAAAAAGGGAATTTCTGGATGATGCTCATAGTTCCAACTTCTCTATACACCCTGGTACCACTAAGATGTATGGAGATTTGAAGAAACATTTTTGGTGGGACATCATGAAGAGCGAGATTTCTGCTTTTGTCTAAAGATGTATAGTTTTTCAATAAGTGAAATCTAGAAGGAAACAACCTGGAGGGGTCATGCAACCTCTTCCCATACCTAATTATAAATGGGATAATGTTGCGATGAAATTTTCCATGGGACTACCAAAGACTCCTAGAAGGAATGATGCAATATCAGTCATTGTTGATCGTCTTACCAAGTAATCACATTTTTTGGGTATAAGATATGATTTACCACTTGAACGTCTATCAAGACTATATATTAATGATGTTGTGAGACTTAATGGAGTACCCCTATTGATTTATTCTGACCGTGATCCACATTTTACATCAAGATTCTAGAAAAAATTTTAGAAAGCCCTGGATGCTGAACTTCGTTTAAGCACTGCCTACCAGCCCCCAACTGATGGACACTTATAATGGACTATTAAAACATTGGAAGGCATGTTGAGATCATACTCACTATACTTTCAAGGTATGTGGGACCAATATTTACCTCTGGTAGAATTTTTCTATAACAATAGCTTCCATTCAAGTATTCAGATGGCACCAAATGAAGCTTTATACAGAAAGAGATGTCGCACACCCACCTGTTGGGATGATATTTGTGAAAGAAAACTCATAGTCCGAAAAAATGTGGAGGAAATGATGGAAAATGTGAAGGTAATCCATAACCACAATAAGGAAGCTCAAAGTAGAGAGAAGAGCTATGCTGATAACCGAAGGAAGGATTTGGAATTTCAGGTAGGAGATCATGTTTTCGTTAATGTATCTCCATCGAAGTGTGTTATACATTTCGGTAAGAAGGAAAAATTAAGTCCCAGGTATATCAGACCTTTCGAAATTCTAGAATGAATTAATATTGTAGCTTACCATTTGTAAATGACTCCATGTCTCTCCAAAGTTCACAATGTATTCCACGTATCACTATTGAGAAAATACATTCTTGACCCAATGCATGTACTCACCTATGAGGAATTAGAACTCGAACCCGATCTATATTATTGGGAAGATCTTCTCAAGGATCTTGATACAAGAGAACAAGTGTTGAGAAACAAGACGACTCATCTTGAAAAAGTTCTATTGAGAAACCATAAGTTGGAAGAGGCAACGTGGGAACCCAAGATACTTATGATGAAAAACCACCTGAGTCTTTATGTAGCAATACTGTAGAAATCTCGAGGACGAAATTATTTGAATGTGGGGAATATGTAACACCCCAATCTTCCACAGTACACTTCTCTTTGAATAAAACAATATCGTGTGTTGTACGCAACTTCGAGTTCTAACATGTCACGACTTGTCCTCGGGGCACGTGCCGTGACTACCCCAAGCATGCCTTCCATAGGCCAGGGGCTGACGACTAGCACCATGGCGTAAATCCCGGTAAAAAGGGAAGGCATTTCCTTTGTAAAGTAAAAAAACCCCACAGAGCAAGAAAGCAGTAGAAGTAAACACTAAGTAAAAACTGGGTACAACAGTAAGTGCGGAAAAGTAAGTGGGCCAGAATACAAACCCAAACTGAAAGTAAAGTACAACTCGAAATGGGAAAACAACAACTGAAAAGTAAAGCCGCAGCCTCGATCTGTCCACTGGACTCCCACCTGAAGGGTGAGTACAGATAGCCTCCTCTCCTCCTCAGGTCCAGCCGACCGCTCCGAGTACGTCCTGCCCATTGGTCCACCTCTAGGTATAGTCCTCCTCCGCAAGCCTCAACCATGATCAGCGTTGTCCGTCATCTGCAACCAACACAACGTAGTGCATGCATAGCCCGTGCAGGGGTGAGTATAAGCTACTCAGTAGGGACCCTGAGACCCCTGAAGGTCTCCCAGAATCCAAAAAGGAAAGATAAAATCACGAAGTAACATCTGACACTGCTTAGGTATATGCCCATACATATACCTAAGTCACCAATTCTCGTTCGGCTCCAAAACCTAAGCTCAAGTACAACCTAGTCCACACAGGAAAGAAAAACGTAAATCCACACAGGATAGCACAATACAATCCCCAAAGGAAAGAAAAATGGGATTCAGCTCACACAGGTATTCTTCTTCGAATGAAGATAGAGATGATCAGATATATCCACGGATTCATTTAAGCCATCATACCCATAAAGGATCGATAGGTACTAACCCCTACAATGACCCACACAGGATCGATAGATAACTGACCCCTGCAATGACCCACACAGGATCAGACCCATAGAGGATCTATAGGCGCTGGCCCACACAGGACCGCTGTGCGCTGACACATAGGATCAGACCCACACAGGATCTGTAGCACTGATCCACGTAGGATCATTGAGTGCTGTAGTCGTTGCAGTCGAATCCACTAAGGACCTCTGCAGAGTCGTCGTCGTCGTAGTCGCAGCCAGCACTAGTGTTCCCGCACACAGCAAGCTCGTTCAGGAGGGTCCGCTCCATGAGCCGAGAGGCTGATACATCAACTGAAACATAGTCCAGAGTTGATGTATCCAAAAGTTCCTTATCGTCAACAGGAACTCAACGTCGTAGACGGCGCGTCAATCGGACGCCCGGTCTGAGTGTTATTGGCGTTTTCGTTCCAGGGGCCCGGTTGGTTTTTAAGTCAAAACAAACCCAACCGTACTCCACCTGCATCCAAACCATGGGCGGAGTAAGCCAAAAGATTCGTATTACTTAGAGGAATCCATCAAAGTCGATGACACATCAATCAGACGTTCGGAGCTTAAGTTATAAGTGTTTCCGCTCCGAGGGCCCGGTTGGTTTCGTGTACGAACCAACCCAGCCAAACCCAATGAATTTATAAACCTTGAGTGTAATGTACTGAAACGACCGCCTCGATCCAAGGATCACATCGCCGCTGACGATGCGTCGATCGGAGGTCCGTAGCTCAAGTTATTAGAAAAATACTGAAAAAGGTCCGAAAATGGGGGGTTTCGGCCCGGACTGACCCGGCACAACCCCCCCTGGGTCGGCCCGAACCGGGTCGACCCGAACTAGGTCCGGGTCTGACCCGGACGGCGTGGCCCGGCCAGGCCTGGGTGGCCTGGCCCGGCCTGGGCGTGACCCAGCCCTGCCGGCGCGGGCGCGGCCCGGTCGCCAGGCGGGTCGACTCACCCGGTTACGGCCGAGCGGAGCGGGGGGCGCGCTACCCCCGTGTGAGGAAACCGCGGCCCCGCATGGGGCCGCCCTTGCCAACGGACGCATCCAGGCCGCCGAATCCCGTCCTCCTCCGGTCCCGCATGGTCGCGGGATGGCGTGCTGCCGCCGCGGCTTCAGCTGCGGCGGTTCCTTCCGGCGGTGCACCGGGCGCCGCTGGTGCCGCCTTGTCGGCGAGGCGTGCCGGCGGGCTGCTCCGCGGACCACCGGACGAGTTCTGATGGTCAGAATTTCACGACGTCTTCGCCAAAGGCCCTCCCGGGGTCCTTCCTTCATTGCGAGGACCTCTCATCACCCGTGTGGCTTGTTTTGTCGATGCCCACCGTTTCGCACACCAAGAACGAAAGGGGCGGTGGGTTCGGACATGTTCGTTAGTCCGCACCCAGCACGTTAGCAGTTTTAAAAGTATCCCAACAATTTTAATCATACACCGAGGGTATAAATTAGAAATATTTTAAAGAATCAACCACTACCTCAACGTTGTCGTCGAACGTGAGTTCGTCGCGGAATTGACCGTCGCGGAAGAAGAAGATCGTCACGTCGCGGAAGGGGCGTCGCTATCGACGATCTCCGAGGGTTTAAAACACACAGATTTAATTGCACCATTTAAACCCATGTAGAGGATTAAATAATTCACAAAGAAAAATTAAAGAACCGCAATCCCCTACCCCAATCAGTTGTTGATCGAAGATTGTCACGGGGAAGGAAATTCGCGGAAGAATGATCATCTTGTCGTGTCGTCAATCTCCGAGGATCCGGCGTTCTTCGTCACCCTTCGTCGGAGGCCGGCGTTCTTCGCGTTCTTCGCGTTCTTCACGTTCTTCGCATTCTTCGCGTTCTTCGCGAAGAAGGATAAAGTTTTCCAGCACTTAGAGCTTCCTCCAGTTCCTCTCAACAAGCCACCCTCAAGTAAATACGTGTTGGTCTTGTTTTATTCTTATGCCAACAAACAAAAAAAAAGTTCAGAAATGAACCATTAATTCGATGAATTAATGGAAACGACTTAACTGCCCAATTAATATGGGCGTTAAGAATTTAAGAAAATGCATCGGTTGACTTCCATTTAAAAGGGGTTTTCGCGGGTGCGTTACTTAGAGGAAAAGAAATGGTGGGGATCATGTGGGCCCCACCTCACAAATATCCTACCAGGTGGGTAGTATATTTTGGGTTCCACCCAATTTGCTCAACTTAGCTTAAGTGGATTTAAGTGGATTTAAGTGAAATAAAATAAATTTGCCGCACCACTTTATTTTATTTTTTTAACTTAACCCCAAAAATTAAAAACCACACCCGAGCAAACTCAACTCTGGAAAAGGTGTTTCTAAGCAAATACCGGCGTTGCAATTCCATCGGTGCCCTTGGAATTTGATTCCGGGCACACCGGGACTCAGAATCAGGTGCCGTCAGAAACTGCGTTCTTGTAAAATTCCAAATATAAAAAAGAAAAAGAATTTTCCTTGAATTTTACAGGTCTTTATATCACTCCCACCTCAGGTTTTTATGTCCCTGTAAAGATACATCATAAACTAGGGAAACAAATGTGGGTTCTGAGCACGCATCTGAGCCTCCCGCTCCCAAGTTCTCTCCTGGAGGTTCCCGTGCTGCCATCTGACGTGCATAAGAGGAATCGACCGTCCACGTAGGACCTGCTCCTGTCGATCCTCGATCTCCACCGGGACCTCCGCAAAAGTCGTCCCATCATCAACGTCTAGCTCCCTATGGTCAATGATATGCATCAGGTCGTGCATGTATCTACTCAGCTGAGATACGTGGAAGACATCGTGCACCCAATGCAACTGAGGTGGTAGATCCAGGCGATAATCCACCTCACCAATCCGGCTGAGGACCTGGATGGGTCTGATGAAGTGCGGAGATAACTTTCCGCCTCGGCCAAATATCCATAATCCACGTCGAAGTGAGACTCGCAAGAAGACATGGTCGCCATCCTCGAACACTAGTGGCCTTTTCCTCTTGTCAGCATAAGACTTCTACCAGATCTGAACTATCCTCATCCACTCCTGGATGACCTGGACCTTCTCTGTCGTGGCCTGGACCATCTATGGTCCCACAAGTGCTGACTCCCTAGGGTCTGTCCAGCACAAAGGAGATCTGAAAGGTCGGCCGTACAGTTCCTCATAAGGTTCCATCCCGATGGTGGAGTGGTAGCTTTTGTTGTACGCGAACTCCACCAAGGGTAGGTGGTCCTCCTAACTGCGACCAAAGTCGAGGACACATGCGTGGAGAATTTCCTCGAGAGTATGAATGGTCATCTCCGTCTAACCATCCGTCTGAGGTTGAAAGGTAGTGCTCAGACGTAGCTGTGTCCCAAACGCCTCCTGTAACCCCTTCCAAATCTGGGAAGAAAAGCGAGCATCTCGATCGGAGATGATAAATGATGGCACACCGTGAAGCCGTAAAATCTTTTGAATGTAGAGACGCCCCAATCACTCCACTAAGCCTTGCCCTATGATGGGTAAGAAGTGAGCTGACTTGGTGAGTCGGTCGACAATCACCCAGATGGAGTCATGACCTATGGAAGTGTGCAGAAGTCCAGTCACGAAGTCCATAGATATGCCATCCCACATCCACTCTGGGACCTCCAAGGGCTGTACCAAGCCTGCTGGTACCTGATGCTCTGCCTTCACCTGCTGGCAGGTGAGGCATCGCGAAATGAACTCTACCACATCCTTTTTCATGCTCGGCCACAAGTGTTGTATCCTTAGGTCCTGGTACCTCTTCGCTACTCCAGGATGTACCTCCAAGGGAGAAGTTTGAAACTCTCTCAGCACCCCCTCTCGTAATGCAACTGGTACCAAAGTACGTCCTCTGAAATGGACGTCATGCTCTGCTCCAAAGGATAAACCATCAGGTTCCTGTCCTGAGGATATCTGTGCGCGCCGGGTCTCACAGTCGGCGTCTCCATGCTGTGCCTCTCTGACCCGCTGCAGTAGTGGAGGAGAGACTATGAGAGACTAGAGGAAGGCTGCTCCATCTCTATCCATGAAGGATATCTGTAAAGCGGCTAGCTACTCCGTCGCCTCCTCAAGCTGATGAATGCCCGTCCTCCTATTGAGAGCATTGGCTACTATGTTCCCCTTCCTGGGAGTATGGACTATCTCAAAGTCATTGTCCTAGAGGAACTCGAGCCATCTTCATTGTCTCAGGTTCATGTCCTTTTGAGATAAGATGTACCTAAGACTCTGATGGTCAGAAAAGACTGTAAAGTGCTCGCCCATCAGATAGTGTTGCCATGTCTTCAGAGCGAAGTCCACTGCTGATAACTCCAGGTCATGGGTGGCGTAGTTTGTCTCATGCGGCCTCAAATGACATGATCCATAGGCGATCATTGCCTGCTCATGCATCAAGACACATCCGAGTTTGGTCCCTGATGCATCGTAGTAGACTACGTACCCTATCCCCTCCTCCAGCAACCTCATGATAGGTGCGCTGGTCAATCTCTGTCTCAGCTCCTGGATGCTCTGCTCACATCTGTCTGACCACACAAAAGGTTTCCCATTCTTTGTCAAAGATGAGAGTGGTGTCGTGATTCTGGAGAAGTCTGGCACAAATCTCCGATAGTATCCAGCTAATCTCAAGAAACTCCGCACCTCCGTCACGCTCTTGGGTGGCTCCCAAGATAGCACTGCCTCGATCTTCGTGGGATCCACTGCAACTCCTACCTTAGAAATGACGTGCCCCAAGAAGTGGACCTCGCTTAACCAGAACTAACACATCGAGAGCTTTCCATAAAGATTCTCCTCTCGAACTGTGTCTAGTACAACCCGTAAGTGGTAGGCGTGCTCCTCCTCAATGGTAGAGTATATCAAAATGTCATCGATGAAGACCACGACAAATCAGTCAAGGTATGGCTGAAAGATCCTGTTCATGAGGCCCATGAACACCGCAGGAGCATTTGTTATGCCAAAGTGAATAACCACGAACTCATAGTGGCCATACCGATATCTAAAGGCCGTCTTCTGCACATCCTCGTCCCGAACTCTGAGATGATGATAGCCTGACCTGAGGTCGATATTTGAGAAGCACCGTGCTCCTTTGAGCTGATCGGAGAGGTCATCAATCCTCGGTAGTAGATACTTGTTCCTCACTGTCACCTGGTTCTGGCGACGATAGTCGACACACAGTCGCATGCTCCCGTCCGCCTTCTTGGCGAACAATATCGGGGAAGCCCATGGTGAAACATTGGGTCGGATGAATCCCTTGCCCAGTAAGTCCTCCAACTGTACCCATAGCTCTGGAAGCTCGGCGAGAGCCATCCGATATGCTGGAGTGGATATCGGGGCTGTCCCGGGGTACAGATCAATATAAAAGACTACCTCTCTGCGAGGAAGTAGCCCTGGGACGTCGTTGGGGAAAACGTCCGCATACTGATCCACCACTAAAGGAAAGCCAAGACTCCACACGTCAACTTCTCCTAGGATGAGGGGGTACAAATCAATATAAAAGACTACCTCTCTGCAAGGAGGTAGCCCTGGGACGTTGTTGGGGAAAACGTCTGCATACTGATCCACCACTATAGGAAAACCAAGACTCTGCACGTCAAATGCTCCTAGGATGAGGCTATCCAACTGATGAGTGATGGGTTGTCCTCTCCTCTGCAAAAGTCCATCCTATGCTGCAAAGGCTCCCTTCTCGCCGGTGAAGGTGAACCTGCTCCCGTCGGTGCGTACACCTTGCACCTTGCGCCTAATACAGTCAATCTGAGCATGGACTGTAGAAAACCAATCCATGTCAAAGATGATTTCGTAAGGCCTCGACGCCGCTACAAGAAGATCCCATCCGAAGATCTCATCTCCTAGACTAAGCTCACACTGCCGGCACCAGTGCGTAATCGTCGAGTCTGCTCCCGTAGGAGTCTCTAGCCGTAAGGATCGAGCCAACAGCTCTGTCAGAATCTCCGAGCTCCGAACAAGGGCAGTTGCTATGAATGAATGACTCTCTATTGTGTCTATAAGATCAGAAGGAAAGGTGGAATAGACATATATAGTGCCTCGAATCATCTCGAGCACGCCGTGGTTGTAGGCCTCCACTGCCTGGAGCTGTGCCTGTCTCTGCCCGCCAGCTGCCTGTGGCCGGGGGGGGGGGACCTCCTGCTGGTGGTGGTGGTAGAGCGTCGAAGCGTCGCCCACCACCTGCTGCTCGGCCAGCTCCTCTACCGCATCTTCCTGCTTCTTGCGGATCGCCACGGTCGACCCTCTGCCTTTGCCTGGGTGGCCCCTCAACCGTCTGCTGCTCCTCGGCATGGTGGGTCGGGCAGTCACGAGCCATTTGACCCTTCCCGCCGCATGTGTAGCACTGTCTGTCTCTCGAAAGACTGGCCCCACGCTGTGTGCCCCGCACAGCTGAGCCAGTGTCCTGAGGTCGTCTGCCTGAGGTTCTGGTCTGCCGGGACCCATGAGTCATCCGTCGACTGCCTACTGCAGAAGACTCTGCTACATGCCGCCCTGCGGTGGGTCTTCTCACTATAGAAGGTTTAGAAAGGAAGCTCTCAATCAAAAAGGCTCGCTCCAGTACTCCTGCCTGAGTCGGAATGCTGAGGGAGATCAACGATACCCTGATCTCATGCCTCAATCCCTGCTCAAAGGTCCAGGTCCAGAAGAATGGGTCCCGTACCATGTCTGTTGAGTAGCACGAGAGATAGGTAAATCTTGCCGGGTACTGGGCGACTGTCAAGCTGCCATGCCGCAGCTGAAGAAGATCCTAGTTGCGCACCGCACGGAGGGTGTCCGGGATGAACTCTCGGCGGAAGAGCCTCTCAAAGTCAGTCCGAAGAAGAGATGCCTCATCATGCACCTGGAGCATCAAGCTCCACCATCGGCCCGCTACCACGTGAAGTAGTCTTGCTGCGAGGATCACCATGAGGTCTGCTGGTGTCCTCACTAAACGGAAAACTCGTACCACTGCCTCCAGCCAGTCCTCGGCTTCCTAGGGGTTCGTCTCCCCATGGAACCTGGGTAGTCACTGGTGCTGGAACTCGTGCAGTGAACTAAGGCGACGTGCATTGTCAGTGGCTGGGGATGGAAGCATCGGTGGCTCGGTGGGTAGAGGTACTGTCGGTGCCTCAGCTGTCAAAGGGCCATGCACCGAGGCCTCATCGCTCGGTGGGCTGTCGTCACACTCAACTCTCGGAACCCTAGCTGGTTGCCGTCGTGGGGCCATCCTGAAAAAAAAACAGGTGCACCACGGTCAAACAGTATACCTAGTGAGCTGACATATAGTAATCACAAAGAAAACTTGAAACACACATGCAATCAATGTTTTCGTGCATTAAGTAAGAAATCAGACGTCAGGGTCCTGGTGTATGGATACGTCGGCCGCCGCACCAACCTTGGGCTCCCTGGACTGATAACCACACTCAATAGTCTTAACACTATTGCTTTACATAGGAATGAAAAGAGCAGAGTCCAATGTTATGCGGTAGAACCGAACTCCTCTGATACCAATTTGTCACGACCCATCCTCGGGGCCCGTGCCGCGACTACCCCAAGCCCGCCTTCCATAGGCCAGGGGCTGGCGACTAGCACCAAGGCATAAATCCCGGTAAAAAGGGAAGGCATTTCCATTGTAAAGTAAACAAACACCACAGAGCAAGCAAGCCGTAGAAGTAAACACTAAGTAAAAACTAGGTACAATAGTAAGTGCGGAAAAGTAAGTGGGCCAGAATACAAACCCAAACTGAATGTAAAGTAAAACTCGAAAGGGGAAAACAACAACTGAAAACTAAATTCGCAACCTCGATCCGTCCACTGGACTCCCACCTGAAGGGTGAGTACAGATAGCCTCCTCTTCTCCTTGGGTCCAGCTGATCGCTTCGAGTACATCCCGCCCAGTGGTCCACCTCCAGGTACAGTCCTCCTCCGCAAGCCTCAACCACGATCAGCAATGTCAATCATCTGCAACCAATACAACATAGTGCGGGCATAGCCCATGTAGGGGTGAGTATAAGCTACTCAGTAGGGACCCCGAGACCCCCGAAGGTCTCCCAGAATCCACAAAGGATAATCCACAAAGGAAATATACAATCAAGAAGTAACATCCGACACTGCTTAGGTATATGCCCATACATATACCTAAGTCACCAATTCTCGTTCAGCTCCAACACCTGAGCTCATGTACAACCCAGTCCAAACAGGAAAGAAAAACGTAAATCCACATAGGATAGCACAACACAATTCACAAAGGAATGCAAAACGGGATTCAACTCACACAGGTATACTTCTTCGAATGATGATAGAGATGATCAGATATATCCACTGATTCATCTAAGCCATCAGAACCACAAATGATCGATATGTACTAACCCCCGTAATGACCCACAAAGGATCTGACCCACACAGGATCGATAGGTAACGAACCCCCGCAATGACCCACACAGGATCAGACCCACACAGGATCTGTAGGCGCTGGACCACACAGGACCGCTGAGCGCTGACCCACACAGGATCGAACCTACACAGGATCTGTAGCACTGATCCACGTAGGATCGTTGAGTGCTGTAGTCGTCGCCGTCGAATCCACTGAGGACCTCTGCACAGTCGTCTTCGTCGCAGTCGCAGCCAGCACTAGGGTTCCCGCACACAGCAAGCTCGTTCGGGAGGGTCCTCTCCACAAGCCGAGAGGCTGATACATCAACTGAAACACAGTCCAGAGTTGATGTATCCAAAAGTTCTGTATCGTCAACATGAACTCTACGCCGTAGACGGTGCGTTAATCGGACACCCGGTCTGAGAGTTATTGGCCTTTTCGTTCTAGGGGCCCGGTTGGATTTTAAGTCAAAACCAACCCGACCATACTCCACCTGCATCCAAACCTCAGGCAGAGTAAGCGAAAAGATCTGTCTTACTTAGAGGAATCCATCAAAGTCAATGGCACATCAATCGGATGTCCGGAGCATAAGTTATAAATGTTTCCGCTCCGAGGGCCCGGTTGGTTTCGTGTACGAACCAACCCGGCCAAACCCAAAGTATTTAGAAACCTTGATTGTAATGTACTGAAACGACCGTCTCGATCCAAGGATCACATTGCCATTGACGGTGTGTCGATCGGAGGTCCGTTGCTCATGTTATGAGAAAAAGACCGAAAAGGTCCGAAAACGGGGGGTCTGGGCCCGGACCGACCCAGCCCAACCCCCCCTGGGTCGGCCCGAACCGGGTCGAACCGACCCGGGTCCGGGTCCGACCTGGCCGGCGCGGCGCGACCTGGCCTGGGCATGACCCGGCCCGGCCGGCGTGGGCGCGGCCCGGTCACCCGACGTGTCGGCTCAGCCGGTTACGGCCGAGCAGAGCGGGGGGCGCGCTGCCCCCGCGTGAGGAAATGGCGTCCCCGCGTGGGGCCGCCCTTGCCAGCAGACAAGGTCGGGCCACCGCGTCCCATCCTCCTCCGGTCCCACATGGTCGCAGGACCGCGTGCTGCCGCCGCGGCTTCAGCTACGGCGGTTCCTTCTGGTGGCGCGTCGGGCGCCGCCGCCTCCTGCCGCCGGCACCGCCGTGCCGGCGAGGCGCGCTGGTGGGCTGCTCCGCGGACCACCGGATGAGTTCCGGTGGTCATAATTTCACGCTGTCTTCGCCAAAGGCCCTCCCGGGGTCCGTCCTTCACTGCGAGGATCTCTCATCACCCGTGTGGCTTGTTTTGTCGACGTCCACCATTTCGTACGGCAATAACAAAAGGGGCGGTGGGTTCGGACTTGTTCGTTAGTCTACACCCACCGCGTTAGTGGTTTTAAAAGTCTCCCAACAATTTTAATCATACTCCGCGGGTATAAATCACAAAGATTTTAAAAAATCAACCCATACCTCAACGTTGTCATCGAACATGAGTTCATCGCGTAATTGACTATCGCGGAAGAAGAGGATCGTCGTGTCGCGGAAGGGGTGTCGCTGTCGACGATCTCCGAGGGTTTAAAACACATAGATTTAATTGCACCATTTAAACCCCTGTTGATGATTAAATAATTCACAAAGAAAAATTAGAGAACCGAAATCCCCTACCTCAATCAGTTGTTGATCGTAGATTGTCGCGGGGAAGGAATGTCGTGGAAGAAGGATCGTCACATCGCGCCGTCGATCTCCGAGGATCCGGCATTCTTCGTCGCCCTTCGTCGGAGGCCGGCGTTCTTCACGTTCTTCGCGTTCTTCGCGAAGAAGGATGAAGATTTCCAAGACTTTGAGCTTCCTCCAATTCCTCTCAACAAGCCACCCTCATGTAAACACGTGTTGGTCTTATTTTACTCTTTTGCCAACAGACGAAAAACAAAGTTAAGAAATGAACCATTAATTTGATGAATTAATGGCAACGACTTAACTTCCCAATTAATAGGGGCGTTAATAATTTAAGAAAACACCCCGGTTGACTTCCATTTAAAAGGGGTTTTCGTGGGTGCGTTACATAGAGGAAAAGAAACGGTGGGGCTCGTGCGGGCCCCACCTCACAAATATCCTACCAGGTGGGTAGGATATCTTGGGTTCCACCCTATCCTCTCAACATAGCTTAAGTGGCTTTAAGTAGCTTTAAGTGAACTAAAATAAATTTGTCGCACCACTTTATTTTATTCTCTTAACTTAACCCCAAAAATTAAAAACCACACCCGAGCAAACGTAACTCTGGAAAAGGCGTTTCTAAGCAAATACTGGCGCTGCGATTCCATCGGTGCCCTCAGAATTTGATTCCGAGCACCGGTTCAAAAGTTAGAATAACCCGCTCGTTCGTTCGCTGAACGTACCCGATCCAAACTTCGGAAAATGATTCTGGGCACACCGGGCCTCAGAATCAGGTGTCGTCAGAAACTGTGTTCTTGCAAAATTCCAATGAAAATTAAGAAGAAAAAAAATTTCTTGAATTTTATGGGTCTTTACATAACACACCACAACCAATCAAACTAGTTGTTATGAATAGTAATACAAATTTTTTTAAATTTTATAAATTTTATCTTTCCAAATGGAATTATTTTTTGGATTCAAAATATCGAAATTATCTTGGGTGAATTTTTGGTATTTTTCTCAAAACATTCAATTTCTGATGAATAGTGAAAAACACTATGTTGTAGTTTAAAACTGAATTTTTATTTAAATAATTATTTATTTTATTTAAATTTATTTTTTGTTAATATAGATACATAATATCTATATATGTTCAATGTAATTCATTGGAGTTAGTTTATAATAATTTTAGATATATAAAAATTTTATTGAACTTTTTACCATCTTTTACCCACCTCTTAGGAGAATTTGCATATTCACAAAAAACATAATTTTACCACTTCTGTGAGTTGAATTTTAAAAATCCAGGAGACACATTTGATATCAGTAAGTAAAATGTGTTCCAATAATATGAAAATAATTTTTGGTGAATAGTAACTTTTTACTTTTATTTACCACGGTTAAAAGTAAATAGGGTAATTAAGGGGAAAAATGATACTATTATTACCATAACACATGTCCTAATTCGATTGGATAAGTATAATACGACCGAAAACAAACTTAGGAATAAAATATGATCCTCTTTGGTCCACATGGATTAGATTAGGACATTTATTATTATTTTATTTAAAGAAGAGTTAAAAGAGTTAAAATCAAAGTTTAATAACAAAAAAAAATTTATACAGGGTTATACATAAGATAAATTTGACTATACATATTCATTATAAGGATAAAAATATTTCATACATAATGATATTTTATTAATAATTTTTATTCATTAAATAATTAAATTTATTTATGACACAATGATGATGCAGAAATTAGTGTAGTAATGAAGGATTAAAATCGGTGATATTATAAATATCCAAATAAATGTAATTTGAAACATTTTATGAATTACAATAATTTTATAGGTTAATATGACATATTAGGGTTGGTCAGATGAGTTTCTTTCGAAGTAATAATGCTGTTATGAATTTAGCAAAAACAAAATAACAAATACTGTGAAAATTGACATAAAAGAGTTTTTAAATAAATATTATATTATTAATTGATATTCTATTCCTAAAAATCTAAGGTCCAGAAAATAGAATTATATAATAATTGGTTTGTCATTAATGAACCAATTGGGATTCTCTTGGAAGTATATAGTAAGTTTATTAACCATATAATATAAAAATACAAAGAGACATGGTAAATGTCAAACTATTTAACTAAGAGTTAAATATAAAAGACAAGGCTAATATAGAGACCAAAACATGTATAAAACCTATTGGTTGAGTGTTTTTATAACCATATCCACTTTAGCCTTTAAATAATTCATTTTGGATAAATTATAAACCGAAAATTATTTTATTATAAAATAATATTTCTAGCTTTTCCTAAGGTTCCCCTCACCCCTCTTATAAAAGGGTACTCACCCTTCCCTCAAATTCACACCATAAAAGCCATTTGTCTCGGCCAAATCTTGCCCAAATACCATTTAAATTTTACTCCTATCATCCTAGAGGCCTTATTTTAGTTATAAATCCAACCTAAGGAGCCCTTGTGATCAAATAAAAAGAAATAACCCGACGAAGAGGTAAATATTTCATCACCTCTTTCAAGTTCCTTTCTTCTTCCACTTCCTCTTTCTTTGTTGTTTCCATTTTAAAATAATAACTCAATTATATTATATATATTGTTATGTTATTATAAATATGGTACACTAATATTCATTATTCCATCCATCCATTGAATGACATGTCATTATACGTGCGTACGTTCGACTTACCGTCTCCACATCATGGTGTAATTGTTATTCAATACATAGTTTTTTGGATGGGTTTAATAATGATGTATAATTGATGTAAATAAAAAATATAACATGATAATGATTCTGTATATATGATATACCATCCAATTATATATTATTTTAATATCAAAATAATGATATTGTCGCTCGTGCGTATGTACGGATTACCGTCTCCACGAACGTGATGAGATTCATTCCCCATCATATCCAATCAAGAATTATTTTCATTTGATGACTAAAAATAATGTCTGAAGAAAAAATATCATTTTGAATATGAATAATATACACCCTATCCATAACAAACATTATTTATATAACAAATCATATAAAGGAAAACGAACAGTTAACACCTGAAACAACGATAATACTAAGAAATTATTAACAAAGCAATGTAAAAAGATCATATATGATATTATATTAATGTATATGATTCTTGTATAATTTAATAAAAATTATTTCACTATTATACATGAGGTTAACCTACCCACTACCAAGTAAATGTAGAAGGTAAAGGTTAATTTCACAATCTCTTTATTATCCGAGGTTGTTTTTATGTATGTATATAATAGGACCTCTTTATCATCCACATCCACTTTTCTTAAAAATGTATTTCAAAACATTTTAACTATTTACTATTCTATGGGTTAAAGTCATTTATACTAGACTATGGGTTAATGTCATTTATACACTTGTTTGGAATCCGGTGAGTTTGTAGGTTCTCACTTACCCAAAAAGTGATTTATTTGAAAATAAAAAAATGATGTTTCAGTCAAACAAGGTACTTTTTGACCATTTCAACAAATTTAAGGTAAGAATGTTTTTTAAACTTATACGGAGGGTGCAACTATTTTTTGCCGTTATAACATTGTTGAAGCTTCCCTTACAAGCTTATAAGAATATTTTTAAAATAAATGTTTTCTTAAATGATTTAAAAATAGAAATGGATATTTCTCTAAAAAAGGGTTTTATTTCATGTATGTCAACATCCATTGAAGGATTTTAAGATTATTTGATGTTGATTTATTATGATTCAAAATATCTATATTGTATTGAAGGTTTTGTGGTATGTTTGATTTTGGATGTGTTATTTTACACAATTCATGGTTTATAGATAAATTATTGACATTTCGTATGCTGGTTTTAATACGAATGTTTATGTTACGTTTAAACCTTTTCATATGAGGAATGCATTGGACATTGTACATGATGGGTGGAGCCCTCTATAGCTCCTTGATCCATCGGTAGGTCTCATGAGACAAACTAGTGTCTTGGCACAAGGCCTTGACAAAATCTTATTTGTAGTCTTGGCACAAGGCCTTGAATATGTGGTTATGAAAGTCTGGCATTATGCTTTGCATCCTTATGAATGTGGCTATTGATATTTCAAGTGATTAATCGACCAGTAGAATATCCATGTGAGTAAGTAAATGGCATTATTTTTATTTTATCTTTTCCATATTATGATAAAGTTCAAGTTTAAAATGATTTTGTTTTAGTCTTATACACTTCCTTAAATGTTTATGCTTATATATGAATGTTTCCACTATATTGTAATCCTTAGTGAGAATCTGTGCTCACCCATTTCTATGTTTTATTTTTCCCAAGATTTGAAAAAGTATATTATGAATGACCTACAAGGATAGTATATGGGATCTCAGTGTTTTTCTATCGAAATAATGTTGAGGTAGTTTCCTATTTTATGATGTAATGTAAGCCTTGTGAATTTATCTAGTACTTCCAAGGCTACTAAACGAGTCGATCTTTCGAGACTTGATCTTTTGTGATCATGCCAATGTTATGTAATAATGCATGGACAATGGGATTCTAGGGTCGGGGAATTACAAAAAGATCCATTGAATGATTTGAATGAATCTTATGATCACTATAAACATTAATGAAATCATGAAAATGACCCATAGAAACACAAGAAATCCCTTTATATATGTGACACATGATTCTCCTCTATAAATAAACTATATAGTTGAATCCCACTACATGATCATTGGAAAAATAAATTAGGGAAAATAAAATAAATATATGTTCCTTTCATTTTAAAATGCATTTAGAGGATAAATAATCCATTATTACAAGATCATATGACCACATAAGGGTTATATAATTGGGTCACATCAATTCATAACCCTCAATTTTAACGAGATCGCATAACCCTTTCTATATTAGGTGTTTCCTTCGATCTAACTCTAAATGTGTAACATGAAATAAGAATTCTATGATAGAATTGTCTCACAATTTCTATTATATACATAACACCCTTTAGAGTCCCATGATCTCCACATGAAAAAGTTTCATGTGATTGACTTCAAGGAGAGGTTATCTATGATGGCCCCATATTACAATCATTTTTTTCATTTGACACACAATGGGACAATATCATCACATGCAAGTCGATTAAAGCCAATACACATGTGCATACTGACTAATGTAGAAAATCAACCATTGTTATATACTCACAGACTTGGATCGTCAACCATCCTCACATGAAAATATATATGGGGACATATTCAAATAAATCCCCCCTTGACACTAATAAAATATAGTTGAAAATTGAATATACATGGAATTGGAACTATCAAAAGGAGTGGTATGGGGAATATTTTTATTTTGAAGTCCTTTGTTTGAAAATTTGGCAACAAATTTTGATGTATTTGGGGAAAATTTAATAAACCATTTTAGAAAAAACATACCGTGATACAACCTAGAAAATTTTGATCATGTATCGATCACTTTCTCATGTGATGACATGATGATTTCAAAATTATGTGATCATGATATATCCACTTTGTTATGCAATCACAACATGTGATTGCCTAACACAATAGAATTTACACACTCACATAACTTTTCATCTCCAAATCCCCTCCCTTTCCTTCATGTGATCACAAGAACCCACTTCCTTTAGGAGATCCCATAACTATACCATCATTAGGTGATCTCATGACCCCATGGAATTAATGAAATTACTTTCTCAGGTGATTACATGATGAATGTATGGTTATGTGATCATGAGATATTCACTTAGTTATGAAAACATGCCATGTGATTGCCAAACCCAATAAAATTTATGCACTCACATGACTCACATGACTTTACATGCCCACATTCCCCCCCTTTACTTCATGTGATCACATGAAACCACTTCCTTTAGGTGATCCCATGACCCTACATTCATTACAGGACCACGTGAACCAATGGAATTCAAGTGATCACTCGACTAACAAGAGTGCCACCAACTCCCAGAAGTTTACACTTCCTTTTCTCTAATATGGATAATAACATCAAATATTCCCTAACCAATATGGTTATAGTCCCAATGTGTCCAACCATCATTCCTTACCCACTATTAGTCTAGAAACAAATGAACTATGAGGACAGTGATTTATAGTAAAAATAGGATATGTAGGATTCCTTTTTACTTCATGATTTCCTCAACAAATATATTTCCGCCAGTCACATCACATGACCATATTAAATTTAATGAAAATTACTCCCCCATAGAACATTCATGCATCAATATTACATATGAAATTTTATTCCATATCTCGTGGATCCATATTATCCACATGAATCATAACCATATTCCCTTATGGTAGCCTCAGTGTGAAAAAAATCATACAAATTCAATCTTACACTAATATTAAAGGTGTGTGATCATATTTTATATCTTTATTCTCATAAAAAAAATCATGTGGTCTTAGAGATATGATATTATTATAAAACTAGAATATAATCAATTCCCCCATTTTAGGAATCCTCCGTAGGTGTAAGTCCAATCATTATTTTCTATTTATTTTAAAGGCCCATACTCTTGACAAAGTATATCATGGAAACCTCAGTGACTAAAACCCATATATATTCATTATATTGATGTAATAAAATGGGTGTGATGTTTTTATATCTCATATTTCTCACAATGGGCATGAATACGGTGATCTTAGACATCAATAATGATCATTCAATTAACATGATAAAATTTCCATTAACATTGAAATACTTTTTAGGCGTAAGTCTTAAAAAAATTTCATTTCCTTAAAATGGAAATAATCCCAATAATTAATTTTAGGGTAGACTTAGTGTGTAATCCCCACTAAGAATCAGTCCCACACTAAAATGAAATGGGTTTGATATTTTTCTATTCATTGTTTCTCACCAGAGGAATTACTCACACAAGCATAGAGATCTATAATGATCATTCTATTATTAGGGTAAAAATTACTCAATCATGGGCCTCCTCCTTAGGTGTATATACTTACTATATCCTACTTTCCTTCAAAGGTTCATTTTATAAATGAAATATCTCAGGGCTGCCTCATATGCATAAGTGCTGCCCAAAATTATATTGTAGCACTATTCATGACACATATAACCCTCACATCAGAACTACATGGGCCCTGATTCCTAAATTCATTGGGATATATAAGATTTTTTTCAAAGGAAAATTCCCCATATCACATATACCAGTATCACTATAAATATCCGGGTCAAATGATGTTAAATTATAAGCCAGTGTCTATACCACATGACAATAAAAAGAAGGCTACAACACTATCACAGAACCTTAAACTATGTCTTTCTAACTATGTGGGTTGTGATTCTTATATCAATAACATATATAAGGTTCCTCCCTATGTTTGAAACCCATAACCATGAACATTCTATTGTTTTCCTCATTAGGTTATACTCCTCATGAGATCATTTATAGACCCCCACCTGCCAAAACTCTCACAAGACTGGATGTATTATCCTTTAAGATGAAATCCACCATATACCATATTCTATCAAGACAAATTTTTAAATAAAACCATTACCCCACCTAGAGGAAAACATTACTTTAGAGGACCACTATATTATTCTTTTTGGGTAAAATTAATAGTAGGGATAACCTTCATAGGGTTATACTATTTATGAAACCAATATATCCTTATTAGGCCACATTCCCTTTGGGGTTATCAAGATAGGGAAACTCATACGTAAATATCACAACAACTATTTCTAGGAATCATTCAGTAGTGTTCCAATCCACATGATGTTAAAATATATGGATTAGTCCTTATCACATGACACTAAAAGGTATAGTGTGTCCCATTAATCAAAAATATAATACATGGGCTGTGATTCCTTTCATAAGGATACATAGGATGCCGCTTTATAGGCTTCATATGGATACTATAAATATAGATAACCTTCAATGAGTAAAATATACTCCATGTCACCCAACAATATAAATTTAAGAATAATAATCCCCAAGAAAACATCAATAAGTAATTGACACCTTCATTATAATAGAATGATGGATAGGGGAGTTTAATGTGAATTAAAATGGTTAAAGAGTCACCAATATTTTCTCTTATCAATGATCACCAACAACGACACAAAAAATAGTACTTTAGTCACCTTTTGAGGGTGTTGCTTGGAAAATTACCTCACATGACACTTGACACACGCCTATCGTAGGGAATGGAAAAACAATTATTTCCTAAGTTAAAATTTAGTAATGTGGTTGAACTAGGATGTCTCTCAAAGAGGTGTGCACACAAAATGAGTTGTCACTTTAAAACGAGGCTAAAAAATGTTGTGTTCTTGAAAGGAAATTTGAAATTAAAATGATTGAAAAACTATGATATTAAAAAGGGTGATTATGTCGGGTTGATCTCCTTATTTTAATGCTATCCTTGTTCAATTTAATTCAAACCTCTTCTTCTTTGTTGATTAAATTGGGTTTCCACAATCGTTTCCTCTCACTTCCTTAGTGAAGTTATTATTGTGAAAGAAAACCTTACCAAGATCTTGGTTTGGTCAACTCTCCTTCCATGAGTAAAATATTTGTATTGTATATCCTTAATTGAAATGGGAAAAACCCGATCGGGTTTTTTTATCCCAAATAATCAAGAACATTCACTACTCCTTTTACACGTACTGACGATCGTCGAGTACTTCACCACTAATTTCTGGTTTATTCCATCGTATATAAACCAGAAATTAGTGGGGGGGGGGAGATAATGATTATTTTACAAAGGAAGAAATCAATAATAGAATTAATATTAAAGAAAGATCGCACTTGATTATAAAATCCTCTATAAGAAATTGAAAACAACTTTGAATAAGAAAGAAATTTATTCAATTGCGTCCAAGAACTCAAGCATTACAATGTATAAAACCAACTGTTCCCCAATCACTCCAAATATTTACCCCACCATGGTAAGGGTAATCAAGTTGAATGGGGAAGAATAAGGCATTACAAAACTATGAAAAAAAATTAATAAAAGAGAAATCTGAAAAGTTCTCATTCTTGGTGTCTCAGAAGGAATGGGGTGGAGAATGGGATGAGTTGAGAGGGTGGAGCTCTCCTCATTTTATAGCCTGAATGATTTCTCTGAATGTTGACGCGTTGTAGCCCCATTAAATGACATCTTCACGCGGTGAGTCCTTATTAAATGTTGTTCATAATTACCTTGGCCGTGTCCCCTCAAAATATAAGTGGATATGGACATGTATGACGAGAGTTATGACCGTTTTACTATGAGCATTTATTCTGTCCAGTCAGACTCTCCAAAACGAAATCCTCCGGATTACAGTGATTTAATGACCCCATAAACGGAAAATTCACTCGGTTATTCCTTCAAAAAGGATGCTCAAAAACACTTTGCGCGTCCACCCACCAATTTTCACAACATTTGGGCCCACCATGGATGCGTTATGGATCCCACACCAAAACTAGGAAGAACCGCAAACCGTTTTATTTCTCCCACTTGTGAGATTTTTTTGAGCTTCTATATGGCCGATTCAGCTTTTAGTCCAAAAATAGTAAATGAAGCCATGGAATCTTAGAATCTGGAATGGAAAAAATATTACAATTTGGATCAGTTTAGATAATGTTATGTCCAAACTACAGAAATAATTTAAAACTGTTAAAAATCCAAAATGGCCAATTTTTACTATTCAGCTCAAAATAACACCGATATCATAAAAATGAAACAATTCATATTAGAGGAACACTTTTGTGGGTTTAAAACAATGATATTCAATATATATTAATTGAAAAAAATTTCTCTATCAATCCCCCCACACTTAGAACTTGGACTCCTGGACAAGTAAAAATCAAATCAAATCAAATCCAAAACACATATCAATGAGATCTATCAAATCAATTCCAAGAAACAAAAAGATATCATGCCTCATAAAAAACAATTATTTCAAGTTCTTAATTTTAGATTTTAATATATTTCCACTTCATTTCTTATCCCGTTCACACAACACACCTACCTCACATGAATTTTCTCTCATCTCACAAATGTAAAGGCTGAACAAGGCCTTTCTCATCCAAACACACACAAGAGTCATCATAGGCTTGATAAATTCCTACTTCTCTACCCGATGTGAGTCAAAGACATGTGTCTGTCATGAGGAATTTTCAGGGTTGTTCTGTGGCTACCGGTTGGTAGGATTTAGATGTTAAAAGTTCTGAGGCCGAAAAAGGAAGGCTTGGCTCTTATTGAAGCAAAATTGAAAAATTATAATTTTCACTCAAATATAGTCTCCTTAACTTCCCCTTTGTTGAAAATAGGCTCCATCATCATTCAATTAGCTCAGCAGAAAACAATTCAATCTTTTTAATCCTGATTTTTTTAAAGCTCCAGATAGGCACAACTTTTTTTTGCATTGGAAGCTCCAGAAAGGCACAACTTCTCTTGTCAAAAAAGCCCCAGAAAAGTCACAACTTTCAACAGAATAATTTTTCGGCATCACACACATATCTTTCAAAATTTATTTTCCACCCAAATTATAACCAAATGAGGTATTACACCACAAGACATCTTCCCCCACACTTAAGTTCAACTAGATCATGAAATTTTACTTCAAGATCAGGTAGGATATGGAAAATTGGCTTGTAATGTGGCTAACCAAACATTAAATTCATGGCTACTAGGGGCTACAATGAAGGATAAATGTAAAGGTGGGCCATAATTAAAAGGACTATTTTGAAAAGGGGGCTTTAAACCAAATAAAAGCCTCAATCATTTAAAAAACACGTACCCCAAACACTCATGTTTTTAAAGGAATAAATCAAATTCTGGTTAAAGCAAGCATGGTATGGTTCTCTCAAGAAATGAGGTGAATGAAAAGAATATGAAAAAAATGGTTCAGAAGCCTCACAGGAAAGTGATTTCAAAGATATGAATAGTTAAATATGGCATGGGTTTCAAAAATCAGTGTAATTTTCATGAAATTATAAAATATTTGAACTTGAAAAGAAGTCATTTCAGCATTCATTTAAGCTCGTTTTCATGAAATAGATTGGTTCACTCATTGACATGGGTTTCAAAAATGGTATTGATAATTATTTCAGCTCAAAAGTTTCGGAAACACACCAAAAATTGAAAAATAAACACACAAAAAATTTGAAAACACACAATTTCTTTATTTTTTTTGTGAAAAAAACATCAACTGAAAATTCTATACTACAAAGGTTTCCTCCCACACACTTAACTGATGTAGTGTCCTCGATGCATTCAAGTTGATTTAACATGTAAGTATATTTCTGATTGAATCACAACAGCAAATAAATGTGATGGAGAGGTACAACCTGATGGATCTTATTGATAAATAGGTTGGAGGAGCATGATCTCCTCCACTGGATCTGATGGAAGGGTCCCAAGCACTACTGGAAACCCCATTTTTACCAATGCTTATATCCCAACGGTTTATCAAACCGTTGGGAATGCTTATGTATACCAACTGTTTTAAGAAAACAGTTGGTATAGAGGCTTTTATGAATAAATTTACCAACGGTTTGTAAAACCATTGGTATAGGCCTCTTTTACCAATGGTTATACACTAACCGTTGGTATATATTGGAATCTATGCCACATTTAACAACGGTTTAAAGAAACCGTTGGTATAGGACTACATTCCCAATAGTTTTTTAAAACCGTTGGAAATGTTTTCCCCTAAATCCAGTTCGGGTCTCCAGTAGCCCCTCCGCTTGATTGTAGTCCCCCTCCGCTCGACTGAAGCCCTAAATTGAAGGTCTCCCGACGCTCTCTCATTACCCAGTCTCCAAAACTCCGTCCATCCTCTTCAATCAAACAATGTTTCTTGTCTAAACTTCAAATATGTATGTTCTACCTCAGTTATAATGTTCTTCATCTATTTTTTTATTTCCTATTTTGATTTGACCTAAATGTTTGGGATCTCTCTATACAAAGACTTAGAAACTCGTTCCACTCACAGATCCATCTTAAATCAAACAATTTTGTAGTTCTACACTCTAAATCTGTATGTACTACTTTAGTTTTAATGTTTTTCATCTATTATTTTTGTTTTCTATTTTAATTTGGTATAAACTAGGTTGTGTTGTTTATGGCATGGGAAGGTTAGTGATATTGAGGATGAATTGGATGTTGGTTGGGTGATGGATTGGAATTGTGATGTTTTTTGGATTAAGTTTAGTTAATTTTCAATGAATTATTTGGGGATTTACCCCCTTTAACAGAGCCCCCACTCCTCATGGACCCTGGACACCCCCCCTCTTGGACCCTGGATAGTCCCCCAATCCTGGAATGTGGACAGCCTGGCCCCCCTCTTTCTTGAAACTTGGACATCCCCCCACCTGGACCCTGGACAACCCCCCTCCACCCTCCTCCCAGGACCTTGTATAGTCCCCCTCCTTCCTAGACCCTAGGAAGCCCCCACCCTCCCCCATGGACCCTGGATAGCCCCCCTCCTCGATTGACCCTAGACAGCCCCCCTCCTTCCTGGACCATAGACAACCCCTTACCCCCTTCTCCTTGACCCTAGACAGCCCCCACCCCCTTTCTAGACCCTGGACAGCCCCACCCCTCCTCTTAGACCTTGGACATCCCACTAATCCCCCTCCTCAACCACCAAATACCCCCCCACTTCAAAACATTGACCACCAAACTTGGACATGCTGGATTTTCTCTAAAAAGATAGATTTGATCCTCAAACCACCTCAATAATATCCTAAACAATGCTTATAATGTGGTTTTCACCACATAGAATCCAATTGTATTCCAAGTCACTAGTCTATCCTCCCTATGCTAGATTTTACAAAAAGTGTTCAACCTTAAGGATCCAAATAAAAATAAATTGATATAAGACATTTGATAATGGATTAAAATTTCAAATTGGGATCCAATGAGGAATATCTGAGATATTATGCATCATGTCCATGAGTAAATCCATTTTTATATATACGATAAGTTATTTTTCACAATTTTCACACATTAATTGTTTTTAAAAATGGGACAAATATTTATAAAGGTTCTAATATAGAAAAATGAATCTATTTTTGGATGCAGCTTAACAAACAATGTCTAGCTTGTCTGCCTCTTCCATGATCATCGATGTGCACGTCCCATCTCTATCCGACCTCGAACGATGGGTGACATAGTGTCTGGCTAATGAGGAGCATCATATTCTCTTACTTCCACACCAGATTCACGCCCGCTACGCTTTTGAAGTGATCAATCCCACTAAGCGTCCCTGTGAGCTTGATGACACGACCACCAGTTCTTGTAAGAGGCCGAGGAGTTCTGTGCTGATGGACCAAGGCGATTGACCAGTGCCCATCCATCTGGGTGAATACATAAAACTTAGCACTTTCTGGGAGGAAACCCATGTTCTATAGTTTCATCATTTTGCTTTTTTTACTTGGTTTTAAGAAATAAACATGGCATGTATGCAATAATTTTTTAGCTGCTTTTGATCTGTATGCGCACTTATCATTACTCGGCATGACTCCTTCTATTTTGTCTGATCCTTTGTTTTATTTTTTATGACATGATGCAGCTATGTGATGTCTATGTGTATATTTTATAGGTACATAAGTATGTTCACTTCTAATTATTCCATTCTTTCAGTGCTTAGGCCGATGGTACGAGGGAGGTTCGTACCAGAGGTAGACGAGCATCTCCGCGTACCCAACTAGACCCTTCCCCTCTGACCAAACGCATTTGGATTCTATTTAAATTTAAGGTAAACGATCCATGGGTCAAATTTTATGTGTATAAGTCAACCCCACCTCAATAAAAGGCACGGTGTGGCCAGGATCACTCAAAACTGCCTCTCTTTTGTTCAAAATTGACTTATTTTTAAGCGAAATCAACAACTGACATATGGGAAACCAACCAAACGCCTTAGGATTGTGTTGAAACTTTAGGAAAACGATACATGGGTCACATGTGACATGTAAATGTAAACTCCGACTCAATCCGATGTGCGGTGTAGCCGGTATCACTCCAAGTGTATGTATTTTGTTTAAAATGGATAATATTTTACGTACATATTCCAATCCAATCAAATAGATTTTGATTGTGTTGATACTTTTTCAAAATTATCCATGACTCATATGTGTCATGTAAGAGTCAACCCCACCTCAATTTGAGGCTCGGTGTGGCCGATACCACTCAAAGTGCCTCTGTTTTGTTAAAAATGGACATAATTTTAAGTGAAATCAACAAATGACATACGACAAACTGACCAAACGCATTCGGATTCTTTTGAAACTTAAGGAAAACGATCCATGAGTAAAATGTGACGTTTATGAGTCAACCCCTACTCAATACGAGGCTCAGTGTGGCCGAAACCACTCAAAATGCCTCTATTTTGTTAAAAATGGACTTAATTTTAAGTGAAATCAACAACTGACATACAATAAACCAAACAAACGCATTTTTATTCTGATTATACAATAGGAAAACGATCCATGGGTCATATATGACATGTACGAGTCAACCCCGCCTTAATCTGAGGCACGGTGTGGACGGTACCATTCAAAATGTCACTTTTTTGTTCAAAATGAATTTAATTTTAAGTGAAAACAACAACTGGCATACGGAAAACGGACCAAATGCGTTCCAAATCTATTGAAACTTTATTAATATTATCCATGGGTCATATGTGAAGTGTAAGAGTGAACCCCACCTCAATCCAAGGCACAGTGTGGCCGAAACCACCCAAACTATCCCTCTTTTGTTTAAAATGGACAATATTTTACGTACATATGACAAACCGATCAAACTGATTCTGATTGTGTTGATACATTTAAAAAAGGATCCATGACTCAGATATTATGTGTACGAGTGAAACCCGCCTCAATTATAGGCTCTGTGTGGCCGACACCACTTAAAATGCCTCTGTTTTGTTAAAAATAGACTTAATTTTAAGTAAAATCCACAACTGACATATGGTAAACCAACCAAACGCATTTGGATTTCATTGATACTACATGAAAATGATCCACGGGTCATATGTGATGTGTAAAGGTTAACCCCACCTTAATCCAAGGGGCGGTGTGGATGGTACCATTCAAAATGTCTCTCTTTTGTTCAAAATGACTTTAATTTTAAGTGAAAATAACAACTGGCATACGAAGAACAGACCAAATGTGTTCCGAATCTGTTCAAACATTAGAAAAACGATCCATGGGTCATTTGTGACATGTACGAGTCAACCCTGCCTCAATCTGAGGTGCGGTGCGGCCGGAACCACCCAAATTGTCCCTCTTTTGTTTAAAATGGACAATATTTTATGTACATACGTTAAACCAATAAAACAGCTTATGATTATGTTGATACTTTTTAAAAATGATCCATGACTCATATGTGATGTGTAAGAGTCAACACCACCTCAATTCACGACCCAGTGTGGCCGAAACCACTCAAAGTGCCTTTGTTTTGTTAAAAATGGACTTAATTTTATATGAAATCAACAACTGACATACCGAAAACCGACCAAACACATTAGGATTATATTTAAACTTAAAGAAAACGATCCATGAGTCAAATTGGATATGTACGAGTAAACCCCGCCTCAATACGAGGCTCGGTGTGGCCGTCACCACTCAAACATCCTCTGTTTTGTTAAAAATGGACTTAATTTTATGTGAAATCAACAACTGACATACAGTAAACTGACCAAATGCCTTTGGATTCTGATGATACTACAGGACAACGATCCATGGGTAATGTGTGATGTGTACGAGTCAACCCCGCCTTAATCCGAGGCATGGTGTGGACTGTACCATTCAAAATGTCTCTCTTTTGTTCAAAATGACTTTAATTTTAAGTGAAAACAACAAATGGCATAAGAAAAACCGACCAAATGCATTCTGAAATTGTTGACACTTTAGGAAAACGATCCATGAGTCATTTTGGATGTGTATGAGTCAACCACACCTCAATCCAATCCTCGTTGTGCCCGCAACGACTCAAAGTGACTCGCTTTTCTTTGAAATGGAAAACATTTTAAGTGAAAACAACAACTGACATACTGAAACCCCACAAAACGCATTTGGATTCCATTGAAACTGTAGGAAAACAATCCATGGTTCATTTTTGATGTTTATGAGTCAATCACGCCTCAATCCGAGCCTTGGTGTGGCCAGGACAACTCAAAGTGACTCACTTTTCTTTGAATTGGAAAACATTTTAAGTGAAAACAACAACTGACAGACTAAAACCTGACCAAACACTTTAGGATTTTGTTGAAACTTTAGGAAAACGATCCATGGGTCATTTGTGATGTGTACGAGTCAACCCCACCTCAATCCAAGGCGCGGTGAGGCCGGGACCACTCGAAGTGTCTCCTTTTTGTTTCAAAAGGACATCATTTTTAGTTAAAACAACAACTGACATACGGAAAACTTAACAATGCATTCTTATTCCATTGAAACATTAGAAAAACAATCCATGAGTCATATGTGAAGTGTACGAGTCAACCTAACCTCAATCTGAAGAGCGGTGTGGCCGAAACCACTCGAAGTGTCTCTATATAGTTTAAAATGGACTTCATTTTATGTGAAAAGAACAACTGACATACATAAAACTGACCAAACACATTCGTATTTTGTTTATACTTAAGGAAAAGTATCCATGGGTCACTTGTGACGTGTATGAGTCAACCTCACCTCAATCCAATCCTCAGTGTGGCCGCCACGACTCAAAGTAACTCACTTTTCTTTGAAATGGAAACCATTTTAAGTGAAAACAACAACTGATATACTGAAACCCCAAAAAACGCATTTGGATTCTGTTGAAACATTAGTAAAACAATACATGGTTCATTTTTTATGTTTACGAGTCAACCACTCCTCAATTCGAGCCTTGGTGTGGCCGGGACAACTCAAAGTGGATCACTTTTCTTTGAATTGGAAAACATTTTAAGTGAAAACAACAAATGACATACTGAAAACCAACCAAACGCATTATAATTCCATTAAAACATTAGGACAATGATCCATGGGTCATTTGTGACATGTAAGAGTCAAACCCACCTCAATCCGAGTCGCGGTGTGGCCGGGAACACTCTAAGTGTCTCTCTATAGTTTAAAATGGTCTTCATTTTAAGTGAAAAGAACAACTGACATATGAAAAACCGACCAAACACATTCGAATTGTGTTGATACTTTAGGACAAGGATCCATGGGTCATTTTTGATGTGTAAGAGTCAACCGAGCCTCAATCTGAGCCTCGGTGTGGCCGCCACAACTCAAAGTTGATCAATTTTATTTGAAATGGAAATCATTTTAAGTGAAAACAACAACTGACATATGAAAAACTGACCAAATGCATTCGGATTCTATTGAAACTTTAGGAAAACAATTCATGGGTTATTTGTGACGTTTAGGAGTCAACCCCTCCTCAATCCGAGTCACGGTGTGGTGGGGATCACTCAAAAATGTCATTTTTTTAAATGAACCACATGTTAAGTGATAATAACTGGAATACAGAAAACCAACGAAACACTTTCGTAATATGTTGATACATAGTAAAATGATCAATGGGTCATGTGTGATGTTCAATATTTAATCATTCCTCAATACGAGGCATGGTGTGACCGTTACTACTCCAAGTGCTTGTATTTTGTTTAAAATGGATATCATATATAGTAAAAACACCTGTATACGAAAAACTGATCAAATTATGAATTGAATTCCAAATTTCACATATAATTGTCATCTAAATTTTAAATTGAATTCTAAATGAATTTTAAAATGAATTATAAATGAATTCTAAATGAATTGTAAAATGAATTCTAAATGAATTATAAATTATGTATCTTTATAATTACGTTATGAATTCTGATTCAATTCTGAATGTGTATAGTTCCAGGATGTATTACATGTTAAATGTATATGAATTTGTTATGTATATGTATATGTTAGTTTTTTATTGTAGGTAAATGAGAGGGATTGAAGAATCATATGTGAATGGAGACCCTGCTCCTCCCCTCCCTTGTGCAAATTGTAGGCTGCTGTGCAAATTCCAGGCTGCTCTATGCCAACGGTTTGAAACCGTTGGCATAGTCTTCTAAGGAAGTTTATACCAACGGTTCAGATGGAACCGTTGGTATAAACTCTTTCCCAACAGTTTCAAACCGTTGGGAAAATATGCATAGTTGGATTTTTCGCAACGGTTTTGAGTGAACCGTTGGGAAAAGCTAGAGATTTTTTTGGGTTTTCCCAATGGTTTACTTAAAACCGTTGGGAAAACATATGCCAAAGGTTAATGTAAAATGTTGGGATAGGTTGATTTTTCTAACCTATCCCAATGGTTCTTTGTAAACCGTTGGGAATACTTTTCCCAACGGCTTACTTCCCCACTGTTTTCAGAACCGTGGGGATAGATATTCCCAACAGTTCTAGGGCCTTTCCCAACAGTTGTGAACCGTTGGAAATGCCTCTTTTTCCAATAGTGAAGTAATTTCCTCATCCTATGTCCATTCACAATGAATGGATCCTGCTCTTCATCCTTCATAATATGCACAGCACCCAAAGGATATACATGAGTAACTATAAATGGACCTTCCCATCTGGAACGAAGTTTACCTGGCATCAGCTTGAGTCTTGAGTTGAATAATAACACTTTGTCTCCAGGAGAGAAGTCTTTTGGTTGGATCAGCATGTCATGGGCCACTCTTGTTCATTCTTTTTAAATCCTTGAATTTTCAAATGCTTCCCTTATTATTTCATCTAGATCTTGCAACTTCAATCATCTCTCATTCCCAGCACTTTCAAGGTCCAAATTCATTTTCCTCACAGCCCAATACACCTTAGGCTCCAATTCCACAGGTAGGTGGAAACTTTTCCCATAAATCAACCTATATGGACTCATTCCAATCAGGGTTTTGTAGGTTGTCTTGTAAGCCCATAAGGTATCATCCAACTTTTGGCTCTAATCCTTATTGTTTGGATTAAAGGTCTTTTCCAAAATTCCCTTGATTTCCCTGTTTGAATCTTCAGCTTGCCCGTTAGTCTGTGGATGATAGGGAGTTGATGTTTTATGATGCACCCCATAATTCTTCAGCAATGTCTCCATTCTAAAATTGCAGAAGTGAGTCCCTTGATCACTGATGATTGCTCTGGGCACTCCAAACCTACAAAATATGTTAGACCTGACAAAATCACAAACAACTTTAGCATCGTCAGTTCCGGTTGCTTTTGCTTCCACCCATTTGGAAACATAATCAACTGCAAGAAAGATATAAGAATTTCCAAATGACATCGGGAAAGCTCCCATAAAATCAATCCCCCAAACTTCAAAAATTTCACAAACATTCAATGGAATTTGGGGCATTTCTTGTCTATTTGAAATATTTCCTGAAAACTAATTTTTTTTACATATTTTGAAAAATTCATGAGCATCTTTAAAAATGGTGGGCCAATAAATTCCAGATTCTAAAACATTCCTTGCTGTCCTCTGAGGTCCAAAGTGGCCTCCACAAGAAATAGTGTGACAAAAATCAAAGAAATATTTAACTTCACATTCAGGTAAACATCTTCTTATAACTTGATCATTGTAAATCTTCCAAAGGAATGGATCATACCAAATGTAATATCTAGATTCAGCTTTTAGTTTTTGAATTTGGTGAGAATTGAAATTAGATGGGACCTGAGATGTTACCAGAAAATTGACTATGTCAACATACCAAGGAACTTCTCCTTCAATCAAGTACAACTGCTCTCCTGGAATTTCATCATTCAGTGGGTCTCTTTTTGGAACTTCAATTTCAGTAGTGTTTGGATGTCTACTTAAGTGATCAACCACTTGGTTCTCAGATCCCTTATTATCCTTGATTTCTATATTGAATTCTTGCAGCAGTATCATCCATCACACTAACCTTGGTTTATCATCAGCTTTCTTCATCAAGTACCTCAAAGCTGCACGATCAGAAAACACATTGATTTTAGTTCCAAGAAGTTATGATCTAAATCTTTCTAAAGCAAAAACAACTACAAAGAACTCTTTTTCCGTGGTTGTATAATTGAATTGGGCCACATCTAAAGTTCTCAAGGCATATGAAATGACTTATGGTCTGCCCTCAATTCGCTGAGAAAGGACTGCTCCAAATGCTTCGTTGGAGGCATCACAAAGTAGTTCAAATGGTTCTTCCCAATTTGGAGGCTGCATCATGGGTGGTGAAATCAATCTCTTCTTCAATTCATCAAAGGATTGCCTACATGCACCATTGAAATCCAAATCAGCATCTTTAAAAAGTAATCTAGAGAGAGGGAGAGAAATCTTACTGAAATCTTTGATAAACCTCCTATAGAATCTTACATGTTTTAAAAATGATCTAACAGGTTTCACACAAGTAGGATAAGGTAATGAATTTATCACTTTAATTTTTGATTTATCCACTTCAATTCAATTTTGGGAAATGACATGACCAAGCAAAATTCCTCTTTGAACAATGAAATGGCACTTTTCAAAATTTAAGACAAGATTTTTTTCAATGCATGTATTCAAAACTTTTTCTAAATTTTCCAAACAATGAAAAAAAGAATATCCAAAAACTTTGAAATCATCTAGGAAAACTTCCAATAAATTTTCAATGTGATCAGAAAATATACTCACCATCCACTTCTGAAATGTACCTGGAGCATTACATAATCCAAATGGCATTATTTTATATGAAAATGTACCAAAAGGGCATGTAAATGTCATCATCTCTTGATCCTCAGGAGTAATGGGTACCTGGAAGTAACCAGAAAATCCATCCAAAAAGCAATAATGAGTTCTCCCTGCCAATCTTTCTAACATCTGGTCAATGAAGGGGATGGGGAAACGATCTTTTCAAGTGACCTGGTTCAATTTCCTAAAATCTATGCACACTCTCCAGCTGTTTTGAATTCTCATAGGGATTAACTCATTCGTTTTATTCCTCACAGTGGTCAGAACAGTTTTTTTTGGAACGACATGAATAGGGTTGACCCACTACGAATCTGAAATTGGATAGATGATCCCAGCTTCCAAGAGCTTCTCGACCTCCTTCTTCACAACCTCCATCAAGGTGGGATTTATTCTCCTTTGGGACTGTCTAACAGGTTTGGAATCTCCCTCAACAAAATTCTATGTCAGCATATTTTTGGGTAAATTCCTGGGATATCACCTAAGCTCCATCCTATTGCCTAGATATTCTCTCTCAAAAACTCAATCAATGATTTTTCATGGGTTTTAGAATGATTATTAGCAATTATCACTGGTAGTTTCTCTCCCTCCCTAAGGTATACATATTTCAAATCAGTGGGATGTGGTTTGAGTTCCAGATTAGGGGGATGCTCAAGGGATGAGACTAAATTGATGTTTTCCACTTCCAAATTTTGGACCTCCTGCACACAATAAACCATATCATCTTCCTCATTATTTAACAAATCATCAAAGATATCAAGTTTTACCTCTTCCTCCCACATGAAGTCAGAATCTCCAACATCTTCAGCATCCACATGTTCAATGATATTTCCAAGGGAAGAAGTCTCTCTTAAGTCTAAAAATTCATAGAGCATACCTTATTCTTAAATTGGTTCTACACCAACATCATGGGAAAGCGAAAATAGGGAGTGATCATCTCATGGATGCCTCATGGATTCAAAAATATTGAATTGGACCATGCTCTCTCTAAACTCCATGGTGAGTGTCCCCTAATGGACATTGATGATGGTTTTGGTTGTCATCAAGAAAGGTCTCCCCAAAATGATGGGTGAATGTGACGGGTTCCTATCTTCTTCCATATTGAGCATGTAGAAGTCATATGGGAATAAGAGATCTTTATCTTTCACATGGACATCCTCCAAAACTCTTACATGAAAAACTATGGATCTTTCTGCAAGGTGGACCACCACTCTTGTGGGCTTCAATTCTCCCATCTACAATGAAGTGTATACCAAGTGAGGCAATACATTAATTGAAGTGCCTAAATCACACAAAGCATTAGTGAAATTTAATGAACCAATGGTGCATGGAATGGAAAACGTCCCTAGATCTTGACATTTGGTTGGAATCTGCGGCGTGATTAGGGCTGAGACACTTCTTCCCAAGTTGATTCTTTCATTCCCATGAAGCGTTCTGTTTCTGGTGCAATGATCTTTAAATTTTTTTGCATACATTGGAATTTTTTAACAGCTTCAAGTAGGGGGATATTGATTTCCACTTTCTGTAAGGTGTCTAGAATTTCTTTTTGAAGTGCTTCTTCATGCAATTTCTTTGATTCGATCATCCTTGTTGGAAATGGTGGGGGTAATTATTTATTCTCCCTTTGTTTTCTTTGCATTGGTGTTTCTTGTTTCTTATTCTGTGGCCTATCATTCTCCTCCTCCTCTTCCTTTTCATCTTCTTGGTGGATTCTCACAAGACTTTCTGAATCATTCTCTCATAGAATAGGTGGTATTATTTCAGGTTTAGGGTTGGATGGAGGTGGGATTTCTTTTACACTTCTTGTTATGATTTCACTAACATTCTCTTTAGGATTTGGCACTATTTGGGAAGGAATCTTACCTGGATTCTTGGACATTATTTCAACAAGACTTCCCACTGTGTCTACTAGCTTGTCAACCTTATCAGCTAGGTACTCATACTTGGATTGTAGCTATTCCACAGAAGGTTTTGTGCTGGTGGATGGTTGTTCATATGTCTTTATTTGGAATGGTGGTGGCTGAAAAGGTTGTTGTTGTTGGAAGGGCTGTTTATAAGATTATTGGAAGGGAGGGGGTTTTGGTATTGCTGCTGGTGGTAAGGAGGTTGACTAGGGTGCTGGTTAAATGGTATCATCTGGTTTTGTTGGTTCCCATATCCTTGTTGGGCTTATAGTTGATTTTGTTGGAATTGTCTTGGTTGAAAGGCCACATCACAGTATTATGTCCCCTGTATCTTAGGGAACTAGTCAGTATAATGAGTGGAAGAATAACATAAACCACATACCTGAGCTGAAGCTTTTTGTCCATTTTCTTGTGTTACATCCATTTGACGGACTAACCTTGCATGGCCATCAACTTTGGTTTCATTCAATGTAGATGAATCAGATGTTTTTACATCATGTATCCCCCTGGTTTCCATTCCTCTTAGTCCAAATTGTTGTGAGTTTTGAGCAATATTCTCAATTTGTATTTTGATATCTGCATGAGACTTGTCAATCAGGGACCCCCCTAATAAGGCATCTAGAAGATTTCGGTCATTATCCATAAGTCCTTGGTAGAAGAACACAACGAATTGATGTTCCTCAATTTCTTGATGTGGGCAGCTTGAATATAGCTTCTTGAAGCGCTCCCAGTACTCGTCGAGGGTTTCTCTAGTTGATTGTCGTATGATGTAAATCTCCTTCTTGATGGAAGTGCTCCTCGATGTGGGAAAGAATCTTTGCATGAAACTTATTTTTAGGTCTTCCCAATCACTGATCTCCCCTGGTTGCAAGTTGTACAACCATTATTTAGCTGTTCATTCCAGTGAGAAGGGGAATACCCTCCACTGAAATTGGTCTTCGGGTGCTCCTCTTGGCCTGAAGCTTGAGCAAGTGTATCTGAATTCTTCCATGAGCCAATTTGGATCTTCTCCTGCAAGAACATGAAACTTTTGAAGCACAGGAATCATATTAACATGTAATTAAAAATCATTTGGTTCAGTGGGTGCAATTAGTTGGTTATTTTGAATGTAAAATTGTGGTTCACATAGATCATGTAGGGTTTGGTTGGGATTTCTAGCCACGATTTCTGGTTCAGAGTGAACACTAAGAGTTTCACTTGAATCTGAGATATCTATTTCTTCAAAGATTTCTGGTAGATTTATTTTTCTTAGTTGGGTTAATATTCTTTCAATTTATGGATCAAATTCAATTAATGGTTCTTTTGAGGTGTGGGTCATTCAATTTTGTTTTTTTTGTTGTTGCACTGCCTCCCTGGAAACGACGCAAAGTTTGACACACGCCTGTCATAGGGAGTGGAAAAATAATTATTTCCTAAGTTAAAATATAGTAACATGGTTGACCGAGGATGTCTCCCGAAGATGAGTGCACACAAAACGAGTTGTCACTTTAAAACGAGGGTAAAAAAATGTTGTGTTCTTGAAATAAAATTTGAAATTAAAATGATTGAAAAACAATGATATTAGAAAGGGTGATTAGGTCGAGGTCAGATTCCAAATTTTAATGCTATCCTTGTTCAATTTAATTCAAACCTCTTCTTCTTTGTTGATTAAAGTGAGTTCCCACAATTGTTTCCTCTCACTTCCTTGGTGAAATTATTATTGTGAGAGAAAACCTTACCAAGATCTTGGTTTGGTCAACTCTCCTTCCTTGTGTAAAATATTTGTATTGAATATCCTTAATTGAAATGGGCAATACCTGATCGGGTTTTGTTTATCCCAAACAATCAAGAATGTTCACTACACATTTTATTTGTACTGACGATCGTCGAGTACTTCACCACTAATTCCTGGTTTATTCCATCATATATAAATCAGAAATTAGTGGAGGGAGATACTGATTATTTTACAAAGGAAGAAATCAATAACGGAATTAATATTCAAGAACGATCGCACTTGATTATAAAATCCTCAATAAGAAATTGTAAACAACTTTGAAGAAGAAATTTTTTTATTCAATTACGTCCAAAAACTCAAGCATTATAATGTAGAAAACCAACCCTTCCCCAATCACTCCAAATGTTTACCCCACCATGGTAAGGGTAATCGAGTTGAATAGGGAAGAAGAAGGCATTAAAAAACTATGAAAAAATAAATAAATAAAATAGAAAGCTGAAAAGTTCCCCTTCTTGGTGTCCCATAAGGAATGGGGTGGATAATGGGATGATTTGAGAGGGTGGAGCTCTCCTCCTTTTATAGCCAGAATGTTTTCCCCGAATGTTGACACGTTTTAGCCCCATTAAATGACATCTTCACGTGTTGAGTCATTCTTGAGTGTTGTTCATAATTCCCTTTTCCGTGTCCCCTAAAAATATCATCGGATTTGGACATGTATTCTGAGTGTTATTATGACCATTTTACTATGATAATTTATTCTGTCCAGTCAGAATCTCCAAAACGAAATCTTCCGGATTAGGGTGATTTAATTACCCCATAAATGGCCCATTCACTCGGTTCTTCCTTCATAAAAGATTCTACCAAACTCCTTGTGCGTCCACCCACCGAATTTCACAACATATGGGCCCACCATGGATGAGTTATGGATCCCACAACAAAACTAGGCAGAACTGCAAACAGTTTTCTTTCACCCACTTGTATGCTTTTTTTGAGCTTCCATATGGCCAATTCAGCTTTTAGTCCAAAAATTGTAAATGAATAACTGGAAGCTTACAATCTGGAAAAGAAATAATTTTTCAATTTGGATCAGTGTAGATAATGTTATGGCCAAACTATAGAAATAACTTAAAACTGTTAAAAATCCAAATGGCCAATTTTTACTATTCACCTTAAAATTACACGATTATCATAAAAATGGAACAATTCATCTTAGGGGAACACTTTTTTGGGTTTAAAAATGATATTCAATATAAATTAATTGACAATATTTTCTCTGTCAACACTCATATTTGGGGATCAAGGATCTCTACCTCGGGGATGAGAGAATATTTTAATAAGTACAAAGACCATATCCCCACATATGTTAATTAATCCCATTAATATATTCCAATGGAATCCAATGTACATGATTAAATAAATACTATGTCATACCTTCCTTCAAACAAATTTTGGTAGTATGCGAGGTGCATTTTAGTATTATTACCCCTGCACAAGAATCCCATATGTATATTCTAATGAAAAATAGAGGACATGAGTGTGTTTATATCTCAAATTCAATGAAAACTATTTTCATGTATATCCCAGAAACTGATCACATTTAGAGTGATAATCCTACACACACATTTATAATGTGCCTATATATCAAGTCAGCAATAGTAGATATTTATTGGTATATTATGATAATGATAAAAATATTGGAACACAATCCTATAAAAACCACTAGAGTTGTATCATCATGAACAACATGGATAGATAAAAAATGTAGAGTATTTTCAAATTGTTACACAAATTCAGGAGGATTATCAACATATTCCAATAAGGAAAAAGGCACAATACCTGACTCATATCACCATTCAGACAGAGGTTCATTAACATAATTTAGAAGTAACCTAAAGATAGGACCATATTCTAATCAAGAAAATATGGCTATATATTCAAAATGAAGTTGAGATTTTTACTCATATTCTTTTTCTAACTAAGGTTCTTCTTCATATTGTATCTGTAACCATAGTGAAGACTCATATCCCTAACAAAAATTCAATAGCTACCTAAAATATTTTGCTAGCTAATAGGACCTATGTGTATGCTCATACACTTTCTAGTAAAGGACTACACAAACATCCTCCAGAGACTATAGGGTATGACGCATATATCCCTACCCCCATTCTAGAGGCTAGTTAGAAAAAACCAGTGACCATTGAAAATTTTCATCAGGAAAATTTATAAATTCAACCATGGATGAAAAATATATTTAATCAACCACCCCTAGTTGGGATATTATTACTATGTAAAATATAGTTCAAAACTAATATACTCCATCAATTTCCCTAAAGAGGTCCCAGATTCTTATGAGAGGAGAAAACCATCGACATATGTTTTCAGCTTCTACACAAGAAGCTCAAATTCCTACTAAATTCCAAATGTAATGATTACATATTCTGGCCAAAACACAAGATGAGAATCATATTCCTACACTATTCAAAACCAAAATCCTTGGGGATATATTATTTATGTCTAAGGAATGTCATGGATTTTCTGGATCTTTATCTAATGTAGAAGGGAATACCTACAATGAGAGTCCTCTATACGGTAACATAAAGACATATTATGGGTATCCTATCCTAACCATCAATTGTGTAAAACCTCCCCATGATGATATCTCACATAGGATATGATATCCATTATATTTTAATAGAACCATCATATAAATAGTTACTCAAAACACCAACATTAAATTTATATAGCACCTCACAAAACACTAGAAACACCTCACCTTGATTAGTAATAAACATAAATTTGTAGGCATTGTATTCAACATTTCAAAAATGTCTGTTGTTTTCTTCATAAAATAGTACGCTATGGTGTAAATATGTTTTGGAATACTCATTTGAAGAAGAAGAAGCTAGCATAGACATTAGGATTTACTTTTCTAAGAAAAACTACCAACAATAATCTAGCTTATCACCACCTACAACTATGACATACCATATGATTTGAATAAATAATGGATTCCTTCCCTATTCTATAAAATTTTTAATATGTTTTAGTAGATAATGGATTAGAGATTATCGTATTATAGAGAAGGGATATTCTTTGGGAAATAAACATTATTTTCTATCTTATTGACATCACTGATTTCTCTATATCATTGATCTTGAGGTCATATAATAATTGTGTGATACTAGGACATTATTTCCTCCACATCATAGTTTCCATTAGAAAAATAATTGTATACCCCTTATCAAATGTATTCATAAAATGATTTATTTGTTTATGGGTCATTAAAATTCTCTCCATCCCCATGATAGATTATTCCCCTAGAGATGGAGTCTAATAATTTCAATTTCATTGGAGGGGTCATAGGTCCATGAAATGGGTGTGAATGTTTTTCAATCTAACAAAATCATCCTATATCCATGTTTTGAAAACAACATGAGTGATGATAGGGGATATGAAAGGATCATGTTCTAGGAATCTGGATATAATGACAATACACATTATATGAGAAAGATCATGACTCCAAATGCTCAATATATCCCTATGTAAAGTATATTACTTTATAAGAAAGTGATACACCCCACCCATGTGTGTGTGTAAATGTACCAACTTAAGAATATTTCATTGTTAGTACCCATGGGGACCTTTTGTGAGGTATCCCAACCCATAGGTTTGGGGGAATATTTTCCACTTCCTAAATCCTGGAGATGATAAAATACATGGTGGGGTTGAAAGTAATTGGTGATGACTCTAAATTGAACCTAATCTGGAGGAATGAGATAATTTTTACAATGAATACTACCCCACATGTCATCAAATCCATATTAGGTTCCTAAAGTATTGATAGTGTCCGAATATCAACACATTCCCTTCCATCTTGTGGAATTACTATCATATCCTCCTAGTTGACCAGTTTTCTTATAATTGGGATGTGTTTATCATAACCATACACCCCATCCATCCCTACAACCACATGAAAAACCATTTCAATTAGAACACATTTAGTGAGGAAGGTCACAAATTACCTCAAGGAAACCCATCTAAAAACAAAATAAGGGTAGAGTCTACTAAATAATACCAATCCCTATCAAGGCCATAGAAAAAATGACACATAGAAAACTATTTTGGGGGAAGATCTTTATGTAACTTTTGAATGAGATTCAGAAGGTGTAGAGTAACTATATACACATAGAAAGATGAGGTTTTACGTGTCACATTATATGTCTCATAAAATCTCAACATCCTCAATTCAATATAATATATATAATAATATGTAGATACCATGGTATTAAAAATGGAAAAAATACCTTGATAGGTATGTTACACTGATACATAGACTAAGGCTCAACATAACTACAATTAGAGGAGGAACTAGAACATAGAACCTCCAAATAATAAATTTCCACCCCATTAATTCCATTCCACTGTGGATAAAGGAAAAGATGTGAAACATCCCAAAAACTACCAAGAAATCTCAGTGTACCCTCTATGGAAGAGGGGATTACACTGTCAAGGGATGAAATATACAATTTGATACGTCCAAAAAAGAAATTTTGCAGGATTAATATTCTCATAGGGTATCCTCTCCAAGTGGAAGGAAATACCTATCCTTCCTCCAATTATGAGGTAGTTAAATTTCTATAAATTATTGTATATTAACATTCATATGAAATTGGATCTAGATAATTTGTCTATCTAATCTTGTCAATTAAGGCAAGCCAAGGTTTTCCTCCACTATGGGGATAATCTCCCCTATGTTGGGTTAATCATCCAGTCCCAAAATGAAATAGAAATTAGCAACCAATAAAAGTTGGGTGACCTTATCTAGGTTCTCTCAATTCCTATTATCAAGAGGTAAATCATACATCATTAACCATATAACTCATCATCACCATAAATTCAATTACTACTCGAATGGACGAAATGGAAGATTAGAACACCCTTATACAAACCGAAGGAAATCCATATAAAAAATTGGTGGAATCCACTCTAACCCCACCAAAGTATAGTAATACTATTTTCTTAATCAAAAATGTAATATTTGATCATGAAAAATATCTTTCCCACGTATTTTCTTAATGTATCCCAATGATGGGCCTAAGGGAAACAAAATTGGTAGTGAAACTGAGGTGTTTTGTGCAGACTCTAGTGGGGATAACTTTCTTCTTTTATAATAGCCTCCCAATAGGTTCTATCACTTTCTACAAATACCCCCATCCTCATTTCATCTACCAATTCATATCCATTATAATGAATAGTATGAATGTTAAACTCATGAACTAAAAAAATGTGAAATTAAAGGGTCATTAACATTATTACTCTATGGAAATGCCTAATATATTCACTCAGCATCCCACTCCCTTAGGAATAGTTTCAGGAACATTGTCTATAAAATCTCCATGATGAACTATATATATTTTTAATTATATTGAAATATTTATTCATATTAAAAAGGGATGCACACATGAACCAATTTCTAGAGGACATCATTTGGAGAATCTAGTCCATGTATCACCCCATTCCCACAATAGAATATAAAAGGTCTAATAATATAGAAACTACTAATATTTCCCTAAATTCATTATTAGTGTCTAATTTAGATCCCCTAAAGACCCTGGAACACTCAATTCCACCTAATGATTCCAACCAGTAGAAAAACCACACTTGGATGGAGGAAAAACGGGACCAGGTTAACCTTTGACAGGATGAAAAAAACCAAATCTATTACAAGTTAAATGAATATGTTCTTGGTTAATTTCTCATATCCATGAAAAAAATATTCCCAATAAACCTAATTACATGAATTCTAATTAGTTCAATCAAAGCGATCACCCTGGTTATTAACATTTTCATGAGAGGTTGTGTGACACCATACAAGAGTTCTTTCTATTCAAGGAAATCCTCTAGGTTATGGTTGATTCTAGATAAGTAATATTGGATTATTAACCCCCACATGTGTCACATTATTTCACCACCAAATAAGAATAAGAAGAATGTTATTGGAAATATGTTCTAGGAAGGAGAGAACAAAAGTTCACTAATTAGATGATTCTATAGGCTGCCAATTGGGATCATTCCATTATCAGGGAATAAATTCATTAACCAATTATGCTCCTAGAAAATTCCTATTTATCTAAGGATATTATATCATAATTATCATTAGGAGATAGATTCAATAATATGAAATATAATTTAGAACAATAATAAGAGTCTTATTTATCTTTCAACCCTGCCACGACTCTTATGAATTTATCCCCCTCATCATCCATTGCATGGAAACCACCCAATAAATTAGAATCCTAAAAAAAATTAAAGATACTATTAATTCATGTAAATTTCATTCACTATGTGGAAAACATATCTAATGTATAAATGTCACATGAACCTGTGTTCCTCATAACTAGCTGGGGGGAAGTGGAAGATGCTATAAAAGATAAGGGAGTATGGGAAATACGCTCATGGACAAGCCCAATATCCTAGAAATATCCCCACTAAATACAAATAAGATGATAAAACCCATGGATAGACAAATTAGTGGTCTCCGTGTGAATATTGATCGACCCCAATGTCTTCCAAGATTCATCCAAACAAAATTGTTTTTGACGATCGATTAGAGGGCGTGAAACCATCCTATCACACTAAATGAGTGGGTAAATCAACTTGGCCCTCCAAATAAGTGATGGGGGTTTATTAAAATTATATCAAAGGTCCATGTACATGTACCTCAAGTACATTTTCTCTTATGGAATATTCCAAGATCAATCTCCATATAAGGAAGCAGAGACCTCTGGTTTTAAAGTATTGAATCTTGAAAGAACTAGCAGTTTTCCTAATAAAGATCTCAATACACCATACAACCATCATTCAAAATATATTAGCAAGTACTTTTTGAGGCCCTCTAGAGTCCCCATCTTCTTGAGACAAAATTTTCCACATCTGAACATCCAAGGGAGTGACAAGAGTGATCCAAAGAACCATAGAATAATCAAGTTCAAAGCATAATTATGGGACAAAGTGTCTAATGTCGAGTTCATGGTCATATAGTATGATATATAATTGATTGTTTTCTCAAGATACCATCAATTTATTTCCATGTTTTGGTATAGTAAATATTCAATAAATTCTTGAGGTTCCTCATTGATGAATAATTTGGTATATTGTGTGTCGATAGATATGCTTTTGAATCTTGTGAATCGTAGTATGATGAGGTAGGATTATAAAAAAGAAACAAAATGAAACAAAGTATATATGGTGAAATATATGATTCCACACCAATGGATTCAGAACCATCCGTAAAATCCCCTGGTGTTTACTCAACAAGGATTATTTACTACCCACAAACATGATGAAGCGGGATGATCAAGCTATATTGGGCCACCACAAACTAAATACTTCACCATACCATGTCTATGAAATCACTAGACCTCAAGCTAAATTGTTCCCACTAATTTATAGTAATATCAATACACTATCTTGATCAAAATGTTCCCATTTACAATTAATATTAATTAAAAATGCCACTAAAATATCTATAGTTATTTAGGAATTCAATTATCCTCTTATTTGTCCAAAAGATGCTTCTATAGATTCATAGGTAGAAGAATAAGATGATGAAATAAAAGACCCACCTCCATCAGTTGGGGATTTCATCTCCACCACCATCAATGATCTGAGGCAGGAAAATATTAGTGAAAAAGGGTACACATGACTAAAATTAATTCATGCTCACCATGTATTTAGAATAGAAAAAGATACAAATCTCAATTTGTAAGAAGAACCTCTATGTGTTAACCTAGAAATAAAAAGAGATTATAGGGTTGGTAATAAACCTGTATACCCAACACTTGGGCCATCTATATTACCTTCAAGGTTTCAAAAATGATTCTAGGAGAATTCGTCCCTCATATGATTCAAAGGTAGAGTATTAATTTGATAATATCATCAATTTTAGCTTCATTCAAGAGGTATAATACTCAAAATGGATTTTAAACATAATCCTCATTAACAACAATTATGGGAGTATTATTATATTAATTGATTATAGGGATCTCAGTTGGCACTATCTAAAGGTTCATTTATTGATTCTTACCAAGGAAGACTCAACAAAAAAAATTTGATGGTTCAGTTGCCTTTCCTCTATTGATTAATATCCTTGGAATATTAAGACCAAGATAGCCCCTAAAGAGGATGAATAAAACTCTTTTAGAGAACCAAAAGGGATATTATACTAATATGTTATTCCTTTTGGAATGAATAATGTTAGAACAACCTACCAATGCACTATTCATCACATCTTCAATCCCTTTTCTGGATGAATCACAAAATGTTATATCAATGACCAACTAGTTATGTCTCGAAACAACTATTAATATCTTTTTTATCATCAAATTATATTTAAAAAATTTGTAGAAAAATTTAATCTGGAACCCTCATAATTGTGATTTTAGAGTAACCTTAGGGATATTCCATGGATTTTTGGTACATCACTATAACATTGAGGATGATCTGGGGAAGGAATGTTTGATCCTCATTCTTATTACTCCTCAAAAACACAATGAATCGAGAGAGTCCTAGGGATGATTACCTTATATTATAAATTTTAAAGACAAGTTAGCTATAAAAGATCTCATATTCAGGGAGATAACGAAGAATGTAGTCTCTTATTAGTGTGAACAATATTTCCTGAAATACATAAATAACCTCAATAAATATATTCTACACCCACTAGTATTCATACCACATGATTAAGGGAATTCACTCATCATAAATGTGGCTACAATTGATTTATCACTCAAAACTATTATCATGTAGAATAATGATAAAGGGAAAAAAGAGTATATACTATCTTAGTAAAATAGTTTTGAAACACTAATACATGATATAATGATATTGATAAATACAACCTTTCACTTATTTTGATATTAAAAATGTAGAGGCAATTATTACAACACTATAAAATCCACTTGGACTCATGTATAGATCCACTCATGTATATTCTCCCCCAACAAGTAATGACTAGATGTTCATACCAATAAGATTTTATCCTATAACAACATAGAATTCAACTTTTATCACAAATAGAAATCATTGTGTAATATCCTATTATTTTTTCTAGGAACATTAACTTTTAAGTTTCCTCATTTACTATCGAGTTTGAAGGGTTTGATTTTGGTTTGAAAGGCTTTTTTTGTGGCTAAATCTTTTTTGTATATTCTTTGTGAAAAAAAAATTCTACAAAAGATTTACTTTCCATGTAATACTACTTAATTATGTTTAAAATTTTAATCTATATTAATTAACCCAAGATGATTGGGGTTTCATTATAAACCATTGAAAATAATTACATTATTTGTAATAGCATGGAAGATCGTGTAATTCCCCAAGAAGTAGAGTAAAGGTGATGTACAGTTTATTTTTTATTACTTTCTTTATGCATAATTTCTCCTCTTGACCCTAGGGTAACTCTTATTGTATTTGGATTTATTTATTCATCTTTAACCACTACGTATTGTTTCTATATACCTAATAATACCTTTTATCGATTGTTTACATGCATTCCTCATTACTCTAATGAATAGGTTCAATATTTTACCATGGTCTTTAATGGGGGTTTATCTTAGTCATTTGTTTTATTCCTAATTTCCGTATCCATTGTGTGTTCAACTATTCCATATTAATTAATTTTTTATTGTTTGGTAAACATCTATCAAAAACCTTGAGGTAAGTGATTTCAATGTGAATTTCCTATAGTCTTGAATTTAATTGGATGTATGTTGTTTTGAAATTTAACTTTTCAAGATTGGAAAATTTCATCTTGAAATTAAATGGAATAAATTGAACTCCATGTGAAAACTTAATTAGGTTGACCTTAGGAAAATTGAAATTATTGGAATTGGAATTATGAAATTGGTCAATTAATGGATTATGGAACTTATAGAATGATGTGACTCTGCAATTAGTGAATATTTTGATTATAAAATTTATTGATGAATGGGTTAATGAAATTCATTATGATTTTGAATTTTGATACTACTATCCACCCATGGGGTGTACCAATATAGTTTAATTGATTAATAATGAAATATGATTGATTGAATAATTTTGAAATCTGGTAATGGTTGTTAATAAAATTTTGAAACTGCTAACCACCATTGGTGTGTTCAATTTTGATTGAAATAAGTTGTGGGATAGGGAATTCCACTCAAAATATGCATGGGGTTGATGATTTCCTCACTAGTCCCCCAATACAAATATATATATATATACATATATATAAGATCACTGAGTTATGGGACATGAAATGATGATCCAAATACCAATGGGGTTATAGACTACCGCCCTAGGACCCTATTGTTTGCATATGAAATTGAATTGAAACTATAAATGATAAAACATGATATTTTGATATGTGATATCTCATGGGGGTGGTTTAGACTCCAAATTTTGAGATAGTAGTTATTGGTTGATTTGGGTGTCTTTTTGAACTCAGGATATTTATGCAGTTATTTGAAGAAAAATTTATTATATCAACTATTAAATTTATCACATATAGTTTATTATTTACACAACTGCATACAATATTAAAGATTAGATATTATTTTAGACACCATTTTTGGTGTCCCACAATGTTTTACTCACACTCTACTCAGGTTCCTGATTATTACCCAAATAGACTCAATGTTTACAAGAAAGAACAAGGTAAAGTTCCTTAAGTTAGATTGATGATATGGGATGGAGCATAGATTAGGGAACCAAACATGGTATCGAGACTAGTTTTGGAGTGTCAGTGTGTCTTTATGTTGGTTGTTCATTTTGACACATAAAATGTATATGGAATGACATGATTATTGTTTTGGTTTGAGTATGGTTCCTTCTTTGTTTATCATGTGACACATGTTTTTATTGGTTATGGTATCATTAAGGTTATTATTTTACATCATTTCATTTATTATTATTTTTTTGTGATTGAGATTCCTTAAAATATAGGTTATAGTCTCCACACATGAAATATCATACCCTCCCTTCCATTTGGTAGCCTTTGGAATACGAGGAGTTGCGTCTGAGGTCATGTGAACAACCAGTTCAGGGAATTGGTTTGTAGAACCCATGCGGGGATATCACAAAGTTATGTTATTGGAATTTTCTTTTCTTTTCATTTGACTTATTATTTGGTTAAGGTACACATGAGTTAGAAATTACTGGTAATTTTTTAAGAGCTCATGCATGGGAGTAACTAAACCATGCATGGGGGAGAAGGCTAATTATCTAGGGTGGAATTACTGTTATTGATTTAAGTTATTATTATTGAATTTTATTTCATGTTGAGTGATAAATGTGTTGTGTGGTGTTAGTTTCTTTTGAGATTTTAAATCATTTGAATCATGGCCTGGTATGGAATGAGATTTGAGTATCCATGCATAATTCTAGGGAATCTTGAATTATTGTGACATGTATCATTTTAGGAAAGCACAAAAATTTAGGTTTGGGTATGCTTTTTACTATTGATTTTTTTTTTCTATACTTTTGTATTTTCAAATGGAAAATGAGCCTAATATGAAATTGATAATTGAAAATGATACAAAATGTGGTGAATAAAATGAATAATTCGGTGTCTAATTTGAAACATGATCTATGAAAATGATTGACATTTTTATTAAACGTTAACTAGATGAGTGATGGTTGAGGGTAGTGTTTGTTACTTGGTTTTTACTATAGAACTTGTGAATGGGTTGATTCAGGTGGTGAATATGATCAATGCACTACTGGGAGTGAAGACGAGAGATATCTAATTAGGAACGGGATGTTCTCTTATGGTTGGAGAGTAACATTTTCTATGGCATATTTACATCCTTGATATGCCAAGATTCAAAATTATTTTGGGTATGGGCTAGTTTATAGAGTACTAATCCCAAATAGATTGTCACCATAGGTGAGTGAATTATAATTTTTATAATGGTGAAAATTATGTTCACCATGGAGAGTGGGATATCTAAGAAGGCCACACATGGACAATTCATCAAAAACTAAGGAATATTACTACCTAGATTTCTTTCTTTGTTGGATTATTGGGTTTTGAAGCATGAAGTATTTCAACTCGTAGTGGACTGGTTCCATGCTGTGTTTCATGAGGACTTCTCTAAACTTCCACCTGAGAGAGATGTTGAATCTACCATTTAGATCATGTTGGTCATTAATCCAATTTCTAGACCACCTTACAGAATGATACCAATAAAGAAACAAGAGTTCAAGACCCTCATGGAATATTTGAAGGACAAATGGTTTATCCATTCGAGTATGTCACTTTGGGGTTCAATTGTACTGTTTATTAAGAAGGACGATATAATTTTCTAATTCTATGTTGAATACCAGAAGTTGAATCAGAAGAATGTTCAGTACCGGTAACCCCATCCACCTATCGATGATATCATTGATAAACTAAGAGAAGATTGTGTATTCTCCAAGATTGAATTGATATCAGGGTATCATCATTTGAGTGTTTTACCAACTAATATACCATGTAGAGCATTAATAATATTGAATAGAAATTATGAGTTCTTCATGATGTCATTCAGGTTTATGAACTCTCTAGAAGTGTTTATCATACTGATGAACTGAATCTTCTACTTGTACCAGGACTAGTTTGTGGTTGTTTTTGTGGATGAAATATTCATGTACTCAATGAATGATGACAACCATGAAAAACATCAGGAAAACAAATCAAGTAAACCGAGGTAGAATAATCTATTTTTTATGATATCTAAGTATCAGTTATCGATCAATTAGACACATTTATTAGGTTACATAATCATATAGGAAGGTGTGTTATTATACCTAGAGAAGGTGTAGGGTGAAATTTATTGGGAGTATCCCAAGAATGTTTTTGACATTAGTATATTTCTTGGTTTAGAAAGCTATTATCATAGGATCATTCAATACTTTTCCATATTGGGGGAACCTATTTTTGGATAGACAAAAACGGGTGCTATGTTTGAATGACCTAGAGCATGTGATAATTCTATCCAGGATTAGAAGGTTTTTGTGAGTATGAAACCAATTTTGACACTAACTCATCTAGTTGAGGAGTATATATTGTTTTCTGATGTATGATGAATTCATCTTGGAGCAGTGTTATTATAGGGAGATCTAGTTTTGGAATATGGTTCATGACATTTGTGGTAGCATTAAGGGAACTAACTTTTTATTGATATCGAGTTAGATGCAGTGGTTATGCTTTGAATTTTTATTGACATTATCATTTGGTTGAAAAGATTACTATGTATGTTAAACAAAAAATCTTAAATTATATATTTCTATATTGATAATTGAATCTTAAATTGGATAAATGGGATGAATATATGAAATATTTTTATTTTGAGTTAGCATATATAGCTAATAAGATAAATAATGTGTCTGATTATTTGAGAAGGAAAACTTATACTCATGAATTTTGGAGTCTTGTATTGATTGGAAGATGATGGCCTTTCTGGATGGGAGCATGTTATTGTTTGGGAGGTCGAATAGTAGATGAATATCAGATTATTATCAGTTGAGTCCATAGTTTTCTGTCTGATTAGGGAGCGACAGTTTATGGACATTGAGTATAGAAATCCTGTAATAATATACATAGAGATTACATGACTCATGTGTAATACTTAAAACATAACAGAAATAAACTCCCAAAGACCTCAATTGGTCTATTGAATTTGGAAACTTGGAAACATAAACACTAGTATATGAATTATCAACGTTATCTCCCACTAGGTTCTTCTAGAAAATCACTATTCTTAGACAGATTAAACATAATACATATCTGCATAACCTGGATAAGTAATACTAAAAAAGGGTGATATAATATAATAATTATGGGTCAATAAGGGACAAATGTAATCATAATTAAGAGCATAAGTGTATTATAACATCATCATGAATATGTAAGATCATACCTTAGATACCAAATAACATAAAATTGAATTATGGAAAAAATCCAGGTAGTTCATAAGGATCAAATCGTAAGGTAATAAAGAACATAATCCATGAAATCAAAAAATAGGAATAAAACATATAATTTTGCGAAAAAATAAACATGAAATATGATTTCCATCTTTTCCTTACAGTCACTTCCAAGACCATTATAGTTGTATGGGTTCACTCCCCATACTATCTTCATAGTCGTGGTTCACTCCCATGGCCATCATGGTGGCATGAGTTCACTCCTCATACCATATTTATTGTCATGGTTCACTACAATGGTCTTCTTAATAACATGGGTTCACTCCTCATATCATCATTATAGTCATGGTTCAATCCCATGTCCATCTTATTAGTATAGGTTCACTCCCAATACCATCTTAGTCTATCTTATGAGATAATAATCTTTACCCAATGCATTGGAGGGAGACATTAGTCCCACTCATCTCTTAATAATATCATACATACATGTGCCAAAAAATCCCAAACAATCATATCATAACCCAAAAGATTAAAAGGGATTCATAAACATGTAATAATATATTAACCTATATAGAAGGGACTAGTTTCATAATCATTTAATCATAATCATTAAAAGTGAAATATAATAGGTTTCAAAAGCATATAACCTATGAATGTGAGACAGGTGTCATAAGAAGCATTCCATCAATACATAAACCATTAAATGAATAATATTAATTTAACCCTTGAATAATTTCCAATGTTGTTTTGACTAACTTCAATTAATGTCACATTAGATGAAAAATAACATGGAAGAACATTTTGAAATTATTCCTTGTGGAAAATATCCTTTCTCTTTTAAAAAATTCTCTTGAAAACATAAAACCTTTTTAAAACCATAACCTTTTAAAATTTATAAATTAAGCTTGAAAACATATTTAAAACCATTTTCCTTGAAAACATATAAAATAAGCTTCAAAATATTTTTGAAAACCAATTCCCATGAAAACATAGAAAATAAACTTGAAAACATATCCAAAACCATTTTCTTTTAATAAATATAAAATAATCATGAAAATATTTTGAAAAATATTTTCCTTTAAAACTTATTAAATAAACATGAAAACATATTGAAAACCATTTTCCTTGAAAACATATAAAATAATATGGAAAACATTTAAAATAATTTCCTTGAAAATTGATTTGAAAAAATTTAATGGTATATTTAAAAGTATTAAAACATTCCTAAAACCCATTTTATTTGAAAATGATCTTCACGGATCATTTAAAATAAATGTTAATTTTTTTTTGAAAACATAGTTTTTGTAATAAAACTTACTTCTCAGCGAAGAGAGAAATATGGTCATATTTTCATAAAAACATTTTCATAATTATATTTAGTACCAGAGAGTGGAAAAATGATACTAATACTAGGATATATCATGAATAAATATAGTATAATGAAACTCAAGAGTGTTCTTGAGATATAGATCATAAAATTTCATTGAAGAAGCATATTCATTAATAATCTTGAAAAGCGATGAGATTGTTTCAATAAAATCTTATCACTTTCTAACCTGGGATCATAATATCCATGTAAGATAATGAAATTAAATAATCATTAAATATAATTAAAGGGGGTTTATGAATTTATAATGTGTAAAATGGAATTATGTATTCCTTGAAAAAGAATTTAGGTTCATAATAAATCATCAGTCTCAAAGAAGGAAAATTAAGACAAAACTATTTTACAGATTTGATAAGTTTTGAAATATAAAACCAATGAAAAAAATATCATAAAATGTATATATAAATACCAATCAAATTAATAATCATATTCATATAATACATTCATGGTCATTATATACACCCAAGAAAAGTAATCAGTGGCAAACATGGGACGTATCTTGTAGAAAAAAGTGAGATGAAATCCCCTTACCTCGTGTATTGACTTTATTTGTACTCATAAAAAAACATTTATAATAAATATAAATCCATTTTATATATTTTAAATAACAATATTCTTATATAAAATACCATATACATACTATTATAACCATAAATTACACTGTTGTTATCAATCCTTTCTTAAGGTTTCACTTCAGGTAATATCCACTTTATTTTTCACATTTGTCATAATTTGTTACATATTTGGCCGTTATACATATATAATGATTTCCATAATGCAAAAATTTATATAAAAATAATTTATATTCCATATATTTTTATTATAAAAAACTATATAACATAGATGTATGAAATGGAACACACCGTTCATGGAGACAGTAAGTGGTACGTACACATGAACATTGTTTCCATTTTTATAATTGTTTGTACTGAATGAATGAAAATGATATATATATATATATATATTATAATTTAATTTTAATTATTATTTCATAAATATCATATAATTTAACTAAATACTCCTTTAATACATTCCATTTAGTTTTTTGAATGAATCATATCGCTTTGAGGGGGTGATAGTCCACAATTCCTCAAAAGAAATTATCGTGTTAACACAAAATCGGAATTATAAAGATATGTTTTTTAAAATAATTTAAATATATTAAAAACATAATAAATATAATATAAAAATATATAAACATAGTTTCCTTCATAATGTCTACCATGATAGCTGGTAATAGAAAAATGAACTATCATCGCTTAGTGAGGCGGTAGTTCTCTGTACACATTAAAAGTTTACTTCTAACACATTAAATGGATGAATGTGTACGTTTAGGATGAAAATATATGATATAAAAATTATATTATAGTTAGGTCACTTTTGTGGTTCAAAAAAAGGGACTAAATATAGTGAATGGAGTGTAGAAATAAAATACAAAGAAAGGAGCTAGATAGGAGATGGTACCTCATAATCGGGAAACTCATTTTGGTTTGTGCCAAAAGGCTTCATTGAATTTTTGTCTACCTAAAAGGGTGATTCAAGGATGAATGGAGGAATTTTGGGATGTGTTTTTGGAGGATATTCACCAATAATATGTGGTTTGATAATTGTGAATAAGAGGGAGAGGTGGTGGTCTTTTATAGAGAAGAGAAAGGATACACTTTGAATTTTTGAAACCAAGTTAGGTTTACCAACATTTTTACAAAAAAAGTCATACAAAACCAACAAAAATCCATAATTGATAGTTTATGTCCTAATAATGTCCATCCCATGAGTGTCTAAACAGTTAATAGGTCACTTTTGGTCTTAAATTTATGGTTTAGTACTTTATTAACCAATGTTTTCTCTTTACCGTTGGAATTAATCCAAATTACTTTCCCAAATATTTGAGGTCAGAAAACAATTTAAAATAATTAGATTTTATAAATTATAATTATTTAAAATATGGAATTAATATTTCCAACTTGAAATAAAAAAAGTGGTAGAAATTAGTTTAAAATTAATCCTACAGTCGGGTCAACCATGTGGGTTTTTAATGTAAAAACAATCAAAAGTTTGCTATTTTTTTATACAAAATTTTAGAGTGAAATTTATCTCAAAGGCCTCCATTTTATTAATTGATAAAAATATTATCCATGTAATCTTTTAAAAACATTTATTATTAAATTTAACCTTATAAATAAATTAGATGAAAAATAAGTTTTGAACTACAATTCAATATTTTTAACTATTCATTAAAAAAATGAAACCTTTTACAGAAATAAAATAAAGTATACTTACCTGGTTTTTAGTTTTCTATTTAAAATTGGAATTTTAATTTGACATATTTATTCTATAAAAGTTCAATAATTGTGTAATTCCCTGAACTCAGTTACCCAGAGTCAGTGCATTATTACATAACATTGGCATGATCACAAAAGGCCAAGTCTCGAAAGACCGATTAGTTTAGTAGCCTTGGAAACACTAGATACATTCATAAGTCTTAAATTACATCATAAAGTGAAAACTACAACAACATCTTCTCTCCACACTCATATCCCCTTATACTATCCCTACAGGTCATTCATAAAATCTGTCTTCACATTCTGGTGAAAATAAAACCTAGAAAGGGGTGAGCTCAAATTCCCGGTAAGGATAACAATATAGCGAAAACTTTCATAAATAAGCATAAACCTTTAAGGAAATGTATAAATAAAAAATCCTTTTAAACATGAACTTCATCATAATATGGCAAAAATAAAATGAAATAATTTCACTTACTTATTCACATGGATATTCTACTAGTCGAATAATCACATGCAATATCAATAACCACTTTCATAATAATGGAATGCATAATGCCAGACAATCATAACCACATAGTCAAGGCCTTATGCCAAGACTAAAAATAATATTTCATCAAGGCCTTGTTCCAAGAGAATAGTTTGTCTCATGAGTTCTACTGATTCATCGATGAGCTATAGCGGGCTCCACCCGTCACTTATTAAGTCCAATGCATTCCTCATATGAATATGTCTAAACATAACATGAATATTCGTCTTAAAACTAGCATACGAAATGTCAATATATTCTCCATAAAACATGAATGGTATAATCATAACACATCCACAGTCAAACATATCACAAAACCTTCAATACAATATGGATGTTTTGTGTCATAATAAATCAACCTCAAATAAGCATAAAATCCATCAAAGGAAGTTGACATAGATGAAATCAAAACCATTTGAGAGAAATATCTCTTTTTTTAAAATCATTTAAAAGTCACAAAATTATAGAAGAAAACATTTACATTGATAATATTCTTATAATCTTGTATGAGAAGCTTCGACGATTTTATAATGGTGGAGAATAGCCGCACCCGCCGTGTAAGATAAAAAATGTCATTCTTACATTAATTCTGTCGAAAAGGATTAAAAGGACCTTGTTTGGAAAACGATAGAAAGATTCCTTTATAAGATTCCTATAAAAATTCAACAAGGTTATAAATGACTTTATCCCATAGTTTGTAAAATATTAATAATGATTTGAAATACATTTTTAAGATACATGGATGTGGATGATAAAGAGGTCCTAGTAGATAATTACGTACAAACAACCTCAGATAATGAAGAGATCATGAAATAAACCCTTACCTTGTAATTTTCCTTGGTTTAGGGTAGGTTAACCTCCTTTATAATGGTCAAATAATATTTATTAAGGTATACAAGAATCATATACATTAATATGATATCATATATGTTCTTTTAACATTATTTTTTAATAATATCTTAGTATTATCATCGTTTTGGGTGTGAACAGATTCGTTTTTCTTTATATTCTTTGTTATGTGAGCCATATTTGTTATGGATGGGATGTATATAATTCATATCCAGAATGATATCATGTCCCTAAAAATAATTTTTTATCATCAAATAAAATTTAGTTTTGAATGGATACGATGGGAAATGAATCTCATCGCGTTCGTAGAGATGGTAATCCGTATGTACACAAGAGCGACAATATCATTATTTTGAGATTAAAATAATATATAATTGTATGGTATATAATATATATAGAATCATGATAATGTTATATTTATTATTTACATTAATTACACATCATTACTATACCCATCCAAATAATAGTGTATTGAATAACAATTACACCACGATGTGGAGACGGTAGGCCGTACGTACGTACATTTGGTGACATGTCATTCAAAGGATGGATAGAATAATGAATATAGATTTACCATATTTATAATAATATCACAGTATATAGAAGATACTAGAGTTAATTTTTTAGAATGGAAATAACAAAGAAACATAAAGTTGAAGAAGAAAGGAACTAGAAAGAGGGTTTTGAAAACATTACCTCTTCTTTGGGTTCTTCCTTTTGATTTGATCAAAAGGGCTCCTTAGTTTGGATTTATGATCAATATAAGGCCATTAGGATTATGTGAGGAAATTTGAGAGAATATTTGGTAAGGGTTTGGCCGAACAAAATGGCTTTGAAGGTGTGAAGAATTGGTTAGGAGTGATGTCCTTTTATAAGGGGGAGGAGAGGCTCTTTAGGAAAACATAAAATATTATTTTATAATAAATTCATATTAAGTTTCTAATGACTCCAAAGTAGATTTTTCAAAGTATAAGGTGGGGATGGGTATAAATCCTTTCAACCAATATATTTTAGGTAGGTTTGGGTCATTATATTAGCCTTATCTTTTAGTTTTAACTCTTAGTTAATTAGTTTGATATTTACCTTGTCACTTTGTATATTTATATTATAGAGTTAATAAACATACTATATACATCCTAGAGACCCCTACGTGTTCCATTAATGATACACCTATCATGATATCAGTCTTATGGCCTAACCTTAGATTTTTAAGAATGGAACATCAATTAATAATATAATATTTGTTTCAAAAACTAATTTATGTAAATTTTAACAATAGTTAATAATTGACTTTTGTTAAAGTCTTAACAACATTTTTAATTCGAACCAAATTCATTTAAGAAAACCTAACATGTCCTATTAACCAATAAAATTCGTGTATGGCATAAAAACATTCAAATTATATTTAATTTAACTTTTATAATACCAATTATTTGATTATTTCATTAATGAGGAAAATACTACATCATTATTGTGTCATAAATAAATTTACTTATTAAATGTCTAAAAAATATAAATAAAATTACATGATTTAGGAAATTTTTTTATCTTTCTAATTAATATATATAGTCTAAAATATAACATATATAACCCTAAGCAAATTTTTTTTCTCTAAAATATATATGCTTATGTCATTTTTGTATTTACTTTAACTTAATTAATAAAAAGTGTCCTTATCACCAACAAGTGGCTCCATGAGTTCCCAAAATCGACCCAAATATGCCCATCATCGGACATGTATCAACCAATAAGGTTAGGACACGTTTTAGGGTAATTTAATAATATTATTATATTATTTCTTACCCTTATGTACCGAATTAACCCTTTAACCATCACTACGGGAAAAAGGGGTTTTTGCGAAGGGTTATATGCGACTGGGATAAATCTCGTCGCAGATAGTCCCGTTAGAAACTTTTTTTCAATGGGAGAATTTTCCCATCGCAAATAACCGGCGGTGGTAAAAAAAATTTGCAACGGGAATATACCCCCGTCACAAATAGTATGTCGGCAGGTTATTATTTGCGACGGGACCCGTCACAAATAACTATTTAACCATTGACCGTGATAAATGCGGGCAAAAGTATTTGCGACGGGTATCCCATCTCAAATAGTCCCGTCGCAAATAAGCTAACCTATAAATACCTCCATCCATTTTTTTCATTTATTCTCAAACTCTATCTTCTACTTCTCTCAAAACACTATTTTTAGAGTTCACAGTTTCTTAAGTTTAATTTTTATTTCCGGAGTTGATATTGAAGTCTTCAACAACTATCAGAGATCAACCTCAGATCAATTTTAAAGGTATTTATGTTCATTTCAATTTAATATTTATTTTAAATTTTTTAGTAGTTTTAATTATTCTTAATTAGTTTTAATTTAATTATGTTTATATTGTTTTGTTATTTAATAAATTTAAATTATTAGTATTCATTGTTCATATTTAATGGTAATTAGGAATAATTAATAATAATTAGCAATAATTAATAATAAATTGGAATAATTACTAATAATTAGTCATTATTAGGAATAATTATTAATAATTAGTCATAATTAAGAATAAATACTAATAATTAGTAATAAATACTAATAATTAGGAATAAATAGTAATAAATAGTAATAAATAGTAATAATTAGTAATAATTTAGAATAATTTAGAATAATTAGGAAATAATTAGGAATAATTACGAAAAATAAGAAAAAATACGAATAATTACTAATAATTACTAATAATTACTAATAATTATAAATAAACCTCCCCCATGCACGCATTATCCTTTACAACTAAGCCATTTCATTTTTTTATACATTTAATGATCAATATATATATATATAGTTATATTTATTCGTATATTAATATAGATTTATATTATTATAAATATATTTGGTTATATGAATATATATATATATATATATTTATTCATATATTAATATTTATATTTATTCGTATATTAATATATATTTATATATATTTATATATATATATAGTTATAGTTATAAAATTTTATTCGTATATTTATTTGTATATTACTATATATTTATAAACATAGTTTTAAATAAAATTATAAAATATGTTTTTTTATGTGTATTTATAAATAAATAAATAAATACATACATACATATATACAACACACACACACACACATACACACACACACACACATATATATATATTTATAGTTATGAATGAATACATAGAAATGAGGGGGTGAAAATCCATCGAGAATGTTAAAATGGCTACAACTTTTAATCCGTAAGTCCGTTTCAACTACACAACCAGTAAAATTGATGAAGATGAAATGATCTCTGATAAGATATGCGGTACAGGCCAAACGGACATCCGGATCAGAAGTTATAGCCATTTGAATGTTAAAACGACCATAACTTCTAATCCAGGAGTCCATCTCAGCTTTACAATTAGTCAAATCGAATAACATGAAATGATCTTCGATATGATATATAGTACAGGTTTATCGGACATCGGGATCAGAAGTTATAGCTGTTTGAATGGTAAAAAACCGAGGTACCCCGAATTAAAACTAAGTTTTGGAGGCATTTTGGGCCTTTTTTGGCCTTGAAAAAACCATGGACTGGTTTTACCAGTCCATAGGGCTGTAGAACTCGTCTCAGGCTTCGATTTGATATGCTTTAGAGCTCAAACGGAGTCCCGAATAAAATTTCATGGACGTTTGATGTTTGAGTTTCATTTTTAACTTATTTTTGATCTTTCATTAATTTTTTTATTTTTTTATATTCAAAGAGTTATTAAATGACTATTAATTGATAAAAATTTCATAATTACTAATTAAAAATATTTTTTAATTTATTTTATAATCCTCTTTTATTAAATATCTTATAAATTAATATTATACTTCCATAGATCCTTTCAAAAACATATTTATAAAATAAATATTTTATTTATATCAATATAAATAGATTAATATATTTAAATATTAATAAATAATTTTTTTAATTTTTTTAATTTTTTTATTATTATTTGCGATGATCCCGTCGCAAATAGTCTCTTCAAAGAAACTATTTGTGAAAAAAAAGGGCCCGTCACAAATACTTTGTTGCGACGGGCCCGTCGCAAAATTGTTTTTTTTTAAACCAGAAATCTATTTGCGACGGGCCCATTTTTCATCGCAAAAAAAATTATTTGCGATGGGCCCCTTGAAAAGAAAATTAGTTGCAACGCCGTTTTCTGCAACGGGTCATTTGAGACGGGGCACCGCCGTAAATGACACGTCGTAAATACCTGTATTTCTAGTAGTGCATGGAAAATAAAATATTTAGCGAAGTAATTATTCAAAATGTCTTAAAATAAAAGTTACCTATTTACACAATTTTGACATCCTGATTCCAAATATGGAATCTAGTTTTCCAAATTCAAAAAACAAAAGTGGCAAAAATAAATTTAAAATTAATTCCTGTTGTCAAAACAAAAAGCGCGTTTTTAAGGAATAATAACAATCAAAAGATTGACACTTGTTTATGTTTGGTTTAATTGTGAAATTATGTCCAATGACCAAAATTGTATTAAATGGTAAAAATATATTCAAAATATACTTTAAAACCACACAAATTCATAATTTATTACTATTATTTATTTTGATTAAAAAGGTTTTTTTAAATTAAAATTTAGTAATTTTCACTATTCATCGAAATATAAATATTATCCGAAAAGTACCAAAATTTCACCATAGGCTAATTTTGATATTCCGAAACCAAAAATAATGTCAATTTTACCAAATTATAAAACCTATACATTTCATTTATTAATTTAAAAATAATTCCCGTTGTCAAAACCAAAAGGCGTATTCTTAGGAAACAATATCTATCAAAAGATTAACATTTGTTTATGTCCAATCTCAGAGTGAAATTTCATAAAATGGCCAGAATTTGATTAAATTATAAAAATATAATATATTTATACTTCAAAACGATTAAAATGTATAATTTAACACTATAAATTATTTTGATTAAAAAAGTTTTTTTCAGTTAAATATAGTATTTTTCACTATTCACCAAAATATGAAAGTTATCAGAAAAACCCAAAAAAATTATAGAAACTAAATTATTATGTCCAGATTCAAAAGAATAAGTTTATTTCTTCAAATTTTATATATAATAGTTTCAAATATTGGATTTAAAATGGGTTTACCATTAAAAGGTGGTAAAAGTGATTTTTTTAAAAAATACTTCTTTAATCTGAAAAATGAATTAGTTCTTACATTATTTTTAAAAAACTCATAATATAGATTCTAAAATTATAAGTATTATATGTTGTTTAAAATTCAGTTAATTCTATTCACAACCACTTTTGAACGTCTAGTTTGGTGAGTTGTGGTGCACATGAACTCGGTGTTGTGTGTAAGGCAAGTTATTGAATTACTTTTAAAAAATAACGTACCACGAAATCTTGGGGTGTTACATTATTCCCTCCTTCAATAAATAGTGTCCTCTCAATTTGAAATTATTCTTTGAAAATAAACGGTCGGAAATAGAAAATTCCTTTGTGCGAAAACCCACATCAGAAATTGGGTTAATAAAATTATTTTTACTAATTGGAAAAGGGGAATGAAAAAGTCACCACCAAATTATGATCTCAATTAGGAGAAAATTGGTGGAAATTAGAGACACATAATTATAGGGAAAATGTAAATATTTATTGGGAGTGACTGAGGTCATCAATCACAAACAATTATAGAATTTTGGGCCTCAATGCCACCAATCTATGATGATTTAAAAAAACACCGGTTCAACAAAATGTAAGGTATTAGGGTAACACATTTTTGGTTTTAAGATTCCTTACACCTAATGTTTAAGAATTATATCTTCATAGAATACTATAAGAAAAAATGTATACTTGTCAAGTACAGTTCCATCCTTTAACTAATTTCTCATCTTTCAATCTAAAAGATAATAGAACATAAAAAATATTCTATTTATCCTATTTGTATAGGGTTCCAAAAAAATTAATTTATAATTAATATACCAAACCCTTTAAAAAACTACATTATTCAATCTAGGACATCACGTGGGTTAGTGGTAGGTGATACACCCTTGTCACTCTTTGGTTTCGGGTTCATGTTTCGCCACCTTGCCGGACACGACGAGTTATCGCCCGACCTCTGGGTTTTCCTTTTTTATAACAATCCAAAAATAATCTTCAGAAATGATTTAACCTTAACAATTTTATCAAATGCAAAATACAATCCATTCCAACCTTTAGACTTATCCAAATTACATCTGTCCAAACTCACAGTCCCAAATTTATATGGAAGTTAAATATAATGAAGACAATTTTTTTTGCCACGTAATAACATGTGGATACCTTCATTGTGTATTCTTTTAAAATATGGTAACACACTGAAATACCATAAAACCTTATTGATTACATTCATGCTCCCTTATTCCTTATAGAAAACTAGATATATTCCTTATATCAAAAATCTATGAATATTCCAACAATGATGAAATAAACAAACCATTAATCAGTGCCAAGGTAGTCAAGAATATCCAATATAATTTATCCAAATCAACCATCTATTATTCCAAAAATTACTACCTCAGTATCAACACCATATTAAGGATTACCTTTCCTTCAACCATGTATATTCAAAAAAATAGTTGAACTTGCTGTTGAGTCACTTTTCATATTACCATATAATCTCAAATCCTCAATGAAATAGTATTGTAGTACAATCCTTATTTATCTCCAAAATTAATATAACCAGTACATCATTGATACAACACTCAAATGAAATAATTCTTTAATAACAACATAAGACCACTAGTCATTCCTTATCAAATGTGGTAGTACCATAACATTATTATTATCCAACAGCATCATTTGGGGCATTCTTAGTTGATTTTAACATTGATTCACGTAGTGTCCCCACTCCTTGCAGAAGAAGAATTGTACATTTGAAAATTTTTTCTTACCCTCATAATCACGAACATGGTGTCCTTTTTCTCCACACTTATAACATACTCCAATTCTATTCAAGAATTTTCCAAGGTGATTTTTTCCACAGTTATCAAATATGGGAAAATCCTTCCTTACCTTGTTCCCTTTATTGGTCTTTCTCTCTACCATCCTTTTCTTCTATGGCTTCCTTTCAAATCCATAGAACTCCAAGAACTCTTTACTTATCTTATCAACACATGATATTATTTCTTCATATGATGATAATGCATGAGAGACTATTTCCTTTCCAATTTCTAGTGTAAGACAATGAATGATATGATCCTTCTTACTCTTTGGATCATGCGTATTGCTGGAGTTCCCATTCCTTCTACTGGGCACCATTTCTAAACAATGACTTACACTAGATTAGTTTTTGAATAGAAATACCTAAACCCAAACTTGTAAAACACTTAACATAAATTAAACAGTTTATGGATATAATCCATAATCATAAAAATGCCTTCTTTGAAGAAGTATATACTCATAAACCCTTCACAATGGTTTTTAAAGAAAATTATAATTACCCTTATCGTATCCCCCATGAGTGTTGTAACCAAGAGTGAAGCAAGGCCTATTGTTCTCCACTAGTTCCCATTCTATTCTAGCTCAAAGTTGTGTTTTCGGGTTTTACCCCTAGGTACATCTGTTCCAGAGCTGCCTCTAGCTGCTCGTATCCATACCGGGATGTATTGCTTGGAAAACTCACCAAATCTCAACAAAACCAAAATACTAGGACGTTCTTATTTACTAATCCTCAAAATATATCTTAAGTCTATGTGTTCTAATCAGAGTTTATCTAAATATAGCTTCCAAGGTTTGTACTAAACTTCTTCTAATACCAACTATAATGACCCGACACCAGTTACCCAGAGTAGGTGCATTATTACATAACATTGGCATGATCAGAAAAGATCAAGTCTCGAAAGACCTATTAGTTTAGTAGCCTTGGAAACATTAGATAGATTAATAAGTCTTACATTATATCATAAAGTGAAAACTACAACAACATCTTGTCTCCACACTCCTATCCCCTTATACTATCCATGCAGGTCCTTCATAAAATACTTTTTCACATCCTGGTAAAAATAAAACATAGAAAGGGGTGTGCTCAAATTCCCAGTAACGATAACAATATAGCGGAAACATTCATAAATAAGCATAAACATTTAAGGAAATGTATAGAAAAACCAAAAGCTTTTAAAACTTGAAATTCAGCATAATATAGAAAAAATAAAATGAAATAATTCCATTTAATTGTTCACATAATTTTCTGGTAGTCAAATAATCACATGAAATATCAATAACCACTTTCATAATTATGGAATGCATAATGGAAACCTATCATAACCACATAGTCAAGGCCTTGTGCCAAGACTAAAAATAAGATTTTTTCAAGGCCTTGTTCTAAGACAGTAGTTTGTGTCATTAGACCTACCGACGCATTGAGGAGATATAATAGGCACTACCCATCACTTATTAGGTCCAATGCATTCCTCATATAAATAGGTTTAAATAAAACATTAACATTCGTATTAAAACTAGCATAAAAAATGTCAATAATTTCTCCATAAACCATGAATGGTATAAAAATAACACATCTATAGTCAAACATATCACAAAACCATCAATATAATATGGAAGTTTTTTATCATAATAAATCAACCTCAAATAAGCTTAAAATCCATCAAAGGATGTTGACATAGATGAAATCAAAACTGTTTGAGAGAAATATATCATTTTTTTAAATCATTTAAATGTCACATAAGTATAAAAGAAAACATTTATATTGATTATATTTTTATAATATTTTATGGGAAGCTTTGATGATTCTATAATGGCGGAAAATATCCGCACCCACCATATAATTTAAAAAAAGACATTCTTACCTTAATTCTATCAAAAAGGTTAAAAAGGACTTTGTTTGGAAAATGACAGAAAGATTACTTTATAAACATCATATAAAAAGTCAACAAGGGTATAAATGACTTTAACCAATAGTCTGTAAAATAGTAATAATTATTTGAAATACATTTTTAAGAAACACGGATGTTAATGACAAAGAGGTCCCAGTAGATAATTACGTATAAACAACCTTGGAAAAATAAAGAGATTGTGAAATAAAACTTTACCTTGTAATTTTCCTTGGTTCAGGGTAGGTTCAACACTATATAATTGTGAAATAATTGTTATTAAATTATACATGAATCATATGCATTAATATGATATCATATATATTCTTGTAACATTGATTTGTTAATAATATCTTAATATTATCATCATTTCGGGTGTTAAATGATTCATTTTTATTTATATTCTTTGTTATGTGAGCCATATTTTCTATGGATGATATGTATATTATTCATATATAGAATGATATCATGTATCTAAAAATTATTTTTAATCATCAAAAAAATTTAGTCTTGAATGGATACGATGGGAAATGAATTTCATTGTGTTCGTGGAGACGGTAATCCGTACGTACGAACGAGCAACAATATCATTATTTTGATATTAAAATAATATATAATTGGATGGTATATCTTATATAAAAAATCATTATAATGTTATATTAATTATATTCATGAATTACACATCATTATTATACCTATCCAAATAATTTTGTATTGAATAACAATTACACCATGACGTGGAGACGGTAGGCCGTACGTACGCACGTATGGTGACATGTCCTTCAAAGGATGGATAGAATACTGAATATGGTTGTACAATATTTATAATAAAATCATAGTATATATATGATACTGGAGTTATTATTTTAGAATGGAAATGAAAAAGAAATAAGAAGTTGATGAAGAAAGGAACTTGAAAGAGGGTGGTGAAAACATTACCTCTTCTTCGGGTTCTTCCTTTTGATTTGATCAAAAGGGCTCCATAAAATGGATTTATGATCAAAATGAGGCCTCTAGGATGAATTTAGGGATTTTGAGAGAATATTTGGGTAGGGGTTGGCTGAACCAAAAGGCTTTGAAGGTGTGAAGAATTGGTTAGAAGTGGTGTTCTTTTATAAGGGGGAGGAGGGGCTGTTTAGGAGAACTTAATGTGTTATTTTATAATAAACTCATTTTGGGATTCTAATTGTTATAAAGTGGATTATTAAAAGTATAAGGTGGTTATGGGTCGAAATACTTCCAACTAATATATTTTAGGCAGGTTTGGGTCATTATATTAACCTTATCTTTTAGTTTTAATTCTTAGTTAATTAGTTTGACATTTACAAAGTAACTTTGTATATTTATATTATATAGTTAATAAAAATACTATATACATCCAAGAGACTCCCAAGTGGTCCATTTATGATACAACTATCCTGATATAAGTCCTTCTTCCAAACATTAGATTTTTAGGATTAAAATATCAATTAATAATATAATATTTGTTTTAAAAACTCATTTGTGTCAATTTTGACAATATTTAAAAATTGATTTTTTTTAAGTCTTAATAACATTATTAATTATATACAAATTCATTTAAGAAACACTAACATGTAATATTAACCAATAAAAGTTTTGGATGGAATAAAAACATTCAAATTATATTTATTTTATCTTTTATAATTCCAATTATTTTATTCTTAATTATTAAGGAATATACTACATCATTATTGTCTCATACATAAATAGAATTCATAAAATCTAAAAATTATAAATAAAATACAATTATGTAGTAAAACGTTTTATCTTTATAATTAATATTTATAGTCTAAATTATAACATATATAACCATATGTAAAAATTTTTTTTCTATAAGATATATGCTTATTTCATTTCTGTATTTACTTTAACTTAATTAATATAAAGTGTCCTTATCACCTAAAATATACTCCATGGGGTCCCCAAATCAACCCAAAGATGACCATGGTTGGACATGTATCAACCAATAAGGTTCAGAAATGTTTTAGGGTAATTTATTATTATTATAATATTATTTTTTACCCTTATTTACCGGATTTATCCTTTAACTGTGGTAAATAAAATATTCACCGAAATAATTATTCAAAATGTATAAAAGTAAAAGTTATCTATTTACACAATTTGGAAATCCTGATTACAAATATGGAATCCATTTCTCCAAATTCAAAACACAGAAGTGGAAGAAATTAACATAAAATTAATTCCCACTGTCAAAACAAAGAGTGTGTTTTTGAGAAATAATAACTATCAAAAGATTGACACTTTTTTATGTTCTGTTTAATTGTGAAATTATGTCCACTGACAAACATCTTATTAAATTGTAAAAATATATTCTAAATGTACTTTAAAACCACTAAAATTCATAATTTTATCAATATTAATTATTTTTATTATAAAAGTTGTTTTTATTTAAAATTTAGTAATTTTTACTTTTCATCAAAATATAAAAGTTATCCGAAAAGTACAAAAATTTCACCCTAGGATAATTTCGATATTCCAAAAGAAAAAATTAATTCCATTTTAACAAATTAAAAACCAATAATATTCATTTATTAATTTAAAATTAATTCCCTTTGTCAAAACCAAAAGGCGTATTTTTAAGAAACAATATCTATCAAAAGATTAACACTTGTTTATATCGAATCTCAAAGTGAAATTACATAAAATGACAAGAATTGGATTAAATTGTAAAAATATAATATATTTAAACTTAAAAACAATTAAAATTTATAATTTAGCACTATAAATTATTTTGATTAAAAAAGTTGTTTTCAGTTAAAATATAGTATTTTTCACTATTCACCAAAATAGGAAAGTTATCAAAAGACCAAAAATTTATTGAAACTAAATTCTTATGTCATTATTCTAAAGAGAACATTATTTTGTAAAATTGAATATATAAATGTTTCAAATATTTTATTTAAAAAGGTTATACCATTAAAAGGTGGTAAAAGTGCATTTTTTTAAAAATAAGATGGAAAAAATTTAAAACAATTTCCTTGAAAATTTATTTGAAAAAATGTAAAGGTATATTTAAAAATATTAAAACATTTCTAAAACCCTTTTTCTTTGAAAATGATCTTCAAGGATCATTTAATATAAATTTTGAAAACTTTTTTGAAAACATGGTATTTGTAATAAAACATACTTCTCAGCGAAGAGAGAAATATGGTCATATTTTCATAACAACAATTTATTAATTATATTTAGTACCAAAGAGTGGAAAATGATACTAATACAAGGATATATCATGAATAAATAGATGATAAAGAAACTCATGAGTGTTCTTGAGATATAGATCATAAAATTTCACTGAAGAAGCATAATCATTAATAATCTTGAAAAGCAACGAGATTGTTTCAATAAAATCTTGTCACTTTGTAACCTGGGATCATAATATCCATGTAAGAAAATGAAATTACATAATCATTAAATATAATTAAAGCGGGTTTTTTTAATTTATAATGTGTAAAATGGAATTATGTATGCCTTGAAAAATAATTTAGGTTCATAATAAATCAAGAGTCTCAAAGAAGGAAAATTAAGACAAACTATTTTACAGATTTGATAAATTTTGAAATATAAAACCAAGGAAAAAAAGATCATAAAATGTATATATAAATACCAATAAAATTAATAATCAGATTCATATAATACATTCATGGGCATTATATACACCATAGAAAAGTGATCAGCGGCGAACATGGGACGTTTCTCGTAGAAAAAAGTGAGATGAAATCCCATTACCTTGTGTATTGACTCTATTTGTACTCATAAAAACAACATTTATAATAAATATAAATTAATATTTTATATATTAAATAAACATATTCTTATAGATAATACAATATACAGATTATTATAACCATATATTACACGGTTGTTAACAATCATTTCTTAAGGTTTCACTTCAGGTAATATCCACTTTATTTTTCGCCTTTGTCATAATTTGTTACATATTTGGCCATTATATATATATATAATGATTTAAATAATGAAAAAAATTATATAAACATAATGTATATTCTATATATTTTTATTATAAAAAACTATATAACATAGATGTATGAAATGGAACACACCGTTCATGGAGATAGTAAGTCATACGTATACATGAACATTGTTTCCATTTTTATAATTGTATGAAAAGAAAGAAAGAAAATGATATATATATATATATATATTTTAATTTAATTATAATTATTATTTCATATATATCATATAATTTAACTAAATAATCCTTTAATACATTCCATGTATTTTGGGAATGAATCACATCGCTTTGAGGGGGAAATAGTCCACAATTCCTCAAAAGAAATTATCGTATTAACACAAAATTGAAATTATAAAGATATGTTTTGTAAAATAATTTAAAAATATTAAATACATAATATATATAATATAAAAATATTTAAAATAGTTTCCTTTATAATTTCCACCATAAGAGGTGGTAATAGAAAAATGAACCATCATTGTTTAGTGAGGCGGTAGTTCTCTGTACACATAAAAAGTTTGTTTCTAAATCATTAAAGGGATGACTGTGTATGTTTAGGTCTAAAATATAGAATACAAAATTTACATTATAGTTAGGTAAATTTTTTGGTTTAAAATAATGGAATAAATATATTGGAGGGAGTGTAGAAGTAAAATAAAAAGAAAGGAGCTAGAGAGAAGATGGTACCTCATAATCGGGAAACTCATTTTGGTTTGTGCCAAAAGGCTGCATTGAATTTTTGTCTACCCAAAAGGGTGATTCAAAGAGGATTGGAGGAATTTTTGGATGTGTTTTGGAAGAAGATTCACCCATACTATGTGTTTTGATAAGTGTGAATAAGAGGGAGAGGTGGTGGTCTTTTATAGAGAGGAGAAAGGACACACGTTGCTTTTTTGAAACAAAGTTAGGTTTACCAAAATTTTTACAAAAACATTCATACAGAACCAAAATAAATCAATAATGAATGGTTTTTGTCCAAATAATGGCCATCCCATGAGTGTTTGAAAATTTAATGGGTCTCTTTTGGTCTTAAATTTATGGTTTAGTACTTTATTAACAAAATTTTTCTCTTAACAATTGGAATTAATCCTAATTATTTTCCCTAATATTTTTGGTCAGAAAACAATTTATAATAAATTTATTTCATAAATTATAATTATTAAAAATATAGAATTAACTTTTCCAAATTGAAATAAAAAAGTGGCAGAAATTAGTTTAAAATTAATCCTACAGCCGGGTAAACCATGTGGGTTTTTAAAGTAAAAACAATCAAAAGTTTGCTATATTTTTATACCCAATTTCATAGTGAAATTTATCTAAATGGCCTCAATTTTATTAATTGATAAAAATATTTTCCATGTAATATTTTAAAAATATTTGTTATTAAATTTATCCTTATATATAAATTAGATGAAAAAGCAGTTTTGAACTACAATTCAATATTTTTAACTATTTATTAAAAAATGAAACCTTATACAAAAATCAAAAAAGTATACTTACCAAGATTTTAGGTTTCTATTTAAAATTTGAATTTTATTTTGACATATCTAGTCTATAAAAGTTCAAGAATTTAGTAATGCCCTGAACCCAGATACCCAAAGTCAGTGCATTATTACATAACATTGGCATGATCACAAAAGATCAATTATTGAAATACCGATTAGTTTAATAGCATTGGAAACCCTAGATACATTCATAAGACTAACATTAGATCATAAAGTGAAAACTACAACCAAATCTTGTCTCCACACTCATATCCCCTTATACTATCCCTACAGGTCATTCATTAAATATTTCTTCACATTCTGGTAAAAATAAAACATAGAAAGGTGTGAGATAAAATTACCAGTATGGATAAAAATATAGCGAAAACTTTCATAAATAAGAATAAACATTTAAGGAAATGTATAAATAAAACAGAAGCATTTTAATCTTGAACTTCATCATAGTATGGTAAAAAAAATGAAATAATTCCATTTATTTATTCACATGGATATTCTACTAGTCGAATAATCTCATGCAATATCAATAACAACTTTCATAATAATGGAATGCATAATGCCAGACTATCAAAACCACATAGTCAAGGCCTTGTGCCAAGACTACAAATAAGATTTTGTCAAGGCCTTCTGCCAATACACTAGTTTGTCTCATTAGACCTACCGACGCATCAAGGAGCTATAGCGGGATCCACTCATCACTTATTAAGTCCAATGCATTCCTCATATGAATAGGTTTAAACATAACATGAGCATTCATATTAAAACTAGCATACAAAATGTCAATACTTTCTCCATAAACCCTGAATGGTATTAAAATAACACATCCACAGTCAAACATATCACAAAAACTTTTATACAATATGGAAGATTTGTATCATAACAAATCAACATCAAATAAGCTTAAAATCTGTCAAAGGATGTTGACAAAGATGAAATCAAAACTATTTGAGATAAATATCTCTTTTTTCGAAATCATTTAAAAGTCGCAAATTATAAAAGAAAACATTTACATTTATAATATTCTTATAAGCTTGTATGGGAAGCTTTGATGATTTTATAATGACAAAAAATAGCCAAACCCACCATGTAAGTTAAAAAAAGACATTCATACCTTAATTCTCTTGAAAAGGTTAAAAATGACCTTGTTTAGAAAATGACAGAAATATTTTTTTATAAGCTTCTTAAAAAAAGTCACCAAGATTATAAATGAATTTAACCCATAGTATATAAAATAGTAAGAATGATATGAAATACATTTTTAAGAAACATGGATGTGGATGATAAAGAGGTCCCAGTAGATAATTACGTATAAACAACCTCGGATAATGATGAGATCGTGAAATAATCCCTTACCTTGTAATTTTCCTTGGATGAGGGTTGGTTAACCTCCTGTATAATGGTGAAATAATTATTATTCAGTTATACAAGAATCATATAGATTAATATGATATCATATATGATCTTTTAACATTTATTTGTTAATAATATCTTAGTATTATCATCATTTCTGGTGTTAACAGATTCGTTTTTCATTATATTCTTTGTTATGTGAGCCATATTTTTTATGGATGGGATGTATATTATTCAAATCCAGAATGTTATCATATCCCTAAAAATAATTTTTTATCATCAAATACAATTTAGTTTTGAATGGATACGATGGGAAATGAATCTCATTGCATTCGTGGAGACGGTAATCCGTACGTATGCACGAGAGACAATATCATTCTTTTGATATTAAAATAATATATAATTATATGGTATATCATATATAAAGAATCATTATCATGTTATATTTATTATTTACATGAATTACACATCATTATTATACCCATCCAAATAATAGTTTATTGAATAACAATTACACCACGATGTGGAGACGTAGGCCGTACGTACACACATTTTGTGACATGTCATTCAATGGATGGATAGAATACTGAATATAGTTGTAACATATTTATAATAATATCAAATTATATAGAATATACTGGATTTATTTTTTTATAATGGAAATAACAAAGAAAGAAGAAGTTGAAGAGCAAAGGAACTTGAAAGAGGGTGGTGAAAACAATACCTCTTCTTCGGGTTCTTCTTTATGATTTGATCAAAAGGTATCCTTAGGTTGTCTTTCTGATCAATCTATTTCCTCTATGTTGAAGTGAGGGAATTTGAGAGAATATTTGGGTAGGGTATGTCCGAACTAAATGGCTTTGAAGGTGTGAAAAATTGGTTAGAAATGGTGTCCTTTTATAAGGGGGAGGAGGGGCTCTTTAGGAAAACATAAAGTATTATTTTATAATAAATTCATATTCGGTTTCTATTGACTCCAAAGTGGATTATTCAAAGTATAAAGTGGTTATGGATAGAAATCCTTTCAACCAATATATTTTAGGTAGGTTTGGGTCATTATATTAACCTTATCTTTTAGTTTTAACTCTTAGTTAATTAGTTTGACATTTACCATATCACTTTGTATTTTTATATTATGTAGTTAATAAAAATACTATATACATCCTAGAGACCCCCACATGTTCCATTAATGATACACCTATTATGATATAGGTCTTATGGCCGATCCTTATATTTTTAGAAATTGAATATCAATTAATAATATAATATTTGTTTTAAAAAACCATTTATGTCAATTTTGACAATAGTTAATAATTGATTTTTATTAGTCTTAACAACTTTTTTAATTGGAACCAAATCCATTTATAAAAACCTAACATGTACTATTAACCAATAAAATTCGTAGATGTCACAAAAACATTCAAATTATATTTATTTTAACTTTTATAATACCAATTATTTTATTCTTTCATTAATGAAGAAAATACTACATCATTATTGTGTCATAAATAAATATAAAAATTAAATGTATAAAAATTATAAATAAAATACCATTATGTAGGAAATCATTTTATCTTTCTAATGAATATTTATAGTCTAAAATTTAACATATATAACCCTATGTAATTTTTTTTCTAAAAGATATATGCTTATGCCATTTTTTATTTAATTTAACTTAATTAATTTAAAGTGTCCTTATCTCCTACTAGTGGCTCCATGGGGGCCTAAAATCGACCCAAATATGCCCAGAATCAGACATGTATCAACCTATAAATTTAGGACACATTTAGGGCAATTTATTATTATTATAATATTATTTTTTACCCTTATTTACCGAATTAACACTTCAACCATGGTAAATTTTTTTTTACCGAAGTAATTATTCAAAAATGTCTAAAAATAAATGATACCTATTTACACAATATGGACATCATGATTCCAAATATGAGTCCTTTTTTCCAAATTCAAAACACAGAAGTGGTAGAAATTAATTTAAAATTAATTCTCACTGTCAAAAGAAAAAGCGTGTTTTAAAGAAATAATAGCTATCAAAAGACTGACACTTGTTTATGTTCGGTTTAATTGTGAAATTATGTCCAATGAACAAAATTGTATTAAATGGTAAAAATATATTCTAAATATACTTTAAAACCACTCAAATTCATAATTTATAACTATTAATTATTTTGATTAAAAAATTTGTTTTTAATTAAAATTTAGTAATTTTCACTATTCATCAAAATATAAAAGTTATCCGAAAAGTACCAAAATTTTACCCTAGGATAATTTTGATATTATGAAACAAAAAATGAAGTCCATTTTACCAAATTAAAAACCTAGTAGTTTCATTTATTAATTTAAAAATAATTCCCGCTGTCAAAACCAAAAGGCGTATTTTTAAAAAACAATATTTATCAAAAGATTAACATTTGTTCATGTCCAATCTCAAAATGAAATTACTTAAAATGACCAGAATTGGATTAAATTTTAAAAATATAAAATATTTATACCTCAAAACCATTAAAATGTAAAATTTAACTCTATAAATTATTTTGATTAAAAAAGTTGTTTTCAGTTAAAATATAGTATTTTTCACTATTCACCCAAATATGAAAGTTATCAGAAAAACACAAAAAAATTATTGAAACTAAATTCTTATGTCCCGATTCTAAAGAAGATGTTTATTTTGTCAAATTGAATATATAAAAGTTTCAAATATTTGATTTAAAAAGAGTTTACTATTAAAAGGTGGTAAAAGTGCATTTTTAAAAAAATACTTCTTTAATATGAAAAAATGAATTTGTTCTTACATTATGTCTAAGAAACTAATAATATAGATTCTATAATTATAAGTATTATATATAGTTCAAAATTCAGTTAATACTATTCATAACTACTTTTGAATGACAAGTTTGGTGAGTTGTGGTGCACTTGAACTCGATGTTGCGTGTAATGCAAGTTATTGAATTACTTTTAAAAAATAACGTACTATGAAATATTGGGGTGTTACATTATTCCCTCCTTCAATAAATAACGTCCTATAAATTTGAAATTTTTCTTTGAAAGTAAAAGGTCGAAAATAGAAAATTCTTTTGTGGGAAAACCCAAATCGGAAATTGGGTTAATAAAATTTAGTCTTACTAATAGGAAAAGGGGAATGAAAAAGTCACCACCAGATTATGATTTTGATTAGAAGAAAATTGGTGGAAATTAAAGACACATAATTGGAGAAAAAATGTAAATATTTATAGGGAGTGATTGAGGTCATCAATCAAAAACAATTATAGAATTGTGGGCCTCAAAGCCACCAATCTATGACGATTTAAAATAACATCGGTTCAAAAAAATGTAAGGTATTAGGATAACGCATTTTTGGTTTTAAGATGACTTAAATAATGTCTAAGAATTTATTTCTTCATAGAATACTATAAGAAAAAAAATTATACTTGTAAAGTAGAGTTCTATCCATTAACTAATTTCTCATCTTTCATTCCAAAAGATAATTGAACATAAAAATTATTTTATTTATCCTATTCATATAGGGTTCCAAAAAAATGAATTTATAATTAATCTACCGGAAACTTTTAAAAAAACTACATTATTCAATATAGGACATCACATGGGTCAGTGGTAGGTGACACAACCTTTTCACTCTTCGGTTGCGGGTTCAAGTCTCACGGCCATGCTGGACGCGACAAGTTGTCGCCCGACCTCCGGGTTGTCCTTTTTATAACAATCCAAAAATACTCTTCAGAAATGATTTAACCTTAAAATTGTATCAAATGTAAAATATAATCCATTCCAACCTTTAGACTTATCCATGTTACTTCTTTCCAAACTCACAGTCCCAAATTTATATGGAAGTTAAATATAATGAAGATATCTTTTTTTCCACGTAATAACATGTGAATACCTTCATCGTGTATTATTTTAAAATATGGTAACACCATGAATTAACATAAAACCTTATAGATTACATTAATGCTCCCTTATTCATTATAGAATACTAGATATATTCCTTATATCTAAAAACATTGAATATTCCAACAATGATGTAATTAGCAAGCCATTAATCAATGCCAAGGTAGTCAAGTATATCCAATATAATTTATCCAAATCAACCATATATTATTCCAAAATTACTGCCTCAGTATCAAAACCATATTAAGGATTACCTTTCCTTCAACCATGTATTTTAAAAAAAATTAACTTATTGTTGAGTCACTTTTCATAGTACCATATAATCTCAAATCCTCAATGAAATAGTACTCCAGTACAATCCTTATTTATCTCCAAAATTCATATAACCAGTACATCATTGATACAACACTCAAATGAAATAATTCATTAATAACAACATAAGAACACTAGACATTCCTCATCATCTATGGTAGTATCATTAATTTATTTTTATCCAATAGCATCATTTGGGGCATACTATGATGATTTGAACATTGATTCGCGTAGTGTCCCCACTCCTTGCAGATGAAGCATTGTACATTTGAAACTTTATTCTTACCCTCACAATCACGAAGGTGGTGTCCCTTTTCTCCACACTTATAACATACTCCCATTCCGTTCAAGCATTTTCCAAGGAGATTCTTTCCATAGTTATCACAAATGGGAAAATCATTTTTTTTCCTTTTTCCCTTTATCTGTCTTTCTCTCTACCATACTTTTGTTATCTAGCTTCTCTTCAAATCCATAGAACTACAAGAACTATTTACTTATCTTATCAACACATGATACTTTTTCTTCATATGATGATAATACATGGGAGACTATTTCCTTTCTAAATTCTGGCTTAAGACCGTGAAAGATATGATCATTCTTACTCTATGGATCATGCGTATTGCTGGAGTTATCATTCCTTCTACTAGGCACCATTTCTAAACAATGGAATGCACTAGATTAGTTTTTTAATAGAAATACCTAAACCCAAACTTGTAAAATACTTAACATAAATGAAACAGTTTATGGATACAATCCATAATTATAAAATTTCTTCTTTGAGTAATTATATACTCATAAACCCTTTACAATGGTTTGTAAAGAAAATGAGAATTATCCTTAGCATATCCCACAGGAGTGTGGTAACCAAGAGTATAGCAAAGCCCATTGTTGTGCACCAGTTCCCAATCGATTCTACGTCAAAGTGGTGTTTCGGGTTTTACCCCTAGGTAAATCTATGCCAGATCTGCCTCTACCGGCTCGTATCCAGACTGAGATGTATTGCTTGAAAAACTCACAAAATCACTACAATACTAAAATTTTAGGATGTTCTTCTTTACTAATCCTCATAGTATATCATATGTATATGTGCTCCAATCAGAGTTTATCTAAATCTAGCTTCCTAGGTTTGTACTAAACGTCTTCTGATACCAACTGTAATGTCGCGACCCAAGTTACCCAGAGTCGGTGCATTATTACATAACATCGGCATGACCACAAAAGATCATGTCTCAAAAGACTGATTAGTTTAGTAGCCTTGGATACATTAGATACATTCAAATGTCTTACATTACATCATAAAGTGAATACTACAACAACATCTTGTCTCCACACTCATATCCTCCTATACTATCCATGCAGGTCATTCATAAAATAGTTTTTCACATCCTGGTAAAAATAAAACATAGAAACGGGTGAGCTCAAATGCCCAGTAAGGATAACAATATAGCAGAAACATTCATAAATAAGCATAAACATTTAAGGCAATGTGTAAACAAAACAGAAGAATTTTAAACTTGAACTTCAGCATAATATGGAAAAAATAAAATGAAATAATGACATTTAATTATTCACATAATATTCTACTAGTCGAATAATCACATGCAATATCAATAACCACATTCATAATGATGAAATGAATAATGCCAAACTATCATAACCACATAGTCACGGCCTTAATCCAAGACTACAAATATGATTTTGTCAAGGCCTTCTGCCAAGACACTAGTTTGTGTCATGAGACCTACCAATGCATCGAGGAGCTATAGCAGGCTCCACCCGTCACATATTAAGTACAATGCATTCCTCATAAGAATAAGTTTAAACATAAAATAAACATACTTTTTAAAAATATCACACGAAATGTAAATAATTTTTCCATAAACCATGAAAGGTATAAAAATAGAACATTGACAGTCAAACATATCACAAAACCTGAAATACAATATGGAAGTTTTTTATCATAAAAAATTGACCTCAAATAAATATAAAATCCATCGAAGGATGTTGACTTAGATGAAATCAAAACTATTTGAGAAAAATATCTCTTTTTTTTAATCATTTAAAAGTCACATAACTATAAAATAAAACATTTAAATTGAATATATTTTTATCAGATTTTATGGGAAGCTTCGATGATTTTATAACGGTGGAAAATAGCTGCACCCGTCGTATAAGTTAAAAAAAGACATTCTAACCTTAATTCTGTCGAAAATGTTAAAAAAGACCTTGTTTGGAAAATGACAGAAAGATTCCTTTATAAAGATCATATAAAAAGTCTAAAAGGGTATAAATTACTTTAACCCATAGTCTGTAAAATAGTAAGAATGATTTGAAATACATTTTTAAGAATCATGGATGTGGATGATAAAGATGTCCAAGTAGATAATTACGTATAAACAACCTTGGATAATGAAGAGATTGTAAAATAAACCCTTACCTTGTAATTTTCCATGGTTGAGGGTAGGTTAAACGCTTGTATAATGGTGAAATAATTTTTATTAAATTATACAAGAATCATATACATTAATATGATATCATATATGATCTTTTAATAGTGAATTGTTAATAATATCTTAATATTATCATCATTTTGGGTGTTAACAGATTCGTTTTTATTTATATTATTTTTTATGTGAGCCATATTTTTTATGGATGGGATGTATATTATTCATATCTTGAATTATATCATGTATCTAAAAATTATTTTTAATCATCAAATAAAATGTAGTCTTGAATGGATATGATGGGAAATTAATCTCATCGCGTTCGTGGAGACGGTAATCCGTACGTACGCACGAGCGACAATATCATTATTTTAATATCAAAATAAGATATAATTGGATGTTATATCATATATACAGAATCATTGTCATGTTATATTTATTATTTACATGAATTACACATCATTATTATTCCCATCCAAATAATTGTGTATTGAATAACAATTACACCACGACGTGGAGACGGTAGGCCGTACGTACGCATGTATGGTGACATGTCATTTAAAGGATGGATAGAATACTGAATATGGTTGTAAAATATTTATAATAACATCAGAATATATAGAAAATACTGGAGTTATTATTTTAGAATGGATATTACAACGAAAGAAGAAGTTGATGAAGAAAGAAACTTGAAAGTGGGTGGTGAAAACATTACCTCTTCTTCAGGTTCTTCCTTTTGATTTGATCGAAAGGGCTCTTTAGGTTGGCTTTAGGATCAAACTGAGGAATATAGGTTAAAGTAAGGGATGTTGAGAGAATATTTGGGCATGGTTTGGCCAAACCAAAAGGCTTTTAAGGTTTGAAGAATTGGTTAGAAGTGGTGTCCTTTTATAACGGGGAGGAGGGGCTCTTTAAGAAAACTTAAAGTATTATTTTATAATAAATTCATATTAGGTTTCTAATGGCTCAAAAGTAGATTATTCAAATTATATGGTGGGTATGGGTCGAAATCATTTCAACCAATATATTTTAGACAGGTTTGGGTCATCATATTAACCTTATCCTTTAGTTTTAACTCTTATTTAATTAGTATGACATTTACCATGTCACATTGTATTTTTATATTATATTGTTAATAAACTTACTATATACATCCAAGATACCCTCAAGTGGTCCATTAATGATACACCTATCCTGTATTAATTCCTTTTTCCGAACATTATATTTTTAAAAATAGAATATTAATTAATAATATAATATTTGTTTTAAAAACTCATTTATGTCAATTTTGACAATATTTAATAATTGATTTTTGTTAAAGTTTTAATAACCGTATTAATTCAAACCAAATTCATTTAAGGAATAATAACATGTCCTGTTAACCAATAAAATTCGTGGATGGAATCAAAACATTCAAATTTTATTTATTTTAACTTTTATAATATCAATTATTAGATTCTTTCATTAATAAGGAAAATACTGCATCATTATTTTGTGATAAATAAATTTAATTATTAAATGTCTAAAAATTATAAATAAAATACCATTATGTATTGAAATGTTTTTTCTTTATAATTAATATTTATAGTCTAAATTATAACATATATAAACCTATGTAAAAAATGTTTTTCTAAAAGATATATGCTCATGTCATTTTTGTATTTACTTTAACTTAATTAATATAAAGTGTTCTTATCACCTACAAGACGCTCCATGGGGTCCCAAAATCGACCCAAAGATGTACATGGTCGGAAATATATCAACCAGTAAGGTTAGAACACATTTTAGGGTAATTGTTTTTGTTATAATATTATTTTTTACCCTTATTTACCGGATTTACCCTTTAACCGTGGTAAATAAAATATTTACCGAAGTAATTATTCAAAATGTATAAAAATAAATGTTACCTATTTACCCTATTTGGACATACTGATTCCAAATATGTAATCCATTTTTACAAATTCAAAATATTTAAGTGGCGTAAATTAATTTAAAATTAATTCCCGCTGTCAAAACAAAAAGCGTGTATTTAAGAAATAATAATTATCAAAAGATTGAAAATTGTTTTTGTTCGGTTTCATTGTGAAATTATGTCCAATGACAAAAATTGTATTAAATGGTAGAAATATATTCTATGTATACTTTAAAAACACTAAAATTCATAATTTTATCACTATTAATTATTTTTATTAAAAAAGTTGTTTTTAATTAAAATTTAGTAATTTTCACTATTCATCAAAATATGAAAGTTATCCGAAAATTTCCAAAATTTTACCCTAGGGTAATTTCGATATTCCGATACCAAAAATAAAGTCTATTTTACCAAATTAGTAACCAAGAAGTTTCATTTATTAATTTAAAACTAATTCCCGTTGTCAAAACCAAATGGCGTATTTTTAAGAAACAATATCTATCAAAAGATTAACATTTGTTTATGTCCAATATCAAAGTGAAATTACCTAAAATTAACAAAATTGGATTAAATTGCAAAAATATAATATATTTATACTTCAAAACCATTAAAATGTATAATCTAGCACTACCAATTATTTTGATTGAAAAATTGTTTTCAATTAAAATATAGTATTTTTCACTATTCACCCAAATAGGAAAGTTATCAGAAAAACAAAAAACATTTATTGAAACAAAATTCTTATGTCCTAATTCTAAAGAAGAAGTTTATTTTTGTCAAATTAAATATATAAAAGTTTCAAATATTGGATTAAAATAGGTTTTACCCTTAAAAGGTGGTAAAAGTGCATTTTTTTAAAATACTTCTTTTATATGAAAAAATGAATTAGTTCTTAAATTATGTCTAAGAAACTCATAATATGGATTCTAAAATTATAAGTTTTATATATAGTTCAAAATTCAGTTAATAATATTCATAAATTCTTTTGAACAGCTAGTTTGGCGAGTTGTGGTGCACCTAAACTCGGTGTTGCGTGTAATGCAAGTTAATGAATTACTTTGAAGAAATAACGTACCATGAAATCATGGGGTGTTACAAATTGTGATTTAACATTTGTTCTTTATTAGAAGGTGGTAATACTGTAATTATAAAAATTTATGTTTTAATCATATAGTTTTGTTTTTTTACCTTATGTTTATCCAATATATTGAATAAATATCAAAAATATTTGATTGAATATATAAAAAATATATTACATTAATATCAATCAGTAATGATATTTAATGTAATTTATTATGATAAAATAACTTTTTGTCCATAAAAATAATAATTTTTGTTTTTATAATCATTTGGTTTTCATATTCATTTATAATTAATTGATAACCTATGAATTCATATTATATGCTGTAAACTATGTATTTTCACAAAATACTTAATACTATTCACAAACTATAATTTAATATCTATATTATAGCTTATTTTATCAAATAATAATATTTTAATAATATATTATTATTCAGAAAACCTCAGCCTTTTCAGTTACACAAGAAATCAAGGAACGACACTGTTGCATGTAAGGAAATCTTACTGTGATGTTCTTTGTACAACAATTTAAATTGGGTGTTGTGTTTTGTGCACGATTAACTTGGTATTGCACATAACAAAATTCAATCATAGTGATTTAATATAAAATAAAATATCTTTAGTTTTCTATAAAATGAAAATATCAAAAAGGTTAAATTAATTCGAAAATAATAATTCTCAAACTCTCTGGTTGTTACATTCTATCCCCCTTATAGTTAATATCATCCTCAAAATTTTTCTATGTTATCAATGGTTTAATACATGAAATTTTCATTCATAGAAACCCGAATCACAAAAATGGATACTAAAAAATCCCTTAAAAAGGGAAATATAAACCCAAAATAGTGACCTAATGTAACATATAACTATGTTTCCACATAAGATAAAATAGGTTGGGAGTTAATATTGGACATGATGGAAAAGTGTAAATATCTATAGATATTTATTTAGTTTATCAATCACAAAAAAGATAATGATCAAATAAAATTTGAGGGCCTCAATGTCATAAATCTATGATGATTTAAAAGGAAATCATTTAAAAACAATAAGGCATTAGGATACCACATTCTCTTTTTATCATCAAACATTGAGTATTTATTCTATTGACCAAGAATATAAAGAAATACCCATAATTGATATATTTCATAAATTTCATTATTTGTTTGTGCTTTTTCTATTTATAATTCATCATTTACATTAAGAAATGGATGTTTATAAATTAAATTCAATTCATGATGCACTAAAATACACTTTTAGAAGATCTTAGGGCCCATAAAAGAATGAATACTATAACAATTTTTCTATTCAAAATCAATACGCCTTAATCTATAAACATAAAAAGTAACACTATTGATTCATCAATAATATTTATTCATAAAAAATAATTATAAATTTATGAGGATATCATGTAGGCCAGTGGTAGGTGTGAAACCAATATTTAGGTCATGGGTTCAATACCCCATCATAGCTAGAATTTATTGGTTGTCACCCGACATACATGATTTCCTTTTCAGAAAACACAAAAAAAATTCTAGAATAAATAATATTGTCATCCTTGAAAAAAGGTTAATCACAAAATTGGATTGTTACCAAGGGTTTCAATATAATCCCAGTGCATAAATAATTCATCCTATGTTTAACATAAACTTTTCATGAATGGTCTACCTTACAACCCTTCAGAAAGATGAAAATCCAAATGTTTAAAATGAAATTCAAGAAATGAGCATAACATGGATTCCCCCATATATGAAATAGTATCTAAAGGTTATCACCTTTCAAACATCTAAATAAACTCATCATATATTCCTTTTAAACATGGAAATAACCTGAAATAACATAAATACTTTTGTAAAAAAATACATTCTACCTTATTCTAAAAGATACTGTATATATTTTATAAATCCAAAATGTTTTCATCTTTATTCATGATAACATACACTACTTTGTAAACAAATCCATTATCAGTTCTGAGGTATTCAATACCATCCAATTTACTTTCTAATATAAAAAATATCATTGTAGAAACAAAATTTTATTAACATAATGAACATATTAACCATTATCTTCCCTCAGTCAAAATATAACCTTGTTATTAAATAACTTTTCACGTCTATTAATAAAATTCATCATAATCTTTTAAATCCATAGAGAAAAACATAAATTGGGGAATCCATGTTTATTTAACTATTCATATGACATACTTCTTGATTCCCAAATACATAAATCTTCAATTATTCCATTTCATCGATAATACATAAGAATACTACCTCATCCTTTTTCTTAATACCTCTTCGATTTCACATTTCGTATGTAGTCTCATTAAGTGATGTGATTCATTCTCAATAAATATTTACCAAAAATGTTAATAGATATGATGTTTATTAAAAAATTTAATATTTTTGTAATGATTATTGTTATTTAGAGTTTAATTATTGGTTACACTTCTTCAGATCCATTCTTCTAAAGATGGAAACAATGTTCATAAATATGTACGACCTACCATCTCTGTGAACAATGCATTTCATTTTTTGTCTCTAACTTTTTTGAATGAATATAAACATGTATATAATTAAAATAAATGTATATTAATATCACATTTAAAATTATGGAGATTATTTAATGATGATAAAAATAAAATAACTCCAACTACAGATCCAAATCATTCATTAATAAATTAAATAATTAACAACTAGAAATAAGGATTCTATAAAGGATGTATCAGTAAATGGGTGTTGAATAATTATAAGTGGATCATATATGATATCATAAGTATGTGTAAGATTATATATTATAATTATATTAGTCTTATATTTATTATATATGAGGATCAAATTGGTTAGAAGGAATTCGATACTAATGGGTTAATATTTCCAGTCTCTCTTTTAGTTGTGGGAGACATATAAACATTCACCACTTGTTTATTTTATATAATTTATATAATTCACATTTGACATGATATATCATGAATATATATTTTTTCTTGAATTTTATGTTTTCATTTTATTTTATTCTTTATTTCGGTTTTTTAGCAAATATACTACAAAATTTGTTAGATATTTTTCTCTAACATTTTATTTTTTGATAAAAATTCCATATTCGCTACATGTTTCTAGTATGTGGTGTATATACTACCCGTGAATTTATTTTTTTATTATTTAAATAATTTTTTATTATTTACATATCCATTTAATGATATATCTTTCATTGTATTTATAGATGAAATGTTATCAAATCAGTAAGGGATTTTGTCTCATTTTTCCTTCTTTGAGATATATGATTATATTTTCCATTATCTTATTGTATAATTTTTATAAACATAACCATTTACATATAATATTATGAATTTATTTATACTTATAATATTTATATTTTATTTAATTATATTCCACCATTGGGCCTACATTTCAATGTTACCACCATGGTAATGATTTTAGGTTATAATTATAACATTAATCATGATTGTTTATTATTATATTTCAGTTGAGAAAAACTTCTGATAACTCTATCATGACACTAATGAATTTTCAAACCAACTAATTATTTCTTGATAATACTTGTTTTCCCTTCATTTTCATCTTTTTATATACTTATGAATTAAAAAATAAAATTTTCATGTAAAACATGTCTTTTTTGTCAAAACTCATTTCCTTCCAAAACCATGTTTTATGCTAATGTTTAACTATTTTTATAATTTTGAAATTATTTATTAAATACATTTAAAAAAAATTTACAATCTTTATTAAATTTTTTGAATGGTTTATTCATGTCATTTTCCAAAAAAAAATCCTTTTTGGATTTTAAATATAAAAAATTGTTTATTAGTTTATAAAATGCATTGTTTGAGCTGTATTTACAACTATCATAACATCTCAATGATTTCAAGATTCACCAACATTTTTTTAAAATTTAAATTAAAATAAATTTTTTTCCTCAATATTTTTAAATTTTTATAATTTTTTAAAAAATAGCACCAAAGTTAAAAGTATTTTGAAAATTTTTTATGTTTTAAATTTTTTTTATTCAAAGTGAATAGAATAATTTTCTCAATAAATGATTTAAATGAATTTTAAGGAATATATTATATGGGTAAATTATTATTTTCAATTATATGATTTAAAAAATATTTTATGAATATATAGTTAAAAAAACTTAATGAAAATTTATCTTCCACGAGAAAAATTCTTAGTGATTTATCTTTCATAATAATTCATAATTTAGGATGTCAAAATTTGATGTAACTTATGGTTTGTTGGAAATATGAACCAAAAATGAAATTTTTATTTATATAAATGGATTATGATGAAAATAATTTTAGTAAAAATGTTTTTCTCTCATGGATTATACGATTATACAATTATTATGAAACCCTATCCTTTTTCAATGGGTTATGATATGATGAAAAATGAAATTATTATAAATCTTTTATATTTTATAGAGGTTATGTATGATGAAATATTTTTGAAACCTAGTTTATTTCATGGGATATGATATGATTAATGTTTTCTATTCTTGTGGAACACAAATGTATGATTTTCATTATGTGACGGGTGGGAATTAAATGTCCCTCCAATACATTGGTTAATGATTTATATCTCTTGAGATAAAAAGGAATGGAATTGGAAATGAACCCAGTTCATTATGGTACAATTTCTACTTTGATAGTATTCATAGTGAACCATGAATACATTGATATTTTGTGGATTGAACACATTCAAGCATGATATTCTTGGAAATGAAATTTGACTAATATGGAAATAATTTTCTATGATTATATGTATGGTAACAATAATTGTCTTATACCAATGTTATGCCATCCTGGATCATGTTCTCTAAATACCAAACAATTCTTGCATAATGAACATCCAATCATAATTCCATGACACATGATTCTAATATTTTACATTTATAGAATGGTCTTCATATTTTATTCACATGGTCTCAAACACATATGTTCATGTTATGCTTACATTTCTTCCTTGGGATCCCATACTATTCATCTGATCCCCCTACATCTTATATTTCCATTACCCTGGTTATAAAGAATGGTTTTAAGTAGAGTATTCTTGTGAAGATTACTAAAGGGGAATGAATTAATGGGGGATATGGAAGTTATTTCACCAAATTAGTTGACTCAGTGCAAAGTCTCCAAATAGAGTAATATATTATGGTCCTCAGGTCTATTTTTGTGTAATGTATTTAGTATTCAGATGAAAAGATGTAATATTTAAATATCAAAATCTTGGATTTCTATTTTATTTGTTTCACTAAGAAAAACATTATCCCAAATTTATTGTTGTTAGGTAATGGATGAACCAATAATGAGGGAAAATGTAATGAACTCATTGCTTGCTTGGAACTAGTCATGACACTATGGATATACCCTTAGAATTTCAAAGTTATTTAGAACATATAATTTTGTGTATTAATGGAAAATATTCCACCATGATGCAATAACTAACCTCTATCATCGAATATGTAATTTGTTTTGAAGGAACTCCCTTTCAAACCAATGTTTTATCATATCCCTCATTCACAAAACACCTATGTTGATGTGTTAGCTTACACAACCATAGTTCTAACCTATCATAACCATTGTGAGACAATATTCTTCATCATAAACAAATGTGTGGTTTCTTAATCCATAGTTTGTGAAATAGAGGAGGTAAATTAGATCTATTCTTCCCTAAGATATGATGGGGAGATGAATGTTATTAGACATATGATCCCTATAAAGGACTACCAGAATACATGACCCTCATGTTTGATAAAGCCAAAAAAGAATTGATCAAATTTTGAGTGAAAAAATCCACCATTCACAATAGGAAAAATAATAATAATGTACACTATAAATGAATATTCAATAGATTCAACATTATATGCATCAAACAGGGGGATACCCCATTATAATACAAGATTTTCATACATGATCCTACAGTTTTCATCAATGAAGGAAAATGCTCTCCCACCAAATTAGGTGTCTTGGTTATTTCTCTATAAATATGAAAAAGGAATATATATAATTCACCATGAAGTGCCACACTTCTTAAATACATGAAAATTCATTCATCAACCCTTAGAGTCATTTCATAATTCAAAATATTCTTGGTCATTTTCCGTAGTCATAATGGATACCATGTGGCCATATCCCCATACTATGAATAAGTAACTAAAATAAATTATTAATGATACTAAATTATTCTAAAAATATATTGAAAAAATACCCCTTATGAATGTATTAATGAGTAATATCATCAACTTATTTAAGTTAGACATCATCACTAGATATGGCGATCTTCATACATTATTGATGGATAATGGTACCAAATTTTGTTCTTCCATGATAAAGAGGTTGTATAAAGAGTACCATTTATATTCCTATCACTCATATCACTATCATAACGTGTAATATGTTAAGATAGAGGGTTTTAGTATGAATAAATCAAATATACACAATAAATTATAGATTATGAGAATATTTCTTGGCTAGACAAACTCTTGGACACTTTTTAGACTTATCAAACCCAAACCTACACATCGACATAAGAAACCCCATATTCAATTTTTATGGAAATGAGGTAGTTATTACCATAAATATCTAGCTACCCTCTCATATAATAACTATTTTAGGTCAACTCTAATAATATGAACAATAATATAAACAACTCAATGAGTTTGAATGAATTGATGATAAGAGGCCACATTAACTGCACAACATGGGGGTTTATCAGCATCATATTGGAAATTACATTGACAATATTTTCTACCTCTACTCATTTCGTCAGGTAGAGTTGGTATTTTTCCTTAGAATCAAAATTAAACAATGAAACAATCCTCCAAATTTGTAACCAAAATTGGAAGGACATTACATCACACACAAGGCCTTTTCCAATGGATCATAATCCTTAACCACAATGGATTGGGAACACATAACTTGTAGTACCCCCGGTTTCTAGTATGTAACCATTTCATGATGATTTTAATGCATTTAAAGTTAAGGGTGATGAATGGGAGAGTTGGGAGAAACTTAAATGATGTTTTTGAGGCAAAGGGGAAGTCGCACGGATGGTGCATGATTTGTCTAAACAATGCACTGAAATCATGCGTAGTTGGTCATCGAGGCAGTAGCATCTACACGGGGGGCACACGGTTTGTGTAACTGTGCGGAAAACCATGCATGGAGTGTTGTCCGAGGTAGTGGATAATGCACGATTAGAACACGGTTTGTCTAACCGTGTGAGAAAACCATGCGACCACTTAAATGAGATCCTCTAAAGGTGGATCTCACGTATTTTTGCCTCTATGTGGCTCGTTTTTCCTCCTTAGTGGCCCTTACATGGGATTTTTTTTGACTAAGGTCAAAGAGGGATATCCCATCATTCCAGAGGCAATCTGAAGGCTTCTCTTTGCAAATCGAAGCAGTATTCTTTGAGGTATGTGATCATTATTCTTCGTTTGTGATCAGAATCTTAGATCTACTTAGATCTACTTCTCCTATTTTCTCGGTCTCTTAGATCTAAAACGGTTATGGGTAGATCTAAGTGTGTGGATGCCAAATATGATGAGATTTGGTATTGATCTTGTTAGAATAAGAGATCTATTACAGTTTCTTGAAAAATCAACCCAGTTTTCATGAGCGTTCTTCAACCGTTGTGGTTTTCATCAAAACCATTGAGGTAGGAGGCTTCACTCTCAAATTCTCTTGTTAAAATTGGTTGTATTAGTTTAAAATTGGTTTGTTTGAATGTATTTTATTGTGAAAAGCATGGAATAAATTTTCTTTAGTGATGATTTATGTTTTTGATGAAATTTTGTAATGTTGGTGAATTTTTGTGCAAAGTGATTTGGCATCTAGAATTTAAAATGTGGATTTTAAATATGGATATTCTGAAAACATAAATGGTTTGATGAAAAATGGGTTTTCAATAAAAATGTCATTTTATTGAAATGGTTTGAGATTGAAATGACTCTGAGGGAATTGGTTTTCAATAAAAAGACAGTTTTTTTGAAATTGTTTGATTTGGTTGAACACACATGGTAGTTGACAAGATGGTTGTGTGTGTTGAAGGGTATATGGGACGAATGAGGGTTAGGGGTCTCCCCAATCAGTGTTGGGATGGATAAAGGTTATGTCTCTCCCCTGTCAAACATTCATATTGCATTCGAGACGGATATGGGTTAGGGGTCTCCCCCATCAGTGTTGGGATGGATAAGGGTTAGGGATCTCCCCTATCAAACATTCATATTTCATTCATGATGGATAAGGATAAGGGGTCTCCCCCATCAGTTTTGGGATGGATAAGGGTTAAGGCTCTCCCCCGTCAAACATTCATATTTCATTCGGGACAGATAAGGGTTAGGGGTCTCCCCCATTACTGTTGGGATGGATAAATGTTAGTACACCCAGTTTGTGATATGTAACCCTTTCTTGATGTTTTAATGGTTTTAAAGTTATGGTTGATGAATGTTAGAGTCGTGATAACTTTAAATGATGTTTTTAGGAAAAGGGGAAGTCGCACGAACGACACACCATTTTTCTAAACCGTGCGGTAAAATCATGTGTTGTTGGTGTTGGAGGTAGTAGCTTCCACATAGAAGGTGCATAGTTTTTCTAACCGTGCGGTAAAACCATGCATGGAGTGTCTTCTAAGGAAGTGGTTAATGTATGGTTAGCACACAATTTGTCTAACCATGCGAGAAAACTGTGCGGCCTCATAAATGAGATCCTATAAATGTAGATCTCACACGTTTTTCCTCTAAGTGGCTTTTTTTTCATCCTAAGCCTCCCTAACTTGGGATTTTGTTTCTCCTAAGGTCAAAGAGGGTTCTCCCATCATTTTTACGGTTATATGAATGCTTATATTGGGGAATCAAAGTTGGATTCTTGAGGTAAGTGATCGTTCTTCTTTGTTCTTGATCGGTTTCTTAGATCTACTTAGATCTACCTCTCCTCTTCTATCGGTCTCTTTGATCTATGCCCGTTACGGGTAGATATAAGAGTGTGGATGACAAATATGATGAGATTTCATATTGATCTTTCTAGTAGAAGAGATCTAAGCCTAGTTCTTGAAGAAGCAACCTGGTTTTCTTGACCGTTCTTCGACCATTGTGGTTTTCGTCAAAACCCTTGAGGTAGGTGGATTCACTCATGACTACACTTGTTACAATTGATTTGCTCAGTTTCAAATTGGTTTTTTTGAATGGATTTTATTGTGAAAATCATGTAATATATCTTCTTTAGTTATTATTTATGGTTTTTATGAAATTGTGAAATCTTGGTGAATTATTGGGTAAAGTGATCTGGATTCTTGAATTTAAAATGTTGATTTTAAATTATGGATTTTCTAAAATCGTAAATGTTTTGATGAAAAATAGATTTTCTATAAAAATGGTGTTTTATTAAAATGGGTTGAGATTGAAATGACTTTGATGGAATTGGTTTTCACTAAGAAGACAATTTTATTGAAATGGCTTGAATTGGTTGAACACACTTGGTAGTTGACATTATAGTTGTGTGTGTTGAAGGTTTTATGGGACTGATGAGGGTTAGGGGTCTCCCCCATCAGTGTTGGGATGGATAAGGGTTTGTGATCTCCCCCATGAAACATTCATATTGCATTCAGGATGGATAAGGCTTAGGGGTCTCCCCTATCAGTGTTGGGAGGGATAAGGTTAGGGATCTCCCCCGTCAAACATTCATATTGCATTCGGGACGAATAAGGGTCAGGAGTCTGCCGCATCAGTGATGGGATGGATAATGGTTAGGGCTCTCCCCCGTCAAATATTCATATTTCATTTGGGGCAGATAAGGGTTAGGGTTCTCCCCCCTTAGTGTTGGGATGGATAAGGGATACGGCTCTCACCCATCAAGAATTCATGTGCATTTGGGTTGGATAAGTTTAAGAAGTCTCCCCCATCATGATTGGGATGGATAAGGGTTAGGGATTCTCCCCTCTTCAAGGAAGCATGCATGGTTGGTTGCATGAGTTTGTGAAATGGTTGGGTATTCCAAAAAGGGAACACTTGTGAAATGGTTATTAAGCTTATTTGGTTATTCTTTTGGAAAAATAACTTGATGGAAAATTATTTTCAATTGTTCTTGGAATGCCTTTGGTTATGAATGGTATTGGATACTTGTTTATATTTAGTTATAAACTGCTTTTGAGAAAAAGTTTTATATAAACTATTTTTATATAAATGTGGCTAACTCTTCTCTCCTAGTGGCGTGAGTAGGGAAGTCATTGTGAAAAACCTACTGAATTTTATACTCACCCCTACTTTGGCACGTTGGTGATTTTACAGATGTCGTATTCAGAGACATAGGTAAAGGTCAAGAATCTTATTTCTAGTGTCTTGTGGTGATGCTTGGGAGATTTTGGGGATCTTGGAGCTTGTGGAGCATGGAGTTGTAGTGTCTTTTGAGAGTCATGAGTTGTTCATCCTCTGTGTACTTTGATTCTAATTTTATTTTCCGATGTTGTGTACTTTGATATAATTTTATATAATGTAAGTGTTTATTGGTCTTTCATCAGTTCATGCATCATATAGTGAATGTTTGGTTATGGTTGGTTTATGGGTTTATTTATTAAAGGTTAAATCATCCACCACTTGTACATGAAATCATTCGTCATTTATTTCCAACCTTTGGCACCTTGTGGATGTCACTTAAGGCATAGTATTGACTCGTGGTACTCTCAAGCCAATGAGAATTTGTGGGTCATTAAAAATGGTATCATCTTGTTCGGTCGATTCCTAACAAGTAGTCATCGATGTTCTTGGTCTTGGAGTTGAAATTCATTCTTGTCTATTCCTAGGGTCGAAATATTAGATAGGAGTAGGATTTTCTAGACTTGAAATTTTTAGCATTAAAGGACGTAGCTAAACAGTTTATGCTGAACTTCAAGTTACCAGGGTGTTTGGTACATAAGTGTTTTGGATAAACTTCTACAATGTTGTGAAATATCATTGTCTAGGGATTATCCAATGAGACGAGAATGAAATGCATTGTAGATGAATGATTTTCCACTTGGATTTCATATCTCACTGTGAGGAATGAGTATGGATTTTGTGCAAGGTGAGAATTTTCAAAAAATGCAAAAATTGTTTCCAAGTAAAAGATTTTGAAAATAGGGTATTTGGTGTATTTTAGAAATGGGTTGATTTTCAAAAGGCATGAAGAATGTTTTCAAAAAAAATTGAACATGGTAAAAAGGTTGTTTTGAAAAAAATGTTGTGATAGATGATGTGATGGTCTTTGAAATGCTAAGCGATCTGTTTCTAGAGAGTAAGATTGACAGAGTTTATTGTTGGTTTATAAAATGGCACCTCGTAGGCATCGTCGGAACCAACCCGAAGAGGATGTAGAGAATGTGGTTGCACCATAACCACGTGTGACCCAAGAGTTAGTTAAGAGTATTGTCCAAGATTTTCATGCTGTGGATATGGGGAACCAGATGAATGAACCAAGGCATGTGGATCATACCATCCAGTTCATGAAGCAGAATCCACAGAACATTCGGGGTGATGCAGAACCCAAGAAGGAGGAGTTGTGGATAAGTAGGATGAATCATATCTTTGATTTCATTGAAACCCCAGTAGAACAAAAAGTAAATTTGGCAACGTATATTCTTGAGGATCTTTCACGTCAGTGGTGGGATTTTGCAGTGTAGGCTAAATTGGATGAAAGCCTTATCTAAGAGGATTTTGAAGAATTGTTCAACAAAAAATTGTGTACTCACACATTTAAGATCTAGAAAACTATGGACATCTTCAACATGAAACAAGAGACTCTATCAGTCATAGAGTATGCAGCAAAATTTATGAATTTAGTCCGTTTTTTCACCAGAGGTCGTACAAAGTGCGTCATTGAAGGCACACATCTTCGAATCAGGGCTAAGGCAAGAGATTTGATCGAAGATTGCAGTGCTCTGTATTATAGATTATACAGAGATGGTTACAAGAGCGACTGTTTCTGAATGTGATATATCATGATCAATTGGAGGAGGAATGATGATGCCTACATGAAATGGTGGGAACTCAACCTTTGGGAACAAGAGAAAAAGGGACACATATTTCCATGGTGCAAGTAGAAATCACTATCAGACAACGAGATCAGTGAACCTTCCTCCACAAACCCAGAGCAATGCAAGTTGTTTTCAATGTGGCTCACTTGACCACAAAAGGTGAGATTGTACGGCGCAACCTAGATCCTGTCACAATTGCAAGCAGATGGGGCATATACAGTGCTATTGTAGGAATGCACTGAGGTCAGGTGCGCGTGACACCCCTCAGGCATCGTAAGCATCAAATGATTCGTCAGGACATGGACAATAGAATCTTTCATGTCATCATAACAAACCTAGACATGGTGATTTTCTAAATACCAAGACTCCTCAACTAGGGTAATCTTAGCAAGGAAACAAGGAGAATAGTGAAGCGACAATGAAATTTTATAGAGCTGAGTAGATGATGGTTAATGATCTGGATGGGCCATCTATGATGAGGGGTATGATTCTTTTGAATTCTACACCTATGAATGTTCTCTTTGATACTAGGGCACCGCAAAACTTTATTGCTTCTCATGCTGTTGACATGCTATGTTTAAAACTGGAAATGATTCCTTCTATTTTGAAACTGAAAAACTCTTCTTGGTGAAAGATAATTTCAAGAATTTTTGTGTATATAATGTGCTATAACTGTTTATGGAGATGAGTTAAAATGGGACTTCTCGATGTTTGACATGGATGTCTATGACGCAATCCTATGTATGGATTGGTTGATAATGTTTAAGGCTCGCATCAACTGTTATAGGAGAACAGTTAGTTTCATGACTGAGGATGGCATCAACCATCTCTTCAGAGAAGAGAGGATGGTAAAGAAATGTGAAAAGATCATGTTGGAACCAATGGTGGGAATGGTATATTACCATCTAACATCATTGATTTTGGAATCAATGGAAGAGGTTGAGAAAAATAGTTTTCTAGCTGTAGTGGATCAATTTCCAGATGTTTTTCCCAAAAACTTCTCAGGGTTACCACCTCTAAGGGAAGTGGATTTTACAATTTATCTACTTTCGGGGACCAGTCCTATTTCCCTTCCAAATTATAGGATGGAACCAATAGAGTTACAATAATTGAAAGTGAAGTTAGAGGATCTAGAAGGAAAGGGTTTCATTCGACCAAGTACTTCTCCATGGACATCACCAGTGTTGTTTATGAAGAAGGAAGATGAGACTCTTCAGTTGTGTGTTGATTATCATAATCTTAAAAAAGTTACGATAAAGAATAGATATCCACTTCCATGCAATGACGATATGTTTGATCAATTAGGGGGAGCTCAGTTGTTCTCCAAAATTGAATTGCGATCAGGATATCACCGATTACGAGTTCAGAAGGAGGATATTCCAAATATAGCTTTCAAAAGTAGATATGGCCACTACGAATATGTAGTCAGGACTTTCAATCTAAAAAATGAACCAGCAGACTTCATGGATTTGAAGAATCAGATATTTCGGTGATATTTGGATTCTTTTGTTGTGGTGTGTGTGGACGATATTTTTTTTTATTAAAAAACAAAGTCTGATCATGAGGTGCACCTGTAAAGAGCGTTACAAATCATGAGAGATCATCGTTTGTATGCCAAATTATCAAAGTGTGATTTTTGGATATGGGAAGTATGTTTCCTTGGCCATGTCATTTATGAGAAAGGTGTTTCTATTGACCCTGAAAAGATAGAAGCCGTTATCTCTTGGAAACCACTGAAGAATGTGTTTGAGATACACAGTTTTCTTGGTCTACATGGTTACAACTAATGATTTGTGCGTGATTTATCATGACTAGCTTCAACAATGATAGCTCTATCAAAGAAGAAAAATCTCCTCTAATAGATATGATAATGTCAAAAATTCTTTCAGGAACTGAATGTTCGGACTACATCGACAACTATCTTGATATTTCCAGAATCAGGACATGGGTATGTGCTGTATTGTGATGCTTCAGGATCAAGGTTGGGTTGTGCTCTCATGGAAAGAGATCATGTGGTTGCTTATGGTTCAAGGAAGTTGAGGGTGCATGAGAAAAATCACCCAACACATGATTTGGAGTTTTCTACAGTCGTCCATGCTTTGAAAATATAGAGACATTATCTCTTTGGTGAGAAATTTACTGTGTTTATAGATCACACAAGCATGAAAAACATTTACTCATAGCGATAATTGAATCCCAGGAAAAGGAGATGGATGGAGTATCTCCAGATGTTTGAATTTGACTTGATGTACAAACCAGGAAAAGGGAATTCAGTGGAGGATGCATTGAGTAAAAACTCATATGCTCAGTTAGTGAAAGAAGCTTCAAATAAATCACAGTTGATGTCGGTATTAGATGACATGCATGTGAAATGTGAAGAGCGAGGTGATGTTGCTGTTTTATATTTATCTACAATTGTTCATGATTTGGTAAATATGGTCAAAGAAGCACAAACATCTGATGCAGAATGGCTGGTTGTAAGTTCAAAACTCAATGGTGGGGAGACCATTGATGGCTGGAAACATGATGGGGGTTTAGTTTTGTGTTTTAGAGATTGGATGGTTATACCAGTGGTTTATCAGGAAAAAATCCTTCATTCTTATCACCATTCAAGATGGGATGTACATCCAGGTACACAAAATATGTATAAGGCATTGATGGCATAGTTTTGGTCGAGCGACATGAAAAGGAAGGTGTCCGAGTTTGTCTCATGGTGCTTAACTTGTCAGCAGGTTAAATCAGAGCATTAGAGACCAGATGGTATGTTACATCCTTTTCCCATCCCAGTGTGGAAATGGGATCAAATAGAAATGGATTTTGTTACAGGTCTTCCAAGAACGATCTAGAAACGTGATGCCATTTGGGAGATAGTGGATCGTCTAACCAAGTCGGCCCATTTCATCCCTGTTCGTGAAACCCATATGGTGGAAGATCATTCAAAAGTCTATATTTGAGAATTTGTAAAGATTCATGGTGTACTGGTTTCTATTGTCTCTGATAGAGATCTGAGGATCACATCTCACTTCTGGAAATCATTACAGCAAGCCCTCAGAACTCAGTTGACTATGAGCACGGCGTATCATCCTTAGACGGATGGGAAATCCAAGTGGAAGATACAAACATTGGAAGATATGTTGTGGGATTGGGTATTGGATTTTGGTGGCTCATGGGAGGAGCATAAATTCTTAGGGTAGTTCTCATACAATAACACCTATCAAGCCTCAATACGCATGGCTCCGTTTGAAGCATTGTATGAGTGTCCTTGTTGTTCTCCACTATGCAGGGTGAAAACTGGTGAAACATCGCTAGTCGGACCAAGCCTTGTCCAAGAGACAAAACACAAGATCAAGTTGATTATAAAGATTATGGAGATGGCTTAGAGTAATCAGAAATCTTATCCAAATCACTGTCAAAGACCATTGTCATTCGTTGTGGGTGATCATGTCTTCTTGAGGATCTTGACAAGGATTGGACATCGTCATTCCGGGAACCAGGAAAAGTTATCTCTTAGATACATTGGACCTTTTGAGATACTAGAATGGGTTAGAGAGGTGGAATATCTATTGGCATTACCACCGCGGTTTAGTTTGGTGCATAATGTACTCCATGTATCTACGTTGAAAAAGTATCAACATAATCTGGACCATGTGATCAGATGGGATCACGTTGACCTAGATCCAAATTCTTCGTTGATACATATCCCGGTATGGATTGTGGGAAGGCAAGAGAAAGTCTTGCATGGAAAAAGAATCAGTCTAGTACGAGTTTTATGGTAGCATGGTCAGATTCAGGAAGAGACTTTGGAATGCGAGAAGGAAATAAAAGATCCGTTGCTGGAACTCTTTCAGTTGGGTGATGGTTTTCTACTTTCCAAGGACGGAAAGACCAATGGTGTGGAGAATGTAGAACCCTCAGTTTTTGGTATGTAACCATTTATTGATACTTTTAATGGTTTCAAAGTTAAGGGTGATGAATGGGAGTGTCATGAGAACTTTAAATGTTGTTTTGAGGTAAAGGGGGAGTCGCACGGTTCGTATAAACCATGCCGTAAAACTGTGCGTAGTTGGTCTTGAAAGCAGTAGCTTCCGCACAGGTGGCACACGGTTTGTCTAACCATGTGAAAAAACCGTGCATGGAGTGTCGGCCGAGGTAGTGGCTGACACAGGGTTAGTGCACGATTTTTCTAACCATTCCAGCAAATCGTGTGGCCACTTAAACAAGATCCTATAAAGGTGGTTCACACGCGTTTTTGCCTCTAAGTGGCTCTTTTTTCCTCATATGCATCCCTAACTCGGGATTTTGTTTCTCCTAGGTCAAAGAGGATTCTTCCATCATTCCGAAGATGTTCCGAAGGCTTCACTTTGAAAATCGAAGCTGGTTCTAGAGGTATGTGATCGATCATCTTCGTTCTTGATCGGTTTCTTAGATCTACTATGATCTACTTTTTTGATTCTATTGGTCTCTTAGATCTATGCCTGTTATGGGTAGATATAAGTGTGTGGATACCAAATATGATGAGATTTGGTATTGATCTTTCAATGAGAAGATATCTAAGGAAGGTTCTTGAAGAGGAAACCCATTTTTCTTGAGTGTTCTTTGACCTTTGTGGTTTTCGTCAAAACCATTGAGGTAGGTTGATTCACTCTCGACACCTCTTGTTAGAATTGATTGGATTAGTTTCAAATTTGTTTGTTTGAATTTATTTTATTGTGAAAATCATGGAATAAATATTTTTATGTGATGATTTATGGTTGTGATGAAATTGTGAAATCATGGGGAATTATTGTGGAAAGTGATTTTTCATCTTGAATATAAAATGATGATTTTAAATTATGGATTTCTGAAATCATAAATGGTTTGATGAAAAATTGGATTTCAATAAAAAGTTTTTTTATTGAAATTGTTTGAAATTGAAATAACATTGATGGAATTGGTTTTTAATAAAAAGAGATTTTTATTGAAATGGTTTGAATTGGTTGAACACACTTGGTAGTTGACATGATGGTTGTCTGTGTTGAAGGGTATGTGGGACAGATGAGGGTTAGGGGTCTCCTCCATCAGTGTTTGGATAGATAAGGGTTAGGGATCTCCCTGGTCAAACATTTATATTGAATTCAGGATGGATAAGAGTTAGGGGTCTCCCCCATCTGTGTTGGGATAGATAAGGGTTAGGGCTCTCCCCCATAAAACATTCATGTTGCATTCGGCAGAAATAAGGGTTATGGGTATCCCCAATCAGTGTTGGGATGGATAAGGGTTAGGGATCTCCCTCGCCAAAAATTTATACTGCATTCAGTATAGATAAGGGTTAGGGGTCTCCCACAGCAGTGTTGGGATGTATAAGGGTTAGAGATCTCCCCCGTCAAACATTCATATTGCATTTGTGACGGATAAGGGATAGGGGTCTCCCCCATAAGTGTTGTGATGGATAAGGGTAAGGGATCTCCCCCTAAAAGCATTCATGTGCATTCGGGTTGGATAAGGGCAAGAAGTCCCCCATCATAGTTGGGAAGGATAAAGGTTAGGGATTATCCACTCTTCCAGGTATCATGCCTGGTTGGCTGCGTGATTTTGTGAAATGGATGGGTATGCCAAAAAGGGAATGTATGTGAAATGGTTCTTATGTTTTTTTGGTTATTTTTCTAGAAAAAAAATTCTTTCTAGACAATTGGTTTCAATTTCTCTTGGAATGGCATTGGTTATGAATGGTTTTGTAAACTTGTTAATATTTAGTCATAAACTGCTTTTGAGAAAAAGTTTTTTATAAATTATTTTTTTATAAATGTGGCTAACTCTTCTCTCCTAGTGGTGTGAGTAGAGAAGTCATTGGGGAAAACCTACTGAGTTTTATACTCACCCCTACTTTGGCATGTTGGTGCTTTTGCAGATGTCGTATTCCAGGACATAGGTAAAGGTAAAGAATATTATTGCTAGTGGCTTGTAGTGATGCTTAAGAGATGTTTTAGAGCTTTGAGCTTGTGGAGCATGGAGTTATAGTGTCTTTTGAGAGTCTTGAGTTGTTCATCAGACGTGTACTATGATGCTTAGTTTGGTATTCTGCTATTGTGTAAATTGATGTAATTTGATATAAATTAAGTGCTTATTGGTGTTTCCTTTTTTTTCATGCATCATATAGTGAATGTTTGGTTATGGTTGGTTTATGGTTTTATTTATTTAAGGGTAAATTGTGTTCCACTTTTACTCGACACCCTTCATTATTTATTGCCAGCCTTTTGGGCCTTGGGGATGTCTCATAAGGCATAGTAATCACTCATGGTACTCTCAAGCCAATGACAATTGGCGGTGACCCGCCAATTCTCATTGGCGTGAGAGTACCAGGAGTCATTACTTGGCCTTATGCGACATCCCGAAGCCGCCAAAGGCTGGAAATAAATGTTGAAGGGTTTGAAGTAAAGTGGTGGAGGATTTACCCTTTACCAAAATAACCCATAAACCAACCCGACATAACAAATCATTCACTATATGATGCATTAACAAAAGAAAGAACACTAAACAACTTCATTATGTAAAACCACATCTAGTACACAACAGCAGAAGAACAAACACAGAATTAAGGTACATAGAAGATGAAAAACTCAAGACTCTCAAAAGAAACCACGAATTCGTGCTCCACAAACTCCAAGATCCACAACATCTCCCAAGCATCACCATGAGCCACTATCAATAAGATGTTTTACCTTTACCTGTGTCCCGGAATACAAAATCGGAAAAAGTAGCAAAGTGCTAAAGTAGAGGTGAGTATAAAACTCAGTAGGTTTCCCCAATGACTTCCCTACTCATGCCACTAGGATATAATGGTTATAAACGTTTATATAATGAACAGTTTATATAAATCATTTTCTCAAAAGTGGTTTATAAATAAATATAAACAAGTTTCCAAAACCATTCATAACCAAAGGCATTATAAAAGCAATTGAAACCAAATTTCCAGCAAGTTACATTTCCAGAAAAATAACCAAACAAGATTTATAACCATTTCACAAGATCCCTTTTTGGAATACCCAACCATTCCACAAACCCATGCAACCAACTATTCATACTACCTAGAAGAGGGGAGAATCTACAACCCTTACCCATCCCAACCATGATGGGGGAGACTTCTTACCCTTATCCAACCCAAATGCACATGAATTCATGATGGGGGAGATCCATAACCCTTATCCATCCCAACACTGATGGGGGAGACCTCTAACCCTAATCCGTCCCGAATGCAATATGAATGTTTGATGGGGGAGAGCCCTAACCCTTATACATCCCAACACTGATGGGGGATACTTCTAACCCTTATCTGTCCCAAATTCAATATGAATGTTTGACGGGGGAGATCCCTAACCCTTATCCATCCCAACACTAATAGGGGACACTCTTAACCATTGTCCGTCCCGAATGAAAAATGAACACACACCACATCTACCCATCATTCATGCCAAAACACCCTTTCAATAAATACACTTTTTTATTGAAAACCATTTCAATCAAAACCATTCCCATCAAAACCATTTCAATCATAAACCATTTAAAAAAAACACCCTTTTTATTGAAAATCAATTTTTCATAAAACCATTTACAATTTCAGAAAATCCATAATTTTGAATCAACAGTTTAAATTCATGAAGACAAATCACTTTGTACAACAATTCACCAAGATTTCATAATTTCACAATTTCACAAAAACCATAGATAATTACAAAAAATGATTTATTCTATGCTTTTCATAATAAATTCCACACCACACACTCAATTTGAATTCATGCCAATCATTTCTACTAAGTGGAGTCGAGAAAGAAGCCTCCTACCTTTAGGGTTTTGACGGAAACCACAACAAACGAAGAACGCTCAATAAAATCGAGGTGCTTCTTCATGAACCCACATTAGATCTCTTCTCCTAGCAAGATAAAGACCAAATCTTATCATATTTTGCATCCACACACATAGATCTACACATAATGGTCATAGATCTAAGAAACTGAGAAAATAGGAGATGTAGATCAATGTAGATCATAGAAACCGATTAAGAATGAAGAATAATGATCACATACCTTAAGAATCCGCATTGATTCGCCATGAGAAGACATCAGATCACCTCTGGAACAATGGAAGAACCCTCTTTGACCTTAGGATAAGATAAATCCCGAGTTATGGCTGACGATGATCATAAATGAGGCCCTTAGAGGAAAAAACGAGTGAGATCCACTTTTATAGGATCTCATTTAAGTGGTCGCACGGTTAGACAACCCATGCACTAACCGTGCGTTAGCCACAGCCTTGACAGACCCTCCATGCACGGTTTGGTCGCATGGTTAGACAAACAGTGCGCCACCCATGCGGAAGCCACTGCCTCCAAGAACAACTACACACGGTCTTACAACACAATTTAGACAAACCATGCGTTGTCCGTGCAACTTCCCCTTTGCCTCAAAACGTCATTCGATGTTCTCCCTACTCTCCAATTCATCACCATTAACTTTAAAACAATTAAAAGCATCAACAAAAGGATACATACTTGAAATAGGGGGTACTAAATTCTCCTCACCATTGGTTTTTCCATTCTCGGAAATTAGAAAACCATTACCCAACTAAAAGAGTTCCGGCCAATGCTCTTTCATTTCCTTCTCTCGTTCCCTAGTCTCTTCCTGAATCTGACCTTGCGGCCATAAAACCTACACTAGACCAATGCCCTTTCCAGTCAACACTTTCTCTTGCCTATCCAAAATCCGTACCGGGATATGTATCAATGAGGCATCATGTTCTAGGTCAACAAGATCCCATCTGATCACATGGTCAGGATCAGGATGATACTTTTTCAACTGAGATACGTGGAAGACATTATGAACCAAACTGAACCACAGTGGTAATGCCAACTGATATGACACCTCTCCAACCTAATACAGTATCTCAAAAGGGCCAATGTATCTAGAAGATAACTTTCCATACTTCCCAAAACGACGATGTTCAAGCCTTGTAGAGATCCTCAAGAAGACATGATCACCCACAACAAACGACAATGGTCTTCGACGGTGATTTGCATAATATTTCTGAGGGCTCTGAGACATCTCCATCCCCGTTCTAATCCACTAGATCTGCTCTGTTGTTTCTTGGATGAGGCTTGATCATACTAGTGATGTTTCACCAGTTTCCACCCAGCATAGTGGAGAATGAAAAGGATGCTGATACAATGCTTCAAAAGGCACCATGAATATTGAGGCTTGATAGCTGTTATTGTATAAGAACTCCACTTAGGTTATATTATCCTCCCATGAGCCACCAATATCCATTACAAAATCCCACAACATATCTTGAAATTTTTTTATCATCTTCTCGGATTGCCCATCCGTCTGAGGATGATACGCCGTGCCCATTGTGAACAGAGTTCCATGGGCTTGCTGTAATGATTTCCAGAAACGAGATGTGAACCTCGGATCTCTATCTAAGACTATAGACACTAGTAAACCATCAATGTTTACCACTTCTCGGATATATATTTTTGAATTATCTTCTACCATATGGGTTTCACGAATAGGGATGAAATGGGCCGACATGGTTAGGTGATCCACTATCACCCAAATGGCATCGTGTTTCTGGACCATTCTTGGAAGACTTGTAAAAAAGTCCATTGCTATTTGATCCCATTTCCAAACTAGGCTGGTCAAAGATTGTAACAAACCAGCTGGTCACTGATGCTCTACTTTAACATGATGACAAGTTACACACCGTGAGACGAACTCAGCCACCTTCCTTTTCTTTCCCCTCCACCAAAACTACACCTTCAATGCCTTATACATATTCTGTGTACCTATATTTACAACACATCTTGAATGGTGGTAAGCACGAAAGATTTGTTATTTAAAAACCATAGGAACAACAATCTGATTATGAAACACAAAACTAAACCCCCATCAAGTTTCCTGACATCAATGGTCTCCCCATAATTGAGTTTGGAATTTCCAACCAGACATTCTATATCAGATGTTTTTGCTTCTTTGATCATCTTTACTAAATCAGGAACAAGTGTAGTTTAAAAGAAAACATCAACATCACCTCAGTATTCACATTCCACATTCATGTCGGCTAATACCGACATCAACTGCCATTCGTTTGAAGCTTATTTCACTAACAGAGCATATGACTTTCTACTCAATGCATCTTCCAACGAATTACCTTTTCCTGGTGTGTACATCAAGTCAAAGTCAAATATCTGGAGATACTCCATCCAACTCCTTTGCCTGAAATTCAAATCTCTATGTGAGAAAATGTGTTTCAAGATTTTCTGATCCATAAATAGATAAAATTTCTCACCGGAGAGACAATGTCTCCATGTTTTTAAACCATGGAAGAATGCATCCAACTCCAAATCTTGTGTTGGGTAATTTTTCTCATGATCCCTAAACTGCCTTTAACCATAAGCAACCACATAATCTCTTTGCATGAGAACACAAACCAACCCTGATCCCGAAGCATCATGATACACCACATACCTCTGTCCTAATTCAAGAAAGATCAAGATAGGTGGAAATTTAAGCCAAACTTTCAGTTCCTAAATGAATTTATGACATTCTTCTATCCATTGGAAGAGAGTATTTTTCTTAGTCATAGATTTCATTGGTGAATATAGTCATGATAAATCACCCACAAAGCATCGGTAGTAACCATCTAGACCAAGAAAACTGTGTATCTCGAACACATTCTTTTGTGGTTGCCTAGAGATAACAGCATCTATCTTTTCAGGATCAATAGAAACGCATTTTTCAGAAATGACATGGCCAAGGAAACATACTTCCCATATCCAAAAATCACACTTTGATAATTTGGAATAAAAAGGATTATCTCTCAAGATTTGTAACACTGTTTCTAGCTGTACCTCGTGATCATCCCTTGTTTTTGAATAGAACAAATTATCTTCCACAAACACCACAACCAAATAATCGAGATTTTTCTGAAATATCTGATTCATCAAATATATGAAGACCGTTGGTTCATTCGTTAGACCGAAAGGCATGAATACATATTTATAATGGCCATATCTGCTTCTAAAAGCTGTCTTTAGAATATCCTCCTTTAGAACTCACAATTGGTGATATCCTGATCGCAATTCAATCTTGGAGAACCACTAAGCTCCTCTTAATTGATCAAACAGATCATCAATGTGTGGAAGTGGATATCTATTCTTTATTGTAACTTGGTTAAGCTTACGATAATCAACACACAGCCGAAGAGTTCCATCTGCCTTATTCACAAACAACGCTGGCGCTGCCCATGGAGAAGTACTTGGTCAAATGAAACCCCTTGCTTTCCAGCTCCACTAACTGCACTTTCAAATCTTGTAACTCTATTGATGACATCCAATAAGACATAAGGGAAATATGACTGGTCCTCGGAAGAAGATCAATCATAAACACCACTTCTCTTAGAGGTGGTAACCCTGAGAAGTTATTGGGAAATACATCTAGAAATTGATCCACAATAGCTGGAAAACTATTTTCCTCAATCTCTTCCATTGATTCCAAAGTCAATGCTGCCAGTTGGTACGAGATCATTCCCACCATTGGTTCCAACATGAACTTCTCACCATTCATTACCATCCTCTCTCCTCTAAAGAGATAGTCAATGCCATCCTCAGTCGTGAAACTAACTGTTCTCCTATAACAGTTGATGTGAGCCTTAAACATTGTCAACTAATCCATACCTAGGATTACATCATAGACATCCATGTCCAACATCGAGAAGTCCTATTTTGACTCAACATCATCAATAGTTATAACACATGATCAACACAAAAAGGATTTACATACTCCGAACTATCTCTTGGTTCACTCGTGGTTCTGGTGCAACCACATTCTCTGCAGCCTCTTCGGGTTGGTTCTGACAATGCCTACTAGGTTCCATTTTCTAAACTAACAACAAACTCCATCAATCTCACTCTCTAGAAGGTGATGGCTTAGCATTTAAAATTCTACACATCTTCTATCACAACATTATTTTCAAATAAACCTTTTTCCCATGTTCCAACATTTTTGAAAACATTCCTCATGCTTTTTGAAAATCAAACCATTTTCAACATACACCAAATATCAAGTTTTTAAAATATTGCATCGAAAACAATTTCGGTATTTTTTTCCCTGAAAATTCACACCTTGCAAAAAATCACAAATCAGTCCTCACAATGAGACGTGCAATCCTAGTGGGATGTCATTCCTCTACAATTCATTTTATGCACATCTCATTGGCTAAACCAATGACAATGATATTTCCAACATTCTAGAAGTGTATCCAAAACACTTATGTACCCAACCCCCTGGTAAGATGAAGTTGAGCATAAATGGGTTAGCTACGTCATTTTATGCTATACATTTCAATATTTAACAATACTACTCCTATCTAGGATTTCTACCCATGGAATTGACAAGATATAATTTTAACTCCAGGACCAAGAACATTGATGACTACTTGTTATGAAAGGACCGAACAAGCTGATACCATTTGTAATGACCCTCCAATTCTCCTTGGCTTGAGAGTACAACGAGTCATTACTAGGCCTTAGGATACATCCCCAAGACGCCAATTGATGGAAATAATTGCCGAAGGGTTTCAAATATATGTTGGGGGATGATTTACCCTTGAATAAATAACCCACAAACCAACCCAGCATAAGCAAACATTCACTATATGATGCATGAAGAAAAGAAATCCCACTAAATAGCTTCATTATTTCAAAGCACATCAAGTACACAAGAGTGGAAGAAAAAACTAAGAATCACGATACATAGGAGATGAACAACTCAAGACTCTCAAAAGACACCACCACTTCGTGCTCCACAAGCCCCAACATCCACAAAATCTCCCAAGAATCACCATGAGACTCTAAAAATAAGATGGTTTACCTTTACCTATGTACCAAAATACTACATCTGCAAAAGAACCAATGTGGCATAGCATGGGTGAGAATAAAACTCAGTAGGATTCCCCAATGACTTCCCTACTCACACCGCTAGGATAGAAAGGTTAGGAACATTAATATAAAAAATAGTTTACATAAAACACTTTCTCAAAAATAGTTTATAACTAAATATAAACAAGATTCCAAAACCATTTATAACGAAAATCTTTCTTAAAGCAATTGAAAACAATTTTCCAGCATGTTATTTTTACATAAAAATAACCAAACAAGATTTAGAACCATTTCACTGGTTCCCTTTTTGGCATACCCAACCATTCCACAAACCCATGCAACCAACCATGCATGCTACCTAGAAGAGGAGAGAAGCCCTAAACCTTATCTATCACAACCATGATGGGGAAGACTTCATACCCTTATCCAACCAAAATGCACATGAATTCTTGACTGGGGAGAGCCCTAACCCTCATCCATACCAACACTAATGGGGGAGACCCCTATCCCTTATCTGTCTTGAATGTAATATAAATGTTTGACGAGGGAGAGCCCTAACACTTATCCATCCCATCACTGATGGGGAATACTCCTAACCCTTATCCACCCCGAATGCAATATGAATGTTTTACGGGAGAGAGTCCAAACCATTATCCATCCCAAAAATGATAGGGGAGAATCCTAACCCTTGTTCGTCCTGAATGCAATATGAACACACACCACATCTTCCCATCAATCATGACAAAACACCCTTTCAATTAAAACACCTTTTTTTGAAAACCATTTCCATCAAAACCATTTCAATCTCAAACCATTTAAATAACACACACATTTTATTTAAATCCCATTTTTCATCAAAACATTTATGATTTCATCAAATCCATAATTTAAAATCATCCTTTTAAATTCCTAAAATCAAATCACTTTCCACAACAATTCACCAAGATTTTACAATTTCACTAAAACCATAAATCATCACTAAAAGAGATTTATTCTATGCTTTTAGCAATCAATTCCACACCACACACTCAATTTTAGTTCATTCTAATCAGTTATACTATGTGGTGTCGAGAAAGAATCCCCCACCTTTTGGGTTTTGACAGAAACTATAGTGAATGAAGAACGCCCAACAAAACTGGTTTTCTTCTTCAAGAACCCACCTTAGACCTCTTCTCCTAGAATGATCAAGACAAAATATCATCATATTTGGAGTCCACACACTTAGATATACCCATAACGGGAATAGATCTATGAAACTAAGAAAAGTGGATAAGTGTATCTAAGTATATCTAAGAAACCAATCAAGAACGAAGAAGATAGATCACATACCTCAAGAATCCTTCTTTGATTCTCCAAGAGAAGCCTTAATATGGCCTCATGAATGATGGGAGAACCCACCTTGACCATAGGAAGAGAATGGAGATAGCTCAGAGTCATCATAAATCTTATTCAGATCACCATCGAAGATAGTTGTCGTTCGTTGAGGGTGATCAGGTCTTCTGGAGGATCTCTACAAGGCTTAGACATCATCATTTCGGGAAGAATGGAAAGTTATCTCCTAGATAAATTGGCGCTTTTGAGATTCTAGAACAGGTTGTAGAGGTGGAATATCCATTGGAATTACAACCACAGTTTAGTTTGGTGCATAATTTCTTCCATGTATACCTGTTGAAAAAGTATCAGCCTGATCCTGACCACGTGAGCATATAAGATCACTTTAACCTAGATCTGGATGCTTCATTGATACATATCCCGGTAAGGACTATGGATAGGTAAGAGAAAGTCTTGCATGGAAAAAGCATCAGTCTAGTGTGGGTTTTATTACGGCATGGTCAAATTTAGGAAGAGACTTGGGAACGTGAGAATGAAATGAAAGAGCAGTGGCCGAAACTCTTTCAGTTGGGTGAAGGTTTTCTACTTTCTGAGGATGGAAGGTCCAATGGAGGGGAGAATTTAGTACCCAAGGATTCTGGTATGTAACCCTTTCTTGGTGATTTTAATGGTTTTAAAGTAATGGGTGATGAATGGGAGATTCAGGAGAAGTTTAAATGATGTTTTGAGGTAAAGGGGAAGTCACACGGACGGCGCACTATTTGTCTAAACCGTGCGGTAAAACGGTGCGTAGTTGGTCTTAGATGTAGTAGATTCTACACAGGAGGCGGAAGGTTTGTCTAACTGTGTGGAAACACCATGCATGGAGTGTCTTCTGAAGCAGTGGCTAACACATGTTTAGTGCATGGTTTGTCTAACAATACGAGCAAACCGTGCAACCGCTTAAAACGAGATCCTATAAAGGTGGATCTCACACTTTTTTTTCTAATTGGATCATTTTTCATTGTAAGCGGCCCTAACATGGGATTTTGTTTCTCCTAAGGTCAAAGAGGGTTCTCCCATCATTCTGGAGGTGATCTGAAGGCTTCTCTTGGAGAATCGAAGCCAGATTCTTGATGAATGTGATCGTTCTTCTTCGTTCATGATCAGTTTCTTAGATTTACATATATCTACTTCACATATTCTCTCGATCTTTTAGATCTACAAAAAAAATGGGTATATATAAGTCTTTGGATTCCAAATATGATGAGATTTGTTATTTATCTTGCTAGGAGAAGAGATCTAAGGCAGGATCTTGAAGAAGCAACCCGATTTTCTTGAGCGTTCCTCAACCATTGTGGTTTTCATCAAAACCTTTGAGGTAGGTGGATTGACTCTTGACTCCACTTGTTATAATTGATTGTATTAGTTTCAAATTGGTTTATTTGAATGGATTTTATTTTGAAAATCATGGAATAAATCTTTTTTAGTGATGATTTATGGTTTTGATGAAATTGTGAAATCTTAGTGAATTGTTGTGAAAAGTGATTTGGATTCTTGAATTTAAAATGTTGATCTTAAATTATGGATTTGATGAAATCGTAAATGTTTTGATGATAAATGGGTTTTCCATAAAAATGGCATTTTATTGAAATGGTTTGAGATAGAAATGACTTTTATGGAAATGGTTTTCAATAAAAAGACAGTTTTATTGAAATGGTTTGAATTGGTTTAACACACTCGGTAGTTGACTTGATGGTTTTGTGTGTTGAAGGGTATGTGGGATAGATAAGGGTTAGGGGTCTTCCACATTAATGTTTTGATGGATAAGGGTTAGGGATCTACCCTTTCATACATTCATATTGAATTCGGGACAGATAAGGGTTAGGGGTCTCCCCCATCCGTGTTGGGATGGATACGGGTTAGGGATCTCCCCCATCAAACATTCATATTGCATTCATGACAGATAAGGTTTAGGAGTCTCCCCCATCAGTGTTGGGATGGATAAGGGTTAGGGATCTCCCCCATCAAACATTCATATTTCATTTGGGACGGATAAGGGTTACGGGTCTCCCCCATCAGTGTTGGGATGGATAAGGGTTAGGGCTCTCCCCCATCTATCATTCATGTGAATTTAGGTTGGATAAGGGTAAGAAGTATCCCACATCATGGTTGGGATGGATAAGGGTAAGGAATTCTCCCCTCTTCCCTGTAGCATGCAAGGTTGGTTGCATGAGTTTGTGAAATGGTTCGGTATTCTAAAAAGGTAATGTTTGTGAAATTGTTCTTAAGATCGTTTGGTTATTTTTCTGGAAAAATAACATGATGGAAAATTGGTTTCAATTGATCTTTGAATGCCTTTAGTGATGAATAGTTTTGGAAACTTGATTATATTTAGTTGTAAACAGCTTTTGAAAAAAAGTTTTATATAAAAAGTTTTTATATAAATGTTTCTAACTCTTCTCTCCTAGTGGCGTGAGTAAGGAAGACATTGGGAAAAATCTACTGAGTTTTTTACTCACCGCTGCTTTGGCATGTTGGTGCTTTTGTAGATTACATATTCTAGGACACAGGTAAAGGTAAAGCATCTTATTGCTAGTGGCTTTTGGTGATGATTGGGAGATGTTTTAGAGATTGGAGCTTATGTAGCATGTCTTTGTAATGTATTTTGAGAGTCTTGAGTTGTTGATCCACTATATACTTTGATGCTTAGTTTGGTCTTCTGCTGTTGTGTACTTTGATGTAATTTGATATAAATGAATTGTTTATTTGTCTTCCATTTGTTCATGCATCATATATTTAATGTTTGGTTATGTTTGGTTTATGGATTTATTTCTTTAAGGGTAATTTGTCCCCCATAAGTACTTGAAACCCTTCATCATTTACTGCCAACCTTTGGCGCCTTGGGGATGTCTCTTAAGGCCTAGTAATGACTTGTTGTACTCTCAAGCCAATGAGAATTGGCGTGCCATTACATCACTCCCACCCAATAATGTGAGGATTCTTATGAATAAAATTTCATGATTCCTATTTTGTAACCTATGTCTAGGATATATGACATTAAATTAGACAACACCCAAGTCCTAGTGGTTATACATTAAACTACTTGTCATCTATGTCCCAATACAGTGACATTAGAAATCAATACATATAGATCACCCTAAAATACCTCAAACATTATAGACAGAGACATCCTATGGGTACCATGACCGACAAAAGAGCTTTACCTAGTTAAAATAAATTACATCTCTCAATGTGAGATCCTGATCAATACATGGTATTTGAATTAAAAGAATTATTGTGACCAGATTCTCATTCCCTTGGGATTTTTTTGGTATCCGGATCCTCAACACTATGTGAAGACAAATTTTTTGAACGGAATATTTAGTATATTTCCCCATTTCATAAATTAATTTTATATGATATCACTATTTCTTATGATTTGACCCTTTTGTAATTTATGTTGTTTATTTTTTAACTTGATATAGAAAAAATGGCCCCCGCTTCACATGTGAATTAGACCCATGTGAATCCAATCAAAATTCCTTAAAGATGGGATATAAACTATACCACAACCACATAATTTCCATATCAGTCTAAAAGTAAACATTACAATTCTTGAGACAGGACATTAAATTACAAAGTGACAGTCCATCCTACAAGATTTTAAACTGCTCAATGTGTCACTTTACTTATGTCATTCTACCCCACCCCTTGAAGAGAACCTAAACCACATAGAATATTTATAATATTCCAAACCAATTACATAGATCACTAATACGCCAACTTCCTCACATATCATCTTGATTTCGGCATATAATCATTTTTTTCAAAACAACCCTGTGGATATTTGATTCCGATTACGATGGGTTATGCAGTGATGTCCAGGTACACTACCATGGACGTTTTCATAGTTCATATATTCAAAATATAAATATTCCCCCATCATGTATATTTTTTTATAGTTGGGGTCAAAGCCTCAATTTATAATTAATGAAAATACATCTTTAAGTCTGGGTAGAGGGAGACCCATTACATAGCCCAAAGGCCAACGGCCATGTGGCCTAAAAACAAGGAGTGAAAGCCCATTTTTGGAGTACCTGCACAACTACAGTGCCTGCTATAGTTCCCCCACTGTTACAATAACTAATACTATACCTCTATTTCTACAATGCCTCCTCTTCTATAGTACCACTGCTGCTATAGTTCTGCAACTTCTACAGTACTACTACAGTACCAGAAATGTTTCCCTTCCTAGTTTTGATCCTGGTACATTTGGATGTCACGAAAGAGAATATACAACTTGGGTACATGCTCGTTTCAAACCCCCATAGTGTATACATTCTAAATTTATGTAAGATATTTTAAATTTTTTTATCTCATCTATGGGAATGTTCTGATTATAAAATTATGCTTCTCCTAAATATGTGATATATTCATATAAGAGGAATTCCATACCATGAACATTTCATTGATTGATTCATGTTATCATAGGATATGTAGGGAAATCCATTTCTTCATCCAAGTATAAATGTTAATGTCTAGAATAATAATTCCACTTTTATGTATTTACCGTTCATATGAGACTGATCTATGCGCGGGAACCCTTTATTTTCAATAATTATCTCTCTCTTGATTCCTATCCATGCATGATAAGTACTGATTCCAATATACCATAATATTTCATCATGAAACAATATCAAAAAAAAAATCTACCCCATGCACAAATTTTAAATATTTGAATTTCTATATAATAACTTCATTATGATTTATTCTTGACCATTCAATATATTTAATGATGTTCAATAATATTTTCCATGCACTAATAATAGGTTCATCATTATCATTCCCCTCTCCCATTCCCGGTCTATATAAAAATAAGTGACATTCAATTAGTTTTTAAGTTGTGAAGATTCATCCACAAGTGAAATCCTCTCATAGAATGAATGCTCCTCACCTTAAAAATAGTTACAGATCATTAACCTAGATGATTGTATGTAAATTATGTTTTAAGAGAAACCTACCCCTTTTCTCTATATATGAGTTATATTTTTTGTAGGGGACCATTAATTTTATTGCACAATGTGTGGATTAAATCTTGTACATACTGTATATGTATGGAATCATTGACTCCCTATTATGGGACAAACATAATTCCAAAAAATAATGATACTCATTTCTCTTCCATAAATTTTATATAGATTAGTCTTAAGGAGAGTGTATTTATTTTTATTTTAACACTTGTCATTAATATAAGAATAAAGTATGATAATGACCCCTCTTATTATAATGTTTAAACCATAAAGATGATACTCCACTTATCTGATTGTACTATATTGAGGCATGGATTAATTTCTTTCTCCATTGTGAATGAGCCAAATATATGTAGATTAGGCTGCACCAACATTGTTAATGGATTGATAAAAATTCCCCTCTCCCTAAAAGATAGTTTAATTTAGTAGGGGATCCATATAATAACTACATGTGTCTTGATTCAAACGTGCATGTGGTACATTGTTATGCCCATATCATCTTTTTTAGCCCCATCCATAATTTATATCATTCCCCCTAATTTTTATACAGTCTGGATCTATTCTTTGTATTTTCTAGGATAAATATATCGTTGGATTTATTAATGTTTTTATAGGATGTATAGTGCTACCCAGATGGGTCCAACCATGAAACCCATAAATTATACCATCCCATATTTTTAATCGAACACATCACCCATAATTCACAACTATTCCCATATATTGTTATCCCCATGATGCATTTATTCTACATTTATTCTAATCAGATCCATATAATATCAAAAATTAAAAAATCGCCTCCACCTATTTATGAAATAGATTTGTGCAGGATTCCTCATCATGGGTACCCTCATTGGTAGGCCCATGATATATTAGCATGTCCTTCATAATACTTATCTTTATCTACTATTCACCTCTATAAATCATTGTATGGGTTATTCTATTTATTTCTCACAATGAGCATGAATCATATGAGCATAGAGTTCTAGGACAACACTTTCATCATAATAAGAAGAATCATGACTAAATATGGGAGGTATAAAAATGGTCCACCTTGTAAGACCTTAAACTACTCCGGAATTGTTTAGTACTACAAGGCCCACATTTTTTTCACATGATACAGGTCTATATAGGGACCTCATAACATATAATTCTTTATCCACAAGCCTTTATAATGTTAAAAATATTGTCCACAACTCATCATGGTTGTATGATGTTAAAAAAATCGTAGTAATACCTCATCATATGACCCTAAACTATAGAAAACATGAGTCCCTATCACATGACAATATAGTAGAAAATAGTTTCTTCCTGGTTTCATGATGTTGAGCTATAGGTACCACAACCAATTATCTCTCCTTATCTAGGGACTATAATATCGTAATCTTGGTTGATAGAGGTTCAAGTTTCTTCCATCATTATTGCTGAACTCCTCAGTTCATGAAACACAATATGTGTCTCAAGTGTCTTAAATATCCATAAACCATCATAGGTCCTTATAAATAATATTACTAGGCTATAATGGACCACTTTTATTCAGTATCAAAATATTCCCTTGTATCTTACATATGAACCTCTATCATGTAAACCAAATAAATATTTTCCTTGATAAAAATCTCTTATGATCCTTGTGGTTCTTCGTAACATCACAATGAATGCCTTATCCCAATGGGATTAATGGTCATATTATATTTCATGTATCTCCCTTATCATTACCCATCATTTGATATCTTTTATCCATTATTTAGAACATATTAATCTCGTAATAAAATTGTTGAAAAGTATTCTCGACCTCGGGATTCATAATTGTATCATTCTGTTATATATCTCCCTTATACTATGTCCGCACATCCTAACATTAAATTGTATGCATTCTAGTTCACTCATTATGACCATAAACTACATATACACTGGTCTATTTAATAATATTATAAACTTCATGAAATTTGGTCAAATATGTATGAACATAGACTTTATCCATTTATGGTCCAAATATAAATACAAAAAACATGTAGTAAAAGGGACATAAAATTTGTGAGTAAAAAAATATGGAAAGGGTTGTATAAGAAAATATTTACATCTCTTTATCCCTGTCATAATCAACTACGGAGCTCAGAAAAAGTAATAGAAATAATTTATCACATCCCATTTCCTTGAAAATGTGTTCAGTGAATGGGGGCACCACGTTTAGGGTTCCAGAAACCACCTTGGATAGCCTTCTCTTCATAACCTACTTCATTTATCTTGTATTTATATTTTTAAAAATCATACATGGTTCCTTATAAATAGTTTTTTTATATTCAAGGTACCACCTTCTTGTCTATTAATTTCTTCACAATGCCCCTATATATGATCCCTTGATGTGTCCCCCATAGGTGTATTCACCTAGAGAAAGGCCATGTGATCACTTTGAGCCATGAAAATTGTATACTAGAACTAATCACCAGTGTATGATTCATTATCATCCTTGACTTGTATACACCATCCCCTCATTCACATTTCAAAAAACAAGGTACAAGATTTAAAGAACCCATAATAAAACTATTTCAGTGGATTCAATGTCCTCGACTTTACATCACCATATACCATACATGTTCTTGGAATTATTGAACCTTTATGTGGTCCTCATCACATGATCCTAAATCGAATGATATATGGTTTGAGTTTCATGCCAATATACTGAATTCCTCATTTTGTGAGGTATTATATAAACTATATCTAGGGTTCTAGGACACTTTCTGGATAACATTTTATTTATAATCAAATTCATTTCTCAAGTGTTTGAACCTCAATTATCCTTTCATGGACTATAATAAATATCATATCCACCATAAAGGGGTCATCTTATTGATTTTGCAGGTATTCCCCTGACTCCTGTATATGAGTCCCCATCTATTCAACTAGGTGCATCTTCACCTTGGAATGGTCCCTATAATCCACGTTTTCTGTAACAACATTATTGTGAAACTTTTTACCTTAGTATGATTCACAGAAATCCTTGGAATGTATGCCCCATCTTATCATACATAGTTATAAGAACCTATTACTTGATTTATAGAATCTATAATATATCTATTTGAGTGGATTAGATGTCCCCATTATTATGTCACCATGTACCATACACGTACATGAAGTGAGAATGTGGTACCTCACTATTAAATAATTTGGGGACCACATCACATGATCCTATACCACTTTATATATTTTTTATGCATTATACCAAGAAAAATAATTCCATATTTTATGAGTTAGTCTATAAACTATCTCCATGGTTCCATAACCCTCATTGTATATTCTCATCTCTATACTCTACTTTATCTCCCATGCAATTAGACCTTAAAAAATTTATAATTTTCCATGCTAAGTATCATATCTAGATTCAATGGTCCCTGAATGTAAATATTATTTTCTTCTAATGGAAACTAAGGATGACCCCCACCCTATCATCTAGATGAATCTTCACCCTATAAAAAGGACTTTGGATCATTGTGATCCATGGAAAAACTGATGTGGAAGTCATCACCTAGGTGTGATTCATAATCTTCCCCTCCATGACTTCCCTATCACAAAATCCACTATTAAAAATCACTATGATTTTACTTACATAATCTATAATCCCACTATCAATGTTGATTAAAAATCCACAATGTTACATCACCATATACCAGACCCATTGTTGAAACAAGGATATGGGGTTCTGAAACCCTTCTTGAATACTCATCTTTGAAGTAATTATTTAATGTACCAGAATACATCTTGAAAATTCCTCCTTTAATAACCACTTTATGTATTATATTCTCAAATACCACACAAAATCATCCACAGAACTTCATGAGGAGAACATACATCTTCAAAGGTCTATTTGATTAACTATACATTTCATCCCCTAACTCCTACATAAAATCCCTTGAAAAATCAACTGGAGGGGTATTACCCATGTAAAAAGGTCCACAAATCCATGTGAGCATTGAAAAAATTGTTTTGGAAATCATCACCCTACGAGGATTCAAAACCATCATCATAATTTCTATCCAATTACATCACCATGAAACATGATTCCCATTTTCGATGAGTGTAACATTCAACACATTACATTTTCTTTCTGAATATAGTCCATGATATATAGAATTAATATACAAAAAAATATTGTACGAGCTATTTTATATTAAACTACAAAAAACATATGGTTCATGCTATATTACCATAAACTATAACATGTCATGGTAAAAACTATATTACATTAAACTAAAAAATACATGATCATTGATACAAGACATTAAACAATAGAAACATATAGTCCAAGCTATATGACATTAGACACGACAACATATGGTCTATGCTTTAAGAACATCAACAAAAAAATCATATGTCGCAAGCTATATGACCATAAACAATAGACTTAATGTGTTAAATATATTTGACCTAAAGATTCAAAAACTAATTGGTAAGACCTGAAAAACAAAAAACTACCACAGTAAAGAAAATTAATAATAATTATATTGAAAATTATAAAAATGTTTTCTAGGAAGAAGTTGAGTTTTTTTGGACACACACTTTCTATGAAATAATAAAAATTTAGAACTGAAAAAATAGACATTAAAATTGGTAGGTTAAAAACATGAAATGGGAGAACTAATAAAAATTAAATACCTAACATACTAATCTCTTACTATATGAATCATAATAAATTTTAAGGGCAATAAAAGTAAGACACTAGAATCCTATAGAGCCAGTCATATGGCCCCACAAAAATAAATCTATTCTAACTAGGATCATAAAAGTGTATTAGGATTGAGAAAAACCTATTAATGACATACTTACCCAAGTCCCACTATTAAACCAAATAATCCATCACTATTTGAAATGGAATTTCTCTAGTGTATTAATGAATATGTTAATACCAATGACCATTCATGAGAAACATCCTGGATGAAATTAATTATATCGTTAGTGTTTTTAGATATAGATTGTCATAATATTTTATAATGGGCATAACTATTCTTTGAAATTAATATGATATTGTGTCACTAAGATTTCATGGATGATACTAAATATTAAGAATAAATCTTGAAAGCAAAACATGGATATTAACAGATGACATATTTTTATTATGAAAAAAGAGGTAGGAATCTCAAGAGCTTTTTGTCTCTCTCGTAATAACAATACATCAATGGAAATCCTAAAATATTAAAAGACTTATAAAAATAAATGATCATAAGACCCTCTAATCCACACAAGCCTCTTCTTTAGAGTGATTATCGACTAGGTAAAATGATCTACAGATATAGCTTTTTCCTCTGCAGACCATTATAGTTCTTTCTACCAATAAAAAACATCGATTTTTTCATTTTATGCCAAATAAATGAGTTTATATTATAGTTATACTATAATATATAAACTACTAATGATATATTTCTGACCAGAAAGTACTTTTTGGACCCTAATGATCTCATCCCTCCCAATGTTGATAAAATTTTGGGGAGTATCTATATCTATCTCACATTGTTAGGATTCATTGATGGACTCATTAGAATTCTGAATGGATGATTATTAGGAATACAACACTGACACATTCAAATTGAGGACCCTAATCTACTCCCTTATGGTGACAACCTCATTCACTGTAGCATGGAAATCTTAATAATTTAACCCACCATTGTTTATGTTTGTGAAAATATAATTGCATTTTGACAATTGATCATTGATATATTGAAGGGTTCCCACTATTATATTTCTATAGATATCCCCACACGTTACAACTCAATTTTTATTGAATCAATAAAAACCCTGGTCCAGGACTTTCTAGTATCCAAAGAAAAAAGATGTATCATGGTACTAGGTAACTCAGTTAAGGACTCTTACCCACATCCCATGAATTGATTAACAAATAGAAATACTATTTTTTGGTTATGTTTAGTGGGTGAGACCATGATGTATAATAATAAAGGATTCTTGATTCTTGGGGTGGAGTATCTATGATAGAACACAAAAAGGTATATTTCTCAGTGTAGATAAATTTCATTTTCAAACAATAAAAATCATTCCATCCAATGAGAACATACCTTTATAAAACATGTAATAAAATATTTTGGTTTCTTTGTCCTCAACATGAGGGATGATAATAATTTCTTCTTATGTTGTGTGTTTTTTGGGTATAGATGATATCCCATCACTGAAAAGAGTTTTCTCATTAACATGAAGGGATATAAAAATAGAAGGATATTAGAAAATGTGATATTAGCCTGATGGTATAATCAATGTCAGAATAAATGAATACAATTTCCAAGTGAAACCTCCATCCTAGCCAATTCAGTTTAATAGTATCTTCATATATCAAGGTATTCTAGAGGTGCAATCACATATTCATAGTTGAAGGGAACAAGTTATAATAAACCTTATTTTGATATCAAATTAATAAATGAATAACTACATAACATCACACATAATATAACCCAATATGTTGATATGTCTAGTATCTTTGGGACTTAGGTTCATTGCATTACAACTTTAAAAGATGAATTACAACATCATTATTGAAAACATACTTTACATGCATGAGCCTAGAAATACATTGGATTAAATGGGGAAATACATAAGAAAGGGGTGAGACATAAATCCTAGTATGTGAATAAAAATTGAATAATATGAAGATAATAATACATCTTTGAAAAGTCATATTAATGATGAATAAAGGAATAAAAATAATAACGAATGATAAATAATGGTAATGATAACATGAGAAATGTGGAAACAAGTTAAAACACAACATCATAAACATAGGGCATGGAGAAACCACCAAGAATTAATTGTGTTAAAAGTCCCATAAAAGAATTAGGTATACCCATGTCCCAACATGATGTATCATGATACTAAACATCACACAATTCATTGGGGAGCTATATACTTCCAGGATAACCCATCACATTCATTGTACTCTCATTCTTATGTGTTCCACATAGATAACAAATAGGGATTAATTCAACATCATAATTTATTCAAAGATCCGAAAGGGTGGAATAAATTCATTTAGGTCCTCAATATAAATGTATATGACCATAAAAGTGAACACCCTTCATAGGAAATTGGTATGGTATTCATTACACAGTTAGTATTTCATGGAAAATCAGATAAAAATTCAGAAACATAACGACATCACATAAAATTTAATAAAATCGGTTGATGAAAGAGAAATGGATTTCTTCATTATCTAAAAACTAATTATACAATAACTGGGTCATGGAAGAATATGTACAATAATATATATTTATAAAAATAAGGCATATGATAATAAATAAGTTTGAATGAAAAGGAATGGAAAGGATGCTTATGAAATTTCAGCATGGTAACAAGTGTTATTAGGAGGGATTGGTGAGAGATAAGGGTGTTTTTATTATTTATATATCATAAGGGTAGTATAGTGGAGGATTTAAAAAAAATACCATCATTTTGAAAATAAAAATAAAATGGAATAACATAGAAGAGATTCGTGTTTTAATGTGAGAAAGAGAGGATCACATACCTTAAGAGTACGACACCAAAAGCATGAAAGGGGATTCTGGAGAGCTTGGGGAACCTCATGAGGATTCTAGAGAGATTATTCCACATTAATTTCATTGAAAAACTATTTTTAGTGAAGATAAATGGGAGCGTGTGTGGTTTTATATATTAAAAGTGACGGATTTCATTAATATTTAGGTTTTGGACTCTGCGAAATAAAATATTTCAAACAAAACATTAACATTGTTTTTTACTGTGGTTTTTTCTCAAAGTGGATAAGGTTTAATTATTTTACTAGTTAAAGGGCCTAATATATTAAAATATTACCCATTATTATGTGGATGTGTGTCACAATTTTAAAGAAATAAATTTAAAATCTTAAAATACATTTTATGTTTTGTATGATTCATAAATGAATACTAAAACTAAACAATTAAACTTAAAATTACATTATATTAAGTGTAAAACATATATTTTTCAATTTATAACCATTATAGTATTTATTACATCATATTTTGGTCATTATGATGTCATAAAACCCATCGTATATTTATACGAAATTTAATTTTTACCGGAATATTTGAATATCATAGAAAATTATGAAAAAATCACCATTGGATAATTTTGATGATAAGATTCAAAAAATAATATTCATTTTATAGAAATTTTTTTAGATATGTGAATTTTATCTTTAAAAATAATAATCAACATTTATTGGAATATTCTGTGTTTTTAACAAATTAGATTTTGAACCCTTATAAAAAGTAAAATTCACATAATAATAATAATTTTATGACCATTCATAATTAATAAAACCTAATTAATAATGAAATTTTATCAAAACAATATTTATTTAAAAAATTCATTAATTCATCAAAACAAATCCCTTAATTAAATATGAATATTTTGAAAATATACAATTTATGTTTAATTAAATCAAAATCAAAATCAATTATTAAGTAATAATAAAAATGAATAAAATTAAATATTGTATAAAATATACATATTTATATTTTTGAGGTCTTTATACATATCTTTTTATCACACTCTCATTTTCTCCAAGTGTATGGTGCACAACAGTGAGAGTTTCAAGGGTATAATTGAAAAACATAGTTTGAGTCGTGATCTCTATGAGTTTAAACTTCACCAATAAATGGTTTCTCTAATGCTTAAGTTGTTGGATCTCAGATTGGTATTGTTCAAGGGAAAATACCAGTGATTCTACCTCCCAGGGAAGCTCTCACAAATGGGCTTCATAGGGTACAATACTACTAGATGAGGTCCTCACATCATTTTTCTATGTCAATTGGATTTATTAAATACTTATATTTATATTAATCATGTGAACAATGTTTTATTGATTTATTAACAATGATAATATTATTAATGATTTTTTAAATCTAAATATATAACCAAGTAATTTCATGTTTTTTCTATAACCATATTACATAATATGATTTTTAATTTAAAATCAGAAAGAGAAACTTCATTTATAATAGTTATATTCGTTACAATCTTCCCCCCTGGAGAAAATTTTCCCTAAACATTTTCATGTCACCCCCCATAAAACAGATAATGGTAATTATGTCTCATCACATCCTCTAGTTCCCACTTTTCATATTCAAACTAGTGGTTTCTCCACAAAACATTTACAAGGTGAATTGTCTTATTTGATTGAACTTTGTCTCTGCAATCTAAGATCTTCACCAGCTTCTCCTAATAAGAAAAACCAATCTCCAATGGCACCACCTATGGATTGAGTACATGTTAGGGTTTAGTTATGTACTTCCTCAAGAGTGATACATGGAATACATCCTGAACTTGAGATAAGTGAGGTTGGATTGAAAATCGATAGGCCACTGATACAATGTGATCAAGGATCTCAAAGGGGCTTATGTATCTTGGAGTAAGATTTCCATTTATCCCAAATATCATCACTATCTTCGATAGATATACATGTAGGAATACTATGTCTAAAATATCAAGCTCTATGTATTTTTGATGATTGTCATCTTAGCACATTTGTCAATTCTAAGAATTCTTGATGTGCTGGTGAATGGTCTTTACATTTTCCACCATTCCCTCGACTATTTCAGGATCTAGCAGTTTTCATTCCCCAAATTCATCCCAACATGTAGTTGTCCAACACATCTTACCATAAAGGGATTCATAGGGAGATATTTGGATGCTCTTTTGGAGACTGTTATCATAAGAGAACTTGGATAGATTAGTATGATGATACTATCAACCATTGAAGTCCTTTAAGTATGCTATCAACATGTTATCAAGTGTCTAGATGGTCCAATTATATTGGGAATCATATTAAGGGTGATAGGTCGTGCGGAATTTCAACACAATACTCAGATCATGTTGGAGAATCTTCTAGAATATATAGGTTAATCTTGGATGTTTATAAGAAATTGTCGATAATGGTACTCAATATAGCATGGCCAATTCCCTGATTTATTTAAGTATAAGTAGATATTGTTAGAATTCAACTCATATCAGAAATAAGTTTGAAGTATTCGTAAAAAGACCCACAAAAACCCATACATCTTTATTCCTTCTTGATGTCTCTAAAAGATCAGTGAAAAATTCCATGGTGATCTTTTCCCATTTTAGTTTAGGTATGGGTAATGGTTTCATCATCATGTTGGATTTATTCCATTCCTCTTTCACTTGATAACAAACAAGAGACATTTATTTATATTTTTAATCTCATTCTTCATATTTTCCTACCAGTAGTGTTCATATAGATCTTCATACATATTTTTACTTTCTTGGTGGATGGAAAAGGTTGATCTGCGTACATCATCCAATAGATCCTTCCTTAACTTAAGATTTGAATGTACACAAAGTATTGAACCAAACATCACAACACCTTCGTCATTATCATTTACCTCTAAGGATTACAAATTCCTTATAGATTCCACCTTCTTTTGAATTCACACATCAACTCTTTAATCATCCTCTAAACACTCTATAAGTGATGGTTGAGAAATATTTTGTGAAAGTATTAATGATGTTAATTGCTTTTTGATTCCCATGAAAATCCATTACAATTCTATGAATATCATATACCTATAAATTATCATCAATAAAATAATATCCAGATACGTTCTTCCTAGAGTATCTTTCAATTTATTCTTTTTCCTAGGATATTAGTGAATTGAGTAGTCATAGTATTTATCATCTCTAACCGTATTCAATGGCACATGTTCATATGTTTCTATGTGAATATATACATTAGAGGATTTTGACCCATATATTTCACTCATCTTCCCATAGAGATGATTCCACCACATTTTTAAAGTGAAAATCACTGTCGCTATCTCCATATCATTATTTGGGTAGTTTGGATCATGAACGTTCTACTTCCTTGAAGAATAGGCAATGAATTTGTCATTTTATGTCAACACAAAGCCAAAAACCAACATCGAAGAATCATTGAATAACAAAATAAGAACTCCTCTTGTGGGTAGTGTGGGCACAAGTGCAGTGGTACACCTCATTTTCATCTCCTTTAAGCTTTATTCATAGTCATCATTCTAATAATTATTGACTCCATTCCATGTTTTTTTGGTGAGAGGTTTTAAAAATCATGATAAATTTATCATGATTTACTGATAATACCAAGATAACCCAAAGAAACTATAGATATCTATAACAGATGTTGGCATAAACCCTTTCTCAATTACTCATATTTTCGTATGGACAATAGATATACTATTTATGGTGATGATATTCCTATACAAAGAGAATTCCTTCATCTATAACTCAGAATTATTTTTACTTGGCCCAAATATTATACTTTTATAATGTCTTTATCTTACAATTAAAATTCTCTTTATGATCCTCTTTTCTTTTGGAGTATATTGGAATATAATCTATATATACTACCAAAACATTGTGAAGGTAATATATATATACTCTATTAATCATGTCTATGAATATTTTTGTAGAAATAGTGATTCCTAAAGGAAATACTTTGATTTTTTAGTGCCCATACCTTATAGGAAAAGCAGTCTTGGGGATTTCCTCCTTCTTCACCATATCATGGTAGTATCCCAACCACAAATCCACCGTGGAAAAGTATTGTTCACAACATACATAACTGAAGAATTCATCAATATGAGGCATAAGATACTCTTTCTTTATTATGATCTGGATGAGATGTTGATAAACGATGAAATGTTTCATTGATCAATACTTCTTCTTGAAGAAGTGGACTACTGCACCCCATAACGAAGCACTTGGGTATATAAAACCGTTATCCAAATTATTCTATAGTTGTTTTTTTATATCCTCATGTTCCACAATGTCTATTATATATAGTTTCTTTGATAATGGTTTTTCCCCAGATATAACCATGATCAAAAACTGAACCTATCAGATAAGAGGAATACCAAACAATTCCTTGAGAAACACATTAACATATTCCCTAATAAAGGACATATATCTCTGCTGGATTCCTTCCTTAGACACAATCATTTGATATATATACACTTTCCCATTGGGAAGTAATATTATTTATTGAGAAGATGGTGCTAAAGAAATAGAATCCTTCTCCATGCATTTGTATTGAATATCAGGATGATTGGAAATATAGAGAGTTATTTACTTCTTGCAAAAATTTATATTGGATCTATATATGCAATGCCAATCCATACCTAGACTCTCATAAAATTCCACCACCCGAGGGAGTGTGGAAATGTTTTCCAGGAAATTAATCCCACATTCATTGACATGGGAGGAGATATATACTAGGGATGAAATAATTTCCCCATTTTCCATTTCACCAACATCTTTACCTCTATGGTTTTGGTGTTGTATGAATATTTGTACTAAACATTCATGATATGAATGAATTCATAAAACAAAAAACAAAAAGTAAATTCCATATTACTAAATGAATAACTAGCATAAATGTCATCACATCATTTTGGAGATTCACTTTGGTAGTGGTGATGGAAAAATATCACCCTTGCTTCCTTGGTGGTTGTTGGTTGTCTCAAAAAACCCTTGGCTTAGCTCATTGGATTGAAAAATAAAATGGTTCCTTACATTTTTATAAATGAGGAATAAACTAAGGGTTAACTAGAGCATTCCATTCCTCCATCACAGTAGAGGGTTTCTCTTGTCGATAGTCACTGGGTAGGTTACCTTCTTTCTCACACCAACAGATTTTCCTTTTCCCCCTTAGTTAATTTATAGGGTTCATTTTTATTCATCTTTGAAAAGTGTGGAGTCAATAATTAATAGCGACATTAGATCTTTATATCAGACTACTTGAACTGATCTCCACTTTCTTCTAATTACCCCCATGAAACCCCTATTATTTCTGAATATAAATTTCCACTTTTAGGTCACATTAGGAAATTTCTTGAAATCTATCAAAGTCGAAAATTTCTAGGGATTTCTATAGGCTAGGTTTCATCCCACCAAAGAAGCAGTGAACCTTGCATTCAGGGGTAACAAAAAAGTCATTGGTGTATTCTGAAATCCATGTGAGTTTTTCCACACACGCCCTAATAGATTTGTCATCTTATTTCTTGAGTGAAAGGAAAACCCTACCATTTTAAGACGGATAGTTAGAAGGAAATATTTATTGAATTTTTTTCACAGAAATCCTTGCACACCACTAATATAATCTCTTCCCCATGATTCATATTTTTGATCAATGTACACCACTGATCAGCTTTTCCTTCCATATGAAAAACATTCAAAATAATTTTCTCTTGTTCGAAGCATTGAAGGATGGAGATGATATTCTCAATGTAGTAGATCCATTATTAGATGATTAAGGGATCAGATGATGCATTTAAATTAGGTGGCTTTTGAAACATAAATCTCTAGATTGCGGCTTATTCTTCATTAGGGTAGATTGAAAGCTCCACCTAATCATGGTTTATATTTATAACTTTATTCAGCTGAGAGAGTATAATCATGAACTATGTAATTACAACTCCCATTGGGTTGGGTATCTCATTGGGTTAGTCCTCACATTGCTCTTCACATTGACTGTTTATTGAATTCCTCATATTTATAGACATTGAATATAATAAAATTAAAATTTCGGATGAGTATTTTCATATTATTAAACACAAATAGATTATCTGATCCATTAAAAGGATAAATTATACATTACATGTATTTCTTTGACTTATGGATTTAAAGTTTTCAATCTATTTTATCCATGATCTATTTCATTACATATATTATGGGATTATTTCCGGCTATAATAATGGTTCATGATGATATTATGAGTTACTGATGAATATCCCCTGGTAGTTTAAACCAGGTATGAAGTAGTCTCATTTTCTTATACCAGGTTATCCTAAGTTATGCCCCAAACACCATGTTGTAGTTTCTATTCTAAGGTACATATATTCTAGAAACACTTCCACTTGTAGTATCTAGAAATGGAAATATTTTTTTTTGGAAAAATACAAACACAATAATCACCTTAATTTTAGGGAAGTATTCTTATATATAAATCTTTCTCTAATTGGTCTTTCTAGAGTTTTCTAATCATAATCCCAAAAGTAACTAATGATTTACTATGAGGCCAACTACATCAAACCTGTTTTTATAACACATTAATACATGATTAAATCACATAAAATTACACATAATACAACCCAAATGATCAATAAGTCTACTGTATTTTGGAATTAGGTACATTTGATTACAAATTTAAACATGAATTACAACATCTTTATTGAATACTTCATTAACATTCTTGAGCTCAAAAATACATTTTATAACATGAGGAAATACACATGAAATGGGTGAGCCATAAATCAAAGTAAGGGAATAAACATGGAATAACATGAAGATAATAATACATGTAACAAAAGTAATATCAATGATTCATAAATAAAAATGAATAATAAATCATGACATTGTATGTATTCATAACATGGTAAATGTTAAAACAACCTAAAAAATTACATTATAAACATTGGACAAGGATAAAATGACAAGAATTCATGGTGTAAAATGTACCATATAAGAATCAAGATTATCCATGTCCCATTATGATGTATCATGATACTAAATAGTACCCAATTCATTGGAGCGCTATATAACCATGGGCTCACCCATAACCTTCATTTTATTCTCATGATTATGTGTGCCACATAGATCATAAAACATGGATGAATTCATCATCAAGATTTATTCAATGAATAATGAGTGTGGAGTAAATAAATTTATTTTCCCAGTAAAAACATACATGCATTTAAAATTTAACACCCTTGATAGACAATGGGTATGGTATTCACTACACATTTGGTTTGGTATGGAAAATCACAGGGCAAATTCTGCAGCCTAATGACGTCACATAAAAGTTCATAAAATGGCTTGATGAGAGAGAAAGGGGGTTTTAAATAATTTTGACATGAAGTGTAACGTAATATAAACATAGAAGGATATTTCCACACATTTATAATTTGAAAAATAAGGCATAAAATAATAAATAAACATGAATAAAAAGGGAATGGAAAGGATACTTATGAAATTTTTGCATGGTAACAGGTGTTCTTAAGAGGGATTAATGTGATATAAATGGGTCCCTTATAATTTATAAATAAGAAGGGAAGTATGATAGAGGTGATAAAAAAAACCCCATCATTAGGAAATTAAAAATAAAATGTCATAACATAGAACTGATTCTTGAATAAAAGTGATAAAAAGAGTATCTCATACCTTAAGAGTATGGAAAAAAGTCTGAAAGGGGATTCATGGGAGATTAAAGTCTCCCTGGAAAGATTATATAGAGAGGAGGGAAGATTAAAATAATTGTCCAATGATTTTTAGTGAATATAAGTGGGAGATTGGGTTGGATTATATATGAAAAGAGACAGATTTCTATAATAATTTGATTTTAGAGTCTAAAAAATAATATATTTCAAACCACAAACCGTTACATGGATTTTCCCATTGTTTTCAACAATTCGGATTGTTTTTAATTATTTTATTTGTAAAAGGGCCTAACTTTCTAAAATATCACCCATTCTTATGAGGAGGTGAGTAAAATTTTTAAAGAAATGAATTTAAAATCATAAAATACAATATATTATTTGTAGGATTACCAAAAACATAATTAATGTAATCATGTAAACTTAAAATCAAATTATTTTATTTGGAAAACAAGTATTTTGAGGATACAAATTATATTATTTATGACATCATTTTGGGTCATTATTATGTCATAAAAGACAACGTATATTTAGGTGGTATTTTATTTTTACCTGAAAATTCAATAGTCCTGAATAATTATGAAAAATTCCCTATTGGATAATATTGAAATTCTAATTCAGAAAATTAACATTCATTTTATCTATATAATTTTTTAAATATGTGAATTTACACTTTTAAAATAATATTTTAAATTTATTGAAAAAACATGTATTTTTGACAATTACCTTTTTATAAACCTTATAGAAAGTACATATTACTTCCAAAAATTTATATTACCATATATTATTAATAATACTTATTTAATAATAAAATTTTATTAAAATAATATTTATTTTAAAAACCATTAATTAATCAAAATAAATCACTTAACAGAATTTGAATATTACAAGAAAATACTATTTGTGTTTAATTGAGTCAATATAATAATCATTTATAATGTAATAATAAAAATGAAAACAAATTAATCATTCTATACAATATAAATATTCATATTATTATGTTCTTGACACGTATCCCTTCATTAAAGCATCGTATTCCCTAAGAGCAAGGTCTTTGATGGTGATAATTTTATGTGGGCATTCAGAAAACATATTTTGGGTAGGGATCTCTAGGAGCTTGAACTTCTCCCACACACAGTTTTGATCATACTTATATTGTTGGATCTCAGTTTTGGATTGATCAAGGGAAAATAAACGTGATTTTAACTCCCTTGAAATATTTAATATCTGGGATTTATAGGGTATAATCCTGCTAGATGAGTCAATTACTTACTTTTTTGGTGTCAATTAGATTTGTTAACGCCCTATATATCTATTAATCATGTGATCACTATTTAACGACTATATTAAAAATTATTGTATTCTCTATGGTCCTTTAAATACAAATATATAAATATGGAAGTGCATGGATTTTATAAAACCATAATACATAATATGACATTTAATTAAAATCACAAAGAGAAACCTAATTTAAAATAGTTCAGGCTATTACACATGTGTTAGTGCATTAATACTAGAAATTTGGATTGAACCAACATAGACCCTGACTGATTTTACGTCTCCATAGACCTTTATAATGTTTAAGGTATCTCTAGATGGAAGGAAGATATTTCCATATTATCCATTTATGTATTTGTCCTAGAAGGGTCGTGGTGAGGACCATTGCAATAAAAAAAGTCCTAGTAAGAAAGTACTGTGATATAAATTAAAAATATTACAAGAAATATACTTATATATTGGATATGGGTGAGGCTATGTAACTTCTTAACATGGAAACTAATTCTTCCAAATAATCTCCAAGGATATAATTTCAAAAGGGTATGAAACTATAGGAGTAAAAGGAGGCACATATGGAGGCTTGAATGAAATCTCTTCTATATCAAGAACCACTTCTTCTGTGATCTCAATTTAACCAAGAGAGACTGATCATTAACCACTTTGTCACCATATAATTCATCAGCGGCACCGTACCCTAAGGAGAGTACACAAAAGATATGAGTAGAGGCCAAATTTCACTATCTTCCTAAAATATTTAAGGTAGTGAAGATAAAAAAAAGATATTATAATAATCAAAATTTAACTGGGTATAAATGTAATCTCCCATACTTATTCAATGGATCCATACTGGTATTTTATATCTTCACCATCCATTATTTTATGAAGGATCACCATTCTACATTTGCAGGGTATATAATGGAATTTTTTTGATAAAATGAATCTTCATGTTGAGTTCTTGGAGGAATGAGTTTACTTCAAGAAGCTATTTCGCATAAGAAATTCCCTTAAGACTAAAAAAATTCTGAAAACCTTCTAACTCTACCTATTCCTAACACAACACACTCCTGGACTCACTAGTTTATGTGTAGCTTATTCAGTCTCCCCATTACATGAACACAATGGAAAATTTAATAATAGATGGAGAAATTTCCCCTCCTGTAATAACCTCACTCAAGGGAACCTCACCTACTACTTCTGTATGCACCATTCCTTTTCTTGATTTTGGAGGTGGACCCAAATATCTTTTTTTCTTCCATGGAATCCTTGAGGAAATATATCTCATATAATAAATATAATTAATGGGACTCTAAATTTTTAACACCCCCTGACCCCTCATAACCTCATGCTTGTCCATTTTCCACTACTCTATGGATTTCACCTCTAACATATCAAATTGACTATTTTGGAATGACTGGAAGAAGTCATCATCAAAAAACATGGAGTGACTGGAACATGAATCAGACATGGGAAAGGCCACTCAAACATGAGTCTCCTCCATAGTGAACATGATTAAAAACTAGCATTCGACCATTAGATGCCTTTATGTGTGAAAATTAGGAGGAGAATTAAATTTTGTGTGTAGTCATAGGAATTACCAACTGAATAGGAAATGTACATACCATTAAAAGAAAACATTTCCATTAATATATGTAGATAAAATTACCTCACATATGGAAGGAAAATTATCAACATATTTTTGACTTCCTATTCCACTATCTATGATTCCATTTATTATATAGCGACCCTTGAATTTTATACATATATATTACATAATTTTAGATGAATATTTGATACATCTCATAAAAGCACACCAATGAACCTGAATGGTTTGGTGTATTTAGAGAATAGATAAATAATAATCTTATTTCATGAGATATATTCAACATATACCATAATGATTATGAAACATAGAAAATTTTTCACATATACCATACTAAAACGATTCTTTTTAACATGGGTAAAGGAATCATAAGAATGGGTGAGATAATATTTTAAAAAAATGAATTTTAATGTATTTATTTGGGAATAAATTAAATTTATTTTATAGCTTTCATTATATGAGTCACTATGTAAATCTTACATTGCATTCTATATTTTCAAATGAAATAGAGTTGTAACAAAAATCTGATATATTATTGTTAATATTATTGAAATGTGACTGTTATAACCTAGATGTTAAACATAGAGATATGAATATTAATAAATTGTTTTTAAATATAAAATATAGTTGTTTTTTATAAGGAAAAAATATTGATGAAAATATACTTACAATTATGATAACTCTTTATATGTTTAGAAAATATTATTTTCTCAAAAAAAATTCTTTTATATTTATTCATTCTTTTGAATACTAATAAAAATAATATTCTTTTTTTATAAAATTAATATGAAAAAATAAATTTTAAATTTTAAATAAAAATATTAAAATTATCATATGGTTATTTTTTTACAATTTTATGAAATGATTAATTCTTTGTTTAGTAATATAAAATAATAAATTTTAATTGAAAACTGAATTTTTGTTTAAATTAATTATAAAGTTAAATTATATATTAAAGTAGATTTAATGTAAATTTATTTCAATTATACATATATTAATAAAAGTTTGGTAATTTTTAATAATTTTCAATAGAAATTGTATATAAAAACATTGTAGACATTGTAAACACTTTATCTTTGAAAATCCTATTTCTCATCACTTCTATGGGAATATTTTTTTAAAAAAAAATCAACTTATGTTAATGGAATTTGGAAAAATTGATTCTATATTTTGATTAATAATAATAATTTGTATTATATGATATGGTAAAATTATGTTTGTACCAAATTTCAGAGTGAAAGTTTTATTAATCAATTAGTATAGTTAAGGTGAATGTTTGTTTACCAGCGGTAAAACAAAATAATAAGGGTTATAACGACATAAAAACATGTATAAAATATATATTATAGACATATTTAGACCATAAAATTCCCTATTCTAGATTATAATACATTTTTAATAACATTTGGATTAGAAAAATAGGGGTATAACTTTTTTTCCAAAAAATTCTAATTTTCAACTCACCCCACTTATAAAAGGACACCCTCACTCCTCTATTATTCAATCCATAAAACTATTTTTTAGTTAAATACCTACCTAAATCATTTCCCAAAATCAATAATCTCATCATTGAATCCTTATTTGGGTCATAAGTCTAACAATGGAAGGATTTTTGTGAAAACCTTGTGAGGTTACCTGGGGAAGAGGTAACATTATTCATCGAGTGTTTCTATTTTATTTCATCATAAACCTCCTTATATTTTCATTAGAGAAAGATTATATAATAATATCAGTAAATTAAGTAGAGAGAGATATTTTTATGATAAGTTGATTACCTACAAACATCTCCTCTTCTATCAAATGGGTCACAAAATAATCATTCGTGTATATAGTGGACTACTGAATCACTAAAAACATCATTAATTTTTTCATTAAAACCTCTCATAGAAAGATATAATCATGGATTAAATGTTTATATATTATATTTACTATATTTTTATACTTTTATGATTAATATATCTTATATTACATCATTCTTCCCATTGTTTAGAATATCACAATGTCACTCATGTGTATGGCAGAATACAACTTCAAGAAGAGATCTCATTCATTCACTCTTTACATCAAAGGTAAAAAGAATTTATTTAAGGGAAAAATGTGATATATATAACAAATAAATAATTATTTACTAATTTTGCACTATTTAGATTTATATCATTTAATCTGTCAATAAAACAGAAACAACGTTTATGTGTACATATGCCCAACTGCCCCCATTAATGGGGTATTTCATTATATATCTCTACATTCAAAAATGATTTTAACAATTATTAAATGATTTATAAATCCATTTTTTCACATGTTTGTACTTTTTACAGATTGTTTTGAATGTAATCCGTGTGTCATTTCCATAAAATTCATGTTTTCCCTTTAATAAAAAATTTTAAGGAATATTTGTTTTAACATATTGGACATGTATGGAATTTTCTATGGTCATATCCTCACAATAATTTGAATATTAAATTATAAATTTCCAAATTTATTTTAAATGAACGTTATTTTCAGAAATATTTAAGGAATTTATAGTTTTCAAAGTTCATTTTTAATGATATTTATTTCCCTCTAGAAATATTCCATGTGATTTACCATTTAAAATCGGTTTCTATCTAATATAACATCTGTTGAAGTAACCTATGACTTAATAGGAAGATGAAGAATGTATAAAATTTTATTATTTCTCTTAATGGTTTTTATTTATGATGAATATGTTTTTACGAAACTCATTTCTCTTCTATGGGTTATACCATGATGAAATTATTATGAATACTGATTATTTTCATCGTGTACTACATGATGAAATTATTAAATGATAATTAAATGTGTGTATTTTAAACATGTTATGATATAATGAAATGTTTATTAAACCCATTTCAATTCATGGGTTGTGATATTGTGAATGATTTATGATCTTGTGGAACACATATGTATAATTTTCATGATGATATGGATGTCACCTATATCCCTCACCAATTTATTGGGTAATGATTGATATATCCTTAGATAGATAGGGCTTGAACTTAGAGTGAACTCAGTTTAATAAGGGAATTTTTCTACTGTGATGTTCTTGGGAGTGAACCCAAAATACTATGATGGTTTGGCGAGTAAACCCATTCTACTATGATAGACATGGTATTTAGCCTTGAATACTTTGGAAATGATTTTCTTCTATTATTTTTATGCCACAATTCTATTTCTTATTCCATTTTTATACTCTCATGGATAATTTAAATTTATTTTGTTATTATTCATGTCTTAGAAAAACCAAATCATTATTCCATGACTCAAGAATATGTTTTTTGATATAAAATGTATTGTTTTATGATATTACAATCATTTTATCATAGACTTATGTTCAAATTATACTTTTTAATCTCCATTTTTAACCCTTACTGTTAATTTTAGTGTTCCCTATCATATGATTAATTTCCCATGGTTATAAGGAAATTTATTATGTATAATACATCTAAGAAGGTTTTTAGTTACGAATAACATTATGGGATGTGATGTAGTTTTCCTGTGAATAATTTTTTTATGTTTCCATGATTTTAAATTCACTATACATTTATGATCCCCAGGTGTGTGGTTTTTCATTGTAATAGAAGTTCATGCAAAATGACGTAATATCTATTTATGACAAGCCTAGATTTCTATTATGACAACCCTACTCATTATTACACATTAAATCATAATTTATTAAATTATATTACGCATAATAAAACCCTAAATTTTTAGATGTGTAGTGTGTTTTTAAATTAGGTACATAGAATAACAACATGAACAAGGGATAAGACAAAATTATTTAAAACATCAAAAACATGCTTATAAAATTCCATAACTTTTGAAACTACAAGGGATAACCTGGGGAAATACTTAAGTAAGGGTTGAGATATAAATCCCAATAGGTAGGAAACATGGAATAACAAGAAGATGGAATTACATGCTAAACTATATTCTAATAAATGGGACATAAAAGGGGTCAGAATCATTAACAGGATCAATGAATCATGATATAACAAGATAATATAAAAAACATGAGAAATGTGGAAAAAATTAAAACATGGAATTATGAAATTATTTCATGGATAACTCGTAGTAAATCATGATGGAATAAGTCCCCTAATGGATTATTTTCACTCTCTAATCCATTTCATGATGTCTCATGAGACAAAAACATTACCCAATGGATTTGAGTGCTATATATTTCTTAGTGAATCTTTAACTTCATTTCATTGACATGCATAAGTGTGACACATATATAATACTACATGGAATAATTTATCATAAAATTTTATTAAATGATAAAGGATTATAGAATTAATACAAGTAAATTCTAAGTAAATTAATTATAATTGCATAATTTTGAACATCATTGATAGGAAATGGGTACAGATATTCACTATATAATTCTTTGTCATGGAAAATCATGCTGAAATCATGGTGGCATAAAGGGGATGCATAAATGTTTATAGAAGGAATTAATGATATTTAAAGGGATATATGTTAATTTATACATCATATATGAAGTAAGGTGATATGGTAGAATATGTAATAACTTTAATAAATGGGGATAAAACGCATAAGATTCTGAATATACATTAATAAATAGGTGGAGGTGATCCCTTACCTTGAGCGTGTGATTTGAAAAACTTGGGAGGAGCTTATTGAGAGCATGAGGTTTCCACGAGAGATCAATATAGAGGGGAGGTGATTTTATTTATCTATTCCAAATATTTTTAGTGAATAGAAATGGAATATTAGAAGGGTTTATGTAGGAAAAGAGAGTAGAGTTCGTTATTATTACTAAAACATTGGTTTTGGACTCTATAATAAAATATCAAAACCCAAAAATATTCCAAAGGTTTTTACCTGGATTTCAATAAAATAAGAGTGGTGTTTATTATTTGACAAGTAAAATAAACTAAATTATAAAAATATTACCCATGGTGATGTGGTAGCGAGTCATGTCCCTTGATAATTGATTTTGGAAACATAAAATATATTATAGGTTTTGGAGGATTCATAAAGGATTTTAAAATTTAAAAAAATGAACATTACAGTAGATTAATTTAAATTGGAAAACTAATTTTGGTCATTGATTCCATCTATAGTATTTATAAAACTATCTATTATTTAATATGATGTTATAACACACAACAAATATTTATATAGTATATAATTGTTTCCCAAAAAAATGAATTTATCACAATATTACGAAAAATTAACCATATGATAATTTTAACATTCAGATTACAAAAATAAAAAACATTTTACAAAAACAAGTTTCTATATATTGGAATATTTACTTTTAAAATTGGATCCACAGTTATTGGGAAATAGTCGGTTTTTTGACAAAAACAATTTTGGAACCCTTATAAAAATTACATTTGACTTCATAAAAAATATGCTATCATTTCTAATTAATTAAAATTATTTAATAATAATAAATTAATAAAATATTTTATATTTCAAAAATATTATAATTCATGAAAATATATTGTTTAATTGAATTATAATATAACACAATAATAAAATTTGTGTTTTACTATATCAAACTAAAATCATTTATAATGTTAAATTAAATATAACAAATATTCTATTGAAAATATATTATAAATATAAATTTTTTATTGTTCTAATACATATCTCTTTATTACACGGACAGACTCTCATAGGATAAGGATTATGATAGTGAGACATTCATAGTTTGGTTACACATACATGGTTTGGGATATAATCTTGTTGGGATTTAACTTCTCCAACAAATGGTTTTTCCCATTCTATTGTTGTCAGATATCATATTGAGAATAGTCAATAGAAAATCCTAGTGATTTTATCTCCCTTTCATGATCTAATATTTGGGATTCATAGGCTACGATCCTACTGGTGGAGGCCATCACATTCTTTGTTTGTGTCAAATGAATTTTTCGAAACCCTATATTTATACTAATATTATTATCACTATTAAAAAGATATATTATCTGTGGTAATGATTCAGAATAGTATTCTAAATCTGACATGATATAATAAAACCAAAGAAGGGCATGTGTTTTTTATATAATGATAGATATAATTATATTTCAAGGTGAATTTTATTTATAAAATTTTGGGTTGTCACAACTATAGTTGGTATCAGAATACTGGTTTAGTTAACCATTGGAATCTAAGCTGGGGAAACTTTACTGGGATACATAAAAACATTTATATGGATAATTCTAAGGACAAGTTAATGTATATGATGATTTCCTAGAATTTTGGTAATGTATAGTGCAAGTTGTTTATCAGAAATCACATCCATCTATGGATACAATATGTTAATTTAGCTCTAGCACAAAGGTAACTAACGTTAATAAATCCTAAAAGGGATAATAGATTTGGACCTAAATGTTACATAGTGAATGAAAATGGGTGTTTCTACCCACCATATTTAACATTCATTGATGATATGCTCTAGAAATTCATAAACGCATTACGAACGCTTTTAATGTGTTTAGATAGATAATGATTATTAAAGGCAAAGGTAATCCTAAGGTTTTTTTTTGAAAAATATGGTGTAATTATTAAGAAATACTATATAATATTTTTAAGGATTATTTGGTTCCCCAATATAATTATTAATTTTTTACACTATTCCTATTGGTTTTAGTCAGTTGAATGAATCTTAAGGAACCATGTTAATGATTAGTATGAAAAAAGAAATTGTTTTCCTCTTCAACATCCAAAATATAAGGGATATGGAATGTAAAAATCCACTACTATTATCACACAACATTCTCTTGTTATAAACTATGATCTAGTTCCAAATTAATAAATTAGGGAACAAAAGTCAATTGAAGCATTCATAAGGAAACATACACCATTATTTAGTTGGTCTTTTGACCCATTTTTAGCAGAATAATGGATTAAAACCACTAAAAATATATAATCCATTCTCTAGTGTTTGGAACATGAAAAATTAATTTTTGATGTATACAGTTTGGAAGGGGAACTAGATCAATGGGGAGTCTTTTCAAGAATATGAGTGAACATGATGAAATTGAATCTATGGATTTCTTTGAGTTCAAGAAATAATTTTTCAGTATACAATTTCTTCAGTTTCCCTATACGATGATTAAGAAGAAGTTACATGAGCTTAATAAAAGGGATGATGAATCTTTTGGAACCTATGTGTCAAATGTTTAAATACTTATGAAGAACACTTTTGGTTTTATCATCCATCATAAAATTAAATTTGACCAATACCTTAGTGGCTTAAAACCAAGTATCTAAAAGGTATTGTCTATATGAGACATCAGTAGCTATGGTTATATTGTATGATGTGATATAATGATGGGAATGAAGGTTCAAGTTATGTATCAACCTCACAGGTTTGATTGTAAGTTAATAATGGAATTTAAAAGAAACTCTAAAATCCATGTAGAGAATAACATGATCATTCCTTAATTATTTAAGCATTGAGGAAATTTTCTTAAGGGTACTACTAATTGTTTTTAGTTTGGAAGAGAATTTAATCAAGAAATTTATTGATTATGTGATGGGAATAATTTAGATAATGATGTGAATAGAGTAACATATTCACTTAACGCACCATCCACACTCTAGTGTTTCAGATTATATACTATGGTAACTATGAAAACTAGTGCCCAAATCCAATAATTAATAATGACGATTTATTCCAAGAGCCTCTTAATCCAAGAGAAAAATTTAATACTCCTAAAATCATTGTCTCATATGAGAGGTGCACTAATAAAGTAGTGAAAGGTAAACATACCATCCACTATATAACTACTAATGTAATATTTGACTATGGATCTACCCATACTTTCATATCTAATAAATTTTCTATAGGTTTCAAGATACCAATAAAAAAATTAGACGTTGAATTAGTAGTGATGACCCCAAATGGTTTTATAATAGTATCTTATGTCTGTGATTCCATATCAATTGATGTTGGTGGGAATGTACTTCTAGAAAATATTATCTTTCTTACTTTGGTTGAATTTGATGTTATCTTAGGCATGTATTTTCCTTTTTAACATATTTCCCACATCAATTTTTGAGGAAGTTAAGTATTATTTGATATTCTAAGTGAACCTATAATAATCAATCAATGTTAAAATAGGCATGAACCTTTTATAGAGATCATATATGTTGTATTGGTCTTAATTCCCATTCAAAATGGGTGTTCATATCAAATGGTTATAAGGAAACTCGACATTTATAATATTCCCATTGTGTGGTCATTTTTTGGTATCATTCCTGATTATTTTTATATCCTTCAAAAACAAATATTGAGATCTCAATAAAACTCAGACATGGTGCCACACCAATTTTATGTGGTCCTTGTGGTATTTCAATTATTGAGCTACATGAACTAAAGAATCAACTATATGAAAAACTTGACAAGGGATTCATTTGTAAAAGTGTGTCACCATGGGGTGCACTAGTTTTTTTAAAATAATTTTGTTTAGATTCCACTATAGATTGATTATCATGATTTGATTAAAATCAAAATTAGAAATAAGTATCTGCTACATTAGATTGTTGATTTTGTTTTATTAATAATGTGAAGTTTAATACTTTTAAAAAATTTCCCTATTTTTGGACATCATCGATTGAGGTTCAAAAAGGAAGATATACAAAATATGTAATTCTATACAATGTATAAAACCTATTATTATATGGTTATTCCATTAGGTATTTCTAATGACCCATTTTTTTCATGGATTTAATCTATAGATTATTTATTGATTACCTTTTTTAGTTTTTGGTAGTATATACATATGATATTTATATGTATTTAAATATAATAAAAAATCCATAATATCATAGGATAATTATACTAAATATTCTAATTAAGGATAAAATATATGTAAAATTTAATAAACGGTAATTTTGGCTACAAAAGGTTTCATTTTTGGTACATATAATATCCAGAATGTGTATATCAATTGATCAATCAATGTTAGAGGATATCGAGTGTTAGACTAGACCAACCATGGTGATTGTGATTCATAGTTTTCTTGGTTTATATGGATATTATTACTAGTTTTTGGAGAATTTATCACAAATATATAATCCACTCAATAGGTAAACTCAGAAAGAGTAAAGTTCCTTTGGACATATGAATTATAGGAAACATTCATGGAACTGAAGAGATGATCAGTGAGCCCACATGTTCTTATATTACTATATATTAGAGAATGGTTTATAATATATATTGATTCATATAATAAGGTATTGAGATGGGTTCCTATTCATAATGACATTATTATAGCTTTTTTCCAAATTAAAATTGACGATTCATGATAAAAATAATCTAACTCATGTTTTGGAGTATGCTGTAGAATATTTTTTCATTAATGATTTGGAGGAATAATATATTTGAAAAAAGTGTGATATATATATATATATATAATAATAATAAATTTTTAATTTATGTATTAAAAATTATGTATATTAATATTAACCAAATAACCTGGTTAGATATGATTAATAAATATAACTACTCAATATATTTCGACCCTGGGAATGAAATGAAGGTGTATGATGACATGAGTCCAATATATCACTATAAATTATCCATGATGAGTATAAAAAATTATCCAATATATAAGGAATTACAAATGATGGATTTGGAATCCGGCATGGAAGGAAATAAATATTATTAGTTTCAATTGAATGTTCAACTATCTATCCATGTGAAGATTAATGTTACATTGAAAGAAGATGTAAGGCTACCAAATAATGTAGGAAATGTTCATATGTTTAACCTTGATCATGAGAGATTTATATGGTCTATGAACTGTGTATGAATTTTATCCATAATATATTTTCCTATGGATTTTTATAATAATTTCATAGTACATAAATATCTATTCATCATGGAAGTATGAAGATGTTATGATATTTTAAAATGTACTTCTCGTGGGATGGAATAAAGAGTGAAATCATATATTTTGTATCTAGTTGCCTTCCATGTCAAAAACCTAAGGCTAAGGGAAAAAATTCAAAGGGTTTGTTACATTCATTACCCATACCTCAATGTTGATGGGAAAACATAACCATGGATTTTGTTATTGGATTTCCCAAAATGTCTGAAAGGAATTACTCTAAATGGGTTATAGTTGATCACCATATAAATTCATTATAATTAATCACTATCATAGAAGTGTTCTCTTTTGATAATAATTCTGGGATATACATTAAGGATGTGGTAATGTTTCATGGAGTACCACATTCCATTCTGTCTAATCGGGATCTAAGGATTATCTCAATGTTCTAGAGATGTCATCAATAGGCTCTTGATACAAATTTCAGTTTTAACACTATGCATCATCCTCAAACCAATGGCTAGTCAGAGAGAACAACTAAAACCCAAAAGCTATTTTGAGATCATTTTTAATTAATTTGAATAGTAGTTGGGAGAAAAATCTTCTTATATTTGAGTTTTTTTACAACAAAATCTTTTACTAAATAACATATATGGATCCCTAGGAATCCCTCAATGTAACAAAATGTAGAGATCTAATGTTATAGAAAAACATTGGAGAAAAAAACTATTGGGACTTGGGATGGATAAATTAATTTAAGATAAAATTAGATCCATTCTAAAACATGTCAGGGACACTCAGATTCTGTTGAAAAGTAATGTTGAAAATAATTCATGTGATCTAGAATTTAATCATAGTGTTACGGTTTTTGTAAGAATTTCTCCATGGAATAATGTTATGATATTCGAGAAGAATGGGAAACTACGACTTATGTATATTGGTCTCTTTAAAATTCAAGGTCATATCAGGATTTGAGTTTAAAAAATGGCGCTTTCACCAATCCTCTCTCATGTCTACAATTTCATCAATGTATATCTCCAGAATATATTATATACTTGACACCTTACAAGTAATGAACTCAAATGTCATAACATTTGACCAAGATCATTCTTATAAGGAACAATTGGTAGAGATTATGAATCATATAGAAAATGTTATATGAAACATGACCACTAACCTGGTCATTGTTTTTGGGTGAAACCCCAAGTTTAATGAATATATGTTGTAGTATAAGTAAATGAAGTGGTAGAAGTATCCTCATTTGGTTGTGTCATAGTGATGAATTGTGAGGATGAAATTAAATTTAATGGTGGTAAAATGTAACACCTTGAGTATTTATGAATTATATTATTTTTTAATGAATTAAATTTAATTAAAATCTTGTATTTTATTTAAAAACATGTTAATATTTCTATACACATAACACATGGTCATATTGTGTTACACAACACACTAAGTTGTAACATAACCATGGTATATTGATATTAATTTTATTCAAATGCTGCCATTATAACCCAGCCGTTAAACAATATGATTTTAATAGTAATAAATTATTTTTAAATCTGAATTAAAATGATTTTATATAAAGAAAACATTTTCATAAAAAGGAACTTAATTTTTTGATAAAGTATTTATTTGTTTAGAAAATTCAATTTTCACAAAAAAAAATTATTATTATTATTATTATTATTTTTGAAGAGTAATAGACATAAAGATTAAAACATTTATAAAACATATTTTTAAAAATGAAATTCTTTTCTAAAATCATGATATATCAAAATTTTTTGAAGGTGGGTATCTTAGAATTTTCTGAAAAGGTCACTTTTTTAGATATATAGTGAAAAATAATGAATTCAAATTAAAAATGTCTATTTCGTTTAAATTATTTTTAAAGTTAAATTAAAATTGTAATTTGTTTTAATGTAACATTAATTAAATTACAAATCTATTAATCAAATTTAGGTTGTTGGAATCAATGTAACATTGATATTAGATATAAAAACATTGTCAACATTAGTCTATTTTCTCTTTGAAAACCTACTTTCTCATCATGGGTGTGGGATTATTTTTAAATTAAAATTTTCCATTTATATATATTTAATTTTAAAAAATGGAATTGATATTTGTAATCATAGTATTATATATTATCTAATAAGTTCAACATAATTTATGATCAAAATTAATAGTGAATGAAAAAAAATTAATTATTGTTGTTAAGGTAAAAAATGGGTATATCATGTTTTTAAACTAAAAATATTAGGGTAATAATTTTCAAAAAACTTTTCTAAAATACTATTTTTGGAAATATTATTACCCTATAATGTCTATGAATCTATAATAATCCATTTTTATCCATTTTCCACTAATAGAACATAGTTACACATATTTCTTTTAACAACATTAGAAGTGTGACGCTCTCCACACTTATAAAAGTCTACTCCCTCTACTCTCATCTTCAGACCATAAAAACCCTGTATTCATCCAATAACTACCCAAATCACTTCCCAAATTCCATATAATCATACAATAGTAATTTTTGAGTCATTAATCTAACCTTATATTGCTTTTTTTAAAAACCAAAGGAGGTTACCTGAGGAAGAGGTAATGTTCTTCATCAAGTGTTTTTATTTTATTTATTCCTTCACCTCCCTCAATTATATTTGCAACATTATTATATAATGAATATATTATCAAAAAAATTATTTTATGTTTTTTTTAATAATTTAATGACCTATAACCATCTCTCTTTCTATTAAAAGTATTATAAAATCATCTTTTGTGTGTACAGAGGGCTACCTCCTCGCGAATCGATGTCATTCTTTTTTCAATTACCACCATTGAAATATGGATATGATGATGTATTAAATGTTTATATATTATATTTAATATATTTTTATACTTATAGATTTATTATATCACACATTAATTCACATTTTCTATTCTTTGGTAACATAATAATATTTCCCCTGTGTACGGGATTGTAACGCTTCGCAAAGCGATGTGATCTGTTCAGGATTTACATGGAAGGTAATAAAAATTGATTGAAATAAATTATGTGATATATATGATATAATAAATATTATTTAATTATAATATATCATTTACCTTTATTTATTTACATCCATTAAGAAATTGGAAGCATCGTTCATGTGTAGGTACGACCAACCATTTCTATGAATAGTGTATTTCGTTTTCTATTTCTAAATATTATGGTTAATTTTAAAACATATATAATGAATATTTATTACATTTATGTCATGTTAATAATTATTAATGTTATTAAATAATTATCAATTTAATTTTACCAAAATAAATAAAAAAATAAAAAAAATACAAGGAATCAAAGGAGTTATTACATTAAACATGATTTTAACAATGATTTTTTTTATAAATATGTAATAAAAGGTCATGTGTAAATAATTTATGGTATTATATATATAATTATCATTCAGTAATAGATGATTAATATACATCACATGAATTTATTTTATGATTTATATCATTAAAATTATTAGGATTTAAATATCTCTTTGAGAATCATTCATTCATGGGGTTGATAGTTGAAAAGATACCAAAGTAGTATGGTATTTTTATCTCAACTTTTCTTCTTTGGTACATGTAATAATATTATGAACCAATATTCTTTTACCAGGTGTATATAAATCCCATTTTTCATGTAATTTCATGTATTTATTTATCCTCATTATATTTTAATTTTCATTTAATGATATTCTTCCATGGGGATTATGTTACAATATTGGCTATGTGGTAATGATTTTATGTTATAATCTCCCCATTTATGAGGATTAATTGGGATTATGTTTCTGATATGAAAATATTTTCATCCATCTCAATATACTCAATTATTTTATTCCTCTATGGTTATGTTATTAGAATAAATGTTTTTACTTCATTTTATACTTTTTATGAATTGATGAGTACAATAAAAAACGATTTTATAAAAAATATTAATTTCAGTGGAAACACATTTTCTTCCAAAACCATGTTTCATACAAAAACATCAAAATTTATGATAACATTTTTCGAATGATATATTGAAGAAATTTATATCCATGATTTACTTTTTATAAAATTTTTTGAAGGGTATCTTCATTGCAATATCAAAAAATGTCTACTTTTCTTTCACCAAATCTATGGAAAGATTTATTGTTTTAATGTGTATAGAATTTACATTATATTACACTATCATGATCATACAATGTTTAAATCATTTCATTATAAAATTTCAAGTTCATTTTGAATGAAAATTATTTTCAAAATATTTTATGAATTTTTAGTTTTCAAAAGTTAGTATTATATAAATTTCATTATCTGGAAGAAAATTTCTATGTGATTTACCTTTCAAAATCATTTTTCATCTAAGATGAAATTTTTTATACAACCTAAAACTTATTGAGGATATTATATACAGATAAATGTACTATTATTTCAAATATTGTTTTATATTTATGATGAAATTATTTTTATGAATCTAATTTATCTTCCCCATGTTATTCCCTAATTAAATTCTTATAAAAACCACTATTTTCATAGGTTATGCTATAATGAAATAGAGAAATCATTAGGAAGCCTATTTTTACACCATGGGTTTTTATGGACCTTTTTTCTCAAATAAATTATATTTTGATTTAGGAATTTCAATTCACTATGTAAAAAATTCCTTTCACACGACACCAAATTTTCATATTTCACATGTAACATTGACTTAGAATATGTTACATGCTGCATAGGTTTGGCATACATTATACGCAATAGTGATATTTTTATGAAACCTCATTTTATTGTTATAATTATTTAATGTGATAATTCTAACCTAGCCATTAAACATATTTATAAAAATATTATTAACTAATTTATAAATATTTTTTTTATTTTTTTATATAAATAAAAAATATTGATAATGAAAGATATAATTTTTGGTAGTCCTTATATGTGTAAAAATAAAAATTTCTCAAATGAACATATTTTAATGTCCTTATGTAAAAAATAATATTATTATTTTTAGACACATTTAGTAATTTAATTTGATAAAATAACTGTCATTTTTTTATTTAGAAATTTGAAATTCGAATAGGGAATGTTTTTGGGATTTTTCTGAGAAACATCAATTTTAGATGGATAGTGAAAAATAAATGATTTTAATTCAATACTTATTTTTTCATATAATTTATTTATAATGTAAAATTATATTTTAAATTGGTTTCAAAATTTAATTATATAATATTTCTATCAATAAATACAATTTAGGTCATTTAGAACAATTTCACTTTGAAAATGGGAATAAAATCTAAGAAAACATTTGGTTTTTTTACTTTAAAAACCAGCATTGTCGACTCGGCTACAAGATTAATTTTAAATTAATATCTACCAATTATGTAATTATAATATTGAAAATTTTATTCCATATTTTTAATTAGTATAATATACAATATATAATAAGTTCAACTTATATTTTAACAAAAAATATTAGTGAATGTAATTAAAATTAATTACAATGAGTAAGTTTAAATTAAGCTTCATAAGAGAATAAACCATAACCTGAATTCCCAAAATGACATATATAGTTATATAAAAATTATTTATGGCCATTATTCTACAATGATATTCTTATTATTATGTTTTTTTGGTTTTTATGACTTTTTTAGTTACAAATATGGGTAGAACTAACTTATTTTAAAAAAAAACCATTTGAGTCTTTTACCTACCCAATTAAAGGACACCACCTCTCCCTCTTATTCACACCCATTTAAAAACTTATTTTTTTCCAATAAAATCTCAATTAACTTCTAAAAATCCCACCCTTCATCGTGAAATCCTACCCTTGGACAAAAATCAATCTTTGGAAGCCTTTTGGCACAACTGAAAAGGAGTTACCCTATAAATAGGTAACATATACTCTCAATCTCCTTTATATTATTTTCATTATCAACACGTAAAATATCTTTATTCTGTTATTGTATAAAAAATATCCTCAATATACAAGTAAATTTTATGATAATTGTTCTACCAACACTAGCACACACTTCTATCTAATGGGTAACAAATATATTGTATACTACCTATGGTTATGATAATTATAAATAAAATTATGCATATATACTTATCCATTATGTGATATTCCATTCATAGGGTTTTTGTTTCAAAATTTACCAAATTGGTATGATTGTTTTATCTCAATTTTCATTCTTTGAGACACATACCATGTTATGCACTTATATTTTTTCATTTGAGGTTTCCATACATTCATTAAAATGCTATATCATGAATATCATTCCATTAATTATATTTAAAACTTCATTTAATTTATCTTTCTTACATTGGGAGTGTGGTTCAATGTTACCAACTAATAAGTTTTTATTGAAACAATCTCATCACTTTCTGAGAAAGTTTTTATGATTATGGTTCCCTTGTTCAAATAATATAATCCATATCTAAAGAACATTTATTATTTTTATTATAAAATGATTATTAATGATATATTCATCTATTAGTAAAATTTTTATACTCATTGGTATATAATATTATTAAGAATGTGTTTTAAAAAATGTTTGACCTTACCACTCTCTTCGATCCAAAATATATATTTTTTAAAAATAATTTTTTCTAAAAATAGATTCAAAATGTTTCCAAAAATTATTTTTAATTTTTAAAGGTGTTTTAAATTAAATTATTTTTAAAACATTTTCAATCTATTGTTATATGTTTTCAAATAATTTTCAAATAAATGGATTTCAAATTATTTTCAATATTTCCTTATACATTTCAATTTATTTTCAATCAAATGGATTTTAAAATGTTTTCCATATTTATTTTTATGTTTTAAAATTTTTTCCAAATAAAAAAAATTTTAAAATGTTTTTAATCTTATTTGTTATATTTTCAATGAAAACTAATTTCAAAATCTTTTCAAGATTCTTTTTTATGTTTTCAATGGAAATGGTTTCAAATTTGTTTTCAAGGCATCTTTATAAGTTTTAGAACAATTTTAATAGAAAATGGTTTTGAGAAGGTTTTATGTTTTAAAAATAATTGTTCAACGAAGAAAGGATATTTTCCTCAATGAATGTTTTTGATAGATATTTAAAAATTATTTTCCTTCTATGATGACATTTGTTGATCTTACTCATGCATTTTTAAAAAATAATCTAAAGGTTCCATTTATATTGTTTCTCTTAATGTGTTATGCCAGATGTCATGGTCTTGATGAAACTCGTTTCACATTCACTAGTAATATTTGTATGAATCATGTTTATTTTCAGGTGTAATATTTTTATAAAATATATTTCTCTTTCCCAGGTTATAGTTTTATGGGTCCCATTTTTTCCTGGGTTATATGTTTATGAAATCCATTTCTTTTTCATGGATTATTCTTTTTATGTGATGATTATGTAACCTATATATTCTTCCACAAGTTATATAATGATTACAAGTTTATGATTCCAATTTCTTCTTATGGGATAGGAAATTATTGTTTATGATTTTGTGGCACATGTATGTATGATTTCGCTATGAGATGGGTGGGAACTATATCTCCCTCCAATACCTTAGGTAAATATTTATATCTCATTAGATAGATTAAGATGGTATTGGGAGTGAACCTTTACTACTAATATAGCCATGTGAGTGACCCAATACTACCAAGATAGCATGTGGAGTGAAATCATGATACTAAGATGACTATGGGAGTAATCCATGACTACCAAGATTTTATGGGTAATGAACCGTTACTATTATGAATATCTTGGTAGTGATGCCTTGCATACATTAAGAATCATATTATATTCTTTTGTGTTTCCACAATTACATTTTTTATTCCTAATTTATGCTTTCATGTATTATGTTTTTTAATTCCTTATGATTAAAGTATTTGGAAAATCCATTTCAATGAAGTGATTCATGTATATTCTCTTTGATAGGTAGGGTATGATATGAAATTTTTATGATCGTGTTCTCATACCCTTATTCTCAGTATTATGCTTACATTTCTCCTTTGATTACCCGAAATAAGAATTTGAGATCAGCCCTTTTTATGTTTCCCTCTCTAGGTTATAAAGATATGTATTATGTTTGATGTCTCTGAGAAGGGTGTTAGTAAAGAAGAACCTAGATGGAGATAATGTTTATCATCGATGTACCCATGTTTATATTTCCATGTTTCCTAAGGCAATAGATTAATTTGGCTGTTGGGAATCTATTTGTTTATTATTTTATGTATTCCACAAATGTTGTGAAACATTAATGTATGAAAAGTGAGGGTTTATATATTTGTTATTAGAGAAAAATTTTAGTTACCATCTGGATGCGAGGATGATAAAACCTTAGTGTGAATGCTAAGGGAATGTCTAGGGATATTTATACTGATAATGAAAAGTACATGAAAATGTCCTAGAATTTTAGAAAAGGATAAAGTGAGTTGTTTCCAAGAAATACATAAATGTATAGTTACTAAAATTCAGTGAGGATCTATTACAGATGTACCTAGGGGTAACAACTCTAAAAAGTCATTTGGTTGCTAATTCGAGGTTATATGGTACATGACAACAAATCTTGCTACACACCTTGTCTGATACTCCCAGGGGATATGATTTGGGAATTCATAAACTCTTCATAAATCGTTATCATGAATTTAAATAGAATTTTACAATTCATAAATGAGGATAAACCTAAGGTTTCATATATTAAGGAAGTTTAAATAATTTAGACATCATATATGTGATTTTTCATGATTATATTGTTCCTCGATATGAAAATTGTTTCTCACTCTATTATTTTTTCTTTTAGTCAGTGTATTGAAACTGGAGGAATCACATTAATGGTGATTTCAATATACAATTCAATGAACATATTCCAGAGAAACCATATTCTATGGGATATAGATCGAAAAACCTCATTTCAAAACTCTCATACTTTCTGAAGATATGAGTTTTGTTGAAATTCAAAATGAGAATAAGAGAGGATAAAATCATGTTGTCTCCTTCATGAGGAAACAACATCCTTCTATTTGAGGTTATTCTAGTCCACATGTTTCTGAAAAAAGGATATGTTCTAAGAAAATGATATTCTATATTCTCTAATTTTCATATCACAAGAAAGTAATTGCTGATTTTTATCCATTAGAAGGTGATATAAAATGTTTTTGGACTCAAACAATGAATATGAGGTAGCAAGATGACATTGAATCCATGGAATCAGATGAGTTTGAGAAAATATTATTCAAAATGAAATTTCAATGCATTCTTCATTCCTATATGGAGAAAGACTTCCTTGAGTTAATGAAAATGGATGATGAATACGTTGGAACCTATGAAGAAAATTTATGACACTTGTGAGGTACGCTTCCAAAATTATCATCTAACCTGAAAGTAAAGTGGACAGGTTCTTTAGTTGGTTAGTAGGGAATTGTCCAAAATAGACTTTAGTAGTTACGAATAGATTTTAGGTTGTGTAAGAAAGGTTTAAATTGAGATTGGAGTCATGTTTAAATGCTTTGGTTTTGACTAGAAAAGGAAGATATTGTGAAAAGGAAAAAAACTCCATGAGGAAAAAAAGATTGTATTTCCATTATGATCTATGTGTGTGAACAATCACTATTGATATTTCTTAAAGGGGTCTAATAAATGTTTTACATGTGGAAGGGAAATCTGTTAGAAATTTTATTACTCAAGTGATGTGATGAAGTTATATAATGTTATGAATGTGAAAATAGTGGAACATAATGCACATCCCATGATTTAGTGCTATAAGTGTATGGAGAATGGGAATTATGCTGAACAGCGCCCAACCCCAAGGGCAAGTGATAATGAATGACATGATAACCCTATTAATATTGTGTAAATGGGGAAATCTCATTCAATAGATATTTATATTGAGGGTTTTGATATTGATCTGATTAAAGGTATACTGGTTGCGCCCAAATTTACCCTACAGGTATGCGGTCGTTGTAGTACAAGTAGGGGTCGAGTCCACATGGACCGAAGAAGAAACCGAGAGACACTCTGATTTTGGAAGGATTTGGCTATGGAGTGGTCAACTATTTGGATTGATTTTATTTGAATAACTACTGAATTAATTTAAAGAAAATAGATTAAAACATACACTTACTTAGTCTAAAACAATTAATGGAGATGAGTTGATCCTAAGTTGTTACTAGGGTTAGATTGGATGTATTTATTATCTTATAACGTTCGTTTCACTAATTCAAGACGTGTCCACAAAATGATATAATTCCTCAACATAATTCACCAATTTAATCCCTCACAATTCCAAAGCTAATCACCAATGCACATAGAGGATCAATTTAATGATCACTCCAAGGAATTGGATCGTACTAGCACTCGGAATGTGTGATTGTTAAATTTGGCGAAGATGAAGAAGAAATTAATCATCAAATAGGAATCTTAAATTAATGAAATGATTAAAGAATTTTAGATCACAAAATAACATCCAAAATTCCCCATGAAACTCCCTAGGACCAACCCATAAGGGTTTATCCCTATATTTATGCTATTAAATAAATGGAAGCGGGAAGTCGACTTAAAGAAGCAGAATTGGAGGAGAAAAATAAAACAATGAAACGATCACTCCACCGTTGTGTGAATAAATTCACAAGTGCTGGTGTGAATAAATTCACACCTTAAAGCAACGGTATCAAAGTGATAAGAAGAAAAAAAAAGAAAAAAATGAAATGAAGAACTTTTATTGAGAACTAATGTGATTCAAATAACTTACATGAGAATGAAGAACGATTACAACATCAAATGGAGAGCAAAACATTACAATGAAAACAAAGCATCCAAGATGATAAGAAAATTTTCCACCCCCATTCCCTTCACCAATAGCTCCTTATATAGGAATATTAAGAGCCTTAGGTACATCCCCCAACAATTAATTCACCCCCAACAATTAATAGAGTCAAATGGAGGGTGAATAATCAAAAAGAAATTGATGTTTTGAATTTGACCCGGAAAACTATCCAGATTCGTCCACCATATTGACGTGTGAATTCGAAATTGACGAAGGCCGAATCCGGAGGGGTTTTAGAAGAGAAATGTCTTCGATAATGTGTCTTCTAGATGCTCGAAAAATTTCAGGACATTTGGCTCATCCGTTTGGAAGTTATGGTCGAAATGGTGGGACGGATTTCTGTGCATTAATGACGAGTCCACCATTAAAATCTCAACTTCAGATCCCTTTATCATCATGAGAACATCAGAATTATCTCCGACCACAGTTGAATAAAATGATCCTCATATTTTTATATTTCTACTTTATAAATTGGAGCTTCATTGGGCTTGGTTTCTGGGCCCCACATTTGTTTGATGGGCCGTAGGCCCATTATGCTTTTTCCAGCATGTTTCTGCCTTCAGGCGCACAATTCTCCATCTTCCTTTGGGATTCATCCATCGGACCTAAAAGATAGAATGTTCAAACAAAGTGATAAATCATATACCAAAATTTAAAATTAAAATGATGAATATTGTAATTTACACAAGCAAATTATTGAGTGGGCCCAAATTGACATTTTAAGCATGAATTGCACAATGATGGGAAATGAAGTTCAATTTTTGAATTGGACTAAAATTGATGTTTATGAACTTTTAAAAACATTAATATTAAGATCTTAAAAATGAATATTAGCCACTTTCAGTGACTAATCACACCCCCCAACTTGAGTTTTGCTAGTCCCGAGCAAAATAAATTACAAATATGAAATCCAAATCCTCTTTTCCAAAAACATTTAAATACACATTACTCACCCAAATATCTAATACCAAAAAAAATTATGAAAACCCATCAAAATCATTTAAAAAAAGCTAGGTCCATAAGCATATCCCAAGCCCAAGCCCATTCCATTGTTCAAATTCATCGCCATATTTCATCCAATTTCAATTAAGCATGATAAAGTGTTGTGCATCATAAAAGATATGGGGCCCATTTTATTGTTGAAGGGGAAAAAATGGAAGCACTAGGTGGGAATCACATTAAACCTTAAGATTAGTATCCATTTTTTTTTAATTTGTTTTATTTATTTTAACCACAATAGATATGAAAAGACTAACTCTGTGCAAGACAACTATGGAGTCACGATCCCCAAGTGCCGGACGCCACGCATTTTGTCAATTTCATGCTCTACAATAGAGATATAAAGCCTAACTCTGGGCAAGACAACTATGGGGTCACGATCCCCAAGTGCCAGACGCCACACATTTGGACAAAACATTGCTCTATGTGGTCATTATTTTTTTTCAATTTTTTTTTTGTTTTTTTTTGTTTTTTTTTTGATACTCAAATTAAACTAAAAGTGACCCCAGAACCCTATGCTATAATGAAAGGGACCCAAGAACTCAAATTTACACCCACGATCCAGTAGACGTGTATTGTGGAATTTTTATTAATAGAATGAAAATGTAAACTTTGAAAAATCACATCGGACAACTGCACTTTCCAAAAACTATGCTCATGAACTTAAACTTGCATTAAAATCAGAATCAAGGCATTCAAAATTTATTTGATATCCAATTTTAGAGTTTGCACTGTGTGTTTATCATGTTTAAGGTTAATGGAATTTTTCTTTTCATGCATGTTTTTATTCAAAAAAAAATCATTTTTATCCCCCCCCCCAACATAGAATAACACTGTCCCCAGTGTTTAAAGAAAAGAAAAGTTAGAAGGGGGTAGGATAGGAGTTCAAAGATGAAATTGAGAATGATAAACATGGAAAAAATTCACCTGGTTTTTAAAGTTAAGGTTCATGATGCTCCAAATTACTCCTTTGATCTCTTTGGGGTTGTAGGCACCTCCTTGATTGAACATGTATCACCCAAAATAGTTCCTGAACCATAAAAAGAAGGACAAAGAAGACAAAACAAACAACTCAATGATTTATTTAATTCCATGTACCATCATTTTCATGTTTTTTTTAAATCAAACTAATGATACATTGTCTTCTTTAAATTTCTGGGTAAGGTATTACTCAGGGATCACACCGCGTGACACAGATGAATACGGTGCTCCCCTTTCATACCCATCCATACTCATAAAAGAAGAACAGGTCAAGAGTCTAATTTTTTTTAACCTACAAAAACATAAATAAAATAAACTGATGATACATTGTCTTCTTTAAATTTCTGGGTAAGGTATTACTCAGGGATCACACCGCGTGACACGGATGAATACTGTGCTCCCTTTTCATACCCATCCATAATCATAAAAGAAGAACAGGTCAAGAGTCTATATATAAAAAAATAACAAAATTAAGCAGAAGGAAACAAAAGATGATTCACAGTGATTGGAAACATGAAAACCACGGGTTGCCTCCTGTGCAGCACTTTTGTTTAACGTCGTTAGCCAGACTTTTACCCTCAATCTATCAATTTTTCTCTGGTTCATATGTTGGCTCAGATAAATCCTCCTTGGTTTCTTGTTTATTGAATGATTCAATGAATGGTTTTAACCTATGACCATTGACTTTGAAGACATGACCACTTGTGGGATCCTGAATCTCTATTGCCCCATGAGGGTACACATGATGCACTAGGTATGGACCAGACCATCTGGACCTTAGCTTTCCTGGGTGTAGATGAAGTTTTGAACTATACAAGAGCACAAATTTTCCCAGTTCAAAGTGTTTGACTTTGAGATTCCTAGATTGGTAGGCTTGAACTTTAGATTTATTGATCCTTGAATTTTCATAAGCCTCCATCCTAAGTTCCTCGAGTTCATTAAGATCCAATTTCCTTTTTGTTTCATCCAAAGAAATGTCAAAGTTCATTTTTTATGGCCCAAAAGGCCTTATGTTCAATTTCAACAGGTAAATGACATGCTTTTCCATAAACCAATCTATACGGTGACATGCCTAGGATAGTTTTGAAAGCAGTTCGATATGCCCAAAGGGCATCTAATAGTTTCTCGGTCCAATCTTTCCTAGAGGGATTGACAGTTTTTTCAAGAATTTGTTTAATTTCTCTATTTTCCAACTCAGCTTGACCGTTGGTTTGAGGATGGTATGCAGTGGAAACTTTATGAGTAATACCATACTTAGACATGAGTGAAGCGAATGGGCGGTTGCAGAAATGGGTTCCACGATCACTGATTATAGCCCTAGGAATTCCAAATTGAGAAAATATATGCTCTTTCAAAAATCGGATCACAACATGGTGGTCATTGGACTTGGTGGGAATGGATTCAACCCATTTTGAGACATAATCAATAGCTAAGAGGATGTAGAGGTATCCCTTAGAGTTTGGAAAGGGTCCCATGAAATCAATTCCCCAACAATCAAAGATTTCAATGACCAGAATGGGAGTGAGGGGCATTTGATTCCTTTTGGTAATGGATCCTAATTTCTGACACTGAGGAAAACTTTTGCAGAATTGGAAGTAATCCTTAGTGAGGTTCGGCCAGTAGAAACCACTTTGGAGGACCTTTGCAGTGGTTTTCTTTGTAGAAAAGTGGCCTCCACATGCCTCTCCATGACAAAATTTTAGAATGGACTCTTGCTCAGACTCGGGAATACATCTCCTGATGATTTGATCAGGACAGAACTTGAAGAGGTAAGGATCATCAAACACATAATGTTTTACATCAGAAAGGAATTTCCTCTTAGCTTGGGTCCCCATGAATTTTGGAATGTCACCCGTCACCAAATGGTTTGCTATGTCAGCATACCAAGGGAAATCACTCACTGAATAGAGGTGCTCATCGGGAAATGAATCAGACACAGAGAGGTGGTGTGAGTTGTCTTTGAATTCCATCCTAGAGAGGTGATCAGCTACAATATTTTCAACACCCTTTTATCCTTAATGGTTAAATCGAACTCTTGAAGAAGAAGGACCCACCTAATCAATCTAGCCTTGGCATCTTGTTTTTGGAAAAGATATTTTAGGGCTGAATGATCAGTGAAGACAATGATGGGTGATCCTAAGTGATAAGACCTGAATTTCTCTAAGGCAAAGACAACAACAAGCAACCCTTTCTCAGTGGTGGTGTAGTTTATTTGTGCACCATTTAAAGATTTGCTTGCATAAGAAATGACATGTGGAGTTTTCTCACACCGTTGTCCTAAGACTGCTCCTACAGCGAAATCACTTGCATCACACATGAGCTCAAAAGGAAGTTTCCAATTTGGAGACTGCATGATAGGTTGAGATATAAGAGTTGACTTGAGTGTAGAGAATGATTCCTCACAGCTTTCTGTCCATAAAAATAGAGCATCTTTTACCAATAGAGCACAAAGTGGTCGAGAAATAGAGCTGAAATTCCTAATGAACCTTCTATAAAAACCAGCATGTCCTAAGAAGGACCTCACTTCCTTAACAGTTTTAGGAGAGGGAAGGTGACGAATGATGTCAACCTTAGCTTTATCAACTTCAATCGCTCTACCAGATACCAGATGACCTAGAACAAGTCCTTCCCTTACCATGAAATGGCATTTTTCCCAATTTAGTATGAGATTCTTATCCTCGCACCTTGACAAAACCTTTTCAACATTTATAAGTCATCCCTCAAAAGTATCCCCAAACATGGAGAAGTCATCCATGAAGACCTCTAAAAAATCCCCCACCATATCCGAGAATATTCCCATCATGCACCGCTGGAAGGTACCAGGGGCATTACATAACCCAAAGGGCATGCCTTTGAAGGAAAAAGTTCCAAATGGACAAGTGAAGGTTGTTTTTCCTTGATCCTCTAAGGAGACTTCGATTTGATTATACCCTGTGAATCCATCTAGGAAGCAATAGAATTGATGACCCGCCACTCGCTCGAGGACTTGATCAATAAAGGGTAAGGGGAAATGGTCTTTCATGGTACAAGAGTTGAGCTTCCTATAGTCAATACAAACTCTCCATCCACTACTGACCCTTGTTGGAAGCATCTCTCCATCCTTGTTGGTTATTACTGTGATTCCAGCCTTCTTTGGAACCACATGGATTGGGCTAACCCACTCACTCTCAGCTATAGGATAGATGATACCGGATTTTAACAATTTCAAAAGTTCTTTTCTCACTACTTCCATGAGATTAGGATTGAGTCACCTCTGAGGTTGACGACATGGATTTGACTCAGATTCAAGAATAATTCTATGAGTCCCGATAAGTGGGCTAATCCCAGGGATATCAGATAGGGTCCATCCAATGGCTTTCTTGTGTCTCCTAAGAACATCTAGAAGCATCCTCTCATCATCGTCTTCAAGGGAGGAAGAAATGACAACAGGAAAGGATTGATTGTCCCCTAAGTAAGCATACTTTAGTGATGAAGGTAAGACTTTAAATTCAAGATCAGATTGGTCATGACTTTCCATGAATGGTTGAGACTTTGTATTGAACTTAGTTTCTTTGTTCTGATTTCTTGACAAAATTGGTTCCTTGTGAACAGAATTTTCATCCACTAAATTTTCCAGAGTAGTGTCATGAATGTCTATAGACTCAATGTTATTGATTTCTACCATGGTATCATTGATTGGTGATTCTAGAAATTCATCAACAGAGCTGTCTGAAAAGGATTCAATCCAAGGAGGCAAATTTCCCTCATGTGAATAAAGAAAATCAATCTCTTCTTGACTTAACCATCCTTCGGTAACTCCTTGATGTTCATTGAGTTCATTATCAACACTACCAATCCAATTAACCTCATGGATCTCTTCATCATCCCCAATTTGAGAGTTTGCATTGTAGATGTTCCAGTCTAGACTCATGTTCCCAAAGGTGATGGTCATGTTCCCATTTCGGACTCGGATTACAGAGTTGATTGTTGCAAGGAAGGGACGACCAAGTATGATTGGGGTTTGCTCCCTAGGACCTAAGCTTGGGTGATTGTCCAGAATAATGAAGTCAGCTGGGTAAATGAAATTTTCAACTTTTACCAAAACATATTTTAAGATCCCCTTTGGAACTCAAACACTACAATCAGCAAGTTGAAGAGTGACAGATGTGGGTTGGAGTTCTTCGAGCCCTAACTGACAGTACATGGCATAAGAAATGAGGTTCACACTAGCACCTAGATCACACAAGGCTTTCAAAACTTTGTTCTCTCCTAGTTCAACCTTTATGTAAGGGCATCCTGGGCTTTGAAAACTTTGTTCTCTCCTAGTTCAAATTTAACCTACAGGTATGCGGTCGTTTTAGTACAAGTAGGGGTCGAGTCCACAGGGACCGAAGAAGAAACCGAGAGACACTCTGACTTTGGAAGGATTTGGCTATGGAGTGGTCAACTATTTGTATTTATTTTATTTGAATAACTAATGAATTAATTTAATGAAAATAAATTAAAACATACACTTACTTAGTCTAAAACAATTAATGGAGATGAGTTGATCCTAAGTTGTTACTAGGGTTAGATTGGATGTATTTATTATCTTATAACGTTCGTTTCACTAATTCAAGGCGTGTCCACAAAATGATATAATTCCTCAACATCATTCACCAATTTAATCCCTCACAATTCCAAGGCTAATCACCAATGCACTTAGAGGATCAATTTAATTATCACTCCAAGGAATTGGATCGTACAAGCACTCGGAATGTGTTATTGTTAAAGTTGGCGAAGATGAAGAAAAAATTAATCATCAAATGGAAATCTTAAATTAATGAAATTATTAAAGAATTTTAGATCATAAAATAACATCCAATCTTCCCCATGCAACTCCCTAGGACCATCCCATAAGGGTTTAGCCCTCCATTTATGCTATTAAATAAATGGAAGCGGGAAGTCGACTTAAAGAAGCAGAATTGGAGAAGAAAAATAAAACAATGAAACGATCACTCCACCGTTGTGTGAATAAATTCACAAGTGCTGGTGTGAATAAATTCACACCTTAAAGCAACGGTATCAAAGTGATAAGAAGAAAAAAAAGAAAAATATGAAATGAAGAACTTTTATTGAGAACTAATGTGATTCAAATAACTTACATTAGAATGAATAACGATTACAACATCAAATGGACAACAAAACATTACAATGAAAACAAAGCATCCATGATGATAAGAAAATTTTCCACACCCATTCCCTTCACCAATAGCTCCTTATATAGGCATATTAGGATCCTTAGGTACATCCCCCAACAATTAATTCACCCCCCAACAATTAATAGAGTCAAATGGAGGGTGAATAATCAAAAAGAAATTGATGTTTTTAATTTGACCCGGAAAACTATCCAGATTCGTCCACCATATTGACGTGTGAATTAGAAATTTAAGGAGGCCGAATCCGGAGGGGTTGTAGAAGAGAAATGTCTTCTCTAATGTGTCTTCTAGAAGCTCGAAAAATTTCAGGACATTTTCCTCATCCGTTCGGAAGTTATGGGCGAAATGGTGGGACGGATTTCTGTGCATTAATGACGAGTCCACCATTTAAATCTCAACTTCAGATCCCTTTATCGTCATGAAAACATCAGAATTAGCTCCGGAAACAGTTGAATAAAATTCTATTTATATTTTTATCTTTCTACTGTATAAATTGGAGCTTCATTGGGCATGGTTTCTGGGCCCCACATTTGTTTGATGGGTCTTAGGTCCATTATGCTTTTTCCAGCAAGTTTCTGCCTTCAGGCGCAAAATTCTCCATCTTCCTTTGGGATTCATCCATCGGATCTAAAAGATAAAATGCTCCAAACAAAGTGATAAATCATATACCAAAATTTCAAATTAAAATTATAAATATTGTAATTTACACAAGCAAATTATTGAGTGGGCCCAAATTGACATTTTAAGCATGAATTGCACAATGATGGGAAATGAAGTTCAATTTCTGAATTGGACTAAAATTGATGTTTATGAAATTTTAAAAACATTAATATTAAGATCTTAACAATGAATATTAGCCACTTTCAGTGACTAATCATATACATATTAATAGTTTGGTTTTCTCAATACAATGGAGACATTAATTTTCATGTAAGGGAATTTATGTTTGATATTTCAAACTCTCCTATGATCATAAATCAATGTGATGATAATAATGAACTTCTTATAGGGATTATATCCAGTGTATGGGTTTTAATTCCCATTTAGAAGTGTTGTTTATCTCAAATAGTTTGGTATAAAATCTATATCGATGATATTCCCATTATTTGCAATTTTTGAGGATATCTTTCGGAAATAGTTAAATACCATTCTACCAAAATGTGATGTTGAGTTCTCAATATAACTCATACTTGGTTCCACACAAATTATAAAAAAAACCATATGGAATGTCCCCAATTGACTGGAAGGAATTGAATAAGCAGCTCCATGAAAACACTGATATGGGATTCATTCATCCATGTCTATCAATTTGGGGGGCACCGATTCATTTTTTGAAAAAGAAATATGGTTCGATGAAACTTTTAATTGATTAGTAGTAGTTGAACATGATCTCAATAATGACAAATTTCCTCCATTTCTATATTTATGACTTGTTTGATAATATATATGAAGCTAAATACTTTTCTAAGATTGAAAATCATTGTAGATATTTACAATTGAGGGTCGAGAAGGAGGATATACCCATGAAGACATTCCATGAAAAGTATGGATACTATGAATATAGAGTAATACCTTTTATTCTTACTTATTACCCATCTATCATCATGGATTTGATGAATAGAGTCTTTAGATATCAACTCGATCAGTTTGTGGTAGTCTTTATAGATGATATTATTATATATTCAATGTGAACATAAGAGTTTTAGAACTACTTGAGAATTCTAATCCAGACCCTAATGAAGGAAAAAATATATTAAAATATTATAATTTTTGATTTTTGGTCGCAAAAGGTTTCATTTTTGGGTCACATATTCTCAATATATGGTATACCAATAGATCCATCAATGATAGAGGCTACAGAATTCTAGCTTTGAACAACCATGGTTACTGTGATCCATAGATTTCATAGTCTAGCTGGACATTATTTATGGGTTATTGATAATTTATAATGAAAATATAATCCTATGACCATGTTAACATGGAAGGGTGTCATGTTCCTCTAGATAGATGAATGCGAGGAAAATTTCAAGGAATCCAAGATATGGTTAGTCAGTTAACGTGCGATTATATTACCCTATAGTGGAAAAGAGATTTTAATCTATAATGATTCCTCTGTAAAGGGATTTCGATGTTTCCTTATGTATAATAACAAGGCTATCACTTATGTGTTATTGTAGATAAAGATTCATGAGAAAAATTACCCAATCTCATGATTTGGAATTATCAGTGGTAATTTTGGAATTAAATATATGGATGAATTATCTTTATAGACTAAAGTCACATATATATATATATATTGATCATAAAATTATGAAATATATATTCACATAGAAAGAGTTGAATAAGACCATGTGAATATGGTTAGAGTTGAAAACGGATTATGAATCCTCAATACATTACAACCATGTTAAAGCGAACAAGGTGGAAGATTCATTGAGTTAGATGTAACATGCTAGCATATGCATGATGAGGATAAAAAAGATAAAATATTTATATAATTCAAAAGTATGGATCTGGATTGAGAGTGATTCCTCTACCATATTTCAAGCCATTTGGAAGGGTACAATTCATCCAGCTTGGAAACTCACTTCCCACAGGATTGACTGCCTATATTATCTCTCCTCCAAAATCATTATTGCAATGCACACATATAGAGAAGCTAACAGGATTGCTGATGGTTAGGAAAACATAGGTGTGGTACATGCTATTACGTGGAGTGATGAACTCCACCCCGAGCTGATTCTGCTTTATATTCGAGATGTAAACAAAACAAATTCTTTTCGTTTGGTGTAATCCCTTATTTTTTAGTAAAACTTTTGGATTGCCGTTAAAAAAAAGTATGGATCTTGAAATCATGATGGAATGAGAAAATATTATATTTCTCTGCTGAATTTTGAACCCTCTATCCAATTGGAGATTAAGGAAGAGTATAAGGAAGATGTAGCACTGTAAATTATTGTTTGAAATATTTATGATCATAACCTTCAATGGGACGAAATGATAAGGTTTAATAATGGTGTATATGTTTCTTCCATACTATATGTGTTAAAGTAGTTTTTAGAGGAAGCTCATAGTTCTTCATTCACTATTCATCATGGAAGAACAATGAGGTATAAGGAATTTAAGGAACACTTTCAGTGATATATAATGAAGACAGATATCAAAGAGTTTGTATCTCGATGCATGGTATGACAATAATTTAAGGTTAAAAGACAAAATTCAAAGGGGATTTTTCATCCATTACCCGAACCAGAATGGAAATGGTAGAACATCACTATAAATTTTGTCATTGGACTTCCCAAAACCTCTAATGGTAATAATTTTTTATGGGGTTTTCTGAATCTCCTTACTATGTCACCACACTTCATTACAATCAGAGAAGACTTCTATCAGTATCAGATTTCTAGGATATACATTAATGATTTAGTAGTGATATATGGTGTATCTCATTATATTGTATCAAATTAGTATCCAAGATTCACCACAATGTGTTGTTAAAGTCTTCAATAATAACATGTTATGCAATTATGTTTCATCACTACTAATCATCCTCATATAGATGGTTAGTCTGAAAAATCAATTCAAACCATAGAGGATATGTTGATATCTTGTTCTTTATATTTTAATGGTGGTTGGGATCAACACCTTCCTCTAATTATGTTTTCATAATACAATATCCTTAACTCAATAATTCTGATTTTGTAATGCCCTGACCCTAGTTACCCAGAGTCGGTGCATTATTACATAACATTGGCATGATACAAGGAGTTGTGTCCTGAAAGACCAATCAGTTTAGTAGCCTTGGAAGTACTAGATACACTAATAAAGTTTAAATTACATCATGAAATAAAAACATCAACAACATTTTGTTCCCTTTTTAAACACACTTAAATCCTTAAACTATCCCTGTAGTTCAACCATAAAATACTTCTTCATATCCTAGGAAAAATAAAACATTGAAAGGGGTGAGCTCAGATGCTCAGTAAGGATAACAATATAGCGGAAACGTTAATAAATAAGTATAAACATTTAAGGTAATGTATAAGACTAAAACAAAACCCTTTTAAACTTAATCATCAGTATAATATAGAAATTATAAAATCAAATAATTCCATTTAATTATTCACATGGATATTATACTAGTTGAATAATGACATGAAATACCAACAGTTACTTTAAAAATGATGGAATGCATAATGCCGGACTTCATAACCACATAGTCAAGGCCTTGTGCTATGAATACAAATAAGATTTTGTCAAGGCCTTGTTCCAAGACACTAGTTTGTCTCATGAGACCTACTGATGCATCAAGGAGATATAGTAGGCTCCACCTGTAACATACTAACTACAATGTATTCCTCATATGAATGGGTGAAACATAATCTAAACATTGGTATTAAAACTCGTATATGAAATGTCAATACATTAACCATAAACCATGAGTGGTATAAAAATAGCACAAACACCGTAAAAAATAAGTCATTAAATACAATATGGAATATTGTATTATAATAAATTAACCTCAATCGAGTATAATGAAGGATATTGACATTGAAGAAAATAATCATCAAAACTATTTGAGAGAAATATCCCCCTTTTCTTGAAAACATTTAAAAGTATCATTATTTATCAAGAAGCTATTTCAAATAGATTTTGGAATCAAAGGGTCCCATACCAAATTGAAACATTTAAAAGGAATTTTAATTTTAAAACAGTAATGTCCTTATAAATAAATCCTTAAAACCATTTTTAAAACATGGACATTAATGAGAACGATTTAGAAGAATAAATTTTTAAATCATTTAAAATGATATTATAGTTAGAGTTTCTAACCAAATGAGAGACGCTTGAATACAAATAATTGATTTAATAAAAAAATAATAAAATCCTAAGAATAAAGGTATTCCTGATATATTATGTCAAAGTACAGTATATACCCCAAATAAAAGTGAATTGGTGCATAACAACAAATAGGTCTCAATGGAATGTAATTTGAGATGAAATCTGTTATAATGACCGTATCATTATGTTAAGGAAAAATCAATGACATAATTATCTGCGAAAAAATATAAATACACTATATATGATGGATATTAATTGTAAAACAATCAGAGTACATTCACACATATTCTTATGACAAGAACACCAATGACATGGATGTTTAAATCAATGAATGAAAATTATGTTAAGATTACTCTTATCAAGTTAATATCTATCACATAAGAATTTATCAATAGAGTGATTATGTGAATCCAAAGTATAAACACACAAAGGGGAGTGTATATTACTACATAAATAAGTAAATAGTGATTTCACACATAATTTAGGAGTAAAATAATCAATGATGATTGCGTAAAACCCAATGAGTGGAAATCGAAATTAAAAATCCCCTTATTGATTTGGTGTATTACGAAACATACACCCCATGAAATAAAGACAATAAAATGAAGATGTGAATACCCATAAATTAATGTATATTACACTAAGAATACAATCATGGGCATAACATACACCACATAAAAGGGAATAGTGGCCAATATAGCAATAATCTCACGAGAATAAAAAGTGATATGAGAACCCTTACCTTGTACTTTACCTTGGACATAGATATGTTAACCTCATGTATAATGGTTAAATAATTTTATTTAGTTATAAAAGAACTATATTCATATATATGATATCATATATGATCCTCTAATATAGATTTGTTAATAATATATTTGTAGTATCATCGTTTCAGGTGTTAACTGATTTGTTTTCCATTATATACTCGGTTACGTAATCAATGTTTGTTATTGATAGGATGTATTTTATTCATATCCAGAATGATATTAAGTTCATAAAAATTATTTTTAATCATAAAATGAAAATTATTTTTGAATGATTACGATGGGTAATGAATCTCATCATGTTCGTGGAGATAATAATCCATACGTAGGCACGAGCGACAATATCATTATATTGATGGTAAAATCGTATGTAATTGTATGATATATCAAATATAAAGAATAAATAACATGTTATATTTATTATTTACATCAGTTATACTCATTATTGTACCCATCCAAATAATTAAGTGTTTGAATAACAAACTACACCATGACGAGGAGATGATAATCCGTACGTACGCATGTATGGTGACTTTGTCATTAATAGGATGGATATAATAATGAATATGGTTTTACCATTTTTATAATAACATCACATTATATATAAGATAATGGAGTTATTATTTTATAATGGAAATAACAAAGAAAGAGTATGTGGAAGAAGAAAATAACTTGAAAGAGGTGATGAAATATTTACCTCTACATTGGCTTCTTCCTTTTGATTTGATCAGAATGGATCCATAGGTTGGCTTTATGACCAATGGAATTCATCTAGGATTAAAGGAGGAAAGTTGGGAGCATATTTTTTCAGGGATTGGCCATTCCAAATGGCTTTGGAGGTGTGAAATTAAGAGAAGGGGATGTTCCCTTTTATAAGAGAGGTGAGGGTAACATTAGGAAAAGCATGAAATATTATTTTATAATAAAATAGGTTTCAGTGTTATAATGGAAAAAAATTAATTATTTAAAGGATATGGTGATATTGGGTCGAAAAAATCTCAACCAATAGGTTTTATTCAGGTTTTTATCATCATATTAACCTTATCTTTTTTATTTAACTCTTAGTTAAATAGTTTGACATTTACCATGTCTCTTTGTATGTTTATATTATATGGTCAATAAACATACAATAACTGGCCAAGAAAACACCACATGGTTTATTATAAATATATATAACCTTATCTACGTCATTTGGCCAGAGCCTAGTTTTTTTTAATATTATATCAATTAATAATATAATATTTTTTTTTAAAAACCCAAATATGTCAATTCTGACACTATCTAGTATTTGATTTTTTTTAAAGCCACAAAAACATTATCACTTCGAATATAATTTATTCAACTGACCTTAACATGTCATATTAACCGATAAAATTAGTTGAATTCATCTTAAGTCTCAATTATCTTTTCTTTGGATATTTAAAATATCAATTATTTTAATATTTCATTAATAAGTTAATTATTTCATCATCATTGTGTGATAAATAAATTTATTTATATAACGTATAAAAATTATAAATAAAATTCCATTATGTATGAAATTATTTTATATTTCTAATGAATATTTATTTATGAATTTATATTGTGTGTAACCCTATATTAAAAATGGTTTAGTTATTAAACATTGAATTTAACTCTTTTAACTATTCATTGAATAAAATAATAATAAATGTACTAATCTAATACAAGTGGACCAAAGAGGTTAATATTTTATTCATAGGGTTGTTGTTGGTCGAATTATACTTATCCAATAGAACTAGGACATGTGTTAAGGTAATTATGATATAATTTTTACCTTTAATTACCCTATTTACTTTAAACCGTGGTAAATAAAAGTCAAAATATACTATTCACCAAAAAATATTTTCATCTTATTGAACCAAATTTTACTTACTGATATTAACCTTGGTACTTGTATTTTTGAAATTCAACTCACAGAAGCGGTAAAATTATGTGTTATGCATATTTGCAAATACTCCCAAGAAATTGGTAAAGACGGTATAAAGTTCAAAAAACTTTTATACGTATAATTTTATTATTAAATGGATCCAATGAATTAAATTGAAAATATAGGTATTATATATCTATTTTAGTTAAAATAAATTTAAATAAAATAATAATTATTTAAATAAAAAGTCAGTTTTTATCTATAACATAGTGTTTTTCACTATTCATCAAAAATTGAATGTTTTCAGAAAAATACCATAAATTTACCAAAAAATAATTTTGATATTCCAAATTAAAAAAATAATTCTATTTTACCAAATTCAAAACATAGAATATGAATTAATTAATTTAAAATTAATTCTCATTGTCAAAACTAAAAATCGGGTTTTTAAAAAGTAAAAACTATCAAAAGATTGACATGTGTTTATGTCAAAAAAATGCAAAATTACTTTTAATGACCTAAATTGTATTAAATGATTTAAATATAATCTAAATATACTTACAAACCATTAAAATTATTAATTTAACACTATATATTATTTCTATACAAAAATTTGTTTTGAATTAAACTTTAGTATTTTTCAGTAATCATCAAAATCTGAAAGTTACCAGAAAAGTAACAAAAATTTATCCAAAATAAATTTTTATTTAATGATTATAAATAAGAATTTAATTTCATTAAATTGAATATATAAAAGTGTCAAATATTTGTTTTAGAAAGGGTTTTCCATTAATAGGTGGTAAAATTTCATTTTTTGAGAAATAATTTTTTTATCTGAAAAAATGAATTTTTTCTTATATTATTTCTAAGAAACACATAATATGGATTCCAAAATTATATAGAGTATATAAAATTATAAATTTAGTTAATACTATTCATAATCACTTTTGAACGACTAGTCTGGTAAGTTGTGGTGCACTCGAACTTAGTGTTGTGTGTAGCACAAGCTATTGAATTACTTTAATGAAAATAACTTACTGTGAAATCTTTTGGTGTTACATTATTCCCCCCTTTTGGAAATTGCATCCTCAAAATTTTAAAATTGTACTTGGTAAAATTATTGAAATTCCAACATCGGAAAAAGAGTCAATAAATCTATATCTTTAAAAGAATGAAAGAGCAGTACAATGATTACCCGAGAAAATCCGTACTAGGATTCTATGTTGGAAAAAATGGATATAGAAGATAAACTAAGTGTTATGTTCTGGTGGAGAGTGATAGAAAACCTTATCAGGAGAAAGTTAACAATAAGAAAACCACAAACTTGTGATGGGATAAACAGTCATTATCTTCCTAGTTGGAAAAGTAAATGGATAACATTTTTTTAAGTTCTGTTTCATAAAGATGAGGAATTTATTTATTAGATTGGCTAAAACATAAAGGGATGTACTTACTTTTTATGTAGAATTTCATCCTTTAATAAACTTCTACCACTAAATTGTCTTTATTTTTTCAAATGATGAGTATTCACGATGAATTGGTTACACCTAAAGTGCTACAATAAACTTATAGAGAAAATAATAATCCACAAATGATAAACTATATATATTTACCTTGTCTTTAGAGAGTAACGAAAAGCAAAATGGTAAGTAAAAGATTACAGGATCCACAAAAATGATAATATTTAGAGAAAGAAATACTAATCTTAATTTTGAAAATTAAACCAACAATACCCAAAGTTCAATAAATTCCATTCAATATACAACTGTCCTTAAAGTCCTTCAATATAATCCAAACTAATATTAAAACCCAAAACATAGAATAATTTGATTACGTAGTCTTTCACGTTATGTTGTATTTCCAAATAACATCGACAACTCTTAAAGTCACATACCTAAAAGTAATTAACCAAATCACATATTCTCTATGATAGGTTAATCATTTCCATAAATAACCCAAATCTCTATAAATCCATAATAAAAATATAGATAAAAATCCACCATTACTCCTCAAATTAAGTCCCTTAGTATTCTATTTTCCTTGGGCATATAGTATTCCCAACAGAGCGAACGTCTTACTAAATAAAATTATCACTTAATCACCAAATAATTTTCCATTACAAAGGATATCCATTTGATAAGAATTAAGATCCCAAATAATGTTACTTTTGATCAATAACATCATTTAACTAAAAAGAATTAATCACATTAAATAGATACTTCACGTAGTCTAGTGGTAGGCAATAAATCCCAATCACACTATGGTTATTGGTTTGATTCCCGCATCATTTTCCGATGTGACAGATTGTCACATGGTCTCCGTGTTGTCCTTTTTCAAAAACTATATTTTATAACATTCCAAAAATAAAGAAAATCCCTCAAAATAACTATAAAAAAATTTCAACACAAATGTTATCTCATACCTTTAACTTTCATCCAAAAAGTTAATAACTTGTAATTGCCTCAAATTCAAGGATCATATAAACCCAAATGTTTTTTTATAATTATATCAATAATAGAAAAAAAATTCTTCCTAAAATAGCATTTTCACATAACAAACAGCAGGGTTACATATACAAGAGAAAAGTCTTCCAAAGTAACCCCATCAACAAATATCACAAATACTTTTAAAGATTTCACCATCCATTTATTTCAACATAGGTTCTTCCATAACCCATAGGTTATCCTATAGAATATGGAATTCACTCGGGTAATGCCCAGGTCCCCAACATTTATGGAAAATGACAGTAAATGGATTCTTGGGATCATTTTTATTTTCTTCCATAGTAATCTTAATTTTCCTTGGTAACTCATTACTTTATGTTCTTATTTCCCACACAGAAATAATTTCGTTTTTTCATTGAGTCACTTTTCTTGGTGAAACCTTCCACTTTTCCTGCAAGATGAAAATTGAGCTTTCTTTTCTCCATGGTCTCCACTGTTGGAGCTATTATCATTCACCTCCATTCTATTCTTTATTGAGTCCAGGACTTGGTTAATATATATGTTATTGATCATATTTTTTTGAAAACTGAATCGGCATGAACACAATATATTTTACACTATCAACATTCCATTTCTTTGCTCATTTCCACCACCGTTCCCACCTTGTACATCATATTCAATGTTACTATGACTTCCTTTGAATCCACCTATTGACTAACACAAGAAAGCATAGTGTGAGTCATAAAGTCATTTAGAGAATAATATAACATCTTATTTTCAATCTAAACCATGTTTGGATTAACCAATGTTTTTTATTCTCGTATTATATTAAAATCCTTCAAATCAGTTTTTAATGAAAATGTGAATTATCCTAAGTATATGCCCCATGAGTTTCGTAATAAAAAGTGCAGCAAGGCTCGATTTTGTGCACCATGATATCTCAGGTCAAGCCCGAAACTCCTCGTAGAAGTTTTCTCTCCTAGGTACATCTGTCCCAGAGCCGCCTCTAATTTCTTGAATCCAAACATGGATGTATTGTTTGGAAAACACACATAATATTTACATTACCAAAATTTTTGGATGTTCTTATTTACTAATAGTCAAAGTCTATCTTAGGGTGGTGTTTTCTAATCATAGTTTTTAAAAATCTAGCTTCCAAGGTTTGTACTAAACTTCCTATGATATCATCTGTAATGTTTTGACCCTAGTTATCTAGAGTCGGTGCATTATTACATGTCACTGGAATAATACAAGGAATCATGTCCCAAAATATCGATCAGTTTAGTATCCTTTGAAATAGATGATACACTAATAAGTTTTACATAACATCATGAAATAAAAATATGAACAACATTTTGTACCCTTTTTAAACACACTTATATCCATATAATATCCCTACTGGTCAACTATAAAATACATCTTCACATCATAGGAAATAGAAAACATAGAAAGTGGTGATCTCAGGTTCTCAGTATGGATAACAATATAGCGGAAAAATTCATAAATAAGCATAAATTAAGGCAATGTATAAGACTAAAACTAAATCCTTTTAAACATAAACTTCAGCATAATATAGTAAATATAAAATCAAATAATTCCATTTACTTATTCACATGGATATTCTAATAGTTGAATAATCACATTCAATATCAATAAATATTTTTATAATGATGTAATGCATAATGCCATACTTCATAACCACATAGTCAAGGCCTTATCCCAAGACTACAAATAAGATTTTATCAATGCCTTATTCCAGAACACTAGTTTTTCTCATGATACCTACAGATGTATCAAGGAGACATGGAGGGCTCCACCCATCACTTTCTATGTCCAATGCATTCCTCATATAAAAGGGTGAAACAAAATCTAAACATTCGTATTAAACCTAGAAAAAAAATGTCAATACTTTAACCATATACCATGAATGGTATAAAAATAGCACATCCATAGTTAAATGTAACTCATTCAATAAAATATGGAAGATTTTATTATAATAAATTAACCTCAATCAAGAATAATGAAATATATTGGCATAGATGAAAATAATCATCAAAACTATTTTAGAGAAATATCCACCTTTTTCTTGAAAACATTTAAATGTATCATTATTATTCAAGAATCATTTTAAAATAGATTTTTTAATCCAACTATCCCATACAAATTTGAAACATTTAAAATTAATTTTAGTTTTAAAACATTAATTTCCATATAAATAATTCCTTTAAACCATTTTTAAAACATGGACATTATTGAGAATGATTTAAAAGAATAAATTTTTAAAACATTCAAATGATATTTTATTTAGATTTATTTACCAAATGATATACGCTTGAATAAAAATAATTAAGGCAATATAAACTTAATAATATCATGAGAATAAAGTTTTTCATGATATATTATGTCAAAGTACTATATATACACCAAATAAAAGTGAATTGGAACATAACAATTAAGAAGTCTCAATGGAATGTATGTTGAGATAAAATCCATTATAAAGACCGTATCATTAGGTTAAGGATAAATCAATGAAATAATTATGTGGGAAAAATATAAATACACTAAATAGGATTGGATATTCAGTGTAAAACAATCAGAGGACATTCACACATATTCTTATAACAAGAACACCAATGACCTGAATGTTTAACCTAATGAATGAAACAAGAGTTAAGATTACTCTTATCGAGTTAATATCGATTAATTAGGAATTTATCAATGGAGTGATTATGTGTATAAAAATAATAACCACACAAAGGGGTGTGGAAATTACTAAATAATTAAATAAATAGTGATTTCACACATAATATTGGTCTAAAAGAATCAATGATGTTTGCGTAAAACCCATTGAGTGGAAATCAAAATTAGAAATTCCCTTACTGATTTAGTGACTTGTGAAACTTACACCCCATGAAATAAGAATGATATAATGAAAATTCAAATACCCAAAAATTAATGTATATTACATGAAAGGGAATATTGGCCAATATAGCATTATTCTCACGGGAATAAAAAGTGAAATGAAACCTTCTTACCTTGTACTTTTCTATGGATGAGGGTATGTTAACCTCCTACATAATAATTAAATCATTTTTATTAAATTATAAAAGAACTATATATATAAATATAATATCATATATGATCCTTTAATATTTCTTTATTAATAATATTTTAGTAGTATCATCATTTCGGGTGTCAACTAATCTGTTTCCTTTATATACTCAGTAACGTAAGCCATGATTGTTATGGATATGATGTTTTTTATTCATATCCAGAATTATATTTAGTTCATAAAAATTATTTTTAATCATATAATGAAAATTATTCTTGAATGATTAGGATAGGGAATAATCTCATCCCGTTCGTGGAGACGATAATCCGTACGTACGCACGAGCGAAAATATCATTATGTTAATGGTGAAATTGTATGTAATTGGATGTTATATCATATATAGATAATCATTAACATGTTATATTTATTATTTACATTAGTTATACTCATTATTATACCCATACAAAAAATTAAGTGTTTGAATAACAAACTACACCACGACGTGGAGACGGTAATCTGTACGTACGCACGTATGGCGACCTTGTCATTTAAATGATGGATAGAATAATGAATATGGTTGTACAATTTTTATAATAACATCACAGTTTATATAAGATACTAGAGTTATTATTTTATAATGGAAACAATAAAGAAAGAGGATGTGGATGAAGAAATGAACTTGAAAGAGGTGATGAAATATTTAACTCTTTTCGGGTTCTTCCTTTTTATTTGATCCAAAGGGCTCTTTAGGATGGAATTCTGACCAAAAGAAGACCTCTAGGATGATTGGAGGAACGTTTTGAGGATATTTGGGCATGGTTTGTCCAAGTCAAAAGGATATGGAGGTGTGAAATTAAGAGAAGTGGAAGTTCCCTTTTATTAGAGAGGTGAGGGTCACTTTAGGAAAAGCTTGAAATATTATTTATAATAAAATAATTTTTGGTTTCTAATGGAACAAAAATAAATTATTTAAAGGCTATGGCTGGGTTGGGACGAAACTTCTCAACCAATAGGTTTTATAGAATTTTAGGTCATCATATTAACCTTATCTTTTAGATTTAACTCAAAGTTAAATAGTTGGAAATTTACCATGTGTCTTTGTATTTTTATATTATATAGTTAATAATATTACTATAAAAGGACAATAGAACCCTATGTGGTTCATTATTACTATATATATCCTTATCTAAGTCCATTTTACAAAACATATATTTTTATGAATATTATACCAATTAATAATATAATATTGGTTTTAAAAACTCCATTATGTCAATTTTGACACTATTTATTATTTTATATTTTTCAAAGCCATAAATATTGTATCACTTCGAATAAGATTTATTAACCTGACCTTAACATGTCATATATAACCATGTAAATTAGTGGAATTAATCTGAAGACTCAATTTACATTTATTTGGTTATTTATAATATCAAATATTTAAATATTTCCTTAGTAAGGTAATTACTACATCATCATTATGTAAGAAAAAAATTAAATTATTTAATGTATAAAAATTATAAATAAAATACCATTATGTATAAAATATATTTAACTTTCTAATGAATATTTATAGTAGAATTTATCTTGTGTGTAACCCTATATTAAAAAGGGGTTTGTTATTAAACATTGAATTTAACTCTTTTAACTCTTCTTAAAATAAAATAATAATAAATTTCCTAATCTAATCCAAGTGGAACAAAGAGGTTAATATTTTATTGCTAATTTTTTTTTTCAAATTATACTTATCCATTAGAATTATTACATGTGTTAGGGTAATTATGATATCATTTTTACACTTGATTACCCTATTTACATTTAATCGTGGTATAAAACAGTCAAAAGTTACTATTCACCAAAATTTATTTCCATCTTTTTGATCCAAATTTTACATACTGATATTAACCGTGTCTCTCAGATTTTGGAAATTCAACTCACAGAAGTGGTAAAACTATGTTTTATGCAAATTTTCAAATGCTCCTAAGAGGTGGTTAAAGACCGTAAAAAGTTCAATAAAATGTTATACAACTAATTTTATTATAAAATGACTCCAATGAATTAAATTGAACATATATATGTATTATAAATCTATTTGGACTTAACATAAATTTAAATAAAATAAATAATTATTTAAATAAAAAGTCAGTTTTAAACATTAACACAATGTTTTTCACTATTCATTAAAAATTGAATGTTTTCAGAAAAATACCCAAAATTTACCCTAAGATAATTTTGATATTCTGAATTAAAAAATTAATTCTATTTTAAAAAATTCAAAAAATGTAAATTTAATTAATTAATTTAAAATTAATTCCAGTTTTCAAAACAGAAAAGCAGTTTTTTAAAAAGAAATAACTATCAAAATATTGACCTGTGATTCTGTCAAATTTAAATGTAAAATCACTTATAATGACCTAAAATTTATTTAGTGATACAAATAAAATATAATTATACATCCAAAACAATCAAACACATAATTTAACAGTATAAATTATTTCGATTAAAAATGTTTTTTTCAATTAAAATTTAGTATTTTTCAGTTTTTATCAAAATATGTATGTTATCAGAGAAGTACAAAAATTATATCAAAAATAAATTTTTATGTCTCAATTCTAAATGAGAATTTTATTTCATTAAATTAAATATATAAAAGTTTCAAATATTGGTTTTAAAAAGTTTTTTCCATTAAAAGGTGGTAAAATTATATTTTTTTTTAAAAATACCTCTTTTATCTGAAAAAAAGAATTCGTTATTATATAATGTCTAAGAAACACAAAATATGGATTCCAAAATTATATAGAGTATATAAAATTAAAGATTTAGTTAATACTATTCATAAACTCTTTTGAACGACTAGTTTGGTAAGTCGTGGTGCGCTCGAACTCGGTGTTGCGTGTAGCATTAGCTATTGAATTAGTTTAAAGAAACTAACTTACAATGAAATATTGTGGTGTTACCAATTTAACCATATGAATACCCATATGGGAAGAAATATAGAGCTCCTGTGTGATGGGATGATTTTAGAGAAACAATGTTTTTTTTCACACACTAATAATCAATTTTATTAAATGATGGCTAAGAAACATAAGTGAATGTGGCCTAATGAAATCAAGGCCAAGTGCATCATCAATTACATGGCCACAAAAATTGGGGGAAGGGAGCCAAGGAAACACAATTCTAATTTGGGTCATTCTTTGGTATCAAAGATGTCAATAAATCAGCCACATGGTTACCCTTGAGCCACGTATGAAGATTCTCCATGTCATTGGAATAAAGTGCCTTTCACTCCCAGATCGAATAAGTGATTTTAAAAGGAGAGTATGAGGTGAAAATGAGATATCTGCACACCATCATGGAGTCCATTTTAATGGAATATTGGATGATGTTCTTATATTTTCATAGATAGAAGTCATTGATCATTTCCATTGAAGGCACTAACTGCATTTATCATTGAGCCGAAGGTTTCAAGTACCACACTGCTTCTACGCAAGCTTCCAGAAACATATGTTACATAAAAATTATATTTGAGACCCAACCAAGGATAAAACCAACATAACTAATGACCACACTACCTAGAGCTGGATCATTTTGATGTGGGGTCTTAGGATAAAATGCGTCTGAGGAAGGGTGATCTATCCTGAAGAGAAACGAGGCCATCCATCACCATGTAAAGGCATATGAATATATCCATAAGAGCATGATCGGAGTAGGGAGTCCCATGAAAAGCCTGGTTGTGCACCTACCAGATGCACCAACACGCCTCCACCAGAAAAATCACTGAATTGTATCTTCCTTCTTACTGTTGTGAAATCAATAAAACCAGTTTGTGAATAAAGACTCAATAGAGTCCATTAGTGTAGTAGGTGGATAGAAATCACCATGACCACCCCAGATCAAACCATTCCACCAAAATTTGTAAATTAAATGCAGTGTATAATCCTTCAAAGGATATGGAGAGTAAACACACATAGAGGGAACATGAACACACTTACCATTTATTGTTACCTTTGATGGGATAACGTGGTAATTTATTCTTCATAGTTAGAATGGAAATTTTAATAGGAATTGATTTTCACCAATGGTTAATCCCCCTAATTAGTCACCAACTATACACATATTGTCTATTTATAATACTTTGCCGAGAACAAACCATTTGAGGATCTGGTGAACAAATATTGGTCAGGGGACCCATCTAAGCTAATGCTGTCAAACATGGCCTTCTGAGTGGGGTTAAGAATTTATTGGATAAAAGTGCAGTGCGAACTGACTTCCTTGAAATAATGTTTGGGCATATGAAAACCTAGGAATTACCAAAAACCACCCATATAAACACTGTAAAAATATGATGCCCCCTTGCCCAGGATCCATTGGTAGTGACCCATAAGCATAGGAAGGTGAACCTGAAGAGAGTTCTAAATTCTAGAGGTAGATCCTTCATTCCCCTAAGAGACAAAATAATTAATTCTTTTTAATAATATGTCTCTATTATGAGATCCACTTAATGAAATCCCATTCATGCTTTCCCTTTAGGATGTACATATCCATCCCTACATCTCTAACACCAATTCATCTAAGATCTATTAGCCTAATAAGGTTACTCCATAATTCCCACCAACATCTTCCCTCCCATTGTTCATCCAAAATAAACCCATTCATGAGGTTATCAATCTTTCTAATTTTATTAATGTAAATCTTCAGGTTGGACAATATATTCCTAGAGATAGTGGATGGAAAAAATTAACATGAGTGCTTCTTCCACAAAATGACAAGAATATGTTATTCCAGTTATAGATATGGTTTCTGATCTTACTTACCAATCCTTCAAGAAATCTATCCAAGATTATTCTAGGGGAGATGGGGGATATATTTTATATCAAAGAATTTTATTTCTACAAATTCTCAAAATTGTGATTATAGTGTCCCTACACCCAGCCAGGCAAGAAGTGGGAAAGTAATCCTTACTCTTGTCCCTAATAATATTTTTCCCACTCCAGTAAGTATACTCATCCATGATGAAATTAAAGCCTATTATGGAGTCACTATTACAATTTATGAAGAGGACTAGGTCATCCATAAAGAATTGTTGAGAATGTTATAACAATTTAGATTCATATCTAGGGAGATCAAACTTGGCAGAAATTTTATCATGATAACTAATTGTGTGATATGAAATTTGAAGTTGGTGAAAAGGTGTTTCTATAAATATCTCCCAAGAAATTTTTTATGATTTTTATATACAATGGGAAACTATTCCTTAGGTATATCAGTCCCTTTGACAATCTTGATCGTATTGGGACTGTAGCCTCTCGCTTGGAAATTCCTCTTACTCTCTGTCAAGTCCATGATATGTTCCACGTACCCCCCACGAGAAAGTACATACCTAAAGCTTAATATATACTAATCATAGAGTTCATATCCATTGATAATGATCTTTCTAATGAGTGAAAACCAGTTGTAATTATAGAATGATTAGAAAAATTTATATCGAACAAGACCATTCACCTTGTCAGTGTTTTGTGGAGAAATCACCAGTTAGAGGAATCTACGTGAGAACTTTAGGATATGATGTAGAAGAAGTATATTCATGTTTTTGTACATGAGTGATAATTTTCAAGGAGAAATTTATTTTAAGGGGGGGTTATAATTTGATGACTGATTTTTTATGGTCATTTTTTCTAGAATAAATTAAATTTTCATTTATGTGTTACAATACACTATGTCAAAAATTCATTTCGCATGGAAATGGCTTGGTGTACATGAGATAAATATAACCTATCCATTAAACATAGTTATATGAGTATTAATGACAACATTCCAAATATTGTTTATTTTTTTTATATAAATTAAACATATTGATAATGAATGATGTAATTTTTGGTAAAGTCCTTATATGTTTTAAAATACCATTTTTAATAAAAAAAATTATTGTCTTTCTCTAAAAAATAATTAAAATAATGTTAGAAGCATTTAGAAATTAATTTTATTAAAAGAACATAATTTTTGAATGTATTATTTCAAAATTATCATAGAGTGAATTTTGTTGATTTTTCTGAGAAACATGATTTTTTGGATGAATAGTGAGAAATAACATATTTTAATTCAAAATATATTTTTATCTAATTTATTTATATGTATAAAATATTTTATAAATTTATTAAAATGTTTAATTATATAATATATTTATCAATTAGTAAAATTCAGTTCATTGAGGTAAATTTCACAATGTACTTGGGTATAAAATCTAATCAAACTTTTGATTGATTTTACATAAAAACCCTGCATTGTCCACCAGACTGCGGAATTAATTTAAAATTAATTATTTTCCACATATGTAAATAGAATTTTGAAAAATGGATTCCATATTTTTAATCCTTATCATTTATAAAATATAATAAGTTAAACTTTGTGTTTTTCAAAAAATAACAATGGATTAATTGAAATTACTAATAATGATTATGGTTAAATTAAGATTAATAATGGACTAAACCGTAAACTTAAGGAAGAAAAAGTCCTATAATCTTTTCTAAAATCTATTTCATGGACATTAATTTTCCATTAACCTTACATTATTATGTTTGGTTTGGTGGGTTTTTTGGGTAAAATGTGGGTACACATAACTTGTTTTCGAAAATACCATGTGGGTCCTTTCCCTTCCAAATTATAGGCCACTACATCTCCCTCTTTTTAAAACTTCAAAAACCAATGAGGATCAGAAACAATATACAAGATACACATCCCAACATCCCTTCCATCACCTTATAACCCTTCCCATGGATATAATGAAATCATAGGATTCCTTTTGGCCCAATCCAAAAAGAGTTACACGATTAAGAGGTATTATCTCCTCCCAATATCCATTAATTTATTTTTTTATCCACCCCCTACACTCTATTTTTTTAATTAATTTATAAAAAAACCATTACCCTATATATAATTTTATGGTGTTATTATAAGTTTTTAACCCAAACTCACACAAACTTCCATTTAATGGTTAACAATCATACTTTTTTGGTGCCTGAGGAACTACCACCTCACTAAAAAATGATAGTAATTTTTTGTTTAAAACATTCCTTGTTTGAAGTTATGAGAAAAACAATGTATATATATGTTATATGTTATATTTTTTTACTATTTTAATTATTTTAAAAAAACATATCTTTATAATTCCAGTTTTTGTTTATATGATAATTTCATTTGAAGAAGTGTGGACTACCACCCCTTCAAAGCGATGTGATTTTTTCATACACTATATGGAATGTATTAAGGTTGAATTTAGTGAATATATATGATATATATGTCATACTAATTCAAATTTCATAAATATATACATACATATATATACATATATGTATTTTACTTTCTCTCTTTCAACATTAAAATTAAATGGATATAGAGTTCATCCGTACGTACGACTTACCGCCTCCATGAATGCTGTATTCTGTTTCAACCACATATATTATATAGATAATTATAATTCCCATATATAAAATATATATTATATTTAAATCATTTTTAAAATTTTGGAATAATTATATAATTATAAGTACCAAAGATATGAAAAATTAAGACATATACGAAGAACAAAGAGAATATTACCTGAAGTGAAACTTTAACATATAATTATTAACAAGACGGTAATATAAAGACATAATGAAACCATATATGATATTAAAAGTAAAAATATGGTTCTTTTATAGATTTATAATAAATTTATATTTATTATTCGTGAGTCTTTTAGGAGTATGAAGAGAGTTAAGATACAAGTTAAGGAGATTTCATCTCAGTTTTTATTTTCCATGAGATACATGATTTAGATACCACCCATTCCATTTCTAGGTTGTGAATACTTTCTATAGATGAATTATATGATTATTATAAAAAATAATATGGTTATTTTCCTATTACTTCTATAATATTTCTTTTCTATGGATTATGTTTCAAAATTTTCCAAATCGGTAAGATAGTTTTGTCTCAAATTACCTTCTTTGGGACACATACTATGTTATACACCTATATTTTTTATATTAGTTGTACATAATTATTTTGAAAATTCATTTTAGGAATCTAATTCATTTCTTGATTTTTAATCCTTCATATCTTTTCACATTATTATATCAGGATTATTGTTCAATTTTAATATGTGATAAGAGATTATTTAAAAAATCTCAACACTTTTCGATATTGTTTATGATTACACTTCCCTTGTTCAAATATTATAATTGATCAATCAAAAATATTCATGAATTTTATATATTCTCTAGTTATTCATGATATATTCATGTATTGTTACAATTTTTCTACAATTTGTATATAATATTATTACGAAATTCTTTTTAAGAAAGGATGACTTTACCTCTTGGATGCGTTGTGACAATTTTTATAACCAACTAGCTACTGTAAAACTAGCGAGAAGGGTCTATTCGGAGAGAGAAAAGAATCTGTTTAACTAATAATATTTCCTTGAAAAATGTTTAACTGTAAAAAATTAGAGGGAATTCCTATTTTGTGTTTTTTATTACAATAATTAAACAAAAGGATGAGAAGATGAATGTAATAATGTAAGATGCACTTTAAAATGATGATGAACTCTAAATAAACGAAATGTTTCTAGGATGCTGATTTCAAAATTTAATTATTACACATCCATGAAAAGTAATATTTTATGTAATTAAATATTTTTATACCTAATTATCACAAGTTCTGAAAATATTATAATATTTTAGATGATAATTTTAAACCTCCTAAATTATTTAAGGATTCCATTCTATGGAGTTATAAATCAATTAGGGGAATCGTTCAAGTACCAAACTACATGGATAAATGACTCATCCCATTTCTCACAAATATGTACCACCAATTTGAAATTATAATATGTTAACATGGTTTCCCTTATTATAAGCACATAAACGACTTATTATTAAAATGGATAGTTATAATTTCAGTCGTTAATTCAGTTCAAGAATAATTTAAACAGATAAACATTCAATGAAAATAAATTTAATTGAAAAGTAATCATAAAATAATATCATTACATGGAATGCACTATAATTTTAATCACTCTGTCAACATCCTAACACAAGGGAATTTCCCCCCACATTACGAATGAGATAATAACTATGCTAATACAATTATAATCCATGTAAAATAAAACTGTGGTACCAAAAAAATAATCATGCCGGTCTTTACAATATTCCCATGAAACAATTGTTGTCCTTAAAACGTTGACTACAACATCGCATGTGATGACATCACGGACCAACTACACGACCACCAGAATAGTGGTGGGGCGGATCTACAGTGGCTGCAATGATGGTGGTGCCTACTCCATGGTATGGTTTCTGGTGCACTACAAGTGAGATCAAGGTGGGGGAGTTGCCGAGGGAGAAGGGGGTAGGGTAGAGTGAGCAGGGGCTGAGGGAGAGGGTGATCCTGCTGGTGAGTAGGGGGGAGGCGTTCTGGTGAGAGAAAGAGAGTGTGTGGGGATCAGGGTGAGGGATTGAGACTGGGGAATATGGGAGAGGGGCTAGGTGATATGGGATCAACAGGTTGGGGGTTCAGGAGGGGCGTGGGGTAGGCGGGTGAGCAGAGGGATGTAGGACTGTGGAAAGGGGTGGTGGGGGATGGCAGGTAGCATGTTCTACGGGGGGGGGGGGGGTGGTAGTGGGGAGTGGGGGAGAAAAGTGGAGCAAGGTAGGTGGGTGAGTGTGGTTAGGATGTGAGCGAGGTTGAGAGGAATATAGGTGGGGTGATTGGAGAAAGAAATAGAGTGTGGAAAGTTAGAGGTGAGATAAAAAAGGAGGGGTGGGGGAAGATCCTGTCAATATGGGAGATATAGGAAAATGAAAAACAAAACAAAAAGAAAAAAAATTAAAATTAAATTTAAACATTAAAAATCAAATGTAAACATTAAAAATAAAAAAATCTAGTTATCAAAAAGTTAAATAAAATAAAAATAGTAAAAATAATAATTAGTAACAAAATGAAATAATAAGTAGAGTTATATATATATATATATATTATTTACAAGTTAAATTAATATAATTAATTAATAAACTAGTAATAAAAATAATAAATAATATTATTTAAACTAAAAATAAAAGCTAAATGAAAAAATAAAAATTAATAACTAATATTAATATAAAATTAACATAAAACTGTACAAATAACTAAAATATTTAAAAACTAAAAAAAGAACCTAAAAACACAAGAAATTGTTTGTAAATTAATTAAATATAATAAATCAATTATTTTGAATGTTAGCAAATTCCATGCCCATAAAATCCCCCACACTTAAACATTTGTCCTCTTAGGAAAATCAATCAGAATGAAAACACAAGTTGACTCATAAACAGATCAAAACATCAAAATTACAGGTTCCTAATTTTTAAATCACTTTTTACCCACAAAATATCATGCTACATTTAATACTCAAATTTTCAAAAATGATTTATCTTCCATGCTCATTCTTTCCAAAACAAGTATGTGCACTCATGTATCATGTGACCCACCTCACCATCACTCTTATCTCTCAAAATATTTGATCAATTCTAAGATCAATTATTATAAAAATGCATTCTTACGATAGTCTTGACATGAATTTTACATCTCCTCTGGTGGAAATCAATAGAACTAAGCAATCTAAAGGACTTTACATGAGGTTCAAATATCTCTGTGGCTATAGGACAGTGGGTAGTAAAAAAATTTGATAGATTTTTGGTAAAAAGGATTGTTGAATCTTCAAATAAATTCAAGATAAATGTCAATCCAAATGACACCATCAAACTCCTGTTCCCCCACACATAAAGCATTTCATGTCCCCAAGAATATGATAATTCAATGATTCACCATTTTATTAACACAGCGAACTGAAATAATATGGGGAAGACAGACTAGTGAGTATCAATTCCAAGACCCCATGAAATAAGTGTCAGATAATAATCCCAATGAATGGTACACAAGTATCATATACATTGTAACATCTAAGTGAATGTAGGTCATATAGAAAACTCCCTAGCTCCTAGAGTAATCCATCATCACTTTTATAGGTATCCCCAAAAGTGAGTGTTACCATGTAATGGCCACTAATGTACACATTGTTAGACCCAAAAAGATGCTATATTCTTATATCAAAATAAATTTTATGAATGTGGCTACTGTGAAATATAATTCATATGATCTGGATGATAGAATGACAATCCAAGCACATCAGTTGACTCACTACCCCTCAAAGAACCCTCTCCATGAGTAAATATCTTCCCTACACCTAGATTGAAAATTATAATCAAAATATTCAAGAAATGGATAGGGAAGGATTTCAGCTCTTGGATCATCATAAATGGATTCTTCATGGATTTTAAGGGCTACATGATGGAGAAATGTATGGGAGGCTCAATGGGTCAATGGGACTAAAATATCAAACAGATGCCTCAGCCATTTTAATGAAACTTTCAAATTCATATCCCTTTGATTGAAAAACATGGAATGTTATAGAAGACATAACAGGGTCAAGATTCAATCAATAAAAGATAAAAATAATATGATGTAAAAAATGGTTCAGAATCCACACATGTATAGAAATAACATTTTGAACAACAATGATAAGAGTAAACATGTTTTTGAAAAACGTTTTTTGAAGAATGGAAAAATATCAGCAATCATCTAAGTTGATAGAACATGGATCAACACATTCAAAATAAGAATCATATGTTTGAAAGTTCCCAGCGATAATTGTGGTATGTTTTTGACTGTGTTATGACAAAAATTAAGAAGTTTTTATATAGTTTTATCAATAATAGAAATGTTAGTTTTTTCGTTAGTTTACATGGGGTTTTTGGAAGCATAAAATATGGCAAGAATATCACACTTCCCTGAGTAAGTGCTGATAGACACGGAGAGGCTGTCTGTATCCGATGAAGCTCCAAAAAATGATGTACCTATAAAATCTACACACGGAAAACACTAACCCACATCATATCATAAAGATAACACCAAGTATCATACAATTGGGGGATGATATGCGGGAGAATGACAATGTGCACAAAAATAGTAGGAGTAGATAAAAATTAAGCACACATTCCATGCTTTATTTCCTCAAAAAATATAGAACAAATAAAAGAAAAGGATGAAAAACTAGAACATGGGTTACCTCTGAGGAAGTGCTATGTTTTTTGTCACTAGCCAGACAGATCGAAAATTGTCAATCATTTTGGTCCAATAGCTCAGAAATCCTCTGCCTCTTACAAGAACTAGTGGTTGTGTCATCAAGCTCACATGGACTCTTAGAGGGATTAACCACCTATAGAGCTTAGTGAGAAAGAATATGGTGAGGAAGGAATTGAATCTATTCTCATTGTGGTTGTGATGACTAGTGAGCATAGATCTATAATGAATAATCCTCAAACTGGCACTCGATATCACCCAAATGTTGAGTCCACCATCATAAAAAGTCAGATGGTGATGGAACATGGGAATCGATTCCCATGGAAGAGTTAGAAGGGATAGAAATTTTATTAGCTTCATCCACAAAAAGAGAGAGAGATAGAGAGAGTAAGAAAACTGAGACCATGGATTGGAGAAGCCATCAGGTTGCATCCTGATCAACGCTAAGTTTAAGGTCTTTAGCCAGACTAATAACTTCCCTTTGTAATTGGTATTATTCAATGATGCCTATTATATCCAATGTTTGGTAATGTTTGAGGCTTTGACATTTAAATTTTAATGGATGCATCTTCCCATCTAAAATTTCGACAACACCATGTGAATAAACAATTGTGATGGTGTTTGGACCAGACCACCTTGACTTGAGTTTTCCCATCATGATTTAAAGTCATGAGTTGTAGATGATAAATTTGGTTCCTGCTGAAAAATTTCCTTATTAGATCCATTTAACCTGGTAGGCTCAAGTTTTCTCTTTGTAGATCAAATTATTGTCATACACTTCTCTCCTCTCATTCATCTATAGAATACACTTCTCTTGGGCAGTTTTGAAATCATAATTCAGTTTCATCATGACCAATTAAGATTTATGTTCCAGTTCTATATGTATGTGGTAGTTTTTTAAAGACCAAGAGATATAGTTACATTCTAATAGGTGTCTTATATTCAGCCCTATAATCCCAAAGTGCATCACCAAGTTTGGTGACCAAATGTTTCATAGATGTACTTACAATTTTCACAAAAACAACCTTAATTTATTAGTTTTAAACCTCATCATGTCCATTGATCTCTTGATGGTATGGGGTGCTCATGTAGTGGTGTAATCCATGGTGTGTCATTAGCTTCTGAAACAATGAATTATTGAAGTGGATACCATGGTCACTAATAATGATCTTCGTAATTCTGAACTGTGTAAAAATGTGTTTCTTTAAAAATATGATGATGACTTGAGCAGTATGTTTCCGAAAATGATTAATCTTCTACACCATTTAACACCTAGTCCATATAATGTAGGATATATGATTTCATAAATTATTTTTGAAAATGATCAATGATGTTGATTCCCCATATGTCAAAATTTTCAATGCGTGTGATTAAATGTTTTTGCATTTCATGCTTCCAGCTTATACCCCCAATTCTTTGGCATTTATCACAACTCATGATGAAATCACGAATATCATGATTCATGGTAGGCTATTATAAACCACATTGTAACACTTTTCTGATTTTTCTATGAATCCATGGTGTCCTACCAGTTCTCTAGTGTGGCAGAAGTTCAGAACACTATCAACTTCTTCCTTTTTAGGGATGCATCTGTTTGTCATTCCATCTACAAAACCATAGAGAAGTAATGGATCATCCCTGTAGTAATGGTGTGATTCATTCGATAATATTTTCCTCTACTTCATTTTGAAATCTTGGTGTATCATGCCTGAATATAAGTAATTCACGAAATCAGAAAACCATGGTGGGATTGTCTCAATGGCATAGTGTTGTTCATCAGAAAAATTTTCATTGATTAGTTTAACATTCCATTCACTTATGTCATGGTCGAGGCATGATAAATTATCCGAAATGACATTATCAGTGCCCTTTTTCCTGTACTTCAATGTCAAATTTTTTATGTAACACTATTGATCAAATGAGTCTGGGTTTCACATTATTCCATGTCATCAGATATTGTAGGGAAGAATGATCCATATAGGCAGTAAATTTGGACAACATCAGATGCGATTAAAATTTATCAAAGGCAATTTAAACTGCTAGAATATCTTTTTCTGTTGTTGTTTTGTTATGTTGAGGCTCATTCAAAGTGTGTCTATCATAATAAATTTGTCTAAATATCCTCTCTCTTCTTTGACCCAAGGCCTCCCTAACTACCCTGTCCCTGCCATCACACATTAACACGAATGGCTACTCCAAATATGGTGAAATAATTCTCCGGGCATCAACCAAATGTTTCCTTAATAATTTAAATGCTTCCTAACATTCTAGACTAAAGTGGAATGTAAAATATTTTCCCAATAGGTTCGTAACGGGTCAGGAAATAATAAATAAATACTTAATGAAATTTCATTAGAAGCCAACATGCCCAATAAAATCTCAAATTGAACAAACTAAAGTTGGAATGGTCAACTCAGATATTTTACTGATCTTCACAGTATCAACTTCAATGCATTTCATTGAAATTTAATGACCAAAAACTATTCCACTTGGTACCAAGAAGTTCAAATTTTCCCAATTGAGCACCAAATTCTTTTCTTCTCATCTACCCAAAACCATATCCAAATGTGTCAAATATTCATCAAAATAATCCCCATACATAGAGAAGTCATCCATTAATATATCTAATAACTCTTCAATCATGTCATGTGACATTTCAATCATGCAGTGTTGAAATGTGGCTAGACTATTGCATATTCGAAAATGCATTCTTTGATAATTGAATGTGCTATATGGACATGTGAATTGTCTTTTTTCTTGAACTACTAGTGTTACTGCTATTTGATTATAGCCTGAGTATCCATCCAAAAAACAATTGTAACCTCTTTCTTCCAATCATTCAAGGATTTGATCAATAAAGGGTAATCAAAAGTGATCCTTTCTGGTGGAATCACTCAATTTTTGATAATCGATGCACAACCTCCATCCAGTCACTATTCTTGGGGTTTTTAATTCTCATTTATCGTTCCCAACTAATATGGTTCCGCCCTTTTTAGGTACAATTTATAATGGGATGACCCACTAACTATCAGATATAGGAAATATTAAACCAGCATCAAGAAGTTTAATGACTTATTTCATGACTAATTCCTTCATTGGAGGTGTTAAGCAGCACTGTGGTTTCATGAAAGGTTTTGAATTATCTTCCACATGTATTCTGTGAGTGAATATGGCATGACTTATACCATTTAAATCACCAATCGTCTAACCTATTGATGACTTCTTCTGTGATATGACACTAAGAAATTTTCTTTCTTATTCAATCGAAATATTATCATTTATGTTGACTGGTAAGGTTTTTAAATCTCCCATGTAATTGTATATCAGGTTTTATGGAAGATTTTTAAGCTCAAGTGTTGGAGTATTTTCAAGTGATGGAGTATTTGTAGTGAATTCATGTATATCTAAAGGCTAGACTATGTTTATGGTGAATTACACTACCCTGATTTATTCAGTAAACTTATCATTTTCTTTGTTTAAATCCATGAGATCTACCGCATCACTTGCTAACTCATCCAATTCTTCAATCGTATCCACGAAATGACAGTCTGCTGTAGTGGGTTTTTCCATTTCCATTTGAACATAAAATTTTATGTTCTCATGCCCATTTAAAATAATTAATTTTACCACTTTGAAATCAACCATCGATCTTCATGTTTCTAAGAATGGTCTCCCATGAATGAGTGGGAGGTCCGTATCTTCTTCCATATCGAGGACAATGAAATCAGAACGGAAGTAATATTTATCAACCTTGATGAATAAATCCTCTAGAATAACTCGAGGGGGATTCACTAATAAGTCAACCATTTTTAAGGCGACACTCATTGGATTTAACTCTGTGAGACTTAGTTCTTCAAGGACTCCATATGGTGTGATATTTACACTAGCTATGTGTTCACAGAAAGCGCTTCTAAATTGACATCCTCCAATTTCACATAGAATAGTGAAACTACTAGGGTCTCTTCATTTTGGAGTTATGGATCTGGGTATAACTGTTGAACATTCCTCATGCATTATGATTGTTATCACAATATCTAGTTTTATTCAAATCAACAAGAAGATACTTCAGAAATTTATCATAGTGGGGCATTTGTTTGATGGCTTCTTTAAAAGGAATATTTATTTGAATCTTTTTGAATATCTCCATGAATTTTGAAAATTGAACATCCAACTTCCATTTCTTTCATATTTATGGAAATGGAGGAGGTGGTATGTGGGCTTTCACTCCTTCATTGGGTTCCTCATTTTATTTTATTTTCTCGCCTTTTCTGTTTTTTAAAGATTATTTTGATCTTTCTCTTCATTAGCTTCAAGTTGGATCTATTTTCATGTTGAGTCACCATTCTCAGTGGAAGGTGTAGTTATCTCATATATTGGTTGAAAATCAAGAAATTGTTGCTCTGATAACTGTGTGACACTTTACTATGTGATGGATTTTTTCACTTCTCTTGGGTTAACTCTTGTCCTTCTTAGTATAGTTACTTTTTGTTGGTTATGCATTTCTAAAGCAATCTGACCAATTTGATTTTCAATGTTATGGATGGAAGACTGTATGTTTTGGGTTGTTTTTTGTAGTTTTTCGGTGTTTGATGGAAAATTTTGAGTTTTTGTCTGCAAATTTTGAGATGTCATCTATTGTAACTCAAACCATGATTGATTGGACATCATTAGCTTTTCTATATTTTCTCCACAATCTTATTGAAATTGCATTGTAGGTGCAGAAAAATCTATTGTTTTCTTTTCTTCATTATATTTTTATTTTTGATGATATGGTGGTTGATATTTCTATTGAGATCCTTTCTCATGTGATTCCATGGTGGGTCTAAAGGAAGATACCACATAAAACCTAAGTGGACCATATCCTGGTTCATTGGTTTAGTAGTCGATGGTTCCATCCAACAATAATTTTGGTCAATTATTTGCTAGTTTTTGTTGTAGTTGTTCCCATAATTTCCATTTTTGAATCCGACAATGTTAGTTTTATACATATTGTTCTCAGATGTATTATATTGACAAATGGAATAATCAGAAGGACCACCATAGTGTGGAAAATGTTGATCTTGAAAAAACGTGGACAACATTGGTGGGTGTACTAACATGTTTTCAATATTCTTGTTGAGGGTTTTAAATTGTACAGTAATGAATGTCTTGGAATTAACATGATGCAGTCATGTCTTTCTTCATGAAAAATATTCTGGCCACTGGAATTTATGTTCTTACATGTTTTGAATTAATATGTATAGATCCTTAGGATCCATTTCTAGGAACACATTTCCAGTAGCTGTATTGATTGTAGACTTACTCTCAAGTTTAACTCCATAGTAGAAATCATGCAACTGGTTTTCCATCATCATCCCATAATGAGGACAACGTCTTAACATGGAAGTGAATATTTCCCATGATTCTCCCAATGATTCATATTCACATTGAAAAAGGATTTGAGGTCTTTCTTATTTTTAAAAGATTGATATGTTGTGTAATATCAATCAAGAAATTTTATTCTCAACACTTACCAATTGAAAACTATTTCTAGGTTGAGACTTTCCAACCAGTAATTTGCTTTTCCTTGCAATGATAAGGGAAATAGCCGCATGATCAACACATAATCCATCACCCCATTATATTTAATTGTGTCATATAATTTTTGAAATATATTCACATGCATACAAGGTTCTTCGCTGCTCAATCAATGAAATTATGCATGTTGGTGTAGCAGTTTGATCATGGATGACATCAATTCAAAGTGTGTCACTAAAATTTTGGGTCATATTATGCTTATGCTTACTATGACTGTGTTGGGTCGCAAATCCTGTCACATAGTAGGCTGAGAACATTGGTTATCAAGACGGTTTTTGAAAAGTTGGTGGACCTATCCACTAGGAAGAGTGGAAATATGAGTTTCAATGCTTTCCAATGCCGGATGCTTTAGATTTTCAGTTGAGGTACTGATGGGTTATTTTCCTTTTATTTTATGTTCAAGTTGTGGATCATGGGGTGGTTTGTTCTTCGACAGAGCCAAATTATGATTGTTCACCATTTATGTGAATAGTTCCTAATGTAAGGCTTACATGAAATTTTCTTTATTATAGACGTTCACATGCTCCTTAGCGACGGCGCCTCAAATTTGGTAAGCGCGGCGCAACGTGTCCAATTTAAAAAAAATTTATAACCAACTAGCTACTATAAAAGTGGTGAGTAGGGTCGAACCCTAGAGTTCTATGAATCTATTTCACTAAAAAGATTTCATTGGAAAATGTTTAGACTAACATAAGTAGAAGGAATTCCAATTTTGTTTTTTTATTATTTAAATAAATCTAAAAGATCAGAAGGCATAGGAAATATTGTATATTGTACATAAAATTTTTGATGAACTCTAAATCAACAAAATGTGTCATGGATGAAAATTTCATTATTAAATTACAATGTATCCATGCAAAGTATTTTTTTATGTGATTAAATATTTATTCTACCTAATTGTCACAAGTTCCCAAAATATAAGCATTTATTATATTCTCATTTTAAACCTCCTTTTTTATTTAATATCACATTATCTGGGGCTATAAATAAATTAAGAGACTCATTCAAGTATCTATCTACACAGGGAAATGAATCAAACCGTTTCTCATAAAGCTATACCACCAATTTGAATTTATGATCTCTCAACGCGATTTAGCTTCTCTAAGCCACCAAATTGAATTATTATTAAAATTTCCATTTTCAATTTCACCAGTTAATTATATAAAAAACTAATCTAAATAGAAAAAAATTCAATTAAAATAAATTTAGTTGAAAAGTAATCACAAAATACGATCATTGCATGAAATGAGAAACAATTTTAATCACTCGATCAACAACCCGACACAAAGAAATTTACCCGAACAAAATGACTAAGAGAATAAATGAGGTAATAAGATGATATTTCATATAAAATAAAACCGCATTACGAAAAAAAATAATTGTGTCGGTATTCTCTCTCACTGAGTGCCACAATCACTATCCTTCAAACTCCAACTACAACCTCATCACGTGATTACATCGCGCACCAAATACGCGACCACCGTAATGCTAGTGGTACGGATCTATAGTGGATGATAAGATAGTGGTGGGTACTCCGTGACATGGTGGCCGGTGCACTTCATGTGAGAGTAGGGAGGGGGAGTGTCCATAGGAGTAGGGGGTCAGGGAGAGTGACCAAGGGACGAGGGAGATGATGAGTCTGCTGGTGAGTAGGGGGCGTCTAGGTGAGAGAGAGGGTGAGTGGGAGGAGTGGGGTGAGGGGGTATGATAGTGGAATATGGGATAGGGGTTGGTGATATATGAAGAATCAGGTAGCGGGGTCGGGAGGGGAGTTGGGGTATGTTGGTGAGCGGAGGTAGGTGGGGTTGGGGAGAGAGAGGTCATGGGGGAGGTGGGTAGCATGTACGACTGGGGGGAGCGGAGGGGAGCGGGGGAGTGGAGGGGAGTGAGGTAGGAAGGTGAGATAGGTCAAGAGGAGATCAGGGTAGAGTGGAATATAGGGGGAGGGGCTGATTAGAGAGAGAAAGAGGGGGTGGGAAGTTAGCAGGTGGGAGAAAAAATGGGGGGTGGAGGGAAGATCTAGTCAACATGGGAGATAGAGGAAAATAAAAAACAGAACAAAATGAAAACAAAATTAAAATTAAAATTCAAAATTTAAAAATAAAAATTAAACATTAAAAATTAATAAATTAGTTATCTAAAAGTTAAATAAAATTATAATAGTAATAATAATATTTAGAAAATAAATAGACAATAAGAAGACTTATATATATGTTATGTTTTCATGTTAAACTAATATAATTATTTAAGAAACTAATAACAACAATAAAAACTAATATTAATTAAACTAAAAATAAAAGCTAAAAATAAAAATAAAAAAATAACTAATAATAATATAAAATTAAATAAATCCTATAAAACAACTAAACTATTAAAATACTACAAAAAACCTAAAAATACAATAAACAGTTAGAAAATAAATTAAAACTAATAAAAAAATTATAAAATTTTTTAGGAATATCAATTTACATAACCTCTCCCTTCTATTGGAAATCTACATTCTTTAAAACCCCTGATTTCTAAATTGGGTTTCAAAATTATTCAAGAATTATATTTCCGTTGTTAATGTACTTTTAAATAAATGGGTTGAAAAAAAATCAATATTTCTTTATAATTTTAAATGTATTTTAATATAAATGGGTTTCAAAACATTTTCAAGATGTCATTATATGTTTCAAAGTATTTTTTATGAAATTTATTTCAATATTTTTTTAAAATTTCATTATACATTTTAAATGTGTTTATGACGAAAAAGGTTTTTAATATATTTCAATGCTTATTTTATTTGTTTTCAACTGAAAAGGACTTATAAAAATGACAAACTTCATTTTCATTTTTCAATGGATAAGTTTTTCCAAATGTTTTTCAAGCGTTCTTAATATGTTGTTAAAGGATTTTTAATGAAAACATGTTTCAGAAGAGATTTTTTATTTAAAAAACATTTTGAAAATGTAGAAGGTATATTTTCCACAATAATTTGTTTTGATAGATATGTCAAAATTATTATCTATCTAAGATGTGATCTATTGATGTAACTCATGCTTTTATAGGGAATTATCTAAAGGTTCCCTACATATCCCTTCTATTATTGGTTTTTGCTTGATGTCATGGTCTTTATGAAACCTATTTCTCGTTCACAGGTAATATTTTTATGAAACCCTTTTCTTTTCATAGGTTATTTGTTTAAGAAATCTATTTCTATTAAACTGGTAATATTTTTATGAATCTGGTTTATTTTCATGGGTTATATATTTATAAAATCTATTTCTCTTTCACAGATTATGCTTTTGATTAGATGATTATGAAACAAGTATCTTTTTCCATATGATATGATATGATTACATGTTTATGATACCCATTACATTTCATGGGTTAAAATATGATTGTTTATGATTTTTTGGAACATGTATGTATGATTTAACTATGAGATGGTTGGGAACTCTATCTACCTTCAATGAAATGAGTAATGATTAATATCTCATTAGATAGTCTAGGATTGTATTGAGAGTGAACATTGACTACTAAGATGGACTTGGGGGCGAACCAAGTCTACCAAGATGGAAAGAGGAGTGAACTCATGTTACTGATATGGCCATGGGAGTGGATTATGACTACTTAGATGGTATGTGCAGTGAACCCGTAATACTAAAATGGTATTGGTAATTATTCTTTTTTCTACTATGTAAATCATATTATATGCTTTTTTATTTTCCATAATTCAATGTTTTCTTCCTACATTATGATTTTATGGCTTATGTTATTTAATTTATTATGATTCATATCTTATGAAATTCCATGATTTATTCCACGATTCTTGTAAATGATCATTGATATGAATGGTATAATCTTATATTTTTAGGATTATGTTATCATTCCTTATTCTGATGATTATTCTTACTTGTCTACATTTTTTACCCTTATTGAGCAATTGAGATCACCCGTTTCTTGTATCCCTCTCCTGGATATAAAGATATTTATTATTTTATATGTGCCTAAGAAGGGTACTAGTTAATAAAAATATAGTGGGAGATAATATAGATTATTGATGTACCAATGGTTATATTTCCATATTTCTGCAGGCACTAGACTAATAAAGTATTTGGGAATCGATTTGTTTAATGTTTTAAATATATTCCCTGAAATTTGTGTAACATTATTATATGTAATGATATGGTCTCTATGCCTATATATTTTCTATAGTTTATGATGTGATAAAATTATTATGAAACCCATTTAATTTTAGGGTTCATTGAATGATTAATGATTTGTGACCATGTAAAACACATTTGATTCATTTTCATTATTAAATGAATGGGTCTTATATCTCCCTCCATTGCATTGGATAGTGATTTATATTTCTTGATATATAAAGGAATCATATAGAGAGTGACCATTGTTTTGTAAGGGAACTATTTTTCTATGATGGTATTGAGAGTGATCCTTGAATACTATGATGGTTTCGGTAGTGCACCCATTCCACTATGATAGTGTTAGTAGTGATCCTTGACAACTAAGGAAATGATTATCTATACTTATGGGTATGCCATAATTCTGTGTATCATTATAATGCTATTCTCTCAAGGATATTATTCTTTTATGATTCATTCATTTTTAACATCAAATCCTTTTTTCATTACTCAATATTGTGATATTTGACATATAGGTTATGGTTTTTATGTATTATGATCATGTTATCATAAAATTATGTCCATATTATTCTTACATATCTACCTTGTTTACCCTTAATGAGCATCTGATGTCACCATTTCATATATTTCCTTTCCCCATGTTATGAAGATATTTATTACATATTATATGTTTGAAAAGTGTTCTAGTTATTGAGAACACAGTGGGATATATTTCAGTTTGTTCAATGAACAAGATGTTCGGTTTTTCATGTTTCTGATGGAACTGCATTGTTATAATCCTCATATGTCGTTTTGTGTAATGTAATAAATATTCATCCATATTCTATAATATCTTTTTATTATAGGCCAAGGTATCTATTCATATGCCTAGAAAGGGTAAAAATAAGATACACCAATCAATGATCATCAGTGAGAATAAGATAAACATAGTGGTATAATTGCATGATCACAATTCTCAATAATCCCACCTAATTATTGAAAGGTAATTAATCATAAATCATGGAATAAGGATTCTCCATAACAAAATAGATCATTCATATGTTTTCAAAATCATAAATAATAAATATTAATCCATGTGAACATATTATAAGATTAATGCATATGTTTCTAGAATACACATAAGTATAAAAAATCATTTCCATATCCATGGATTGCTACTAAGACTGAAATATTATATTAGGTTCACTCTTTGTTCCATCATTTCCTTACTCATGTTTCGATTACATGGATATCTTTTTTGGAAAGTGTACCTTACTGGACTGGGTTGAAACCCCATTCTAGTTCTTATTATCTCTTGAGATTTCCATCATTACCCAATCCATTGGAGGCATATATAATTATAGACCCACCCATAAAATTTTCATAATCCTTTTATATTTATTCCATAAGATCAAAAAACAATAATTATATCATCATATCATAACCCATTGAAGTGAACTTATTTTCGTGAACATTTAATCATATCCTAACCTACGAAAAATATTCACGTCTCAAAAACATATCATTATCATAATCATAAAGCTTCCAGAGAATGAATAATGATAAAATTAGTGGGTCATATGGACAATAAAAAACATTTAACTTATAGTTTTTTTCAGGAATAAAAAATTAATTTATAATAATTAATGAATATTTATTTAGGAAAATACCTTTTTTCATTTTGAAAGAATTATTTAAAATCAAAAAATTCAAAAATGTTTTGGAAAACACATTATGTAGAGGCAAAAACCCATAAACCTTAGAGTTGGTGTCTACTACCATTACATTGTCATTATTACATGGGAAAATATCCTGAAGGACAAGTAAATTGTTAGTATTGGTAAACTAAATTCATACTTTATCCATTTATTACAAATTAATACACTAATTACAACATAATTTTTCCCTAATTAATAACATCAAGGATGATAACATTATTCCATCTAGCATATCCATGCATATCATTAATTATATAGGATTCTTGTGGAATGGAAAAATAATAATTGTGAAATCAAATTCATAGTAAGTGTAAAGTACAGTGAAAGAAATAATCGTTACATTAGATTAATAAAGTGGTAAGGTAAAAACATGGAACAAAAATTCATTCATATAACTAGATAAGGAATAATAAATATAGGATGGAATAAATCTAAAACACATGACTTTTTATCAATGAAATGGAAATGAAATGTATATAGAAATATTTTGACTCATGATCTCACAAATAAATAATAATTTTTTTCTCAATAAATGAAATGTTTAATTACAGGGTTCTATGTTTCTGAGGTACATGGAGCCATTACCATAAAGACCATCCACAATATGATTTAAAAATTTCTAGTTATAATCCAATTGTAATTATCCAACATTAAATCTACAATCAAGACCTATCATAATAATTTTTATAACATACTGGTTTCAAATGTGAAGTGTTTTTCAAACATATTATTATCCCATGATACTTTAAATTCATCGATAAGATTTCATTAACTGATCTCTAACCCATAGGTATTACCTTAAATGGTCCCCAACATGTGTCTTACCTATCAAAAAAATTTCTCATGTCGAATAGGAAATATTCCTGATCAAATATTTGTATGGAATATATTATACACATATATCAATATTTCCACAAATAATATAATAAGTTTAAAAGTAAACAATGTATGAAAAATGGTATACTGTAGAGATAATTGTTATATCTATGGAAATGATAAGAATATTTATTAGAAATGTAATATCAAATGGTCAGAAGAAATGTAATATATTAAGGGGACTAAATGAAATAACAGAAGTAATTGTAAATACTATCACCAGAAAAATTAGTTATAAATGATCTAGAGGATGATTACAGATAGTATCACCACAACATTTACCCTGTGGAGTAAATTAAATGGAGGTTTTTTATTGATGAATGGAAATATTATAAAAATTTATTTTGAAAACATTCTTGAGGAAAATAAACATTTTTTATAATAACATTTAATTGAAAATAAATTTTGAAAAAAAATTGTTTTTTTTAAAATGTATCATTTTAACCAAGAAACAGATGACTCAAAGAAATGACGATTGGTAATTTTGTACATTCCTTATCAGGTAGAAAGATCAATAATTTTTTCCGTTAAAAGGTTAAAAAAATTACTTGTTCCAAAAGCGACAAATAGATTATATTGAAGATAATTGAAAATCATAAAAAGTGTAAAATTTTCTTTTCAATATAAATTTAAAAAGTATAGAATCATTTTGGAAATTTTTTTAATAAAACATGTTTTTTAGTAAAAAACAGGTTCTCTGAATAAAGGGAAAATAATGTCGGGTTTTCTTAAAAACATTTTCTAAAATATTTTTGGTACCAAATAGTAGAAAATGGAATTAATATTTGAAATATTTCATGAATAACCATAGGATAATAAAATTAATTTTCTTATTTATTAAAGTTCATATAATATCCTTAAATGAAAATACCATCTAAATATCATTATTTTTATTTAAGAAAATAAGATTTAATCATTCCAAAGTGTCCCATACAATGTTGAAACATTTTAAATCATATGAATCATGTAAGAATAAAATTAATTTAAAGTTATAATATTATTAGAGTAATGAGATTCATGGTATTACATGTTATAGGGTAATAAATTCATAAAATAAAAGGAATTAGGGTCATAATAACAAATCAGTCTCAGTGGAATGTATATTTAGATGAAATATTTTATGTTGCGCCTGATTTTCCTCTTATGTTATTATATTCAAAAATAAAAAACATTTGTTAATTATTTACATAGATGAAAAACTATTTCACATTTATCATAACTTTTATTTCACTTGTTACCATTTCGGATAGAACTACTTAATCAATTTTGTTTATGTTTAGTGGTTTGACCAAATTTGGTTCATGTATTAAAAAATATATTTGGTATGAAAACTATGGTCCAAGGGGTCATTACATTACTTTTAAAGAATGATAATCTTGATATAATTATCTTATTTATACATAAATTATACTTTTAAAACCTATCAGTTAATATGGTTATAAAAAATGAACCAACCTAACAACCATTGAGATTTTTGGTCATACTTACACGTGAGTAATGTTCTAATTTTCCAATTAAAATTTTGGAAAGAAGGTAAATAACACTAAATATTTTCAGAATAATCATTATATCATAAATAAAATGTTATATAATCATATATAATTGTTCTATTTATGTAAAATGAATCTCATTGTGTTGATGAGGTGGTAGTCCACTTATCCACGACTGACATTATCACTTTTTAGTGTGTGAATGCGTAGTAATGAAAATTCTAGATATATAGATATATATTATATTTGTAGAAAGGTAATTATGTCATGAATACCAAATATAATTTTTTATGTAACATAATTTTTATTAAATCTATCCTTTATACATTCTATATATTGTCTGAATGAATAACATCTTTTTAATGAGGTGATAGTCCACACTTCCACAAATGACGTTATCATATTTAGACAAAATGGATAGTATATGGGTATGTGTTATAAAATAATTAAACATGAATAAATACCTAATAAGTATAATATATATAAAATATAAAAATATAGTTTACATCATAATTTTAATTATGATAGGTGGTATATGAAGAATAATAGTCAGTGTTTAGTGAGGATGCAGTTCACCGTTCACATAAATAGTATCTTCATTACCCATTAGATGGAGGTTTGTCAGTGTGTAGGTTAAAAATGTAGCATAAAAAATAATAGAATTTTTAGGATACTAGTTTTTTATATAATTATGTAATAATATGTTTTTATGGGGAGGATTATGGAAATTACAATAAAGGGATTAAGGAAAGATATTAAAACTTAATCGGGTAACTCATTTTGGTTTCACCCAAAGGGCTACCTTGTATGGATTTCAACTAAATGGAGGAATCTAAGATTATCATTGGCCTTTTTAGGAGATAAATTGGAGGATCATGTTCAATGGAATGTGTCTTTGGAGGTGTGAGGAAGTGGGAGGAGAGTAGGCCTTTATATAGTGGAGGAGGAGTGAAACACTTGTAAATATTTGTAAAGGAAATTCCACCCACGTTCTAACAATGTTAATAGGCTCCAATAATAGTCACAATTAGTAAAAATGTATTATAATGTAAAAATATGTCCATACGATGGATATTTGACCTGATTTTATGTCAGTTTGGCCCAAAACATTATGGTTTAGTCCAATGATAAGATAAATTTGACCTTAATTGTTTTAATTAAATATAATTACATTCATTGATATTTTTGGTCAGAACCAAATTTAAATATATCAGAAATAATATTTTATGATGACTCCAAATTTGGAATTATTTTTTCCTATTTTAGTCACATAAGGTGTTAAAATAATTTTAAATGCAATCCTTTAGACGGGTCGACAATGTCTGATTTAAATGTACAAACATTCGAATATTTGTTAAATATTTATATCCAATTTCAAAGTGAAATTAAGTCCAATTAACTCAATTGTAATAATATATAAAAAATTGATCTAATTATTCTTTTAATAAAATTTTATATAAGATTTATCCTTACGAATAAAATAGATGAAAAATCTGTTTTGAATTAAATTTTAATATGTTTAACTATTCATAAAAAACAAAGCATCGCAGAAAAATTCCATAAATTCACCATGACCTAATATTTATGTTCCTAATTAAATTATTAAATTTATTTTAACATATAATATTTATAAATTTTCAAGAATTAAATTTAAAATAGGTTCTACATTAAAAGGCGTTAAATTTTTTTTAATATAAAATTGTATTTTATGTGTAATATAGGGGTTTTTTATTATCTTATGCCTGTCAAATTTATTGGTAGAATATAAAAAATATATGATTGAATATATAAAATATATATTACATTAATATCACCTAATAATTTTAATTATTATAATTTTTTAGGGTAAAACAACATTATGAGCTTAAAAATAATTTTCTATAAATATTCTATTCATTTTCAATTAGAACATATATTCATTTATATTGGCTACCAATGAATTAATTTATATCAACTAATCATTTTACTATGTTAGTTTGTACTATTAATAATCACCAATTTGATGGATACTTTTTTTTGAATGATAATATTTAAATAATATCGTGTTGCTCGTTAAAACTCAGTCTTGCATGTAATGTAAGATTTCAAAGAAAGTAGTAATCGAGTGTGTTGTATGATAGATTAGTTTTTCATTAATTTCAATATATAAAATATATTAAAAAATTTAAAAATAGTAAATATATTTTAAATTCTGGGGAAATTATAATCCTTTACTTTCTTGGGGTTGCGTGTCATATACGCTATTTAATAAAATTTTTCTAAATTATATTTTTAGGGAGTAAATTTTTGATTGTAAATAAAAATGGAAAATTTTAAATTAATATGAAATGTAATGAATAATAAATACTATATGAAAATAAATTCATGATGTATACATTACAATAAAACATTTCTTTCACACCTTTGAAAAATTTTAAAAGTGATTTGTTTGGAAAAAGAATTGTCAAAAATATTCCTTTTTATACAATCATAAATAAATTTCAAGGTATTATAAATAACATTTTAAAAATATTTCTTGTATAAATAATAACATTCATAATTTTTTTTAATAGTACTAACATGGAAGAAAAAGATCATTGACCAAATAGGAAATATGGTCAGCTTTTCATTTAAAAATATTTTCCAACCATTTTAAGTACCAGCGTGATGAAATGGTACTAATACATAGAATATCAATAAATTACTAGAGAAGAATAAAATATATATTTTTATTTGATTAAATAAATATAATTTCACTCAATGGAGATTTTACATAGATAATTATAGAAAGTAAAGATATCATAAAATAGACCTGATCTCATATCCGTTATTATTTCATACATGATCAAATATCCCATATAAATAATATTATATATATATATATTACAAAATTAAATTCATAAATAACATAATATTTATAATTCATTTATAATTTCCAATTATAATTTTATTAAAATTTATTCTCAAAAATGATAATTGAGTCAAAAAATGAACAGTTTTCATTGCATTTTATAATTCCATGATTATGATAAATTAATATTGGGTATGGTTTCATCATATATAGAATAATAATTTTTTATATTAATTGGAGATGAATAATGAATTATGTCACTTCATGGTGATGGTAGTCAGTAGATACGCATGAGTGATGATTTCAATTTCAATGGGTTGAATGAAAGAAAGGTTAATTATAATTCAACGTTAAAAAATAATTATTATAACATTAAAAATATATATATTAAATATATAAGTAATTATTACCATTTGGGTAATTAATATATGGAAGGATAATCACATCACTTCGTGGATGTTTTAGTACACATGTACACATGAGTTTTGTTATCATTTCCCTGTGAATGGAATAGTAAGAAGGTATATATGATCTTATAATTATATAATAATTAAAAGAAAAAATATGATATATTAATATTAAATCCACATAATAAATATTCATAGGTGGAATTTATGGAAAATTAATCATATTAACACATGGGGCAATAGTTCACATGAACACATGAGCAATACTTTAATTTCCCATTTAATGGATATAAGGTGAAAAATGGATGATCCATATTCATTAAAAAAAGTAATTATATTTAATATAATAATTTAATTATTTTATAAAGGATAAAATATATTTAGATAATGTTAATGGAGAAATAAAATTGAAAGTAATCAGTTAAGGGTTATACATCTTTATAGAGAAACCTAATTTTTCTTACACCATATTCCAGGAATGGATAGAATTATGTTAAACCAGGACCTCTTAGAAAATGGTATTGATTTTTATATGGTATTATGTTACTTATTAGAAGATATAAAATGATCATTAATTTAATGTAATAGAGTAGAGGTGGTGTTTTTTTATAATATAGGGATATGACATTGTTTTAATGTTTCAAAAGATTACAATATATTGATATATTACAAAAAAATGGTTGTAATATTAAAAATAATAAAATATAAGAACTATAATTTATAAATAACTCAAACCAATAAAAATAAATTATTCTTCTAACATTTTAAATATTATCTCTTAGGTTAACCCCACGGTAAAATAACCTTAACCTTAACTGTAGTAACACATTATTAATATTTTTAACAAACATTATCATATAAAATTTGGTTAATATTGTTATATTATGTTTTTAATTTTGATTAAAAATATTTAATATATTTAATAATTTTCAATGTCTATAAATTTATGAAATTTATTTTAATATAAATTTTGAACCCATAATAAAACAGTTTTCTAGGAAAAATCATTTTAAGAATAAAACTGAGTCTAATAATATTCCATGCCATGTAAAAAATATTAAATCAATGTTAACATATGTTATTGATAATATTATCATAAACTTTCATCTAAAGAATTCATCAATAGTGAATAATTAAATTTATTATGATAAAAACACAATATCTACATAAAAATAGTCTTACATAAAACACCTCTTTTTGACTTGAAAGGATTTTATTTAAATTTTTAAAAACTTAAAAACTAAGTAATTAATTATGTACATATGTAATTTTTTTCTTAATTTATATAGTCTTATTTATAAATAATAATATAATTAATATGATATAACTATCACATTAAATAATAAAATTTATAATGCGGTTGGTTTAAACTCAAAGGTGTGTAAAAAGAAAACTATCAAAGAAATCAATTTTTTCTAAAGACAAATATATCATAAAATATTATGGTTCTATATTATAATACATTATATTAATTTTCCAATTTAAATTATGTCATTATAATATAAAAAAAGGACTAATTCTATAACTTTTATTCTGGGTTTCCAAAATATCTTCCTCTAATTTGTGGTTTCACTCCAAAACATTTCCTTGTTATTGGTATTCTTCCAAAACACATACTCTCATCAATCCATAACCTATACTAGTTATTCCTTATAATATATATCATTATAGATCCTTATTTCCTCTAGTTATAGTACATATTAATGATCATGTAGGTAACTTCATTTGATATGTACATTGATTATATCAGGAACATGAGGGTGATTTAGTGGTAGTTCGAGTGCTACAAAACTATTCCAATAAGATCATGAACATTGAGTTAATCTGGTTATAATCGAAGTGATAAGGACATAATTTTAATACCTAATTCTTATAAAATCAATATGATTAGATACTTATCACCATAAGATCTAACATTAGTTGTTTAATGGACACATTTCCTTGAAAATTTCCCTTATAATATTTAAAACATTGAATCCTACAAAATGTGAGTATGTTAATTTAAATAACAATAATTTTTCCACATAGGAGAAAAAGAAAGATATGAAACACAATAAACATATATATTGATAATATTAAAATAATTTTCATGATAGATTTTTATTTTAAATTTAAAAAAATTATATAATTACCTTAAATACATATATAGAACCAATACAATATTTATTTAACTAACATAAGTATATAATTAATGGTTTTAAAATTATTAAAAGTGATATAATTTGAGGTTTTTGATATTTCCAGAAGATTTTATAGATAAAGATTTCATGATAGGTATCTATTATAATATTTCCATATAATATCACATATTTTCTTAATGTTATAAATATTAATGTAATGAATAGTTCTAAAAATTAACCTTATTGATATTTTATAAGAAATAATTTTTTATTGAAAGCTATAAAATTAATAAAAATATTTTATCGAGTAGTGTGATTATGATATGATATATTATATAAATATTTGTTAATTTATGAGATTTTTTCCTCATTTTGTAACATTATTGACCCTTAGATCATGGAATGATTTAATGTAATGGTATTTGTCAAAAGTGTTAACTGGGGTTAAAACTAAAAGATAATGGTGAAAACATAATCAAAACATGTAAATTATTTTTCATGAGAGTATATTGAATTATATTCTTCTTAGATTCTATAATAATAAAATATAATCTATTTTGGCATAAAAATTAATCTATATTTATTTAATAGCTTCGTATATTTCAAAAGTTACCCTCGCCTCAATTATAAATGGATACTCCTTCCTTAAAATATTCACATAACAATGAGTAATATAGAATAATCAAATAGAGAAAATTTATCATAGAAAAACCTTTATATAAGTTAAATAGTATCATTTCCTTGCTAAATAAATATCATAGTTCCATTTATAAGATATCTATGGAAAGACCTCTGAAAAAGTGTAATCCATCTTTACCGAGTTATTCAAGATTAATTCTTCATCTAATTACAATTAAAATATTATTATGACTCTAATTTAATAAAATCAATTTCATCAATATACTAAAAAATTATTATGATTTTGGTGCAACCATATTCCATACCCTTTACAACATATGTAATGTGAAAACATTTCTCATGCATTCGTACCACTTACCATCTATGTGTCATGATGTAAATCGTTTTTCGTCACCACATTACTTGGATGGTTTTAAAAATTTAACTAAATATGATATATTATATTTATCGAAAAATTATTCTAATTGAAGAAAAATTTTATATATATCTTCTTAACCTCCAATAATTTTGGAAACAATAATGTTGCTCATGAATATGTGTATACTACCACCTCTACGAAGCGATATGATTCATTTTTCATTTATAGTTCAAATATATGGTAATGAAGATGTATTTTATGAATATATATTATTTAAATTATATTATAATTATTATTTAATGAATAATTATTAGTTACCTTTCTTTATATCCATCAAAATCTGAATACAAAAATCATGTGTACGTATGGCCTACAGTCTGCATGAACAGTGTAATTCGTTTTTCTAACTATATTTTAAATGTAATACTAAAAATAAATATAAAATGAATATATATGATATTTATATCATTATTAAATTTATTTAAAATAAGGATCATTGGTAAATTTAATAATAGAAAAACTACCAAACTATAACTTATATGAGAAAATAAACAGATATTACCCAAAATAGCGATCTTAACAAGTAATTGATAACAAATGAGTGAAAAATATTTCATGTCAACCATATAAGATATGATATATATATTATTATGGGTATATTATATATTTATGATACGTATAAATTTATAATAAAATATGTTTGAACATATAAAAAGGAATTTGTACCTAAGGTAAGTGATCTTTTCTCAATTTCCACTATACTGATACTTATTTGGTATTATACACATGTTAATTTTTATGTGTTATTTATAATGACCCATTAAATTATTAAAATGAATATATTTTTAATCATGATAATTAGTTTTCATTTCAATTTTACTCTTCTAATGTGTTTCCATATTTTCTTCCAACATTACATCCCTTTGGAATTTGGATCAAGAAAAGACGAGTTTCAAAGAAAAATAGATATAATTTCTTTTTTGATAACAAATATTTTAATTCCATTTCCAAATTTTGAATAATTATTTGTCAAATTTTTCTTGAAAATTATATAATTATTTATCAAATTAATGTTTTACCCTTTCCAAATTGGTTTACAAAATATTTTAAAAAAATCATTTTTATCAACATTAGAACGAGGTACTTTTATTAAAAAGGTATCAGGGGAATGTTTTTGAAATTATCACACATGATTGAAATATACCACCATCCTAAATATTCAATGTTTTTATGAATCCAGTAAATTTTTATAAGTTAATTTTTAAATAAATTTTTTCATTAATATTTCTTATGTTATTTTTAATTTCTAGAAGTGAGTTTTAAATTTAAATGGTTATTTTACCCAGAAAGGATCTTAATTATACTTTTACAGTAAATTTTTTCGTACATTAAAAAACTCCATTATTTTAATTATTCACCAATTTGGATATATTATATTGGTACTATCCCCTTAAATATTAACTTACTTGTTATCGTTAGAGATTAAATTTATTTTAATTAACCATATTCTTTATTCCATGGATATGATTATTTCATATACAATATACCATTTATAAATAAGGTGTTATACATTGAAACCATTTTATTTAATGTATAATGGTGGATAAATTTATATTATTTACTCAATATGGATATTTATTGATAAGATACATTGTTATTAATTAAATCGATCACTTGATAAGTAATAAATGCATTAGAAATGTAGTGGTGGGTGGAGGCCAAAATTATATATCCCCATGAGGAATCTATAGGTTTCATGGGTAAAAATACTAAACTAGTATTAAATGGGTTTATGGTGTATACCAACTTATTATTTTAAACTATCTTAGAACAAGTCCATGAATGTTTAGATACTCTGATAGATGAGATTATGTTTTCCAATATTAATAATTTCCATAATGTATAAATCAATTATTATTATCCATGGGATTAATGTATTGATATTATACATGGATTCATTTTTTGGATAAGTTTTTTATCAAATGGAATTAATTTTATATTATTTTTCATGGAATATTCATTATTTCAAATTTATACATGATATATTCCACAATATGTAACCCTAATAGAGAATTTAATCTCAAAATTTTATTTTTTTACATTTTCTTGAGATATGAATAATGTTATTAAAAATAATATCAAAGATGTAATAATGTTTTTATTTCACTTATTTTGTAAATCTAGCATAATATGGGAATCATGAATGAATCTAGTTTACCGAGACTATTATACTCTTGGGTCAACAGTTGTGTGAATTATTTTATCTATTGACAATGTAAAATTGATAACATTACCACTAGATAATAAGTTTTATAAAGAAATTTAATATTGTTATCTTTTGAAACAAAAATGTGGTTTTTAATAAAAATAAGAAGTTATTACTACTCATTGAAAAGTCAATTTTTTTTGGAAAATTCTTAAAAATTCACTATAAGAAAATTTGGACATGTTAATTTCCAAAACAATTATAATTTTTCCAAATAAATTTAAAAAATGTTTGAAAAAATTAAAATAAAATATTTTTTGACATTTATATATAAAAATCATATTTGAAGAAAATATATTGTGAAGAAAAAGGGGGATTCACAAAAAAAATTAATTCTTAATTATTAATATTTAGTCAACATATTTTTTTGAGTTTGAACATTATATATATATATATTGTAACTTGTTTATTTCTATTCATACTTTCCATTTCAATTACTAGGTTATAATGGTTCTATTTAAATTAAAAAATCATTATTTATTTATTTTTGGGGTTGTGTATCATATGCACTGTCGAATATAATGTTATTCTTTTAAAATATTAGGTTGTTTTAATAATAAATAATATATGTTCCCAATATATCATAAAAAACATTGAAATGTAAAACTAGGAACATGAAATAATGTACCCCTTTATCATAGTGTTCTCCATCTTCATCTAACTGGATAGAGTTCGTTTGATTTCCATCACAGAGGTATAACGAAAACATTCTTTCCACCATAGGTGGTATAATATTTCATAAGATCCTTGTTTATAAGGAGAGAACCCTAAAAATTTAAAGGTATTCTATCACCTTATTTATAATTATTAATTATGAAAAAATAGAATAGGATATCTTCACCATTGTTCTTTATGTATCTCACAAAACAAAAGGGGGGATCATATCCCCTTAAATGAGCTCAGTTATGTCAATAACGGGAGATAAGGATGGAAGTCAAACTATTAGATGTCAATATATATTGAAATAATTTATTCCCATTGGGGATATGTTATAATTTAAATTTTTAATGATTTTATCATGAATGTATTTTAATAAATTAAAAAACCGTAATTTTTAACCCGAGGAAAACAAATTGATGGAATGTAGGTGGATAGGCACTTAATATTGCATATCACTTATCTATCATAAACTATAAAAGATACATATCACAAGATATGTTAAAATAATCTCTATTCTCGTATTACTAGCTATGTATTTGGTGATATATTAAAAATACATCCATATTTTAGTTCATTTCAAAAAATCTTTCAATTTAATTAAATTCCTTGTGGACAATAAAAAAATCCCAAATATTTATGAGTTTTCTGAATTCATTTTGATATGTTTAATCAAAATATTTATATTGGAATTTTTTTTTCAAAATATACTATTTATCCAAATTCATAACTATGTGACCATAAATTTATTTATATAATAGAAAAGTATATGAAATAAAAATTTTATATATGCAAGAAAAGGCCATCCTATAGCCAAATGTTAGTGCTAATCAAGTTATAAAAGGGGTCGATGTTTTCTCAATATGGAATACTTATATCTCTTTATTAACATGTAAACCATAATATTTATCATATAAATCATATGAATACTTATAGAGTCCCTTTTTCAATGACATTAAGTGACCACTATACCTTTAACATGCCAATATATTATCGGCCATCTCACACATTTATGATTTTTATAAATAGACTAAACATGTTAATAAATACAACACATGTTATTCATTCAATAGATGATCACATACGATGTCCATTATATATGTTGATAAATACATTACATGATACTCACTTAAGAATAACTATATATTTCCTTCTACTAATTCAATGATGGGACCATATATATTTCACTGTTAATCGGAGTGAAAAAATATTACATCGGTTGAACTACAGGTGATGACATGATCAAAAATATTTCCAACAACCCCTAATTTAAAATTATTCAATGCTTACATAAGAATGTTATCTAAGTATACAAGTTATAATTATAGGTATCTTTCAATACTCATGTAACAAGATTTAATAATAACCATACACCCTTAAGTGTATTTTTGACAGTATCACATTCCACATGATTTAATATTTTGGGTGAATCCAAATAATAATTTTCACCTTATTACCATATGAATTAATTATTTATATAACATAAATAGTTGTCTTTATTGATTTTAAAATTTCACTGACACTAATTATATAATATCATCACAACTGAGAATCCTTTTAAAAATCATCAATTAGGGATAACATAAGGTAATACTTTAGTGGGATATTATCATTCCACTATTAATTTAATATAAATTAATATAAAAAAGAATGAATTATAAATATATATTTTTATTATAATAAAATCATAATTCATTATAAAATAAATATATAATGTATCATATACCAATAAATTCATCATTAGCCTCGTGATTTTGTTATAGTAATAGTTTAATAAATAAATCCACTATCTTTTCCTATTCATTCATCCAAATATTCATTACCTTTACCCTTTCAATGACATCTCATATAAGATGGTGCTTATGAAAGATATGTTTTTCCATTAGTGAAATTTGGTTTCCTTAGCATGGGAAATAAATACATTATTTTCATAGTAAATATCAAATTTTCAATAAATTATTGGACCCACCCAAGGGTCATAAATGATACTCTTAATCCAAATTACATTCTTTATAATATCTAATATAGTGATGTACTCTACGTCATCATGGAGTCAATTATGGTATATAGTTTACGACCCTTCAAACTAATAAAACCACTATTTAGAAAGAACATTATACTAGATAGATATATCATATAATATTTATCATATTTTAAATTATTGTAAGTGTAACAACTCAATAATAATCTCATCTTAACATATAAGACCATGAATATATCCTTTATTATTCTTATGTAAAAAATGGTGATCTTAACTTTATTCCAGTGACTCTAACAAAATTTGGATTAGTATATACTCTTTAAACTCAAAGAAAAAGTGACGTTTAAATTAAATATCATAAATGAAATAACCTATGATGAATTTATAAAAAATTATATCAATATAGTTTTACTATTTATAGGTAACTTGAATCATCCTATGGTTTTTGGAATGAAAAAACACCTTTTGGGGGTTCTACATACTAGTTTTTTAGTAATTTACCAATATTGTATTTATAATATAGTCCAAATAGCTTCCTAGATTTAACCCTTTAGTAAATTTTACTCTGTATCTTGGATTATTCACCTATTTCATTAATTAAGAAGCATTTTCCCAACTTCATAATTATAGAATGAAATATTGGGACGCCATTTCCAATAAATTATATATCATCCACATATAATACAAGAAATACTACCATAATATAATTAATGTTCTTATATACCCATGAACCATCCTTGTTTTTTTGTGTGAAATAAACCTCTTTGTTTTTATCTTCATATAGGGTATTCCAACTATAATAAATTTGGTCCAATTCATTAATGGATTGTTGCAGTTTAAAAGGATTAATGAAAAACATTTTCAATTCAAGAACACTATGATACATTATATACCTATGAAAAAATTAATTAAACTTATCTGTAGAGTTTTTTAAATACCTTTCATATATCTCATAATCATAATGAGATGCTATTGTGAGAAATATCAAAATAGAATTTATCATCTCAACTTGTGAGAAGGTATCCTCATAGTAACACTGTGAATATGTTACTAACCCATTTAAATAATTAAATAATTATAAGTAGACACCCAACCATAAATTATAGTATTTCATATAGAAAAGAAAATTTCACCTTATGGGTATCACTCATCTAAGAAATTCCTCCAATATCAAAACACAATTATTATATATATAGTCCATTTTAGATTACATGGATTTTAACAATGATTAAAAATCAGTACTCCAATTTAAAAATATATAGGTTGTTGGTTCCTCACCTATAACCAATAATTCATCATATGTTTTTCAAAAATAAATACATATATCTTAGAATCATTTTGAATCTTTCTATAACTTTGATGTTCTTGAGAATCCTGAGTTTGATCTTCTTCAAAATAATTTATGGAACCAACATAGCTTCAACATCATAAACACATCCTATTTGTTCCTTTTTAACTTCTAAATGTTTAATTATATTCTCATTAAATAGGTGTCTTTTGTTCTTACTCTCAAATTAATCACAATTATTGGATACACACAGTTCTTATTTTTTTGTTTATTAATGTAATACCCCACTATCTATTAGGGATAACCTTCAAATAATAATTTCACTAATTATGGGATTCTTTTATCAGAAGAAAAATATATTACATATGATTTAAATATCCAAATCCTGAAAAAATCCATCTTGACCTGTTTTCCATGAAATATATAATATGGTGTATTTATAACATATTTAAATGAAGCATAATTAAGTAGTAATGTACAAGTTTCTATATCATATCCTGATAATGAAATATGGAGGACTCATTGTATCATAATCAATCAAAACAAATCTAATATTGAATGATTACACCATCATGAAAAAATATTACATTATAATTAACAAAAAGGAGTGAGTTTCAATAACATTCCCTATTCTATTATAATATCAGTGAATTGTTGGCTCAAGTATATACAACAAAAATCTGATCATAGAATATTAATACTTTTTCCTAGTTGAATCTATACTATGTTATGAAAATAATTATTCCTCTAAAATGTTTAATACTTTCATCTCATTAGGAAAACATAATAGCACCGTCAAATATAATTGAAATAGTTATTAAGTACACAAAACCAACACATTTTTAATAACTCATTATAGCACACACATCACTATGTAAAAAACACAATAGCCAAATAATATAGTAGACCATTCTACTTTTCCTATAAAATGTGATTCAGTTATATATTATAATATAAAATATTTAAAATTATCAAATGATCTATAATTAAATAACTTAAAAAATCTATTTCTATGTAGTATTTTCATTTATTTCTCATTTATATGCCTACAATTACAATGGTAATGATATGAGGGATTAAAATCAACATTTACCTTTTTGTTGTAAATGTTATAATCCAGATTATAAATCTCTATAATGTATAAATAATTTACCATATTATCAATTAATTAAATCATTTCTTTCATATATATGGAACAATGACTGTTATTAATAATGAATGAATATACAATCTTGTGAAAAATAGTAAAAAATTTAATGTTCATTTTTTGGATAGAGAAAAATAAATGGTTTCTAATTGAAGATATAATCCACTAGATAGTCTTAAATAAAAATATTTTAATTCCAATAAAAAATGTTTTCCAATTTTCTCTATAAAAATATTCTAATATTTATGTATGTATCACTATTTTAATAGTAATGATATCGGTTCACCACAAGACATCAAGCATGCCTGCAAATATGCCAGATATTCCTGACTAGATCGAGGGGTCTAAAAAGGTATTGTGATGACACTATACAATAATATCTGAGCGAAAAATATTATATAAATAAACCCAACATACTAGACATTCAAAATCATTATAGTACACATAAAAAATAAGTGAAACAAGATAATTATATAATTAAATTAAATTCATCATACATACCAATGAATTTATACTCTCATATTACAATTGGTCACACACTATTCCATCCTTGTATACAAGAATAAATAAAATATATAAATATTAAAAAACAAAGGATCCAATACCATATCTAATAGATACATCAATCATAGTCTACAATACTCTTAATATAATCAATTTGGAATCAAATACTCCACATGATTGGATAGGCTCATTTATAAAATTTTATAAGTCTTCTAAATGAACTGTACTCATTGATAAACCATAATGAAAACATCAAGTCCATACGTAGAATGAGGTAAGCATTAAGGGGTTGGGAAGTGAATGCATTTGAGCCACCCCCAATATAAAACCTATACCAAATTGTTATAAGTGATTTCTCATAAAAAATACCCATCCTAGTAGAGAAATAACTAAAATAAAATAAATAAACAAAACCACTACAGATCCTTTATTCAAACCTAATTGACCATATCTAATATAACTACTAATATGGTGTGTCTATGAAAATTATGATGACCATGCTAACATAAAATTCATCAGAGTTTATAGATTCATACCTTTTCACCATGAACTATCATTTATCCTCTAGACCATAACCCCAATTGACCAAACCTACTTTGGCCTATGTTGGGGTGTCTCCAAGTAGTTTTAGACAACATGCTAAAAATATAAAAGTCCTAGGTCTCCCTATAATAAATATAAGTATCATGGTACTCCCCTGTGGGAGTTTTTGTATCTACGTAATAAGATTATAAGTATCACAATCCACATGTATGGGAATTATATTGAACTAAGTTTTTTATACATATATTACATCATTTTTAATAATAAAATAGTAATACATTACATATCTGTTAGTATAATATCATGGGAAAATTAGACATATAGTTCACATGTAAATAATAAAAAAATAAACAATATTTAAACAATTATTTTTCATCCTTCAAAAATACATCATGATCTCCTTATACATGTAATAAGATGACGACATACAATAAAGAAACGTGCATACTAGAAGGCCAGTAAGAAGAGGAATAACAAGGGGGGAATAAGGGGAATGGATAAATTATTTATGACTGAGAATAATAATCATAATCATAATAATGAGGGAAAAATTTTCTAATGTAATGGAATTTATAATATAAAAATAATGAATTATCATAACATATATGTCAAATACCACACATAGAGGTTAATAATGCTAAAATCATGTTCACACATAATATATGTGAATAGATCATAACATCATAAGTTGGAAAAAATATAGCATCATATCCATAAATAATACACAAAATATTATATGATATAACACATTAACCATTGCATTAGTTGTATATATAATTCCATGTCCACCTATCACAACATAAAATGCTAATAATTATGCTTTCCACCTTGAATGTAAAAATATAACAATTTTAGTCCTAAAATAAATCCATGAAAGAAAATGGGGTTTTAAAGGATGTGTTAATTATATATCCTTGAATAATCATTTTGGTTACTAAATTAAGAAGGGATATAATTTGTTCCAATAAAACATCCTTATTATTGAGTGGAGAATAAACAATTCAAGAGGGGACAATGTGATGGTTTAGAAACTAAATCTTTCCTAAAATAGATTTCTAAGGGTCTTAAAACATTTAATCATGGTTGTAACACGTATATCGATGAATTAAAAAGGGAAAAATACTATATGTACATTTTATGGAAATAAGACGAATTTTCAGTTTGAAAATAATGTGAAAGATGAGACAATTGAAAAGATATGGAGTTGGGTTCATGAATCCCCTTACAATAAATCCAGTTATATTTGATCAAGTTTCCATCTACTGAATAATAAACACAAGTTTATTAAAAATGGAACTAGAAGATTTTTTTTTCATTTTTTCACTCCTTATCATATATAGTTATTTAATTATATTTTTTAATTGTATTTATTAAAGGTGAAATGTTTTGATATTAGGCTTTCCTTAAAATATCCCATCCTGATTAAATTTAATGATATTGATTTATTCATATATATATATGATAAATATTAACTAAAAATTAATAGGGATAAATATATTTTTAATTTATGTATCATAAATATTTATGTATAATAATCAATAATTGTTGTTATAATTAGAGTGTTGGGAACATCCTTTGGGGAGATTAATTGGCCATTGATGGGGGGAAATTTTAAAACATAAGGAAACAAAATTATGAAAGTACATAATAAATATAATAATAATAGAATAATTACGTACATATTAAAATTATAATATACTATTAAATCATTCTTATAATATTTGGTTTTTAAGGAATAATAAAAAATGAGGAATTGAAGTGAAAAATAGGAGAAAAATTTAATTAAAACATACTCTCCTCATAGTGTCACTTATTTTCTATGGAACTAATATCCTTGAATTCTTGAGTTGAGTGATTTAAAAAAATATCCAGGGATTATAAAGGGATTGGAATATGGTATTTTTTTCATATTTTTGTGATTTTGTTGGATTATGTGAACTTTTTATCTAAGAGAAGGGAGTGGTGTTTTTTATATTTGATGAGAGGGGTATATTTAGGATAACATATTGAATAAAATATTATTTCCATATTAAACACTATTTTCATGAAATATTTAAAATTATGAAATATATTTCTATAGCATAAGATGATTTTATAACTTCAAAACACTTTATAAATCTTTTGAATTAACTTAATCATAAGGGAAGGAGAAAAATGAAACAAATATGATTACTTGAAGGGATACATTAGACTTTTAGAATTTGATGAATAATTGTTAGGTTTTGAAATTAACTATTATTAATTATTTGACTAACATTACCTATTTTTGGTTGATCCAAAAATTATATAATTTTTTAATACATTATGACATCATGAAATATGTAATTTAAAACACACCAGTTAATAGAAATTGTACTTATAAAATTAACCTAAAATAGAATTATTCTGGAAAATGAGAAATCAATTTCCCATGATAAATTTATACATGGAAATTCTAAAACTGATATTAATTTTAACAAAATATTATCCTATCATGGAAAATATTATATATTATTTTTTTAAGAAATATTTTAAAATATAATTTAATAAAAAATGGCTGTAATTATTTTGAGTTATTAATATTATAATCTATTTTGTGGAATTAAAATATTATTATTTTATTAAATTACTCATGATAAATATTATTTAAATATAATATGTTTAAGTTCTAATTACTATTACATGGCATAGATTAATATTACTTATGTTCAGGTTACTATTCCTAATGGTAACATCAATTTTCCAATGATCATTTTATCTCTTATAAATACAACTTAATTCCTTCATATAAAAGTGAAAAAATCCTTTAATGGTTCTATGGTTTCCTTTTCAATATCATCAACTCGTTTACTAATATTTTTTCATTTTTTCCACTATGTTTTTCATGATAGAAATGATTCAATGGAATTATGATTATCAAAATATTCCCATTATTCTTTTCTAATATTCTATTTTTCTCATTTTGAAAATCTGGCTTATTATGGGTTTTATTTTTTACTCATGTAACAATATTAATTAATAAAATACACTATTTTTGGTTTCTCAATGGGTTGTATGTGTATAATATTATTTAACATAATATAACACATATTTATAGAGGAAAAATATTATTTACAATGTTTGTTTTATTAAAATATCCCCTTGATAAAATTCATCATTGAAATTTTAACTAATATTCTTAGGTGAGAATCGATGAGGATAATTCTATTTCATTTCTTCCATTGGTTCCCATGTCACCTAATCATATTTCTGGTTCCACCATAACACATTGATAATGTATGTTATTATATTTCATGGAAATTTGTCTCTAAAATACTATACATTCAAAGGATAATCCTTATAAGAGACGTAATTATCTAAATGGACCAAAATCAGATTCAATATATGTGAGGCTTTAGGTATGAACTTACCTTGCATAGATATATAGAACACATCATTAACATTATCCTTTGTTGGTGGCAGTTTTAGTCGATAATCCAAAACTACTATACAATAAAGTATCTAAAATGTGAAAATATTCCTATTAATAAGCATTAATTTTGTTTCAAACCCCATGACTCTCATAATTGGTAATATTAGAAGGAAATATTTGTCTCCAACTTCGAAGACTATGTCCTTTCTTTGGTTTTCAGCATTTCTCTTCTTCAAACTCTAGGAAACTTTAATATACATCATGATGGATTGAGAGTATTAAATTATTTATTCCAAAATTTATATTCAAAATAGATGTTGTTCACAAGATTCATCCATACATGTTGCAGTTTTTATTTCTCCCCATATAGAGCTTCATATGGGCCTATTTGAATAATCAAGTGGAATATTTTTTTCTTATGAGAACTCAGTAAATGGATGATATTGATCTCAAACTCTGTTAAATTTAATTTATAAATCTCTCAAAAAAAATTTAAGTGTCTCAATTCTCACTTCATATTAGACATGTTTTTGGGTGGTAGGACATAGTGAAAATAAATTTTTTATTTAGATCATGTTTAATAATTATCTAGATTTTAGATTTGAACCATGGATCATGTCCAAATATAATAGAAAGTGGTTACCTATATATCCTCCCCATATACATTACATATATCATAAAAACATGTCAAAGATATAAATATTCTTGATTAATAATTATGTGGGAGGTCTTGGTGAGTCAATCCACTAAACCCATATTGCATTTCTTCCTTTGAATTCCATTGGGATATTAGTGAGAAAGTCCATGATTATTTTCTCTCATTTTCGTGTGGGTATAGTAAATGGTTTCATTATCGTTCATTATATATATCACAATGATTTAAATTAATATCATTCTAATCAATTTGAGGTGTATTGAATGATATCGTTCTTCATTTAATCCCAATATAATTCATTAAAATTAACATGGTATATCTTGATACCTATAGGATAAATGTGAAAAGATGAGATATAATAATTATCAAATAGTTATGTCATTATCTTAGGGGAATAAAGAACACATATTCTAGGTCCAAGTTATATTACTCCATCTTCATTTATGTGTAATTCATGAATCTTCCATCCATTTTCTACTTTCATATAGAGAACCAATAAATTTACACATATTATTATATGATTTTATGTATAATTTACCAACAAATAAAAACCAATGATCATAAATTCAAGTGTCTTTGGAAGACTAGATACATAATATGAAAGCCTGAAACTAAAAATAATGAATTATTTTATTTGAACCCCATAATGAGATCCAATATTTCTTTTAGCTCCTACATCTTCATGGGATAACGTATGGAGTACATAGGCAAAATGGATGATCTATAAAGAATAACAATGGAATAATCATAGAATTCAATCATATCACCTGGGATTAAAAGAATAATATGAGGATTTAAAAAATCATGTAATGTGAATAAACATATAGAATCATAACCTGTAGATCATGGGATCCTATAATCAGTGAAACATTTTAATGTAGAAGAAACATATAACATTCTATAAACATGATTCAAGGCTATGTTTAAAGACTATATCACCTGGTGGACAAAGTATGATAAAGAAATCATGTTTAGTCTGGGTCCCAACATGACATATCATGAGACTAAACATTACACAATTCATTATTGCACTATCTGGGAACACCCATCAAAACTTGTTCATGAATACATGTTCCACATGAAGAATCAATTATAAGTAATATACACAAGGGTAACCCATGGAATGAAATGGGTATCATTATCTTATCATAAGGCATAACCAATGGGTGTATTATAATGGTTTCCAGGAAGGAATGGATTTAAATCAGACATGTAAATATATATGGAAAATTAGATAAAGATCAGGATAAATTATGTCCAACTGAAGTGAAAACATGTAATAATAGGCTTTAATAAATTTTAGCAATGAGCCGCTTTTGTGAAGTTTAAGGGAAAATATAAGTGTCTTGAAAAAGGACTATAGATTAATTGTTTTCAGAAAACAATAATGAAGTAATTTATTTTTTTTCACGATGAAATGATAGATTTTATAAAAATAATTATGGATTAAAACAAAATATGGGGTGTACATGAAATTGGGTAAGAAATTTAGAAGTTCCCTTTAATCAGGAATTCTTAATAGGAGGAATTGAAAAGGGATCCTTATAAAACCTAAATTTTCCAATAAAGGAAAAATGAAATAATATACATAAATATGTATTATACATACAAACATAACATAGTACTATTAAATAATAATAATTAAGTATTACATTGGGATAAATAGTGAAAGCGTAACCTAAATGAAAAATGGAGGTTCGAAGATAATCTCGTACCTTATGTCTAAAAGTGTTCTAAAATTGCACTTCATATCCAATATAACAAAATTATATATCATAATTAATTAATTAATAACCTCTTATACACGTATTTGGTTTATTAAAATTTTATTATGTTCATTTATGACCATTTATATGGGTTATAATCTTTAATTGTTTTTTTGGAAGCTTTCATTTCATGGATTTCATGATCGATTACATTGAGTATAATTATTGGAGTTATTGTAAATTGGATGAAAATATTGACAAGTGAAATTATAAGATATTTATGTATGTATTCATTTTTAAATGGTCCTATATATAATTTCTTTTTGAGGAATTATAATGATTCATTAAATGAAATTTTAATGATGAATGCCATTCTATTTTTGATGAATTTTCGATTATCACAAACTTTTTTTTATATTATTTAATATAATGTAAATACATTAGGGTCAGATCATAAAAAAAGTTTTAATCTAAATTTTAAAATCTTCTTTATCCATTATAATGGATTTACAACCATCATTGAAGGTGGAAATATAAAATGAAAAATCATCGTCCACTAAGGTGGTGAGTCGACACGTCCCTGGCAATGTTTTCATTTTTATGATAAAAAAGATAAGTGAATATATTTGATGATAGATATACCATTAACATAATAAAATTAATTTATTTGTGTGATACAATATTTATCATGTTACTTTGGATACAATATGTGATGGATGGATAATAAAAGAATGTAAATTAAAAGAGAAAGAGGGAGTGTTTTACTTTTTGAGTGTTGTTTCTTTGTGAACCTCCTTTAAGAACATGTAAAATGGTCTTTTGGTGAGAAAAACAATATGGTAACATGATTAGGAGGTTGGGGAGAGTAATTAGGAAGAATATTAGCATGATAAAATGATTAAAATGTGTGAGGATAAGAGTTGGTGAGGTTGGTATTTATAATGGGAGGAGAGGGGTGTTTTTGATTATTTTATTCATTTGTTCACTATTTTTGATAAAGATTGTGAATAGTCTTGATTATTGTGACAATGTACAGAAATTTGATGTTGTGGGTTCTATATAATTTCCACTTTCATCATCCTATAGTCAACCATGAATCAAAATTTCATTTATGAACTTATAATGTCAAATATCGCATTTCACTACCCACCAAAACATCAAATATTTTAGAATAAAAATTCTCCCGAAACATTTAGAATTCAAAAAGGGACTCCATTTTATGAAAATAATTTTATAAATATGTGAAAAATAATTTTTAATTAAAATTATCATTTATTCCAAAGATAATAGTTTTAATATTATAACTGATTTTATGAAACCCAGAAATTTTAAATATGGGTGCATAAAATTATATTATAAGAATAAGAGAATAAAAAATTAATTTTTTAAAATTTATTATGAAAATAAATTTTATTTTAAATCATTATATTAATTATAAAATTGAAAATAAACATTAAACTTTTACGAAAATAACAACACATAATTTAGCATTTTTCGAACATTTATTTACTCATATCATTATATAAATATATCATATTTTCTTTTATAATAAAACATAATTCAATTTACACTATTATTGGTGAGGTTACACAAATTTTTGATTGATTACTATATCCAATGATCACATTAAAATTCCAATGATCAAGTTACTATTCCATTGGTATTGGTTCCTTAATTTATAGAAATACCTCTTATTTCATTCAATATTCATTTATAATGTTTTTATTATGTTCTCGATGTAATTTTATGTTATTTATAATAAATAACATACTTATAATAAGGGTGTTTCCTTTGTTAAAATTCTAGTTCATTACATTTCACCTTCTTTTGATGCTCTAAATCAACCCTATGTTCCTCCTAGATCTTCTCTAAGATAAATTGTTGGGAAGTAATTTCACCAAGTTATTATGCCTTACCATCCATTATGATTTCTATATCTTTCCTTTTCAAATACACAATTATATGGTTTTACTGAATACACATCATGGATTGTGAAAAAGGTACTTTTATACATAGAGAACTAACTACCTTTTCACCATTTCAATATGGTAGTGAATAATTTAATTATATTCCTTGATCATCTTTACATGTAATTGATGATTATTTTTTATCTATTTCAATGTTAATATATATTTTGAAACTTGTGATCTATAAATACTTCACACATACCACCATATAGGTAGTGTTTTCATGTAATTTAAGTGATGATTTCAACCGCTAACTCCTGATCATTTTTTGGGTAGTTCTACAAATGGATCTTAAACATTATAAAAGAATAATCTATCACTTCTTCATAATTCTTGAGTTAAAAACAAAATAATTTCATTTATGTATCAACATATATCACCAAAAATTCTCCACTTAAGGGTATTTTGAGTACAAGTGTCATGATTAACTTATTCGTAATATCCATAAATATTTCCCCACATTATTCCTTCTAGACACACTCTAACAATATGCAGGTTCATTTAGTTAGTGGGATATAATATCATGGGATATTTCTCTTAAATCATTGGTATTGTCCATCTCATATACAAAAACTATGGATTTCCACTAACACGTTAGGGTTTGGGACATTCTTTAGTTGCCTTTGACTTTGAATGGCCCAAAAAAATCCCTCAGATGAGATCATGAGCACCAAGGATGTGACATGTTCCCCCTTAAATTTAACATACTAACACCGTGCACATTTTCTCCTTCCCCATTTTCATTATCAAAATCCTTATATGATCTTCATGTTCATCTGAACACATGGAGTAAATGATAATATCATCAATAATGACTATAGAAATATTCAAGGAAGACTCTAAAGACACATTTTATATATTACATGAATATTTTAGGGGCATTAGTATATTAAGAGGGGATCATATTGCATCGCAAACTAAGATCCACTAAAATAGTTCCACAATACAGTTTTCCACTTGGCCTTAAGTATTCCTCCACATAGCCAGATGACATTGACTAGCAGCGATTGTCTAATGACGGTACAATGAGGATATTATATCATTTTGATCAGTAATAAATTTACTAAAATCATAAATAAGTAAATTCAATAGAATATAATAAGAACTAATAATCAATAAATGATTTATAGGGAACCATTCATGAACATGATATGAAATAAATATAATTATTCATTCATATAGCAAATAAAATTTAAAAAGGAAGGTACTAACAAGAAAAATTTATAAAAGGCTCCATCCCTTGGAGGTATCTCGAGTTCATCTTCAGTCTCCATATTGATGTTAGGTCCTAGAACAAAAGGAAAAATAGATTACTAGAATGAAAGAAATCATATTTCATCATCCTAAACCTGAATCCAATTGGCCTATTTATATAAAAATGAAAACATGAATATTGTGTGAGATATTCCCAATAGGGAAACAAAAATGACATATAATGCATAATCCAAATCTTGAATATTATATTAACAATGTGTAGGAATAATAATAAATTATTTTATTGAAATAAATAAATATAAACATGTAATCATAGGTTCCTCATGTCCATCATGCTGCCCATACTTACTTCATCCATGGTTGTAATATATCTAATGATGTGCTGCCATACATGTTTATATAAGTATATTTATATGAATATGAATTTATTTATATACACGGTATATATGGAAACATATATAGCCACACACACACACACACACACACACACATATATATATAAACATAGTTATAGGAAGAATGTGAGGCATAACTCTGTAATCCAAGAGTAGTCATGAGTGACTCATGGAATAACAATAAGGGAAACCATAGGCATGTATCAAAATAAGGGATTCCATCAATAGGTATGAAAATAAGGGACACCATTAAAGAGTATAAAAATAATGGACTCCCTTCCTAAGCATCATAATAAGGGATTACATTCCATAGTATGACAATAAGGGACTCCATTTAATCCCATTTAAACAAATCAGGGTATTCATTAGTAAAATAGAAGTTCTTTTTCATGAACATTCCATACTATAATTTAATTAATAGGTAATAAATATGTCAATGTATTTATAAATACCATATATCACATGTACTTACATTTAATTTCCCATTTTTGTTAGATAAGACAATGCACATTAGAGGTGTTTTTATTGTAAATCAAGGTACATATATCATGCCAACCCAGTTAATTGAAAATAATAATACCTATTTATACCATTAACTAATTAATAATTATTTAGTTAAATGTAATTATTCCGGGACTATTTAATTCACCAGGGTATTCCACTAACATGGGTCATTCTCATATACATATGGGGGTGGTTTAATAACATTTGAAAAAGAGAACATTATAAATTTTTAATAAAAATCACCATATGTGGTGGATCAAATTGAGTTTGTAATCCAAAAACCATGTAAAAGGTGTCTAATGATATTCATTGTCATATTCTAATCATTTTAATTATGGAATGGCACAATTTAAAAGCAGTGCACGAAAGGTACAACATGCAACATAATGCGAATTTTTTTAAATCATAATACATTAAGCTAAAATAATATAAACCATATACATTATATCAAGGATGAGTTACTCATCCTTTTTTAGGATTTTATTTGATCCCAAAGGAGAGAAATTGAATGATTAGACAAACACCCAGGAAATAAGGAAAACTATCTCCCATGAAGTTAACACCGAAGATAGAGCATAAAAAATAACTATTACTTTTCATGGACTTATTATGTGATAAAAACTCAGAATAAAATGTCTAATTATGATCTAGGATATAGGATATACCTCAATTTTTAGGAGGATATCCAAGAGGGATAACCATGTGAGTCTATTGTGTGTGTGGAGGAGAAGAAAAATGGGAGAAAGAGATAATGGTAGTATGGAAGAAATGGTAAATTACACCAATTTAATGAGTTTCATAGTCTAGACCCATGGTTGGAAAAAATGTTCTCCAAACTTTTCGGATCACTGCCTATATGGAACTAACCATACTAACTAGGTGCATAGTTTTCCAAACTATGTGCAGCCTATGTGCTCCCCTTCCTGGTTTTCTCAACACATCATGTGTCTTCATGGGACCTCATGCGCATGGTTTTAAAGTCCACATGACACCCATTGTAGGGCCATAAAGATTATCATATAGTGCCACATGCTTTCATAAAACTATGTATCTGTAAAAACTATTGCACCAGAGTATGTGATAAACTACTTGTAATAAACCTATTTTAATCCCGTTCCCCTGTTTATTTCTCCTAAAAATGTTTTTTATGTTTTGATGCTTCTGAACCACATATAAACATTTGAGATACCTCATATGAATTAAAAATAATCTAAAAATAACTTTCAAGTGATAAAACTATCAAAATATTAATTTGATTCATAATTCTGAATTTACTCCTTTCAAAAAATGAAAATGTCAATTAGAATTTTCAACATGTTCGAAAACAGAAGATATTACAATAGACCAAAATTAGAATTTATTATCCCCGAGAATCCTTGGGGGTCATGAAAACCACATAACCTACTTGGGTCATAATGTTATGTTCAAACGGTCTCATTGAATTTGTAAATTCCAAATGCAACTCTAAGAACCCATTAAATCATATATCACATAAACCACCAAAAATTGAGCCAATGGTCATAAATATTGCTGAAACATCGGGATAAACCTTACCCAAGTCTATCTGGCCTATATAATAATAACATCATCATCTCTTTCATATACTTTCCCATGGTGATCTATATTTTAGGTCCATGATTTTAATGGCCAATTCTCATACATGGTTCCCCCACCATTACAATTAACAATTTATGAATTCCCATGTATTCTTAGAGACACTGCGCACATGTTGATTAGTTTAAAAGAGTGGTCAAATTCAAATTCACCCAACCTAGCTTGGTCACATAATAGTTCCATTCAAAATCCCCAAATTACCCAATAAGATGCATTTTTCCTCATCCCAATAGTTATCTTGTTGTGATTCCTCACCAAAAACATAAAACTATTTTATATAATTTAACTTAAACCTCTCTTGGTTGATTATATCAAAATCTCTTCTCCCATATCAAACACATCACCAAAACCATATTTTAAAGCCTTATCACAAGGCATACATAAACATTCCCAACCACAGTCATAGAATACCATTCTTGAATTCTATTGATATATCCTACCTGAAATATCCCCTAAAAATTCAACAACATAATATATCATAATGATTGATTCTTTTACTAATCTTGTGTCCTTGGATTTTCATAATCTACATTGGGCCTAATTCTGGAACCAAAACATCATCCTTGTTCATATTTAAAATTGTACCTTGAATTTACTTATAACACTGACCATACATTGATTTAATTTATTTAATGTCATACTAGTTTCAAAAAAAATATCACACAACTAGTTTAATGGATCCCTAAATCTTATCATCTAAGGTTTTGTCACCAATTGCAGACATCCCAGACCCAACATAGGAGAATCCATATTGTTTCTCTCAAAAAAGTGATCTAGATTACCATTTTCTATACCTTTGGAATAAAATTGGCACGGATAAGAACTTTCTCATCCCAAGCGCTTATGTAAACATAAATCCTCACTTGTTCCCATAACACAGGTTGTGTCCCTATGGTATTTAATGATTTCATGTGACAAGTGGGACAACAACCATAAAATGGAAACTAGTGTACTATGCATTGTATTTAATATTTTAAACCACTCCTAAAAAAATCTCTCAAGGGTTTATTACATTAACCATAAGAAGAAATTCAACTAGATTGATTGAAATATAAAATCATATATGTCATCTTATACAAGGATATTTCAAGATATGGTGTATGATCAAATCTAACCAGGAGTACACTAAGATTCCCACAACATGCTTGTATATATCTTACCAAGACACACACTCATAAAAAACGATATCCTTGCCTTAAATTGACCCCTATCATCACGTATCTTAACCAGGGAGGTCAAGGTAAAACTAGAGGTCAAATTTTCTATGACACTACAACCCACCATATCTATAATAACCCTTATCAATAGGCACCTTCCTCAGTTTTCCAAAAGGATAGAGGTACCCTAACCATAAGAAACATTTCATTATGAACCATCAATCATTGAAGTTCACATGTTCTCTCATATATGATCAATTCTGAAGAGTTGTCCTACAAAACATGCATTATCTAAACCATTTATATACACCATGTTTAAATTCCATTCAACCAGTTTTGAAACCCAAATCACTCTCTTATGATTCATTTATTGATAAGGCCAAATTGTCCATTCTATATATCACTTCAGTATTTGGATACGCATAGAGTTCATATAGATCTCTTATTCAACAGTAAACATTTCACATGACTTGATATATTGCATGACCACCAAGCACATTGTATAATTATAGAAAAGGATGCATCATGTTCATAACCAACTATTATCTATTCCAAGTACATAAAATGTAATTTACATCAAATAAAATTTTATAATCCATCACCCACGGTGTATTCATTAAAATTAAAGTAATCGTCATTTCTAGGATGAAAAATATAACAACATACCATAAATAAATCTAAAAAAGAGTAAAAACAATATTATATCTTTAATTATGAATAAAGACACAGGGAAAACCTTCCTTGAATGTTTACCCAGAAAAAACCAAACTAAAACCAAGGAGGATTTCATCCAATGTGAGTTCATAAAGGTCTCTCACATAAGCATATGGATCCTTGTAAATACATGACCACTAGGCCCGACCACATATTCCCAAGGTTTCTTGTGTGGGAACCACACTCCATTTAAGGAGATTTATTACACATTGGCTAACACACATGATAGTGGCCTTTTAGAATAGCTAAAACTGAAAAATGTAAGAAAGAATCAACCTACAAGGGTAAAAAATCAACAATATATTTATATCAACATAACCTTCCAAAAAAAAGGTTTTTCAGTCACTGATCATCATAGTGAATCCAAATATGTTATTTCTTAGTAAATTATTATAATTCTAATATAAATGATAAAAATATGACACTGAGTGGTATTTGTATATAGGCATAACCCCATTAAGGATTAATACACCAGGAAACCACCTATTTATATTGGTGGTGTCATTTTTTTATTTAAGAGTATTACTCAAGAAAATGATTCCAAAAAAAACCTCAAATATGAAATTTCTTAGAACATTTAACAATACTTTCATTTCCAAGGGTGATACCTACACTGGGAAAACATTTATTTTAATATAGGGCCTCTAATTTTATACGAAATTCATGCATATGATGTCACTTGGATCTTCCAAAAATTATTTATGTTCCTCACAACATATTAATAGTTCATTAGTGATATAAAAAAATATTCATGTTCCTACTCCAAGGGAATATTTCAATGAAAACCATAAATGAAGGATTGTGCTAAAGACAACTACAAATTGTTTTTCTTTAAGGAAGTATGGAAGCTTATTTATTGTAATTTTAAGTCATTTCATAAGAGATACCATGTACTACTTATTGAATATAACATTACCAAACACTTTATCTAGTTGACTCCATGCATCATTAGGAAAATTAAGTCATAGTTCTATTTTCAAAAATTTATTAATCCTTATGTTCTCATAAGTGGTATAAGTTAAAGTAAAAATAAATTTTAAGATGTAGAGGAAAAAAATATCAAGTTTGTAATTCATATTTTAATTAACTAATAACTCATAATAATATATCTCGATATCAGATAACATGTATTTAATTAATAACAAGTGGGACTGGTCAAGTAATATTCGATTGTATGATTATATGTGACATCGTATTAGTTGATTCGAAAACATTAAATAACCACCCCATTTATCACATCATACCCCCATTGGATTGATTACCATGGAATTATAAAAATCAATGGAGACCTATGAGGGACCCATCATATCACCTTGTATTTTAGAAGTTGTGTAGGCATTCTTAAAATAACATGTCAACACTCTATAAATTACAATTGACATCCCATGTAAATGTAAAACAATTATAGTTGGTTCTTCAAATATTTTTACATATTACATTTGGTTTGTCTCATATGAATCACTACCCAACTGACCAACGTTTTTCAAGTTGTTCTTTTATATATTTTTTAATATGGGTCATCATTGAATAATTATAGAGGTACAATACTTTATAAGTTTCAATTTACATCACCACATAAAATTAATCATTTTATTAAATATTTTCATCCTAATATATATATATATATATATATATATATATTGGTTCAGTTAGATGAATTACCATTCGATAATTATAAAGGAATGTTCATTTATTAGGTACAATTGTTATTCATCTGTCAACAACTATGTTTTTTATTTGGGTCTCAATTATAATAACTACATATATGATATCTCAATTATATGGGTTACCATTCTACAATTTGTTAAGGTCCCCATACAATATAAATAGAAAAATTTCAATCCATATAATTTTAAAAAGTAATTCTTCATCCCATAAAACCAATGATCTATGAATAAATAATCTCAAAATTGGTTAGTTAAATAGAATTACAGTATCATGATAAGAGGGAAAAAATAATTCAAGTTAATGGGGACAACATATTTAAATGCCCATAAATTATTATTATAACATGATATCCTATGATAAAAATAATAATATACTCGAAAACATGTATGTAATCATAGAAAACTTCTATGTATGAATGAAACATCATTAACATCATTAAAATCATCCATTAATGGTATACAAGTAAAAATGATAAAAAATCAGACATGCATGGTATATAAACCATCATGCCTTAGAGAAACGAAAAATGAAGTCTACATGGAATGCAGTATGAATGACATGTGATTATACAAATTCCATTAAATATTCATGTAATAATTCTACCATTCCACACCCATACAAGGGTTAAAATACAAAAATAATTAACTTTAATATGTAAATCGCTCACCCAATGTGAAATAACAATTAAATTTAATAACAATAAATATTTTCATTACTAAAAACATGATCTTCCCCTATGTGTGGGTTGAATGGAATTAGACAAGATTATTGACCATGAGTTGACACCTACCTAGTCTCTTGTCAACCATACTAAAATAGCATGATAAAGGAAAATGGAAATCAATGACACCAATTTTAGAATCCTGACCAGAGATCCACTAAATATGATTCATTAAGCCAATTGGAAAATTTTTATCATGCATACCTACCCATATGCCAGTGTCTGCCAACTTACTGGGAGGGTCTAATGATGGTATAATGGTGAGAGTATAAACTCTAAATTAGTAATAAATACAACATAATCCTAAATAAGTATGTGAAGTTTAATATAATAACAACTCATAATTAATTATTGATGGATAAAAACCATGAACGGCCATTCTATGACATATATAAAGGCAGTCCGACATATGGTAGATAATATGAAAATGAGAATAGATTAACAAGAAAAATAAATAAATGAATTGAACCCCTAAAGGAAGATGAAGTACATGTCTGACCCCCAGTTTGATTCCACATCCTAGAACCAAATGAATAACATCAAGAAACCATGAAATCAAGCACAAAAATTAATCTTGAACTTGTAACTAAGAGGATTTTCTGGGTACCAAGCGACGACCTAAATATGGTGTGAGATATAATCAATAGGCCAATCCCAACATCTTCTAATGAATTATCCAATTACTGAATATAAAATAAGTAATGATTATGAATAATAATAACGTATTGTACTATAATATATTAATGTAAATAGGTCATATCAGGTTCCTGAAGGACACCTGGCCAATCATACATTCTTAGGCCAAGACTAAAAAATATATAATTATGCTTCACTATATAAATATGTATATATATATAAGTGTATGTATATGTGCACACCATATACATGGTAACGTATATAGACTTATATATAGTTTTTTTCCTATATAGAACCATACAAATAAATTTAGAACCCATGTATATTAAAGAGATTCTCGTAGAATAAAAATAAGGGATTGCATGCCTATGTATCATAATAAGGGATGCAATGCCTGATTATCATAATAAATAAAAATATTCTTGAGTATCAAAATATGGGACTCCTTTCATGAGTATTATAATAAGGGATTCCATTGCTGAGTATCCCAATAAGGGATATTGGGACCGAGTATCATAATAGATGAAATCATTCCCAAGTATCGTAATAAGGGACATCCCTAGGTATTGTAATAAGGCATAATATTCCAATAAAAAATAAAAAATTTCATACCCATTTTTAATTAACAAAAAAATTTATTATCTTTTTATTTATAAGTTATAAGAAGGGGAAAGTTACATGGTCTTATCATTTATTCTACATTTAATACACTTTACCTAATTTGGTTAATTAATTAATAACAAATAATTCCATGTTCATGAACATTCTATATTACCATTTAATTAATATTTAATAGAGAATCCCATGTATTTAAGAATACAATATATTATATCAGTTACTCACATTTAATTTCATAGTATTACAATATAAGAAAACCCATCTCAATGGTACTTTTATTATAAAATGTGGAAGGACTATCATTCAAGACCATTTAATTATATATATATATATATATATTAATACTATTTACCGATTGATAATCATCATACATAAAGCAAGTGTTCAAGAATAAAACATTTTTATGGGAATTCCACTATCATGGTCCATTCATTCACACCCATAGTAGTGTTTTAATATGATATGAAATAATGAAAAATATAACAAGTAAATCTAAATAACCATATTTGTTGGTTAGAGTAGAGCTCATAATCCTTCAAACATTTAAATGGGGTGTAATTTAACTCAAGGTAATAGTCTATGCATTTAACTAAATTCATCACCTAATTTAAAGGAAATTGATGAATGGTATTTCTTACAACATAATGAAAAGATTTATAAATAAAAATCATTTTATGGGAAATTATACCCCCCACCTACCTTATACCATGGATGAATTACTCATCCCTTATATTTATTTTATTTTATCTAAAATGAGAGGAAAAAATAAGATTTGGAAAAAACCATGCAAATAGAGAAAATTATCCCACCCAAAGAGAGTGATGAAAATTAAGAGATAAATGTAGAAAAAACAAATATGACTTGTAGAATTACTGAGGGAAGACCAATATAGTTGATGGTAGCTGATTCGATGATCGAACAGAGGATATAAATCAATTCTTATATGGAGATCTCAAAGGGAGGACCCATGAGACATTGCTTTTTGTAAGGAAGAAAAGAAAGGATGGGTGGAAGAGATAATGGAGTCCGGAAAAAATAGAAAATTCTGTCCCTTAAAAGAAATATATGATTTGGATGCATGATTTAGAATATTTTACACTATCCATTTTGGGTCACCTTATAATTAGAAATAACAAGGAAGGATAAGAGAACATTTTCCCAAACCTCATTCAACCCATGTTTTCCCATACGTAGGTTTCAGCATACATCCCACATGGACGTGAAACCATGGGTGAACACACTGAAAACCCAATTTAAACCCATTATATGGACAACCAATTTCTCCAAGAGGGCCTCATGGTTTCAACAAACTATGACCCAATAAAAAAGAGGCCACACGGTTTGGGTTGTACCAATAGTACAAACAATGTGAAAACCCTATACCCATATTTGTTCCTTTAAAAAAATGAGTTTTTGTGCATGATGGTCCAAAATATCATTTGAATATCTAAGACACATCTCACATATTATAAACTATTTAAAAATATCCTTTTTTGTTATAAGACTATTTGAATTTCATTGTTACGCTTTATATAGAATTCATCCAGTCCACTAAATGAAAATTTAAATTTCTCTTGGATTTTTCCACCTGATACAGATCATGGGACATTACAATCACTATGAACTATTTTTTTCAATAATGTAAATGGTAGTATGTCTTACAAATATATTCCTCATTCAACTTCAATTTATGATTTCAAAAATAAAGATCCACCTTTAATAAGTATTGAAATCATCAAAATTAAATGAAATGATCACTAATCATTGTTTGGGGATACTTATTCTTTACAGTGATCCTAAGGGGATCTTAGTAATAGATGACGAACTACACTGGTACATAATTTATCAAAACAGAGAGATCTAAAACTCGAAAAGGTTATACCCTAGAAAATATTTAACCCTTTTCTAAATTCTGATGGAGTTTCTTATTTAACTTTTGTAGTTCAATAGGTCCCATCCTACAGGTCTATCTGGTGATAATAATGGCTCGGTTTATAAGATATATTGAAAATATTACATCATGATCTGGGCAATATCCAAATAACTCATTAGAAAATTCATAACTATATTATCTCAAAATTGGGATTTCCTCAATGTTGGTTCTTAAAACTGACACAACTATTTGGGAATGATATAGTTCTTCCATATATATCAACAATCATACCATTGATGGATTTTCATAAGAAATTTCATGAACATCCATCAAATTTTAATGGATCATGGAATGGATTGAAATATAGAAATATATTTAATTTGACATATTTATTATGTTTTATATACATAACGAGATACAATCGCACTATTTATAGTCTAAAATTCAACAAAGGGAAGGATTATGAGATTCAATGGATAAATACCCCCATAGATTTTAAAAGGATAAGAGTAAAATGATTTGGTTTAATTGATCATACCACTTGGTTTTTTATAGATATCTTTTCTTCAATGTTGGTGGGTTTGAATAAATTTGTTCAATCATACATGGTGGATATAAAATATTACATAAAACTAGAATAAAATAATGATTTTTCTTATTTTTGTGTGAATAATAATTTTACCATGTATGAAATGATTTTCATTTTCCACCATAGTGGTAGTTATGGAATATTATATTAATTTATCCTTAATAATTGGTGGTTAATAACATTGATTACCATCAATGACCAATCAGTTAGTACACTATCATTCATAATACCTTTTTTCCCAAAGTTGTAGAATTTTAAAATAGGTGATTAATTGAGAGTCTCCCTTCTTTCCTCTATCATGTTCAGTAGCTTAATCGTGTATCTTGTAAATTTATAAGTTTTATGTCCTTCTTTCCTAAAATTAAATAATTTCCTTTTACTTTTGTGGAAATTCCCATGATACATCATATCAAATATTTGATATGTGAATATTTGGATCTTATTTCCTCTTATGTCATTTGATCTACCATATTGAATGCCTATTCTTATCATATTCTCTCCATGCCCATAAGAACATTATAAAAAATACATATATATATTAAAAGGACAAAAAAATAATTCTTTCTAACTCCAAAATAAATTGATTACTATAAATATTCAATAGTGTGGTTTTAAACTTCTAAAGAATCCAACAATTTTCTATCATTTTTTAGAACAAACCTTGATGCATGTATTCTATGCCTTGTGAAATTCTCCTTATAATCCGTGATATATTCACCCTACATTTTCTTATTCTTTATAAATTATCTCTCTATATTTAATTGAAGAGATCATGGGAAATTTCTTTTAATAAATTACTTTTTGATGTAACTCCACTCAATTATTTCCATTATATCATTTAGTATAGTATTATTTATCAACACACACTATTGATCAAAGACACCATCAAAATGATAGATATTAAAGGTAAATTTCTCCTTATTATAAAAGTGGAGCATACTAATATCTTCTTCATTGGTTTAACCCACTGTCTCGGGACATGTTTATCAGAAGACCCACTAAATATCATCAGTCCATGCTACATAACAGAGTTGATAGACAGTTCCTCCTTCTTTGGTGAAGGTGGAAATTTTACATGGTTCAGGTAATTTTTCAATTCTTGAGAATAGAACGAAACAATCCCCATGATGTTTTGAACTCCACCTACAATTGCATTGGGAATTTCATTTAGAAAATCATCATATTGTCCCTAACATGGGTTGTTGGTTTGGCTTCTCTTGGTTCCCCCAATTTTCTAAAATATTATAATCATTGAAATTTTTTTACATAAATAAACCCTGAATTAATAATTTTATTTTTAGGAATATATTTATTTTATTTTTATATCTTATGGGTTTCTTATGTTTATCTATTTTCTAATATGATTCTTCGGGGATCATGTACCATAATACTATTCCAACATGAGAATAAAAACTACTTTAGATATATATCCTTCATAATGGTTTGTTTAATGTTTGATATTAAAATAAACCATATCCCCTAGGATTATAAAACTATGTGTACTGAAATTACTCTTTATAACGAGCAAGGTAAAAATTGAGTTAATAACGAATGCATTTTTTGGGTTATTACCCCTAAGTATAACTATTTAAGAGACACACCCACATGAAGTATCTAGATAGGTATTTTATTTCTTAGAAACTATGCTCTCTTATACTTGACCAATATTTATGATGTTAAACTACAAATCAACTTATCCTGATGGATTTCAATAACATTTTCTGAACTGAATTCAATCATTATCTAAACTTTGAACTACTACCAAATATATATTCCAAACTTTTACATACATGTCTATTAAAGTTTTTTTGATTAAATAACGTATATTATAAATTCCTATATCCAAATGATATTTATATTTGAAAAATTAGGCTCATGAAACACTAGTAAAAAATTATAAAATATTATTATTTAATCCCTTTTTATTTATTCACATAAAATCTCTAATAATATCCATATAACATGTAATCACATAAGGATGTTTATTAATGAAAAGGGTGATAAAAATCCAAGTAATGGGAGGAATAACATGGGTGGATTAATGGATGTGAATTAATAGTACATGGATTTTCATCATCATTATCATCACAACATAAACATTTGAAAATAATTACAATAATAATTATGGAATCATTTAATAAAATCATGGATTGTAGAATATGAATAATAATGCAATTTTAGAACAATGTGCTCAAATAAAAAACATAATATTGAGATATTCTAGTATATTTTTTACACTTAACATATATAGAGAAATAATAACATCATAATAGTGAACAACGCAAGAACAATGTTCATTCATAATAAAAATAACCTACGATATATATCACATTAACAGATTCATTAGAGGGATATATAATTTTCTGACCACCTATCACATTATAAAATTCCCATAATCACATTTTCCACTTTTAAGGGAAATAATATAACAATTTTAGTCAGGAAATTAACCCATGGAAAGGAATGGGTCTCATAATGGTTTTATAAAGAATACATTCATAAATAAACAAGGTGTTTTAAAAATATATTGGGAAAATCATATTTTTTTCATAAAACATCATAACTCATGAGTGGAGAAGAAATAATTTACGAGGGGTAGATGTGATGATTTGGAATTTAGTGATTTGTTTAAATACATATGTAAGTAGAATAGAGAATATTTATATAGTTAGAGAACCTTTAAATCCCTAAATAAAAATGTAAATGAATATTAGAAGGAAATTTTATGGGCATAAGTGGAACACCCATATATAAAATAATGTAAAATGGGTGAAAACCCAAAATAGGGGTAGGTGGGATTGAGAATCCTTATACATTAAATCCCAATTAATTTCATTTCATTTCCAATTCCTAAATAATAATCATAGAATTATTAAAGAACTAAATTAAAGTTGAATTATGTTCATATTTTAATTATTGTTCAATTATAGTCATTATATTCCATTACATAACTCCCTTTGTTAAAGGTGAAATGTTTTGATATATTATTTTCATCAAAACATCCCATCCTTGTTCGTTTTAATTGTTTTTGTTTATTGGTATGTATATTTTATTAAGATTACATTTAGAAGATTTTAAATGCATATATTTATAAATTAACATATTTTAAATAATTTCTTTAATCATCCATAATGGTTGTTATAATTAGTGTCTTGTCAATATTCTCATGGGTCGTTTAGAAATCATTGATATGAACCTTTTAGAAGAGGAGGAATGAGAATAAGAAAATATAAATACAATATAAATATAATAATTATAGTAGGTTATAATAAATAATATATTTTTCGAATACTAATTAACTATATAAGGATGATTTGGTGGTGAAATTAATAGAGACAAGGAGGAATAAAATAGGATAATGGGAGAAAAGTTTAATAAAAACATAATATCTTCTTAGTGGTATTCCATTTATATGACAATAAAATCTTTTAATGCATGGTGTTTAGTGATTCTAGAATGTCTCTAAGGATGATAAGGGGATTAATATAGCGTATTATAGTATTTATTTCTCTTTTTATTAGTATGTAATGGGTTTTACAAGGAGATGGATATTGGTATTTATATTGGGGAAAAGAATATTTAAAAAAAATAAAATATTTAATTGAATATAATTTCCATGGTAAATAGTTTAATTTCTAATTTTTGACATTATAAAATGCATTTGAGTAAAATAACTTCATGTTTGACCTTAAAACACATTTTTAATTATAATATATTAGTTTTCTAAAAATTAAAGGGGAAAATGAAAAAATGATTACTTAATGGGGCACTTTAGAAATTTTGATTTTTGAATAATTGTATAAAGGTTAATAAATTTAATTTGAATGATTATTTAACAAATTTAAGATATTTTTAGTGATAATTAAATTATATATTTGATTATTTAGTTATTACATCTTGAATGATGTAATTTAAAACACACAGATTATGATAAAGAGTACACTATTCACATAAAAATTGAAGTATTTCAAAAAAATATAAAAAGTAGTTGTTTGAAAATTTAAATACATTAATTATTTAAAATGATATCCATTTAATTAAAATAACGTTGTATTATGTGTAATTTTAATTTAAATTAAATAATATTTTTACTATATACATAAAAATATATTTTATTAAAAAATACTTAAAATTGTTTGAGTTTTTAAATATATTATTTTTATTTTTTCATTAAAATATTTATTATATTATTAAATTATTCATGATAAATATTTTTTTTAAATTTAAATTTTATTTTAAATTAATATTCCAACATTCATGTTACTATTTCCTATGGTTATGTTACTTTTTTAACAGTTCAATTACTAATCCAAATATTATTTAGCTAATATAAGTACATATTACCTCCTATATATATATAAATCAAAAAATTCCTTATAATGTTATATATTTTCCATATCCAAATTATTGATTGTATTGAAACTATATTTTTTATTTTCCATTGTGTTGTTCATGGAAGCAATTATTTTAGTAGATCCGGATGATCTAAATTTTCCAAATATATTTTTCTTCTTTTCAATTTTTATCCCATTATAATACTTATGATTTTCAATAGTTTTATTGTTATATAATTTAATGATATAAATTAATTAAATATTTTTTTTGGTTTCTATATGTATTGTGTAATGTCCTAAACTATTAAAAATAAAATTTCTCTTTTGAATTGATTAAATGACTTATTTTACAATATTGTTATAAAAAACACATTCCCCTATTTGGATATATCTTATTAGATTTTGAAGACCATTATATATCATTACCATTGATTATATAGTCATTGAATAGTAATCATATTATTATTATAAATATAGGGTTTTATCAAATCCAATTCGCATATAAAAAGGAATTGATAGCCTGTGGTCTCGCCCAAATTTACCCATGTTTTTTGGGTTACAAGATCACTTATAGTGAAACATGGGTTGTCGAATCCTCAAATAACAAAGAAGAAACATATATAAACATGAATTCTATGGATTTTATATGGATATGAAGTGGCCAAATTGGGTTGATTTTATATGGGTTAAAATGAGAATTAATAGATCTATGTGAATTCGGATTTTGTGAAAATGAATTGATAATAGGTTATCACTTGTGTGGATTGGATGGATTCCTTTTAGACTATTTAAATTTCATAAAATTTATTTGGGATCATTCATTGAAATAAATATACAATAATAAGTTAGTTAATTAATAGCTATACATCCTAATACTAATCACGTATACTCTTTTAGGATCATATTTATGAGCACTCAAAAGTAATGGTTTGGATTAAGTGTGAGGCATTAAAATTAAACCAGGACAAAGAATTATTATGATAATAAAACAATATACATGATTAAAATAACTTATTAGACATTAATAAGTGATAAATAACATCTAATATATCACCTTTCTACTCCCTTGTATCATCCCACAAGAGGGTTAGACCAACATTGATGTCATGATCTCAATGTTAGTGGGAATTAGACTCATGAGGGCATAATTGAAGAAGTGAAAACAATGAAATAACTATCACTCCATCGTTATTTCAAGGATTTTTTGCTTTTTGATGTGGATAGATTCAACAAATAATGAAATGGAATCAAAGTATTGAAAATATAATTGAATGTGATATGATTAAGGTGTTTAAGAAAGAATCTAAGGTGATTTGAGAAACGTACAATTGAGGAAATGAAATTACAACATCAAATTGGAAATATAACATTAAAATAAAAAACATACACAAAGATTCCAAAATACTCCAGCAGCACTGCCTTAAATAGAAAATTTTGAAGCCTTAGGAAAATCTTCCAAATGTGAATGTCACCCCAATTAATTTTGTTTAGCCTAAGTGGGTGGAATGTTAATTAAGAGAAAACTTTTCCACCCTTAACCCAAAATGGCATCCAGCTTGCATCCACCAAATAGTAGAACACAAATGATATTCTAAATGGATGAATTAGGGTTGGAACAAGAATATAAAATTGAATATATATATTTCTCATAAAATCTTATAAAATTTCATGCAAACAAATTTTGGGTTTTCAAGATATGGTTAAAGTAATGGAATGTTTTTCTTTCGCACCAAATCTAGCACATAATTTCATCTTCAACTTGGGCCTCCTAGGACTCCCTTAAAACATAATAATTCTCTTTTTAAACTACTTCATGAAATTTTCAACCTGATATCACTTATCTCCAGTAAAAGTTTTAGAATCATTTGGCTTGGATCCGGGCTGCTATAATCATTTTATTAGGATGTTATAAAATCCACTTCGCCCAAAATGTATTGGCATGAAATCTCACACTGGTCATCATTCTATGTGATTCCTCATGTTCTCTAGAAATTTGAATTGTTACTTATATAATGGGATACATGAAAATAAAATATAAAAATAGAATCATGAAAGTTGGGTGTTTTAGGAAATGTTGACAAATATACCATATAATATTGCATTTTAAAAAGGAATTACAATCATAATGAGAAATAATGTTCAATTTATAAAATGAACTAAATATGATGATTATGAATAATTTATTACATTATAATTATATTTATTAAAAATGAATATTATCCTATTTCAGTGGCTAATCACAACCCCAAATTGAGTATTTTTGGATTGGAGAAAAATATATCTCAAAAATATGATATTAAAATCCCCTTTTAGAAAAACATTTTAATATACTATTATCACAAAAATAACTCATACAAAAAAACATTTGAATCCCATAAAAATCATTTAATAGATGATGTTTCCAAATTAATATCCCAAGCCCTAGGACATTATTTTTTTTCAAATTATTCCCCACATCTCATTCAATATTAATTATTCATGATGATGTATTACCCATCACAATAAACATGGGGGTTCATTTTTATTCAAGAGGGAAATGATGGATGATCTAATTTGAATTACATTTTAATATTAAAATGAGTGTTAATTTGTGTGTGTGTTATTTTATAAATTTTCCATGGTTATTGAAATCGAGTTCAATCGAGTCAACCCATGTAGTGATATATTGACGATGACTCCTAAGCTCAAAGACCATAGGTAAACAAGTGAATCTCAGATAATCTAGTATCATATTGAGTTATCACAATCACAATAAAATTTAATTTAAAAATAAATAGAGATAAATGGCTAAATATGGGATAGAAAAGTATGTAGTTATGATCCCCACATTCCGAAGGCCACACTATAGCTTAATCCATTTCTATACACATAATTTTTTTCATTTTATTTTTATTTTTATAATAATAATTTTAAAATTAAAAAGATCACCAATACTATTACATTTTTATGGTACTTAAATAAATAAAATTAATACCCCACAACCTGATGTATGTATGGATTGATTTTTTATTAATTTGATGAAATTATAAATGGTATAAATTCACTTCAGACAACCACACATTCCAACATCTATGCTCATGAAATTGATGTTGAATTAAATTTATAATGAATCCATGAAAAATTATTTTATATTTAGTTTTATATATTATAGTGTGTTTTGTCATGTTCGACGATATTGAAATTTTCCTTCCATTAATGAATTTGTGTTTCATTAAAAAAACATTTTTTAATTTTTTTCATGCACACAAGTTTTTCCCATTTTATCTCTCTTATAATAAAATAACACTATCCCCAGTGTTTAAATAATGGAAATTCATATGGAGGGTTGAGCAACATAAGAAGTTTTCGAAAAGGATATTAAAAACGATAATAATAGAATAATGTAACCTGATGGTATAGGTTAATGTTCAAGATATTTACAATAACATCATTGAAATCTCTGTCACTTGGAGAAACCTCATTAATAAAGAAGGATTGTGTTTTAAATATTGGAATAAATTATATTTATCTAAAAATTACTCAACTTCAGCATCACGTAAATCTTAAACACCAAAACCATTAAAAATCAATGGATACCCCTTGCGGTTCCCTTAAATAAAAAAGGAAAGAGGAATGGGAAAAAAATGTACCTAACTATTTTATAACAACCAATGATAGATATATGTAACATGTAAAAATAAAATATATATATATATATTCAAATATAACTATATATAAAAATAAATAGAATATAAAATCACAATAAGTCATAGTTCAGTGCAAGGGGCATTCCTATGTCTTTGTTCAGTCATGTGTTCAAGTCCCACGGATTCATTGGTCATGATGGGGGTTTACCCATGAACTATAGTGTGTCCTTTTTCAAAAAAATATAAACATATTTTTTACATTTTTTTATTATTTTTTCTTTTTATTTTCATTACATGTTTTTTATATATTTATGTATAAGCACATAAAATAAAAAATAAATTCTAGAGAAGAACATGAAATTGAAAATAGGGAAAATAAAAAGAATAAAAAAAGATAAAAGAAGAGAAAGCGTTAAAATGATTATATTTTTTTTGAAATTTGTTTTTTAACATAGAAAATAATAATAATAAAATAATGAAAATAAAATAAAAGACTTATTGAAGCTAGGTTTCCCCCTGGAAAGCTCTTTGTTTAATGTTGTTTGCACGACTTTGACCCCCTAGGGTAACCAATACCAACATTGAAAATTTTATGTGTTTCATTTTTCACTAATTCTATAAGATTAATATTGATAATTTGTTTAGAATCAATTTCATGTACAAACATATGTGCACTAATTATTAGAAAATTTCACGAAATATATGAAATAGTAAATCTATTTTCTTCTATAGTCTTTCCTAAGACATCAAGGTGTAGTCCCACTTTTCAGGGATCAAGAGAAAGGATAATTACAACCAAAAGTTATTTGTTACCACCTATAATGGGATACATGATCTGTTAAAGAAGAACATTAATTATGAGTTTTGGATTATTGAAATTTCATAATAAAGATTACAAATTTTGTATCAAAATTAGTTTCTTCTCATACAATTTTAAAAATACATTGTTTCTTATAAAATGATGATTCATCACAAATATTGTCTAGTTTAAAGTCAAGATTGGGTATGGAATCAATGATTGAGATCCCTACCAATGGATCAGTGATTTGTGGTCCTACAAAATTATCAATGGGGACATATTCAAAATATCCAATCCATGAAGACAAATTTCTCTCTATTGAATATTTAAAATCACATTACACCAAATTTAAAGAACCTTCAACAATTTTTCTGATTCTTTCCATCTATCCCAAATTAAAATTATGGTTGTTTATTTAATTCATGAGATATTTTTGGGAAATACGACATTTTACATAAGTTTATAGAAGATAAAGTCAGTGTAGGGATAAGTTCCTCAGATGTTTTAATGCTTTGTAGTTATAATCCAAATATTGAAACTTCTTAAATCAATTTTTCCATTTTCACACTATTGGTTATATATTTTTTGAGGATTAGGCAGTATATGAGTTTGGAAATAATATAAATCCTTAGGATTAATCACATCAAAAATCATTGAGAGGGTTGTAAATTTATCCATTGAATATTCATCATCCTAATGATTGTACATGTTAGTGGGTATGTAGTAATCAGTCAAGGGTAGATCAAAGAAATTTAAAAATTTAGACGATTCCTAATTATTATTTTCCATTATATTTCAAAATTGTTTTGTGAAATTGTGATATGGAAGATAATCCATTAGAAAAGACTGAAATTTTAATTTTAGATTATCAGGACACACACAAACTAAAATAGGGAATGATAAGAGACATGGGGGTAAAAAAATAGAATTTTCGGTGCTAAAAAGATACTACTGTTTATGATAACATACTTAGGTCCCTATAAATGATGAAAAAATTTGGTCTCAACTAAATTTATGCATATTTGTTTGGTAAATTCGTCACTTGTAGTGTAGCCTGGATTGTCAAATCCTCAGAGACCTATGAAGAATCCTACAAACATGTACATTATATAGATTATTTTTGGATATGAAGTGGCCAAATTAGGGTTGATTTTAGATTGGTTTAAATAAAAACTAAGATATATATGTATAATCATATTATGATTAAATGACTTGAACCTAGGTTTTCTCTTATGGTGGATTAGACAAATTAATCATTAGGCTATTGGAATTTCAAAAATTTGGGAGGGGTTCATTCAACGAAATAAAAAAACTGTTAGAACTTACTTGTGAAATACCTAAAAACAATATTTATTATCACCTATACACTTGTGGGATTATATTTATGATAAATACAAGGAAAATTTTATATTATCACCTGAATTTTGTGGCTTTTAAATTAAACAAGGAAAAATAAGTTTTTAGATCATTAAAATATATTCTTAATTACAAGAAGTTGTTTCACATTTATAAATGAGAAATAAAATCCATTACTTCTCATTTATACGCTATTTGATAAACCCATAATATTTTAATCACTAAATTGTTGTTATCCTCTTAATGGAAGAAAGAAGTAGACTCATGATGGAAGAATTGATGAAGTAAAAAACAATGAAATAATGAACACTCGACCATTTTTTAAAGGATTTATCTCTTCTTTGTGTGAGTAAATTCATAACTTATGGAAAATTAATAATTATTTTTAAAAATAATAATATAAAATGAGCATAAAAAGTTGTTTAAATAATAATTTATGTTTATTGTATAAACATACAATGGAAGAAATGTGATTCCAACATTCAAATTTGCAGCATTTCCTTAAAATGAAAACATGCACATATATTACAATATCCATTTGCACCACAATCTTAAATATGAATTTTTGATTCCTTGTGTCATGACTCAATAATTGTAAGACACCTCAATTAAAGGTGGTAGGCCTAGGTGTGTGCAATGATCATAGAGAGGAGACTTTTCCACGCTTGACCCAAAATGGCAACCAACTAGAATCCAATAAATAAAGGTGCTGAAATGACCTTATAGATGGACGAATTGGGATGGGAAATAGAAAATGAAAATTAATCTACTGATTCCTTTTTTTAGTATAAAACAATTAACCCAAATTAATATTTTCTTCTCAATATATGGTTGAATTAATTAGTATTTTATTCTTGGCCACTGAATCTGGATCATAATTTCATCTTCAACTTTGGCTGCAGTAACTCCCTAAAAACATGATAATTCTCTTTTACAATACATAATTAATATATTCCCATTTTTTCATCTATCTACCTATAAAAGTTTCATAATCGTTGAACTTGTATATTGACTGCTACAATCATTTTATTTGTCCCCTACCTAGTCCACTTCACCCAGAATGTGTTGGCATGAGAGCCCTTGTTGGTCATCTTTTAATATGATTATTCAAGTGACCTTGAAGTATGAAGTGGTAATTATAGAATAAGAGCCATGAAAATAAAATATTAATATAAAATCAAGACAATTGGGTGCTTAAGAATGTGTTCAAAAACAGACCATGAAATAGTGAATTTTATAATTGAATGATGATCATAATGTTAAATAATGTCCAATTTTATAATGCACTAAAAATTATTTTTATGAATAATGTAGCATATGAATATTATATATATCTTGAATATTATTCTAGTTTAGTAGCTAATCAACCTCAACAAGTTGGATAATACCACATCACGCCCATTTATCGAAGCATATAAGGGAGATAGAATCTCCTGAATTTTCATGTCATCAATCCCAAGAAGATATCCAACAACTTAATCTTTAGAAAACCCATTTTTCAGATAAGTCCTTGATCATTGAGATCACCATACACACCATGTACATCGTACTATCCCATGGAAGTATTACTACCGCACACCTTACTCATTGTGTGTTTTCTGGGGTAGTAAAATTGTATGTATTAGTACACTATAAAAATAATATTGTACATTATATTTTATAGAATAAATAATATATTTTTATCATATTTCTTTTAATTTTTAAATTATTTCTTAATTTTATAAGATAAAAGATGAATAGTATTTTTGGGTAATATTCAAATTCAATTAAGGTATTTATTTTGATGAATTATTGGATTTTATAAAAAATATTATTTAAACAAAATAATATTATTAAATATTATTTATTAAATATACATGGTAATAAAATTTTTTATATTTTGATTCACAGTTTTTATAGGGGTTCAAGAACGATTATTGATAAAAAACCCCATCATTTCTCAATAATTTTCAACACTTCATTCAAAATTGAAAATTAAAATATTTATAAATTTATATAGATAAAATGAATACTATTTTCATAAATATAATGTCAAAACTATCCAACAGTGAAATTTACATAATTTTCTAAGATAATAGAATTTTTATGTAAAACATAAGTATCATAAAAATATATGTTGTATATTATGACATCATAATGACCTTAAAGAGATGTAATAAATATAGTAATGTTTATAGAAAACAAAATACATATTTACCCTTTAAAATAATTTGATTTTATGTTTATTGGATTAGCTTTATAAATCCTCCAAAAACTGTAAATATATTTTATGTTTTTAAAATTATTCATTAAGAATGTGACTCACCTCCACATAATAAAGGGAATTATTTTAATATTTTTGGGCCTTTGTATAATAAATTAATGAATACCACCAAATTATGGCATAAAACAAGGGAAACCCAATGGTAACGTTTTCTGTTCGGTTTTTTTATTATATCGAATCAAAAACCTAATTTTATGAAATATTTGAGAATTTCCCTCTCTCTTTCCTATCTAAACCCACCCAAGAACCAATTTATATTCACCAAAAATCATTATATAACATATTTACTCTTCCCTCCCCTCTCTAAAATCCTCTCAAGACTCACAAATCTCTAAAAAATCTTGTTATCCATTTTTTGGAGTGACACACTCAAGTAAAAGATCTTTTTAGTTCTCCTCTTTATTAAAGTATCTTATTCACCTTATGTATTTTATTATAATTTCTATATAATGTGACATGGAATTCTAGATCCCCATTACTATAAAATTTATTTTGAAATGATGAGATACCATTTTTCTCCCATTAACCCATTTTAGAACAATTTGTATAATGTCTTTATAAAGTTAATTTTTTATCAAAATCCTCTCTTTAATTCCTTTATTCAACAGTCTTCATCATTTGTAACCATTTTATATTCAATTATTATTTATGGGGTGTGTTTTTCCACATTCATCATAATTAATATATGATTTATAAAAGATGATATACCCCTTTCACTCTCATTTATCCCTCAGAAGAAGTTAAACATTATCCCATTTTACTAAAGATATTTCACAATGGGAATCCATTCCAAAAAGAATGTGTAGTGAATACCCATAGCCAATTCCTACCAAGGGTGTTCACCATTATGAAATTATACCCTATTTCTTGGGAATAATATGATTTTAATACATACCCCTTTATCTTGGAATAATATATGATGAAAAATGAATCTGTGTTGTATGATCCTTGTTGAACACTTAATCATGAGAATAAAATGAATGTAATAGGTGTGCCTAGAATTATATGCCACTCGAATGAATTGGGTATGTTTTATATCATGATATGTCATGTTGGGAGAAGTATTTAACCTTGTTTATTTATGTTACTTTTTCCATTATGATTTATTGGATGTTATCCTTGAACTGTGTTTATGATATTGTGTTTTAAGATGTTACAACAGTTCACATGCAATGATTATCATGTTATGTCATTCTATTCCATTCATGTACCTTTTATGACTCACTGATATACTTATTGGGTAACATATATTATCTTCATCATGTAATAATTTCTTTATTCCCTTATTGGGATTTATAGATCACATATTTCTTATGTATTTATCTAGTTATACCATATAGTTTTATGTACGTTAGAATGGATTGAGAATGTAAAAGATGTATTAAACAATGTTGATGTATTCTATGTTATCAAATTGTTATGTAATGTACTTAATTCCTAAAGTCACAATACTTCTCGATATTTTGGGTTGTATTAAGTGTAATATTATTTAAAAAATCATTTTTTAATGTGTAATAATGATGATTGTTGTTATATTTTGTATGTTTCTATTATTATGAAATATAATATAGAACATATTTATCATAGAAATAAATTTCATTTATAATGTCATGGTTATTCAAGGATTTTTACATTGGGGAAAATCCATATAAGTACCAAAAACCTCCCTTATTGAAGTACTCACATTTGGTGAATAAAACCTATAAATGTTTGATCCCTAGACTATTTTGGTATTATCATTTAGGGAATACTGACTATAAACATCTCAACCATCCTCTATGGGAGTAATAAAATCTAGGACATAAATCTAATAAATATATTAGCCATTTCCTATGGGAGTATTATCATATATGACATAATCTCTATAAAAATATTCAACCTCCCCTATTGAAGTATTCTCAACTAGGGAATAATACCATAAGTATCATAGACCTGGATCCAAGATCACTATTGTATTCTAGGATATCCACACATCAGTTTTTTGTAGACCCACAAAAGAGCCTAGGCCACAAACCCCAAATGAATAACCCCATCCGAGATAGCATGTCACGCCCCACTATAAACATCTCATCTCCATATCCATTGTGGATACACATAATAATGACCAAAACATGAGTATAGAGACCCTGGATTACCATACATGGATATTTCATATTTTTTTAATATTCACTACATTACCGAAACACATGTCTTAGGACAATAATAGTTTAGTGTGTTTGGAAAAATATAAAGATAAACACTAATCCATACGTATGCTACAAAATCTCCCACTACACTATTCACAACTAGAACCATTCTTAGACATCATACATATTTCATTTATTCATAAATTTTTTAAAGGAAATATGGAATCCCGAATTTTTATTATAAATCATTTTAATACATCGTATAAATAGAGAATGTATTAAATATTAGTTTCTTGTAAAAATATTTGTACACAATACATGAAAACATAAAAAAATTATAATACACAAGAAATTATTCATAAAAATATCATCCAATATACACTTACTTCATCTCATAACCTGGGGACATGGATCAAATGAATGGGGTGATCATTAATCACCGTTAAAGAAACAATTTTCATATATTAGAGAGGAATATCAATATGAACATGAAAAATAACATTATAGTGTGGAAAATTGAGATAGATTCTTTTAATAATAAAATTTAAATGGTCAATAACCTTGAAATGTTGCTATGATATTAAATTTATAAATTCATAATCATATCACCAATGTTAATCACCAGGGTGTCATAAATGAAAATTACCAAGGTTAATCCCCAAAGAATCATAAAAATGTCTTCTCTATAGATTTAAATTGTTACCCATTGAAGTGATATCAGGGTGAACCATTAATATTTATTACATAATTTTATCCACATATATAATAATCAATAATATTTTTAATAACCCTCGGAGAATCAAAAATGGGGTTTCATATCAAAATCAAGGCATTTCAAAATTTCTTAAAAACAAGTCTATTATGTCATTTAAGGTTAATAGAAATAAAATTATAGTTTCATATATGTTAAAAACATAATAAAATAAATAATTATTAAAAATTCTTGAGTAACCCTGGGAAAGTAATAGGCCTATGTATTCATAGAAATAAAATAAAAGGTAAATTCTTGAGGAGAAGAGGAAAATTTTGAGAAGTAAATTCAACAGCAAAACGGGTATAAAACATGATTATAAAAATGGGTAAATGAGAGATGATAAGGGTATAGCATTGTTAAATACTATTTTTTATTAATGTTATAATTAAAATGGTAATAAGATATAGTAACCATAAAATTTTAAATATATATATGAAAAGAAATTCTTGAATCAATGAGAAAAGAATGATAATTCTCTGAACATGATGTGTTACTTCTAAAACATGAGGATTGGGACTGTGGGGGGTTGAGGACACCTCAGAAGACTCTTATGGAGGTAAAACTACAATATCATTGTAGATAATGGATTTTTAGAAAAATTAAATGGAATAATGGGTGGGTATTTATAGAAAAATAGGAGGATTTGTTTGATAATTTCCAAATATAGGCTTAAAAAATATTAGATGTGTAAAAATAAAAAACATGGAAATTATGGGTGGTTTTACTATGGTATCATGAATTTGGGACATATTTTAGGTTATTTTAATCCATAATAACTAAGCCTCATTTAATATTACTTATTTTGTCATGGAGAATTATTATTTCCCTAAAAAATGTTTTTTAAGACAAGGTTTTCAATTTGGACATTAGAAATTAAATTATTGGATTGAAAATTTGTTATAATCAATTAAAAAAATTGAGATTAATAAAATAACATATTTTGAGTTTTGGATTGTGGTTGATAATTATTAAATCATTATGACATAATAATGATGTCATTAAACAAATGGAATGCCTCAAACTATTTTTTTACAATTTAGAATAAAATAATATATTTTATAAAATTTTCATAAACTTTACAAAACCTAAATTTTACATCAGGATTTCAAAAATGACGTTTTATTAATCATAATAAATATTTAAATATGATATCAATATCTGTTATCTATTAAAATCCTTAATATTAAAAAAATAGTGTGTCAAAAATGCATTGTAAAATTTTTGGAACTTAAAAAAAATTTCAGGGCATTATAAAATTATATTATCCTTTATATTTATTCATCCCTTTCTTCTCAATCCTCATAACTCTCTTCCACAGTAATATTAGATGGAAAACATTATCACCATCATCAAACTCCATGTCCCATTAACCGTTTTTAACATAACTGCTCTTCTGACTCTTAGCATCGTTTATATGTTGTTAGACAGAATGAACCTTTTATATAATTTACTACCCAAGACGAGGACAAAACGTCATTCTCTCAACAAAAAAATCTTATCATTTAAGAGTTCTACACCACTTCCCTTATAGTGTTTTATATGGTGCCACTTGAATACCCAAATCGAAGTTATTTTTTTGAGAACTCAAATAAAGGGATGTTTGCATCCCAACATCCTTTAAATTCTTTTGAGTATATTCTCATAAAATCCTCAAGTGTCTGAGTAGTCAATTCATATTCGAAATCAGATTGGGGGTGATATGTCTTACTAAAATTCAATTTAGTACTCATGGAATATTGAGTACTTATCGATAATATTGACATGAACCTTGGATTATGATAAAAATGATATAAAGTGTTTCCCCATGAAGAATCACAACCTCCTTTATGTAAATATTTTCAAGTTGGTCAAGAGAGAAATCACCCCAAATATCGATGAAATGTGCATTCTTAGTGAGTTGGTCCACTATAACCCATATCAAATTGTTTCCTTTGGATTTTCAATGGTGACCAGTGACAAATTCCATATTAATAGTTTCCCACATCTTTGTTGGTATGGGTAGTGGTTGCAATACCACTTCCAAATGTTGACACTCTACCATCACATTCAGACATACCAATTACTATACAATGTAGTCACCAATATCCCTTTTTATATTATCCCACCAATAATTATCAAGAAGGTCCCTATAAATTTTAATTTTTCTAGTATGTATGCAAAATGTAGATCTACGAGCTTTATCCATAATATTCATCTTTATTTTTAGGATAGATGGAGCACATAGTATTCTATGAAATTTAAGTACATCTTAAAAATTGATATTAAACTCAGGAAGAAACCCATTCTTCACATCCTCTATATTGTTTTCTAATAAGGGATCTTATCATTGATAAATCATTATATTATCTAAAAATAATGTTTGTGGAATCATTTGTTATAGTGTCAATGATGTAATATACCTTATGATTCCCAATTCCATATTTACTAGGTCTTTGATCAAAGGACCTCATTGAATCATCATCATTACTAGCACAACCAGGTCTACTTAATGCATCAATATCTTTTTTCCCTATTATAGGGTGATACTGAATTGAACAGTCATAGTGTTTATGAATTTCCATCCATTCTCTTTGTCTCATGTTCAATTATTTTTGTGTTAATATATTCTTCAAACATTGGTGGTCTATGTATATATCACATTTACCACTATAAAGATAATGTGTCCATATTTCCTGTGCAAAAGACATATATCTAGTGTGAGGACACATGTTGGATAATTCGGCTTTTGTGGCATTAAATGTTGAGATTCATAAGAAATCACCATTTCATTTTTAATGTGGACTCGCAAAATAAATTTTAGTGATTCATTAATAAATAAATTAATCCTTATCTGATACATAGTATAGTTAATAGAGGTTCAATAACCACTATCTTTTTTAGTGCCTGGAAATTTTGGGAGACTAATTTTTACAGATTAAATTTGATCCTTTTCGAGTTAACTTGTATAGTGGATTATAATGTCATTAATTGATTTTCATAATCGTTGTATAAATTCATTCCAACCACAAAAACTAGTAATCTTAGTAACTATTGAAGTATGAGTCCATTCCACCACAATCCTTTTCTGGGAAAGGTCAACATAGATTCGTTCAATGGTTTTATTGTTCTCGATGAAAGAAAATTTTTGCAGAAAAAATTCAAATTTTCTAAACCTTCCAAATATCCTATCCTTCCTCATATGTTTTAATATAACCCATAGATGATCTTCATGACCCTCATGAATTTGTGAATATTTCATAATATCATAAAAAAATACAACAAATTTATCGAGTTATTCCTTAATGACTCTGTTCGTAAAATCTATAAATATTGCAGGAGCATTAGTTAAGCCAATGGTTATACCAAAAAACTCATAATGCCCAAATCATATCTAGAAGGAATAAATTATAATATCTTCTTTCCTCGCCCTTAGTTGATGATAAACATATCAATGTCCAGTCTTGTAAAAGAATTGAGACCATGAAGATGGTGAAATAAATCATCAATCCTTGGGAGAGGGTACATGTTATTTTCTGTGCTCCCATTATGTTCTCTATAATCAATACATATTAAATTTTTTCCATCGTTCTTCTTCATAAAGATAACAGCTCATCACCGAGGAGACACACGTGGTTAGATAAACCTATTTTCCAAACGAACTTCAAATTATCTCTTAAATTTCTCCAACTCATCATTTTTCGTTCTATATGGGTTCTTTTACACCAGCTTGTATCCATGGATGAGTTAAATAGAAAATATTACCTCTATTTACGGGAGAGATCAATATAACACTTTTGGATATAAATTAGTGTACTCCTGTTCATGGGAACATTTTTTATTCTTATAGTTTAATTCATCTTCATCGATCATCTCTATAAAGAAGACTATAATAGTTGTTTCTAGAAAAAGATTATGTCTAGATATATATCCATTGAAAATAGATTTAAATATTCCATTCAAGACTATTGAGAGTTCCATCCTTCTATAGTTGACCGTATCATTAAACTTTTAGAGTGAGTACATCCCTAGTATAACAATAAATTCAAGCATGGGATTGACTTCAATATTTGATATTATAATTTTCTCAACAAATTAAATAATAGGGTTTTATACACTATTTATTTTTTCAATAATACCTATGAGGAACATGATTGATAACTCCACGTCTAATACATAATTGCTTGATTCAATATTCATTGCAAACATGGAGGAAATAAACCAATGTATAGAACTAGATTAGAAAAATATTCTTTTTTATATTTCAGCGAACAATGAGAGTAACTTCCACCACACCATTTAGAAGTTATAATTCAGTATTCCTGATATAAAATTCCCAACCTTTATATCCTTTCATATATTGACATTGATGGTGATTCTAATCCATTAACTTATAATTTGAACAGTTTTTAAGAAAGTGTCGAAATTTTCCACACATATTACATTGGAATTTTGGTTGGGCCTCCACCATCTTCCCTTTTCATTTGTGTTGATATTTTAAGGCTTCACCTCACTAAGAAATTTGAAATATATATGGATATATCTACCACACTTGTAACTTCTTGCACTCCTAATAATTTTGTTCACCAAAGGTTTATTCCACTATTTTTTTAATTGGAATTTGTACTTTATTTCCACCCCTTTTGTGACCAATGTACCTACCTGTGTTTTCTTCCATGTATATCTTATTTTAATTTTATTTGTGTGACCATTTCGTCTCTATGAACTCCATTTTAACCTTTATAGAACTCCTCACTAACTCCTCATAGATGTCATAGTCTCAATTGAATCTATTACTCTCTATGTGGGGCATTATTCCACCTAAAAATATATTCACTTGTTCATTATGATACATAAAAAAGATAGCAGAGTAATGAGAAAGCCTATAAATTTTATCTCATCTCTTTCCATAGATTCATTTTCATTCTTCTTTATTTATAATAATTACTTCTCTGTATTCATTCACAACAATGGGTGGAAATATTTACTGAAAAATATTACCCTGAACTCTTCCCACTACAAGAGTAAATCTCCCTTCCTGGATTTTTATTATTCAATAAGTGTACTCCAATTATAATCCAATCCCTCTAATAAGTATATATCCCTGGTGACTTCATCTTGTTCAAATTATCATTGTTTTGAAAAAAAAATCTAAAGAATTTACCCTTTATTTAGAAATATATTTGCTAGTATATCTACTAAATGAGGGTTTTAATTGATACATAAAGGACTCAATTAAATGGGGTTCCCTTTTAGGTGAATCACATCACTAAGATTGATTAAATTTATGGTTCAAGACACAAGATTGATAATTCATCATTTCATTAATGTTTCCACAATAGCTTCCACCAAATGGTCATCTAGACATAGTTCATTTCACTCATCCCTTATATAGTTCCTCCTATTCCCCACCGATTTATAGAATAAGAAAACCTTAGTGAAAAAAGTGATTATTTTATGAATATTAATATTCTAAAAGAATTTTATACTAAAAAAATCATTATTAAATATTTTATTCTTAAAAAATACCTTTTTAATAAATACTTCACAATGGTTTATAAAAATCTTATGATTAACCAAACATATCCATAGGGAGTGTCAAACATGGAGTAGACGTAATGACCATTTTCATGAACCAGTTCTAGTTTGATTATATCTCAATCTTGTTTTTTGGGTGTTACCCCAAGATATATATCTTCTAGAGCCACATTCACCTTCTCATATATATACATGGATTTATTTTATCATAATTCACTTACTTAATAATTATCCAAAAAATAACCGGATGTTTTCCTATATTTAAACTTGTCCCTAGGGTTCTTTATAGTGATTCAAAATCATATTTTCCAAAATTAAAAAGACCATAAATTTATAACAACAATGGAATCCCTCTTTTTTGTTACACAACATTTCATTACATTGTAGAAAATAGGGGATCTTTTAAGGTTTAGTTTCATTGAATTAAGGCACATAATATATGAAAACATAAAAAATTCTTCCAATTTACATTAAGGACATATTAAAAGTATCATCCTAGCTAAATTTACTACATTTCATAACCAAGGGACATACATCAATGGAAATGGGTGAGAATAAGTCCATGTATATCCAATAAATTACATATATTCATGAGTAACATCAACTAGAAAATTATTAATGTCATTCTTTAATGATAAATGGAAAAATAAGCATACAATAATAAAAATAACATAATTAATAACATGAAAATTTGGCTGTGAAATTTTATTTATAAATTCATAAGAATATCAATAAGGATAATCACCAATGTGTTGTATATTACAACTACCAAGTTCATTCACCAAGATAGCGTAAAACATGTCATATATAGAGATTAAATTTATTTAAAAATACATTGTAGAAATTACATAGATAACTCTTAATATTTAATATTTAATATGAGATACATATATCATAATCAATAATTTCATAAATAACCCTTGGTGGATAGAAAAATGGGTTTCATATCAAAATCAGTATGTTTCATAGGTGGTTAAAAGGTGATTATTATGTCATTTTCATCCCACATAAATAAAATTAGAGTTTCATATATGTTAATCCAAAAATAAAAAAAAAATTACTTCTACGAGAATACCCTATGAGAATAAATAGGGTCGGGTATTCACAAAAGGATATTAAAAGTTATTTTATTTAGGAGAATAGGAAAATTTTCAGAAGTAAATTTAGCAGCATAACAGGTGTAAAAAAGTGGGTTTTAAAAAGGGTTAAATGAGATGAGAAAAGGGTATTCCACTAATAAAACATAATTTAGACATAAGGGAACGTTAAAGAGGGTAATAAGTTAGAGTAATCATAATATTTAGAAGAAATATATGATAATTGTTTCTTGAATCGAAGTGAAATGAAGGATAAATCTCTTACCTTTTAGAGTTACTCCTAAAACATTAGTATGGGGACCATGGGGCTTTGAGGCCAAATTACGGGAATCCTTGGGAAGTTAAACTAATATAGATTATTTTAGGATGGTTTTTTAGTAAATTTAAATGGATAAATGGGATGTTATTTATAGAAAATGTGGAGGTTTGGTATAATACTTTACTAATATTGGCATTTGAAATATAGGTTGTGGAAAATGAAACACCATCTGATTGTTTAGTAGGATTCCATTCATTTTGGACATCATAGAATTATTTATTTTTATTTTATCACATAATAATCTATAATAATTTTTTATTAATTTCTTTTTGGACCGGAATTGTAATGTATTCTAAGTCAAGGATTCCATTTTTGACTTTGGAAAGTAAATTATAGGTTTGGAAATTGATTAAAATATATTAAATACTTAATATTAAAAAATAACATATTTTTATTATTTGATTGTGTTGAACTAATTATAACCTAATTATGTAATTTATATGATGTCATTAAACATACTAAAAATATCAAATTGCATTTTCACTATTCATGTAAAAATAAAGTATTTTAGAGAACTCTCATAAATTCCCTATAACCTAAATTTAATGTGTTGATTTCAAAAATGATATTAATTTAATAATATTATTTATAAAAATATGATTAATTTTAATTTTTTTCTATAGAAAAATTATTTATTAAAACAAAATTGGGCTAAATATGCATACTAAAATTTTTAATAGTTAAATTGGTTGGGACATAATAAAATTATTTTATCATGTATATAATAGATATGTTTTTATAATTTTTTTCATTGAAATAAATTTTATTAATAATAATTTATTTTATCATAATTATTTGTGTCTTTTCTGAAAAGTAAAATTTGTGTCTAAAAATTGAATTTATCAAATTAAATCTCAGAAAACCTATATTTTTATAATGGAAAACTAGTTATGAAAAGAAATTTTATATATAAAAAGGGATTAAACTTTATGTAACTATGAAATGTATAAATAATCCCTTATAATACACACATAAGACTTATTTTTAAGGAGTTCTATGGTGATAGATTCATGCGGTGACTTCTCTAACATCGAACGAGTGGTAGTTTATACTAAGTTGAACATCTACCATAGGTGATTTAGTTCAAGATTCACCTTTTGAAGCTCTGATTGGGATTTGTCAAGGGAGGGCCTTAGTGACACTTACTCCCACCCATGATCTTAAAATAGGGCTTCATAAGACATAACATCAATATTGGAAACCATGAATTCTCATTTATACATTAATTATCCTTTTTCAAATATTATATATAAAAACTAATTAATAATGTTAAAATTATAATCATGAGTATAGTTTCTAATAACCATATTTATCAATGTTCATAACTATACAATGTTCAAACAATGATCAAATATAGATGGTAACATTTCAATTTATATTCAATTCATTATTAAATAGATATGGTTTTATTGTTTATAGTATAATAAAACACACATTTTTAGTAAAAATTTATCATTCAAAATTTCTAGGTAGTTATAGGAAACAAAAGAAACAAATATCTTAGATAATAATTAATGGATTATTAGGGAGATACATAATCATTACCTGAGATTAAGTGTATGAGAACATGGGAATAACTATTTAAAATCTTATCGTACATATCACTTCTTACAATCACGAATTAGGGTATAAAGATTGATAGTTCATAAGACATGAATCATAAGGAAATAATAGAACATTATCCATGAGATAATTAAATTGGAATAATACATGTAATTTTTTTCATGAAAATAAGCATATAAATTAATTTTCATATTGGTTAAGGTTCGCATAAAAGGCTATCATAGTGGAAAACGTCCATTATTATACCAAGTTCACCCTTTGTTTGAGCCTTATCTTACTATATCGAGATCAGTCAACAATCAATAAATTTATATATCATGTCAAATATAAATCATTAAAAAATTTATTATCAGGATATATAAGTCCCACCCATCTAATAATTAATACGATATTTATTTATTCCATAAGATTATAAACACTCATTATTTTATAACCCATGAAATGAAATGGGTATAACAACACTTTGATCATATATTAACCTGTGGAAAAGGTAATAGTTTCATAATGATTTCTTCATAGTATAAACCATTATAAGATTCAGGTTTTATAATAATTTAATCCAGTTATAACCAAAGGAAGATAAATGGGTTTCATTAACATCATCTCATCGGAACATAAACCATTCTGAGAACTAATATGTATCACATCCATGGATAATATCCCCATTAAAGAATAGGTAACACTAATAAGTGAAATATTTTATGGAAAATAATTTATCAAGATCATTTAAAACATGACTCGAGGAAAAAAAATTTCTTTTATAAATTATTTTTGAAATATAAAACATTTTGAAAAAAAATTTCTTTCAAATAGATTTCAAAACATTTAAAGGATTATTTGAAAATAATTTAATTTTTTAAAATATAGTATATTTTTAAAATATGTTTTCATGAAAATAATTTTAAAATATATTTTAGAAACATTTTTGAAAACATTTCTAGAATACAATTTTTTTGAAGAATACATTTTTCCAAAAAATAGAGAAATTATGTGGGATTTTATTAAAAATATTTCCTTAATTGTCTCATGTAATAAATAGTGAATGAATGATACCATTACATGAATATATAATTAATAAACATTTGATAATAAAATTATTTTTTATTCTTGAGATATATATCATAATATTTTATCATTCGAAGCATAATCATAAAAAATACTGATAAACTATGAGATTGTAACATAATATCATTACAACATCAGTGACCTAGATTCATAAGAACGATGAATGAATAATATCCAATGGAACTGAAAATATCATGATGATCAATAGATTAATTATATTATAAGTAATTTAGTTTTTATATACACCTCATTATGGAATATTGGTGCATATCATAACATATGTATCGAATAACGAACATCGAGACAAAAATCATTTATCGGTTTGGAAATTCTTAAACAGTAAACCACATGAAGTGAGATTTTGAAATTGATATGTAAATACCAATATGATTTTTGGTTAATCACCATAAAAAAAATTCATGGATTTTATATACACCATACATAATAATGAAGTGGTGAATAAATCATGTGTCTCACAAAATTAAAAAGTGAGACATAAATCCCTTACCTTAAGTCTATAATTTATTTGTATACACTAAAAAATCTTTTATAATACATATAATATTATTATAATTACATTAAATCCCCAAATTAATATTTATCATTCATTATAAGGTTTTCTTATGACCTTTTATAGCCCTTTTATTAACATATATATGTTAAAGATAGTTTTCGGTTAATAACCACATTATTTTCCATATAAGATATGATTTTTTATATTTCATATTATACTACAATAATAACTCTTTCATAATATCTATAATGATATATATGAAATAAAATATATATATATTCCATATATATATATTAAAATATTTAAATGATAGAAATAGTATGTGAAATACAGTATTCATGGAGATAGTAGGTCGTACGTGTGGATGAACGTTGTTGTCATTTTCTCTTTGGAATAAAAGAAATAAAATTATAGGATATATTATCATTATAGAATAATTTAAATTTTTATATATCATATATTTTTATTAAAAATATACTTAATATATTCCATGTATAGTGTAGATGAATCACATCACTTCGCGAGGAGATAGTCTTTCGTACACCTGAAAAACGTTATAATATTTAAACAAAATGAAAAGAATGATGTTATGTTTGATAAAAAATAAAAAATAATTATAAAATAATAATATATCATATATCATATGTATGAAATAAATCCATCATTATCACCATCCTTGGTAGGTGGTAATGGAAAAATGAACGACCTTAGATCATGAGGCAGTAGTCCTCCACACAAACGAATGATGATTTCGTAACCCATTTGATCGAAGTGGAAATGATTGTAGGTAATTAAATTATATTAAAAATAGATAAGTATATAAATAATAATTATTCTATTATATAATAATGATATAAAATGTAGTAAAGGTGTTTTATTAAAAAATTAAAAAAAATGGTCATTAATGAAAATTATCTCTTCTTCTGGAATCATCCACTAGTTTTTACTAAATTTCATCCTTGGATGGATTTATTACTAAAATTATATTTATAGGTTTAGTGGAAGGGAATTTTTTATGTTATTTTAGTATGGTTTTGAGGATTCAAAACACTTTAGAGGTATGAGGAAGGAGGGAACGTGAGTCCCCTTCTATAATTGCAGAGGTGTGAAATTCTTGTAAATACCCAAAATTATACAATATTGGGAGGTATCCCTTAACTATTATGCCTCCAAACAGAAAAATAATAGAGGGTAGGTATTAATTGTTCTATATATACCCCAAAACAGAAAATAAATAAATTTTTTAGCATGGTATTCCTTAGTCATTATGATTAGTAAATTTTATCTTTATAGTTTTTAACAGAGTAACTTGTATCTTCTTATTTACCATTTTGATTTATCCTTTTCTGAAATTAATTAAACTGGTATATACATTATAACTTAGTCCCAATAATTCTAAACCTAAATTCAAATTCAATAAATAAAAATCCTATTTTTGTGTAAAATTATTTTTAATAAAAATGCAAGAAATGCGAAGAACCCTATTTTAACATAAATCAAATTAATTAATTAAAAATGTTTTAAAAAATAATTATCGTTAAAAATAAAATTTACATTATTTGAAAAAATATATAATTAAAATAAAATATATTTAATCCAATATCTTAAATCCCATTCACATAAGTGTTAGAATTTAATTTAAAAGTAATTTTGCTGAAGGAACAAGAAAGTCAAGTTTTAAGAGAAAATAATCAAAACTTTACAATGTTTTTATATCTTTTTTAATTATTGATTTGTTTCATATTTCCTAAATTGTATTAATAGATGTATAATTTATATAATGAAACATTAAAACTTATTTAAAATATAAAATATATTTAAAAATCGAAAATCTAAAATGACTTTTTTCCATTAGATTTTTGAATTTTCCATTACTCATCAAAAAAATAAAATCATTTAGAATAATCAAAAAAATTAAAACTAAAATAATTTTGAAATTATGAATTGAAAATTTATTTTAATTTTATGAAATTAATTTTCTATAATTTTTAAAAATTAATTTTTTTCACAAGTGTCAAAAAAAGTAGTTTCATGAAAAAATACAATTTTCAAAAGATATAAAGTCATTCCAAAAAAGTATCTAATTTAGTATAAATATATATTACTTATAGAAAACCATTATAATTAATATTTAAAAAGTTTTTTTGACTATTCATATCCAAAATTTTGACATATTCATTATAAAAGCCATGTTTATATAATATATAATGGTTTTTTAAAAATTGTGTTGCGTGTAACACAATATAAGCTAGTGTCTCATATAGCAGAAGATTAATTTATTGATGTGTATAAAAAAAGTAACATGGTGTGACATGAAAAAAATCATTAAATAAATAGTAAATATACGAAAAAATTTAATTTATAAAAAAATCAGGGTGTTACATTCAACCCCCCTTTGGATGGGTTTCCCTCATAATTTGTTACTATAGTACAAAAAATTAATATAAATTACCCTAATCATATCCTCAAGATCCCACATAGATTAATCAAACATGTGGTTTTAGAATGAATCCTTATTTAGGTGAATGATCTTATTTCATATAACTTTATCTGTATAATCTAAAATTTCTACAGGTTGTTCATCATAAGAAATAAATTCTTAAAATAGTATGACCTATATGTTCAGTCAACGTGATGGGTTATATATATAATTCCGTAGAAGTTATTCATGAAAATAATCATTGAATTTTGAGTGGTTTAGTAGAAGCACCATGTGATAGGTTACCCATATAGTATGATCAATAATATCAAATAGACCGATAATAATAGGGATTAGATTCCATTTCATCCAAAACCTCTCAAACATCTTCCAAGAAATTCAATGAAATACCTTATCACCAGCTTCAAATTCTTGTTGACACTAGTGTGTAACGATCCGAATCTGGAGCGCCTCCACTGGTGCCCCGTAACCGATTCGCCACGTGACCTCATGCACTTTTCCCCAAATGCCAGAGGCTGCCGACTAGCACTGAGGTCCTTTGTATGTTATTGGGGAAACTATGCCCTCATTTGGAAAGGTATACTACGTAAAGAAAACAATAGTCAATAGCGGAAGCAGAAAAAACATACATAACTGTAACCAACAATGGAAGAATAAATATATAGAAATGATGATAATGATGCAGTAGGAACAAGTATCTAAGGAAAGCAGCAAACAAAACAACGTGCTGAAATACAACTGAACACAAGTACTAAAGCAACAGAAAAAGAAAAACAGATGAGAAACTCCTCAGCATCGCAAGCCTCGGCTCGGTCCCATTCCCTCCAGCTATAGTGCAATCAAGAACCTGAAGTGGAAGGGCGCTTTCCCTTATCTATACCTGCAAGAGCATAGTCTGCTTGAGCCCAAAAGTATAGCCCAAACATGGTGTGAGAGAAAGTCCCAGTAGGCAACCACCCAATGATATGTGCCTAATTGTAAATGAATACATGGAAAGTAAAGTACAGGAACACTAAACAGGAAAAATACACAGTAGCTACAATTTACAGTATAGCATATAAACTACACAAGTATAAAAAAATGAACAAGTAAAACAAGGTAACCCCCTGGGTAGTTCTCATAGCCTAACCCTTATGGTTCAACCTAAAAGTACTAGCAACCACCTGGGAGGCACACACAGTCTCACCCCTCTGGTTCAGCTAAAGAATACACTCTCTGGGGAAGCACTCATCGTCATTTCCCCCTATAGTCTCATATCGTACTGAAGGCTCTCTGGGGAAGAACTCAACGTCAATTCCCCCTGTGGCCCACGTTGAGGATCAACAGACTATCTGGGGAAGCACTCAACGTCAATTCCCTCTGTTGTCTCACAACGTAATTAAAGACACTCTGGAGAAGTCATTCCATCAATTATCTCTATGGTCCACTACATTAGGTTCTCACAGCCCTTTGTATAAGTAAACATGAATAGCGCACGTGTATTTCCCAAGTAAACCTTGAGAACTACTTGGCTATCATTCTAAGTCTCACCAGCATAACAGTACAACAGTTCCACTATCCTATAAGTAGGCATGGCTACTGGAAAAATTCCTAATAAGAAAAACATGTAAGGAAAAGTACATGAACACAGTATAAATTATCCAAATTTACAAGCATTTATCTCTACTCACGCAATCATGCAATGCGGGAAATAATAGGGGGAAAATAGGAAACCCGCAATACCTCGTTCAAGGGTATTGGTGGAATTTTCCCAAAATACTCAATGACATTCTACATAAAGGCACAAACCACCTACCGTGATGCTAGGGGATCGATATACTTGAACCATGATTCCTGATTCTCGATAGAATATCATAGATCTATGAAAATGCAAAAAATTCTCAACCCACGATAACATGAAAACGAGTAGGAACCAAGGAACAAGGCTAAAGAAGAAGAGAGATATTACCAAGGAGATAAAAACACAATCGACGGCAGGTGTAACAGAGATCGGTTGGACGCACAGAGATCAGATTTAGGTACAGAGGCTCAGGGGAGATTTTTGGCCGTACGGGTTACTCTCGGATGAAGATCCTGAAGAAAGAGAAAGTTCTGTCTGTCAGGCACGAACCCGATGCGTTTAGTGAAAAAAATAAAAGTACACAGTGTGTACTTTTAGAGTACATGGTGTGTACTAGTTTTTTTCGTTCTCCACCAAAATAAGCCTCCACGTCACCCCTAAACACTGTGTGTGTGGCCCGGATACGTCCAGCACATGGCTTTGAGAAGGAAGAGAGTATACGGCGTGTACTCAGAAAGTACATGGCATGTACATCAAAAATTTTAGAATCTCCATTTTTCTTAAACATCCAGAAAAAGGAAAGACATACCTAAAACAAAGATCTGGGTTCTTACAAACTTCCCCCGTTAAAAAAATTCATCTCGGAATTTCACTAATGAGGTGGAGAAACCCCAAATAGCTCCATCCACTATGATCATACATCAGCCTTTCTCTCCGAGGTCTCGTCTTGTACTCTCCCATTTTTCCATAGCACCCGTACAAGAGGGACATACAACCCATGGAGAACCTTCTTACTGTGATCGAAAATCCGGATGGGATGCTCCTTAGAAGATGAATCCGCTTCGAGCTCAACATCTTCAGGCTGAAAGACATGAGATGGGTCTGAAAAGTAACGTCAGAGCTGAGAGACATGGAAGATGTCGTGCATAGACCAGTACCTCTGGGGTAGCTGAAACCAATAGGCGATCGGCCCAACACTCTCCCAAACCTCTAATGGCCCGATGTACCATGGTGAAAGCGTACCCTACCTCTGAATCCTCTTGTGTCCTAGCCTCGGTGCGACATGCATGAAAACCTGATCCCCGACCATAAACTCTAGAGGTCATCTCTGCTGATCATCATAAGACTTCTGCGAGACTGTGTGGTATCCATCCTCTTCCGAATCATCTCTATCTGATATGAAGTTTCCTAAACAAGACGAGGTCCCAGCAAAGATGCCTCTCCTGCCTCCATCCAGCATAAGGGTGATCGACATGGCCTACCGTACAAAGCCTCATATGGTTCCATCTAAATGGTCTCCTGGAAACTATTGTTGTAGGAAAACTCCACCAGAGGAATATGATTCTCCCAAAAACCACTAAAGTCATGGATGCAAGCTCAGAGAATAACCTCAAGAAACTGGATCGTGCGCTCGGATTGGCCATCAGTCTGGGGATGGTATGCCGTACTAAGAAGTTCTTGGGTACCCAAAGCCTTCTGATGTCCCTACCAGAACCGAGAAATAATGTGTGCATCCCTGTCTAAAACTATAGAGTGTGGAACTCCATACAGAAGAATGATCTCTCTGATGTAAAGTCATCCCAGATCATCGACACTGAAGGTCTCCTTGATCAGCAAGAAGTGATCTACCTTCAGGAGCCTATCGACGACAACCCAAACATCATCGTTCCCCCAAGGTGACCTCAGCAACCTGGTCACGATGTCCATCGCAACATCGTTCCACTTCCACTCCAGAATGGGTAACTGTTGCAAAAGCCCCGCTGGTCGCTGATGCTCTGCTTTCACCTACTGACAAGTAGAACATCTCATGAAAAAAACAGCAATATATTTCTTCATACCTGGCCACCAGTACTGGTAGCCATATGTGTCCCTGGAAATGCAAGATTTCCCATTGTCTATCCAGGAGGAGGGTCCCCTCCTGACACACTCTCCCACAGGACTAAGCCTTCTGAGTCTGATTGTTGCCTCATCCATACCCGATAAAGTAGTGTAGAGGTAACAGCTATAGAAGATAGGAAGGTCTATTCCTGTCTGTCGTACACATCCAGATGCATCTCAGAGAACAGAGCCATAAGCTTCCACTCACTACTGGCCTCATGAACTACCTGAATCTAAGTTCTCCTTCTCAACGCATCTACCACTGTGTTTCCCTTTCCCGACATATAGGCAAGATCAAAATCAAAAGACTGAAGATACTCGACCCACCTGCACTGCCTCAGATTCAGATCACACTGAGTAAAGATATACTTGAGACTCTTGTGGTCAATGAAGACCTCAAAGTGCTCTCCCAGAAGAGAGTGTCTCCAACAGCGTAAGGCATGAACAATAGCTGCCAACTCCAGATCATGTGTCAGGTAGTTCTTCTCATGTTGCCTCAACTGGCGAGACCCATACACAACGACTCCATCTCCCTGCATAAGCACAGCGCCTAGCCCGATACCTGAATCATCACAATTGACTGTATAGCTCTGCCTGGATCTAGAAAGACTAGTATTGGTGCTGACATCAACATTCCCTTCAGCTCTTGAAAGGTTGACTCACAAGAATCTGACCATAAGAACTTCACCCCCTTCGTGGCCAGACCTTTCAATGGTGCTACTAGGCATGAGAAGTCCGGAATGAAGCTCTTGTAGTATCCACCCAACCCTAGGAAACTTCGTAACACAAAAACGGTCTTTGGAAGCTCCCAAATGACTACAGCTCTCACTTTCTCTGGGTCCATAGATACTCCTGTCTCTGAGATTATGTGACCCAAGAAGTGAATATGTTCCATCCAAAAGAGGCACTTCAAAAGTTTAGCATAAATCCAATGCTCTCTCAGTGTACTCAGAACGATATCAAGTTGTGTGGCATGGTCGTGTCGAGTGTGAGAGTACACCAAGATATTGTCCACAAATACCACGACAAAGGATTCCAACTAATGATGGAACACTTGGTTCATAAGTGCCATGAAAACTGCAGGCACGTTTGTGAGACCAAACGGCATGACTGTATGCTCGTATAAACCATACCTGCTCCTAAAGGCTGTTAGAGGTATATCTGATGGTCTAACGCACAACTGATGATAACCGATACTCAAGTCGATCTTCGAGACCACGTAGGCTCCATGAAGCTGATCAAAGAGGTCATCGATCAGCGACAAGGGATATCGGTTCTTGACCATCAACTATTTAAGCTTCTGATAATCCACACAAAGAAGAAGGGTACTGTCTGCCTTCTTCACAAGGAAGACAGGAGAACCCCAAGGAGAAGTACTGGGTTCGATGAAAACCTTTCCCTGCAACTCCTCCTACTGCTTCTTGAGCTCCTGCAACCCAGTTGTAGCCTTCCTATAAGGAGTAATGGACACCAGTGTTGCTCCTGGTACAAGCTCAATAGAAAAGTCTACCTCATGCTCCATAGGAAAACAAAAAAAAGTCCTCTGGAAAGACATCCCTAAAATGATCCACAACTAGAGGAAAGTCCAACTGCGAAGTCCCCTGATCATCCAAATAAAGACTAGAAATCTGGGTTGTCACCTTTCCCAGCCCATGATGCTCGAGTCCTGCTCAACTCGCCTGAACATCTCATTCTCCTCTATGAAGAAAAGACTCACCCTCAAGTGAAAAAAAACTCACTCTGCATCGATAAAAGTCGACGACTACCTGGAAGGGAACCAACCTATCCATCCCATGGATGAAATCATAGCCTGTCATCACTAAGACATTAAGATCCCATAAGAAAGGAAACCCTGCAACCTCGAGAGGGCACTCTCTACACTGGCGTACACTAGATGTCCTCGTCCCTAAAGGTGTGTCTAGTGTCAACGAGTCGGCAAAAGAAACGATATAGAGCCGAAGGCTCTCCACAACAACAATAGAGTTAAAGTTATGAATAACACCAGTATCGAAAAGAGATAAAGATAAAACTGATGCTACTAAAATCATACCTCAAAATGTAGAAGGTCGAGGATCCTGCTCTTGATAAGTCTGCTCTACCAAAAAAAGTATGGCCTACCCCGCAGCCATGTGACCCTGCGTCACCACTCTGAGATGAACCTCCCTGTTGGCACTGAATAACTGGTGACTAGCTGCCACGTCCTCGACCTCCACCTCGGCCCAAACTACTGGAAGAACTCTAGTTCACTAACTGATGAGAAACTGGTGGTGCTGCTCCTGAATGTGGAGTCATGGAAGAACCCTCGTCACCAGCAACTGGTGAGAAAACCTTGCAGAAATGCTGAAGGTGACCCATCTTGCCACAAGATCGACACACCACTAGGTCCCTCTGGCACTGTGTCCATGTGTGCCTTGCCCTTCCACACTAGTAGCATACGACCTGGCTAATTGATGATGTATCTCGCTTCCTCAGGCCACAGGGCGTAGGATCCCTATGGTGCTTCCTACTATCAACTATATGAACACTAGATCTAGAAGTAGAACCGCCATAGCTCGTAGCTCCGAAGTCTCTCAGATTGCGCTCCGCAATTAGTGACCGGTTGACAATGGAAGTGATGGAAGTCAACTGGAAGATAGTCACTTGTGAGAGGATCTCCCGCCTGAGACCATCCTCAAATTTCCTTGCTAAGAACACCCCACTTCCATCCCAGAGGGGTGTGAAATGATGCAGCTCGGTGAAACGAGAGGAATACTCCATGACAGAGAGAGTACCCTGCTCTAAACTCATGAACTCCCTAGATTTATCGGCCCTCAGGGTCTTTGGGTAGAAGTAGTCATAGAACACACGCTGGAACTCCTCCCAAGCCATAACCTACTGATGACCCGCCTGTGAGATCACATCCCACCACCTCTTGGTGGTGTCTCGGATCATGTAGGTGGCGATCTTGACTCACCTCTCTCGAGGCGTCTCTAGAGGCTCGAAGATAGTACGCATGGGTTCCAGCCATGACTCTCTAACCTGAGGCCATCTTTCTCCTAATAAAGTAATAGGATGATGCTACTGAAAAATCTGCGTCAAGTCTTCCATAGTCCTGGAAGGAGGCGGTACTCCCTGAAGGGTCTATATCATCCTCATAAAGCCTTCTCTAAACTGTGCATCAGTGCCTGTAACGGGTATAACTGTTGGTGCCAAAGCTGGCAGTACAGGAGGATCTGCAGGAGGTCCCCGAACGGCCATATTCGGTGTCTGATCACCGTCTGGCAACTAATGAACAACCTAAGTACTTCTCAGAGGGATAGCTCTGAAAGATCAAAAACACACCTAGATTATAATTAACAAAGACCGAGAACACAAGAGTACAAAACGGGGACAGGGGAAGAAAAACACCCATGTTTACAAAACACGACTACATGACGTGTATAAAAACTACACTACATGTCTTTATAAGACACTGACATGGGCATGTAACCCTGCCCTACAGGTTTTGTAACACCTCAAACTACACGGCGTGTTGACCCCACACACGGAGTGTACTTGAAAACTATTCCCCTGCCAGAGTATCTTTACACGGCTAACCCACACGGTCCGACATAACCCAAGACTACATGGCGTGTTTTTAATAAACACAGTGTTTACTAGACAAGGCTTCGGCGGCCCGTTTTGTTAAACACATGGCCGTATACACGGCTAAACCTTACATGGCATGTTCCGAACAAACACGATGTATTTAGGTGAAGGTGACATCATCCCGTGTTTTTCGTGACATGGCCGAGTACCTAAACAAGACTATACAGAGAGTACTTAAAAAAACAAGGCATGTCTAAGAGAAGGTAATGCTGACCCATGTTGTTCGTGACACGGTTGGGGTACCTAGATTGGACTACACGGTGTGTTCCTCTACAACACGACATGTTCTACTCGAGCTTCCCAGACCCGTGTTGTTTATAACACAGTCGGGTACAAGGCTCTGAACTACACTGTGTGTACCTACCATACACGGCGTGTTCCTGAAGTTATTATTATAACAGCGTGTCCCTGCTCACACGGTTAGTGACACAGTCTAAAAACTACACTGTGTGTAGTCGAAATTATACGTCGTGTATTCTGGGTTTTTCTGGGCAGTAGCTCAGAAACTGCACAGAAGCCCAGAAAACCCAGAAAACAAGGCAAGGAGATTCCAAATTCTGATCCGTGAGGTCCCATACTCCCCGCGAATCTAAACATGGCATTCATTGAAGAAAAAATGAAAACAAACAATCCTCTAACAAGGAAGAAGAGACTCTATCATGCATCTATCATAACATCATGCTTAATCTACACAAAGTCTATCACAACACCATGCAATCGCTAATGCACCCTAGATGGCATGGAAAGAATAAATTGCATGTGATTTCTAAAAGTTCTTATATGATGAATGAGATGGCATAACCTCATCTCATTGGTTTGCAACAGAAATAGAACCGCAATCTTCATGAAAATAACAGCACAAATCATGTAAATCACTCTAGGTGAAATCATATCAACTGTAAAATCTCAAAACCATCAAACTGCAATTATTGAGGTAGTATGGCTTTTCCCTATACATGGGTTAGCTACTCCCAAGAACATCTTAATACCAAGTACCAAATCCGTCATATCCCTGGCTAATGTCTCAAAACAGTAAAGCAAGAGAAAAGAACCCCTCTAATACAACTTTGAAATGACCCGAATCCGGATCCCCTCCACTGGTTCCCCGTACCCGGTTGTCCACATGACCTCAAACGCATTTCCCCAAACTCCAGAGGCTGCCGACTAGTAGCGAGGGCCTTGGTAAGTAATAGGGGAAACTATTATCTCATTTCGTAAATTATACAAGGTAAGGAAAACAATAGTCAATAGCGGAAGCAGTAACAACATACATAACTGTAACCAACAACAGAAGAATAAATATATCGAAATGATGATAAAGATGCAGAATGCACAAGTATCTAAGGAAAGCAACAGACACAACAATTTACTGAAATACAACTGAACACAAGTACTAAAGAAACAACAAAAATTATAACAGATAAGAAACTCTTCAGCATCATAGGCCTCGGCTCGGTGCCATGCACTCCAGCTCCAGTGCAATCAAGAACCTGAAGTAGAAGGGCACTTTCCCTTATCTATACCTGCAATAGCATAGTATTCTTGGGCCCAAAAGCATGGCCCAAACCGGGTGAGATACAAAGTCCCAGTATGCAACCACCCAAATATATGTGCCTAACAGTCAATGAATGCATGGAAAGTAAAGTACATGAATAGTAAACATGAAAAATACACAGTGGCTATAATTTACTGTCTAGCATAGAAACTACACAAGTATAAAACAATCAACAAGTATGACAAGGTAACCCCCTAGGTAGTTCTCATAGCCTAACCCTTATGGTTCAACCTATAAGTACTATCAACCCCTTGGGAGGCACACACAGTCTCACCTCTCTGGTTCAGCTAAAGAATAAACTCTCTAGGGAATCACTCGCCGTCAATTCCCCCTATAGTCTCGTATCATACTAAAGGCTCTCTGGGGAAGCACTCGACGTCAATTCCCCCTTTGGCCCATGTCGAGGATCTACATACTCTATGGTGAAGCACTCAATGTCAATTCCCTTGGTGGTCTTGCATCATAATTAAAGACACTCTGGAGAATCCCTTCCATCCATTCTCCCTATGGTCCATTACACTAGGTTCTTGCAGCCCTGTGTATAAGTAAACATGCATAGCGCATGTGTATTTCCCAAGTAAACCTCAAGAACTACTCAGCTATTATTCTAAGGCTAAGCAGCTTAATAGTAAAATAGTTCCACTATCATACAACAAGGCATGGAAACTGGAAAAACGCCTAATAAAAAAAACATGCAAGGAAAAGCACATGAACACAGTATAAATTATACAAATTTACAAGCATTTACCTCTACTTAAGCAATCATGAAAATCAGGAAATTACAGGGGAAGAACAAGAAACACGCAATACCACATTCAAGGGTATTGGTGGAATTTGCACAAAATACTCAAATAATTTCTATAGAAAGGCACAAACTACCTACCTTGATGCTATGGGATTTATATACTTGAACCACGATTCCCGATTCTCCTCAAAACGGTGTAGATCTATGAAAACACACAAAATGATCAACCCACGATAACTTGAAAATGAGGAGGAACCAAGGAACAAGGCTAAAGCAGAAGAGAGACCTTACTGAGGCGACCCTAATGCAATCGATAGAGGATGGAACGGAGATCGGACGGAGGCACAGAGGCTCGGGGAAGATTTTTGGCCGTACAGGTTGCTCTCAGACGATGAACCTGAAGAAGGAGAAATTTATGTCCATCAGGCGCGACCCCGATGTGTTTAGTAAAAAAACTACACGGTGTGTACTTTTAGAGTACACGGCGTGTACTAGGTTTTTTATGTATTCCGCCAAAATCGGCCTCCACGTCACCCCTACACACTGTGTGTGTGGTCCAGACATGGCCAGCACACGGCTTCGAGTGGGAAGAGAGTACACGACGTGTACTTTGAAAGTACACGGCGTGTACTTCAAAAATTTCCAAAAACACCATTTTTCTTAAAAACTCCAGAAAAAGGAAAGACGTACCTGAAACGAAGATCCAGGTTCTTACAAGTATTTCTAAGAAAAGTGTTTCTTCCAACTTTAGTTGAACTTTTTGTGATTCTAAATGGATTTTAACTTGTCTAGACAAATCTTTATCTATCTCTGGTCCCAGCAGATTTCATTTCCAAACCTTTTTCTAGCATGTTTGATATCTATATTTACTTCTATATTGGTCTTCATAAGAATACATATGAATTCTTGAGTCAAATTTATTTTCATAAGAAAACATAACTACAGGAAGTTGTTTATCACATCCATGTTTGAAATCCAAAGAATGAGATATTGACATATCTTATAGGGCATGAATTTTCATTTTAGACTAACCAAATATCTGAGGAAGATACATTGTGCCAAAACACAAAACCATATCAATAGGCTACTTAATAAATCTCTATAACTTTTTTGGAAAAGATCAGATCCTACTCAGATTCAATGAAATGTGGTACACCATGAAACCATACCACATACTTATAATATATCCTAGAAAATTGATCTACATATAAATCATAATTAATAGAAATGACGTTTTTTAACATAGTACGGTGATCAACTTCAACCCATATATCATTATTCCATTTATAAATTTTGGAGATTCCAACAAAAAAATCAATAATTGTGTATTTCAATTTTAATTATGGTATGGGTAACGGTTGAAAACTCTTCAAAAACATTTTCCTTTTACTATTTACTTTTTAGCATACCAAGAACTAAGATACATTCCATGTTATATCTGTATTATTTCCATCCCACCAGAACTATCCTTTCAAATCTCTATGTCCCTTTATTCTTCTAATGTGAATATATAATTAAGAACTAAAATCATCATTTAACAACTCCTTCAAATCCGTTAGGGAAAGAATGCATACACGGTTACAAAACCTTATCATTTCATCATGATCAATGATAAACTTATGAACATTTTTATCCTCAGTTGGAAATAATAAAACATCCATACACTCATATTTAATATTCTAATGGATAGATGGTTGAAGATTCCATTAAAAAGATAATATTTTCAAAATAAAGTATTATTATTCACTAAAATACAATAGAATTAGTTTTTTTAGAAATTCGAATTTTCCAAACATATAAAAATAGTACACAAATTTATATACTTAATTATAAATATATTATCATTCAAAACCCATTGTAATTAATATTTTTAAATTATTTCATACTATTCATATCCATATGATTAATGTATATATTATAATAGTTGTGTTTAAATAATATATCATGCTTTTGTTTAAAATAAATGTTGCGTGTAACACATGATAGACCAGTGTTGCATGTAGAAAAAGAATAAAGTTGGGTTGTGTATAAGGAAAGACTAAAATTTTGAAACCTAAAATTAAAGACATGAGAAAAAACTATTTCATTTCAAAAAATATTAATTCTTAAAATACTCTTTGTATTACAAAGAACATTTCTAATCATTCATTAAAACACCCCCATGGTGTTACTATAAAATAAGCCTTTCTCTATATATAGTATAACCTGAAAATAAGATTACATCATCCCAACCCATAATTCTGTGATGTTAGGACTCCCAATTTTTTACCCATCTTTTGACAATCCAAAAAGGATCAAGCAATCACATCGGGTCATAATAGAACACTCTTGATTAGAACTACCCATCATTATGGTCTCCTTCTCACTAGGGATAAATGGTCATAAGGTAACATAATGGGGTCACCTATGTCATCCTATAAATTGGAACACCACTTTTATTCTTGTATATAAATAAAAAACCTTGGTTGAATGACCATCTCTCATGGGTAACACATCCCACTACCCATCCACTAAAATATCCTAGCCTCAAATGCTTAATAGGTAAACTCTATCAATTGGGGTGTCCTCAAGAAAATCCCATTCATTTTTCACTCTAGGTCATCCTAAACACCCAATTTATTCACCTACTTGATTCACAACCCAATCCCACAAACCATTGAATATCCCATGATTTTACCAAAATGGGGAAATTGGTGATCTTGTTCCACATTGACTAAATATTATCAAGACCCTCATTTTTTCCTCATCCGATGTCTCAATTTGATGAGACCATTGGATTCAATTTCCATAGGATGACCTCTATATCAATCCACAACACCATCCAATCAATCTAGATGTTTAATGGATTCCACAATCCTAATCCATCTAAAAAACAATCATAATAGAAAAATCAGGTGTTTTATTCATGCACTTGGGTGGGAAACCAATGGCACAAATCCATGGAGGGAGTACATGAATTATTGCTTTAATAAACCTCCATTATAATGTATCTCCATTGACATGGAATGTACTCCTCAATATACATGGTGTGCCATATGTAAGACACCCAAAATTCTTGAAATTTTGTTTTCAAATTAATTTAATATTTTTGATATTTTTCATTTCACACAACATTTATTTATATTTTTTTATATAAAAGAACCCAGTGCATCTTGTGTTATATACAAAATGAGATCAATCTTTTCTTACTAGAAAAAAAAATATTATCTTTCGGTGCGTAAAAAATTATGTTTCTATTGTATTACAGACAATACCTTGTCCTTTTAAAATCTTTTGTTACGCATAAGGTCTTGTTTTACCGAACAGAGAGATAATAATAATATTCTTGTTAAAATATTATAATAGATACTATATATCCATTTGAATTGTAGTTAACAATATGATTAACTATGCAATTAAATAATTATTTAAACATCTATTAAAAATTAATCCTCTAGTTATCAATTAGTATAAGGTAATGTAATAACTATTTGAAAATAATGTAATTATTTTTCTATGAAATCTACTTTTCTATGTACAGACACAATTTTCTCTCAATAAATTAGAAAAAATTGGGTTAATGTTTTCAATAAAATTTATATATTTTATTATCAATCAATATTTTTTGTACTCTTACAATAGATATGATAGGTATAAGTAAATAATTAATCAAATTTTATGAACAAAAGATGTATTTTTATAAAACTTAATATTACATCCCTTTAATGATTAAACCATTGTAAAAATTATTTTTTATTAATTTAAAATTATTATTTTATAAAATAATTTTTTTAGGTGATTAATATAAAAATTTACTTAGGGTGAATTTTTATTTTTTTCTAAGAATATTCATTTGTAATAAATAGTGTCAAACACTAAATATTAATTTAGAAATTGATTTTCCATATAACATATAAATATATTTAAATTATATTCATATTTGGTTTTATTGTTTGTGTATATAAATTTTACATTAATTAATCCAATTTATGTCACTAGAATCAATTTCATATTGAAATTTGATATAAAAACATTTCAAAATTTTGAATATTTTTTCATTAAAACCCCATGTTGTCTTCTTGTCCATGAGATAAAATTATAATTATTTTATCACAATTATTTGATTAGAATTCGTAAAAATTTATTCTATATTTGGAATAATCATAATTTGTAATGTCAAATAAGTTAAATTTAATATCTTACCAAGAAGAATAGTGGGAGTGCTAAACATTAATTACTGAGATTAAGATAAAAATTAGATTAACAAAGGACTAAACCATAAAAATAAGGGCCAAAATAACTAAGAAACATGTCCAAATTCCATTTTTTAGAAATATTTAGACTATATTATAACATTTCTCAACTTTTTACAATTAGTGGAGTAATGTAACATGGGTAAATGGTGGATGGAATTATCTTTTCAAAAACTAACAATAATGCCACTCCTCCTGCACCATAAAAAGGAAGTGAACCCCTCTAGTTAGTGGCTACTCTCTAGCCCTATGTCTCACAAAAAATATACTAAAAAAATCTCCCAACATCCCTACATTAATCATAGAATCCAAACATTGGAATTAAATCCATACATGTAGGCCTTTTTCTGAAAGCCAAGAGGGGTTACCCAAATAATAAGTAACAACCTTAGTATCATAAATATTCATATATTTTTTATTTATAAGTATTATACCCATAATTACACACACTTTCATCTAATTGGTAATGATCTTACCAATTTGGTGTACAATGAACTACCACATCCCAAAAACATGTTGTTCATATTTCCATTACAACCCCTCATGAAAGGTATTATTATGGAAACACTATTTTTATATGATATATATGAAATATATGATTATTTAATTATTATATAAAACATAACTTCATGATTTACATTATTGTTTAAATTGTTTAATTTCGTTTGTGGACCCGTGGAATACTGCCTCCTAAAATCGATGTAATTTATTCACACATTACACGAAACATATTGATTAATAATTTAGTAAACTTATATAACATATATGAAATAAAAATGATACTATAATTATAATATATATATACATATATGTATGTTTATTTCTTTCTTTCAAAAATAAAATTAAACAGAAACAATGTTCATGTGTATATATGTCCTACCATCTATATGAACAGTGTAATCCATTTCATATTACTATATCTTATATATTTTAATAAATAAATATAAATAGAATATATATTATACTTATTTCATTATTTAAATTATGGAAATAATTTAATCACCATCATTGAGAGAGTATCATGAATAAAAATTTAAAACATATACATAAAACAATGCAGATATTACCTGAAAGATAACAATAACATAGAGTTATTAATAAATGGTTAATATAAAGTCATAATAAATTAATATATTGTATTATACGTAATAATATGATTCTAGGGTACAGTTTTAATAAACATTTGTTTATTATATATTAGGATTTAACGTTTATTACGAAATTCAATCCTTAAGGTAAGGGTTATCTCATCTCACTTTTATTTTTCCTGAAGCACAAGACATGTTCACATTTCATGTTCATATATTTGGAATATATTTCCCATCAATGTGTTATATGATTAATATACTAAAATTTAATTTTCTTTGAATATCCATTTTTTGATCTTTCATTCGTGGGGTTTATGACTTAAAACATACCAAATCGATAATGTAAATTTTTTTCAATTTATAATCTTTGCGATACATCCCATTTTATAAAAAAATTTTATATGGGGTGTATATAAAGACCATTGAAATTTTATATCACTAAAATAATTATTTTCATGATAATTTAAGAATAATGTGATATTATTCATTCATGGGGATTATGATTCAATGTTACCAAAGTTGTAACAGTTTATTTCAATAATATCATCATTTATCATGATTATTTATATTTAGTATTCCATTGATGAAATATTATGATCCAAATCTCAATAACCCTAATAATGTTTCTTATAATGTGACTATCCATGATATTACCATGTATATGTACCATTTTACACTCTTTTTTATATAATATAAATAATAACTTATTTTTTTTGGAAAATCCATCTTTATTTCTCTATTTGGTTGGAAATCATTTATCCTTAAAAACTATGTTATCTAAATATGGTGTAAAGAATGTTTTTATATTATCCTATGATTCTTAATGAATGTTTTCAACCATATTTTACCTTTTAAAAAATAGTAACAAAAATAATATTCATTTCCTTTTCCAATCAAGGAACCTTTCTAAACTTTTATAGTGAAAAGGGAATGTTTATCTTGTATAGGATTTAATCTTTTTCATGATTCATTTATTAATATTAAGATGAATTTTAAAATATGATGATATATAAAAACAATATATGTTTTAAAATTATTTTTTCATAGTAGAGAATATACATTCCTTTTAAAATGTTTGAAATATAAAAAATGGTCCATAAGTGAGCTACATCACATTCCATTATGATATTAACAACTAGAACCTTTCATATACATATCATAAAAAATAAATTTTTTCATAACATGGGGAAAGGGAATATAAGAAAGGGTGACCTAATATACACTTTAAGTGTAAACAAGGGATACATGTAAGAATAATAAGATCATTAATGTATAAGAACATGAATGTCACATTTGAAAATCATACCCTTTATATTAAAGATCACAAACTTGAATCAGGGAATAAAGATTTTTTATTCATAAGAAATGAGTCATAAGGAAATCAAAAAACATGATCCAGGAGGAAATATCATTTTTCCTATGGCATGGAATATGTATCATACAAAAATTCATGGATAAAATTTCAATATTGGTCAAGGCTCACTACTAATTCCATCATATAAGAAAAATACATTTACCATACCAAGTTCACTCCCCATTCCAGATCTGTCTTATTGTACTCTATTCAATCCCCATTGAAGGCATGCCTATTTTGTGAGGAATATATTTCATTACCCAATTAATTAGAGTAAGATATAGGTCCCTCCAATATCACTAGGAAAACCATATTTATGTGTTCCATAAGATAATAAACATTATTCATATCATAACCCATGGAATGAAATGGTAATCCTAAAAATTATACTATACCATATCCTGTTGAAAATTGAATAGTTTCACAATCAATTAATCATATTATTACCCATAAAAGGAGTGTACTTTATACAAATTTTATCAAGTTATATCCCATGAAATTGAAACTGGATTCATAACCATCGTTAAATTAAAATCTAAACCATTCATGGAAAAAATATAATATAATGAAATGTAAATTATATCTCAAGCAGGGAATAGGTGGGATAAAATAATGAAATATTAAATGAAAAATATTTTTTAATGATAATTTAAATTGCCTCTTGAGGAAAATATGCTTTCTTATTTAGAAATTGTTTTTAAAACATTATTCATTTTGAAAACATTTTTCTTTGAAAATAGATTTGAAAACATATAATTGATGATTTTAAAAACATTAAAACACTTTTTAAAAATAAAATTTTGTAATCAATCTTTCTTTTAAATGTATATTAAATAAATATTTATTTTTTTTTTAATCATGGTTTTGGAAAAAAACACATTTCTTACTAAAGTGAGATAAAAAGTAGGATTTTGTTAAAAAAACTAAATTGTATTAAGTACCAAAGAGTGTAAAATGGAACCATTATATAAATATATCATTAATAAGTGGAGTAGAATACAATTCCTGATAATATTTGATAGATAGATCAAAAGTATTTTATCATTGGAATTTTAATCATAAACAATCTTGGTAAATGATGAAATTATAACATACAATCATTACAACTTTAGTAACCTTATATCACAGCCCCCCTAAAGGAATAATATATAATATAACATAAAATATCCTAAGGATATATTAATTTATGATATTACATGTATAACAGGATGTACACACACATCATGAATGAATATATGTTCACATCATAACATAATTATCAATGGGGGAAATGAGAAAAAAACCTTTACCGACTTGGTAACATTTTAATTGTAAACCCCATGAATGATATATCATTAAATGGATTAGTAAATACTAATAAATTTTATCAGAATCATAATAAATTTTATTAATTAAAAGTATATACACCACATATAAGAAATAGGTAATTAATATAGCATATGTCTCGCAAAAGTATAATGTGAGATAACAATCCCTTACCATATGTCTTGACTTCCATGTAACATTTTAAAATATATTTTACAATAAATATAAGTTTGTTATGAATATATTATAGAATCATATTTATATATATGTTACTATATATTGTTTTATTAAGACATTTTATTACTTGTTTGTTAATAATATAATCTTAAAGTCGCGTTTTAGGTAATAATCCCTCTATTTTTCATATACATTTTTATTTGTTATATTTTTACTTCCTCTAAATTAATCATGATCTAATCATCTCCATAGTGATACAAATGACATATATATATTATATATATTCAGTATATAAGTATTTATTATAATCCATAAATGATATAAATATTTTATGGAATACACTATTTCTCAAGACGTTTGGTCATATGTACGCATGAATGCTATTTTCATTTTTTAATTTTGAAGTAATGAATAATATATTATATATTATAATTATAGAAACTTTTTATGACATACATATCACATATTTTTATTAAACCCATCTATAATAAATTCCACATATGGCATAAATGAATCACATTACTTTTTCTGGTGGTAGTCTGTCATACACATGAACAACATTATTATATTCTATAAAAATGGAAGGCATGTAGGTGTGCGTAGTGATATACAAATAAATAATAATAATAAAAACATTAAAATAATATATTTAATATATTAAAATCAATTATTATGACAATCCTTGACAGGTTGTAATTGAAAAATGGATGACATCATTTCATGAGGTTGTAGTCCCCCATACACATGAGTGATGGTTTCATAACCGATTTGATGGAAGTGGAGACGATTCTTGGTTATTACGCTATCATAACAATATATCAGTTTATAAAATATTTTTTTTATAAAAATAAGAGATAAGAATATTTACATTTGTTTTAGGAATAAATAATGCTAAAACTTTCTTTGAATAATGTTACCTCTTCTTCTTGTATCCTCCATATATTTGAAATAAAATCCTCCCCTGGATGGATTTATAAACAATGAAGTGTTTTTTGATTAGAAAAGGTAATTTTTTATGTAATTCTAGAAGGTTTTGGTCGATCCCAGTGGATTTAGTTGTGTGAATAAGGTGGGAGGATGAGTTCCCTTTCATAATTGAAGAGTAGTGAAATTATTGTAAATACCCAAAAGTATTCTCTATTAAGTGGTCACCCTTAACTCATGTGCCTCCAAAATTGATGAATAATAAATGATATGGATTTATTGGTCTATAAATGACTCCACCGTAGAAAATAAATACAATTTTTATCATTTTATTCAATATTCTTTAAGTTTAATCAATTTTATGTTTACTGTTTTTACCAAGGTAACTTGTATCTTTTTATTTACATAATTAATATATATTATTGGAATAATATTTAAAATTAGTTTATTAGAAAACATATTTCTAGTGATTATAAATTGTATTTCAAATTAATTAAATAAAAATCCTATGTGTGTGTTATATTAATTTTTATAAAGACACATGTAATGCGAAAAACCATATTTTAACCTCAACCACATGAATTGATTTTAACTTTTTCAACAATACATACGGTTTAAAAAAACCATGACCATATTAGATAATATAAATTATTATTATTCCAAATATGATATGATGTTTTCAAAATTACGTTCATGTAACTAACATAATTTTACTTATAAATAGTCCCACAGACGCAATGAGAAATCGTGTTTTTTAATGTGAAAATGATCAAACGTTTACAAAGATATTATATCCAATTTCAGTATGAAATTTATTCCAAAGAACTTATTGGATTTAGAGACTTAAAATTTAAATTATTATACCTTAAAAATCATAAAATATTATATATATTTAAAAATAATTTTGGTGAAATTAAAACTTACAAATAAAATTTAATAAGTTTTACTATTCATAAAAATAAAACATTTCATAAAAATGAAAAAAATTACCCAAATATTATTTTGAAATTTTTAATTCAATTAATAATATAATTTTATCAAATTAATTATATAACATTTTCAAAATAAATTATTTTTGTTCACAGAAACATAAAAAAATATGTTTTTTCAAAAATTTGAATTTTCCAAACATATAAAAACAGTACTCTAAATTATATAATTCATTATCAATATGTTTTAATTATAAAAAAACCAACATAATTAATATTTTAAAATTATTTCATAATATTAATAACCTTATTTTTAATGGATAGGTTATAATAGTCATGTTTAAATTATTTATCATGGTTTTGTTAAAAATCAATGTTTTGTGTAACACAAGACAGACCAGTATTGCATGAAGAAAAAGAATAACATTGGATTGTGTATATGGATAGATTAAATTTCAAAGCCTAAAATTAATGACATGAATTAAATTTATTTTATTTCAAAAATATTAATTTGTAAAATACTCGGGGTATAATAATGAGCACTTCCAATCATTCATTGAAACAACCCAAGGTGTTAATGTATAACAAGCATCTATATATATAATATAACATGAAAGAAGATTCCATAGTCCCAACCCACCATTCCATGATGTTAAGACTCCCAATTTTTTAACCATCTTTTCCCAATCCTAAAATTATCAACCCATCACATCGGTTCATAAGGAAACACTCTTGATCAGAAATACCCATTATTATGCTCTCCCTATCACTAGGGATAACAAGCCATATGAGAAAATAATGGGGACACCTAAGTCCTCCTATATCCTGGAACACCACTTTTATTCCTAGATATTAATAACAACCCTTGGTCAAATGACCATATCTTAGGGGAACACATCCAACAACCCATCCACCAACATATCCTAGCCTCAAATTCTTAAAAGGTAAAAACCAAAATTGTGGTGGCCTCAAGACAATCCCAGTCATATGTCCCTCTAGGTTGTCCTAAACACCAACCCTATTCACCTACTTGATTCACAACCCAATCCTGGAAACCATGGAATATCCCATGATAAAAATAAATGTGGAAATTGGTGATCTCATTCCACATTCACTAACTATTATCAAGACCCTCATTTGTGCTTTATCTGATATCTCACTCTGAGAAGACCATTGGATTAAAATACCATAAAATGACCTCTATATCAATCTATAACACCATACAATAAATCTTTTTGTTAACTAGATTACACCATCATTATCCATCTAGAAAAACATATTAATAGGCTAATAGGGTATTTTATTTGAGCACCTGGGTGAGAAACCAATGACACAACTCCAATGAGGGAGTACATGACATAACCTTTAATAACCCTCACTTAAAATGTATCTCTATTGATTTGGAATGCAATACTCAATGTTCATGGTTTTCCTTATGTAACACCCCCTAAATTTTTGAAATGTTTTTTTCAAATTAATTTAATCTTTTTGATATTTTTCATTTCATGCATCATTGATTGTTATTTTTGTTATATAAAATAACTAAGCGCGGATGGTGTTTTACGCAAGACATGCTCAACATTTAATTACAAGAAACACAAATAACAACTTTCAGTGAATTAAAAATTATGTTTCTATTGTATTACAGACAATACCTTGCCCATTTTATTCATTTTGTTACATGCAAGGTTATGTATCACCGAATAACGAGATAATATTAATATTCTTATTAAAATATATAATAGCTACCACATATCCATTTGAATGGAATTTATCATTAAGATTAACTATGTAATTAAATTGTTATTTAAACATGTACAAAAAACTAATCATATAGTTATCAATTAGTAGAAGGTAATATAATAATTATTTGAAAATAAAGAAATTAATTTTCTATGTAAACTAAATTTTTATGTAAACACAAAATTTTATCTCAATAAATTAAAAAATACAATTTTTATTAATGTTTTCAAAAACATTTTTATATTTTATTATTAATAATTATTTATTATACTCTCTCAATAGATTTGATAGGTATAAGGTAAGAATAAATCCAATTTTATGAACAGAACGGTGGATTTTTTTAAAAAGTAAATTTATGGTCTTTTAATGGGAAAACCATTGTAAATATTATTTTTGAAACATTGAAAATTATTATTTTATAATATAAACTTTTTTTAGATGATAAATATAAAAATTTACATTGGGTGAATTGTTTATATTTTTCTAAGAGGGATCATTTTTTATAAATAGTGACAAACACTAAATTTTAATTCAGAAACTGACTTATCATCTTAATTATAAATATAAATAAATTATATTTATATTTGTTTTTATTGTTTATGTAGAAAATTTTTACATCAAATAAAACCATATATTTCACTAGAATCAATTTCATATTTAAATTTTATATAAAGACATTTCAAACTTCGGAATATTTCTTTATTAAAACCCCACGTGGTCTTCCTAACCATGAGAAAAAATTAAAATTATTTTCTCAGAATTATTTGATTATAATATAAAAAAATTTATTCTATATATGGAATAATTATAATTTATAATGTTTGATAAGTTACATTTAGTTTTTTACTAAGAAGAATAGTGAAAGTTCTAATCATTAATTAGTATGATTAAGAGAAAAATTAGCTTAACAAAGAACTAAACCTTACAATTCAAGGCCAAAAAACCAATAAACGTGTCAAAAAACCATTTTATAGAAATATTTATGCCATAGTATCACTAATATAACCTTTTTACCATTAGTGAAGAAACGTTACATGGAAAAATGCTGGGTGGAATTCTATTTTAAAAAATTAACAAGAATGCCACTCCTCCTTCACAATAAAAATGAACTCAACAACTCTAGTTGTTGTCTCCTATAAAGCCCTATGTATCACTCAAAATATACTAATACAAGATCCAAAAATCCCTACTTTAATAATATAATCCAAAAATTGGGATTAAATCCATACATGTAAGCCTTTTTTTGAAAACTAAGAGAAGTTACCCAAAGAAGAGGTAACATCCATCCTCAAGAACCTTTATTTTATATTCATTACAAAAACCCTCATATCATAAAATTCCATTCTTATCTGTTATTATTAGTATCCTAAATATTTATATATTTTGTTATCCAAAGGTTTATACCTAAAATTACACACACTTTCGTCTAATGGGTAATGAAAATACCATTATTGTTTACGCCGAACTACCACTTCACAAAATGATGTTGTTTATATTTCCATTACCACCCCTCGTGGATGGTATTATTATGGAAACAATATTTTGATATGATATATATGAAATATATGATTTATATATGATTATTTAATTATTATATCAAACTTTCCATTGTGTTTTCCACTATTTGTTAAATATGATAACATTGTTGGATGACATGTGGATTATCGCTCCTGAAAGTGATGTGATTTGCTGACACTTTACATGGAACATATTGGGGAAGGATTTAGAAAATATATATAAAATATATGAAATAATAATGATAATATAATTGTAATATATATATATGTATGTACATACATATATATTTATTTTTATTTATTTCTTTTAAAAATACAATTATATGGAAACAATGTTCATGCGTATGTATGGCCTACCATATCTATCAACGTTGTATTCCATTTCATATTACTAATTTTATCAATTTTTATAAAATTAAAATATATTATAATTATGTAATTATTTAAATTATGTAAATAAATTAATCATCATATATGAAAGAAAATCAAGACTAACAATTCAAAACATATATAAAAACAATGCAGATTTTACCTGAAGCATAACATTAACATGGAGTTATTAATAAATGTTGAATAAAAGTCATAAAATATTAATATATGGAATTATATGTAATAATATGGTTCAATGGATGATTTATAATAATATTATATATATTTTAAATTAGTATTTAATGTGTAAGATGAATGTTAATCCTTAATGTAAGGCTTCTCTCATCTCACTTTTATTATTTTGGAGGCACAAGACATGTTCAAATTCTATTTTCATATATGTGGTATATAATTCCCATGAATTTATTATATTATTAATATACTAAAACTTATTTTTATTTTAATATCCCTCTTTTGATCTTTCATTCGGGGGGTTTATGTCTAAAAACATACCAAATCAGTATCATAATTTTTATTCAATTTACCTACTTCGAGATACATGCCATGTTATACAACTATATTTTTATATGGGCTGTATATACATCCCATTTAAATTTTATATAAACTAAATAATTCTTTTTATGATATTTAAAGCATCATGTAATTTTATTCTTTCATGGGGATTATGATTCAATGTTACCAAAGTTCTAACTGTTTATTTCTACAATATTATCATTTATAAGGATTATTTATGTTTAGCCTTGCATTGATGAAATATTATTATCTATCTATAAATAACACTCATAAGTCATCTAATAATTTTACTATCCACGAAATGATCATGTATTAGTACGATTTTACAGTCTTTTCTATGTAAGATAAATAGGAACTTATTTTTTTGGAAAATCTGTCTTTATTTATCTGTTCGGTTGGAAATCATTTTTCCTTAAAAATCGTGTTTTTTAAAAATGGTTTAAATATTGTTTTCATATTACCTTATTATTCGTAAAAGAAATTTTTAACCATATTTTTCCTTGTTAAAAAATGTTAAAAAAAGAATATTCAATTCATTTTCCAATCAACGCACTTTTCTAAAGTTTTATGGAGAAAAGTAAATGTTAGCTAGTATATACATACCTACTGGTATGATCGCCATTTCAATTAGTCTTCCTTTTTAAATTTACAATGGATTTTTAAAAATAAAATATTTTTCTAATATTATATACATTTCATCTATTTAATGTGTTATTCAAAAAAAATATATTTTGGTTAAAAAATGTTTGGAATGATTTTCAATTCAACCTTTATATGTGATCAAAATTTTATTTTCAATTAAAGGAATTTATAGATTGTCACGACCCGCCCTCGGGGTTCGTACCGTGACTACCCCATGCCCGCCTTCCATAGGCCAGGGGCTGGCGACTAGCACCAAGGCATAAATCCTAGTAAAGAGGGAAGGCATTGCCTTTGAAAAGTAACAAACACCACAGAGTAAGCAAGTGGAAAGTAAACACTAAACAAAGCAGAGTACAACTGAAAGTGCGGAAAAGTAAATGGGCCAGAATACAAACCCAAACTAAAAGTAAAGTACAACTCGAAAGGGAAAACAGCAACTGAAAAGTAAAAGCCGCTACACCGAGCTGTCCACTGGAAATCCCACCTGAAGGGTGGGTACAGATAGCTCCTCTGCTCCACAGGTCCCGCCGCCCGCTCCGTGCACGTCCCGCCCAGTGGTCCACCTCCGGGTACCGTCCCGCTCTACAAGCCTCAGCTAAGGTCAACGTTGTCCATCGTCTGCAACCAACACAACGTAGTGCGGGCGAAGCCCATGCAGGGGTGAGTATAAGCTACTCTGTAGGGACCCCGAGACCCCTGAAGGTCTCTCAAATCCACAAAGGATAAACCATGAAGAAAAGTACAATCACGAAGTAACAACCGACACTACTTAGGTATATGCCCATACATATACCTAAGTCATCAATTAAAATACGCTCCAACCTCCGAGCCCAAGTACAACTCAGTCCACGCAGGAAAGTATACGTATTCCACATAGGAAAGCAAAACATAATCCACACAGGATTGCACAACACAATCCACACAGGAAAGCAACAGGATTCAGCTCACACAGGTATACTTCTTCAGAGGACGATAAAGATGATCACTGATCCATCTAAGTCGTCGGACCCACGAAGGATCGATAGGTAACTAACCCCCGCAAAGACCCACACAGGATTGGGCCCACACAGGACCTGTAGGCGCTGGTTCACACAGGACCGCTGAGCGCAGAGACCCACACAGGATCGGTAGCACTGATCCACGTAGGATCGCTGAGTGCTGAAGTCGTCGTCATCGAATCCACACAGGATCTCTGTACTGTCGTCGTCGCAGTCACAGTAGCAGTCGTAGCAGTAGTAGTCACAGTAACAGTCGCAGCCAGCACTAGGGTTCCCGCACACAGCAAGCTCGTTCGGAGGGTCCGCTCCACGAGCCGAGAGGCTGATACATCAACTGTCACAAAGAATAGAGTTGATGTATCCAAAAGTTCTGTATCGTCAACAGGAACTCAACGCAACAGACGGCGCGTCGATCAGACGCCCGGTCTGAGAGTTATTGGCATTTTCGTCTCCGGGGCCCGGTTGGTTTTTAAGGCAAAACCAACCCGACCGTACTCCACCTGCGTCCAAACCTCGGGCGGAGTATGCCAAAAGATTCGTCTCACTAAGAGGAACACAACGCGACTGATGGCGCGTCAATCGGACGTTTGAAGCTCAAGATATGAGCGTTTCCGCTCCGAAAGCCCGGTTGGTTTCGTGAACGAACCAACCCGGCCGAACTAAAAGTAAACCGAAACCTTGAGTGCGATATACCGAAACGACCGTCTCGATCCAAGGATCGCGTTGCCGCAGACGGTTCGTCATTCGGAGGTCCGAGGCTCAAGATATGGCCAAAAGACCGGAACTGGTTCGAAACGGGGGGGGTCCGGGTCCGGGCCGACCCGGCCCGACCCCCCCTCCCCCCCCCCCCCCCGGGGCGGCGCGGCGGCGCGGGGAGCCGCGGAGGCTGGCGCCGCACATGGTCGGCACGCGGGGGGCAAGCCCCCGCTGATTGGGAAGCGGCGCGGCCTTTGTGCCGCGCCATTTGCAGATAACGGCCCCCGCACATGGGGGCCGGCTGGAAACAAACCGGGGGGGCCGGCTGCCCCCCTCTCTTCAAAGAACCGCCCCCCATCATAATGAGGGGGGTTTTTTGTGTTGGCCAGGGGAATTAATTCCCCCGGTTTAATGCCTTCCGGTCGGCCAGCTGGCCGGCCGGTTTTCTCCAACCGGACCGGAAATTCCGGTCCCCCCTTCGGCTTCCGACGCCGGCGGCCCGGCCGCCGGTCTTCTCTTCCCGCCGCGGCCCGGAACCGGCCGCGGTCTCCTCGTCCCGCCGCGGCCCGGATCCGGCCGCGGTGTTCGTCATCCGGCGCGGTGCGACGGCACTGCGCCCCTTCCCGTGCATTGATTCCTTTCAACGCGGCGCGACGGCGCCGCGTTCTTGAAGATTCTTCCTCGGCGTGGCGCGACGGCGCCGCGTAAAAATATTTTCACGATCATCCGCGTGGTGCGACGGCACCACGCCACTTGCTTCCACCCGCAAGAATAAACAAGAACGATGGAGGGGGTTCGTCCGTGTTCGTGCGGTCCGGCCCCCTCACGTTAAAATAATAACGCGACTTTAAATAATTCAAAGCCACACGTTAGACTTGCTAAATTCACGATCAAGAATAAAATAGTTAAACCAAAAAGAAAAACAACAACCCCTACCTCGGGTATAAGGTTCGAAGATTTGTCTACGTTCCGCAGAAGACGATGTCGCGGAGGTCGGGCGTCACGGTCGTCGTTCGTCAAATCCGTTGACGAAGGGATGCGTCCGATGCGATACGTCGTTGGCGAAACTTCTCAAGTCGACGAAGAAAAACCGAGGAGGAAGCGGTGTCTCCCTTTCTTTGATGTGGAGAGAAGATAGAACGGCGTGTCGGTGTTCTTCACGTTCTTCAAGGAGGAAGATGAAGTTCTTCAAAGTGTAGAACTCTTCCTCTCTCAAATCTCCACACAACACAGCAACTCCCAAAATAAAATAAGCTACACCTTATTTTATTTCCACTTTGCCAACCTTTCAAAATTCAAAAGTTGAATTCATTACATTAATTAAATCTAGAGTTGACAAAAATTAAATGAGAGATAAGTTGGCAATAATTAATGTAGGGGAGAGTCACATAATTAAGAGGGGGTTTAGAGGGGTTAGGGAATTTGAAAAGATGGGGGCTCGTGTGGGCCCCACCTCCCTCATAACCACACATGGGAAGTTGGGTGGTTGTGGGCCCCACCAACAACTTCCCATGAGAGAGTCTAACCACCACGAATAAAATAAAATTCAAACATAATTTTATTTTACTTATCTTTTAATCCCCAAAACTAACTTTCAACCCGCAACAAACGCAACTCCCGAAAAGGTCTCTTTAAGCGAATTTCGGCGCTGCGAGTTCATCGGTGCCCTCGGATTTCAATTCCGAGCACCGGATCAAAAGTTAGGAATTCCCGCTCGTTCGTTCACTGAACGTACCCGAGCCAAACTTCGGAAATTAATTCCGGGCACTCTGGGCCTCGGAATCAGGTGCCGTCTGAAACCGCGCTCTTGTAAAATTCTAAAGAAAATTAAGAAAAAAAATTCCCTTGAATTTTACGGGTCTTTACATAGATTTTCAATATTACTTTATAAATATTGAAATCCATTTTAAAATAATATGGTATTTGAAGAAAAATATTGTTTAAAAATTTGTTTTCATAGTAGAGAATATACCATTCTTATGAAATGTTTGAAATTAAAATTTAGGGCTTTAATTATAAGAAAAGTATTATGAAATAATTTTATAAAAATACCTTTCAAATAAAGTATATTTTACTTCAAGAATTCTTCATGTAATATTTAAAAATTCTTCTTCATCTAGGTGGAGATACATTGTTAAAGTATATACTGTAATAGAGATATGATCCAAAAAAATTCATATTAGATCTCTGAATGGATTATGTTTTGATGACATAATTGTTTTGAACCCCATTTCTCATTCACAGGAAATATTCTTATGAAAATAAATTATTTTAGTTTTTTATTCATTGATGAAATTATTATCAAAACTATATTTTTTCATAGGTTAAGATTTGATTACATGTCTGTCACACTGATTTCATATCATGGGTTATCAAATATTTTTTTTGTTTGACATGCATTTATGATTTTATTATTAGATGGGTGGGACCAATTTCTCTCTCCAATTCATTGTGTAATGATTTTTATCTTATTAGATAGACATGGATGGAATAGGGAGTGAACTTGGTTTAGTAATGGACTTTTCCTAATATGATATTCTTGGGTCTCATCTTTGACTACTATGATGGTCATGGGACTGAACAATGACTACTATACTGCTCTGGGTTGTGAACCCATAAAAATAATATGGATACAAAACTGATTATATAACTATATTTTAAATCATTTAATATACTTATATTACTGCAAGAAAAATCAATTTCATATTCATATGTTATTGCCTTAGGGAATATTCTCTTGATTCCCTTATGATTCATGTCTTATGAACTAATAATAATTATTCGACAACTCATATATATGATCTTTGACATACATGGTATGATATTTAAATTTCATTATCATGTTCTCATACACTAATTATCATGTTATTCTTATGTATTTCCTTTGTTTACCCTTACCGAGAATTTGTGACCAAACATTTATTATGTTACCTATCCCTAGGTTATAAATAAGTTTTTGAATTAGATGTAATAAATTGGATGATATATTTGGGAAACATTGAAGATATTTCACCAAGTTAATTGATTTTTTTCCATGTTAACTTGGACACTAATCTATTATGGTCCTTGAGCATCTATTTTGTAATGTGATGAATATTCATAAAAATGATGTAATTTCCATGTATGTTAAGCCTTATTGTCAATAATTGGTATGAAATTAAATGTGTAATCACCCTTTATAAAATATAATGAGGAAACTTTAGTGATATCTCTAAGTATATTTTTAAGGATATGTATAGGTATGTAATTAATGATGGGTCTAAGGATTAGTTAATATTTTGTAAGATGTCGTAAAAATTTAGTAAAGTATAGAGTGTGGAGTTTACTAGAAATACATCACTTTATAGACACTAGAATATGTTTTTACATTATTACCTTTTTAGGTAGATGTAACAACCCCAGAAATATGATATTGATATATAATCGATTGGGATTTGATGCACAACAATGAGAATTTCCACAGAACTAATTTGATAGTCATGAGAGATTTGATTTGGTAATTCAAAAAATCATTATGAATCATAATGATTGATTTAAATAATTAATAATAGTAAATAACCAATTAAAAACTTATGGATTCAAATATTAAATAGTAATTTGTCATTATTTTAACATTCTATAAGTGATTTTTCATGATATTGATGTTTTCTACTATCAAAAATATTTCTAAAACACTGATTTTTAGTTTTAGTCAATAGAGGGAACCAAAAGTAACTGTGAAAATGTGTAAAGTGAAAATAAATATTTTTTATGAATAATCAAATGGGATGATCATTGGATAGAAGGATGTTGCTCAATGCCTAATCAGTTATCATTGAACATGATTATCACTATATACCTTAATCGACTCGCTGATTCAGTAAACAAGACAAGGATAGAGTTTTTTGAGAATTATAGTAATGGAGACCTTGGAGGAAAGTATATTTGGATTCCCACATGTCACAAATGTGGGAAGAAACTACCAAGTGATGTTTAAATGGACAATGAAGATGTTTTGACTAAGGAAAAGAATGACACAAAAAAAGTAACTGTTAGAAAATAAGGAGTTCGATTAGCACAATATATGGGAATATTGGCCTCCCTAGAACATCATCATTGATGAAATGATTTAGGTTTAGAATGAATGGTCATTATGAAAATTGATGTCCCAAATGGAAAGATCATGAATAGAAATAAAAATGTGGTATTAGTGATGGTTATATTATTCATAATGATGAGATTGCATATAAAATGTGAATGGAAATAGGTATGATGCAATGGATATGGTATTTTGTTAATGGATTAAGGATGAAGTAGAATAATATATGTTTTTAACTATTTGGATTCAAGAATTCTAAATAGTGAATATATAAGTATAGTGTAGTTTATGATTTTCACTAAGGATTTATAAGAATATGTAGATTGTTTTTGATGGATTAGAAAATTGATTTTTTGGTAGGGAGAAATTTTGACTACGGGATTATAAACCATTTTATGTTATAGATGATTAGATACATATATTTTGATAAACATATATGGGATATGAAGTAGTAAATTGGATGGTACTGATTACCATGGAAAAAAGAATGATTTTTTTGAACAGTGGTTGATGCTATCATTAATGAAGTTTACAACATTTTTTTGGCTTTATGTAACATATCCAATATTATTTGTAATAAGGAAACCTGAATGTTTTCAATAAAGATACTTTTAAATTTAGATTATTACCATACTTCAAGAAAATACAAAATAAATTTATTCACATGTTTAGTATGTGAAAAACATGATATACATTATGATATATGGGGGATCAAAGGTAATTTGTTTTTGGAAAATTTAGTGACCTTATTTATAATTGTTTGTACATCCATATATCAGAGGGGTTAAAAGGATTAACATTTCTGGAATGTTTTAAGTAAAAAATTAGATGCGGTTTTAGATATTAATGTATTATTTATCCATATGAGGATTTATGCTTATTGGATAACTTATGCTAAAATTAGTTTCTATGATGCTAACTAAATATAGATGGAAAGACATAGAATTCTAATTCATGATCATTTATTACCTCAGGAATAAAAAATTCACCTTTTTTTATTGGAATAAGAGATAATGTGGAAATTTTTCCGGACACAATAAAGGGGGATATTGTTATAAAATTACGTAAGTAAATATTCTAATGAAAATTATTCAACTTTAGGGAAAGGATCTGGAAATAAATTTTTTTCTATAATCATAATTTTGATTATATAAATGACCTCTAACACTCTTCTTCAGTGTATTGTTTTGTAATTGTTAACATTTACTGGATCCACCACTTTTTTGTGGGAAGTGATTTTTATCAATATGTATGTTTATTTATTCTTTTCTTCCAGGTAATTTTTTTCACATCCCAACTATGTTCACCTATGTGGAAACCTAGTTACAAGTTACTTTGGATAACTTTCATGTTTCTAACATTGCCTTTTTAAAGGATTTTTTAGAATTAATTTTTACGATATGGGTTTTTATGAATAGATATTTAATGTTCTAAACAACTTATAACCTAAAATAATGTAGATGGAGAAGTTAATTTTAATGGGGTTAGAAGGTTGCACCCATATATTTTTTGAATTATATTTTTTTGAATTAATTTAGTATTTTTTATATTTTTCATTTCATCCGACATTGAATATATCTTTTGTTATATGAAATCAATAAATATGGAATCTATTATCATAGACACGAAGTCCTGGTTATGATACATGCAACACATAGATTATATTTCGGTGCACAGAGAACTATGTTTTAATATTAGTACACTCAATATCACTTCCCTTCAATAGATTCTGTTGCAAGAAAGTTAGAGTTATACTGAACTACAAGATACTATTGATAATATTATTAAAATATTATTATAGGTACCACATATCCACTTGAATTGTCATTATGATTATTATTATATATATTAAGAAAATACGACTTAAACTTGCATATAAAATGAATCATTTGGTTATCAGTTATTATAAGTGAATGTAAGAACTATTTAAAAGATAAGATATCACTTTTCTAAGAAAACTATTTTCCTATATACAAATAAAATTTTATCTCAATTAATTAAAAAAAACACTTTTTATTCATGTTTTCAATAAAATTCATATATTATATCTTCAATCAATAAATTTGATACTCATCCAATATATTTGATAGGTATAAGGTAAAAACAAATCCTATTTTATTAATAAAAAGTATTATTTCTCAAAAGGGAAATTTTCACTCCTTTTAATGGAGAATCCATTTTAAATATGATTTTTGAAACATTTTATTTTTTTAATAGAATATTTAAACTTACTTTTCGGATTCATAATATATAAATTTACTTTGGGTGGATTTTTTATGTTTTTTTCAAAAAATTTCATTTTAAAATGAATTGTGAAAAATAATGAATCTTAATTCAAAACATCTTTTTTGTATAATTTCTTTATATAGTAAAATTTTATATTATTTTTGTTTTAAAGTTTAAGTAGATAAATTTTACACTAATTAATGAAATTTAGTTTATTGGAATAAATCTCATATTGAAATTTATATAAACTCATTTCAATCTTTTGAACATTTTTACATTAAAAACCAACATTATCGTCCCATTTGTGGGACTAAATTAAAATTATTTCAGCCACTTATGTGATTAGAATTTTAAAAATGGATTAAATATTTTAAATAATAATAATTTATAATATATAATATGACCATCATTATTTTTATAAAAATAATTTGTGAATGTGATTATAGTTAATTGCAATAATTAAGAGAAAAATTAACTTAACAATGGATTAAACAATAAACTTATGGGAAAAATGACATATAAACTTGTTGAAAAACAAATTTGTGGGAATATTTCGACCATATTATCAATTTTATATAATTAGGACCATTACTGGATCCACATGACATGGGGAAAACATGGGTGGAAATCTAATTTGAAAAATTTACAAGATTGCCACTACTACTCCACTATAAAAAGGAACTCAAACCTCCAACATATTAACACCACTATATTCCATTGTATAACCCAAAATATGATTAAATATAACCCCTAAATCCATTAATTAATCATATAATCCTCCATTTGGGCATAAATCCATCCAATGAATCCCTTTGGTGAAAACCAAGAAGTGTTACCCAAAGAAGAGGTATGATCTTTTATCAAGATCCCTTGTTTTATATTCATTACCCACCACCTCAAATATTGTTATACCATGATTATATATTAACATAATTATCCTAAATATTATAATATATTTTACTATATTGTTTAAACATACGCTTACACACACTTCCAACTAATTGGAAGCTTACTTACTGTTCTTGTGCATGATGAACTACTACATTATGAAACAATGTTATTAATTATTTCTTGAACACAAATAATGTATTATAATTATGATGGGTAATATATATATATATATATGATTTTTATGATGTATTTAATTTTCTGGATATAACATACCTTCATGATTTTCATTACTTTTGAATAATATAACTTCAATTGTGGATGTGTGGACTACCACCACCTCAATGCGATGTGGTTAATTCACAAATTAGACGGAAGATATTAATTATGGATATAGTAAAATTATGTGAAATATATAAAAAATAATTCTAATATAATTATAACAAAAAAATTCTTTCAATTAATTTCTTTCTTTTAAATGCATAATTAAAATGAAATTGTGTTCATGAGTATTTATGACCTACCATCTCAAAGAACTGTGTATTAAATTTCATATATCTATATTGTTAATATTATTATTAAAAAATATATACATAATATATAATTAAATTATATAATTATTTAAATTTCAGAAATAATTAATCAAGATCTAAATTAGAGGATCAATAATTAGGAGACAAAACATATAAAAAACTCATATATTATCTGAAATGTAACATGAACATGTAGTTGTAAATAAATGGGTAATATAAATTCATATAAAAATAATTCATGGTATTATATTTAACAATATGATTCTATTTTAGAATTATAATAAAAATATATTTATTTTACATGAGGTATGATTGTTTACGAATAAATTTAAGACTTAAGTTAAGGGTTCTCTCGTGTCACTTTTATTCTATGTGAAGGACAATAAATGATCACCACTTGTTATATTATAAGTGTTATATACAATCCATGAATTTATTATATGATTAATATCACTAATTTTATGGTTATTTAAATAGATATTTCATGTTTTTTATGGGGTTTGTGGATCAAAAGATACAAAATCAGTAAACTATTTTTATCTCAACTTTCATTCTTGGACATAAATTCCATGTTGTGCAACTATATTTTTATAGGTGTTGTGTATACTGACTATTGAATTTTTTTATCATATATATAATTATTTTTGTGATATTTTAATCCTCATGTAATATTATTATATCATGGGGATTTAGATTCAAATATACCAAAAGTGGAATCAATCAGTTGCTATAATATAATACTTTATCAAGGTTGTTTATTATTATGCTTACATTGACGACATAATATGGTTAATATCTCAATGAAACACTTGAATTTTCTTCTCATATAGTTATAAATGATATATTCATATATTAGAACCATTTACCACTTTCTGGTACTTAATATAATTAATAAAATCATATTATGAAAAACCAACTTTATTTCTCATTTTTTCCGGAAATCTGAGTTCTTTTAAAATAGTGTTTTCTATAAATGTTTTCAAAAATGTTTTACTACTATCCTTTAATGATTATATGACATTTTACCCATTTTTTTCATTTTAAAAATTTATTTTAAAATGTATAGCCATTTTTTTTCTAATCAAGGAACTTTAATAAACATTTATGGTGAAAAAGAAACGTTTGGGATGTATATACATACTTTCCAGCATGATCATCATTTCCATTTATATTCATTTATAATTTTTGAAGTTTATTTTTTTATCAAATTTTTTTTCATAATGAAACTTTTTAAAAAAATTATTGTGTTTTTCAATGAAATTTTTTATCAAAAACATGTCTGTTTGAAAAAAGTTTTAAATTATTTTAAGATATTCATTTCTATATATTCAAAAGGTAAATTTGAAAAAAAAATGATTAAACTGATTTAAAGATTACTTTATAAGTTTTCAATGCCATTTTATAAGAAAATTATTTTTAAAATGATTCATTTTTTCAATAGAGTTTTTCATAGTATAAAGGATACTATCAACAAGAAATGTTTTAATTGAAATAATAGATATTTCATTATAAGAATAGGATTTTGAAATAGTTTTATAAGAAATATTTTCATTGAAAGTATACTTTATTCCAGAATTGTTTCATGTGATCCTTAAAAATATAAATATATATAAGATGGAATACTTTTATATATTTTATTACATTAATAGGGATATGATCTAGGAATAACATTAATATTTTATCTCTTAATAGATTCTATTTTGATGCATGATTTATATGAAATCCATTTCTCATTCACACATTATATACCTATGATCCCACCTTCTTTTTAAGGGTTAATATTTGATGAAATGATTGTCAAACATGTATTTTTACACAAGTAAATATATTATTACATGTTTATGAAATCAATTTCATTTAATGGGTTGTGATATGATTTTTTATCATTTTATGGAATGTGTATGTATGATTTTATTATGTAGTCAGTGGGACCTATATCACACTCCAATGAATTACATAAATATTTACCTCACATGATATAGACACTGATGTAATGGGGAGTGAACTCAATTCAATAAAATAATTTGTCTTCTTAGAATGTGTTTGGAGTCAACCACAACTACTATGATGGTATGGGGAGTGAGCCTTGACAACCAAGACGGTATGGGGAGTGAACCCATACTACCAAGATATCCTGAAAAATGATGCCTCTACTACTATGAAAACCATTTTATTCTCATATGTGTCTTCCATAAATTAGATATATTATTCCTATGTTACGTTCTCATGAATTATGCTCTTAATACCCTTATGATTCATTTCTTATTAACATCCAATATTTATATCATGACTTATATATATGATCTTTGGTATGTAGGGTGTTCTCTACAAATGCAATTCTCATGTTCTAATACCATTATACTCATATTATTCTTAGGTATCTACATTTTGTACCCTTACTGATAATCGTAGATAATCCCTTTATTATGTTTTCTAATTCTAGGTTATGATGAAGAGATTTATGTAGAGGAATTAAAGGGGATTATCATATTAGAAATCATTGAAGATCATTCATTGAGTTAGAATATTTTGTTCCATGTTTATGAAGACACTAAACTATTATGACCCTCAGTCATTTATTTTTATAATTTGTTGAGTATTCATCAAAAATGATTTTATAACCAAGTTTTTTAAGCCTATTTGGAAATAATTACAATATAATGAAGGTTTAAGAAAACCGAAGAACCTGATCTTGTACCTCATTCTAATGCAAAATGTAAAAAATTGGAAAACATATTTTGAACTGAACACACACAATGTGCCTCCCACATGGGGTCTAGACTTGAAACACACTTAAACATGTTCATTGATATGTGGTGTTTGGCCATTTCTTGAACACTCATTGAGTCTCCCCCTCATGATGTTCAAAAAACACAGATGTTTCATGAACTTTCATCATTAAAATACACATGAGAAGAATAAAAAACTATCTGCTTCAAGAAAACTTGTTGTGTTATCAAATTTTCTCCAATAAAAAACATTTATGATCACCCAAATCATGAAAGTATTCCCAAGAATATCATATATTAACCATATGGGGGTCCCTAAAACCCAAAAATAAGATTGAAACTTAATAAAAATCTAATATACATCAATTTTTAGAGAAATTGTAAAATCCTTCCAATCTTAAAGTAGAATCCATCGATTAATTTTTATGATAAAATTCCATAGTTACTTAATAATGGTATATATCTTCATAAAATACATGGAAACCATCCCTACACCCCCCAGTCTCTCTCTATCTCACACACTCTCTCCATATCTCCTTCCCTCTATCTTTATCTCCCCTTATCCTATACTGGTCAGGTTGAAGGAAATACTATAGGGGTGTTCATGAGAAGAAAATGGATGGAGGATAAATTAAAAATGAAAAAAAAATAAAAATAAAAAAAATAAAAAAATAAAGGAAAATGGAGATCAGGCCCAACACAGATGCTTGATGATGGATTATTCGAAACAATGGAAAACCCCTCACTCTAGATTCAATGTTGACTAAAATTATAAATTATATAATCCATCAAAATATATAACCATTAAGACATAAAATAATAAATTAATACTTAATTTATTAAATATTAATTAAAAATTAATCCAAAAAATTTAAACATCCATGAATTCCACAAAAATTCTATCATAGTGTAAAAACCCTATTCTCAGACCAATATGGTATTCATAAAAATTATCTAAGTCATAATTCGAAAGAAAAGGTCAATTTTATCATGAATGGGAATATTAAATAAGAAATTCATCTTTCTTATCTCTTTCACATCTAAAAAATAGGGTGTTTTACAATCTCCCAACCATAATACTTCTCATAATAAAAAGGTCACATTGGTCATCTGGCTACCATGCTCTTAGTCTAAGAACGGTAAAAATTGATACTATCTTGACTACTAAACAACTTTTTTAACAATGAGAAAAAACACATCCCTTCTTATGAGATGTTCCACCTTGAACAACATGATACTCCCCACCATATGTTTATCCTTATAGTATCCTCAAAACTAAACAAAATTTCATATATCCCATGCTCTATCCCTCACCAATTACAATAATTGGATATAGAAAACACATTCAGGCTAGAACATTAGCTAAAATTATTATGAATGAAAAACATTGGGCTCAAATAACCAATTAAATTGATGATTTCTTACTCAAATGGACTATGTGGCATTCCCCATAATAAGCATTTCCTTACATCTCTCTGTGAGTGAAAACCCCCAATAGTTCTACCATGGATATTCTACTCCGGTCTCCTTAAGATATGAACAGACAAAACAGGTATTTACATTTTCCGCCCAGCATTTCACATTACCTATTCCCACATTCACTAAAAAAATTATCCAAAAAATACATGCCAACCCGAACTATCGTCCTCAAGTAAGACTGGTTTCAAATGATCCCATCGTTGGTTCTATTTCTCACATTATCTATGAACCAAGAACCAAGATTAACATGCCTAAACTATTGATCATGATCCTCATTCATGTCATTTACTACAAGGTAGATCACCCATCACACCACTAATTAAAATATTATATAATTACTATAAAAATTAAAGAACCTTTTCACTAACCACCATGTTCCATTCCATGTCATGATAATCCATCCTTACTATTTCTTAACAACGGGATCAGGACCATGATTAGTTTTACCATGTGTTATCTCAACATGATAACATGGTTCTTTTTCCACCACACATTATGAGGCACTAGAATTCATGGAGATTTGGAAAAAAATGAAACCTAAGGAATAAAAATGCCCATACCATATAGTCTGTTGCACCACCCATTCATTGCTCTCAAAAACATTCACATACCCTTGATATCTTCCTAAAAAGAACATGAAAACCCTAGTAGAATCATCCTAGGGGTTCCCTATATTATCTAAAAGGCTCTATATTATTAACACTAAGTGACATATCATGGTATCTTGGTGTACCACCAATCTCAAAGGTGTAGTCACATCGATGTTCATGGTTCATGGGATGTCATTAATGGTCCCATATCATCAAATGAAAACATCTAACACAGTAAAAACACTCTAGAGGGCCCCAAATCCATTAAATAATTCCAATACAATTTAATAACATATATAGGAATAAATTATCACCGAGAATCCACCTACGATACTTCCCATAAAGAATCCAAAAATCATCAATCATCCCTATCAAAACTAATGGAATCATCCTTGATGATCTGTAAAAGGAATAAAACATAACACTATGTTAAGATATATTGAATTCAATTCAAATATTTTTGTTAAATTCTATATAGGTTGTTACTATATTTTTAAATAACTAAACCTAATTGATAATAGACATGTAGGGTATTATGGTTGTGGCACCATGTTCCTCACAGACCAACTAGGTTCAACACAAGTCATCTCCTAGAGGGATTATGCCTTCATCACCAATGGGTGTATCGACATATATCCACAAAACCTTCCATCATAAGATAATATATATAAATGTTTACCCAGTTATGTCTTATTCGATCAACTAATTACATCATAACACATTGAATAGTTGTTTTTATAACTTTAAATAACCAATATTTAATTTTAAATGAAAAAATTTTAATATGCCATTACATTTCATGTGAATCCAATGTAGAAACTCATGATATGTGAGATGCCTCTTGCATCTATAGGCTAACAGAAAAATATTGTAACTATCATCATGTAAATGGTCCAACTTCTTTAATTCTAGTATAAATCATATATCTCAAACTCAGAGGGTGACACATGAGATGAAAATCACAAAGATATAGTAGTGTAACTCCAAAAAAACAATCCCACCCCAAAAAACATAATATTCCTACCAATAATGGTGGTCATGAAAAACCTATTTTCAATCCATAATTGGATTCAATAAATGACTCTATTTTTATGATACCATATTCCAAATAATAAACAAATCAAAAAGAAGTTCTCTAATACCACATTGTAATATCTTGGACTAGATCCCTCTATGAAAAATACCCTAACCAGTTGACCACATGACATTAATCACATCTCCTCACATGACAAAGGCTACATATTTGTAGCAATTTTTCAAGGAGAAATTGTGAGTAGACAATACCCCCCATATCTCATTTCATAATCAAATATAAATAACACCATTGTCATAACCATCCAAAATCATCTAAACAAACATAATTAATGATATAAAAATGTTGTCATAATAAAATGAAATGTTACATATAGAACAGAGAACTCATGATCACATTCAAAAACATAATACCCATGGGTCAGATCACATATAAATGAGGTAAATAATAAAATTATTTTTATCTATTGAAAACTCAGATCCATTCCCCAATCACAGTCACAAATACTCTAATGAATCTACAGACTGAACCTATGACTTCTCACTAGATGTTCCACATAGTCATGAACTCCAGGTCCTACATCATATTAAATTCACTATATTCTCATCGTGATAATATACATAAGGTACGCACACAAACTAAGATTTATTTATAGAGGGTGAGAAATAAATCTCAGTAGGCCGCCAAAAATTGTGAACTTATAACCTAATGTCATAAGTTATTGTGAATACAATATTCCTATATTAGGTAAGAAATAACTAAAATGAACTAAATAAATTAAACCCCCATAGATCCTTTCCATCGGGAACTTGATTGACAATATATGCATCAACCAGTGTCATGGCCTATTTTAGCACATTGTAAAGTATTATCCAAAATAATAATAATAAAAGGAGATTAAGACCAAAATTTTTACATATACTAGTTTCAATCCTTTGGTTTAATACTCCAATCAACCAAACAAGATTTATCTAGTTCTGGGGTGTCTCCAAGAACATCGTCGGGACTGCACACACCATATAATAGACCTATGTAACCCCAATATATAGATTAGTATCCCAAAACTATGCTATTGGGGTTTTTTAATGCATGTCATAAGCCCATAAGTATCACAAACCTTCTATATGAGAGTTTTCTCATCCATGGAATAATCCTTGTAGGTATCCCATACCTTTTTATGGTATTTTTATCATCAGGGTAATAAGACCTTTAACCATATTAGCCCTATTATATGGGTGTATTATCTTCTTGGGAATGAACCCTATAATAATCTAAACCCTCCCCTATGGGAGTATTCTCATCTAATGAATAATTCCTATACGAATCTCAGCCCACACCCAATGAGAGTATTCTCATCCACATAATAAACTCTATAAGGCTCTCATCCCCCCTATAAGACTAGTCCCATTCGATGCATAATTGCATAAGAATAATAGACCCAGATCCAAGATAACCATGGTATTCTAGAATAACCACAAAATGACATACATCATATCCAAAAAATATAACATTCCATTATCCCCCACTAAAAGGAACCCTCCGAGAAAACATGTTATTATACACTCTAAACATCTCATCTCCAAATACCTAGTAATCCAGGAATAATAATGACCATTCCATGAGTGTTTCAAATTTTTTACATCAAAATGCATCATGGTTTTACCATATCACTTGTTTATCTTTAAACATATAATAAAAAATGAACATAAGTGTCTATTCACCCAACCCTCCATGCCACACATTCAAACATCCAAGAGTGTTACCCATCTTAGGACAACCCTATAAAACTCAACCGAGCAGATTTAGTAACAAAGGATCACATGTGATTAACATTACACATTCCCATGAATTACCCTTCACCCTGAAATACATTCCAAAGTAGAAGATATTGGGTTCCCATAAGTCATCAAATAATAAGGTACCCCACTTGGGGTCCTAAATATTAATCAAAACCCTCAGGAAGACAAACATATCTCAGGGGTATAAAACCCCGAACACAGTTCATAATATTTTATAAACTCATAGGAATAATATTGAAGAATGAATAAGGGTGGTTTCCTGAACACCATTTTCTTTCTATGTCATTTTAGGTTGGCCTGATCACCCATGTTACCCACCTCCTCGAGTCACAACCTAGTCCCACTATCTTAGGACTATACCCTTAAAATAATTAAAAAGATATTGTAAATAAAATTCTTTACACAACAACCAATATCTTGAACCACATCTTAGAATCATCCCATGTCTCACTCTCATGAGATTGTTTTATTTAATTATAAGAGTTTTAACCCCTTATTCAAAAACACTATCGAGAATGCCTCAGGATTATAAAAGGATTCAATTTGAATAATCCATATGGAAAAAGACTTTGAATGAACTAATAAGAAGTATAATTCTTGTAATATGGTAAAAACTATAGAGACACCACCATGGAATGAGTACATAATGTGTACCTTAGGTACATGACATATTCCTCCAAAACCATTCCAGATAATGTATATCAGCTAACCTACTGTGTACATAAAAAAATCAGGACATACCAATATTGTACATGGAGTTTATTCTACATGGGGTAAATTTACATTTAACTCAACCCAAATTTACATATAAAAGTCTTGACATTGTATTTTGAACAAGATAGGCACAACATGTACCTCACACAAGGTATGGTCATATACAATCCATGATTATGTTCCCCAACCTGAGGTTTCTATTCGGACCTCATGCCACACCCTGAGTGTCCCCGGAATAACTTCTCCTGACCACATATTTTCGGTGACCATTAATCTTCAACCTCTAACTAATATGAATAACATGTCACATATTCATCAAGAACACATTCTATTTGATCAGGTTTTTGTGATCCTAAAAATCTAGTGATCACTTGGAACATGTGATTCACCTCAAAAACAGAATTGATCGACCCTATATGGGTCACCATCATAAAAAGAAAATTAAAAAATTAAAAAATATATTATGTGAAGATTTTTGGGAAAAATAAATTAAAATGGGGATACCAAGGGGGAATTCATAAATGATTTTTTCCAATTTGGATCTCATAGTTATCACACAGTGATACGATTCCTCTCAAGCTCTTTGGATGCACCATCCCCCATCACACTATCAATCTACCTATCCATATTATATATCCTACATTATTAAAGGATTCCACATAGTTAATGTGTGAATCAAAATGACAGAGGAGAAAGGAACAAATCAAAAATAAAATGAAGGAAAATAAAATGGAAATGAAATGAAAAAATAGAGTCTAAGCATGCCTTGGGTCTAACTCAAGTTGATGTTCCAACTAAAAAAATCCTCAAGTGCAGAAATAACCAATCAGATGGAATATTAATTTGAGACTCTGTTAAAAAATATCACTATTTTAGCATGCATGTATAAATAAAATTTAATTAACTAAATACTAAAGACAGATTATTCCATAACATTCCAAATAGACCAAAATTCTACCATACACCAATCATATGGTAAACATCCAATTATATGACAAATTACGTAGTCATAAAAATTATGAAAGATAATATTATTATGTAAAATTACCATTTTTCCCCCAAGAGCATTTGAAACAAAAAATTCATTTTTTTTCTTTTTCATCACCCTGGAAAACATGGGGTTTTAATGTTATAGATCATACTTTTACAATTCCATCCTATCTCCCATTTTGATTTTCTAAAAAATAATTTAGGATTCACACAAGATATCTGATAGATATGGGTCATAGTTGAAAAAATTGGTTTCTATAATATTCACATTCATATACTCGGACTGATTCTCATCAAGAAAACTTCTCAATGAAAAATAAAAATATAGAATTTCATTTATTGGTCATACTTAGAGGAGATTTAAAAATGATAATCATGATACATGATATAATATAAAATAATGAAATTTATTTGGGTGTGTATCATGTTTTTTATAATTTAATAAATGAATTTTAATTAATGTAATCCCACTAATGTAGATGGAACCATACATCTTCAGTTTGTTAGAGAAGAAACATATTTCATCCAAACTAACAATGGGTATCATGTAATTAAGTGATTAATATATTTAACATTAATCTAATTATAATCATATATCATATGTATCATGTATAGAAGTGTAGATATATTTAACAAACCAAATCATTATGAGTTTTAAATTCTTGAGAGAATTTTATTTTTCATTTTTTGGATAGTTCATCATCAGAAATAGACCCCAAAAATGGATTCTATGAGTTCACAAGTCCTAAAATTTTCATTCAGGATAGGTTCTAAGAACTGTGTGGAGAGATATATGTTTATGAGAGAATTGGATAAGTGGTAAAATGGTTATCATATTGAAGATTCTATCTTGAAGACATTTTCAAACTGAATCAGTCAATCAAATTATAAATGTCTTTCATGGAATTAAAATCATGGTGACTATTGGAATGAATTGGAAATGAATAAATCCTAGTAATATTTAGGGTATGATATATAGGTTAACATCAAGAATTTTAAGTGGAAGAGGGGGATTCTCCCTAGGTGTAGGCAGTTCACATCATGAACAATAGGGTTACACTATGAACCATTCAAGGTAACCTCTATTGTGAGGGATTCTTTATTTCATTTTAGGGTATTATTGGGGGAACCCTGTGGGTTCCCCAAATTATGTTTTAAAAAAATGAGAGGGAGTATCAATCATTGTATACTCTCCCCTCTCCATTTGATGTGATTGCATTTGTGTGTTTTATGGTGTTATGTTCACATGGAAACATGTTAAGATCATTCCATTTCATATTCCCCTTTCACTACTCTAATTTTAAATTGTTTTTTAGGGTACTGGATGAATTATTTCAACATAAAATATCGAGATCATTATTCATTATGGGGACTTCACGAATACCTATTGTGGATTATCCCTATAGGTTTCACACTATAAGATATTTTCCATTTATCATGAGGTATGTTCTAACTATAATTTTTATATGGTTTTGAAAAAATTTGGGTAAAATTTTCTTTTTATTTTGGTTTAAAATTTAATGTTTTGTGGTTCCATGGTTTATAAGTGGGTTAGTAGTGGACCTCACCCTATTTCTCATTGTTTCATGGTAGTAGGGAAATCTAATTTGTTTTTTACATATTATGACAATTTATAATAATAATTATAAATGAATTATGAAATCATTTTATAGTTTTAAAAGATTAAATAGGTTTTCATGGACTAGATTGATGTCAGTATAGGAATGGGTGACTTTTTAGAATTTCAATTGGGGTTGGGAAGCGTGGATTTATTTTCCATAGTTGGTCTTTTGTTAATTTTATATTTGAATTACTTTATTATTATGTCCACTTCCATATTTATTTTGTTTGTGAGTTTCCCTATAAGGGTTAAATATGATCACATTAAACTAATACCCAACATTGATTTTTATCATGATCAATTGTTTAATGGTATATATTTAGTCAAATGAGTGTTATAAAAAAATTAATGAAATTTTTATAGGTATTTATTAGATTTCAAGAGTTAAAATGTGTTTAATTTTTATTTTTTTAAAACTAGGTTTTTATAAAGTCACATGTTTTTAAAGAAACCGTTATTATAATTAAAAACTGTATTTCTTATTTTTATATTTGTTCATTTTAATTGATATAGATTATTTATAAAGTATATAGTATAATAATCAAACTATCTACAATGTATTCATTATTATAAAACATTACTTCAAAATAAAATGAAACTATATATTAACAAAATGGATTATTAGTCACTATATACTATTAAATTATATAAAACTGAATTAATTGAAAGAAGAATATATATTTAAAATGATAAAATATTAAACACCATGAGATATCATTTACCATATTCAACCACTATTATCACCAATAGCCAAATAAAACCATTAACAAGGAATAAAATCCAGAATTGATAAATCATATTCTGAGATCTAAAATGAAAATTGTGAAAATGAGAATTATTACTTAAGAATTACAAATGGGATACATGATTATACCACTTTTAAATATAATAATTAAATCAAGACACATTATATATTTTAGATGGGAATATGGTTCTGGGAAATATTGTCTTGGAAAATATTATTTACATTGATAAGTAATTTTTACAGATAGACATTAAGAGAGGAAAACTGATTTGAGGTTATTCCATACCGAAATGAGGAAAAAATACACCTGAAGTGATGGATTCATGAAAGAAAACCCTTATAGGAAGAGAATAGATTCATGATGGATGTTGGAGAACCACATAAATACATCTTACGGGAATACAATAATACTTTTTATAGTATATGTCTCAATCATTTCAACTATTTAGCCTCAATTTAAGGGTATTAGAAATTTTAAACATCTAGAAGAAGCTATGAATTCATAATACATCATCCCTCATTATCCAATTGTAAATTGGATTCCCAAAGTCATGATTCTTTAATTAGGAACCTCCAATGAGTACCATATAACTAAATACCTTTTTATAGATGACATTTATGAAGGATCACACCCTTCACGCTACCCCATAAAGTTCCATGAGACTTAAATCCTTCTTGAAACCCCTAATAAAACAAGGGTACCACCCATAGGTAGTGAATCAACGATATAAAAGGAATCAAACTCCTTATCCCCACCATTGTGAACCCCATATTCTTCACGAAACTCACCTCTATGATTCCAAAATCGAACCTCCTTTCAACGAATATAACTTCAAGAATTTATACTACCAAGGGTATATTCCCATTCCAAGCTACGTTTAAATATTCATTGATCAAAAACATGAACAATACCATCATTTCTATTGTACAGAACCTTTTCTTCAATACTGATATTGAAAATATCATCACCACTTTCTCAGGAAAATACGCACCATAATCAGGGGACCACTATAGGTTTCCCTGATAATGATGGAATCCTAAAGAGAAGCCACATGATTTTACCATTTATGTAATGACTTATCTATATAAACCCTAAATGGGAGGTCTCCACTATGAAGTAGTCTTACCAATTTCATTAATTCATGACAGTAAATTTCATAGCATATTATACGAGTCACATGATATTAAACTGAACTGTAATTTCTTAGTTGGGCCATGAGAAACCAAATTAATATTTCTTCTTCAAATGGTGTTAAACTATAGCCTTACCATGTGTATCATACATAGGATGTCTCATGTGATAAGAAAGATATGATCCCCCATATTTTTTGATGCTTTCATGTGTAATCCCCACACTATCCCTCGTTTTCAGTCCATTCGAGACATAAACATCCTTACAAGAAGATGTTAAACACCATGGATTGTCCTGTCACATGATATTAGACATTCCACTATAAATATGTGGGTTTTTATCTCCATATACTAACAAGGTAAATATGATTCCTCCTTGAGTTCCAATTCTAACATCTCAACACCATCATAAATCTATCTATATTCTTCTAAGATGTGATAACACCAATATGTTGACATTACATCCTAGTAACACACTTAACCTCAATAGACCAAACAAAAGGTCCTCATTGGACCCTAGTGACATCATGTGATAGTATCCCACATCTATCCTAGTATGTGATGAACATATAAAAGAAACATCTTCACAAGACATTAGTCATATTACAATGTCTCCAAATGACTTTAAACTCGTGATTCCATCCCCACAACACCTTTAACATAAGTCCATATCCCCACACATATATAAATAGATGATCCCACTTGATTCACTCGAATATTTACCTCAAGTGGTATGGTTGTGATTCCTGAGGCAATTAGCATGGAATGACGTTTTCCACAAGTTTATGTTTCCCCATGATGGAAATAAGATTCATGGGGTTATACATCAAATATAACTCATACATGAGATTACCTCAACTCTGAAAGATGAATACTATTCTACATACCCAACACACTAAATGTCTACATTTTTCAAGACATTTCAATCATCACTATTAGCTCTGACCAAAGGTAGCTACCATTTAATGAAAGTATGATACTCATATAACTGGTGTCCACATAAAGATATAATCAAGAAAAATATTCAAGAACTTGTATCAAATATATGTGGTAGAAACAGACTAGGCAAACAAATATCCAAGTATGAATGCATTGAAGGATGAAAATATATCCCATCAACACATTATTTCCATGTAGTGTTGAGTCAATAAGGTTTTCCTTATGACTTTTCCATTCCTTCTTGTTTTGAAAATCACAAACACCTTATCTTTAAGAAAATCGTTTTTATAAGGAAAAACGCTTTTATAAGGAAAAACGCTTTTATAAGGAAAATTGATTTTATAAGAAAAATTTCTTTTACAAGAAAAATTTCTTTTATAAGGAAAATCGCTTTTGTAAGAAAAATTATCCTTATCATATTTTCATCCAGATTTTTCTTAAGTATGAGATTCAGATTCATTTCTATTTTCTCGGAATTGTTTTAAACTTTGATATGAAGTATTCTGTTTTAGGATCCGAATTCTGGATAATAATTGTAATAAAGTTTCACTCCGAAATCCAAATGAGAACTGTGATAGAGTTCCATTCCGAACTCCGGATACGAACTCTGACTATGTTCGATTCCAGATTCAGGATACGAAACCTTATGAAATTCGACAACGAATTCTCATTACGAATTTTAATGACGAATTCTCATTACAAATTCTGATGAGGAATTCTCATTACGAATTCTGATGAGGAATTCTCATTACGAATTCTGATGACGAATTCTCATTACGAATTCTGATGAAGAATTCTCATTACGAATTCTGATGATGAATTCTCACAACGAATTCTGATGACGAATTCTCATTCCGAATTCTCATTCTGAATTCACCTATTAAACAGAATCTGATCGTCTTTGTTTTATACACTCCGTATTTATTTAGACTCCGAAAAATTATTTTTGTTTACACTGCGAAGTTTTCATTCCGAACTTTTTAGTTAGATTTTAAACGGTGTCAAACATTCTGTTACACCTATTTTGTTATAAAATGATGTCATATATTCTGTTATAAACTAACCGTTGGCTAAGTTACACGTGTACAGTTCCCCTCGATTTTTAAGGAAAATATGACCGTTGGGAAGGAGGCCGACCTTACCTATAAATAAGAGCTCATTTGAAAGAGCTCAGAGCTGAAAAAAGGCTGCTGAAAGATGCTGAAAGGCTGACTGATCTTCGACTCATGTGATTACATGCTTGAAGTGATTTCTAGAGATAGAGGATCTTATTAACTCTCAATTCTTTGTGCGACTCCGAATGTTGGTGATTACATTTGAGGGATTCTGGGGATAGGAAGACAGAGGTTGCCGACTACCTTGAAGTTGAGGGCTTCCTTGCTGAGGAAGACAGAGGTTGCCAACTACCCTGAAGTTGAGGGCTTTCGGGGATAGCATGACAGAGACTCTGATCATCGTATCGAGGGCTTACCCTAGTGTTGGTAAGACCTACTTGCTTGAAAGTATAAATCAAGGGACCTTTATCCAAGGTTGTTGGATACCCTTCTCTTTGGGTTAAAAGACTTATATCTTGTTACTTGTAGTTATACTACTTGTTTATTTTCCGCTGCATATTGTATTGTAAGTAAAGTATATCTTTCTTATACTTACTTACTTATACTCTGTTTCATTTAGATTCTATACGCTTTAAGGTAGAATCTCATATTGTAATCTTTTATAAAGTTTCAATTTCCGAAACCATATTTCCGGAACCTACTTTCAGAATCTCTTTCCAATTTTCATTCGGTGTTAGAGGTGTTGTAAATTTGCTTAGTTTAACTTTGTTAAACTTAGCCCTTTCCTTTGCTTAAGGAAAACATAGTTATTCGTAACTAACTTTAATGGTTCCAATGGAATTTTTAAAGTGTACAATTCACCCCCCCCCCCCTCTTGTAAATTGAGAATCTACATAACTATTTCAATGAGATGGTTTCTGCAAATACCCTTTTCCGAGATCGTTTTCTCTAGAATCTCTACCTGTGACCCCAAGAAGAGACTTTGTTGCTCCGAAAGAGGCAGTAGCTAAGTCTGTTGAGGAAGTAGAGCAAGTTGAGAAAGTGGAAGAAGAATAAGATGTTTCTGAAGGAAGTGGTGAAACCGGAGATGTGTTGAAACAAATAGATGATTATAATGGGACACCTTCGAAACACTTATCGCTCCGAACATGAGAAGTTGAATCTTTGAAGCTGGTCATTCCAGCAATGGAAGAAGAATGAGGAGAACAAGAAGTAGCTTATCATGAAGAGGAAGAACAACTTATACATGATATTGCTCAAATGAAGAATATAGAGGTTGGTGCTCAGGAAGTTGCTGATGAGTAAGACATTATTGTCCAAGTTTCTGATAGTGAGAAGAGAACTCCGAAACAAGACTCCATTCCAAAAAAAGACAAGGGAAAGCAAATTCTTGCTGATACTCCGAGCTCAGTGGTGGTGAAGGGAAAGGAAGTTGGTAGTTCTTCAAAGATAAAGCTTGACCAAGTTGAATAAGAATATTCTCCAAGCAGAGTCTCGGATTCAGAGTCATCTTCGTTGGGGCATGACTTTGTTGTTCAACCTTTAAAGAAGCTGGTAGGTTCTATTCCGACCTTCTCAAGCATTGACTCAAGATGCCAAATGCTCCAACATGCTTTGAACCAGAAAACAGACTCTGTATCTATGGTAATGGACAAGTGCGTTGAAATTGAAGGCTCAGGATGAAAAGTTTAATGCTCGGGAAGAAAAGCTTCAAGATCAGGAAGAAAAGATTGAAGCTCAAAGTGAAAGAATAGTGGTCTTAGAGAAGCAAGCCGAAGAAGAACATAAAGACTTGAAGAAAATAAAGAATATTCTTAAGGGTCTCATGGCGAAGGAAAAAGATCCAAAATAGAAAGATCTGATCTTTTGTTGTATCCAATTTTCTTTGTTGCTGAGATTTCAAACTTAATGAAAATTGTGCTTGTCGTTTCTTTTGTTGTTATTACTAATTTTTCAGGTACTTTTTTATTTTTTCCATTCCCAAGAATTCTTTTTGAAAATCACAAAGTGGGAGAAGGAAAAGATCCTTATGGAAAAAGAACTCTAATAAGAGTTTATCTAAGGGGGAGAAGGAAAAGATCCTTAAGAAAAAAGTACCCTAATAAGAGTTTATTTAAGGGGGAGTTTTTAATTAAAGAAGACATTCTTATTCATAATGAAATGTCATTCCGGAAATCTAGAATATGATCCTTAGAGTTTCAAAGCCTAAGGGGGAGCTGGTCGTATTCATCAATATCCTTAAAGAAAAGGGATATAAGCCTTAATGTTTTTCTTTCCTCTTAGAATTTATTTTTCGTAATAATTTTTGTGCTTTCCAAAAAGGGGGAGATTGTTGAGTCAATAAGGTTTTCCTTATGACTTTTCCATTCCTTCTTGTTTTGAAAATCACAAACACCTTATCTTTAAGAAAATCGTTTTTATAAGGAAAAACGCTTTTATAAGGAAAATCTCTTTTATAAGGAAAATTGATTTTATAAGAAAAATTGTTTTTATAAGAAAAATTGATTTTATAAGGAAAATTTCTTTTGTAAGAAAAATTATCCTTATCATATTTTCATCCAGATTTTTCTTAAGTATGAGGTTCGGATTCATTTCTATTTTCTTGGAATTGTTTTAAACTTTGATATGAAGTATTCTATTTTAGGATCTGAATTCTGGATAAGAACAGTAATAAAGTTTCACTCCGAAATCTAGATGAGAACTATGATAGAGTTCCATTCCGAACTCCGGATACGAACTCTGACTAAGTTCGATTCCAGATTCAAGATACGAAACCTTATGAAATTCAACAACGAATTCTCATTACAAATTCTGATGAAAAATTCTCATTACAAATTCTGATGAGGAATTCTCATTACGAATTCTGATGAGGAATTCTCATTACTAATTCTGATGACGAATTATCATTATGAATTCTGATGAAGAATTATCATTACGAGTTCTGATGATGAATTCTCATAAATAATTATGATGACGAATTATCATTCTGAATTCACCTATTAAACAGAATCTGATCATCTTTGATTTATACATTCTGTATTTATTTAGACACCGAAAAATTATTTTTTTTTACACTCCGAAGTTTTCATTCCAAACTTTTTAGTTAGATTTTAAACGGTGTCGTACATTCTGTTACACTTGTTTTGTTATAAAAAGATGTCGACTATTCTATTATAAACTAACCGTTGGCTAAGTTATACGTGTACAGGTCCCTCTGATTTTTAAGGAAAATATGACCATTGTGAAGGAGGCCGACCTTACCTATAAATAGGAGCTCATTTGAAAGAGCTCAGAGCTGAGAAAAGGCTGTTGAAAGCTGCTGAAAGGCTGACTGATCTTCGACTCATGTGATTACATGCTTGAAGTGATTTCTAGAGAGAGAGGCTCTTATTAAATCTCAAAGCTTCGTGCAACTCCGAATGTTAGTGATTACATTCGAGGGCTTCCGGGGATAGGAAGACAGAGGTTGCTGACTACCTTGAAGTTAAGGGATTCCTTGCTGAGGAAGACAGAGGTTTCCAACTACCTTGAAGTTGAGGGCTTGCGAGGATAGCAAGACAGAGACTATGATCTTCGTATTTAGGGCTTACCCTGGTGTGGTTAAGACAGAATTTCTTGAAAGTATAAATCAAGGGACCTTTATCCAAGGTTGTTGGATACCCTTCTCTTTGGGTTAAAAGACTTATATCTTGTTACTTGTAGTTCTACTACTTGTTTATTTTCCGCTGCATATTTTATTGTAAGGAAAGTATATCTTTCTTATACTTACTAACTTATACTCTGTTTCATTTAGATTCTATACGCTTTATGGTAGAATCTCATATTGTAATCTTTTATCAAGTTTCAATTTTCGGAACCATATTTCTGGAACATACTTTCGGAATCTCTTTCCAAGTTTTCATTCGGTGTTAGAGGTGTTGTGAATTTTCTTAGTTTAACATTGTTAAACTTGGCCCTTTACTTTGCTTAAGTAAAACATAGTTATTCGTAACTAGCTTTAAAGGTTCCAAAGGAATTTTTAAAGTGTAAAATTCACCCCCCCCCCCCCCTCTTGTAAATTGAGCATCTACATCACTATTTCGATCCTACAATTGGTATCAGAGGTTGGAAACCTCATACTCTATATCAATCCTACAACTGGTATCAAAGGACGGAAACCTCATACTCTATACCAATCCTACAAGTAGATGATATCATCATCCATTATAGTAGATTACATCCACTTTTAGAAATTAGGAATATGGGGGAACCACATTAGAGGGTTTATGATGAGTCAGGGGATACATACAACTCTAGGAGAGGAAACGAATTCATATCACACCAGATGTTTACCCTGTAAATATATTTTGAAAACAAAATATTGAACTTGATGTGAATTTATTCTCATTTAACAAAAAGAAGATGAGAAATTATAGACACATATTAATTTAGAAATGATCAGAACTCGAATTCTCTTATATCATTTTTTACTAAAAAAATGGTGGTCTTGACATGAATCTCTTCTCCAACTCCTTGGGGAAAATGATGATCCTTAAAAATACATGTTCTGAGACATATTCTGTGTAGATCCATTGTCTACCCAATAAAGGAAGTATAATATTGGGGAATCACATTTGTCAAAAAAATCTGATGTTTGACATCATCTATCCTATTGGACTCCATCAGTGGGGAAAATTTGATGACCCACTTCTAGCAGGTATGTGGTATGGGAATAAGGGATATGTTAATCCCACTCAACTGTACTTTTTCCACCACAATCGTTACTCCCACAGATACCAAGAAACCTCACACAATATCCACCTTATGAGATTATCAAGTATAGGTTGATCAACACCATTTTTCATCACTTATATTATAAATGTTTAGTCGATACTTGATATCTGGGTAGATAGGACCTTGAAGCATCAACAAGACATAGATGCCACTTCCCTCAAATGCCGCATAGGTGGAAATCTCCTCAACACATTGGAGAAATTTTTAGGGAGTCTATCCCTAGAGTATTTTTATATCTTCAAGCCCTATATAAATTATATAGGTTATGATTGGGGTCACCTTCTATGAATAATTATTGGAAGTCACCTAGGATGGTTCCCACTCATCCATACTAACAATCCTCCCCATAAGCATGAGGTGATGAACATTCCAATTATATCTCAAATCGGTTTCACCCATCCATGAGTACTGGCACCAATTCTAAGGAAAGGGTTCAATAATTTACCTTCATGGGGCCTCTCAAAAAGTTTTGATTCCCCTTTCCACTTTCATCACACCTCTTCATTCCCTAAAAAATTGAATTTGGGAACCTATTTTCTTGAATGGGATTAAGACCCCAAAAACCTACTAGGAAGGTTAGGTTTATCTCTCTGCATCATGAGTACTACTGAAACCATCATGGTCCATCCCATGATGAGTAATTTCACTACATAGGTCCTCTGTAAAAACCCATCAACTTCCATATAAGTCCTCCCCATGCAGAATACTTTCACCTCCCAAAAGACACATCTTAGGGTCATAGGTAAACCATACATCACAGGGCCCATACCAAAGACACCATCCTAAAAAAGCATTGAATTTATTATTATGACACTCATATTATCACTCTATGGGAACTAACAAGACAATTTTGGAAGGAATGTGGTAAATTTCACATCACTATCAATGTCTAAGAAACTAAGGTAATGGATAACATGATTGAAACACCACCCTCACCACTAGAAAATGGTCTAAGATCTCATCATTTTTAGATAACTATTCTTAATATAGAATTACAGTAGTTTCCATGATCCCCTCATTTGTAAATTCATGTGTTTGATGTTCTACCATCCTTCAATAGAATTTTCATGTTACTATCCATTACCCCATTACCATCCATACTCTATAACTTCACTTTGGATGTAGGAATATGTTGTGGTTTAGATTGGTGCCCTCAGAGGATGGTTGAAATTATTTTGAGATATGGAGGTAAAATGTCTTCCCTGATCATTAGGATTCCATATAAACCCTAACCTATAAGGATATGGTCAAGAAACTAGCCTTTACTATAGGAGAAATCTAATTGTTTTAGGGATGGTAGACCCATGTGATCCCCCCACTTTTATAAATTTGAATAAAATTATTGTTTTTATAATTTTTAAAACTATTTTTAAGACCATTTTTGATTGATAATAGGGTATTAGAAACATGTATACCCAATTTGATAATGAGAATTAGGAAGTATTGTGGGATATCAAAAACATTGAAAAATTATCATCCATGTTTGAGTCCCCACTACTATATGCTTCACCATTCTATATTTCCTCACTAAAGACCAACCATCATCCATATGACATAATATTTGGGTGATATTCAACCTTCTTTAGATTCGCTAGCAGTCCTATACAAGATTCCATGAGCTACTCTATGACATAAATTAGTAGTTTTATAATTTCTACAAGGACAAACTCCCCTGGACATGCACACTGATTGACATAAATACTCCCAAATTGGTCTTATGACTGGTCCTTTATAGTTCATCAATGGGATATATAAGAGTCTTCCTACCATGTGTAGATTAGTGGCCTGGTGTAGTATGCTTCCCCCCATTCTAGTTAAATTATATGGAAATAGTGGGATAATTAGAATGGACCACACACTAATTGTGAAATTTTCTCTCCTACCACTGACATTATGAATGTCATCATAATAAATCCCAAAGATGGCGAGTGATAGTAGAATAATGTAAAATTTTATTATGGAATGAACATGTTCTAAGGGGGACACAATATTTGGTTGATCTTCTGATTGGAACCTGTATGAGTCATATTAGACTAGATTTGGGCCTTGGAAGTCCTCCATCCAAGGAACTACCAATGGAAAGTAGACATATCAATAATTAAAAAGGAATCAATGATAGAGTTGTCCAATCTAATTATATTCCAAACACTAAATAATATTTTATTCTAGCCACTTTACTATAGGATCTAAATTGATACAAGAGGATCAACATTGGCTTTCAAAATGAGTAGTGATTAGAGTGAGATAATGTTCAAAGGGATCTTATCCTTACACCAGTGGAACAACTGAACCTTCTTATCCAAGAACAATGTGTAGAGGTTGGTGGCCCTACACACCCAATCAAGGTAGAATCTCGAGGTTCGGGAAATAAAACATTATATGATCCACCTACCCCTCCTAAGAATGTCAACATCCCACCTTGGGACCATGACCGACTAACCTCTTGAGCCACCATACCGGTAAAAGCATTGGTGGCTATTGATCCCTAATAATAAAACATGATAACTGATCCCAAATTCAATCTTGTGTATTTGGATAAATAACATGTTTCAATAACACCTAAATGGAATCCATATCCAGCATGGGTGGACATTTTCAATACACCCATAGAATCCATTAATCCATGATTTTCCACATTCAATGGGATGGGTGATGTGTTGTAATATCTGGCCCACATAAACTCATGTTAGAATCTGATATTGGGAATTCTATAATAGTAAGAAGATTCTGATATACCTTTTTTCTCTAGACTATAGACGAAAACACTTTTTCTTTTATAGTCAATCATCCTCATGATCAATTTCTTACTAGGAGGATCTCCATGCCATGTTCATAAACTAGTTAAACACCAAATTGTATAAATCCTGAATTACTATGCCCTCCAAGTATAAATTGAGTGTTGAGAGATGATTTAATAATTTTTTTTCTTATTGAAGGAGATAACACACTCTCTTCATGTGTATCATTCCTAGGAATAACTATTGGAGATGTTCATATAGAACGTATGACATTTTATGGTCCACACCCACATTTTCCTGAGATATTTAGGTGGATTCCTAGAGTTATCTAAAAGCAATGAACGTTTGGAAGAAGGTTTTTAGTGGAATAATTAATGTTCAAACTCATTACCTTTGTTATCCCCCATATGGAAGCTTCTAAAAGAAAAAACAACATCTACTCTAGTGACTGGGGACATGCAACAAGTCCAGCATCGAAAACCTATACCAGATAAGCCTATCCAACTATTATGTCACCATGTTACTACCATCAAATCCCCTTTTCATGATACGGAACGATAAATTACCTATTCTTAGTGGAATAATGATGTATAGTTCTTCAAGGATTAATAGGTCCCTGAGTAGTTTATTTATGTCATTTAGAAGAACATCTTGAATATTTCTTATTACAGGAGGCCTTGTGAAGCTAGACTAACTAATAATTCAAACAACTACCTATATCATAGGTCCATTGGACCCAACATCAAAGATTTATTTATGTTCTAAGGTTTTCCTTTGGACCTGGTAGACCATGTCCTAGTTGAGACGGGTGATGTCCCAACATAGGTAGCATATATCTCCACCACCCCATATAGTGACAAGGAAGACTATTTAAATGAAGAATATTCATGTTCATGTTACATATAAGTAAAACGATTGGCTATATTTTAATATGGAAACTCGCAACCAAGGTGATATTTGAACCAATTTGAAATGGTCAGAACCCCCTACGCTCACCTCGCATCCACCAGTGACCACATCAACATCAAACCATACCATGCAATAGAAGAGTAGGTGCTGGTGATAGCAAGGAAATCAACGTCCCTCACCATTTCTAGAAATAGATAAATCCTTTTATTAATTTATACCACCATAAGATGTGACAATATAATAGAACTTATCCCATCATTGAATACTCCACTGATGAATAGTATGAGATTGGTTATGTGAATACATTTAGGAATGGGGATCTTTGTGTGGTACTCAGTGATGAAGAACTCCACATGGACCCCTCATGAATTTCAATTCAACTCCATAAATTAAAAAGGAATGGTTTTATACTATAAAAAAGTATTTCTTAGTTGGTTCTTCGAACTGCATAATTCACTTCATAAAAGGAGACAAAATTACTCATTTAGGGCTCAATAGGCACAATCCTTTCAGGAAACACCACCGTGTACACCTACATAGTTGACCATATTGGTTGAACATTTCACTTATCAAAAATATTATCGCACTCAGTCATACCTTACTAGGGCCTAACCTCAATCATTTAGTTCTCACCCTAATTTTCCCAATAAACAATGTGACACTACCAGAACTAGGAACTCTCTAATGACTCATGAAACAGCTCCCAAAACACTCGGTTTTAAATAAAAACTATATAAAGTCCTATATATGAACTATTACTAGAAGTATGATGTAATGTAGCTCCTCCAAAGCATACTATCATGAATCTTTATCCTTGGAAGACACTAACTGGCAGAGGAGTTTCAAAATGATCTTTTTAAGATATAGAATACCCCCTCTAGTTTGAGAATATGAAAGATTCAAATGTGGATAATCATGTAGAGGAATCCGAGTAGAAATAATAATAAGACATAATTTCAATCTTCAAAGAGCATTAGGTTTATAGTATCACTATAAGTAAAAAAGGATTATGCATTGGGTGTTTAACCTTGTTTTCTATGAAACTGATGTTATATGTGTATTAATGAACATTTAAGATTGATTTTTTTAAAAAATAATTAAAAATGTATTTTTAATAATATTAAGAATCATTTTTATATAAAATGTGCATTTTTTTAAAGGTTGGGGATGAAGACTCGTTTATTAATTCATTATTTATATTATGAATCTTGATTAATTATTTTATGTTAATTACATTACCTTTTAAAGTTTATTTTAAAATAATTGTTTGTTACAATTTTTTTACTTGATTAAATTATCTGTTCTTTTATATTCATAATCACTTCTATTATGTTTTTAAAATTACATGATGTGATATTTTTTTTATATTTTTTTTATGGTCAAATAATTCTTTATAATTGATTGTTCTAATTATTTGTTTTTATATTTAATATTTATCTTTTTATAAATTTTTAATATATATATATATATATGTTTTAAAATATTCAGATCTTATAATGTGATCATAGGTTATTCATGGATTGTAATTGGAAACATTTAGTAAGAAATGTGGATGAATCTAAAAAAGGATTTCTTAATTTCATGGAATTTGATAAATTATATCTTTAAAACATTGATTTGATTTTTTCTCATGCATAAATCATTTGAATTTGAGGAAGCTAAATTCTATATAAATAATAGATCATCTCATTTTCTATAGTTTTAGCCATATTTATTCATGTTGGATCTGGAATTGTGAAATTATATAAAATTTGACGTCAAATTATGATGAAAATAATAAGAATGTGATAGTGGATCATTTTGATGAATTCATTCATGATGATGGCCTTGAAACCATTTAAAAACATCAACCATTGAGTGATTGTTTAGAGACTCTAAGAATCCACTATATGTAGGTTATAATAAATTTATTTTATTATCATTAATTATGGGATTACATAATTTGAACCAAGTAAATTGGATGAGTGATAAAAGTTTCATTGAATTGATTTATCTTTTAAAATTGATAATTCCAAATGTAAATGGGATTCCAGATTAGATTTATGATGGGAATAAAATATTAATCCCAATGGGATTGGGGTATAAATTCATACATTATCTCACCAATTATTGAGGGTTTTATAGTTTGGGATATGAATGTTAATGAGAATATCTTAAATGTGGCGCTTAATGATATAATATTTATAATAAATTGAGATCTAATTCATTCTCAGGAATAAACTTCAAACCACCTACAAAAAAAATTGGTAGCTTCTAATAAGTACCTGTTTAAAGAGCCTATTTGAGAATTAAAATGATGAAAGATGTTATTATGGAAAATATTTAGGTTCATACATGATTTATTTTCATGTGACCCAACAAATTCACCATAGTGGAAGAGATTTAATAACAATAGTATGGATTGAGGATGAAATTCTTGAAATCCCAGAACGGGATTATAAACATAATAGATGAATCCATCTGGAAACCTTAGTATACAAAATAGTTCATGACCTATTTTTGTGGTAGTTTAAAACATTTCCCCATAGATATGTATGAATGAAAACATGTTATGATGATACTAATGATTTTAGGATCGATAAATCTAGAAAATAATATTGATGAGTATCATTCACTAATTATTAGAGATTTGAATCTTTTTTGGGATATTGGTGTTACAATATTTTATGTATATAGGAATCGATATTTTCTTTCTCCTGCTATAACAATGTGCACAATAAATAAATTTACAACATTTGGAAATCTATTTGGATACAATATTATGAGACATAATAAATGTGTAATATGTAATGAAAACACCGCATATTACATTATAAATGGGACATCAACAATTTTTATGAATTAATTATCAAAATCATTGATTGAAAAAACAATTTAATAATTAACAGGAATAAAATCTATCCCTATAAACATTTTTATCTAAAAAATATTATGACTAGGTGAAAAATATTTATTTAACATTTTAGAATAAAGGAGGTTCTCTTCAACAAAAAAATCTAGAAATGTTCTATGTTAGTCAAAAAACATTATTGGATATTTTTAGAGATAAATAGTAACATTGATGTTAGTAATATTGATAGAAACATACGTGAAATTTTGATTATAACATTGTCAGAAATAAAAGGAACGAAAAAAAGATGGATTTTATTCTATAATGGACTCGATATCTACGATAATACATTTAATGATTCCTCCCACAATGAAATTAAACAAAACACAATTACATATAGCTTTTCATATAATAGGAAAGGGTGAGAAGATGAAATTTTTTAGTGCTTTAATGGCATTAAAGTACCTAGTAGGTATTTTTAAAATGAGAATAATTTTGTTTCATAATAGTGATGAAATATAATATATTTTATGTATTAATACAAGAAGGGCTTCTAATCGCACTGTATGGTATAATAATGAATAATGTTGGAAGGTCCATCATCAGGCTCTATTGGCTTTTCAAATACATTAATAGTGTATCTATTGACCAGATTTGATAGATGTATTATAGAATGGAGATGGTATCATACATTGTACTATAGAAATGTATTTTCCACCATTTATTATATAATGGTCATGTGGTGATTTATTTGGAATGCGAGATATGCAGCCCAGTTTATTTATGTTAGATGCATCCTTTTATAAGATATATGAAAATTTTGAAGCAACATGCTAAAATAATCATCCACTAGAGTCCTCTATTATTCAAAAATATGTATAGGAAGAGGTTATTTAGTTTTATAATTATTATTTTTATGATGTGGGGCATATTTTTTCCCGTATATATCAACATTTGATATTTGATAGTGAAGGTATATAGATTTAGGGAATAAATGTAATGTTTATTCTACATGATGAAGTAATGTTGATACATCTATAGATTTGCAACGACACATTTTAGGTTGGATGATACATATCACTAAATATTACTGTATTAAATGTGTGATATCTATAATGAAATGAAAATTTGTTCAAGATTGAGTGTAAAAATAAATTTTTTTGGGGTGTAATGTAAAATAAATAAATATGTATCTATATAAAAATAATTGAAATGGATGGTAAGGGGACTGTCAAATAATGTTTTCACATGGTCTAGTTTTTATATTAATGGTTAAATTTTATTATATAAAAAAATTGGATGATATGTGTATGGTTCAAAATATAGGGGTAGTGGTTATTGCTGAAACACTGTATTCTCTGTGTTACATAAATAAAAAACCCAATGTTTACATCAATAAAATATTTTCGAGTATCTTAGGATATAGAGGAAATTTATTATTCTAAATTTCAAGTATTAATGTTTAGGTGTAACTAGGTTGATATTAACTGTGGTGTGATACATGATGAATATATATTTATGCCCATTAATTTGAAATGATTTAGTTGTAATAAGAACCACTTATCAAAGAGAAATATGAAAAGAAAATATTTCATTTTATTGATCCATTGAATGATCAATCGTATTCCATTTTTCAAGGGAAAATAATTCACTTGTGTATTAAGGTTCATGATTATTTTGATGATTTATAGGAGGATTCATCATATTTAACCTGGTTTATAGATGATAATAATGACTATAATGTGGAAAAATTTCATGGTGCAAGAAATGATATTGTATAAGGGATATATGAAAATAGTAAATTAATCACTTAATTATTCTTATATATATTTTCAATTTATTTCACATTGTCTACATCTATGTTTTTAGGTGATTTTTTCATCAATTTCGTTTTATTTATAATTTTTTTGTTGTTATAACGACTAATGAATATTATTTTTTATCGTAAACTATTATTATTTTATAAAAAAAATTCATGATATAATTTATTTGTTAAAATATTATGCATGATTAAATTATATTTTTTATATGTTTTTATATGTTTATTGTAAATCATGTCATCTTTTTCCTATTTCCACAACCATTTAGTGAGTTCAAAAACATTCAAGATCAATATTATTTTTAAGTTTTTATGTTATTTTTATTCTTTTATAGTTATATTAATCATCTATTAGTTATATATTGTTTTCATCCAATAATTTTTTTAAATAAATTTTATTATCAATTATATTTTTTGTTAAATTTTATTTATGTTTATAGATTTTTTATGTATATAAATAGTTTTTTGTCATAATTTTTGTTGTTATAACTATATATCTTTTTATTTTTTTGATTTATACATTCTTTATATTTATATTATGTTTGTGGTTGAAATCATTTTTAATTTTTTTTTGTTTATACTTTTATTGATACCATTTATCTACAATAAAATATTCATCGATTATAATTATTTAATTTTAACAAAATAAAGCTACACATAGATTTTTTGAGGTAGTATAAAACTCTAAATATGATAGAAACAAAGTAATGCGAAGAGAGCTATGCATGTTTTTCATTTAAATAAACATATATAATAATTAAATTATTAAATAAAAATAAATATATACCTCTTAATATTATTTAATGTTATTTTCCTACTCTTGGAATAATTGCACTTAATGATGGTAGGTATGAGATTACACATTAACTATAACATTCACATAGGAATATAGGGAAAGGGGTATTATTAACAATTATGAAAACGAATTTCCAACTGGACCAAATGCCACATAATTTAGGACATTACCAGCTATATAGATTCATTGTAGGAAAAGTGTTTTATACCCTAATTAGCGGATCATCAACTAGCCAGAAGAAGATCTTCTATAAGAGTATATAATGGTAAAACTTCTAAATATATTTAATTTTTTATTATGTTTAAAATATCATACATTTATAAATATTTTATGTATTCAACTATAGAAGAAATTTTACTTTTATGATTGATAAGAAATTAAAATAATAATAATTTGCAGAAAATATTGAAAAATATTAAGCCAAAGTAGAATTTATCATAACTCTTTTGGTGTAAAAGTGATAAATATTCATTCATTAGGTGTAACACCCCAAGCTTCTATGCTACTCTTCTCTTTTAATAATGTGATAGCGTGTGTTGTACGCAACACCAAGTTCTAACACACCATAACCAAACTAACCGTTATGAATAGTAATACCTACCTTTTGAAATTATATATATTTTATATTTCAAAATGGACTTCATTTTTGAATTCTGAATATCGAAATTAGCCTATGGTGAAATTTTGATACTTTTCGGATAACTTTAATATTTGGATGAATGGTGAAAATTACTAAATTTTAATTAAAAACAACTTTTTTAATCAAAATAATTTATATTGATAAATTATGAATTTTAGTGGTTTTAGAGTATATTTATAATATATTTTTACCATTTAATACAATTTTGGTCATTGGACATAATTTCACAATTAAACCGAACATAAACAAGTATCAATCTTTTGATAGTTATTATATCTTAAAAACACGCTTTTTGTTTTGACAGCGGGAATTAATTTTAAATTATTTTCTGCCACTTCTGTGTTTTGAATTTGGAAAAATTGATTCCATATTTGGAATCATGATGTTCAAATTGTGTAAATAGGTAACTTTTATTTTTAGACATTTTGAATAATTACTTCGGTAAATATTTTATTTACCATGGTTAAAGGGTAAATCCGGTAAATAAGGGTTAAAAAATAATATTATAATAATACAATATTCCCTTAAAACGTGTCCTAACCTTATTGGTTGATACATGTTGGACCATAGGCATCTTTGGGTCGATTTTGGGACCCCATTGTGCCACTTGTAAGTGATAGGGACACTTTATTTTAATTAAGTTAAAATGAATAAAAAAATGACAAAAGCATATATCTTTTATAAAAACAATTTTTACAAAGGGTTATATATGTTGGATTTTCAACTATAAATATTAATGAGAAATCTAAACAGATTTCCTACATAATTATATTTTATTTATAATTTTTATACTTTAGATAATCTAATTTATTTATGACACAATGATGATGCAGTAATTACCATAACAGTGACAAATTAAAATAATTGATATTATAAATACCCAAATAAATATAATTTGAGACTTTTAATGAACTAAACTAATTTTAATGGATAATATGTTATATTAGTATTTAATTAATTGTCTTTTTTCGAAGTAATAATTTTGTTATGAGTTTCACCAAAATCAACTGTTGAATAGTGTCAAAATTGACATAGAAGAGTTTTTAAAACCAATATTATATTATTAATTGATATTAAATTTCTAAAAATCTAATATTTAGACAAGTGACTTATATAATGATATTTTTATCATTAATTTATCACTTGGGGGTCTCTTGGATTTATATAGTATGCTTATTATCTATATAATATAAACATACAAAGTGACATGGTAAATGTCAAACTAATTAACTAAGAGTTAAAACTAAATGATAAGATTAATATAATGACCCAAACCAGTCTAAATTCTATTGGTTGAATGTTTTTCAACCTATCCTCAGTTTAAAATTTAAATAATCCACTTTGAAGCCATTATAAACCGAATATGAATTTATTATAAATTAATATTTCTAACTTTTCCAAAGGTGCCGCTCACCCCTCTTATAAAAGGGAACTCCTCCTTCTCATTTCTTCACACCATAGAAGCCTTTTGGTTCGGTCAAACTCTGCCCAAATACTCTCCCAAATTCCCTCAATACAACCTAGAGGCCTTAGTTTTATCATAAATCCAACCTAAGGATCCCTTTTGATCAAATCCAAAGGAATAACCCGAAGAAAAAGTAATGTTTTCACCACCCTTTTTCAAGTTCCTTTCTTCTTCCACTTATTCTTTTTTTGTTATTACAATTATAAAATAATAACTCCAGTATAATATATATACTGTGTTGTTATTATAAATATGGTACAACCATATTCAGTATTCTATCCATCCTTTGAATAACATGTCACCATACGTGTGTACGTACGGCTTACCGTCTCCACGTCGTCGTGTAATTATTATTCAAAATATTATTATTTGGATGGGTATAATAATTATGTGTAACTCATGTAAATAATAAATATAACATTATAATTATTCTTTATATATGATATAACATCCAATTACATATTATTTTAATATCAAAAGAATGATATTCTCGCTCGTGCGTACGTATGGACTACCGTCTCCACGAACGCAATGAGATTCATTATCCATCATATCCATTCAATTATAATTCTCATTTGATGATTAATAATAGTATCTAAGGACTTGATATCATTCTAGATATGATTAATATACAACCTATCCATTACAAATATGGCTTACATAACAAAACATATAAAATAAAACGAGTAAGTTAACACCCGAAACAACGATAATACTAAGATATTATTAACAAATCAATTTTGAAAGATCATATATGATATCATATTAATGTATATGATTATTGTATAATTTCATAACAATTATTTTACCATTATACAGGAGGTTAACCTACCCCAACAAAGGAAAAGTACAAGGTAAGGGGTATTTCACAATCTCTTCATTATCCGAGGTTGTTTATACGTAATAATCTACTGGGATCTCTTTATCATCCACATCCATGTTTCTTAAAAATTTATTTCAAAACTTTTTTACTATTTAAAATAATATGGGTTAAAGTCATTTATACCCTTGTTTTACTTTTTATAATAGTTTTATAAAGGAATCTTTCCGTCGTTTTCCAAACAAGGTGCTTTTTAACCTTTTCGACAGAATTAAGGTAAGAATGTTTTTTTAACTTATACGGCGGGTGTAGTTATTTTCTGCCTCTATAAAATCGTCGAAGCTTCCCTTACAAGCTTATAATAATATTTTCAAAGAAAATTTTTTATTTTATAAATATATGACTCTTAAATGATTTCAAAATAGAAAGATATTTTTCTCTAAAAGGAGTTTTGATTTCGCCTATGTCAACATCCTTGGATGGATTTTACACTTATTTGAAGTTGATTTTTTTTTATAACAAACTTCTATATTGTATTGAAGGTTTTGTGATATTTTTGACTGTGGATGTGCTATTTTTATACCATTCATATTTTATGGTGATAGTATTGACATATCGTATGCTAGTTTTAATAGGAATGTTTATGTTATGTCTAAACCTTTTCATATGGGAATGCATTGGACTTAATATGTGACGGGTGGAGCCCGCTATAGCTCCTAGATGCATCGGTAGGTCTCATGAGAAAAACTAGTGTCTTGGCATAAGGCCTTGGCAAAATTTTATTTGTAGTGTTAGCACGAGGCCTTGGCAATGTGGTTATGATAGTCTGGCATTATTCATTCCATCATTATGAAAGTGGTTATTGATATTTCATGTGACTATTCGATTAGTAGAATATCCATGTGAATAAGTAAATGGCATTATTTCATTTTATTTTTTCCATACTATGTTAAATTTTATGTTTAAAAGGCTTTTGTTTTTGTTATACATTGCCTTAAATGCTTATTCTTATTTATGAAAGTTTCTGCTATATTGTTATCCTTACTGGGCATTTGAGCTCACCCCTTTCAATGTTTTATTTTTCCCAGGATATGAAGAAGTAATTTATGAATGACCTGCAGGGATAGTATGTGGGGATATGAGTGTGTTATATAAAGAAAATATGTTGTTGTAGTATTTTTTCACTTAATGATGTAATGTAAAACTTTATGAATACATCTAGTCTTTCCAAGGCTACTAAACCAATCGGTCTTTTGAGATTTGATCTTTCTTGTGATCATGCCAATGTTATGTAATAATGCACCGACTCTAGGTCACTGGGGTCGGGGTAATACAGTTGGTATCAGAGGATGTTTAGTACAAACCTTGGAAGCTATATTTAGATAAACTCTAATTAGAGCACATAGATTTAAGATGGACTTTGAGGATTTGTATAGAAGAATTTCCTATAATTTTGGTATTGTAGAGATTTTGTGAGTTTTCCGAGCAATACATCCCTGTCTGGATACGAGCAGGTAGAGGCGGCTCTAGCACAGATGTACCTAGGGGTAAAACCCGAAAACACTGCTTTGAGCTAGACTCGAACGGGAACTGGTGCATGACAATGGGCCTTGCTGCACACTTTGTTACGACACTCCTGGGGGATATGCTTAGAATAACTCTCATTTTCTTTAAAAATAATTATGAAAGGTATATGAGTATATAATTCTTCAAAGAAAACATTTTTATGATTATGGATTATATCCATAAATAGTTCAACTTATGTTAAGTGTTTTCTAAGTATGGAATTATGTATTTCAATTCATAAACTGATCTAGTTTATTCCATTGTTTAGAAATGAATCTTAGTGGATGAAATGGAAACCATATCAATGCACGCACTCCATGTAGGGATTTCCCTCCTACTCAAGATAATTACAGTGGATATGGTGATGTGACTAGTGCTGATTAGCTAATCACCATACTGGGAAAACTCACTCAGGTTATAAATAATAACCTTAACCGTATGAAGCACCCTGATCCACAGCGTGGAGGATCAATGTTAGATCAATTCATGAGGCAACAACCACCAATGTTCAATGGGAGTACAAATCCCTTAGTAGCTGAACAATGGATAAATTCCCTAGAGAAAATATTTCAGGCTTTGGGGAGTAGTGAAAGGGAAAAAGTTATCATGGAAGTTTACCGCCTCACTGGAGATGCTGATCAATGGTGGTCATTGATTCAAAATATGAGGGAAGATGACGAAGTATCAAATATGGAATGGAGTGAGTTCAAAGATCTGTTTTTAGAAAAATAATTTCCTCGCGACCATCGAGCAGATATGGAAAGGCAATTTCTGAGTCTGAGACAAAAGGAGGATGAGAATGTCATAAAGGATGAGGCTATATTTACAAGGGTAGCAAGGTATGTTGGAGATTATATATGTAACCCAATAAGTAATATTGATCGTTTCTTTGATGGGATAAAACCATTTCCCCATTGAGCATTAGTCTCACAATCCTTCTCGTCGTACGAAGACATTGTATCATGTGATATCAAGACCGAAAAGGAATTCTCTAAGTCCTATGACTTTAAATCAAAGAAAGAGAAGAAGAGATCTGCTGATCAATCTGGGAATGGAAATAAGGGGATAAAGGGAAAGTTTGAATATCCATCCTGTGGTAAATGTGGGAAGAAACACCCCAGTACTCGCTTGAAGGGAACGAGAGTCTGTTACAAGTGTGGTGAAAAAGTCCACCAAGCTCGTAATTGCAAGGGGATGTAGGAAGCTACCAATGTTCAGTGCTACAATTGCAGGGAGTTGGGGCAATATGCAAATGAATGTCCAATGAGTCAGAAGAAATTACCTCAGAGAAGGCCAAGGGATCAATTCCAAGCTTATTCTATCACTACTGATGAGGTAGAAGCTCCGAAAGACATGGTGGCAGGTAATTTAATGGTTTCCTCAAGTTTAGAAAATGCATTTTTTGATTCTGGATCATCACATTGTTTCATATATTCCTAGTTTTCTAAGAAAATTAGATATATCCAATTTGATTTAACAAAGGAGTTGTCAGTTAAAAATCCTAAGGTTAGTATCATTGCAACAATGTTTTGTGAATCAGTCCCCATTAGAGCACATAAATGTTCTTTATCTGCTGATCTCATCGTCATACCTATGATTGAGTTTGATATAATCCTTGGTATGGACTAGCTTTTGGACTATGATGTGAAGATTTATTGTAAGAAGAAAGAGGTTATGATTCTTGATGATGATGATAAAGGACACCTTATCTTTAGAGCAGAATCATCACCACCTAATTCTTATCTAGATCCACCCCCAGTAGCTCAACTAAATTCAATTATTGGGGGGAAGATAATGACATAACTGTGGGTGAGGAAAGTAATGTTCAAATATAGAATGTACCTGTTGTGAAGGAATATGTAGATGTATTTCCGAAAGATTTACCTGGACATCCTCCAGAACGAGAAGTTTAGTTTTCCATTGATTTAATTCCTGGATCAAGGCTTATATCAAAGACCACTTATAGAATGGCCACTGTAGAATTAGTTGAACTAAAGAAACAACTAGAGGAATTGAGTATTAAGGGATTTATTTGCCCTAGTGTTTCTCCATGGAGAGCCCCTTTTCTTTTTGTTAAAAAGAAGGACAGATCTATGAGATTATGTATTGACTACAGGGAGATCAATGCTATAACGATAAAGAACAAGTATCCCCTACCTCGCATTGATGATTTATTTGACCAACTGCATGGAGCTCAAAACTTTTCAAAGATTGACCTTCGATCTGGATACCATCAGTTGTGTGTGAAGAAGGAATACATTCCGAGGACAGCATTTCGAACCAGGTACGGGTATTATGAGTTTACTATAATGCCTTTTGGATTGACCAATACACCCTCTGTATTCATGGATCTTATGAATAGAGTTTTCAAGGAATATCTCCATGAATTTGTGGTGGTATTTATTGATGATATCTTGTTATACTCCAAAAGCTATGAAGATCATGAAAATCACTTGCGCATTATCCTGAAGTCTCTGAGAAGACATGAATTATATGGGATGTTTAGCAATTGTGAATTCTGGCTTCAGGAGATTTCTTTTCTTCGACATATTGTATCTAAAGATGGAATCTCTATTGATCCTTCTATGACCAACGCAATCCAAGAATGTCCAACACCAATGAGTATAACTGAGGTATGTAGTTTTATTGGTTTAGCAGGTTATTATCAACGTTTCGTCCAGAATTTTGCCCGATTGGATAACCCATTAACGAAGATCACACGTAAAGGGGTTAAATTTGTTTGTAAAAAAGAGTGTGAATAATGTTTCGAAGAACTGAAGAGAATATTATTCAATGCTCTTATATTGACTCTACCATTAGGTAATGATGGGTTCGTTATTTATAGTGATGCATCGAAGAATGGACTTGGTTGTGTCCTTATACAGAATGATAGAGTTATTACCTGTGCATCACGACAGTTGAAAATTCATGAAAAAAACTATCCTACTAGTGATCTCGAGTTATCAACTGTGATCTTTGCTTTGAAGATATGGAGGCACTACCTCTGTGGTGAAAAATGTGGGATTTATACTGATCATAAGAGTTTGAAGTATATTTTCTCACAAAAAGAACTCAACATGAGGCAAAGGAGATGGCATGAATTACTCAAGGATTATGATTGTGCAATACACTACCACCCGGGGAAAGCTAACAAGGTGGCAGATGCTTTGAGCAAAAAATACCATGGAGTATTGAACGTGATGAGAATTGAAAGGGATCCAATTTTGACGGATCTAGTGAATATGGACATGGTAATAACCAGGGAAGGTGAAACATCAATGGTTTTTCAAATGGTTTCCAAACCATCTTTACTAGAAAGGATTAAGAGTTCTCATACTGATGATGAAAAATATCAAAAGAAGATTATAGCTGTGAATGATGGGAGATTGAGAGACTTTTTGTATGAAAATGGAATTTTGAAATTCGGAAAGAGACATTGTGTTCCCGATATACCTGATCTAAAACGGGAGTTGCTGGATGATGCTCATAGTTCCAATTTCTCTATACACCCTGGGAGAACCAAAATGTATAGAAATTTGAAGGAACATTTTTGGTGGGACAATATGAAGAGGGATATTTCAGATTTTGTGTCAAGATGTATGGTTTGTCAACAAGTGAAAGCTGGAAGGCAGCACCCTGGAGGATTCATGCAACCTCTTCCCATACTGGAGTGGAAATGGGAAAATATTACGATGGACTTTTTCATGAGTCTACCAAAGACTCCTAGAAGGAATGATGCGATATGGGTTATTGTTGATCGTCTTATCAAGTCAGCACATTTTCTTGCTATAAGAGAAGATCTACCACTGGAAAGTCTAGAAAGACTATATATTAATGAAGTTGTGAGGCTTCATGGAGTACCCCTATCGATTGTCTCTGATCATGATCCCCGTTTCACTTCATGATTCTGGAAGAGTCTTCAGAAATCCTTGGATACTGAACTTTATTTGAGCACTGCCTACCACCCTCAGACAGACGGACAATCAGAACGGACTATTCAAAACATAGAAGACATTTTGAGATCTTGTTCACTTGACTTTCAGGGAATGTGGGATTAATATTTAACTTTGGTAGAATTTTCCTTTAACAATTGCTTCCATTCGAGTATTCAGATGGCTCCATATGAAGTGTTATATGGAAAGAGATGTCGCACACCAACCTGTTGGGATGACGTTGGTGAAAGAAAACTTGTAGGTCTAGAACTGGTGGAGGAAATGATGGAAAAGGTGAAGGTAATCCAAAATCACATCAAAGCAGCTCAAAGTAGGCAGAAGTTCTATGCCGATAATTGAAGGAAGGATTTGGAATTTCAAGTCGGTGATCATGTTTTCCTAAAGGTATCTCCATAGAAGGGAGTCACACGTTTTGTTAAGAAAGGTAAATTGAGTCCCAGGTACATCGGACCTTTCAAAATTCTAGAACGAATTGGGGCTGTAGCTTACCGATTGGAAATGCCGCCAAGTCTCTCTAAAGTTCACGATGTGTTCCACGTATCTCTGTTGAGTAAATACATGCATGACCCAATGCATGTACTCATCTTTGAGGAGTTCGAACTGGAACCTGATATGTCTTATTGCGAAGAGCCCGTCAGGATTCTTGATATGATAGAACAAGTACTGAGAAACCGGACGACGCATCTGGTAAAAGTTTTGTGGAGAAAACATAAGATGGAAGAGGCAATGTGTGAACCTGAGGAACTTATGATGAAGAACCACCCGAGTCTTTTAAGGCGATAATATTCTTGAAATTTTGAGGAAGAAATTATTTGAAGGAGGGGAGAATGTAACACCCCAAGTTTCTACGGTACGCTTCTCTTTGAATAATGTGATAGCGTGTGTTGTATGCAACACCGAGTTCTAACAAACCATAACCAATCAAACTAGCCGTTATGAATAGTAATACCAACTTTTTGAAATTATATATATTTTATATTTAAAAATAGACTTCATTTTTGGATTCGTAATATCAAATTTAGCCTAAGGTGAAATTTTGGTACTTTTCGGATAACTTTAATATTTTGATGAATAGTGAAAATTACTAAATTTTAATTAAAAACAACATTTTTAATCAAAATAATTTATATTGATAAATTATGAATTTGAGTGGTTTTAAAGTATATTTAGAATATATTTTTACCATTTAATACAATTTTGGTCATTGGACATAATTTCACAATTAAACCGAACATAAACAAGTATCAATCTTTTGATAGTTTTTATATCTTAAAAACACGCTTTTTGTTTTGACAGCGGGAATTAATTTTAAATTAATTTTTGCCACTTATGTGTTTTTCATTTGGAAAAATTTATTCCATATTTGGAATCAGGATGTTCAAATTGTGTAAATGGCAAAATTTTATTTTTAGACATTTTGAATAATTACTTCGGTAAATATTTTATTTACCATGGTTAAAGGGTAAATCTAGTAAATAAGGGTTAAAAAAATATTATAATAAAATAAATTATCCTAAAATGTGTGATAACCTTATTGGTTGATACATGTTCGACCATAGGCATCTTTGGGTCGATTTTGGGACCCCATGGTGCCACTTGTTAGTGATAGGGACACTTTATTTTAATTAAGTTAAAATGAATACAAAAATGACATAAACATATATCTTTTAGAAAACAAAATTTACATAGAGTTATATATGTTTCATTTTCGACTATAAATATTAATTAGAAATCTAAAACGATTTCCTACATAATTATATTTTATTTATAGTTTTTAGACTTTAAATAAGTTAATTTATTTATGACACAATGATGATGCAGTAATTACCATAATAGTGAAAAATTAAAATAATTGATATTATAAATACCCAAATAAATATAATTTGAGACTTTTAATGAATTACACTAATTTTCAAGGATATTATTTCATATTATGATTTATTTAATTGACTTTTTTAGAATTAATAATTCGTTTATGAGTTTCAAAAAAATCAACTATTGAATAGTGTCAAAATTGACATAAAAGAGTTTTTTAAAAAAATATTATTTTATTAATTGATATTAAATTCCTAAAAATCTAAGGATCTTCCAGGAAACTTATATCATGATAGGTTTATCATTAATGGACCACTTGGGGGTCTCTTGGATGTATATAGTAAGTTTATTAACTATATAATATAAAAACACAAAGTGACATGGTAAATGTAAAACTAATTAACTAAGAGTTAAAACTAAACGATAAGGTTAATATAATGACCCAAACCAGTCTAAATTCTATTGGTTGATTGTTTTTCGACCTATACACACCTTAATATTTAAATAATACACTTTGGAGCCATTATAAATCGAATATTAATTTATTATAAATTAATATTTCTAGCTTTTCCAAAGGTGCCACTCACCCCTCTTATAAAAGGGCACTCCTCCTTCTCATTTCTTCACACCATCAAAGCCTTTTGGTTCGGCCATACTCTACCCAAATACTCTCCCAAATTCCCTCAATACAACCTAGAGGCTTTATTTTTATCAGAAATCCAACCTATGGAGACCTTTTGATCAAATCAAAAGGAAGAACCTGAAGAAGAGATAATGTTTTCACCACCCTTTTTCAAGTTCCTTTCTTCATCCACTTCTTCATTATTTTTTATTACCACTATAAAATAATAACTGCAGTATCATATATATACTGTGATGTTATTATAAATATGGTACAACCATATTCAGTATTCTATCCATCCTTTGAATAACATGTCTCCATACGTGCGTACGTACGGCTTACCGTCTCCACGTCGTGGTGTAATTGTTATTCAATATATTATTATTTGGATGGGTATAATAATGATGTGTAACTCATGTAAATAATAAATATAACATGATAATGATTCTTTATTTATGATATACCATCCAATTATATATTATTTTAATATCAAAATATTGATATTGTCGCTCGTGCGTACGTACGGACTACCGTCTCCACGAATGCGATGAGATTCATTCTCCATCGTATCCATTGAAGTATAATTCTCATTTGATGATTAATAATAGTATCTAAGGACTTGATATCATTCGGGATATGATTAAGATACAACCTATCCATTACAATCATGGATTACATAACAAATCATATAAAATAAAATGAGTAAGTTAACACCCGAAACAACGATAATACGAAGATATTATTAACAAATTAATGTTAGAAGATCATATATGATATCATATTAATGTATATGAATCTTGTATAATTTAATAAATATTATTTCACCATTATATAGGAGGTTAACCTACCCCAACCAAGTAAAAGGACAAGGTAAGGGTTATTTCACAATCTCTTCATTATCCGAGATTATTTATACGTAATAATCCACTGGGATCTCTTTATCATCCACATCCATGTTTTTTAAAAATGTATTTCAAAACATTTTTACTATTTAAAATAATATGGGTTAAAGTCATTTATACCCTTGTTTGAATTTTTATAAGAGTTTTATAAAGGAATCTTTCCGTCATTTTCCAAACAAGGTGCTTTTTAACCTTTTCAACATAATTAAGGTAAGAATGTCTTTTATCTTATACGGCGGGTGCGGTTATTTTCTGCCATTATAAAATCGTCGAAGCTTCCCTTACAAGCATATAAGAATATTTTCAAAGAAAATGTTTTATTTTATAAATATACGACTCTTAAATGATTTAAAAATTGAACGAGATATTTATCTAAAAAGAGTTTTGATTTCATCTATGTTAACATCCTTTGATGGATTTTACGCTTATTTGAAGTTGATTTTTTTATGATACAAAACTTCTATATTGTATTGATGGTTTTGTGATATGTTTGACTGTGGATGTGCTATTTTTATACTATTCATAGTTTATGGTGAAAGTATTGACATTTCATATGCTAGTTTTAATACGAATGTTTATGTTATGTTTAATCCTTTTAATATTGGAATGCATTGGACTTAATATGTGACAGGTGGAGCCCGCTATAGCTCCTCGATGCATCGGTAGGTCTCATGAGACAAACTAGTGTCTTGGCACAAGGCCTTGGAAAAATTTTATTTGTAGTCTTGGCATAAGGCCTTGGCTATGTGGTTATGATAGTCTGGCATTATGCATTCCATCATTATGAAAGTGGTTATTGATATTGCTTTTGATTATTCTATTAGTCGAATATCCATGTGAATAAGTAAATGGAATTATTTCATTTTATTTTTTCCATACTGTGTTGAAGTTCAAGTTTAAAAGGCTTTTTTAATTATACATTGCCTTAAATGCTTGTTCTTATTTATGATAGTTTTTGCTATATTGTTTTCCTTACTAGGCATTTGAGCTCACCCCTTTCAATATTTTATTTTTCCTAGGATGTGAAGTAGTAATTTATGAATGACTTGCAGGGATAGTATTTGGGGATATGAGTGTGTTCTATAAATAAAATATGTTATTGTAGTAGTTTTTCACTTTATGATGTAATGTAAAACTTTATGAAAATATCTAGTGTTTCCAAGGCTAGTAAACCAATCGGTCTTTCAAGATTTGATCTTTCTTTTGATCATTCCAATGTTATGTAATAATGCACCAACTCTAGGTCACTAGGGTCAGGGCGTTACATTAAGAATGAGTTTATAAATATAGTTACATGTAAGATATTTTCATCCAGATGAGAGGATATTTATTTTATGATGTGGTTTTTTTAAATTATTTTTTTAATTATTCTCATTACATTATATCTTATTTATTTTTTCCTATGTGATAGGACTCCAAGAAAACCCACCAATAGATATATTCTAACAATTTCAACAATTCTATATTTTCTAGTCGAGGGTATCCTTTTGAAGAAGTACAAACTATTGGAGGAAAACATAGTGAATTAAGATCAAATTCATGTATCATATCTGAATTGGTTCTACTCAACCCCCAATATCCTCTGACTTTTCATGAAATAAAGAAAAGGGAGGGCGTGTAAAAAGTGAATGCATTTTATAGACAAAGGAAGGTAATTATCTAAAAATATTTTAAGAAATGAATTTTTTATCTTCCTTAATAGTTCTATTTAGTAAATTTATCTCACTAATATTACATTTTAATATCTTATATTAGTACACCCGTCAAGAGAAAATGAAATATGGGACTTCTTTCCTCAAAAGTAGGAAGGATATTTTTATCACAAATTTTGAAAATTCTAAACACCCTTGCTGCATTAGTGGGTACATGGAGGGAATTAATTATTAAAAAAATCTATCTTTCCACTATTTTGATATCTATGGGGGTAGAATATCAAGAAGAAATTAATTCTTTGATGGGTGAGTCAAGACAGATAAATGAATGAATAGATGAAACGATTAAAACGCCTATATCAGCAATTCTTACTGATGTGATGAGTCATACATAGTCTGTACAGGGTATCTTTCCTACCTAGATCTTCCACCTCATCATTCAGAGTTAACCATGTACAATGAGTTGTATAATTGGATATCCCCATGTAAATATAGTAGCATATATAATTTTACAACATCTAGGAGATTAAATTCATCATTTTCTTATATAGTAGGGTCACATAATGGTTTGGGTACATGATTTAATTTATCTAAATTCTCTAGTTCCATATCATATTGAGGTGTTTCCCATATTTGGATATAGTATTTTCCATTTTTTACTTCTTCCTACTAATCAATGTCGTCATCTAACATATGAGGTTTGTGATTCTTTTAAAAATATATTTATCATTAAATTTATAATTACTTATAATACATTATTTCAATTAACTGATATATGATTTTTTTATATTGAATGGATCACATTAAATGAACAGAATGTTTTGAGTTCCATTACCTTTACATATTTCCCTAGAAACTGATTGGGTAACAATGTTATCACATGTTTTACCTATATTATTTAATTATTTTAATTTTATGATGAGTAATGATTTATGATGTGTATATAATTCATTAATTATTTTTAAAACATTCATGATGGATATTTTAAAGGGTGAACATATTAGTCTACCATTTTTTCAGTTGATTTCTATGTTTGTAAATTTTAATTTCATGTTTATTTTCATTAAGTAAAAATATTTTATATTAAATTAATTTATTTATTTTTCAATCATGTATATCAATAGTCTTGGTATAGAATATGGATGATCTACTATTTTTGGTTTTATTAATAATGAATATAGTTCTACATATGTGAAATATTTGAACTAAGAAGCTAGAACTTGATATATAATTGAAATATTAAAAAACATAGATAACACATGTTTGGGTTTACCCATTCCATGATAGGTAATGTAAAGACTCGAACATTGATGAATAAAATTCCATTTCTATTAATTAAATTTCTTATGGATATAGAAAACACATGCACTCATTTTGTTTTATTATTCCAATAGGATTTAAGTGACCGTTAAGTGTCGTTACTATTGATAATATAGTCTTTAAACAGTGATCACATGATTCTTATAAATATATGGTTTTAACAAATCCTTTTGGCATTGACATAGGATGTAATGGCCCCAGCTAATAGGATTTTACACTATGAATCCCATTTATTGAAGCTTCCAAGGAGAAATATTTTTTGGGAATTACCCTAGATCATGCCCAAGCTGAGATCCAACAACTTAAGCATTAGAGAAACTGTTTACCATATAAGTTTAAGGTAATCCAGTTCATATGCCAAACCAAGTTCACCCAACAACCTCAAAAAATCCCCACCATTTCACAACAAACTCTCAAAAAATATTTTGGTGTCATATAGGGACATGTAACAAGACCCAATCATTATTAGTTTGTACATTATTTTTTATAGAAGATTGAATATACATTAATTTTCTTATATTTACTTTGTAAATAATTTTCTAGGGAAAAAATTATATTTTTTGTTAATATTAGAAATAAATTAAGTATTCTATTTTAATGAATTAATAATTTTTTGAAATAATTAATATATTAATAAAATATTATTAAGAAATTATATTTATTAAATATTAATGATCATATAAATTTTATGAACTCAAAATTAAATTTTTTTAAGGTTAAAAAAAATTGTCAAAAAGCATGAATTTTATATAATTGTTAGTTTTTATTTTAAATATATAAATTCACATATTTAGAAAATTATTTAGGAAAAACTAATATTATTTTGGGAATTAGGATGTCGAAATTATCCAACACCGTGTTTTTCATAATTTTTCGAGACAATCAATTTTTTGGGATAAAATTAAATATTGTATAAATATATAATGTGTTTTATGACATCATAATGACCCAATAGTGATGTAATAAAACAATATAAAAGGTATATTCAGACAAATATATGTTTTCCTGTTAAAATAATTAAATTTTAATTTTATTTGAAATAGTTTATAAAGTATTAGTGAATCCTCTAAAATATATAAAATATTTAAATAATTTAAAATAATTTCCTTGAATGTGTGACTCAACTCCACATAAACAAAAGAAATATTTTAATATCATTGGCACATACCATTAAAAAATAATTTATCAAACCCCCATTTTTGAAAAAAATGGGAAAAAACCATGGGGTGTTTTTTGGTTTTGAATTGTTTATGGTGTAGTGTCAAAAACCAAAATAATAAAGAAACCCCCCCCCCATCCTATATAAACCAACCGAAGCATCCATTTATCTTCATTCAAGTTTTTTGAAGCTAGAAAAACCTCTAAATAATACTCCCTAACGTCCTCCCAAGGTTACCCATGCTCCCAACAATCCTTCCCCCCAAGACATGGGGATCACACATCTGAGTAAGGGATCCTTATTTTTCTCTCCTCCTTTTTTCCCACAATAACTTATTTTATTAATAATGAAAGTGGAATGTAAAAAAACAATAACATAAAAAATGTATGGAACATAAATACATGAAAACAAGAATGAGAGGCCTGGTATAAGGGGGGTTATAGAAATGAAGTCCAAGTGCTTCATCTTGGAAAATGATGGAGGACACTAGAGGCAAGGACCTCATGCTTGAGAATGAAAATATATCGTCATCAAGGGTGAACATAGAGGCCAGGAAGTCCTCTACTATGTTTCCCTCACATTACGTATGAATTAGTCTTGTGCCACTGACAATACATTTCCTACATCGCTAGATATAGTATGAAATGATCCATGTAGTGGCCTTGTTATTAGTAAAAGAATCATAGATAATTTTGGAATCAGTTTCAATATATGAGAGAGGGATGTGAGAGGAAATGCATAATTGTGTCCCTTCATGTAGAGCCCAAGCCTCCACCATAGGTGAGTCTTCTATTCCAAACCTTACACTGTACGCAATGACCACACTGCCCTTAGAATACGAATAGCCCCTCCTCCCCTCATGATACCCATATCACAAGACCCATATGAGTTAAGTTTCATTACTTCAGAAGGGGGTCTCCATCAGATCCATCAGCCCTTAGACACCAAGTTGTTACCTACATGGGAAGAGTGTCTTTGTTGAAGCGCCTACCGCAATGATGGAGCCCCAAACAATTTTTTTCATAAGAACACCTATATCAGCGATCTTCCACTTCATTCTAGCAACCATCCCCACCATAATGCATGCCACACCATTGAGAAGTGATCTATTCCGTGCATCCAATATACAACAATATCTAGTTGAGATAAGTTTCACCCTAGATTTATTCTATGATTTATTAATTCCCATGCCCTGGAATCACCTCTGAAGAGACGAGTCATCGATATCGACAAGATATGACAGACCAGTGAAATCTCTCAGTGCATCCGAAACAGAAAATTCCCAATCACTCTAGAAAAATAGATGATTGGTAGACTGAATTATAGGGATAAGTCAACATGTACATTTTGAGAGAATGAAAATCCCTTTTCGGAATATCTCCTCACCTATAGAAATGGCATGCTGAAGTATACTTCTAGTATAAAAATTTAACATTGTAGAAATATCCTTGCACCAAAGGAGTTGTCCCCATGGATATCGAGTGTGGGGATTCATCAGAATCAACCTATTGGCCATAGCCAAAAAGAAACCAGATAGAGTGGACTTCAACACACACCCATCCAGTTTGTCTGAGAGCTTAATAAGATTGAACATATGATATGATATTTTTTAAGGAATGATTTAATGAAGGTTTGATGCTCACTAGTCTTTGTGAAATTAATTTCAGTAGTTGGGAAACCAGGAAAGCCTAAAAAATATGCCAACCAATTTTCATGCCATAATTTACTATTTTCACATCAAATGATCCATATCGACTGATTGCGATGATGGGGAATATGTATTTGAATAGTTATCCAAATATAAGAATATTTGTTGCTCGAATTGTCTTGGATATTCCCATACTTCTCTTTGACCACCATTTTCCACAGAGTTCCCCAATCCACTACCTCCCAATCCAGCCTCACATGAAGGCAGCTCATCATGAAAATAACACTACGAATACCAATACACCATTCATCCATGGAAAGGTACATTCTATTCCATGAGGCCCAATAGAAACATCCCTATGAAGGTGTGTCACAAATGAATCTTGTCGTGATCCTCTCAACATTTTTTAAGACTGACAATGGAACCTTGAGAACTGAGAGCGCATGAATTAGGATCGAGGTAAGCACATTGATAATAAGAGTGATCCTCCCCCCTGATGGAGAGAAACAGGTTTTCCCATTATTGGTACAGGAAAGGAATTTTCCCAAAACCTTATCTAGATTCTTGATACAAAGCCTCCCTGACAAAATTTTGGCACCTAAATAGTCCATAGGGAGGATACTTATGCTGATACCCATGTTGGGTTCAATTTAATGAGAATGTCTCTATGAGAAATTCCTCGATATGTAGAGACTAATTTTATCTCTATTGATTAGTTGGAAACTCTATCTATAGTATTCCTCTGGGAAGATATTGATACCCTAAAAAGATATAGAATACCCATTAATGAAAATGACCATATCATCCACAAAAAGTTTGTGGGATAAGTTTGGAAAATGAAAAATGCAGAGGTAAGGTTGAATGGTTCCCTCTTGAAGTTTGGATCCAATGAATTTGCTCAATGCATCCTGATCAAAGATAAAAAAACATGGAGAGATTGGGTCACCTTGTCTAATGCCACAAATAGATTTAATGAACCCTTTCATTCTTCCCATAAAGTAAATAGAAAACCAGGATGAACTCAAACATCTAAACATGAGATCAGTTAACTTCCAAGAAAACCCCATGCATCTGAGAACCTTGATTATGAAATCTCACTCAAGTTTATCATTTGACTTCTCTATATCCATCTTTATGAAAAAAATTGATTCTTGATATTTCCTATTAATATCATCAATAATTTTCTAGGTAAGACGAATAGCACCCTGGATGGTCCAAACTTTCACAAAACCATTTTTTTCTTCTGAGATCCAGAGTGGGAGATGAATATCAAGTCTTCTATTAATCACACTGGCTAGAAAATTGAAACAATATTGCACATACTTATAGGCCTATATTACTTAAGAGATGAAGGGTCCTTGAATTTTTTTAATGTGAACAATAGAAGTCACCCAAGCCACTCGCGGTAAGCTACCACATTAAAAAAATCATGCACTGCCTCAATAATTTCCTCTTTCACTATACTCCAACAAACCACATTGAACGAGCTAAGAACGATGTCCGGCCAAGGAATGCTATTGGGAGTAATGCCTTCCACTGACTCCAAAATTTATTTCTCCTCCAGAATGGATTCTATGAATAGATTTTTGAACTCAGAAAAAAAATCTCAAAATGTATTAAAAAAGTAGGGAATTCCCACTTGGCTAACCATCATGCATCGAAGGGATAGGTCCAGCTAAGAGAGATTTAAAGATGACTTCAGCCATACATCCAAAAACTAGATTTCATTAATGAATCACCCATCATCACAAAGGATGTTTGGATGTCTAATAAATTTCTTTTCTTTAATGTAGGCTGGTAGTAACCTGAGTTTCTGTCGCCATCCCAAAGACAGATCAATTTATATTTCTCCCTTTCCAGCCACTCTTGCAAGAGAAGAATATCCTCCAGAAGGCTTCGCTTGTGAAAAGGACACTATGGAGGTCATCAGTCCGTCCTAGTTTTATCCATTCTTTGATCTTCTCAATTTATTATTTACAAAAATATAGATACTCATGCGATGGAGAACACCTACTACCCTAGGAAGACACGGACTCCTTCAGTCGCCTCAGCTTGTTGTGAAAGTTGATCCACAGTGAGCCTGAAATGGTCAAGACCAAAAGGATATCACCTCTTTAAGGAAGGTAGGATCTAATGTCCATCCTCTAGGAATAAAAACAACTATCAACCCTCTTCTCCTGAATTTAGGTGAATGAAAATGGGAGAGAGGTCAAAAATAGCGAGAACCATGTGAGTGACCAAAGCCTTTTGGAAGGTGGATATTACTATCAGGTTTTCTAAGAACTGGTCCAAGCGACACCATGGTCAATATTGTTTACAATTATACTTCCATTGCAAAAATATTATTATCCATACATCAATAAAACCCATGGATTTTATTTTAATTTGGTTATTAATGATTTATTTATTTCTTGGTATCATTGTTTTACTATTTGTAAAATTAGATAAATAAAAAGTGTTTTTGAAAATGTCTAACTTTACTTCCCTCTTCCGAAGCCAATTTTTTTCTTTCGAAACCATGTTTTATAAAGATGTTTTCAATAGTGTTATATCTTTAAAATGTGTTATAATTTATTTCAAATTTATTTTAAAATTTTTCAAAGGAAATGTATTTTAAAAAAAATTCAAGCTTCATTTCTATGTTCTCGAGGAAAAAGGATTTCAAAAAAAATTCAAGATTATTTTATAAGTTTTCATGGAAAAGGGTTTTCAAAATTTTTAACATATTTTTTTATAAATTTTTATGGAAAAGGATTTTTTTAAAAAATTAATTTTATTTTATAAATTTTCATTTTAAAATGTCTATGAAATTTTACAAGGACAATTTATAATATTTCAAGGATATTCTCAAAGGAAATGGTCATCAAAATGTATCATAATATTAAATAAAAGTTTTTAAAATCATAAATGATATTTTCCTCATGATTTTTTTAAAATACATTTAAAAATTATTTTCCCTATATGATGACATCCTTTGGTGCTAGACATGTCTTTTTGGGGAAATTATTTCAAGGATCCATTCATATTATTTCCCTGAATGGTTTGTGTTTTGATGGAATGATGTTTATGAAACTTCTTTCTCATTCACAGGTTATATGTTTATAAAGGATGATTCTTTTCACGGGTTATACTTTGATGGATTAACTATAAAACCTTTATATTTTCCATAGATTATGATATTTTTACATTTTTATAATTCCCATTTATTTTCATGGGTTGTGATATGATTTATTATGATCTTGTAGCATATGTAATTTTGATTCCATTTTGAGATGGGTAGGACCTATACTCCCTCCAACTCATTGGGTGAAAATTTATATCTCATTAGATAGATATAGATGGAATAGGGATTGAACTCAGTTAGGTAATGTAATGTTTCCACTAATATTCCATTAGAACTATACCTTGACTACTAACATGGTCATGGGAGTGAACCATGACTACCAAGATGGTGTGGGGAGTGATCCCATACTACTAATATGGCCTTAGAAGTGATTCCAGTAATACTGTGGGAATAATTTTATATGGTTATATTTCTACCAAAAAACTATATAAAATTCCTATTTTATGATTTTATGGATTATTCTCTTGATTCCCTTACTATTCATGTCTTATGAACTGACAATATTTATTCCAGGAATCATGTATAGGATCTGTATATATAGGGTATGATCTTTAAATGTTATTCTCATTTTCTCATACCCTAATGATCGTGTTATGATTATATACCTATTTTGTTTACCATTGATGAGCATTTGAGATCAACCATTTCTTATGTTTCCATTACCCAAGTTTTGAAGAAATTTTTTTAGTGTAATTACTAAAGGGTAATATCTCATTGAGAAACATTTAATTAATTTCACAACGTTAGAATACTTTTTTCCATGTTTTCAAATACACTAAACTATTACGATCAATGGGCATGTGTTTTTATAGTGTACTGAATATTCATTTAGAATGATGCAATATCAATGTATGTTAATACTGTTCCGCTATAATAAAACTTTATAAACATCATTTATAATTATTTTATAGGTAGAAATTGGTAATTTATTATCAATTTTCAATATTGGGTGAAAACAATCTTGATCATTTTGATCTAGTTTCATAATAGAATTGTTTTTCATTTATATTTACCCAAATTTCATATTTAATATATCATATATGTTACTATAATTTATAATTTATAATTTTCAAAATTATATTATTTAATTTTAAGAGAGTATTTGTTATAATACTTAAATTTGAAATAAGTGAACATCATGTTTCGGTGATTTTTAATAAACGGACATTACTGTTTTTATTAATGGTTTTAATATTAATGTTACCATTAAAAAAACATAAATTAAATATGTATTTAATTATTTATATCATATATTATCAATAATTGAGTTCTCATAGACATTAATGGTATTATTTTATATCATTATTCATGTATGGTACTATACCGACCCAAACATGAACATACCATAATTAATGGATGAATATGGTTTTAAAAGATGTTTATTAAGGGTATAATATCATTATTATATAACAATAATTATATTTTTTATATAATTTTATGGTGTCAATACAAATTTTAAGTATTTTTAATAAATAATAAAGAATCTATATAAAAAACAAGATGTATTACCTCATGGAGGTGGTAATATGCACAACGCATATCTAAAATTTTCATTTTTTAAAGAATGGTAGGGTTAAAAGGTGTGTTACTATTTTAATCTTGTTAATAAATATTATTTTAAGTATTTATAATTCATTATTCAATTTAACCATTATAATAGAAAATATCTATTAGTGGAAAAAATAGAAGTCATCACTTCTTGAAGATGGTAGTATGCAAAACACATGAATATCGATTTATTGTTTATTAATAGTAAAGTGGAATTGTGGTTTATAGTTATTAAAAATAATAAATTAAAATTTTTAAAAATAATTTTTAAATTTTATTATATTCATAAAATTATTTCGAAGAAAGATTGATAGAATTGAAAAGAATATTGGAAAAAATGAGTACTAACATTGAAATCATTGCATTTTTAATGGATGATTCCTATGAAATATAAGTCATTATAAAATATCAAGGAACCAAAGGCTTGATATAATGTAATTGTAAAATAATGTAATTTTAATTTAGTTTTTTATGATTAAAACCATATTACATAACTGTATTGATGTGGTGTTGAGAAGCCCCTTTTATAAGTGTGGACAATGATATTTTTGTAAAAATAATTTATTAATATAAAATAAGAACATGTTAAACATATCATGGGGATCCAAAAGTAGAAAATATGGATTGGGTGTGGGATAAAGTCTATTATGCCTCAAAAATTTATTTTAACAGCTATTTTAATTATTTTAACTCTATCTATCATAGAATTTTCACTTTTACGATTTTTGGTTTTAGAGTGGTAACCAATATTTATTTAATTCATTTACTTCAATTGAATAAAAATATATAGAAGCCTATTATATATTTTAGACTCATTTATTCAAATTTTTAAAAACCATTTATCATATATAATTTATTTGGGTAACAAAAATTAATTTTAATATTACCACTTGTACCACATAAAACCAATTTTAGATATATTTTATTTTTAGAATAAAATAATTGTTTAAGAAAAAATTATAATGGTTTTTTAATTTTTCGATAAATAATGTTTTATTATAAAAAAATCTATTTGTTGTTAAATAAAATGCATAATTTAATTTTCAAAAAATTAATATTTTATTAAAATAGATGACCAAAACAACATTTTTATTGGAAATTTATACATATGTTGTCACAAAAAGGTTTTATAAATTCATAATTATACTTTAAAATTTATTGTTTTATAATGTAAAACTTATTTTATTTTTGAAGAATGTTTTATATGTTTCTAAATTATACTTATCTCATTATATATTCATAAACATTATGATTTTATTATAAACATTATTTTCATTCTACACCAAAAATAAATTTTTTTAGAAAAAAAAAATTAACCATAAGGTAATATTAACATGAATAATTTTAAAATGAATAAATATTAATTGAAATTAAATTATAAAATAAATTAATTTAACTTTTAATTGTGAAATATAAAAAAACATCTATTTTTATAGAAATTTAAATTTTTTATTGTTTAAAATTCAAAAAGAGATATGTGAAAAATAAATTAGATAAATAACTTATTAAATTATTAATTACATATTAGATCATACTATTTTATAGTTATATATCCTCTCATTTTATCTATATAGGACTTAAGAATAATGTAAGATTTGGTGGTGGTCTAGTGTCACGATTCTGCTATCAAATATCTCTTGTAAATTTCAATGATCTTGAATTTCCCTCACATATAATTTCACTCATACTATAATTACATAACCATAGGTTGGGAATATTCTAAAGGAAACACTATCAACAATACTCCCTTCCCAATATCTGATAAATAAGATTCATATGGGAGACTCCAACTTTCTTATTCCATGTCTTTCCTTTATCTTATGAGATTTTACAATATGACCATTTCATTTTATATCTAAGAATTCAACATGTATTTTTTAACTATCAAATTTTATTTTAACATAAATTTTTGTAATTTTTTTGAAATATTCTACCAACATTAAATTTCATTAAGTTATATATATTGTGAGATATTTGATCATTACATTCATATGCACTTAAAAAATTGCATCCTCATAATTTTCATTATTACCCAATTTAAAAGTTAAGGGATTCCATGATCAGGATTTAATTTCATATGTGGTTTTATCTCCACTATAATATGCTTGAATAGTGACCTCACACTTTACCTCATAATAGGAATTTAACTAATATTCAATTTCTCTTTAACATTTTTTTTATATACCCTAATACAATGTGACGATTTTTCCATAGGGAGTATATAATTTACATTAAATTAATAAGTTATCATGTGTGGGATTTTAGATGTGATTTTACTATCTCTGAAATTATCAGTGTCTCAAGTTTTAATCCTCTAATAATAATACATTAAATTTGACAAACATATGGTTAACATGATTTTTAGGTAGCATAATCCTATTAAATTCTATTAGAGAGGATTAATATATATGGGATACTATAATTGTACCACTAGAGACTACTATTGACAATTCAACATATAGACACAAGGGAAGAGATTAAATGTTATTAGAATAGAGTAATGATATATGAATACAAAACACATAGTTCTTGAGTGGGTTTTTAGTTTTCTTTATTACATGAGGTTTTTAGAACAAACTTCTGTAGTTAAGGTTATATAGGATTTCCCTTATTCCCTTGGCCATGGAAGTCATGGGTACATATAATTCTTGTTCACCCATGTATTAGGTTATTATCATTGATAATTCCAAAGGTCCCTATATTTAATACATTGAATTGTTAATGCTAATTGATACTGAAATATTTTTCCTTCCACTATGTCCACTAAGATATATATTTCCCCTAGTAAGTACTTTCTCTAGGCCCTATTTTAACACATATAATACATCTTCTAGTTTTTTGATTCATTCTCCTAAGTATGTATTCCCACATTTCTGATGTGAAGGAAATCAAATATCATTTACATTGTCATCTTCATCACTAAAACATTCATGAGACTCCATACTTCACTTCTTTGATGTGGTGGGACAATCATCTATGTTCACATTGTTAATATTAATTCATAATAGATGGTTTGGAATAATCAGATGATTCTTCCCTCAAATTAATAGATTTTTGGGTTTCTTATTGTTACAATCATTAAATTTTCAATGGAATCTTCTATTAACCTATATATTTTAGGATCCTATCATTACCAAGGTTGATGGAAAATTTTGAAATGTATAGAAAAATTAATTAAAGTAAACATAATAATAATATAAATTTTAGGGGAGTATTTCATAAATGATGTGGACATGTTATCCATTGAAGATATATGTTGTCAATATATAGTTTTTTAAATGAACTGGTTATATATTGAAATCATATATAATTTTTCATAAAGCGATTTGAAATTAAACAAAGCATATCCCTGGTATGTGTCAAACAAATCATACATTTTGGCATCTCTTTCTATGTAATGGGTTATGATTAAGTCAATTCCCTACATGCCCCTATTAGTGTTACTAACCCTATGTATATCTGGTCCAAATATTTTATACACTTTTTGTATCCATTCATTGATGTTATCCCAAAAATCCCACAAAATATCTACATTGATGAAATTATAGGATGTTATCCTATATATAGACTTATCACTTAGACATATCTCTATGGTTTTATCTTTGTTTATATAAACTAATCCCCAAAATAACTAAATCATTATTTGATACCAAATAAAGAGACACAAGATAAACTAAATATATATAATTCCTTAATTTAATGATTTAAATAATGCATCCCATAAAAAGATTCAAAACACATGGACCACAAGGTTTAGTGTCCAAGATAGTATCCATATAAAAAATTATTTTTAAGAACATTAAAACATAAATTCATTATTTCGCCCCAATAGATACCTTAAAATATATATCCCATGATATAATAATCTTCATAACATGGGGAATGTAAGCATTAGAAAGGGATAAGGTAAAATGTTTGGTAATATTAAAATGTCAAATAATTTATCATACAATTAACATGATTGAGAAAGTGAGGAATAAAAAATTATCGAAATAAATTATCTTGAGACCATAGATGATAATTAAAAAAATTATTTAGTTAATTAATATATTAAACAAATATTTAAATATATATGATATATATATATATATAACATGAAAATTATGATTTTCATGCATTGGGTATATTATTTCTTCTTTACTAGAAACCCAAACCATTACACATGTGCAAGCAATGATTAAATGATATTAATTCATATTTATATGAAATATAAAAAGAGTGAACGAATATGATGCATTAATGAAACATGAAATATTTTATATATGTTTTAGTGCATGAGATAATGTGTGAAACTCCTTTAGTGAGTCTTTGGGTGATATATAAATAACTTATATGTGATAGAAGTGGGTGGTGTGTAGATATCCATCCAATGACTCATTGTTACCAAAATCTCTCATTCATCTTCCTCCTTTTCATATATATGTACAAACATATAAAATAGAAAGGTTTAATCCCATATGAACATTAGATTATTCAGATTAGCTCGTTGATATATCACGTAGGAGGGATACATTTTCTAGACAGTTATCTTTATCTAACCCCTACTATGGAATTTGATGAAATTATAGATTCTATTCAGTGTACAATACTCTTATTTACTATTGTTCTTCATTTATGGTTTTACATGAATGTTTTATATTATCTTCAATATAAATCCTCAAAAAAGGTCTTTTAAACACTTCAACATGATTTAATAAAATTTATTATGCTTTAATAGATACCTTCAACTATATCATATTGAACCCATTATTTATTTTTATGAAATCATTCTTGGAAATGAAGAAAAAATGTGAAAATGTAGAATCGCATAATAAGTTTTTGAAAATATCTTGAAAATTATCTATCCTTACATACTGGGATATGTAATGGTATCCCAAGCCTTTCCCTTACACAGATTGGCTTTGTAATGGTAACCAGTGATTTACCCATATGAAGTGTGGTCTATATAAGTGTCATATTTATTTAAATATATGTATATTGGTCTACATATGGGTCACATTATATTACCCATATGGGTAAATAGTTACATAAGGTTGTGGAAATATTTACCCTTTCACTTAATGGGATATGTTCTGCTAATACCCTTATGTGATTCGTCTATGGGTAGGTGGTAACATGACATAGTTTTTTTCTAAAGGTCATGTAAAGGTATGTTGATACATACTGTAATTTCCTAGACCTCCTAGGTCCATTCCTTTGCTGAAATATAGTGTCTGAGGTATTTTTTGAGGTCTAAGTGACTTACCCACATCACTTTTCCAAAATTCTAGTTCTGTGAATATTGTTTCTAGTTTTGTGGAAACTGACATCAATGAGACAAATGTGAACTGTGTCTATATTGAGAAAAATGTGAACAGTTTCATCAGTGAGACAGATATGAACAGTTTCATCATTGAGAAAAAATTTGAAAAGATTCACCATTGAGAAAAATGTGAACAGTTTCATTGGTGAGACAAATGTGAATAGTTTCATCGGTGAGATAGATGTGAATAGTGACATTGGAGAGCCATTTGTACTGTCAGCATAAGTGAGTCATTTTTACCGTCAACGTCAGGCAGTCATTTTACTCTCGGCATCAGTGAGTAATTTATACTACCAAATTTGGTAATTAATTTGTAGGACAACATATGTGAGTCAATTTTATTATTGGCGTCGGTGAGTCATTTTTACTGTCGGCATTGGTGAGTCATTTGTACTATTAGGGTTTGTGAGTCATTTGTAATGTTGGAATCGGTGAGTCATTTGTATTTTCTGTGTCACTGAATCATTTTTACTATCAGCATTGGTAGGTGTGCGGTGTTTCCAATCAACGGTAGGTGTATAGTGTTTCCTTCCATCGGTAGGTGTATAATGTTTCCTACTTCCTTCAGTTCACCCATTTAACATTTTCTTTGACGTAAAACGCATTCAAGGCCTTTTTATGGGATTTAAATCTAATTCGGATCCCATAACTCCCCTATTAATTTCCCTAAGGCTTAGGATTCTTTTACATGGTCAAACCATGTGGATTATTGTGACCTCTTTTATTGGAAAATCTAGCATATCTTAAACTGTTTCTCCATTAAATCTTCTAAAGGGACTAGATATCTTCCTCCCTTGTTCTACCTTCTTGTTCCCTAGTGCAAGATGCTTGATCCTTTCTATATTTCCATAGGACTGGTGTGATCAAACCTTAATCCTTAGATCATTTTCACTTGAAGTTACTTCTAGATACATCTGCACCCCATGTTTTGGTGCAAGTAGCAAGTGTCGATCCATCATCGAGGGATCGTATGATCTACCTTTGTTCTTGTTTTTTCGTCAATCCTTCTTCTTATTATTCTCTTTGTCATGATATGGCACATGTTATGTAACACTCCGAGATTTTATGAAAAATATTCTTTTAATGTCTTGTGATGTATGCAACACCAAAAGAAGCTTGCACAACACTCATCCTTGACTTTTCTTTTATTGTAGACAATCGCGACCTTCCTCGATAGCGTGTGTAGTACGTAATAACGAGTTTCACTAAACAACAATATGATATTAAAATATTATTAAAACTAGTCATTATGAATAGTAATAACCAATTTTTGAAATTTTGAAAATTTTATTTTTCAAAATGGACTTCATTTTTAGATTCAGAATATCGAAATTATCTTAGGGTGAAATTTTAGTACTTTTCGGATAACATTCATTTTCTGATGAATAGTGAAAATTACTAAATTTTAATTAAAAGTAACCTTTTTAATCGAAATAATTAATAGTGATAAATTATTAATTTGAGTTGTTTTAAAGTATATTTAGAATATATTTTTACAATTTAATACAATTTTGGTCATTGGATGTAATTTCACATTTAAACCAGACATAAACATGTGTCAATCTTTTGATAGTTATTATCTCTTAAGAACACGCTATTTGTTTTGGCAACAGGAATTAATTTTTAAATTAAGTAATTCAACTGATATGTTTTGAATTTGGTAAAATAGATATCATTTTTGAGTTCATAATATCAAATATATCTTAGGCCTAATTTTTGGTATTTTTCTGGAAACTTTCATTTTTCGATGAATAGTGAAACCACTAAGTGGTAGTTAAAAAAATTAATGTTTCATAAAAATTAATTTTACCACTTTTGTGAGTGGAATTTCAAAAATTCTAGAGACACGGTTGATGTCAGTAAGTAAAATATGGTTCAATAAGATGAAAATAATTTTTGGTGAATAGTAACTTTTTACTTTTTTTACCACGGTTAAAAGTAAATAGTGTAATTAAGGGTAAAAATGATATTATTATTACCCTAAAACATGTCCTAATTCTATTGGATAAGTGTAATTCGACCAAAACCAAACTTAGTAATAAAATATGACCATTTAGGCCCACTTGTATTAGATTAGGACATTTATTATTAATTTATTTAAAGAAGGGTTAAAATAGTTAAAATCAATGTTTAATAAGTAAATAATTTTTAATATAAGGTTATACATAAGATAAATTCGACTATAAATATTAATTAGAATGATAAACATATTTACTACATAATTATATTTTATTTTTAATTTTTAGACTTTAAATAAGTAAATTTATTTATGACACAAAGATGATGTGGTGATTATCTTATTAATGAAATATTGACATAATTGATGTTATAAATACCCAAATAAATGTAATTTGAGACTTTTTATGAATTAAAATAATTTTCTAGGTTAATATGACATGTTAGTATTGATTTAATTACCTTTTTCTAACTAATCATTCTATTATGATTTTCACAAAAATCAATTACTAAATAGTGTCAAAATTGACATAAAATAGTTTTTAAAACAAATATTATATTATTAATTGTTATTTTATTCCGAAAAATATAAGGTTATGCCAAATGACTTATATAAGGTTATATATATTAATAATAAACAACTTGGTGTTCTTTTGGCTTGTTATAGTATGTTTATTAACCTTATAGTGTAAGAACACAAAAAGACACGGTAAAAGTAAAATTATCTAACTTAAAGATAAATCTAAATGATAAGGTTAAAATAGGAACCTAAACTCTTCTAAATTCTATTGGATGAGAGGATTTAGACCCATACCCACCTTAGATTCGAAATAAATAAATTTGGTTCTTTTTAAAACCGAATTTGGCTTTATAATAAAATAATATTTTTTGTTTTTCCAAAGGAGCCCCTCTCATCCCTTATAAAAGGGAACCTCCTACCTCTCTTACTCACACAACATTGAGCCTTCGGGCTCGGCCAACCCCTTCCAAATTCTCTTCTCCACTTCCTTAGAAACATCCTAGAGGTCCTGGTCTTCATCAAAGTCCAATTTTAGTGCCCTAATAGGAGGACTCAAAGAGGTACTTCAAAGAAGAGGTAATGTCCATAACCGATTCTTTCATCTTTAGTTCTTCTTCTACTTCTTCTTATTAGGTTGTTTCATTATGAAGTAATAACATCAGTATCACTCATATACTGATATGTTATTATAATTATGAAACAACCCTATTTCACCATCTATCCATCCTACGGAAAACGAAATCACCATGCGTGTGTACATACAGAATACAGTCTCCACATCGTGGTGTAATCTATTTTCCACCACCACCTTACTTGGATGGGTATAATGGTGTAAATAAATACTATATATGATTATTGTAAAGTTATATTGATTCTGAAATCGTATACATACACTCCAATACAATTCCACGATCATGAGAACGATATCATCGCTCGTGCGTACGTACGGACTACCGTCTCCACGACGTGATGAGATTCATTCTCCACGTTAACCATTCATGAATGATTATAAAGTATATATAATAAGTAACAATGAAATATATGACATAATAATTATACTCGATTTATGTATATATATATGTATGTCCTCTACTTAATTCTATTCAACTCAATAAGGAAACGAAAACAGCGTTCATGCGTACGTACGACCTACCGTCTCCATGAATAGTGTATTTCTTTCCATTTACTGATCTATTATATATATGTATATTCTGAATATATATTATATATAAATCATGTTTTATATTCTAGAATTAATTAATCATTATCTAAGTAATCATATGAATAATTACAAGTCTTAACATGGACGACAAAGGAAATGATTTTACCCAAAACGCTCTTTAACATGGAATTTACAAAAGAACGGGTAAAATAAAGTCATAAGTGAACCATATATGATATCATAACAATGAGTATGATTCTTTAATAAGTCAATGAAATTATTTAAATAATTATACAGGAATTTCGGACACGTACGAGGCAAATCAGAGCTAAGGTAAGGGAAAATATCACAATCTCATTTTTATCCGAGATTGTTTATACTTTTGTATTTACTGGGGTGTATTTTATCATCCACATCCATTTTTCCTCAATATGTAATAGTTATATCCTTCTACAATAGTTTATATCCAATTTTACCCTTCGGTGAGTTTTTAGTAAAAGATGTGAAAGAAATCGTGTGTCATTTTTCGTACGAGGTACTTTTTGACTTTTCCGACAACAGTACGAGAAGAATGTTTTTTTAACTTATACGGCATGAATGGATTTTTAAAAAAAAATTACATGAATATTCCTTTACAAGTTTTCAAGTTTATTTTTAATCAAATTCTTTTAGTTTAAAATTTTATGACATGTTAAGAAAGGAAAAAATATGTTTTTTGAAGTAGAACGGATATTTTCCTCAAGAATGGAGTTTAAGAGTTTTATCAAAATTATTTTCCATCTAAGATAATATAGGGTTCTATTTCTATCCCTATTATTACATGGATTTGATTATGTTGTGATGGTGATATTTTTAGGAATTCCTTTATCTTATATGAATTGTTTTATGATTTCATGATGTTTAAGATTCCCATTTTTATGGGTTATGCTATGATGTATGGTTTAGGATTTTGTGGAAAACATAAGAATGGTATCATTATGAGATGGGTGGGACCAATATCTCCCTCCAATGCATTGGGTAAAGATTTTATATCTCATGAGATAGACATGGATGGAATGGCAGGTTAAACCGGTTCAGTGAAACAGGATTGAAACGAAGAGTGAACTCGGTTCAGAAATGGACTTTGTCCACTAAGATAGTCTTGACAATGAGTCTTGACTAATAAGAAATGATTATCTAGGATTATGTGTGTATGCCACAAATTTTCATATTTTAAGTTATGATTATTGGGATTACATTTCACTACTATGATTTATCCCATGTTATGATATTATGATCTCTTTTGCAGGTTAAGATTTCCAAAATGTTATGTTCTTATGAATATGATGTGATTGATATTTCTTTTGTTTACACTTACTGAGCATTTGAGCTCACCCTTTTATGTTTTCTTTTCCCCAGGATATAAAAAAAGGTTTTAGGTAAAAAAAGGAAGATCTTTATGGGAGATGTTGAAGATCTTTCACCATGATTAGAAGATTATATTCCGAGTTTCCAAAGACACTAAACTATTAGAGTCCTTGTGTGTATGTTTTTGTTTTTTACAAAGTATTCCGAAAAAGAAATGTAATGTCCATGTACATTATGCTTCGGGTCTCTACATTTGGTATCAGAGGAAAGGTTTATTCAACCTTTGGAAACTAGGATGTGAGAACTTTAGTGAGATCCCTATAGATATTTCTATGTTATGTATAGGGATGTCCATAAGGTTATGTATAAGTATAGGTTATAGTACTAGAATTACGGTAACCTAAGATGTAAGATATTGAGGGTACTCCCCCTTTACTATGTTGTTTTCTCTAGCATGATTTTTGCCTCTCACAGAATTATTTTAGTGTTTTAGTTAATGGAGGGAACCAGAAAGAATTCGGTTAACATTGAATCCAATGGACAAATTGGTGACTATGAGCAACAAAATTGTGTAATGCCTAGAGAGAAGGATATTGTGATTATGCTGAATCAGTCATCACGATATATGACTAACAAGGTGAAATTTAGTGGTATGCCTAATTCATCAAAGAAGTGGAAGATAGACTATTATGCATGTTCGCATGTTGAGGAGCATAAAGAAAGGAAGAATGAGATTTCTAAAGAAGGGAAGAAGAACCTTGAGGAATACCTCAAATGGAGGAACTAATGTTATCTCTATAGAGAAAAGGGTCCTAGAGTGACAGACTATTATGGAGTTCAATGTATTATTTGTGGAGAACATGTCCATTACCCAACTCAATGCCCTGACCTAAAAAGTTACTTCTAAATCAAGGAAGGACTTATTCCAGGACACTAATTAAAGATGATGGATTGAAGTGTTTATGTATTGGTATTCAAGAATAATGTTTTTGAGGTACTTTTATTGTGTATTATAATATTTTTGGATTATTCTATTGTGGTTTTCAATAATTTTAAGGTACTGGTAACCATGATAAGTGATTCAAATGTTTTGGAAAGTAGATGATATGTGTATAATGAAGCGATAAGTAGAAAATGAGATGTTTGATTGTATTCATGAGCTCATGATTTTTATAAGGACTAAGTGATATCATGGTTTGAGTATAAAGAATTTTGAGGATTTTGGTTTGTGGAAAGTGTTAACTTTTAACTGCATTCATGTTTTCACTATGGTTCAATTAATGGGTATTCATTCTTCAAGAGAATACATGATTAAGGTATTAAAATGTTTTTAATTTGACCAACAAGATATATCTTATGATATATTGGGTATAAATGATGGCATTCACGTGATTATTATGTGACATTTCATGTAATCATTTTCTTTATACTATGAGCTTGAACCGAAGTATTTTAGATAAGCCAAAATATTGTAATAGATTATATTGGACATAAGTTAGTATTGTTTAAGGATAGAACTTTTTTTGATATTATTGATGGGATATTATATTAATGTAGTTTTAGAAAAAGGACAACCTGCAGGACTGGCGACAGCCCATCGCGTCGGACAAGGCTGTGGGAATCGAACCCACAATCGAAGTGCGACTGGCCTTTATCACCTACCACTGGCCTACAGGAAGTCCCTGTTTAGTAGCAACTAGTTTTATTATATTAAGCAGTATGATATATGAAGTATAAGTCCATTTTAGGAACCATATATGATTAATCTCACTATAGATGATCTTATGTAAGTTTTGATAACTTTTCTAACCTTTTGTTGGAGACAGATGGAATGACCCATCATTCTATCACATGATCTGCTAACAGATCAAGAATGACAAATTCAACTTCATTTCTTTAAGAGATGAAGTAAAAATTTTCCAAAGAACGACCAACGGTGAGACTATACCAAAATCATCAAAGTATTTCTTCTAATTCCAATTTCATCAACTTTAGGGAAATGATCTTGAAAACGAAAAATGTTGTCCTAGTGCTCTTATATCTGATGAATCAGTTGGTACCTTATATCGTCACAAATATATGGATTTGTTATTGCTGGCTTTTCCATAGCCATGTTCTCTACCACTCTCCATCAGAACATCATGGTTAGATTTCTCTTCCATATCCATATTTTCACCTATGTGGAAACCCAGATATTAGTTTATTTGGCTAACCGTTATGTTTCATACATTTGTTTTTTTAAAGATTGGTTTTGGTATTCCTTTTTACGATGTGAGTTTCTATTAAATAAACTTTCGAGTAGTAAAACATTTATAACCCTGACGAATTTCGAGGTAAAATTTCATTTTAAGGGGGGTAGAATGTAACAACCCAAGATTTTATGAAAAATATTTTTTTAATATCTTGTGTTGTATGCTACACCAAAAGGAGGTTTCACAACATACATCCTTGACTTTCCTTGCGTTACACGAAATCGTGACCTTCTTCAATAGCGTGTGTAGTACGCAATAACGAGTTTCACTAAACAACAATATGCTATTAAAATATTATTAAAACTAGCCATTATGAATAGTAATAACCACTTTTTGAAATTTTGAAAATTTTATTTTTCCAAATGGACTTCATTTTTAGATTCAGAATATTGAAATTAGCTTAGGGTGAAATTTTGGTACTTTTCGGATAACTTTCATTTTCTGATGAATAGTGAAAATTACTAAATTTTAATTAAAAACAACATTTTTAATCGAAATAATTAATAGTGATAAATTATTAATTTCAGTGGTTTTAAAGTATATTTATAATATATTATTACAATTTAATACAATTTTGGTCATTGTATGTAATTTCACATTTAAACCAGACATAAACAAGGGTCAATCTTTTGATAGTTATTATCTCTTAAGAACACGCTATTTGTTTTGAAAACGGGAATTAATTTTTAAATTAAGTAATGCAACTGATATGTTTTGAATTTGGTAAAATATACATCATTTTTGAGTTCATAATATCAAATATATCTTAGGCCAAATTTTTGGTATTTTTCTGGAGACTTTCATTTTTTGATGAATAGTGAAACCACTAGGTGGTAGTTAAAAAAATGAATTTTTCATAAAACTTAATTTTACTACTTCCGTGAGTGGAATTTCAAAAATCCGAGAGACACGGTTGATGTCAGTAAGTAAAATATTGTTCAATGAGATGAAAATAATTTTTGGTGAATAGTAACTTTTTACTTTTTTTACCACGGTTAAAAGTAAATAGGGTAATTAAGGGTAAAAATGATATTATTATTACTGTAACACATGTCCTAATTCTATTGTATAAGTGTAATTCGACCAAAAACAAACTTAGTAATAAAATATTACCATTTATGCCCACTTGGATTAGATTAGGACATTTATTATTAATTTATTTAAAGAAGGGTTAAAATAGTTAAAATCAATGTTTAATAAGTAAATAATTTTTAATATAAGGATATACATAAGATAAATTCGACTATAAACATTCCTTAGAAAGATAAAATGATTTCATACATAATGACATTTTATTTGTAATTTTTAGACTTTAAATAAGTTAATTTATTTATGACACAATGATGGTGCAGTAATTATCTTATTAATGAAATATTGACATAATTGATGTTATAAATACCCAAATAAATGTAATTTGAGACTTTTTATGAATTAAAATAATTTTAGAGGTTAATATGACATATTAGTATTGATTTAATTAACTTTTTCGAACTAATAATTTAGTTATGATTTTCACAAAAATCAATTACTAAATAGTGTCAAAATTGACATAAAATAGTTTTTAAAACAAATATTATATTATTAATTGTTATTTTATTCCTAAAAATATATGGTTCTGAAAAATTACTTATATAAGATTATATATATTAATAATAAACAACTTGGGGTTCGTTTGGCTTGTTATAGTAAGTTTATTAACCTTATAGTGTAAGAACACAAATGGACACGGTAAAAGTAAAATTATCTAAGTTAAAGTTAAATCTAAATAATAAGGTTAAAATTGGAACCTAAACTTTTCTAAATCCTTTTGGATGAGAGGGGTTCGACCCATACCCAACTTATTATCTAAATAAATCAATTTGGAGCTATTTAAAACCAAATTTGGCTTTACAATAAAATAATATTTTTAGTTTTTTCCAAAGGAGCCCCTCTCCTCCCTTATAAAAGGGAACCTCCTCCCTCTCTTCCTCACACCAATTTGAGCCTTCAAGCTCAGAAAACCCCTGCCAAATTCTTTTCTCCACTTCCCTAGAAACATCCTAGAGGTCCTGGTCTTCTTAAAAGACAAATATTAGTGCCCTAAGAGGTGGACTCAAAGAGGCGCTTCAAAGAAGAGGTAATGTTCGTAACCGATTATTTCAACTTTATTTCTTCTTCCACTTCTTCTTATTAGGTTGTTTAATTATGAAGTAATAAAATCAGTATCAATCATATACTGATATGTTATTATAAGTATGAAACAACCCTATTTCACCATCTATCCATCCTACGGAATACGAAATCACCGCGCGTGCGTACGTACAGAATACCGTCTCCACAGCGTGGTGTAATCTATTTTCCACCACCACCTTACTTGGATGGGTATAATGGTGTAAATAATAAATATATATGATTATTGTAAAGTGATATTGATTCTAAAATAGTATACATACACTCCAATACAATTCCACGATCATGAGAACGATATCATTGCTCGTGCGTACGTACGGACTACCGTCTCCACGACGCGATGAGATTCATTCCCCACGTTAACCATTCATGAATGATTATAAAGTATATATAATAAGTAATCATGAAATATATGACATAATAATGATACTATATTTATGTTTATATATATGTATGTTATCTACTTAGTTCCATTCAACTCAATAAGGAAACGAAAACAGCGTTCATGCGTACGTACGGCCTACCATCTCCATGAACGGTGTATTTCTTTCCATTTACTGATCTATTATATATATGTATATTATGAATATATATTATATAAATCATGTTATATATTCTAGAATTAAGTAATCATGATCTAAGTACTCATATGAATAATTACAAGTCAAAACACGGACGATAAATGAAACAATTTTACACAAACACTCTTTAACATGGAATTTACAAAAGAACAGGTAAAATAAAGTCATAAGTGAACCATATAAGATATCATAACAATGAGTATGATTCTGGAATAACTCAATGACATTATTTAAATCATTATACAAGAGGTTCAGACACGTATGAAGAAAATCGGACCTAAGGTAATGGAAAATATCACAATCTCATTTTTATCCGAGATTGTTTATACTTTGGTATTTACTGGGGTGTATTTTATCATCCAAATCCATGTTTCCTCAATATATAATATTTATACCCTTCTACAATAGTTTATATCCAATTTTACCCTGCGGTGAGTTTTTAGTAAAAGATGTGAAAGGTATATTTTGTCATTTTTTGTACGAGGTACTTTTTGACTTTTCCGATAATAGTACGAGAAGAATGTTTTTTTAACTTATACGGCATGAATGTATTTTTTAAAAAAATTTCAAAGAATCTTCCGTTACAAGTTTTCAAGTTTATTTTTAATCAACTTATTTTAGTATAAAATTGTATGACATGTTAAGAAATGAAAAATATGTTTTTTTCGAAGTAGAAAGGATATTTTCCACAAGAATGGAGTTCAAGAGTTTGATCAAAATTATTTTCCATCTAAGATAATATAGGGTTCTGTTTCAATACCTATTATTACATGGATTTGATTATGTTGTGATGGTAATATTTTTATGAATTCCTTTATCTTATATGAATTGTTTTATGATGTCACGATGTTTAAGATTCCCATTTTTATGGGTTACGCTATGATGTATGGTTTATGATTTTGTGGCACACATATGAATGGTATAATTATGAGATGGGTGGGACCTATATCTCCATCCAATGCATTGGGTAAAGATTTTATATCTCATGAGATAAACATGGCTGGAACGGCAGGTTAAACCGGTTCAGTGAAACAGGACTGAAACGAGGAGTGAACTCGGTTCAGAAATGGACTTTGTCCACTAAGATAGTCTTGGAAATGAGTCTTAACTAATAATAAATAATTTTCAATGATTATGTGTGTATGCCACAAAGTTTCATGTTTTAAGTTATGATTATTGAGATTACATTTCACTACTATGATTTATCCCATGTTATGATATTATGATCTCTTTTGCAGGTTAAGATATCAAAAATGTTATGTTCTTATGAATATGATGTGATTGATATTTCTTTGGTTTACCCTTAATGAGAATTTGAGCTCACCCTTTTATGTTTTATTTTCCCCAGGATATAAAGAAAGGTTTTAGGTAAAAAAAAGAAGATCTTTATGGGAGATGTTGAAGATCTTTCACCACGATTAGAAGATTATATTCCGAGTTTCCAAAGAAACTAAATTATTACGGTCCTTGTGTGTGTGTTTTTGTTATGTACTAAGTATTCCGAAAAATAATGTAATGTCCATGTATGTTAAGCTTCAGGTATCTACATGTTCTTCGGGATTCTAATGGAGTTTTATAGGGTGTCGGTTGGTGCAGTCTTGTTCCGGTGTCCTCATGTGGATACAGTTGTCACAAGGGGAGGTGATCATGATCTGTTGCATGGATCATTCTCGAGTAAAAAACATCAAGAACCATTGGAGGGGAGGATTCATTACTTCTCTATTCATTCATGTGCAATTTCAAAGTTAGCATGTTTTTTTCCACTAGATCAAAATGGAATTCACATAATAAATATCTAAACCTGGTAAATAAATTGGTATCAATTTTATGTTATTGACTGTTGTTTTTATAGATAGTGTGATATCAAGGCTTTCCTTGTTTATCATGTCGTTCTGGATGGAAATTGGTAAATAACATAATCCAAAATTAATTAAAATGATTTTTCCAAGAAAAAGATTCATGTAAATGAATATAGTTGTTGTTGCAGTAAACATGTTTAATTGAATTAATTTATAATCCAGAGGCATGTTGATGCTTGTTGATAATGAATTAAGGGCTTGTCAATTAAATATTTATTTAATGTGTTATAGTTTATTATTTAGTATTCCCATAGTTGGAACCTAAAAATAATAAATCGGTTAATTATATATGGATTAAATAAACAGCTGCTTGATAAAAGATAATGCTTGGTAGGGTTCTCTGTTACCCTCTTTCTTCTAAGGTCGAGTGTGTAGAGACCCAAATCATGACGTACATGGATATTACATTACTTTTGCAGAATAATTAATACATAACGAAAACAGACATACATGGATAGTAATAGTTTAGTGTCTTTGGAAACATGGAAAATAATCTTCTAATCATAGTAAAAGATCTTCAACATATCCCATAAAAATCTTCCCCTTTTGTTTTCTTACCTAAAACCTTTCTCTAAATCCTGGGGAAAAGAAAACATATAAAGGGTGATGTCGAATGCTCAGTAAGGGTAAGCATAGAGAACATAAAACAATCCATAAAAATTTGAATGAAAAAACTTGAACATAAAATCTAAACATCAAAATATTGAACAAATACATAAATCTTGGAAGTACATAAGGCATATATCATAAAGGAACATCAATCATGATAAAATTGCATGGGAATAAAACATGTAATTGTGGCAACCATTAAGCACATGTTTTGATTACCATATTATCCAAGGAATTTCTGCCAAGACCCTCTTAGTGGACAAAGTCCCATTCTGAATCGAGTTCACTCCTCGGTCTAGTCCTATAACATTGAACTGGATTAAGTTACCATTCCATCCATGTCTATCTCATGAGATATAAATCTTTACCCAATGAATTTTAGGGAGATATAGGTCCCATCCATCTCATATTGAAATCATTCTTACTTGTTCCACAAAATAAACATAAATCATTCATCATAACCCAATGAATAAAATGGGTTTCGTAAACATCATCCCATCATAACATAATCCATATAAAACAAATGGATATCATTTCATCATAAAAAAAATGACACCATGTAAATCATAGATACATTATAATTTAAACATTCACATATGAAATAATGTCATCTTAGATGGAAAATGGTTTTGATAAAACACTTGAAAAGAATTCTTGAGGAAAATATCCTTAATTATTAAAAATCATTTTATTTTCACAAAATGCCATGAAATATTAAAAGAAATTTTTTTTTGTAAATAGTAATGAAATATTGTAGAGTATGGTTCATGAAAATAAGGTGTTATAAAACAGTAAAAATCCGTTCATGCCGTATAAGTTATGAAAACATTCTTCTCTTACTTTTGTCGGAAAAGTCAAAAAGTACCTTATATGGTAAACAAAAGAAAGATTCCATCCAAACCTTGGGTTAAAAGTCATAAAATAGTAAAAATGACTTTAAACATGCATTGAATAATACTAAACATTTTATGAAAACATTTTTAGAAAACATGGACATTGATGATAAACATAACCCCAGTAAATACTTATGTATAAGCAATCTCGTATAAAATGTGATTTGCAAAATTATCCCTTACCTTATGTCTGATATGCTTTGTATGTATCTGAACCTCCTGTATAATGATTTCAATAATTTCATTGACTTATAAAATAATCATATTCATTTATGATATCATATATGGTTTACTTATGACTTTATATTATCCATTCTTTTGTAAATTCGATGTAAAAGCAGTGCTTTGGGTAAAATCGTTTCATTTATTGTACGTGTTTCGACTTTTTGTTCTTGATATTATTACTTATATCATGATTTACATAATTCCAGAATTTAAAACATGATTTATATATAATATATATTCAGAATATACATATATATATATGATAGATCGATAAATGGAATGAAATGCACCGTTCATGGAGACGGTAGGCTGTGCGTACGCATGAATGCTGTTTTCGTTTCCTTATTGAATTGAATGGAATTAAGTAGATGAAATAAATATATATTTACATAAATATGGTATCATTATTATGTCATATATTTCATTATTATTCATTAAATATACTTTATAATCATTCATTAATGTTTAACATGGAGAATGAATCTCATCGCATCTTGGAGATGGTTGTCCGTACGTACGTACTAGCGATGATATCATTCCCATGATTGTGGAATTGTATTGAAGCGTACGTATAATATTTAATAATCAATATCACTTTACAATAATCATATATAGTTATTTATTTACACCATTATACCCATCCAAGTAAGGTGGTGGTCGAAAACAGATTACACCACGGCGTGGAGACGGTATTCCGTACGTATGCACGCGCAGTGATTTCGTTTTCCATAGGATGGATAGATGGTGAACTAGGTTTGTTTCATATTTATAATTAAATATAAGTATATAAGTAATACTTATGTTATTACTTTATAATGAGACAACTAAAGAAGAAAAAGTATAAGAAGAAAGAAACTTGATATAATCGGAAGAAGAGATTACCTCTTCTTCGACGCACCTGCTTTAAACTTCCTCTTATGGAAGTGGAGTTGGTATTTTGAGAAGACCAGAACCTACATAATGTTTCTAGGGAAGTGTAGAAGAAAAATTGGCAGGGTTTGGACGAGATTAAAAGCTCAAAAGGGTGTGAAGAGAAGAGGGAAGGGGTTCCCTTTTTATAAGGGAGGAGAGGGGCACCTTTGGAAAAACTTAAAATATTATTTTATAATAAAGTCATATTCGGATTATAATACCTCCAAATTAATTTATTTCGAAGATGAAGTGGGGATTGGTCGAAAGCCTCTCAACCAATATATTTTAGACATGTGATGGTTACAATTTTAAACTTTTCATTTAGATTGAACTCTAAGTTAAATAATTTAACTTTTACCGTGTCTTCTTGGTTTCTTACACAATCTGGTTATTAAACTTACTGTAACTAGCCAAACGAACCCAAGGTGGTTCATTATTAATATATATATCATTATATAAGTCATTTGGACGAACCATAGATTTTTAGAAATAAAATAACAATTAATAATATAATATTTGTTTTAAAAACTATTTTATGTCAATTTTGACACTATTTGGTAATTGATTTTTGTGAAAATCATAACAGCGTAATTAGTTAGAAAAAAGTTTATTAAATCCATTCTAACATGTCATATTAACCTGGAAAATTATTTTAATTCATCAAAAGTCTCAAATTAAATTTATTTGGGTATTTATAATATCATTTATTTTAATATTTCATTATTTAGGTAATTACTACATCACCATTGTGTCATAAATAAAATAAATTATTTAACGTCTAACAATTATAAATAAAATACCATTAGGTAGTAAATATTTTTTTATTTATAATTAATATTTATAGTCGAATTTATCTTTTATATAACCCTATATTAAAAATGAATTAGTTATTAAACTTTGATTTTAACTATTTTAACCCTTCTTTAAATAAATTAATAATAAATGTCCTAATCTAATCCAAGTGGACCTAAATGGTCATATTTTATTCCTAAGGTTGTTTTTGGTCGAATTACACTTATCCAATTGAATTAGGTCATATTTTAGTGTAATAATAATATCATTTTTATCCTTAATTATCCTATTTACTTTTAACTGTGGTAAATAAAAGTAAAAAGTTACTTTTCACCAAAAAAAATTTGATCTCATTGAACCACATTTTAGTCCTTGATATTAACTGTTTCTCTCAGATTTTAGAAATTCCACTCATAGAAGCAGTAAAATTAAGTTTTATGTGAATTTCCAAATTCTCCAAGGAAGTGGGTGAAAGACGGTGAAATGTTCAATAAAATTTTTTATATATCAAAAATTATTATAAAATGACTCCAATGAATTACATAGAACTTACATAAGTATTATGTATCAATTTTGACCTAAAATAAATTTAAATAAAGTAAATAATTATTTAAATAAAAAGTCCATTTTTAAATAGTAATCTAGTATTTTCACTATTCATCAAAAATTGAATGTTTTCAGAAAAATACCAAAAAATCACCCTAGGATAATTTCGTTATTCTGAATCAAAAAATAAAGGCCATTTCGAGGATTAAAATTTATAAAATTTTTTAAAGTGGGTATTACTATTCATAATGGCTAGTTTATATAAAATATCATTGTTTAGTGAAACTCGGTATTGCGTACAACACACACTATCGTGGAAGGTCGTGGTTGCGTGAAATGAAAGCGAAGTCACGGATGTGTGTAGTGAAAGATCCTTTTGGTGTAGCGTACAACAAATGGCATCAATAAAATTAAAAAGAATATTTTTCATAAAATATCGGGGTGTTACATTCTACCCCCCTTAAAATGAATTTCGCCCTCGAAATTCGTCGGGGTTATAAATTGTTTACTACTCAAATGTTTCTTTAATAGAAACCCAAATCGTAAAAAGGAATACCCAAACAAATATTTAAAAACTAATGTATGAAACGTAATGGTTACCCAAATTAACTATTCCTTGGGTTTCCACATAGGATAACATAGGTGAAAATATGGATATGGAAGAGAAATCTAACCATCATGTTCTGATGGAGAGTGGTAGAGAACATGGCTATGAAAAGGCCAAAAATCACAAATCCATAGATTTGTGATGATATAAGGTACCATCTAATTCAACGGATATAAGGGCACTAGGACAACATTTTTGGTTTTCAAGATCATTTCCCTAAAGTTGAAGAAATTGTAATTAGAAGAAATACATTCCTGATTTTGGTACAGTCTCACTGTTGGTCGTTCCTTAGACAATTTCCACTTCATCTCTTAAATAAATGAAGTTTAATTTTTCATTCATTAAGTGTTAGCTATTCATGTGATAGAATGATGGGTCATTCCATCTGTCTCAAACAAAAGGTTAGAAAAATTTATCAAAAATACATAAGTCCATCTATAGTGAGATTAATCATATATGGTTCCTAAAATGGACTTATACTTCATATATCATACTTATTAATAAAATAAAACTGGTTTATACTAAACAAGGACTTCCTGTAGGCCAGTGGTAGGTGATAAATGTCTGTCTCACTTCAATTGTGGGTTCGATTCCAACAGCCTTGTCTGATGCGATGGGTTGTCGCCCGTCCTGTAGGTTGTCCTTTTTCTAAAACTATATTATTATAACATTCCATAAATAATATTGAAAAAAAATTCTAGCCTTAAACAATTCTATCTGATTTCCAACTTAATCCATTCCAACCTTTAAGCGTATCGAAAATACTTTTGTCCAATCTCATAGTGTAAAGAAAATGATTACTTGAGAGGTCACATAACAAGTACGTAAATACCATCATTTATCCCCCATATATCATACGATATATCTTGTTGGTCACATTCCAAAAATTCGAAGGCCGTAATCATGTATTCTCTTGAAAAATGAATACCCATTGAACCTTAGTGAAAACATGAATGCAATTAAAAGTAAACACTTTCCACATACCGAAATCCCAAAAAATCTATATACTCAAACAATGAAATCACTTTGTCCTTATATAAATCATGAGCTCAGGAATACTATCAAACAATTTATTTTCTCCTTACCCCTTCATTATACGCATATAATCTACTTTCCAAAATATTTGAATCACTTTTCATGGTCACCGGTACTATATTCTTATAGAATACCACAATGGACCAATACACAAATATTTCAAAATTCCAAGATACTATAAATGAGATTCCATGATACTATTTTGAAATCCCATTACATAAACACTTAATCATTACACAACATCATTGTCATACTCAACATCAAAAATAGTGATCGCATGTGACTTCCCTTTATCTTTTTCCTTAAGAGGTTTCTCACGTTGATCATCATTAACCCTTGGATTAGGGAATTGATTAGAATAATGCCTCATTTCCTTGCACTTGAAGCATTGAAGTGTTGATGGTGCGTTCTCTACAGTATTTTCTTTATTCACATCAATAGAAACCCTTTTTCCATTACTTTGACACTAAGCTACTTGATGACCTTCTTTTCCAGACTTAAAACATTTTCTAGTACCTTTAAGACAATCTCCACCATGAATCTTTCCACACTTTGATCATAAAGAAGCATTCATATTATTTTCACCATTATTCTGAGATTTCTCCTCAAACTCCATCTTTCGTTTCTTGTCAAAACCATCAGATTGATATGTTACAGCAACTATCAGTTCTACCTTGATAGAACGACGCACAATTTCATTATATCTACTGAAGTCTCTTATAGCTAATGCCCTTCGAAGACATGGTTTTAAGACACTGAAAAATCGATCAACTTTACTTTCAGGTTGGATGATAAAGCCAGATGCATACCTTGCAAGTCTTGTAAAATCTGCTTCGTATATACCAACAGATTCATTATCCTTCTTATTAAGCTCAAGAAACTCTTTTTCCATCTTTGTTCGAAAAATACAAGGGAAGTACTTACTGAAAAACAATTTCTTGAACTCATCCCATTCCATGGATTCAATTTCATCTTGGGGCATTGTATTCTTAATTAGAGTCTACCACTGGTCTGCTTCACCTTATAAATGGAAAAAAACTAAAATGACTTTTTCATGTTCTGAACAGCGAAGTATGGAAAATATATTTTCAATGGTACTAATCCATTGTTCCGCAAAAAGTTGATTAGAATACCGGTTGAAAGACGGTGCACGTTGCCTCATGAAGGACACAATAGAATATTGTTCCCTTATATGATCATTTGGAAATCCAGAATGATTTATAGATTGTGAAAGTATTGAAATAATATTTTTCACTCTATCTCCCATCACATTTGGTCGCTCGGGAGGAAAATCATTGTATTGTCCATTACATTGATCAACACGGTTCCTTCGGTTTCTAGCCATCGTCTAAAACCAAAAAACAATAGTGTGAGGGGAAAAATCATGCTAGGAAAACAATATAATAAAGGAGTACCTTCAATATCTAACATCTTAGGTTTAATTCTAATATAGTTTCCATAATTTTAGGACTATATCCTATACTTATAATTACCCTTAGGGACATCTGTAGACGTCCCTTAGAAATATATATAGGGATCTCACTAATGTTTTCGCATCCTAGTTTCCAAAGGTTAACTAAAAATTTCCTCTGATACCAACTGTAGAGACCCAAAGCTTGACATACATGGACATTACATTACTTTTTTTGAATACTTAATACATAACAAAAACAGACACACAAGTACCGTAATATTTTAGTGTCTTTTGAAACTCGGAAAATAATCTTCTAATCGTGGTAAAAGATCTTCAACATCTCCCATAAAAATCTTCCCCTTTTGTTTTCATACCTAAAACCTTTCTTTAAATCCTGGGGAAAATAAAACTTATAAAGGGTTAGCTCGAATGCTCAGTAAGGGTAAGCATAGAGAACATAAAACAATCCATAAATATTTTAATGAAAAAACTTGAACATAAAATCTAAACATCAAAATCTTGATCAAAGACATAAATCTTGGAAGTATGTAAGGAATATATCATAAAGAAACATCAATAATGATAAAATAGAATGGGAATAAAACATTTTATTGTGGAAACCATTAAACACATGTTATGATTTCCATAGTAGACAAGGCATTGCTGCCAAGACCATCTTAGTGGACAAAGTCCCATTCTGAATCGAGGTCACTCCTCATTCCAGTCCAGTAACACTGAACCGAATTTACTTACCATTACAGCCATGTGTATCTCATGAGATATAAATCTTTACCCAATAAATTAGAGAGAGATATAGGTCCCACCCATCTCATAATTAAATCATTATTACTTGTGCCACAAAATAAACATACATCATTCATCATAACCCAAAGAATAAAATGGGGTTCATAAACATCATCCCATCATAACATAATCCATATAAAACAAATGGATATCATTTCATCATAAGAAAAATGAAACCATGTAAATCATAGAGACATTATACTTTAAAAATACACATATGAAATAATTTCATCTTACATGGAAAATGGTTTTGATAAAACACTTGAAAAGAATTCTTGGGGAAAATATCCTTTCTTCTTAAAAATCATTTTCTTTTCACAAAATGCCACGAAATTTTAAAAGAAAGGGATTTTATTGGAAATAGTCATGAAATATTGTAGAGTAATCTTCATGAAAATAAGGTGTTATAAAACCGTAAAAATCCATTCATGCCATATAAGTTAAAAAAATATTATTCTCATATTTTTGTCAGAAAAGACAAAAAGTACCTCGTATGGTAAACAAAAGAAAGATTCCTTCCAAAACTTGTGGTAAATGTCATAAAAGGGTAAAAATGACTTTAAACATACATGGAAGAATACTAAACATATTATGAAAACATTTTTAGAAAACATGGACATGGATGATAAACATAACCCTAGTAAATACTTACGTATAAGAAATCTCGGATAAAATGAGATTTGCAAAATTATCCCTTACCTTATGTCTGATATGCTTTGTAGGTATCCAAACCTCCTGTATAATGATTTAAATAATGTCATTGACTTATTACATAATCATATTCATTGTTATGATATCATATATGGTTTACTTATGACTTTATATTACCCGTTCTTTTGTAAATTTGATGTCAAAGCAGCGATTTGGGTAAAATCATTTCATTTATTGTACGTGTTTCGACTTGTAGTTCATGATATTATTTATTATATAGAGATTTACTTAATTATAGAATGTAAAACATGATTTATATATAAGATATATTCATCATATACATATATATATATGATATATCAATAAATGGAATGAAATACACCGTTCATGGAGACGGTAGGCCGTACGAACGCATGAACGCTGTTTTCGTTTCCCTATTGAATTGAATGGAATTAAGTAGATGAAATATATATATATATATATACATAAATCCAGTATCATTATTATGCCATATATTTCATTATTATTCATTATATATACTTTATAATTATTCATGAATTGTTAACATGGAGAATTAATCTCATCGTGTCGTGGAGACGGTAGTCCGTACTTATGCACGAGCGATGATATCATTCCCAGGATCGTGGAATTGTATTGAAGCGTATGTATAATATTTCAGAATCAATATCACTTTACAATAATCATATATAGTTATTTATTTACACCATTATACCCATCCAAGTAAGGTGGTGGTTGAAAACATATTACACCATGGCGTGGAGACGGTATTCCATACATACACACGCGCAGTGATTTCGTTTTCCGTAGGATGGATAGATGGTGAAATAGTGTTGTTTCATATTTATAATAACATATCACTATATAATTAATACTGATTTTATTACTTTATAAAGATACAACTAAATAAGAAAAAGTAGAAGAAGAATGAAACCTGAGAGAATCGGAAGAAGAGATTACCTCTTCTTCGACTCACCTCCTTTAAGCTTCCACTTATGGAAGTAGAGTTGGTATTTTGAGAAGACCAGAAACTCCAAAAATTTTCTAGGGAAGTTGAGATGAGAAATGTTCAGGGGTTGGCCAAGATTCAAGGCTCAAATGTGTGTGACTAGAAGAGGGAAGGGGTGCCCTTTTTATAAGGGAGGAGAGGGGCACCTTTGGAAAAGCTTAAAATACTATTTTATAATAAAGTCATATTCGGTTTATAATAGCTCCGAATTGATTTATTTCTAAGACCAAGTGGGTATGGGTCTAAATCATCTCAACCAATAGATTTTAGTCAAGTTTAGGTTACAATTTTAACATTATCATATAGATTTAACTCTAAGTAAAATAATTTAACTTTTACTGTGTCTTCTTGTTTTCTTAAACTATGTAGTTAATAAACTTACTCTAACAAGACAACCGAACCCAAAGTGGTTCATTATTAATATAGATATCCTTATCTAAGTCATTTGGACGAACCCTAGATTTTTAGGAATCAAATAACAACTAATAATATAATATTTGTTTTAAAAACTATTTTATGTCATTTTTGACACTATTTGGTAATTGATTTTTGTGAAAATCATAACAGCATAATTAGTTCAAGAAACATTAATTACATAAATACTAACATGTCATATTAACCTATAAAATTATTGTAATTAATAAAAAGTCTCAAATTACATTTATTTGGGTATATATAATATCAATTATTTTAATATTTCATTATTTAGGTAATTACTGCATCACCATTGTGTAATAAATAACATAAATTATTTAATGTCTAAATTTTTTAAATAAACTACCATTAGTTAGTAAATATATTTATCTTTCTATTGAATATTTATAGTTTAATTTATCTTTTGTATAACCCTATATTAAAAATCAATTAGTTATTAAACATTGATTTTACCTATTTTAACCCTTCGTTAAATAAATTAATAATAAATGTTCTAATATAATCCAAGTGGACCTAAATGGTCATATTTTATTCCTAAGGTTGTTTTTGTTCTAATTAAACTTATCCAATAGAATTAGTACATGTGTTATGGTAATAATAATATCATTTTTACCCTTAATTACACTATTTACTTTTAACTGTGGTAAATAAAAGTAAAATGTTACTAATCACCAAAAATTATTTTCATCTCATTGAACCACATTTTGTCCTTGATATTAACCATGTCTCTCAGATTTTCGAAATTCCACTCAGAGAAGCGGTAAAATTATGTTTTATGCGAATTTCTTATTTCTCCTCGGAGGTGGGTAAAAGACGGTGAAAAGTTCAATAAAAAATTTTATATATCTAAAATTATTATAAAATGACTCCAATTAATTACATTAAACTTACATAGGTTTTATGTATCTATTTTGACCTAAAATAAATTTAAATAAAATAAATAATTATTTAAATAACATGTCGGTTTTTAAATAGTAACCCAGTGTTTTCAATATTCATCAAAAATTGAATGTTTTCATAAAAATACCAAAAATTCACCCTAGGATAATTTCGATATTCCGAATCCAAAAATGAAGTCCATTTTGAAAGATAAAATTTATAAAATTTTAAAAAGTGGGTATTACTATTCATAATGGCTAGTTTATATAACATATAGTTGTTTAGTGAAGCTCAGTATTGCGTACAACACACGCTATCGTGGAAGGTCGCGATTGCATGTAAAGAAAGACAAGTTAGGGAAGCATGTAGTGTATGATACTTTTGGTGTATCATACAGCACAAGACATCAATAAATTTAAAAAGAATATTTTTCATAAAATCTCGGGGTGTTACAGAGTGCCTTGTGTTTTGGAGCCATGAGTTCTCATTATGTGTGAAGGCTAGATGCTTTGTTTAAGGGTAAATATCCTCGTAGAAATTATGTTTTTTTCCTACTTCTTGTGTTGTTATGTGATCCTAGATGGATGTTAAGATATGTGGGGGCATGGAGGCCCGTTTGTTGTGGCAGAAGATGATGTCTATAGTGGCGTGATGCATCGGTTTATGCATGTGGATGTTAGGGAGGAAACCTGAGATGATGAAATGGGTTGGATGGGAATTATTGGATGCTTACTAAATATTTTTGGTTTTTTATATGATTTAATTTCTCCACTTCTCAAGTAAGTTGGTCTTGCTACCCTCATTCCAAACAGATGCAAAGATGCACGGGGTATGCCACATTATTTCCGTGTTTAGATTCTCAGGGATGGATGGGTCTTCGCTCTTTCTATAGGGGGAAAAAGACTTGATGGGTATTACATTTACTCCCCATGTTTATCCCCTTGGGTTTGGTAACTTAGAATGTTTTTCTAGAATGCATAGGAATATTGGAATGTAATAATTCAGTTAAAAAATGATTGAATAAATGATGTTAACCCATGGGGTTAGAGCTTGCTGGGATACAATGTAGAGGATGAAATTTAAAGGAATATGGGACTTTGGGTGAGATTCTATGGAAGTATAATGTGGGATTGATAATTTTTAATTAATTTTTATATAATTAATTAACATAAAATGAAACTGATAAAAAGAGAATGATGTAATATAATAATGATCTTTAAATTTTTGTGTACTTATAGGATACATAGTAATAATATTGCAAGCCGGGAGTCTGAGTGATGTTAGCTACAGTTGAGTCTAAGACTAGGTTAGATCCATAGTGTGGTTGTGAGCTACAGTATATTCTGTAATTTTTGTGTTTCTCTATGATACCCCACTTTGTCAGTATGGGAAACTGACACCCTCGGGATTCTGATCCGTGGGGTTTATCTTCCCCAAAATTATGGTGGAAGGATGGATGGATGACTACCCCTTTGGATTCTCTCTCTTCTCTTGGAAGTTACTTATGCTGGTTGGAACAATGGATAGTTTTCCCCATATATGTGTGTAGAGGGTTGTAATTGTTTTTGGTTATTCACACACATATATTCTAGATATAGTTCCATGTAAACTACTATATGTGTAACATGTAAAGTATATGATGGATTGAGGATCCTCACTCGATGTATGGGTTATAATATATTGAGGTATAATACCTGATGTATGATACAAGATGTCTAATTTGTGGTAGCTACAGAAAACTACTTGGTTACATGGGTTATGTTGACGTGGTGGTTATGTTTCATGAGGGTCATGATGAGGTGCTTCGCCCATGTGTCTATGGGAAAGCATTTTTTAGATATATGCTTATGACATGCAATGTTGGGGAAAAGTGGAAAACTAGTGGGGAAGTGGAAGCGGGGTACCCATGATATTAATTATTATATTTTACATTCTATTGTATTCAATAATTAGTGAGAGTATCCATACTGAGGCTAGGAACATAGTATACCTATTTAGTTGATGAGTTAATTTCACTTGTTATTCATTGTGCTTTAGAATTATTTATTTACTATTGCATGAGAGGTTTTGGGGAGGATCCTACTGATTATATTTTTAGACTCAACCTACGTATATATAAACTATTTTTAAGGTCACATAAATAAGGTTAGAGATCAGGATGGTTTCTAATAGCTTACGGTTGCAAGAGATGATCGGGCTTCATGGTGGGTGTTGTTTCTACTTTCTATTGGTACTTGTAGTTTTTCCTTTCTATTTTAGTAGTTTTTGCATGAAATTAAATATGTTTACATGGTATTTAGTTTATATTATAGTGTGAGTTGGATTTTGTTGTTGTCTTTCTTCTCTCTATCTTTTAGATGCATTCTCTTAGAGGGTAATGTCTCTCATATGTGTGTTTATTGTACCCTCAGTGCCGGTCACCAACCTAAGGCCTACTCGAGGAGGCACTCGGTTGTCACTCTCTCCCTTCTACCATTTCCAGCCTAGGAGGGGTACACATTATGGTAAGGGGGTTGTGAAAAATATGGTATCAGAGGTATGTATGAGGGATATGATGGATTTTTTGTTAGGAACGGGTGAGGTTGCATGTTTTGGTTAGACAATGATGTTAGTTAAATTTAGAAAGTGATGTAAAAACTATAGACTATATTAGAACTATGAATTTACATCCCCAGGTGATTTGATACACATTCCGTTAAGTTTACAGTGATTACTAAATGACATGATACCGGTTGTAGGGTAGAGACATAGGAAAGGATCATCTATCATTCTTCATGGTTCATGTGTTTGAATGGGTAGACCTTGGGATAGTTTAACTTAAAAAGAATTAAAGGAAACAACTAATTAATATTGAGTCATCCATATACCAGTTTTAGGATCTCTAACAATTTGTTATTTTGTAGGTATGGATCCAGGCTGACGTTCTCATTAGGTTCACGTAGAGGATTTCCAGCATGTTTCACCAGCATATCACCAAAGGGTAGTGGTTTATGATGATGACACTTGGAGGAGGAAACTTTAAGAGTTTCATCTCCAAAGTCTATAGAAGTATGAGGGATCCATTATAGCTGTAATCATGGAAGACCGGTTGGAGGATGTTGAGATATAATTCAGTTCAATCCATGCTCAGAAGGAGAACTAGGTTCCTTCAGTTGTGATGATGATGCATGGGGTAGTGAGGTAGTGGTGGTTCTTGTTCCATAAGGATTGTAATGATTTGTATATCTTGTGGGAGTCATTTCGAGACTAGTTTAGAGTTGAGTTTCTTCATTCAACCATAAAGGTGTCTAGCCACCAGGATCTACTTACCCATCGATAGGGGAGATCTAGTGTGCGAGAGTTTAGAATAAGTTTATGGAACCTTTTATGATATGATTTAGACCTATTGGCAGATGATTATGCTAGGGTGAGGAATTTTGAGGATTCTTTTCATCTAGATATCTAGTGCTAGGTTACATTGTTTATACTGAATACATATCTGGAGGTGTCGGTGAGGGAATAGGTCATCGAGAATACGTTTGCTAGAACTGGATCCTCATGAGAGTGGAGTTGTCAGGATTCCTTAAAAAGCAGAACTGTGGTTGGAGGTTTCTAGTTTTCAGGGTAGAATAGTATCCATTCAGTCAAGGTAGGTCTCAACCTTCATCATATCGTATATCCAAGGGTGGAGGATCTTAGTCCAATGCAAAGGGATAAAGGAATTTTTTTCTTGTAAAATTTGAGGTCATCAGTAGAGAGTGTTTTTGATCTTTTCGAGAGGTCAGCATGCATAAGGTGTTCTATTCCAAGTTCCTTCGTTGAGGTAGTTCTAGCCAAGGAAGAAATATGAAGGTTTCACCATCTTTGGATCAGAAAAGAATGGATGGGGAAGCCAGAAGACATCCTCGTATATCTCCCCTTCCTCAGAGAGTAGAGTTCTGTCGTGGTGGTGGTTGTCATTATGGTCAGAGAGTTCATAGACCAGGTTATTTTCCACTCCATGATTTATAATTTCTAGTGCTATGTGATCTATACATCATTCGAGATACCATTTTTATTATTTCTACTTGGGTGTATGCCTTGTTTTATTTTGGAGTGACTTACTCCTCCATATTACCTCCCATTTTCAACTCTTTAAGACTTGAGGTAGAGAGGATTCTAGTCCCTTGTTGTTGAAAACCCTAGATGGAGGTTGATCTGACATGTTTGAAGTATGTAGTTACTTTGAAAAAGTTTGTTGGAAGCACCACTCATGGGGAGATGTCCTATGTTTGTGGATACAACCATATGATTTCATCCTCAACATGGATTGGTTGTATTCAGTTCAGGCTATCATGAATTTCTTTAAGAGGCTGGTGGTGTTCTTCGATGAAGATAGAGATCCATCAGTGTTTTTTGGTTAACAAGGCCCTTAGATGGGTTAAATTCATGATCCTCCCTTATCATCCTTGATGGATGAGCTGATGCTATGTTCATTGGAGGTTTAGCATTATTCATTTCCCAAGGTCTTTGAAGAGTACCCTGATGTATTTTCTGGTAGAGGTTGTAGCATTACCCCCTCAATGAGAGATTGAGTTCGGGATCAAACTATAGCCAATAGCATCTCCTATCCTTATATATCCATATATGATGAGTTATGGGAGCTACATATACATCCCAATAGTCTGTTAAAATATGGTATTTTTGGCTGAGTGTGTCACCGGTGGGTGCACTAGTTATGTAGGTGAAGAAGGTGGATGAAATTTTGTGGTTGTATATCGATTATCATTGCTTAAACCAAGTGGCAGTGATGAATCACTATCATCTTCCATGGATTTATGATTTATTCCATCAACTGAAGGGTTTAAGTTGGTTGTTGAAGAAAGACATGTGGTCAGGATATCATCAGATTTATGAGAAGGATGAGGATATCCCTAAGACTACATTTTATTGTTGTCATGGGAATTATGAGTTCATTATAATGTCGTTTCGTGTGAATAATTATCTAGATTTGTTCATGGGGTTAAATAACCTTATTTTCCATGAGTTTCAGGATAAGTTCATTTTGGTTTTCATCAACAACATCCTTGTGTACTCCATACCTGAGGAAAACATGCAGAGCATCTGCATGCCATTTTGGAAGTTATTCATCAATAGAAGCTATTTGGGATGTCTTCAAAGTGTGATTTTTGGGCTCTTGATGTCCATTTAAAAGGGAAATATGTATCCCAGTATGGATTATTTGTGGATCCATCAAATATAGAAACAGTTGTGTCTTTGGAATCCCGAAAGACAATGGTAGAGGTATGAAGTTTTCCTGGTCTAATAGGATATTAAAAGAGGTTCATAGATGATTTCTCTCAGGTTGTGTCTCTTATGATTGTGTTGACTAGGAAGGATTGGGTGTTGGGGTCGACTGATCAGTTTCAGGAATCTTTCGAGTACCTGATGGGGAAGTTGTTCAGTGTTTTGGTTCTTTTTCTACTAGCAGTGAGTGTTTAGTTTGATATTTTTTATGATGCATCATATTTGGGGTTAGGTTGTGTTTTGATGTAGTTTAGATCATTCATTTATTATGGTTCTCATCAGTTTTATTCCCATGAACATAACTATTCCACCCATGATCTGGTGTTGGTGACCATTGTGTTTTCTCTAAAGTTGTGGAGACATTACCTCGTTGGTTAGCGCTTTGTGGTTTTTATTAATCATAAGATCATGTGGTATGTTGTATAAGATGTGCTAAGTAGAAAGTCATCTAGTGATTTTGTTCATGAATTTAGTGATTCCTAGAGTGTGATGGAAGAACCACCAGAATTACATCTCGATTTGAGACAAGTTTGGGGAAGATGTTGTTTTTTTAGATGACGGTACAATCATCTCTAGTGCAGTTGGAGGAAGAGTCCCATTTGTGGAGATCTAGAGGGGGTGTCTGGAGAGACTGAGTTGTTTGTGGAAAGGCCCTCGATGGTTGCTCTGGGGATGAAAAACACTATGTTATGTATTAGGGAAGGTATTTCGTTCCTTCAGTGATGAGGGAGATGGTTCTTGGAGAGTTCCATAGTTCACCTTTAGTGGTGTTACTAGGTGTTAAAAATATATACTAATATTCAATGGGTCAATTTTCATGCCCTGAGCTAAAGCATGTAGTTTAGGAGTTTGTGTCTTGTTGTTTGGTTTGTCGGAAGGTGAAGGTCGAGAACCATGTTCCTGATGGTTTTCTCTAGCTGTTGGGTGTAACTCAATAGAAGTGGTAGGACATTTCAATAGACATAGTTACGAGTTTACCATGAGCTTTGGGAGTCAATGATGTTATTCAGGTGGTAGTGGATCGTTTAACAAAATTATCCCACTTCATAGAGATCAAGGAGCCAAGCTAAGTAGAGGTTTTGTCAATGTAGTATCTAGAGGAGGTGGTGAAAATACATATAATCCCAAGGATGATCATTTCCCATCAAGATACTTGTTTTAACTCTATGGTGTAGAGCGGCCTCCAACATGATTTCAATTCTAAACTATGCATTAGCACTACTATTCATCCACGGATAGATGGTTAGACAGAGCGGACCATCCATACTCGTGAATATATGTTGTTCTCTTGTGTCCTTGATTTTGGAGATTCGTGGATGAGGCACTTACCCTTTGTGGCGTTCAATTAAAAAATAGTTTTCACTCTTCCATCAGTATGGAACCGTTTGAAGCCATGTATGGAAAACATTTCAATTCTCTATTGTGAAGGACTGGGGTTGGTTTGTCAGTAATTCTTTGAAAAGAAATAGATAAGAATACGGTAGAGATGCTTTAGGTGATTCACAATAGGATAAATGCATTTCATGATCGTTAGGAATCGTATGATGATCAAATGAGGATACCTTTGTAGTTTTATGTTGGGGATCACTTGGTTCTAAAGAAGACTCCCCATCATCGGCAGTGAAGGTTTGGTCATTGGAGTAATATTTTTCCCCGGTTTTTTGGGCTTTTCAATGTGTTGGATTGTGTTAGAGTTTTGTCATATTGGGTAGAACTTCCCCCATAGATGATTAGGGCACATAATGCTTTTCATGTGTCACAACAACATCATTATTGTCATGAAGACCCTTGCATCATCGATTTGGGGAGAGATCGGCATTGATGATGATGCGACCTTTGAGGAGAAACTTGTGGATATCCAGGACCACAAAGAGAAGGTGTTTCTCTAGAACTCTATTCCCTTGGTTTGTGTCTTGTGGCAACATAGTGGCGTGGAGGAGAGTATATGGGAATGTGAGTCGAATATAAGTTCTCAGTACCATGAGTTGTTTAATTTTTTATCACGTTTCCTTTAAGGATGTTTGTTTATGATTAGAGACCTTTCATGTTTTTGAGATTTATTTCTTCTATTGAATTTTATGGTTTATCTCTTTTGAGATGTATCTCGATGGGTGGTTGTTCAGACCCCTTTTCGGTTTCCTTTTTGGTTGGTTTTGAATTCTTGTGGATGAGAATGTTTGAGAGGTATCTGATTTAATGGTTTGGACATCTTTGGTTAATTCCGTTTCTGAAATCTAGGGGTAGAGGTGTTCTGGGAGGTAAAGGTGACTTATCCCCAACACTTTGCCAAAATTCTTTTTCTGTGAATAGTGTTTCCTGTTTTGTGGACAATGTCATCAGTGAGACAAATGTGAACGGTGTCATCAGTGAGACAGAAGTGAATAGTTTCATCAGTGAGACATATTTGAACAGTTTCATTTGTGAGACAGATGTGAACAGTGTCATCAGTGAGACAAATGTGAACAATGTCATTGGTGAGTCATTTGTACTGACAACATTAGTGAGTCATTTTTACTATCATTATTGCCGAGTCATTTGTATTGTTACTGTCAGTGAGTCATTTGTATTGTCAGATTTGGTGATTCATTTGTAATATTCCCATCGGTAATTCATTTGTACATTCGGTTTCGGTGAGTCATTTGTAATGTTGGCATTGGTGATTCATTTGTACTATTAGTGTTTGTAGGTGTATAGTGCTTCCAGTTATCAATAGTTGTATAGTGTTCCCAGGTTCACACAGTTCACACATTTAACATTCTCATTGACGTAAAATGCATTCAAGGACGTATTTTTAGGGATTTAAGGCTGATTAAAATCCCATAACTACTATATTAATTTTCCTAAGGCATGGTATTCCTTTAATTGGTCAACCCACATGGTTTAATGTGATCATCTTTTAATGTAAAATCTTGTGTATCTTAAACAACTACTCCATTAAATCTACTAAAGGGACTAGATATATTTTTCCCATATTCTACCTTCTTGTTCCCTAGTGTGATAAACACGAGCCTTTCCTTATTCCACTTGGATTGGTCTAATCGAACCATAATCCTTGGATCTTTTCCCCTTCAAGTTTCTTCCTACTTAATGCATACCCCCTATTTAGGTACATGTAGTAAGTGTCGATCTGTCATCGATAGATGGTACGATCTACCTTTATTTTGCTATTTTCTTTGATCCTTCTTCTACAATATATCATTTTTATGATATGGAAATTTATCTACATGTTTAAAATGGATTTTTCTTGGGTATCAGTTGGTGTGGTCATGCCGCGACATCCTCAGGCGGATGTAGTAGCCATGGGGGTAGGTGATCGTGATCTTTTGTGTGGATCATTCTCATGTAAATAACATCATGAATTTTTTATGGTATGTGATTATTTTCTTCTCTATTCTTTCACATGAAACTGTAGAGTTAGAATGTCTTATTCCATTGTATCACAATGGAATTAACAGAATAAATATCTAAAACGGATAAATAAATGTGTATCGATCATATTTTATTGCCTCTTGTATTTCTATAAAGAGTGATATCTATACTTTCGTTCATTAGCATGTCGTTCTTGATTGAAATTTGTAACAGAATTTAACTACGATTAATTGTAATTTTTTGTCAATGATAAATAAGCATGTAGATGAATCTAGTTGTTATTGTAGTAAGCATGTTTAATTGAATTAAATGTTAAGTTTGAGGCATGTTGATTCTTATTGATAATGAATTAAAGACATCCCAATTAACAATTTAGTTAATTTTTTATAGTTTACTATTTATTTTTCACCTATTTGGAACCTACAAATAATAAAACAGATAATTATAGATTGATTAAAGAACTATCTGTTAGATAAAATATAATTCCCGGTACTGTTCTGTGTAACCCTATGGCTTGTAAAGTTGAGTGCCATGTTCTTCGGAGACAAGAGAGCTACTTATGTATGATGGATAGATGCCTTATTTAGGTTCCAATATCCTAATTAATATGATGTTTGTTTCTGACTACATGTGTTGTGATTTGAGCATGGATGGATATTTTGATATGTGGTGGTAGGGAGTCCCATTGGTTATGGTAGTAGTTGATGTCTAGAGTGGAGAGATGCATCAGTTTAGGCATGTGGTTGTTGGGGAGGACACCAAAGATGGTGAAACGGGTAGAATATTAATTGTTGGACACTTTCTAAATCTTTTTTTTTTCATTTATCTACTTTACTTTCCCCACTTCTCAAGGTAGCTGGTCTTACTAACATCTTCCCAAACAAAGGAAAAGATGCATGGGGTTTTCCACATGCTTTCCATGTTTAGCTTCTTGATGATAGATGGTTCTTTACTCTTTATATAGGTGTAAAAGACTCAATGAGTAGTTCATTTACTCACCCTATTGAGCCCCTTATGTTTGCTAGCTTATAATGTTTTTCTATTATTTTAGGGGAATATGGGAAATTAATAATAATGTTAATAAAGGATTGAATAAATGATTTCAACCAATGTTGTTGGAGCTTGCTGGGATGCAATGGTGAGGTTTCAATTTAATGTAATAGTGTACTCTTGGTGTGATTATAGTGAAATATAATGTGAAATTGATAATGGTTAATTATTGTTTAATGAATTATTAAAAATAAATTATAAATGATATAAAGGTAATAAATTAACATAATAAATCCCTTTAAATAGTTTTTTTCTTATAAGAAACATAGTCTCGGAAGTGGAAGCTCGGAGTCCAAGAGATGTTAGGTGCAGCTGATTCTAAGACTATGTAATTCCCATAGTTTGGTTGTGATCTATAGTATATTATGTACCTTTTGTATTTCTATATTCTACACCACCCCGTTAGTTTGTTCAACTGACACCCTAGGGATTCGGAGCCATGGGAGTGTTTTCCCTTATATTCTGGTAGGAGGATGGATGGATGACTACCCCCATTGTCCATACTATCTTCTATTGCAAGCTACTTGTGCTAGTAGGCACAATGGTGAGTTTTCCCCATATACGTGTGTAAAGGCCTGTAATGTCTTGTGCTTATTGAAAAACATATATTCTCAATATAGTTCCCTATGGACTTCTATATGTGTAATGTAACGACCCAATGTTTATTCGATGGAATTCCATTCTTTTAATTTTTTCATATATTCACATAAAATCACAACACAATGAACTACTTTGTACTATGTGACCTTTAAACATAATATTGTCACCTCTATGATTTGAATTTCAAAATTCCAACATACACAGTTGTAATTAGTAAGATTTTTAGAGTCTACTGAAACAAACATAATTTTTAGTGAATAGTAACCTACCCTTTTGAATAGTAACATACCCTTATGAATATTAACATGACCCTTATAAAAAGTAAATCATATAAAAGAATATTAACCTCACCCATGAATGTATAAATAAAATTTAGACATCTTATAAGTGATAATATGACCATAGGTAAAAAAATGGTCTATTTTTTATGTCATAAATAATTAATAATAATTAATTAAATAATTTAAAAGAAAATATATTTTCCTAAAATGTGTTCATAAATTTTCAATTTTTATGTCTTCTATTTTGAAGATAATTTTATAATACCTTATGTATGTTTTTAAAGCACTATAAAGTCAGTCGTTGTTTTCAAATCGTTATTTTTCAAGTAAATTATAATTTTAATTAAAAATTAAATTTATCATATTTAGATTATTGTTTTTGAAAAATAGATTTCATTTTTGGATTCAACACGTTGATAAATGGTTAGGGTGAATTGTATGGATTTTTTCTTAAATTCTTGAATTTTTAGTGAATAGTAAAATACATTAATTTACTGTATAAATACATTATATTTTAAATACACTATTCATAACATCATAAGTGATATAAGCACCAAAATCTAGAAATAACATACAATTTTTACAATTTTTGGTCATTTAATAATATCAATTTCTTGTCTTATGGAAAAATAATAAACTAATGATTAAAATATTATGAGAACCCTCTTTCCTCCACTATAAAAAGCACTCACACTCCCCACTTTTCATCACTCCTCTCAAGTATTGTCACTTACCTAAAATATGTCCAAATAACTCCTCAAGATCCTCCCCCACGTTCAATAGCTCTTATACTCTTCAAAATACCAAATCCTCTCCCCTCAAGGGTCTATCAAGAAATATTCATTTAAGAGGTAAATTCATCTTTTCAATTCTTTTACATTCTTTCCAAGTTCATTTTTTTTCTTTTCTATATTTATCACTCCTCATCCAAATGTTATGAAAACTCTATTACCATACATGTACTAAAATTTTGTTATGATAATGGAATAAGTTATCTTCATCTCTTATTTATACTTCTTTTATTTCAGTAGTGATGACACAATCTGAGATGTGTTAAGTTAGCACATACAAGGACGATGGGTTTTAAATGTTTGTTACCATTTAAATAATGGTCATTGAACATTTTTCATTGTTTAATAAGATCATTATATATTTTATATGTCTCATATATAATTCTAGAATCCTTTTCTACACGTGTTTTTGATTTATAAAACAAAACATGTTCATTGTGACCAAAAACAATCAATTAACCAAAAATGTTATCGCTAAATTTTTACATAATGATTAATATTAACTCAAAATAACAAAATGAAATTTACAAACATGTATCCTTATGGATGCTCAATAATATAATATAACTCCAATACAAGATAACCATCCCCATTTTAGATGATTATTCGTTCATGAAAATAGGTAAACTGATCATTAAAACCAAGAAAATAAACTGACACAAACAACGGTATTGAACCACTTAACCCATCAAAAATGGAATGAATGAACATAAAAATGCTATAATAAATGATTTAAATATATAATAGGTTCTATAGTTATTAACTATTGAACCTAATTTGATTATTCTGGTTATTAATATCAAGTGGAGAACTCCATTGAACTAAGGGTACGGGATCCTCTCTATTTCAATTTAATTCAACAATGTCCTCTATGTTATGCCCCTTTTGTGTAAACCCTAATTATGGGGTGTGATTTTTCACCTTCCCAATACATAAATAATGATTTATATGTGGTTTTAATCTATTTCTCTCTCATTAATCCCTCTGAAGTACACCTGATACCAAGTTAATAATCCGTAATGGATTCCACCAAAACCTCATTTGTTCCATTAGGTTGCCTTATCATTATTTTACCAAAATGAATTCATATTATATTTTTATGGGAATATCTTAAATGATGTGTACATGTACCAAAATAATTTTTCAATACCCTTTAATAATTTACTTTTAGGGATATACTTGATTTTTTGTGATTCCCTCCTCAATACTTCCCGATAAGCGAACTTGTTTTGAGGGAACTTCCTGAATTATTACCTGATTTCAAGTATACTCTATCTTCTGTTTTAAGCAACAATTGTCATTATAAGATCATCATTTTTATTTTTAAAACCTTCTTGGTAAACTTATTGTTTTATATAAAAAAAATTCCATTTTCTATTTTAATTCCTTATAGTATTTTCCTTACAACCACACAAAAATGTTTTAATGCTAAAATTTATTAAATAATTTTCTTACATGTTGTCACTTCTACATGAAATAAATTACCATGATACATTCCTATTTTTTCTTATGAATTTCCATGTATATTTTAGTTTCTTTCTTTCAAGGACACTTTTATGGTTCGACAGTTTGTAATGCTTTATGACGTGATTGTGGTACCCAATTCTTTCCATGTGTAACCATTATGTTTATTGATTATGTATGTTTCTTTATGTGGGAAACATATTTACACATGTTAAGATGGATAAAACCTGATAGAACACTAATTCATTGGGTAAATTTGGGTCTTGTGAGATGTTTTTTGCAACGGTCTTAGTGGTTATCCTTGGCTTGTGCTACCATGTGTGACGGTCTTGGCAGTTAGCATTGGCTTGTGTTACCTTGTGCAACAGTCCTGGCGGTTATCCTTGAATCATACTAAAGACATGTTTTATGTTTCTTATACATTAATATGAATCTGTTTTTATATTATTCCATGATTATATGTTATCATTCCATATGTTACATGCCTTTTTATATCATCATGTCATGCCATCAATCTCATGTGCTAATGATTTTTTCTTATGGTTATTCCCATTATTAGACTATTTAGCTCATCCCTTTGTTCATGTGTTACCCAGGGTACCCTATGAACATGTTTGAGCACAATGGATGTTAAGAGATCAATTTGAAGATTAAATAATGAAATTTATTATTTAGTTTCATGTTTTCAGTTTTATGTACCTAGTCTTCCATGACACTAGACATTACAATCCATATATTGTACTCTAATGTACAATTATGCTTAAAGTAATTTAATGTTATATGTAAAAGGATAGGGTCACTATATATAATGTGTATAAGAAATGATTGCTTGAGGATTTTTACTCAGTGTATGGGATGTAATATATTGAGGTATAATACCCGATGTATGTTACACACTATGTGAGATGTGGTGGTTCCCGGAAACAAAATGGTTACTTTTTTACATGGATGTGGTGGTTGTGTTGAACAAGGTTCATGTTGCGGGGATTCTCCCATGATTTTATAGGTAAAACTTTTTAGAGAGATTTACCTACGACGTGAAACATTGGGGAAAAGTGAAAAACCAGTGGGGAAGTGTTCATAGGGTATCCTTGGTATTATTTATTATATTTTACATACTCTTATATGTGATACTTTGTGTGAGTATCCACGGTGAGGCTGGGAACATAGTAGACCTATTTAGGTGATGAGTTAGTTTCACTTATTCTTCAATGTGCATTAGCAAGCTTTCTTTACATATGCATGAGGGGATCCGGGGACGATCCTACTGAGTATAATATTATACTCACCCTATGTATATATAAACTATTTTTAGGTCACTTGGATCCATTTGGATATTAGGTTGGTTACAACTAGCTTGTGGTTGTAGGAGTTGTTTGGGCTTCCTGGTACCTGTCATTTTTACTTTCTTTTGGTACTTGCAGTTTTACATTTCAGTTGTAGTAGTAATTGGATGGCATTACATATGTGTACAAGGGATTTATTTTATATTTTAGTGTGAGTTGGAGTTGGTTAGTGTATGTCTTGTCTTTCTCTTCTGCATGCATTTTCATAGAGGGTAATGCCTTCCATTTGTGTGTTTATTATACCCTCAGTTCTATTCACGAACCTAGGGGCCTATAGGTGAAAGGACTTAGGGTGTCACTATATCCCTTATCACATTACTAGCCAAGGATGGGTAAACCATGTGGGGAGAGGTTTGTGACACATATTGTTACATAAAGTATTTATGTAAAGGTAGTTTCCCTAGTACCTTTACACAACATGTTTTATTGGAGTCGTGTAAAGGTATGTAGTGACATACCATTATGAAATTACTTTTAGTTATTGTCATGTAAGGGTATTACCCTACCCTAGATCATCCATGTAATGGTTGAGGTTGGATGCACTTATGTAGAGTGTCTGTGTAAGGGTAATGGGAGAATACCCTAATAAAGGATTGTGTTCCTACATAAGAGTAATTAAGAAATATTATAAAAATTATTTTAAACTTTTAAATGATATTAATGATGAATAAAATAATTAAACAATTATAAAATGTATTTTGTATTATTTCAAATTATTAAAATCTCTAAATTAATTAATAATAATTTTTTTATAATTAATTAAATAATTGATTATAAAAAAATTTATTCCAAAATACTAAATGTTAATATTTGAAATAAATTTTAACCATATAATATTTCATATCATATGATATATAAATAAATTATTTATCTAGAAAACATAAGAAATTATTTATAATGGTTTAAAAATTATTGAGTGAGGGAGAAATCGAAAATATTTATATTTACATTTTTTATTGTTCATGATTAATTTTTTATAATTTTACAAAATAAAATTTTGGCCTTATACGAATATTATTTAAACCTCATTGATAATTTTTTGATGGTTGATTTGATCAAGATTTAAATATTTACTAAAAATGTGATAATATATTATGTATATTTTTTATATAATCAAAATTGGATTGTAAATAATTTAAAATTTATATAATATCATATATTAAAAATAGAATTACCATATAATGATAAATATGAATGATTTTATATTATAATAAATTTAAGATTTTTATTTACATAATAATGGAAATTATACAATGTAAAATTTAAAGTTATATTTTTTTTACAATTTTCATTTATTTGTGAATTGTTCCTAAAGGTCAATCCCATGTTTAGTTTTCTGAATTTTTCTTTTATTTATAATATTATTCCTTATTTTATTTTATTTCGTACATTTTTATTTGATGAAAGATGTATGATTTATTTAAATTTTTTAACTTCTTTAAAATAGATCCTTTCATTACATGATATATAGGATAATGAATTCATTAATTTTTATACCTTAACCTCCATGTTTAGTTGATTTTATTAACATGAATTTTGTTATTGATTCTATTTTGTGTATATTTTCTGTTATTATTTTGATTAATTGGATTGTATCAAAATTAATTTGTCTCTAGGTAGTAGTACTAGAGTAGGTAATATCTACTTACCCAAAGGCCTATGCCTTGTCTCGATAAGTAAACGGGGTTGGATATCTGTCACTTCGGTCTCACTCATGTGGAGATTTTCTATATCATTTAATTTTAAACATTTAAATTTTGTGTTCATATGAATCATGAATATGACGAATTTATATAAGTATGAATATGTTTAACTTATAATTTGTTTTGATTAACACAAACCTTTGGGTTGTATAATGATTTACAGATAATTATGGGTAAAAAATATTGGTTTGGTGGAGGAAATAAGATTCTAAACTAACTACTATAAGAATTAATAATTAAATCTAATAACATGATATAAGACTATGATATTGAATCCCCTTAAAATACTAAGTGTAAGATTCCATCAAAAGGAATTTTCAAGACATCGAGCATCCAACCTTGTAGGTCATGTGATATTTGGGTGCCCCTAGATTATTATCTATAAGGAATGAAATGATTGGTGACATTGGATCATCCTTGGGTATGTCATACCTTGTCTCGGTGGCCTTGTATTTTTCTTTTTTATCATGTTCTTTGTTCTTGTTTGTTACTACACTAGCCAAGAGACCCTAATAGCTGTAGGAATCATATGTAATAGAGTTGAGTTAATAAATATATTGAATTGGAAAATGTATTTGTTTGAAAAAATATCCAAAAAACATATATGATATGATTGGGATGATTCTCTACCAAAATAACTATGTGATGAGGGAATCAAAAAAAATATGACTCATTCCTTAGTGAAAAATGATTCTGGGCCCCCTAATAGATATGATATATTTTATATAGGGGTCATCATTTTAGTGGGATCCCATTTAATATAATCACTTATTAAATAGTTTATAATTCATGATACTCATATTATAAAATATTTTGTTATAGATGAATATCATCATCATTATGGTAAACATTATGATAGAAATTTTAGAATAAGTAACTTAAGGTATATATATAATATGTATAATAACACAATAAATTCTCTTAATAAAGACAAGTGATTTAAGAAATGTGATTATGGAACATTCAATGTGTTAGAATCGTTAAATACTTAATAAAAAACATTTTAACATGTTTAAAAAATGAATCTAGATTTTAATAGAATAATATAGTTAATAATTTATGGTTTCATAGGAATTAGATGAAAAATGACCAATGGAATATTTTTCTCTACCCATGCACACAATATGATTGCACATATTGATTTTATTCTTATATACAAAATTTTATTGGGGGTTTCAAATGATAATAAATATTATTGAATATGTTATATTTATTGTTAAGCCTAATAATTTTTTGATTCTTTAATAGATATAGAAATGAACACTATTAATTACTTTATGGGATACTAAAATGAATTGTTCTTGTTTGGGAAAGTATCTTATTGTACTCTATGATAATTTTCCAATGATATTTTGGAATTCAAAGAAAATTTAACGGATATTCTCAAACTATTTGGAATATATATATATATGAACTAGGAATATGATTTATTGATTTTAAAGTATTCTATTGACAATACTAGTTGGTAAATATTTTATCGTGAAATATAAAAGTTTGCTAAAAAGTGGAACAAATTTTCTTTAAGAATCCAATCAAGGTCATTAAAACTAAGGGTTATCAAGAAATAATAGTTATAATTCAATATTATTTTATTATCCAAGATCTACATTAAGGAGTTTATGACACACTAAGAGGCTAGTGGGAGTACATTTGTATAAAGTGAGCTTTAATGTTAAAAAATATAAGTTTATACCATTATATTTTTAATGGTAATTCTAATTTATATCATAGGAGATTAAGGATATATTATTAAATAGTAAAATAATTAGTTAAATTAGGTGAAGGAAATAATTATGTAGATTACGGTTCATAAAATGATGATTATTAACTTAGAAAGTGTCAAATTAGAAAACATATGTTGATATCTTAAACACGATGTAGTGAATTTATTGTTTTTGAAGTTGTTTATGATGTTTAAATGTTAGGAATATGATCCCCAAGCCTAAAAATTATTTAGACAGTATTAAATCATATATGTTTCTCACTAAAAAGTTTAGTTGGATATTTTTATTAGTTTCTCTTATAGAGATGTGGCATTGATTATATATGATATAATAATATTACAAAATGAAATAAATGTGGAAAAAATGGATGATCTGGTTGTTTATCAAAAATGATATGTCAAACCAAGTATTGTGTTGGGTTTTTTATGAATTCATAAGAAGTTAATGAATATTAAAATTTATTAAATTGAAAGAAATTATCCATTTTTCCATTCATTCACATTGGCTACATAAATCTATAAGTAAATATATATTTTTTGAGGTGGAATGATTGTTGATCTCTCAAAATATTACAATGATATTTTCCTAAACTAATGTTATTCATTGATTATTATATGTTATATTGAATTGTTACGACTTTCAGGAGAAGAATTATTTTATAGAGATAAATAATATGATCATGAAGTAAAATAAAAATAATATGATTCATTTTGTATATTGGATGACCTTCTAAGTATACCACATTGAGTTTCATATAGGTTTCATTGGTATAATAATGGATCATGGATCATATTTGAGTCCCCACTTCCCTTGTTTAATGAGATAATATGTATGAGAACTTTCATACATTCATACCCTACTTATGAAATCATATATATTGACATATATAATGTGGGGGTTGATATATTACTGATCATGTCATCCGTTGGAGCTTAACCAGTATGGTATTTTTTTTGAATGTGTGAGGAGTTTTAAATAATGGATCTTATTTGAGATAGACTATGATAATATGTGGTTTAAACTATATATTATATTTTTTGTATCTATATATGGTAAATTTTATGTTCTTATCTAGAAGGATAAATGACATGTGATGTATTCATCGATCAGATCAGTCTACACCCAGAGAACTGAGAATAGATGAGTTATCTATATGGTATTTACATACACTATTCCTCATATTCACTTTAATTCTTTTATAGAGGGAAAATTTTACCCCCTAAGATATTCTTGAAATATTCATTTTCAAATAAAATAAATTTCCTTAATATATTGTGATACACGCAACCTCTAATCTAACTAAAACCTAATTCAATATATAAATACATTGTAGCCATTAAATTGGTATATATGAATATAACTAGCCATATTTTGAAAATTTTATGGTTTACACATTGATAAAATTGATTAATTGTCAACAAATTAATTATAATTTAAAATAATATATATTTTTATGTGAACGATACATTTTATGCAAAACCACCTTTATGCATTCATTTTGATTTTATTTTAATAAGTAATATTTATCACTATTGGTAAATGATTTGAATAATATATATATGTATATTAGTCAATATAGTATTATTACAATCGTCTTTTTTCTCTATTCATGGGATAAGAATAAACCTGGTTTTATGCATAAAAATGTATTTTTATAAAAAGTAACTTTCATCGCATTTTTAATGATTATTTTGAAATGAATTTATAAAAAAAATGAAATTTAATATGAAAAAATGGATTCCATATTTTGAATCATGTGTCTCAAATTTAGTAAACATTTACCTTTGTTTTTTTAATTTCAATAATAACCATAGTAAATTTTAATCACCTTCATAAGGCTAAAGCGAGTAATATATTGTTAAAAATATGAGAAGGGGATATAAAATTTTTCTAAATCATTCATTTATCCTAATGGATAAGTTATGTTTTGAAAATTTACAATTATGTATCTATTATATGCCCACTTTCATCTATATATCTTTAAATATGACATTTATATTAATTTAAGAAATGAATAAATACAAAATATCACTCTCATAACATTAATAACTCTAAATTTTTTACATAGGGGTAAACATAAGATATGTTTGGTTAAAAATTCCTATTTGATATATATAAATAAATTATTTTTATCATATTAATTGATTACTTATTTTTATTCAATGAATAGTTACCATGAACACTTATATAGTGCCAACACATTATTTATTAAATTTATAAAAAAATAAAATATTTGATTTTAAAAATATTGAAAGAAGAAAATTTTAAATTAAATTATTTTGTTCCAATGTATATATATATATATGACATATTATGGATTTTTGAAAATATTATATTTGAATTCCATCACTATATTGGTGTCATTAATGTCAAATTAAAATAATAGTTCCAAAATTGATATTAATTATATTTTACAATATATGATATTAAATTAATTGATTCAATTTTTTTTGAAATATACCTTCAAGAAAAGAATGGAATATGATTTAACACATCATCCATGGTCTATTTAAGAGTCATTTTTTCAATTTATTGGAACATTCTTATCTATTTGTGATTGAAATAGCTTTTACCATAGTTAAGGTAAAAATAGATTTAAGATGGGTTAAATCAAAATGATAAGCTCTAAAATGACTCCAAAATCTATATAATTTTCTTTAGATGATGTAATTTCGACCCTATAATATTTTTATTAGAATAAATTTAAATTTGGAGGAATTTCCCTAGATAATGATTTTATAATATTATAATCCTTTAATAACTTATAAGTGTGTCATCACCATCCCTTATAAAATGAAACCACATATTTGTCTTCGTTACAGCACATTAAGCATTATGGTCCAACAAGACCCTATCAAATTATCATATAAAATACCTTATCCACATTATAGAGGATATTGTATCCTAAAAATACCAACCCTATAGTCCTTTATAGGATATCCAATGGACTTATTTAAATGAAGATGTAATCACCTTAACTGGTAACATTCTTTTTTTACATCTTCTTTTACCAAATCTAAGTAAATGGTATTTATCATAAAATAATAAAATTATTATAATAAATATACTAATATTTTATTATTATTATTATGAAGTATCCATCATCCAAACACTATTAGTAACAACTTGAGTTTTTCTTAATGAAATTTCATTTTTTAACAAATAAATTCCATATTAAGTAATGAAGTTATAGAAAACAAATGAACTACACTGAAAAGTTATTTGGTGTGTAAAATATAAAAGACTATTATAAATTATAATCATTTATAATATATCAATATTATAGTTTACATTAATATTAGTGCATTAAGGGTTATGATAACGTCCAATTGATATAGACAAAAAAGAAAAGACCTAGACTAGGAGGATCATACACTGTGATGCCAATTTATTAGAGCTTCCAAGGTAGATAGAATCACTAGGATATCCCCTTTATTAATAAAAATATGGTATTCATATATTAAATCCCGATAAAAAAATTTATAGGAGAAGATCTAGATTATCGAAATCATGACGCAACCCATGTATTACGAACCACCCTATGAAAATCTCACCATTGCACACCTTACCTTTAGATCATTGGATTGTGTAATACAGGTTTATTTATCTAAAGACAAATAGTACGTATTTTTATATATCATTTTAATATAAAAAATTAATAATTATCCTCTTTTAGTATTACTTTTTAATTGTTCAGATAATGAGTTTGATAAAAATTTGATATTCATTAATTGATACAAAATTAAATTTTTTGTTAAATATATAGTTTATATCAAGAAAATATCATTTAATGAATTAAAAAATTATATTTTAATGAAATATTATTGTAAAATATATTTTAAAATAGTTAAATTATAATGCAATTTTATGCATTCAATCTAATTTTTACAAGGTTAAGAAAACTGTTCTTGTAAAAAAACCAATATCTTTTAGAAAATGTGGATTTCTAATTTAAAAGTGTAAATTCTTATATGTAGAGAATTATATGGATAAAATAATTATTATTATCTAAAATCATCACATAAAAATTTTCTATTGGTTATTATTTTCATACTTTTTCCTAATAGTCTAATTTTTGGAAAAACATTACATAAATTATAAATATATAGAGATATTATAACCTCATGATGACATAAAAGTGATTAAATATATTACATAAAAATTATCAAAAAAATAAATATTAACCCTTCCATATAATTTTTTAAGTTTATTTTATTAAATTTATAAAATTTTAATGAATCCTTCAAAACATATATTATATTTTTAGGTTTTAATAGAAGTTCATTTAAACATGACTCACTTCCACATCAAGAATGGTATTATTTTAATTACATCTATTATTAAACATATAAAACATTGAAAACCAATTTACTTTGGTAAAAACATAGTAAATAACCACAAGATGTTTTTTTATTACATTATCATATAGAGTCCAAAACCTATGTTAGGAAATTAATAATTACCTCTTATCTATTTCTCTATATAAACCCAACAAAAATCTCATTTACCATCCCTAAAAAAACTTATATTACAACATTGATCTACCATTATCTCTTTGTATCATTCCAAAGGTGTTCCCACTATCTTAATAAAGTCCTCTAAAGCTTTTTGAAACACCCTCTCAATGTATGTGATCCTCACAATCTCCCATTTATTCAAGAACCTCTATTATATTATTCTATTTTTTTCAATTTTTTTATATAAGGATATGATTTCCCACATCATTATTACATTAATTATTATTTAAATGTGATTTGATACCCCTTTCACACACATGAACCTCATTAATTAACTTTTACTTAACCCTATTATGCTTTTTCAATTATTCATTTATTTTTTCATGAAAAATATTATTATTGTGAATACCCATCATTATTTCCTCTCATGATTTTTCACCAAGATGTACATATAATTCATTGATTGGTAAATTCCATGTATGCAATGAAAATTCCAATATCATCAATGTTACACCCCAACCCCTCTAAACCAGAGCTGTTACATTACTTACTATATTGGGATGGTTTGAAGGAAAGAAAATATATAAGGAATAATCAATTTAGTAGTCTTTAAGAAACTAGATACATAGACATGAATCAACTTACATAAGAAAATTTTACAAAATACAATACATAACAAAAACTAAAAACTGCATCCACAAGAACTCTATACATGATCTCATCTTCATCACATGTTGGAAGTAAACAATGACCAGGGAGAGATCAAACAATCATTAAGGGTTAAAAATATCTGAAGCATGAATAAATAATAACAGTATTGTAAACAATTTGACATAATTAATATGGCATGGTGAATAAATGAAAAATTCACACCATTAATAAATTTAGAACGAAACTGCATCCATAGATTTTGTCAAAGTGAAATCCTCAAGGATAATAGTAACTGATATTGAATAAATATAATTATTAGTAATTGGACATCATGCATCCGGATTATGATACCATAATACCATAAAGATAGTTTAGTTATGTGGGTAAGAACCCCTTTGATTTTTGGAAACAAACTTGAAGGGTCTATTACCAACTAATTTGTCTCATGAGACCTACAGATGCATCAAGGGGCTATAGAAGGCCCCACTTTACAATTCATGTCCAAATCATTATTTATAAACAGATTTAAAATATGATAAATATGACTTTACATTATCTGTATAGATTAGAGGATACAGATTCGTCAACATTTCCACAGTCAAAACAACATTCAAAATAAATACCATATGTAAAACACTATATGGTGTAGACAATAATCATATCCATGAAATGAGAATATGGAAATTTAAATGCAATATAATTTAAATTTATAATTAATTTCAAATTGGAATAAGGTACACCATATAAGAAAGAGTAGGGGCACAATACTAAGCAAGTCACAATGAAGGGAAAATTGAGACAAAGCTCGTTACCACATTGTAATCAATTGAGTAATATGACCACAAGCTAATAACCACCAAATAAATAATAGAGTACCATGAATATAAAGAGAATCATTATAATATATATCAAATGAAAGTACACATATATCACATATAAAAAATAATAGGCGAACAATAGAAATCCCAGAGAATTGAAAGTGAGATGAGAAAACCCCTTACAAATATTTCAGCATGGTAACCAGTGTTCTTGTGAGGGCTTAATGAGAGGTAAATGGTATCCCGTTATTTATATATCATAAGGTTAGTATGGGTAAGGTTAAAAAAACATACCCCATCACTATGTATTATAAATAATACAGCACAACATAGGGGAGATTATTGAACAAAAGTGAGAGAGAGGATCTCTTACCTTAGGCTTGAAGGTACTCCAGATTGTTCTTAACGACCTAAATAATCAAATTTAGCTTCATTAATTAATAATCCAAGAAGTTCATGAAAATTTAATTGATATTTTATAACCTTATTAGGTTCATTAATGTCCTTTTTTATGGGTTTAAGTGATTCCATTATATTGTTTTGGTAGAATTTTCTTCATTGGTTTTGATGATTCGTTTAATAGTATTCATGAATGGATGTTTGTTTGAAATGTTTTTAACATAAAGAATTTTTAATATAAATTATTAGTTAAATTAGAGATATATAAATGATCTTATAATGGTTCTGGTTATATACCTTGAGGATGACTCATTCGATGAGTTTAAAATAAACTCTTGGATTTGGCTTGGCGGTTTTGTGTACAATAAACTTATTTTGTATTATTATTCCATCTAATAAATGTGTAAGGATTTCGGGAAATTAAGAAATATAAAATACGTATATTATGATCTGTTTCAACAAATGAAAATGTTTCATGGTACTTATTTAATATTTTAATTCTAATTGAAAACATTCCTTCCTTGATTATGAAAAATTAACACATCTCAGACGGTGTTTAGATTTATTGTAAAAAAGGAAAGGAGAAAAGAGAGATTATGATGAAATTTCTATTAAAATAATGAAAATCTAGTACATGTAATATACTAGAGTTATCATGGAATTTGGATGAGGGGAGGTGAGAAGAGATAATAAAATAATGGAACTTTGTAAAAGAAATTGAAAGAAAAGAGAATCGAGGTTCACCTCTTGAGTACTCCTCCGTGAGAATCTCCTTAAGGCCTTTGTTTTTTGCCTTTTGGTGAGCCCATCAGGTCATGGAAATGGGGATAGGGCTTGGTAAGTGTATTTGGTAGAATTTAGGCATGTCCTGAAGCTTGAGATGTGTGGGAGGAAGAGGGGTGAGGGGATGTTTATATAGTGGATGGGAAAGGGGATTTCTCTATATTATATTCACTAATTTATTATTTCTCGATAAGACAAGGAATAGTGAATATTCCATGACCAAGAATAGTAATTTTATCATGTGAATCCGAATCAATTAGGCTTACATCATCATAACATCATACATGACTCTATAATTAGTTTATTTAGCTTATTTTGTAAATTATGGTATTTAACTAGTCCTAAAAAATTCAAGTATTTCAGAAAAAATACAGAAAATTCACCCTAACCATTTTTTAACATGTAGATTCCAAAAATAAATTCCATTTTTTGTAAATAATTTTCTACAAATTATTAATTAAATATTAAATTAAAATAATTATTTATTCGATAAATATAAACACTTAAATTATTCATCTTCATTTTTTAGGTGCCCAAATTTATTTATACATTCATGCATGTGGATAACATTCAAAAGAGTCATATCACTATTCATAAGGGTAAGTTACTATTCATAAGTGTAGGATAATATTCCTAAGGGTATTTTAACATTCACAAAAAATTAAGTTAATTCTATCAGACTCTAAATATTATCCTAAACATAACTGTGTATGTCCGATTTTCTAAATTCAAAACACACAAGTGGAAAATTTAAGTTCAATGGCTAGGCTATGACAATCTCCTAAATATCTAAGTGTTGTTTCAAAGAAACATAGTGATTTGTGAAATATATTTTACAATTCGAATGTATTTAATAGAAACATACCATAAAATGTTTGGGGTGCTAAATTATTCCCTCCTTCGGAAATTTTTTCCTCGAAATGTTTCATTTATAAATTCCACCAAAAAGATATGGGTGGTACTTCTTCATAACATCCTTAGGTTCCCATGTTTCTTCCAAAATATTCTGGTTTTTCCAAAGAACCATTACTAGATGAGTCGTCTAACCACTCAATACTTTCTCCCTTGTGTCAAGGATCCCGATAGGCTCTTCACAGTATGACATACCAGGTTCCATTTTTATTTCTTCAAAGGTGAGTATATGCATTGGGCGTGGAATGTATTTCTTCAATAATGACACATAAAACTAATCATGAACATTTGAGATACTTGGATGAATAGCTAAATGGTAACCCAAAACTCTGATTCCTTCCGGAATTTCAAATGGCACGATGAACCTGGGGCTCATTTTCCCCTTCTTACCGAACCTTAAGACACCCTTCCTTGGAGAAACTTTCTGAAAGACATGATCTCCCACCTAGAATTCCAAATCCTTTTTCTTGTTTTCATCATAACTCTTATGCCTACTTTGGGATTCTTTAATGTGGGCATAGATTTTATTCACCTTTTATGTGGTCTCTTCAATATGTTATTGGACTATAAGTTTCCTCTCACCAACTTCATCCCAACAAGTTGGAGTTCGACATCTCTTTCTATAGAATGCTTCATATGGATCCATTTTAATACCAGAATGGAAAAAATTATTGTAGAAAAATTCCACCAAAGGAAAGTATTAATCCCATATACCTTGGATGTCAAGAGAGCATGATCTCATCATGTATTCCAGAGTTTGAAACGTCTTTACAGACTATCCATCGATTTGGGGGTGATAAGAAGTACTCATATGAAGCTCAGTATTAAAAGCCATCTAGGGAATTTATCCAAATTTTGATGTAAACTGGGGATATTTATCAGACAAAATCAATAGAGGTGCACCATAAAGTCTTAAAACATCATTAATATAAATTATTTCTTTTTGATCAAGTGGTAAATCCTCTCTTATAGGAAGGAAATGTGCTGATTTTGTGAGACGATCAACAATTACCGATATTGCATCACTCCTTCAAGGGGTCCTCAGTTGTCTGGTGACAAAATCCATCATAATATTATCCAACATTCACATAGGAATGGGTAGATATTTCATCCCTCCTCTGGGATATTGTATCATTGTATTCACTTGTTGACAAATTAGACACCTTGACATGTATTCAGTAATTTCCCGCTTCATTTTATCCCACCAAAAATATTCCATCATAACTCTATGCGTCTTTGTGCTACCCGAGTGTATAGAGATATTTGAGCTATGAGCATCATCTAATAGTACCCTTTTTAGCTCATGTACTAATGGAATGCATAACCTCTTCCCAAATTTCAGAACTCATTCTTCATACATTATGTCTTCCCATCTCCCATCCTTGACAACATTAATTTTCTTATGCAGATTCTCATCATCAAATTGAGATCTTTTTATCTTATCTAATAAATATGTTTTAGCAATCATTTGAAAGAGGAAAGATGTTCCCCCTTACTTAACAATTCCCATATCCATATTTAGTAGATTTATGAAAATAGGATCTCTTTCAATCCTAATTTGGGTTAGGATTCCGTGATCTTTCAACCTTAATGCATCGACCACTATATTTTCCTTTCCTAGGTGGTAGTATATTGAAAAATCATAATCTTTGAATAACTCGATCCATATCCTTTTCCTATTAATGAGTTATTTTTGTGGGAAATTGTATTTCAAACTCTTCTTTTCCATATAAATCTCACATCATTCTCTGTAGAGATAATGTCTCCATATTTTCCTAGAAAAGCTTACAGCTGCTAACTCAAGATCATGAGTTAGATAATTTTTATCATGATTCTTCAAATATATTTATGCATACCTAATAACTTTATCATTTTTCATAAGGGTGCAACCAAGCCCATTCTTTGATGTGTCATTGTATATCACAAATCCATCATTTCCTAATGGAAGAGTCAAAATTGGAGCATTGAATAGTCTTCATTTCAATTCTTCAAAGCATTTTGTGCATACTTTTTTCCACAAAAAGTTAACTCCATTAGGTGTGAGCCTGGTTAGCGGGTTATACAGTCGGGAAAAATCCTGAAAGAAACACTGAAAGTAATCTGCTAATCCAATAAAATTGTGTACCTCGGTTATGTTTGTTGGTGTGGGCCAATATTAGATTGCCTTTTTCTTTATAAGATCTACTAGGATTCAATCCTTAGAGATAATATGGGCTAGAAAAGAAACTGATTGAAGCTAGAATTTTCACTTTCTAAACATCCCATATAATTCATTTCTTCTAAGAGTTTTCATAATAATCTACAAGTGATCCTCATGGTCTTCATATATTTTTTATTATATCATGATATCATCGATTAATACCACAACAAAGTTATCAAGATATTCCTGGAAAAATCTATTCAATAAATCCATGAAAACAGAGGGTGAATTATTCTATACAAAAGGAATCACTATAAACTCGAAATTCCCAAAACTGGTTCAAAATGTTGTCTTAGGAATATCTTCCTTCCTCACATGTAGCTGATGATATCTGGACCAAAGGTCAATCTTAGAAATTTATTGAGCTCCATGAAGTTGATCAAATAAATAATCAATATAAGGCATGGGATACTTATTCTTTATTTTAATAGAATTTAATTCCATATAATCAATGCATAGCCTCATGGATCCATCTTTCTTCTTGACAAATAAGACCAGGGCTCCCCATGTAGAAACAATAGGTCAAATAAATCCTTTGTCACTCAACTCCTCTAGTTTTTTATTTAGCTCTATTAACTCCAAAGTGGCCACTCTATAGGGGGGACTTTGATATAGGTCTTTCACTAGGAACTAAGTTAGTGGAAAACTCAATTTCCCGCTCCAGAGGATGTCCATGTAAATACTCTATAAATACATCAATGTATTCTTGCACTATATGAACATCTTCAAACTGAAGATTTACTTCCTATCCCATAGATATTGGTTTATATTCTTATCCATGTACTGCATTTAGTAGAGCTGTTGGGGGTGCATCTAGATATGAATCAGGTTGCAAGGTTACTACTCTAAAGATAAGGCATTCTACACCATTTTCATAAATTTTAACTTCCTTTTTCTTGCAATAAATATTTGCATCATATTTTGATAGCCAATTCATACCGAGAATTATATAAAATTCAATCATTGGTATGAAGATAAGGTTAGAAACTAATAAAATTATATGTGTCATGAGGGGGGACTTGTTGACATGCCTTTGTTGAAATGATTCATCTCCTAAGAGTTTTGACTGATAACTCCATTATTAAATAAAACTAGACATGTATAATTTTATTAGAAACTGGGAGGATATAAATGAATTCAATGATCTAGAATCAAATAATTTGTTTGCTATGTTTGAGGAAACCATTAAATTACTTTCCATGATATAATTTGGAACATCAACTACCACAGTTATAATCGCATAAGCTCTTCCTTTCTCTCTTGGCCTTTTCTAAGGCATGTTTCCTTGGCGCTTAGGACAGTCATTTGCATAGTTTCCCATCTCTATACAATTGTATCATTGAAAATCATAAAGTTTTTTCTTCCCCTTTCATTCATTTGATAGATGAACCTTTGCTCCACACTTATAGAGGACTCCCATGCCTTTCAAGCATATCCAGAGATGGTTTTTTCAATATTTATCACATAATGGGAATTTATTCATTCCCTTGTTCTTGTTGGGTGATTCACATTTCCCTTAGTTATCAGAGTACCAATTTTTATCTTGGTTTCCATTGAAAAAAATTGATATTGAAAATTCCTTCTCTATTTTGATGGAACTTTATACAATTTCATCATATGATGAAAATTATTATGAAGCCAGTGCCCTTCGAAGAAATTCCATAAGTCCTTAAAATAAATGATCAATATTGATTGCCAATTCACATATGTAATCTATGACATACCTGGCTAGCCTTGTGAAGGTATCCTCATACACTGCAACATTATCTTCTTCCCTTTTCATTAAGCCACGAAATTTCCTCTTCAATTCGGTTCGTTGCTCACGAGGGAAATATTTTTTGAAGAATATTTGTTTAAAATTCCTCCATTCCATATCTTATATTTCTTCTTCCATTGTGGTATTTTGAATCAGGGATCACCATTGATCATTGTCTCCCTTGAGACAATATACTGCCAGTACTACCTTTCCATTTTCATTACACCATAATGCCATGAATATCTTTTCAAGGGACTTGATCCATTGCTAAGAAACCACTGGATTAATATTCCTGCAGAAATATGGAGGCTTATGCCACATGAAACGACGCAACACAATTGTGGAATGGATATTCATTACAACCTGAGTATGTCGTCCCAATATGTTCATGATCTGATCTTCTCCAACAATGACTGTATTGACTTGATAAGTGGGGAGATCTCTATATTGTCCAAGAGTATTGATTCCCCTTATTCCATTAGATTTCAATTCTAAATAAAGAGACACAATAGCTTAGGGTAAGAGTCATAATTTATAATATTAACATAATAAAATACATAGCATAAAATGAGATCCTAATAAGGGATAATCCCATAATCAGAAAAATTATTTCTTTGAGGAATAATTTACATTTCAATACTTCATAATGGATTATAAAGAAAATATGAATTATCCTAAGAATATCCCCTGGGAGTGTCATAACCAAGAGTGCAACAAGGCTTGTCATCGTGTACTAGGATACCCCGGGTCAAGCTCGAAACTCCTTGTTGGAGCTTTCACTCCTAGGTACATCTGTGCTAGACCCACCTCTACCTTCCTGTATCCATACAGGGATGTATTTGGTAGAAAGATTCACATAATCTATTCCTTACCAAAATACCAAGACTTTTGTTGTATGATTATCCTAAAATACTACATTAGGGATTTATTCCCTACTATACATTTCCTACTCTAGTTTCCACATTTTCATCTAAACATCCTATAATACCAACTGTAACACCCCGACCCCACTAAGACAGAGCCAGTGCATTACTTGTTATACTTGAATGGTTAGAAGGAATGAAAATCCCAAAGGAACAATCAGTTTAGTAGTCTTGAAGAATCTAGATACATATATATGACTCAAATTACAATGAAAAAGGTTACAAAATACAATACATAACAAAAACTAATCACTGCATCCATAAGAACTCAATAAATGATCTCCTCTTCATCACCTATTCAAAGTAAACAATGAAAGGGGGGATATCAAATGCTCAGTAAAAGATAAAATTGCAAAATCAATAATCAATAATAACTGAATTGTAAACAATTTCACATAATCAATATGTCATGGTGAATAAATGAAAAACTCATGCCATTAATAAACTAAGAATGAAACTGCATCTATAGATTTTATCATAGTGAAAACCTCAGGGATAGTAATAAATGATAATGAATAAAGAGAATTATTATTAATTGGGAATTATGTATTTGGAACATGATACCATAATACCATAAAATGGTTTAGTTCTGTGTGTAGGAATCCATCTGATTTTTGGAAACAAACTCGAAGAGTTTATCGCCAACTGATCGGTATCGTTAGAGCTACCGATGCATCAAGGGGTTTTAGCTGGTCCCACCCACCACTGCATGCCCAAATAATCGTTATACATAGATTCAACATATGGTAAATATTCCTTTACATTATTTTTATAGAACAGAGGATACAGATTCATCAATATTTCTATAATCAAAACAACATTCAAAATAAATACCGTATGTAAAATGGTATACGGCTTAGAAAATAATCATATCTATGATATGAGAATATGGAAACTTAAATGTAATATAATTTCAATTGATAATTAATGTCAAATGGTTAGTAGGTACACCATATAATAAAGAGTAGGTTCACAATACTAAGCAAGTCACAAAGAAGTGAAAATTGAGACAAAGCTCGTTACAGCATTGTAATAAATTTAGTCGTATGACCAAAACTTAATAACCACTAAATGAATCACATAATAACATAAATATAAATATAATATTGATAATATATATCAAATGTAAGTACACCTATACCACATAAAATAAGTAAGAGGCGAATAATGGAAATCCCACAGAATTGAAAGTGAGATGAGAAAACCACTTACAAACATTTTAGCATGGTAACGAGTGCTCTTGAGTGGGCTTAATGAGAGGTAAAGGGGTATCCCATTATTCATATATCATAAGGCTAGTATGGTGAATCTGAAAAAAACATACCCCATCATTAGGAATTAAAAATAAATGGGCACAACATAGGGGAGATTTTTGAACAAATGTGAGAGAGAGGATCGCTTACTTTACGCTTGAAACTATTCTTAATTGTTCTAAATGACCTTAATATTCAAATTTACATTCATTAATTAATAATTCTAGAACCTCATGAACATGTAATTGAAATTTTAAATCCTTATTAGGTTCATTAATTTCCTCTTTGATGGGTTTAAGAGATTTAATTTTATTGTTTTAGTAGCATTTTCTTGTTTGGTTTTCATGATCTGTTTACTTGTATTCATGAATGGATGTTTGTTTGAAATGTGGTTAAACATACAGAATTTTTAATATAAATTATTATTGAAATTAAAAATATATAAATGATCTTATAATGATTCTGGTTATATACCATGAGGATGACTCATTCGATGAGTTAAAAATAAACACCTGGATTTGGCTTGGCAGTTTTGTGCACAATAAACTTGTTTTGTATTATATATTCCATATTATGAATGTGTAAGGATTCATGAATGATAAACAAGATAAAATACATATATTATGATCTTATTAAACCATAGAAAAGGTTTCATGACTAGTATAGAAGATAGTAACGAAAATTGAAAACATTTCATCCTTGAGTGTGATAAATTAACACATCTCAGACGGTGTTTGCATTTATTGTATAAAAGGAAGGGAAAAAAGATATATTATGATGAAATATACAATTAGAATAATGAAAATCAAGTACATGTTAGTCACTAGAATTATCTTGATATTTGGATGAGGGGAGATGAAAAGAGTAACTGAATAATGGAACTTCGTAAAAGAAATTGAAAGAAAAGAGAAGAGAGGTTCACCACTTGAGTACTCCTTGAGAATCTCCGTAAGGCCTTTTTTTGGAATTTTGGTAAGACCATCAGGTCTTGGAAGTGGGGAGAGGGCTTGGGAAAATTATTTGTAGAATTTAGGCAAGTATTGAAGCTTGAGTGGTGTGAGAGAAAGAGTGGGTGAGGGTGGTTTATATAAAGGAGGGGAGAGGGGATTTCTCTATATTATATTCATTAAGTTACTATTTCTCCACAAGACAAGGAATAGTTATTCCAAAAAGACAAAGAATAGTAATTTTATAATGTTAGTCAAAATAAATTGGGATTACATCAGCATAACATCATACATGACTATGTAATTAGTGTATTTAGCTTATGTTGTAAATTATGGAATTTCACAATTTATCAAAAATTCATGTATTTCAGAAAAATACCAAATTTCACTATACCCATTTTTCGATATGTAGATTCCAAAAATGAATTCCATTTTTAAAAATTAATTTTCAAAATATGAATAATTAAATATTTAATTAAAATTAGTATTTAATCAAAAAATATACAATTAAATTATTCATCTTAATTTTTATGGTGCCTAAATTAATTTATACATTCATGGGTGTGGGTACCATTCATAAGAGTCATATTACTATTCATAATGGTATGTTACTATTCATAATGGTAGGTTACTATTCATAAGTGTAAAATACTATTCACCGAAAATTAATTTAATTCTATCAGACTCTAAATATCATCCTAAACACTACCGTGTATGCCAGATTTTCAAAATTCAAGACACACAAATGGGAAATTTATGTTCAATGTCTAGGCTATGACTATCTCCTAAATTATAGAGTGTTGTTTCAAATAAACTTGGTGATTTATGAAATATAGACTATGACTCAAATGTATTTAAGAGAAACATACCATAAAATTTTTGGGGATCTATAATCGTATTAAAATTTATGGAAGTGGTCTTTAGGTTTAAGGATTCAGGTGCCACACGTATACATGTGCACGATTTGAAAATGATACTTGTGACCAGATAGTGCTCTGATGCATTTGGTAATGACTTGGTATCATGGGTCGTGATTTATTGGACTATTGAAAAAACTAATCCATTATGATATACCCTATATCATTTTATTATGTCTCAGTTGTTACCAATGTCCTGTGTTTATGATAAAATATCTAATTTATTCAACACATTCACATGTTCCCTTTAATATATCAAGTAATATCATTCCTTCTTATTCAAGATTTTGATTCACATCCCTCTTATGTTACCTTGATAATAATCTTGGATCACAAATGCTATATGAACTTATTCCATTATTTTTTTTATTCCCCTCATGTGATTTAGAGATCCCCCTTTCTTATGTATCTTCTCTGTTGTCCTGTGTAATTTTAGAAGAACATTGGAATTTTAGGATACTATTATGGATATTATCAATAATTTAATTGTATTATTGTTTCATGCTATTAATATATTTACATAATTTTTATATGAAACTCAAATTAAAGATATTTTGGGGATTTTTGATGTGTACCTTCATGTAATTAATCAGGAATTAAGCCATTTTAAGGGCATAGTTTCTCATATTTTTTATTAAAGAAAAGTAATATTATTTTTGTATTTGGATTATAAAATTTTAGAAAAAACACTAATGATAAAAAAACATTGTAAAACATTCCTAATTTTTTCAACTATATAGTAAGTGGTTTCTAGGAAAATACATCTCTTTTTGGATATTACAAGTTGATGTGGCTCTCGCACATATGTACAAAGGGGTAATAAGATTAAAAACATCACATTAAATTTTACTAAATCATTACCTAGTGCATGAAAACGTTCCTTAATACACACTTAGTTTTACAATCCTAGAGTATATGGTATAGTAACTTCACAATATCCTTACAAACCATTATTAAAGGAACCTAAAATTCCCATATGATTTTATGTTTGTAAATAGGTTAAGGTAACATAGGTTGAATACTAAAAATTCATGGGCTATGGAATATATTTCATTTATGATTTATTCCTTTAGTGTTCATGGTTTCCTATATATGTTTTTAGATGTTTTAAAATACCCATCCCCAATTTTGTCTTTTTTATTCAATGGTAGTAAATTAGAAAAATGATTCATTAATTTTTATTATTATAATTGTAATGGTTAACCAAATTATATTAATAGAGTCATGGGAGATAATCTAATATGTGTTTTTATTATTATAAACGATTTATCACAAATGAATATAAAAAACTAGTACATAGTTGAATATCTAAACATGATAAAGAAGAGAAGCACAATGTCTCAAGGAAGTTCTTTTGAAAATAGTGATCAAGGAAATATGATTCAATTTACTAAATGTCAAAAAAATTGTAAAATCAAGGGAAATGTCAGAAATAAATTCAAATATGTTTTATGTGGGAATAATTTGGTCATTATCTTAAAAAAATTATCAATTAAAAGTGCTAATAAGCATGATGATCCCCATGAATCACCAATTATAAGGGAATACAGAATGTCATATGCTGAGAAGGATCATGATGATTTAGTTACACATAACCTCTACACTATATTTGTTTATGTCTTTTTGTATTTCAACCCATGAAATTTTACAATATATTCTATGTTTTTTAAGAACATATTCATTCCACCCCTTATGATTTTATGTCATCAGGGAAAACATCAATTATTATTGTATCACAAGTTGATTTTTTTTGAAATGTTCATGAAAATAATATAATATTACCTTTAGTGGAATTTTATGTTTTTTTCATTATGGACTGGATTTTCTTATATATAGAAAGCATAAATTTTTCAGATAAAGAAATAATTTCCCATATTATGAATCACCCAATGATTCTCTACAAGTGAATGTTCGATGATGAATATTATTTGGAACCACCATTTCAATAAAAGATGTTATTTCAATATTATAAATAATATATATCACAAATTATTGAGTCTATGTAAATGAAAATCCTTGAATACAGTAAAATTTTGGGGGAATCCGCAGATGTGTTTCAAAAATAATTATATTTTCATCCACCAAACCGAGTGGTTGAGTTTTTAATAAAAATTATACATGTATTAAGTAACATTACAAGGTTATTCTTTCATTTGAAGAAAATATATTTCTTGGTCCTTAAAAACCATCAAAATTTCAGGATGGACAAGGCCGAATAACTGTTATGTACATCTAGTGTTTTGAGGATTAACTTGGATCATTTGTTTATTTATGAGAAAATACTAACAATTTTAAATCACATAAATTATTCTTACATAGAAGGGAGTCATTTTTTACAATGAATTCATGAAAATATTTAGTTAGATAAAGAATAAGATAATCACTATAATTATGCTCATATTATCCACCAGGAGTGATGAATTATTAATAAAAAATTGATTATTCAAAAAATAAATTTGGTTATTTACACTTGCAAGATAATAAAGTGATAGAATATTCCTCTCTATAAAGACACATTCACAAGAAGGACTACCCAACCCATGATCTAGATTTGGTTTTGGTGATATTAATATTGAATATATTCTGACATTTCTTATAAGTATAAGAGTGTTACATATATATGGATCCTAAAATGCCCAAGAATATAGTCACAAAAAATGATCTGAATATGAACCAACAATGTTTTTTGATCTATTAAAGGATTATAATTGTTCAACTCATTACTATCTTGGTAAGGGGAAAAGATTGGCATACTATGTTGGTATAAATAATCCTACAACTCTATACATGATGACTATTTTAAGGGATCCAATATTATTGGATATGAAAAGGATGGAAATGATAATAAAAAAAGAATATTCATTATACCTTCCCAAATAACATCTCAACCATAAAATATTGAGATGATCAATGATGTTTAGAAAGATGATAAGCTTCTATAGAAGAAGGTAGTGAAAATTTTAGGGGTCAACATTACTGAAAATGATGATGTAAGGTTTGGAACTAAGATAATAGTATGTAAATTTGAAAAATAGTACTATTTATTTGGTCATAGGAATCCCCATATCACCTACAAAAATAACACCATCTTGGTGGTAGTTGATATACTTACCAAGTTAGTGTGTTTCATTGTTATCAAGGATGACTTATCTCTTGGCCCGCTCACCATGATATATATAAGGGTAGTTCTATGTCGGCCTATAGTTCCACTATTTAATGTATTTGATAAAGATATGATGATTACCATGAGGTTTTAGAGAATATATAAAAAAGTGTAGAATATAGAACTGATATTTATCACTTCCTATCTCCCTTAGACAAATGGTCACTCTAAAAAGACTATTCAAAATAGGGAGTATATTTTTACATCATGATCAATTTATTTAAAATGTTGTTATGATAGGCCCCTTCAACTTGAAGTGTTTTTACATAATAAATATTTCTATTATAGAATTCAAATTTATCTTTATGAGTTTCTTTATAGGAAGAGGTGTTGGAATCTGACAAGTTGGGATAAAGTTGGAGTGTAGAAGCTGATGTGACTGGATCTTTTCCAATAGATGAAATATAAGGTTTAAACCATTCTGTGTAATATTAAATCTGAATATATTTTATAGGAAAGATATGAATAAATTCATCAACGAAAGAAATAGATGGATTTCAGAGGTAATGTGTTCCATAATATATCTCTATGGATGAGATTCGTGAGGTTTAGGATAAAGGGAAAGCTTATTCCAAGATACATCTTCCCCTTTGTCATGCCAGATCGCACCACAGTAGTGTCCTATCAACTAGCACTCCAACCTAACATATCCCATGTATGTGATCTTTTCCATGTATCCCTCTTGAATAAGTATATTCCAACCCCCCAACATGTACTAAATTTATAGCTGGTACCATTGTGTAATGATCATATATATGAGGAGCAGTCATTGATGATCCTTGATTGTAGAGATAATGTTCAATAAAATAAAACAAATAACCATTTCAAAGTGTTGTAGAAGAATAAAAAGTCAGATGATGTTACATGGGAACCTAAATATGTGATGAAATAGAAGTACCCTTACACGTTTATGGGCTTTTGATGCAACATACCATGTCCCACGCTTGTTTATAACATATATCACAATTTGTCATACATACCAATTTTACATATATCTAATCAATTAAGGATATACAACATTAACCCTCTCATAAAAATTACATAAACTTTAAGGTTTAACCAACCATCACATAATTTTAATTTTCAATTGGTTATTAAACACATTAATTTACCAGTTACACAATTAATTAATTAATTTTTAAATGAATTAATTCAATTCCAGTAACATAAAAATACATTAATTAATTACAAAATTAATTAATTAAATTCCACATTCACAACAATCCATTAATTAATTAAACAATTATTAAATACATTTACACATTCACAAAAATCCAATACTTAATTCAACAATTGTTTAATTCAATTCCATATTTACAATAACTAATTACTTTATTCAATTATTAATTAATTCGATTCAATCCAATTTCACAATCCCAATATCCCATTTATTAATAATTTTTTAATTAATCCAATTCAATCCATTTTATCAATCCCAATATCCTATTAATTAATTTAAAAATTAATTAATTCAATTCGACAATTATATTACCCCAATTAAACTAAATTGACAACACATGGAAATGAAAATAAATCAACCCAATTATCAATAAAATTTCCAAATCATGGAAATTTCCATTCCTAGAATTAAATATATATAGTAAAATCAAGAATATGGGATTATAATTTAAACAACCAACTTCAAATCATTGATGAGATATCATGCAATAAAAAATACCCAAATTGAAACGTATGGGTCAAACCCATGAAAAAGAATGATATCATATATTAAATATTGGAAAAATATTAAATTGATCATAATCCATAAAACCTAGATTTATATCTAAACCCAATAGGGGAATGCATCAAATCAAAGGATTGGAGAATATTGGAAAATAAGAAGGAAACCAAATGGGGTGATATTTTCCCACAAGAGGTGGTGAATATCTTCAATCCTAACATTGAATCGTGAATAATGGATATCATCAGTCTTATGAATTACTCCACGTACCTCCAAAATGAGAGGAATAGGGTGGGTTTGAGTTAGTTTTAAATAGAAGTAGTCCACAGGGTTTTGGATTTTAAAATCTAATTTACAGTATAATTAAAACCACCTGAACGGTTTCCTAGATAGAAGAACATAGTTTTTAAAACTATACACGTCAATCGTGTGCCTCATCTAGGGGAGTTAAAGGTCTTCACTTAGAGGGATCACTATTTTTAAAACAAATTCTTTCCATGTGAATCCTATTATTTGGGTTCACATGGTTTACTTTGGGATGGTTGTAGGGTTTGGGTAAGTTGTGAGCTAAACGGGCATAACCTCCCCTCCTTACAAGTTTTCTCAAATTTCTCCCAAAAACTCCCCAATGTAACACCAAAAAAAGTACTCAAAAAAAGGAAAAAAGAGAGCCTAAAAATCATAATATATCTCAATAAAAATTTGGGATCATACAATATTCAACCTCAAATATTAATATATATTGAAAATACCAAACATTGAACTAAATAAAGGTCTAACTAATTTTTACCAAAATTTATTGGACATAATTGAGAAGATCTACACCACCACTTAAAAGAATTAAAATCTATATTTTCAAAAATAAATAATATAGTAGTGAATTAATAAAATCTAAAATATTATTCTCTTAAATTATCCTTGAAATACATTAAGAAGATTGGTTTTACTATGTGAACAAACCAATTAGATGGTATGTCTAAATCCAATGAAATTTTATTGAAAATTATTTCCCCTCCACCTCAAGTGAAATACTAAAAAGGGGTATAATACAATCTAATAAGGAAACAAATATGGAATATTTGTAAAATTTTAAAAAAAATCATTGTTTATACACAACTAAATATATTTTAAAATATTTATATGAAATTTCTATGAATGTTCAATTCCCATTCATTTTAATATGATCAATTCTACTCTAGGTGTTATCGTAAAACACATGAATCCATTTTCTATAAGGGATATTGTAATAAAATGGACTGTAATACAAAATATATTACTTGATGGAAAAATATACATGTTAATGGATTTTAAGAGGTTCAATGTTCTGATTTGAGAATATGGTTGAAATTTTAAGAGGTATATTCCCTACTCTATAAACTAGTTATTTCCCATAAAAAATACCAATCTCCCCAACCATTTATTTTGGAATATGCAGCACAATAACCCACTAATATGACCAAAATATATATATTAGAGACCCTCATAAGAGTTATGAGGAAATATTTCTAGGCCACATATATTACTAACTTCTTAGGTAAGAAAATTATTATCTAACCAACTCTAGATCAAAAAATATCCAACTCTATATGAAAGGGGGAATTCTAATTAACCATGAATTCCACTGAATTATTTGGGTTTACGTTGTTATCCTCTACTACAATACCTAAAATCCTAACAAAAAATATCGCATCTGTAACCCCCCGGAAAACCTATCATTGACTAGATGATTTTATTTTGTGAACCTATCATGTTCATCCTAAAACTGGACACCCAAATTTTAACTCCCTGTGTTTTTAAAAGACAAACTATTTTTGATAGTGTGTGTAATACACAACAAAAACCCAAAAATTCAATTATTTTTTTATCAATGATTGTTTTTAACATTTCCATTAAATCTATAGAAAATATAGACGTCTCAGTGATTAGTGAAAAATACCATTTTTATGTACAATTTTCATTTCTTTTGAAAAATAAAATAAATTTAAAATTATAGTCATTATTATAATTTAATTTCAAGGTAAAATTAATATTCATTATTTTATTTTATTCAATTATTTACATTTAATTCATATTCATATCATATTTTAGTATAAGTTTAATTTTAGGCTTCAAAATTAATCTTTTTGAAAAGTGTTTTAACTTAATAATGTGTCTCAATTATAATTAATCAAAATAACACACAATGAAAAATATTTTAAATGAAAATTTAAGATTATATATCTCAATTTATGAATTTAAATTCATATAATTATGATTACAAGTTATACAGTAAAGTTGAAATAAAATTTTCCTTAAAAATGTATTTTTGGGAAAGCCATGTGCCATCATTCTTACGTGTTTTATATTAAATTAAATTATTCCACCTATGTGAATTGATTTTTATTGATCATATATTTGGAATAATTATAATAAATATTAGGTAATAATGTAATCTTACTTATGGAATAGTGTGATTAGTAACTATGGTAAATATTTTTTACGACCATAAAAATAAAATATGTTAATTAAGTATAAAAATATTTTAACAATGAATAGAAACAAAGTAACCCTAATCATATAAATATTTATATATATATTTAATTATAATTATATTTATATTTATTCGTTATTGATTTAACTTTAATAATGATTAAGCAATTAGTCTGATAAAAAATATATTTTGATATGATTAAACACTAATTGTACTTTTGAATAATATTCAATTTCAATTAAGACATTCCTATTGATGAATTAATGGATTTTATAAATAAATTATATTTCAATAAAATGTTATTATTAAATTTTTATTTATAAATCTAATTTATAATATAATGTGTATGTTGTAAAAATTAATTTCTATAATGGTTTGAAAACTATTATTGTCAGAAAAACCAAACATTTATCAATAAATGTAAATTCAATTTCCAAATTTAAAATTCATATATTTATAAAATTTATTTTAATAAAATAAAAAAATTTATATGGAATCTACATTTTTAAATTATCTGAGGGTTGTTGATTTCATAATTTTTTAAGACAGACAAGTTTTTGTATAAAAATTTAATACAATGTATATTATGTCATAATAATGACCTAGAAATGATGTAATAAATTCTATATTTGGTGTACACGACCAAATATATTTTTCCCCTTTAAATTAATGTAATTTTATGTCTTTTATTAATTTTATAAAACCTTATTGTATTCTCTAAAACCTATATTATATTTTAAGGATTCAAAATCATTTCGGTAAGGACATGACTCAATTACATAACATCAAGGATTTTATTTTCATATGTTTGTCCCTTTACCTTATAAAATAATGAAAACACCCCTATTTGGTAAAAATAAATATAAAAACCCATGTCACGGTTTGTATTTTTTGTTTTTTTATTATATAGAGTCTAAAACCAATGTTTGGAAAATAATAAAGAACTCCCCTTACTTTTTCCTATATAAACACACCCCAGATCCCCATTACCTTCACTAAAATTATATGGAACACATCTTTACTCATCAAAATACTCTATATATACCTTCCAAGGTTCCCAAAAATCTCAATAATCTCCTACCAACCTTTTAAAACCACCGTCTCAAGGTAAGGGATCTCGCTCTCTTCCTTTTATTCTAGCACCTCTTTTATTTTATGCATCTTAATATCCATTTGTTCATGTTGCAATATTCTCTTTAATATCCCCATTACTATAAATTTTATTTATAAATGATTATATAACCCTTTAAATCTCATTAATCCCACCCATAAACCCTTATGTGTAGTTGTTACCATGCCAAATTTTTTTAAGGGATCCCCCTCTCATCTCTTTATTCAATAAGCTCTTTTGTTTCGCCTCTTCATTTCTATTTTTTAATGTTGGTAGATGTCCCTATATATCCCAAATACTATAAATTTTATTTATAAATTATTATATACCCATTTAAATCAAATCGTGTCCTACCATGAACCCTTATGTACACCTATTACAATGCCAAAATTTAGTAAGGGATCTCCCTATCTTCTTTTATTCAAGAACCTCTTTTATATTATGCCTCTTAATTTCAATTTTTATTCATTTTTATATGTTATTAAATATCCACCATACATTCCATTTAATTTATAAATTATGAGATACACCTTTCAATCTCATTAATCCCTCCTATGAACCTTTTTGTTCACCTGTTACCATGAAGAAATTTCATAAGGGATCCCCTCATATTCCTATTTATTCAAGAATCTTCATTATCTTATTCCATTTTTCTCAAATTTATAATGTTGTTATATATTATCAAATATCCCACTTAGTATAAATTTTAATTCTAAATAATTAGATACTCTTTTTAATATCATTACTTTATCTCATTGACACTTATATTCCCCCATTATCCTATTGAAATTTCATAGTGATTTTCCATGCCAAACAATTGTGTAGTGAATACCCATACCATTTAATATCAAGGGTGTTCTCCTTTATGAAATTATAATTATATTATTGGTAAAATACATTTTTTTATTCCACACTCCTTGATCATGGAAGAAAATTTTCTAATAAATTATTCCATTTTGTATGATTTACGGGGAACACTTTTTCATGTGAATTAAATAAAACTGACTGGTTCACCTGAAATTATTTAGTTTTATAATGTATTGGGTAATGTTTTATTCTCATGAAACGTAATTAATGTTGTTATGGAGTAAACTTAATCCATAACAGGACTTTTTTTCATCATGATTTATTGCAAGGTATCCTTGGAATGTGTTTGGGATTCAATATTATATGTTATTACTGCATTTCCCATATTACCTTAATGTTAACGTGTTATATCCAGTCCTATTATTAATTTTTATGATTATAACCCATTTTATGTCCCATTTATATGCCAATTTTAAAACATTTAATACTTCTCTCATGTTATGATTTATTTTATTCCCTTACTAGGACTTATAGCTCACCCATTTCCTATGTATAACCCCGGTTATCCCATGTGGTTTTAAAAGATATGGAATTTTAGAATCTCAAAAATAATGTTTTAATAATGTTATTATATCTCATAATTAAGATGTAATGTTTTGTAATTAATTCCATAATTCATTATACTTATTGATCTTATAAGTTGTTTTATATTTACACTTTTTTAATAAATCATTAAATATTGTATAAAAAAGAACAAATGTTTCTTAGTTGGTATCAATGGGAGGTTTAGTTTTTTTTATAATAAGATCATAAAACACTGGTGAAATATATAGGGAAATAACAAACATAATAATAAATCCATAAATTTTAGAAAATTATAGTGTTAGTGGTTTCCTAGAAAATATATTCATATCTGGATACTAAAAGTGGATGTGGATCTAGCCTAGATGTACCTATAAGTATAACCCAAAAACATTTCATAGAGTTATAATTGATCGGAAACTAGTGAATTATAACAAACTATGTGGTAAACCCAGTTTGACACTCCCAGGGGATATTATATGGCAATTCACAATGTTATTATTAATAATTATTGCGGGAAAAAATTCCCAAATGTGTTTTTATTAGAAAATAGATAATGGATTACATATATTGAATATATAAATTCATAAGTTAAGTAAATACATGTCATTTATAAATTATACCATTAAGGTTATTAGATTCACATTTATGTGTTTAATAGTTTTAATATACTCATGACTAATTTTATATTTATTTAACTCAATGGAATTAAGTATGAAGAACCCAATCAACAACCAATGACAAGGGAAATGTGATCTCATCAAAAAGATATGACTAACATGAAAGGAACATAAGTAATATTTATTATTATTATGGAAAATGGATATCAAGAATCCTAATTAACAATTTGCACATAATTTAATAACCAAATACATAAAATAATACAAGGATGAAGTATCATTCTAGTTCATTTGATAATATTAATTGAGTAAAGAATATTCAATTTCATACATGTTAAAAATGTGGAAATTAGAACTAATAGATATTCCACAAATGAACACTATAATATTTTTTGAGTGGAAAAATAAGGTATAAATTATCTATTTGTAGTTTAAAAAAATAAACAGGGTTATTGAAGGGAATAAATTATATCCTATGGAACCCTTTTTTGTTCAATGTCTTATGTATGGAGAATATGGGCATTATCTTTGTCGATGCCCTAATCCAGGGGTTAAATCCTGACATTCTTCACTATGAAAATCATTAATGTTTAACCATTAAAGTGATTGTGTGTTGGTATTTTAATGGTATGTTATATGAGAAGAATATCAATGTAATTGTGGATATAAAAATCATGATACATCTAAGGATTTTTTCATAGTAGTTTTTATTTATGGAAATTAAATTTATGTTGAATGATACTAATAATGAATAAAAGTGATTTTGTAATAAAGTGACATTTTAAAAGAAACATGAATTAGGGCTTGATAACCCTTAGTAGTTGTTTGATTTTGGGATAAATATAAAGAGTATTGGGATGATTTATCTATGTATAATATTCAGAGTCATTGATATGACTTTTGAAGATATATATTATTAGTGTTCAGTATAATATTTCTAGAAACATATTATAGGAAAAAATCCTTTTTTTGGAGGGATTAATGATATTTTTAGAGATGTTTTTATTATTAAGGTATATATACCCATTAGGATTATATAATAAGAATGATATTATGTTTTTGGAGATGAAATATTAAAGGTATAAGACAACCTTTAAGGTTAAAATACTCTTTAATTTTGAGGTTATTAGTGTTATATATATGGGTATTAGTTAAGGAATGATCTAAATTATCCTTTGGGATTGTTTGTGTAATTTAGTAGATTAATATTTTAAGGTTTATTCATTTTTAGTTTTTTATTTCTTCACACTAATAATTTTGGATTTAGTTAAAATTAGAGTAAAATATTCTTATACTTTATTGTATTATGGGATCTGTTACAAGTTAATTCTAGTTCTTTAGGCATAACAATAAAAAATTATCTTAATTTATCATATTTTGGAGAAAATAAGAGATTATAATAGAAATTCGTTAATGGAAAAAATTATACTTATAAAGAAATTATATTCCCATATGTTCCTGATCTAAATGATAAAGTAATTAATTAAATATAGGAAAATAATCATAGAAAATTTTGGCATGTTATGATCATTTAGAATGCATTGATAGTCTTTTTACCCATCACATATTAACGGTTTGTGGTCATTAAACTTCTCCTGACCATGTTTTATACCACACCCAATGAGTAATTTGGTTTTAGTTTTCTCTTCCATGTCTACATTTTCACTTCCAAATAACGTTATAATACATGGAATCCTATCTATGTGATGAACTTCATACATACCTCTCTCTCTTTTCAAGTGTTTGTGTTATTAACCCTTTATATGATGGGGTTTTTAAATTTGGATATTTTCCAGTATTTCTCACTCATTTCAAGAAAAATTATGAGTATGAAATTTATTAATGGGGAGAATAATGTGATGCCCCTAGTTTTTTAAATATAAAACTATGTTTCATAGCATATGTGATACGCAACACTGAACCAAAACAGATAATGATCATTTAAATATGAATTGTTTAACTTTACCTATAATTTTTTCTGTTATGAGTAGGATTAAAAACATTATTATATATATATATATCCTAAATATATTGATAAGTTATTATTAAATAATGAATCATGTTTTGTTATTGTCTTTTTGTTCATCATAATATGTGTTATTCATAAATGATTTTTAGTTGTTTTTATGAAAAAAAATATTATTATTATTTTATAGAAGATTTAGAAAATTTACATTATAAAATGAACATAAATTTTGGTATCATCATATTAAAATTAACTTATAGTGAAATTTTGGGATTTTTGAAAAATGGATATTTTTCTACAAATTGTGAAAAATGAAATTTTTATGTAAAATTTTAATTTTAATTTATAAATTAGATAGTATTAATTTATAATTATTTTTTAATTTGATTACATAGAATCATAGTTATTAATTAGTGATATATAATTAATTTAAAAACATTTAAATCATCTTAATATTATATTTTACTATAAGTTTATGTTTAGAATTCAAAATATATTTTAATAAAAACTATTCTAAAATGCATTATTTTTCTCCATTATAATTATTAAAAATAACCCTAATGATAAAATATTTCAATGAAATTTCTAGATTATATATATATGTGTGTGCGTGTGTTTAAATTTAAATTTAAATTTGTATAATTAAGATTACTATTTATAGTGTTAAAGTGAAATATTCTTTTTCATAAAGATTGTATTTTTCTAAAAACCACTTTCCATCATGCTTGTGGGTTTTAGATTAAATTATATTATTTCACCTATTTGAATTTATTTTTCAGATTACATATTTTTAAAAATCATGATTAATATTATGTAACAATGTCAACTTAATTTTTTGAACAATATGAATAGTTATTGTAGTAAATATTTATTATCACATAAAAAGAAAAGTATGTTAAAAAGGGGTCAAAATAATTTACAAAAGACTATATATAAATTAACCCTAACTTTATGAATATTTATATTTAATTTTAATTGAAATTATGATTATATTTATTCATTTTTTACTTTATAAATGTTAAAGAAAACAGTTTGATAAAAATTATATTTTGATACGATAAAATAAAAATTGTATTTGTCAGTAATATGCAATTTCAAATAAGTCATTCAATTAAATGAAATAATGGATTTTTGAAATAAATGAAATTTTAATAAAAAATTATTCTTAACTTTTAATGGATGAATTTAGCAGATAATATAATTTATATGATGTCAAATGTAATTTCTATAATGGTTCGAAAACTGTTATTTTTAAAAAATCCTACATTTCACAATAAATATCAATTCTATTTTATGAATGAAAATTAATATTTTCTCAAAAAAATTATAAAATAAATATTATTTTTTGAATCCACATGTTGAAATTATCCAATTGTGAAATTTTCATTATTTTATGATGTAGTAAAGTTTTCATGTTAAAATTAAATGCGGTATAAATACATGTTGTGCATTATGAAACCATAGTTACAAAAAATTATGTAATAAATACTATAATGGGTTTAAAACAATAAATATATGTTTATCTATTTAAATAATTTAATATTATGTTTACTTGATAAATTTTGTTATGCCTTTATAAATCTTCCAAAACCTATATTATATCTTAAGGCTTTAAAATAATTTCTTTAAGGACATGACTCATTTCTACATCAGAAGAGGTACTATTTTAATATTATCTTCCCTTTTACTCGTAAAATATTGATAACTGCACCTATTTTGATGAAATAATTGTAAAAACCATGGTAATTTTTATGGTTTCTGTTATTTTATTTTATAGAGTCCAAAACCTATGTTTGTTAGATAATAAAGAAGTCTCCGCTATATTACTATATAACCAACACAAGATCCAAATTATATTCACTCAAAATAGATGTATCATGCCCTTACTCTACCCTAGAATATATATTTTCCTCTCAACGAGACTCCAAACTCTCAATAAGTACCTCCCATGCTTTTCAAATCAACCTCTCGAGGTAAGGGATCTCACTCTCTTCACAATATTCAAGAACCACTTTTATGTCATTCCTCTGAATTTATATTTTTTCATGTTGGTATTTTTTATAAAGTATCAAAACACTTTACATTTGACGTATAAATTATTATATACCCCTTTAACACTTATAAATCAATCTCATGAACCCTAATGTAAACCAAATACAATGCCAAAATTTATTAAGGGATCATCCTTTATTATATTTATCCAAACACCTATTTCTTGTTATGCCTCTTAATATCCATTTACTCATATTGTGATAGGTTCTTTAATTTCCCCATTATGGCCCATTTCATTTATAATTGATTTTATAACCCTTTTAGTCACATTAATCTATCATCCATCCCCTTATGTAGAAATGTTTCCATGCAAAAAAAATTTAAGGGATCTCCCTCTCTTCTAATTATTCTGGATATTTTTTTATGTTATGACTCTTAATTTTAATTTATTTATGTTGTTATATGTTATTAAATATCCCCCTCTTTGTCTACTTGATGTCTAAATTATGATAAACCCATTTTACTCTCATTAATTTCCCTCATGTACCATTATGTACACCTATTACCAAGTTGAAATTTAGTAAGAGATCCCCTCCTTTTCCCCTCTATTCAAGAATCTGCATTATCTTATTCCTTTTATCTCCAATTATAGATATTGGGATATATTCTTCCATATCCCCCTAACTATACATTATTTTAAAAAATTATGATATAACCCTTTTAATATTTTTATTCCCTCCCATGAACGTTGATATTCCCCTATTATGATGCTGAAATTTGACTATTATTTTGCATGAAGAACAATTGTGTAGTGAATACTTGTACCCATTTTCTATCAAGGGGGTTCACCTTTGAAAAATTATAATTATATTATTTGGTAGTTAAATGTATGTGTTCCCAAATCCTTGATCTTGGAATAAAATGTTCTGATAAATCATTCCAAGTTTTATGATATATATGGCACACATATGATTGTGAATGAAATGAATGTGATGGGTGATCCCAAAACAATATGTCACTCTAATGAATTGGGTAATTTTTTAGTCTCATAATAAATCATGAAAGTTATTAGAAATTTTACCTAGTCTATCATAGGACTTCTTCCATCATGATTTTTTGGAAGAGTGCCTTGACTTATGTTTATGTTTCCATGTTTTAAGTTGTTTCTAAACTTCCCAAGTTATTTTAATTTTACCATTCAATGTCAGGTTGTATTATTCACATTTACCATTGTAACCCCTTTTCTTGTCCCATTTAAGGGAATATTATATGACATATAATACTTTCCTCATGTTATTATTTTTTTATTACCTTAGTGGGATTTATATCTCACCCCCTTCCTATATATGTCCCCATGTAATCCACTGCAGTTTTAAATGATATATAATTTTAGAATCATGTTAAGGATGTTTTCAAAAATGTTCTTGTATGACATGATGAAATTGTTTGTATACATAACGTATTCCTAAATAAACTATAATTCCTGATATTATGGGTTTTTTATACGTAATTTATTTTAATAAATCAAAAAATAAAGTGGAATAAAGAGGAGGGTTTCATAAAAGTCAGTCAATGGACAGGCCCATAGGGAGTTCCAAATCCACATAGGGTGGCAACAGATAGTTGGACATTAAAAATACCCCAATATAAATTATTTATCATAAAATACATCAAAACCCAACATGTGAAATATATGAAAAATTTTCAATACATCAATATAAAGTACCCAATGGAGAACAAAACTAATGATAAAAACATGATCCAAACTAAAATTAAAAAAAACAAAACACCCAAGGTGAAGAACAACCAACATACATGTCATGTATGGGTCATCATCTCAAAATGTAACCATTATAACATTCACACCACAATAATATGGTAACACACTACTGCAATGCAGCAACATTCCATTTCATCCATCAAATAAAACATGATCAATATAATCCCAAGGGTGAATGTAGGGATAGATTAGAAAAAGCCCAGTAGGAGTAATACGTATTTTCAAAATAAATAAATTATTATCACCGTAATAAAATCCAATCGATGTAATACACATTTTTAACATTTCTTGGTAAATTATTGAAATCTTTACTTTTCAAAATACTTCATAAATAATTTATAAACAAGCTATTTTCCAAATCACTTTTAGTTTAAATCAATTTCAAACAATGAAAATTTTTAAATGAGACATTTTATTTTAATGAAATAATTTCAAATATTCATTAATTAATAAATCATTGATATATATCCCTGGTAATTTTAGTTCAAATATATCAATAATCCCCACACCCTCGTGAATGATCATGATAAATCACAGAAATTTTCCTAGAGAAATAAATTTAGGGATGATAGAACACCATGATAAGTGAATCCCTCCCAATAGTTTCATAAATGTGAATGTTTATTTAGTTATGTATCTTAAATAAATGATACTTTCTTGTCTCAATATTTTCCCCCTCCTAAGTACCCTAGGATCCCATATGCTCTTCCTAATCTAAGGCTAATCAATTAAATGAAATCATTATTCATCACTTGAAATTTGATGAAATACAATTTCAGATATTATTCTTTCAACCCAAATTTCATCAAAATAAATCATGATTTGAATTAAATTTTCATCAAAATACAATATTCATTGAAAAAATTTTCTTCAACATAAAAAATCCTTTAAAATAACTTTTTATTAAAAAAATTGAAATTGTATTTTATATCATATAAAAAACATGCACATTTCAAAAAAACATAAATATTTCTAGTAACACTTTAAATATCAATTTTAAAATGATCAAGAAATAAAAATTCATAGATCATGTCTTTTCATAAATCTTCCTACCTAAAAAACACATAGTATTCAATAATGATTATGTGATCCAAAAAAATAGATAGAGAGATATATCTCAAGGTAGATAAAAAAGATCCATAGACCAAAAAATCATTTTATGAATCCCTAATTCAATGAATTTGAGAAGAATAATGGTCAATAATAACCATATACCTCCAGAACAATCAAAAAATAAGAACCCTTGTATATGAAAATAATGGAATGATTATTAGACCGTAGGATATTTTCAGACACAATCTCTAACAATAATGGTTTTAATTATCACAAATCATGTCATATATTTTAACATATATCTTACCTCATAATCACAAATCATGTATTAATCCCAATTCACATATCTTACCTCATGAAAGATACTAAATCAGGTCAAATCTTATTTAGTATATCAGATCATCTAAATCCTATAACTAATTATGTTCGTTTAAGTCTAAACAAGATTATAACTGATTATATATGTGTAATTATGGGTATTAACACATTCTGACATTGTTGTAATATAAGACAAAATAAAAATCTAACATTTTATTTGTGTGGGTCACTAACACTAATAGGAGAACCGAGACATTGACAGACAAATGACTCACTGATGTGTAGAGTCATTAACTGATGTCTTACCAATTGGACAACTCACTGACTGATGTCTAACTAATGGATGACTCAACGACTGATATCTCACTAAAGTATGAATCTCCAAATGATGCCTCACTGATAGGATGATTCACCGATAGATGACTCACTGACAGATGACTCACTGATAGAAGACTCACTGACTGATGTCTCACTAACAGGACGACTCACAGATTGACTAACTCACCGACAGAGAAGTCATCAATAGATTTTTTAAATTTTCATTTTTTTAAATTATTCATTGTGGTCATATTTGATTCATTTAATGATACTGACTTATTTAATAAAAATTGGTAGGTCTTTTAGAAGACAGTACAATGTGTGTTGAACCTATTCCCATGGAAAGACCATTCTCTCTATAGAACCTCCAGAATAAAAGAATTTTTGAAGATAGAAGCGCTAAGTGTGTGTCGCATGCCTATGTGAGAGAAATAAAGTAGAACATTCCAGATTATCATCCACACATTGTGATATTAAGAACAAAAATAAGAACCCATGGGGACATATCAATCAGTTGTACCTAGAAATGAAAAACTACATCTGTATTTCAACGAAGGAGAAGAATATACCTGAAGAACCATACTTTTATCTAGAAGCTATAATACAACACTCTGTTTTAGTGTCAAATTCTATAAGAGGACTAAACCTCATCTCACCTACATTTGAAGAGTCAAGAGCAGCATCTACAGACACAAAGATCCTTTTAAATCCTTTCTCATATTTATTTTCTCTGTTGTGTTCATTTTTACATACTTTTGAGCAGTGAGTGCATCTATCTATAAAGTACACATTTTCGCCTATATAAAACTAAAGGATACAAGATATCCTTCCACTCATACCTTCTAACACCTTTTTACTCCCATGGATAAGTGTATAATAGTTCCTAGTGTGACCTGGTAGTTTGTACCCACGAGCAACTATGGTAGAGGTCTCATGACATGGACAGTCTGTGTGCTTTTTTGAACCCTGATCCTTGGTGTGGATCAAAATGTTTTATAATTTAAACTATTTGGTGGAAGTTGATCACCGATTAGAGGGGATTATGTCTCTACTTGAGACTAAACCTCTTGATTCATTTCTATTGTTCTTTTTCTTTTAATTTCACTTTGTTTAATCACATATTTCATAAATCTAAATTTGACTCATATAGTAAGCCTTATAAAGTGTTTATAATAGTATTGACTTGTTAGGTTAGTTTCAAAAGCTATATTAATTATCAAATTAATATATCTAAGAACTAATCACTCTTCTGAGAAATTAAATTAATAGAAAAGATCTTATAAATTTACAATTGGCTAACTGATCAATTGAATATTAAATTTTGGGGAATTTCATATAATAACTTTTAACAGAAATTTTTATAGAAACTCAATTGACCCACTATTGAGTGTCCTACTACAACCAAAATTCGGTATCAGAGGAGTTTTAATATCCTCGTTTTCAAAATTTTAAATTATCAGTCAGTTTATAATATTTTTCAACTATGATTTTAGTTGTGTTTTAAAGATCTTGAAATTTCAATTAGTTATAATTTTTTTCCCCTTTAAAATCAAAAATTCTAAACATTATTCTTTTTTATGGATAATAGATTGCATTTTGCTTCTAACTAAACACCTCCTTTCTTTATTGGACCCAATTATGCACAGTGGAAAATTAAAATGTCGATGCACTTAGAATTTTTGGGTTTTGAGATTTGTTATTAAATTATAGATGAATATAAGATTCATGATACTGATAGAACTACCTTGGATGATCCAACTAAGGGTACTTATACAATAATTTCAAAGTCATGAATATCTTATACTATTATTTCAGAGATGAAGAGTTCAACATAACTTATTCATGTAAAACAGCCCATAAAATTTGGGAAACTTTATTTGTTTCACATGAAGGAACCTATAGTTCTATGGAAATGAGACTTAAGACATATAATATTATATGTGATAACATTAGAATGGAGCTGGATGAGCCTATTTCTGACATGTATCTCTTGTTTAATGAAATTTGGAAAACTATGATCTCTCTAAGAAATTTTATGATATATTAGGAAGAATTAAAAGTCATCAAGGAAGAGGAAGATGAACCTAAGGAAAAAATTAGCCTTCAAGACTACTACCTCTAATAATAATTAAAAAATAGAAGGTTGTAGACTTTTTTGAAAGCTCTAATAATGATGAATCAATATTTGATACTGATGAGGAGATGGATCATCTAGCCATAAGATTCATGAAATTCTATAGGAAGAAGAATTTTTTCAATAAACCCATTTATAAAGGAAGATGTGATAACAAGGGAGGTTAGAAAAAGGACTAGAAAAGAACTAAAAAATCAGAGGATATTGTCTATTATGAATGTAAGAGGAGAGGACTTGTCAAAGATGACTATACAAAACTAAAATACAAAAAAAAATATATGAAAATATAGACAAAGAAGTATAATAAAGATATTATGTCCACCTAGAGAGCCTCTAAGGATAGCTCCAACGAATTATAATCATATCATGATGAGAGAGATAACATAGAAAATTTGTGTTTTATGATAAACATATCTAAGGTAATCCTTGAGTCTCCAATAAAAAAATATATCTATTATGCACATGAAAGTGATTCTAAAAATATGAAAAGATATGAACTAGTTTTATAATATAACAAGATGGAAGATAAATGTAATGAATTGAAAGATAAATATTAATATTTAATGAAATATCAAGCTCTCACTGGAAATATTAAGTATGAACTTACTACTAAAAAGGAAACGAATGCTCAATTGGTCAAAGAAAATAATGAAATAAAAATTTCTAATGATAAATTGGACAAGGATAAAAAAATTACCATTGGAGAAAATACTCTTACTCATATTCTTGGTAAACATGTATCTCTTAAGTACACTTCTGGTATTGGATATCACCTTGGACAAAGAAACCTATCTAAAATACATTTTGTAACAAAATCTGGATTTTTTTTCGACCAAAAAATTAAAATTCTACTGTTAGTTCCAATTCTAGATAATATTTTACTACCTCAAGTTTTTCTGGACCAAATAGTGTCTATTTTTCAAATATGTTACATAGAGCTTATAGAAACCCCATAATGAAAAAATATGTACCTAAATATTTTATAACTAATGTTACTATACCCAAACTAATCTAGGTACCAAAATCCATTCTTTATTGATTTGTTTTGTAAGAAGAATTATTAAAGAGGTCATGTAATAGATAGTTGTACATGTATAGTGGATTCTCAAGATATATGGTAGGATTTAAGATTTAAGAACCTACACATGTTTTATGGTGGATATATCACCTTTGGTGAAAATACTAAAGGAAAAAAATTGGATTAGGCCAGATTGGAAAATCTAACACAGTTTTAATTTATAAATTAATTTTTTCAGATGGATTGAAATATAATTTTCTTATTATTTAACAATTACGTGATCATGGATTTCATCTTAAATTTGAAAATGATTCTAGCAGTTATTTTAACTCTAAAAATGAATTAGTATTTTCTACTTTTAGAAATGAAAATCTATATGATGTTAACATAGATTCTTAAGTTTCTCAAAATGATTATTATTTTAGTGCCTTTCATAAAGTGTCTTGTCCTAGGCATAGGATATTAAGACACTATAATGTACACTATCATAGATATCTTACTAGAAAAGGACTAGTCAAGGATCTACCCAAACATGAGTTTTCAAATTACAAACTCTATAATCCTTATCAAGAGGGTAAAAAGCACATGATATCTTTAAAATTGAATAAATAGGTTTCAACTTCTCAACCATTAGAGTTGGTTCACATGGACTAGTTTTGGACCCTCTTGAGTTTTATGGTTTAATGGGAAGAACAATTTCTATGTTCTTGTAGATGACTTTTCTAAATATACTTGGACTTATTTCCTAGCTCACAAAAGTGATGAATGTACATACTTCACCAAGTATTCAAAAACAGTTGAAAATATAAGGGTACTTAGAATAAAATCCTAAATAAGTGATCATGGATGTGTTTTTAAAAATCAATACTTTGAATATTTTTTCTCACACAATGGCTATAGTCATAACTTCTCTTCCCCTAGGAAACCTAGACAAAATGGAGTTGTGGAATGAAAAAATATAACTTTACAAGAGATATCCTGAACAATGCTTAAGGAATATGATCTACTTGTTTACTTTTGGGCTAAGGCTATGAATACATCTTGCTACATAATTAATTGAGTTTTAATTATGCATATCCTCAATAATACTCCTTATGAGATGTGGAACAATAGAAACCCCAATTTAAGTTAATTCAATGTTTGTGGTTTCAAATTCTATATCCTTAATACAAAGTAAAATCATGAAAATTTTGAATCCAAGAATTTTAAAGGAATCTTCCAAGGTCACTCAACTTCTAGTAAAGCCTATAGAGTATTTAATAGAGAAACAAAGAGTATGGAAGAATCATTGCATATCAAATTTGATGAAATAGATCTACATGAAGCTAAGACCTCCCAGGGAATACATGAAAATGATGTGTCAAATCTGGACATAAATTAAAAATCATCTAATGCCCTTGTCAAGAAATCTGTTAAACCATATAGTTTTGGATATTATTCAGATTCTGGATATGATGGACCCAAACCTATAGATAAACCTAAAATTACTATCCCATATTTTTCTAGACCAACTAGAACCCTCATGAACCATCCTTTAGATATTATTGTTGGACACATAGATAAAGGAACACAAACTAGAGCTGCTCTTAAAACCCCAGTTGAAGATTAAGCCTTTTTGTCACAACTTGAACCAAAAAACAACAATGATTTAATTAAAGATGAATTTTGGGTTATGTCTATGAGATAATAACTTAGTAAATTTTAATGAAATAAAATTTGTAAACATCTTTATAGACCCAAATACACCTTGACCATAGGTATTATGTGGGTTTGTAGGAACAATATAGATGAATCTGGTAATATTGATAGAAATAATGCCAGATTGTTTTCACAAGTTTATAGTTAAGAAGAAGGAATTGACTATAAAGAAACTTTTTCACATGTTGCTAGACTTGAGGTCATCATAATCCTTCTTTCTTTTTTCCCCATATTAAATTCTTGATTTATCAAATAGATTTAAAAATTTCATTCCAAAATGGGTATATAGTTGAGGGTGTTTTTATTGAACAACCCATGTTTTTACAAACCCACATTTTTTAAAATCATTTTTTCAAATTAAAAAAACCAATATACGGTTTAAAACAAGCTCCAAGAGCTTGGTATGATAGGCTATGTACATTTCTCATTACAATTCGTTTTACAAAAAGAATTGCTTATCCTACTATTTTTTATAAAACAAATTTATAAAGATATTTTTGTAGTTCAAATTTATGTAGATGATATTATTTTTGGATCATTAAGAATTTATTTATGTATTCATTTTTATAAAATGATTCCAAGTGAATATGTAATGAATTTAATGGGTGAACTCAAATTCTTTCTTGGGTTTCAGATTTTTCAAAATAAAGAATGTATCATTTTAAATCAAATTTAATACACAAAATAACATTTAAAAATATTTGGATTTGATAGAATTAAAATTAGAGACACCCCCATGAGTAACACTTGTATGTTGGATCTTGATAAAGATAGTAAATATATTTATCAACCTGGTCATAGAGGAATGATTGGAGGTTTTCCCTATTTGACTCATAGCAGGCCAGATATAATGTTTAGTGTGTGTATACGTTCTTATTTTCAAGTAAACCCCAAATAATATCACATAAATGTCGTCAAACAAATTTTTAAATACCTCAAAAATACTCTCAATTTAATTTTGTTTTTTCCTAAAGGATAATCATTTGATATAGTGAGTTATTCAGATGCTGATTTTGGTGGATGAAAGTTAGATTGAAAGAGAACCTCTGGAACATGTCTCTATTTAGGAAAGAATTTGGTTTCATGTGGTAGTAAGAAACATTATTTTGTTTCATTATATATGGCGGAGTATAATATTTAGCTTCTCATAGTTGTTGTGTTCAGATTTTGTGGATGAAACATGCTCTTCTACACTATGGATGTCAATTTAGACATGTACCTATAAATTGTGACAATTCAAGTGCTATTAATATTTCTATGAACCTGGTTTCTCATTCTAGAACAAAACATATTGATGTAAGACATCACATTTTGAGTGATCATTATTAAAAGTGTGATATCATGTATGAATTTATTGGAACTAAATATCATATTGCTGAGATATTCACTAAGACATTGAACTCTAAAAGATTTAATTACATCATACATGAGTCAGGAATGATTAATCTATAAGTTTCATATAGACTTTCTATATTTTCAAAACTATGAAAATATATCATGATGACACTATCATACCGACATTGTCACGCTGACATTTTCATGTCGACACTGTAATATTGATACTGTCATGCCAACACTTTCATGCCCACATTGTCATGCCGATACTTTCATGTCAACTCTGTCATGCCGACAATGTCATGTTGATACTGTCATGCCTGCATTTTCATGCCTACACTATCATGATTTCTATCATGCTAACTATTCTGTCATTCTGAAATTTTTTTCATGCTAACACCAATGTGTCACTCTTTTAACTATTTTATCTTTTTAACCAAAATAACACTAATTTTGATTATTTAGGGAACCTGATTTGTGATTTCTTGATTTTTACATGATTTAAGCCCTTCATGGTATAAACTCAAATTATTCTACACTAATACTTACCTTGAGACACTCGTTTCTCACTCTACCCTCATCCTTTCACATTATTACCTTCAACCAAGATCTCTAAATGGTAAAGGTTAAGAGTCCTAGTAAATAATACTATGATAAGTCGTGTCCCTATAAGAAGCAGAAGGGAGAGACCAACCAATTTTTGGGTTCAGTAAATCGAGCACTATCCAATCATATAGTAACTCCATAAAAGATTTGTTAGGAGAATGCATGTTGGATATAAAATCACTACTATTGAATGTTCTATATGATCATAGAGAGATTTAGTGGTTTTCGGATGATGGAATAGAATATTATTAGAAATTGGTGCATGAGTTCTATATGAATACAGGATTTCTACTAGAAGGACATGATTTATATTGGATAAAATCAATGGTAAAATTTAAGAGAATTTATTTCTCTTCATGAAATTGGGATGAATGCCTCAAATTTCCTCATGAAGGAATTTTTGAGGACCATAAATGTACTCCTCCACCTGAAAGTGATATATTCTACCTTGGGACAACCTTAAAAGAACATACTAACAATGAAGAACCCCAAATGATCATTTCTACTAAGCTACTAGGAGAGTGCAGAATCTTTTTGAAGTTCATCTAGCACCAAATTTGTCCTAGGAAAGGTGGATTTTCTTAAATAAAGTACTAGGCTTTGTACATTTTTTATCTACTAAATTATGGAGTTATGGTGAATTTTGCGTGTATTTTATGGTTCATATAAGTGATATGATCAAACCCTATTGTAAGTAAAATTATTTTTTTACCCTAGGATGATATATTTTATATTGAAAGAAAAGGAATGTGTGGATGATTGTGAGGAAACTGTATCATAATTCATTGCCTTTTTTTATATAAAACTATCTATGGAAGAATGAAGATTCATTAGAATCTGTATAAGAGATGGTGGGTTGGTGATAAAGGGAAATATTATGAAGAAATCAATCATGGGGATCACCCTACCAGACCAAGAGATATGTGGGACCCTAGTTTGTGTCCTGATGATGAATGATCTTTCTCTGATGAGCAAAGAAGTGAGGAAGCTAGAGATAATGGGGAAGGATATATTTTTGATGAATGAAGTGATCCTAAAGTTTTTGTAAGTCCTTCTAATATTACCTATGGACAACCTACTCCACCACATTACTTACCTTCAAAAGATTCAATTTTAATAGATGGGGAATATGAAAAGGAAACTGGAGTGAGTGGTAGTATAGAGTATGAATCTAATGACTAATATGAAGAAGAAGAAGAATGGGATCAAAGAGAAGAATGAAAGGTAGTTGGTTTTGGGAATGTGGAAGAAGATGAATTAGATAAGGATTTGGAAGGTGATGAAAAAAATGGTGATGGACATGATGTTGGACTTGATCATGCAAAAAATTGTGGTGGTGATGGTCGTAAAGATGGACAAGCTGAAAGAGTTGAGGAGGATACTCCTATGAAATATAAAAAGACTCAAGAGTTGGTACTTGCTCATCAAGGTGTGTATGTGAGGAAGAGACATCAAACTGAGGGAGAGAAAGTTGGAAAGAAGGCTTACACTATGGGGGAGACTCAAGAAAGAGAGGATCATGCTGGTTAAGAGCATCAACATGGAAGAGTAAGGCTAGATACTCTCACTCATTTGTATGATTATGTAATGGTTGAATGGGAGAGTAATATTGGGTATGTGGCACTGGGATTATTTTATGATGATTCATATGATGAAGTTCTTGTACCTGTTTCAAGGGAACTAGTGAATGAGACCCTTACTAGTGACAATGTCACTAAGGATGGTTTAGAAAATTTCAAGGAGTACATATGTTCATCAGTAAGCCAATCAATACAACCTAAGTTGAGATATGAGATTGAAGAAGCTAGGATAGAAAACTCCAAGATAAATGATAACTTGAAATCGTTTCATCCTATTCATGAAGGTGTATGGGAAAATGGGACTTCTAGTTCTAATAATACCACAGTAAGTGAATCTCAAGCTGATGGTGTTTCAGTATCACAGGTGGTGATAATGTAAATTCATCCAAATTTGATTTCAACTGCTGAAACCATTGTGGAAAAAAACACCAAGCTGGGGAATGATATGAAGAAGTTAACTACAGGAATAAATGATTTAACCACTGGGTATAGGACTACAATGGAGTATGTCATGAGAGGACTTGAAGATCTTATTTATCACCTCAATTTTCCTGATTTTTCCAAACTAACAAAGGAAGTAAACAAAATTGTTCTATCTGGTTCAACATCAACTGATTCTGCCTAATCCATAGATTTGGAATCTTTCAAAGCTACTGATAGGGAAGAGTTGAAAGTAATGGCAATTGACACAGATTTAGAAACCGTTGAAAAACATGACAGGTATGTTGACCATATGCATGATATAGTTTGGATTTATACCAAGGGAGCCTTTGAGACATAGGAAGATATTACCAAGAAAGTAAATCAGTATTTTCAGAAGAACTATACAAATAATAAACACACTAGTCACTTCAAATACTTAGTGGAAAATCTCAAATTACCTCCTATGATTGTTTCCTTTAAGGACCATGTTCTGAAATTGAATGATTTCACTCCTCTCCTAGATAAATTTATAGAGAACTAGGAAGAAAACGAAAAATCAATGAAGTATGGAAGATTAATCATTAAATAAATTATTAGTGTAACATCCCAAATTGGCATACCTCTAAGACGGTGGTTGGAGCCGTGGGTTACATGACCCCAAGTGCATCTCCCCGAATGACAAAGGATGTCGACTAAGAGCGAGGGATTTTTTCATGTCTGTGGGGGAGACTATGCCCTCATAGGAAATAGGTAATATTACAGCATAAGTAACAAAAATTAAAAAGTAAATAGTGATAGCATATAAATGAATAAACTTATGTAGAAGAAATATAAATATTCCAATTGAATAATAATCAAGTGCGGAATCTCACAAAACTATGTCATGTCATGATGTTTGTCAAAATTGAAAGCATGGAAAATATAAACTCAAGAATGTTATCCACTAAAATGAAAAGACACAAAGTGTGAAAACTACATCATGGGAAAGGCTTAGTCCTATGCCCCTAGTCTCCTTGCTAATCCAAAAGAAGCAATCATGTTTTGGAAGTAGTACGCTTCCCTTTGTCAATACCTACAAGCATATAATCTACTCGAGAGTCAATGATGCTGAGCAGGGTGTGAGATAAAATCCCAGTTGGTCGGAACCCATGATGTCTAAACATTTCTATATCATGTAGTAATAAAATTAAGTGTTCCATTATATAATAAATTAATATAATTAATTAAGCACGAGAAAATAAATAAATCGGCCAAGGTTCCCAACCGAACCCGTCTCTAATCACCTACTTCAACCTAAGCTGGAAGATTGAAATAAGTACCTGTAAGAAGAATGGACTTGTACATGTATATATAAAAACCTATAAATCAAGGTAAACAGAGAATAGGTACACCCCCAAGCTTGTACTTTAACTTGGGGTCTATGTCATGTGTCTACTAGGTGTGCTTCAACGTACCAGAAAAATATCACAAATCCCAAGAGATTCAAATCGGTATAAATTTAAACCTTCAATGCATCATTATTAAGGGTTCAAGTTGAGAGTTAGAGTCTGATCCTATCCAGAAGGTATCACTATGGAACATCCTTCAGTTTATCCAATTCCACCGATCCCATCTAAGGAAATCGTTCAAAAGACCATGTATCGCTCGAGGTAGGACTTTACTATGAGTCTGTTCCGATCTCGCAAAAATGGGTCAAGCACAAACTGATTTTTTCCTAGCCATATTGTAAATGGATCTGTCTTGATAGGCCCTTTAGGAACTGATGTCACTCCTTAGTATTTGAAGGCTCGGGGAAGTCTCGGTCCGGAAAAGCCAAAGACACTACCCCCGACGTGTAGTGTTAACAATCAGGAACGGAGGGTCTAAGTGTGGCCCTTAATATGGGACCCACTTTCTTTCCCCAACCTGAATTTAATTAATGTTTTCACAGTAGAATATAAGACATAATACTAATACATAAAATTGCAGATTAAAAACTAATTAGATACACCTGTTAATCACATGGTACAAATTAAATATTGCAGTATAACAATCTTAACAAGTCAAGACACTGACTCAATATAAGCAGATAAATTCACTTTTTAATAAATAAATAATTCCTCACAAACAACTACCAAAGATCCAACAATTAACGGTTTATAATTAATCTAAATTAATTATATAAATTAAACACAACAAAAAAGGATGCTCAAGACATGCAGATAAAGACACTTTTTAATAATAAATAAATAAGCAAAAAATACCAATGATTAACAATTCAATTTTCATAATTAATATAAACAAATTTTTTAAATTAAATACAAAAAAAATGGGATCCACAACACATGTAGTTAAATAATTTAAATTTCTGGGCTAACGGTATTTATACCGACCATGTCGGCACGCCCAAAGGGGTGTCTAACCATGTTGAATCAATTCAAAGAATTTAATTCATGATTAATATGGCTACAAAAATTAGGTGAATAAATAAATTATATAAATTGGATGACTTTGTACAAAAGTAAGTAGCCACCTACTAACGGCATAATGGTGTGTTTTTATAAATTTCAACGAAACAGATGGAAATAGTGTAGAAACCCTAACTTATAGTCTTTGATGATCCTATGATTCATGGTATGCTTTTATTTGACGTAAAACGGAAGAAAACTGATGATTTTAGAAAAACCCCAAAATTGGGTAAAATCTATCTGTGAGAAATTGCACACTGGATAGAGTGATATGGCATGATTCTTGGTGCGTGGGATAAGCCTTATCGAGAGGTTCCCAGCACACCTGACGGCGAAGAAAACAGATGACGAATAGAGGTGCGATGATCTTCCGAAGAGGGAATAAGGTGGTGTGCACCACATTTGGAGAGGGGGTGCACCACGCATAGGAGAGAAATAATAAGAAGAGAATCAAAAATAAATAAAAAGAAAATAAAGAAAAAAAAGGAAAAAAATAAATAAATATGAGATAAAGAAAATAATGAAAAACAGTGGAAGAAATGAAATAAATAATTAAAATCATCTTACCCCATTTTAATTATTTACAATTTCTCTCCAACCGTATAGATTTTATTATTTATTTTTATTCCTCTTTAAGTTACATTAATTTCCTTTAAACTCTTTTTATTCTCTTTCAACTATTTTATATTGTATTTATCCCGAACACAGCGTTGGGGCAAGAAGAAAGTTTTTTACATAAAACCCAATAAATTAGTTAAATAATTTAATAGCTTCTCGGGACCCATAATAGGGTGTTCATGCGTGCACCATGGGTCACATTAAGAATTTAGATAACAAAACATAAATATTCTTCACCTTGATTTAAGTTGAGATGTTAAAATAATTAAAATTATTATTATTTAATATAAATCTTTAATGCCACCATAAATAATTTAAAAAACACAACCATTTAAAAACTGTCAACTCTTATTAAATTAATATTGATTGCACATTTTTATTTAATTATAAAAATTTATATTATCACATTAATTACATTAATTAGTTATTATTTTCAAAATAAAACAATTTATTAATTGTGAAAGAACATTTTTTATCATCAACATAAATAATAATATTAACAATAAAACAATTATTATTATTTATAACAGCCAAAAAGAATATTTATAACCAAAATAAATTATCATCAGGTTCGATATGACCAAACGTTCGTTGAACGCAAAGGTTATACCCAGTTTAGGATAAACCCCACTTCCCAGAACTCTAGGTGGTCTTGTATTTCACATTTGACACACCTTTTGTTAGAAAATAATTGTTTATTATATAAAAATAGAATAATTAATTAATTCAAAATAAATATGGTGTTATCATATGCAAGGGTTCCAAACACCATATACGAATCAAGGTTATACCATTCCTATGATAAACACAGTGTTCCGGACCAAACGGTAGACTTAGATTTATTATACAATGCACCATTGGAGTGTTTTATCATTTAAAAAAACACACATGTATGAATAAAATAAATTCTATTTTTTTATTCTATCAATGCCAAGAGTCTATGGGTCTCATAACCCTATGGTGACTCATTGTTTAACTCTAAAATTATTTCAGGGAATGTTACAAAGTTTTAAAAATTCTTATACCCTTCATTTAATTACTTTTCCATTTTTATTTTAATCTAATTAATTTAATAAAAATTATTTTAAAGACAATCATAGTGTTAAATATTAGAAACAAAAAGTTATGATGCTTCGTTTTAAAACTGACCTACCAAGTTAACAGAAAAAATTTATTTACTACATTTTATTTCATATGGTTCAAAACATGGAAAGTTACAACCTTCCCACCATAGAACTTCTCATCCATGATAAGCCATTGAGAATAACCCTACATTCACCTAATCTACAGTGTCATGATGTCTCATACAAAATGTCATCTTGTATCTCCAAACCCTCAACGAACATTCAAACATTAGTTAGGAAAGTGGCATATAATCAATTAAGATCTAAGCCTACACTTATTTTCTAACAAAAAAACCAAGATGGTACCTATTCAAACACATTCATTGTTGGAACCATGGATTTTATATATGGGAATTGGAGTTTGGTTTGTGTTTGTTGTCAATCCTCAGTGGATGTTCAAATTTGTTCCAGCAAAGTGATCATACAGTTCAAGCAGACAACAGTACTGAAGGTGGCACTGTTTCCCAGTGTTTGCCAAATTTTTGGGCCTCAAAATCGGAAAATGAAGACATGGATTGTCTGCCAAAGGAGGTGCACACAAATAGGAAGTGGTGCGTGGAAAATAAGGGATTTGTGCGAAATACTTGTGTTGGGCGTGAAAAATAGTGTGGTGCACAAAATAGCAGATCGATGTTTTTAACGCAAATAGTGTTTCGGAATCAAAACGTCGAAAAATGGCATAGGAATGGGCTACGCGAAATATCTTGAGAGGTGCACAGAAAATGATACCTATGAGAAATATTACGTGCTAGATGAGAGGTTTTCACGCCGAAGGGGATTTTGCGCGCGGGGGTCTCAGACACCTATAAATATGAGGTGACCCCCTTCATTCCATATGGTTGAAGACTTAGAGAAGACTTGAGTTCTGATGCGCGAAAAGGATCACGTAAAGGGGTTTTCACGAAATATTCGGTATTGCACGGAAAATTTTGGGATGCGCGAAAAATGAAGAGTTGCACGTGAAAAGTTGTTTCACACATAAAAGATTTAGTTGCGCGAAAAAGGGGGGGTTTTGTGAGAAATATTTTTCCGCGTAAAAAGTAAAGTTTGCGCGCAATAGGAATGTTTTGTGCCCAAAGGGTTGGTGTTGTGCGCAATTGTTAGTGAAGTCTGTCTACACGTTTTTGTTATCCAGTTCAGTGGTTCTGTGCGTTCTAGTGAATCTATTCCGGACATCGATGAAAGCAGAGTCTCGTGCTGAGCAGAGGAAAAGACTTCAATTAAAATCTATTGAAGAGACCTTCACGTCTATAAACTGAGTGAGACTTCACCAAGGGCAGCAAGCCAGGGGGAGTCAACGGGAGTGACCCAACGGAAGCAGTGAGCTATCCCTGAACCCTTGTAAAGGTAGTGAGCTTGGGACATTGTGATTTTTCCCGAACCGTTGTAATCCAAAACTAGTGAAGATTAGTGGAATTTGGTATGACCGACAACCTTTCAGCGTATTCTCCTTGGACGTATCCCTTAATGGTGAACAAGTAAAAACTGATGTGTCTTCTCTCTGCATGTGAATGTCTGATTTCTAATCTTATCCATCATACAGGTTTCAGAAGTTCCTACCAATGTGGGAACAAGATCCTATACTTTAAAATAAAAATTTTTCACCCTGATTCACCCCTCCCCTCTCAGGGTGTCCCGAGGTCCTACATTCAGCAAGAGTCATGACCATTTCATCATCTAATTAACTTTTGGTCAAAGTTACATCCGACTATAGGTTTTAAAGTTAGAAAGAAGAAACTTCCGAGTCACAAAACCTTCCATCATCAGAATTTCCTACCAGATACACCCTTAAGCATTCTAGTGATTCTTCCCATGTAATTTCCAAAAATGGGTAAAATGGTCGATTCCTCATCGCTCTTAAAGCCCATGTCAACCCAGATTTTTATGAAAAGTCGTGGTCGACCCAAAATACACATGTCTCACCAAATTACTTTCCAAAAATGTATTTTACAAACCAATTAATTGAACAAGAGAGATAACTAGTTGAGTCACTCCAACCGACCATTTTAGAAGATGCTCGACTTAGATGGTAGGTGTTTTACAAACAGAACGGTGATGTCGTCTTTAAAGGTATCTTGCATTTACCATGAACACGTCCACTAAAGTTCATACCTGACCTCCGATGATGTTCCTTGATATAGGCATCACCAATCCCAACAACAATTACAGGGTAATCTCAGAATGGCACAACATGATTGAAAGGAACTAACACAAGGTAGTCTATACTCCATGTGTATGAGTGAGACATTGGTTCAAGGGAATAATTCCCATATCAAAAAATTGACTGAGCCCAGAGCAATATCATCCAGGTGGTCATGTTAGATGAAACGGCTGGTGCACAAGAGTTTATTTGGAATTCCAACCTGGAAATCCAAGGATCACTCATGATCAAACAATCCCCGATAAGAACAATGTGATAGCATGCAATACTGGGAAAACAACCCTAAACAAGCCCAAAAACTTTTAAAGCTTTAGCATGGCATAAGACCGATGCTCTCTTAGTGCATCATCGATGAAGGCAAGATTGGGGACAAGATCGTCACTTATGGAAGATTACACTAAAAGGATTTAGAGATTACCAAAAGGAAAATGTTTACAAAATTGGCATGAAATCCCAAAAAAACTGGTTGGTGTGTCAAAACATCCGAGTCTCTAGAAGTCAACCCGAGTATTGGGATGAACTTGATTCATTTGATACAGATGTCACTATACTATAGAGAAGACCCGAAATTTTTTTAACAGTGCAAGACTTTATGATTACACTGTACTCAACTGGTTCATCATAACGTTAATCACTCGAAGACACCATGTACATGAATGCATACTACCCCAAGTTGATATAGAAGAATGTTGAATTTTAACTCAGAGGACAGTGTACGGAATCATCCATCACAGTGGATAAGAGAAGGTAAAACAAATTTTTAAGAAACTAACCATTCCCAAGGCATGCCTAACCTGATAGAAATGAGCATTACCCAATGCTCAATCCTGAAACAAAATTGAAGGAAAACATGACCACCTCTCTAAACAAGGGTGTCATTTTAATAAAGGGGGTCTGACTAGGACAACAGAAATTGAATGGTTCTATTCCAAAGCATCTCAAGGAGAAACTCAAACTACCCTTATATGAAGGTCTTAAATTGAGGAAATCTCTACTGATTACATATCCAAGCCCTTCTATATTAAATCCCATTTAATATTTAATCATGAAAAGATTTAACAAAAAAATCAAGTAACCTTTTTCAAAACAAAACACAAGGTACATGATCTTAACCAACACCTCAAAAGAAAACATGCATGTTTTATAAAACACTATTTTAAAACATTTTACATTAATTGAAATCTCATCCATAGTAAGTCAATCTATCACTTAAATTCCTTTTAAGCAGATAAGGAGACCTAAAAGGGTTCCTTTTAACTGATCTGAGTTCATTAGAATGCAACCACAAAAACAATTGTTTAATTATTAAAAGTCACAACACCCATACTAGGTTACCTCATAAAGAACGTGAATTAGCTAGCCTTCATGGTCATAGTTGTGCCATTAGGTAGTTAGTAATCTAATTTGAAATTATAACATGCTCAAACACAAATTAAGCTAGATATATGGGTGGATATTAACCTATGAAGTGAATATACACTTTATAATTTTTGGTATTTGATTCCAATTCAAAGGAAAACAATAAATTTTAGAAAAGAAACCAATTACAAAAAAAACTAGTAGGTCTCTACATGATGCTAACAACGTGAGACATGTTGTAATCATAGAAGCATAACATATTAATTACAGATACATGCTAATAGGAATATATGAATGATACAAGGCCATAATGGTATAAATAAGAAGCATTGGAATAGGCAAAAATGTTAAATATATCACTAAAACCTAGTATCTAAAAAGGGATGATAAATAATTAGAAAACATGCCTCAAATTGAAGGGACATAATTTGAATCAAGAGGCAATCTAAAATGAAACTACATGGCATGGAAGTATGCATGGAATGTGACTTCCTATGTGACTATTATGATGCATACAATGCTTCATCCGTACCTTAATAGGCCAAAGGTAAAATATCATAAATTCCATAAATTTATAATTAGCGGAAATTACCCCAATCACTCGAGGTGAAATCATATCAACTGTAATATCAAAAAAGCATGAACATCAATCCCAACTCTGGCAACGTGGTCATTTCCCATACATTGGGTGATCAGTCCCAAGCATAACTATTAACCAAGAACTGACACAATCTTAGTCTGTTGTCAACCAACCCAAAACAGTAAGACAAAGAGAAAAAAACCCCCTCTGATTCCACATTGTAATATCCTGACCTAGATCGCCTCTAAGATGGTGGCCAAACCAGTGGCTTACATGACCTCAAGCGCATCTCTCCAAACACTAGATGCTACCGACTATAAGCGAGGGAATTTTTCAGGTCTGTTGGGGAGACTATGCCCTCATAGGTAATAGGTAATATTATAGTGGAAGAAACAACAATTAAATAATAAATCGTAGAAGAGTATAAATGAATAAACTGTAGGATAAGCAGTATAAATATTCCAAATGAATAATAATCAAGTGCGGAACCTCAACAAATAATTTCATGTGATGATGTTTCCCTAATATGAAAGCAAAAAAAAAACAGAAACTCAAGCATGCTATCAACTGAAATAAAATGACACGAAGTGTGAAAACTGCATCATGAGAACGGTTTGGTCCTATTCCGCTAGTATCTATCCTATGCAGCAAGAAACAATCAAGTATCAGAAGCAGCACGCTTCCCTTTGTCAATACGTGTAAGCATATAGTCTACATGGGTGTCAACGATGCCCAAGAAGGGTGTGAGATAAAATCCCAGTAGGTTGGTAACCATGGCATCTAAACCTTTCCTTTTCATACAGTAATAAAATGCAGTGTGTCATTTTATAATAAATATAGATTATTAATTACGTGCAAAAAAATAAATAACTCAGTCCGAGTTCCCAACAGAACTCATCCCTAATCACCTGCTTTGGCCTAAGCCGGAAGTCTGAAATATGTACCTGTAAGCAGAATGGATATGTCTATGTATATAAAAAACCTATAAATCATGGTAAACAGAGAATAGTTACACCCCCAATCTTTTGCATTAACTTGGGATCTAAGTCATGTGTCCACCATGTGTGCTTCAACGTACCGGAAAAATATAAAAAATCCCAAGAGACTCAAAGAGGTATGAATATAAACCTTCAGTGCATCTTTTTTACAGGTTCAAATTCGGAGTTGTATTATGAGCTCATCCCAAAGATATCGATACAAAAATTCCTTAAATTTATCCAATACCATCGAGCCCATCCAAGGCAATATTTCGATAGACTATGTATTTCTCGAGGCATGGCCTTACCTTGAGTCCGTTCTGATCATTAAAAAAGGGGTGGAGGACCAAACGAGGCTGGCTTTTCCATATTACCAATGGATCCATCTTGATGGGCCCTTTTGGAACTGGAGTCACTCATATGTTTTAGAATGCTTGGGGAAGTCTTGCTCTGGAAAAGCCAAATACACCACCCCTGACGTGTAGTGGTAACCATCATGAACGGAGGGTCTAATAATGTACCTTAATACTGGACCCACCTTCTTTACCCACCCTGAATTTAATTAAATCTTTCATAGCAGCAGATATGACATAATAAGCATATGAAATTGCTGCTTGAAAACTAAACAGATAAACATGTGCATCACCAGGTACAAATTGAATATTTTTACTTAACAATATAAACATGGAAAGATACTGAATCAATATAAGAATATAAATTCACTTTTTAATTAATAAATAATTCTTCATATACAAATACCAAAGATCCTTCAATTCAAATTTCATAATTAATCTAAATTAATTATTTAAATTCAACACAAAAAAATTGTTGCGCCACACATGAAAATAAAGGTACTATTTAATAACAAATAAATCGGTAAAAAACTACCAATGATCAACAATTCAAGGTTCATAATTAATATAAACTAAGTAATTAAATTAAATACAGCAAAAATGTGATGCGCAACACTTTCAGTTAAATAATTTAAATGTCTGGGCTAACAGAATTTATTCCGATCAGGTCTTCATGCCCAAAGGGGTGTCCGAACGTGATTCTACAATTCAAAGAATTTAAATCATTGTCAATAGGGCTGCAAAAAATTGGATAAACTAATAAATTAAAGAAATGGGATCAATTTGCACAAAGTAGGTAGGCACCGACTAACGGCACAATAGTGCATTTTTATAAATTGCAAAAACAATGGGGTGAAAGAGAGTAGATTCTCTACTTTGTGGTCATAGATAATCCAATAATCCGTGGTAGGATTTGATTTGATATAAAACAGAAGAAAAACAGATAATTTTAGAAAACCCCAAAATAGGGTAAAATCCTTCAGCGACGAACTACGCAATGGATGGTGAATGAGATCGCATGATTCTTAGAATGTGAGATATGCCTCGCCCAGAGGTTCATAGTGCACCTGACGTCAAGGAAAACAGAAGATGAATGGTGACGTGATGGTTTTCAATGAGAGAGCAAGGTGTTGTGCACCAAATAGGGAGAGGGGGTGTGCCATGCACAGGAGAGGGAGGAGAAGAAGAGAGGGGAAAAACAAAAACAAAAGGAAAGAAAAAAAGGATAAATTAATAAAAATAAGATAAGGAGAATAATAAAAATAAAATGGTGGAAGAAATGATATAAATAATTAAAATGTGTCTAGCCCATTTTAGTTATTTTTAATTTCTCTCCAACCATTTCTATTTTTTTATTTATTTTTGTCCCTCTTTAAATTCAATTAATTTCCATTAAAATATTCTTATTCTCTTTCAAAATTTTTAAATTATATTTATCTTGAACACAATTCTAGGGTGAGATGAAACTTTTTTACATAAAACCCAATTAATTATTTAATTAATTTAATAGCTTCTCAGGACCCACAACATGATGTGCAAGTGCACGCCCTAGGTCGAATTATTAATTTAGACAACAAAACATAAATGGTTAGCACCATAATTTATGTTGAGACGTTAAAATAATTAAAATTATTATTGTTTAATAAAACTCATTAATGACATAATTAATAATTTAAAAACAACAACCATTTAAAAATAAATAGCGCTTATTAAATTAATATTGATTGAAAATTTATATTTAATTAGAACAATTAATATTATCACAATTATTACATTTATTAGTTATTATTTACACTACAACAAAATTTATTAATTCTGAAAGAACATTTTTATTTTTTATCATCAATGAAAATAGTAATATTAATAATAAAATTATTATAATTATTTCTAAAAGCCAATAAAAATATTTATAACCAATATAAATTATCTTCGGATGTGATATAGCCATATGTCCGGCGCTAACAAAGGTTATACCATTCATAGGGTAAACTCCACATCCTGGCACTATTAGCGGTCTCACATTTCTCATTCAATGCACCATTTGTGAGAAAATAATTATTTATTATATAAAAACATAATAATTAATTAATAATAATAAATAGGGTATTATCATATGTGATGGGACCATACACTCAATGTGAATCAAGGTTATACCTTTCTTAGGTAAAATCGATGTTCTGAACCTAACCACTATCTCAGATTTCTTATATGATGCACCGTTGGAGAGTTATTTAATTTTTGAAGAAAACACACATTCGTATGAATAAAATAAATTCAATATTTTTATTCTATCAATGCCTACTGTCTATGGGTCACAGAACCCCATGGTGACTCAATGTTTAACTCTAAAAATATTTCATTGGAAATTACAATGTTTTAATAAGGATTTTATCATTCATTTAATTAGTTTCCATGTTTATTTTAATCTACTTAATTTAATATAATTATTTAAAATACAATATCATTGTCAACAATTGCTAACAAAAAGATCTGATGCACGGTTTTAAAACTGACCTGCCTAGTTAATGGAAAAATTTTATTTCCTCCATTTTTCATCTGGTTCAAAACATGAAACGTTAGAATCATACTAATAAAACCATACCTCCATATTCAGAGTGAGGCCATAGTTGTTTAAACTACTGCTTCAAATCACTCTTCTCGGTAAATGACTTCCTCTCTAGTGTCGGTTTCTCAAGCCTTAACCCAGATCTTTCCAGTTATAATAGAAAATTCTCAACCTCAGCTGTTATCCCAGCACATTACAAGCCTAGCACCATTTGTTCCATTTGTTCCATTAGTAATTTCTTTACCTCTACTGAACATTAATTCATATGCTCTTATTTCTCATCCACAACCTACTGGACCACTCTTTGATCCATCTAATAAGGGTAAGGCACCCCTTGACCCATAGAAGTAGTGTGGAGTTACTCTTTTTTATTGGGCTTAGTTCTTGTACTCTTTGTATTTCAATGAAATTTTCTTATGACTAACAATTAATTGTTTCTAAATTTCTTTTTTAGTTGTTAAAATTGTACTTTTTGATAATCCCAAAAGGGGGAGAAAATTATTAAGTATTATTAATGCATTCTTCTTGACATAAATTATGTATTATTAATGCATTTTTATTTACATAAAAATGGAAAAAAATTATGCATTATTATTAATTGTTTATTTTACACTCATAAATTTTTCTTCCCATAATAACCTGATTACTTTTTTAATAATTCTCTAATGGTACTTAATAATGCCATGATTTGTGATCATCAAAAATGGGGAGATTTTTTTCCCATAGGAGATTTTTGGACACTATCTCAAACTATAATTTTTTTAATTATCACAAATCATGTCATATATTATAATATATATATTACCTCATTATCACAAATCATGTCTTAATCACAAGTCACATATCTTACCTCACTATAGATCCTACATCATGTCAAAGATTATCTAGTTTAGAAAATCATTTCAATCATATAACTAATTATGTTTATTTAACTCTAGAAAAGATTATAAAAAATTATCTATGTGTAATTATGGGTATTAACAGATTATGACATTGTTTTACTATAAGAAAGTGATAAAATCCAAAATTATCTTATTTTGAGTCACTAACACAGGTAGAAGAAATGATAAACTCACAGACAAAAGACTCACCAATGCATGGAGTCACTGACAGATGACTCATTGACAGGATGACTCACCGACTGATGTCTCGCCGATGGAGGACTCATCACTGGATGACTCACTGACTGATGTCTCACTAATAGGAATACTCAACGATTGATTTCTATCCAGTAGATACCTCATTGAAAAATGACTCACCGACAGACAACTCACCGACTGATGTCTCACCGATAGGACGAATTAGTGACAAACTGACTCAGTGATAGAGGAGTCACCTACATATTGTCTAAATTTACAATTATTTAAATTATTCCTAACGGTCATATTTTAGTCATTTAATGATAATGAACTATTTAATAAACTTTTGTAGGATTTTTAGTCGAAACTATAAGTTATGATGAACCTATGCTCATGGAATGATCGTGCTCCCTATCAACCCTCAAAACTTAAAGAAATTTTGAAGATATTTACACCAGGGGTGTGGTGTGCTTGTTTGAGAGACATAAAATAGAAAATTTGTGATTCTCATTCACCAATTATGATTTCAAGAACAAAAAGAAAATCCCACAGGGAAATCTCAATCAGGTTTTACATCGAATTGACAAACTACATCATCATATCAAAGAAAGAGAAGAATATAACTATTGAACCATACTTAGACCTAGAATCCAAAATATGAAACACTATTTTAGTGTCAAAAACAAGTAGAGGACTCAAATCTCATCTAAGATACATCTGAAGTGTCTAGAGATGCATCTCAAGACACATAGAGCCTTCTAAATCCTTTCTCATATTTATTTTCTCGTTTGTGTGCATTTTTACATTCTTTTGAGTAGTGTGTCTATCTGTATGTAAAGCACACAATGTATCCTTTATAAAACTAAAGGATAAAAGATATCCTTCCACTCATACCTTCTTACACCTCTTTACTCCCACAGATATGTGTGAAAGGGTTCCTTGTGTGACCTGGTAGTTTGTACCCATGAACAACTGTGGTAGAGGTCTTGTGACCTGGACAGCCTGTGTGTAGTTTTGAAGCTCGATCCAGGGTGTGTATAAAACTATTTAATAATTTATACAGCATGGTGTTATGTGATCCTCAAGTGGAGAGGATAAGGTCTCTTCTTAAGACTCTACCTATTAATTCATTTTCATTGTGATTTTACTTTTAGTTTTACTCTATTTTATCACATATTTCATAAAACTAAATTGGAATCTGATAGTTAGTCTTAGAATGTGTTTATAATATCATTGAACCATTAAGATAGTTTCAAAAGCTACATTAATTTTCAAATTAATATAACTGAGAACTAATCACACTTCTGAAAAATTAATTGAATAGTCAAGTTCTTATAAATTCACTACTGGCTAACTGTTCAATTGAATATTAAATTAGGGGGAATTTCAATTATTATCTTTTAATAGAAATTTTTATAAGAACTCAATTCTCCCCACACTAACGTGTCCTACTCCGACCAACAAGGATGAGATCGACAGAGGAGATAGGTCAATAAATTATAGGTTCTCTAAAACACACCTTGAAATATTTCTTAATCTGAATCCCTTATAAGGGAATGGATAAGAGAGTCTTAAAAGAGGGATTATTTAGTATAAATGAATTATTCAACCTCCCATAACAATATAAAACACCCCATTCAATGGTAATAACCAAATATAGTCAACTAGGTGGCCATTTCAAATAATAAAAAAATTTGAATCATGTGACACCACAACACGGTGGGTGTTAAAAATTCCAATATTATTCTCAATCATGTCATATCCAATAGATTAAAATGATTTCTAACCACACTATGGATTATAATCATTTCCCCTTTTGGGTTCACCATAGTCTTCTCTATGATTCAGGGGAGGAAAAACTAACCTTGGTGTATAAGGGTAATCCTAAAGACCTATGTTTGAGACCATCGTACAAACTAGAAGTACCATTGGATCATGTGGTATGTAAGAGATCATTTGAATTATCTTTGTTTGACTTTGATGTGGTTTATCCTATGCAGCACTGAGAAATTATAAAAACCATTTTAATCTAGCCATGCACCAACCAAAATATATTTAACCTAAAAATAACCATTTCTATGATCAAAAATAGATTATACCATAAGCTAGGATGTGAAAAACACCCCACCAAAGATCATTATGGCTCAGTAAAGTCATGTTCAAAAAGGGTTTTCTATAAAAATATTGGGTCACTATTCCCTCACCATTGATTCTCATTCCCATGAAATGTTTGAATTTGTTATATGATTCCATAATACATAGACCAAAACAATAGACTTCCCACATAAGTACTATTCACGAGAATAAAAAATATGAACAAATGTCATGAACACTAGAATAGTTTTTTCCAAAACAACCTCTATCAAACTCAAAACATTAAAGATGATAGGATGTTATATCTCAAACTGATATACATAGAATTCATCATGTATAAAAGTCAATTGATATGATAAATCAATTTATGACCCACATTTATAATCCATTATGTGATCTTAAAATGCCCCAAATATCTCATAGAAAATTCACCTTGCTTACTAAGATGAATATGACTCAAACATAGAGAAACTTTTAAGACAAAATGGTTACAAACCACATTCCTTATTTTTGATTTATATTTTCTCTGAGAAATCCCAAACCATCAATGAATATTTTCTACCTTCTAAGAAATATCATAGATAAGAATTGTTACAATATGAGAAACATCACCCACCCGTGACTACTAAAGTGGGGATATAAAAGGGTAACTATAGAGATATTGAAAGGGTACCATTACAATGAATGAATGGTACATTCTTTTGTGAAAACTTAACCAGTACCTAATGGCTATCCAAGGAAACTCCAAATTCAAGAATATAATCATAGATCATACCCCAAAAAATATGAATAAATTTCTTTTTTGGTCATCTGTCTGAGAATGATATGTTTTTATCAACTTTAAATGAGTTCCCAAGACCTCTTAAAGACCCTTCTAGAACTGATAGGTAAAGCAATAATCTATATCTATAATAATTTTTAATGAATCCTTGTAAAACCAAATTATTTCTTTCATGTATATCTTTCCCAATCCATTGCCCTTGGTGGTGTCCTGAATTATTTTTAAATGAACCAACATAGTAAATATATTGATCACTATCCAAATAGTATTCCTTCCTTAGAAGGTCTATGGTTGTATAGTGATTAAATACAGGGAAACACCACCTGATTTCCTTATATAAATAAGTTGTGGATGAATAAAACCTAAAGGATTTTGGTTAATTAATATAATCAAATGACTGGTATAAAAAGGATACAATAATTAAACTATTCCACATTTCAATCCCAGCCCCCAAAACTGAAACTTTGTATAAAAAAACTTCTTCATAGTACTTGGATGAACATTACTATAATAAAAACTACAATATTACATCATTTTTATCCTCATGTCCAATGGAACAACACTCCATCCTTTAAAACAATGAACATCACCCTGGGAGAGAGACTAATTGCTGATGTTCTCCCTTGCATATAATGAATTATTATATTGTAGAACTCAACATCATGTATCTACTTCTAAAGGATCAGGTCAAGATGAGATAATACCAACTATACACTAGAATGAAGTATACAAGTCCCTTCCTTAATTTCATTTATGATAATGAGAGTGAATAGTAACATAATATTTAATTCATCATTTCATTATCTTATAAAATGAGAGGGAATATTATTACTAAGAATGTACTCCAAAATTTAACCATTTATAATTTATAGGCGATGTAAAAAATGAAATTATTGCAGATATTCCACCCATAATCTCTAACATTAGATATGTTCCTTCAATAAAATGTAACATAAACTCTTATATTGAGAATAAAAAATGAACCATTCCCAAAATAGTTAATGCCTTCAACCATTGAAAGAATTCATAATGAACCAATATCTACATCAAGAGTGGGGTAATTCTTCTTTTGTGGTTAACTATGACATGATCTGTACACCAATACATGATCTCATTACATTATAACACAACCTAAAACATCACTATAAGTATAAAAAATAACCACATAGATATTTCTTGCTTCTAGTAAACAAAATAAAGTTTTTGAAGTAATACATTGCATCAATTAATTAATGGAATTATGATAATTAGATTCTTATATGAATTTACCCATTTATAAGAAGGACCATTCAAAAAAGATGAAATATTTTTAGAATTATATTATAAAACATTCATAATATATAGCCAAATCCAATAATCATTAAATTTAAAAGAAATTATATGGTTCCTCCCATGATAATAAAGAATTCACCTTCTCATCATCAACTAATATGACATATTCTGAAACTAAAATCTCAATTAACCTAACATCTCAAATCCAGAAGTGATATTTAAATAAATAAGAAAAAATTTGGTGATCCTGCATGACTCCCAAAAAAAATTAGTCAAATTTCATGCTCTTCCTTAGATTTTTAATAAACAATAATTTCATCCATATATACCATAATAAAAGAGTTGAGGTACTGGTGGAAAATATGATTAATAAAATACATGAAATTTACTAGATAATAAGTTTGACTGTTAAATATCATGATATATTTAATGTGGAGATAATGAATCTTGAAATCATTCTTTAGAATATCAAACTCCTCAAATCCTAGTTGATGATATCTAGAATAATGGTAGCTTTTCAATAACCTTTTTTATACCTATGTTTTTCTCATAAAATTAATTTATTTTTGGAAAGTGTAATTATTAATGATCATCTCCCAGTTTATCATTAAAAAATCAATGAAAAAATGACAATTCCCATAAATATTTTTAGAAAAAATAAATGGGGTTTCCCATGATGAAATGATTAGGTGAATAAATCGATTAAATCTTGGGCCATACAAATAAAACATTAACTCATTTAATTCATATGGTATAATATGATAGGAATTTTTTGGTATCAGATGAATTCCCATGGAAAAATAAATTTGTAACTCAATGTCACATTCAAGTAAAGTCATGAAAATAAATCTTAGAATACATCAGGAAATTCCCTTAACTCTATAGTATGTTCGTAGGTGTAGATCTCATCCTTATGTTCAACCATAAAAGATGACATCATTGTACCTATTTTGGTAGAGGATGTCATGCTTGAAATGACTTCAAATCCCATTATACATGAAATATGTTTGGGTTATTTTATAAACAAAACCTTTACTTTCATAAATATTACATTATTTTAGATGAATATCCAAAACATTTCATAATACTACATGACTGGGTACTATAATGGTTTAGTTAATTTTAAAAAATTGGATATATGAAAAGATAGTATATAAAAGATCTATATCATTTCCCATTAACTCTATCAACACTATAACACTTATTATACATAATATACATAGAACTATTTTTCATAACCAAGAGTAGGGGAAAATAAGAAGGTATTATCTTAGATACCCACTAAGGTTAAGCATAAGAGATATAAATCAAGGACCATCTGTTAGAATAAGATAAAAAGATAGGTATGAAAATGTGATCATGAATTATAATAATCAAACCCAATCAATCAAAGATCTTTAATTATGTAACATGGAATATGGATTTGTTAAGAAACTTTTATAAGACATAAGAGCTTGGGATCATAAATAATCAATAATATTCCATGAGAACATAACATAATAATAAGGCATAAGTTCTTCACATATATAGAATCATTAAAAATAATTAATTTATTCATGGATCGCTACCAAGACTATTATAGTTCATTAGGTTCACTCATCATTCTATCATTTCCTTAGTCAATTTTTAATTTAAAGACTATCTTATTTGACAACATTCCTTTATAAAATTTCTTCACTTCCCATTACTCTCCTTATTTTATCACGACATAACATAAAAAAATAAAATTAGTAATATTTAGGAGAGACGGATCATATTATACCATAATAGTAAAATGTAGACATAAAAATTACCACTAAAAATGAAATCGTATCATAATACACATACCTTATTTATTCCTTTATCCATAAGTGCTCCAGGATCCACTAATTTGATATAACTCTTCTATATTACTCCCAGATCCTTGATATATTGATTTTAGGTTAGTATGATAAGCTCTAAGATGAAGGGATAGAATCTAGGAAGGCTTTTGGATAACAGAATAGCGGACATGGATGGCTCAAGTTCTGTCAATAAGGTAGGATAAGTAGTTCCCTTTTATAAGTTAGGGTAGGGAAACAATTGGATTTTATTAAACAAAATACAATGATAAAATGATAATTTCATGTGAAAGTGTATAAAAAAAGGAAAAAGACACAATTTTAAGATATAATAAGTTTTCAATATCTTCAATATATATGATTTAAATTGATTAAAAAGGTAATACTACCCATATCTCTGGGTTTAACCCCCCACCCCAAATAAACTAGTTTTAACATAAACCATATCATTCAAATTTTCCTATTTTTACTATTCACTAAGAAAAAAATTATATTAAACCTATTAATTTATATTAATTATTATATTTATAAATAAATAATTGATTTTAATTGGTTAAATTTATATAATTTTTAGAATATTATTTTAAAATTTATTATAATCCTGAATGAAAAAATGTTTTAGAAAAATGGATTTTTATGAACAAAACCTAATTCACTACCTTTACTTGCCTTTTAAAACCTAGAAAATTAATGTCAAAATATATAATTAAAAATATAATTTATTTATTTTATTAAAAAAAACTCACCAATATATATTAATTAAATTTATTTTGATAAAAAAATATTCTCATGCATAAATACTATTTTTTAGAACAATTTGTTTTTATACCAAAAAAATGAACCTATAACATAATGATTTATAATGACGATTCCCATGTAATAAATTAAAATATTTATAATTATAAGATATTTTTTACGTTAATATCATATTAAAAACATAATAAAATCTCAAATAAAAATAATTGAAATTTTTATCAAAAATCTATCTTCATCACTATCCACTAAAAAATAAATATTTTCAGAAAAATACTAAAAATAAATCCTATGATAATATTTATTTTTTAAAAAAAATATATAAATTACCAAAAATAAATTATCTAAAAATTGTATAAATTAAATAAAATGTTGATTCATAAAATTCAATGAAAAATATTTTTGAAGAAAGCATATTTTTTATGCATAAAATGACTTTACTAAAAAAAATTATATTTTTATTATGCAGTACTAAATATTTTTCCATGAGGAATTTACTATTATTCATACCATCTTATTAAGTGGAATGGAAATAATGGGTTATTATATCATGGTTTATTTAGACTCCATGTTGCATGCAAATAATGTTGTTGAAAAAAGAAACTAAATATCAAAGAAAATTCATATAAAATTGTGGGTGTTTTATTATACCCCCTTAAAATTATATATTTCATAAAAATTCCATAAATCTAATATAAAGAAAATTTTATATCCCTTATTCATTAAATCCTCAGGTTCCCATATAGCTTCGTAATATTTTTGATACCTCTAAAGAATATTAAATTGATGCATAGTATTTTTCAATATAACTTTTATCAATGATACAAAATTTATAATAGCTTTTATTTATATGAATTGTCCTAATACAATAGTATAACCTCTATGTTATGTACAAGTGATGAATCTAGTGTGTATTTCCTCAAAAGTGATATGTGAAACACATTCTAAATAAGAGAATGGTTTGGTGTGATTTTCAAGCAATAAGAAACCATACTTATGTGATCAATACTCTAAAAAGGAACAATATCCCTAGATCTCATCTTTACCTTCTTTTTTAATATTGTAATGACTAGAACTACTATAAATAAAATTCCCATTATAATTTAATTATATGTCTTATTATTTAATATCTACATAGAAAAAAATACACTTCTTTGGTTTTATTATATCCTATCATATTTAAATGGAAATTAAAAATATTCACCATTTATAATATATCCTTTTAATATCAATCACATGACATGTTTAAATATATGGTTTTAACAAATCAAATAGATATTGACAATGAAAGTTATGTCCCCAACCAGTATGACCGTACCCTATGAGGCCCATTAATCGTAGCTTCAAATGGAGATAGATTCCTAGGTATTTTCCCTTTACCAATCACTATATGAGATTCAACTAATAAATCATGAGAAAAAATATTTATGGGAGATCTTCAAGCTCATTGAGATCATGTATGAACACATGCTCGTTGAAATACCCTATAATAATTTCAAAGTCACACACATTACCCTTAGGGTGTTTGCAGATTTATTAAAGTGATTTCTATCAAGACCTTATAAATATAAGTATGTGAAATATTTTTTTATAAAAAAATTAAGACACTTCCATCCTAATATTGGTACTTTGTATTGATTTTTATTTTGATACAACAAAACACAAATTGTATTATTTATTAGTATTAAATTTCAATTAAGTAAATTATTTTGATTAATTAATGGATGTTTTAAATAAATAATATTTTAATAAAATATTAGTATGAAATATTTTTGATTAAATAAAAATTACCATATAGTTTTTAATAATTAAAATATAATTTTTATAAGGCTTCAAAAACTGTTATTGTCAAAAAATACAACACTTCTTTAAAAAAGTCAATTTTATTTTAAAAGGTAAAATTCATATATTTTGGAAATTATATTTATAAAATTCATCTTCTTTTCATAAACATATAGTAGAAATTAGCCAATGGTTTTTTTATACTATTCTGATATAGTAAAAATTTTGGGTAAAAATTAGATAATGTATAAATATATCTTGTGTATTATGACATCATAATTAACCAAAAGTGATATAATAAATACTATAAAAGGTATTCATAGAAAAATATATGTTTTCTATTTAATATAATTATATTTTATTATAACACCCCAGTTAAATAAAGAATATGACATTTTTATAATTATCCCAATTTGGGAATAAAATGTTAATAGTAATTTAAAGGGGATGCTATACTCGATGGCTTACCCAATACGCAACAATGAGTTCCTTTGAAATCTTATGTTGCACTCTAATAACAAAATAAATTTATTTGAAATGGTAGTTAACACCTAGCCGTTGTAATGATGGGAATGAACAGAACTAACTAAAAATTATTATATATGTTTTTGAAATATTTTTACTTTTTACAATAAATGTTAGAGGATTAAAAATGCTAATGAATCCAATTTTAAGCATAAACATTCTAATATTCATTAAAAGGTCGATTAACCGCCTTTTGATGACGAACCTCTTTTAAATCCACATTTTGAAAATTTTATTTGTTATATTTGACAAAATAAAATTCTTATTTAAAATCGTGACATCAAAATTTACTTTGTGTTAATTTTTGGTATTTTTACGATAAAGTTCATTTTTAACGAATAAGTGGAAAATGTTGTATTTTTATTCAAAACCTCTTTTTAATATAATTTATTTATATGATTAGATCATATTTTTAATTGGTTTTAAAGTTAAATTTGAATATATTTTTACAATTTAATCCAATGGTGGTCATTTTAATTAATTTCACTTTGAAATTGGACTTAAACTAGTGTCAATCTTTTGATATATATTGTATCATAAAAACAAGGTATTTGTTTAGACAGCGGGAATTAATTATTAAATTAATTAATATAACTTATATTTTTTGAATTTTGTAAAATATACATCATTTTTGAATTCGGAATATCAAATATATCTTAGTGTGAATTTTTTGTATTTTTCTGAAAAACTTCAATTTTTGATGAATAGTGAAACCACTATGTGGTAGTTTAAAAACTGATTTTTCGTTTAAATGAAACATTACCACTTCTGTGATTTGAATTTCAAAATTCCTACATACATATTTTTCATAAGGATGTAAAATGTGGTTCAATGGGATTAAAATAATTTTTGTGAATAGTAATTTTTAAGTTTTATTAATCGCGATTAAAGATAATTAGTGTAATTTAAAGTAAAGATAATGTTATAATAATATTAAATGACCTTGACACATATCCAACCCTTATTTTATGAGTCATGGACGACCAAAAAAATCCATGGGTCAACTTGGGGACCCCATGGAGCCACTTTGGTAGGAAGATGACATTAATAACTTTTTATTTAAAGTTAAAATTAAAATGTCAGAAACATGTGTTATTTTACTAAAACAATTTTTACATTGGGTTATACAAGTCATCTTTTTGAATATAAATATTAATTAGAAATATAAAAATATTTCCTACATCATGATAGTTTTTTTATAATTTTTATACATTAAATAAATTAAATTATTTATGACACCATGATGATGCAGCGATTACCTCATTATTTAACGATTTAAATAAAATGAAAATATAATGTAAAATATAAGACCTAAACTTTTAAAAAACCTATTGGATGTGTTTATTTCGAACTATTATTACCTTATACTCGAAATATATAATTTTGGGACCTTTAAAATCCGAAAAACATTTTATAATAATGTTACATTTCAATAGTTTCCTAGAGTGTCGCTCCTCTCCTCTTATAAAAGGCCCCCATATCTACCACCTTACCCACACCTCTCAATCCTTTGGCTCGGCCAAAACCTACCCATTTTGTCTCTACACATCCCTCTCTTACTCCTAGAAGCCTCACTTGGGGCATAAATGCTTCTAAAGAAGCCTTTGATCTCAAATCAAAAAGAGTTACCCGGTTTAAAAGTAATGTCTTCTCTTGTGTTCTTATGTTTTATTTTGATTCTACAACCCCCTAAACTCTTTTTATTACTTTATTTTGTAACAAAAACAGTATATTAAATATAATAGGATATTTTTATGAGATGTATTAGAGCTACACCTACACACACCTTCGTCTAATAGTTAAAGAACATACTGTTTCTGTGGTTGGTGATTTTCTACCTCACAAAACGATGATTGTTCAATATTCTTTTAACACCTTTAAAGATGACCATTATGATGTCACTATATTTTATATATGACATATATGGTATTTTTGTTTACTATATGCTTCTGTATTTTATATTTAAAACATACCTTTATTCTTTGCATATTGTGCAAATGCGATAATTTCATATGAGGAAGTGTGGACTACCGCCCCCTAAAGTGATGTGACTCGTTCATGCAATACATGGAATGTATAAAGAATGAAATTAGTGAGAATATTTGACCTATATAACATATATATTATACTGGAATTATAATATATATATATATATACATCTCATTTATTTGTAATTTCATTAATATGACAAAAAAAATGAAAGTAGTGTTCATGCGTACGTACGGCCTACCGTCTCCATGAACGGTGATTTTCATTTTTTATCTCCAAATGTTATGGAATAGTATAAAATGAATATTTACTGAATATATATGATATTTTAATGATTAATAATATTCTGGAAATGATTTACTTATAACTACATGGGCAATCATTTTCAAACAAGTTCATTTTTTTTACTCATTTAACAAACATTGGAAAAAACGTCTGATATGAACTAACATTATTAAAAAATTATTATAACATTATAATATGTGATATGAACTGAATAATAATATTTAAATGAGGTCCTTAATAAATTATAAATTTACCAAAGTTTATTATTCAAGAATATAATGAAACGAACAAAACAAGTCGGACTTGAGGTAAGGGATCCCACCCCTCTCTTTCTTTTTAAGTACACTCTTTTATGCCATTCCTTTTAATCTCAGATTTCGTATGACTGGGATGTTATTTTATATTACTCATACTTTAATATTTTTTGTTAATATGATTATAGACTATATTTTCTCTCATCAATCCATTTTGGATGTTTTTAGTGGCACCGTTAGGCTGCCGAATTTTCGTAAGAGATCAAACATCTCTCTTTCTTTTTAAGTACTTTCCTTTATGTCACTTATTTTAATCTCATCTTTGTCATGTTGAGGGATGATATTTTATATTCCACTATCTGTAAATTTTATGTTAATATTATGAGAGACCCAATTTGATCTCATCAATCCATTTTTGGAAGTTTTAAGTGGCGTCGTTTGGCTACCGAGTTTTCCTAAGGGATTTTTCATCTCACATTTATTCCCATGGGATTTATGATACATTGGCCACCATTTCCTATTGTGTGGTGTATGTACTGAACATTATTTTACTATTTTTATAATATACTCTCATTTATGGGTGTTTACATATTCATTGTATGACCCTTCTTTCATGGGGTCTACGTTTCGAATGTTGCCCAAATCGGTATGGCAACCTTTCACACTCCTGTTTTTAAAAGACTTATTTTGTTATATCTTTTAATTTACATATTTTTATGTGGGGATATGTTCTTATATTTTCTTATTGATGTAAATTTTATTTACAAGTGATGAGATACCATTTTCTCTATCATCAACTAATTTTATGAATTTTAAAGTGACGTCGTTAGGCTGTCGAAATTTACCAAGGGAACTTCTTAACCCAATTTTGATTTCTTTGGGTTCAACATGTAGTTATTGAATATGTCAACCTTTGAATATCTGTGAATGTCCTTTTATTATTTTACACTTATTATCCACTTATATTGGGTTTATTTATATTTGTCACACATAATTATGATATTGAATTGTCCTTAATTTAAGGATACCTTATTTATAAGGGATTTCATCTCATTTTACATTTCTATTGAGACTTAATTGTTGTTATGCACCAATTCACTCTTATATGGTGTATATACAGTCCTTTGAAATATTATATCATGAATCCCTTTATTCTCATGATATTATAATGTTTTGATCAAATGTTATTCCTCAAATATTGTATTCAAGTGTCTCTCATTTTTTTAAAATCCCTTTAACTAAAATATCATTTTAAATGTTTAATGATTTATTCTTATAAATATTTCTCATTAATATACATGTTTTCGAAATGGTTTTTAGGATTTATTTATATGGATATTAATGTTTTAAAAAGTTAAAAGCTTCAAAGTGGTATGGGACACTTTGATTCAAAAATCTTTTTATTAAATGTTTTAAATGGTTTTGAAAATGGTTTTTAGAATGGATTCATTATTTCAATATCTTAAAATGTTATATTGTTATTGAAATATGGTAATGTTATCTTTCCTTTATGATTATGTTATATTCTATGATTATGTTATGGTTCTTGGGCATTGTTTATGAACATTGGTGGTTCCGTGATAAACTAAGGGAGGGTGAGCCCGATATAGCTCTCCAATGCATTGGGTAACGTGAAGGGGTTAAACGCTAAGGTTTCTCCAAAGATATTTAGGGAATATTCTTTTATGGGTATTCCAAACGTAACCAAGAGGGTTACTCCCTAGGTTAGAATTTTATGAATGCCTCAAGTTACCTTTATGTCTTATTATTTCTATGAGTTATTCAGAAATCATATAATTTCACGAGGTATGTTAAATTGATTATGCTTTTTGAGTAAAGTATGATTTAATTTATTCTTATGTATACATGGAATAATGTTTTCTTTCTATATTTTTATAACCCTTACTAAGATTTTTATGCTCATCCCAAGTTTTTTTGAAATGTTTTTCACAGGACATAAAGTTTAATAGGGTCAAGGATAGGATCAAGGAAATGTTAGGCTGTCTAAAACAAGGAACTAGAAATGACTCTTTTGTTCATGAGTTTTTATTTTTGTGAAAAAATGGAAGCTGAGTAGATGTTTCTACTTTGTAACCTTTGAGATGTAATAGTTATGTCCTAATTCTCTAAAACTCTAAACCTAAAAAGATTCTCAATGTGAATTATTCATTTAATTCAATAATAAGTAATGTTTAAGGTTGGGTCCTTATTGTTGGTATTAGAGGATGGTTTAGATAACTTTAGAGGTTAGAGTGTTAAGTGACAAGTTTTGTATAACCACAATGGTTATTATATTAGATAGAGTCATTGTTATTTTTGAAGGTTGGAATGAGTTTTAGATAACTTGGATAAGTATATATTAGTGTTTATATTCCACTTTAGTACATAATGATTTTGTTGATATACTCACACTGACATTTCTGGTTTTAGTAAATGGATGGAACTAGCTGGCACTAATGTGACAATGGGTTTGAAGGAAACTATGGTGGTTCTCTTATTAAGAGACTGGATAAAATGGGTGATTTAAAGAAAAATATCACGGTTAGTCTATACCAACTATCAGGTGTCATGATCAACCACTTGATCCTTGGTGAGTTCTCTAATACATCATGTACGAGAGAACCAAATCGACATGGAAGTTTAGGTAATAATTATAAAGGTAACCATTAGTGTTTATATGATCCTTACTTTTGAGGTAATTATGGGATACTATAAGTTATGATTGAATATGAACGGCATGAGAAAAACTTGAGGTTAATTTATTTTATGGTTATTTTTGGTGATTTTATATCGTTTTGGGGAATGTTTTTAGAATTATATAGTTTTGGAAAATGGACAACACGCAGACTGTTTGACAACCCATCGCATCGGACAAAGCTGTGGGAATCGAACCCACAACCAAAGTGCAACTGGTATTTATCACCTACCACTGGACTACGTGAATTCCCTAGTTAGTTTGACTAATTATTTTTTTTAGTTGGATGATTTTATGAATCATGAGTTTGTTGATTTTGGGTTATCTATGGAAATTATTAACCTATTGTGGAGGATATGTGATTAGGTTAATTACTTTTCAGTATGATACATTAAGAACAACTGATGTTATTTGGAGATAAATGTTAATTTGTACCTTGGGAGACTATGTGATTAAATCCTTCAAATATTTGGGTTTCAATCTTAGTTGGGTTTACTTTGAATAATTTTATGGATAGATGTTTATTGAATGGTCTTTTTTGAACTTTGGATTTTGTTTGAAAAATTTTGGAGATTAATAGTAGTTTTTCTTTTTGTAAAAAAATTTCCTTTTGGGGTATTATCTAATCTCATACTAACCTTTTTGGTTTGGTTATGGTTGAGATCTAAGGACATGGTAAATATATATTTCTCTTTTGTAGATTAGGTGATTCTCTAGAAGTTGATTATAGTACTCTTAATGTGAACACGTCTTCCTAAATAATCATCATTTGGGGAAAGTATGAGTTTGTGTAATAAATCTTGTAAAATTTGAAAGTAAACATGACAAGTAAGTATATTTCCTTAAGATCAAAAATAAATTCCTCAATGAAAAGTAACTTTAAAAAATGTTTTCTAATAACTTTTCCTACTGGGGAATCTAATACCGTTTAACCCACCACAAGTTTGTGATTTTCTTGTGGTTAACGTTCTCCTAAACATGTTTTCTATCACTCTCCCTCAGAACATGACCCTTTTATTTTTCTTCCATATCCATGTTTTCCTACATGGAATCCCAGTATGGTTTAACTCGGGTGACCTCTGTACTTATCTTTATTTCTTTTAAAGTGATTTTTTTACCGACTCATGTTCCGATGTGGGACTTTCAATGATGTTTCTGAGCCCAATTTTAAAATTGCGAGCACGCAATTCCCAAAAGGGGGGAATGATATAACACCCCAGGTAAATAAAGAATATGAAATTTTTATATTTATCATTATTTGTGAATAAAATTTTAATATTAATTTAAAGGGAATGCTATGCTCGATGGCTTACCTAATACGCAACATCGAGTTCCTTTGAAAACTTACATTGCACTCTAATAATAAAATAATTTTATTTTAAATGGTAGTTAACACCTAGAAGTTGTAATGATGGGAATGAATAGAACTAACTACAAAATTATTATATATGTTTTTCAAATATTTTTACTTTTTACAATAAATGTTAGAGGACTAAAAATGTGAATGAGTCTAATTTCAAGCGTAAACATTCTAATATTCTTTAAAAGGCCGATTAACTGCCTTTTGATGGTAAAACTATTTTAAATCCAATTTTTGACAATTTTATGTGTTATATTTGAAAAAAATAAAATTCTTCTTTAAAATCAGGACATCAAAATTTACTTTGTGTAAATTTTTGGTATTTTTACGATAAAGTTCATTTTTAATGAATAAATGAATAATGTTGTATTTTAATTCAAAACCTCTTTTTAATATAATTTTTTTATATGATTAGATCATATTTTGAATTGGTTTTAAAGTTAAATAAGAATATATTTTTACCATTTATTCCAATGGTGGTCATTGGAATTAATTTCACTTTGAAATTTGACTTAAACTAGTGTCAATATTTTAATATATATTGTTTCATAAAAACACACTATTTGTTCTGCCATCGGGAATTAATTATTAAATTAATTAATTTAACTTATATGTTTTTTGAATTTTTTAAAATAAACATCGTTTTTGAATTCCGAATATCAAATATATCTTAGGGTGAATTTTTGGTATTTTTCTGAAAAACAACAATTTTTTATGAATAGTGAAACCACTAAGTGGTAGTTTAAAAACAGAATTTTCGTTTAAATGAAACTTTACCACTTCTGTGATTTGAATTTCAAAAATACGACATACATGATTTTCATTAGGATATAAAATGTGGTTCAATGGGATTAAATTTTTTTTTTGGTGAATAGTAACTTTTAAGTTTTATTAATCGCGATTAAAGATAATTAGTTTAATTTAAAGTAAAGATAATGTTATAATAATATTAAATTGCATTGAAACATGTCCTAACCTTATTGGATGAGTCATGGAAGACAAAGAAAATCTATGGGTCAACTTGGGGACCCCATGGAGCCACTTTGGTAGGAAAATGACATTAATAACTTTTTATTTAAAGTTAAAATTAAAATGTCACAAACATGTGTTATTTTACTAAAACAATTTTTACATGGGGTTATACAAGTCATATTTTTTACTATAAATATTCATTATAAAGCTAAAACGATTTCCTACATCATTATTTTTTTTTATAATTTTTAGAAATTAAATAAATTAAATTATTTATGACACCATGATGATGTGGCGATTACCTCATTGTTTACCGATTTAAATAAAAAGAAAAGATAATGTAAAATCTAAGCTCTAAACTTTTGAAAAACCTATTGGATGTGTGTATTTCGAAAAATTATCACCATATCCTCGAAATATATAACTGTGGGACCTTTAAAATCCGAAAACCATTTTTTAATAATGTTACTTTTCAAGACTTTCCAAGAGTGACCCTCCTCTCCTCTTATAAAAGGCCCCCATCTCTCCCACCTTAACCACACCTCTCAAGACTTTGGATCGCCCAAACCCTGACCATTTTGTCTCTAAAAATCCCTCTATTACTCCTAGAATCATCACTTTGGGCAGAAGTCTTTCCAAGGAAGCCTTTGAGCTCATATAAAAAAAGTTACCCGATTTAAAGGTAGTGTATTCTCTTGTGTTCTTATGTTTTATTTTGCTTCTCCAACCCCCTAAACTCTTTTTATTAATTTCTTTTTTAACAAATAAATTATATTAAATATAATAGGATGTTGTTATGAGAAAGATTAGATCTAAACCTACACACACCTGCTTCTAATGGTTAAAGAACATTCTGTTTCTGTTGTTGGTGATTTTCTGCCTCACGAAACGATGATTCTTCAATATTCTTTTAACACATTTAAAGGTGGACATTATGATGTCACTGTATTTTATATATGATATATATGTTATTTATGTTTACAATATTCTCCTTTATTTTATATTTAAAACATACCTTTATTCTTTGAATGTTGTGCAAATGCGATAATTTCATATGAGGAAGTGTGGACTACCGCCCCCTCAAGTGATGTGACTCGTTCATGCAATACATGGAATGTATAAATAATGAAATTAATGAACATATGTGACCTATATAACATATATTTTATAATGTAATTATAATATATATATATATATATCCCATTTATTTTTAATTCCATTAATATGACAAAAAAATGAAAGTAGGGTTCATGCGTACGTACGGCCTACCGTCTCCATGAACAGTGCTTTTCATTTTTTATCTCCAAATGTTATGGAATAGTATAAAATTAATATTTACTGAATATAGATGATATTTAAATCATTAATACTATTCTGGAAATTATTTACTTATAACTACATGGGAAATCATTTTCAAACAAGTTCATTTTTTTACTCATGTACCAAACATCGGCAAAAACGTCTGATATAAACTAACATTATTAAAAAATTATTATAACATTATAATATGAAATATGAACTGAATAATAATATTTAAATGTGGTCCTTAAGAAATTATAAATTTAACAATGTTTATTATTCAGGAATATAATGAAACGAACAAGAGAAGTCAGACTTGAGGTAAGGGTTCCTACCCCTCTCTTTCTTTTTAAGTACACTCTTTTATGTCATTCATTTTAAGCTCATCTTTACTATTATTGGGATGAAATTTTATATTACTCTTACTGTAATTTTTTATTTTCATATGATTATATACCCTATTTTCTCTCATCAATCCATTTTGGAAGTTTTTAGTGGCACCGTTAGGCTGCCGAATTTTCGTAAGAGATCCAACCTCTCTCTTTCTTTTTTAGTGCATTCCTTTATATAACTTATTTTAATCTCCTATTTGTTATGTTGGGGGATGCGCTTTTATATTCCTATTTCTGTAAAGTTTATGTTTATATGATGAGAGACCCTATTTGATCTCATCAATCCATTTTTGGAAGTTTTAAGTGGCACTGTTAGGCTGCAGAGTTTTCATAAGGGATTTTTCATCTCACTTTTATTCCCATGAGATTTATGCTACATTGGCCACCATTTCCTTTTGTGTGGTGTATTTACTCACCATTATTTTACTATTTTTATAATATAATCTCATTTATTGGTGTTTACATCTTCATTGTATGACCCTTCTTTCATGGGGTGTACGTTTTGAATGTTGCCCAAATCGGTAAGGCAACCTTTCACACTCCTCTTTTTAAAAGACTTATTTTGTTATGTCTTTTAATTTATATATTTTTATGTTGGGATATGTTCTTATATATCTTTATTGATTTAAATTTTATGTCCAAGTGATGAGATACCATTTTCTCTATCATCAACTAATTTTATGAATTTTAAAGTGACGTCGTTAGGCTGTCGAAATTTACCAAGGGAACTTCTTAAACCAATTTCGATTTCTTTGGGTTCAACATGTAGTTATTGAATATGTCATCCTTTGAATATGTGTGAATGAAATTTTATTATTTTACATTTAATATCCACCTATATTGGGTGTATTTATATTTGTCACACATAATTATGATATGGACTTATCATTAATTTAAGGATACCTTCTATATAAGGGATTTCATCTCATTTTACATTTTTATTGAGACTTAATTGTTGATATGCACCAATTCACTCTTATATGGTTTATATACTTTCCTTTGGAATATTATATCATGAATCCCTTTATTCTCATGATATTAAAAATTTCTGATCAAATGTTATTCCTCAATTATTGTATTCATGGGTCTCTCATTTTGTTAAAATCCCTTTAACTAAAATATGGTTTTAAATGTTTAATGATTTATTCTTATAAATATTTCTCATTAATATCCATGTTTTCAAAATGGTTTTTAGGATTTATTTATATGGATATTAATGTTTTAAAATTTTAAAATCTTCAAAGTGGTATGGGACACTTTGATTCAAAAATCTCTTTATTAAATGTTTTAAAAGGTTTTGAAAATGGTTTTTAGAATGGATTCATTATTTCAATATCTTAAAATGTTATATTTCTATTGCAATATGGGAATTTTATCTTTCCTTTATGATTATGTAATATGATATGATTATGTTATGGTTCTTGAGCATCTTTTATGAAGATGGTTGGTTCAGTGATAAACTAAGGGCGGGTGAGCCCGATATAGCTCTCCAATGCATTGGGTAACGTGAAGGGGTTAAACGCTAAGGTTTCTCCGAACAGATTTAGGGAATATTCTGTTATTGGTATTTCAAACATAACCATGAGGGTTACACCCTATGTAAGAATGTTATGAATGCCTCAAGTTACCTTTATGTCTTATGATTTCTATGAGTTATTTGTAAATCTTATGATTTCATGAGGTATGTTAAATTTCTTATGCTTTATGAGTAAAGTATATTTTCATTTATTCTTATATATACATGGACTAATGTTTTCTTTCTATATTTTTATAACCCTTACTGAGCTTTTTATGCTCATACCATGTTTTTTTGAAATGTTTTTCACAGAAAATAAATTTGAATAGGGTCAAGGATGGGATCAAGGAAATGTCAGGCTGTCTAAAACAAGGAACTAGACATGACTCTTTTGTTCAAGAGTTTTTATTTTTTTGAAAAAAATGGAAGCTGAGTATATGTGTCTACTTCGTAACCTTTCAGATTTGACAGTTAGGTCCTAATTCTCTAAAAATCTAAACCTGAAAAGATCCTCAATGTGAATTATTCAATTAATTCAATAATAAGTAATGTTTAAGGATGGGTCCTTATAGTTGGTATCAGAGGATGGTTTAGATAACTTTATTGGTTAGAGTGTTAAGTGACAAGTTGTCTATAACCACAATGGTTATTATATTAGATAGATTCATTGTTATTTTTGAAGGTTGGAATGAGTTTGAGGTAACTTGGATAAGTATATCTTAGTGTTAATCTTCTTCTTTAGTACATAATGATTTTGTTGATATACTCACACTGACATTTCTAGTTTTAGTAAATGGATGGATCTAGTAGGAACCAAAGTGACAAAGGGTTTGAAGGAAACTATGGTGGTTCTCTGATTAAGAGACTGGATGAAATGGGGGATTCAATGAGAAATATTGTGGCTATTCTAAACCAACTATCAAGTGTCATGATCAACCACTTGAACCTTGGTGAGTTCTCTAATACATCATGTATAAGAGAACCAACTCGACATGGATGTTCAGGTAATAATTATAAAGGTAACCATTAGGGTTTATATGATCCTTACTTTTGAGGTAATTATGGGTTACTATACGTTATGATGGATATGAACGACATGAGATAAACTTGAGGTTAATTTATGTTATGGTTATTTTTGAAGATTTTATCTCGTTTTGGGGAATGTTGTAAGAATTATATAGTTTTGGAAAAGGGACAACATGCAGACCGTGTGACAACTCATTGCATCGGACAAAGCTTCGGGAATCGAACCCACAACCAAAGTGCGACTGATATTTATCGCCTACCACTAGACTACGTGAAGTCCCTGGTTAGTTTGACTAATTATTTTTTTTAGTTGGATGATTTTTTGAATCAAGAGTAAGTTGATTTTGGGTTATCTATGGAAAGTATTAACCTATCATGGAGGATATGTGATTAGGTTAATTACTTTTCAGTATGAGACTTTAAGAACAAATAATGTTATTTGGAGATAAATGTTAATTTTTACCTTGGGAGACTATGTGATTAAATACTTCAAAAATTTGGGTTTCAATATTAGTTGGGTTTACTTTGATGAATTTTATGGATAGATGTTTATTTAATGGTCTTTGGTGAACTGTGGGTTTTGTTTGACAAATTTTGGAGATTAGGAGTTGTTTTTATTTTTGTAAAAAAAATATCCTTTTGGGGTATTATATGATCTCATACTAAACTTTTTGGATTGGTTTTGGTTTAGATCTAAAGACATGGAAAATATATAGTTCTATTTTGTGGATTAGGTTATTCTCTATAATTTGATTATAGTACTGTTAATGTGAACAAGTCTTCTTAAATACTCATCATTTGGGGAAGTATGAGTTTGTGTAAGAAATATAGTAAAATTTGAAATTAAACATGACAAGTAAGTATGTTTCCTTAAGATCAAAAATAAATTCCTCAATGAAAAGTAACTTAAAAAATGTTGTCTATTAACTTTTTCTACTGGGGAATCGAATACCTTTTAACCCACCACAAGTTTGTGATTTTCTTGTGGTTAAATTTCTCTTAAACATGTTTTCAATCACTTTCCCTCAGAACATGACCCTTTTCTTTTTCTTCCATATCCATGTTTTCCTACATGGAATCCTAGTATGGGTTAACTCGGGTGACCTCTATACTTCTCTTTTTTTATTTTAAAGTGATTTTTTACCGACTCTTGTTCCGATGTGGGACTTTCAATGATGTTTCTGAGCCCAATTTTAAAATTGAGAGGATTCAATTCCCAAAAGGGGGGAAGGATATAACACCCTAGGTAAATAAAGAATATGAAAATTTTATATTTATCCCTATTTGTGAATAAAATTTTAATATTAATTTTAAGGGAACGCTATGCTCGATGGCTTACCCAATACACAACAACGAGTTCCTTTGAAATCATACGTTGCAATCTAATAATAAAATAATTTTATTTTAAATTGTAGTTAACACCTAGCCGTTTTAATTATGGGAATGAACAGAACTAACTAAAAAATTATTATATATGTTTTTCAAATATTTTTACTTTTTACAATAAATGTTAGGCGATTAAAAATGCGAATGAATCCAATTTTAAGAGTAAACATTCTAATATTCTTTAAAAGGTACATTTACCGCCTTTTGATGGAAAACCTCTTTTAAAACCTCTTTTTGACAATTTTATGTGTTATATTTGACAAAATAAAATTCTTCTTTAAAATCAGTACATCAAAATTTACTTTGTGTAAATTTTTGGTATTTTTACGCTAAAGTTAATTTTTAATGAATGAGTGAAAAATGTTGTATTTTTATTCAAAATCTTTTTTTAATGTAATTTATTTATATGATTATATAATCTTTTGAATTTGTTTTAAATTGAAAATAGAATATATTTTTACCATTTAATCCAATGGTGTTCATTGGAATTAATTTCACTTTGAAATTGGACTAAAACTAGTGTCAATCTTTTGATATATATTGTTTCATAAAAACACGCTATTTGTTCTGACAGCGGGAATTAATTATTAAATTAATTAATGTTACTTATATGTTTTGAATTTTTTAAAATATGCATCATTTTTTAATTCAGAATATTAAATATATCTTAGGGTGAATTTGTGGTATTTTTCAGAAAAACTTCAATTTTTGATGAATAGTGAAACCACTAAGTGGTAGTTTAAAAACTGATTTATCGTTTAAATGAAACTTTACCACATCTGTGATTTGAATTTCAAAAATAAGACATACATGGTTGTCATTAGGATGTAAAATTTGGTTCAATGGGATTAAAATAATTTTTTGGTGAATAGTAACTTTTAAGTTTTATTAATCGTGATTAAAGATAATTAGTGTAATTTAAAGTAAAGATAATGTTATAATAATAAGAAATGACCTTGACACATGTCCTACGATTATTGGATGAGTCATGGCCGACTAATAGAATCCATGGGTCAACTTGGGGACCCCATGGAGCCACTTTTGTAGGAAAATGCATTAATATCTTTTTATTTAATGTTAAAATTAAAATGTCACAAACATGTGTTGTTTTACTAAAACAATTTTTACATGGGGTTATACATGTCATATTTTTTACTATAAATATTCATTATAAATATATAAATATTTCCTACATCATGATATTTGTTTTATAATTTTTAAACATTAAATAAATTAAATTATTTATGACACCATGATGATGCAGTGATTACCTCATTATTTAATGATTTAAATAAAATGAAACGATAATGTAAAATATTAGACTTACACTTGTAAAAGACCTATTGGATGTGTGTATTTAGAACTATTATCACCTTATCCTCGAAATATATAATTTTGGGACCTTTAAAATCTGAAAATAATTTTATAATAATGTTACCTTTCAAGACTTTCCAAGAGTTCCCCTCCCCTCCTCTTATAAAAGGCCACCATATCTACCACCTTACCCACACCTCTCAAGAATTTTTCTCGTCAAAACCCTGCCCATTTTATCTCTACACATCCCTCTGTTACTCCTAGAAGCCTCCCATTGAGCAAAATTCATTCAAAGTAAGCCTTTGAGCTCAAATAAAAAAGAGTTTCCCGATTTAAAGGTAGTGTCTTCTCTTGTGTTCTTATGTTTTATTTTGCTTCTCCAACCCCCTAAACTCTTTTTATTACTTTATTTTTTAACAACACCAGTATATTAAATATACTAGGATGTTGTTATGGGATTTATTAGAGCTACACCTACCCACACCTTCATCTAATGGTTAGAGAACATACTGTTTCTGTGGTTGGTGATTTTCTGCCTCACGAAACGATGACTGTTCAATATTCTTTTAACACCTTTAAAGGTGGCCATTATGATGTCACTGTATTTTATATATGATATATATGGTATTTATTTTTACTATATTCTTATGTATTTTATATTTAAAACATACCTTTATTCTTTGCATGTTGTGAAAATGCGATAATTTCATATGAGGAAGTGTTGACTACCGCCCCATCTAGTGATGTGACTCATTCATGCAATACATGGAATGTATAAATAATTAAATTAATGAACATATGTGAAATATATAACATATATATTATACTGTAATTATTATATATATATCTCATTTATTTTTAATTCCATTAATATGACAAAAAAATGAAAGTAGCATTCATGCGTTTGTAAGGCCTGCCGTCTCCATGAACGGTGCTTTTCATTTTTTATCTCCAAATGTTATGTAATAGTATCAAATGAATATGTACGGAATATATATTATATTTAAATCATTAATACTATTCTAGAAATTATTTACTTATAACTACATGGGCAATCATTTTCAAACAGGTTCATTTTTTTTACTCATGTACCAAACATCGGAAAAAATGTTTGATATGAACTAACATTATTAAAAAATTATTATAACATTATAATATGTGATATGAACTGATTAATAATCTTTGAAGGAGGTCCTTAATCAATTATAAATTGACCAAAGATTATTATTCAGGAATATAATGAAACGAACAAGACAAGTCAGACTTGAGGTAAGGGATCCTACCCCTCTCTTTCTTTTTAAGTACACTCTTTTATGTCATTCCTTTTAAGCTCATCTTTCTTATGATTGGGATGTTATTTTATATTACTCTTACCGTAATTTTTTATTTTAATATTATTATAGACCCTATTTTCTCTCATCAATCCATTTTGGATGTTTTTAGTGGTGCCGTTAAGCTGCCGAATTTTCTTAAGAGATCCAACCTCTCTCTTTCTTTTTAAGTACTTTCCTTTATGTCACATATTTTAAGCTCCTATTTGTTATGTTGGGGGATGATATTTTATATTCTAATTTCTGTAAATTTTATGTTAATATGATGAGAGACCCTATTTGATGTCATCAATCTATTTTTGGAAGTTTTTAGTGGCGCCGTTAGGCTGCCGAGTTTTCGTAAGGGATTTTTCATCTCACTTTTTTTTCATGAGATTTATGCTACATTGGCCACCATTTCCTTTTGTGTGGTGTATGTACTGACCATTATTTTACTATTTTTATAATATAATCTCATTTATGGGTGTTTAAATCTTCATTGTATTACCCTTCTTTCATGGGGTGTACGTTTCAAATGTTTCCCAAATCGGTAAGGCAACCTTTCAGACTCCTCTTTTTAAAAGACATATTTTGTTATGTCTTTTAATTTACATATTTTTATGTTGGGATATATTAATATATATCCTTATTGATGTAAATTTTATGTCCATGTGATGAGAGACCATTTTCTCTATCATCAACTAATTTTATGAATTTTAAAGTGACGTCGTTAGGCTGTCGAAATTTACCAAGGGGACTTCTTAACCCAGTTTGAATTTCTTTGGGTTCAACATGTAGTTATTGAATATGTCATCCTTTGAATATGTGTGAATAAAATTTTATTATTTTACACTTAATATCCACTTATATTGGGTGTATTTATATTTTTTACACATAATTATGAGATTGACTTATCCTTAATTTAAGGATACCTTCTTTATAAGGGATTTCATCTCATTTTACAGTTCTATTGAGTCTTAATTGTTGTTATGCAACAATTCACTCTTATATAGTGTATATACTGTCCTTTGGAATATTATATCATGAATCCCTTTATTCTCATGATATTATAATGTTCTGATCAATTGTTATTCCTCAATTACTGTATTTAAGTGTCTCTCATTTTGTTAAAAACCCTTTAACTAAAATATTGTTTTAAATGTTTAATGATTCATTCTTATAAATATTTCTAATTAATATCCATGTCTTCAAAATGGTTTTTAGGATTTATTTATATGGATGTTAATGTTTTAAAATGTTTAAATCTTCAATGTGGAATGGGACACTTTGATTCAAAAATCTCTTTATTAAATGTTCTAAATGGTTTTGAAAATGGTTTTTAGAATGGATTCATTATTTCAATATCTTAAATTTTTTTATTGTTATTGCAATATGGGGATGTTATCTTTCCTTTATGATTATGTTATATTCTATGATTATGTTATGGTTCTTGGGCATTTTTTATGAAGATGGGTGGTTCCGTGATAAACTAAGGGCTGGTGAGCCCGATATAGCTCTCCAATGCATTGGGTAAGGTGAAGGGGTTAAATGCTAAGGTTTCTCTGAAGAGATTTAGGGAATGTTCTGTGATGGGTATTCCAATCGTAACCATGAGGGTTACTCCCTATGTAAGAATTTTATTAATGCCTCAAGTTACCTTTATGTCTTATGATTTCTATGAGTTATTCGTAAATCTTATGATTTGATGAGGTATGTTAAGTTGCTTATGCTTTATGAGTAAAGTATGATTTCATTGATTCTTATGTATACATGGAATAATGTTTTCTTTCTATATTTTTATAACCCTTACTGATATTTTTATGCTCATCCCAAGTTTTTTTGAATTGTTTTTCATAGGACATAATGTTGAATAGGGTCAAGGATGGGATCAAGGAATTGTCAGGCTGTCTAAAACAAGGAACTAGACATGACTCTTTTATTCAAGAGTTTTTATTTTTGTGAAAAAAATGGAAGCTTAGTAGATGTGTCTACATTGTAACCTTTGATATTTAATAGTTCTGCCCTAATTCTCTAAAACTCTAAACCTGAAAAGATCCTCAATGTGAATTATTCATTTAATTCAATAATAAGTACTGTTTAGGGCTGGGTCATTATATTTATATTTTTTCTATTAAATTTAAAAAACCATTATGAATCCTCCAAAATCATTAAAGTATTTAAGGTTATAAAATCATTTCTTTAAGTCTATCAATCATCTCCACATAATCAAGGGTGTTATTTTATAAATTTCAGATCTTTACTCTAGAAAATAATGAGAACTATCCCATTTTTTAGAATCCATGTGCAAAATACATGGTAAATTTTGTGGTTTTGATCTCTTAATTATATATATTCACAAACCAATGTTTGAGAAATAATAAAGATATACCCACTCATTTTATATATAAACCTACACAAGATCCAATTTATCTTCACATAAAATCCATGGTACAAGTCCTTACTCTTATAATCCCTTTCTTTATACCTCCCAAAGAGCTGAAAATATCTCAATAACCTCCTCCCAAGAATTTGGAGTCTTGTACTCAAGTAGGGGATCCTCACATCCTCTTCTTTTTTTAAGTTTCTTCGTTATCTTATCCTTTCCATTTACAATCCAAAATGTTAGAAAATTACTTTCTATATCACTATTATAGACAATTTTATGTAAAAATTTTGAGATAACAATTTCTCTATCATTAACCTATTTTATGAATTTCTATGTGACATCGTTATGCAATCAAAATTTCACCGTGATTTTCCATGCCAAAATAATTTTATAGTGAATAAATCACTCAATTCCTATCAAGGGTGGTCACTTTTATACACTTACACTTATTTGAATTGGCAATTACATGTATTTATTCCACACTCAATAATCATGGAATAAAATATTACGATAAGTGAGTCAATGTTGTATGATCTATGAGGCACTCTTAAGAATGAGAAGGAAATGAAAGTGACGAGTGAGGCCATAATTATATAGAAATCCAATGAATTGGGTAATGTTTAGTATCAAGAGACATATTTTTTGGATAAAGAGTGACCCAAATTCCTTTATGGTACTTTTCCTATTGTGATGTATTGTAATTTATCCTTGACCTATGTTTATGACATAATGTATTAACTCATTGTAACATTTCTCATGTTATGGTTATCACGCTATATCATGCCTTATTGTTCATGTTCCTTTTATTTCCCATTGATATGTCTACTGTATAACTTTTTTTACCATATATATTCTTATTCACTTATTGGGATTCATTGATCACCTCTTTCACATGTATCTCCCTAGGTTATCCCTTGCAATTTTAAAACCCATAGAATATTATGATCCGGTAAAAGAAGTTAACAATAAAGTTGATGTATTTAATATTTTTAGTTGTTGTGTAATGTGACTAATACATAAATAAATAATAATTCGTGATATTCTGGTTTTTATTAAGTGTGATACTATGTGATAAATCATGTATTAGTATGTAATAAATAATAGGGTTTTCATTTGTGGTATCAAAGGAAACGTTTATTTATTTTGGGATTTGGATAAGAAAACTCTAGTGAACGACAAAGGGATAAGACTAAGTATAATAAAAAAATACCTAATTTTTTGTATAAATATAGTAAGTGTTTTATCAAAAAAATATATATCCATTCTTAGATACTATAAGAGGACATGGTTTTGGCATAGATATACCAAGGTGTAACAACTTCGACAAAGTGTATCAGACCTGAATTAGTGTGTCCTAGTATACAACAATGGGCCTTACTATACACTTGTTTCAACACACCAAAGAAATATGATTATGTTAAATCAAAATTTCATTATGAAATATTATTAAGGGAACAAAACATGTCCATTAGAGAATATTTTTTGGTAATAAATCATGGATTTATGGTTATAAATTCATAAGTTAATAAATCAATTTAATTAATAATGAATCCCTTTAATGTCATTGGATACCCCCTATATGTGTTTAATAATTTAAAAATAATCATCTGTAATTTTCATTTTATTCTATCCAATTTCTGGAAATAAGAGAAATCTGGTGAAACCCAATGTGAAGGGAAATATGTTGACTACCCCCAATTAGACTCCCAACCCAAAGGTAATGAGAATCACTAATTTCTAGATGATACACTATAAAGTAACTCATGTAATAAATAAAACCCTATGTTAGTCAGAGTTCCCAAATCCCCCTAAGAAATAACATGTTGTTATTGACTCCTTTATGTGAAAAAGGCCTCTGGCCTTTAATGGGTCGTTAGGTCCCTTAATTTTGAAATAATGGATCAAATCCATTGATAATATATTCTCCGTCGATAAATGTTCTAGAAAATAGAATGTTCTACTGGTTTTATATCATATAGAGGGAAAATCTAATTAGTGGTGGATATTGATGAGGAATATAGTGCCTAGGGAAGATATTAAATCAATGGGGTGGAATGAATTTCGAAAAAAGAATTTCAGATAAATATTTTCCTCATACACTCTAATATAAGATGAAAAGGGATTTATATTCCCTCATGAAAAATTTAGATAAATATATTGTGTCATATGAGGAAATATTCCCAAGATTTTCATGATATGCCTCCAGATTTTTCATCATCCCGAAATTCATGATTGACCGCTTCTTTGGTTGGATAAAAACTAGTTTATGAAAAACCATGATGATCCGATATTTTTATAGCTATGAGAAAATTGTCTGAGGTTTTATCAAAGATGAGATTGAGATCATTGAATCTCATGGCTATCATGGGGATAAGAAGTGTAAATTGGAGTTTAATTATGGAAATTCGATTGATAAATCTAATGGTTCCATGAAATATCAACATCCAGCATTTCGAAGGGGAGGAAAAAAGACCCCATAAATTGCATAAGGGAGCTAAAGAAATGTATTAGGTGTGGGAAGGAAGGGCACCTAACTAGAAATTACTAATAGGAGAAATGAATTATTGCAATATAGGATAAGAATTCTCCAGTAAAACATCATCTAATTTTTAATTTCTTCAACTAAGGAACCATGTAATTTTTTATACCAATTCTCTATGCCAAGGGTCTTCAAAGACAATGAATGACCTCCAAGGCAGAAAGGGTGAGCTTTTTTCATCACAACTGCATAGATGTATACCAACAACATAGTGGTGACAAGATCAATAGTTATTTATTTAAGAATAGAGAACACACACTTTTTCTTTGTATTCCTTCAAACCCCACAATTTTATTATAATTATTCTAACACCACCACAATTTATGGAATTATAGTTTTCAAGGAAAAATAAAAATAGGGAAATTTTTATATCCAAAATATATAACTTATCCCCAATTAAACTTTTTAAGATGAACTTCCTAGATAACCTTGTCATACTCTCTTTTATGGAAATTGATGCAATTTTGGGTCTAGAATTATTTTCCATATATAGATCTAATATAAAGTTTCACAATAAGGAAATCACTCGACGTAGTGTGAATCGTCCTCTAATTCTATGAAATTGTGAGGAGGAGGATGAATATTTTTTAGCAGCAACGTCCTAGGGGAGGGTATTTTTTTCCAACAAGAATGTGTATACATCTCAAATGATCTTTTCTAATGAAATAACCATCCTCAATGACATGCCTATTTTGGTGGAATATGCTGAAGTGTTTCCCAAGTAATTTCTTATTCTTCCTCCAATCTGAGAGGAAGAATTTTCAATCGAGTATTTACATGGGATGTTTCCATTATCCAATAATCCATATAAAATAGCTATTATGAATCTTGGAGAGCTAAATGAACAACTACTAGAGAATATGAATAATGGGTCTATACACCCAAGTGCTTCAACACAGGGTGCAATAGTTCTCTTCATCACAAAGAATGATGGGTCAATGGGCCTTTGAATTGATTATAAAGTTCTCAATAAGATCACGATAAAGAAAACATATCTTCTTCCATGGATTGATGAATTGTTAAATAAGAAATTTGGAGAAAAATAATTTTCTGTGGTGGATCTATAGTCAAGATATAACAATGTTCGGTTAAATAAGGATTATATCTACAAGGATGATTTTAGTACAAGGTACATGCACTACGAATTCATAGTAATGCCATTAGGACACACCAATTATCCAAAAAAATCATGTACTTTATTAATATATTCTTTGGATCTTACCTCATCATATTTTTTGATCTATTTATAGATGATACTATAAAATTTTTCAAAACCAAGGTGGATCATGAGGAACAGCTATTCACTATGCAAAAGACCATATGAAAGGATACGATTTATTCTATGTACAAAAGATGTGAGTTATAGTTTAATGGAGTCTAATTATTAGGGAATATCATCACATGAAATGGGATATCTATAGACCCTTCAAAAAATAAGCAATTGAAGAATTGATGAGGCCAAAATCTATGTAATATATCTATAGTTTCCTTATGTGAGTTGGTTATTATAATCAATTTGTGAGATATTTCTCATGATTTTCAACCACTCAGACCAAGATAACATTGAAGGGAATCGAATTTTCATGTAATGATGAATGTGAAGAGAGCTTAAAACATTTTAAAATTAGGCTTATCATATCCAATGTGACCACACTACTCACAAGTGGATAACTTTTCATTGTATTCGGTGATGATTTGAAGAATTTATTCAGATGTGTGTCAGTAAAGAATGAAAAAGTTATAGCATATGATTCAAGGTAGTTGAAAGTACAAGAATACAACTACCCAATACATTATCTGGATTTGGTTGTGGTGATCATAGCTTTAAAAATATAGTGGTATTATCTATTAGGGTAGATGTGTGAAATATATAAAAATCACAAAATCCTCAAGTATATATTCACACATAAAGAGATGAATTTATTCTAATGAATATAGTTAAAGTTGATTAAGGACTATGAATACTCAATACACTAATATCCAATTAATGTGAATAAAGTATTAAATTCTATATGTAGAAAGGATCTAGTAATTCTATAATAGATGAGTATTGAGATGTATTTGGTCTTATTTGATTTTGAAAATGATATACATGGGAATCATAAAGGAAGAAATGTCATCAATCATTTCACAAATTATTGATCAACCTTCCCTTATAGTGAAGATAAAGGATGATCAATAAAATGATGTGTGAATTCTGAATAAAGATGAATCAAAAAAGATATGTAAATCCTTATAGTTAAATGTTAATAAATAAGTATTTTGGAGATTTTGTTTAAGACTATTCGTACTATCAAATCCCAAGTTAAAGGAGCTATTGGATTATGCACATATCCCAACATTCCCTATCCACCCAGTTAGGACAAAGATGTATCCAGATCTTCAAGAATACTATTTGTGGGATAATATGAAGAAGGATATCATGGAATATATATTAATATAGTTTTTATTTCAACAAGTGAGAGTGGAAAGGGAAAAAATCAAGGGGATGCTGGAACCATTACCTATAGAAACATAGAAGTGGGAAAATATCACCATGTAATTTTTCACAAGACTTTTGAAGACATCCAAGGGACACAATATTATCCGAGTTTTGGTTGATCATCTTATAAATATTTCAAAGTTAATTTTGATTTGATAGGACTTCTTCATGGATCAAATTTATTGTATATACATCAGAGGAGTGGTGAGGCTAAATGGAGTGCCACTATCAATTATATCAGATCTAGAACCGAGACTCACCTCCATGTTCTGGAAAAGTAATCAGCATGAACTAAACACTGATTTGAAATTCATTATGAAATATCACCATTAAAATAATGGCCAATATGAGTGGACAATCCAGATACTTTCGAAAATCTTAGCAGCATGCTCAATTGACTTTAGAGGAATATGTGACTAACATTTTCTTATGGTTGGGTTCTCATACAACAATAGTTTCCACTTGAGAATCCAATTGGTTCCCTATGGATCCCTCTATGATAAGAGGTGGAGAACACCTTAATGTTATGATGAAGTTGGGGAACAAAAACTTCTAGGCCATGCAATGGTTGAGTAGATGGTAGAAAAGGTTGAGACCATTCAGTAGCACATCAAGGCTGCTGATAGTTGATATAAGATCTTTGATGATAATATTTGATAATACCTAAAGTATGAGGTTGGGGAATTAGTATTAAACTACATATCTTACTATAATGAAGTCCTAATATTTGGGAAGAAGGGAAATCTTACTCTAAGATACATCGTTCCCTTTGAGATCCTTGATCTCATTGGATTAGTGGCCTTCCAAATAGCACTCACACTGAACCTATCTCATGTACAAGAAATATTCCATGTATCCCTCTTGAGGAAGTATATACATGACCCCTCACATATACTCAATATAGTGGGGGTAAAATTGGAGAATGATATTTTCTATGAGTAGTATCCGGTGAGGATATTAGATCATAGAGACAAAGTTCTATGAAATTAGACAATGAACATTCCCAATGGGTTGTGGAGAAACCAATATCATGAACAAGTGATGAGGGAACAATAGGAAGTGATGAAACATAGTTATCCTCATATTTATTCTTATGGAAAATAAAAAAATTTAGGGAAACTTTTCTTAAGGTGGGATGATTGTAATGACCTAAACTATTATAAATAAAATTCTACTTAAATTTTAATTAAATGTATTATTAAAGAATATTAATAAAAAAACACATGATGTTGTCTATCTATATTATATCTTATAGGATTTTAATTACTATAGAACATCTTTATCTTTAATAATATGTTATTTTAATATTTATCACATGATTATTATAAATTTAGGGTTTTAACAAATCAAATTAACATAGAAAAAGGAAGTGATGACCTCAACCAGTAGGAGCATGCCTTATGAAGCCCATTTATGAGAGCTTCCAAGGGATATAGAATTTGTGGGATTTTCCCTTGACCAACCCCAAGCTAATATCCACGAAACATCATTATTATCAAAACCATTGGTGGGAATAGTTTATGCTCCTCAAGGTCACAACCCATACAATGTTCACCAAATAACCCAGTAAAAATATCACAATCACGCACCTAACCCTTAGAGAGTTTGCTGGTCTATTAAAGGGATATGTATCAAGACCCTACCAATATGATTATGTACATTATTGTTTATATAATAATGAATATACTTTCGTCCTATTATTATTACATTTTAAATTATTTTTATTTTGATACAATAAAACACAAATTGTATTTTTAATATTTATTATATTTCAATTAAGGCATTTATTTTTTTGAATTTATATAATTTTGTAACAAATATCTTTTTTTATAAAATATTATTATTAAATATCATTTATTAAATATAAATGATCATATAATTTTTATGAAGATAAATTTAATTTTTATATGGGTTTGAAAACTGTTATTGTCAAAAACAATTCCAACATTTCTTATTAAATAATGATTTTTTTAAAGTTAAAATTAAAACATTTAGAATATTATTTATTTAATAGGAATATTATTTTTGTAATTAGAACAGCTTCATTATCGTATGGGTAATTTTTCATAATATTCTGAGATAGTCAAATTTATGGGTAAAAATTAAATTTCATATAAATATACTTTGTGTATTACAACATCATAATGACCCAAAAGTAATGTAAAAATGCTAGAAAATGTATCAATGAAAAAATATGAGTTTTATAAATAAAATAATGATATTTTAAATTTATTCTACTAATTTTATAATTCCATTATGAATCCTCTAAAACCATTAATATATTATTTGTTTTTAAAACCATTTCATTAAGATTATGAGTCATCTACCCATAAGAAAGGGAATTATTTTATTAATTTTGGACCATGTAATTTTAAAATAATTAAAACACCTCTCATTTGAATGATACAATGGCTAAAACCCGGGGTAAGATTTGTGGTTTTGGTTATTTTATTATATAGAGTCCAAAACCAATGTTTGAGAAATAATAAAGAAATCCCCACTCATTTCTTATATTAAACCACTCAAAATCCATTAGATCTATCCTAAAAATAATTTTATCATGTATTATCTTCATCCTTACATATATATAGTTCTACCAAGGAACCCCCAAGCTATAAAAATGCTCATTCCAAGCATTTGGAGTCACACACTCAAGTACGGGAACCCCACCTTCTCTTTTATATTAAAGTTTCTTTAATATCTTATGCCTTGAATTTCTAATTCTTAATGTTGGGACATGTATTTACATGTCTCTATTACTTATAATTTTATCTAAAAATTACGAGATACCCCTTTCACTCCCATCAACACATTTTATTAATTTTTATGTGACGTCATTATGCTATCGAAATTTCACCTTGATTTTCCATGCCAAAATAATTGTGTCATGAATACCTTACCCAATTATAATCAAGGTTGTTAACCTTAAAAAACATATAAATATTTTACTTGGGACATAAATGTATTTATTAAAAACTCCATAATCATGTAATAAAATTTTGTTATGAATGAATCCATGTTTTATCATCTATGTGTCATACTTAATCATGAAAATGAAATTAAAGTGATGTGTACGTCTAGAATTATATAGCGCTCCAATGCATTATGATATTTTTAGTCTCATTATATGTAATCTTGGGATAGGGAGTGATCCTTATTCTTTTATGGAACCTTTTCCATCATGATTTATTTGTAGTTATCCTTGAACAATGATTATGATGTCATGTTTTAAGTTGTTTCCATATTTCCCATGTCATGATTATAACGTTATATAATGCCTTATCATTCTTGTTCAATTTATTACCCATTGATATGCCTATTATCTAACATATTTTACCTTATTCCATTATTATTAACATCCAAGGATTCGTAGCTCATTTTTTTCTTATGTATGTTCCGAAGTTATCCCGTGTAGTTTTAAAAACCATTGAATATTATGATCATGTTAAGGAAGTTTTAAATAAAGCTGATGTATTTTTGATTTTATGTTGTTATGTGGTGTACTTAATTCCCAAAAATTATATAATTCTCTATCTTTAAAGTTGTATTTTTTTAATCCTATGTAATAAATCAATTATTAATATGTAATAATGAACAATCATTTAATACATATCATACCATTCTTCCGTTGTGAAATTTATAGGAATGAATTTTCACCAACATTGAATTACAGATATCGCCGATGATTGAAATCATAATAATTTTTTCACTCTAATATAACTTGTTATGATTCTAAATTGATATAAACATATATACCATTTTTCTAGATAGATTAGTTTCTAGAAGCTTTATTTCTCAAACTTCATCTCATCATGTCAGATTTAAGAACTTGTTTACATAGAAAGGCTCATGTAGAGATATCTGAATGCTCTATTCAAAGTAATTATTATAAAAAAAATATACTAAAGGAATGTGTGGATACCAAAATCCATTGAAATTTAGTTAACCTTATCTCAATATATACTTCAATGTTTTAATGGTCATCTCATACTAACTATATTTAATAGCAAGATATATAGTAATTAAACAAAAATATTTATCCAGATCCATCAGAGAAATTCTCCATATAATTTATGTAAACATCAAATATCTGTCATATTCAATATAATTTGGTACTCAATGAAACATAGAACATCCATAATATATATCCAGACACACTTATCAATAGATAAATCTTCTCTGATAGACATGAATTGTATTGAATATATAATTCAATTTTAAATAACCAAAAAAATTATATCCTTTCAACATTTTGTAGAGTCCAATGAAAAAATATATAATGTTGTTTTCCCATTTCTATTATACAATGGGTAATGTTTGTAAACTTACATTATACATATGTCACATAACCTTAATTTTTTGATATACCTTGCACTGAGATACATACTCTTCAATATCTCTCATCATGTTATCCAACAAAAAAAATACTCTTTCTGATCAGTATACATCTTTCTAAATCTAAGATGAATAAAGAATAATGATACATGAGCTTCCTGAAATATCTATATCTTCATGTAAGGTGTGGATAGGTCACATACTAATTCCTAATACCTTATCATTCCTTCATAGTCATGGTTGAACTTATTAGCATTCCTCATCATCTCATTCATTTATACATCCTCCATTTATACCTCTTTAATGTTCACATGAATAGATGGATGAAAAAATATTTAAGAAATAAAATATGTCTCTACTAACTACATTATTTCAAGTTATATCCAATTAAAATTCATAAATAATGTGTCTCTTTTATCCATTTTCTTTATAAGTTGGCATGATCCTTTTAACGCAAACCATTAACCACATTGATCAATTTCCCAGGGTGATAATGTATTTATCAGTCATAATCATTAATCATATAAAACATATTCTATGGTGCATATTAATATCATTCTAGGAGAATATATACATGAAATTTTTATTATTAGTATACATGTAACACCTTTCTTCATAATGATAATTCCTCTCTCTATATAATGAAAAAATTACCACTACTAAATCCAAATCATGATTCTAGAAATTTTTCTCATGAAACATAAATTTACATGGTGCATAAGGAATAAATATAACATTATATATATATATATATATATTATTCCCTTATTAAATGAATAACTATATATATCAACACCTCTACCACTATTGGTTAGTTTGAGAACTAATTCAGTGACCAACCTTCTCTTTGATTTCTTCAAATTTTCATCGTATTCATCTATCTAATGGAAAATTACTCCATTAGAAGTTAACATAGTGATTAGACTAGATATCCAAAAGAAATAATTTAAAAATAGATGATAATATCTAGGAAATACCTAGAAATAATAGATCTTGGTCACAATAGTTGGTCTAGGCCCATGTTCAATATGGATACCCATTCCTTTTACACATATTATTACATGATTCTTAAACATAAATAACCTATAATAAAATATATAGATCACAAATTCCTATTTTCATTGAAATACAATGTTCCTAAAACATAAAACATTACATCATTATTCAATTTTACATAGTGTGGTCCAAAAATCAATTCAAGCTCCTAAAACATCAAGGGATAACCTAGGGAATACATATTGATAGGGGTGAGATAAAAATCTCCATAAGGGAATAAAAATGATAAGGAAACATAATATTCGAGTCAATGATATAACATGAAAATAGGAGGCACATGAGTAATCACATGGAATAATATCATAATTAACATGGTTTCCTAAGATCATGGAAGAATAGGAAATATGGTGGAAACATATAATATGACATAAATATTAGTCAAGTATAATTTCACAGACAATATCACATGGAGGAAAATGTACAATAATAGATTAGGTTTACTCCCTGATCCCATACAAGTAGTCTAGTAAGACTACAACATTACTCAATGCATTGGAGAACATTATGATCTCACCTATCATAACATGTTAATGATCTATGTTTTTTAGATAAATTAAATCAACCGTAAATAATCCCATATGAAATAAACATGGAAATAAAATACGTTGAATGATATTTTTTCATATAATTATCAATGGAAATTTTATAATGAATTCATTCGAGTATTAATCATAATGAATGTATAACCCCATCCAGGGAAGGGATAAAAAGAATTGTAAATAAAAGAGGGACATATATTACAAATTTAGAAGTAATACATAACATAAAAGGTTGTTTTAATTGATGAAAATAATTATTGATGAAAATAACATTTTCACTTTGGGTAACATAAAATGATTTAATCATAAATGGAAAATTATTTTGATGGATAAATTTGAACATACATTTCAGAATATTAATAAATTTATATTTTTGATATCAAATAAGTTAAAAAAAATTGATTCTTATTATCACCACCTAAACATTATCGTTTTATCATATTTCCATTACTAAAACCAAAAATGATAAAATGGAAATTAAAAATCATTAAACTAAGTGATAAATCACTTAATCATGAAAATCAAGCATAGGATGTCTAAATCATTACACCATATTTCCAATCTATAACCCCAAAGGTTTAACCTATGTCATCCATGGACATTATATATTCAAATTAATCATAATTCCTCACCAATAAAATGTTAAATGACCAAATCATATACCCTAGGATCATCAATATATGTTTTCAGTCATAGGCCAACACATCTCGCTCTAATGGAAATAGAGTTAATACACAATAAACCCCTTTCATATTTATCAATCATAGGTGTATCTATCCCAAAAAGACATAAATTATCTATTATCTTGAAAGTAAAGTATTTTCAATAAAAATTACACTCCTTTATTTACCGTACAACACAATATTCTCTAATACATAGATTTATCATATGATTTCACACTATTTTTTCCCATTATAGTTTTAAAAGGTAAATAAATTTTACTCTAATACAAACTAGAAATACCCAAATGTTTCATATATGAATATTGAATAAAAATTGATTAATATTTAATACATTTCATAATAATAAATTCTCAAGGGTCGTAATTATTTTATGACACTGGAATCATGGATACATAAATAACTGGTACATAAAAGATCAACATTGTTTCTGATTATATTATTTACAACTAGAACACTTCATACTCATATAATACTTAAAACCATTATTCAAAACTACTTGAAGGTAAACATATGAAGGGGTGAAAATTGACATATAGTAAATTAAATAAAAAAGACATCAATCAATGATCACAAGTTTGAATAATATAAACATAAGTGTATTAGAATGTGATAGTGAATTATAATAATCATACATAGTTAGTAAAATATCATTTATCATGAAATATGTAATAATTTTTTTTCTATAAGATGAAATAATGCATAAGAGTAAAAAATCATCAGTGTTCATTCATGGTCCACGAGAGAATAATAAAATAATAAGGCATAAGTTTGTGGGAGATAAATAATCATATAATTTAATTTAAATATTTAAGGATAAATGATAAGACTATTATAGTATATTTTTTCACTCTCTATTCCATCATTTCATTATTCAATGCTCACTCCCAAGCCTATCTTATTATACAATTTCCATTACTAGACTTGGTTCACCCCCTATTCCAGTACTTATTATCAATAAAAATAACCAGAATATAATAAATGAAATATTCTTTTTTAGAGGTAGATCATATAATTTCATCACTTGAGTATAATTTCATATAAAAATCTGGATAATAATTATATTATGACATAATACCCTTAACTCATTTTGGTCTTGTATCATAATTGCCCTAACCTTGTATTCTTTGAGATACCTTCATTCACATGAACATTAATATGTTAAGGATTGTTCATAGGAGAAGAAAAAAATATGTATGATGTGGGTAATAAATATATAATGGGTTTTGAGATGGTATTGGCTGATCTAGAATTCTAAAATTTTGGGAATAAAGTTGGATAATAGGATCCATTTTATAAGTGAGGGGAGGGGAAAACCTGGAATTTCATTAAAAAATCAATGATATAGGATAACTTAAATGATAATGTGGATCTAAATGGACAAGGAAAATTGTTTTGGATATGATAATAAATAATTATATTTTATAAAATATAATTATACAATTTTGGGTTTCAATCTTTCCATTACCCATTGGTTAATACCCTTGTTATTCTAATTTTAACCATAACCACAGTAACAAAATTTTATATTTTTACTTTCAAAAATGACAAAAAATAAAGTTGAACATACAATATTAAATTAATTATTATCATTAGATATATTATAATAATTTTAATAGATTAAATATCTATATGTGGTGGAATTTAAATTTAAATAAGTCCGAAAACCTTAATGGAAAAAAATTTAGAAAAATATATTTTTTTGGGAAAATATGAACTTAATTTCTTTAAGTGTTTGGTAAAAACAATAAAATTAATTTTAAAATAAGATATTTAATAAATAATCTTTTTATTTACTAATAATAATTAATTAAAATAGAATAATTTAATTTATTATGAAAAAAACACATTGCGTGCATAAACAATGTTTTCCTAAAAATGTGTTTTTAATCCCAAAAATGAACTTACAACAAAATCACGAATAAAATTGATAAAAATGTAATATATTTAATTATTTATAATCAAATTAAATTTATGAAACATTAAGGTAATTTTTTTAAGAAAATGTATATACTTTTACTATAAAATAAAAGATAGTTGTTAAAATTATACGTATTTTTCAATATTATACAAACAAAATTCCTTAGAAAAATCACAAAATTTAATCTTGAGATAATTTCATAATTTTTATTTTAAAAATGATATTAATTACCTTGAATAAAAATTATAAAAAAAATTATATTCACTATAATTATCATGAAAAAAAAAAGCAATAAAACCCACTTTGGAAGAAAACCATATATTTGAAGCATAAAATGACTTTAAAAAATTTATGTACTTATTTATTATGAATTAAACCATAAATATTAATTATTATAAACCATTAAAAAAATTCACAATGTAGTTATTGGAATTTCTATATTCCAATATGATGGCTAGGCTGTTATGGATTACTATATCACAGTTTATTTAGAATCAGGGTAGTAGGAAAATAAAGTTATCTAATATTTTATATTTATTTTAATGAAAATACATATAATATTTTGGGGTGTGACTATTACCATCATGTGAAGTAAAGGACTCTCACTGATGATAACAACCAATAAAAGATTTATGAGAAATATATCAATCCAACCTGATCATAACATCAATTGACTCTATTTTGGGACTTGTAAATCCCAAAATAACTCAAATTTAGATATGAATAAGTTACATTAAGAGAACTATAAACCCAAAACCATCATATTTTCATGAGGTGTATCCAACTTCATTATAAAGGTTTTTAGTTCTATTGAATTTTTTAAATCTTTAAATAATGGGTTAATATAAATAAATGAGAGAAACCAATACCAAATAAAGAAATCTCTAAAATGAATTCATTAAAAATCATACCTCTCAAAATTGTAACTCTTGCATCAACTTCCAGTGAATACAGTTCAATTTCATGGAATATCATCATTTCATAGTTATGTGGCTAGAACCATATAGTCATAAAAGTATCTTACTATACATTGTACCCTTTAATAGATGATGGGATTATATTATAACCTAGATTAAATATATCTCAATAGAGGTTATACAAATGAACATTACATCTATATGAGTAAGAGATCATTAGTGGTAGGAGGAAATCATGTCTCATGTTTCTTTTCATTCCACACTAGTAGCATGTAATAGGACCACCACTAGCTATTGGATTATGTGAGGTGTAATAACCCTACATGGAGACACTACCACCAACATCAAGATTCTAATCCCACTTACTCAACATCCATTATATGAAACTAAAACTACCATAAGTGGAAGAGGATTCCCAACTAACCTAGAAATTCCTTCCAATCCATTTTTATCCATCAAATTCTTATCCCCCTACTCAACATAGGTTTTTTTTCAAAATTAATTCCTAATAATGGATAAAATGTCACAATACCCTTAGGAACCTCTTTGACTTAAAATCATAATTCAATGGCTTGTTAGAAGAGAACTTCGCCAATTCGTTGTAACATTCAACATACTCTATCACTATTTGGTCACCTTCCAACAGGTTGGAAAGTCCATAGATTTTTTCATCATTATTTATATAGTGATAATTTCTATATAAATATCATATTAAAGTATTCACACTCCAATATATAATTGAATTTTAATGAATGAAAATATCCCACTAACTCATAGTAGGAAATTAATCCATATATGTCGCACACTTAACCTAAATGGAGTCTGATGTTTCTACAAATTTGAAAATCTATTTGATCTTCTCCCGCTATTCCTTCACATCACAAGTATATTTGATTCTATTTAATGGTGGTGGTTTCTTACAAATACACTCTTAGATAGAGTCATTATATCTTCCTTACCTATGGGTAAATTTTATTATCTTGATTTGGTGTAAATATGACACCTAGTCAATATCGTTAACCAAGAAAAATATGGTTTCCACCATATAGTAGTAAATTGCATGATTTTACTATAGAGGATTACATACCACAGACTAAGAATAATTCAATTCCTTTTTAAAAGTCATGGTACTACCATTAGTAAATAAGGGAGGGTATCATAAAGGTGAACAATCTTAGTTTAGATGAATATATCAATAAGGAAATAAATGGGATTTAATACATATTTTAAGAGACTCGCTCCCTGGAAACCTATGGTAACTTAAGGCTTGTTATAATGAGAACTTGTAAGGAACTCACTCACAACCTACCACTTATATCAATAAAATAATTCATCCAATATAAAAATACGTCCCAAAACACATTATCCAAAAACCAACCTCAAGCCTTTGATGCTAATTTATCATGAACTTATAGGGGGGAATCATGAAACTAGACTCCCTAGCTGACCCACAACATTTCCCAAAGGGGTTTCTTGATTCCCAATGGATAAAATCATGCACCAAGGCATTTACAAAACAACTTTTGGAATGATTTCTCTAATAATACATCAAAATCAAAAGGTTGAAATATAAGAAAATAAGTCAATATTCCAATATAAGGTAAAAATGTGAAATAATAACAAAATTAAATTCATGAAAAATCCAATGATTAATAATATAAAACATCCATGAGTAATCAAAAACTGTCTCAATGTGTTGTGTGGGTTATCATGCCACCATGTCACCCTCTGAACTCCCATATACCATTCACTTGGATATCCATTAACACCACATAGTCCCTAGACATTTCTTATATTAGGAAAAATATGATGTACAAAAGCCCAAAGGTGTATCCAGTGTGTAGAAAAAATATACCATATATGATCCCACGAAGTGTTTTATAAGGTGTATTTAAAAAACAAACCAATTATGATTGCCTTATAAAAATTCAATATATATTTCCATATTTTAAGATAAATCATTGAAACCCATCCTTTTAAAAAAAATTCATAATTATTTTATAAACAATAAAGTTTCCAAAAAACCATTATGTGAAATCATTTTTCTTCATAACATTTTTCAAACTGAAGAACTTTATTTCAATTAAAACTATTTATATGGTCATAAATGAGTACTAAATTAGATAATTAACCTCAGGTACATTAGTTTTTCGATATTTAAGATCCTCACATCTTATGAAATGGTAATGTCTAAGCATGCACATATCCTTAGATCAATAGGTAAATGGATGGCTGAACACCCCGATAATTGAACCCCTGCCTGTTTCATGAAATCTATAGATTATATGTAGTTTCAACATATTTATATTATATAAGATTTCCCAATTGTTTCTCCCAACTAAGTACCCTATGTTTCTTTGTCCACTACCTATGTTGAGTCTAATAAATTAAAATAAATACATATTCATTTCCCACACATGGAGTATATTCCATTTCACAAACCAACATTAAAAATCACATTTCTATAAAATAAAATATTATTTTACACCACGTTTCATTAAAATACAACTATTTTTGAAATAATATTTCTTAAAATTACAACATATATGAAGTTAATTTTCATTATTAAGCCTAAGGGATATTCCATTTACTATAATATCCAAAACATGAATATTTATAGAAAAAATAAATCAGGTCTTTAAATATTCAAAAACCATTTTTAAAATTATTGAGAAAGCAAGGTTAATAGAACAAGTCATTTCATCCATCAACATAACTCAAGACACATTGTATTCTTCAACGATCAAGGGATCCAAATGATAAAGATAGGGGTAGAGAGAGTTCTAGGGGATAAAAAGGATCCCATAGAGTAACAAACCCAAGTAAAGAATCTATTATTAAATGATATCCGGATTAATAGAGGGAATGAATAACCATATAAGTATATTCATGTCACATAATAATAAATCCAAAATAATAATATCATGGAAGGATGAATTTTTTGAGTAAAAATATCATTGAAGGTGAGTATATCCATAACACATCATGGAATTAAACTTAACACAAAAAAAATGAATTAAAAATATAGGTCTATGGGAGGAAACAGTGAGTCGAAAAGGACTTAATAAATATAATTCAGTGACGGCATGCTCCCCCATTAATGGGTGTAACCTCCTCCGGAAGACTAAGAAGCTGATTCAACAACATTAAAAGTCCAAAACTAATGCAACCATGGTATAGTGGGAGTCCACCAATCTCATGGTGGTCTCGATCATGCCACACCCAAGGGGATATCATGCGGATTTTCTATGTTGTGGTGAAGAAGCACAAGATGTCTTGTAAAAACTATTATTATTCCCATGGTTTAGTTGAGTATGAAATATACATGGTGGACAAGGGGACTCCTAGAACCCCGCATCTAATACCACACCCTACACTAGGTTAGTTGTTCATGCTCGTGGTACAAAGGCAATACCCAATTCCAACACCTGTTAGACCACAACATGGTCTTGCACATGTTTCACCATGATATTCTAAAAACTACGTTTAATCAACATGAAACTAAGTAACACATCATGAACCAAAAAATAATTATCACATAGGTTAAAATTATGTCATACCTCAATCCAAGATGTGAATAATAATAAATCAAATGGAGGTGAATAATATATAATTCTGATAAAACCTAAGTTACATTACATGATGTAAGAAACACAATGAGACAAAATCACTAACCTTAAAGGGGAAATACAAATTCAAGGATCATAAATAAATCCATAACAACTAATATTGAATCCTATAGATGAGTTAAATCTTACTTCCATCACTATTTCATTTAGAATTTCACTTAAAATAAAAGTGATCCCTACTTTTGAGTGAGGCCATCCTGAGGGAACTTCCATTCCAACAATCCCATTAGAAAAAATTTATGAAATTCCTTGCCCTAAAAAAATTCTAAAAAAAATAGAGTTCTTCTAATGATTCACATTTTATAACAATCCCACTTCTACTTCAAAAAAGGTCCACCCATCTAAGGAAATAAAAATAAAATAAATTTAATATGGAAATATTTGAAAAAATCATAAAAGTGCATGTCAATATTCCATTGATTGATACTATGAATAAAATTTCCACAATTAACTATGATATAGAAAGATAAGGGTACACATAAAAGGAAACTATAAGTTGATCAAAAGGTGGGATTAATGAGGAATGTATTTTCATTAATATATAAATCACATACATCTAAAATCAAGGATCCTATAAATTTCCTTATTCAATTTAATAAATGAATGTATTTATTTTTTCATGCATTTTTTTATTTTATTGCCTCTATAAATAGGATTACTCACTCTATATTATATTTAATACATATTGGGGAGAAACATGACCTAATTACATTTGGGGTGACTTCTCTTGAGAAATACAAAATTGTAAGCTAATGTAAAAAATATTTCATTATATGGGAATTTTGTAGTTAGAATTATCGACATTAAAATCCTTGATTTTATAAATCACTATTCAAAATGGAATTAGTATCCTTATTGTAATTTTAATGATGTAATTCATGTACCCATGGAAAATTTTCATCATTATTATGATACCCTATCAGAGTGTTAATCATTGGAATACTTTCTAGGAAATGAATCATGTGTTGAAAAATGTAACGGTCTATAAAAATCATATAATTTTTTTAATTGATGTTTTTATGTGGACAAAGGGAATAATGTCCATATATGATTCTACTCAGCTTATAAAATCTTACTACTAATCTGAGGTGAAAAAAAATAAATGATTGAGTGAGATTATGGTTCTCTCCCATTCTCTTTAAATACAATATGTCTAAAATACATAAGAATCTGAACTTAAACATCATCTTAAAAAATTAAAATATTTTTATATTAAGAATGGAGAAAATTGTCTATCGATTTTTAATAATTGACTCCCTTTTATTCTTGAATTGTGTTTCGTTGACCTATTAAGGGAGTAGAAATAAGAATTGGGATTGATACATGTTGATATTCTCCAATTATTCCCAACAATTATCATGTATCAAATATTATTAAATGATTTTTACAAACTACATAGTCTTGGATAATATAAAAAGAACCACAATATCATTGTAGTCATTAAAAATGTGTAAAATATTTATTTTATTTTTGAATCATTTACCATTTCTATGACTTCCAATGGTTAATTCAAATGTAATTAGTTTTTAATAAAACTCGTCTAATGTTAATTATAAATAAAATAATGAATTTTTACCATCCCATTTGAAAAATAGTTTGCATGTTTTCATAAACCATCACTGATTAAACTAGTACACTAGGAATTACCATTTTCCACTCTCATTTAAGAAATGATGCACCACTACTATTTAATTAATGGATATTTTAGTTATTTTTATATAAATATTTCCCCAGATTATCGTAATGTGATTCTATTTACATTCACATTTGGAAAATTTTCATATACTATGATTCTATTTAATAATTTAAATGATGCATTTAAACTCTATCGATGTATGGTTAATTTTTTTATTATCTTGAGTATTTGATAAAAGCAGTATTTGGTAATTTAAATACCTATGGTTTCTCATTAGTTGTATGTTTGTCTAGTTTTTCATTGGATGTTATCACAATATAAAAATGAATGTGGCATTAAATATGGGAATTCCATTTCATGTTGAGATAATGGAAAATTTATGTATGATTCATTTATGGGGATGGTTTCCAAGTTGATATGTCAGAATATAAAACATTTAATCCATAGTAGTACCCATAAATTTTAGGGATGTGTTGGTTTCCCTTTCTTCCACAATATTTTATCCTTATTTAATTCATTACATTATCAAGATTTCACTCTCTCTCCCCATATAAATATACCGCAATAAAAAAAATTTGATAAAAATATTATGGATTCTTTTAAAAAAATAGAGTCCCACATAACCGCTAATAAGAAAACCACGTAGATTAGATTTACTATTTAATCTCATATGTGATATTTCCAAACATGTAGCAGCTTGAAATATTCACTTATTTTGGCCTTAAAGCAACAGGATTTGTCCATAGATCCTTCAAGTCCTTCGGTCCACCCATGTCCTTTAGTCCAGTTTAGGATTTCGGGCCACCTCAATGCCATTTGGGCACCTTAAGGCCTTTGGTCACCCTCAAGGTATTCTGGTCACATGAATTATAAATGTACCAGACTATCTTACATGGAACAATTCCCTAGATAAGGATTCAAATCAGGCACATTCACTAGAGCAGAGGTAATTGGGCTTAAAAGAATGAGAGGGTATGGATTTCCCATCTGTACCAGGATAGTGAATCCCTCTAAAATACAACTAGACAACTATTCATGAAAAGGTGAATGGTTGATCATGATGTAGATACTGGGGAGGGGTGATTTCATATTTTCATTTTCTAGGATTAATTATTTAAGACCTTTGGGTCTTGTAATTTCATGAATCTTATAGTCCATGTATGGGTTCCCCTTTAACCATTAAAGTAAGGACTATCTAAAATTAATAAAATACATGACGGCCTTTGGGCCATTCTAGTATAACATGTTATTCAAGCTCTACATGTCAATGTATATGACTCAATCACATTGGAACGTCCCAAATAAAATTATAACATAATTGAAAAATAAATTCATTCCATGAACTTTTCCTATCATAAATTTTTATCATATATTTTATATTCTAGTTTAATTTGTTTTCAGAATATGAAACCCTATAGTATTTTCTCAAAATATTTAGAAGCTTGGCTGCCTCTCATTCATTTTATGCTCCTTTGTAAAGAATTTAATTTAGAAATTACAAATGAAATGAGGGGATATTTTGTTGCTCGAAAATATATATTGCATATTTACATCCCTTAACATTGAATCATCACCATGTGTTCCCATAAATTATTTTTTTCATGATGATTAATTATATTGAGAGCAAGATATTATTCCCTAATATTTTGACAATATAAATTATTTGGCAAAATATTGTCTTCAAGTTGATTTCAATATAAACCAAGATTATAACCATAAACATGACACTAGTTGATACATTTTGGAAGACACATATAATTTTAAAACATGTATTCATCATGTACTATATAATTTTGTTCTTAATAGTGAGTTTCAATATATCACCAAGTACTATCACACTCTCAGATAAGGGTGATGTTTTGGTCCCCAGTGAAAAAATATCAATGTAATTGATTCTGGGAAATGTTATAAAATATTATTTTTGGATATCATGAATTTTATATAATTTTTACTTTTTTTTAAATATAACAACCCGATATTTTATACATTTATATAACATATTTTTATATGAGTATTCAAGACATACCATTACAATCCATTCTAGAATCATAAAGGTTTTGGGTCTTGGGAGAATATATACATAAAATCATATTTAGATATATTATACATAATATATCATAAATTTCTTCTCAGTTTTCACCATCCATGAAATATACTACTTAAAAAATTATACATAACTTAGGGAAATGTAGAAAAAGTTTAACACCCCAAAACACTAAAAAAAGTGAATTATATTTGATAGCAAATATGACATGCCGCACCAAGCATGGAATGGAATATAACACCTAGATACATTATGATATATTTAAATAAAACCTCTTGATTATTTTTCATAACATGAAAACCCAATATTAGCTTACATTACATGGAAAAATGAGTTTCTCTGATATCATATGGTATATGAATGACAGAGTTTTACCACACAACAATATATTATTAATATATTATTACTTAATAAAATAATTATTACATAGATGTTAAATTGGGGAGTATGAATATAATTGACTAAACTATTGAAATAAATATTTTACAACCATTTATTATGAATCTATTAATTCATACGAAAATAATAATCATTTGAAAGAAAATGAAATAATTTTTGAAAAACTGTTTTTATTCAAAAAAATATTTAATCACGCTTTACGCACACAATTTAAAATTAATTTTTATCAATATTATATAACTTATATGAAATAATACTATTAATTTTTTAAATCATGATACCAAAGCTATATAAGGATTATATTTTTGGATTTCTCTAAGTAGTTTTATATTTTAAGGAATAGTGTAAAATAATGATTTTTTATTGAAAACTGCCATTTTTTTAAATAATTTTTTCTATTAAATAATAATTTTAATTTGATGTAGAGTAAAATTATTTCATTTTTATATTAATGAATCCATGTTAGTCCATTTAACTCCTTTTCATAATGAATTTACCTATAAAAACATTGTAATGTTTTGAACATTTTTACATGAAAAAATCTCTTTCACGTGATGTCTGTGGGGTTTATTTTAAAATAAATTTTTACAGAAATGTGAAATGAATTTTTAAAAATGGTTTCCAAATTTTTAATAATAATAATATATAATTTATAATAATTTCGACAAATATTTTGACAAAAATGAATAGTTAATGAATTGAAAATAAATTATCATGGTCAAGGTAAAAATTGGTTTACAGAGGGGTTAAACTAGAAAGATAATGGTAATAATAACTTATAAACTATACTAAAAACTATTTTATGAAAATATTTAATGGATTAAACACTTAAGGGTATATAATGGAACAATGTTTAATCTTTTACATTTGAATATCCTGGAAGAACTCAATTAATTTTCAAAAATACCATGTGTGTCCTCTCACCTAATTATAAAAGGCCACCCACTCCCCTCTCTACTTTATACCTTGAAACCACATTGGTTCTAAAAATACATACACAAATGACTTCCAAAATTCAATCACATCATTATAGGATCCTTATTTTAGGAACATATCCAACCTTTTAAGGCTTTAGTGAAAATAGAAAGAGGATACCTGAAGAAGAGGTAATGTTCTTCAACAAGCGTCTTTATTTTACTTCATTATCTGCATATATTGATTTTTATTACAACATAATGATATAATATAATCATTATATTCCAAATATTTGGATGATTTTAGAATAATTTTATTACCTAAAACATTATACACTTCAATCAAATGTGATATGGAATCATAGTCCGTATGTACGGAGGACTACCTCCTCATGAACTAATGGCATTCATTTTTTATTTTACACCTCTAAATATTGTGTATGATGGTGAATATAAAGAATATATATTACATATATGACATATGTATACTAAATTATTCACTATTTCAAACACATATACATATATACCTACCACTCTATAGGTGATACGATAATGTCACTCTTGTGTACTGTGGACTGCCACCTCACGAAGCAATGTGATTAGTCTCTAACTAACACTTCACATGGATGGTGATAAAGATAATGCTAATTATTATATTTGATATAAATTAAATAAAAATTATATTCATGATATATTTAACCTTTTAAAATATTATATATATATATCATTTTCAATCTTTTATTTTCAATCACGTTATGATGATAATATCATTCATATACATGTGGTCTACAGTCTTCACGAGGCGATGTGACTATATTTTCATCACCATGCCCCGTGGATGATATATAAAAGTATATAATATGGTATGTATGATATTATTATCATTATTATAAATGAAAATATTATATACCATATTTCTATAATGATCATTAAAAAATAGAAATGTTACTCATATGTACGTACGACCTATCAGCTCCATGATCTTAACGTACATTATTTTTAAAAACCATCATTAATGATTGGTTTTAAAAGTGTAATTGATATTAAAATATGATAATTTTTCATGATAATTATTATACATTTGATATAACTTTATAATATACATAAGAATAAGAACATTCATCATAAAGAATACAAGAGGAAACCAGGAAATTAACACCTGAAATAATGAATATAATGAAATATTAGTAATGAATGGATTGTAATATTTCGTAAAAGAATCATATATGTATTTATAAAATTTAATATATTAGATTAATAAGTTAATAAAATTATTAAAACCACTAAAAATTATGTTAATTCGAGTGAATTCAAATGAAATTGTGAGGTAAGGTATTTCTCAACTCAATTTCCAATAATGGGGCTAAACATCAAATTTTTTGATTATGTAGTGATAATATTATATATGAAATGAAATTTGATTTCACTATGTTTTATTTTAATTATATTTTTGATTTATAGTTGATACTTGTAATTGATTCACTGAATAATTCTCACTTCAATGTTACAGTCATTTTATAATTTTATTTCACAATCTCATTCCAATCAAGATTGTTTACTCTTGAATATCAGTTAAATTAAATTACTTTAAAGTTTCCAAAAAAATCATTTAATTTTATTATCCTCTAGTTATTAATTAAATTTTCATATAATGGTACCATTTTTTCATTGTTTGGTACTTTATTAATTGATAATGTTTTTTACGAAAATCGTACTTACTTTCACTCTTTGGTCAGAAATCTATTTTCATTAAAAAAATTGTTTCTCAAAATGTTTATAGGATTTTAAAATGATTTATTAAATACATTAATATCCATTTTTATAGATTAAAAAATGAATTTAAATAAAATTTTAAGATTCTTCCAAAACAATTTCAATTTTTATTTTACTTAAAATGTGAAAGGAATCTTCTTATTATTTTCCAAACAAGGAACTTTTATAAACTTTTTTATAATGAAAAAGTAATGATATTTCTAAATTGTACATAATATAATTAATTTTCGGATATTATTTCTTTGAAGGTTCCTTTTTAATTTTAAAGGGATCTTTAAGAAAAATGTTTTTTAAAATTGTTTTTCAAATAAATGGATTTTAAAAATGTTTTTCAAGATGAAAATGATATTTCTCTCATAAATGTTATAAAAGAAATTTTTATTTTATTTAAATTAAAAAAATATATACCCTTTATTATTAATCTAGTAGGTATATATTTTATTTAAACTATCTTGAGGATATATTTTAACAATAACTATCTTGAGGACAGATCTTGATATTTCATACATCCATCATTATGGATTCCATCATTACAAATTTATTTATTGATATTCCATGTGATTATTTTATTATTCATAATATCCCTAGTTAATCATGCAGGCTTATGAAATTATTTAAATGAAATTTCCTGATCATTATTTGTTCCAAAAAATTCTTTTCATGTTATTCATTAAATAAAATGTTATTTAGTTGCATACCATGACAAGTTTATTATTCTTATTTTTTCATGATAACATCCTCAATAAATAGCCCTAACTAAGGATTTTAGTTCACCCTTATTATGTTTCATTTCATAGGAATCCTTGAAATTTACCATGTTTGATATGCATGGATTTGGTATATAGAATAATGTTATCCTCAAATGAAAACATTATGTTGTAATTTGTTTATATAAATTTAATATGGAACTCAATTATAAATCTAGTTTAACATTACTACTAATCAATTCTGTCATTTGGGATGCAAATCCTTATATTTATGCCATTATAATAAAGCAGTTACCGCCTCTAAGCTATTGGGGGGAAGGTCCCTACAATTGGTATCTGAGAAAGTTTAGTAGAATCCTTGGGAACTATAAATAAGAAAAACCTATAATTGGGATCTTAATCTATTGGTATAATTTGAGGATAATTATATAATAACATCCTAAGGTTTTGGTAATTTAGTGATTATGTGGTTCATCCTTGAAAGACACCCTTGTCTTGATACTACAAGTAGTTGTGGTTCTAGAATAGATGTACTAAGGGGTGATAAATTCTTAAAGTGTGCATTGACCTTGACCTAATCGCTGCCTATTGCCTAAAAATGGGCCTTACTATTAACCAATATTATCACTCTTAGGGATATACTTTGTATAATTTTTATTTTAATTATAAATCAATATAAAGGATTTGAAAATAAATATATACAAAAAGAAACTAAATTTTGTGATTTTAATATTAACGATTCTTAAATATTAATATATTCTATGTTATGAACCATAATCCGGATTATACCTTATGATTCATAGTTTCATGAGCTAAACCAGTTGATCTATTGATTATAAATGGAACCCGTAAGGAAGAAGTGTGTCAATAATAAAGGAAAAATGTGGATATATCCCTACTAAGAAATCTAGTATAGCTTGTATTTTAATTGGTCAAGTTATACCTATATTAAGGATTCTTAATTTTGTTATGAAAAATAACCATATCTAGATGATGCATATTATTTCATAATGAGATTAGCTTATTTTTGATTTCATTATGAAATAGGGGTCTTAATATTTAGTTGTTCTATATATCAAATATCAACTTACTAAAAGATTAATTCTATTGAAAAAAATTTATGTCATTAGGATGTCGTGGAAATATAAAGGTTGCACTTATAGTTTATTATCTCAAGGTTGATGTTAATAAATGGTTTACGTTGATCCAAAATACTTACGAAGAATATGAAATATAACTAATGAAATGAAAATATTTTAAGTAAACATCCATTGACAGATATTTCCCTCATGAGAAAAGAAATGATAAGAATAGAAATCTATTTATCATAATGAAAAATAATAATAATGTGTTACAGAGTGTGAATCTAACTTTTCATGGTTATAGGGGTATACTACATATTATATATGCAATATAGTGTGAAATATTGACCATTTATTTTATATTCTTACGAAAATTCCATGAACGACACTATTGTGTCAAAAAAATTCTTCATATGATAAAATATTTTATGTCCTATGAATATAGAGAAATAATTCTCCAAGTCTTGTGGATTCAAGAGGAATTAGGAGAAAAACATGAAGAAAGATAAAAAAATCAACAAAGGGGGGAATAGAAGGAATGATTTTCTGATATGTGATAATTATAGAATGAATAACCATAAGAAATTCTTGAAGGGATTCCGAGTTTTTTATCAGTGTGGAGAAATGGATCGCTAGAAAAAATAAAAATATTGAAGAAAGCGAAAAATGTCATTTAGGGTTTTGATTATAGTTAAATGGGGAACTACACAAATAAATTACCTAAACATAGTGGGAGTATATGATAAAAAATCTAAGGGATCATGGTCAATCTTATTTTATTGATATAATAAAAGTGGAATGATTAATTTTCATCTGTGTTTTGATCCAAGGAAAATGTATTAAAAGTCTTTTATTGATTCTGTTTTCATCATAATTATTATGAAATATATAAGGATTGTACAACATTACCTCTTTCATTATAGATTTGAAGGAATATTATGAACAGTACCAATGAGCAATAAAAATTATTCAGTGGAAAGTTGACCTTCATGGAAAACACATGAGTAAGGAAAAGATATCCATTAATATTTTTCTAAAGATTAGTAAAAAATGTTTGGAAGAATAGATAATTGATATGGATAAAGTTAATTGGATAGTACTGACTACCTAGGAACTGATTTATGATTCTTTGACAAAGTGGTTTATGATATCATTGATAGAGTAAATAAATATTTGGATCTAAGGAAAATATCCAATTATTTGGGTTCAATTTAAGGAATAAAGAATCTTATATGTTTTAAATATTTTTTTATGGTAATTATGGTTATTACCGTGGATTAATAGAATACATGAAAATGATATTCACATGTTTTTATGTGGAAATTAAGTGAAAATTCATATTTTTTTGTATTCATTATAATTCCAATTTGTAAATTCAATGTCTCTATCTATAAAGTTCTAGATTTAATCATTTAGAAGGGGAATAAATTTAACAATTTATGAAAAGCCATATAATTAAATTTGGATGATTTTTTGGAAAATAATTTATTACATCATGTGACGTCCCTTCTCAGGTGCCAAATGTTGGTGCCCTGGGCCAGTTGGTACATGACCTCATATGTGCCACCCCATATTCCAGAGTCTTCCAAATAGAAGTGAGGGTATAATATAGATATTTTGGGAAGACTATACCCTTTTTATTTAAAATAACACTATAAGAAATAAAAAAAATAGGCAACAGATGTTAAAAAACTAGGCTAATACCTTAACTGATACAAACCAATATCTTAGGATAAACCAAAATATGAAAATAATATCCAAACCAAATTAGCTGACATTTCATGCCTTATATATGTCAATTTTAAAATGATAAACCAAAAATAAATATTCTGATAACTCCCGATAGGGCCTCGGTGTCATGTTTGGTTACCTTATCTATGTTCCATCCCAACTCAACCTTCCAAAATAGGTATCTTTCCCTTACATTTTCCTTCAAAGATGAAGTATATTTGGGTACTGATCAGGCATCCCAGGTAGGGTTTGAGTAAAAATCCTTAGGCCAATAACAACAAAATAGAAAACAATATCCATTATATAACAACAACTGAAGATGTATAATTAAGAAATTCCAATGAATAGCATAAACAATTTTCACTTAAAATTATTCATTAATTTACCACAAAATCCCAAGATTCATGATGACACATGATCCACCAATACATTATTCGAAACATTCTAGAGTCCACACCATCCCCAAGGGGATATAACATATTATTTCATTATGGGTTTTCATTAATCAATTCATTCCAATTTACCATTCATACAATGGGGTCCTAGAGAAATAGTATAGAACCCCATGGGTATTTTGTGCAACAATCCCTATCCCACAACTATGTTATCACATATAATACATAAGTATATTTGAGGCGTAGGGCAGCATTCTATCATACCATGGGTATTTGGACTAGTAGTCCATATCCCGCAACTGGGTCACATATATCATATTTCTTGGTTCCATAATTCCAACCATTTATCATCCATTAATATATTTCATTTATCAATAAAAAAGAATTTATAAATCATTATTTCTACTATATCAGTACACCTCAAGGGTCTCTATAAATTTAATTCATATCGGAAAACCCCATGGGTCACTATCAAATTAATAAACCAATAATCAATCAATTATATAGTCCAATTATCCACCAATTTTATTATTACATAATCAACCAATTTATTTGTCACATTGGAAAAAATGAATTACTTATTCAATTTATAATTAAATTTCCAGACACTAAAATTTCAATTTCAAAATCACATACAATCTTTTATAATACAGACTATGGGAATTTAAATATAAACCACCATCCTCAAGGTTGTTGACGGACACTCACCAAACCAAAACCCCCAAATTGGTCTATAAAAATAAAACCAAAAGGTCATGGAAGATCTAAGACCAATACATAACATCAAGATAAAGAATAATTGGATATATTTGAAGTTATATCTAAACAGTTACTAATGGAGGAAAAATCATTACTCTTTATTTGAAAATAGATTTGGGAGAGAGTGGAAAACAACAGGGGATGAAATCAGATACTGGAGAAGAGATGATCCTTCATTCAGATATTCAATTCATCACAAAACAGGTTTTATGAGCCTTGGGAACCTCTTGGGATCTTCCAAAAAAATAAGGAAATATTTTATATCCAAGATGGTCTGATTTGGGTTTAAAACCGGTGGGTTCAGTAATTTTTAAAAACCATTCATTGGAATTAAAACTTGCTAGCACAATACCCCAGGATGAGGCGCACGGTTTGTCAAACCATTTTCCTTATCCACGCATCTCATTTTAGGGTTCGCATGTATTATCCTAAGTGGAACACAGTTTGGAAAACTCTGTTCCAACCATGAGAATACCCTCATCCTCAGGTTTAATAGTTTGGGGTGGGTGGAAACACGATTTGGAAAAACCCTAATCCAACTGTGGTCCACCTCCTATCTATCAAAAATAGGTCACAATGTTTCTTGGTCCAAACCATGTGGTTTCCCAAATCATGACCCAACCATGCACATCCTCTTTGGCTTAAAAAATATCCAATTTCATGCAAAAAAATAGTAAAATAAAACATATTCATGGTATAACTAATAAAATGGTAAAAGAGTGGCTAGAATCGAGAATAAGTTATCTCTATAATGGTTTGGATCATAAAATCTCCCCACATTATAATAGCCAATCCTTAATCTATAATCTTGTGATTTAATAAGATTCCATGGTAAAAATCAAGCCACATATCTGACATATCTTCTTATCTCTCCCATTTTAATCTTGAACACATGAATATTTCCACAATACTCGAGCTATAAGCATAGTCTATTCCCACAACACTTTATCTATGTGAACCATATCACGAATCAGATGCCCCTCAGAGGATGCATCGGTCTCAAGCTCAACAATGTCAACATCAATCACAAAAGAAGGGTCAAGGTGATAATGATGACATTTTGACACATGAAAAACATAATTTATAGCACTATACCACTAGGGAAGATCCAATCAATATATCATAGAATAAATTCTATCCATAATATCAAATGTTCCATCAAACCTGGGTTCTAACTCGCCCTGTCTCTGAATCCAATTGTGTCTGAATCTATGTGACACCTAAAGGAACATATGATCACCCATTATAAACTCAATGGTTCATTGGCATTAATCATCATATAAATTTTCCCTACTCTAAGTCATATGCATACATTTCTAAATTAAATAAATCTACTCTGAGATCTCTTATATGACACTTAGTCCCAACAACTCTAACTCACTTTCCTCCATCAAATATAGAAGTTATGTACAGGGATTACCATAATGTTACTCATATGGTTCCATATGAATAGTTTACTAATAATTGTTATTACAGGATAACTCCGTGAGATCTATGTTCTTCTCCCAAGACCCACAAAATTCAAGAATTCATACTCGTAGCATATCCTCCAAAACCTGACTAGTATTTTCTAATTACCCATTAGTCTATGAGTAAAAATCCATACTCCAAAAAAAAATATACACACCAATCTCCTTCTATAAACAATTATAGAAATGAAAATTGAAATGAGATTCACAGTCTAAAACTATGCTCTATTTTACCTTGCATAGACATATTAACTCTCGAATATACAATTCTCCCAACTAATTCATTATGAAGGTCGCCTGTATCGGAAATAAATTTTCTAATTTCATCATTGAATCCATAAATACACATATATCATCATTCTTCTGAGGCACCCTTAGAATACCTACTAAAAAATACATGGTAATTTCATTCCACATTCATTCTAGAATAGAAAATGACTGTAATAAACTATCAGGTCATTGATTTTCATCCTTCACCTATTTAAAAGTGTATTATCATGTCACAAACTCGACAATCTAATTTTTCATGACCGACCAAAAATATTTTCGGCATAGTTCATGGAAAATTTTAGTGAATCTTGGATGTACCACCCACTTCAAAGAATGAAAATATTGCATCATCTCCTATCACATACTTATAGGAACAACAACATGATTCTTGACATATATTATATCATCATAATTTATGATCCAATCTAAAGTTGAATCTCCATATTCAAGGTTTTCCCCCCAAGGAAAACACTCTAGATCATCATACTGCCTCTCTGTAATCTGGCCTAGAAGTGTCCACAACACTAATAATAATATGAGATTCATCTACTTCTAGACCTTCTAAACCACAATATGCACCTCATCCAAAAATATCCATCATTTTCCATTCCGAACAAGAGTCATAAACTACCTGAGTTTATGTTTTCTAACTCAAAGAATCATAAAAAATGTTTTCCTTGTTGGGTTTATATGCTAGATCAAAATCAAAAAGATTTCATATACACAACCAACCTTCCCTTTTGTATATTCATATATCATTGTAAAAAATAAATAATTTAATACCTTGTCATTGGTATACACAATAAAAATATCTTCCAACGTATAATTTCCCCAATAATTCAAAGAATAAACCTCTGTGGAAATCTCAGGGCTGATCTAAGGGTAATTACATTCATGTGGTTTCAATATATGAGATCCATACACCAACAATTAACCCCATACAACAACACTTCTTTATGTAATATCACAAATGATCCAAAAATCATGGTATACTTCTCACCAAGATTGGGTAGGATAAAAATTGGTATAGTTGTCAAATTCTTCTTTATCTATTAAAGTAACTCCCACATGTTCTAGACCATTAATACTTAACCCCTTTCTTGGTCAATCCCAAATGTAGTGTTTCCAAGAGGTAAAAGTTCAGGATTAACCACTAATAATATCTTACCAAACCTAAAAATATTCTTATATAAAAAACAATCTTCAGCTACTCCCAAGAAACCACAATCTGAAATTTCTATACATCTACTGACACACCTTCTTCATAGATGATAGGACCAATAAAATATACCTATTCGGTCTATAATTGACACTTAGATATTATGGTATATAACCAATGATATATTGGTGTACTCAGGATGATTTCAAGATGTTGGGAATGATCTTCAGGTGTCTTGGAGTACACCAAGATGTCATCCACAAAAACCCAAGATCATTGAGTTATATATGGTGGATTCAATTCATCAAGTTGATAAAAATTATAGTAGAGTTCTCCAACCTGAAAGGAAATAAGATGAACTTATAGAGGATATACCTTCTTTTGGAAGTGGTATGTAATATATCAAATGGTAAAACTCTAAACTAATAAAACCCCAATCTCATTTCAGTCTTTTAGAAAACACAATCCCCTCTCAACTGGTCAAAGATATCTTTGATACGTGGAAGAGGATACTCGTTCTTCATTTTCATCTAGTTCAAATTATGTTAATCAACCCATAAACACAATTATCTATCATACTTCTTAAAAAATTGGTATGGATAACTCTATAGTGACATACTAAATTAGATAAATCCATTATCTATCAAATCTTTTAGTTGATTATTAACCTCTTGATGATATTTTGGTGAAATTCTATATGGTGGAATAAAAAACTGATCACCTCCATGAATGAGCTCAATTATTAATTCAAGATACCTCTCATGTGGTAGCCAATATAATTCCTCATGAAACACATCCTGAAACTATCCTACTAGGGGTAGGAAGCAATCATTCTCTACACCCCCATCACCTAGCAATTGGCTTACAACCTGGGCAGTAAGCACCCCCTATTAAAAATGTACTATCCCTATAGATTTTGACTAGATATCATACTCTCAACTATCTATATAACTGTCTTCCTCAATTGATGTAAATGCCACTCTCTTATTATAAAAATCAATGTGGTATTGGTATGCTACAAACCAGTCCAAACCCAAAATCATGTCAAGACCTAGAAGGTAAACTATATAGAGATCCCATAAAAATGATACTCCCAATCATTGAGATAGATTCCATGGCATACGTATATTTCACTTTACCATACTCCAATAGTTATATTGATCTTCATAACCCATATCAAAAACTCCAATTCTAGATTGAAACCATTCACATGTTCTATAGATATAAAATAATGAGAAGATTTTTATCAAATAAGGTACTAGAAAGCATAGAATCTACAATAATAATACATCTAATTATTGATTGTAACAGCCCAAGATTTTATGAAAAATATTCTATTTAATTTCAATAATGTCTTGTGTTGTAAGCAACACAAAAAGGAGCTTGCACAACATGCATCCTTGACTTGCCTTGCATTACACGCAATCGCAACCTTCCTCGATAGCGTGTGTAGTACGTAATACTGAGTTTCACGAAACAACGATATGCTATTAAAATATTATTAAAATCTAGCCGTTATGAATAGTAATAACCACTTTTTAAATTTTAGAAAATTTAGCTCTCAAAATGGACTTCATTTTTGGATTCGTAGTATCGAATTTAGCCTAAGGTGAAATTTTGGTACTTTTCGGATAACTTTCATATTCTGATGAATAGTGAAAATTACTAAATTATAATTAAAAACAACTTTTTTAATCGAAATAATTAATAGTGATAAATTATTAATTTTAGTGGTTTTAAAGTATATTTAGAATATATTTTTACAATTTAATACAATGTTGGTCATTAGATGTAATTTCACATTTAAACCAGACATAATCAAGTGTCAATCTTTTGCTATATATTGTTTCTTAAAAACACGCTATTTGTTTTAACAGCGGGATTTAATTATAAAATTAATTAATGAAACTTCTATGATATGAATTTGGTAAAATAGACTTCATTTTTGAATTCGGAATATGATATATAGCTTAGGATGAAATTTTGGCATTGTTCTGAAAAACATCAATTTTTGATGAATAGTGAAACTACAAAGTGGTAGTTAAAAAAACTGAATTTTTCATAAAACTTAATTTTACCGCTTCTGTGAATGGAATTTCAAAAATCTGAGAGACACGGTTGATGTCAGTAAGTAAAATATGGTTCAATGAGATGAAAATAATTTTTGGTGAATAGTAACTTTTTACTTTTATTTACCACGGTTAAAAGTAAATAGGGTAATTAAGGGTATGAATGATATTAATATTACCCTAAAACATGTCCTAATTCTATTGGACAAGTTTATCTCGACCAAAAACAACGTTAGGTGTAAAATATTATCATTTAGGCCCACTTGGATTAGATTAGGACATTTATTATTATTTAATTCAAACAAGAGTTAAAAGAGTTAAAATCAAAGTTTATTTACTAAAACATTTTTAATATAGGGTTATACATAAGATAAATTCGATTTTAAATATTCATTAGAAAGCTAAAAAGATTTCCTACATAATGATATTTTATTTATCATTTTTAGACTTTAAATAAATTAATTTATTTATGACACAACGATGATGCAGTAATTACCCTTTTAAGGAAATATTAACATAATTGATGTTATAAATGCTCAAATGAATGTAATTTGAGACTTTTTATGAATTCCACTAATTTTATAGGTTACTATGATATATTAGTGTTGATTTAATCAACTTGGTTCGAACATATAATTCTGTTATGACTTTCACAAAAATCATATATCAAATAGTGTCAAAATTGAAACAAAATAGTTTTTAAATCCAATATTATATTACTAATTGTTATTTTATTCCTAAAAATCTAAGTTTAGGCAAAATGACTTATATAAGGATATATATATTAATAATAAACAATTTGGGGTTCGTTTGGCATGTTATAGTAAGTGTATTAACCATATAGTGAAAGAAAACAAAAAGACACGGTAAAAGTTAAATTATTTAACTTAGAGTTAAATCTAATTGATAAGGTTAAAATAATACACTAAAACTTTTCTAAATCCTATTGGTTGATAGAAGTTCGACCCATCCCCACTTTAGCTTCTAAATAAGACCCTTTGGAACCATTATAAACCGATTTTGACTTTAATATAAAATAATATTTTGAGATATTCCTAAGGTGCCCCTCTCCTCCCTTATAAAAGGACACCTCCTCCCCCTCCTCCTCACACCAATTTGAGCACTCAAGCTCGGCCAACCCCTGCCAAAATACCTTCTCCACTTCCCTAGAATAATTATAGAGGTCCTGGTCTTCTTCAAAGACCAATCTTAGTTCCCTAAGTGGAGGATTCAAAGAGGCGTTTCAAAGAAGAGGTAATATCCATTACCGATCTTTTCAATTTCTTTCTTCTTCAAACTTCTTCATCTTTAGTTGTTTCATGATAAAGTAAAAACATCAGTATTTCTTATATACTTATATGTTATTATAAATATGAAACAACTCTAATTCACCTTCTATCCATCCTACGGAAAAATGAAATCACCGCGCGTGCGTACGTACGGAATACAGTCTCCACGCCGTGGTGGAATCTATTTTCCTCCACCACCTTAATAGGATGGGTATAATGGTGTAATGAGTAACTATATATTATTATTATAAAGTTATATTGATACTGAAATAATATTCATACACTTTAACACAATTCCACGACCATGGGAACGATATCATCGCTCGTGCGTACGTACGGACTACCGTCTCCACGACGCGATGAGATTCATTCTCCATGTTAACCTTTTAAGAAAGATTAAAAAGTATATATAAGAAATAATAATGAAATATATGACATTATAAAGCTACTTGATTTATGTATATATGTATATGTATGTCATCTACTTACTTCCATTCAAGACAATAAGGAAAGGAAAACAGCGTTCATGCGTACGTACGGACTACCGTCTCCATGAACGGTGTTTTTCATTTCATTTATCTATCTTATATATATATATATATACTGAATATATATGATATATAAATCATATTTTATATTCTGGAAGTAAGTAAATCATGATATAAGTAATAATAATGTGAATAACAACAAGTCAAAACACCTACGATAAATGAAACGATTTTACCCAAAACGCTTCTTTAACATGGAATTTACAAAAGAACGGGTAATATAAAGTCATAAGTGAACCATATATGATATCATAACAATGAATATGATTCTTTAATAAGTCAATGACATTATTTAAATCATTATACAGGAGGTTCGGACACATACGAAGCAAATCGGACCTAAGGTAAGGGAAATATAACAATCTCATTTTTATCCGAGACTGTTTTTACTTTGGTATTTATTGGGGTGTATTTTATCATCCACATCCATGTTCCCTCAATATGTAATATTGTTTACATCCACTTACAATAGTTTAAATCCAATTTTACCCTTCGGTGAGTTTTTAGTAAATAATATGAAAGGAATCTTTTGTCGTTTTTTCGTACGAGGTACTTTTTGACTTTTCCGACAAAAGTACGAAGAATGTTTTTTTTAACTTATACGGCAAGAATGGATTTTTAAAACATTACTTCCAAGAATCTTACATTATAAGTTTTCAAGTTTATTTTTAATCAAATTCTTTTAGTTTATAATTGTATGACATATTAAGAAAAGAAAAGTGTTTTTGAAGAAGAAAGGGTATTTTCCTCAAGAATGGAGTTCAAATGTTTTATCAAAATTATTTTCCATATAAGATAATATAGGGTTATGTTTTTATCCCTATTATTACATTGATTTGATTATGTTGTGAGGGAATTATTTTTATGAAGTCATTTACCTTATATGATTTGTTTTATGATGTCATGATGTTTCAAGAATCCCATTTTTGTTACATGTGTGATGTGATGATGTATGATTTATGATTATGTGGCACACATAAGAAAGGATTCATTATAAGATGGGTGGGACCTATATCTCCCTCTAATGCATTGGTTAAAGATTTTATATCTCATGAGATAGACATGGATGGAATGGTAGGTTATACCGGTTCAGTGAAACAGGACTGAAACGGGGGTTACTCGATTCAGAAAGGGACTTTGTCCACTAAGATAGTATTGGCAATGAGTCTTGACAAACAAGAAATGATTCTCTATGATTATGTGTGAATGCCAAAAAGTTTCATGTTTTATGTTATGATCATTGTGATTACATTTCACTAACATGATTTATCCCATGTTATGAAATTATGCTCTCTTTTGCAGGTTATGATTTCCAAAATGTTATGTTCTTATGAATACGACGTGATTGATATTTCTTTTGTTTACCCTTACTGAGAATTTGAGCTCACCCTTTTATGTTTTCTTTTCCCCAGGATATAAAGAAAGGTTTTAGGTATAAAAAAAAGGAAGATCTTTATGGGAGATGTTGAAGATCTTTCACCACGATTAGAAGATTTTATTCCGAGTTTCCAAAGACACTAAACTATTATGATCCTTATGTGTGTGTTTTTGTTATGTACTAAGTATTCCGCAAAATTAATGTAATGTTCATGTACGTCAAGCTTCGGGTCTCTACAGTTGGTATCAGAGGAATGGTTTAGTCAACCTTTGGAAACTAGGATGCGAAAATGTTAGTGAGATCCCTAGAGATATTTCTAAGGTATGTCTAGGGATGTCCCTAAGGATAAGTATACGTATAAGATACAGTCCTAGAACTATGCTAACGATCATAGAATTTAACCTAAGATGTTATATATTGAAGGTGCTCCCCCTTTATTATGTTGTTTTCCCCTAGCATGATTTTTTCCTCTCACACTATTCATTTTGGGTTTTAGAAAATGGCTGGAAACAAGATGATTCACGATAATGGAGGATATGATGGACAATGGAATGATATTCGTCATGAGAAACCAAATGAAACGGGATTTGGAAGTCCAAAGATCATTATTATTCCTAATCAACAATCTCATAATATGATCAACAAAGTAAAATTTGGTAAGTTTCCTGACTCGGCTAATAAGAGAAAGATGGAGTTTCATGATGATCATAGAGGAAAGAAAGTTCAATTTTCCCTATGTAAATCATGTGGGAAGAGGCATCAAGGAGAATGTTTCAAAGGAACTGGAAGATGCTTTGGGTGTGGAAAAGAAGGACACAAAGCCAGTAAGTGCAAAGGAAAAGGTTCAGTTAACACCAGGGATGAAGATAATGGTATTGCTATTACATCAACAATGGTTAAATGTTTTAAATGTGGAATGTACGGGCATTATGTAAACCAATGCCCTAAGGGAAAGTCTCATGAAGAGAATCAGTATGGTCGTATGGGTAGTATTTATGTTGATGATGATGAAGAGACTACAAATGATATGTGAGATGAAAGAATTGTGGAAGCTCGGTCAATGGTTTAAGAATGTAGTGGAATGATGACATGTTTATCATGTGTAATGTTGTATAATTAATCTCATGGTACTATTAAATAAAGAGACATCTAAGGATTATTACACTGTTGTCCTTCCTTGAGTTTTGAAAGTGTATGATTAATGGTACAAGTATCCATGAAAGGTTATTCAGATATTTTTGGAATGTAGATGATATGTGCATAATGAAGGGATAAGGAGAAAATGAAATGTTTGACAGTATTCATGAGCTCATGATTGATATAAGGACTAAGTGATATCATGGTTTGAGTATATAGAATTTTGAGGATTGTGGTATGTGAAAAGTGTTAACTTTTATCTGCATTCAAGTTCTCACTATGGTTCAATGGGTATTCAAGAGAATACATTATTAAGGCCTTTGAATGTTTGGAATGTGACCAACAAAACATATCTTATGATATATGGGGATCGACGATGGTGTTAAATCTCTGGTAATCATTTTCACTATGTTATGAGAGTGGACTGCAGTATTATGGATAAGCCTAAAGATTGTAATGGACATAAGTTAGTATTGTTTAAGGATAGAAGTTTTCTCGATATTATTGATGGGATGATATAGTAATATAGTTTTAGAAAAAGGACGACCTGCAGGACGGGCGATAGCCCATCACGTCGGACAAGGATATGGGAATCGAACCCACAACCGAAGTGCGACTGGCCTTTATCGCCTACCACTGGCCTACAGGAAGTCCCTGTTTAGTAGAAACTAGTTTAATTATATTAAGCAGTATGATATATGAAGTATAAGTCCATTTTAGGAACCATATGTGATTAATCTCACTATAGATCGACTTATGTATATAAGTTTTGCTAACCTTTTGTTTGAGACAGATGGAATGACCCGTCATTCTATCACATGATCTGCTAACACTTCACGAATAACAAATTCAACTTCATTTATTTAAGAGATGAAGTGGAAATTGTTCAAGGCATGAACAACAGTGAGATTGTACCAAAATAAAGAAAGTATTTATTCTAATTCAAATTTTCAACTTTAGGGAAATGATCTTGAAAACCAAAAATGTTGTCCTAGTGATCTTATACCTGATTAATCGGATGGTACCTTAGATCATCACAAATTTATGGATTTGTGATTTTTGGCTTTTCCATAGCCATGTTCTCTACCACTCTCCATCAGAACATGATGGTTAGATTTTTCTTCCATATCCATATTTTCACCTATGTGGAAACCCAGTGATTAGTTTATTTGGGTAACTGTTACGTTTCATACATTCGTTTTTAAAGATTGGTTTTGGTATTCCTTTTTACGATGTGGGTTTCTATTAAAGAAACTTTCGAATAGTAAACCATTTATAACCCCGACGAATTTCGAGGGCAAAATTTATTTTAAGCGGGGTAGAATGTAACAGCCCAAGATTTTATGAAAAATATTCTTTTTAATTTCACTAATGTCTTGTGTTGTACGCAACACAAAAAGGAGCTTGCACAACACGCATCCTTGAATTTCCTTGCATTACACGCAATCGCAACCTTCCTCGATAGCGTGTGTAGTACGTAATACTGAGTTTCACGAAACAACGATATGCTATTAAAATATTATTAAAACTAGCTGTTATGAATAGTAATAACCACTTTTTAAATTTTAGAAAATTTAGCTCTCAAAATGGACTTTATTTTTGGATTCGTAGTATCGAATTTATCCTAAGGTGAAATTTTGGTACTTTTCGGATAACTTTCATATTCTGATGAATAGTGAAAATTACTAAATTATAATTAGAAACAACTTTTTTAATCGAAATAATTAATAGTGATAAATTATTAATTTTAGTGTTTTTAAAGTATATTTAGAATATATTTTTACAATTTAATACAATGTTGGTCATTAGATGTAATTTCACATTTAAACCAGACATAATCAAGTGTCAATCTTTTGATAGATATTGTTTCTTAAAAACACGCTATTTGTTTTAACAGCGGGATTTAATTATAAAATTAATTAATGCAACTTCTATGTTATGAATTTGGTAAAATAGACTTCATTTTTGAATTCGGAATATGAAATATAGCCTAGGATGAAATTTTGGCATTGTTCTGAAAAACATCAATTTTTTATGAATAGTGAAACTAATAAGTGGTAGTTAAAAAAACTGAATTTTTCATAAAACTTAATTTTACCGCTTCTGTGAATGAAATTTCAAAAATCTGAGAGACACGGTTGATGTCAGTAAGTAAAATGTGGTTCAATGAGATGAAAATAATTTTTGGTGAATAGTAACTTTTTACTTTTAGTTACCACGGTTAAAAGTAAATAGGGTAATTAAGGGTATGAATGATATTAATATTACCCTAACACGTGTACTAATTCTATTGGACAAGTGTATCTCGACCAAAAACAACCTTAGGTGTAAAATATTATCATTTAGGCCCACTTGGATTAGATTAGGACATTTATTATTATTTAATTCAAAGAAGAGTTAAAAGAGTTAAAATCAAAGTTTATTTACTAAAACATTTTTAATATAGGGTTATACATAAGATAAATTCGATTGTAAATATTCATTAGAAATCTAAAAAGATTTAATACATAATGATATTTTATTTATAATTTTTAGACTTTAAATAAATTAATTTATTTATGACACAACGATGATGCAGTAATTACCCTTTTTAAGGAAATATTAACATAATTGATGTTATAAAAGCTAAAATGAATGTAATTTGAGACTTTTTATGAATTCCACTAATTTTATAGGTTACTATGATATATTAGTGTTGATTTAATCAACTTGGTTAGAACATATAATTCTGTTATGACTTTCACAAAAATCATATATCAAATAGTGTAAAAATTGAAACAAAATAGTTTTTAAATAACATATTATATTACTAATTGTTATTTTATTCCTAAAAATCTAAGGTTCGGCCAAATGACTTATATAAGGATATATATATTAATAATAAACAATTTGGGGTTTTTTTGGAATGTTATCGTAAGTGTATTAACCATATAGTGAAAGAAAACAAAAAGACACGGTAAAAGTTAAATTATTTAACTTAGAGTTAAATCTAATTGATAAGGTTAACATAATACACTAAAACTTGCCTAAATCCTATTGGTTGATAGTAGTTCGACCCATCCCCACTTTAGCTTCGAAATAAGACCCTTTGGAACCATTATAAACCGATTTTGACTTTAATATAAAATAATATTTTGAGATATTCCTAAGGTGCCCCTCTCCTCCCTTATAAAAGGACACCTCCTCCCCCTCCTCCTCACACCAATTTGAGCACTCAAGCTCGGCCAACCCCTGCCAAAATCCGTTCTCCACTTTCCTAGAATAATCCTAGAGGTCCTGTTCTTCTTCAAAGACCAATCTTAGTTCCCTAAGTGGAGGATTCAAAGAGGCGTTTCAAAGAAGAGGTAATATCCATTACCGATCTTTTCAATTTCTTTCTTCTTCAAACTTCTTCTTCTTTAGTTGTTTCATGATAAAGTAATAACATCAGTATTTCTTATATACTGATATGTTATTATAAATATGAAACAACTCTAATTCACCTTCTATCCATCCTATGGAAAAATGAAATCACCACGCGTGCGTACGTACGGAATACCGTCTCCACGCCGTGGTGTAATCTATTTTCCGCCACCACCTTAATAGGATGGGTATAATGGTGTAATGAGTAACTATATATGATTATTATAAAGTGATATTTATACTTAAATAATATGCATACACTTTAACACAATTCCACGACCATGGGAACGATATCATCGCTCGTGCGTACGTACGGACTACCGTCTCCACGACGCGATGAGATTTATTCTCCATGATAACCATTTAAGAATGATTAAAAAGTATATATAAGAAATAATAATTAAATATATGACATTATAAAGCTACTGGATTTATGTATATATGTATATGTATGTCATCTACTTACTTCCATTCAAGACAATAAGGAAAGGAAAACAGCGTTCATGCGTACGTACGGACTACCGTCTCCAGGAACGGTGTTTTTCATTTCATTTATCTATCTTATATATATATATATATATATATATACTGAATATATATGATATATAAATAATATTTTATATTCTTGAAGTAAGTAAATCATGATATAAATAATAATAATGTCAAGAACAACAAGTCAAAACACCTACGATAAATGAAACGATTTTACCCAAAACACTTCTTTAACATGGAATTTACAAAAGAAAGGGTAATATAAAGTCATAAGTGAACCATATATGATATCATAACAATGAATATGATTCTGTAATAAGTCAATGACATTATTTAAATCATTATACTGGAGGTTCGGACACATACGAAGCAAATCGGACCTATGGTAAGGGAAATATCACAATCTCATTTTTATCCGAGATTGTTTTTACTTTGGTATTTATTGGGGTGTATTTTATCATCCACATCCATGTTCCCTCAATATGTAATATTGCTTCCATCCACTTACAATAGTTTAAATCCAATTTTACCCTTCGGTGAGTTTTTAGTAAATAATATGAAAGGAATCTTTTGTCATTTTTTCGTACGAGGTACTTTTTGACTTTTCCGACAAAAGTACAAAGAATGTTTTTTTTAACTTATACGGCAAGAATGGATTTTTAAAACATTATTTCTAAGAATATTCCTTTATAAGTTTTCAAGTTTATTTTTAATCAACTTCTTTTAGTTTATAATTGTATGACATATTAAGAAAAGAAAAGTGTTTTTGAAGAAGAAAGGGTATTTTCCTCAAGAATGGAGTTCAAATGTTCTATCAAAATTATTTTCCATCTAAGATAATATAGGGTTCTGTTTTTATCCCTATTATTACATTGATTTTATTATGTTGTGAAAGAATTATTTTTATGAAGTCATTTACCTTATATGATTTGTTTTATGATGTCATGATGTTTCAAGAGTCCCATTTTTGTTACATGTGTTATGCGATGATGTATGATTTATGATTATGTGTCACACATAAGAAAGGATTCATTATAAGATGGGTGGGACCTATATCTCCCTCCAATGCATTGGGTAAAGATTTTATATCTCATAAGATAGACATGGCTGGAATGGTAGGTTATACCGGTTCAGTGAAACAGGACTGAAACGAGGGTTACTCGATTCAGAAAGGGACTTTATCCACTAATATAGTCTTGGCAATGAGTCTTGACTTACAAGAAATGATTCTCTATGATTATGTGTGAATGCCACAAAGTTTCATGTTTTAAGTTATGATTATTGTGATTACATTTCACTACCATGATTTATCCCATGTTATGAAATTATGCTCTCTTTTGCAGGTTATGATTTCCAAAATGTTATGTTCTTATGAATACGACGTGATTGATATTTCTTTTGTTTACCCTTACTGAGCATTTGAGCTCACCCTTTTATGTTTTCTTTTCCCCAGGATATAAAGAAAGGTTTTAGGTAAAAAAAAGGAAGATCTTTATGGGAGATGTTGAAGATCATTCACCACGATTAGAAGATTTTATTCCGAGTTTCCAAAGACACTAAACTATTACGATCCTTGTGTGTGTGTTTTTGTTATGTACTAAGTATTCCACAAAAGTAATGTAATGTTCATGTTCGTCAAGATTCGGGTCTCTACATTGATGGTCCAGACTCACAATCCCAACATCCAATATGAAAATCATGAAACTATCATTCCCTTATTCCTTTATTCTATAGTCTAAGTACCCTGAATAGAACCACCCTACTTATACAAGCACTACATTCCTAAAGTAATATGTATACTTCCTCAACCTCCAAGACCAGTATAACTCCAACTACATGACCGATATGAGGTAGATGAAACTTCCTAAGTGTTCTGACTCTTCCTTTCTCTTATGTTACTACCAATTGTTTGAGGTTTTATATAATACCTTTCTATGTTAATCATCCTTCTACAAGATCTGAACTCCACTAGTTGTCATGGAAACTTCCTATGAATGTGCCCCAACCAACCACATGGATGTAAGTATATCCATTTAATTCTTTGAGTAACTGATCCATCTCCTTGGCCACATTGATTTTTATCCCCCCAGTTGATGTTTCCATAGGGATGCTTCCCACTCTCAAAAGACATACCTCATGGCCATCCAACTAAAACCTCCTTTGTTCTACTCGAATTCATATTTTAGGTTCCCCATATAAATGAGAGACTAATTCACTACCTAAGAAAACTTCTTCAGCATAAATATATTATCCTTAGACAAAATCTCACATTTAAGATCATCTTAAAAATATTTCATTATAGTTTCCTCATATACCTCTAAAAAAAGAATAATGACCTACCAATCAATGATGAAACCAAAATATTCCATCAAAGACATACTCCCCTCATTCATCCTCATAAGCTCTACTTCCCTCTCCTACCTTATAATCTCAGGGTAATGGTATTCAAAGAAATCATCTTAGACGTCCTTATATACCAAGAACTTTAGCTATCCATCTTGAGTCCATATATTCCACCAATTATTTTCTTTACCATTTAAAATATAAGCTTCTATCTTGACTCTCTTCTTAATAGGATTCCAAAAATGGTTAGGGATCTTCTGGATAGAATCATTCTAGAAATTTTCAGCCTCAGGTCCACCCTCTAGAATGAATGTTGTAGGGTGGTGAATCTGAAACTCCCATGTCAATTCATTCAAATTAGTCACAACCCACCCTAGGTACATTTTTTATAAAATAAATAAAATGATAAAATTTATCACATAACTGCTCTCTTGCTTCATCAAATGGATGATTCAGAGCTTCATGTTCAACTGTTGGGGTATAATTTCTAGCCATGTCCTCTTATCATACAATCAAAAATCTTTATCATTGAGGAATTTGTCTACAATTACAAACCCACATCATATAAGACATGACACATCACAAAAACATTATAACAAGATTGAATCACGTAAAACCGTGTTAACTCATCCTTCATACCCCACTAAACGGTTAAAACCATGGTATTATCACAGCCCTCTTCCATTCCTCGTCTAGGTCATCACTAACATAAGGTAAAAAATTTCTCATATATCAAGGTTCCTCATTGGACAACCATTTTATCCATTTCATAATTACCACATTTAGAATAATTTAAAATTTTCAATTTTATATTCGAAAACTTTTCATTTAAATTACATGAGTAAAGAAAATAACTTTAATTTAAACAACTCACCAAAAAGATGATTCTACTTACATTCCTAAAATTATAAATGCTATGATAATTCATGAGTACCTAGAATGATGCATGTATATAATACTCTTGTGGAATACTGGGTCATGAAGAAAAATCCTAGATATAAGAATACCACACAACAAGTGATTCACTTAAAGTGAAATAATATCTAATTGCAACATAAAACATCAATAACAATATCTCACCCTAGGTACTTTGGTTTTCCAATATACATGGTTTAGCGATTCCCATGAAAGAGCTCATGACCAATGAATGAGTCATCCTAATATTTTATCTAACTATCCCAAATATTAATACAAAAGAAAAGAAAAGAATATATCTATAATATAACATTATAATGTCACAACATGGGTGACACATTTTGGTTCCATGAGCTGGTTAGTCACATGACCTTAGGTGTGCCTACCTATATGGAAAAGGATGAGGACTAGAAGTAAGGGTCTAATATAGATATCATGGGGAGACTATACCCTCTTAATTAAATAAGCACAAAAATATAAATAAATAAATAATATCTAATGATGATAAACAATTAACAAAATAATACCATAACAAATATAGATCAATGTAAAATGATAAACCAAAATAGGAAAAAAATATGAAAACCAAAGTGGTAGATATTTTATGCCATATATATATAAAGTTTCAAATGAAAAACAAAAAATAAAGACATTGGAAACTATCAAGAGGGTCCTAACATCATGTCCAGTTGCCTCATTAATACTCCATCCCAACTCATCCATCTAACAGTAGGCTCATTCCCTTATCTTTTTCCTACAAACATGATGTCTATTCAGGTACTGGATAGAAAGGCCATGTAGGGTTTTAGTACGACACATTAGGCCACTACCAATGAAATCTAAAATAGTATCCATGAAATAAAAATGTATACCATTGTATAAATAATAAATTAAAATTAATATTGTACAAAATTTTCATTTCAAGTTATTCTTTAATTAACCAAAAAATCATATGGTTCACAATGACACATGAACTATCAATAATTTCTTTGGCCCATGTTGGATTATAAACCATCCCCAAATAGATATCACATTTTATTCCATTATGGGTTTCCATTAATCACTTCATTCCAATTTCACATTCATACAATGGGGCCCTAGAGAAGTGGTCTGGAACATTGTGGTAATTTTGAGTATTATCCCATGTCTAACAAATTAGTGATCACAAATAGATAATAAATATATTGTGGGAATAGATAGAAATTTGGGAACCTTGTGGGTGTTTTGATCAGTAGTCCATGTCCCACAATTCAGTCACAAATATCATATTTCATGGATCCATAATTCCACATTTATCATCCATTAGGATATTTCATTAATCAACCAACAATTTCATTTATCTGCCAAGCAAGATTTATAAATCATCATATCCATAATACCAGCACACCCCAAGGTTCTTTATCAATTTCAATAATATTAGAACACCCCATGGTTCACTATCAATTTAATAAACCATTAATTTATAAATTTCATAATCCCATTATCCACAAATTTAATTATCATAAAATCAATCAATTTCATTATTAGTTGAGAAAATAAATAAATCAATTAAATCAAATTACAATAAAATTTACCATTATATAAATTGAAAATTTACAATTACATACTTGAATTTATAATCAAAACTATGGAAATTGACATTTAGACCACCTACCTCAAGGATGTTCATTGACATTCTCCAAACCAAAATCCACAAATTCATGCGAAATAATCAAAACCACAATAGTACGGAAGATCTAGGACCAATACCAAAGATCAATATCCAAATGAGTGAAATAAAATAAAATATATATCTAACTCATCTCTAATTGAAGAAAAAAATCTTTCTTATTCATCTGAAAAGAGAGATGGAAGAGAGAGGAAACCAATAGGAAAATAAATCACATACCATAGAAGAGATTGTCTTTCAATCGGATCAATATTCATTAAAAAATGGGTTAGAGGGGCTATAAAATCTTCCTGGGATATTCCAAAAAAAAATTAAATTAGGTTATGTCCAACCTAGGGAGATTTTGGGTTAGAATGAGGGGTTTTTGGAATTTGAAAAAATGGTGGAATTAAAACCTGTGTGAATGGTTTCCTATGCGGAGGTGCATGGTTTTTCAAACTGGGTCCCTTAACCAAGCACCACAATTTTGGGGTCACATGATTTATACTAAGTGATTCATAGTTTGAAAAACCATCCACTAAACATGAAAATACATTATACCTTATGTTACATTTTTTGGGGAGGTTGGCCAAAGGATTGTCCCAAACTGTGCGCCAATAGTGCGCCACCACCTGGCCCTCCAAAAAAGGGTGAATAGTTTCTGAGGAAAAATTGCATATTATTCTCTAAAAATTTTCCAACCATGCACTACCGATTAGGATTCCAAAATTCTTCAATTTTACCAAAAACAAACCTAAAACAAAACTCATACAAGGTAAACCAAACTAGGGTAAAAGAGTACCTAGAAAATACCAGGATACATCTCCAAAAATTTCAGGATCTTACAATTCACAATATGAAGATTTATATATATTGGATAACTTGTGATAAATATTTTTTATAACAATAATTAAACATCAATGTAATAAATTATCATCCTATTTTAGATCATATAGTCCCTAAAATTTCAATTTTAGTGATTCAGGCATAAAAAATAATTTTTGGATACTAATTTTTTGTAGTTAGTGATGTATTGAAAATTGATAGAAGCATAACTGAAGTACTAAACTATTATTATAAAATTGAAACATATAAAATATGTATATTTCAATATATTCTTGGATAATAAAAAAGTTCCTCATCATTAGTAAAAGGATCTTAAAATATATATATATCCAATTACCTTCATATCTGATAAATCACAGAGTCTATTATATCATCCCAGATATACGGTTTTTAAGGAACTTATATTTACATGCATCATTAACTTTCTTCTAATTAATTAAATAAACCAATCACTATAATTATTTAAACAATTCCTCTATCTTCATATCTTCACTTGTCACTAATTTTCTCTTTCTTGGAAACCTTGTTATGTGTTACTCTATATAACCATTGTACATCTCATTCACACTTATTAAGAGGGGGTTTTACTAACCCTTCTCATGATGTGTGAATTAAATAATGTTATATTCAAATATAAAGCCTTTGAATAAAAATATCTTGATTTAATTTTCAGGGTGTAATTTATTGAAGTTGCGGAGAATGTAACACCCTAAGATTCTAAAGTAAGGAAAAAATATTCGATAGTGTGTATGATAATTAACACCAAGCATATAATGGAATATAAAACCCGGATACCTTAATATATATTTAAATTAATTCTATTCAATATCTTTCATTACATGTAAAAAAAGTTTTATCACTCATTACACATGATAATGATTTTCTTTGATAGCATGTATTACAAGTAAGACAGAGTTTTACCCGACATCAACAAATTTTTAAAATATTTTTATATAATATAATATAAATAATCTAGAAGATAAAATTAAAGGAATGAATAGTATTAAAATAATTATGAAAATATATTTTTATTAGATATTTAAAATTTATCTATTAATTAGGGATAAATTAAGAATCCTTTATAAGAAAAAAAATGTTTTCTGAAAATATGTATTTTTTCTAAAATATAGTTAAATCACACATTGTGCAGATAATTTAAAATTTATTTTTAAAGAATTTAGAAAAAAAATAAAAATAAAATAAATTTATTTTTTAATAAGGATACCTGAATTATCTTTGGGTTATTTTTTATTGTTTTTTTGGGAAGTTTCGTATTTTGATGAATAGTAAAAAGATACTGAATATTAATTGAAAACTTCTTTATAATTTAATTAAATTATAATGATAAATTATATTTTATAGTGGATTTAAAATAAAATTAGTTCAATTTTTTAACCATTAATCAAAGATTTTCATTGTATTCAGTTTTATATTGAATTAATTATAAATACTTTGTAAGATTTTGAACGCATCTACTTTAAAAATATCCATTCTCATCACATATACGAGATTAATTTTAAATTAATTTTTTTTCATTAATATGAATTGAATTCATTGAAATGGATTAATTTTTTTTAATAATCCTAATATATAATTTTATATAATGGAAACTTTATTTTTAACCAAAATGAATAGTAAATACAGTAAGTTATCATCGTCCAGGTAAAAATTGGTTTATTGAGGGATTAAGATAAAAAAAAGATAGAGATGCAAATCATATATAAACATTTGTAAAAAATATTTTATGGAATTATTTAGAAAATTAAAAATTTTAGGTTCTCTAATATCCCATTTTGACCCATTTTACATATGAAAAAATTATGGGTAATAGATTCTTTTCAAAAATACCATGTGTATATCCTCCTTCACTTATAAAGGGCCACCCACTCTCCTTATTTCATCACACCTAAAATACACTTTTTTAGGCAATGATATTATTGAATAATTTAAAATATTCCTTTAACTAATCCTAGAAGTTTTATTTTGGGTATAATGAAAACTGTTTTAGGATTTTGTGCAGACATATGGAGGATTTTTGAAGAAGAGGTAATGTTCTTCAATGAGCATCTTTATTTTACTTTTTTCTTAACCTCCTTAAATTATAATTAACACATGATGATATAATAACCTAACTATATTCCATATATTTTGATATTTAAATTATGTTTTCATGAAATAAAACCATCTCCACTTCCATAAAAATGCTTATGAATCAATCATTCATGTATACCGCAAACTACCGCCTCATAAACCAATGTCATTGTTTTTTCCATTATCACCTCCCAGGGATGTGGTATGATGATGTATATAAAGAGTATATATAAAATTTATAAAATATTTATACCTATGGATTCATTATATCATATATATCTATTCAACTTCAATTTCATATGAGATATCATAACATATCACATGTGTATGGTGGTCTATCATCTCACAAAGTGATTTGATTTGTCTTCGACTAACGCTTCACATGGAAGATGATAATGATAAAGATAAAGATTATATGTGATATAAATTAAATTATTATGATATTAATTAATTATTTACCATTCTTTATGTATAATATTTATCTTTTTTCCTTTTTCCTTTTCACTCACTTAAAGATGGTAACATCATTCATATACTGTATACTTCCACCTTCACAAAGCAATGTGACTCTCTTTTCATCACCACGCCACATGGATTATATATAAGAGTATTTAATATGGTATATATTATATTATTTTCATTCTGGAAAGGAAAAATATTACATACCTCTTATCCATATTGATCATTGAAATGGAAATGTTACTCAGGCGTAAGTACAACCTACCACCTTTATGATCCTGGTTTACTTAGTTCTTCATAACCATCATTCATGATTGGTTTTAAAGTTAAATTAATGAATAAATAATGTCACATCCCCTGGATTTACAAATAAATTTAATATATAATGTAATACACACAGCACTGAGTCTCTTCAAAATAACACATTGTTATTATAATTATTTAAACAAGATAATTATAACCTAGACATTGAACATAATTTTGTCGCTTATGTGAATGGAATTTAAAAAAATCAAAATACATGCTTGCAATAGATAAGCCATTTATATTCTGATAGGATCTACTTAATTTTTATGAATTGTAACTTAACCCTTGTGAATAGTAATACTAACCTTATTAATAGTAATATGACCCTTATGAATACTAAACTGGCCAAATGAATAGCAACTTAACCCATGAAAGTGTAAATTGAATTTAGGAATATTATAAATGAAAGTATGATATAATTGTTATATTTTTAATCCTAGAACCAATAATTTGTACTTTGATTACATGAATATTTTATGTCTTGAATATTAACTTAATTATCTTATTACATATTTTTCATTATTTAGTATGACCATAAGGTAATAATGTTCTAGAGTATTTTTCACATTGATAAGGTAATATTAGTTCCCCTCTATGACAAAAACATTGAATTGTAATTTCAATATTCATAATATAATTCTATGATTGGATAGAATACTATGATGGTACATATAGTATATAAATTGTTAGGTGCATGTACTCGTAAGAATATGAGACTTCTTTTCATAAAGTTTGCACATGGTAATATACAAAATAAGAGATTATGATAATGGAAACTCCAACAAGAATTCTACATGCTTTGGTGTTAGTGGATTTTCTTATCTGTGAGTATGGGTAATAGTCCTTAAACATTATGACTCTCATTAATGCATGTCAGAACTCACACGCTTATATTTTCTAATGGAAACTATCGTGCCATATGTTGGTGGGAAGTAGGGTATGTTGGGTGGATCACGAATGAAATTTTATTAATGGATAAGTCAATAAAGGATTTGTCCCTTCCATATTTATGGAAGTTTATATCTTGGACCTTTGATTGAAATAGAACCATCACCCTAAATTCCATGATTATGGTTTAACGACGAGTTTATTTCAGATAGACAAAGAATGATGTATCAAGCATATAGGTTGATGACATAGTCATGAAACCTTCTAGATGAAATTATGTGACAAAGGTATTATATTACATAGTGATCATTCATATGATGTTTTCATTTTTGTGATTTAAAATTCATTCTATTTGGTTCCTTAACCTATTACTAGAAAGTAATCCTAGACTTTAATAAAGCCCACATAATGATGATGAAAAAGAATCCTATAGGGTCACACAGTATGTGTTTCTAGTTATCTCTATTAAATTATATTTGAATGTAATTAGTGGAATAAATATTATTCTCAAGTCTATGGAATAATTTTATTTAAATTATATTGATCGCATAAATTCAATAAATATTTATTCACCATATTGTGAATAAAATTTATTTATTTATTTTATTTAATATTTAATAACATTTTATTTACTTGATTTTGAATAAAATAATTACTTAAGAGAATAAAATATATATTTGAGTGTAAAATAAATACAAGTGGAGTTCGAACCGACCAATACCATGTTCGGTGATAAAATAATTATTTATGAGTTGTTAAATATTATTTATCCATTTTGTGCTATTTGAAACACCAAGAAATAGTATTATTGTTGTTATTACTATTTTCATGGGATTTCATTAATAGTTATAATTATATTTAATGGTTGTTATGCAATTAAATCTTATAACTGAAATGTTGTCTCTATAAATAGGTGGCTATGTCTATTGTGTAATTCATTCGAAATAAATTCCAAGTTTGGGAATAGAGAATTATTTTAGACAAAGAATTCTCACTCAAATATTCATCATCTCTCCATCTCAAGAATGAGGAACCAAAAAGATAATTTTTTCAAGACCAAAGAAAAAGCGATCAAGAACGAACAACATAGGACATTCAACTCATCGCGCTAGCACCTGGAGAACGAGTTTTGTTTCTCATAGACCATTAATGCATGTGTGGATCATCACTAAAGGTATTATACCCTTGTATACATGCAAGAACAATGAATTCAATCTATAAGGCACTTTTTGGATGACCAACAATCATCAACAAACAAAGTTCCTAAGCCCATATAATTATTTATTCAGATATTAAATAAATTAATTATAAATTTGAAGTCCCAGATCCTCCCTCTTGGTTTTGGGAAATGTTTTTTAAAATATATTTTAGTATATCACCCACCAATACACGATTTTCCTTTCTTTAGAACAAAAAATAATTATATCATAGAATAGGTAAATAAAAGTTTTATATATTTTTAATTAAGTATTTATATTTTTAAAAAACATAAAGGTTTACTTAAAATTTTATAATTAATATAATGTTTCAAAATAAAATTTATTTTTATAAAATAGAATCATAAGTTAATATTTTTATGTCTTATTATTATAACATAATTTTATAATAACTTAGATAATTTTCTAAAGTTTCATAAAATCGATTATAATTTTAGAATTTGTATTATTCGAGTAAATGGTGATTTTAATTAAAATTTTAATTTCTAATATGTAGAAAACTATTTTCAATAATTAGGGTTCATTTTATAATTCTAGGCATCGAGAAATGGTTATGATAAATTTTTGGTATTTTTCTGAAATATTGGAATTTTTAGTGAATGGTATAAAATTAAGTTTTTATGAAAATGTGCAATTTTTTATGACAGAGTAAAGAGATATTTATGATATAATTTTTTTGTAAACATATCTAATAAATAAATAATAATGTTATATATAACATTTTAATATAAATAATTTAGAACATATAAAGTATATTTTTCTTGATAAGTATAAAAGAACCATTGTCATTGTTGGCGTGGTGCTTGTGCCACACTTATAAAGCCAATTTGGTTTCTTGAAAACAATAATGAATAGATAAAAATTATTTTCAAGACCTTGTTTTTAATTTTAATGTATAGTGCATGTTTTTTTCTAAAAATTTCACATATTATATTTATAATATTAATCTTATCTAAATATTTGTGCAATGCTTTCACAATGTAAGATATGACAAAATAAAAAATTTAAGAAGTTCTCTTATTGTTCATTTGAGTGAATATACATAATGAACGAATATAGAATTTAATTTTCTACCTAATTAATATATTTTTAGTTTTAATAATTTATTTTGAATTTTTGTATATAAAATATTTAACATTTATGCTTACGTAACGCTAATGAAATTCTTGTGAAAGAATAAGAAAAATAAACAAAGTGTTTTTGTATAAGATATAAATTATTAAATGACCCATATTATGGGAAAAATTTCAATAAGAAATTTTCAATAATTATCTCAATTTTATTCCGTTTTGGTACATCTTGTACCCATATGAATCATGTTAGGGACATTAAATTTTTCATTATCAAAACAAATTCAAGTTATCACATTATAGACTTTAAAAGGTATAATATTTTATTATATTGTTTTACATTAGATTTTTTAAAATATTTATAGTGTATTTGAAGATAATAAATTTATATTCTTTATTATTTTTTATTTTTAATTTTATGGAGTAATTAATTACCCTAATAGACTGAATAATTACGATGTAGTAATTATTTAATTAATGGATAAAGTACATCTAGGATTTTAAAAATAATAAAATAAAACTAGATTTAGATTTTTAAGATATTTAAAAATTTATCTATATTAATATGATATTTCTAGGACATAATAAATATAATTGGATTCTAATTGTAATATTTTTTTGTTGTATTTAAAGCCATGGTTATGAATAGTGTTTAATTTTAAATAATTTTTTTTTCATGAATAAAATATCTTATTAAATTATTTAAAAACAAAAAAAAATATTTAAAGAGGAAAATATTTATAGTATTATGTCTCTATTATGATACCCTATTATTTCTATCTCTTTTTAAGGTCTTTGAACCTATTTTAGACTTAATATATCTTAATATTTTTAGCAATTCCTAATTTTCCCCTCACCTCAATTATAAAAGGAGGCTCCCTCCTTCACAAAATATCATAACTATAAGCCTTATTTATAAGTCCACGACTTTAAACATTACTTAATCATGAATTAAATGAATAATTCACATAGAGGATCTTTTTAGGTTTAGATTTATAGAGAATTAGGTCATAACTATTACATCTCAAAAGATTAAACAGTAGACACTTCTACTAAGTTTCAATAAAATAAAAAAAACTTAAAAAGAAACATGTCTAGTTACATGTTTTAGATAGAATGTCTTTCCTTGATCCCATCCTTGACCCTATTCATCTTTAAGTCCTATGGAAAACATTTCAAAAACATGGGATGAGCATAAAAAGCTCAGTAAGGGATACACAAAGAATGAAAACTGTTAGTTTTTCAAAACAACAAGTAAACCACGTATACTTTATCAAAGTAATACTTTTCACCTTTATGAAGTAGTAAAAACTCTTCACTGAATAAAAGATCATTACTTACCCTTTTTGTAACAAAAAGATTACCATAAAACCCATATAAAGAACCCATAACATATAAAGGTAACTTGGTACATAAACATACTTAAATGGAATAACCATACGGTCAACTTCCACACATATCACTTAATGGAATATCCATCTGGCTGACTTACATACCCAATGCATTGGAGGTTATAACGTAACCGCCCATCCTGGTATTCACGGCATCACCCGTCATGTGGTTTATCACTTAACCACCCATAAAATGTCCAAGTACCATCATTACACATAAAATATTTAAAATATAAACATTTCAATAACAAAATTTCTTTTGAAATCACAATAAGTAATTCCAAGATATTGAATTAATCAATCCATTTTCAAAAACCATTTAAAATAGATTTTTGAATCAAAGTGTCCCATACCACTTTGATGCTTTTAATGGAATTATAATTTTAAAACCTTAATGTCCATATAAATAAATACTGAAAACCATTTTGAAAACATGGACATTAAAGATAAAGATGTAGAATAATGAATCTTTACAACATTTAAAACGATATTTTTGTTAAAGAGTTTTTAACAAAATGAGGGACTCTTGAATACAAAAAATTGTGGAATAACATTTAATCCGAGCTTTATAATATCATTAGAATAAAGTTATTCATGATATAATATGTCAAAGGACAGTATACACACCATATAAGAGTGAATTGGTTCATAACAACAATGAAGTCTCAATGGAAACGTAAATTGAGATTAAATCCATTATAAAGATGGTATCCTTAAATTAAGGATAAATATATAACATAATTATGTGTGAGACATATAAATACACCCAATATAAGAGGATATTAAGTGTGAAACAATAAGAGGTCATTCACACATAATCATGGAAAAACAAAACCAATGACATAGATATTTAAATCAAATGAAATGATATTGAGTTATGATTTCCCATACAAGTTCGTAAGAATTTATCAATGAGATGATTATGTGTATAAATAGTATATCTACACAAAGGTTTTTGTAAATTACAACATTGTGATTCCTCACATAATCTTGGAATAAAAATATCAAGAAGTAGATGTTTATCCCAAAGAATTGAAAGTGGGTTAAGATGTTCCCTTACAGAAATCCGACAGCCTAACTGCGTCACTTTAAAATTCAGAAAATGAGTTGATGAGATAGAAAATGGTATCTAATCACTTGGACATAAAATTTAGATAAATAAGGATATAGAAGAACATATCCCAACATAATAGTATGTGAATTAAAATACATAACAGAAGAAGTCTTTTAAAAAAGGAGGGTGAAAGGTCCCCTTACCGAGTTGGGTATCTTTCGAAACGTACACCCCATGGAAGAAGGGTCATACAATGAAGATGTAAATACCCATAAATGAAATTATACTACAAAAAGTGTATAATAATGGGCAGTAAAGACACCACTCAAAGTAAATTGTGGAAAACGTAGAAAAAATGACAAAGGAATAAAAGTGATATGAAAAACCCCTTACGAAAACTCGGCAGCCTAACAGCGCCACTTAAAACTTCCAAAAATGGATTTATGAGATCAAATAGGGTCTCTCATAATATGAACATAAAAATTATAGTATGAGGAATATAAAATAACATCCCCAAAAATAAGAAATATGAGCTTAAAAGAAATGACATAAAAGAGATTACTTAAAAAGAAAGAGAGAGGTTGGATCCCTTACCTCAAGTATGACTTGTCTTGTTCGTTTATTTATATTCCTAAATAATAAACATTGGTCAATTTATAATTTCATAAGGAATTATCTTAAATATTATTATTCATTTCATATCACATATTATAATGTCATAATAATTTGTTAATAATGTGAGTTCAAATCATACGTTTTTTGTCGATGTTTAGTACATGAGTCAAAAATGAACTTGTTTGAAAATGATTGTACATGTAGTTATAAGTAAATCATATCCATAATAGTATTAATAATTTAAATATCATATATATCCAGTACATATTCATTTTATACTACTCCATAACATTTTTAGATAAAAATAAATAAAATGCACCGTTCATGGAGACGGTAGGTCATACGTACGCATGAACGCTACTTTCATTTCTTTGTCATATTAATGGTATTAAAAATAATTTAGAGATATATATATTATAATTCCAGTATAATATAAATTTTATATAGGTCAACTATGTTCATTAATTTCATTCTTTATACATTCCATGTATTGCATGAACGAGTCACATCACTTGAGGGGCGGTAGATCACACTTCCTCGTATGAAATTATCACATTTGCACAACATGAAAAGCCTAAAGGAAGGTTTTTAAAATAAAATTCAGAAGCATATAGATAAAATAAATACGATATATATCATATATAAAATATAGTGACATCATAATGGCCACCATTAATGGTGTAAAGAGAATATTGAACAATTATCGTTTCATGAGGTAGAAATTCGCCATCCACAGAAAAAATATGTTCTTAAACCATTAGACGAAGGTGTGTGCAAGTGTAGCATGAATCCTTCACATAACAACATCCTAGTATATTTAAGATACTGGTTTTGTTACAAAAGAATGGAATAAAAAAGGTTAGTGGGTTGGAGAATCAAAATCAAACAAAAGAACACAAGAAAAGACTTTACCATTAAATCGGGTAACTCTTTTTTATTTGAGCTCAAATTCTTCCTTGGAAAGTATTATGCCCAAATGTGAGGCATAAATGATGAATATAGGGATGTGGAGAGATGAAATGGGCAGGGTTTGGGCGAGCCAAAGGCTTGATAGGTGTGCGTAAGGTGGTAGATGTGGGGACCTTTTATAAGAGGAGAGAAGGGGCACTCTTGGAAAGTTATAAACTTTTACTTTATTATAAAATGCTTTTAGGATTTTAAAGGTCCCTAAATTATATATTTTTCTAGGATAAGGTGATAAGAGTTCAAAATCCACCCTTACAATAGGTTTTTTACCAGTTTAGGTCTTAGATTTTACATTATCTTTTTATTTTATTTAAATTGTTAAATAATGAGGAAATCGATGGATCATCATGGTGTCATAAATAATTTACTGTATTTGATGTCTTAAAATTATAATAAAAATCTTGATTTAGGAAGTATTTTTATATTTCTAATTAATATTTATAGTAAAAAATATGACTTTTATAACCCAATTTAAAAATTGTTATAATAAAACAACTCATGTTTGTGACATTTTTATTTTAACTTTAAATAAAAATTTATTAATGACATTTTCCGACCAAAGTGTCTCCATGGGGTCCCCAAGTTGACCCATGGATTTTCTTGGTCTTCCATGACTCATACAATAATGGTAAGACATGTTTCAAGGTCATTTCATATCATTAAAACATTACTTTTATCTTAAACTACACTAATTACCTCTAATCGCGATCGAAAACTTAAAAGATACTATTCACCAAAAAATTATTTTAATCCCATTGAACCAAAGTTTACTTCCTAATGACAACCATGTATGTCGGATTTTTGAAATTCAAAACATCGAGGTGGTAAAATTTCATTTAAACGAAGAATCGGCTTTTTAAGTACCACTTAGTGCTTTCACTATTCATCAAAAATTGATGTTTTTCAGAAAAATACCAAAAATTCACCCTAAGATATATTTGATATTCCGAATTCAAAAATTATGTCTATTTTAAAAAATTTAAAACATATATGTTTCATTAATTAATTTAATAATTATTTCCCGCTATCAAAACAAATAGCGTGTTTTTATGAAACAAAATGTATCAAAAGATTGACACTAGTTTAGGTCTAATTTCAAAGTGAAATTAATTCAAATGACCACAATTGGATTAAATGGTAAAAATATATTCTAATTGAACTTTAAAATCAATTCAAAATATAATCTAATCATATAAATACATTAGATTAAAAAGCGGTTTTGAATTAAAATACAACATTTTTCACTATTCATTAAAAATTGAACTATATTGGAAAAATACCAAAAATTTACAAGAAGTAAATTTTGATGTCCCGATTATAAAGAAGAGTTTTATTTTGTCCAATAAAATGTGTAAGAGTGACCAAAACTATATTTAAAGAGGGTTTTCCATCAAAAGTCGGTTAATCGACCTTTTAAAGAATATTAGAAGATTTATGCTTAAAATTGGATTCATTTGCATTTTACGCCTCTCAAATTTATTGGATAAAAGTAAAAATATTTGACAAACATATATAATCATTTTGTAGTTAGTTCTGTTGTTTCCAACCATTACAATGGCTAGGCATTAACTACCATTTAAAATAATATTATTTTATTATTAGAGTGCAACGTAAGATTTCAAAGGAACTAGTTGTCGCGTATTGGGTACGCCATCGAGCATAGTGTTCCCTTTAAAGTAATATTAATATTTTATTCACAAATATGGATAATTATAAAAATTCCATATTCTTTATTTACTTGGGGTGTTACTTCCTTCCCCCCTTTTGGGAATTGTTTCCTAGCAATTTTAAAATTGGGCTCGGAAACTTCATTGAAAGCTCCACATCGGAAAAAAAGTACATTAAACTATCACTTTAAAAGAAAGAAACGGAAGTATAAAGGTCACCCAAGTTAACCCATACTAGGATTCCATGTTTGAAAACATGGATATGGAATAAAAAACAAAGGGTCATGTTCTGAGGGAGTGTGATAGAAAACATATTTAAGAGAAAGTTAACCACCAGAAAATCACAAACTTGTGATGGGTTAAACGGTATTAGATTCCCCAGTAGAATAATTAATGGACAACATTTTTTTAAGTTACTTTTTCATCGAGGATTTTATTTTTGAGCTTAACTAAAACATAAAGAAACACACTTACTTGTCATGTTGACTTTCAACTTTTACTAGATTTCTTACACGAACTCATATTTTCTCCAAAAGATGGGTATTTAGGATGACTTGTTTACATTAAGAGAGATATAATCAACTTCTATAGAATCACCTAATCCAAAAAAGGGAACTATATACTTCCTATGTCTTTAGACCTTAACCAAAATTAACACAAAAAAGGTTAGTATGAGATCAGATAATACCCAAAAAGGATAATCCTTTATAAAAAGGAAATTTATTCTTAATCTCCAAAATTTTTCCATCAAGACCCAAAGTTCAATGAAGACAAAAAGTAAACATAACTATGATTAAAACCCAATTATTTGAAGGATTTAATCACATAGTCTTCCAAGTTGAATCGTAACATTTATCTCCAAACAACATCAATTGCTCTTAAAGTCTCGTATTGAAAAGTAATTATCCTAATCACATATCCTCCATGATAGGTTAATAATTTCCATAGATAACCCAAAATCAACTTACTCTTAATTCATAAAATCATCTAACTAAAAATAATTAGTCAAACCAACCAGGTACTTCACGTAGTCCAGTGGTAGGCAATAAATACCATTCGCACTTTGGTTGTGGGTTCAATTCCCGCAGCTTTGTCCGACGCGACGAGTTGTCACGCGGTCTGCATGTTGTCCTTTTTTCAAACTATATAATTCTCAAATAATTCCCCAAAAATTGATAAAATCATCAAAAATAACCATAACATAATTTAACCTCAAGTTTATCTCATGTCGTTCATATTCCATCATAACATATAGTAACCCATAATTACCTTAAAAGTAAAGATCATATTAACCCAAATGGTTCTTTATAACTATGTCCACAAAAGAACAGATAACTATTCCTTGAATAAAATTTTCATATATCAAACATCAGGGTTACACATACTATAAAAAGTCTTCTAATGTAACTCCATAATCAAAAGAGACTTAATAATCTTAAGAATTTCACCATAACTCTTGAAGCCCTTATATGTTGACTTCTTACTCATTCAACATTCTTCATGATCCATTAACCATTCCTTTCAAACTTATTCTGAAATACTTCTTTCCTACAAACAAAATCATGAATCATATCCTTGGATTCCAAAATAGGAAAACAAATTTTAAGAAATAATCCATACCTTTAATTGGTCATTATCAGTATCTTCATCCTCAATCAGAATGAACTAGGTATTGGTAAATTAATATTTGTAAGATCTTGGTGATCCCATTCCCGAAACATCTTCATAGGAAATGTTATTTCATAATGTCCACGCACACCACATTTAAAACATTCAATTGATACCTCAGAAAGAACTTCTTTCCCTTTCCTCGAGTCAACTGGATGCTTCCTTTTTCTTTGACAGGGTCTTGCTTTATGACCTTCATTTCCACATCTATAGCAAATTTCTATCCCTTTAAAACATTTTCCTAGGTGTTTCTTTCCACATCTTTGACACATAGGTTTTTTAACACACTTACCTTTATGATTATTACCTGCAGTTTTGTAGGGATTTGTTTCTTGCATATATGATGCCTTATAGAAATCACCAAGGTTTATGTGGTCAATCATGACTCCAGATAGTTGGTAGGGGTAAAAACAAGAGTTCTCATTGCAGCTCTCATATCATTCAGTTGCTCGCTCAGAAAACTGTCACAATTTCCTTCACATACACTGTTACTTTGGTTCCTGCTAGATCCAGTCATTTACTAAAACCAAAAAGGTCAGTGTGAGTATATCAATAAAACCATCATGTAATAATGAGGAAGATAAACTCTAAGATATACTTACTCATTCACATTATCTAAAACTAGGACTCTTTCTGAAATCCTAACCATTATGGTAATGACAATTAGGCTTAAGGAATACCCTAACCTCTAAAGTTATCTAAACCGACCTCTGATACCAACTATAAGGCCCCGGCCTTAAACATTACTTAATCATGAATTAAATGAATAATTCACATAGAGGATCTTTTCAGGTTTAGAGTTTTAGAAAATTAGTTCATAACTATTACATCTCAAAAGATTATATAGTAGACACTTCTACTAAGTTTCCATAAAATAAAAAAATACATTAAAAGAAACATGTCTAGTTCCATGCTTTAGATATAATGTCTCTCCTTGAAAACTATTAGTTTTTTAAAACAACAAGTAAACCATGTATACTTTATCAAACTAATACTTTTCACCTTTATTAAGTAGTAAAAACTCTTCACTGAATAAAAGATCATTACTTACCATTTTTGTAACCAAAATATTACCATAAAACCCATATAAAGAACACATAACATATAAAGGTAACTTGGTACATAAACATACTTAAATGGAATAACCATACGGTCAACTTTCACACATATCACTTAATGGAATATCCATACGGCTGACTTCCATACCCAATGTATTGGAGGTTATAACGTAACCACCCATCCTAGTATTCACGACACCACCTGTCATATGGTTTATCACGTAACCACCTGTAAAATGTCCAAGTACCATCATTACACATAAAATATTGAAAATATAAACAATTAAATAACAACATTTCATTTGTAATAACAATAAGTAATTCCAAGATATTGAATTAATCAATACATTTTCAAAAACCATTTAAAAGAGATTTTTAAATCAAAGTGTCTCATACCACTTTGATGCTTTTAATGGAAATATAATTTTAAAACATTAATGTACATATAAATAAATACTAAAAACCATTTTGAAAACATGTACATTAATGATAATGATTTAGAATAATGAATCTTTAAAACATTTAAAACGATATTTTTGTTAAAGATTTTTTAACAAAATGAGAGACTCTTGAATACAAATAATTGCAGAATTACATTTAATACGAGCTTTATAATATCATGAGAATAAAGGGATTCATGATATAATATGTCAAAGGATTGTATAAACATCATATAAGAGTGAATTGGTGCATAAAAACAATGAATTCTCAATGGAAATGTAAATTGAGATTAAATCCATTATAAAGATGGTATCCTTAAATTAAGGATAAATATATCACATAATTATGTATGAGAAATATAAATACACCCAATATAAGTGGATATTAAGTGTGAATCAATCATAGTTCATTCAAACATAATCTTGGAAAAACAAAACCAATGACATAGATATTAAAATCAAATGAAATGAGATTGAGTTCTGATTTCCCATACAGGTTCGTAAGAATTTATCAATGAGATTATTATGTGTAGAAATAGTATATCTACACAAAGGTTTGTGGAAATTAAAACCTAGAGATTCCTCACATAATATTGGCATAATAAAATCAAGAAGTAGGTGTTCAACCCAAATAATTGAAAGTGGGTTAAGAAGTTCTCTTACAGAAATTCGACAGCCTAACGGCGTCACTTTAAAATTCAGAAAATGAGTTGATGAAAGAGAAAATGGTATCTCATCACTTAGACACAAAATTTACATAAATAATGATATATAAGAACATATCCCAACATAATCATATGTTAATTAAAAGACATAACAGAAGAAGTCTTTTAAAAAGAGGAGGGTGAAAGGTCCCCTTACCGAGTTGGGTAACTTTGAAACGTACACCCCATGGAAGAAGGGTCATACAATGAAGATGTAAAAACCCATAAATGAAATTATACTTCAAAAAGTGTATAATAAGGGGCAGTACATACACCACTCAAAGGAAATGGTGGCAGACATAGCATAAATGTCACGGGAATAAAAGTGAGATGAAAAATCCCTTACGAAAACTCGGCAGCCTAACGGCGCCACATAAAACATCCAAAAATGGATTTATGAGATCAAATAGTGTAACACCCCGAGATTTTATGAAAAATATTATTTTAATTTCATTAATGTCTTATGTTGTATTCTACACCATGATTACCTTGCGCTATACGCAACACTGTATTAGCTTGCAGTATACGCAACACTATTCTTGGACCGTGTTACACATAATTTTGATAATAGTTATTCTACGCAACATTGAGTATATATATATATATATTAAATGTATAAATGAAATATGGTTGGATTTTGTTATACGAATCAATGAAGGATTCTTTCACAACACGCAACCCTGACTTGGCTTGCATTACACGCAATCGCGACCTTCCTCGATAGCGTGTGTTGTACGCAATACTGGGTTTTAATAAACAATCTTATATTATTATAATATTGTCATGAACTAGCCGTTATGAATAGTATTAACTAAATTTTGAATTTTATAACATTATTATTCATCTTACACATTTCTAGAACATGGTATAAGAACAAAATAAATTTTTCGGGTAAAATAAGTATTTTTCAAAAAATGTAGTTTTGCCGCCTTTGGATGGCGCACCCACTTTAAAACTGGTTTTTGACATGTTTATAAGTTCAATTTGACAAAATAAAATTCTTCTTTGGAATCAAGAAATAAAAATTTACTTTGGATAAAATTTCCATATTATTCTGGTAACTTTCAAATTTTAATGAATAGTAAAAACACGCTATATTATAATTAAAAACAATTTTTTTCATCATAATATCTTATGTGGTTAAATTATAATATTGAATGGTTTTAAAGTATAAATAGAATATATTTTTACCATTTAATATAATTTATGTCATTAGCATTGATTTTACCTTGAATTCGTAAGTTAAATCAATTCAATCTTTTGTAATGTTTTAAACAAAAACCCATTTTTATTCGACAGCGGGATTAATTTTAATTTAATTTCTGAAACTTCTGTGTTTTGAATTTTATAAAATGGATTCCATATTTGGAATCAGTGGGTCCAAATTATGTTAATAGGATACTTTTTATTTTTGGGAATTATGAATAGTAACTACGGTAAATTTTATTTACCATAGTTAAAGGTAAATCGGGTAATTAAGGGTAAATATAATATTTTAAAATTACCCTAACAAATGTAAAAATCCTATTGGATGACTAAAAAACTACCCATATCACCTAAGGGTCGGATTAGATTAATTTAATTAAATTTTTTCAATGAAAATAATTTAATTATTATTAAAATCAAAGAATGTGACGACATGTCACTTTCTTAAATATTATAAGTATAATAATTTTTATCTAGTGATAAACTTCATGAAACTTCGAACATGAATAGTCTCCAGAAATCTAATACAATTATCTACATCATATGAATTTATTTAGAATTTTTAGGGATTAAATAATTATCATTTATTATGACAGAAAGATGATGCAGTAATTGTCTTATTAATGAAATATTGACATAATTGATGTTATAAATGCCTAAATAAATGTAATTTGAGACTTTTTATGACTTACACTAATTTTCTAGGTTAATATGACATGTTATTGTTGATTTAAATAACTTGTTTCTAACTTATCATTCTGTTATGAATTTCATAAAAATCATGTACCAAATAGTGTCAAAATTGACATAAAATAGTTTTTAAAACAATTATTATATTATTAATTGTTATTTTATTCCTAAAAATCTAAGGTTCGGCCAAATGACTTAGATAAGATTATATATATTAATAATAAACAACTTGGGGTTCCTTTGGCTTGATATAGTAAGTTTATTAACCATATAGGGTAAGAAAACAAAAAGACACGGTAAAAGTTAAATTATTTAACTTAGAGTTAAATCTAATTGATAAGGTTAAAATAATAACCTAAACTTTTCTAAATCCTATTGGTTGATAGGATTTCGACCCATCCCCACTTTACCTTCGAAATAAGACCCTTTGGAACCATTATAAACCGATTTTGACTTTAATATAAAATAATATTTTGAGATATTCCTAAGGTGCCCCTCTCCTCCCTTATAAAAGGGCACCTCCTCCCTCTCTTCCTCACACAACTTTGAGCCTTCAAGCTCGGCCAACCCCTGACAAAATCTCTTCTCCACTTCCCTAGAAACATCCTAGAGGTTCGGGTCTTCCTCAAAGACCAATTTTAGTTCCCTAAGAGGAGGTCTCAACGAGGCGCTTCAAAGAAGAGGTAATTTCTGTTACCAATTCTTTCACCTTTATTTCTTATTCCACTTCTTCTTCTTAGGTTGTTTCATTATGAAGTAATAACAACAGTATCACTCATATACTGATATGTTATTATAAGTATGAAAAAATCCTAATTCACCATCTATCCATCCTACGGAAAATGAAATCACCGCGCGTGCGTACGTACGGAATACCGTCTCCACGCCGTGGTGTAATCTGTTTTTCCACCAACACCTTACATGGATGGGTATTATGGTGTAAAGAATAACTATACATAGTTATTAAAACATCATATTGATTCTGATATATTGTATAATCCACTCCAATTCAATTCAATAATTATGGAAATGATATCATTGCTCGTGCGTACGTACGGAATACCGTCTCCACGACGCGATGAGATTCATTCTCCATGTTAACCATTTAAGAAAGATTATAAAGTATATATAAGAAATAATAATGAAATATATGACATTATTAAGCTACTGGATTTATGTATATATATATATGTATGTCATGTACTTACTTCCATTCAAGACAATAAGGAAAGGAAAACAGTGTTCATGCGTACGTACGGACTACCGTCTCCATGAACGGTGTTTTTCATTTCATTTATATTTCTATTATATATATATATATACTGAATATATATGATATATAAATCATATTTTATATTCTGGAAGTAAGTAAATCATGATATAAGTAATAATAATGTCAAGAACAACAAGTCAAAACACCTACGATAAATGAAACGATTTTACCCAAAACGCTTATTTAACATGGAATTTATAAAAGAACGGGTAATATAAAGTCATAAGTGAACCATATATGATATAATAACAATGAAAATGATTCTGGAATAAGTCAATAACCTGATTTAAATCATTATACAGGAGGTTCGGACACTTACAAAGCAAATCGGACCTAAGGTAAGGGAAATATCACAATCTCATTTTTATCCGAGATTGTTTATACGTTGGTATTTACTGGGGTGTATTTTATCATCCACATCTATGTTTCCTCAATATGTAATGTTATTTCCATCCACCTAAAATTTTATAAATCCAATTTTACCCTTTGATGAGTTTTTAGTAAAAGATATGAAAGGAATCTTTTGTCGTTTTTCGTACGAGGTACTTTTTGACTTTTTCGACAAAAGTATGAAGAATGTTTTTTTTAACTTATATGGCGTGAACGGATTTTTAGGGTTTCATATCGCCTCATTTTCAAGAAGCTTCCTCTACAAGATTGCATGATTATTTTCAACAGAAACCCTTATCCTTTAAAATTGCATTGAATTTTGTGAAAAGAAAATGATTTAAAAAAAAGATATTTTCCTCAAGAATTCATTTCAAGTGTTTTGTCAAAACTATTTTTCATCTAAGATGAGATTATTTCATATGTGTATGTTTCAAGTAAAATGCCTCTATGATTTAAATGGTTTCAATTTTCTTATGATGAAATGATATCAATTTTTTATGGATTATGTTATGATGGCATGATGTTTAAGAATCCCATTTTATTTCATGGGTTATGCTATGATGTATGGTTTATGATTTTGTGGCACACATAAGAATGGTATCATTATGAGATGGGTGGTACCTATATCTCCCTCCAATGCATTGGGTAAAGATTTCATATCTCATGAGATAGACATGGCTGGAATGGTAGGTTATACCGGTTCAGTGAAACAGGACTGAAACGAGGGTGACTCGATTCAGAAAGGGACTTTGTCCACTAAGATAGTCTTGGAAATGAGTCATGACTAAAAAGAAATTATTCTCTATAATTATGTGTGTATGCCAAAAAGTTTCATTTTTTATGTTATGCTTATTGGGATTTCATTTCACTACTATGATTTATCCCATGTTATGAAATTATGCTCTCTTTTGCAGGTTAAGATTTCCAAAAGTTATGTTCTTATGAATATGATGTGATTGATTTTTCTTTTGTTTACCCTTACTGAGCATTTGAGCTCACCATTTTATGTTTTATTTTCCCCAGGATATAAATAAAGGTTTTAGGTAAAAAAAAGGGAAGATCTTTATGGGAGATATTGAAGATCTTTCACCACGATTAGAAGATTACGTTCCGAGTTTCCAAAGACACTAAACTATTACGATCCTTGTGTGTGTGTTTTTGTTATGTACTAAGTATTCCGCAAAATTAATGTAATGTACATGTACGTCAGGCTCCGGTTCTCTACAGTTGGTATCAGAGGAAATGTTTAGTCAACCTTTGGAAACTAGGATGCGAAAATGTTAGTGAGATCCCTAGAGATATTTCTAAGGTATGTCTAGGGATGTCCCTAAGGTTAAGTATACGTATAGGTTATAGTACTAGAATTACGCTAACGATCATAGAATTAAACCTATGATGTAAGATATTGAAGGTACTCCCCCTTTATTATGTTGTTTTCCCTAGCATGATTTTTTCCTTTCACACTATTCTTTTTGGGTTTTAGACGATGGCTGGAACCCGAAGGAACCGTGTTGATCAATGCAATGGACAATGCAATGATTACCCTCCTGAACAAACAAATGTTATGGGAGATGGAGTGAAAAATCTTATTGCTATACTTACACAAGCTATGAATCATTCTGGACTTCCAAATGAGCAGAGAAGGGAACAGTATTCTATTGAGTCCTTCATGAGGCAACGTCCACCATCTTTTAGTGGGACTTCCGATCCACTTGTTGCTGAACAATGGATCAGTACTACTGAAAAGATATTTTCAGTTCTTCAATGTTCTGAACATGATAAAGTCATCTTAGCAGTGTATCGTTTGGAAGGTGATGCTGATCAAAGGTGGAATCTTATCAAGAATACGAGGTCGAGAGATGAAATTGAGTCAATGGAATGGGAAAAGTTCAAGAACTTGTTTTTCAGTAAGTACTTCCCTCGTATTCTTCGAACAAAGATGGAAAAGGAGTTTCTTGAGCTGAAGCAGAAGGATGAGGAATCTGTTGGTATATACGAAGCAAATTTTACAAGACTTGCAAGGTATGCATCTGGCATTATCATCCAACCTGAAAGTAAAGTTGATCGATTTTTCAGTGGCTTAAAACCAAGTCTTCGAAGGGAATTAGCTATAAGAGACTTCAGTAGCTATGAAGAAATTGTGCGTTGTGCTATCAAGGTAGAAATGGAAGTTGGTGGTACATATCCATCTCATGGTTTTGACAAGAAACGAAAGATGGAGTTCAAGAAGAAATCTCAAAATAATGGTGAAAAGAAGATGAATGTTTCCTTATACACAAAGTGTGGAAAGAAGCATGGTGGAGATTGTCTTAAAGGGACTAGAAAATGTTTTAAGTGTGGAAAAGAAGGTCATCGAGTAGCTGAGTGTCGAAGTAATGGAAAAAGGGTTTCTAATGATGTGAATAAAGCAAACACTGCAGAGAACGCACCACCAACACTTCAATGCTTCAAGTGCAAGGAAATGGGGCATTATGCTAATAAATGCCCTAATCCAAGGGTTAGTGATGATCAACATGAGCAACCACTGAAGGCAAAGGACAAAGGGAAGTCACATGCGATCACTATTGGTGATGTTGAATATGACAACGATGTGCTGGAATGATTAAGTGTTTATGTAATGGGATTCCAAAATAATGTTGTATCATGGAGTATTGGAATATTTATTTATTTGTCTAATGTGGTATTCAAAGTGATTGAGATATTATGCGCATAATGAAGGGAAAACGATAAAATGAAATGTTTAACAGTATTCATGAGCTCATGATTGATATAAGGACTAAGTGATATCATGGTTTGAGTATATAGAATTTTGAGGATCTTGGTATGTGGAAGGTGTTAACTTTTAACTGCATTCATGTTTTCACTAAGGTATTCAAGAAAATACATGATTAAGGACTTTGAATGTTTGGAATGGGACCAACAAAACATATCTTATGATATATGGGGATCGACGATGGTATTAAATCTCTGGTAATCGTTTTCACTATGTTATGAGAGTGGACTACAGTATTATGGATAAGCCTAAAGATTGAAATGGATTATGTTGGACATAAGTGTGTATTGTTTAAGGATAGAAGTTTTTTCGATATTATTGATATGATGTTATAGTAATGTAGTTTTAGAAAAAGGACATCCTGCAGGACGGGCGACAGCCCATCGCTTCGGACAAGGTTGTGGGAATCGAACCCACAACCGAAGTGCGACTGGCCTTTATCGCCTACCACTAGCCTACAGGAAGTCCCTGTTTAGTAGAAACTAGTTTTATTATATTAAGCAGTATGATATATGAAGTATAAGTCCATTTTAGGAACCATATGTGATTAATCTCACTATAGATCGACTTATGTATATAATTTTTGCTAACCTTTTGTTTGAGACAGATGGAATGACCTGTCATTCTATCACATGATCTGCTAACACTCCACGAATAACAAATTCAACTTCATTTATTTAAGAGATGAAGTGGAAATTGTTCAAGGCATGAACAACAGTGAGATTGTACCAAAATAAAGAAAGTATTTATTCTAATTAAAATTTTCAACTTTAGGGAAATGATCTTGAAAACCAAAAATGTTGTCCTAGTGATCTTATAATTGATGACTCAGATGGTACCTTAGATCGTCACAAATTTATGGATTTGTGATTACTAGCTTTTCCATAGCCATGTTCTCTACCACTCTCCATCAGAACATGATGGTTAGATTTCTCTTCCATATCCATATTTTCACCTATTTGGAAACCCAGTGATTATTTTATTTGGGTAACCGTTACGTTTCATACTTTTGTTTATAAAGATAAGTTTTGGTATCCCTTTTTACGATGTGGGTTTCTATCAAAGAAACTTTCAAATAGAAAACCATTTATAACCCCGACGAATTTCGAGGGCGAAATTCATTTTAAGGGGGGTAGAATGTAACACCCCGAGATTTTATGAAAAATATTATTTTAATTTCATTAATGTCTTATGTTTTATTCTACACCAAGATTACCTTGCGCTATACGCAACACCGTATTAGCTTGCAGTATACGCAACACTATTCTATGATCGTGTTACACACAATTTTGATAATAGTTATTCTACGCAACATTGAGTATATATATATATTAAATGTATAAATCAAATATGGTTGGATTTTGTTATACGAAAAAACGAAAGATTATTTCACAACACGCAACCCAGACTTGGCTTGCATTACACGCAATCGCGACCTTCCTCGATAGCGTGTGTTGTACGCAATACCGGGTTTTAATAAACAATGTTATATTATTATAATATTGTCATGAACTAGCCGTTATGAATAGTATTAACTAAATTTTGAATTTTATAACATTATTATTCATCTTACACATTTCTAGAACATGGTATAAGAACAAAATAAATTTTTCGGGTAAAATAAGTATTTTTCAAAAAATGCAGTTTTGCCACCTTTGGATGGCGCACCCACATTAAAACTGGTTTTTGACATGTTTATAAGTTCAATTTAACAAAATAAAATTCTTCTTTGGAATCAAGAAATAAAAATTTACTTTGGATAAAATTTCCATATTATTCTGGTAACTTTCACATCTTAATGAATAGTAAAAACACGCTATATTTTAATTAAAAACAATTTTTTTCATCGTAATATATTATGTGGTTAAATTATAATATTGAATGGTTTTAAAGTATAAATAGAATATATTTTTACCATTTAATATAATGTATGTCATTAGCATTGATTTTACCTTGAATTCGTAAGTTAAATCAATTCAATCGTTTGCAATGTTTTAAACAAAAACCCGTTTTTATTCGACAACGGGATTAATTTTAATTTAATTTCTGCAACTTCTGTGTTTTGAATTTTATAAAATGGATTCCATATTTGGAATCAGTGGGTCCGAATTATGTTAATAGGATAATTTTTATTTTTGGGAATTATGAATAGTAACTACGGTAAATTTTATTTACCATAGTTAAAGGTAAATCGGGTAATTAAGGGTAAATATACTATTTTAAAATTACCCTAACAAATGTCAAAATCCTATTGGATGACTAAAAAACGACCCATATCACCTAAGGGTCGGATTAGATTAATTTAATTAAATTTTTTCAATGAAAATAATTTAATTATTATTAAAACCAAAGAATGTGACAACATGTCACTTTATTAAATATTATAAGTATAATAATTTTAATCTAGTGATAAAATTCATGAAACTTCGAAAATGAATAGTCTCCAGAGATAATACAATTATCTACATCATAGGAATTTATTTAGAATTTTTAGGGATTAAATAATTATCATTTATTATGACAGAAAGATGATGCAGTAATTGTCTTATTAATGAAATATTGACATAATTGATGTTATAAATGCCCAAATAAATGTAATTTGAGACTTTTTAAGACTTAAACTAATTTTCTAGGTTAATATGACATGTTATTGTTGATTTAAGTAACTTGGTTCTAACGTATCAATCTGTTATGAATTTCATAAAAATCATGTACCAAATAGTGTCAAAATTGACATAAAATAGTTTTTAAAACAAATATTATATTATTAATTGTTATTTTATTCCTAAAAATCTAAGGTTCGGCCAAATGACTTAGATAAAATTATATATATTATTAATAAACAACTTGGGGTTCTTTTGTCTTGATATAGTGAGTTTATTAACCATATAGGGTAAGAAAACAAAAAGACATGGTAAAAGTTAAATTATTTAACTTAGAGTTAAATCTAATTGATAAGGTTAAAATAATAACCTAAACTTGTCTAAATCCTATTGGTTGATAGGATTTCGACCCATCCCCAATTTACCTTCGAAATAAGACCCTTTGGAACCATTATAAACCGATTTTGACTTTAATATAAAATAATATTTTGAGATATTCCTAAGGTGCCCCTCTCCTCCCTTATAAAAGGGCACCTCCTCCCTCTCTTCCTCACACAACTTTGAGCCTTTAATCTCGGCCAACCCCTGCCAAAATCTCTTCTCCACTTCCCTAGAAACATCCTAGAGGTTCGGGTCTTCCTCAAAGACCAATTTTAGTGCCCTAAGAGGAGGTCTCAACGAGGCGCTTCAAAGAAGAGGTAATTTCTGTTACCAATTCTTTCACCTTTATTTCTTCTTCCACTTCTTCTTGTTAGGTTGTTTCATTATGAAGTAATAACAACAGTATCACTCATATACTTATATGTTATTATAAGTATGAAAAAATCCTAATTCACCATCTATCCATCCTACGGAAAACGAAATCACCGCGCGTGCGTACGTACGGAATACCGTCTCCACGTCGTGGTGTAATCTGTTTTTCCACCAACACATTACATGGATGGGTATTATGTTGTAAAGAATAACTATACATATTTATTAAAAAATCATATTGATTCTGATATATTGTATAATCCACTCCAATTCAATTCAATAATTATGGAAATGATATCATCGCTCGTGCGTACATACGGAATACCGTCTCCACGACGCGATGAGATTCATTCTCCATGTTAACCATTTAAGAATGATTATAAAGTATATATAAGAAATAATAATGAAATATATGACATTATTAAGCTACTGGATTTATTTATATATATATATATGTATGTCATCTACTTACTTCCATTCAAGACAATAAGGAAAGGAAAACAGTGTCCATGCGTACGTACGGACTACCGTCTCCATGAACGGTGTTTTTCATTTCATTTATCTTTCTATTATATATATATATATACTGAATATATATGATATATAAATCATATTTTATATTCTGGAAGTAAGTAAATCATGATATAAGTAATAATAATGTCAAGAACAACAAGTCAAAACACCTACGATAAATGAAACGATTTTACCCAAAATGCTTCTTTAACATGGAATTTACAAAAGAACGGGTAATATAAAGTCATAAGTGAACCATATATGATATAATAACAATGAATATGATTCTGGAATAAGTCAATAACCTGATTTAAATCATTATACAGGAGGTTCGGACACTTACAAAGCAAGTCGGACCTAAGGCAAGGGAAATATCACAATCTCATTTTTATCCGAGATTGTTTATACGTTGGTATTTACTGGGGTGTATTTTATCATCCACATCTATGTTTCCTCAATATGTAATGTTATTTCCATCCACCTAAAATTGTTTAAATACAATTTTACCCTTTGGTGAGTTTTTAGTAAAAGATATGAAAGAAATCTTTTGTCGTTTTTCGTACGAGGTACTTTTTGACTTTTTCGACAAAAGTACGAAGAATGTTTTTTTAACTTATATGGAGTGAACGGATTTTTACAGTTTCATAACGCCTCATTTTCAAGAAGATTCCTCTACAATATTTCATGATTATTTTCAACAGAAACCCTTATCTTTTAAAATTGCATTGAATTTTGTGAAAAGAAAATGATTTAAAAAAAAGATATTTTCCTCAAGAATTCATTTCAAGTGTTTTGTCAAAACTATTTTTCATCTAAGATGACATTATTTCATATGTGTATGTTTCAAGTAAAATGCCTCTATGATTTAAATGGTTTCAATTTTCTTATGATGAAATGATATCAATTGTTTATGGATTATGTTATGATGGCATGATGTTTAAGAATCCCATTTTATTTCATGGGTTATGCTATGATGTATGGTTTATGATTTTGTGGCACACATAAGAATGGTATCATTATGAGATGGGTGGCACCTATATCTCCCTCCAATTCATTGGGTTAAGATTTCATATCTCATGAGATAGACATGGCTGGAATGGTAGGTTATACCGGTTCAGTGAAACAGGACTGAAACGAGGGTGACTCGATTCAGAAAGGGACTTTGTCCACTAAGATAGTCTTGGCAATGAGTCATGACTAACAAGAAATGATTCTCTATGATTATGTGTGTATGCCAAAAAGTTTCATTTTTTATGTTATGCTTATTGGGATTTCATTTCACTACTATGATTTATCCCATGTTATGAAATTATGCTCTGTTTTGCAGGTTAAGATTTCCAAAAGTTATGTTCTTATGAATATGATGTGATTGATTTTTCTTTTGTTTACCCTTACTGAGCATTTGAGCTCACCCTTTTATGTTTTATTTTCCCCAGGATATAAATAAAGGTTTTAGGTAAAAAAGGGAAGATCTTTATGGGATATATTGAAGATCTTTCACCACGATTAGAAGATTACGTTCCGAGTTTCCAAAGACACTAAACTATTACGATCCTTGTGTGTGTGTTTTTGTTATGTACTAAGTATTCCGCAAAAGTAATGTAATGTACATGTACGTCAGGCTCCGGGTCTCTACAGTTGGTATCAGAGGAAATGTTTAGTCAACCTTTGGAAACTAGGATGCGAAAACGTTAGTGAGATCCCTAGAGATATTTCTAAGGTATGTCTAGGGATGTCCCTAAGGTTAAGTATACGTATAGGTTATAGTACTAGAATTACGCTAACGATCATAGAATTAAACCTATGATGTAAGATATTGAAGGTACTCCCCCTTTATTATGTTGTTTTCCCTAGCATGATTTTTTCCTTTCACACTATTCTTTTTGGCTTTTAGACGATGGCTGGAACCCGAAGGAACCGTGTTGATCAATGCAATGGACAATGCAATGATTACCCTCCTGAACAAACAAATGTTATGGGAGATGGAGTGCAAAATCTTATTGCTATACTTACACAAGCTATGAATCATTCTGGACTTCCAAATGAGCAGAGAAGGGAACAGTATTCTATTGAGTCCTTCATGAGGCAACATCCACCATCTTTCAGTTGGACTTCCGATCCACTTGTTGCTGAACAATGGATCAGTACTACTGAAAAGATATTTTCAGTTCTTCAATGTTCTGAACATGATAAATTCATCTTAGCAGTGTATCGTTTGGAAGGTGATGCTGATCAATGGTGGAATCTTATCAAGAATACGAGGCCGAGAGATGAAATTGAGTCCATGGAATGGGACAAGTTCAAGAACTTGTTTTTCATTAAGTACTTCCCTCGTATTCTTCGAACAAAGATGGAAAAGGAGTTTCTTTAGCTGAAGCAGAAGGATGAGGAATCTGTTGGTATATACGAAGAAAATTTTACAAGACTTGCAAGGTATGCATCTGGCATTATCATCCAACCTGAAAGTAAACTTGATCGATTTTTTAGTGGCTTAAAACCAAGTCTTCGAAGGGAATTAGCTATAAGAGACTTCAGTAGCTATGAAGAAATTGTGTGTTGTGCTATCAAGGTAGAAATGGAAGTTGGTGGTACATATCCATCTCATGGTTTTGAGAAGAAACGAAAGATGGAGTTCAAGAAGAAATCTCAAAATAATGGTGAAAAGAAGATAAATGTTTCCTTATGCACAAAGTGTGGAAAGAATCATGGTGGAGATTGTCTTAAAGGGACTAGAAAATGTTTTAAGTGTGGAAAAGAAGGTCATCGAGTAGCTGAGTGTCGAAGTAATGGAAAAAGGGTTTCTAATGATGTGAATAAAGCAAACACTGCAGAGAACGCACCACCAACACCTCAATGCTTCAAGTGCAAGGAAATGGGGCATTATGCTAATAAATTCCCTAATCCAAGGGTTAGTGATGATCAACATGAGAAACCACTGAAGGCAAAGGACAAAGGGAAGTCACATGCGATCACTATTGGTGATGTTGAATATGACAACGATGTGCTGGAATGATTAAGTGTTTATGTAATGGGATTCCAAAATAATGTTGTATCATTGAGTATTGGAATATTTATGTATTTGTCTAATGTGGTATTCAAAGTGATTGAGATATTATGCGCATAATGAAGGGAAAACGATAAAATGAAATGTTTAACAGTATTCATGAGCTCATGATTGATATAAGGACTAAGTGATATCATGGTTTGAGTATATAGAATTTTGAGGATTTTGGTATGTGGAAGGTGTTAACTTTTAACTACATTCATGTTTTCACTAAGGTATTCAAGAGAATACATGATTAAGGACTTTGAATGTTTGGAATGGGACCAAAAAAACATATCTTATGATATATGGGGATCGACGATGGTATTAAATATCTGGTAATCGTTTTCACTATGTTATGAGAGTGGACTGCAGTATTATGGATAAGCCTAAAGATTGAAATGGATTATGTTGGACATAAGTGTGTATTGTTTAAGGATAGAAGTTTTTTTCGATATTATTGATATGATGTTATAGTAATGTAGTTTTAGAAAAAGGACAACCTGCAGGACGGGCGAGATCCCATCGCTTCGGACAAGGTTGTGGGAATCGAACCCACAACCGAAGTGCGACTGGCCTTTATCGCCTACCACTGGCCTACAGGAAGTCCCTGTTTAGTAGAAACTAGTTTTATTATATTAAGCAGTATGATATATGAAGTATAAGTCCATTTTAGGAACCATATGTGATTAATCTCACTATAGATCGACTTATGTATATAATTTTTGCTAACCTTTTGTTTGAGACAGATGGAATGACCCGTCATTCTATCACATGATCTGCTAACACTCCACGAATAAAAAATTCAACTTCATTTATTTAAGAGATGAAGTGGAAATTGTTCAAGGCTTGAACAACATTGAGATTGTACCAAAATAAAGAAAGTATTTATTCTAATTCAAATTTTCAACTTTAGGGAAATGATCTTGAAAACCAAAAATGTTTTCCTAGTGATATTATACTTGATGACTCAGATGGTACCTTAGATCGTCACACATTTATGGATTTGTGATTACTAGCTTTTCCATAGCCATGTTCTCTACCACTCTCCATCAGAACATGATGGTTAGATTTCTCTTCCATATCCATATTTTCACCTATGTGGAAACCCAGTGATTAGTTTATTTGGGTAACCGTTACGTTTCATACTTTTGTTTATAAAGATAAGTTTTGGTATCCCTTTTTACGATGTGGGTTTCTATCAAAGAAACTTTCAAATAGAAAACCATTTATAACCCCGACGAATTTCGAGGTCGAAATTCATTTTAAGGGGGGTAGAATGTAACACCCCGAGATTTTATGAAAAATATTATTTTAATTTCATTAATGTCTTATGTTGTATTCTACACCAAGATTACCTTGCGCTGTACGCAACACCGTATTAGCTTGCAGTATACGCAACACTATTCTTGGACCGTGTTACACACAATTTTGATAATAGTTATTCTACGCAACATTGAGTATATATATATATATATTAAATGTATAAATGAAATATGGTAGGATTTTGTTATACGAAAAAACGAAGGATTATTTCACAACACGCAACCCAGACTTGGCTTGCATTACACGCAATCGCGACCTTCCTCGATAGCGTGTGTTGTACGCAATACCGGGTTTTAATAAACAATGTTATATTATTATAATATTGTCATGAACTAGCCGTTATGAATAGTATTAACTAAATTTTGAATTTTATAACTTTATTATTCATCTTACACATTTCTAGAACATGGTATAAGAACAAAATAAATTTTTCGGGTAAAATAAGTATTTTTCAAAAAATGCAGTTTTGCTGCCTTTAGATGGCGCACCCACATTAAAACTGGTTTTTGACATGTTTATAAGTTCAATTTTACAAAATAAAATTCTTCTTTGGAATCAAGAAATAAAAATTTACTTTGGATAAAATTTCCATATTATTCTGGTAACTTTCACATTTTAATGAATAGTAAAAACACGCTACATTTTAATTAAAAACAATTTTTTTCATCGTAACATCTTATGTGGTTAAATTATAATATTGAATGGTTTTAAAGTATAAATAGAATATATTTTTACCATTTAATATAATTTATGTCATTAGCATTGATTTTACCTTGAATTCGTAAGTTAAATCAATTCAATCTTTTGCAATGTTTTAAACAAAAACCCGTTTTTATTCGACAACGGGATTAATTTTAATTTAATTTCTGCAACTTCTGTGTTTTGAATTTTATAAAATGGATTCCATATTTGGAATCAGTGGGTCCGAATTATGTTAATAGGATACTTTTTATTTTTGGGAATTATGAATAGTAACTACGGTAAATTTTATTTACCATAGTTAAAGGTAAATCGGGTAATTAAGGGTAAATATACTATTTTAAAATTACCCTAACAAATGTCAAAATCCTATTGGATGACTAAAAAACGACCCATATCACCTAAGGGTCGGATTAGATTAATTTAATTAAATTTTTGCAATGAAAATAATTTAATTATTATTAAAACCAAAGAATGTGACAACATGTCACTTTATTAAATATTATAAGTATAATAATTTTAATCTAGTGATAAAATTCATGCAACTTCGAAAATGAATATTCTCCAGAAAGATAATACAATTATCTACATCATAGGAATTTAGTTAGAATTTTTAGGGATTAAATAATTATCATTTATTATGACAGAAAGATGATGGAGTAATTGTCTTATTAATGAAATATTGACATAATTGATGTTATAAATGCCCAAATAAATGTAATTTGAGACTTTTTATGACTTACACTAATTTTCTAGGTTAATATAACATGTTATTGTTGATTTAAGTAACTTGGTTCTAACTTATCATTCTTTTATGAATTTCATAAAAATCATGTACCAAATAGTGTCAAAATTGACATAAAATAGTTTTAAAACAAATATTATATTATTAATTGTTATTTTATTCCTAAAAATCTAAGGTTAGTCCAAATGACTTTGATAAGATTATATATATTAATAATAAACAACTTGGGGTTCTTTTGGCTTGATATAGTAAGTTTATTAACCATATAGGGTAAGAAAACAAAAAGACATGGTAAAAGATAAATTATTTAACTTAGAGATAAATCTAATTGATAAGGTTAAAATAATAACCTAAACTTGTCTAAATCCTATTGGTTGATAGTATTTAGACCCATCCCCACTTTACCTTCGAAATAATACCCGTTGGAACCATTATAAACCGATTTTGACTTTAATATAAAATAATATTTTGAGATATTCCTAAGGTGCCCCTCTCCTCCCTTATAAAAGGGCACCTCCTCCCTCTCTTCCTCACACAATTTTGAGCCTTCAAGCTCGTCCAACCCCTGCCAAAATCTATTCTCCACTTCCCTATAAACATCCTAGAGGTTCTGGTCTTCCTCAAAGACCAATTTTAGTGCCCTAAGAGAAGGTCTCAACGAGGCGTTTCAAAGAAGAGGTAATTTCTGTTACCAATTCTTTCACCTTTATTTCTTCTTCCACTTCTTCTTCTTAGGTTGTTTCATTATGAAGTAATAACAAAAGTATCACTCATTTACTGATATGTTATTATAAGTATGAAAAAATCCTAATTCACCATCTATCCATCCTACGGAAAATGAAATCACCGCGCGTGCGTACGTACGGAATACCGTCTCTACGCCGTGGTGTAATCTGTTTTTCCACCAACACCTTACATGGATGGGTATTATGGTGTAAAGAATAACTATACATAGTTATTAGAACATAATATTGATTCTGATATATTGTATAATACACTCCAATTCAATTCAATAATTATGGAAATGATATCATCGCTGGTGCGTACGTACGGAATACCGTCTCCACGACGCGATGAGATTCATTCTCCATGTTAACCATTTAAGAATGATTATAAAGTATATATAAGAAATAATAATGAAATATATGACATTATTAAGCTACTGGATTTATGTATATATATATATGTATGTCATCTACTTACTTCTATTCAAGACAATAAGGAAAGGAAAACAGCGTTCATGCGTACGTACGGACTACCGTCTCCATGAACGGTGTTTTTCATTTCATTTATCTTTCTATTATATATATATATATATATACTGAATATATATGATATATAAATCATATTTTATCTTCTGGAAGTAAGTAAATCATGATATCTGTAATAATAATGTCAAGAACAACAAGTCAAAACACCTACGATAAATGAAACGATTTTACCAAAAACGCTTCTTTAACATGGAATTTACAAAAGAACGGGTAATATAAAGTCTTAAGTGAACCATATATGATATAATAACAATGAATATGATTCTGGAATAAGTCAATAACATGATTTAAATCATTATACAGGAGGTTCGGACACTTGCAAAGCAAGTCGGACAAAAGGTAAGGGAAATATCACAATCTCATTTTTATCCGAGATTGTTTATACGTTGGTATTTACTAGGGTGTATTTTATCATCAACATCTATGTTTCCTCAATATGTAATGTTATTTCCATCCACCTACAATTTTTTAAATCCAATTTTACCCTTTGGTGAGTTTTTAGTAAAAGATATGAAAGGAATCTTTTGTCGTTTTTCGTACGAGGTACTTTTTGACTTTTTCAACAAAAGTACGAAGAATTTTTTTTTTAACTTATACGGCGTGAACGGATTTTTACGGTTTCATAACGCCTCATTTTCAAGAAGCTTCCTCTACAAGATTGCATGATTATTTTCAACAAAAACCCTTATCTTTTAAAATTTCATTGAATTTTGTGAAAAGAAAATGATTTAAAAAAAGAAAAGATATTTTCCTCAAGAATTCATTTCAAGTGTTTTGTCAAAACTATTTTTCATCTAAGATGACATTATTTCATATGTGTATGTTTCAAGTAAAATGCCTCTATGATTTTAATTGTTCCAATTTTCTTATGATGAAATGATATCAATTGTTTATGGATTATGTTATGATGGCATGATGTTTAAGAATCCCATTTTATTTCATGGGTTATGCTATGATGTATGGTTTATGATTTTGTGGCACACATAAGAATGGTATCATTATGAGATGGGTGGGACCTATATCTCCCTCCAATGCATTGGGTAATGATTTCATATCTCATGAGATAGACATGGCTGGAATGGTCGGTTATACCGGTTCAGTGAAAGAGGACTGAAACGAGGGTGACTCGATTCAGAAAGGGACTTTGTCCACTAAGATAGTCTTGGAAATGAGTCATGACTAACAAGAAATGATTCTCTATTATTATGTGTGTATGCCAAAAAGTTTCATTTTTTATGTTATGCTTATTGGTATTTCATTTCACTACTATGATTTATCCCAGGTTATGAAATTATGCTCTCTTTTGCAGGTTAAGATTTCCAAAAGTTATGTTCTTATTAATATGATGTGATTGATTTTTCTTTTGTTTACCCTTACTGAGCATTTGAGCTCACCCTTTTATGTTTTATTTTCCCCAGGATATAAATAAAGGTTTTAGGTAAAAAAAAGGGATGATCTTTATGGGAGATATTGAAGATCTTTCACCACGATTAGAAGATTACGTTCCGAGTTTCCAAAGACACTAAACTATTACGATCCTTGTGTGTGTGTTTTTGTTATGTACTAAGTATTCCGCAAAAGTAATGTAATGTACATGTACGCCAGGCTCCGGGTCTCTACAAATAGGGTCTCTCATAATATTACCATAAAAAGTAAAGTATGAGGAATATAAAATAAAATCCCCAAATATAATAAATATGAGCTTAAAAGAAATGACTAAAAGAGGGTAGTTAAAAAGAAAGAGAGAGGTTGGATCCCTTACCTCAAGTCTGACTTGTCTTGTTCGTTTCTTTATATTCCAGAATAATAAACTTTGGTAAATTTATAATTCCTTAAGTAACTCTTTTAAATATTATTACTCTTTTCATATCACATATTATAATGTTATAATAATTGGTTAGTAATGTGAGTTCATATCAGACGTTTTTTGTCGATGTTTGGTACATGAGTCAAAAATGAACTTGTTTGAAAATGATTGTCCATGTAGTTATAAGTAAATCATCTCCAAAATAGTATTAATGATTTAAATATAATATATATCCAGTAAATATTCATTTTACACTACTCCATAACACTTGGAGATAAAAAGAAATAAAATGCACTGTTCATGGAGACAGTAGGTCGTACGTATGCATGAACGCTAATTTCATTTCTTTGACATATTAATGGAATTAAAAATAATTGGGAGATATATATATTATAATTCCAGTATAATATATATTTTCTATATGTCACATATGTTTATTAATTTCATTCTTTATACATTACACGTATTTCATGAACGAGTCACATCACTGGAGGGGGCGGTTGTCCACACTTCCTCGTATGAAATTATCGCATTTTCACAACATGAAAAGCATAAAGGAATGTTTTAAAAATAAAATTCAGAAGCATATAGAAAACATAAATACCATATATATCATATATAAAATATAGTGACATCATAATGGCCACCATGAAATGTGTTAAGAGAATATTGAACAATCATCGTTTCGTGAGGTAGAAATTCCCCATCCACAGAAACAGTATGTTCATTAACCATTAGATGAAGGTGTGTGTATGTTTAACTCGAATAATTCACATAAAAACATCCTAGTATATTTAAGATACATTTGTTTTTACAAAATAAAGTAATAAAAAGAGGTTATAGGGTTGAAGAAGCAAAATAAAACAAAAGAACACAAGGGAAGACATTACCTTTAAATCAGGTAACTCTTTTTGATTTGAGCTCAAAGGCTTCCTTGGAAAGGATTCTGCCAAAAGGTGAGGCTTAAATGATGAATAGAGGGATGTGGAGAGACGAAATGGGTAGGGGTTGGCTAAGCCAAAGTCTTGAGAGGTGTGGGTAAGGTTATAGATGTGGGGGCCTTTTATAAGAGTAGAGGAGGGGCACTCTTGGAAAGTTATAAACTTTTACTTTATTATAAAATACATTTAGGATTATAAAGCTCCCAAAATTATATCCTTTGAGGATAAGGTGATACGAGTTCTAAATCCACCCATCCAATATGTTTTTGACAAGTGTAGGTCTTAGAGTTCACATTATCTTTTTATTTATTTAAATCTTGAAATAATGAGGTAATCGCTACATCATCATGGTGTCATAAATAATTTAATATATTTAATGTCTAAAAATTATAAAACTATTATAATGATGTAGGATATCGTTTTATCTTTCTAAGTAATATTTATAGTCAAAAATATGACTTGTATAACCCCATTTAAAAATTGTTTTAGTAAAATAACTCATTTTTGTGACATTTTTATTTTAACTTTAAATAAAAAGTTATTAATGTCATTTTCCAACCAAAGTGGCTCCATGGGGTCCCTATGTTGACCCATGGATTTTCTTGGTCTGAAATGACTCATAAAATAAGTTTAAAACATGTTTCAAGGTCATTTCATATTATTAAAACCTTATTGTTACCTTAAACTACAGTAATTACCTTTAATCGCGATTAAAAACATAAAAGTTACTATTCACCAAAAAAATTATTTTAATCCCATTTAACCACATTTTACTTCATAATGACAACCATGTATGTTTTATTTTTGAAATTAAAAACACAGAGGTGGTAAAATTTCATTTAAACAAAAAATCAGTTTTTTAAGTATCACTTAGTGGTTTCACTATTCATCTAAAATTGTAGTTTTTCAGAAAAATACCAAAAATTCACCCTAAGCTATATTTGATATTCCAAATTCAAAAATGATGTCTATTTTAGAAAATTAAAAACATATAAGTTTCATTAATTAATTTAATAATTAATTCCCGCTGTCAAAACAAATTTCATGTTTTTATGAAACAAAATGTATCAAAAGATTGACACTTGTTTAAGTCCAATTTCAAAGTGAAATTAATTCAAATGACCAAAATTAGATTAAATGGTAAAAATATATTCTAATTGAACTTTAAAACCAATTTAAAATATAATCTAATCATATAAATACATTAGATTAAAAAGAGGTTTTGAATTAAAATACAACATTTTTCACTATTCATTAAAAATTGAACTTTTTCGGAAAAATACAAAAAATATACATGAAGTAAATTTTTATGTTCTGATTCTAAAGAAGAGTTTTATTTGGTCAAATATAATATATAATAGTGAACAAAACTATATTTAAATAGGGTTCTCCATCAAAAGGCAGTTAGTCGACCTTTTAAATAATATTAGAATATTTATGCTTAAAATTGGATTCATTTGCATTTTACACCTCTAACATTTATTGCATAAATGTAAAAATATTTGAAAAACATATATAATCATTTTTTAGTTAGTTCTATTATATCCCGCCATTTCAATGGTTAGGCGTTATCTACCATTTAAAATAATATTATTTTATTATTAGAGTGCAACGTAAGATTTCAAAGGAACTCGTTGTCGCGTATTGGGTACGCCATTGAGCATAGAATTCATTTTAAAGTAATATTAATATTTTATTCATAAATATGGATAAATATAAAAATTTCATATTCTTTATTTACCTGGGTTGCTACATTATTTATTGACTATACTATTTAAATTTTCATTCTCATAATCACCTTCTACATTTTAGTGCTTATGGTCTCACAAAAGTTCGACTTAAAAGAGACAAAGGTGATTCTCAAGGAGAAAACATTCAAAAGGTTTGATTCTATTTTCTTCTCTTTTAAATTATTTTTCACATCTACATTATCCTCCCCTCCTATACAATGATTCATCAAAATTACATAATCATATATATTTTAATGATTTAGTGGTGATGGAATATGAATCATAAAAGCTCTTATTTTCTTCTGTTATTCTTAAATAATGAAATCACAGTCTGTGGCATCTCGATTCACCACCTTTGTGAATGATGAGTTTTTGTTTCACTTTGCCAAAATCACGGGAAGTTGTAACTCATATTTAATTGTTTAAAATGACCTATATATATTATAAATTCTGAATTATTTCTTCTTTAGGACAAGGAAGAAAATAATAAACCGACCATGGAAACCATGAAAATAACGAATCCGAAACAATAGAAATAACAAAATATTAAGAATAAATGGGTCTAAAACATTATAAGAAGATTAAGTAAGGTATTATAAACATGATTTTATTTTCATAATATATTAATAACTCTATTAAAACCTTTATATTGGAGGATTGAAATTTTTTTAAGGAAGTTGAACTCAAGTTAAGGGATATCTTAACTCAATTTCCATTCATTATGTTAAACATATATGTCATTGGTTGTGTTTTTTAAAAAAATATGTGTGAATGACATATGATTGTGTTATACTGTATATCCAATTATATTTGTTGTATTTATATTTTTCACAAATAATTATTTTATTTATTTTTCCTCACTATAATGATTCAATCTTTATAAATGTTGATTTCAAAATCTCATTATTATCCAAGATTGTTTATACATAATTATTTATCGGGAAATATTTATCATCCATGTCCATGTTTTTTTAAATATTTTTAAAATTAATCTTTTTAAGGTTTTAGGTAATTAATCATTAACTAAAACATCATTTTAAATGTGTCCAGTATTTATTATTCTAAATATTTTTCATTCATGTCCTTGTTTTTAAAATAGGTTTTAGAGATTTATTTATAAGTACATGAATATTTTAAAATGTTATTTTTTGAATTTCATTCAAATTTTTCATTGTTTTATGATACTATTTGATTAAAAAACTCTTTTTAAATGCCTTCTTTTATAAATTTGTGTCTTTTGATAAATGATTTCAATTTAAAAATGGGATTTTTATCCAAAAATTAATTAATTTATTAGATTTTTTTAAACTATTCCAATATCCTTTGTTGGACATTATGTTTGATTGAGGTTTATCCTTTATGATATCATTTACCATATTTCATTTAATTTTTTATGATTAATTTTGATTTTAGATGCACTATTTTTTTATAATTCATGGTTTGTGTTTAGTGCGTTAACATTTCGTATACTTGTTTTAATACGAATTTTTATGTTGGTTATATTTCAAATTTTCATATAAGGAATGCATTGGACTTAGTGAGTGATGGGTTAGGGACTAGTTAATGAATTCCCAATGGGTTGGGGATTGGTTAATTAAATACCTACGGGTTGGGGACCAGTCAATAAAAGCTCATCGATGCATTAGTAGGTCTTATTAGACAAACTAGTTTGGGTTTCTACCCATTTATGTAAGGTCTTGGCATGAGGCCTCGACAGTAAGGTTATGATGTTTGGAATTATGAATTCCCTGATTGTGAAACTAGTAATTAATAGTCCATTTGATTATTCGACTAGTATAATATCCATGGTTATGTTTTATTATGAAATTATTTATTGATATTTTATTCAGGCCATATTATGAACAAGATTGTGTTTTAATGGGATGTGTTCATCAGTTATTCACAATGCCGTATTATTTATGCTTTTTTTATTACATCCCATTACTGAGCATCTGAGCTTACCCCTTACTTAATTTTTTACCTAGTATATAAAGAGGAAAACATTTAATAATCTTTAAAGTATGTAGTTTATTTCATTTTATATTCTATCATGTTTTATTTTCTTGTCCAAATATATTATGGGAGTCATGAATGTAATATAGTCTTCCAAGGATGCTAACCTAATTGGTCTTTCAAAATTTTATTCCTTGTAATCGTGTCAATATAATAAAACAATACGCCATCTCTAGGGTTCTGGGGTTGGGAAATTATATGTTGTATCATTGGATGTTTAGAAGCAACCTTGTGAACTTGCTTTAGAAAATATATATTAGATAATGTAACCCTGAGTAGAATTTGGGGATATATATAAAAGAAAAAAATTGAATTCTGGTAAGGTGGAGATTATGTAGGTCTTAAAATCAAAACATCCATGTCTGGATACTACATGTTGATGTGGTTCTGGAACAGATATACCTAGGGGTATTAACTATAACAATGTGTCTCGGGCCAGACTCGGGGTAACCTGGTACACAACAAAAGGTCTTACAGTGTATCTAGTTTGACACTCCTCTAGGATATTCTTAAGATAATTCATATTTTATTTACAAACCATTATTAAGAATTTAAAATTAATTTTCTACCCAATGAAACCATGTTTATGATTATGAGATTAGCTATGAATAAATTTTTCAAATTAATGTTAAGTATTTCAATAGTATTGGGATAATACATTATGTTTCAAAATGTTATGATCTAATCCATTGTATGAAATTGTTCAGGAATGGTGCCTACCAGAAGGAATGGGAACCTCATTAATTCATATAATATAAAGAGTAAGAATGTTCATTTATTTGATAGAATTAGGCCAGTCTATGGAAGGGAACTAGTCGCTCATAAATTCTCATCATATGATGAGATGGTATCATGTCCTAATAATAAGAAGAAAGATATTTCTATGTATTATTGCTTTGCAATGAAGAATGATAATAATAGGACAACTTGGAAACAGATAGATAAAGGTTTTAAGGTAAGGATGTATTTTCCACATGTGATAATTGTGGAAGGAATCACCTTGGTATATACATAAAAGGAATAGGATATTTATAGAAGTGTGGAGATAAATTCCACCATTATTAATATTTTGAGGGTAAGAACTTTTTTCCAATTTATAATGCTTTAACTGGAAGAAGGTTGGACACTACCCAAATTAATATCCCATGTGTCAATGGAATATACTCAAAAAAAGAATATTGATTAGGGTCAAGATTATGCTACTACCATGAATGTAACCCTAAGTGGAATTTGAGGATATTTATAGAAGAACATAATTTAATTTTGGTAAGGCGGAGATTATGTAGGTTTTAAAATCAAAACATCCATGTCTGGATACTACATGTTGATGTGGTTCTGGCACAGATATACCTAGGGGTATTAACCATAACAATGTGTCTCAGTCCTGACTCATGGTAACCTGGTACACAACAAAAGGGCTTACTGTGAATCTATTTTGACACTCTGTGGAGATATTCTTAGGATAATTCAAATTTTATTTACAAACCATTGTGAAGGATTTAAAAGTAACTTTCTACACAAAGAAACCATTTTATGGTTATGGGATTATCTATGCATAAATTTTTCAATTTAATGTTAAGTATTTCTATAGTATTGGGATAATACATTATGTTTCATAAAGTTATTATCTAATCTAGTGTATGAAATTGTTCAGAAATGGTTTCTACTAGAAGGAATGGAAACCTCACTAATTCATATAATCTAAAGAGTAAAAATAATCATATATTTGAAATAATTAGGTTAGTCTTTGGAAGGGAACTATTCACTCAGACATTATCATCATATGAGGAGATAATATCATGTCCTAATAATAAATATAAATCTATTTATAAGTATTATTTCTTCGGAATGAAGAAAGATAAGAATAGGATAACTTGGAAAAAGATAGATAAAGGTTTTAATGTAAGGATGTATTTTCCACATGTGATAATTTTGGAAGGAAACACCTTGATATACACTTAAAAGGAATAGGATATTTCAAAAAGTGTGTAGAGAAAGGCCACCATTATTGAGATTTTGAGGGTAAGATTTTTTTTCAAATTTATAATGCTTTAACTGCAAGTAGGTTGGACTCTACGCAAATTAATATCCCATGCGTCAATGGAATATACTCAAAAACAAGATAATGGATCTTGTTCAAGATTGTGCTACTACCATGAATGAAGATGAATGATTAATTTTCTTATGTTTAAATTAAATAGATATTCCTTTTGAGTATTTTAATCAATTATTTACTAGTTATAATAATTATAGAATATTTAAGGATTGTATTGTAGTACAATTTCATTAAGGATTTGAGGTTGAAGAATGAATGGTACCAAATAAAAGTGACTTGGTAGAAAGTAAAACAGTTGAAAAAATATGTGGTTGAGGGAAAGGAAACCCTTAATATGTTCCTAATAATGAGATACCTATTTTAGAATAAAGAGATGATTGATTTGGATAACATAAATTAGATAGAATTTCTTATTATGGATCTAGATAATGGACTATCGAAAAAGTTGTAGAGTCTACAAAATTTTGGGCTTAAGAAATATATCCAAATTTTTATGTTTTACATAAGTAATAAGGAATCATGAACCTATTCAATAAGGTTTTATAGTACTTCCTGTTATTACCATGGTTCAAGAAAACATAAGAAGAATGTACTCACATCTTTGTTTGTGATGATTAAGAGCCACATCATACCGTTTAATAAGTTCAATATGGAAATTCAGTGACCTTATTTTATAGTGTTGGATCATGACATTATAGAAAAGTTAACCATTAATGAAATGGTTTAATTTGATCTTTGGAAAATGTTTTAGAGGTTATTTCACCCTATGATAAAACTTGTGCCGTGAAATGATGTAGGGATAGTTAAATGCACAAATAAAGGATAAGATTGTGTTTATATAAACATATAAAGTACTCATATTTTTATAAATTATTATAGAGTGAAATAACAACTCCACTTTAGAGAAATGATCTTGAAATAAAAAAAATGTTGTCATGGTACCTTCTTTTCAAATGTTGATTTTCCACAAAGAAATTTTCTTGTATAAACCTTTTTTATTTTTTGAAGTGAAATTTCAAATTGTGATGATGAATCTTTTCAAACGAGTGTGGAGCATAACATCTTAATTATTTACAAATAAATTTAATATAGAATGAAATTCACACATCACTGAGTCCCTACAAATCAACACTTTATTATTATAATTATTTAAACAATATAGTTATAACCTAGAAATTACACCTAATTTTACAACTTCGATGAATTGAATTTCAACAAATTGATATAAATGATTAAAATGAGTATATTATTTAGATTTTGAAAGAATCTACATAAATTTTGTGAATAGTAACATGACCCTTTTGAATAGTAATGTTACCCTTATAAATAGTAATATGACCCTTATGAACAGTAAACCAGCCAAATAAATAGTATCCTCGCACAATAAAGTATAAAAAATATAGTCAACTTATAAATTAAATTTTGATATAATTATATCAAAGTATAGGTAAATAAATGTTTTATAAATTATTAATTAAGAATTAATATTTTTATAAAACGAAATTTTTTATTTAAAATTTTATAATTAATATATTTATTTTAAAAAAATATTTTCATAAAATTAAATCATAAGATAATATTTTCATGTCTTATGATTAGAATATAATTTCATGTGACCTTAGTTCATTTTCCAAATGGTCAAAAAATCATTTGGAATTTTGAAATTTATATTTTTTGAGTAAATGATGATTTTAATTAAAATTTTAATTTTTCATATTTAAAAAAATATTTTCATAATATGTATTTAATTTATTAATTAAAGATTTTATAGAATGGATTGGATAAATTTTTGGGATTTTTATGAAATTTTTTATTTTTTTAGTGAATGGTAAAAAATATAGAATTTATGAAAATATGGTGTTTTTATGACAGCATCAAGAAATATTTATGATATAAAATTTACTAAACATATAGAATAAATAAATAGTGATATTATAAGAGAACGCTAATATGGAAATAATTTAGACCATATAAATTAAATTTTTCTTGATAAATATAAAAGAACCAGTGTCATTGTCGACGTAGTGCCTCTACCTCGCTGACAAAGCCAATTTAGTTCCTTAAAAAATAATTAAGATATAATAATTAGTTTCACATCCTTTTTAGAAATTATTCTGTATAAGGGTTATTTTTTGGATGGTAATTTTTAATTTTATAGCAATATAATTTTAATCTTATCCAAATGTATGTGAAATTCCTACGCAAGGAAAGAAAAGAAGAAATACAAAATTTAAGAAGTTATCTTGTTATTTAAATGAATTAATAAATATAATTTACCAACATAGAGTTTTATTTTGAACATAATTAATTAATTTTTTTTATATAAATTTATTTTCAATTTTTTATATGAAATATTTAACATTAATTCTTAGGAAACGATGATGTGGTGCATGTGAAAGAATAAAAAAAATAAATTAGTATTTTTAAATAAAATTATAAGAATTATTAAATGACCCATATTTTGGATATAAAAATTCTATAAGAAATTATCGACCATTATCTCAATTTGATTCAAATTTGGGACATGTTGGGCCGAGAAGAATCGCTTTAAAGACTTTATAATTTTCTTTATCCAAATGAAGTCAAGTTGTCACATTATAGTTTTTAATGAGTATAATATTTTATTGTATGGTTTTAAAGTAGGAATATTAGAAATTATATAGTGTATTTAAATGTAATAAATATATCTTCTTCATGAGTTTTTATTTTTAATTGTTATGTAAAAAATAATTACCCTAACAGATTGAACAATTACAATGCAATAATTATTTAATTAATGAATAAATTAAATTAATGATATTAAAAATGTTAAATTAAATATAATCTAAGATTTTTAATTTAATTAATGATTTTTATAGATTAATAGAGAATTTTTAGTATATAACAGGAAACAATTTATTTTAGTTTTAAACTTGTTTTTGTTGTGTTTAATTTCATGGTTCTGAATATTGTACAATTTGACATAAATTATTTCTCATGATTAAAATGTTTTCTTAAATTATTTAAAAAAAATTATTTAAAAATCAAAAAAATATAATATACTAACTAAATTCTGACCCCCTATGATTTTCATCTCTTTTTTAAGTATTTAACCCTATTTTTAGACTTAATATATCTTAATATTTTAAGAAATTATTAATTTTTGCCTCACCTCAATTATAAAAGGAGGCTCTCACCTTCACAAAATTTTATCACCTTAAGCCTTATTTCTCACCAATATTATAACAATTTACCTTTTCATCATCTCTTGATACATTCTAGTGCTTCTGGTATCACAAAAAGACCACTACCAAGAGCCTAAGGATGTTCTTAAGGAGAAAATATTCAAGAGGTAAGATTTCTTTTTCATCTCTTTTAAATTCTATTTTCACGTCTACCTTATTCTTACATCAAATAAAATGATTTAGAAAAACCCCATTATCATACATATACTATAATTTTGATGTGTTTGTGGTATATTAATTATAAAATCTCTTATTTTTTCCCTTTTATTTTTAAATAATGAAATCATCATCGATACTGTGACAATTCATCGCCTTTGTGGACGATGAGTTTTCTGTCCACTTTATAGGAATCATGGGAAATTTTAATTCACAAGTAATTATTTAAAATGAACTAAATATAAATATGTTATCAATTATGAATTATTATTTCTTTTTTAAAATGAATAAATAATCATGTGACCTTGGAAACCATGAAAAGAATGCACCTAAAATAATGGAAATAACAAAATATTGTTAATAAATGGGTGGAAACATTTTAATAAGATTATGTAAGGAAATATAAACAAGTGTTTAGTTATTTAATAAATTAATAACACATTTCAAACTATTATACAATACTTTTGATCATATTTTAAGGAATAAAACCTGATGTAAGTGATATGTTAACTTAATTTCCATTTATTGGGTTAAATATTATGTCATTGGATATATTTTTTCAATAATATGTATGAAAGACCTATGATTTTCTTATATTACATAACCACTTATATTATGTGGATTTATATTTTTTACTTATAATTATGTCATTTATTTTTCCACACTCTAATAGAATGATCTTGGTAAGGGTTCGTTTCATAACCTCATTATTATCCAAGATTATTTATACATAAGTATGTGTTGGAACATATTTATCATCCATGTCCATGTTTTTTATGAAAATACTAAAAAGGAATATTTTTTGAGGTTTTATGTAATGAATATATAATTAAAACATTATTTTAAATGTTTGAAATATTTATTATTCAAAATATTTCTCATTCAAGCACAGGCATTCAAAAAGGGGTTTTATGGATTTATTTATAAGGACAAGAATATTTTAAAATGTAAATTTTTTCATTCTCTAAAATGTTTCAAAGTTGAATGGGACACTTGGATTCAAAAATATCTTTTTAAAAGTCATATTTTATAAATGTGTGTCTTTTCAATAAATGATTTCAAAGTAAAAAAAGGGATATTTTATCAAAAAAATTTAAGGAATTTATTTGAGTATTTTCGTCTATATCAACATCAATTATTGGATTATAGGTTTTTTTGATGTTTATATCTTATTATATCATTTACCATATTTAATTTAATGTTTTTTTATTTATTTTGATTGTGGATGTGATATTTTGTAGCCATTCATTGTTTATGGTTAATGTATTAACATTTCATATACTAGTTTTAATATGAATGTTTATGTTGGTTATTTTCACCCTTTTCATATGAGGAATGCATTGGAATTAGTATGGGATGGGTTAGGGACCAGTTAATAAAATCCTTATATATTAGGGACCAGTTGTGAAATCCCAATGGGTTGGGGATCGGTTAATGAAAACCCCTCGATGCATCTGTAGTTCTCATGAGAGAAACTAGTTTGGGTTTTTACGCATTTATCTATAGTTATAGAACTAGGTATTAATGTTATGGTTATGATGTTTATAATTGTGTATTCTTACATTATGAAACTATTAATTGATATTCCATGTGATTATTTGACTATTAGAATATCCATGGTTATATTTTATTATGGAATTATTTATTCAACATTTATTATTGTGATATTATGCTAAAAATTATGTTTTAAATGGATGTGTTCCTTAGTAATTCACCATGACTTATTATTTATGCCTCTTCTATATTACTTATACTTACTAAGAATATAAGCTCAACCATTTATTATTTTTACTTTCTGTGGGTAATGAAGAATAAACCATTAAATAAGCTTGAAAGGATACAACTTATTTAATTTTATATTGTATCATGTTTTATTTTATTTTCCCAATGTATTATGGGTATCATGAATGTAATATGGTCTTTCAAGGCTGCTAAAATAGTTGTTTCTTTAGGATTTTATTCCTTGTAATCATGCCAATGTAATAAAATAATGCACCATCTTTTAGTTTCCAGGTTCAGGTCACTAAAAATATGATAATTATGTCATTATTATTAATTTGGGCATCATATAACTATATAATATACAATTTAATAAGAACATTCCTGAAAAAATTCATAATAAAAAAGGAAATTAATAACTAAAATGATCAAAATAATGAAATATTATTAATGAAAGAGATATAATATTTTATAAAATGGCCATATATTTTATTATAGATATTAATCTGTGTTTTGAATTAGTTAATAACAAGTATAAAACCACTTTAATGGAGATTAAGGCATGTACTAATAAATGGAAATGTGATGTAAGGTATTCCTTATCTCAATTTCCAATCATCTAGTAAAACCTCTACATAATTAAATATTTCATGTTATAATTATGTGTTTAATGATTTTTTATTATCTTATTATAAGAGCCTAAATCCATGTGGACCAACTCATTACATGTTTCTAAAGAAAGAGGTGCTCAGAGAAGACTCGGAGGATGTATGGAGGATTTTGGATACAAAATGATTGAAATAGGAATAATTAAAGGTTGTGTATAAATTATAGGTTTTGTAAGTCATGTTCATTGTGTGTATGTCTTCAGAGTGAAATAATAAAAAAGGAGATGTATTTTTTAGCCGAAACCAATCCCTAAGGATTATAGGATGTGAAAAAGGATTACACATCATGTAAATCCTTGATGTTGTATTTTTTAAACTTTTTGAGCTACTTGGGTTTGTCAAACCCTATGACTATAGCACTTCTCTCCCAATTCCAGGTGACATGGAAATCCCCTATTCAATGTTTTAGGAATACCTTTGTCAAGGATTGATCTTTAGCTTCCCTACTTTGATTTTTAGTGATCCATATTTCATCAAAGGTATGTTCCTCCACGATTATTGTGGTTTCCTCAATATTTTTCCCCATGTTCCACCTTTCCATGTGATAGTTATTTATCTCCATATTTCTAAAGAAGATTTATTGTTTTTTGTTGTCGCAGTTGTGGCTTGGCTTCCTCTGGTGGATAGAGTTCATGTGGGGGAGGTGACCGGGATCCACATCATTGGTCTATTCTCTTGAAAAGACATTAACACCCTTTTTAAGTATGAGATTTATTTCTTCTATATTTATTTACATTCAATCATATATCTATTATGATTTAGTAAATTGGATCTCAATGAGATTTACCTAATAGCTACTTGAACTGTATTAAACATAATAAGTATTGATTTCATGGAGATGTTGTTGTTTTGTACCATGATAATGGTTTGCCCCTGATTTTTCTAGTTAGTGTGATATTTATGACTTTCATGGATTATCATGTCATTATTGATGGAAATTGGTAATTAACGTAAATCTTAAATTAATTTTTAATTATTTAGATGAAGGATTAAAGAGGTGTGTTTAATGAATCTGGTGTGTTTTAGTTTTAATGATGTGAGAATATTTAAATTAATTTATCAAACATGTGTTAATAGAATTGAATAATGGTATAAATCATGTTAATTATTATTGGTAAAATAATTAAAGTCATGTTAAATTAATTGTTTAATTAAATTTTGACATCTTTTTCTAGATTTCTTCTTAGGTTTTCTATATATACAACTAGGAAATAATGAATCATTTAAATCAAGATGGAATCCAAATCAGATGTGTGATAAAAGATAATGAATTGTAGTGCATGAGTTTCCCTTTTACTTGTAAAGGTAAAGTTCCTTGTTCTTTGGATCTATGAAGGATTATTGTGTGTGAAGGTCATATGACTTGATTTAAGGCTAAGAGCCAAGTAACTATGTTTGTTTCCTATTTTTTGTAATGTGACGTGATCATGGGATGGATGAGCCTAGAGGGATACTATGGTATATGGGGTGGGGAGGCCCATATTTTATGTGAGCCTATGATGGATGAGACTAGAGGGTTGTTTTTTAATCTGGGGTGGGGAGTCCTTGTTTTTTTGATGAAGTTGACTCTTGTGATGGAAAAATGAATTGGGATATGCATACAGGTGTCGGGGAGGACATCAAGGATGATGGAAAAGGTTAAAGTTGGGATTACCTCTTCATATAATATTGAGATACTTTTTTGAATCCCTGTTTATTTATCATGTAATTTTTTTATTTCTATGTGCTACTCCTCCTATCAGTTAAGGAAACTGAAACCTTGGAGATTTTGAGCCTCAGGGGTGTTTTCCCCAACATCCCGATGGGAGGATGAATAGATGACTTCCACATTAAGAACCAATATCTTCTCTTGGTATTTACTTGTTCTGGTAAGCAGGGTGGTATGTTTCCCCATATATTTGTGTAGAGGGAGGTAATGTCTTGTGGTTATTTTACACACATATATTCTGGATATATTTTCTTAAGGGATACTATACGTATAAAGATTATATGTTGTGATGTCTTGAGGATCCTTAAATAGTGTATAGGTTGAACTATCATGAGGTATAATACCTAATGTATGATATATGTTATACAGTCTATGGTGGTTCACAAAACTACCTATTTACTTTTGGTTATATGTACATGGTGGTGTGTCTGATGAGTTGCAAATTGTCGTGATTCGCCCAGGTCTTTATGGGCTACCCTTTGGAGAAAGATGCTCAAGATGTGCGATGTTGAGGTAGAATAAAAAAAAGTGGGGAATCAGTAGTTGGGTACCTTTGATATTCTTTATTATATTATATTTTCTTTTATAATAAACTATATAAGAGTATCCATGGTGTTGTTGGGAACATAATATACCAATTTAGGTGATGAGTTAGTTTCACTTGTTGTTCATTCTTCTTTAGCATTCATTCTCCATATTCTACATGAGAGGGCTCAGGGAGGATCCTACTATGTATACTATTATAATCAACCTATGTATCTGTTAATATTTTATTTTAATTTAGTAGGATAAGGTTGGAGATCTAGTTGGTTACTACTAGCATGTGTTTTTTAGGAGTTGTTTGGGCTTCGTGGTGATCATTGGCTTTACCTTCTGTTGTGTTACTTGTAGTTTCTCTTGTAGTTTTAGTATTTCTTCCATATCATAACATATGTTCCATTCAGTTTTATTTTTCCTTTGTCTTAATGGGAGTTTTTTGGTTTCTATCTTATCACTCTCTTTTGTATTTTTTCTCTTAGAGGGTAATTCCTCCCATATTTTTATTTATTCTACCCCCGATTCTAGTAACCAACTCAGGGCCTACTGGAGGTGGGACTCAGTTTTCACTATCTTTCTTCTCCTAATGATTTCCAAGAGAGGTATACCTTGTAGGGAGGGGTCAATAAAGAGTGATATCAAGTCTCTAAGGTAGGAACATGAGAGGGTGTGTAGGAAGTTAGGTAAATAGTGTCATCTAAGTTAAGCAAGTGATGTAGACACGGGATATTGGCTTAGAAAAGGGTATTTTGGGACCCCTATGATATGATTCATGGACTTATGATCTTAAATCATCTACTAAATAAGGTGATACTAGTTTTAGGGTAGAGACCTAGGAAAGTATCATGAATCAATATTCTTTGTGACTATGTTTCAATGGGTATACTTTGGGATAGGTTAACCTAAAATGAATAATAGAACAAAAATAATTAATGTTAATTTCTTCCTTGTTATAGGATATGATCTCTAACTATTTTTTCTTTTGAAGATATGGCTCCAGGTCGATGTCCTGATTAGGTTTTAATAGAAGATCTTCAAGAGGTTGTTCCAACAAATATTCGTATAGTAGAGGATGACAACAAAGACACTTGTAGTATAACACCCTAAGAGTTTTCACACCAGTGTTTGTAGAGGTATAACAGATCCATTTTAGATGAAGTCATGGAATACTTATTGTTGGAGGTTGAGATAGACTTTATTTTGTTATGTTCTCATATGTAACATTGGGTATTTTTTCTTGTGATGATGTTATTTGGGGTAGTGGGGATGTGGTGGTTCTTGTTCCTTAGAGATCGTGTGGAGTCAGTAGTATCATGGGAGGAGTTTTGTGACAAGTTCAGATCAAAATTTCTATCTTAAACCCTGAATTCAATCAGTTTCCAAGAGTTCATTACCATTTATTAGAAGATCTCTAGTGTGTGGTATTTGGGTATATATTTCAAGAACCTTATGCAATATTCTTTGGACCTGTTTCTGGATGAGGTGGCTAGGGCAAGGCATTTTGATGAGGCTATTCACTTGAAGATCCAGTTCCCAGTCACCTCATTTATTAAAAATATATATCTCGAGGTGCTAGTGACAACTGAGTTCATCTAGAAGACATTATCCATAAATAGGTAATCATGATGGGGGATTCATCCAGATGACTCATGAAGCATATGTATGGTCTGGGGTTCCCAATTTTTTAGACATAAGATCTTCCAATCATCTGGGAGTGGGTCTGATCCCTTAATGTCTCATTTCACGAATTAAAGTGGCTTTAGGGCCTATTTCAACGGATCAAACACATGTTTTTCTTCCGGATGTTGAGGACATCAGTAGAGACAATTCCTGGACTATTTGAGTAGTCAGTGTGCGCCAGTTGTCCCGATTTAGGCTCATCAACTAATGAAGTTCAAGCCAATGTAGTAGTAGTGGGTTGATCCAATTTGGGATCAGTTGAGAGTATATGGGGCATACAATAGACATACCCAGGAAACTGTTTGTCCTCAAATTGAAGATCGCAGACATGGAGGTGTTCATTCGCATTGTCATAGAATCCATGGAGTAGGTTATGTTTAGCTTTATTATTTAGTGTTTCCAGCACTAGAGATGCAAGACATCGTTTAAGATACCCTCTCCCTATTTTCTACTTGGGTTAATTCCTTGTTTGATCTGAGAGTGACACACACTATCATATCAACTTCATTTTTCCATTATTTCTAAATTGAGGTAAAGAGACCTCCAGTTCCACTGGAGTTGAATACGCTAGATGGAGGTTGATCTGAATTGTTTGATGTATGTAGAGACCTTGAGCTAGTACTGGGGTAACACCACTCTTGGGGAGATTTCCTTAATTTATGGATACAACCATATGACTTCATCATTCACTTTGATTGGTTGTATTTAGTTCCAGATATTGTGGATTTGTTCAGGAGGTAGGTTTTAATCTTCGAAGATGATGGAGAGTAAGTAGAGTTTGTTGGTGAGGAAAACCCTCATATGGGTCATATTTGTGTTTCTTCATTATCATCCATGATGGCTGATCAGATGTTGATTTTTTTAAATTTTTGGAAATCGATATTTTCTAGGGTTATATAGGATTACCATGATGTATTTCTCGAGGAGGTTGTATCATTTCCCCCATGAAGAGAGATTGATTTTGGGATCGATCTATAGTCAGGTGTGTCACATATATTGATGTCTTCATATAGTATGGAACCTTATGAGTTACAAGAGCTTCGTATAAATATCAATGTTCAGTTTTAGATTGTTTTTCTTCATCCCAGTGTGTCACTATAGAGTGGGCCCTTTTTTTCATAAAGAAGGATGATGGTTTTTTGTTGTTTTATATCCATTATCATCTCATAAATGAAGTGACCTTGAAAACCCACTATCCTCTTCCAAGGATTGATGAATTATTCAATCAACTGAAGAGTGAATTTTGGTAATCAAAGATTGAATTTCAGTCAAGATATCATTAGATGTGTATGAAATATAAGGATATCCCGAAGACTAATTTTCATTTTCATCATGGGAATTATGGTTTTCTTGTGATGTCATTTGATGTAACAATTTATTCATAAAATTTCTCGGGGTTAATGAACTCTATGTTCCCTGATTTCCAAGATATGTTCATGGTGTTTATCATCGATGAAATCCTTATGTACTCTGTGTCTGAGGAGGATCATGTAGCGTATCTATGTGCCATTTTGGTAGTTCTTAATCATTACTAGTTGTTTGGGAAGTTTCTGATGTGTTGGTTTTCGAATCGATAATTTCAACTATTGGCCCAAGTTTTATCCCAATAGTGAATATCTCCAGATCTATCAATGATAGAAGCAGTTGTGTCTTGGGAATCCCCCAAGACAGTGGTAGAGAGGTGATGTTTCCTTGGTCTTTCAGGCTATTACAGTAGGTTCATAGACGATTTCTATATGGTTTCCACTCCTTAGATATAACTGACCACAAATGATCAGGTGTTCTTGGGGACTAATTAGTGTCAGATATCCTTTGAGTGTCTGAAGGATAAATTGGCCAGTGCTTTAGTTCATTGTCTTCTAATAGAAGGATTTTAGTTTGTGTTTTTTTGTGATTCTTTAAATCATAGTTTCGGTTGGGTTCTGATGTAGTAGAGATATTTCATTTCATATGGTTCTCAGAAGTTACATCGCCATGAGAGTTATTATTCCACCAATGATCTTGTGTTGGAATCAGTAGTGTTTTACCAAAATTTGTGTAGAAATTACCTCATTGACAATAATTTTTCATTCTTCACTGATTATAAGAGCATGTGGTATGTATTCTACCAACATGACTTGATCTTGCACCAGTGTTAGTGGATGGAGTTCTTATAGGACTGAAACTTTGATGTATTTTATATACCTATAAATGGGAATGTGCTGGTTGATTCCCTATGTAAGATGTCATTTACTGATGCAGTGTGTGAATCTAGTGATTCCTAGAGAGTGATGGAATAACATTAAACATTGCATCTAGGTATGGGAGAATTTAGGGGAAGAGGTTTTATTTCTCAGATGATGGTGTAGTAATCTCTAGTGTATCATGTAGAGGAGTCCTAGTTGGGGTATCTTTAGGTGGACACCTAGAGAGAATAAGTGGTTTATGATGAGGCTCTTATTTATTGGAATGAATATGAACAGCACTTAGGGTTGTTTCTGAGAAGTATTTTTGTTCCTTTAGCGATGTGTGAGATGGTTCCTAGGGATTTCCATATTTCACCTTTGGTGGTACATCCTGGGGTTTGAAATATCAATATCTTTTAGAGAACAGTTATGGTGGCATGGGTTAAAGCATGAAGATACAGAGTTTGTGTCTTGATGTTTGGTCTTCTTGAAGGTGAAGGTCGAGCAATGTGTTCCCAGTGGTTTTCTCCAGTCGTTTGGTGTTCCCCAATGGGAGTGGGAGGACAACTCTATGAACTTTATTACCAATTTACCATTAGCACAGGGAGTTTATGATGATATGTGGGTGGTATTGGATCATTTTATGAGATCATCCCACTTTATAGAGATCATGGAGTCAATCTGAGTGGATGTTTTATCGAGGAATTATCTGGATGAGGTGGCGAGACTCCACAAGTTTATGAGGATGATTATTTCCGATCGAGATCCTTGTTTTACCTCCCTAGGTAGAGAGGTCTCCAACATGATTTTTCTTCTCATCTATTCCTTAGCACTACTTTTCATCTCCATACGAATGGTCAGAAAGATAAAACCATCAAGCTTGTAAAGGCATGTTGTGCTTTTATGCCCTAGATTTTGTAGGTTCATTGATGTGGCACCTACACATGGTAGAGTTTTCTTACAAAAATAGTTTTCACTCCACCATCAGTATGGTTTTTCTTAAAGACTTGTATGTCTGAACTTTCGATTCATCGTTGTTCTTAACAAAAATTTTAGATTAAGTAATTTTTAGATTTGAACTGGTAAAAATAAAATAAAGATGGTTCAGGTGATTTTCAACGGGAAGAATGCAGCATAGGATTTTCATAAATCCTATATCGATCATAGGAGGATACAATTGGAGTTCAACATTTGGGATCATGTTTTTATATATGTGACACCATATCATGGGTAGTGAATTTTTGTTCATGGTAGTAACCTTTCTCCCCAATTTGTTTGGCATTTCATGTTTTTATCTCATGCTTGATTCAGGGTGTATTGGAGAGTGCTTCCCCAACATATGAGCCAGATACAAATTGTTTTTCATGTGTTGTAGCTTCATTGTTATCTTCAAGGAGACTCTCACATCATCAATTGTGTCAATATCAATGTGTATGATGATGAAACCTTTGAGGAGTGTTCTGTAGAGATCCAAGACCACAAGGAGAAGGTGTTTCATATGCATGTTATCCCCTTAGTTTATTTATTACAGTGGCACAGGGGAATCGAGGAGAGTACTTGGGAACATGAGTCACAGATATGTGATCAGTACCCCAAGTTTTTTAATGTTTAGATATTCTCTTATAATGCAATTCCATTTTTTGTTTTATACCTTTTATGGTATATGAGATGTATTTCTCTAATTCCTTGTTGTGATGTACTCTCATTTGGGAGTTATATCCCCTGGGAGATTTTATAGGAGTTGGTTGTGGTTATTTCTCAGTTTCAAGTTGTTCTATTGATTAATTGGTTGAGCTCCTATGGTGGAAATAGGATTGAGATGTATATTGTGGAGTGTCTTTTCAGATGACCATTTTTCTTCCTCTCTGGGTTGGTTTGAGATTCTCAAGGGAAAGAATGTTTTGATCGATATCTAATTTAAGGGTTTAGATCCACATATATCAAGCCTTTGTGTGTTTTTTAATACCGAGGTGCTCGAATGAGACTTTGAGTAAGTATAGATAATTTTGGATACAAATTGATGGAAATATGATGACTTTTATGTCATGTAAGAATTACACGTTGTCTATGTAATCTTCACAATTTGTAAGTTTTGGGGGTTAAATAATAATAAGGGGATTCATTTTTTAATATATAATGAACCCGAAGGATTAAACGACATGATAGGGGATTAAAAACCATGTAAATACCCAATGTTTTATCTTTCAAACTATTTCATCCAATTGGGTTTGTCAAACCCTGTGGTTATAAAACCTCTCTCCTAATTCCAGACGACCTGACAACCCCATTTTCAATGTTTTAAGGATTCTTTTATCAAGGATTGGTATCTATCTTTCCAATTTCAATCTGTAGTGATCCATATTCAAAATAAGGTATGTTCTACCCTTGTTCTTGTGGTTAAATTGAATTTTTTCTCCCTTTACTCCTTGACATGTGATGTCACTGGATATATTTATTTCTAAAGGAGTTTTGTTGGTTATTTTTTGGTGCGGTTGTGGTGAGGCATCCTTGGGTGGATACAGTTCTTCCAAGAGAGGTGATAGGGATCCATAATTTTGGTATGTTCTCTTGAAAATAACATTGACACCCTTTTTGAAGTACGTGATTCATTACATCTCTATTTATTTATGTGAAATCATAGATATAGCCTGATATAGCCTCTTGGATCATATAGAAATTAAACTAATAATTACATGAACTATATTAAAATAATCGGTATTGATAACATTGTGATGTAGTTTTTTTAATATGATAATGTTTTGCCTCTTTTTTCCCTAGATCATGAAACATTTATTCCTTTCTGGGATTAGCATGTTGTTCTTGATTCAAATTTTAAAAGAACTTAAATTTGTATTTAATTGTTAATTAATTGGATAAAATATTAAAGAGTCATGTTTAATGAATATGGTGTATTGTAGTTTTAATGTTATGAGGGTGTTTAAATGAATTGATCTTCCATGTGTTAGTAGAATTGAATAAAGGTTTAAATCATGTTAATTATTGTTGGTAAAAGAATTAAATTCATGTTAAATTAATTGTTTAATTAATTTGTGATATCTTATACTAGCTTGGTACATCGGTTGCCCGCTTTTGGAACCTGTAAATAATAGCTTGGTTAATTCAAGATGGAATAAGAATTGGGTGTGTGATAAAATATAATTCCTTTTTGAGCCTAAATTTATTTTTGTCTTATAAAGGCTGAGATCCAGGTGATTTGGAACCATGAGGGATCATTGTGTGTGAATGAAAGATTCCTTGATTTAGGTCCAAGTGCCCGATTGCAATGTTTGTTTCCTATTTCTTGTGATGTGAATTCATCCTAGGATGGATGAGCCTCAAGAGATGTTATTTTAGATAGGGTGTGGAGGACCATATGTGACATGGGCCTATAAATGATAATCCTAGAGGACTATTGCAGTATATGGGGTGGGGAGGCCTGGTTGTTGTGTTAGTAGTTGATTATTTTGATGGTGGGATACATCGAGATTTGAATGTTGATTTTGGAGAGTACACTGAGGATGATTGAATAGGTTGAAGCTGGGCTTAACCTTTGATATGAAATTTGGATAATTCAATAATCTGTTGTTTGGATGATGTCCTAGTTGTTTGTTTAACTTCTTTCTTTTCCCCGCTGCTCGATCTATACAGATGTTCTTGTTTGTATATCATGTTTGGTATCTTATGAATTTTGTATAGAGTACCTTTTAATATAGAATGTAATGTTGTTAATAAATGAATAAATGTTCGACCCATTAGGTTGTAACTTTCTAGGATGCAATTCTGAGGTTATAATTCTGAGAAGTGATGGACTCGGTTTACTTATGCAAAGAGGGCATGTGACTTTTTAGTAATGCTAATAAAATGTAATGTGGATAATGTTAATGGTTAATTAATAGTTAAAGAATTTATTAAGATATATTTAAACTAACGAAAATATATAACATAATTTAATTTCACTTAATTAATTGGTTTTTTTATTAAGGGATATTTGTTCAGAACTGTGGTAGTTGTGAGTCTGCAATACATTTTTTTTAGTTGTGTCTGAGACTAGGTTATTCCCATAGTGTGGTTGTGAGATATATTATTTCATTTCATTTTTTTGTTTTTATATGCTACTCTACCCTCTCAGTAAGGGAAAATAACAAACTAGGAATTCTGATCCCTTCTGGTGTTACCCCAACATCCCAATTGGAGGATGGATGGCTGACTACCCCATTTGGTCCTACTCTCTTCTTTTGGTAGTCACTTTTTCTGGTATGAACAATGGTTATTTTTTCCAATATTTGTGTTTATTGGGAGGTAAAGGATTTTTGTTATTTAAAACACATGTATTCTAGATGTATTTACCTAAGCACTACTATAGGTATAATGTGTATAGATTGTGATTGCTTCATGATCTTAGTCAGTGTCTGGGTTCTGATGGCTAGCGGTATAATACCCAATGTATGATACATATTATATAGGATATGGTGGCTCCCGAAAACTACGTGGTTACTTTTAGTTATGTGGAAATAGTTTTTTTTATTCCTTTAGGTACACATTATGGCACTTCGCCTAGGTTTCTGTGGGCTAACCTTTTTGGAGAGATATGTTGAGGACTTGCGACACTTGGCGAGAGTGGAAAACCATTAAGGAAATAGTAGAGGGGTTCCCTTGATATAATTTTTTATATATTATATGTTCTTTTATTTGATACATTGTGAGAGTATCCATGGTGAGGCTAAGAACTTATTACACTAGTTTAGGTGATGATTCAGTTTCACTTATTGATCAATGTGCTTTAGTATTCTTTCTTTATCTTTTTCATGAGACTCTCTGCTGAGGATCCTACTGAGTATAATGTTATCCTAACCCTATGTATTCATAAATATTTTATTCTAAGTTAGTAGGAGAAGGTTATAAATCAATCCATTTAATACTATCTATGAGTTTGTAAAAGATTTTTGGGCTTCTTCATCGTCATCATCTTTACCCGGTTTATTTTTTTACAAATAGTTTCCCATGCAGTTGTATTAGTTCTTTCATGTCATTACATATGTGCACTTGGGTTTTATTTTGTATTGGAGTCCGAATAGGAGTTTTTTGGTTTCTGTCGTATTTCTTTCTTTAGCATGTGTTCTCTTAGAGGGTAATTCTTTCCATCTATGTATTTATTATACCCTCAGTGTTATCCACCAACCTGGGTCATGTTGGAGGTAGGACTCAGGTGTTATTATCTACCTTCTCCCATTTCTGGCCCAAGAAGGGTACACGTTTTTGTTAGGGGTGATAAAACATATATATTATTTTCTCTTTTTATGTGTATATAAATATTATTCACATAATAAATTCATTTATAAATCTTCACTTCAATGCTAAGATCCTTTTAATATTTTATTTCACAATATCATATTAATCGAGAATGTTTATGCTTGAATATCAATTAAAAAAATTACATAGAAATTTCATAATAAAACAATTTACTTTATCTTATATTCTTGTTATTAAGGATATATTTATATAATATTACAACTTTTAAACTATTTTTTTCTCAAATTAATTGAGAAAATGTTTTTAAGAAAATCCGACTTCATTTCTCTCTTCAATTGAAAATTTGTTTTCTTCTAAAACTATGCTTTCTAAAAGAATAAAAAATATTTCTAAACATTTAAAAAATATTTATTCAGGTATTTATTACACATTTTTACTAAATAAAAACGTTTTCTATAGAATATTTATTAAATTTACAAAATAATACATGTTTGGATTTTACTAAAAAATGTGAAAGGGAACTTCTGTTCAACTTTTAAACAATGTGCTTCTTTAACCTTTTTAAAATGAAAAAGGAATGTTATTTTTACCTTGTATGATGTGTGTGGAGTTACCCACCAAGATTTATTGGAGATTACTTTTCATGTTTGTGATGATATTTTTGAATAAATTTTTTTTAGAATTCATTTTCAATGAAATGGATTTGTAAAATGATTTTCAAAATGATAAAGTTATTTTCCTAAAAAAACATAAATAATATTTAATGATAATTTTATTAATCAAAGACAACAACCCTTTATTCTTAATACAATGATTATATGTTGTATTTATACCATCCTTAATCTTCCACTGGATGTTTTATGATCATTTTAACCAAGGAATGTATTCACATTCACTTCCCTAATTCATTTATATAGTATTTAAATTTAAAATGAAATATTCACTTTCTTAGGAACATTAAATTTATCTTATATGTATATATTATTTTTCATGTATATTTTTATTATAAAACCATATACCTTTATTTTACATACTATTTTTACTTTGATATTTATTTGATTAATTTGTGAAATATTTTTTAAATCAGTATCTTTTACTCAATAAAGATATTTAATGATAAGGCCCATTATGCATGGACAAAATAGATCATTCAATATATGATGATTGGTTTGTAAATTCAATAAAATGATTGGGTACCGATTAATATTGTCTGCATGACAAATTGAAAGCCTCATGAGAAGAATCATTTAGAAAAAAATGGGTTTCTACACATTTATTTAAATTATCATCATGATATATCTAGAATGTAACTATCTTGATGATATATCATGATTCTTCATACATTTGGTATTTTTAATTCTATTGTAATGAATATATTTATCAATATTCTAAGTGATTATTTGATTTTTTTAGAATATCCATGGTTAAACATTTAAGTTCATATGATTATTTATATGGAATTACTTGATCATCACTTATTCCTACCATATTATGCATAAGTAATTGATTAAATGGCTCAGGTTTTTGTGAGATACCTTGACATGTTGATAATTATTATTAGTTCATGATATATTCTGATGTACTGAACCCTTAATGAATATTTTAGATCACCATTATTTAGATTCCTTTGTCAGTAATCCATGAATTTTATTATGTTTGATACGCAATTATATTCTTGAGAGAATAAGGTTAATCTCGAAACAAAAAATTATGTTGAAATTTTTGTATTCAAATGTAATACGGGTCTCAAGTATGAATCTATTTCCCCAAGACTACTAAACTATTCATTCCATTAGGATGTAATTCTTTATATCTCATGATAATTAAAAAAAATCAGAACCAGATTTGGGCTATTGGGGTTGGGGTCGCTACAATATGAAAGGGTGAGCACATAATATTAGTAATTATATAGAAGGGAGATATCAATAAATGCTCATATGGAATCATAACATAACCATTAGAGTATGATATCATGACTATAACTCAAAAAAAATTATGAAATCAATAAAATATTATAATATTAATTCATGGAATAAAATGTATCATTTACAAAATGAACAACACTAGTGATGAATCAACAAAAATCAATCATGAAACATATTTTTTGAGGATAAGCATAAAAACATAAGACTGTATCAAAATCATTTTTATATAAACTATTTTGTAATTCGAGGTTAACAATAGATACTATCAAATCGTAGTGGATGATGCATCAACACTAGTTTCCCATATCATAATGGATCATGTTTCACAACCTTTTTCTCAGAATTTATCATGCATCCATACCTATTTCTCCTAGTGGATTCACAAAATCAACTTGAAACCCAACATTATCTCATGATAAATATAGATTTATCCAATAAATTGGTGGGATATATAATTATTGACCCAACACTAGAATACTGATAACTATACATATGTTTTACATAAGTTCACAAAACATTCATCATATCATCATAACATAACCCATGGAAATAAAATGGGTTTCATAAAAAATCCATCATTTCATTAGAGAACAACCCATGGAAAATTATCAGGATTCATAAGAATATCGCATTTATATTCATAAAAATAAAAATAATGAATCAGTATAGTGTCATTACATCATACCCCAAGTAAATCATGATTAACTTAAATGGATTTTAACATATATGAGTATTCATTTAAACGGTGATTGAGATTTTTTTTGAGAAAAATATCCTTTAAATTTTGAAATCTTCTATTCAAAATCGAAAAAAATCTGAAACATAGTGGAAAACAATTTCTTTAAAAATTACCATGGAAAATTATAAAGTATTATTAAAATAATTAAGAAGTTGTGATATAGATAAATTATGTTCATGCTACGTATGATAAAACAATGTTTCTAATAACATTTTTGGTAAAAATCCAAAAGTGAAACATTTGGAAAATAATGAGATTATAAAGTTTAAGACAAGTTATAAATATTAAAACATGGGAAAAATGAACTTAAAATAATTTGAAAATATACAAAAAAAATTAGAAACATTTAGAAAACATGGATATGAGATAAAATGTTTTTCTGACCAAAAGAGGAGGAATAAGGTATGTTTTCATAAAAATAATTTTTAAAAAAAATCAGCTTTAAGGAGAGGAGGATAGTTCTAAAACATATAAATTACTAAAATAACCAAATGAGAATAAAAAATAATGATGTCTATTAGATAATTTAATTAAATTTTATCAATGTAAATTCAACCATAAATAATCTAGATTAAAATGTTATTGAAAAATAAATCCCTTACCTCATGTCATATCTTTCAATCTATGTGTTAGAAACTCCTAGATAACAAATCTAGATATATTATAAAAGTTTTATAGAACCATAAATATGTATATATATATATATAATACCATATATTATTTACATATAACATCTTATCAACCATTTTTTAATAATTTTTTACTAAAATCAGTATTCCAAGTGATAATTACTACATTTCCCAAGAAATATTTAGTTAGGTTGTCTCAGTCCTTGTACATTGATCATAGATTCCCAAGCCTTTTTAAATACATTATTAAATTATTTTCTACAAAAATATCAATTAATTCAAATATTGTATAAAAATTTAGGATTGAATTTGGACGACTAGGTATGTAAGAAATCAACCTGAAAATAATGCTTCTTCATTTAAATCTCCATAACGGGATCATATATCCCTTTGATCTACTAAAACTACATGTGATCGATTAGGGAATACCTAAATTGAATGGGTGAGATAAAAATACAAGTATGAGAATAAAAATGATAATGAAACATAATTGTTAGTCAAATATATAACATGATTTCATAAATGAGAGGTATCATAAGTAATTACATAGTTTCATATCATAAATAATATGGTCTCAAAATATGATGGAAACATAAGAAATTGTGAAGAATCACAAAAAATGTAAAAATAAATTTTCAGGGATAACTTGCGCAAAAATATCACATAGAGGATAGAGTTCCACATAAGATTAGGTATGCACTATAATTCGATAAATAATATATCAGGAGGGAAAAAACTATACACAATGCATTGGGGATCTATTTGGAAACACCACTCATAATAATTTCATGATAGTTTGTGCCAAAAAATTAAATCGGTCATATGGAATTAGAATAAGAAATTCCCTTTAAATGAAAATAGGATGTATAATCTTTCCTCGTATAATAATACAAAGTTATTTCTTAAAGATGTAATTTTTGAAATAATCATAAGGAATGTATAAACCCATCAATGGAAGGGACAATAAGCTAGTTATAGATACTAGAGGCATATATAAATAATTTATACACATTTTATAACATTAAAGAGAGAGATAAATTCATTTGAATGGAGAATGGTATAATCTAATTAAAATGGTGGTTTAGAGAGATCCCTTACACCTATAAGCTAGAAATTTATAGATATAAAAATACCAATTCCATTAAAAACCCTTTTTAAAATACATAGGATATATATATATATATATGGTTTTTGTTTATATAAATAAAGGAATCTTATAAATAAATCCAAATATCAAATAATTTATTTGGCAATAAGGAAATCCATTAACACTATATACACTAAAATAAAATGATACATTTTTTTCTTTCAAGAATGTAAAAATATTCTATATACAATATGTAAAAATATTCAATTTTAAAATAATTGATATAAAATCAAAAAGAGATGAAAAAAATCCTTTGTAATTTATTTAAGTCCATATAAACACATTAATAAAATAATATTATGAATATAGACATTGAAGATAAATATTTTGAAAATAAATATTCAAAACATTTTGAATAATTGTTTAAAGTATTGTATCCCTAACATAATACCTTAACAAGATAGATTTAAAAAAATAAAGAATGTAAAATATGGTTAAAAATGAACTTTATCATCCATTGATTCATAAAAAACATTCATGGAACATTTATAAGAATGTGTAAATATAAGAAAAATAGTTTGCATTGAAAATTAAAATATTTTTTTAAAAAAAAAATAAACTTCCTTATATATTTTTTTGTAAACCATGTCAACTCTATTTTATGGTTATCGATGTAACAATGTTTTCTACTCACTAGGGATCAAAATAGTTACTACAAAAAGGAAATTGATTCACAAATGGACCATGGTTAATTTTTTTATCCATAATCAAATCTCATGGATAAATATATGATTTTTAGGATTTTTAAATAATATAATAAAACATTATTATCATAAAATAACATTAATTTCCTTTTTGTATGTATTTATAAATTTTGAATTTTAAAAACAATGAAAAATTTAATTAAAATCTAATCCTTTAGCACATATGTAATATTATTTATTTGTTTAAAAAATTCATGAAACCCAATAATTTTTTAAATTATATTACTTTTAAATTTTTTAAATTATATTTTTTATTTTTATATTAATTAATTAAATTTTGTGTGGGTGTTGCGCAATAATTTATATTAATTATTTCATTATAAAAAATTATAAAAAATTACAATGATAATAAAAAAATATCTTTTCTTCAAATTAATATTTATAATTAAATACAAGTTGTTTTATTTTTACCATAAAAACTACAGATATTAAATATAAGAAACATAAATTTTTTAATTATCTTTTACATAAATATTACAAAGAAAAAAATCAAAGAAATATCACACTAAGTAGTCATATATTTGAGACAAGGATGGAAATGGTTGAACTAAAATCATAAAATAGGATAAAGGAAAGTGTTAAGGCCAATTTTTTTTCCTTATCATATTATTTTTAACCGTAATTACCTTATTTACCTTTACTCTGGTAATTATTTTTTACTTTATTTCTTATACATATTGAAAAAAAAAAGTAATCTACCTACCAAATTTTCACCTACTAATTCTAAATATTTAACCATTTTTGATTTTTCAATTCAGATAGGTGGTTGGATTTGATTTAAAATTTGACATGTGAGACACCATGAATACAATTTTTCAATGAAATACATTTTGTGTGAAAAAATAAACATATTAAAAATCCAAAATAATTATTAATAAAATGTAATTAATTATATTAAATATAACTAAATAATTCATATATTACACTGAAATAATATTCAAATCCTAATGGGTGTTCTAAATTACTTAATTTATTGGAAATAAATGACAGTTTTACAAAAAGAAGTACTTTTTACTATTCACTAAAAATTCAATCCTTTTAGAAAAATACCAATAATTCCCACTATGATAATTTTGGTATGATAGTTTTTTAAAAAAAATTATAATATTAAATTTTTAATAGTTCTATAAATTAATTATAATATTCCCACAGAAAAAATACTAAAAAATATTTTTAAAAAAAATTACGAATAAAATGAATTCACTAAAAAATTTAGTGATTATGTACTATGTAGTTATCAATACTAAGTATTAAATTTATATATAATTCATTAATTAATTAATTCTATATATACACTTCAATTTAACATTTATGTTATAAGGATCATATTTAAATAATAATAAAAATATCATGGTTTATTTAGGCTTGGTGTTTCATGTTGTATACACTATCAAATATAGTATTATTTTAAAAAAAGATAATAGTGTTACATTTATCCCAACATAAGAAATTTTTCACTTGAAATTTCATATTATATATTATGGAGAAAGTGGATGAGGGTAACTCTTCTTCATGGATTCCTCTGGTTCCAATTTTTCTATTCATATTCATGGTTCCACTATAGTAATTGGAATAGGATAGTAGTCATGTTGTGTGGACCTTCATATCTATAGTTCAAGATATTCAACAACTACTCCTCATAAGATAGATCATTTTCTAGATATAGAGTCATGGAATTTATTACAAGTGATGGGTATGATTTGTACTTCCTCTTGGGCGATACATGGAATACATCGTGTACTTAATAAAGGGTTGGTGGAAGTGCTAGTTGATAAGCAACATCTTTGATGCGATCAAGAATCACAATGGGAACAATGTACCCGAGGATTAGATTTCCACACTTTCCAAATCTAATGACTATTGTATATGGATATATATGCATAAAAACATTATTCCTAACCTCAAACTCTATGCTTAATTGATTATTTTAGCATAGAGATTCTATCTACATTGAGAATCCCTGATGTGATTAAATGTTCTTTACATTTTCTATCATTTACTCAAAGAATTAGGACCCAACAACTTTCATTTTCCAACTTCATCCCAAGAATCTGGTGTTTTATATCTTATCTCATAAATGTATTCTTTAGCTGCCATATGGATTCTTGCGTGAATGTTATTATTGTATAAGAACTCAACCAGAGGATGATGCTGATCTCATCCTCCTTTGATGACTATTGAGCATCCTCTCGATATTTCTTATAGTTTCTAAATAGTCTTATTTGATAGGATATTAGTTTGGTGTTGATAATAAATACTAATGTTCAAATGAGTGTCTAGAGTATGTTTGATACAAATCTAGAACATAGAGTTAAATCTCATATCTCAGTCAGATATAGTCAATTGTGATGTTTTATATAGCCTCATCATCACACCAGTGTATATCGTAGCAAGATAATTGAGTTAGAAGTTCTTTTTAACTGATATGATGTCATCATTTTTTGTAAGATGATCCAAAAAAACCTATATTAAATTATATCCTCTTGATGACATTGGAAGACAGAACAAAATCTTTGAGGGGATGTTTTCATATTTCTATATTCTATAGGTGATATTTACAGCATCACCTTATATATTTTCATTTTGACCTTCACTTTATGATATCCCAGAAACATTAATGTTTATTCCATGATATCATTATTAAAATTTTCACACCAATTGTTCTTTTGGTGATGTTAATAAATTTTATTTATATCTTGGTGGATGGAGAAGGTCAACCTATGTCTATCATTTAACACCTATTTCATTATAATAGGATTTTATGAAATAAATATTCACGACCAAAATCTTACAACTATTTGTTCATCGATTTTTATCTTTGAGTATTTCCTTTTTCTTATAACATTAGCCTTCTTCTGAATTTCCACATCATCTCTTTCATCATATTTTAGCATCTCTGGAAAGCATGGTTGATAAACCATTTTATATAGGAATAATGATATTTCTTTCTTTATGATTCCTATGTCCATCACATCAATTCATTGAATATTGGATCATTTCCCAATTTCATAATAGATAATTTTTCTGGATCCTATTGACTTATAGAATCTTCCAAAAACATTTATTCACTATAATGGTAATGGATTTATCATTCATAGTTCTTGATTAGTTCTAACAACTCTCATTATTTTATATCAATGTCATTATGTGGAAATATATTTTTGATGCCATTTAGATCATATAAATTTCACACATCCCACCATATAGATAATTTCACAAAATTTTCAATGAATAAATTACTAAAACCAACTCAAAGTTCTATTATTGGATAGTTATACTCATGAACATTCATCTTATTTGAGGTTTATTATCTTAATTTATCAATTTTCATTAGTACATGGCTTAAACCCTTTTATAAGGAATCCTTATATACTTAAAAAATTTCCCTATTTGATGGTACCATGAGAAGTTGTGTAGTGATATTTTACCTTTTTAACTCTCTAAAGATAACTTCTCATTCACATTTCCATAATAAATCACACACATCTAAGTATTCTTTGTTTGTGGGTTTGAAAATCACCAAATGTTTCACAAAAATAATCGGTATGATCTTGATAGTCCAAGGATACTATGAATATCTAGTGAAGATGTTGGTCTCGGCAACTCCTCAATTACCTTTTACTTAGAATGGCTTGAATATATCCTATTACTAGTGATAAAGTTCCCAAATAATTGTTCTTCTTTCATATTGAACTCACATTTACTATAAATTTCATATATCTACTCTTTTAATGAACAATTTATCATAGTATTCAGATTCATCTCATGCCCCTCCTTACTTTTAAAATATAACAACATATCATCTATATATACCACTTGGAAGTTGTTGAGTTATTCTCAAAAAACAATATTCATGATGTCTATACCTATTAAGGGAGCATTAGTGACATCATTGGAAATCACTGTGAACTCATAGAGTTCATGCCTTTTCCAAAAGGTAGTTTTTTGAATATATTCCCTCTTCACCTTTTATTGATGATATCCTGACTGAAGGTCTACCATAGATAAATTTGGTTCCTGATGTAGTTGATTGAACAAGCTATATATCCATAGTAGGGGATATTTTTAAAAATTATTTTTTTAATTCACAACAATAAATATAATGATGAATGGACTAATCGTTCATCTGAATGAAGAGTACCGGAAAACCACATGGTGAGCCACTCGGGTGTAAAAAATATTTTCCATATTATCATGGAATTTCGTTTTTAATTCATCATACTCAACTAATGACATTATATATAGAGTCCTAGTTATGATTAGAGATCCAGGTATAAGTTTGAATGAGAAAATAACCACTCATTTAAGAAGAAGACCCAGAAAATCATTAGGCAATAAATAAGTATAATCCCCCAAAATGGGAATTTATTCAATCCTAATTCACTCATTTATATCAATATTTTGGATAGATATTATTTATCATAAGGAAATAATGTCCATTTTTTGAGGAGAACATTTTTGGGGATATTCATCCACTTCCTTACATAAGTACAAAATCATTGAATGATTTGGGATGTGAGGATGGATCTCCCCCACCAAAAAATTGATGTTACCTTTAAATAAGGATATCTAGTTTGTACCCAATATAGCATTAAACTCTACTAAAGTATGTAGGATGATATTTTATTAAACATCCGGTCTCCAAACACTGACTGGGGAGGAGTAATATACTTGATATACAACAATTTGTCTATTTTCTATTCACATTGATTGCTTAACCCCCCCTATTTTAATGTGGTTATTAAATAGTTATACTAAACAAGAAATATAAGAAAGAATTACTAGATCCAAAATCAAAAAAGCGCGTTTACTATTTTTTAATGAACAACTTGCATAAATTTCACCTCATAAATTTTATTAGCTGCCTCATAAGTAGTGATAACATATTACCTTCACTGCTCTCAATGCCTTAGAGGTTGTTATCAATGATTCCCTCAAAAAACCCTTCTCTTAGGGAAATATATTGCATTGTTCCCATGTTCCTTATAGTTAAAACGTTAAACTATAGGATGAGTGTTGATTTGATCCTTAATTTCCAATACAACATTTCTTATGATTATTCATACCATTTCATAATTGATTATCCTGATTTCCATATTATCCTCATTTGAGGCATCGTAGATTTTCTTTAAGATAATATCTAGGGTGCTTTTTTCCACACCTTGGGCACATAGCATATGAATTTTTATTTCCTATTTGAGATTTATTTGATGGGACTCTTGGGGAAAACTCCATTTTATGAATTTTGTCACTATTACATTTTGACCACAAAGAGTAATTGATATACATATCATCATTGAGGGCATAATGAACAATATCTTCCTAGATTTAAAATTCAAAAATTGATTAATATTTTGATAGAATGTGATGTACCAATAAATAAAAGTTTCATCATTCTTTTAGTGTTTATGAAAATATCGGAGTCATATTATTCCATCCATGTGATGAGTTCTCTAAATGACCTAATAGAGTCAGATTTATTTTGGTTTAGTATGTGGAACTCCCTCTCCATTTTAGGACAAGGAGATCTAAGGAAAATATTAATTGAAAAATATTTTCTTTAATTATTCACATTCAATGGAATTGGTGTCATATTTGTACTTTGTGTACATGATCTATGTCCACCACTAATTGGTTTCCCCCCACACGCAATAAACATCCATAAAAATATTATTATATTCTGAACCTTAGTGGATAATAAATAAATTCTAAATGGATTAATCCATTATTCTTTGATAACGGTATAACTATATCTAATAAAGGTTGGTTGACTTTATTTTATAAAAGGATACACTACAACTATATATTTATTAGGATAAAGAGGGTGTTGTGAATGATTAGGGTTAGTTATATTTGTGAGAAAATATTCAAATTTCTTATCATATTTTCAATTGGAATGGTTTCTCATATTTTACCCATTAACTAAAAACAAATAACATGATTATAATACTTTAAATAATAATAATAAAAATTATAAACATATAAAATAATGAGGAATAACTTATAAGTGAAATGTATACTCTATATTATGATTCTCTTAGTTATAATTTAGGTTATACATTTTAATTTCTTATTACGTATTCAAAAAAAATTCATGTTATTTATAATGGTTGTTAAAGAGTATTAAAATTTTCCAATAATATCCCATGGGAGTTTCACACTTAGTGATTAATAAAACCTCCTTTTCATGCACAAATTAATGGTCAAATAAATCTCAATGTTAACTATTTGGAGTTATTACCCCAATGTATAATTTTTCTATAACTGAATCCAATTATAGTATCTAAACATAGAGTGAATTTCTTGAATCCCATCACTCTATACTTTACAAAAATTCCAAGTTATTTTATTATAGATACATTTATCCATATGGTTATCATAGTATTATTCTAGTTCTAATTCCTATAAATGACTAATCTATCCTTTAATATCAATTATTGCTACCCAATATTTCTTATGCATATTATATCATGATACTTAAAATAAATAATCATTAAAATAAAAAATGATAAAAAAAGGCCAAGTGTCATTGGATGACTGGACACATAAATCATCATCATGAAAATAAATATAAATTGTTTTAATCTCCATAATGAGTTCTTAAATACATTTATGTTCCTAAAACTATATGGGATGAATAGGAAAAATACGGGAAAAGGGTTGAGCTAAATAGAATAGTAATGGAAAAATCATTATAATGAAACATAATGTGTGATTCAATGGTATAGAATGAAATTATAGAAGATAAGTCTCTCTAGTAAAAACATGGGAGGATATAATAAAGAACATTGTATTAAAATATGATGGAAACATAGGAAATGTGGAAGTAATAGTAAACATGACATAAGAATAATTCAATTCTATATTACAATACAACATCACATGGTGGACCAAATCCCATAGTGGATTAGGCTTAGTCTTTAATCCTATACATAACATCTCAAGATACAAAAAACATTACCCAATAAAATGGATCACTATATGGGCTCACCCATAATAACTTTCTTATGATTATGTGTGCCACAAATATGAAATCAAACATAATACATAAACATAAAAATTACACATGCAAAAATGGGTTGCCTAATTTTTCATCATATCATAATCAAAAGAGATTTCTTAAAGAATGAATTTTAGAATGAATCATAATGAATGAATTACCCTTTCAATGGAAGGGGGAATATGCTAGTTATATATTTGAGAGGAATATATAGATAATTTATATTCATTCTGTAATATTACTGATAGGGGGCATATGATTTGGAAATTGATTGGTCATAACCCACTGAAAAGGGTAGATTAGAGGGATCCCCTTCAGCTATAATCAAAATATTTCTAGATACAAAAATATCCATTTAATTTAAAACCCTTTTTGAAAATATATAGGATAATTGGAAATTTGGTTTTTCATTAAAGAAAATAAATAAAATTATTAAAAAAATCAAAATATAAAATTATAGATGTGATAGTGGGAAATACTGTTGACACAAAATACCTTATAATAAACTAATTTGTATTCTCTTTTGTAATGAATGTAAAAATGTACCGTACAAAATACTAAAAAAAAGTTTCCTTTTAAAAACAATTAAAATAATGAAAACAGAGTTATAAAATGTCCCCAGTAATATTTTTTATAAATAAATTCCTTAATGAAATAATTTTATGAATATGTAAATAGAATATAATTATTTAAAAATTAAATGATTAATATATTTAAAACAGGTTTTTTACTGTAAATTGTCTGTTATGAAAAACTATAGGAATATTTTAAAAAAATAGTGTCATAAAATTCAAATATTGTTGAATATTGTCTTTACCATCTATTAAATAATTAATAAAAAATTCATGGAACATTTAGAAGAACATGGAATTGGAATTAATATACATATTAGGTAAACCATAAAATATTGATTTTAAAATTAAAGCCCCTTATCTTTTGGTTTTCACCCCGGTTATCCCTTTTTGAAGATTAATCAAGAAATATTCATTAGAGGTCAATATAGTTTATTTAAAATGATAATTGTCCCAAAAAATGGTATGTGGTTAAAGCTTTAAACCATATTATAGTAACACTAATGAATATTGGGTTTATAAGAATTTTAAATAATTTAATAAAATATTATTTAATATAAAATAAAATTAATGTCATTTTTGGAACTCTACATTTATTTTGAATTTGAAAATATTATTCAAAAATGATTTAGAAAATATTCTTTTAACACATCTCTTATTGGTTATACTCATAGAAACAATTTTTTAAACCCAAAAATTATTTTAATTTATATTACTTTTAAATTAGTTAAATTAAATTATTTTATTTTTCTACTAATTGAGTAAATGATATTTCTTCATTGCATAAGAATTTAAGATAAATATTTCATCAATAAAAAATTAAAATAAATTATCTTGATTAAAAAAATAATTTATCCTTCATGTTTTTATTTAAAACTAAAGAGATTATGTTCTTATCCTAGTTGAAAAATATTATAGATATTTAAAGGGATAAAGTGAAAATTTTTTCATTATCTCTTACTTAAATATTATAAAGATAAAAATCAAATAATTTTTGAACAATTTAGTCATATATTCAAGGAATGGATGTCAATTTTGTAAATTCACTAATAAAATTGGATAAAATAATTTGTTTGGGTAAATTTTGAGTCCTTATCATATTATTTTTAACCATAATTAACTGATTTACCCTTACCATAGAGATAATGTTTTACAATAGTTACTATTCATATGGACTAAAAATAAAAGGTCCCAATTTTAAAATAACTGAACAAATTATTTCAAATATGGAACAATTTTTAAATATTCATTTGATTTAATTTATATAAATTAATTTTACATTAGACCGGTAAAAGGGTCTAAAAAATAGTTTATTAGAAAAATTCCCTTTTTGAACAATAATGAACTTATTCAAAGTTATAGTATAATGATGATTCAAATGTCATTTTATTGAATATATATAACTAAATTATAAATATTTTACTTTAAAAGAACATTTTAATCATAATGGGACTTTAAAATAAATCTAATTTATAAAAATTAAATGATAATTTTTCAAAAACAATATTTATCACTATTCACTAAGAAATCAATCAATTATAAAAACCATAGTCTAATTTTGATATCATGATTTAAAAATTATATATTTTTTATATTTTACCATTTATGAAATTTCCATAAATTAATTATAATATTTTTCATAGGTAGAAATATTTGTTTTTAAGAAACGAATTGTTTTATGATTAAAATGACTATACTAAATATTGATTGATTATTTAATAATAATTTTTCAATAATGAATATGAACATTATATATAATTCATAAATAAGTCAATATTAGTCATATCAAATAGTTATATGGATAATTAATAAGATTCATACATAAATATTAATATTTCATGGTTCGTTTAGGCTTGGTGTTGCGTGTCATATATACTGTCGAACATAGTTTATTAAAAACTCGCAATATTAAATTGATCATGGTTCCACCATATCTATAATTTTAATAATTATATAAATATAATATATATTCATTATATATATAGAGAGATATTATTCAATAAAATTTAGAGGATGAAAAATGAACTATATAATTCATAGAGATGGTTGGTTGTATGTACACTTGAATGATGTTTTCACTTTCCAACGGATGAAATGAATGAAATTTAATTAAAAATTTAACATTATATTTAAATTATTGTATCATATATATTCATATATACAATCTTTAATATCTTCCAGGTAAATGAGAAACAAAAAACGATTCACATCGTTGCGTGGAGGAGGTAGTCCATATGTACCCAATAGTGACATTAATGTTTTCCAACAAATGGTAAGGTAAGAAGGAATACATGATATTATAATTCCAAAAGTGTGATTATATAATAGATATATTAAAAAACATTAAAACCATACTGATAACCATCAATTAAATATGGTCATTGAAAAACAATTGTAACATTACGTGGAGGTGGTAGTCTACACGTACACAAAAGCGATAATTTCACATACCATATGATGGAGTGGAGGGTGGATAATGGTGATTATAAAATCATGATAAAATTTTATCAAATATAGGATTACTAAGTTCTTATTCAATAATGAAGACTATAAATTTATATTTTATATAGAGAAAATATAATTTGAAAGAGGTTGGGTAATAAGATTACCTAGTTTTTTGTAGGCCTACTTTAGATCCCTACTTAAGGACCCTTGGAATGGTATTTTAAGAAGACCAAAAAAAACTAAATTCTATATAATGGAGTTCCGAATAGAAATGGGTTAGATTTTTGGAGATGATATCCCTAGTAGGTGTAATTAAATGAGGGAAATGGACTCCTTTTAAAAATGAGGGGAGAGACCCTTTGGGAAATACTAAAAGTATTAAATTAATATAAATTAATTTTCATGATTAATGGAAACATACTGATATAATAAAAAAAAAATTATGGTCAGTCAATAAAACCAAATCCAATAAATATTTTATTTATTTTTTTACTTCACCCTTATCTCTTAGTTTTAACAATTCATTAACCCTTTTGACAAATACTATGATATCATTATTTTTTACTATTTAGGTCTAATGAATGATACCATAAAAATAAATGTGACCCATAAATAGATATTGGTTTATAATTTCAACAAAATACCATTCAGATAGATTAATATAGTATTTTTATAAATTTTAAATCATTCGGAAATATATTTTTATTATAAAATATAATTAATATCATTTTTGGAAATACATGAAATATAATAATATAACATTTGTTCAACTCATGTTAAATAATTTAAGAATGACATGGAATAGAATATAATGAATATATGGTCTTAATATAATCATCTAATAAAATTTTTAATTCTTTATATATCATTTTGAAACTTATCATCTTGTTAAACCTCTTGGTTCACCAATTTTACCCTTAATAGTGGTAATGAATTTTTCAATATTAAAGAGTTTAAATTTAATTTTAAGGATTAAATTGGATCATAAATGGATAAGGGAATATATTTAAGATTATTTATCATCATAATTATCCTCCTTTATTATTTTCCCGATTTTTAATTATTTTAATAGAATATTATTCAATATAAAATATTATTAATGTCATTTTTGGAACTATTCATTTATTTTGACATTAAAAATAACAGTAAAGTAATTTAATTATAATATAATCCTTTTTAACATCTCTAATATGTATCATTTATCTATAGAATTATATGGACACTATAAATTTCCCAAAAACCCATTAATTATTTTTTTAAAAATTACTGAATTTTTTTACTATATGAACAAGAACTGTATTCGCTTTGAATAAGAATTTATGGTAATTATTTTATTACCAAATGTTAAAATTAAATTATAATTTATGAAATAATTCACATATCTAATAACCATTTATAACAAGACGTTTTTTTTATCAATGACAAAAAATATTGTTGATATTGAAAGAAAAATGTGACATTTTTTAATTTACCTAGTACTTAAATATTATAAAGGATAGAATCAATCTTAAATAACAAAAAAGGTCATATTTTAAATTTTTGGATGATTACGAATGAAATATACTCATCAAATAAAAAAATCAGGTTTATTAATGAATGTGACACCTTAGCACATTATTTTTAACCACAATTGACCCATCTTGCCTTTTCTTTGGTAACAAATTTTACCAGCATTTCTATTCATATTGAACCTAAATAAAATGGGAAATGTTACCAAATTTATACTTAATGATTCCCAAAACTGAATCAATTTCTAAGATTCAATTTCTAGAAAAGGTTGAAATTATTTTATGTAAAATATATATAACTCAATGAAACAGAGTTTTTTAAAAATTCCTTTAAAGTATAAAAAAAATATTATATACATAATTATATAATTAAAATGATTATAATAAAAATAATTTCATTATTAGTAATATTATAAAAATAATTTTAATTTTTTATAATTTTAAACCAGACGGTACTTTGTAAATTCTTGAAACGAAAATAAAATTCAAAAAATTGTATTTTTCACTATTTACACGAAAAACAATATTTACAGAAAAATCCAATTAGTTCGTCAGAAGATAATCTGAATATTTTGATTTAAAAAGATATATTATTATAATCAAATAATATTTCTAGAATTTTGAGGATTTAAATATAATTTTAACTCGAAAAAATCAATAATATTCATTTTGTAAGAAAACGTAATTTTAAGAATAAAATTACTTTAATAAAAAATGAATGGTTATTTATTATGAATTTATAAATAAGTTTTTATTCAGAATAACCCTTATATATATATATTATTATTTATTTCTTCTATTCATAACCTGTAATCTAATGACTATGCCATAATGCTCATCAAAAAATAATATTTTTTTGTTCATTTTTGTTTTGTGTTGTGTGTATTATATTATATTGAACATGGTGTTATTTTAAAATCATAGTGGGTTCTATAATCCAACTTTTATAACTTTTGTCCTCAAAATTTGAAATTTTTATTTGTAATAAAGGATTTTATATTATAAAGTTACTTTATTGGAAACCCACATCATAAAAAGGGTTAATAAAATTCCTCTTATATTGAAGGAATTGGAAGTACAAAGGTCATCTCGAAGATCAAAGAATAAGGTTTGTAAATAAGAGAATAGTTGTAAGAAGTTAAAATAAGGAAATGTATGGAAATTAAATGTACAAATAAAGATATGGATTGATGGATGACATTGACCGTAGGAAAGTATTTGATCATTAAAAAGTTTACAACCACAAAATCATAAATAAATATGGTGTGAAAAAGGATCATAGATTCATCATAAATTATTTTAATATGAATAAAATAATTCAAGCTCCATTTCCATGAGTTAGGGAACTTTTTACCATATAGACTAAAAACTTAAGGAAATATACATACAATATGTGTCCAATTTCACCCTTTAATAGATTTATTTTAATATATCATCTTTTTTCTCCAACCAATGACTATTAAAGGTGAATTTTTCAAGCTTGAGGAACTAAACTGAACTTATAATGGATAACATAATCCACAAAATGATAACATGTTGTTATTTTTGTAATTAAATATTAACAAAAATAGAATTGTTATAAAAGGTTAAGATAATATCAAAAATGTATAAACAATGATATGAAGAAATAATATATTTTTCATAAAAAGTTCCACAATAAACCCAAAGGTTCAACTTATATTATTCCATAAATAAATAAATCTACATACAAATTAACCACAATAATCACAAAAATAAATAATGTTTTAACATCAATGTATTTTCTCATAATTTTCACCTTACATCCCCAAATATTTAATTACCTTCTTCTTAACTAATCGCCTATGATAAAAAAATATTTTAAACGAAAGGGTTATATATACCACAACAAAATGAAACAACTACAAAACTTTCATTAATAAACAAGACAAGTCACTATATTTTAGTATAATGTTCTGAACTTCACCAAAATATCAGGAATAAAATTTTGATTCTAACGTGAAAGGTAATTCTTATAATGAACATAAACATCTATAAAAACATTTCCTTATAATTTTATCACATTACAACAACCATGATTATAAATACCCCACTACCCATGAGAACATAATTAACTTAACAATAGATCCCATACTTACTAAAATGTTTATTTAAACCAAAATAGAGTATTCTTCTTATAACCAAGAAATAGTTACAAATCACCTAAAAATATAATCACATAAATACTCCAAAGGGTATATATACATTGGAACTTTTGATCAGCCATAAACATATAAAACCACAATGATATCCATAACTCTTCTGTTAACCTCACATGAAAACATATATTCCATAAAAATTAATACAATCCTTATTCCTAAAATACAATCATATATTATCAAAAATATATTCCATAAATCAAGAAATTCAAGAAAAACATAAAATAAGGCCAATTTAACCTTTTCATTAAATCACTAACCAAATTTAATTTAACCATTAAAAAACAATTTACTTCATCAATATAAATAATATCTTTAATAAAACTAAATATTTCCACCTTTCCACTAAATAACTTTTTTTATTAGTACCATTAAACCTATGTTCTCTAATCCTTAATGAAAATCTAATATGGAACAATCTTTATATTTTTCATTATTCGTATATCCAAAGTATCACTAATATAACAATTATAACATGTAATTCATTATTCCCTATACATAAGAACTTCAATAAATTCACTTCAAATCATTCACTTAAACAACTAGTAGATAATATTTCCTTCCTTATTATATGATTTAACCTTTTTATTATGGAATTGGTGTATATATTTCCCATATTTCCCACTAATATTTATTTAAAAAATAAATAGTACCTTTGGTTGAAATGCAGTTTCCTCTGTTGAACTCTTATTTTTTCCTTGAAAATTAGTTTATCTATACCCTTTATCTTAATATAAAAAACAATTTATTATTCAATTTATAAATTCCCTTTAGTTTTTCATCCCACATTATTCAAATGTGGGAAGATAAAACTTTGTTCCCCCATTGTATTCCTGAAACATTGTCTTTCTTATATTGGTTGTTTCAGGAAACTCACCCTTGTCGATGTTGTTAATAAAATAACGAGATTTATATTTAAGAAAAATCATGCAGGCTTCACATTCCAAATACCTTTTAATTCGGTTGTTCTAGTTGAAAATCTTGAAATTCTAAATCACATTCGTTATACGAAATATGTATTCTAGATCTAGACATTTTAAAAAGTCAAAAATAAAAGTGTAAAAATCAATCTAAAATAATCTGATTCAAGAGTTATATAATCATAGAAAAATTATTTTTTGGATGTATAGATAAAGAAAAATTAATATAAATCTTTGAAAACATAGTTTTAACCAGGGTTATCTAGGGTAATTATCTATTTAAATCAATTTTAATTATTTATAATGAACATGTAAATTAACCCATGTGTATCCCCTAAGTGTGCCAAATAAGTTCCATGGTAAGGGAACATTAATTGTGAATGATAATGTCTCCCATTATATATTTAGACTAACTCTTTTCAGGGTTATTACCACAAGATCAACCTATAACAAAACCATGTCCACTTTTAGTATTCAGTCAGGGATTTTTTCCTAGGAAAACTACATAATTTATATCTTACCAAAACATTAGAATATTATCTAGAACTTAGGAATACTTATATAGGTTTCACCAAATTTTGTTACCCTATCCTCCAAAAATGAACTAAACCCTCCTCTAATACCAATAATAGCAACTCATACCATTCAAAATTGGATATTAAATCTTTTTATATCAATATTAAATACATAATGTTCTAATCTACTCTAAACCCAGAATGGTTTAGTGTCTCCAAATACTAGATATATAAATATTTATTTTGGTACATTATTCATCATTTCTCATAATTTTTTTCTTACTTTTTACCCTTTTTAAAACACCCAACATAAAACTTTTCTCTGCAACCTAGGTAAAGTAAACTTAAGAATAATTGAGATAATATGCTCAGTAATGTTAAACATGGGAGATATCAATTAATGATAATATAAATTCATAAAGTAATCATAAGTTTATGAGAGCATGCCAATAGCATACAATTATAATACCCAATATACAACAGATCAGAAACATTTGTGATGGAACAAAATATTATATATTTAAATAACATGAATCATTATACATAGGAATCATTATAAATTAATCATGAACCATAAGTTAAATAGGTCATAATAGTGTGGCAACATAATAATAATAGAAACCATTTCATATGTCAAGGATAATAATCAAGACCATTATATCATAGAGGATAAAGCATCAAAACCTATTTCCCATATCATAATGAATTAAGAATAAACACTTATTTCCTATATTGTATTAGGAATTTTTACATGTTTCCCAAAGGGGATTGAGAACATCAACAAATATACCAAAATTACCTCATGAAATATAAATAATTGACCAATGCATTATAAGGATATATAATTTTGGGATCACCTCTTACATAATTAATACCACACAAATTTTTTCCATAAGATCCGAAAATAATCATCCTATCAATATAATATAAATAAATTAAATAAAACGTGTCTCATAGTCAATTATTTATATTTTCATAACATAACCTATTGAAAATAAATATGTTTTATAAAAATATCATCATCATAATGATAACCATATAAATAATTCATAAGTATTATATCATTGGATAATACTCATAGTGAAGAATAATTATCATAAAAGTAAATTATAATAGATTAAAATTAATTTAAAATATAACTTGAATATACTTGAGGAAAATACTCCAATCATTTTGAAATCAAACCTTTAAAATATAAAAATTTCAAAAATAAATGGGACTAAATATTCTTTGAAATAAACCATGTAAACTTGTAAAGTAATCATAAAATCATTGAAGAGTCATGGTTGTAGGAAAATTTTTTTATTCTAAATATATTAAAATGATAAATCCATTCAACTTTTTTGTAAAAAATAAAAACTCCCTCTTTCTTAATATGAAAAAATTTATTTTTAAATTATTATTTATAAAAAACAAACAATTTTAAAATGAATTTAAAAATTATCAGATAATATTGAAAAAATTTATAAAAACATTTATGAAACATTAATATGGGATAGAATGTTTTTACAACCAAATGTGGGGGAATAAGGTTGTATTTTTATAAAATATTTTTTTGAACCATTTTGAGTTATAAAGATAATAAGATAGTATTAAAAACAAAAAATCTAAAAATAACCTAATAAGAATAAAAATTACTTTTATTTTATCATATAAGGATTATAAAAATTTCAAAATAGAAATTCCAGAAAAACCAATTTCTATTAATATGAAATTGAAACATAAATCTATTACATTGAGTAATATATTTCAACATATGTGTTTGGAACTCCTATATAATAATTTTATATTTATTATAATTTTATTACAAAACCATAAATATTTATATATAGTTTACTTATAAATACTTATAACCCATTTATTAACAATTTTTCATTAAAATCATTATTTTATGTCATCATTGCTTCTTTATTTAGGCTTGTTTCAGTTTTCCAGTCATGGTATATATACTTTGATTAGTTTTACATCATATAAATAATGTCAATAATGATATAAATATCATATATTTTTCTGTATAATTATATCCATCCATAAAATTTGGATATAGAAAAATGAATTACACCATTTATGGAGATGGTAGGTTGTACATACACATAAACACTTTTTCACTTTTATATGTATCAAAAGAATGAATGGTTCCTAATAATTAAAATTTATTGAATCATTATTATATCATATATATTCATTTATTATATCCTTATTTCCATACATGTAAATCATAAATAAAAAACTAATCAAATCGCTTCATGGAGGTTGTAGTCCACATATACTCACAAGTGACGTTGTCATTTTCCAATGGATGGGTAGGTAACATGGAAGATATGAAATTATAATTAAATAATAATTTTTATATATGATATAAAATTTATAAATATTAATTCCATAATAATAAAAAACCATGAAATATGTTGATAGAAAATTAATAGTACTTCTACATGGATGTGGTAGTCCACACATATGTACTAACAATGCATTCACTTCCCATTTTATGGAGTAGCGGGTGTACGATGGTGATTAGATAATTATAATAAAATTTTAACATACTATTGATACTTATATTAATATTTTATTCAAAATACTAAATATTTTTAGGACTTATATGATGATATAATTTGAAAGAGATAAGGTAAGATTTATACCACTTTTTACGTACGCCTCCATTAGATACATTCCTATGGAGCCTTGAAATATATATTTTAGGAAAAAAAGGAAACAATATTTCATGTATAAGTCGGTTAAAATATAAATGTATGTAGTTTTATTAAGATACATGGGTTATGGAAGTGAAAATAAATTACGTAATGGGTGTCCTTTTACATGTTAGGGGAGGGGCAGTCTTTGAGTTACATAAAGTATTAAATTAATATAAATTAATAATAATGGGAAAAAATTCTAAAATTAATATAACTAAAATATATTATTAGTACCTATAAAATTAATCCCACTGGGATGAATTTGTACATGGTTTGTTTATGTTATCACTGTTATCTCTTAATGTTAACCCTTCGTTAACACTTTTGAAAATTACTATGATATCAATTTTGTACTATTTTGATGTCAAAATACATAAAATAAAATGGAACGTTATGAGTAAATGGGCCACGGAATATATTTTCAAAAATATTAAACTATCATGGATGAATATTTTCTTTTTATGAATTTTAAATCATTTAATAAAATATTTTTTATTAGTAAATACGAGTAGATTTGTAATTTGGAAATACAAGAAATATTATAACATAATATATGGAAAACTCATGTTAAATGGTTCCAAAATGATATGTATTCAAATATAATGAATATATGGTGTTAATAAAATCATCTAATGAAATTTTTATAGTTTATATATCATTTAAAACATTATCTTTTGGTTTAACCCCTTGGTTCACATATTTTATTTTTAATTATAGTATTACTTCTTTAATATTAATAAGTTATAATTTTAATTATAAGGTGAAAATTTAATAAAAATTGAACATGTGATAAAACATTATTCCATTTATTATATTAATTTTCAATTTTTATGTTTTTATATATTTTTTTAAAATTAACAAAATATTATTTAACATAAAATATCCTTAATTTCATTTTTGACAGTATTCATTTTGATGGACCATGATAATAATAATATAGTAATATATCTATAATATAAACCTCTCATATATCCATAATTTTTTATATTGGTCTATGAAATGTTTTGGAAATCATTACTCACAATATAAATATTACTTTTAGATTTTTTTAAATAATTTACTTGATTGTTCTACTATTTTGATAAGTAATGTGTCGACAAACATTGAGGATTTAAGGAAATTAATTCATCAATATAAATTAAAAATAAATTAAAATAATTAAAAATAGTATTCATATCTAAAATAACCATTTATAACAAAAATATCTTTTTTGTCCTTGTCAAAAACTCTTATAGATATTAAAATAAAGAAAGTGGCATTTTTTTCTTTATATTTTACATAAATATTACAATGTTAAGAATCGATGTCAAATGAAATAATGGAAATATGATTGAATTTTGGATGAAAATGGGTGAAATATACTCATCTAATGAAATAAATTATTGTCTTTTAATGAATTTCAATCCTCATCATGTGAGTTTTAAAAATAAATAACCCATTTTAGCTTTATTTTCAAAACAAAATTTACAATGGTGACGATTCCTAGTGACCAAAAATAAAAGGGGACGATTTATCATATTTGGAGATAATTATTCCTCACAAGGAATATATTTTTAAGGATTCAATTTCTAAAATTGGTAGAAATTAATTTACTATAAAAACACAAAATTCAAAGGAAAACAGAATTTTAGAAAAATACTTTTTTAAGTATAAAAATGTTTTCATAAAAAAATAAATCATGAAATTAATTTCATTTTACCTAATGGGATTATTAAAAATATTAAATAAATAATTTTTAATAATTTTTTTTAAATAGAACTTTTAAATTATTGAAATAAATATACATTATTCAAATAAAATAAGTATTTTTCACATTTCACTAGAAAAACAATTTTGCAAAAAATCCTAATGTTTGAACCTATGAAAATTTTATATAGTGATTTTAAAAAATTATTTAATTTTATAAAATAAAATTTTGAAATATTCATGAATTAATAATAATATTCACTCACAAAAAGAAATAAAAAACAGTTTGAAGATAACTTAATATGAATAATACAATTAGTTCTCTAAAAAATTAATTCTTATTTTTTGAGAATTCATCAATACATTTTAATTGATTAAAAAATTTATATATATATATATATTATAATTTAGTTACTTATCTTCATTCCTACTAATTTAAGAACTATTTTACAAGGGTTTTAAAGTAGTATTATTTCATTGTTTGTTTATGTTTTACGTTTCTTATTGTCTACAATATCAAACAGAACATTCTATTAAAATAATGTGGTGTTACTTAAAATGAAAGTGATTTTCTCTAAAAGAATTTTATTTCCTAAAACCCCATTCATTTCCATGATATTATTTAGGGATAGGGAATTGAATTTTTTTTCCTAATTCATTTGATATCATTTAAATTTTTATTGAAGTGTGTTATTTTCTAGGTAAATTGAATAAATAGAAAACAAATTGATAACGTAATGTAGTTTTGGAATAATCGAGAACCCAAATATCTTCTTAGTTAGGTTTTCCTTGGTTAATTATCAATAACATGTGTTCAAATTTCTATATCCAAATAATGAAAAATGTTATACATTGGTATGTGGTTGTGTAACACCCCGAAATTTTATGAGAAATATTATTTTTAATTTCTTTGATGTCTTGTGTTTTATGTTACACCACGATTATCTTGTGCTATACGCAACACTGTATTATCTTGTAGTATACGCCAACACTTTTCTTGGCTTATGTTGCACGGAAGAGCAACCTTCCTCGATAGCATGTGTTGTACGCAATACCGAGTTTCACTAAACAATGATATATTATTATAATATTATGAACTTTCCGTTATGAATAGTATTAACCGAATTTTTAATTTTAAAACATTATAATTCATCTTACACATTTTCTAGAATGAGATATGAAAACAAAATAAATTTTTTGATAAAAGAAATATTTTTCAAAAAATGCAGTTTTACAGCCATTTGATGGCGCACCCAATTAAATATAATTTTTGACAAATTTATAATTTTAATTTTATAAAATAAACTTCTAATTTTGAATCAGGATATAAAAAATTGCATTGGATAAATTTTTTATACTTTTCTGATAACCTTCATATTTTGATGAATAGTAAAAATAAGCTAAATCTTAATTAAAAACAACTTTTTTCATCGAGATAAATTAAATCGTTAAATTATAATATTGAATAGTTTTAAAGTATAAATAGAATATATTTTTACCATTTAATATAATTAAAGTCATTATCATTAATTTTACACTGAATTCATAGGTAAAAACATTTCAATCTTTTGCAACGTTTTAACTTTTAAAACCAATTTTCTTAACAACAAGATTAATTTTAAATTAATTATAGCAACTTCAGTGTTTTGAATTTTGAAAGATTGATTCCATATTTACAATAATTAGGTCCAAATTATGTTAATATAATACTTTTTATTTTTATACATTATGAATAGTAACTACGATAAATTATATTTACGACAGTTAAAGGTAAATCGGGTAATTAAGGGTAAAAATAAGATTATAAAATTACCCTAAAACCTGAAAAAAATCTATTGGATGAATAAAAGTAGACCCATATAACCTAAGGGTCTAAATAGATTCATTTTATGGTTTTTTGACCGTGAAAATGATGAAATTATTATCAAAACCAAATAAAGTGACAACATGTCACTCTCTTATATCTTATAAGTGTAATAATTTTAGTTTCGTGATAAAAATCATAAAACTTTGAAAATAAATAGTAATAAGAAATATAATAACATTATATACATCATGTGAATTTATTTTGAATTTTTAGGGATTAAATAATTTCATTAATGGTGACACAATAGTGATGTAGGAATTTTTAATTTAGTGAAAAATAAATAATATAGTTTTTATTAAACTAATAGTGACCATAAAATGAACATAAACCTAACCAAAACATATTGGTCATGTACATGTAAACCATAATCATCCAATGGTATAATATTTGACCATTTGGAGCCTTATAAAAGAAATTATGACACTTATAGTATTTTATTTTAAATGACGTCAAAGTTGTCACCTTCATGATTTAATAAATATAAAAATTTAAATATAGTGATTTTAAGATGATAAATTCGAGTAAAATTATTATTATGGAAGATATTATATTTATATGAATCATAGTATTTTATTTTTAATTTTTCTGCAAAAAAAATTATATTAAATAATTATACAAAAATGTTGTAGTGATTATTTTATTAAGGGAAATATAAAATAAATGGTTTTAAAAATATTAAAATAAATGTTTTATGAACAAATTAATGTGATCTATAAATTTTTTATATTAAAATGACATTTTATAAATATATTAAATATTTTTTATTGAATATATTCTTTGTGTGGATTTTATTTAAATTCAAATAAATTAATAGTGTCAAAATTGACACTATTGTTATTTTATAAAAATAACATATTATTAAACAGTTTAAAAATCACAAAAATATTTAAAAAATATAAATTGAAATTTATATGGTCTAAAATTTCATAAATTATCCAATTATGGACAAATAAAAACACATAAGTAATTATTTATAACAATTTGAAATTTACAATAGTATCACCAAAAAAATTAAATAGATTAAATAAGGATAAATCAAGTTGATAAGGTCTAAAATAAATTCCCAAAAGGTCTAAATATTATTTTATGATGCGATTACAACCCTATATCATCTCATATTCTGATTTGAGTCATTTTGGAAGGTTTTTATGTGGGTTCGAGTTTATTATAAATTATTATTTTAGAGGTTTCCAAAAGTGCCCCTCTCTTCCCTTATAAAAGGGCACCTCCTCCCTCTCCTCTTCACAACACTTCTAGAACTCAAGCTCAGCCAAAACCAGAGCATTTCTCTTCTAAACATCCATAGAAGTATACTAGAGGTCCTTTCATTCTTCAAAGACAAACTTTAGTGCCCTAAGAGGAGGTTTTGAAGAGGCGCGTCGAAGAAGAGGTAATATCCTTTACTGATTCTTTCAAATTAATTTCTTCTTCTACATCCTCTTATTTTTTTGTTTCATAATAAAGTAATAAAATAAGTATCAATAATATACTCATATGTAATTATAAATATGAACCAACCCTATTTCACCTTCTATCCATCCAACGAAAAATGAAATCATTGCACATGCGTACGTATGGAATACAGTCTCCACGCCGTGGTGTAATATGTTTTTACACCACCACCTTACTTGGATTGGTATAATGGTTTAAAGAATAACTATATATGGTTATTATAAACTGATAATAATTCTGAGATATTATATCATCCACTCTAATTCCATTCAATAATTATGGGAACGATATCATCGCTCGTGTGTACGTACCAATTATTGTCTCCACGACGCTATTAGATTCATTCTCCAAGTTAACCATTCAAGAATGATTATAAAGTATATTTAGTAAATAATAATGAAATATATGACATATTAATTATACTGGATTTATGTATATGTTAATTACTTACTTCCATTCAATTGAATAATGAAACAAAAACAACTTTTATGCGTACGTACGGCCTACCGTCTCAATGAATGGTGTATTTCTTTCCATTTATCGATCTATTATATATATGTATATTCTGAATATATATTATATATAAATCATGTTTTAAATTCTGGATGTATTTAATCATGACCTAAGTAATCAAATGAATAATTACAAGTCAAAACAAGGACGATAAATGAAACGATTTTACCCAAAACGCTGCTTTAACATGGAATTGACAAACGAACGGGTAATATAAAGTCATAAGTGAATCATATATGATATCATAAATATTATTATTGTTTTGTTAAAATTTAATTATATTTTTATACCCGCTATACTAGAGTCTTGGACATATATGGAAGAAATTGGACAAAAGGCAAGGGATTATTTTTCAATCTCATTTTTAACCGAGATTGCTTATACGTAAGTATTTACTGGGGTATATTTTTTATCCATGTCCATAAAATGATTTTTATAAAGTGTTTAATATTATTCCATGTATTTTTAAAGTCATTTTTACCCCTATTTGAGTTTTACTTTGTGTTATGGAAGGAATATTTCTTTTTTTACCATACGTAGTACTTTTTGACATTTCTGAAAAACGTACAATGAGAATGTTTTTTAACTTATACGGCATGAACGGATTTTTACGGTTTCATAACGCCTTATTTTAAGGAAGCTTAATATACAAGATTTCATGACTATTTTCAACAAAATCCTTTTCTTTTAAAATTTCATGGAATTTTGTGAAAAGAAAATGATTTTTAAGAAGAAAGGATATTTTCCTCAAGAAATCATTTCAAATGTTTTATCAAAACCATTTTCCATGTAAGATGATATTATTTCATATGTGTATGTTTCAAGTATAATGTCTCTATGATTTACATGGTTTCACTTTTCTTATGATGAAATGAAATCCATTTATTTTATATAGATTATGTTATGATGGGATGATGTTTATAAAACCCATTTTATTCTTTGGGTTTTGATGAATGATTTATGTTTATATTGTGGCACATGTAAGAATGATTTTATAATGAGATGGGTGAGACCTATATCTCCATCCAATGCATTGGGTAAATATTTATATATCGTGAGATAGATATGGCTGGAACAATAAGTAAAATATGGTTCAGTAATACAAGGCTGGAACGGCAAGTAAACCCGGTTCAGTAATAAACATTGTCCACTATGACGGTCTGGGCAGCAATTCCTTGGCTACTATGGAAATCATATCATTTTCTTATTGGTTTTCCACAGTTACATGTTTTATTTTATAATTATTAATGTTCCTTTATGATCTATGCCATACATACTGCCAAGATTTATATTATTGCTCAAGATTTTGATGTTTTATGTTAATGTTTTTACGTTCAAATGTTTATGGATTGTTTTTAAGTTCTCCATGTTTAACTTTACTAAGAATTTGAGCTCACCCTTTTTGTGTTTTCTTTTCCCCAAGATATAAGAGAAGATTTTAGATAAGAAAACCAAAGGGGAAGATCTTCATGGGAGATGTTGAAGATCTTTCACCATGATTAGAAGATTATGTTCTGATTTTCCAAAGACACTAAACTAATAAAGTCTTTAGGCATATGTTTTTGTCATGTATTAAGTATTCTGAAAAAATAATGTAATTTCCATGTACGTCAAGCTTTGGGTCTCTATAGTTGGTATCAGAGTAATGTTTTAGTCAACCTTTGGAAACTATGACGTGAAAACTTTAGTGATATCCACCTAGAGATATTTCTAAGGTATGTCAAGGGATGTCTCTATTATTTAGTATAATTATAGGTTATAGTCCTATAATTATGTTTATGATCATGAATAACCTAGGGTGAAACTAGGGTGTCATGGATTAAAGAATGTGTGAAAAGATAAACATCCCATAAGTGACATTTTATGATTATGTGGTTCCTTGTTATTTTAACTGTTTCTTACACCATTGTTTTTGGTTTTAGTCAATGGAGGGAACCTGAAGTAATTGGGTCATCATTGAATCCAATAGACAAATGGGTGACTATGAGCAAAAAAATTACATAATGAATAGAAAAAAAGATTTTGTTATTATGCTGAATCAGTCATCATGATATATGATTAACAAGGTGAACTTTAGTGGTATTCCAAATTCATCAAATAAGAGGAAGATGGACTTTTATGCATGTTCTAATGTTGAGAAGCATAGAGAAATGAAGATTGAGATTCTAAAGAAGGGAAGAAAAACCTTGATGAATACATAAAATGGAGGGGGAGATTTTATCTGTGTGGAGAGAATAGTCATAGAGTGACAGACTATTATGGAGTTCAATGTCTTATATGTGGAGAACTTGGGAATTACCCAACTCAATGCCCTGACCTAAGTGGTTATTTATAAATCAAGGAAGGACTTATTCCATGACAGTCATTGAAGAGGATGGATTTAATTGTTTATGTATTGGTATTCAATAATAATGTTGTTGAGGTACTTTTATGGCATATTGGAATATCTATGTATTGGTCCACTATTCTTTTCCATAAGAATATGTTACTGGTAACCATGAAAAGTGATTGAAATGTTTTTGGAAAGAAGATGGTATGCGCATAATGAAGGGATAAGAAGAAAATAATATGTTTGATAGTATTGATGAGCTCATGATTGAGATAACGACAAAGTGATATCATGGCTTGAGTATATAGAATTTTTGGGATTTTTGAATGTGGAAAGAGTTAAATTTTGACAGCATTCATGTTCTCACTAAGGATCTATGGTAATACATGTTTCAAGAGAATACATGATAAAGGTAATCACAAGTTTGGAATGTGACCAACACGATATATCTTTTGATATACGAGGGATAAATGATAGTATTCACATTCTTGTTATATGACATTTTTAGTAATTGTTCTCTTTATACTATGAGTTTGGATAGAAGTATGTTGGATAAGGTTAAAGATTTGAAATGGATTATGTTGTACATAAGATAATATTATTTAATGATAGAACCTTATTTCGATATTATTTTTGGAATGTGATAATAGTGTAGTTTTAGGAAAAGGACAACCTACAGGATGGGTGATAACCCGTCGCGTCAGACAAGGATGCGTGAATCGAACCTGCAACCGAAGTGCGACAGGCCTTTATCACCTACCACTGGCCCACAGGAAGTTCTGGTTAGTAGAAACTAGTTTTATTTTATTAATCAGTATGATAAATGAAGTATAAGTCCATTTTTGGAACCATATACGATTAATCTCACCATAGATGGACTTATGTATATAAATTTTCCTAAACTTTTGACTGAGACAGATGGAATGACCTATCATTCTATCACCTAATCTGCTAAAATGTCACAAAAGACAAATTCAACATCATTTCTTTAAGAGATGAAGTGAAAATTGTTCAAGTCATGAGAAATGGCGAGATTGTACAAAAATCAAGTATGTATTTCTTTTAATTCATAAATTCTTCAACATTTGGGAAATGGTCTTAAAAATCAAAAATGTCTTCCTAGTGACCTCATATTTGATGAATCATATGGTACCTTAGATCATCACAAATTTATGGATTTGTGATTGTTGGATTTTTCATATCCATGTCCTCTACCACTCTTCATCAGAAGTTGTTTGTTAGATTTCTCTTCTATATCTATATTTTCACCTATATTCTCCTATGTGGAAACCTAATGATGAGTTACTTTGGGTATTTGTTATGTTTCTAATGTTCTTTTTTAAAATGATGTTTTTAATATTCGTTTTTACGGTGTGGGTTTCTATGAATGAAACATTCAAGTAGAAAACCATTTATAACCCCGACGAATTTCGAGGGCGAAATTCATTTTAAGGGGGTAGAATGTAACACCCTGATATTTTATGAGAAATATTATTTTAAATTTCATTGATGTATTGTGTTTTATGCTACACCAAGATTATATTACGCTATACGCAGCACCATATTAGCTTTTAGTATACGCAAACACTATTCTTGGCTTGTGTTGCACGCAAGAGAGACCTTCCTCGATAGCATGTGTTGTACGCAATACCGAGTTTCACTAAACAATGATATATTATTATAATATTATGAACTTTCCGTTATGAAAAGTAGTAACCAAATTTTGAATTTTATAACCTTATAATTCATATCATACATTTTCTAAGATGATATATGAAAACAAAATCAGTTTTTCGATAAAAGAAGTATTTTTCAAAAAATGCAGTTTTACCGCCTTTTGATGGAACACCCATATTAAATATAATTTTTGACAAGTTTATAAGTTTAATTTTACAAAATAGTATTCTTATTTTGAATCAGGATATAAAAATTTACATTCAATAAATTTTTGAATCTTTTCTGATAACCTTCATATTTTGATGAATAGTAAAAATACGCTAAATTTTAATTAAAAACAACCTTTTTTAAGCGACATAAATTATATGGTTAAATTGTAATATTGAATGGTTTTAATGTATAAATAGAATATATTTTTACCATTTAATATAATGAAAGTCATTATCATTAATTTTACACAGAATTCATAGGTAAAAACATATCAATCTTTTGCAACGTTTTAACTTTTCAAACCCATTTTCTTAACAACGGGATTAATTTTAAATTTATTACTGCAACATCTGTGGTTTGAATTTTGAAAAAAAAGGATTACATATTTAGAATCATTAGGTAAAAATTATGTTAATAGGCTACTTTCTAATTTTAGACATTATGAATAGTAACTACGGTAAATTTTATTTACTACAGTTAAAGGTAAATTGGGTAATTAAGGGTAAAAATAAGATTATAAAATTACCCGAACACCTGCCAAAATTATATTAAATTAATAAAAATCAACCCATATCACATAAGGGTCGAAATACATTCCTTTCATGGACTTTTGACCATGAAAATGATGTAATTATTATTAAAACCAAAGAAAGTGACAACATGTCACTCTCTTATATCTTATACGTGTAATAATTGTATTTTAGTGATTAAAATCATAAAACTTCAAACATAAATAGTCACCCGAAAGCTAATAACATTATCTATATCATTTGAATTTATTTTGACTTTTTAGGGATTAAATAAATATCATTAATGGTGACACAATAGTGATGCAGAAATTGTTTATTTAGTGAAAAATAAATAATTCAGTTTGTATTAAACAAATAGTGACCATAAAAGGCAAAAAAACCTGACCAAAACTTATTGTTCATGTACATGTATAACATAATCATACAATGGTAGAATATTTGACCCTTTGGAGCCTTATAAAAGGGATTATGACACTTATATTATTTTATTTTAAATGATGTCAAAGTTTTCACCTTCATCATTTAATAAATATAACAATTTAAATGCTGTGATTTTAAGATGATAAATTAGAGTAAAGTTATTCTTATTGAATTTATTAGATTTATCTTCATCATAGTATTTTTTTTATTTTTTATTCAGCAAATAGAAGTATTAAATAATTATACAAAAATGTTGTATTAATTAATTTATTAAGGGAAATATCAAATAAATGGTTTTAAAAATATTAAAATATATGTTATGTGAACAAATTAATGCAATAAAAGAATTTTTTTAGATTCATATGCCATATTAGAAATCTATTAAATATTTTGGTTCGAATATATCCTCTGTTTGGAATTTTTTAAAATTCAAATAATTGAATAGTGTCAAAATTGACACTATTGTTATTTTATAAAAATAACATATTATTAAATTGTTTAAAAATCAAAAAAAAATATTTAAAAATTATAAATTGAAATTTATATGGTAGAAAATTTCATAACATATCCAATTATGGACAAATTACAACACATAATTAATTATTTATAACAATTTAAAATTTAGAATATTATCACCACAAAAAAATTAAATAGATTAAATAAGGATAAATCAAGTTGATAAGGTTTGAAATAAATTCCCAAAATGTATAAATTTTATTTGATGATGATATTACAACCCTATATCATATCACATTCATATTTGAGTCATTTTGGAGGTTTTTAAGTGGGGTTTGAGTTCATTATAAATTAATATTATTGAGGTGTCCAAAAGTGCCCCTCTCTTCGCTTATAAAAGGGAACCTCCTCCCTCTCCCCTTTACAAAACATTCAGCCCTCAAGATCAGCCAACCCCTGTAAATTTATCTTCTACACTTCCTTGAATAATACTAGAGGTCCTAGTCTCCTTCGAAAACCAACTTTAGTGCCCTAAGAGGAGGTTTAGAAGAGGCGTGTCGAAGAAGAGGTAATATCCTTACCGATTATTTCAAATTAATTTCTTCTTCTAGTTCCTCTTATATTATTGTTTCATAATAAAGTAATAACATTAGTGTCACTCATTTACTGATATGTTATTATAAATATGAACCAACCCTATTTCACCATCTATCCATCCTACGGAAAATGAAATCACTACACGTGCGTGCGTACGGAATACCGTCTCCACGTCGTGGTGTAATCTGTTTTTCCACCACCACCTTACCCGGATGGGTATAATGGTGTAAATAATAACTATATATAGTTATTATAACATGATACTAATTCTGAGATATTATATCGTCTACTCTATTCCATTCAATAATTATGGGAACGATATCATTGCTCGTGCGTACGTATGGATTACCGTCTCCATAACGCGATGAGATTCATTCTCCAAGTTAACCATTCAAGAATGATTATAATGTATATATAATAAATAACCATGAAATATATCACATATTAATTATACTTTATTTATTTATATGTTTTTTACTTACTTCCATTAAATTTAATAATGAAACAAAAACTGTGTTCATGCGTACGTACGGCCTACCGTCTCCATAAATGGTGTATTTATTTCCTTTTATCGATCTCTTATATATATGTATATTCTGAATATATATTATATATAAATAATGTTTTACATTCTATAAGTAAGTAATCCGGACCTAGGTAATCATATGAATAATTACAAGTCAAAACACAAACGATAAATGAAACGATTTTACCCAAAAGGTTGCTTCAACAAGGAATTGACAAATGAACGGGTAATATAAAGTCGTAAGTTAATTATATATGATATCATAAATAATATTATGGTTATGTTACAAGTTAATAATATGTTTAAACCCAATATAAAAGAGTCTCATACACGTAAGGAAGAAATTGGACATAAGGTAAGGGATAATTTTCCAGTCTCATTTTTATTCGTTATTGCTTATACGTAAGTATTTACTGGGATATAATTTTCATCCATGTGCATAAAATGTTTTTCATAAAGTTTTTAATGTTCTTCCATGTATTTTTAAAGTCATTTTTACCCCTATTTGACTTTTACTTTGTGTTATGGAAAGAATTTTTTTTGTTTACCATATGTAGTACTTTTTGACATTTCTGACAAAAGTACAAGGAGAATGTTTTTTTAACTTATATAACATGAATGGATTTTTATGGTTTTATAATGCCTTATTTTCATGACTCTTAATCTACAATATTTCATGAATATTTTCAACAAAAATCCTTCTCTTTTAAAATTTCATGGCATTTTGTGAAAAGAAAATGATTTTGAAGAAGAAAGGATATTTTCCTCAATAATTCATTTCAAGTGTTTTATCAAAACCATTTTCCATATAAGATGAAATTATATCATATGTGTATGTTTGAAGTATAATGTCTCTATGATTTACATGATTTCACTTTTATTATGATGAAATGATATCCATTTTTTTATGGATTATGATATGATGGGATGATGTTTATGAAACCCATTTTATTTTTAGGGTTGTGATGAATGATTTATGTTTATGTTGTGGAACACGTAAGAATAATTTCATTATGAGATGGGTGGGACCTATATCTCCCTCCAATTAATTGGGTAAATATTTATATCTCATAAGATAGACATGGATGGAATGGAAAGTAAAAACTGGTTCAGTAATATAGGGCTCGAACGGCAAGTTAACCTGGTTCAGTAATAGACTTTGTCCACTATGATGGTCTTGGAAGAAATTTCTTGGCTACTATAGAAATCATATCATGTGCTTAAGGGTTTTCCACAGTTACATGTTTTATTTTATCATGATTAATGTTCATTTATGATCTATTCCTTATGTACTGCCAAGAGTAATGTTATTGCTCGTGATTTTGATGTTTGATGTTCATGTTTTTACGTTCAAATGCTTATAGATTTTTTTTAAGTTATCCATGTTTACCTTTACTGAGTATTTGAGCTCACCCTTTTTATGTTTTCTTTTCCCTAGGATATAATGAAAGGTTTTAGGTAAGAAAACCAAATGGAAATATCTTTGTGGGAGATGTTGAAGATCTTTCACCGTGATTAGAAGATTATGTTCCGAGTTTCCAAAGATGCTAAACTAATATGGTCTTTGGGCATCTATTTTTTTCATGTATTAATTATTCCCCAAAATTAATGTAATTTGAATGTATGTAATGCTTTGGGTCTCTACAGGTTGGGTATCTAGTGTCAAAATATTATCACCCTAAAACCAATGGGAATGTTAATCCATCTAATAGAGTGTTAAAATACGTTATTGGAAATGTAGTCCTTCCCAAGAGAAAATATTAAAGTCTGAGATTTTAGGATTCATTATGGGATTACCAAAATTATTTCAGAAATCCAATTAAAATATCACTCGTTCCAATTTTATTTAGAATGTGTCGTCACATACCCATTTAGAAAGATATTCGGGCCAATAGGACTATTAAAAATAAAATTGTAAATTTTTTTGTTTAGGTTCTCAAATGAAGTTTGAGATTATAGAGATGAATCATATATAAGGATATTCTTTTCAGACTATCTGGATTTATAAGGAAATATTAAAGGCATCCCATGACCACCTCATCCTTCATCACCAGTTCCAAATTGGGTAGAAGATCCTATATTAAAATTAAAGGCTAATGATACAACCATGTTTTATTTTTTCTCATATATATTTGGATAAAATAGTTTCTATAATGTTTATCCCTTTGTTTTTTTATAAATAATTAATCCCATTATACCTTCATGACCAATGAGATTTAGGTAAAATGCATCAATGAAACCCCTATAGATCCCCCTATAGAGGAACTCCACCATCAAAAATGCATAATTCAGTAACACAAAAAATGATATATCATTATATATTACATTCCATATAATTATATTGAGTGCATAATAAATTCATAGTGTGTGTAGGGGGTGGGGTGGGGGTGGATTCATTTCTAATTTAGGAAATTTTAAATGTTTACTCTTTTTTCTATATTTTATGCGAATATAAAAGTTACTTTTATATTTTTTCTTTATTATTGTTTTTTACTCATTTTTTTTATGGAATACTCATATAACAAGTCTATATAATCATGGTATTTATTGTAAATGCATGCAGAGAAACTCTAGTGCATTTATTTTCCACATTAAATGAAAATATATTTGACCTATTTATTTTGAATTTGATAAATAAATTAACATTAATGGTTGATTATAGTATAATTGGTTATTTATTAATTATATGATAAGATATACATATATAAAACCATAGAGAAATTGATACACTATATGAGAGAAGTTGGTGGCTTAATTATTTAATTTAACATCTTCATACACTATTGCACTCAATCGTGATTTGTGAATTTTTCATAGTAAATTAGTTAAATTTATAAAATAGTTTAAATATATCCATCTTCCCAAAATTATTTTTCATAATTTATATTTTTGGATTGGTTAGTTTTCTTACTGTACAAGACAAATCAATGATTGACACCTAATGTTTTGTGTGAATAACAAAATAATAGAAGACAACATATATGATGAAAAAATGGATCCACTTTCAGGAGAGGCTAAGTGTTAAGATTTTGAGATTTTTTCATAATCAGTATAATCAAGGTTTTGTATAATGAATATAGTAAGTATAAAACATGTAAAATTTCTATTGTTTATTATATTTAAAGAGGAAGGGTTAGTGTGAAATTTTTATTCCACAAACATACTTGGTGATTTCATTGGTATATTAAACTCGTGGATTTACATTTCAGTTTATAACTCTAGGATATTGTTGATCATTATTCATGAAAAATTTTCTAATAGGTTAAGTTTATTTGGGGTGTAAATATTTTTGGGGGTGGTATTATCATATCATTGTTCCCTATTTTATTCCATCTTTACACCACTATTATAAAATGATTTTTCATTATAATTAAAAATAATAATCAAAATAACTTACCATTTAAATAATCTAAATAATTTAAAATACCATTAAACTATAATATTTCAATTCAATTTTTGTTTTCATCAATGGTGGAGGGGGTTTATAGAACCCAAGATTATGCTGAATCAAAACAGTCCAACTGCATTGATTTTAAAGCACACATATGTATAGATATTCATAGTTTGAAACATATTCCCAAATAGGATGAAATTTTCTAAGTAGAGACTTAATTTTTTAGAAAACCTGGAGTACCCCCGGTTTCAGGTACATAACCCCTTTCCTCATGTTTTATTTAATTTGGTGTGTGTCAAAATAGAGATCTTCCATAAAATATAGTGTTTCCATAAAATAAATATTTTCCATAATTTAGAGTGTTTCAATTAATTTTTGTGTTTCCATAATGTTGTTTGTTTACATAAATTTGAATATTTCCATAATGTTGTTTGTTTCCATAAATTTGGATATTTCCATAATGTTGGTTGTTTCTATAAATTGGGGTTTTTCCATAATGTGTGATGTTTCCATAAAAAATGTGTTTCTCTAAAAATGGTAAAGGTGAAATAGGGGAGAGTTTTTGGGTTTTATAAGGAGTGTTGGGACAATAATTAAGTTCACACGATCCATACATGGTTCTCACAAAACCTATGGTCAAATCTTGCACAGAGGTCAAATCTAGATCTTATTTTCTAGGAGCTTGCTCATTTTAGCTCTATTTATTTAGTTTTGGCTTCAAAACGCCCCTAATTCTATATTAATCTCCCTAGAAGGCTGTAGAACCCTTCCCACACGAGTTGAAGCCATTCTGGAGCCTTCCCTTGGTGATTTCGAGTTTGATTCTTGAGGTATGTCACCATTCTTTACTGATTTTTCATGATTTCTTTGATCTACTTAGATCTACTTCTCCGATCTCCATTATTTCATAGATATGAACCTATAGTGGGTATATTGACATCTTTCTATGGAAAATATTTCAATTTTGAGTCGTGATCTTTCTAGGATAAGAGATCTAAGGCTGCTCTAGGAGAATCGACCCGCTTTCTTGTGTGTTCTTCATAAGTTGTTAAAGTTTCGTCAAGACTGTCGTTGTAGGTGGATTTTATTTAAACTCCTCTTACTATAATTGGTTGGATTAGATTCAAATTTATTTATATATAGTGAAATAAATGGAAAAATATTCATTTGTGATGATTTATGATATTTGGGAAAATGCGTGATCTTGGTGAATAGTTGTGGAAAAGTGGGTTTAATTTAAAATGATGATTTTAAATTATGGATTTTTTGGAACTGCTAAATGGTTGATGAAAAATTGGTTTTCAGTATAATTTTTTTTCAATAAAAATGGTGTTGTATTGAAATGGTTTGGAGTTGAAATGGTTTGGAATTGAAATTGTTTTGATGGAAATAGTTTTCAATAAAAAGGTGTTTTTATTGAAAGGTTTATTTTGGCTTGATCATTGGGCATATGTGTTGTGTGTTAATATTTCATATATGCGGATTAATTGAAATATGACTTTATACTCAAGGCCAAATGTTTAATGTCACATGTGAATTACATATACGGGGCTTGGTTGAAATTTGACCTTGTGCTCGGTGCTAAAGGATTGATGGCACATGGGAAACATTTACCTTGTGACGACTTGGTAGATCGACGAGAAACCGCTAATGGGTATGGAACTGTAATAATGTAGCATGCATGGTTGGTTACATGAGTTTGAGAAATGGTATTGTATGCTGATATAGGGATATTGGGAAATGGTTGTAAATATTGTTTGGTTATTTTTCTGGAAAAATATCATGATGGAAAATTTGTTTCAATTGCACTTGCCTGGTTTTGCTAATAAATGGTTTTGGAAAATTGTTTATATTTTTTTATAAACTGATTTTGTGAAATTGTTTTATATATATTGTTATATATAATTTTTTATTACTTTTCTATCCTAGTGGCGTGAGTAGAGAAGTAATTGGGGAAAACCTACTGAGTTTTATACTCACCCCTACTTTGGCACTTTGGTGCTTTTGCAGATGTCATATTCTGAGACAAAGGTAAAGTTGAGGCATCTCATTGCTAGTGTTTCATGGTGATGCTTGGGTGATGTGGTGGTGCTTGGAGCATGGAGCTTGGTGTGGAGCCATGGAGTGTGTCTTGGTGTCTTTTGAGAGTCTTGAGTTGTTTATCATCTGTTGTGTACTTTCATGTGTTTGAAAAAAAATGAAGTTGCTTAGTTATCTTTCAATTTTTTGTGCATCATATAGTAAATGATTGGTTATGGATGGTTGGTTCATTAGGTTATTCCTTAATGGTTAAATCATCCCCCACTTCTATTTGAAACCCTTCGACATGTATTGCCAGCCTTTGGCATCTTGGGGATATTTCTTAAGGCCTAGTAATGACTCGTTGTGCTCTCAAGCCAATGAGAATTGGCGGGTCATTATAAATGGTATGAAATTTTTCGGTCCTTTCCTAACAAGTAGTCATCGATGTTCCTAGTTTTAGAGATGAAATCCCTTCTTGTCTATTCCTTGGGTGGTAATCTCATAAAGAAGTAGGATTGTCAGAACATGAAATGTATAGCATTAAAGGACTTAGCTAGCCCTTTTATGCCGAACTTCAAGTTACCAGGGAGTTGGGTAAATAAGTGTTTTTGAGACACTTATCAGATTTTGAAATCTTATTATCATGGGTTTATCCAATGATACGAGCATGACATGCATTATAGAGGAATGACTTACCACTAGGAATTCATACATCATTTCGAGAAATGATCAGTTTTGAAAAGTATTGAATTGGTTTTCAAATAAAATATTTTGAAAAAGGGAATGATTATCATATTTTGAAAATGGTTTAATTTTCAAAATCATGTGAAGTGGTTTCAAAAATAGTTGAACATGGGAGAAAGGATTTTTTGAAAAATAATTTTGTGATATTTTATGTGATAGAATTTGAAATGCTAAGCCAACAGTTGCTAGAGAGTAATATTAACTGATTTTTTTTAGTTTTGAAAATGGCACCTAGAAGGCGTCATCAAAACCAAACAGAAGAAGCTGTGTAGAATATGGTTGTAACTGAAAAACGTGTTAACCAAGAGCTGTTTCGGATTATTGTCCAAGATTTTCAAGCTGTGGACATAGGGAACCTAAATAATGAGCCAAGACATGTGGATCATACCATCCAGTTCATGAAGCAGAATCCACCTAATTTCTGAGGTGATTCTGAACCTGCGAAGGTGGAGGTGTGGTTATGTAGGATGAATCGTTTCTTCGACTTCATCAGAACACCAGTAGAGCTAAAGGTCAAACTGGAAATTTATATACTTGAGGATCTTGCACGTCAGTGGTGGGATTTAGCAGTAGAGGATAAATTAAATGACGGACTTACATGGGAGGATTTTGAGGAATCATTCAAAAACAATTATATTCTCACATGTTCAAGATCCAGAAAATGACAAACTTCTTCATCCTGAAACAAGAGAGTATCTCTATCACAGAGTATGCGGCTAAGTTCATTAACTAAGTACGCTTTGCACCAGAAGTTGCGGCAAGTGTCTCTTTGATGGCATGCATATTCGAATCAAGACTATGATATGAGATTCGATCAAAGATTGCAGTTCTTTGTATTACTGACTATACAGAGATGGTGAACAGAGTGACTATGGCTGAACGTGATATCTCAGGATCTATGGGAGGAGGCATGATAATACCTACAAGAAATGGTGGGAACCCAACTACTGGGAACAAGAGGAAAATGGACAGCTATTTCCATAGTGCAAGTGGAAATCAGAACCCGACTGTTGGATCAGTAAACCTTCCTCCAAGACCCCAGAACAAAGCATTTTGTTTTCAATGTGGTTATCTTGACCACATAAATCTATATTTTACAGCATAACCAAGAGCATTTAATAATTATAACAAGATGGGACATCTTCAGCACTATTGTTGTAGTGCTCCAAGGTCAGGTGCTGGAGAAACTTCTCAGTTATCACAATCATCATATGCTTCGACTGGATGAGGATAGCAGAATCAGTCTCATTAGTAGAGCAGAGCTAGCCATGGTAATTCTAGAAACACCATGACTCCTCAACCAGGGAAACCTCATCCAAGAAATTAGGAGAAAAATATAGTGATGAAGTAAATGTATGGAGCTGAGCAGATGATTGTCGATGATCAGGCCATACCATTTACAGTGAGAGGAATGATTCTTTTGAATTCAACCATTGTTCAAGTTTTTTTTCATACTGGTGTATCACATTACTTTATTGCTTCTCGTGTTGTTGACTTTCTATGTTTAAAACTGGAAATGATGCCTTCTGTTTTGAAACTAAAAACTCCTCTTGGTGAAAGAGAATGTCAAGGCTTTGTGTTTAGAGCATGTGCTATTACTATTGATGGATCTGATTTGTAATGGGACTTCTCGATGTTGGATAAGGATTTTTATGATTTAATCATATGTATGGATTGGCTGACAACGTTCAAGGCTCAAAACGACTGTTATAGGAGAGCATTTAGTTTCATGACTGAGGACGGTATCGATCATCTCTTTAGAGTAGAGGAGATTGTAAAAATGGTGCAAAGAGTTTGTTAGAACCAATGGTGGGAATTATATATTACCAATTGGAAGCGTTGACTTTGGTATCAATGGAAGATATCAAGGAAAATAGTTTTCCAGCTGGCGTGGATCAATTTCCAGATTTCATTCCCAATAACATCTCAGGACTACCACCTCTAAGGGAAGTAGAGTTTTCGATAGTTCTCCTTATGGATACCAGTCCTATTTTCCTTCCATATTATAGGATGGCACCAATAGTGTTACGGGAATTCAAATTGTAGTTAGAGGAGATGAAAAGAAATGGTTTCATTCGACCAAGTATGTCTCCATGGGCAGCACCGATTTTGTTCATAAAGAAGGCCGATGGAACTCTTTGGATGTGTGTCGACTATCGTAATATTATCTAAGTTATTATAAAGATTAGATATCCAATTCCACACATTGGTGATCTATTTCATCGATTACGGGGAGCTCTGTGGTTTTCCAAGATTGACTTGCGATCAGTATATCACTAATTGAGAGTTTTGAAAGAGGATATTCCAAAGACATCATTCAGAAGTAGATATGGACACGATGATTATGTAGTCATCCCTTTCGATCTAACGAATGCACCAGCAGTCTTCATGGAATTAATGAATTGAATATTTCAACAATATTTGGATTCTTTTGTTGTGGTGTTTGTGGATGACATTTTGGTCTATTCAAAGACAAGGGCTGATCATGAGGTGCACCAGGAAAAAGTGCTACAAATCTTGAGAGATCATCATTTGTATGCCAAATTATCAAAGTGTGAATTTTGGATACAAGAAATATGTTTCCTTGGTCATGTAATTTCTGGGTAAGGCATTTATATTGATCTTGAAATGATAGAAGCCATTATCTCTTGGAAACCATAGAAGAATGTGTTCAAGATATGATGTTTTCTTGGTCTACCTGGATACTAAAGATGCTTTGTGCGTGATCTATCATGACTAGCTTCACCAATGACATCTCTGACACAAAAGAATTCTCCATTCCAATGGACAGAGAAATGTCAGAAGTCTTTCCCGGAACTAAATGTTCAGCTTACATCGGCACCTATCTTGATCTTGCCAGAATCAGGACAGGGGTATGAGGTGTATTTTGATGCTTCAAGATCAGGTTTGGTCTTTGTTCTCATGCAAGGAGATCACGTGGTTTCTTATGGTTCAATGTAGTTGAGGGTGCATGAGAAGAATTACCCAACGCATGATTTTTCGTTAGCTTCATCCATCCATGCTTTGAAAACATGGAGACATTATCTCTTTGGTGAGACATTTACTGTGTTTACGGATCACAAAATCTTGAAACACATTTTCTCATAGTGATATTTGAATCTGAGGCAAATGATGTGGATGGAGTATCTCTAAATGTTTGACTTTGACTTGATGTACACACCGGGGAAAGGAAATTCAGTGGCAGATTCATTGAGTAGAAATTCATATGCTAAGTTGGCGAAAGCTGCTTCAGATGAATGGCTATTGATGTCGGTTTTAGCTGACATGCATGTCCAATGTGAAGACAAAGGGGATGTATCCGTTTTTATTTCAGCTACACTTATCCCTGATTTAGTAAAAATGATCAAAGAGGCACAAACATCTGATGCAGAATGTCTTGTTGTAAGTTCAAAACTCAATGGTGGGGAGACCATTGATGGATGAAAACTTGATGAAGGTTCGGTTTGGTGTTACAGAGATCGGATGGTTGTACCTATGGTTTTTTAGGAAAAATTGCTTCATGCTTACCACCATTCAAGATGGGTTGTACATCCAGGTTCACAGAAGATGTATAAGGCGTTGAAGGCGTAGTTTTGGTGGAGCGACATGAAAAGGAAGGTGGCTGAGTTTGTCTCACGATGCTTAACTTATTAGCAGTTTAAAGCAGATCATCAAAGACCAGCTGGTATGTTACAATTTTTTCCCTTCCCAATGTGGAAATGGGATCAAATATCAATGATTTTTTATAGGTTTTCCAATAACAGTCCGGAAACATGATTCCATCTGGGTGATAGGGGATCATCTAACGAAGTCGGCCCATTTCATCCCAATTCATGAAACTCATAAGGTGGAGGATCTTTCAAAAAAATATATCCGAGAAGTGGTAAAGAGGAATGGTGTACCAGTTTCAATAGTCTCAGATAGAGATCCAAGGTTCACATCTCATTTCTGGAAATCATTACAGCAAGCCCTTGGAACTCAGTTGACTATGAGCACCTCGTATCATCCTCAAACGGATGGGAAATCTGATCGAACAATACAAACATTGGAAGACATGTTTCAGTCTTCTGTAATGTATTTTGGTGGCTCATGGGAGGATCATATACCCTTAGTGGAGTTCTCATACAATAAAAGATATCAAGACTCAATACACATGGCTCTGTTTGAAGCATTGTATGGGCATCCTTGTCATTCTCCACTATGTTGGGTGGAAACAGGTGAAAATTCAATATTCGAGCCAGCCTTGTCAAGGAAACAATAGAGAATATCTATTTGATTAGAAAGAGGATGGAGACATCTTAGAGTCTTCATAAATCTTATGCAGATCACTGTCGAAGACCATTGTCGTTTGTTGTGGGTGATCATGTCTTCTTGAGGATCTCTACATGGCTTGGACATCATCGTTTTGGGAAGAAGGACAAGTTATCTCCTAGATTCATTGTCCCTTTTGAGATAATAGAACGGGTTGGAGAGGTGGAATATCGGTTTCCATTACCACCACAATTTAGTTCAATGCATAATGTGTTCCATGTATCCCAATTAAAAATGTATCACCCTGATCCTGACCGTCTGATCAGATGGGATCACGTTGAGCTAGAACCGGATGCATCACTAGTACATATTCTAGTTCAGATCATGGATAGACAAGAGAAAGTATTGTGTGGGAAAAGCATCGGCTTAGTGCGGGTTTTATGGAAACATGGTCATATTCAGGAAGAGACTTGGGAACATGAGATGGAAATGAAAGAGTAGTGACCGGAACTCTTTTTGGACAGTAGGGGTTGTCTACTTTCCAAGGATGGAAAGACCAATCTTGGGGAGAATATAGTACTCCCAGTTTTTGGTACATAACCCCTTTCCTCGTGTTTTTTTTAATTTGGTGTGTATTAAAATACAGAGTTTCCATAAAATAGTGTGTTTCTATAAAATTGTGAGTTTCCGTAATATAGGGTGTTTCCATTAATTTGGATGTTTCTATAATGTTGGTTGTTTCCATATATTTTAATATTTCCATAATGTTGGTTGTTTCCATAAATTTGGATATTTCTATAGTGTGGGTTGTTTCCATAAATTGGGGTGTTTCCATAAAGTGTGATGATTCCATAAAAAGGGTAAAGGTGAAGGAGGGTAGATTTTGGGGGTTTTATATGGAGTTTTGGCACAATAATTAATGTCACACAATCCATACACGGTTGGCACTAACTGAGTTGTTAAATCTTGCACAGAGGTCAAATCTAGATCCTATTTTCTAGAAGCTTGCTCTTTTTTTTCTCTATTTATTTCTTTTTGGATTAAAAAGGCCCCTAATTCTATATTACTCTCCCTATAAGGATGTAGAACCATTACCACACAATTTTAATCCATTCTAGTTCTTTCCCTTGGTGATTTCAAGTCTGATTATTGAGGTATGTCACTATTCTTTACAGATTTGTCATGATTTCTTAGATCTGTTTAGATCTACTTCTCCTATCTCCATTATTTCTTATATATGAACCTATAGTGGGTAGATCTACGTTTTTTTATGCCAAATATTTCAATGTTGAGTCGTGGTCTTTCTAGGATAAGATATCTATGGCCGCTCTGGGAGAATCGACCCGCATTCTTATGTGTTCTTCGTCTATTGTTAATGTTTCTTCAAGACCTTTGATGTTGGAGGCTTCTATCTAAACTCCTCGTGATAGAATTTGTTGTATTAGATTCAAATTGGTTTGTTGATTGTGAAATTCATGTAAAAATATTCATTTGTGATGATTTATTATTTTTGTGAAATTGTGTGATCTTGGTGAATAGTTGTGCAAAAGGGGGTTTAATTTAGAATGATGATTTTAAATTATGGATTTTCTGGAACTGCTAAGTGATTGAAAAAAAGTGGTTTTAAATAAAAATGGAGTTTTATTGAAATGTTTTGGAGTTGAAATGGTTTGGAATTGAAATGGTTTTGACGGAAATAGTTTTCAATAAAAAAGTGTTTTTATTGAAAGGTTTGTTTTGGCTTGATCATTGGGCATATGTGTTGTGTGTTCATATTTCATGTATGGGTCTTGGTTGAAATATGACTTTGTTCTCATTTCCAAAGGTTGAATGGCACATGGTAATTTCATATATGGGGGTTGGCTGAAATATGACCTTGTGCTCAGTGCCAAAGGATTGGTGGCACATGGGAAACAATTACCTTGTGACGACTTAGTAGATCGACAAGAAATCGCTAATGAGTATAGAACTGTCATAACGTAACATGCATGGTTGGTTACATGGGTTTGAAAAATGGTTGGGTATGATGATATAGGTATATTGGTAAATGGGTGTAAAGATTTTTTGGTTATTTTTCTGGAAAAATAACTTGCTAAAAATTAGTTTCAATTGCACTTGTGTGGTTTTTTTAATGAACGGTTTTGGAAAATAATTTATATTTATTTATAAACTGCTTTTGAGAAATTGTTTTATACATATTGTTTTATATAATTGTATATAACTCTTTTATACTAGTGGCGTGAGTATGGAAGTCATTGGGGAAAACCTACTGAGTTTTATAATCACCCCTGCTTTTCCAGTTTGGTTCTTTTCCAGATGTCTTATTCCGAGACACAGGTAAAGGTAAGGCATGTCATTGCTTGTGGTTAATGGTGATTATTGGGTGATTTGGTGGTTCTTGGAGAATGGATCTTGGTGTGGATCCATGGAGGGTGTCTTGGTGTCTTTTGAGAGTCTTGAGTTGTTTATCCACTGTTGCGTACTTTGATGTGTTTGTCTTAAATGAAGTTTCTTAGTTGTCTTTCAATTTTTCATGCATCATATAGTAAATGTTTGGTTATGGTTGGTTGGTTCATTGGGTTATTCCTTAAAGGGTAAATATTACCCCTCTTGTATTTTAAACCCTTCAGCATTTATTTCCTGCCATTGGCATCTTGATGATGTCGTTTAAGGCCTAGTAATGACTCATTGTTCTCTTAATCCAATGAGAATTGGCGGGTCATTACAAAACCCCTATAAAATAATCATAATACTAGTTCACCCATCTGGTGGTCCAATATAATAACTTGATCTATAGAAAAAATATGTTATTATAGTAGTCTAGTAGCCTAAATATATGATGTAGACTTGTAAAAGAGGATGAAAAAACATTCTAGTTTTATCAAAGACAAGATAACATTGTTTTATTTAGAAATTAGATCCGTAAATAGTGTTGGGAAATGTGTGTTGAATACTCACAATCTCTCATTACATATAAATTATCACCTTGGTTTCCACAATTGAATTTCCTTTCATAGGGTTTATGTGCTAACATTTTATATATTTAGAGACTTTATATAATTAAAATTGAAGTTATTGATCTCTCATCATCATTAAGAGGTTATGGATGAAGACAATATTCAATTCATTCTTCTTTCCCCTCAGAATTACAAGATAAATGGTAAGTGATAGTTGTAAGGGAGATTTGGACTTGGTGAGAAAATTCTAGCACCAAATTGGACACTAGTTTTATATAATTTTTTTTAATAAAAAATTTCTGGGATTTTTTCTAAATATAACATCGAATTGAGTCATTATGATATGATACATTGAATAAAATTCCATCATCCACGTTAACCAATTTTTGATGTGTTTTGTGTTTTGAAAGATTTTTTATGTTGTTTGGAAAACATAATAGACCCCATATTTGTTTTGAATTTATTATATTAATATACATTATGAGCCCCTATAAAATATCTATGTTTTATATGTTGGTTATATGATAGATAAAACAAGTCTCACGTTAGTAAGTTTCATTTCATTAGGTCTAGGGGATAATCCAGAATCTAGAAAACATAAAAAATATATTTACATAAAACCTATTTACTTTATGAGAACTATGAACATTAAAACATTCCTAACAATCATATGATGATCTAATTCCACAATCTATCTTAAATCCAAAACATTTTTTTAAAAGTAAATTTTAAATTAATTATGTTTTATTCTTTATTTTTATTACATATTTATTCAAAACACTACCTCAATTATATTTTTTTATAAATAAATTATTAAAAATTAAAACTCATATCCTCAATATCCCCATATAATATTTCCTAGGGTATTCCCAATTATTTAAACCATATTTAAAATAATAACAAATTTTACACATCATGACATCACATTCAATTATCACCTGTTTTCATATTTTTTTTGAATATATACGTCAAATACTAGTGATCCATATATATGTGTAATTAAAAAATAGAGGTAGTAACTCTATATATTAAATGAAAATTTTAAAATTTTTATATCAATATAATTTTTTAGATAGTTATCTTCTTGTTTTGTTAAATTTTAAGATATATATTCCAAAAAAATATCATTTTTATAGGGGATAAACCTAGTCCATTCATTAATGAATCAATATATTTTACAAATACATGCTTCCCAAATGGAAAAGTTAACATCATTTCATTGATTAATAAATTCTTTGGTTACTCAAAATTTTCTTCAAATTACAAGGACCATGTGAATTTAACACCCTTACATGTTAACTTGGTTAACAAGATGGCCAATCAATAATGTATTGAACAAATAAATGATTGTATTATTCTAGACCTAGTAATATACATATCATAGTAATATTCATTGATATTTGGCATTAATTAAGTAACTTGGATTTTGAAGGGTCAATATAAATTCCATCCTTTGAGGAAATATAACCAAGTTAATTAACTCATTAATGATAAAAATGACACTTACTAAATTTTCCATATAAATTATTTTTTATAAGAGTCTCAGGTTTATCATACACTTCATTATTTTTGGATTATATCAATATATCATTAATAAATACAACCTAAATTTTATAAAGATAATCGTTGGAAACAATATTCATAATATTAATAAACATAGATGTTGAATTATTTACTCAAGATGGAATTTCAAAAAACTCATAACGTCAATAAACCATACAAAATATCATTATAAGTATATCATCTATATTCACTCATAATTGATTAAAACGAAAATTTGGGTAAACAGTTGAGTAGTATAAAAACACCATGAAATTTTTCAAAAAACACATCAATTCTTGATAAAGGATGGTTTCTATTTAGAGTACTAGACTTGATTTCTCAATAATTTGTGGAAAACATCATATACAAATATTTATTTCTAAAATAACTAGTAGGTTCTCTCATAGGAGATACATTAAGAAATATGAATATCTTATAAAAAATATCCTAAAATTATTTAATTAAATATACCTATTATACTTAGATTATTTTATAGGGAGTTATTGATTGGATTTTTTATTGGGGTGGAGTTAAATAAAAAAATTACATCATTTTGGATGGATGCATAGGTAATTTATCAGTATATACATTATATTATTCTTCTAAAATTATAATATCATCCATTTCTAGGATATCCTTCTAATCCATATATTTTTTATTCCCTTATTATTCCCAAAAAATATTATTATAATGAACCACTGGATGTAGTTCAAGACAAGACAAAGTTAATGAAGCCACACCTCTAAAAACAAGGCACTTTATGACTACAACCATAAATTTTAATAATTATATAATGAAATTACATTATTTTACTTGATATTGAGATAAAAATAATATCATGTATTATGTAAATGTCAACTATTGGTATATTAATCAAGTTTGAAACTATGGAATCAAAATTATTCATAATATAATATCACAAATATACACATTTTGAAATGATTTTCCAATTTTTTTTTGGTTTCTATGTCATATCGTAGTGTTATAATGAAATATTTATTATCCGTATAACAAATTGAATATATAAAAAATTATATTGATCTATTATCAAAATAATCCTTAGATAATATTGATTTTATGATCATTTAATCAAATATTATTTCAATCAAGACATCAACATCAATTCTGTTAAATTTGTTTTCATATCCCTTTTCCCTTGGAATATCATAGGGTCGAATCCCCTGATATATAAGAAGATGGTTTTTATAGTTTCTCATCCCTTTTACAAATAATACTTAGAAGTTGGAGTCTATTAATGACTTTTTAATTTTCAACATGATGACCTTTATCTCCACACTTGTAGGAGACTCAAATCCCTTTCAAAAATATCCCAAGTTTTTTCTTTCAAATATTATTACGTGAAGGAGATTCTACCCTTATCTTTTTATCCATTTATATATTTATCTCTACATAGTGATGAACCTTTTTTATTATCTTTTTTTCATTTTAAAATATAATACATGTAGAAAAAATTATTATCCTTGATAAGACTTTCCACTATCTACTCATATGAGAAAAATGGTTGAGAGTTAAATTACATTCAATTGTATGGATTTTTTTATCAATTAAGTGATTCATATTACTTTCTAGATTGTGTATGTATTCAAAAAAATTACATTTTAACCTTATAAGATTAACCACTTACACGGTGAAACATTCCTCTTCATTTTTTGTTAAATTTATAATTTTTTACCAATGTCACCCATTTTCTCCCATGGTAAATAATTTTAATGGACTATAGCATAAAATGTTTTCCATTTTATACTTCATATTTCATACTCATTATTAATGTTTTGAATTAATGACCACCATTGATCAATATCTATCATTAAATTATATATTTTTCATGATAACCTTCCCACATTAACTATATCCCAATGTGTGAAAAATAATTTCTAGGAATTCCATCCATTTCCCAACTACTAATGGATTAGTGGTTCCATTAAAGGATTTAGTTTAATGGTACCTGATGTTATCCAATATTATTATAACTTGTTGTGGAGAAATTGGTTTTTATTTATGATAAATTTAATTTTTTATAAACAGATTATTCTACCTTAATATAGTGATAATCTACTTAGCTATAATTCCATTCCCATCATCCATCTTATAAAAGAAATTCCTACCTTGGTAATGGGTGTTGATGGAATATCCATTTCTTACATTAAACACTATATCTAAAATATTTAATACACATAATTAGTTTTGAATAACACTATAAAATAATAAAATATATATTAATTTATTACTTAATAAAGTAATTTATTCTAATAAAATATATAGAATGTCATAATGGATTATCATAAATAAGTTTTTTCCAACTACATTGTGTAAAATTAATTTTCTAACATTTCCACTATACATGCTCTAATACAAATTGGGAAGCCTCAAATCCTATAACTCATAACCATTAGTTATTTTACTAAATTGGTATATAATATATAGATAAAATTACTTTAGATTTCAATTGTTAATAGAATGAGGAGACTAAAAACAAACATAATTCTTACATTACAATATTAGACACAAAATGTAACATAAAACTCAAAGTATCTTTATTATTCCTCCAAGAATATCTATAGATAATTCATGATACACATCTTAGTATCCTAGAGAAAATTAAAACAAAATAGAAGAGTTAACTCAAAATCCTTGTAAGGGGTTTCATACAACATACGCTAGTAAATAATAAACTATATTTCATAAATTAATAATAAATTGGATACAACATGAAAAAAAATACGCAAATATATAAATAATGGTAACAAAATAATTTCATAATTTAAAATAATTGAATTTGAAGTGATGGAATAAAAATTTCAATCATTAATAATCATATAAGTGATAAACCAAGACATTATAAGCATATTATCAAGGACTTGTATTAATAAATCATACATAGTAGGTAATATCTAAACCAAATACTCCAAACATGTATTCATCATGATACATATCGATGCATTGAGGGGATATGTAATATTAGGCTCCACCAATAACATAATGATTCTAATGAATCCATTCAATGAATAACATTTTCAAATAATTAATACCATAATTTTAAAAAGGGAACCAAATATATTAACATTTTTAGAAATTAATGATTTCTAGAATACAAGTAATTGGTATTCATTTTTTTAATGTATTCTAAAAAATGTATTACTTGGATATCTAGATGAATATCCATATATCTAGTATGAATTATATGATATTCACTATAAAAGGGATTGTATCATTAATAGTGGTACTTTACTGTGATATATTTTCATCATATATAAATATTATTATGAATTAATGAATGAAATAGTTACACACCAAATAAATAATAGATAAGTTCCCTTTAGAAAAAATCTTATGGAAATATAATGGATTATTACAGTGGTATAATAATAAGTTCTATATAGTTATTATTTACAATAAAATCATGTAATAATGGAGAATAAAATCTATATATCTATAAATATAAGAGCATTAAAATATATTCTGAATGTGAAATAAAGTAAAATGTATGAAATCCATTTCTATTCTATCTTCCCTATAAAATAATGATAATGAACTCTTTTTATCCATGGATTATGAGACCACAAATGATAAATTTAAAAAAGGGTTTAGGGACCCTTACTCTACTATGTATCATAAAAAAACTCTCACTACTAGATTTTGCATAGAAATAGAGAGTGATTTTGGATCTCTTTTTATACTATATCTCTTCTTGAATCTTCTTGAGGGGAAAAATGAGAGAAAATCCTTGCTCAATATTTTTCAATTATATTGGACTGGGAGAGTGGATTGAAATTTATAGCATGTTGAGGAATGGTTTATTAATTTCTAAACATAGACCTTAAAATTTAGGTTGTAGAAAAATTTAAATCAATTAGACATTCCATGTGTTTCAATCATGCTATTTTAGATATATTTATTCCTTAAATTACCTTATTCTGAAATAGAAAAAAAAATTGTTTTAAAGTATTTCATTAGAATAAAAAATATATACATTTTAGTTTGGAATCATCTTTATAGGTTTTTTACAAAATTATTATTTTAAAATATTTTATTTTAATGAATAAAATAGTTTTTCATCAATGAATACTATATATTATTTAAAACATTATTTTTAAATCCTTACGATGTCATAATAATTATTATATATTCTTACCAAATTTTACTATTTTCACAAAAAATGATTGTCTCTAAAAAATTAAAAGGTCTCCATTAGATGATTTTGATGCGCTAATTATAATATTGAAGTCATAATATATGGGAATAAATTATATATACATATATTTGAGTAATTTAGTTTTTAAATAAAAATTATTATGTACTTCATAAATCATGCATTGTATTCCAAAAATTAAATTTTATTTACTATGGATTAAGTAGATTATTACATTATTATTTATTAATGAACAAAGACAGTGTATATTTTATAATTTTATAGTCAGAAAAATTATTATGAATTTATGATACACTTTAATGTTTAATTTTTTTAATATTATTGCAACATTCATATAGGAACGTAACTATTATAAGGGTTTGATTCTAAATGGCCATCTTACCCTTCCCATAGTCAAATTACCAGATATGTATACACTTAATTATAACTTAAAATTTTATTAATATCCTTCTCTTTTTCACAATAACATTTCAAATACACTTATTTTTTTCATTATTATAGAAATATATCTTTTTTTTTATCATTATTGTTAGATAATTATCCTGTTATGTTTGAAATTATGGTGATTCCTTATATTTTTACAAGTTCTATTATACTAGTTGTGATGGTCATTCTGAATTAAGTTTTCGAATTTTGTATTATAGTATTGAGACACAATAATATAATTTTCATTCGGTAATTATTTTTAGTGGTGAAGTGTTTATTTACTATATTTAAATCTATTTTCTTAAAACTTAACAATTTCTATATAATTTGCTTAACATGTTCCATCAAGGATGTGTTAATGTTTTATCTCTAAAAGAAACCACCTCCACCTACAAAAACAACTAGTTACTTTGTAATAGCTCCTCCAACTCAAATAGTTCCACATCTGGTATGGTTATCATTTAAAAATGAGGTATTTTAATAGACCCAACATGAGTTTCATGAGGCTCGTCCAAGGGTGAGTAAATATATACCCATCAAGACAATACAAAAAAATATAGGAATGATAAATCAATAACTTGGTTCTTAACTCAAGACCAAAAAAAACAAGAATATTCCAAAAAGAACAAGATATGTTCCATATTTTTCAAAAATATTTGTATGGAAAGAATAAAAATTTAAAAAATCATTTCTATGAAGTATCATATCACAAAAAGGACAATATGTACCTATAATATGAAAAGACCCCCAAAAAGAAGTCAATAGCTAGACTATATTCTAAATTTAGAAATTGGGAAACCAATTCCCAATATTCCATGATTAGGTGTAAATTATCCACGTGTATTTTTATATTAGAAGACCCATTCCACTAAAAATTATAGGATTATATAACTATCACTCTAACTCCATGAATTTTAATTGAGAACCCATTCCTTTTCTAGGTATGTCTATATCAACTGAGGGAGTAAAAACTACTTTGGATAACCAAACACAAAAATATGGGGGTTTGTTAAATCCACAGTTGAAGGACCATGCACCGACACATAATAAATTAATGAATCTATAAATAATGTGGGGACCATTCCTTATTATAAATATATTGCTAGTGGATTTCCTAAACTCTAACCATATGGGACAATTCCATGACCTCCAAGTGTGTACTTATATTCCATGTTTTGTCCAAAAACCTTGCTTGAACCCTAAAATTTATTTTATAGTAATAAGACCCTTGAACTAACTAAATAAACTCATAGATGGCTATAAATGTTAGAAAAAGAATCATACCACCATTCTTTAAGTAGATAAAGACTCAAAATATAGATCTCATATGCCTAAAAATTGAAATTCTAAAGAAAATTAAAAAGAATACCCTAATCAACCCATTACATGGTGTGTCCCATTAGCGTATACAATGTGTAGGGTTGATAAAGGTATTTTACCATGTACTTACACCACTAAATCCCTGGAGAATAAATATATATAACCTGACCACGGTGACATAGGGAATGTAAGACTATACAAGTTGTAACAAGTTTCAAAGTGGAATAATCAGTTTTTATTTACATGTGACCTTATGGAATGTTCAAACTATGTAAAATGAGCCATATATATTAACATATATTATATTTTTAATCATGGAACTAGTTTTGTGGGTCTGTATAGACTAAATTTTTTTCCATAGTCACACATCAAAGTTTTTAGTTAAGTGATACATGGTGTGTTAAATTTAAAATCACACGGAACATTAGAGCCATCATGCCCATGAAAGGAAATGATATTTATAGGGAAAAATTACATTTTAAACTAATGATGAAAAAATTTGCGGATGTATAATTACATGGTGTGTGATTAAATATGGATAACTAGGTAGTGATGAAAAATATAGAACCCTATAAATTGAATCCTCCCAAAATGAACATCACATCCACCTATGTTACATGATACACATTCAATAAAATCTAATTCTAACACCCTTAGATCCTCAAATAATCAACACTATGATTCACTAACTACACATTTTCATAGCATTAGGTTATTTTAAAATAACAATATTAGGAATAATATAATTTAAATATTCTAGAGAGTTGTTTTTAATAGAATGATAACAATCCTATAACTTTTTAACATTGATTTTTTAAATGAATTTGTGTATTAGATAATTGGGAATTATTAATCATTATAAGATTCCTTCATTTTAATGATGAACTCTAGTAAAGTTTATGAAATATTATATACTTTTTCATGAGCACACAATAAATAACATTATTAACAATAACAAAATATCCATTGCATAAAATATCTAAGGATAATTTTAAAAAAAACTCTTGATAAAAATGGATTCTTTATACAAACATTTATTTCATGTAATAAGTTAAATAAAAAATGAATCATTAATGATTGCAAAAAGAAATATTAAAAATTTTAAAATATTTATTTTTGAAAAAAATAAAAAAAAAATCTTTGTCAATCAAATATTGTTTTATAAATATTAATATCATTATAATCTGATATCTTATCATTATATTTATAAAATTATTTATTGAATCACTAAAGTATTATATCAAAATTAATTTTTTTATTTATAAAATTATTCAATTGAAATGTGTATAACATGAGGTGAAATTATTTTTAATGTATAATAATATATTTTTAAAGATTATACACTCAAATAATCAAATGAAAGCATTGTACCCATTCAATCATAAAATATGTGTGTCATTGTAAAAATTTATTAAGAATTAAGAATTTAAAATTATGAATAATTTTATTTAATCTCTATCAAAAAATTATATTAAAGGGAAAAAATTTAACCAAATAGCCACCCTCTTTATATCCTCATGAGTTTTTTCATGATAATAATTATTGATTAAATTAATATCAATAATTTTTATTTAAAATTATTGTAAAACATTCAAAATTTTATTCATTTCATCATAGTTGAAATTTATGTGATTTGAACAAGACTAGAGGATGATCGAATCAAATTATATATGAATAAAATCAGGATTCAGAAAGAGTTTTATATCTATAAAATATTCACCTCCAAGGGTAATAACATCATGTTCATTAATCTTCATTATCACCACCCCCCACAAATAATAAGAAGATTATGATGAACATACTTTGTGGTATAGTGAAGGAGAGAAATGTGGATTCTCTTAGGGGTATTTCTTCCAAAAATAGAAATTATAAGGATAGGGATGATTTTATAATGAAGTGAAATATATTTTCTTAGAAAAATAAATAATTTATTTCTATAAATTATTACTATAAAAACCATTAATAATTCCCAATATTCATTTAAATCATATGTTCATGAATTAAATTCACTCTTAAGGTATGGGTCAACCAACCAAATATGAACATCTTGATTTCTCTAATCAATGAAAACACTACTGATAAATCACAAACCATTTTACTAGCATGTTATCTCACCAACACCGCCTCAATATTTTATAAATTAAAATAATAATAAAGACCATCAAAGAATCGATATATATCTCAACACATAAGCACTAAACTTGTTTCTTCCAAAGAAAAAATAGACAATTATAGATAGAAAAATTATATCAAAATTTTCAACCTAGATTATCATAGGTAGATGTCAATGTTTGTATTCACAGAATAAATATTTATTTTATTAATAAATAACAATTATCTCTAAAAATTCAACAATCATAGAAATTCGCAAAAATTTATTAAAAGGGTATAAATTATACTCTCAATTCAACTAGACTATCAAATTAATTATCCAGGGTAAAATTATTGGGTAAATTTAGTATTTTTCCAATTTAATTTGTTATAAATTTGAATGTAAAGAATAAATTATGTCTAACTTGTTGAAAATACCGGCTATTAAAATACCCCCTTTGGTAAATATTTTCATCTTGGAAAAGGAAATAAATTTATTTCTTAATTTGAATCTTTTTAGACATCCACATGTGGGATATAATCTTCCATAGAGTATACACATTTTACCACTTTATTTCCCTAAACTATGTTTATTTAGGATAAAACAACTATCCAAACATAATTCACCTCCATAGAGAATTTTCCAAGTTCAATTAAATCGTGGAAATTACATATAAAAGGTTGTAATCTCACATTACATGAATCTTACAAAAATTATATATTGAATAAATTTGAAACCAAAAATCACCTATTCACATAGAATAAAGAAAAATACACAAACCGTGAGCGTAAATAATAAAAAGTAATATTTTCAGGGTAACCACCTATGAGAGTGTCACACACCTCGACATTAATGATGTTGAAATACCCACAAAAGGTGACACACAATCAAACTTTTGTTCTATTTTATGCACACATAAAATGAAAAAGATCACCTTTTGGGTTGTTGATACATTAAGTGAATGAATCTTATGATCACACTAAAATAAAATGTCAAACTATTAAAATAACTTCACAAAAGAATAAAATAATTTCATAGACTCGTTCTACCACATTCCAAATTGAATGACCTGAATATTTAAATAAACCTTTTTTATTATCTCTACACCATAAGAAAACTCAAACCAAAAGTATATCAACCTGATCTATACATATATCAGTTTTATTTGATTTTCATAATATAAACATTTAAAATCATAAATAATATCCAAATCTTAATAATGCAATGTTAAGTTTCTTTGAGAGCTGGATATATAAGTAACCTATTATACCACCATTATTAACTTTCCACCATAATATAGAAACAATATAATCACTTATAGAGTTCTAATAAGTTTTAATCATCTTTATGACCTTCGTAATGGAAATATTATAATGGGATGAGCTCAAACTCTCACTAAAGGAAAAAATATTAGTATTTCATCAAGTGTTAAATCATAGACAAACGATAAAACATAATAAAGGGAGAAATTTATTTCAAAAAAAATATAGAACCATAATATTTGTACATAAATCAGGACATACTGATATGAAGAAACAAATGAGGAAACAGATATTGTGGAAAAAGTGTGAGGAATTTTGAGAAAATAAAAATGATCCATGGAGTATAATCAAAGGAATATAAAATAGAAATGTAAAATTCTTTTTAGAGTACTGAAAAATGTAATTTGTATGATAATATTGTTAGAGTGCCTAAGAAGGATAACCCCTTGAATTTTGAGTGTTATCCATGAAGGATCGCTATTTAATTTTTTAGAATATCAAATAAGTCTCACTCAGTATTCTCAAATGAGATATAAATAATTAACCAATTCATTTGTTGGTGATATATAAACTCACCCATTATCATATATACATATATATTCCATAATATATCAATAATGTAATATTTAATTAAACCCCATGGTAATTAAATGGGTATCATATCATTTCCATATTGTATTGAATATTAAGAAATCAAAATTTGATCGGTTGATACCAAAACATCAATTACACAAAAATATTATTTCCACAAGGAATTTAGAAGGTCTCTCATAAAATATAACTCCATAGTAATTAGATATTTATAGAGGTGGATGGATAAAAATCCATGAAAATGAATTTTTAGTTAAGATTTCTTAATATTATCATAATGTATATAAATTAAGAACCACTTTTGAAGAAACCATTATTCATGATGGTAAAATTAAAACCATTATAAAAAATTAAAATGAATATAAATAATAGATCCTAGCAACATAATTAATTATTTTTCATAATAAATGTATAGTATAATGTAAAAATATTAAATGTAACATATAACTAATTGAAATTTCTAAAAATAAATTTATTTAAAGCCACATTGAATACATATTTATAAATAATTTAAATGAAAAGGTGTAAAGAAAATTTTAATATTTCTAGAAATAAATAATATTTTGAATTCAAAATAGTAATATGAGAACAATGATGAAGGAATTAAACATTTATATGAAATAAAAAGACCACATTTGGATTGAATAATAAGTATTCTTAATATATAATAGTTTTTGAAGAAAGAAGTAAATAAATGAAATTATATTGAAATAATGGGGAAAATTAATTATAATATAATATTTTAATATTGAAAAACCATATTGTAATACACATATTTAAAATAGAATCATTATGTCTCAAGAAGAGAAGTTGAGTCAAGAAAAACACTTTACCTTAAATTCCATCATTTTTGAATGTGATATAACCTCCAATATAAAAAACATAACTACCTTAATAACCTATTTTAAAACCTAATTATTATATTCTAAATTATATATAATTTATTTATAATCATTATCTATATGTATATTAGTTATTTATTACATTATTTCAATATTTGGTGTGACTACTCTTGATCGTTGCTAACTAGTTACATAATAGTTATAATATTATTAAATATTATCTAAAATTTAATAATTACTAGATATTAAAAGGTCATTAATTTATTCTTTGTAAATATTTATAATCTTTTTATTTCATTCTATGTGATTCTTTTCGCAATACTTACATTTTAAATCAACAATGATCTTGTTTCCATGATTTTCAAGGAACAAAAATTGTTATCTTAATTAATGTACTTAATTTTTATTTTACCATTCTTAAAAAATATTATCTACTTATTTATAGATTATATTATTTGTAATTATATTCACATTGATCCATGACATTATTTTATATAATTTTTCAAGTATTTATTTAAACTAATGAAAACATAAACATACCATAATAAATGGATGAACGTGGTTATAAAAGTGGTTTATTTAGGAATAATAACATTGTTATATAACAGTAATGATATTATTAAGATATTTTTAATATCATGAATCAATTTTTATGATAGAAAAATATATGTGAAAGAAAAAAGATGAAAATTGCGATATGTTACTTCATGTAGGTGGTAATACACACAAACACTTGAATGGAATTTTTGTTTTTCTTATTATAAAAAAGAAAACATGGATAATGGTTATTAATAAAATATAACAACAATAATATTACAATTAATTATTATTTCATAATATAATATTTGAGAAATGTGTTTTAATGGGAATGATATTAATGAAACAACCTTTTGGAAAAGTCAGTACATACGTTGATAACTTCGAGCTTCCTTTATCAGATTCCTTAGAAATTGAGTGATTAAGATAAAATGTTATTTACATGATAAAATGTATGTGGAAAAGTATGATATAGAAGGATAAATTATATATTTTTAGTATTAAACCTAAATTTTGAGTGTTCTTTAATGGGTACTAAGAGTCCCCTTTTATAAGTGGATAAAATATAATTTTTATAAATAAATAATTTTTTTATAAAGAGAGGACATTTTTCACATGTCAAGATGATTAAAAATGGAATATAATGGAGTGTGTATACTTTTTGGACAATAAAATCCTCGTCAACTAGATTACAAACATTTATTTACATTTTATCCATTTTACTTTCATTGATAACTCCGTTTACTAGTTTAACTTTTAACTTGTTAGTTAGTTTTTACCAATGTAATTAATTTTTAGACCAAAAAATAAAGTAGTAATTATTGCATGATTTGGATCTTCTAATTAAATATATTAAATCAATTTTATAATATTAAATTTAAAAAATTGATAAGATTTAATTTTAATATTAAAAACATAAAATGTATTAAAACTACTTTTGAGATAATGTAACTTAATATTTAAAATATCACTAATTGGTTTGTAAACTAAAATTAATATTTTAAATTAAAAATGTCTCTTAAAAATACATATTTTTCCTAAAACAATTTCAATAAATTTTTATTTTAAATTTATATATGATTTATTTCATAAAATTATTGGTTTTTATAAAAATGACATTTTTCATGATTCACCTAAAAGTAAATATTTTTATCAAAATACTAAAAATTAACCACATTATAATATTGATATTCCATGTATAATAATTTTGTTAATTTTACAAAATTAAATTTTTAAAATTTGAGAATACATATTTTTTTTTAAAATCATAAAATATAAAGGAAAATATATATTTTTTTTAAAATATGTTTTATTTTATAAACTAGTTATATTACAATTTCATATCAATTACTAGTTAAATTTTTTTTAATATATATATATTATTTAATAATATGGTTACCTCTATTTATTCCAACTAATTTCATGAAATCTTTACAATAGTTATATTTAAAATGTGTCATTGTTAGTTTAGGTTCAGATTTGAATGTGAAATACTCTATTTATAAAAAAATTTTGAAAAGAAATATACACCAAAATCATGGGTATTTACATTCAAACCCCTTGAAATAATTTCATCTAACATATTTTAATGTTTTTCTACAAATTTGAGCATAATTTTGTCTCATTACATCCCCAAGTTCCAAAATGTCTTCCTAAATTATACGGTTCAATCATAGAACTTTGACTAAGTGGGTGGTCTTGATCTGCAACACATTATCTTTTCGATCTAGAATTTCCACTATTTTTTCTTTTAGGATAGATCAAGCTTGAATTTCACAAAATCCAATATAACTACATTTGAGGAATCTTAAATGCACTTTATCAAAAAAAATATGTGTAGAACACATTAGGAACATGGGAGTGATCCAGAGGTAGTTACATGTGATAAGTTATAGCCCTAAAATTTTCAATGATCTTTAAGGGACCAATTTTACTTCAACTCAACAATCCATTAATCAAAATTCTCATAACTCACTTCCAAGGATATTTCAAAAATAATGATCACATGTGTTTCTTATATAGTTAGTTCCCAAATATTCTTATCCTTTATTTCTTTGATTCCGATGACTATTTGTGATATGGAATGAGTAATTATTTAAAATAAGGAAATAAATGTGTATTTTTTAATGGGTATCTATAAAAATAACCCTTACTACATACTACATTACTTATAATTTTAAATTTTAAATCCATTTTATTAAAATAAATTTATAAATGTATTAAAAATTAAATAAAAAATAAACAATGTATAACTTATTAAAAATAGTTTTAGTTAATAATGTAACATATGTTAAAAAATATCCAACATAGGTTTAGAAGCTAAAATAAATATTTTAAATTTTCAACATATCTTATAAAATAAATTATTTTCTATAAAAGTGTTTAATGAATTTCGACATCAGACTTATTTATTAATTATTTCATAAAACAAATGGTTTTTATAAAAAAAAGCATTTTTCACTATTCAACATAAAATCAATATTTTTATATAAATCTTAAAAACATATCCTATGATACTATTGTAAAGATAAGTCCAAAATGGTTTTAATTTTGTTAAATTTAAAATCCAAAAATTTAGAATTTAGTTTTTAAATAAAATCATAAAATAAAATGAAAAAACATTATTTGAAAATGAATTTCCCAAATATTAATTATTTTTTATTCCAATTTTTGATCAATTATTAAATAAATTGGTGTATATAAATATATATATATATATATAGGAAAAGTATACATTATAATAATTTTATATCAATTTATTTTATCCATTTAAATTAATAATTTATTATAGTTCTATTTAAAATGTACCATGGTTCATTTAGGTATGGTTTTTCATGTGAAACACCCAATTAAAAAAAATTATTTAAGAGTAAATATATGATGAAATCAGGGTTCATTACAAAACTCGAGTAACTAAATCCAAAACCCATAGATAAACCACCTTCACTAAAATGATAAAATAACTACACAAGAAGCACATATTTTTTATAAAACCTACACTTCCTTGGTTTCATATCCATTGTAGAAACATAGATTAAAACTTGATACCAAACCAACCTAATATAGTCTTTATAAAATCATCACTATTTACAACTAGATCAAGATGGGAAACTCCCCATAATAAAGGAAATGTGTCATGTGGGATATTATAAAATACTTTGTCCCACAATATTCTATAACCATTTTTTTCAGACCTCTCATTCTCATTAAGATTTAATAGTAATCATCACTTACAAAAGTATTATCATATATATATAGGAATAAAACACACTAATGCTATTTTGTTAGACTTTACCAACAGTATATGAGAATAAAATTATTTTATATGTAATACAGATACCACTACACCACCATTCCACAATTGAAAAAATAAGTTATGATCTCATGAAAAATATAGATGGGACATTACACTACCATCAATAATATACTACCATAATGGATTGATTACTAAAATCTAGAACCTACACATTCAGTGTTTTATAAAGTAATAAAAAATAAAAAAAGTGTTTTATATATTGTTTTTATTCTAAAAGAAGATAAAAAAACCTCAAAACACTTGAGTTCCTCACCCACCATTTAAATTCATAAAATGATCACATCAATGCAAACTACTAAAAAGAATCCATGGATAACAAAATCTAATCAGGATAAGCATTAATCCCAATACATCATTAGTATTTATGAGATGACATGGTGCCTTTTCATAGAAATTGGAATATCACTCTAATAAAATCATAAATATTACTAACAAGGCAATTTCATAAAAACTAGAAACTATTAATTTGGAAGGTCTCATAAATACTAATGAAAAAATTCATCAAACATGTCAATCAATTACACCTCCCTATGTTTATATAGGATATCTGATAAAAGGTAGTAAATAATGGTATGACCTCCTATTAAAGATGATCTAAAAGTTAAACACTCTATGGGAGAAACCCTTGGATCTCTTATTTAATAATTTTCATGATTTAAATAATTAAAATTTGTATATACTCCACCATTTATTATATTTCTTGATCTGATATACTCACCAATTTGGGGATACTCAGTTGTAATCTAGAATAATCTCATCCTCGCTAGAGGGAAGACCCACATTTTCAACATTATTGAGAAAAATATGACCACCATTCAAAAGTGTATCTAATCATAAAGACATTTAACATGGAATTTCTAGAATAAAAAGCACTCAATTGATACAAAAAAAGTAGGAGATAGTTATTGAATTTATAATCATGAGTGTAAGTTGGGAAGAAAATATTTATAAATTGTATCCCCCAAAAAAATTCTATCCTAATCCAACTATTACACAACACCATCTAGAGTCTGAATATCAATATTATTTATATTATAGGTAATATATTAACATAATAAATGGAGATGGTTTCTGGAAATTTCCATCTGAATATTTTCTACAAAAAAACACCCCTAATGGAACTATATCATACATAGATTCAAAAACATTAATAGGTAAACATAAATCTCAATTATTTGTTAAATATAGTGTTCAATCCATGAAACCACACTCTCTATCCACAGAGATGCACAATCGAATTAAAAAACTCTAGTTTTATTATTTCATATAAAATCATAATACCCATATACATACATATGGTATCTGATATAGGTGGGATTTTTGGATAATTAAAAACCCAAAATCAAAACTCATACTATTGGAACTATCCAAACTAATTATCTTATAATGATCAATATCGAATCATTCACATAGATTTCACTTTCTATATGCCATATAATAGAAATTTTTTATGCTACCTAGAAAAATAATGAATAATCCTATGAACTCAAGATATATACTACATTAAAAAATTTGAATATTTGAGTAGAATTAGATACTCCAATCATGGTATGGTGATTTTAGTGTGAGTTAAGGAAAAAATTAAGCAATGGTTCACTATGTCATGAACAATAAATCAATTGTAGGAATCTATATCTAGTAAAAGGATGTCAAGATGAGAAATATATTGAAAAAATCGTACTCTAAGAAAACCTTTGCAATATGATGTTCTATATCACCTCATAAAACCATATTATATTCATCACAGGGAAACAAATATAACATCCAATATACAACTAGTCATGGTCTACCCAATTAAAACTAATATCCACTATACAAGGATGACCTTCACTCGGAAAAATGGTGGAAAGATAATTCATCTTATTAAGGGGTTAATATACCTCACAATTAATCATTGAATCATTGTATCATAACCCATATGATCATCAAAGAGAGGATTAAGAATATTTATAGACACATCGTGACATTGTCTTTACAAAAGAAAACATTGGCTATGGGTAAAATATTACACGAAATAGGATAAATGAATGGATTACATATATTATATATATGTTGAATATTCAATCAATGACTTGAAAACTTATACTATCCTAAAAATTATTCATGTACCAAATTTCATGTACCAAAAAATGATTTCCTAGAGTTTTGGTCAACGAATATGTTACACATTCCAATTGAATGGATACGCTAACTAAAACACCTAATCTAGTCTCTCGTATCTTATAACAAAAAAACCCTAATAATAGTTTAACAAATTTCTAAACTAATTATCAGAAGAAAAATAACCCCAACGTCCCTCTTTAATACTATAATTACATTGTTTCCATTTTTATTTAACCCAACCCACCCGGATCCCACCTGGGTTAATAGTAATCCATGTGTCCCACCCCATTCCTCACAAAAAAAGGCCACAGATTTTTAAGTTGCACCAAGAATGTGTAAAAATACATCGGATGACATTTAATACAACATCCTATAACATTTATTCACCTCTAACAAAATAATTTCTCACAGTGGAAACAATATATAATTGACTTAACTTTATCATAATACATGCATGGACTACAATCTAATCAATAAAATTACATAAGGGAAACCCTTAAATTTGAAACACAATAGTGGATAAAAAAACATGGGGTGACACTTACTCAAATATTGGATAACACCTACCCTCCATGGGGTCTCTATAAATATTCTCTATTAGCAACTGACACTGCCATAAAACACCATCTATTACTATATGATAGCTCCTCCAACTCCCATAGATCATTATCTACTGAGGCCTTCTATAAAGTGTGTGGCATCTGTAAAGACACACACATTTGTAAAAATAGTTTGTGTAGGGATGAGAGCTAATATAACTCGTAGGATTCTTTGAGAACACAATGTATAGATAAACAAATTATTCCCCACAAAGCCTAAGACTATGGAATAATATAAAGTTTCCCAAGGAGACCAAATGAGATATAGGTTCATGAAAAAAAGATATGGAAATAATCTAGATCATTATAGCTCAACTCCATAAAGGATATTATTATACAAGTGACGGATGATAGCTATAGTTTCAAAAGAATTCAGAAAACCTATGTTAATTTCATGGATATATACATATTCTCAAAATTAGGAACGAAGAACAAATATTCCATTGGTATCTTGAAGAAATATATATATCATGTTACAGCATAGGACTTGTCCACTTGAACTACTTGGCTTCTATAACCATCTCTCCGCCTATATAAAATTTTAGAATGGGACAACCCATTATTGAATTATGTGTGCATTATCTGAGGGTGTAATTGAACCTTATAGAGGATTGTTATATAACCCAAAATTATTATTAAATCCATGGATATAGGATTATACAGAGCAACATTGGGAATTTCTAACTTCATTACAATTATGGGGGACCATTCATTATCCAGAAACTTCCACTAACGGAGTATATGAGATCCTTGTATGTGGGATTGTGTCTCAATACATGGGTGTACTTCCTAAAAACAATGTCAACTCAAGATAGCTAACCCAAACCCTACCATTATATCTACAGAGATAACACTCTAAAAATTCAAAAATCCCCTCATAAATAGACTCCTGTGGATAGAAAGATCATACCAATATTCTCAGTAGAGAGAAATAATTTTTATTGAAAACTCATATGTCTAAAAATAACACTAGAATGGAAGGACATGATGAATAACATAATCATCTCAATACATTGAGTACCCCGAAAGGAAACATGACATATAGGACCACCCAGTTATAAAATCCACCATTAATATAGGACTAATGAGCAGTTCCTTGGCTAGTGGAGTAGCCACTCAGGCCTTAGGAACTCCTCCCCTTATGCTAGAGGATGATGACTAGTATCTCAGGTCTAGGGTAGTACTATGAAGTGACTATACACCATATCAAAGTGTTCAATGATATAAAAAAGCACCATCATATATATCGTAATCCAAATTATAAAAAATAAATAACCATTTTAATCAATAAATTATAAATGAGTGTAGAAGAATAAAATCATATATACTCACACACCGTCGACTAGTATGACCACATTAACAAAAGGAATAAATTATCCAAATGACACAAAGGCTCTACTAACATCCCCAAGCCTCTCTTCACCCCAGATTATAATATTTTCTAAGCTATATCGTTTGACCAAGATACTTAGGGCCTCTATCTAACCTTAACCCTTAACCAATGATGTCTGATTGGGTACCCAAGATCCATGGTAGACTGAGCAGGGTATGAGTACAACTGAGTACAGAACTACTAACTCAAACTCATATATAACTAGTAAATGATGTTTATGTGAATGTGAAATTCTAATAATTATCTATAAATTACCTACATAATCATAAATAAAGAATAATTATCCATGCTAAAGTCTTTCATTTAACCTGGGTTCGGCCAAACCCTACTTTATCTAGTACTTGAGTGCCTCTAATTACATCACACCAGTATTCCTACTAATGTTATTCACAAGGACAATTCCTAAGTTCATGAATTAGGAAATCCAGTCATGTATTATTATATTCCAAGAACCATGTCCCGAACATTCCAAACTATATCACATCATAAACTATGGACCTTGTATAAGGACTTCCAAATGGTATAATATTTGAATCAAGTAGAAATGTCTAATGAACTAAAAATATTATCACATCCAATTCTTAAGATAATTTATTAATAAATCCAATATCATCTAGAAACTCAAGGTATTTATCTATGGAAAATCTATTCACATAGTATCACATTTGAATCTAACGATAATTTCAA